>LR990647.1:14211840-16711840 GCA_905147715.2 Xestia xanthographa | reverse complement strand
GAAAGAGTATACTCTTGAGGTGGCCCCATTTAAATTGGTGAAGATCTGATGCTAATCTTGGGTGATATACAATACAATGGAACTCTTCAAAAATAGACGGTAAATCTCGTTGTAATTGCTGCAATCGCTTGGATATTTATTGTTTATACAACATCATGACGTAACATCACGCTGTATGCTCTGAGAGGTACGCAGATGTGAACAATACACCCAGATTTTGACAGTTTAGGTATGTAAAGTTATTGGGGATAAGCCTATTACCATGACATGTGTTGTTAACAATGTGAAATAAATGCATAGTAAATATTTGTATAGGATATTACAACTAGAAATCGAAAAATAAAAAATAAACTTTTTTGCAAAAAAAGTGAAAAATAGTGAGCTCGAATAACTTTGGCTTCAGAAGTCGGTGACAAAAACACCAAATCAATCAAACGAAGGTCAAGCTTCGAAGTTGGTGACCTTTGTTTGATTTAGTGTTTTTGTCACTGACTTCTGAAGCGACCTTTGATTGATTTGGTGTTTTTGTCACCGGCTTCTGAAGCCAAAGTTATTCGAGCTCATTTCGATCGCTTTTGTATCCTTCACTACCTTAATTCTAAAGGTTTTCATACCATTTCTCAATTTTTGCATTGTGTGAGTTAAAGATTCATCCCCTAAATATAATCCTGTCGGTGCCCATGTTTATCTAGGACCCATGCTTACAATAAAGACACCAAAGTGGTCCCTGGTCCAAGAAAGGTTGGGAACCACTGCTTTAGAGTATGGTTTAGTAGTTCAAGGTTTAACACTAATGTGCGATCGACTGTACGTTGACTAGTCGTGGTCTTCCGCCTGATCAGTTAATTTTTTTTTGCTTAAATTATGCGGAGGCGCCGAGCCACGCCCTCTTAAAGTTTAGGCCTATTAGGAAAGCGTCAATTTGGCGCGCAAAATAACAATAACCCTCGTTTGGCGTGCGTCGTCAGTGCGCTCGGCCGATCGTTATTGACTTTCATTCACTATTTCTATACAAAGTCAACGGGGCGGGGCTAGAAAGCGTTTCTATGTTGCGAGTGCAAGCAAAAATTAGCTTAGTGGTGATCAGGCGGGAGTGTCCACGATAGTACTGTAAGAAATGCCTACCTCAACGGAAGTCATGGAAGCAAGTTGTTCGTCCCTGGAGGCTGGACGGAAGGTAGTGGTCCTGTGTCCGCTCGGACGCACCCACACCTCTCTCTTCATACCGGCTGTGTTCTCGTTGTTAGCGCCGGCCGCTCCAGACGCACCGCTCTCAGCATTCTTTGATACTTCTAAAGCAGCTCGACGTTTGCGCTCCGCTGCCTCATACTAAACAAACAAACGGTGTCAGTATCGACATAGCTTGCACTGCATTATCTCCTTTACATAGTATACAAGTTCAGGAGACAGGACATATTGACTGCAACAGTCGGGACCCATATTAGATGTAATGATTTTAGTCTAGATTATTTAATGGGTCCCGACTGTTGCAGTCAATATGTCCTGTCTTCTGAACTTGTTTTTTTCTTCTCAGTTTTTATTTTATGTTTTTAGTTACTTATATATACCATTTCAAAATCCTCATCATGAGCCCTTTAATTTGATACCCATATTGCAGTATCCAGTATTTTTTTTTCTCCTATTTTTCACTAGCATATGTTACCCGGGGCATCCCGGGGTAACACAAGGATTCTAACGATACCACGTACATCGAAATCGGTTTAGGCGTTTGGAAGTTATGGTGGAATTAAGAAACTCACAAAATACATTAACCCTGAAAACATTCCTTTTTTTGGGCAGTCGTGTAAAAACAAAATCGCTCCCGCTGTTTGTACGCTTAGATCTTTTAAACTACGCAACGGATTTTAATGCAGTTTTTCAACAATAGATGGAGTGATCAATTAATAAACAGAAGAAGGTTTATATGTATTTAAGTTGCATCCGTGCGAAGCCGGGGCGGGTCGCTACTCGCTAGTATAAATATATAGTCCACCATGATAGTTTCAAAACTTATACAGGTGGATTGGTTATGCCTGATGACTTTTTTATCACTTTCCAAAAAAAATGGGTATATTAGGTGAACGGAGTAGAAGCTTATGGCATACCTAGTTTTTTTTCTTTTTTCTACAGCTTAGAAAAAAAATGATCTATCCTCAAAAAAGCTACAAATTTCAAGTAAACTTTTCATATTAGAACTACTAAGGAAAAGAAATTTTGAAAAAAAAAATGAATTTTATCGAATTTTATGATTTGAATTTCGATTTTTTTTGAATTTTAAAAGAATTAAAAAAAATCTAAGCATGCCATTTGCTTCTACTCCTTTCACTTATTATACCCACTTTTTTGGAAAGTGATAAAAAGTTATCTGGTATAACCAATAATATTACACAAGAAAGTGGTTACAATTTGTGTAAAGTCCCAGACTTCTGTGCTAGGTGATAGATCTGTGTTACAAGAGCAGCTTTAACAGAATCTTATACAAACAACAACAACAGCCCATAACGTCCACTGCTGGACATAAGCCTCTCCCATGATGGGAGGAATTTGCCGTAATCTCCACGCTTGGCAGGCGGATTGGAGATCGCAGTGATGAAAGACTAACAGAAAACGCTGCTGCCCATTCTCTGGTCTACGGAGGCGCAAGATGTTCTGCCTCAGACATTAGTCGCCTTATACGACACCCGTGAGTGTAAGTTTGGGTTGGTTCTACTCTACTCTGCCGGATACCAGAATCTTATGCAATAAGATAGATAAACAAGTTTATGTATTATTAAAGTTATGTATAGCATTATTTGAAACATACCTTTTTTCTATTTTCATCAAATAGTGAAAGTAAACTTTCTCGTGCTGAATGAAAGGGATTCGACGACATTAAACTTCTCATGTAATAGTATACAGCATCTAATTTTCTTCTCTGAAAATGACAATTTTTAATAAGTATAAATATGAAGCATTGGTGTAGATTCTGTTGTGCACAAACTAAACTTATTATAGGCTATTGCTATCTTTTACTAAAACGCAGTGCGAAAAGGAAGGCTATAGCTATGAACTAAGTTAGACATGTCAAACTAGTTTATGCCCTGCGCTTCACCGTGTTTTTAGTCATGTTTTTACGTGCACCCTTCATTTGTATGGAAATATTAGTTCCAACTAAATTTGACAGCTCTAAATTACGACAGTGGTGCCGACTTAAATTTGGTTTAGTTTGTAAACAAGGGATTGTTTACAAACTAAACCAAATTTAAGTTCAGAGCATCTTTTTCTTTCTATTTCATTAAGAAAAGGACAGAAGATAAATTTTAGTTATGTTCTGTCAAATTAATCAGCGCCATACAAGTTTTAGACGCGATTAAAAAGTTGACTACTAAAATTTCATCAAATTACGTCAGGTGTTGACAAATTTGACAGGATTAAACTAATATTTATCTTCTGTCCTTTTCATAATGAAATAGAAAGAAAAAGATGCATCCAACTTAAAGGAGAATGCCCATTTTTCTACTGACCGCCGTTGCGCATCAAAACTTATTGTATGATAGCATAAATTGAATATAAAAGAGGGGTTATGTCGTACTTTCTAAGGAAAAAAAAAATATCCATTTATTTTGTGGGGGTTTTAGTTGTTCTTTGATTTTCTGTTCAGTTTTGAGGTTAGTTTTGTAACGTACCTTCCACTAAAAGCAGCAGCCCATTACAACAGTATGACTTGAATTGACATAAGACACGAACAGTACGCAATGATAAGTTATTTATAAACAAACTCAACAACTATCGATGCACAAGTGAAAACAAAAGTTCGGTGTTGTTTTGTTTGTTTGACAAATTGACATTGACAGTTCACATATCACATTGTGATAGTGTTACCAACAGTCAATATAAATCACTCTTGACTGTCAACTAAAGAAAGATTTTTAATTAGCAAAGTAATATTATCTATAGGATGTGAACTAAGAAAATATGTTATTTCAATTGTGCTAATTAAAAATATAAATAACGAGGATAAAGTCATAGTTGAATTTATTTTTTAAACTGAGTGACGGATTATGTCCCAGGTTTTAATAAATTGGCAACATTGATTTTACCGAAATACGCCATTTTAAAAAGTAAGCAATAAAATCCAATACTGTAGCTAATAAAATACAAAATAGTAACCCCACATACGATTTCGTCCAAGTGAATTAAGAGAAGTTAAAAAAATATTTTATAATTTATGACTTTATTTTTATGGCCATACTCTTTTACTATAAAGCGACTCTGATTTTGGTCAATGTCCTTTAGTTTAGTTTGTGATCAAGGGAATCGGCACCAATGTCTTTCTCGTTTTATTAGAGAGAAAAAGATAGCAATAGCCTCAGTTTAGTTTGTGCACAATAGAATCGACACCATTAAATTACTAAGGACTGGGAAGTAATCAAACTCAACACTTACCGCATATATTGCTAATATAGCTAACTGGTTGTATGGCCTGCCATTCTTAGGATTGATTTGTTGAGCTTTAGTATACCAAAATTTACTCTTAGCATAATTATTTGTCTCATTCACTTGTTCCTTATATCGTGCTAAGTCCCCTAAGAAGACATAAATTTTTTGAACTGATATTAATGCCAGACCCACATATCCGAGACCTTTGGGAGGCAACACATGATTATCATTAATGTAATCATCAACATTAAACTTATAAGTTTTTTCCAACATTTGCACCAGGTTTTCAAAAAATACGTTTCCTTCTTCGATTATAACATTGATCAATTTCACTATTTCCGGCTTCTCTTCTGGCGTTATTTGAGTAAAACTCTTTCTTAAAGGTTCTATGAAGTTATAGTATAAAATTTTCCAAAAATGATGTTCAATGTTGTCAGCTTGACAGTACTTGAGATCTGACATGAGGAGTCGGTGCAGCGCCTTTTGCAATAAAGCCCTGAAAAATAACATGACAATTATATTTCATTAATAAATAAGTCCTAAGATACATATTTAAACATTTCGGAAACTGTTTGAGCTACAATAATAGGCTTGTGTCCTGAAAAAATCTAATTAGTCCGTCAGTTATAAATTATCAAAAAATATTTGACACGTATTTTTTCTTTTGTTACGTAAACCAAAATTGACGAAGATACGACGCTCTTAAAATTCTCAATACGTCACGCCGTACTATAATTTTTAGCGCGTTGTGACGGCACGAGCCCCCACTCTCGAGTTTTGATGCGTTTTATCTTTGTCAATATTTATTTACATTTACAAAAACAAAAAATACGTGTCCATTATTTTCCAATAGGTACTCTAACTGACGGACTAAATAGATTTGCAATTTATTGATGGTAGAAACTAGCCTATTGAATAGAACAAAACAGCTGTGTGATGGTTGTATTATACGTGAAACATTTTCACCATTTAATTTTACTAACGTGTAAATAAGTGAGCTAGAGGCACAACACATGCACTTTTCATAAAAATACTTTTTTTTTATTTATTTATTCAAAATCAGTCTAACAATAACATATAAGAAGTCTGCCAAACTGCAAAACAGTTTGTCGGCAGTTGTTCTCGTTTCACATCTTTCGTAGAGTCCTTGCAACATGAAGTACCTTGTTTCGATGACATCGGGCCAATGTTGCGCGAGGCCGAGCGGTCCGCGCAGTATGTGCGTCTGCAGGATGACGTCGAGCCGGTCCACCTCCTGCAGCAGCGCGCGATGCCGCACGGCGCGCGCCGCGTCGTTGGCCTCGTACCCGGCGATGACGCGAGACGAACTTTCTTTCATTCCTACCGGGCAAATTCGTTTGACTATTCGCAAAGACTCGTCGCAGTCGCGTGGGAGTAGTGAGAGTACCACGTCTCTGGAGTCAGATAGTCTGGTATCACTTGATTCATGACCGTGGCTGGCACGAACTTTGACGTAATGTTTTATGTTTTTGCTAAGACAGCTAGATACTTCAAATCACGAAAACAGAAAACGAACTTTTGTTAACCATATTAGTCATCATCAGCCTATTAATGTTCCCACTGCTGGGACACAGGCCTCCTCTCTATGAGAGTGAATGGGCTATAACCTACCACGCTCGCCCAGTGCGGATTGGTAGATGTCACGTGTCTTCGATTTTTTTGGTTCTAGGACATGCCGGTTTCCTCACGATGTTTTCCTTCACCGTTTTGAGAGCAGTGGTGATGACAAAGTAATGCGCCTGTCTGGATTCGAACCCACGACTTACTGTTCGTAAGTCGGGGCCGCCACCACTAGGTCACCGCTGCTCTCAACCATATTAGTATGTGGTGTCTATGTCGTGGCCATGTCGTAGATTTGCTCACTTCATGAAATGTTTCACTGTTGATTGGCCTCATCGTGATGTGGTTTGGGCAGATCAATGTTAAGAAATCGTTTCTCGATATGGGCAACTAAACGCGCGGCTTCCTCATGAAATGGTAAAGATTACTTGATCATATCGTATAGTAGTTACATTCATTGCCGGTAGAGGCGCTGTAACCTAACCTCAAAACACTTTATATTCGCCTAAAAAGCGTAGTCGACGAAGCCCCGCTTCGCGGTGGTTCTATTTCTGTCTACAGCGTTTAAAGGAACCTAACTAACCTAACGTCGGGTTGCCAAAAACCAATTTTTGTAACCTAACCCTCAAAACACTTTATATTCGCCTAAAAAGCGTAGTCCACGGAGCCCCGCTTCGCGGTGGTCCTATTTCTATCTACAGGGTTTAAAGGAACCTAACTAACCTAACGTCGGGTTGCCAAAAAACAATTTTTGTAACCTAATCCTCAAAACACTTTATATTCGCCTAAAAAGCGTAGTCCACGGAGCCCCGCTTCGCGGTGGTCCTATTTCTATCTACAGGGTTTAAAGGAACCTAACTAACCTAACGTCGGGTTGCCAAAAACCAATTTTTGTAACCTAACCTCAAAACACTTTATATTCGAAAGCGTAGTCGACGGAGCCCCGCGGGGCTCTTTTTCTGTCTGCAGGGCTTAAAGGAACCTAACTAACCTAACCTCGGGGTGCCTCAAGTCCCACCGCCTTATTTATACGATCCCGACACCCTTTTTATACGATCCGGCCAAATGTGGATGACAAAATCGTGACAAGTTGACGATTTAATGATCTGGTCAAATTAAGTTGCCTACATCATGAAATGCGACCATTTCATGAAGTGAGCAAATCTACGATATGGCCACGATATCTTCATGTTCATGACAAAAATTAAAAGAAAAAACGGTTCAAAATGCGAGAAAAATTCAACCAAGCAGACTTGCTCATGGTCTAAGCTAGAGCATGTCTTACTTGTTACTAAAATTTTGCTTACCTCTCTCCATTCTTAAGTCTATTTTATTTGGACTAGTTTGCACAATTATAGGTTTGGATGGATTATGATGATCAAACAATGTTTTTTGCGTCTCCACTGAACCTCCCCTCCTGAAAAGAGTAAATAATTATAAAAAGAGCACATAATCTTCGACAGTTGTTTAGTACTAGTGCATCAACAACGGTCCTTACCCCAAATCTTTCTGCATGTGTGAAATCGAAGCTTGGGGCAACATTATTATCCCGGGCTGCGAAGTGGACGAGTCTGCTGCAGTATGTTTGTTACGCGAGTTGGAATTGTCTGGATGCCTACAACATAGAGCAAAGAATAGGGCATGTATTATCTTCTTCACTTAAATCAATAAAGTACAGTACTATCAACCAACAAAAAAAAAAACTTCAACAATTTTCTACAACAGTTCAAACGTCCGTGACTGTCGCGGTCATTCCTGTCAAAGCGGTTGACGTCATTTCCCTCTATCTGCCTTGTTTACGTCTTATTCACCTTATCACCCATAATATAATAATTTTACTAAATTGATGTGCTTTATTCAAGCAAATATTGCAATAACAATATTATAATAACATATTTAAGTAGTTTTCAAATAAAAGTATTTCTTTGACACAAAGTGTTTGACGTCACTACCGGCGACGATGCGTTTTGAATTTGCATTCCGTCTCACCAAAAACACTCTACATAAAATATTAAATTGTAAAATAAGTGTTGTATTAGTAAGTTAAACAAGTGTACCACATATATAGATATCCATTACCATTACCAGACTGGACGATCATCACGCGCTCGCTGCGCTCGCAGTAACGTTAACTCCGTGTACTAAATAACTTAAAAATAGTAAAACGCATTCCTCAACAAGTTTATGTGAAGAATATGATTCAGTGTTACGTGACTTTCACTATATAATGTTTGTGATCAAAAATTTTCATTATTAATACCAAAAATGACCAAAAATATCAAGTGAAATCCAACACCTGAATTAGTGAAGTTTTCTGAAATATTATCACACCACAACATAATAATACCCTAATGAAGAAATCAGCAAAAAAGTTCAAGGAAATAACATGAACAAGTGAGTGTATTTTTAAATATTACTCCAAAACAATCCGTTGAACAAAATACGGATCATACGTTCGCCTGTCTCAAAATTGACCTTTGGACCCAACAAATTACCAGCATATTTCTCATCCGATGCTCAACATTGTGGTCACTTGTTTGGAGGAACATTACTATCGTAAGTTGGCGGCAAGATCAGCACAGTCGACTTAAGCGACATTGAGTGCCGGTTCGAATCTCAGTGGCACACTGATGACTTTTTGTGGATGTTTCACCAGCATTTCTAACAACAACACATTCGTTCCAACATTTGATTTAGCAATTCCCTACATACAATACGGCCGATGTATCTTGGCGAGTCTGAACATAGGCTCTGCGAACTTTAGCGCATGTACACTCGTGAAGAAAACTGTTATTGTCTTTATTTTTTATAAACCAATGTACGAATAAAATAACCATAATATGCTTTGGTTGGCATATTTGGCGAATAATATAAGTGCCAACTGACACTTGCAAATACCGCAAATAGAACAAACTTAACAATAAACAAAAAAACTAAACAATAATAATAACCAATAATAAATAATTCACAACAATAACAACGAAAACTTTTATAACCGACTGTACTCAAGACAGAGATAGTGACACGAAAACGACACCAATGCTAACGTGTGAGTGAGACATATTACCGTGTACCGAGCATTGCCGAATAAGCACGAAGCTTCACGAAGTAATCAAATAGGGATGTCCAATACGCGTTCCTGAGGGTGCTGTTTAATCGATTTTTATTCAAATCGATTAAAATTAAGTCAAAAAATATATTTCTTTTTAATTTTTTAAGGAGGTTTTTAATTTTCTCAAATAGTCGTTACTCAAGTAGTCGTTAATAGATAACTGATATTTTATGTAAATCATGTCTTTCAACCGAGAAAATAAAATTTAATAAGTTTTTTTAAATTTCAATCGAAATCCCGTATATTCACAAACAAAATACACTATATTTGTAAATCTATTACGTTTAATATCCTTAATAAACAAAAATCAATTAATTCTATTTAAAACTAATCGATTACGATATTAGATTGAATAAAGGGTCGATTGTGTTTATTTTTGGTCAATCTCTAGCCTAGACCACCGCCCCCCCACGTCGCCTCATGCCACCATTTGGTTCCTCAAAACAGTGATTGCGCAACCTTCTGCGCGAAGTTCGGACTCGCCAAGATACGTCGGCCGTATTGTACTACATATTGAAAACAACAAAAAATAAAATATGTTACGTTACGAAGACGCCAATCTAATAGATCAAGGTCTATGGACTTCCTTGATCAAAGCAAGACTAGCCCAATGTCTTGTGATGAATTGTTAGGTAGAAGCCTTGATTTATCCACCAACATATGCTCAACTTACTTGGCGGAAATGAAAGATGAAATTAAACAATTAAAATCAAATTTAGAGAGTACACAGAGTGAGATGGAAAATATTATTTTAGAAAATTTAGAACTTAAAAAAACGATTGCAAACATGAATCAAGAACTGGGCATACTCAAACAGTTATGTAGAAGCCCATTAACGACTTTTAGACAAAATATGTCAAGCAGCACTAAGAAAAGTGTACGACGTCGACTTACAGACAGCTTTCGGGTGTCTCCTCAAAAACTAAACGAAAGCCCATTAATCCCCTTGCAACAATTGAATAAGGAAGTAACTAGCCAACAGAAAGAAAATACATGTGAGGAAAAAAGTACTGCTTCGCAGACGGATACGAAAACTAAGAAATCTGAGACGACAAACAACACAGAAAACGTGATAAATAATGCTAAAAATAAATGTAACAAAAGGGCATTTATAATTGGAGGCAGTCAGTGCAGTGGACTATTAACACATTTGACAAAATCTAGGTTTCGTAATCCCTATAACACCTACCAGTTTAACTCTATAGTTAAAACGAATGCCTCCACACAAGAAATCTTAACAAGCGCTAAACTATTTGACATTAAAGCTGACGATAAATTGATAATATCTATTGGACAAAACGATGACAACACCTTAAAAATGACAACAGAATTATGTTTGTTTTTAAAATCTGTGCCTTGTCCTGTAATTGTACTAAGTGTGAATAAAAACATCTACTCTAAAGAGATAAAATTGAATGGAATGTTAGATTTAATTTGTAGTCAGACTCAAGAATGTTATTTTCTCAAAAAAAATTACAATTTGTCATCATTATGTTACAAAATAAATTCTTTACTTGATCAATTGGACTATAACAAACAGTTTTTACCTTTTTACGGAAGTTCTAGTAATTATTATAACAAAAAAACTAGATTTGACTCTAGTGTCAATATTCATAAAACTAAAAACCAAAGCACACAAACTGGTGATGATATATTGATAGGTGATATGAATAAATCATCAGAAATGTATTGAACTATCTCAGGGCAATAAATTGATCCAAGTTGAAAATAAATCTTTTTTTCGTAGCTAAAAACCGAAATCATGTTATTCTCCACCAAAATATTGCAGGTGCTATTAACAAAATAAATGAAATTGAAATTGCCCTTAATTTGCTTCAGGATCAAACATATTCTGTTGATTTCCTTTGCCTAAGCGAGACGTTTATTAGATCTGGGGAAGAAGATAATATGACTGTACATTCGTTTAAACTAGTCAGCAGCTATTCTAGGAAAGACCAAAGGCGAGGTGGAGTCTGTATACTAATGAAACCAGATGTTGAATTTGAAAACATGGAATGGTTGAACAGTATTGCGATGGAAAAACATTTTGAAATATGCGGAATTAAGATCAAACAATATAACCTGAACTTATTCTGCCTTTATAGAACACCCGATTCTGATATAAATATATTCTTTAGAAAATTACAAATATTATTGGATAAAATACGTAGTAAAGACAAATATAAAAATATTATATGTGGCGACTTCAATATAGATATTCTAAGCGATAGTAAACATAAGAATACATTTATCGATATTTTACACAATTATGACTTAAAAATTCACATACACAAACCAACTCGACTAAATTCTTGCATCGACAATATTATAAGTGACATCAAAGAAGCAAAAGGTGAAACACATGAATTAGGACTATCAGATCACAATGCCGGACAATCATTATCAATACAATTAAAATCCGAAAATAATGTATTTCGAAGGCATTGGTTTGCATACAAAAGGGACCTGAGTAAAGAAAATATAGAAAAGTTTAACTACTATATAAGTAAGCTATCATTTTCAGAAGTATACTTGGAAACAGACGTAAATAAAGCCTTTTCATTATTGCACGATGAACTTTGTCTATTTTATGAACTGTGTTTCCCATTGATTAAAATTAAGATGAACTCTAACTCTATTAACCCAAAATGGGTAACTAAAGGTC
The DNA here is from genome assembly GCA_905147715.2 of Xestia xanthographa. NCBI lineage: Eukaryota > Metazoa > Arthropoda > Insecta > Lepidoptera > Noctuidae > Xestia > Xestia xanthographa. The sequence continues at coordinate 16,700,063 of LR990647.1, read as the reverse complement.
TAAAAAAGTAATTTATAACAAAGAGAAAACTACAAGGTCTCTATTATAAAAACAAAACTACCCACAATAAACAAAAATTTAGAAAATATAGCAAAAGACTAAAACAATGTGTAGGTAAATACGATACAAAGGGATAATAATAAAAAATATATAGAAAAAGCAGACAATAAATGTAAAGCTACGTGGAAAATTATAAATGATAAACTCAAACAGAACAATGCTAGTAATGAAATTAGGGAAATTTTGGATGGGGATAATATAATAAAAGAAGGTAATGATATAGCAACATACTTTAACGATTATTTTATCAACATTGTTAAAAAGGGTAACACTCAAAATCCAAAAAGTAAGCATGTTTGCAATAAAACGGTTGTGAATTCCATTTATCTAGAACCAGCTACTTGTATGGAAATATTTATGATAGCTATGAAATTACGAAACACCAACTCGGTCGGTTATGACAACATAAGTACTAACATGCTCAAGCAAAATTTATCAACTTTAACAAAACCCTTGACTTACATAATTAATTTATCTTTAGAAAAGGGTATATTCCCTGAAAAATTAAAATTTTCTATTGTAAAACCCCTTCACAAAAAAGGACCTAGATCTGAGGCAAATAATTATAGACCAATTACTTTGGTTCCCATACTTTCAAAAATATTTGAAAAGGTGATGAGCAAAAGGCTTATAAATTTCTTAGAGAAACATGATGTGTTATGTAATCAACAGAACGGTTTTATTAAGCAAAAATCTACAACTTTAGCATGTTTTAAACTAGTTAAAGAAATTATGGACGCTATCAATAAAAAAGAAATCCCAGTAGCAGTATATTTGGATATGAGTAAGGCGTTTGATATGGTATGTCATGAAACCTTATTGCGTAAACTTGAGCAATATGGTATACGAGGCGTTGCGTTAAGTTGGTTTGAAAGCTACTTAAGAGGCCGACAACAATGTACGGAGATTAATAAAATGTGTTTTGAAACTAACACCCAGAAAACTTTTAGGTCACCGTACTTGGCAAACTACTGCGGTGTACCACAGGGAAGTGTCCTTGGCCCCCTATTGTTTATAATATATATAAACGAACTGCCCAACTGCACGAACCAATATACCATATTATTTGCAGATGATACTACCGTGTTGACAAAAGAGAAAACTCTAGATAGTAGTAAAATAGTTACAAAAAAAGCATTGACAGATTTAATCAATTGGCTAGATAGGAATAATTTAAAAATAAATACAAGTAAAACTAAATTTATAAAATTTTTGACATATAATAATAACCACAAAAAATTAGGAAATGAAATGAAATTAAGTTTAAAATATAATAATAATGACATAGAAGAAGTTAGTAATATACATTTTTTAGGAGTAGTTATGGACAAACATTGCAATTGGAAAGCTCAAGTAGATAATGTTTGTAAGAAAATAAACAAATTCGTATTTGCACTTAGGAGGATCAAAAATTTAACAGACATTCAAACAGCCTTATTGGTATACCATAGCCATGTTTGTTCTGTTTTAAGGTATGGAATAACTGTATGGGGGAATTCAACAGATGCCCAAAGGGCATTCATAGCCCAAAAAAAGTGTGTAAGATCAATTTTCAATCTTAAGTGGACAGACTCCTGCAAACCAGTATTTATTAAAGAAAAGCTGCTTACCCTCCCGTCTCTATATATATTTGAAACCTGCAAATTTGTAAGAAATAATTACTCGCTTTTTGAAAAAGATGAAAAGGCCATGTCAAAGAGGAAAATAGCACAAAAGCCACTAGTAGTCCCGCGTAATAGACTAAGAGTATGCGACAAAAATTGTTATACCATGGCGGTGAAAATATATAATCACTTAGCTAAAGAATTTAGAAGTGCATCAGATTTAGAATTTAATAGGAAACTGCATAACTGGTTGTGTGAGAGATGTTTTTATTCCATCAACGAATATTTTGAGTGTAAAATGTAAAACTGACTTACCTACTATAATAATACATATCGACTGCAAGCAAGCAATATCTCCTATCTGACTCCGGGTGGATTTTAAAGGGGAACAATAAAACTTAATAAAAACCTTATTCCGAGGTATAATGAGATACTGAAAATCCAAGTTTTCTTTTTTTATGTATAGTATTGATTAATAAAGATTTTTTGTTTTTATTTTGAGTCTAAGGGTAGTTTATGGTAGATACGAGTTATTGGTATGGAAAATCTGATGCAAATATTGCAGATACAATTTATTGGTATTAAAATTCTAAATAAAACAAGTAGGTAATTTAATGAATCGTTTAATGAAAATAATCTTATAACTCTTCATAATTATGGTAATTATTTTTAATCACATTATGTTCAATCTAATAGAAAGTAGGTACTTATAAAAAAAGGCTTAGGTACATAAAGTCTACTTTACCAAAAATACCACTTTACCAAAATGACCACTTTTTCATAATGACTACTGCGTTTCACAAAATGATCTCTTTACCAAACAGTCTTTTCTTAGTAATAAACACCTAGTCAGCACACTCTCTTACGCTGCTTTTTTTTACAAAACTCCGATTCACAACGGCCCGCCATTACCCTTCCCGTCCGATGTTTATTTTGCCTCAATTTTTTGTCTCCTTTTTTTTTTTTTTTTCGGATGGGAAATCATCAAATAACTCCTCCCGCTCTGGACGGAGCAGGAGGGAGTGTCAGACTTTTACTGACTAAAACCCATCCATGTTCCTTCATCGCCCTTTGTGTTCCGGGGCTGCGGTATCTCTTTCGAACTGTCCCGCAACCCCGGCAGGCATCGGTCCTTAAGGACCCCTTCGTTTTTGCTGACTCTCTTTGAGGCGCGCGTGGAACACGAACGCGCCGTCGACACGGCCTGTCGTCATGAGACGGACGGACGGCGAGCTAGCCCATAGCCCACCGTCCACAGGCCCGCGCCTACGGTGGCCGGGGGCCACATGGTGGTGGCCCCCGACGCCCGGGGCGTCTCCCGCGGCGGCCGGGACTTTGAGAGGTTCTCTCCCTCTCACGTTCCACCACCTCCTTCTCTAGCATTACTGCTTCGCAGAAGGAGGTGACGGCGTCCCATTCCGTCTCGCTCCGGACCATGGCTTGCACCAGGGCCGGACGCGAGAGGTCGCCGCCGCCGATCGCCGATTTTCTGTCCCCTTGGACGCGAGTAACCCAAGTATGGTTTACCTTCCATACGCAAACGCTTATTCAAGTTCTTCTTCCACAACTTCTTATCTGCCTTACGTCTTCGACGAATACCACTGCTCATATCTCCATAAAAAATTTCGTCCTGGTTAGAAGTACTTGGTGCGGAATCATGATTCGATTCATATTGACATTTTTCAGTTTCCACTAATTCAATGTCTGAATCAGAATGTTCAGTTTCGGATGTATCCAAAGATAGAGTTACAGATAATGTGGTTGCACTGCAAGTTGATCTACTGCGGCAGCGACTTAGATTGAAAAATGCAGGAACTTCTAATACCTACCTCATTTGGTGAACTCGGGGTATCCAACGATGCAGGAACTTGCAATGACATGCTAGAAGTTGTAGATTCCATTACCTCGTTGGGTGGAGATCTGGATCTGGTGGGTCATTTTTATCACAAAAACAAAGATTTATTAATTTAAGCGTTCGTTCGCTCGTGTCATACCATCTCATGTTTACCTACAAAACAATACAAATCGTGTTAGTAAGACACGTAGGTAAATGTAAAGAGTTAGTGACAATAACTTCTATCTGATCAGTCAAACAAGTAGTAGCGACCTATCAACAAAAAATCTTGAGATGGAAATACCTCTTAACTATCACTCGAATCTTACAACTTATTTTGTCAAGGCAAAGACCGACGCTTCAATATTTTTTTTTATAAAATAAGTTAATAATAACCTTCGTCATCAATTAAAACATTCAATTACTACTATTAATATTAAAAAAAACAAGTGTAATACTTACTTTTTGTCTGGACGAACAGGTGCCGACCGGTTCTCAATACGAAAAGAACTGTCAAATTGCGAGATAGGAGAAATTTCTACCACGTTTATTTGCGCGCGAGTTAGAAGCTATTTCTATAAGCGATTTTTCTTGACTTAGTGGCTTTGGATACTTACGAGTTTTTGTCACGCGAAAGATCTCCACATTTCACAACAGATGGCATTAAAAACAATTTTTAAACAAAAATGTCAGATAGGAGGTATTGCTTGCTTGCAGTCGATATCTGTTATTATTGCCATTGTTTAAATAATATTGAAATATTTTTAATTATTCTTGCTATTTTATTCGACAACGCTATTTTATTGATTTTTTTTTGGATTCATCAAATACCATTTTTATTGACATGACATAATTATTATTGATCGCTATATAAATATGTATAAATTATTATTTTAAATGAATCTAATTTTATTTAATTTTATTAATTGATTTGTAATTTTAATTTTAATGATGATAAGTATTTTAATGTAATTGCTAATTACTAAATGTGTACTGCATGCTATTAGTATACCAAGATGTAAAATCTCAATATTTGTATGGCCGAAATGCCGAATATAGTGAAACCAATAGATATTAAGAACTTACCTATGTTAACTACCTATATTCTTGCAAATAAATGTATCATTCATTCATTCATTCATTCACAGTGTTTATATGGGCCAATACAAGGCATTTTTAAGAAATAAAAACGTTTTCATTTTTTTGCATATTCCCTATTGTTGAAAACTGAACAAGAAAGTTGTAAGAATGAAAGTGACTGTAATATTGACTTACTTATCATGTGAGTTAAACTTCTTGGACTCGAGAATTTCCTCTCTCCAGCTTAGAGTCCCTGAGCTAGGCCCGTGAGAGGCCGGCGGTGGCGCAGTCACCGCGGAAGGCGCGAGCTGCGAATGCTGTTGATGCTGAGCATGTTGTTGATGCTGAGCATGCTGTTGATGCTGAGCATGTTGTTGATGCTGAGCATGTTGTTGATGCTGAACATGTTGTTGATGCTGAGCATGTTGTTGATGCTGCGCATGTTGTTGGTGCTGCGCATGTTGTTGGTGCTGCGCATGTTGTTGGTGCTGCGCATGTTGTTGATGCTGAGCATGTTGTTGATGCTGCGCATGTTGTTGGTGCTGCGCATGTTGTTGGTGCTGCGAATGTTGTTGATGTTGCGCGTGTTGCTGATGTTGAGCGTGTTGTTGATGTTGCGCGTGTTGCTGATGTTGAGCGTGTTGTTGATGTTGCGCGTGTTGCTGATGCTGTGCATGTTGCGGATGCTGCGGTTGTTGCGCATTCTGCGCATCGGAGTTTCGTCCGCGGCGTCGCTCTATGGAAAATCGTGAAACAAAACAGTGACTTATAAAGTTTTTAGTAATTATAACATAATTACACCTCTTTAGGTGTATTAAACTTTGCTTCTTAGCATTCCTGGTGATATTTAGGTACTATCGAGGACACTCCCGCCTGACCACCACTAAGCTCATTTTTGCTTGCACTCGCAACATAAAAACGCTCTCTAGCCCCGCCCCGTTGACTTTGTGTAGAAATAATGAATGAAAAGATATCGGCCGAGCGCATTGACGACGCACGCCAAACGAGAGTTATTGTTATTTTGCGCGCCAAAGTTGACGCTTTCCTAATAGGCCCAAACTTTGAGGGGGCGTGGCTCGGCGCCTCCGCATGATTTAAGCAAAAAACATTTAAAATGGTCAGGCGGATAAGACCCCGATAGTACATCTGACTAGTTATGCTGTTTTGATTCTCAAACACGTGTTGAACTAACCTCGGTTCTCCGTGCGCCGGCCGGAGCGCTTGCGGGAGCGTCGTCCGGGGCCGGCGTCGGGCGCGGCGGCGGCGCTGGCCTGGCTGGGCGCCGGCGACTGCCGCCCGCGCTCGATGCTCGACGTGCGACCGTTCGCCCACGACCCGTTGTTTTTCTTCTAGAATAAATGCTGTGCTATAGATACATACTTCATAATCGTATTTTTTTATTATGACAGGCGAACATTTGTGATGGTAATAATTTCTGACTACAGCATCAAGACAAGGTTCGCACAGACACAGTGGTAAGTTGTTTTGTTATATTATTTACCAAATTCCAAATCGACAAGTGAAATGAACTATTTACCATTTTTGGCAGAAATCCCTACATATTATCTTCAAAATGGCGCGAATAAACCACAATTCTAACAAAAAAAAAACATTGAAATCTGATAAATTGTTTGGGACATGCCAAACCATCAACATTAAAATGGAATCTGCCAAAACAACAGTTGATTACCTGATTCGTTGATAGCCATGCGGCAGATTTGGACATGGCAGACGGGATGCGAAAACCATCGGTATCCCGCGGACTAAGAGCCCGATTAGCTGATGTGTCACGACTGTTGCATTGTGAAACTATTCTCCTGAAATCAAGACGAAGAGCTATGAGGTAACGTTACAATTTTACATCGCATTCTTGTTATCTCGTGTTAAATAATAACAGCCGCTCGGGTTGATCTTCAGGTTAAACCGCGCTTGGTCCGTGGATGGGTGACTGATCCAAACCAATAGGAACTTCATATAAATAATTAAGGAGCACTGTCGGCGACGAGACCCTATCTCGACACCAGGGTGCAAGTAGTGGCCGTACGTAAAGTGTAAGCGCGAATTTTATAGTTGATTTGTTTAAAACTTGTGATATTAACGTAAAGTTTAGTTTAGGTAAATTCTCATTAGAATCATGCTAAAATCTCATTAGTTTTATGTTAATTTAGCGTCAAATTAATGCTAGACTCTAATAAGACTGATTAGAAAGGAAAATTTTAAGTTATTAATTGTAAGTCAATACTAATTACGTAACTTGAAAACATGATTTTTTGTTTGATAAGATATAATGTTTAAATTAGTGTCAAAAGGTTGGTCTTAACTTAAAACCATTTTCTGTGAAAGAATTATGTAAATCGGTTCAGTAGTTTAGGAAATATAAGGAAAAATGTATAGTGAAAAATTCATACATTGCCAATTTAGCAGTTTATGTTCTAGGAAGTTTTTTATATGTTATATAAGGTGCAATATTATTGTTTTAGATTGAAGTAGACATAATAGGCTATGTAAAAAGGTATAATTTGTAAGGTTTATTTAATAAATAAATATAAATACGGGGTTCCAAAGGTCTCGGCTATAGCGAAAATAGACGCGAAATTAGAATCAAAAATCGCGGTTCTCGTTACGGGCGGACAGGGCCGTATATTAATCGGGGTCGACGGCGAACGGTCGTCAGTCGCAGCCCAGCCACCGAGGAAGCAACAACTAGAAGAAAAGGGGAACAAGCCGAAACCTAGGGAACTCCGAACATTGGGAAGAAAGAAAAATTGCGTTTTATTCTACGGTTCCTGCCTACCCCTCTTCTCCCCGAGGTCCAGCTCTACTAGGTCGCTAGTACCCGACCATACCCTACGCATTCAGGGGTGCGTGGAGACGTGCGCCACCAGCGAGTACTGCAAGGAGCGCTCGTCTACTATTGTGGGAGATTGTCCCAGGTTGACTAGACCCCAGGGTCTGGCCATCCGAAACAGTTGGTCCTCCGATCCGGATCCCTGCAAGAAGACTTCGTTCAAGATGCCGGTAACTAGGAAGCAGAAGGATGCCTCCTCACGCCCCGAGTCCCGTCCTTCCGATAGGGACGCGACAGATGAAAGGTCGGGGTCAGAAGGGGTCACATCAGCGTCCGCGTCATCGGGAACTACAGACACGAACACTTCTACGGGTACCACGACTACAGAGACTACCACAATGACTGAGAACACAGCTGCGACTGCGACCACGACTACAGCGGAGTCAAAGAAAAGTAAGGAAGACACCGCCCAGAAGGAGACGACCAATAAGATCCCAGAAGATGTCCCGGTTAAAGGGATTAGCGATTTAGACGTAACCTTGAAACCGACGGGGATCAGTAGTCGCGCCAGGTCTACGAAGACCACGAGTTCTTCAGCCAGAAGACGGGAGCTGGAAGCCAAGGAAGAATTGGCACGCCTGGAGCTGAAGCAAGCACAGGCTGCGGCAAACCTAGCTCGTGTTAGATTGGAATTGGCACAATGTGATGAAGAGGACTCCGTGGATGAAGACCAGGAAGACAGAACAGCACAGGTGCAGAACTGGATCGAGTCGTCTGCATTAGGCGAAGGCAGCAAAGAACAACCAGAGCTACGAGGCCAGCAGCCACCGGAATCCCAGAAAGTGAAGCCAGAAGAGAACTCCTCGACCAAAGGAGCTACAATCGAAATTCAAGCTTTAGCAACAGCATTTAAAGAAGCTTTCACCGCAAGAGGAGGACCAGTGGCACAGCCGAAGTACATTCACGAGTTACCCTACTTTGATGGCAACAGCAGCGAGTGGTTGGCCTTCAAAGTCGTCTATGAAGATACAGCACCAATGTTCAGCGAAATTCAAAACATGGCTCGACTAAGAAGAGCACTGAAGGCCAACGCAAGGGAAGCTATCAAAAGTCTGCTATACTCCGAAGCCTCTCCGTTAGAAGTGATGCAAGCCCTTAGAAGAAGATATGGAAGACCTGATGCGCTGGTGCTGGCTGAGCTGGATAAGGTCAAGGCACTACCGAAGATATCTGAAAATCCAAGGGACATATGTGTCTTCGCAAGTCAGATCAACAACAGCGTGGCATCAATCAAGGGGTTGAAGAAGCCTCAATACCTGCATTCACCTGAAATAGTGAAACAAATCATCGAGAAGATACCAACAATCCTCAAGTTCCGGTGGTACGACTTCACTGCGGCATCGGAAGAAGGCGAGTTCTCCGACCTGACATTGGTGTCCAAGTTCCTGAACATAGAAGCAGACAAGTGTGGAGCCTTTGCTACGTCCGAAGAGAAGAGCGGGTCCAGAAGAACCAATCGACAAGCAACGCACTCTACGAAAGAAAAGGATAACAAAGGAAGAAATTCAAGACAACAAGATAAAACTTGCCCTACATGTGAAGGTGAACACTTCCTCGTCGAGTGTCCGAAGTTCCAGAAGACGTCGGTGCAAGACCGCTGGGCAATAGTCAAGAAGAGTCACATCTGCTTCAAATGTCTACAAGGAAAACATCGCAAGGAGAGCTGCAGGAAGCCGCCGTGCAAGGAATGCAAAAGGTGGCATCATCACCTGCTGCATGTGGAGCCGGAAGACAGGACCTCAGGGGAAAAAACGGAAGCACCACCAGAAGTAGCAACCGTCGCGGCATCAGTGAATGCAGTCAACAACGCAAGGGCATACCTGAAGATAGTTCCTGTTGAAGTCTTCGGGTCGAAAGGATCAAAGAAGATATTAGCCCTCATGGATGAAGGGTCAACAGTGTCACTTCTGGACGAGAAGGTGGCACAAGAAGTCGGCGCTCAGGGAGACAATGAAGAACTGGTAATCGAGACAGTAGGGGGCAGGCTGATAAGAAAGAAGAACTCTCAGATGCTGGACCTCACAGTCAAAGGGGTTCATCAGGGCAGCAAGAAGATCCTGAGAAGAGTTCGCACAATCGACGAATTGAAGCTTGCGCCACAGTTCCTAGACAAGAAAAGAATAGAAGAATGTCAACATTTAAAGAAGATCGCCGACTCTCTATATTATAAAGGGGAGTCACCTCAGCTACTCATCGGTCAAGACAACTGGGAGCTGATCGTGACACAAGAAGTAAGAAGAGGGAAACCAGGGGAACCAGTAGCTTCAAGAACGGGGCTTGGATGGGTGCTCCACGGGTCAGACGTCGGAGGCGTGAAGATAGTACACTTTCTTAACACGTGTCTACATATCAACACGCCAGAAGAAGAAATGCATCAAGCCATCAAGGATCACTTCGCGATCGAAGCTCTTGGTGTACAGCCAAGAAGACCTACCACAGACTCGGAAGGAAGAGCACTCACCATCCTGGAGAAGACCTGCAAGAGATTAGAAGATGGACGATTTGAAGCTGGACTTCTGTGGAGAAACGAAGACGAACAGATGCCGGAGAGCTACACGTCTGCAAGAAATCGACTGACTAACATAGAGAAGAAGATCGACAAAGAGCCTCAGTTGAAAACAGAATACAACAAACAGATCCAGCATCTAATCGACAGCAAGTATGCAGAAGAAGCACCAATTGGACAAGAAGACTCCAAGAAGAAATGGTACCTCCCTCACTTCTCCGTGGTACATCCATTAAAGAAGAAAATAAGGATCGTCTTCGACGCTGCAGCTAAGTCAAAAGGAAGAAGTCTCAACGACGCTCTGCTACCAGGTCCAGATCTACTGCAGTCACTCTTCGGGGTACTATTGCGGTTTCGACAAGGTCCATTAGCAGTGGCAGCCGACATCAAAGAAATGTTCCTGCAAGTTCGCATCAGGCCGGAAGATAGAGATAGCCTGAGGTTCCTGTGGCGCGGGGATCGTCGCGACGTGCTACCAAAGGAGTATAGGATGACATCAGTTATCTTCGGCGCAACTTCATCTCCAAGCACAGCAATATACGTGAAGAACCGAAACGCAGCGGACTACAAAGAAGAATATCCAGAAGCCGCAAGGGCCATCGAGCTGAACCACTACATGGACGACTACCTGCATAGTTTCCACTCAGAAGAAGACTTCAAGAAAATAACAGCGCAAGTGGACTTCATACACAAGAAGGCGGGCTTCGAACTCAGGGGCTGGGCTGCGAATCGACCAAAGTTACTACAAGGCGTGAAGACTGAAACAACAGAGAAAACAGAAGTAAACCTTGGTGAAAAAGAAGAGAAGACACTGGGGCTACGCTGGTTCACAGAAAGGGACTCCATCGGCTTCAGGGCGAACTTACGAAACACGCCTGAAGAAATAGCAAACGGTTTCAAGATACCTACGAAGAGAGAAGTCACCAGCGCAGTTATGTCAACCTTCGATCCGCTGGGGCTAGCATCACCAGTCCTCGTCCAAGGCAAGAAGCTGCTGCAGAACATATGGCGAAGCGGCGTCGGCTGGGATGAAGAAATAGAAAATAAGGAGTATGAAGATTGGAAAACTTACCTGGAGAAGATGAAGCTGCTCCAAAACCTGCAGGTTCCGAGGTGTCTGGCGCCACATCGCACCGAGGGGGAGCTGCATACGTTCACAGATGCTAGTGAAGCAGCATATGCAGCGGCTGTATATTGGAGGACAGAAGATCAAGATGGAACTTACCACGTCAGCTTAGTGGCGGCGAAAGTAAGAGTCACTCCACTGAAGCCAGTATCGATCCCGAGACTCGAGCTGCAAGCGGCCCTCCTGGGAAGCAGACTGGCACATTCTGTAGAAGAAGAAATGGACCTGAAGATAGCAAAGAAGACGTTTTGGACAGACTCCAGCATAGTACTTTCCTGGATCAAGACTGACCCAAGAACCTTCAAGACGTTCGTGGCTCACCGCTTGGCAGAAATAGAAGATCTCACCAAACCACAGGAATGGAGATGGGTGCCCACGGCGCAGAACCCTGCAGACGATGCGACGCGAGACGTGCCAGAACACTTCAGCTGCAATCACCGATGGTACGCTGGACCAGACTTCCTGAGGAAAGAAGAAGCACACTGGCCTGCGGCAAGAACCTTCAAAAGGGAAGCTACAGGTGAAGAAAAGACTATGGACATCGTAGCAACATCAAGAACCACGCATCCAACACCAGATCCTGAACGGTTCTCTTCATGGAAGAGACTCGGGCGAGCCACAGCGAGAGTACTGCAGTTCATACAACTCTGCAGAACAAGGGAAAAGGTCCACGCCAGCCGAGAAGATCCTGCCTGGAAACCAATGAAAGGAAAAAAGAAGAAGATGATTGAGAAGCAACATCGACCTTCAAAAACAACAGAAAGGAAGTACTTACCAATGGACACAGACCTGCTTCAACGAGCTGAAACTCTACTGTTACAACGAAGTCAAGAGGGAAGCTTCAAAGAAGACATCAAGAGTCTACAGCAAGGAAAACAGATAGAAGCCAGCAGCAAGTTGAAGAAACTCGACATAATACTCGAAGAGGGTCTCCTGCGCATGAAGGGCAGAATCGACGCAATAGAAGGCGTGACCAGAGACTACAAGCGACCCATCGTGCTCGACAGCAAGGACACAACTACGCGACTCATCATGAAAGACTTTCACTGTCGCTTCAATCACGGAAATCACGCGACAGTAATGAACGAGTTGAGACAACGCTTCTGGGTACTAGGGCTGAGATCGGCGATCAAGGCAGTTCAACATCAATGTCAGTGGTGCAAGATGAAGAAAGGAAAACCACAAGAGCTACTGACGGGCAACTTACCTATTGAAAGGTTGATGCACGGAAATCCTCCCTTTACGTGCACTGGAGTCGATTATTTCGGCCCCATGGTCATCACAGTAGCAAGGCGTCAAGAGAAGAGATGGGGTGCCCTGTTCACATGCCTAACAACACGGGCTGTGCACATTGAGCTCACTCCTTCACTCTCCACCGACAGTATGATCATGGCGCTTCGACGATTCGCTGCAAGAAGAGGGATGCCGAAGACAATCTATAGTGACAACGGGACCAACTTCGTCGGTGCCAACAAAGAGCTGCAAGAGACATCAGACATCACGAATCAAGAGGCTCTCACCTTAGAAGCAGAGAAGATTGGCGTGCAGTGGAAGTTCATCCCTCCTGGTGCACCTAACATGGGCGGTGCATGGGAGCGTTTGGTGCGATCAATTAAAACCGCACTAGACGCCACACTCAACGAGAAGCATCCACGAGAGGAGGTACTCTATACCCTCCTGCTTGAGGCCGAGCACATAGTCAACTCTCGGCCTCTCACTCACCTCTCCGAGAATCTTGAAGAAGAAGCACTTACTCCAAACCACTTCCTCATTGGGCGGTCCTGCGGCGCAACTAGAGTCGGCAGCTTCCAAGACGACGAGCTCGTGGGCAGACATACCTGGAAGACTACGCAGCGACTTGCCGATCACTTTTGGCAACGTTGGCTGCGAGAATACCTGCCTACGCTACTGCCGAGGAAGACGAAGGGAAGAACCTGCGCCACAGACCTGCAAGTGGGGGACGTCGTGCTGATCGTCGACCACAGCCTACCGCGATGCACCTGGCCGCGCGGCAGAATCCTGCAGGTGTATCCAGGACCAGATGGGCGAACAAGAATCGTCGACGTCGGTACGCGAGGAGGCGTGCTACGAAGACCCAGTTCGAGAGTGGTGCTGTTGGTGCCGGGAGTGTCGCCGAGCCTGGAGGATGGTGCGATGCACGAGGGGGAGACTGTCGGCGACGAGACCCTATCTCGACACCAGGGTGCAAGTAGTGGCCGTACGTAAAGTGTAAGCGCGAATTTTATAGTTGATTTGTTTAAAACTTGTGATATTAACGTAAAGTTTAGTTTAGGTAAATTCTCATTAGAATCATGCTAAAATCTCATTAGTTTTATGTTAATTTAGCGTCAAATTAATGCTAGACTCTAATAAGACTGATTAGAAAGGAAAATTTTAAGTTATTAATTGTAAGTCAATACTAATTACGTAACTTGAAAACATGATTTTTTGTTTGATAAGATATAATGTTTAAATTAGTGTCAAAAGGTTGGTCTTAACTTAAAACCATTTTCTGTGAAAGAATTATGTAAATCGGTTCAGTAGTTTAGGAAATATAAGGAAAAATGTATAGTGAAAAATTCATACATTGCCAATTTAGCAGTTTATGTTCTAGGAAGTTTTTTATATGTTATATAAGGTGCAATATTATTGTTTTAGATTGAAGTAGACATAATAGGCTATGTAAAAAGGTATAATTTGTAAGGTTTATTTAATAAATAAATATAAATACGGGGTTCCAAAGGTCTCGGCTATAGCGAAAATAGACGCGAAATTAGAATCAAAAATCGCGGTTCTCGTTACGGGCGGACAGGGCCGTATATTAATCGGGGTCGACGGCGAACGGTCGTCAGTCGCAGCCCAGCCACCGAGGAAGCAACAACTAGAAGAAAAGGGGAACAAGCCGAAACCTAGGGAACTCCGAACATTGGGAAGAAAGAAAAATTGCGTTTTATTCTACGGTTCCTGCCTACCCCTCTTCTCCCCGAGGTCCAGCTCTACTAGGTCGCTAGTACCCGACCATACCCTACGCATTCAGGGGTGCGTGGAGACGTGCGCCACCAGCGAGTACTGCAAGGAGCGCTCGTCTACTATTGTGGGAGATTGTCCCAGGTTGACTAGACCCCAGGGTCTGGCCATCCGAAACAAGCACCATAAAACAAGAGTAACTAAAACCCTTTACAAAGGCCCTGATATACCCTGTACTGGACCATTATAAACGCAAACTTTGAGTCATAAATCATTATATCAATCCTTATTGATATAATGATTTACGCCAAACAACACTCCCGCACTTTGTGCATCCTTATGCACAAAGTGCGGGAGTGTTGTTTGTCGATATAAACCATTAGCTAAGTGACGTACTATACAAAGAAGAGTTATAAAAAAGTGAATGATAACAATCACAGCAAGATTTTTTCTTGTAAATAATTATAAACTCAATAAAAAAAATGTTGGTATTACCTCCTTGATTTTTCGTATCGATGATACACTCACCACAGTTACACATAACACTAGCGCTCCATAAGGGTCGTAAGCGCGAGCGAAAGGTCCGATAAAAATTATTTAAGAATCAAAGTTTGCATACATTTCAAAAAAGCAGTAACACTGCTACTCACCCTTCGGTACTTTGCTCTCTGCTGTAAGAACGTAATGACCTCCAGCGGTCCAAATCGTCTCTGCTGTTTCCGATAGTAGAAGATCGGTTACTCTTGTGGCTGTCTCGCCTCTCCCGCTCTCTTTGTTTTAATCCCGAGTGTATAATTTCGTGTTGTATGCTAACGTTACTGTCCTTCCTAGATCTGTCTGGTTCATGCTGAACGCTGGCAGTACTGTCTTTTCTAGTGCGTTCCGATTTCTTCTCATTATTTCTAAGCCCCCTACTCGAGCTTCTGCAATTACAAATCAATCATTCATAATATTGCAATGAACAACAATATAATAGGCATGACGAGAGTATCAAAATATTGCAAATCTATTTAGTCCGTCAGTTAGTATTGGAAAATAATGGACAGAAATATTTTTTGTAAATCAATGAATATTGACAAAGATAAAACGCAGCAAAACTCAGGAGTGGGGGCTACTGACGTCAGCACGCACTAAAAATACCACGGCGTGACGTATTGAGACTTTTAAATGCGTCATCGTTTCTTCGTCAATTTTGGTTTACTTACGTAACAAAAGAAAAAATACGGGTCAAATATTTTTTGATAATCTGACGGACTAATTAGATTTTTCAGTCGACAAGCCTATTTTACAGTTTTTTATATGTCTATCTTCTATTATATAGAAACAAATTAATAAAATAATATTACCTTCGATCTTTACGACGAGGTCTTCCGCTACGTTTAGACTCTCGAATTTCAGGCTTAATGTCGTCCTGAACAGACTTTTTCAATGGTTGTGAGAAACTGGTAGAAGTATCACACACATCATCTAGTTTTATGTTCTTTTCCACTTCTTCTGTCCAATCCTAAAGAAAATAAAAGTATATTCAAATTTCTAGTTGCTTAACCTTACAAAAATATTGGAACTGCAGCTGAACTAAATAATAACGTGCCCCTGGATATTAACTCACTCGATCAAAAAATCTTGTTCTATTCTTTTTTTCTTTTTCTTTCGCCTTTATTCGTGACTAGCGGACGTCACGCGGCTTCGCCCGCGTAGTTCCCGTTCCCGTGGGAGTACGGGGATAAAATATAGCCTATGTTACTCAGGGTGAATGCAGCTTTCTAATAGTGAAAGAATTTTTGAAATCGGCGCAGTAGTTTTTGAGTTTATTCATTACAAACATACACACACACACAAAAATACAAATCTTTCCTCTTTATAATATTAGTGTAGAAGAGTTAATAAAAAATTGGAAATGGGACTTAGTATTGTGAAGATGACTACGGAACAGGTGTCATCAATCAAAGAAATTAATTATTTTTTCTGAAACATGCTTGGAAATTTGAGCATTATTTTGACAATGTTCTTTGTGATAAATCGAAATTCCTGTACTGGCCAGATACATGCGACCAGCGGCCGGCAAAAGTTGTATGAAAATCCATATCTGTCGTGTTTAGCGGCCAAATAAATTACATAGTAAACTCATATCTGTCGTGTTATTTAAAAATGACTATTGAAAACTGAATGTTAATTAAAAATAACGATCTATTACTCTGAAACATGGCAACCAAGGAGGTAACTTATCAAAGGTTTTATTTAAATTTCGAATTGGCTTGCAAATAGAAAGCGGTTTATTGAAAAAAAAAACAAATGAACTCTTCAACGAGTTTTAATTTTCCCGCATTATTTGAGAAACGAACTTTACAAGCCTTGGCCACAGCTAGGTATTGATGGACTTACGTATGTGGGCCGAGGCGAGTCCATCAATGCCTCTGTTGCTGGCCGCTGCAGTAATGTACTAATAAGATATGAAAAAACATACAACTGAAACTTTTCCTTAAATTTGCTAATAGGTATCAAATTCTGGGTAGTCATGACTTGCAGTCATGACTACCCAGAATTTGATACCTATTAGCGACACTGTCGTTTTTGTTCGACGCATCCATCAGAACAATGTTTGAGTGCACAAATTTTCAAAGGTTCAACTCGAAACTTTCTAACCTAAAAGTAATGTTTACAAAACTATATTTACCAAATTAGAGATGTCCAATAAAGTTGCAGATATCTGAGATGTTGTCTCACTATCGTGCTCATTGTCCGTCTCTTGTTTCTGTTGCTCCAACTGGCTACTAGATATAGTGTTAGCCATACTGCTTGTACCATTCTGTGATGCTAAAAAAAACAAATACAATAAATAAGTTCCCAAGACATACAGTAAAACCATATCCTCATCATCCGTGTTCATTGCAGACTATTTGTTATAAAAATTTTAATGGTGGACAGTAGATAAGAATTGGCTCCATGCAAAAAAATTGAAACCCCTTTGGATATCAGAATTAAAATAATATTAGAATACAGAATATTATTTGGAATAATAGATTTTAAGAGGTTGCTTACTTGTGTATGCAAATCAATTTCAGATTAAAATAAACGTACTTTACTTTTTATGTTATAATAAGCACATGCACACAAATTGATTTTAGCCTAATTTAATGCTTTCTTGTAAAGGTTATTGGGTATATCTAACTCGCTCTTTGGACATGACCCAAAATGGTTTTAAAATAAAGAGAATATTGTGTAATAGGGAGCAAGCCTATTGCCATCAAACGGGCTCAAATCCAGACTCCACTGCTACTGAGAAATTCCTGATCGAAAAACCCAATAACACTGCCCAAGCAAGGATTCGAATCCCAAGCAAGGATTCGAATCCAGGAACTCATGCTCAGCAACTCCTTCAACCACTAGACCAACAATGAAATTAAGACACCATAAAGAGTGTACCCCAGTGCCCTTAGCATGTAGTCGCTTAATGTTGAAGTTCTTTTTGCCCTGACTGGAGGGCTTACACTCACAGCACCAACAGGAAAGTCCTGTTAAGCAGAGAACCACCTCCTGCATTGCCCGAGACTCCATTCCTAAAAAGCACTGAGTGGCATTTATCACCCAGTGCAGTACGAGTATGTATATGTATAGTATAATTTGTTTTTTTTTTTAAATCCCGTGACTCACAACAGCCGCTCGGGTCGATCTTTAGGTTAAGCCGTGCTTGCCTAGGTTGGTCTGTGGATGGGTGACCACCCTTACATACCGAGTTTCCTCCTTGCCTCGAAAAGCATGTTAAGCTCGGCCCCGGCTGTCATTTGTAAATCTTTGACAGTTGTTACAGCTAGTCAGTGGCCTCAAAAGTCTGCCAACCAGTCTTACCAAGGGGTATCGTATTACCTAGTACTAACTGGGTTGTAGAAGTCAGATAGGCAGTCACTTCATGTAAAATACTGGTACTCAGCTGCATCCGGTTAGACTGGAAGCTGACCCCAACATAGTTGGGAAAGGCAGATGATTTGACTCACATGAATGCCATAGAAATTCAGAACCATATATCAATAGATTTAGCTAATGTAGTTTGTGTCCACCATGGGTATGGTTTCCATATTAGGATGCCCAATGACCTTTATTGCACTTTAGCAGTTGTGCAATCATTCATCATTCATCATCATTTCAGCCGAAAGACGTCCACTGCTGGACATAGGCCTCCCCCAAGTGTCGCCACATTGACCGGTCCCGTGCGACTCGCATCCAGCGGATTCCCGCAACCTTCACCAGGTCTTCGGTCCACCTAGTGGGAGGCCTTCCAACGCAACGTCTTCCGGTTGGCGGTCGCCACTCCAGAACTTTTCGGCCCCATCGGCCATCCGTTCTGCGAGCAATGTGCCCTACCCTTTTTCTTTTTTTTTTGCGGAATGGCATCTCGCAGTTCAACCTAGAGAGGTTGTCGTCTGCTTAACCGGACAATTCTGTGGGTACCTTAAGTGTAAGGCCTCCAGCCAGGGCATGTGCCCTACCCACTGCCACTTAAGTTTGGCAATTCTTCGGGCTACGTCGGTAACCTTGGTTCTCTTGCAGATGCCTTCATTTCTGATTCGATCGCGCAAGGAAACTCCGAGCATAGCCCTCTCCATTGCCCTTTGGGTGACTTTAAGCCTTCTGATGAGGCCCATTGTGAGCGACCACGTTTTGGTCCCGTATGTAATCACTGGCAACACACACTGGTCATAGACTTTCGTCTTGAGAAACTGTGGTAAGTTGTGCAATAGGTGGTAAATATAGAGTAGTTATTTCTGCCCTCAAGTTAATATTTGTTGAATTACAGTACAGCATAATATATTATTATGCTAGTACAACCATACAATAGACCAACTTGTTGCTTTCAGCTAACACATTGGTTTCCTCCACAGAGCATAGAGAAGCTTCGGCAGCTGCTGCCAGAGCTGGCATTATCAAATATTTACATAGAAACCAAGTCTGTGATTTGTGTTATAGTGCCTGAACAAGTCACCTCTAAAAGAAAACTGAGGGAAGAGGGGTTTGCCCTACAGTAGCACACAAATGGCTGATAATAATAATGAAGTTTTGTAGGCAAACATTTTAGAAGTTGTAGTCCATCTCTAGACTCTGCCTATACTCCTCTACAATAGTTCAGTGCTCTGTTATAACTTTAGTTAGTACTAGCTTCTGCCAGCAACTTCGCTGGTGTGAAGTTTTATAATTGTCTCATGGGCTCTTACCACGATAAAAAGGATCCTATGTGTTAATCCAGGTATGTTAATCCAACTGTCTGTGCGGAAAATTTCATCCAAATCCGTTCAGTAGTTTTTGCATGAAAGAGTAATAAACATCCACACATGATGCAAACATCCATACATGCATACTCACAAACTTCACATTTATAATATTAGTAAGATGGTGTAAGTATTAGCTTTTCCAAATTTCAGAGACAAGATTTACACAGAAGTTAGTTACGAAAATTAAATTATTAGTTTGGTACTTAAACTCATAATACAGCTACAGAATGGGCAAATTATATTTTTGTTCATTAATGCTTACAGTCTGTCTAATAGTCCACATTACAAATTGATTTTTATTCATTTAAACTTTGAGTAATGAAATAAGTTTCTGTAACTGTTATAATCATCTTTTATACAACAGTTACAGAAAGCACACAGAGACAACATAAGAAGCAGTTTAAAAATTTATGCTTCCATCATAACAACATAATTATAATAATGACATAAATCTTTGACACTATGCTACTGCTTACCATCATGAAATTCCTGACTTTCAGTACTGCTTGGTCCAGTATTAACTTTCTCATTCACATGTTTGTTTTCTGCTGAATTAGTATCATATAAATTCAAATATGAACCACTAGGAGTAGATTTCCTAGAATTTTGAACATCATAGTTCTTCAAATATGTACTAATAAATTTTTCTCTGTCAAAGCCTTCATTATCTCGTAATCTGCCTCTTCCTCTTGATGGCAATGTTTGGGACCAGTTTGTCATGTTATAATAAGTGTCCTGGTTATATGCTGGCTGTACAGACTGATTTGAAGAATATTTGTCTCTGCGTATTTGCTCAGAGCTATCAAAACTGTGGTGGCCTGATTGTTCTAAAAATTTCTTTCTAAATCTTGGAGGTATATTGTCTAAATTTACCATATATTTGGGTCTTGAGGAATCAGATGTATAACCTGAGGAGTTTCGTCGCCCAGATGGTGGCTTACCACCAGAAGATGACATGTGTCGTCCTGCTGATGTATCCATACTTCTACTATCTCTATTTCTGTCAGTTGAGTTTTGATCCTGCATATGAGTAGGTGAAATGGATCTGGTTTCTGATGCTTGCCTATATTGTCTATTATAATTAATATCATTGTTTGTACCATCCCTAGGATGATAATCAGCAAAACCTCTCTCCCTTTTGGAAGCACCTCTAGAGTAAGACCCTGAACCCTGTCTATCTGGATTATCAGACATTCTTCTATTGACGTACTGACTAGAATTATCACACCTCATTGGTACTTTAGATTGTCTACCATTATCAGAACACGAATCTCCCGACCTAGGCACGTAAAGCTGTTGCTCAGGCTTTTTGTGACGCATATTCGTACCTTTGTAAGTGTCGTTTAAATCGTCAGCAATAGAATTTTGAGATCCGTAGTAGTTTTGGTTTCGGCTTTTAGAAGCTCCGTCTAAGTCGTTTGTGTCCATTTTTGCATCCAAACCATAACTTGATCGTCGTAAAGGTCCACTACCTGGTTTATAAAACTTTTGCTGTGGTTTATTTCTTCTAAATTCTTTAGAGTCATCATCCATAGCAATCTTGATTTAATGCATTATACATTTATGATAACAACATTTTATGGAATTTCAAACTAAAGCATATCAAATAATCTTTTGCTGTTTAAAAACTTTAACACATTTAGGTTATGTTAGAATTACCACTTTGTTAGATGAATGCTAATTATTTCAGAGACTGAAAAAAAGATTCACCATAAACTATGTATTTAAAACAATAGCAAATTTTGTAAGATAATGAAAAGAGCACATCTATTCATTCACTATTTTTCTGTCGAATTTCTGCATTTATTTTATTTAGTTTATAATTTTCCAACAGTCAACACCGAATTTTGTGTTCCATAGACTAAAAATGTTGTGGCCAAGGCAATCACATACATTCACAGTTTCGTGAAGTGTTAAGAAGAGAAGTGAGTGAGTCTCCGTGAGTGAAACCCGTCCATGTTTTGATTGGTCAGTAGTTTCGAGGTTTACATTTTGGCCAACCCTTGCTATCACAAAACACAGAATACCGCGCCTCTAACGCTAAGGTGAACGCAGACCTGCAGGCCAAGTATCTCTGTTGACAGCTCGAAATTATAGTGTCCATCAAATAACTGTCAAAAGGTTAGTTTCGTACAAGATAAGTTCCTTGGTTTCGTATTATGTATGACCAGTCGCGATCAAATATGACGTCATCGGTGCCCATCGTGGCTGATAGTTACCGTAACTCATTTTGACAGAGGCTTTCGTATCGATACTTATATTATTATTTCGATTATGTAAGCATAGTGGACAACAAAATTGATGAAAAGTGAGTTTGAAGTGGCTTTCGTGAAAGACGTTACGTTACACCGTACCCGGGCTGTTAAGGCTGATGCTCCAGGGTAGCCCGCGAAATTCAAATTTTCTTACGTTTTTTGCAATTTGCAGGCCAGTGCTAGGTTGTATGTTGATTAAAATATTGTTTGCGACTATAAGACGTATGTAGTTACATAATTATAATCATCAAAATCATCAATACAACCCTCCAAGTTCATAAAGGTGTAAGAATGACTGATGATTTTATAACGTACTAGCGGACGTCCCGCGGTTTCACCCGCGTAGTTCCCGTTCCAGTGGGAGTACGGGGATAAAATATAGCCTATGTTACTCGTGGATAATGTAGCTTTCAAATGGTGAAAGAATTTTTTAAATCGGTCCAGTAGTTTTTGAGCCTATTCATTACAACCAAACAAACAACCAAACAAACAAAGTTTTCCTCTTTATAATATTATATTATTAAGTATAGATTAATTTGAAGTTATGACATTTTATAAGGTAATATCTCGATTTTATTTTCTTTTCGACTCTGATTGTGGTATTAATTGATTTTTATGAAATTGTATAATTATACATTTTGCATGCCTGAATTGGTACAATACAGTCGACTGCGCATTCACTTAACATCTGGAAATGTATAAAATGTACTGTGTTGAGCAATAAATATTTGAATTTGAAATGATTTTGACCTTGGAAAAGTAATTTTTCCACCTCTAGGAACTTTGAGGGTTGTATTGATGATTTTGATGATTATAATTCTGTAACTACATACGTCTTACAACCGCGAATAATATTTTAATCAACATACAACCTAGCACTGGCCTGCAAATTGCAAAAAACGTAAGAAAATTTGAATTTTGCGGGCTACCCTGAAGCATTCACCTGGCTGCTTTACGCCACACACTGGGCTGAAAATCGACTCTCATAGACATATAATACTTTTTTCCCAAACGTCCTCTTTTATGACTTGAAAATATTTTGGGAGACTAAATACATGCATCGAAATATCAACACTAAGGAATAGTATTGCAAACAACTCAAACAGTTTTTTTTCATTGAAAAATACTATGGAGCTGGCATGAAAAAGTCTTATATCTCCGCCATCGTTCAATGAGGGATTTTCTTTTTAGCTCTTCCCTAGTCGCTGGATAGATGGCGCTAGGAGTAAGTATGATAATGCAAGGAACGAAGCCTTAAAAAACTGATTTTAACAAAGCGCGAGAAATGTTGGTTATATTCGGAAGGTTAAGCAAATGAAAGTGTCAGTCAACGAGAGTATGTGACGTGACACAATGTTTTTTTTTCAAGCGTTTTGGCTTTGGCATAGTAAGTTCAACGCCATCTATAGAGTTCTTGGAAACTAACTTTTTTTTTAAAACCTCAAAAGGAAAACCTCTCATTGACGGCCTTATTGCCCTTGCAGGTGATTAAACGTAGAATTATTTTTAAAAAATTGACATACTTTTTGAAACTGCCAGAGCGCCGAGCTTTTTTTTTTTAAATCTATTTCGGTTTAATATTTTTTTATATTTTTTTATCGAATGTTTTACTTATTAACCGACTTCTTTTAAGTTTAAAATCTACAGGGACTACTAAAACGATGAATCCTACCACTACTTTGTATAAACACGTCACATGATCATAAAAAAAAAATAAGTTATTAGCCACGGGTAAGTACCTACTCGAAGGACATTATTTCTTATTCATGAACAGTATTGTTAAAAATTGATAAAAATAAACACAGATATTGTACTTACATATAAACAAATGTACAATTTTTTTGTCATACATCATACGGTTATGAACCCATTGCAATTTCAGGTTGAAAACATAGTTCGACTAGTAAATTTTGATCTATTGTAGAGGTGGAATCAAAGGGAATTTGTAGAGTTACAAGTGTCAAATAATGGTGATTGGTGACGCTGACGCCATCTCGTAATCCTGCTTGGATCTTTTCTACTCATCAATTGATTCTTTCGCATGACGTAGATCATAGAACAGGCGACGATATATGCCCATCCCTTTCCCTCCAATATTGCGCTCGCCTGCCGAATCGGCGCACAGACAGGTATTTGGCCCTAAAAGCTGGTCAAAATCGATTTTTTTTTATATTAGTTCTACTCCCTCTAAGCCATTGTTTCCAAAAACAAGGATAACCGCTCCAAACAATAGCAAAAAACACAAAGCGCTAGACCCTTCTAGTACGTCGTGGGCTCAGTCGGAAGTTACCTGATACAGAATAAAGACAAAACCAAAGGAAATCTTGGTTTTATTCAACAATAAAATTAGATAGCGTATTTCTAAGCAGACAAATCGTTTGACACCACGATTTGACATTACTACGACAACATAGTATAAGATGGAGTATCGATAATAATATGATCTCCTTATTAGATAAGAAGGTTTCATATCATTCACCCATGCTCTATGAAGAAACGTAGTCATGAAGATAAGCCGGAGGCCTTCTTTCTCGAGTAGAACGACGAGGAACTTCTACGTCTTCAATTTGGCTGGCCCAGCTGCTTCAACAGGCTCGTCTTCATTTGTAGGTGCAGTAGATGGTCCACGTGGTGGTTCATCGTCGGAGTTTTCTTCGTCATCTACTGTATATGGAAGAGGCGCCAGGGATCTATTCGAAACAGTTGTCTCACGGCCATCAGGTAGGCGTACATATGAGTATTCAGGGTTGCTTTGTAGTAGTTCCACTTCTTCTACCGCTGGCTCATATTTGGAGTTTCGTACGCTTCTCTTCATAAAGACTGGCCCTGGAGAGTGGAGCCATGTCGGTAGTGATTGTCCATTTCCTGAGCGACGAGGATGATTGAACATGCGCTCGTGAGGAGTGGCGTTAGTTCCCGTGCAAAGCAAGGATCTAATAGAATGTAGGGCTGGAGACAAGCCCTTCTCCCAGTCACTAATGTCAGCGTTGTTGGAGCGAAGATACAGTTGAATCGTACGCCACAAGGTTCCGTTTAAGCGTTCAACCAAGCCATTCCCTTGTGGGTTATATGGAGTAGTGCGACTGCACGCAGTACCAAGTGACGTCAGGTACTTTCTGAGCTCATCCGATAAGAACGACGTCCCTCTATCGGAATGTATGTATGCTGGCGTGCCAAATGTGGAGAAAAGATCAACTAAGCATTTTATAACCGTTGCCGACGTCATGTCTTTACAGGCGTAAGCAAAAGGGAACCGACTAAACTCATCAATTATGGTTAGAATGTACTTATTTGAAGTTTTTGAGGGAAGTGGGCCTTTAAAATCTAAGTTTAATCTCTCGAATGGTGATGTAGCTTTTATGAGACGCCCTTCATTTCTTATGTAGCGGGGTTTGATTTCGGCGCATACTGGACAGGCAGCGGTCATTCTTTTGATGTCTTCGATTGAATAGGGTAGATTTTTGGACCTTACCCAATGAGTCATGCGTGAAATACCAGGGTGGCAAAGAGAGTTATGTAGAGAAATGAGTTTGCTTGGAGAGTTGCTGTTGATGTGCATGCAAACTCTTGATAAGGCATCAGCAGCAAAGTTCTGGCTGCCTGGCCGATAGATTATGTCGTACTTGAAACAGGAGAGCTCCAGGCGCCACCTCTCGATTTTCTCGTTTTTTATCTTATTAGAGTGCGTCTGGTTAAACATAAATGCTACAGATCTTTGGTCTGTGATTAGTAGGAAATGTCGTCCAATCAGAAAGTGCCTCCATTTTCGAAGTGCTTCAACAATGGCGCAGGCCTCCTTTTCTATTGATGGCTGTCGCCTTTCTGTATCATTTAGCGACCGTGAAAAAAATGCTACAGGTCTTCCTTTTTGTGATAGTGTCGCAGCAATTGCAAACTCCGATGCATCGGTTTCGACCGACAATATTTCCTTCTCGTCAATTCCAGCCAAGGCCGATTTAGCAATGTCCTTCTTAAGTTCGTCAAAAGAATTAATAGCGTCTTGAGATAAGGGAAATGTTGCTTCAACCAGTGGTCTTAATTTGGATGAGAAGTTTTCTACCCATTTCGAATAGTGAGCGAATAGGCCAAGGGCTCTTTTCAAGGCTGCTAAGTCAGTTGGAACAGGAAGATTCATCAGGGGTTCAAGACGGTTCTCGTCTGGTTTCATAATGTTTTTGTGTATGTGCCTTTATTCCTCTTTATTGACACCGCATACAGTGACATCATCCAGGTAAGCGAATGTGCCTTTGAGGTTCTCCGAATCGATAATATATTGTAAAGTTCTCTGGAAAGCTGCCACACCGTTCGTTACTCCGAAGGGAATCCGTGTGAACTGATATAGGTTCCCGCATGCTTCAAAAGCGGTATATTTTCGTTCTTTGGCCAGAATAGGCACCTGGTGATATGCACTTTTTGACTAAATAAGTTGTACTGTGATACTCGCGTTATAATAGAATCGATACTTGGAAGAGGGTATGCGTCAAGTTCCGTAAATCTGTTTATAGTCTGTGAATAGTCGATCACAAGACGTTTTCGATGGTGGCCTCCTCCAGCGACAAGAACCTGAGCCCTCCAGGGTGACACACTGGGCTCAATAACTTTATCCTTGATCAAATTGTTTATTTCATTCGATATGAAATCTTGATCTTCTTGTGAGTGACGTCTTGAGCGGATTGCGATTGGTTTGATATTTGGAGAAAGATTCGTAAATACTGATACAGACGGAACGGAAGCCTCTAGTACGTTGCAGACTTTTAACGGTTGTTTATCACCTCCAAACTGAAGTTCAAGAGAAGAATGCTTTTGGAGTAGGTCATGTCCAATAATAACGTCAGCGCAAAGATTATTGATGATCAATAAAGGCTGGTTTCGGTGTATATGGCCACCTATTTGAATTGTCGCGTAACATAATCCATCGACGTAGGAAACGTTGTTGAGAGATGCGAGTGTTATAGCTTGTCTACAAGGCTTAAGTTTGAGTTTCAAAATTTGAGCGAGATTCTTGTCAATGAAGCTTATGGAACTGCCAGTATCGACGAGTGCATCAGCGCGGTAGTTGTTGAGAGTAATGGGAGTTGTAGCTTTGCTGAGACTAGAAGGAGCAGCGGCAGAAAATGCTGATAGTTGGGAGCCGGCAGATTGTACTTGCGTATCATCATCTGTGACAGCTGCATTTGTAGAGTTATTAGTAGAATCGCGGTTAGAGCTTCTGCAAACCTTGGCAAAATGACCACGCTTCGAACAGAGTTGGCATTCCACGTTGCGGGCGGGGCATTTTAATCTTTGATGAATATTACCCTCGCAAAAGAAACAACGACGGCGATGATGTGTTGTTGCTAGGTTCGGCTGCATTCGTGTTTCTGCCTCAGTGGCAGCATTGACCGGGTTAGAATTGAAGGAAGGAGATAGTACTAGTAGTTGAGAAGTGTTCTCGGCAGTTTCCAAGGTAATCGCAAGGTTCAAAATCTCTTCTAGTGTCAGAGATTTTTCTAGAAGCCGTTCCTTTATTTTGCTTGATAAGATCCCGCTGATAAATGTCCCACGTATGGTTTCGTTCTGGTGTTCTTCCGCTGTCACTGCTTTAAAATTACAGTCATGAGCAAGGATGCTAAGCGCTCGAGAGTATTCTGCGATGTTTTCTCCAGGCTGTTGTTTCCTAGTCGTAAGTCGATGCCTTGCCAAGGTTATGTTCTGTTTCTTTTCATAGGCATCATTAAGTTTGCTTATTGCGTCGCTGTACTTATTGCAGGAGCGGATGTTGTTGAAGATTGTTGGCGAAATGTGGTTGACAAGTACCTTCAGTTTGAGCGATTCATCGGGCGATCCTTGTTGTGCGATAAAGTTTTCAAAGGTGTATTTCCAGTGGGCCCACTTTAGATCGGCACCAGGTGCAGCAGGCTCCACGTCAAAACGATCGGGTCGGAGATATTGTGTTACTTTCTCTTGAGACATCGTGCTTGATATTATTATGCGAGAACAATTATTGTTGAATAAATTGATACAGAATAAAGACAAAACCAAAGGAAATCTTGGTTTTATTCAACAATAAAATTAGATAGCGTATTTCTAAGCAGACAAATCGTTTGACACCACGATTTGACATTACTACGACAACATAGTATAAGATGGAGTATCGATAATAATATGATCTCCTTATTAGATAAGAAGGTTTCATATCATTACCGTTCGCCAAAAGTTTTCGTGTGATTGTTCGATGCGCTCAGATTTCGTTGTTTTAAAATATTTGCCATCTTGTGACTGAACGATTTTGTGTTGGTTTTCATTATGGATTGTGCACAACCAGGTATGTATTTTATTTGGCACTTACTTTTAACAACTAATCTATAGCTTTTCTTATACCCTTGAGAAGTAAGCCCCAAGAAACTGCTTTTAAAAAACACATTTTGGAAGATCAAAGAAAGCACAGGTCAAACCGCCCTCCGCCAGAATCGTGATATACAAACAGCGCCCCGGGGCCATCCGCGACCTGGTGCACCGGAAGACACTCACAACCAGTGTTTCCATCAATCGCCGGCATCTTCATCCTACCGGCCGCACCATCGAAGCCACCACGTGGTCCAGAACAAGGTAGGTGAGCCATAATTTTCCTCGCCTGTTCGTGTCATTTTGATTCCCCAAGACGATAATCAGAATCCTCCATACAGTCCACTATTAAATAAACCCCATTTCTCTAAATAAAATAAATTTTCAAATTCGTCTTTTAAATTGGTGAATTTACTATCCACCAGTGATCATACCATACCATAGTAAGTACCAATAATAGGACATTCGCGGTTGTCATCAAAGTTCGGTGTACAACCGAAGCTTGATAGTCACTGGATATCAAAAAGATAATAATATGTAATAGGCCTGCAGGTCTGCGTTCACCTTAACACAGACGGCGCACTTTTACTGCGCTCATTAGTGGGGGACGTAAAATCCGCGATGGACCTTTTTATATGCCATGCAGACATTTTATGTGCCACAGACTCGATCGCACAAAAAGTCTATGGTCTGCGCAGGCCCTTAGTTTTTGACGAATATTTCACGTAAAATTTATTTGGAAAAACGCGGGAACCTTGAAACGTACAAGGCGCCAAAATTCAATTATTTTAAAATTAATTTGTTATTTATTGTTGAAGTGTCTCAAAATTAGTTTTAATTGTAAAATAATAATTGTATAAGTTATAAATAGTGTAAATAAACAATGGGGGGAAGTGGTAAAAAGAGGAAAAAAGCGGAGCCCCCTGATGGTCTAGCTGTACGGGACATCACGGAGACTTCTTCCGACTCCGATGATTCAGCAGACAACAGCAGGAAGTACCAACCATTCAAAGTCCCCGGATACTCTAGGAAGTATCCCGAAAATAGTAAAAAAACGGAATACATAGTATTTTTATCTCATCAGACTGAGCGCCAATTTTCTGACAAAGACAGACTGGCTATTTCGCATGCTATACGCAAATATTGCGTCACTGGCATATTACATTTAAAATCAATAAATAAGTACAAAATAGGTATAACATTTGATCTATCCAACAATGCAAATGTATTTCTACAAAATAAAAGACTTCTAGATGAAATGGGCTTAAACGCTACAATACCTGCTGTCGACACTGAAGCGACTGGGGTTCTTACTTCAGTCCCTACGGATTTGTCTAATAAAAGAATATTTGCTTTGATTGGAAGCTCCAGAAATATCATACAGGTGAGGCGATTCATGCGCCGCGTACAAGGTGAAGGTGGCGCGGTCAAGTATGACCCCACTCAAACTGTTGCGGTTACTTTCGCCTCTACTGAGTTACCGCAATATGTATACCTTGACTCCTGGAGACATGAGGTAAGCTGTTACGTTCCTCCTGTCAAACAGTGTTTACATTGTATGAAGTTTGGACATATTGCAAAATACTGTAAGAATGAAGTTGTATGCTCCATATGTACGGACAAGCATAGTTTTAAAATTTGTGAAGAAGATCCTAAAAACGCCAAATGTGCCAATTGTGGTGGTAACCATGTTTCCATCTCAAACACCTGTCCACTGAAAAAAATGAAAATAGAAGAAAATAAAGTCAAGTCCAGAGCCGCTAAGTATTCCGATTTATTTAATGAACATTCTTTTCCAAAATTAACACAGAAGAACATTGAAACACAGATTATTAATTTGACTAAATCAGATTTTTTTATGAATACCTTAACAAATGCTATAACTAAAATTATATTAAATCAAAAAGATAATCCCATTAATTCAAACTCCATAAAAGAAATTCTGCAACAAACTTTCTGTACCAGTACTTCCACATATAATAATGGATCTTAATATAATGCAGTGGAACGCACAAAGTATTTTAAGTAACAAACTTTTATTAACTCAATTTCTTTATGAGCATAACATACATGTTGCAATTATATCAGAGACCTGGTTAACACCCATCAAAAATTTTAACATTAGAGGATACAAAATAGAAAGACATGACATTGGAAATAAACACAATGGTGTAGCTATTTTAATTCGCAATAATATAAATTACAGAAAAATAATTACATATTCTGATAATTCTCTACAAAATATTTGTGTAAGAATTACAGTAAATAATACAGAAATAAGTATTGTAAGTTTCTACTGTCCAACAAATTGCACTCCATCTTTTGACAAACATAAATTTGAATCTTTAATAAAATCTGTGCCTGAACCAATGATATTTGCAGGCGATTTCAATGCCCATCACACATCATGGGGATGTAATTCTACAAATCCAAGAGGGAGGGATATTCTAGAAATTGTTGATGATAATAATTTGGTGTTAATGAATAGTGGTGAAGTGACAACAGTTGGTTCTTTAACGTGGCGTCCAAATGCCTTAGATTTGTCTATAGTTTCCCCATCATTGGCTCTTTCTTGTGATTGGTCCGTTCATAGTGATCCTCTTGGCAGCTACCACCTTCCTGTAATTATGAAAGTTTTTATCAATAGTAGTAATATAGAAAACACTAGTAATAACACAAATTTGCCCACTTATCCTAACTTTAAAATGGTAGATTGGAAGATGTATGAACAAAATGTAGATTTACAACTATCTACTTTTCAGGATCAACATGTTGCTCCATTGGAAAGTTATACAGAGTTTTGTCAAATTTTGCATTCTGCAATTAATAAGTCCCTTCCTTATCGTAATAAGCCCACTTCTTCCTCAGCTGATTATTCTGTTCATAACTCTAATAGGAATTTGGTAAAAGCCCCTCCTCTTCCTTGGTGGAATAAAAAATGTTCAGAAGTAGTTCAAAAGTCTAAGTCAGCTTATATAAATTTTAAAAACAATCCGTCAGATGAAACATTTATAGAGTTTAAAAGATTACAAGCCCTCAAAAAACTTACTTTGAAAACAGAAAGATCAAATAGTTGGGTTGAACTTTGCAACTCCTTTAATCGATGTACACCTCTGTCCAGAATCTGGAAATATATGCGGAAATTTAATAAAACATATTCTTGCAACAATAATGATGTCAATTGGATTCAGGATTTTTTGGAAAAATATACCCCAGATTATGTAAATAATAAGTCAAATTTCCCCACTGCCAGTGAGTCAAAATCTGATAATATCTTCTTAGTAAAACCTTTTTCGATACAAGAACTGAAGTCTGCTGTTAATTCTAGAAAAGATAGTGCTTTTGGACTAGATTGTATTCCATACATTATGATAAAAAAGCTTAGTGATAAGTGTATGCACACTTTTCTCAAAATATTGAATAATTTGTGGTTGAACAATGATATACCTCATTCATGGAAGTCTGATTGTTTGGTACCCATTTTGAAGCCAGATAAGCCTCGGTCTAATCCAGATTCCTATCGTCCTATTGCTCTAACATCCTGTGTTGGTAAAATTTTTGAACAATTAATAAAACAAAGGTTGGAATTTTACATAGAACAAAACAATATTCTACCTGCTAATCAATTTGGTTTTCGTAGGGGAACATCAGCTCGTGAAAGTATTTGTCAGTTACAGCTTGATATCCGAAATAGTTTAAATAACAAGGATTGCTTAATGTCAGTATTCTTTGATGTTGCTGGAGCCTTTAACAGTGTAAATATTGATGTCCTTTGTTCTGAATTACTTCTTATTGGAATTCCAAACAAAATAGTCCACTGGGTCCATGAATTCTTAACTGAAAGGAAAGTCTATGTTAGATATAATGATAAATTACATGGGCCAAGATTTGCTTCGGTAGGAGTTTGCCAAGGAGGAATTTTGTCTCCATTAATATTCATTTTGTACATACGTCGTTTAAATTTGATTCTAGGTTCCAAAGTCAAAAATCTTCAATTTGCTGATGATTTAGTTGTGTATTTGTCGGGGAAAAATTTCAAAAATATGACACTGTGCCTTAATAAAGCATTGGAAGGATTGTCCACATACTTTTCTTATTTAAATCTAGATATAAATGCACTTAAATCTAAACTAGTAGTATTTGGTAGAACTGGCAATTTTAGTCCTTCCGTTTATTACAATCAAGTTTCTATACCAATTTTTCATGAAGCTAAGTTTTTAGGTGTCACCTTCACTCAAAATTTGGCTTGGAAAAAATATGTTGAATTGATAAGTTCTAGAGCTAACAGAGTTTTTAATGTTTTGAAGACATTGTGTAGAACCTCCTGGGGAGCTGACCCAAAAATATTGTTGTTATTATATAAATCTTTGATCCGTAGTCATTTTGAATATGGTTTTCTCTGTTTTGCTGGTGATAGAAGGTTAGTAGATATTCTTGATAAAATACAAAATAAAAGTTTGAGACTCATTACCGGAGCATTTAAAAGTACTCCAATCAATGCAATGCAAGTTGAATGTAAACTTCCTCCTTTAAGTATAAGATTTTGTTACTTGAAGGAAAGGTTCCTATTAAAACTTTATAGTAAAAATAATAATCACTTGTTTTCCAATTTGAAACAATCATGTACACCGTCCATCTGTAGCTTATCATATATACTTCAGGGCTTTTCTCAGTATGTAAATTTTCTTGAAACTCTGCAAATTCATAAGTCATCTATTCTTCCATGTTATCAGGGAGATTTTGACAGCAAATTTCCTGCAATTGACATCATTATTGATCACAATTTATCCACTAAAGAAGATGTATATGGTAAATTTCATGAATTTACTGATCATAGATTTATGTATACTGATGGGTCTAAAACTGAGTCAGCAGTGTCATTTGCTATTTTTGATGAGCTAATGAATTCTGGTACTGGTTATAAAATAAACTCAAACACAAGTATATTCACAGCTGAGGCTGTGGCTATACTTGCTGCCCTAAAGCACATTAGGCATACAAATGATGGATGTTGTCAATGGGTAATAGTAAGTGACAGCATGAGTGTTCTTGAAAATCTCAAAAATAATAGGTTGAATGCTAACACAAACTATTTTATATCATTGATAAAAGAATCTTGGTTACAATTGTCTTTTCATAACATTAAGGTTTTGTTCATGTGGGTCCCTTCGCATGTTGGTGTGATGGGCAACGAAAGGGTTGATTTTCTAGCTAGAGCTATAACAAATTCTGCTGATGTCCCAGATTCAAGTAGTTTCCTCAACATTTCTGTTCCTTGTACAGACATAGCTCCTCTATTGAAAAAAAGGTCCATTGATATATGGAAAAGGCACTGGAATCATACAGTTCAAATTGAAAATAAAGGTATGTGGTATGCAGTATACAATATTCCCATAGGAACCATGCCTTGGTTCTGTAAAACCAATACTTACATGAACAGGAAGTTTTACTCCACCATACTCAGGCTTCGTTTTGGTCACTGTCGACTGAATTATCATTTGTCTCGTCTCAAAATTGTTCACAGTCCGCTTTGTGATCATTGTAATTCTCAAGCAGAGCAATCTCTTGCTCACATTTTCTTTGAGTGCTCATCTTTTGGCATCCAGCGCCTTGTGCTGATGGATGAGCTTATTGAAATTTATGGTAGCCCTGATTTGGTACCGCGCTCCATTCAGGCTCTTCTTGTAAATAGCTCGACGTATTTATCTTTGTTTAATTTTATTAATAATACAGTTGGACAAATTTAACTCATGGTGTCCAAAGTTAATTAGCTGTCATGTCTATAAAATATGTTTAATAAATTTATTTTCATTGACATAAATATAATTTGTATATAAATAATTGTAAATAATACTATTTGGAATAATTTGTAGGAATTAGAGTAGGTATACTGTTTACGTACGAATATAATAATAGTGAATAGTCGCTTCCCGTCAGTTGGGGGGGTTTAAAAAAAAAAAAAAAAATATTAGAGGACTTGACATTTGGCTCTTTACCTAAAATGAAAAATATTGGACTTGACCCAAGATTTTGTGTAATAACAAATCTTAAACATGGATTTTATTGAAATAAACTGAAGACTCTATACGGATTAACTTTTCATGGAAAATAAGAAACTGATGAATTTACCTGGATTTGATTACTATGGATAAATATAAAACTAATGAATTTTATTGGATTTCCTTATATTCTGGATTTACATACTGATGAATTTTACTGGATTTAACCTACTCAAGAAAAATGCTAACTAATGACTAGGCAGCATGGTCTCAGACCTTAGCCTGCTCCGTCAGGAACAAATGGAAAAAAAAAAAAAAAAAAAGTAAAATTTATTTGTCTTTGAATAATTTTCAGAAACGGTAACATTCAAGAAGTGATGTAAAACGTCAATTTTAGAAAGTTGTCTATTATTATAGCATGATCACCATTATTTGACACTTGTAACTCTACAAATTCCCTTTGATTCCACCTCTACAATAGATCAAAATTTACTAGTCGAACTATGTTTTCAACCTGCAAATTGCAATGGGTTCATAACCCGTAGGTGACGTTAATTAATTTTATTTATTTATATGACATAAAAATTGTACATTTGTATAGTGTTAAGTATAATATCTGTGTTTATTTTTATCAATTTTTAACAATACTGTTCATGAATAAGAAATAATGTCCTTCGAGTACTTGCCCGTGGCTGAAGACGAAAATGAAGAACCCATAGAATTACCAATCGAAGATGATGGTACGTTGATGTTAACTACTGTATCGGCGCAGTTTCCGAGCTGTTGTGGCTTAAAATATCGTCACCCCGAAACAAAAAACATCAGGGGTATCAGACTAAGAGATGGCAGATTGTACCCACCCCCAGAAGGATGGGGCAATCATTTATACATATGTAGCTTTCCTAAAGAATCTAAGCGTAAATCGGGCGAAAACTCCGAATCTGCTGCGACGAGGAATAAGCGAAACGATAATCTATGCTCCGACTTGATTGTGTTGGGATTGCCTTGGAAAGCCACAGAGCAAACTGTACGAGAATATTTTGAGAAATTTGGTGAAGTTTTAATGGCGCAATTAAAAAGAGATCCTAAAACCGGAATGTCGAAAGGTTTTGCGTTCATTCGATTTGCTTCCTACACCTCTCAGATGAGAGTGCTGGCTCAGCGGCATATGATTGATGGGAGATGGTGTGATGTTCGGATACCTAACTCAAAGGAAGGTTCAGTTGCATCTATGCCCTGTAAAGTGTTTGTTGGTCGCTGTACAGAAGAATTAACAGCCAATGACTTGAGAGAATATTTCTCTCAGTTTGGAGAAGTAACTGATGTGTTTATTCCTAAACCGTTTAGAGCTTTCAGCTTCATTACGTTTTTGGATCCTGAGGTTGCCCAGAGCCTCTGTGGTCAGGATCACATAATCAAAGGTGTTTCTGTGAATGTATCTAATGCCTCACCCAAACAAAACAAAAGTGGTTCTAATCAGCGCAATATGCCAGGGCGGAATTATGAAGATGGCCACCCACATAATGCCTCAAACAATAACTCATGGAGCAACCGTAACATGGATATGGTTAACATGCAAGCTTTGAGTTTATCAGGCCAACATGGACAAACTGCAGTTGCTGGAGGTGGTGGGCAAGCTCAAGGTGGAAGCATGCCACTGGGAATGGGAGGATTACCAGTGAACCAGGCTCTAGTAGCAGCTGCACTAAATCAAGCAGCTGGCTGGGGTCTCATCAACAACATGCCGTCCGGTGGTTCTGAGCAGGGTGCCTTTGCTGGTCCAGCATCCTCCGCTCCACCAGCTCCACCCAACTTCCTCTCTTGGATGCAACAAGGTAACTCTGCACAGGGACCCTCTAGTCAGTGGGGACAAAGACACCAGTCCCAAGGCCACTCTGTTTGATCCATCATCTGGTTGAAAGCTCACAATAATTTCTGTGATTGTAGCAACAATTAGATAATTTTATCATTTGTTTTATCTACACTATACAAAAGGGTTGTTCTAATGGTAAAGAGAGTGGTTTATATACATAGTTTGCTACTGATGTTATTTATTTATTGTGGAGTTGCTTGTGTTTTGTTGATTTTATTCAAACTTATATAAATCTATTGTAAATGAAGTAGATTACAGTATCATGGATCATACATTACACACTTAATAATTGTTATATATTTATTGATACTGCAACACCTTGTTGTGCTTTTCAATTTGCCAGTCAAATGAAATGATAATTAACCAATTTTTAAACTCTATTCATGATTTATGTTTTTCTCTTTTGGTGTTATTTATCTTAATCAGTGCAATAGTTATTTAAATTATTACTGTAGAAGGCTGAACGACGACTTACGATTGTCGAGTCTCATCTCTGTCACAATCAATTACGAATCAATTGAATGGTTCTGGGTAGCAAGCTGTAACTGCAAATCTAGTTACATGCAAAATGTATGAATCAGGCTTTTACAGGAATATCTTATTAAATCCAGATTATGGAACACAAAGTAGCACAGAACTGGTTTAGTGCATTGTATTTAATTGCAGGTTTTTTTAAAATTTGTTAGTTTAAAACTTTTATATAGCTCCTGTCTGCTACTCCATTTCTTTTTTTTTTATAAAAAAGGACATCACCTAATTTATTACCATTTTGTAGGAATCATTTTACAATGAACAAATAATAATATTTAAAAATTACCCAATATTGCAATATTGACCTAATGTGGTCATTGTTTTTTTGTTTTAATTGACACTGAACCCGCCTCTGAGCAGACAGTATTCTTCCTCATTGGATTGGACACTTTTATTTCCAATCCAATGAGGAATTTTCCACTGATGTTTGTCACAATGCTTCAGAATATATCAATAGATGGCGCTGATCATCTATGGCAATACTTTTTTATGCAGCGTTCTAGTAAAATCCAATGAATAAAGAATTTACTACATACTGTATTATAGGTCAATGGTAAAACCTTCTATTAGGGAAAAAAAAACTCTCATAGACACATGTATTCATTGTTGTATAAAAAATGAGAACTCTTTCTACTGTTCTTTTTCGTCACTGAACTGAACTACAAGTTTTTGCATGGTTTTTGCTATTGTTCTTCCGAGTGTCTTTGCGTTACGTCTAAACTCCTGGTGCGTCGAGTCGAGCTTAGGTTCCTTCATACTTCAGTTAAGACTTTGTGGACATGAAAACGAGCCATTTTATTATTCCTAAGGTTGATCAGCGCCATCTAGTTCGTTCATATAAAGCACTGGAAAATTCCCCATTACTTTCTAAATAAGACCTTAAAGGTCAAAATCGCACAAACCTGTATTGCAATTTCCATAAAGTATCAGGGTAAGTAATAACAATTTTAAAAAAGGACATTCTTTATTTTTTTCACTTTAACTAAAAATCGTTTGATAAAATGTTTCCATGTGTTTCTGAATCTGGATTTAAATTATATTATGATTAGAGTTCTGTTTCGTGGTGTATTCCACTTTGTAAACCATGAAATATTTATTTTACTATATTTTAATTACTCTGTAGTTTTCTATGAATAAGGATTATATTTCGATAAAGGACCTAGGAAAACAGGCCTTTAAAAAAAATCAAGTTACCATTACCAAGAATTCAAGCTGTCATGGTTATTTACTTTTTTGAAATTAATAATTTCAAAACCATGTAGACTAAGGGCAGCGACATCAAATGTTTCCCATAGTTAACTGTTTTGTTATTAAAAGAAATATAGAATTTTATAATATTTACACATCACTGCATAGAACAGTTATTTTCTAAGAGAAGAATTCTCTTTTTGTAATTGGTATGAATTCGCATACATTTTACCAAACTTTGATGAGTCAATCTGTCTAGATAAACCATTTTGCAAAGAATGTGCTGGAAAATTAATAATATAATTTTATTTTGTTTAATTCAATTGTGTCGCAATAAATCAGAGTATCTTTGGATTGGATCTTACGCAACTTCAGTGCTATGAGTGTAATAGAAATAAGTGTAAACTGTGCTTGTACATTAATAGTTAATGATATGATTTGACAGCAGACTGTTGAGAGTTCATACATTGAATAGTAAAAAATAGAAATCTATTGATTGTTATCATTGTTTAACAAATAATGTTGATTATTATAAATTTATTGTGTATGTTTCCTCAGGTGGATGTGGGTATGAAAATTGTAGACAGATGTCTATTTTTGACGAAATAAATAGTTAGAATATTTTTGTTACTAAGCAATGTGGGATTGTTTACTGAATGGGTATACATAGACTTAGCTATAGAGCTCTGATCCAATAGACAATGTAAATAACATTTATAAGAAATTGGAAGGATGTTTGTACAAATTGCAAGACTGTATATACCTCAACGAGTTGAATTACAACATCTATCTATTACGAATAATTATGTCTGTAGGGAGATTAGACATACGTTATTAGATTTCATTGCTGCAAAAAAATCGAAAATAAAACAAATTTTGACCAAATCGAAAACCGGTGAATCTTAGCAATTACAACTACGCAAAAAATTGGGGAAGGGGTAAAAATATATTAGGTACTGTAAAGTAAAAATCATTTCAAATTCTTGGTAACTAATTTGGTGGGGGGAAGTCAAAGGGGTTTGAATTTTTAGCCTGCCTGACTTCTGCCACTTTAAAGCGACCACGCATTACACCTGTAATTAATCAATAGCTAGTATCAATACAAACTACGATAAATAATAATACGAACAATTTATTTGTACCCAGCAGGAAGAATATATTGCACTTATCTTCCAATATTGTAATTATTTTCTCCAATTACTCATATTTTACACTGCTTTCATTTCCAGTGGTACAATTTTTTAATTGATACAACATATTTTAATTAAAACAACAGATCATGGTAAACAACGGTAAAAAAACTCCCCAAGAAGTGTTAAATTTTTTGTATCGATGTTTCTGAAATTTGAAAAATGTAAATATTTTTTCTAGATTTATTTGCTGGATCTCAATTTGATCTAAGTACATTTTTTGTCTAAACTATTTTTACGATGAAACTTATCGTTAGCTGAAAAATGCAAAAATCATTTTTTTTGCAAATGTGGGGTTGTACTTTCATATTTTATTTTATTTATAATTTTAAATTCCCAACGATCGTATCAATTTTCAGCTCTATGCTAATTATTGTACCCTTTAATGTCTCTTTTGACCGGCTATATTGAGTATACAAGTTTTACGTGTGGCTTATGAAATTAAAAGTAAAAAAAAAGTAAGTAAAGTAAAAAGTTTATATTTTGTTTGTTGTAAATAAAGTTGTAGATACTGATGCTGCCATCAGTGAATAGAGTTTACCTTATATCCCGGAAACGTGACGGTTTAGAAGATTTTGTTTCATGCAACACTAATTGTTTGTACCAGCTATTGATTATTACAGGTTTTATGCGTGGTCGCTATTTTGAAAATAAACTAAATTGGCGGAAGTTAGGCAGACCACTATAAAATTTTCCAGTTGATTGACCGAGCTTTGCTAATTCAGGTCACACTATTGATAGATCACACATTATTATTATGATGATAACAATGCTTTAATAAATGTAATTTACAAAGAGCTAGCGGTAATTTCTAAGAATCCCAGTGTCCGCAGTAAATATTTTATTGATGTACTGGTTTTTAGTCTTGAACATTAAACGTAGCTCAATACAATTATGAAAAAGGTATATTTATTTTTAAATATTTTTACAACATTTTGTTTCAGACCTGTTGATTTGAACTTCCGGATTAGTAAACAAATTGAAGGATTCGAATAATTTACATTTTGATTAACACAAAAGGCTGTTCTTTTAGATTAAGAAAAGTCTTTTGCGTTAATCAAACTGATGGAGGTTTAGACCTACGCCTAGTGCCTCATGTATTTTTCTCTTTAATTTGCAATTAATTGATTTTGTTTTTAGGGTACCGTGTCAATGTTTAGCGCTCCATTTGTTTACTACTCCTTGAGCAATAAAAAACCCGCGAAAGTGTATTTCCCTACACATCGTGTCATAGAAATAACTGAAAACCTGACAAGGGGTCATTGATCATGATCAGTCAGCGATTAAAGCCAATAAGTTTTTAAATCTTGGTTGAGCAAAATACATACTTAATTAATAAAGTTTTAGCAATATTGAATAAATGAAAAAATAATAAACGAAAACTTTTGTTACTGGCTGTACTCTTCATTGCGTTTTTTTTTTTTATTTCAGGCTAGTAGTCCCTGAAATCGTGAATAGTTCTCTAAATTTAATTTATTATACATATATTTTGTCAAGTTGCGAAAAAACATGTAAGTACCTACTTATGAAGCAACTGTGTTTTTATATCCCATTTCAGGGTTGGTCCCATGATAAAAGTTGTTTACAATGATGAGTACAATTTAATTTTTTCAGGTTTTTAGTTATTTTAATTAGGTACACACCTTTCACCAAAGTATAAAACCGCATTATAACAACAATGGTTGTTGTTACCCAAACTAATAAGTACAAAAAGAACTTGCTAACTGTATAAAGTAGTTAAAAAAAACTATCTAATTCCACTTGCATTACATTTTATTCTTGTAAATTCTTGTATAAAATTATATGTACTTATAGTTGTTCTTATGCTGTATTTACTTATATTATTATTCATTTGATGTACCTATCTACAGTAACATATAAATAGTTAATCATATTTCCGAAAAGATATTATTGTTTTCGAATTTAGCCAAATAGTTGCGAAGAGAAAGGATGAAACACTTGAGTAGGTACAGTCACGAGCACTAATTTGTATATTTTGGACCCGAAACCATTATCTCAAAGTATTACCGTTATTTTCCGAGAAAATTACTTTTGAATTAAGCTTTTTGTAAGCGTGTCGATGGCAAATTTTCGATTACTTAATCATCATCATCATTTCAGCCAAAAGGCGTCCACTGCTGGACATAGGCCTCCCCCAGCTGTCGCCACATTGACCGGTCCCGTGCGACTCGCAAACAGCGGATTCCTGCAACCTTCACCAGGTCATCGGTCAACCTAGTGGGAGGCCTTCCAACGCAACGTCTTCCGGTTCGTGGTCGTCACTCCAGAACTTTTCGGCCCCATCGGCCATCCGTTCTGCGAGCAATGTGCCTTGCCCACTGCCACTTAAGTTTGGCAATTCTTCGGGCTACGTCGGTAACCTTGGTTCTCTTGCGAATATCTACATTTCTGATTCGATCGCGCAAGGAAACTCCGAGCATAGCCCTCTCCATTGTCGTCTCATTGTTGTCTGTATGGTGTCGGACGTAAGAATAGCACCATCCCATATCTTCCCGTGGGTGTCGTAAGAGGTGACTAAAGGACTTACCAGAGAATGGGCAGCAGCGTTTTCTGTGCTTTTGTAACAACCGTACTGCGATCGCCAACCCGCCTGCCAAGCGTGGCGATTATGGCAAAACCCCCCAAATGATTAGCGCATCACAGAAATGGCCCCTAGTGCCCGGCAGCTCGTCTACCCTCTACTACGGCAGCGGTCGAGGCTACGGCGCCGCGGCGTGGCAAAGGGTGCGAAGAATCTCCGAAAGGGATCCGGCTGCCAATACCAACGACTGGACCTGGCAACATACAACACGCGCACACTCCGGACCGACGAGAAGATAACGGAACTCGAAGAGAAATTGAGCAGGCTGTGATGGAGTATTGTGGGATTATCTGAAGTCCGAAGAGAAGGGGAGGACACGATAATCCTGAAATCCGGCAACCTGCTCTATTTCCGAGAGGATGACCGGCAGTCCGAGGGTGGTGTTGGGATTATCGTCCAAAAGTCCCTTGTGAACAACGTGGTGAAGATCGAGAGTGTGTCGACCAGGGTGGCGTACCTTATACTCAGAATATCCTGAAGATATTCGCTGAAGGTCATACAGGTCTACGCCCCGAACTCGGCACACCCCGACGACGAAGTGGAGACCATGTATGAGGATATTTCTAAAGCCATGCATGGTTCCAAAACTCACTTCACCGTTGTCATGGGGGACTTCAACGCGAAACTGGGCAAACGAGACTGGGATGAGCTGCAGGTGGGGCACTTTGGAGTTGGACGTCGGAATCGCCGGGGTCACCAACTGGCTAGTTTTATGGAGGAGGGCCTCTATATGATGAACTCCTTCTTCAGAAAGCGAGAGCATAGGAAGTGGACCTGGCAGAGCCCCAATGGTGCAACTAGAAATTAGATTGACTTCATCATGTCAACCAAGAAGCAAATGTTCAATGATGTCTCGGTAATCAATTCGGTGAAAACCGGGAGCGATCACCGCATGGTAAGAGGCACATTGAACATCAATATCAAGCTTGAAAGGTATCGACTGATGAAGTCTACGCTCCGTCCAGCACAGATCCAAATCCAAAACCCCGAGAGCTTTCAGCTTGAACCGTTTCGAGTACCTAGGAAGTTCAGTGGACGAATACAACGTTGGATTCGTGGAAACTGTCCATACCACCAGGTCTAAGTTTTTCAAGGCACGTCGTACAGATCAGCACAAGAGACTCCGATCACATTCTCAAGCTCATGAAGGAGCGGCGTGAGATGATCCTGCAGTCTTCAGACGAGGCGTGTAAATACCGGCAGCCCAATAGACGGATCTCTAAATCCTTGAAGAGCGACCTCCGCCGCTTTAATACCGAGCGTATT
Source organism: Xestia xanthographa (assembly GCA_905147715.2). Classification (NCBI taxonomy): domain Eukaryota; kingdom Metazoa; phylum Arthropoda; class Insecta; order Lepidoptera; family Noctuidae; genus Xestia; species Xestia xanthographa. The sequence goes on along the minus strand of LR990647.1, from coordinate 16,657,546 downwards.
AAAGACGCGATTGAGCGGAATAAGGGCTCCAAGGTATTTGCAAGAGATCTGGCTATAGGGCAAAGCCAGCTCACGAAACTGAAGACCGACGATGGTAGGATCTTATCCGCCAAACCGGAGAGGGAGATCGAGAGATGGACAGTTGTACACGTCAACCAGTAAACCCGTCGTAGGTCTAGCAAACGACCCAAGAGCTAGACTGACCCGACACTATACCGAAGACATCCCGGACGTCAGCCTGTACGAGATTAGGATGGCTCTGAAGTAGCTCAAAAACAAAAAGGCACCGGGTGATGACGGAATTACGGCCGAACTCCTGAAGGCGGGTGGAAAACCGCCGTCATACTTGAGGGAAAAACGCCACAGGCATGGTGCAGGGTTGTGGTGGTACTCTTCTTCAAGAAGTGCGACAATGCCCGGTTGAAGAATTATAGGCCCAGCTCACTTCTAAGCCATGTCTACAAGTTGTTTTCAAGAGTCATCACGAATCGTCTCGCGCGCAGCTTTGACGATTTCCAGCCTCGAACAAGCTGGTTTCCGAAAAGGCTTTAGCACCGTGGACCACATTCATACGCTGCGGCAGGTTATACAGAAGACCGAAGAGTATAACCTGCCCCTCTGTTTCGTGTTTGTGGACTACGAGAATGCCTTCGATTCGATCGAGACCTGGGCTGTACTGCAGTCTCTCCAACGGTGCCAAATCGACTATCGGTACATCGAGGTGCTGAAGTGCTTGTACAAAAACGCCACCATATCAGTCCGACTTCAGGACCCAATATCGGAACCTATCCTCCTGCAGCGAGGTGTGAGACAGGGACACCTCATATCTCCGAAACTGTTTACCGCTGCACTGGAGGATGTCTTCAAGGTTCTGGACTGGAGAGGGCTAGGCATCAACGTCAATGGCGAGTACATCACTCACCTTCGGTTTGCCGACGACATAGTGGTCATGGCTGAGACCTTGGAGGACCTCAGTACAATTCTCGATAACCTCAGTAGAGCTTCCGGAAGAGTGGGTCTTAAAATGAACATGGACAAAACCAAGGTCATGTCGAATGCCCATGTCACACCCATTCCTATCAAGATCGGAGACTCTACACTCGAAGTTGTAGACGATTATGTGTACCTGGGACAAACGGTCCAGTTAGGTAGGTCTAACTTCGAGAAAGAGGTCAATCGTCGAATCCGACTCGGCTGGGCAGCGTTCGGGAAGTTGCGCGGTATCTTCTCGTCCAACTTACCACAGCGTCTCAAGACGAAAGTCTATGACCAGTGTGTGTTGCCAGTGATTACATATGGGACCGAAACGTGGTCGCTCACCAAGGGCCTTATCAGAAGGCTATACTTAATATATTTGGCCCAAAATTCGAATGCGAAGTCCGCTCGCTGGTGCTGTCATAAGATCGTCAAGTGCGTAGGTGTCAGGGCATGCAAAGGAAGGCGGGCCATTTTCTATGAAGACACGCCGGATACACATAAGATTTAAGCCGTCCATGAAACCCCATCTGAAGAGATTGTCTTTGCTACGGCCAACTTGAGTTCAGAATCTATTTAGAGATTTCCAAGTCGGCCTCGGCAAAGCATGCACAGGTTGAAGGCTTCTAAACGGCTCGATGAAGCCGTCAGGGGTCCATAAGTAGCTCCCGCCAGAGATCACAAATCTTGCTGTGGAGGCATTGCTATTAGCTGGACTATTTATGTTGCATAAACCATTATATTTGTGCTCGCCACTGTATTTACCTAAGTTTCGTTCGTTTGTCTTGGAATATTCAGTTAAGGCAACTTCAGGTATTATAATACCTTGAGACCTAGATTGTTCTTAGGTCCGCAACTTAAACTTTTGCTCTCCATTGATTATGCATCGTTGTTTGCACTTATCATGCACCACTTCACATAATCACATGGCGGCAAAAAAATATATGACAAGAAAAACAATTCCAAACAAACTAAATTAAAGTAAAGTATAGATAGATCTTGAAAATGAAAGCTGTTAGGACCACGGAGACGGTTTCGCGATTAAACGGTAGGTTAGGTACCTTGACAGTGTGATCGACCTAACGAAACGAAATATTGTTTGGTTAATTTTAGGTTTGATAAACTTGAGTTTATTAGATGATTCTAACATTAACTTTTAACATGTGAAAGTCAGTCATCTTTCTGTTTGTTTTCTAGGAAGGCCCATCGTGGGTTGATAGACGTTAACGTTACATTTACAGGTGGATGTGGTTATGGTTATATCTTTGATTTTTTAGATTACAACCTTTGAACTTTAATTAAAAACCAGAAAAACAGGTAGTTTACGTTTATAACAAAAGATTTTACTTATTTAACTCCAATAAGTATACCATTTTATTTTCATGTTAATCGATCCTGTTTCTGATCATAAACTCACTCGAAGTCATTGCAGGTCCCAAGAAAGAATTGGTGAATCTGAATTTTCTGAATTATCCCTTTACTTGTGCTGTAAGACCTTGCTTTTAGCTAAAATTGACAATTCTAGGTCAACCGGAAGTACCGTTGACCCATAATCACGAAATTTGGCGAGAAGCAATGTCTTACAGCACATGTAGGGAAATATCTGAAAACCGTAAATATGTAGTTTAATAACAAAAAAAAAGTGATTTTACTATTACAAAATTTACTATTTGCGGTTGGTGCAATAGCCGTTTCATGGGATCGAACAGTAAAGTTTGTCCTTTAAAAAGTTTGTACGGAACCCTCGCGGCCTCAGTGCGCGAGTCCGACTCGCTTTTGGTCGGTTTTTTTGTTACTAATATAGTGCAACCAACGTATAGTCTTCCACTTCCAAGCATTGAAAATCATAATATCTTTCCGTAAGTCAGTCTTTTATTTATTACGTATTTAATTATTCCGAAAAAATGTCGATAGGTAATTGTCGGTAGGTATTGGTATTGTTTTCTTGTGTATGTTTTCGCATGTCTTTGTTTATTTTATTAACTTATTTGGTTTGGCCATTTTTGTTGTTTGGTTTTAATTTAAATGCATGTCGATTGTTGGTGTAGAGTAAGCATTGTTAATGTGTGTTAAGTCTAATACAACAAATTACATTTTAATGAATATTTTTCTGAGACACGACATACATCCCAATAAGTCAATTTTTATCGGTATGTGGCATAGTTATTTACACAATATATTTATAAATAACTTTTTGCATAATTTACATAAATGATAAAGGTAGATTTTTCCTGTATGTTTCATTTAAGCGATCAACCGTATTTTGAAGTTGGCCTGTTGCTAGGAGTAACGCCTGCACTGCACCTCAGACGTTTTGCACCGGATGCTTCCGGTTTTGACCCATTGCTACATTACATAAAATTATTATTTTCACGATAAGTACTTAAGGTTCGATCACTTCAATTACCTAGTCAAATGCAATTTGCACGTCAACAATTTACGTAGATCATTTCTACTGTTTTCGGGTGCTCATGAATTTGTTATTATTGTATGTAGGTACCTATGTAAGCCAAAAAGTCGGTCGCTCCGTTTTTATAAATGTCAATTAATAAATTGATCTATCTAATCGGTAATCTATAAAATTATATCTTTATTCACATTTTCACTGCTGACAGCTATTTGCAGCATTGACAACCTGAATGTTTAAAAACTCATGTTATCAACGTCCTGCCTACATTGCTTAAGACGTTGGTAAGTTTCCAAATTTAAAACATCTTATCGTAATTAATAAAATCATCTAGTAATAACACTTTGTATCCTGTATCCAGTAGGTAGAGAATTACTTTAAAGTTTACTTACGTGAATATAAAGACACTCACCCCTACCTACATTAACAATGTTTAACAATAAATACTAATTATTAACAAAGTTTTTTTGTAGTTAATTTTGAACTAAGGACGACAAACTTAAATAAATGTCTGTATTTATTTTGTGATTGAAACTTGAATGGATGATTATAGGTACCTACAGAAGTGCCAGATCTCCCTACTTCATAATTTATTTTACAGATTTTTAAAAACTTAGATCAAAATGGTTTCAATATTTTGGCTCTCGCATAATGCCTGTATTAATCAATAGCTGGTATCAATAAATTTAATACATTTTGTGGGGTGGTTTAGAATGATGGTGTCCCTTCCCTTTACATAAAAAGGATTTCTTTACCTACTTAGTAAAAAATCAGTCGTTTAGTCAGCCAGTAAGTAGTTTTGATACTAGATAAATACTTACTTAGGTTACACCTTTCGCTTTATTTTATAATTACTACTTTTTCGTGCTGCAAAATATTGTCTAAAATTGGAATCATTCTGTGCAATGTTTTTGAGTACTTAAACTCTACAATATTTTAGTGTAGACGCGATTATTTAAAGTCTTGACAATAGGTAACAAAAACAAGGGTATATGCCTACTTACAGTTTCGCATTAAGGTTGCGCCTCATCTCATCTAGCAACACAGAATCGCACTTTTCCAAGCTTCTATCCTTTTCTGTCGCTCTGGATTCCTAAAGGATTCCTGCTCTAGCGAGAAACAGAGCAGGAATCCTATCGCACGCGGCAGTTTTGACGATTCGATCGGCAGCTCGGTCCGTTTCTCGCTCTAGCAAGGGCAGGAGCACGAAAAGTGATTTCGTAGTGCTAAATGAGTTAACCCTTTGTAGTGTGTCACTAATGTCAACAATAATACCGGAACCACACTAAAGTTTTTATTGTAGTTCATTATCGCTTGGATAAGAAATAATGTTATGTCTAATAACGCAATAATTAATGGTATTCAAACTTAGTGTTGTCCCAGCGTACCATCAATACCACAGGGGGATTTCATTTCAGTTTTATGAATTACTTAAAGACTATAATTTCACAAAGCTATGCCCTACAGTAAATTTCACCGTTCAAGTTTAGTCATTCAAAATCTATTTTTTTTTCAATATTAATTTAAAGTACTTACTTAATGTCAGCATTAAAATTATTGAAACTGTACTGATTGTGAAATAATTAAACCTACCTATAAATCGCTAGGATCAATGTATGTCAATAGTTAGTTACATATTTTTGAGGTGCTTCGCGTCATGGCTCTTGCAAGGTACATGTGCGAGAATTTAAGATTTTAAGTAGGTATGTGAATTAATTGCAAAGAAATTCCTTGTAAAGTAGTATAATTGTCTATTTATTATAATGAGTGTTCTGGTGTTGGAGACAATGTGAGTGATGATTTATTTGTAGTATCGTTGTGTGACGACGTGATTTGCGTGGTTTCGTTGGCGCCGTATGTGATTAATCAAGGTTGAACCTGTCATAATATGATTATATTCTTACAAAGCATAATTTATCGAAGAATGAAATTGTTAATGTTAAACAGCTATAAGTATTCTGTTTTATACATGGTGGAAGGAACACCAAGGCACAAACATCTTGATGCCGTGACCGTCTGTGCGTCGGTGTCGAAGACATTTTATGACAATCAAACTTACAAAATAATAGTAGTATAGTGCGTAGGCCGGTCTTGTACCTAAACAAGAAAGTTACATGACTAGCCAACGAAATTGATTTTTCTTAATTCAATCTGGCTCTTTCTTGTTAACTATTTTTGTGAATATAAATCATACATCGTGGGGAGCTCGTGGCTAAATAATAACAGCCGCTCAGGTCGATCTTTAGGTTATGCCGTGCCTGCCTAGATTGGTCTGTGGATGGGTGAGCCCCATTACCTACATACCGAGTTTCCTCCGTGCCTCGGAAAGCACGTTAAGCAGTTGGTCCCGGCTGTCATTTGTAGATCTTTGACAATCGTTACAGGTAGTCAGTGACCGAAAAAGTCTGACAACCAGTCTTACCAAGGGGTATCGTATTGCCCAGTACTAATTGGGTTGTGGAGGTCAGATAGGCAGTCACTCCATGTAAAATACTGGTATTCAGCTGCATCCGGTTAGACTGGAAACCGACCCCAACATAGTTGGGAAAAGGCTAGGCAGCTGATGATGATAAATCATACATCATTTTAACTTAATCAATTGGGTAGCCTTCTGAAACGACGCCATCTCCTCAATTTAGAAGCATCGTCCGTCCTATAAGGGCTTGCTGAGGGTCAGGGACGTGACTGTTGTCCTTTTTTTTTCATTTCCACTGAAAAAATTGAACCTAACCTATAGGTATACGACCCTCAGTCGCACTGAGTGCGGCTCTATTAAACGTTATTTTTAAATGTCTTCAGCCATGACGCTGAACTAGCAAATTAAATGAAAGATTATTTACTTACAATATAACTATATTATAATGACCTACGTAATTTGGTAACAAACACAACTTACGCACCTATAATTTTATTGATGAACATGCACATCCTTGTTACTGCTGCTCCGTGATATTAAAATTCTACTAATGCTAGACAGATTCGATGTTATTAAGTATAAGCTGTACATTATAATTTGAGTGTGAAAAACCTATTGACATGAAATAAAATTTATTTAGCGTTGCGATTTTGTTTTATTACTAGGTACATACGGCGACACATTAAGCTATGTTTTCCAGTATAACATGGTCTCGCTATGTATAGGTTTCCCGTACAATGAGATATCTGCATAAACTAGTTTAATATAGCTTGATTGGTCGTCGTGCGTACCTAAGAACCTACTACCTACAAAAGCTACAACAGCGACAAACAGCATGCTGCCGAGCGCATCGTCGATAGGCTGCCGCGGCGTGCGATAAATGAGGTTCCGTGCTGATAGATGTGGCGCAACCCTTTTTTCTTTTTATCTTGAATTGAGATTTGACGTATTTATTTTATTGTGGCATAATAAACGTGACCTGTGAAATGGAAAAAATGGCCATTTTACATTTTCGTGGTTTTTGGAGTCGCTGAAAATGAAAAGCGCCGACGAAAATATCCGTTTTTTCTTCATGGGTGTCGTTTCCGCGGTGCGCGCGCATCAGCGCTTTTTTAAAATGCAAAGACACAAAAAACAGCCAGTGTAACATAAAAAACCGGCCAAGTGCGAGTCGGACTCGCGCACGAAGGGTTCCGTACCATTATCTATACATTAGACAAAACGGCAAAAAAATCACGTTTGTTGTATGGGAGCCCCCCTTTAATATTAATTTTATTCTGTTTTTAGTATTTGTTGTTATAGCGGCAACAGAAATACATCATCTGTGAAAATTTCAACTGTCTAGCTGTCACGGTTCATGAGATACAGCCTGGTGACAGACAGACAGCGAAGTCTTAGTAATAGGGTTCCGTTTTTACCCTTTGGGTACGGAACCCTAAAAATGAATTAATATTTTTGTGTTTTTGTTAAGTAGGTACAGATGAATGTACCTGAAATGGTTGTAATTTATTGTCAAAATTAATTAAATTAAAGAATTAAATATTTCTTATTATATTTCACCTCCCACAGTTCATTTTATTCATAAAAAATGTTGACCACTCTTCTGACATAAAAACTCTTTGCTAAGATTTAAAAAGTACCGTTCCTTTTTGACGGAGCATCTTGTTAGACCGTGCGTTGTACATTACATTACTGCACAAGTACGTAATGAGATACATTACGATATTGAAATGGGTGAAATAAGAGACCCTTTACGAGCAAATGTGTTATAAATTACTGTTTTCTGCACCCCGTGCGAGCTTCTATAACTGCGCCCTTGTTTTTTTCTTATCTAGCTAACTTTATTTCATTAAGGTGATAAAGTAAAGCACAAGGACCTTGGTGTTGGTGGACCAATTACTTACCTATCTAATATTTTGGAAGAAATATCTATTTTTTAAAGAACTAGAAGATGTGGGCAACAAGCTGACGAGCTATTTAACCCTTACATGCATGATTTTTTGTATTGTAAAATGAATAATATTTTCGTGTAGTTGTTTGACGATATGTAATAGGAAAAATTGTAAAAAAAAATCCCAAGTAAAAAATAAGGAGTTTATTAGGAAAAAACTTTATGTTGCCTTTTGGATACATTATGCGTTTGCTGTGTAAAAATGCTACGAATTTACATGGTTGTGGGCCGGCTTGACGTTATTTTTTGCTTTTGCTTTTTAGCACAGCAAGAAGGCTGCGCGATGGAGATATCGAAGGTATGCTCATGGCTTTAGAAAATGTAAATATCTCGGAAGATGAAGAAGACATAGGTGACCAAAATGATAAAGATTATTATCCAAGTATACAAGATATTTTGAATGATTTGAATAATGAATCTCCCGAAAATGAAGAAGTCGACGAAGACCCTCCACTTGTATCTGAAGAGCCCCTTTCTCGTGAGACCTCGTCCGTGGAACCTGCTTCAGGGCCTTTGCCAACTCCATCAGTTCTGGGTATTCCTGGTGTTGCAGCTTTGAGATCACCTAACAGAGATCTATGGAAAAAGCGTGATTTGGTATGAAATGAAGAGCGCATAGTCTTCTTCGTCCACCAATGGTCTTATTTTATGGAGACGATCATGCTGAGGATGATTTACAGGCTCCGAGTTGTCGTTGAAATGAACTACAGATCGTATTTTTTCAAATGTTTTTACTGTCATGGTTTTCATGATTTGAGCAAAGCCATATTTTGATCGGACGCTAGGGTAGTGAAACACCGACATAAATATGATAATTCCTAAAAAATTTCGTACCTACTTCTGTAGCAGTTACGGGCGCACTGGTAACACTCTCTTGGATAATATATAAATTGGTCTGTTCGACAATTTTTGTAATTACTGCGTCATTTATGAATTTAGAAAAAAATGGAATGGAGTTTTCAGGCCCGCGACGTCTGACGGTAGCTCTGAGCTTCCTTAGAAGGCTATGCGATCTTCGTTCCATACTAAATTACGCGCTTTATCCATGTTAGATCCCTGCTACGTGATCTCCAAGCTGCAACACCAAGAATACCCAGAACTGATGGAGTTGGCAAAGGCCCTGAAGCAGGTTCCACGGACGAGGTCTCACGAGATAGGGGGGCTCTTCGGATACAAGTGGAGAGTCTTCGTCGACTTCTTCATTTTCGGGAGATTCATTATCCAAATCATTCAAAATATCTTGTATAATTGGATAATAATCTATATCATTTTGGTCACCCATGTCTTCTTCATCTTCCGAGATATTTCCATTTTCTAAAGCCATGAGCATACCTTCGATATATCCATCCCGCAGCCTGCGCGCTATGCTAAAAAGCAAAAGCAAAAAATAACGTCAAACCGGCCCACAACCATGTAAATTCGTAGCATTTTTTATACAGCAAACGCATATACATTTGGCAACATATTAAAACCTAACTTGACATAAAATTACAAAGAAATCAGAGACAAAATGTCTGAAATATCAAAAACTTGTCTCATTTTCTACTCGATTACTATTTTTCAAACTTTGAAGAATAGATTCTTTGATGTGAAATCGTGAATCAAATCACTCGTAATTGCCAATACACAAACTTTTACACTTACTCGTTTGTAATGACGTAAGACAGAAAACCTACCTGCAAATTTCGATTTATTTTTTTATTTTTCTGTTAGTCTATAATCTATGTCCGCATAATACGTTGCGTTCAGAAAGGTACAGCTGTCAAATTATTTTAATGCTGTCAAAAAATAAATTGTTGCCATTTGTCAACTGTATGCATTTAAGGGGAGGACCCTTCGCCTATTATACCACTTCCTGTGTCTCACTCACTAAAACTCAAACGCAAGTTCACTAGCGCAAATGCGTTGCCCACCCTGATGCTTAAGATTTAGTTTTTGGACCACTACACAAATATGCTCGTGCGCTGCCAAGTTGCGTGAGCTTGATGTTTTGCCTAATTTAACAGACGTTTTTGATGATACTGGGATACGATACTGGAATGGTACGTGTGTTGGAAATTGAAATCGAGCACTAGGGGCGCAGTGGGAACTTATCAGGAGCAAACCGAAAATAGTACGTTTTGATAGGTACAAGTGGAGAAAGTTTGTTATTGCATTCGAGGCGGAATTATAACTGTTTTTGATCCGAGAATTGCAATAACAAATGTCCACGTGTATCAAACGACGTTTTTCAATACACTTTTGAAGAAATAAAATAAAATAATGAAAAAAAAATTGTCACGAACTATGAAGAAACTATGATATTAATTTTCTTTTTCTTTCGCGCTTTGCTTTCGCCAGGTTGAAGGAGAGGCAAAGGTATGAAGCCGTTAAACAGCCTAATATAAAAAATAGATTTATTTTATATTTTTGAATTCAGAACACAAATAAATGTTAATTTGTGTATAAAAGTAACTATTAGTTTTTAATAATCATGTTTATCTATGATATTTTATTTATAAACACAATTTGAATATTCAAAAAAAAAAGTCAGAAAATGCAAAAATCTTTTCCCATACATTTTGTTTGAAAGTTTTTATCTATTTTTTTTTTTATGTTAATCGATACCTACTGTTTCTGATCAAAAACTCACTCGAAATCATTGCAGGTCTTATTAAAGAACTAGTAAATCGGCAAGACAAAAAAAAAAACGATCACGAAGACGGTATGTAACTTACATTTTTTAAGATTTCTGACTTTTTAGTACTCGGTGGTTGGTCTCTCGGTGGTTGGTGGTTGGTATAAGTTTTTGAATCAGAAAGAGGATCGTTTAACATTGAAAAAAAAATGCAAAAACTTTCAAACAAACTGAATGGGAAAAGTTTTTTGCATTTTCTGACTTTTTTAGAAAGTACTCCATCCTGGGTTGGTCTGAGAGAACTTTTTGATCAGTATTAGAAACCCTGGGATCGATTGGCATCAAAAAACGGTTTGTGTAAAATGGCCACTTTCTTGCTAACTATACTGTACAGTAAGCGTTGATAAGTTCAAAGGCACGCTAAGGATTGTATTGCTGTGAACGCACGGTCGAGCATCCGTGCGTCTGTATGTGTAAGTGGTCTCAATACAGTACGCACACCACAGCCACAGAGTTCGCCCAATCGCATGTCGCGCGTCACACTCCACGAAACATAAGAATATACACACATCAACACGGTTTAAGGATATTTCATACTCAATTAAATAACTCGAAAAGTACTGGCCGCATTGGAATCTTTTATACACCGATTTGTTTGTAATTTATCTCAGACTAATTCCAAATTCAAATTTTTGAAAATTCTTTTGTTTCGGTGGCATAAAAATGTCTTGATGTATAGGAGAGGGAATTTTCATTTGTGCGAAATTTAGAAAACAATACGAATTACGTTTAGTTACAGTTTTTTTTCATTTTTAAACGAAAGATAAAGTTAAAATTGAGGTATTGTAGCCATGCAACGCCGACATTTGACGAGGGCGGAGATGTTACGAGCTGTGGGAATGCTGGAAGCTGGATCTGTTCAGCGTAATGTTGATGAGGCCATAGGGACCCATCAAAATGTAATTTCAAGATTGTGGACACGCTATCGTGCCACAGGTAAAGTAGCGGAGAGGCACCGGGGGCCAAGTCGCATCACTACCCCCAGACAAGACCGATTTTTGCAAATTACTGCGCGAGCACAACCAAATGCAACGGCGACTCAATTGGTCCAAAGGCTGCGAGTGGAACACTAAGTGCTTGTGAGTGACCAAACTGTAAGAAGGCGACTGCATGAAAGCAATCTATGCTCTCGTAGACCACTCCGGGTCCCACCTTTACGGAGAGGCAATCGTGGACGACGATTAGAATGGGTTCGGAACCACGTGGACTGGGGCCGTGACCAATGGTCCAATGTGCTGTTCACGGATGAATCCAGGTTCGGCTTCCATCCAGATTCACGAAGGACGCGTGTTTAGCGAGTTCCTGGACGATGGAGCCGTCTCCAGAACCTTCAAGAAGTTCACCCATACCAAGGAGGAACAATTATGGTTTGGACAGGAATTCGTCTTGGAGGACGGACGGATCTCGTTTGGGTGCGGGGCAATATGACGGCAGAACGATACGTCCAACAGGTGCTGGGGCCCGTAATCTTGCCCCACAGAACACAAATGGGGCAAGATTTCCTGCTCATGCACGACAATGGCCGGGCCCACACGGCGAGAACGGTAGCAGCTTGGTTACATACACATAATGTTAGGGCCTTAGACTGGCCTGCTCAATCGCCAGATCTAAATACCATTGAGCATGCGTGGGATATGCTGCAAAGAAGAGCTCTGAAGGAAGTTCCTGAAAATCTGGCTACAGAAGATCAACTTTTTGCGCACCTCAGAAGGACATGGGTGTTGTAATATTGGGTTAATAGAATTTTATGTCTTTGATTTACTGGCAGCTTTTAAAGTCTATGGTCGTTGAAAAAGAAAAATGTTGTTAGGAAGCGGTTTTGAATAAAAATGACACAGTGTAGGTATTGTACAAGATCGGAAGAAGAATGAATGCAGACTAGTAAAAGAGAGTATTTTCGATATGAATTTATTTAGAGTTATTTATTTGTAATGTGGGTTTAAAAATTAAAGTGCAGCATGTTGGATAACTGAGTATCCCCTCTCACAATATGACGGTATGAATTTTTAACATATTTCAACAGGTTATGGGCCCAGAACTCTTCAGATTTTAATAGATTATGGGCTGCCCCCGGGCAAATTGAACTGATATTGCGAGGAGGTCGAGGAAGTAAGAGCCTAAAAAATATTTTGGAGTACAAGTTAAAATTATTGGAAATAAATTTTTTGGAAAATGACTGACGATCAAAAATTGTCAAAACTGACAAACGAGTCAGAGTATGTTCTATGGAAACAAAAATTAATGTTATTTTTGACGGCAAGGGAGCTGGATTCTGTTTTGGAAGATGATGCAAATTTAAAGAAAGATTTTATTAAAAGAGATGCCAAAGCAAGATTGCTAATAATATGCGCTATTAGTGATAAGTATATGGTTTACGCAATAAATTGCAAAACTTCCAAGGTAATTTTGGAAAAATACGACACATTATTTCTTGGACATAAGGATACTCAAATTTCTCGCCTATTAGAAGAATATTATAAATAAAAATTTGAAAATAAAGATTTAATGACAGACATAGCAGAAATTGAGAATAAAGCAACGAGGATAAGAGGTTTAGGATACGATTTTGATGACGAGCAAATCATAACCAAAATACTTTCGAATCTACCAGAAAAATATATTCATTTTAGAACAGCTTGGGAATCAACATCATTAGGAGATAAAACTTTAATTAATTTAATATCAAGGCTTAATTTAGAAATAAAGATGAGGCAAGAAAATACAGATAGACATGAAGATTTAAAACCGACAACATCTGTTGAGAATGACACTGTCAAACAAATTGAAAACAGTTTTCATGTAAGGAGTTGCTTTAAATGTGGGAAGAAAGGACACATTGCAAGATTCTGCAGAACATTAAATGGTGACGGTAAAGCATACAACAACATAGCTCAATGCTATAAATGCATGAAGAGTGGACACAGACATGCAGATTGCAATTTAAAGTTTAACTGTGTGAACTGTAAGGAAAACTCACATTATACAAGGTTTTGCCTAAAACAAAATGTAAGTAACTTCTATACAACTAATACAACAGAAGCAGAGATTGAATTCATAATAGATTCAGGTACCAGCAGTCATATTGTTACATCAGAAAGTTACCTTAAAGATAAGAAGAAGATTAATTATAAAATCATGACTGCAGACGGTAATATTCATCATGTCAACATAATGGGCAACATTTACACTAAAAATATTGTTTTTAAAGATGTATTATGTGTTCCACAACTCAAAAAGAACTTAATATCTGTATCTAGATTAGCTGATGATAATTATTTGTTAAAAATTTTCAGAACGAGTTGTCAAATCGAAAGTGAGGACTCTGAATGCATAGAGGTTGGTGAACTGAAGCAAGATGGTCTGTATTATTTGAACATTAATGCAAAGCCAGTCGTAATTTCAAGGTCAGTGATCATCTTTCATATAAATGCTCATTTCTGGCATCGTGCATTAGGTCATGTACCTATTAACAGGACAAAAGATCTTGTTCGAGGTATAGATAGAGGCCTGGTAAAGGAGATTGACATCTGTGAAGTCTGCACATAATCAAAATTATGTAGAAAACCTTTTAAAACAAATAGACACAGAGCTAGTAAGCCACTTGAAATTATTCATAGTGATATTTGTGGTCCTATTGAAACGGAAACATGGGATGGTTACAAATATTTTATCACGTTTTTGGATGATTACACTCATTTAGTTAAAGTTTTTCTAATCAAAAATAAAAACGAAGCGTTTTCAAAAATAATTAACTATATTAATTTGGTGGAAAATCATTTTGAAACAACGGTTAAAACATTCAGATGCGATAATGGGGGTGAATATACTAGCAAACAATTTAAAATGTGTTGAAGGAGGTTTCATATGCTGATATTAAAACTATACCCTTTTTATTTTTCTATTATTGATAACTGCTATTAAGACAGTGTCACTCATATTATTTTTTCATTGAGTAAAATATTTAGTTATATTGATTTGTTTCTATATTCAATCCAGACGCTTCAACATGGTAGCAGAGCGTTAACAATTAACATTGTTTAGTTGCAATAGTGAAAAACTAACGAGTTCTCAAATATGCAATCGTCCGGCGTAAAAATCGAGATTGGTCGACTCGACGGTATCACTAACTGGCAAACATGGAGATACAAGGTGAAATTACTACTGAAGAGTACTCCAGGTACGCTAGAAGCAATAGAAGGCAAGTTAATTAAGCCGAAAGATCCAGGACAAACAACTAGAACTGAAGATTTACAAAAGTTTAAGAATGAAATGGATATGTTTCAAAAATGTGACAGTCAAGCACTTCTAATTCTTACTACGAATATGACTGAAGAAACTTTACAAAAGGTAATGCGATGTGAAACGTCATGTGAGATGTGGAAAGAGCTTCATAGGCTTTATGATGGAGCAAAGGAAGACAGGAGTTACGATCTCTGCATGAGGTTCTTCCGCTACCAGAAAAGCGAGGAGCATGATATGGCCACGCATATTTCGACTCTCAAGACTGTTTGGTATGACTTGAACAATGAGATTGAAGGAAATGATCTACCAGAAATTTTATTGATATGTAAAATATTGGATACACTTCCTGAGCAATATTTCAACTTTAAGTCGAGCTGGCTGTTGATGAATAAGAGTGATAAAAATATAGAAAACTTGACGACACAAGTATGTGCTTTTGAGAGGTCTTTAGATCAGAAGAATTTAGAAGAAAGCGGAAGTAGCAATGGACTTCTTATGTTAAGAGGAGAGAATCGCTACGAAAAACAAGGGATTAGCAAAAAGAAATGGAAGAAATGCAATTACTGTGGAGAAGGCTTTCAGAAAGTCACATCTTGCAAGAAGTGGATTGCGGACGGTAGACCTCCAAAACCTCCAAAGCAATCTTCAAATATTGGGATGCTGACAGGCCTAACTCTAGCCTGCGATAGTAAGAAAACAGATAAAGACTTGTGGTATGTGGACAATGGCGCGACAAGCCACGTCACTAATAGAAGAGATGTATTTCGCACCTTCGAAGTTTTTGACGAGCCTCATACAGTTATGACAGCCAATGGAGAGGTGATTGAAGCCATAGGAAAAGGCTCTATTCAACTTGAAGCAGATATATACGGCGACAAAGAATTACTGGTCTTAACAAACGTATGGTACGTTCCAAGCATTGAACGCAATCTATTTTCTGTGCTAGGTGCACAAGATACGCTAAAGAATAGCATCTTTCAGTCAACTGCTCAGTCATGTTATGTGAAGAACGATGACAAAGTCATTTTAGTCGGGAATCGTGACAAGTATGGTGGTCTGTACGAACTTAAAGTAAAAGTACTGATGCCCGAGCTTGAGATAAACCAACTAACGACGTCACAGAATCTTCAACTCTACCATGAACGCCTTGGACATCAGAACAAGAGACATGTAGCAAAACTGATACAAAGAGAGCTTGGAGTGAAGCTGGACTCAAGTTCTGCTGATATCTGTGAAGGCTGCGTCTTCGGCAAGAGCCATAGGCAGAAGTTCGGAGAGAGACCAAGAGCAAACAGACCTGGAGAGCTAATCAGTACAGACGTATGTGGTCCATTCCCTTACTCGATCTCCAAGTTCAGATATTATGTTCTGTTCAAAGACTCCTTCTCAAAATATCGATGGATCTACTTCCTGAGACAAAAGTCTGAAGTTCATGCTAGCATGAAAGACTTTCTAGCAGAAGCAAAAACTTCCGGACACGTCGTGATGGAACTGCTAAGCGATAATGGAGGTGAGTTCAATAACAAACAAGTACGTAACACTTTGAGAAAATATGGCATAAAACAAAGATTTACGATGCCATACACTCCAGAACAAAACGGATCCTCAGAAAGAGAGAACCGTACAATTGTGGAGATGACAAGAGCACTGATGCACGCTCATGAAAAGATATCAGAAGGTTTATGGGCAGAGATAGCCAAAGCCTCTGTTTATATATTAAACAGAACGGGACCTACTCCTATAGAAGAAAGGTCACCGCATGAGCTCTGGTACGGCAAAAAGCCCAAGATAAATCATTTGAAAATCATTGGAAGCGATTGCTATGTACATGTGCCCAAACAAAAGAGAGAAAGTAAGATTGGCAGAAAAGCTGAGAAAGGCATTCTTATTGGGTACGACGGTGATGAAGGATATCGAATTTTCAATGTAAAGGAATTGAAACTGATCAGATCTCGAAATGTTGTGTTTGATGAGTTACCTTCACTTAAGAAAACTAAGATTGATACAACTTCTGCAATACCTGAACCTAAAAGAAACACCTACGAGCTGCCAATGCCTCTTACAGATTACGAAGAGAGTCACTCTCGTCCACCTTCAGAAGCAAATGAAAGCGTCGAAGGAAATTATGAGTACAAATTTCCCTCGATGCGACGAGCAAGGGAGGATGAGCCTAGC
Source organism: Xestia xanthographa (assembly GCA_905147715.2). Lineage (NCBI taxonomy): Eukaryota > Metazoa > Arthropoda > Insecta > Lepidoptera > Noctuidae > Xestia > Xestia xanthographa. The sequence continues at coordinate 16,640,703 of LR990647.1, read as the reverse complement.
GAAGCCATTCGACTGCCTATTGACATGTCAGGTGCAAGGGAGGATGAGCAAGATGAAGCCAATCAGCCATCTATCTGTATGCCCCAGACAAGCCAAGATTTTTCTGACTCAACGGATGAAGTGCCTCAGATTGATAATCAGGAACAGGAAAGTTACGATACTCCATATGATTCTGAGGAAGAAGAAAGTGTAGATAGGGTCCTTCGAGATAGAAGCCAGTTACGACCACCTGCGAGGTACGGTGACTTCGTATTAAATTTGAGTTCCTTCGTTGAACCCAAGACTTACAAAGAAGCATTGAGAAGCTCTCAGAAGGAGAAATGGCTGAAAGCTATGGAAAGCGAGATGAAATCACTGTCTGAAACTAAGACCTGGATTTTGGTGAACTTGCCCAAAGGTCGAAAACCAATTTCATGTAAATGGATCTATAAAGTTAAGACAAATGCGGATGGAAGTCTCGACAAATTCAAAGCTAGGCTAGTGGCTAGAGGATTCACTCAAAAGGAAGGAGTTGACTTCTACGAAACTTTCAGCCCTGTGGCAAAGCTAGCTACAGTCAAACTGATCATAAAAATCGCAGTTGATGAAGATCTTGCTCTAACACAGTTTGATGTTGCAACGGCATTCCTCAATGGTTCACTTGATGAAGATATTTATATGAACCAACCGGAAGGGTATAGTGACGGAACAAACAAAGTGTGTAAACTTCTGAGAAGCCTGTATGGCTTAAAGCAGGCTCCAAGATGTTGGAACAGATGCATCGTGGATTACTTGATCAGTATTGGATTTAAGCAATGTCAAAATGATCCCTGTTTATTTGTGAGAGTTAAACAAGGTGCCAAGATAATACTTGCGTTGTATGTGGACGACGGTTTGATCGCTGCCACGAACCCTAAAGATTCAGAAAGATTTTTAGCTGAATTGAAGAAACGGTTCAAAATAACCGTAAAACCTGCGTCATACTACTTAGGTATGGAGATATTAAAGCATGAGGATGGTATCAAGCTTACGCAGAAGCATTATGCTGAGAAATTGCTAGAACGCTTTGGAATGTATGAATGTAAATCTGTGAGCACTCCTATTATCAAAGATGCTACAGTACAACCAATAGCAACCGATGAGGAACATAAATTCCCGTACAGAGAAGCAGTTGGAGCACTTATGTATCTGATGACTGGATCTAGACCGGACTTGTCTTATGCTATCAGTGTTGTTTCGCGCAATCTCGACAATCCCAGCCGGGAGGATGTTACAAAAGTAAAGCGTATATTCCGCTACATCAAGGGTACTGTTGATTATGGTCTAATTTACCGAAAAGGAAATAAAGGACTACTATGCTACAGTGGCTCTGACCATGGAGGAGATAAACAGACAGGACGCTTTACATCAGGTATCCTTTGCACATACTCTGGTGGAATTATATCCTGGGCCAGCAGGCGCCAGACCTGCGTAGCGATCTCGAGCACTGAAGCCGAACTAGTAGCGGCCAGTGAAACTGCAAGGGAGATGATCTGGTTGAAAAGGCTGATCATAGAAGTCTCCCAAATGAATGGGAGTCCAAGCCTTTTGGTGGACAATGATGCAGCGATAAAGATATCCCAAAATCCTGAACTGCACAGGAGAACCAAGCATATAGCGCTTAGGCACTTCTACATCAGAGAATTGGTGACCAACAAGGAAGTCCAAGTGAAATATACTCCAACTGAGTATCAATGTGCAGATATGCTGACAAAACCAGTAAGTGGGCCAAGGCTTCTGGTACTTCTAAAGAAGATTGGCCTAATGAGCACTGATTAGTAACAGTGATATCAAAAAGGGAGGATGTTGAAGGAGGTTTCATATGCTGATATTAAAACTATACCCTTTTTATTTTTCTATTTTTGATAACTGCTATTAAGACAGTGTCACTCATATTATTTTTTCATTGAGTAAAATATTTAGTTATATTGATTTGTTTCTATATTCAATCCAGACGCTTCAACAAAATGTACTGTAATAACAAAGGTATTAATATTGATTACACTATTCCCTATACTCCACAGCTGAATGGTACAGCTGAACGATTAAACAGGTCATTAATGGAACGAAAAAGAGCGTTGCTTTTTGATATGCAGCTACCACATGAATTATGGGGTGAAGCCGTTTTAACTTCTGCTTATTTATTGAACAGGAGTGCAAATAAAATAAACGTTAAAACACCAGCTGAAATGTGGTTTAATAGAATACCTAATTTAAAACATTTAAACATTTTTGGATTTTTAGTATATTATAAAAATAATTTTCAGTTACATAAACTTGACTCCAGGAGTAGCAAAGGGCTTTTAGTAGGGTATACTAACAATGGTTATAAGATATGGGATCCTTCGAGTTTTAGAATTGTTTATTCAAGAGATTGTGGTGTTTAATAATAATAAGAGTGACGTTACAGATTATTTGAAAATGTGTAATTGTAGTGTGAAACAATGCGATTTAGAAAATTTATTTAAACAGGTTAGTGTTGATATTCGTGGTGATAGTTTTTGTGGTGAAGGTGATAATAGTTTTCATGGTGAAGGTGGTAATGGTTTTCGTAGTGAAAGTGGTGATGGAGTTGTTGGTGATGAAGAAGTTTTAGAAAATAGAGCTGAAGTTAGTGATGAAGATGCTGAGATTTTTGAAGGCAGTATTGAAGATGTTGAAGTTGGAGTTAGTGGTGAAGATGTTGAAGTTAGAGGAGTTGGTGTTGAAGATAATGAGATTTTTGAAGATAGCGTTGAAGACATTGGAGTTGGTGTTGAAGAAAATAATAGTTTGAGAGGGGAAGTTACAGATGATACAGGAGTTGTAATTAGTGATGAGTTTGAGGATGCAATTGAACCAGTTATTAATGATGGATTGCGGATTTTACCGAATAGAGAAAGGAAATTGCCATTTAGGCTGAAAGATTATGATTTGGAGACTTCGTTTTTAACTTATACAGATGTTTTTAATAGTTTTGATAAAGATTTATGGAAAAGAGCAATGGATGAGGAAAAAGATTCCTTAGAGAGAAACAAAACTTGGGAAATTGTTAACAAAAGTGAAGCAAAAAATAGGAAAATAATTTCGAGTAAATGGATATTTACTATAAAGCCTGGTGGAAGATATAAGGCTAGATTAGTGGCAAGAGGTTTTCTACAAAAATACAATATTGATTATAAGGAGACATATAGTCCAGTGGTAAATACTACTAGTGTTAGATTGTTGTTGGCGCTTACAGCTCAAAAAGGTTTTAAAATTAAGCAATTTGATGTAAAGACAGCATTTTTATATGGAGAATTAGATGAAGTGTTGTAATTTCTAGGAAAAATACGACTTAAAGATGTGAAAATTTATTTGAGAGTTGTCACAACCAAAGATAGAATCATAACAAACATTTTTTAAATTAGTATTTTCTTCTTCAGCTTATCAGAGAGGTTTAATAGCTATAGAATAGTTTACATTTACAACATCCGCCCTCAATTAAAACTCTCTAGACAAAAAAAAAATAGCATAGCACATTAGCAAAACCTATGCTAAATCCAAACCAGCTACACATCTCTTATGTGCAATACGCCCTAACGGTTTTGTTAACATATCAGCAAAATTCAAATCTGATCTGACGAATTTAATATCTATAATACCGTCAGATACCTTCTCCCGTATAAAGTGATATCTTGTATCTATATGTTTCGTTCGCTCGTGATGGACAGGGTTATGCACTAAACTTTGTGCACTCTGACTGTCGTTGAACAAAGTAACAGTATCGGACTTACCAGTTATTTCCGATACAAATCGTCTTAGGTAACACGCCTCTTTAGCCGCAGCGGTTAGTGCCATATACTCCGCCTCAGTAGATGACAGAGCAGTCGTTTGCTGCTTTTTAGCCTGCCACATGGACCTCCAGCCAGCATAAAATAGTAGCCAGTATATGACTTTCGGTCCATGCTACAGTTAGCCCAATCTGCATCCGTGTATCCCATAAGGTACTCTCCAGTCTTTCTGTAAGTAAGAGCATAATCTATTGTACCTCTCAAATATTGCAACACTCTCTTTAGTTCAAGCCAATGTTCTTTATTGAACTTTGTGTTGAACTGACTGAGATAGCTCGTCACAAATGCTATGTCAGGACGAGTGTTTACTGCCAAAAACATAAGGGATCCAACTAAACTTTGAAATGGATACTCGTCTTCTCCATTTCCAGTACTCAGCTTCTTAAGGCTTGATGGTGTCTCAACCGTCTTGCACATATCCATACCATATTTTTTCAGCAAACTTAAAATGAATGTTCTTTGACTAATTTTTACTTTACCATCGTCGCTTCTATGGACATTTAATCCGAGATAATATTTTAATTCTCCCAGATCTTTTTTTGAAAAAATATTTTTCAAAACATGTTTGACAGTGTCAAATGTTATTTCATTTTGGTAAAAGACAATAATGTCATCGACAAAAACTGCCAATAAGACCAACTCTTAACCAAAAAGTTTCTTATACACGCATGGTTCGGAAGGAGTTTTTTCAAAACCTAACTTCACCAGTGTTTTATCCAACATCCTGTTCCATACTCGTGGTGCTTGTTTGAGCCCGTATAAGGATTTCTGCAGCAGACAAACTTGAGCTTCTTGTCCTTTCTTTACGAAACCTTGAGGTTGTTCCATAAATACTTCCTCTTCAAGATCTCCATTTAGAAAAGCTGTATCAACATCCAAGTGTCTCATTTGTAGATCCATTTCTACAGCTAAAGCAAACAATGTACGGAGTGAAGAATGACGAACTACAGGGGCAAACGTTTCAGTGTAGTCAACACCTTCTACTTGTTTGAAACCTTTAACCACTAGTCTTGCCTTATACTTCACAATATTTCCGTCAGCATTCATCTTTAACTTGTAGACCCATTTACAAGGTATGACCTTCTTATTTCCATTGGGTCGGTCAACAAGCTTCCAGGTTTTTAATTTTAACAAAGAATTGTATTCATCTGTCATTGCCAAAAGCCATCTATCAGCATCATTTGCATTCACTGCCTCGAGATAATTCTTCGGTTCAATAATCTCTTCAGCAAATACCTTAGAGGTAAAGAAATCCGGTTTTTTACGAATCCTAGTAGGATATCTACTTACTTGCTGATCCACAGCTGGCTCTATCCGTTCAGGACTTGTAGGATCCTCTGATTCTGCTGAATTATAATCATTTTCATCATCACTACACATAGAATTATTTTCTTGACGAACTTCATTCTCATCCTGCTGCTGCTCATTGATCAAAATGACTGGTTCCGTTTTCACAGATTCAACAGCATTACCTTTTAATTGTGAAAAATGATTTTCAAAAAATGTTACATCTCTTGACTTCTGGATGTTTCTTGGATTTGAAGAATCCCTGAAATAATAACCATTTGGATCTTCTGAGTATCCAACAAAGATTACTTCTTTAGTCTTCAGATCTAGTTTCTTCCGTTGACAAGCCGGCACTTGTTTATGTGCTCTACACCCAAACACACGCAAATGGGTCAAATCACCCTTATTGCCATTCCATTTTTCAAATGGTGTTTTTCTTTCTAGAGCCCGATGTGGTGACCTATTTTTCAAGTATACAGCAGTCTTGAAGGCATCTTCCCAGTACGGTTTGGATAGCGAACTCTGAGCTAGCATGGACCGTGCTTTTTCCACGGTGGAACGATTGGTCCTTTCTGCTACTCCATTTGATTGAGGGCTATACCCTACTGTAGTCTCATGCGTCACTCCTTTCGTAGCTAAGTAATCCGCAAGCTCTTTATTGACATACTCCTTTCCGCAGTCAGTTCTCAATCTCTTGATTTTAGCACCGGTTTGTCTTTCCACTAATGCTTGGAAAATATAAAATTTCTCTTTAACTTGTGCTTTAGAAGCAATAAAGTAAGGATAAATCATCCGCGAAAAATCATCTATGAAAATAAGAACATACTTATTACCTTGGAATGATGTCTCAGACATTGGTCCACATAAATCTGAGTGGATCAACTCTAGCTTTGAGATAGCTTTCTTGTATGCAGTCGTCTTGAAAGGTTTTCTCGCCTGCTTGCCTTCAACACAGGCAACGCAACTCGATTTATCTATTTCAGTATAATCTATACCTACGTGAGAATTCTTTAATTGGTTCATACCAATGCGACATAAGTGACCTAACCGTTTGTGCCATAACAGGTACCTGCTCAACGTGTCAGAGTGCACCTCGTACGCAACATTTTGGAGGGAATTAGTTGTACAATCGAGAGTGTACAGTCCACCACTAGCCGAACCATGTAGAATCGCCTCACCTTCAAAAGAAAAATCATTATCTTTATAAAAACTACAACCATTCTTATCAAAAAGTACTACAAAACCTTTGTCTACGACTTTCTTGACAGAAATCAAATTATTAGTAAGTTTAGGTACATACGCTACATCTTTGATGCTATTTACCACATTACACACAGTGTTAATAGATATGTCACCAATACCACCACAGTCGATCTTCTCACCATTGGCAACAGTAACAGTGCTACCTTCTAATGGTTTGATGTCCTTGAACCAATCTCGTCTAGGAGTCATGTGTTTTGATGCACCAGAATCAATAAACCACTTATTTATCTCCAAACACGAAGAACCAAGAGCACTAAAAGTAGTCTCTTTGTCTGATGAACTAACGCCTTTCTTTACCTTATTGCGTAGAGGGCAATCAGGCCGTTTGTGTCCAGGTTTGTTACATTCATAGCATACAATAGGTTTCTTCTTCTTTGTTTTATGAACATCAATTTCAGATCGATTTTTCAGTTGAAAAGCTGCAACACTTTCTGTGGAGTCAACCTTTGACATTTCATTCAGTAGCTTCCTTTTAACTAGCTCGGTACTTACTTCTACATTGCTATTCTCCAATGCCATTATTAGAGGCTCGTATTTCGAAGAAAGACCTCCTAATAAAATCGCAGCAATGGAAGCATCTTCAATTACCTTGCCGATGTCAGCCAATTCTTGTGCAGTACTCAAAACAGCGTTAATGTACATTTCAATATTTTGAAATTCATTCAGCGAGAGCCTATATAACTTTCTCTCTAAAGCCAACCTTCTGCCCATGCCTTTATCTTCATAAGCATCTTGCAATGCCTTCCAGGCTTCTAGAGCAGACTTTGCACTCCTAATATGCGTTATTGCAGAGCCATCTACTGTTAAGCATATTTTTGCTAATGCTCTCTTATCATTTCGAGATTTTACCTGTTCAGAGGTGGCATCTCCTTCATCGTACCCATTTATTGTGCACCACAAATCTTCATGAATTAAGTAGTTCCTCATTTTGAACTTCCACGAAGGGTACCCATCTCTATTAGATAGGAGGAGCGAGGGTATTGATGATGATGACCATCTGATCGCTACAGAATCACCACTGGACATCTCAAAAAATAAAAATCTTCGAAAAATATTCAACCACACAAAATAATCTTTTACACACTATTTGTATTAAGATTCACTGTATTACCTATGAGCGCTTTTCGTGCTGATAACGTGTTGTAATTTCTAGGAAAAATACGACTTAAAGATGTGAAAATTTATTTGAGAGTTGTCACAACCAAAGATAGAATCATAACAAACATTTTTTAAATTAGTATTTTCTTCTTCAGCTTATCAGAGAGGTTTAATAGCTATAGAATAGTTTACATTTACAACATGAAGAAATATTTATGGAAGTACCTTTAGGATATGATATAAAAGACAAAGAGAATAAAGTATGTAAATTAAAGAAGAGTTTGTATGGATTGAAACAAGCACCACTTATGTGGAACAAGAGATTAACGGAGTTTTTGAAAAAATTGAGTTTTTTAGGGTTCCGTACCCAAAGGGTAAAAACGGAACCCTATTACTAAGACTTCGTTGTCTGTCCGTCTGTCCGTCTGTCCGTCGGTCCGTCTGTCCGTCTGTCCGTCTGTCCGTCTGTCTGTCACCAGGCTGTATCTCATGAACCGTGACAGCTAGACAGTTGAAATTTTCACAGATGATGTATTTCTGTTGCCGCTATAACAACAAATACTAAAAACAGAATAAAATTAATATTTAAGGGGGGCTCCCATACAACAAACGTGATTTTTTTATAATAATTGGTACGGAACCCTTCGTGCGCGAGTCCGACTCGCACTTGGCCGGTTTTTTACAATTAAAATCAGATCCATGTGTGTTTGTAAATAAAGATAAAGAAATATATTTGGCTATTTATGTAGATGATGGTATTTTAATTGGTGAAAATGAGTTTGATTTAAATAAAATTATTAATAAATTAGAAAAAGAGTTTGAAATGCGGAAATTTGATAAGACTGAAAAGTTTATAGGGTTTGATGTTAAAGTAGAACGAAATTTTATTAAGATTTATCAGGAAAGTTATATAAATCAAATTTTAGAAAAGTTTAAATATGAAAACTTAAAAGATAGTAGTCATCCAGATATTTTAGTTGATACACATCAAGAGGGGAAAATGGGAGTTGATGATGTGCATCGATATAGACAATTGATTGGTTCATTGTTGTATTTGGTTAATAAAACAAGACTGGATCTGGCTTTTCATGTTGGTTATTGTAGTAGACATCAAGAACATCCTAACTTGAATGATTTTGCAAATATTAAGAACCTTTTTAGATATATTAAAAATACAGTCAGCAGTGGTATACAGTATGTTCGTGGTAACGATTTAACTTTAAAAGCGTATTGTGATGCAGACTTTGCAGGTGATCCTGATACTAGGAAAAGTACGACTGGCTTTGTAATATTTTATGGTGGTGGTCCAATTCATTGGTGTTCACGTAAACAGTCAGTCACTGCTCTTTCCAGTACTGAGGCTGAATATATTTCTGCAGCCGAATGTATAAAAGACCTATTATACATTCAGAGTTTGATCTACGAGTTGACAAATAAATTACCAAAAACACAGTTGTTTGTTGATAATCAATGAGCTATAGTATTGATTAAAAACCGGCCAAGTGCGAGTCGGACTCGCGCACGAAGGGTTCCGTACCAATTATTATAAAAAAATCACGTTTGTTGTATGGGAGCCCCCCTTAAATATTATTTTACTTCTGTTTTTAGTATTTGTTGTTATAGCGGCAACAGAAATACATCATCTGTGAAAATTTCAACTGTCTAGCTGTCACGGTTCATGAGATACAGCCTGGTGACAGACAGACGGACAGACAGCGAAGTCTTAGTAATAGGGTTCCGTTTTTACCCTTTGGGTACGGAACCCTAAAAATGGAATTTTGAATAGAAGAAGCAAACATATTGACGTTAAATATCATTTCATTAAGGAAAAACCGGCCAAGTGCGAGTCGGACTCGCGCACGAAGGGTTCCGTACCATTATCTATACATTAGACAAAACGGCAAAAAAATCACGTTTGTTGTATGGGAGCCCCCCTTAAATATTAATTTTATTCTGTTTTTAGTATTTGTTGTTATAGCGGCAATAGAAATACATCATCTGTGAAAATTTCAACTTTCTAGCTGTCACGGTTCATGAGATACAGCCTGGTGACAGACAGACGGACAGACGGACAGACGGACAGATGGACAGACGGACAGACGGACAGACAGCGAAGTCTTAGTAATAGGGTTCCGTTTTTACCCTTTGGGTACGGAACCCTAAAAATAGATAAGAATTTGTTGGAAATTCATTATTGTTCAACTAAAAATAATTTGGCAGATATATTAACTAAACCACTGGACAGGACAAAGTTTTTGAGATTGAGACAGTGTATAGTGAGTGATACGTGAAGGACATTCTGTAATGTGATGAGTTATGTAGGTTTATTAGGATTTAAGGTTGTTTGAAAATTAATTTGAAATTTTAATGTTTAAGTTAGTTATGTAAGGTGTTTAGATTAGTTAATTCAAAAGTTTGTTTGTTTTATTTAGTTAAGTTGGGTGGGTTAGTTAAGTTGGGTTTTAAATGAGTTGATGGGAGTTATCTATGAGATGTTATTGTAATTGTAATAAACATAAAATTCACGGATGAATCCAGGTTCGGCTTCCATCCAGATTCACGAAGGACGCGTGTTTAGCGAGTTCCTGGACGATGGAGCCGTCTCCAGAACCTTCAAGAAGTTCACCCATACCAAGGAGGAACAATTATGGTTTGGACAGGAATTCGTCTTGGAGGACGGACGGATCTCGTTTGGGTGCGGGGCAATATGACGGCAGAACGATACGTCCAACAGGTGCTGGGGCCCGTAATCTTGCCCCACAGAACACAAATGGGGCAAGATTTCCTGCTCATGCACGACAATGGCCGGGCCCACACGGCGAGAACGGTAGCAGCTTGGTTACATACACATAATGTTAGGGCCTTAGACTGGCCTGCTCAATCGCCAGATCTAAATACCATTGAGCATGCGTGGGATATGCTGCAAAGAAGAGCTCTGAAGGAAGTTCCTGAAAATCTGGCTACAGAAGATCAACTTTTTGCGCACCTCAGAAGGACATGGGTGTTGTAATATTGGGTTAATAGAATTTTATGTCTTTGATTTACTGGCAGCTTTTAAAGTCTATGGTCGTTGAAAAAGAAAAATGTTGTTAGGAAGCGGTTTTGAATAAAAATGACACAGTGTAGGTATTGTACAAGATCGGAAGAAGAATGAATGCAGACTAGTAAAAGAGAGTATTTTCGATATGAATTTATTTGGAGTTATTTATTTGTAATGTGGGTTTAAAAATTAAAGTGCAGCATGTTGGATAACTGAGTATTATTTAAAAGAAGAAGGATCCCCTCTCACAATATGACGGTATGAATTTTTAACATATTTCAACAATGGGACAATATTCCGCAGCAAGACATTGACAACCTTGTTCTGAGCATGCCGAATCGTTGCCGATGTGTTATGAACATCATGGGCGCTTTCTCAGACTACTAACTTCAAGTTTATAAACACAAATTAAATGATTTTTCTATTTTTTTCAGTTTTTACTCACAAATTAAAAGTTCATTCATATACGGTTTCCGTCTATGCTTCATTTTTTTTCCATAAAATCCTGAAATTTTAATCTATACCTTAACCATTATTAAAAAATGGTAGAATGTTAAATAACGTATCTTTTAAATATATACATGTCATATAAATAATTAACACATTGATAGTAATTCGCTTTTTTAAAAATATCCCTAGACCGTGTTGATGTGTGTATTTCCGTTTCTTTTATTATACACGCAGCAAACCTTATTTGTGTAGCGACCTGTTGGATAGCTAAAATTCACATCTATTTACCATGTGTTGATAGCTGGTGGGGTAATCAGTAGGATTCACGATCAAAGAGATCCGAGTTTCGAATCCTGTTAACAACGTGGGGTTTTTGTTTCTTGGTAACATTGTTATTGGTTCAATAATTATTTTTTATATAAGAATAAGTTAAATATTAGTAAAAAAAAACATAGTATTATTATTCAACTATTTATTTATTATTTTAGCTGTTCGGTGTTGGAAGGTGGAAATAAAAAAGTCGTGGTGAATGATAACAGAAATGTTTATTCGTTTTATTTATTTATAAAGTTAACAAACTTTCATGATAATTGTAACGTCACGTTCCTACCTAGATGTAAAAAAGTTCTCTTGTAACCGATCATAAGATTTTTTATTGTATAAGGTATACCCACTTTCTTTCAATTCATAATAACATACTTAAGTAACAAGGAAAGGATATTCTAATCACACAAATATAACATATAGTTGATACCCACTTATTATAGGTATCGGTAATCAGCAGAATTTATTGAAAACTAATATAAATCATTTAGACTATAAGAATATATTTTTTTGTGACGTCACAATAAATGTAACTCGTATTGAGGTAGTGTTCATTTTCCCGAAGAAAAGAAGATTGAAACTAAACCTCAATTTAAGATCATTAATATAATTACGGATAAGTTAATATTCACTAAATATTTTGTTACACATCTAATTAAAACTAAAGCATCTAGGGATTAATTTTGTAGCATGACATCTTCTAATACTTCTACATAATTAAGTAGAACTGTTGGCGCGTGGAGGAATAAAAGCCAGTTCTCCTGGCCCTGCTGCACTTATCCATCCCCACATGATCCCCACATATTAACCATAATTCGACATGAGTCTGTATTAGGGATTATGTTTTTGTCAGACCAGCAGAGTGTTATTCTTGCGCCATAAATGAAGCCTACCCTTTTGACTTTATTTAAAAAGTCAGTTTTTTGAGTCTTCTCATGGTAGTATTCCAGTAAAAATCTAAATAATCCCGTGCGAAACGTAATCGTTCTTCTATAACTCTTTCTGTCAAGAAGGGCTTCTTAGCTGGTCTTCGTGATACAAGCCTTCAGCGTGGAGGGCACGGCGAACAGTTTGCGATGAGGTGTCAAATAATTCCACAAAGTGTCTCGTAGGTGTGAAACCATTTGTTTCTTATTCGCCAACCATATATTATCTCGTCGCTGCGCATCGATAATAAGCGACGGCTTTCCACTTCATTGTCGACTAGCAAGGCCTTTTGATCTGACTCACAGTATTCCTCTAAAACAAAAAACAAAAAAATGATGTTAGGCAGCTTTAATAAAATACTGAAGTTATCATTCACTCTGCATTTATAAATCCAATAATTAACACTAATTATTTATCTTTTATGCCTCATGATGGATTTAAAATCAATTTATTAATCCATATGTCACCAAATAAATAAACAATAACAAAGTAGGCTTTAATTTTTAATAAAACTTTGTTACAATAATTCATAAATATAATACTCACGTTAGTCCGGTTTCTTCAGATATTTGTGTTCTATTAAGACCACTTTTATGCAGCACGATAATATTAGTCGCCCTCGCCTCAATATCAATATTTGCCTGCATTTTGAGAAATACCAACAACAATACCGCTGTCTATTAAACCACACGTCACTAACCAAATTTAACACAACCAAACGACAACGTTCATTTCGATCAAGTAAAATATTCATAAAACTCAGGTTTACCTAACAGAAATATAAATTCTTGACTTATTTTTCTATGATCTACCTTCTTCTAACTTTATGAAATGTGTGAACAAAGCGAGAATATTTTTCTGTCCCATTACTTCCAATCGAGTAAACACTTACAAAAAGTCTAAAAGTAACAACGTGAGATTTGAACTCACGGCTTACTGATTCACTCTTAGATGTGGACGCGCCTAACCACTAGGCCATCTTGACTTATATTTCCATGTTGAAATTTTGGACTACATTTACTTGTAGATGACAACTAGTATTTGCGTGGGTGCGCGAGCTGCGCGCAGCTCGCGTGTTGTCGTGTTCTTGAGAAGTATTCCTTACCCTCATAAAATGTTGAGAATCCATAGGAATCCTTAAAATAATTGGAAAATCCGTTACAACTACCCCTATATCAGTATAAAAACCCCTAAGAACCCCTAAAACATTATAAAAACCAAATAAAATTAAAGTAAAAACCGTATTTAAAAACCCAGTCCCATAAAAAAAAACAGTCCCTAAAGTTTGCTTGTCGTCGGCCTGAGTTACGCTTCACCCACTCAACCTTCGTTACGCTGCGGAGGTCGCCGGCTCGCTTCGCTCCACTCGGTCTCGCAGGTTCGCTCCACTCAGAACCTACCTACCACCAGACAGGTTTCGACGCCTACTATAATATTTGTTAAAACACGCAATGGCTATCTCTAACCGTTACGAAGTTACAGCCCTTTCAGTTTTAGGGGAGGTTGGGGAGGGGAGGAAATGGTATACAATTTTTTAATTTCAACGCCCCTCAATAGTTTTAAAACATTTTTCAGTAGAAAAAAAAGGGGTGAAAAGGGGGGGGGGGTGAAGTGGGGGAGAGTGGGGCGTTTTTCGAAAAATGAGTTTGACTAACGCGTTGCCCCTTTATATGAATCTGGAAAAAAAAATGTTCCAAGTCTCTCAACTTTCGAGATCCGCCTAAAGGGGGGAGAAGGGGGAAAAAGGGGTCAATTTTGAAAACTGGTTTTTACTTTTCCGGGCTTCCTCTATACGAATCCGTAAAAAACAAAAAATACGGGTCTCTTTGTTTCCGAGATACGATAGGAAGGGGGGTGAAAAGGGGAGGTTTGGCACTTTTCCCATACTCGCGGGCGTTACTTGTTTACGAATCTGTCAAAATATACCCACCTCCCCATCCACCATCTGGGAGAACAATTATGTCAGTGAGTGAGTCAGTCAGTCAGTCAGTGGTAATCGAGCTTTATATAATAGAACTAGTATTTGCGTGGGTGCGCGAGCTGCGCGCAGCTGGCGTGTTGTCGTGTTCTTGAGAAGTATTCCTTACCATCATAAAATTTTGAGAATCCATAGGAATCCTTAAAATAATTGGAAAATCCGTTACAACTACCCCTAAATCAGTATGAAAACCCTTGAGAACCCCTAAAACATTCTAAAATATAACTCAATAAAAAAAAAAGTTAAAAAAAAGAATTCATTAGAAACGTTAAAAGCTGAGTTACGCTTCACCCACTCAACCTTCGTTACGCTAAGGAGGTCGCCGGCTCGCTTCGCTCGCCACGCCACCTCCCCCCTTCGCTCCACTCGGTCTCGCAGGTTCGCTCCACTCAGAACCTACCTACCACCAGACAGGTTTCGGCGCCTACTATAATATTTGTTCAAACACCCAATGGCTATCTCTGACCGTTACGAAGTTATAGCCCTTTTATTTTTAGGGGAGGTTGGGGAGAGGAGGATACCCTCCGTATACAAATTTCAAAGCCCCTCAATAGTTTTAGGTAAGAATTAAAAAAAAAAACAGTAGTAAAAAAGGGGTGAAAAGGGGGGGGGGGTGAAATGGGGGAGAGTGGGGAATTTTTCGAAAAATGATTTTGACTAACTCTAGGCCCCTTCTTACGAATCTGAAAAAAAAATGTTCCAAGTCTCAACTTCCGAGATCCGCCTAAAGGGGGGAGAAGGGGGAAAACGGGGTCGATTTTGAAAACTGCTTTTTACTTTTCCGAGCCTCCTCTATACGAATCTGAAAAAAAAAACGTTCCAAATCCCTTGGTTTCCGAGATACGATAGGGGGGGTGAGAAGGGGGGCGAAAAGGGGAGGTTTGGCACTTTTCCCATACTCGCGAGAGTCACTTGTTTACGAATCTGTCAAAATATACTCACCTCCCCATCCACCATCTGGGAGAACAATTATGTCAGTCAGTCAGTGAGTGGTAATCGAGCTTTATATAGTATAACTAGTATTAGCGTGGGTGCGCGAGCTGCGCGCAGCTCGCGTGTGGTCGTGTTCTTGAGAAGTATTCCTTACCATCATAAAATTTTGAGAATCCATAGGAATCCTTAAAATAATTGGAAAATCCGTTACAACTACCCCTATATCAGTATGAAAACCCTTAAGAACCCCTAAAACATTCTAAAACCTAATTCAATAAAAAAAAGAATTCATTAGAAACGTTAAAAGCTGAGTTACGCTTCACCCACTCAACCTTCGTTACGCTAAGGAGGTCGCCGGCTCGCTTCGCTCGCCACCTCCCCCCTTCGCTCCACTCAGGACCTACCTACCACCAGACAGGTTTCGGCGCCTACTATAATATTCGTTCAAACACCCAATGGCTATCTCTGACCGTTACGAAGTTATAGCCCTTTTATTTTTAGGGGAGGTTGGGGAGAAGAGGATACCCTCTGTATACAAATTTAAACGCTCCTCAATAATAATTTATGGTAAAAATCAAAAAGCCGCTACGTGTCCTAGTTTCCGAGATACGATGGGGGGAGGGGTGAAGGGGGGAGAGTGGAGAGTTTTGAAAAATGATTTTGACTAACGCGTTGCCCCTTTATATGAATCTGAAAAAAAAAATGTTCCAAGTCACTCAACTTCCGACATCCGCCTAAAGGGGGGAGAAGGGGGGAAAAGGGGTCAATTTTGAAAACTGGTTTTTACTTTTCCGAGCCTCCTCTATACGAATCCGTAAAAAACGAAAAATACGGGTCTCTTTGTTTCCGAGATACGATAGGGAGGGGGAGGAAGGGGGGCGAAAAGGGGAGGTTTGGCACTTTTCCCATACTCGCGGGAGTTACTTGTTTACGAATCTGTCAAAATATACCCACCTCCCCATCCACCATCTGGGAGAACAATTATGTCAGTCAGTGAGTGGTAATCGAGCTTTATATAGTATAACTAGTATTTGCGTGGGTGCGCGAGCTGCGCGCAGCTCGCGTGCTTGTCCTGGTAGATGTTTCACTTTTAAACCCTTAAATGTCGTAAAAATGTCAAACATACCTAACCATTTATGAGTCTTTCACTTTTCAAACTCTAGTGAAAGCCAAATAAAGCTCAAAAGGACCCGAAAGGCTTCCACTTGATTAATCTGTATATAATTATGTCATGTTCAATTTGATAAGTCCGGGCACTATTAATAATGGCCAGTCTGTATTCATAATGCCCGACTCAATTGGTCAATGTGATTAAAACAGCATGATTAATCACTTTTCCCGGCCATTATGAATAATGCCCACCCTATCTTGGGCCAAGTAATAAAATAGGTGAACTGTAGTGTTTTTGTTTATTAAATGAAATAAAACACAAAATTTTCATGAAAAGTTATGTAAAAATAGAAATTACACTAAACAGATGGTCGGATCGGGCGGTCTAAAAAAAAAAGCTGCCGCCCTATCTCCCGTCAGCCATGTCGTCGGAGCTCCGCCGGCCTTCGGCCTACGCTCCTCATGTCCCAAATTCGGACTTCTGGGACATAAAGTTGTAATACTTATTCGGACTAATCATGGTAGTCGACCTATGCAGGGCAAGTATTAAAGAAAACAATGATGCTATCTCAAACACTGACTTATTACATAGACCTCGGGCCTTCGGGCATTATTAATAATGGCCGGTCAAAGTGATAAATTAATCACTTTGCCCATCGCTCTTGGGCATTATTAATAATGGCCGGTCCTTATTAATAATGCCCAGTTAATCACGTTGCCCGTAACATGCATATCATTCTATTCGGTTTGGTTCGGTTTCGTGTTATTGAGAAGTATTCCTTATCCTTATAAAATTTTGAGAATTCATAGTAATCCTTAAATGAATTGGAAAATCCGTTAGCTAACTCCGTTTGAAGCTTTTAAAAAAAAAATTGAACTTTTTAAACATTTTGAAAACCTTTACCTTTACAGCTGAACAAAAACCCTAAACCTAAAGCCCTGAGGAACCCCTAAATTATTATGAAGCAGTCTAAGAACCAATAAGATTTCCTTATACAATCTAAAATGTTATTTAAAAACTTAGGACATTTTCCCATTAAAAAAAACATTACCCTAAAGTTTGCTTGTTGTACCTACCACCGGAAAGCTATCGTGAACTTATCTCTGCCACCACCAGACAGGTGTCGACGCCTGTTATTATATTTGTTCCAACATATAATGTTTAAGTCTAACCATAATAAAGTTACAGCCCTTTCAATTTTAGGGGAGGTTGGCTACCCTCCCCGGGTAGGGTATTCAAAATTTCAGTGCCCATCAATAGTTTTAGGTCAGAATCAATACGAATGCGTATGCGTGCGTAGTCCTTATATAGTTAGTTGCGGAGCGTTTTGGCGTGGCGCGAAATTTAAAATTAGAATTCAAAGTATTTTTTCCGTATGTACATAGTCATCGCTGAGTTACGCTTCTCCCACTTAACCAAAGGCCGCGTGAAAAAAACAGGTGGCGAGTGAAGCGAGCCGGCGACCTCCGTAGCAAAACGACTACGGAGGTCGCCGGCTCGCTTCGCTCGCCACCTCCCCCATTCGCTCCACTCAGGACCTACCTACCACCGGAAAGCTATCGTGACCTTATCCCTACGCTGCGGCGGTCGCCGGCTCGCTACGCTCGCTCGCTCCTCCCTTCGCTTTACCGGTACCACCACCGGACAGGTTTCGACGCCTTCTATAATATTTGTTCAAACACCTAATAGCTATCTGTAACCGTTATGAAGTTAAGGCCCTTTCTTTTTTTGATAAAATATTTTTTCCGAATATACATAGTCACCTCTGAGTTACGCTTCACCCACTCAACCTTGGTTACGCAACGGAGGTCGCCGGCTCGCTTCGCTCGCCACCTCCCCCTTCGCTCCACTCGGTCTCGCAGGTTTGCTCCATTCAGGACCTATCTACCATCCGAAAGCTATCGTTACCCCGTACCACCACCGGAAACCGGACAAGTTTCGACGCCTACTATATAATTAGTTCAAATACCTAATTGCTATCTCTAACCGTTATGAGTTACAGATCTTTCAATTTTAGGGGAGGTTGGGGTGGGGAGGGGAAGGTATAGAAATTTCAACGCCCCTCAATAGTTTTAGCTAAGAATGAAAACTTATTCAGTAGTAAAAAAGGGTTTAAGAGGGGGGGGGGGGGGTGAAGGTGGGGAGAGGGGGGAAATTATTTTGAAAAATGCTGTTGACTAACGCATTGCCCCTTTACACGAATCTGAAAAGAAAAGTTCGAAGTCCCTAACTTCCGAGATCCGCCTAAAGGGGAGGAGAAGGAAGGCAACTTTGAAAACTGGTTTTTACTTTTCCAAGCCTCCTCTATACGAATCCGTAAAAGAAAACAAAACACGGGTCTCTTAGTGTCCGAGATACGGAAGGGAGAAGGAAGAAGGAGGGCAAAAAGGGGAGTTTTGGCACCTTTCTTCTACTTGTGAGAGTTAGTTGTTTACGAATCTGTCAAAATATACCCCTTTATATTCCCCCACTGGGAGAACAATATGTCAGTGAGTGAGGTTTCGGAAACCGGAAATAGCACGGCCGCCATATTGAATTTCTAAAAAGTCACAATTTTTCTAAAGTAACCAGGATACATGCTGCCTGTCGGTAAAAATATTGTGGCTGTACTATCGTGGTCTTTTCCGCAGTTTAAATTTTGTTCGCTTAAATCATGCGGAGGCGCCGAGCCACGCCCCCTTAAAGTTTGGGCCTATTAGGAAAGCGTCAACTTTGGCGCGCAAAATAACAAGTAACTTGTTTGGCGTGCGTCGTCAGTGCGCTCGTCTGATTCGGTATCTTTTCATTCATTATTTCTATACAAAGTCAACGGGGTGGGCTAGAGAGCGTTTTTACGTTGCGACTGCAAGCAAAAATTAGCTTAGTTGTGGTCAGGCGGGAGTGTCCTCCATAGTACGTTGATTTTGGTACTACAAAAGAATTCGCCAAAATCTTAAAACTCTGAACAATTTAAAAACTCTGACCTTTTCTCATTTAAAAAAAAAAAACATTACCCTAAAGTTTGATGAATAATGCCCACCCTATCTTGGGTAACGTAATAAAATAGGTGAACTGTAGTCTTTTTGTTTATTAAATGCAATTAAACTTACAAAATTTTCATGAAAAGTTAACAAAAAATAAACTATTGAACATAGTAGTTAAAAAATAAACAGTTAAAAATATAATAACATCAGCAGTTACCTACTTTTATTTTGATAAAAATATAACTTATCAAACACTGTCATCATGTAAAAATAGAAATTACACTAAACAGATGGTCGGATCGGGCGGTCTAAAAAAAAAAGCTGCCGCCCTATCTCCCGTCAGCCATGTCGTCGGAGCTCCGCCGGCCTTCGGCCTACGCTCCTCATGTCCCTAATTCGGACTTCTGGGACATAAAGTTGTAATACTAATTCGGACCAATCATGGTGGTCGTCATTTTTGGTATTAAAGAAAACAATGATGCTATCTCAATCACTGACTTATAACATAGACCTCGGGCCGTCGGGCATTATTAATAATGGCCGGTCCTTATTAATGATGCCCAGTTAATCACGTTGCCCGTAACATACATATCATTCTATTCGGTTCGGTTCGGTTTCGTGTTTTTGAGAAGTATTCCTTACCCTTATAAAATTTTGAGAATCGATAGTAATCCTTAAATGAATTGGAAAATCCGTTAGCTAACTCCGTTTGAAGCTTTTAAAAAAAAAAATTGAACTTTTTAAACATTTTGAAAATCTTTACCTTTACAGCTGCACAAAAACCCTAAACCTGAAGCCTTAGGGTACCCCTAAATTATTATTAAGCAGTCTAAGAACTCTTAAGATCCCCTTAAACAATCTAAAACCTTATTTAAAAACTTAGACATTTTCCCATTAAAAAAAACATTACCCTAAAGTTTGCTTATTGTACCTACCACCGGAAAGCTATCGTAAACTTATCTCTGCCACCACCAGACAGGTTTCGACGCCTACCTACTATCTAACCATAATAAAGTTACAGCCCTTTCAATTTTAGGGGAGGTTGGAGAGGGGAGGGTAGGGTATTAAAAATTTTAATGGTTTAGGTCAGAATCAATACGAATGCGTATGCGTGCGTAGTACTTATATAGTTAGTTGCGGAGCATTTTGGCGTGGCGCGAAATTTAAATTAGAATTCAAAATATTTTTTCCGTATGTACATAGTCATCTCTGAGTTTCGCATCTCCTACTTAACCAAAGGCCGCGTGAAAAACACAGGTGGCGAGTGAAGCGAGCCGGCGACCTCCGTAGCATAACGACTACGGAGGTCACCGGCTCGCTACGCTCGCCACCTCCCCCCATCGCTCCACTCAGGACCTGCCTACCACCGGAAAGCTATCGTGACCTTATCCCTACGCTACGGGGGTCGCCGGCTCGCTACACTCGCTCGCTCCTCCCTTCGCTTTACCGGTACCACTACCACCACCGGAGAGGTTTCGACGCCTACTATAATATTTGTTCAAGCACCTAATGGCTATCTCTAACCGTTATGAAGTTACAGCCCTTCAAATTTTAGGGGAGTTTGGGGAGGGGAGGGTATACATATATTTCAACGCCCCCCATTAGTTTTAGGTAAGAATAAAAAAAACGCTACGTTTCCTGGTTTCCGAGATACGATGCGGGGGAGGGGTGAAGTGGGGGAGAGGGGGGAGTTATGAAAATTGATTTTGACCAACTCTGGGCCCCTTAATATGAATCTAAAAAAGAAAATGTTCCAAGCCTCTTTGTTTCCGAGATACGATAGGGAGCAGTGGGAACAGGGACAAAAAGGGGAGGTTTGAGATATTTTCCCTACTCGTGAGAGTTCCTTGTTTACGAATCTGCCAAAATATAACCCCCTCCCCTTCCACCATCTGGGAGAACAATTACGTCAGTGAGTGAGTGGTAATAAACCGGAAATGGCACGGCCGCCATCTTGAATTTCTGAAATGTCATAATTTTCCTAAAATAAACAGGATACAAGTTACCTGTCAGTACCTAAAGAAACGGTGGCTGTCCGTTGACTTTGGTAGATCAAAAGAATTCGCCAAAGTCGGGTTTGACCCGAAAATTCAAGCCCCCATGGCTCTCGGGGTTGCTAGCTGAAAGTGATGTAAATGGTCAAATATCATTTGGAGCACCCCATTCTTGGTGGTAATGCAAAATTTTCATTTAAAATTTCTTTATTTGTAATTTTCGAGTTTTCGGGGTGATAAAAATATTACTTATCAAACACTTTGTCATCATGTAAAAAAAGAAATTACACTAAACAGATAGTCGGATCGGGCGGTCTAAAAAAAAAAAGCTGCCGCCCTATCTCCCGTCAGCCATGTCGTCGGAGCTCCGCCGGCCTTCGGCCTACGCTCCTCATGTCCCAAATTCGGACTTCTGGGACATAAAGTTGTAATACTACTTCGGACCAATCATGGTGGTCGACATACGCAGGGCAAGTATTAAAGAAAACAACTTCTAAACTTTAAAATTTAGACCGATGATGCTATCTCAATCACTGACTTATTACATAGACCACGGGCCGTCGGGCAATAATGGCCAGTCAAAGTGATAAATTAATCACTTTGCCCATTGCTCTTGGGCATTATTAATAATGGCCGGTCCTTATTAATAATGCCCAGTTAATCACGTTGCTTGTAACATAATTATATATCGTTCTATTCGGTTCGGTTCGGTTTCGTGTTATTGAGAAGTATTCCTTACCCTTATAAAATTTTGAGAATCCTTCAAAATCCTTAATGAATTGGAAAATCCATTAGAAGATTTTGTAAAATACTTCTGAATATTTTTAAAACCTTTAAGAGCAACCTTACATCAGTACGAAAACCCTAAGGAACCCCTAAATCAATATGAAAACCTTTAAGAACTCCTCATTCTAAAAACTAATTCAGTAAAAAAAAAGAAATTAAAGTAAAAAAAAAAAGGAATTTATTTTAAAGATTTTGAAACCCCTTAAAAAACATTAATATAGTCTAAAACCTTATTTAAAAACTCAGACTTTTTCCCAATAAATAAACAATACCCAAAAGTTTGCTTGTCGTCGCCCCTATTTTTTTTTTTTCGGTTGGGAAATCATCAAAATGTAGGAGACATTTTTTTTTTTTTTTCGGTTGGGAATTCATCAAAATGACTCCTCCCGCTCTGGGCGGAGCACGAGGAAGTATCAGACTTTTACTGACTAAAACCCATCCATGTTCCTTCATCGCCCTTTGTGTTCCGGGGCCACGGTTGTTCTTTCGAACAGTCCCGCAACCCCGGCAGGCATCGGCCCTTGCGGACCCCTTCCTATTGCTGACTCTCTGTTTGTCGTCACCCCCTTGAGTTACGCTTCACCCACTCAACCATCGTTACGCTACGACAAACAGAGAGTCAGCAATAGGGGACCCCTATTGCTGACTCTCTGTTTGTCGTCGCCCCCTTTTTTTTTTTTTTCGGATGGGAAATCATCAAATAACTCCTCCCGCTCTGGGCGGTGCAGGAGGGAGTGTCAGACTTTTACTGACTAAAAACCATCCATGTTCCTTCATCGCCCTTTGTGTTCCGGGGCCACGGTATCTCTTTCGAACAGTCCCGCAACCCCGGCAGGCATCGGTCCTTACGGACCCCTTCCTTTTTGCTGACTCGCTTTGAGGCGCGCGTGGAACACGAACGCGCCGTCGACACGGCCTGTCGTCATGAGACGGACGGACGGCGAGCTAGCCCATAGCCCACCGTCCACAGGCCCGCGGCTTCGGTGGCCGGGGGCCATGTGGTGGTGGCCCCCGACGCCCAGGGCGTCTCCCGCGGCGGCCGGGACGTTGAGAGGTTCTTTCCGTCTCACGTTCCACCACCTCCTTCTCTAGCATTACTGCTTCGCAGAAGCAAGTGACGGCGTCCCATTCCGTCTCGCTCCGGACCATGGCTTGCATCGCTTGACCTCGCGTGCTTGTGCTGGTAGATTTTTCACTTTAAAAACTCCTAAATGTAGTAAAAATGTCAATTAGAACCCAAAAAGAGTCTTTCACTTTTCAAATCTAGTGAAATGGCAAATTTCCACTTGATTATTTATTAAACTCCTATTTATTCTAAATCAGCACCTCCAAATCACTCTAAAACGATACCCATATTCTAATTTTTGAATAAAATCAAGTTTCCCATTTTGAAAATCATTATGAGCGGCACTTACAGCAGTAAAAATACCTCTAGGAACCTCTAAATCAGTATGAAGCAGTCTAAGAACCCTTAAGATCCTAAAAATAAGCTAAAACAATCTAAAACCTTCATTAAAAACTCAGACCTATAAGCTATCTTGACCTTATCCCTACCACCACCGGACAGGTTTTGACACTTGCTATAATATTTGTTCCATTACTTAATGGCTATCTGTAACCGTTATGAAGTTACACCCTTTCTTTTTTTGAGAAAATATTTTTTCCGAATGTACATAGTCACCTCTGAGTTACGCTTCACCCACTCAACCTTGGTTACCTACGCAACGGAGGTCGCCGGCTCGCTTCGCTCGCCACCTCCCCCTTCGCTCTACTCGGTCTCGCAGGTTCGCTCCATTCAGGACCTACCTACCATCGGAAAGCTATCGTTACCGTACCACCACCGGAGACCGGACAAGTTTCGACGCCTACTATATAATTTGTTCAAACACCTAATTGCTAACCGTTATGAAGTTACAGCTCTTTAAATTTTAGAGGTTGGGGTGGGGAGGGGAAGGTATACAAATTTCAACGCCCCTCAATAGTTTTAATAAACAGTCAAAAATGTAATAACATCAGTAGTTACCTACTTTTATTGTGATAAAAATATTAACACTGTCATCATGTAAAAATAGAAATTACACTAAACAGATGGTCGGATCGGGCGGTCTAAAAAAAAAAGCTGCCGCCCTATCTCCCGTCAGCCATGTCGTCGGAGCTCCGCCGGCCTTCGGCCTACGCTCCTCATGTCCCAAATTCGGACTTCTGCGACATAAAGTTGTAATACTAATTCGGACCAATCATGGTGGCCGACCTGTGCAGGGCAAGTATTAAAGAAAACAGTGATGCTATCTCAAACACTGACTTATTAGATAGACCACAGGCCGTCGGGCATTATTAAAAAAATAGTGTTAAAGATTATTAGATAGTCTATTAGTGATAAATTAATCACTTTGCCCATCGCTCTTGGGCATTATTAATAATGGCCGGTCCTTATTAATAATGCCCAGTTAATCACGTTGGCCGTAACATATATCATTCTATTCGGTTATTGAGAATTAAGATTAATTGAAGAATAATAATTGAGAAGTATTCCTTACCCTTATAAAATTTTAAGAATCCATAGTAATCCTTAAATGAATTGGAAAATCGGTTTTTTTTTTAAAGTAAAAAAAAAAAATTTGAACTTTTTAAACATTTTGAAAACCTTTACCTTTACAGCTGTACAAAAACCCTAAACCTAAAGCCCTAAGGAACCCCTGAATTATTATGAAGCAGTCTAAGAACTCTTAAGATCCCCTTAAACAATCTAAAACCTTATTTAAAAACTTAGACCTTTTTACCATTTAAAAAAAACATTACCCTAAAGTTTGCTTATTGTACCTACCACCGGAAAGCTATCGTAAACTTATCTCCGCCACCACCAGACAGGTTTCGACGCCTGCTATTATATTTGTTCCAACACCTAATGTCTATGTCTAGCCATAATAAAGTAACAGCCCTTTAAATTTTAGGGGAGGTTGGGGAGGGGAGGGTAGGGTATTAAAAATTTCAATGCCCATGAATAGTTTTAGGTCAGAATCAATACGAATGCGTATGCGTGCGTAGTACTTATATAGTTAGTTGCGGAGCGTTTTGGCGTGGCGCAAAATTTAAAATTAGAATTCAAAATATTTTTTCCGTATATATATATCGAGGACACTCCCGCCTGACCACCACTAAGCTCATTTTTGCTTGCACTCGCAACATAAAAACGCTCTTTAGCCCCGCCCCGTTGACTTTGTGTAAAATGAATGAAAAGATACCGAATCGGCCGAGCGCATTGAAGACGCACGCCAAACGAGAGTTATTGTTATTTTGCGCGCCAAAGTTGACGCTTTCCTAATAGGCCCAAACTTTAAGGGGGCGTGGCTCGGCGCCTCCGCATGATTTAAGTGAAAACATTTTAAAATGGTCAGGCGGAAAAGACCCCGATAGTACATAGTCATCTCTGAGTTACGCTGCTCCTACTTAACCAAAGGCCGCGTGAAAAAAACAGGTGGCGAGTGAAGCGAGCCGGCGACCTCCGTAGCATAACGACTACGGAGGTCACCGGCTCGCTTCGCTCGCCACCTCCCCCCATCGCTCCACTCAGCCGGCTCGCTACACACGCTCGCTCCTCCCTTCGCTTTACCGGTACAACCACCGGACAGGTTTCGACGCCTACTATAATATTTGGTCAAGCACCTAATGCCTATCTCTAACCGTTATGAAGTTACAGCCCTTCAAATTTTAGGGGAGGTTGGGGACGGGAGGGGAGAGTGTAAAAATTTCAACGCCCTTCAATAGTTTTAGGTAAGAATAAAAACAAAACCGCTACATGTCTTAGTTTCTGAGACACGATGGGTGGGAGGGATGAAGGGGGCGCATTGCTCCTTTATATGTATCTGAAAAAAAAAGTTCCAATTCTCTGAAATTCCGAGATCCGCCTAAAGGGGGGTAGAAGGGGGGCAAGAGGGGTAACATTGAAAAATGTTTTATACTTCCCCGAGCCTCCTCTATACAAATCAGTCACGGGTCTCTTAAATTCCGAGATACGATAGGGAGGGGCGGGAAGGGGGGCAAAAAGTGGTTTTGCACATTTTCCCTACTCGTGAGAGTTACTTGATTATGAATCTGTCAAAATATATGATGTCAATGATGTCAGTGAGTGGTATTCGAACAAGGTTTCGAAAACCGGAAATGGCACGGCCGCCATCTTGAATTTCTAAAATGTCACAATTTTTCTAAAGTAACCAGGATACCTGTCTGTAAAAACACGGTGGCTGTCCGTTGACTTTGGTAGAACCAAAGAATTCACCAAAATCTTAAAACTCTGAACAATTTAAAAACTCTGACCTTTTCCCATTACAAAAAAAACATTACCCTAAAGTTTGCTTGTCTTCGCGCCTGTCGTGGATCTACCTACCACCGTACAGGTTTTGACGCCTACTATAATATTTGTTCAAACACCCAATGGCTATCCCTAACCGTTATGAAGTTACAGCACTTTCAATTTTAGGGGAGGTTGGGGAGGAGGGGGTGGTTATACAAATTTCAACTCCCCTCAATAATAAAATACAGTAAAAATCAAAAAGCTGCTACGTGTCCTTGTTTCCAAGATACGATGGGGGAAGAGGTGAAGGGTAGGGAGAATGGGATGTTTGGAAAAATGATATTGACTCACGCATTGCCCTTTTATATAAATCTGGAAAAAAAAATGGTCCAGGTCTCTTTACTTCCGAGATCTGCCTAAAGGGGGGAGAAGGGGGAGAAGAGGGCCATTTTTGAAAACTGTTTTTAACTTTTCCAACCGTCCTCTATACGAATCCTTAAAAAAAACAAAATACTGGTCTCTTACTTTCCGATATACAATATTGAGGGTGGGAAGGGGGGCAAAAAGGGGAGGTTTGGCACATTTCCCCAACTTGTAAGAGTTACTTGTTTACGAATCTGTCAAAATATATGCTCCTCCCCCTCCACCATATGGGAGAACAATTATGTCAGTGAGTGGTAATCGAGCAAGGTTTCGGAAACCGGAAATGGCACTGCCGCCATCTTGAATGTCACAATTTTTCTAAGGTAACCAAGATACAAGCTACCTGTCAGTAAAACACGGTGGCTGTACGTTGACTTTAGTAGAACAAAAGAATTCACCAAAGTCCGGTATGACCCGAAAATTCAAGCCCCAATGGCTCTCGGGGTTGCCAGCTGAGAGTGATGAAAATGGTCAAAAGTCATTTCGGGCACCCCATTCTTGGTGGTTATGTCAAATTTTCATTTAAAATGTCGTCATTTCTACTTTTCATGTTTTTGGGGAAAATTACCCCAAAAGTGGGGAGATATTTTGCACCAGACAACACTTCTTGACCAAGTACGATCACGATCCAGTCGGGGGATGCCAGCTGTTCCAATAATCGTATTGAAAATTTGGATTTCTCGTCTTTTTTACAAGATGGTCGCCCCACTGTCCGCCATCTTGTTTTTCTGAAAAGTCATAATTTTCCTGAAATCTCAAGGATATAGGCTACCAACCGGTGTACTTGGTGTTGCCAACTTTTGGGTTTGGTAGAACAAAAGAACTCGCCAAAGTCGGATCTGACCCGAAAATTCAAGCCCAAATGGCTCTCGGGGTTGCCAGCTGTGAGTGATGAAAATGGTCATGAGTCATTTTGGGCACCCGATTCTTGGTGGTTACCCAAAATTTCCATTTAAAATGTCGTCATTTCTACTTTTCACGTTTTCGAGGACAATCTGGTAAAATTACCCCAAAAGTGAAGAGAATTTTTGCACCAGGCAACACTCCTCAACCAAATTTCAAGGTTATAGGCCAACGACTGATGTAAGTGGTGTTGCTAACGTTTTAAATCGGTAGAACAAAATAATTCGTCAAAGTTAAGTACAAAAAGTTTGTATGGGACCTATGAGTCGAAATTCATCCAAGTCTTTAGGAACCCCTAAATCAGTATGTAGCAGTCTAAGAACCCTTAAGATCCGCTAAACCAATCTAAAACCTTCATTAAAAACTCAGACCTATAAGCTATCTTGACCTTATCCTACCACCACAAGACAGATTTTGACACTTACTATAATATTTGTTCAAACACCTAATGGCTATCTCTAAGCGTTATGAAGTTACAGCCCTTTCTTTTTTTGAGAAAATATTTTTTCCGAATGTACATAGTCACCTCTGAGTTACGCTTCACCTACTCAACCTTGGTTACGCAATGGAGGTCGCCGGCTCGCTTCGCTCGCCACCTCCCCCTTCGCTTCACTCGATCTCGCAGGTTTGCTCCATTCAGGACCTACCTACCATCGGAAAGCTATCGTTGCCGTACCACCATCGGAGTCCAGACAAGTTTCGACGCCTACTATATAATTTGTTCAAACACCTAATTGCTATCTCTAACCGTTATGATGTTACAGCCCTTTCAATTTTAGGGGAGGTTGGGGTGGGGAGGGGAAGGTATACAAATTTCAACGCCCCTCAATAGTTTTAGGTAAAAATCAAAAGTTTTTTCAGTTGTATAAAAAGGGGTGGAGAGAGGGGCTCAAGGGGGGGAAAGGGGGAGTATAGAAAAATTATTTTTACTAATTCTGGGCCTCTTTTTATGAATCTGAAAAAATAAAATAAAATGGCCCCTTATTTTTCGAGATACGCCTACAGGGGTAGAGAAGGGGGTCAAGGGGGACAACTTTGAAAAATGGTTTTACTTTTCCTAGTTTCCTCTATACGAATCCGTAAAAAAACAGAACATGGGTCTCTTAGTTTCCGAGTTACGAGATTGGGAGGGGGGAGAAGGGGGGAAAAATGGTAGGAATTGGCACTTTTACCCCACACGTGGAAATTTCTTGTTTACTAATCCAAAAAACCGTTACAAACTAATACCCATCAGTGGGATGAACCGCTTGAACGACCCAAATCGGACAAGGTTTTAGGAAACCGGAAGTGGCACGGCTGCCATATTGAATTTCTGAAATGTCACAATTTTTCTAAAGTAACCAGGATATAAGCTACCTGTCAGTAAAAACACGATGGCTGTACGTTGACTTTGGTAGAACAAAAAAACTCGCCAAAGTCGGGTCCGACCCGAAGATTCAAGCGCCAATGGCTCTCGAGGTTGCCAGCTGAGAGTGATAAAAATGGTTAAAAGTCATTTCAGACACCCCATTCTTGGTGGTTATGCAAAATTTCTATTTAAAATGTCGTTATTTCTAGTTTTCATGTTTTCGGGGAAAATTACCCCAAAAGTGGGGAGAATTTTTGCACCAGGCAACACTCCTTGGCAATACACACAACCAGTTCATACAACACAATCCAGTGGGGGGATGCCGGCTGTCCCATTACTCATGTCGAAAATTGGGATTTTTTGTCATTTTTACAAGATGGCCACCACACTGTCCACCATCTTGTTTTTCTGAAATGTCATAATTTTCCCAAAATCTCCAGGATATAGGCTACCGATCGGTGTACTTGGTGTTGCCAACTTTTGAGTTTGGTAAAACAAAAGAACTCGCCAAAGTCGGGTCTGAACCGAAAATTCAAACCCCAATGGCTCTCGGGGTTGCCAGCTCAAAATAATAAAAATGGTCAAATGTCATTTGAGAGACCCCAATGTTGCCGGCTAGTCAAAGTCTCTATTTAAAATGTCGTCATTTCTACTTTTCATGTTTTTGGGGAAGATCTGGGAAAATTACCCCAAAAGTGGGGAGAATTTTTGCACCAGGCAACACTCCTCGGCAATACACACAACCGGTTCATACAACACAATCCAGTGGGGGGATGCCAACTGTCCCATTTATCGTGTCGAAAATTGGGATTTTTTGTCATTTTTACAAGATGGCCGCCCCACTGTCCGCCATCTTGTTTTTCTGAAAAGTCATAATTTTCCTGAAATCTCAAGAATATAGGCTACCAACCGGTGAACGTGGTGTTGCCAACTTTTGAGTTTGATAGAACAAAAGAACTCGCCAAATTCGGGTCTGACCCGAAAATGCAAACCCCAATGGCTCTCGGGGTTGCCAGCTCAAAGTGATGAAAATGGTCAAATGTCATTCGGGGCACCCAAATGTTGCCAGCTAGTCAAAGTCTCCATTCAAAATATCGTTATTTCTACTTTTCACGTTTTCGGGGAAAATCTGGTAAAGTACCCTAGAAATGGGGAAATTTTTTGCACCAGGCAACACTCCTCAACAAAACACATAACCGATCAGTACAGCTCGAACCCTTCAGATGTTGCCAACTGCACGAAAAATGGGTTTGAAAAAAGTCGAAATTTCAAGTTTTTACAAAATGGCCGCCACAGCGTCCGCCATCTTGTTTTTCTGAAAAGTCATAATTTTCCTGAAATGTCAAGGATGTACGCTACCGATCGGTTTACGTGGTGTTGCCAACTTTTGAGTTTGGTAGAACAAAAGAACTCGCCAAAGTCAAAAAGTCCCAAAAATTAAAATATTCAATATTTTTTGGGGTTGCCAACTGAAACGAACCAAAATGGTCAAATGTCATTTAGGGGATCCCAATGTTGCCAGCTAGTCAAAGTCTTTATTCAAAATGTCGTTATTTTTACTTTTCATGTTTTTGGGGCAAATCTGGGAAACTACCCTAAAAATGGGGAAAATTTTTAAACCAGGCTACACTCCTTGACAAAACACAACCGCTTAGTACAACTCAAACCCGTCGGATGTTGCCAATTACCCTAAAAATGGATTTGAAAAAAGTCGAAAATTCCAACTTACAACAATATGGCCGCCACACTGTTCGCCATTTTGTTTTTCTAAAAAGTCACAATTTTTCTGAAATTTCAAGGATAAAGGCCACCGACTGGTGTACTTGGTGTTGCCAACTTTTGAAATCGGTAGAACAAAACAATTCGTCAAAGTTTAGTGCAAAAAGTCGAAGATTTCAAAACGTCCCAGCGCAGCCGCCATCTTGTTTTTTTTTTTTTTTTTACTTTTTTTCTAAATCATTCTGGATTTTAAATGGGACCTATGAGTCGAAACTCGTCCAAGTCTTTTCCTCACCGAAACCGGAAATGGACTCGGCCGCCATCTTGGATTTGAATCTCCTCTATAATTTTCCTCTACTCACTCTATGGTACTCTACATTTTTCCCAAACATTCCCCTTACCCATCTCTCACCCATTCCGAGAAACGACATGTCAGTGAGTGAGTGGCTTTGTAGTTTTATATAATATAAATAATAATATAATATAATATTATAAAGAGGAAAACTTTGTTTGTTTGTTTGTTTGTTTGTAATGAATAGGCTCAAAAAATTTCGTTGCGGGATCCAAGACAGTTAAATTCATTCTCTGGGACTTCGTCGAGCTTCATTGTCGGCGCTTTTCTGGTGGTCGCCACTGCTGATTCTGACTTTCAGGAGTTGATGCTCAAGGGTAGCCCGCGAAATTCAAATTTTCTCACGTGTTGTGCTATTTGCAGGCAATGATATTATATAGTAAAAAGAGGTAGATATCGCACTAGCACGCACAAATTGTTGGGAACAAAGTGACACAATTGTTGCACTTTGATAGCTAGCTATCTCTTTCTATCTTATACGTTACGTATTATCTATCGCTGTCGTAGTTTTAAATTACTCGCAACGATATCTGAACGCCATTCAGTATGAACATGGCGTATCTTCTTTATAATATCATTGTTTGCAGGCTAGTGCTAGGTTGTATGTTGATTAGAATATTACTCGCGGCTATAAGACTTATGTAGTTAGTTACATAATTATAATCATCAAAATTATATGATCAATACAACCCTCCAAGTTCATGTAACTCGATTGAATGACTATTTCATGAATACGTATTAAAAAACGTAAGAAATTTTAAATTTCGCGGGCTACCCTCTTCTGGAAATGGTTTTAAACAATTGTAAAAAGTCATTTAGTAACACTTAAACTTAATAACACTTTGCATTTGTGGATATTAGTATTATTGAATTATTACAATAATAAATTGTGAAGTATTCTGGTATTGTTTGTAAGTTTTAATGAACTTCCGATGTAATGAATTACTGTAGGTACTGGGTGGGGGGTGGGTATGTTACTTCCGCCCACTCAGTAGAGAGCAATGTTCTGTGGTAGAGAGACCCGTTCTGTGGAAGTGACGCACGTGGGCAACGCGGTGTCTCGTTAACTTACGTTATTAATAGAACAATTAAAGTATTAAGCAATTAATAATAAATACTAATATTATGTTGTGAAAATGAGAAATGTAACACGATTTAAAAAGAGTCTATGGAGTTTCTTTGGTCTGTTCTTCGTCTTACCAACCATATTTGCGAACGGACGGCTCAACTCAGAAAGTTTAGAAGTGGCTGTTAAACGTTTCAAGTGCTGTGTGTGATTTCAACTACCCACCTACTATCTACCAACAATGAAGAACCATGTCGGACGGTTAGAGACTGAAAAACAATCAACATGGCGGAATATTTGAGGACAGTGTTCCTCTACTAGTTTACCTGCCATGTTATATCTTATTGAAATGCCTTAAAAAGTTGTGCGAAAAAATAAAATAATCCTAGACTTGTTGATGTGTGTACCTAGTAGACAACTTACAGCTGTACTCAACATCTGTAATGTAATCCCCGACGGACGAGGCAAAGATTTATGTATTTTTATTTAGTACCTACCTACCATTTCGCTAGTTGTGTCCTATGTATGACTAAAAAACCAATGAGGCAGAATATAATTTAGCTAGGTAGTTATGGATTTCATATTTCATGGTGCAGCAGGGACAGAAAAATATAAATACTCTATGATATAAGTGCATGTGTGCATGTAACCTTCCTGCTTTACTCTGTGCTCAGAACAATGACAGCTATTAATCATTAAATCATTATGTATACCTACTGCAGGACAGAATTTCTAAATTTTATGTAATTTTAAGACATTTTACACGGTAATTATGGATCCTCAAAGGAAAACTATAGCCGGTCCCATGGCTTCTTCAAGTACGAAAAGAGCGCGGAAAAGTTTTGAATTATCAAATACTGATAACAGAAGTCAAAAAAAAGAAATAATCAGTGTGCACACCAGCATGCCTGCTGTACAAACTCGATCTATTGCAAATGTTGAACAGAATCAAATTTATCAAGGAGAAGTAAACGTCCTTACAGTCATGTAAGTTTCAGATTCAGATGTATTAGCTACACAGTCGGTGAACGTAAAAAACACGTTCGTTCACCGTACACAGTGCATGCCAGCCGCTAACGATTGTGCAGCACAAGTCCGAATCCAGAAACAAAGTCTAACTAATCCTACCGAGCGCGTTTTGGCTAAAGCGGCCAATCTCAACGAAAATTTCAAAGTACCTACGCGCAGGAGATTTTTTGTGCACAGGAGTTACATTGGTGTGTGCGCAAACACAGGTGTAGGTAAGTAGGTACTAGTCTCCCTTCTTTACACTAAAGTGGGTACTAGTCTCCCTTCTTTCTTTACACTAATCGTCTGATGGTGCGGCAATCCGACACGACCTAGGCGAGATCAGGCGCAGGACCAACGGCTTTCGTACTCACGAGGCACGGGGGTGCCGCACCCCCGTGCCTCGTGAGTACAAACTCCAAGCTGCTACTGCGAATTTTCAAACTCCAAGCTGCTACTGCGAATTTTTTAA
This sequence comes from Xestia xanthographa, assembly GCA_905147715.2. NCBI lineage: Eukaryota > Metazoa > Arthropoda > Insecta > Lepidoptera > Noctuidae > Xestia > Xestia xanthographa. The sequence continues at coordinate 16,607,137 of LR990647.1, read as the reverse complement.
TGGAAATAGTACATTTTGATACAAGTGGAGAAAGTTTGTTATTGTATTCGAGGCGGAATTATAACACCCGAGCCGTAGGCGAGGGTGTTTTTAAGCCGAGAATTGCAATAACAAATGTCCACGTGTATCAAACGACGTTTTTCAATACCTACACTTTTGAAGAAATAAAATAAAATAACGAATAATATTTTTGTCACGAACTATGAAACTATGATTTAAATTTTTTTTTTTTTTCGCTCTTTGGTCTCGCCAGGTTGAAGGAGAGGCAATGGTATGAAGCCGCTGGACAGCCTAATAAAAAAAATAGATTTATTTTATATTTTTGAATTCAGAACACAAATAAATGTTAATTTGTGTATAAAAGTAACTACCTATTAGTTTTAAATAATCATGTTTATCTATGATATTCTATTTATAAACACAATTTGAATATTCAAAAAATATTTATGCCGTAAAGACGCGTAGTGCTTTGCAAAAATTAAAAAAAAAAACATTCACCTCAGACATTGGCATTGAACCAATTTGGACTAAGTATAGGTATAGTTATCTGTGGCAATTTTAATTCCTGCACACGTGCGGGAAAGTGGAAAAAATCGCACGCGTGTGAAATACATTGCATGTTGTACCTAATCGTAGTGCGTTAAGGACCAGTTTTCGAGGAAGTGTATTGAAAAACAATAAGTAGCATTTTTGCTCGAGCCAGAAATCGCACCCAGGACACCACACTGAGCGAGCAGTCACGCTTGCGAACACGGGATCAACGGGGCATGGAGGTTACGCTCGCACGTACTCTCCACGCCAAACCACAATTTCACCTACCATTTTGTCACATATTTGTGCCAAACAGCATAATCAACCATTCCCACTGCTGAGACACATTCCTCTCTTTGAGAAAGACTGCTCCGTGATCCAGCTTGCGGACAGGCGGCTTGCTGGATGTCACATTTTCATTCGAATGTTTAGTTTTGGTTTCCACTCAATGTTTTCCTTCAACGTTTTGAGAGCAATGCTCCACAGCCCTAGATCATGAAGCATCACGAAGCATTATGGTTTGAAGGGACCTAGGTCTAAAGATGTTAAATAATAATAGCATGGCTCTTGTTTCAGAGACACGAATCAGGATATTATGTGCTGTCAATATACTGAAAATGAAAATGAGATAGCAGCTGGTTTCACTGACGGCACAATGAGAGTATTTAGTTGCATTACTGGAGATAGTTTACATTATTTGGTAGATGACGAATGTCGAGCTTATCCCGGACCTGTAACTGCTATTAAACACCGACCAGTCAGTAAAGCAAGTCCAATTACAAATACGTTGCTAGCATCCTGTTAGTATCTAGGCTTGTCAACTTAAAAAATTTAATTAGTCCGTCAGTTAGATTTTCAGAAAATATTTGACCCGTATTTTTTCTTTTGTTACGTGAACCAAAATTTAGGAAGACACGACGCTTTTAAAATTCTCAATACGTCACGCCGTGGTATAATTTTTAATGCGTTCTGACGTCACGAGCCCCCACTTCCGAGTTTTGATGCGTCTTATCTTTGTCAATATTCATTGATTTACAAAAAAAAAAAATAAGTACGTGTCTATTATTTTCCAATACTCTAACTAACGGACTAAATATAGATTTGCATTTTATTGATGGTGGAAACTAGCCTATTGTGATGTTCATAAAGGTACAATTAATTAGTTTTACCCAAGCCCAAAACAATACAACCCTTTATGTTCATATAACGCCATATTGAATGATTGTTCATGAAATTATATTTTGATCAACCGTAACCGGACTGACCTGCAGATTGCAAAAAACGTAAGACAATTTGAATTTCGCGGGCTACCCTGGCGCTTCTACCTTAAGGCCAAAGACCTGGATTTTAGTCTAAAATATTAATTTTAGACTAAAATATTAATATTCGACTAAAACGTCGTCGCCTATAGAAAACAGCGAGATTGTAAACAAATGGCGGATTATAAACAGTACAACCTGTAAACTAATGATTTCAGAGATCCACGCAGGCGCCGATACAAGGGGGGGGGGCAATGGGTGCAATTGCCCCCCCCTGAACCGGACCGAATATGTCGTTAGCCAAGCTTCAACTAGATTGACGGAATTGAAACTAAATATTCTAGTTGTATATATCTTGTCATGGGCGTCGCCAGGAAGAGGCAGCTGCCCATAGAGGCTCAGGATTTTTAAAAGTTAAAGCTTTTCCTGCCTGATGCCATAGAATGATATGTTACGTAATAAATTGTAGCGAAAATGGAATCACATAAATTAAAATATTGTTTAACCCTGCGGAAAAACATTTGCCAAAAGGCTCCTTTTTTCTACCTCTGGATTGGCACTCTATTGTTGCATGATCGACCGGGTAATAAAACAGAGCCTGAAATAAATTAGGAGCCTCTTGCCCCGAGGCCTTATATGCAATTATAGCATAATTATTTTAGGCAATGATGTAAAAAAAATTGCGAGCTCGCTTCGCTCGCTCTTGCAGCCTAGTTTTTTCTTGAGGTCTTGACTTTATTTATAAGTGGCCCAGGTAACTCCAGTTATAGGTCGAAACAATTCTAACCTGTTCAAGGAAGGTAGTGTTAAAATTTTCCACTACGACAGACTACTTTCTCTTGAATTTATCTTAAAGTCGACCAAGTAACTCCCTATATGAAGGATCGTAACTATTCTAACCTGTCCAAGGCAAGGTGTCATAAAATTTCGAGCTCGCTACGCTTGCTCTTGCAGCAAACTTCCTCTTGCAGCAAACTTCCTCTTGAATGTTTGCTTTGTCTGAGGGTAGATCTAGTAACTCCTGTATGAAGGGTCTAAACAATTAATTGTAAACTGCCTAAGGTAGTGTTAAAATTTTCGAGCTCGTCTCGCTCGTTCTTAGAGCCTTAGTTCATTTCGTTGTTAAAATTGACGCCATAAGTCGATTAAGTAAAATCGATTTTTTTTAATGAATTTTTCGTAAGATAAGTAAAATTAGACAAAAGTTGCCCCCCCCCCCCCTTAAGAAAATCCTGTATCCGCGCCTGCATCCACGATGACAGAGACGAGGGTTTACCTAGCTTACTACATCTATACTATCTATACTAATATTATAAAGAGGAAACCTTTGTATTTTTGTATGTTTGTATTGAATAGGCTCAAAAACTACTGGACCGATTTCAAAATTTCTTTTACCATTACTTAGAGGGATTCTTCCGAATCCGTATAGGCTATATTTTATCACCGTACTCCCACGGGAACGGGAACTACGTGGGTGAAACCGCGTGACGTCCGCTAGTATTATATATATGTTACGGCTAATAGCCGAAGTGCTGCTACACCTAGTTTTAGCCGGCTAGAACTAGGTGCAGCTGGCCATATGCGGTTAAATCTAGATGTATCCTCTTATCTTCGGTTAGAACTAGGTTTAGCCTTCATCATAGCGGCTAGAACTAGGTGCAGCCACACACCGGTGGTTAAACGTACTTACGTGTATCCTATTTATCATCACCTGGAACTAGGTTTTCAGTTCAGTAATGAGGTAGTTGATGACGAACTAGTTTTGCCCAGGCCGACTTGGGGCACCCCGACACAGATAGATTTATAGGTTAGAGGGACCCTTCGTGGTTATTTTTTTATAAACCATTCAGAAGTAGGAGCCCCGATCGCAGGGCCCGTTCGACCGGTTCTCCCACGACTTGGATGCATCTGCGGGGGTAATACGAAATCGAATCAATCGGGAAACGCAAGATAAGAATCTCAAAACAAAACCAATAATTATGCTTAACTGAACTAAAAACCTAGTTCTAGCCGATGATAAATAAGACACACCTAAGTTTAACCACTAGTGTGCGGGTGCACCTAGTTCTAGCCGCTATGATGAAGGCTAAACCTAGTTCTAACCGAAGATAAGAGGATACACCTAGGTTTAACCGCATATGGCCGGCTGCACCTAGTTCTAGCCGGCTAAAACTAGGTGTAGCCGCACTTCCGCTATTAGCCGTAACATATACATATCAGAGGACCCTAATTGCTAATTACTCACACCCCATTGCTAAACAAATAGCTGAAACTACAACATCGTATAGTTGTCTATTTTATTATTTGTTTTAATGCTAATATTTTTCTTTAGATATTAACGGGAGTATTAAATGCTGGAAATATAAATATGATCAGTGTTTATACACGATTCGTGAAAAACGACAAACCTTGGGCTTAAATTACCATCCACGTTATAGTAAATTTGTTAGTTACGGTGATGACGCTAAATTGAACATGTACGACGAAGAAGCACAAACTCAAGAACGAGCTTTTTACGGCAGGTGAGCTGTGAACGTGGGTATAGTTGCTGCCAGTTAAGATGTCAATAGCGGTCATTTACATTTAGTGTCTAGGTATAAATCTGCTTGTGCTTTGCCTGCGCTAATAGTAACGAACAACGCTGGACAAAGCTCGAGCAGTTTTAATTTATTTATTGTAATGGACTTTAGTTCAACTGAGATAGAGTGCAAGATATAATTCCGTGCGTTCTGTCTGCACGCGTGTATGCCTCAGCATACGAGTAAAACAGATTCATTCCCACTAGTCCTACGGGGAATGAATCTGTTGCAATTGCACCCATTGACCCCCCCCCCCCCCTGTATCCGCGCCTGGTGAAACCAAAGACCCGACTCCCACCTACCCACAGCCAGTAGGCGCACGCGCTCAGCAGTAGTAGCAGACGTTTTCAGGAGATTGTTCTGCACTCAGAACAATCTCCTGAACACGTCTGCGAGTGAGTATTAATTCTGCTGAGCGGCTAGTTTAGTTATAGTATACTGTATACCACACAAATTCTTGTTACCACACAAATTCTTTTCATGCATCAATTTTACATTGTAACTAGAATTTCATCATAGGCCAAGAAGACAAAAAACAAGCTACTGAACCGATTTTGATGAAACAGCAAAACTTTGATATAACTCAAAAACGTAACCCTCTAGAACATTTTGTGTCAAACAAAACGGCAAATTATATTTGAGGCGACTAACAACTTATTAGGCGACTAATAACTTGGAAGCGATTAAATATTTTTTTAACACAATTATATTATATGAGCTACAAAAGGCAAGGATCTATAAACACTAAATAATGGCTGCTACTACAAGATAGCAAATATATTAAACAGGGCCAATGAAATAATAGGTGAGGTATTAAAAATAATGACTGGGCGGCTAATTATCCGTACTCTTTTAAAACTTGAAACTAGCCACTTCACGAACTATATTGCTCTTGGAACTTGTGGGCACCCCGAGGTTCGGTTAGTTAGGTTCCTTTAAACCCTGGAGACAGAAATAGGAGCCCCGCGTAGCGGGGCTCCGTCGACTTCGCTTTGCGACTATTCCTTTTCTATTCGAAACACTTCATCTAAGATAAAATGCCGCTCAGTATAAAAAATACATTTGCTTTGGCAAATGTATTTTTTATACTGAGCGGCATTTTATCTTAGATGAAGTTTGTTTGAGTGTCAACGTCCTGCATTTTTTTCAATATTTGTATTGAAAAAAATGCAGGACGTTGACACTCAAACAAATATTAAGTCGCTCAAATATTATGAAGCTGCTCATTTTGTATTAAATAAAGCTGTTACTTTATACTTAAAATGCTACTTCACTGTAGCTGCCAACCTATTATTTTTGCTACCCATTTTAATTATTTTTAAAACCCTATATGTCGCCGCGTTAAATACATGCCAAACAAAACTAGTTTGTATTGATACCAGCTATCGATTAGGTTTTATGCGTGGCTTTTTTTTTGTTGTAGTATAACACACAAATTCTTGATTTACATTTATTATCCGTTTTTATTATCATGCACCTAAATAAAAACCTAGAGGACGGCATTCCCTGAGTCTATAGCTTGCCCAAATCAATCAAATCAAATAATTTATTCGCATAATATGGGTAAATAGATGGTACTTATAATATGTTACATTACATAATATAACAATGAGGATCCTCATATTAACCATTTATGGTATACGAAATGTAAAATAAAAGCTTTTAATAACAATTAAACGAAATGGGTGATATAACTATATATACAACAAAATTAGTAATTTACAGTGGCGCGAAGAATGCAGTGGACGGCCATACATCAAGAATATTTGCTTGTGCCTTCAATCCCAAGGCACAGCATGAGATGATATCAGGAGGATGGGACAACACAGTTATGTGTTGGGATGACCGACAACCATTTGCGACTCGCTATTTTCAAGGTGTACATATGTGTGGCGAAGGACTTGATTTTGACAAACCCGGAAGACAAGTGAGTGTACCTACATGAAATATTGCAATCATCGACTTTCTGCTCCTGGACAACTAGAACATCCGTAATGCGTTTCAGGACACGCAACGACGCGACGGCCAGTGACTTAACGTTCTAAAATTCAAACACAGAATTTAGTCCTGAGCGTTTTTCATTCATAAAGGCCAGTTTTAGCGGAATTGAGGCAAACACAGGTGCACTACTCTCTCCCTTCTCTATTCTCATAGTCTGATAAGACGGGAATCCGACGTGACCGTAGAGATCAAGGCTAGCAGTACCAACGGTTTAACATGCTTTTCGAGGCGCGAATATTACTTAACCCGGGAATCGAATCTCTGGCTCACCATTCGCACTTGCGACTACGAAACCGACGGAGTAGTGGTTCATTGGAAAAAGTTTATCAAGGGCAACTTCTTTTTCATGAATGCTCGGCCGATGCAAAACAATAGTTTGCTAAGTATTTGGACCCCAAGCACTAACCTGCGTTTTATCTTCAAGTTTTTGTTTTTAAGATACTAACATGTTCTTGGCAAGAAAAAGATACCATCCAGTTATGGGATTATGGATCATGTAAATTAATCAAAACGATCGTACCAGACAGCTATCAGTCAAAACTATATTGCGGGAAAATTGTACCACACACCAACTTAGTTGTATGCGGTGGAACAGAGGCCAATATTATAAGAGTCGTTGATACGAACTTGAAAATAGTAAGTTAATCAAGTATTGTAGGAATATCCATAACAATTTTCTCTTCTTGTAATTATGTTCCTCAAGACATGTATCAGACTATAATATTTATATTCGTCAGGTTCTAGCAGTGCTATTCTCCCCGATTGCAATATTTTGCTGATAAAAATATTCTTGTTTACAATTTATACTATTTGCAAAAACCATTCTTTCAAACTTAGAACACCCAACACTGTTACTTTTAATTAAAATACAAATAAAAAATATTTTCAACACATTTGCTCAACGCTACAACGGAACGTGCGGTAAAATAGGTACTCTCACCTAAGTACCTATTTTACCGCATACCCCGTTGTAAAGCACCGCGTGTATTCTTTACAGTTTTTTTTTAATTAGGGCAAAATGAAAATCCCAAATGGCGCCGACAAAAATTTTCGGTTTTTTCTTCATGGGTGTCGTTTTCGTGGTTTTTGGGGTCGCTGATAATGAAAATGAGGTCAAAATGAAAATCCAAGATGGCACCGACGAAAATTTTCGGTTTTTTCTTCATGGATGTCATTTTCGTGGTTTTTGTGGAGGCTGATCACGAAAATGAGGTCAAAATGAAAATCCAAGATGGCGCCGACGAAAATTTTAGGTTTTTTCTTCATGGGTGTCGTTTTCGTGGTTTTTGTGGTGGCTGATAATGAAAAAAAGGTCAAAATGAAAATTCAAGATGGCGCCGACGAAAAGTTTTAATTTGTTCTTCATGGGTGTCGTTTTCGTGGTTTTTGGGGTCGCTGATTACTAATGAGGTCAAAATGAAAATCCAAGATGGCGCCGAAGAAAATTTTCGGTTATTTCTTCATGGGTCTCGTTTTCGTGGTTTTTGGGCTCGCTGTTTGTTTCATTACATATTGTACTGTTTTCTCGAAAATGTGTTGAAAAACATTGCATGACACACGTGCAGAAATTGGTATTTACAAGCTCGTGACTATGGCAAGCTCTCGACTTCGTCTCGGGCTTACATTCGTCTACTCGTTTGTAAAAACCTACCTACCGCACTAGTGTCGTATAGAACTATTTCAACACATTTGCTCAAAAACTGCGTTTACGGAGCCTGTATACATTGTTCGAAAATTAAAAATTACGCACCATACAACGGAGCGTGCGGTAAAATATGTACTCTCACCTTAGTACCTATTTTACCGCATACCCCGTTGTAAAGCACCGTGCGTATTCTTTACGGTTTTTTTTTTAATTAAATCAAAATGAAAATCCAAGATGGCGCTGACGAAAATTTTCGGATTTTTCTTCATGGGTGTCATTTTCGTGGTTTTTGGGGTCGCTGATAACGAAAATAAGGTCAAAATAAAAATCCAAGATGGCGCCAACGAAAATTTTCGGTTTTTTCTGCATGGGTGTCATTTTCGTGGTTTTTGGGGTCGCTGGTACTTAATGAAAATTAGGTCAAAATGAAAATCCAAGATGGCGCCGATGAATACTTTCGTTTTTTTCTTCATGGGTGTCGTTTTTGTGGTTTTTGGGGTCGCCGTTTGTTTCATATATTGTACTGTTTTCTCGCAAATGTATTGAAAGACATTGTACATTGACACACGTGCAGAAATTGGTATTTACAAACTCGTTTCTACCTGTTTGTAAAAACCAACTTACCGCACTAGTATCATAAATAACTATTATTATGTTTTCAGACAGAATGTTGTATACGAAATAATCCAGGAAGCATTTTTGCGTTTGATTTCGGAACCGTTAGAAGAAAACCAAATAAAGTTTCGGACACTTACAAAAAAGTAAGCGAAGTACCGAATATTCCACGCGTTTCGTTTGTTACCGGACAAAGACTACAGACAGTAGATTTTGGATGACTGGTTTGAATCGGATTGAAATTTACTTGAGTGCTGGGAATATTTTAAAACAATTTTGTATATTAATTTTTGATCGTGTTTTGATGATTAAAAACAATCATTATAATAAGTAGGTATATTCTTTACTATCAGAGGTCAACTAATTTCGTTTACTTGGTCCCACATTTTCTTTATTAGGTATTAAACAAAAAACATTTGACCAGATTGTAAGTTGGTAATTATGTTATTCTGTAATGTTATGGCATCTTCAGCACAGCTTTGATATTTGATCAGACACGCATAAAACGTAAAATCCGTCCATCCATAGCTGGCATATTGATGCCAGCTATGGATTTTACGTTTTACGTCTTGTATTGACAAACAAGTTATGTCCGAGACAAAATCAGCCAGCTATCGATTGACATACGTTATGCGTGTCTGATCAAATCAAAGTTGTGCTGAAGATGCCATGCCCATCAGTGAATGGAGTTAAACTTTGATAGCTCATAGGTAGATCGGAAACGTGATACTTTAGAACATTTTGCCTTATACAAAACTTGTTTGTATTGATACTAAATAACGATTAATAAGAATGCCCATGTCACACCCACTCCTATCAAGATCGGAGACTCTACACTCGAAGTTGTAGACGATTATGTGTACCTAGGACAAACGGTCCAGTTAGGTAGGTCTAACTTCGATAAAGAGGTCAGTGTCGAATCCGACTCGGCTGGGCAACGTTCGGGAAGTTGCGCGGTATCTTCTCGTCCAACTTACCGCAGTATCTCAAGACTAAAGTCTATGACCAGTGTGTGTTGCCAGTGATTACATACGGGACCGAAACGTGGTCGGCTCACAATGGGCCTCATCAGAAGGCTTAAAGTCACTCAAAGGGCAATGGAGAGGGCTATGCTCGGAGTTTCCTTGCGTGATCGAATCAGAAATAAAGACATCCGCAAGAGGACCAAGGTTACCGACGTAGCCCGAAGAATTGCCAAACTTAAGTGGCAGTGGGCAGGGCACATTGCACGCAGAACGGATAGCCGATGGGGCCGAAAAGTTCTGGAGTGGCGACCGCGAACCGGAAGACGTCGCGTTGGAAGGCCTCTCACTAGGTGGACCGATGACCTGGTAAAGGTTGCGGGAATCCGCTGGATGCGAGTCGCACGGGACCGGTCAATGTTGCGACACTTGGGGGAGGCCTATGTCCAGCAGTGGACGTCTTTCGGCTGAAATTAATGAATGAAATGAACGATTAATATAGGTATGATCAATGATATTCTATTAAACAGATATGTTGTGAGCGCGCAATCGTGAAGACTCGAAAACGGGCCAATTGGGTCGTTTTGCCTTTATTTTGCGTCACTGCGTGTATGTGAACTGGCTCTGCCCCGCGGAACTGTGGGAGACCCATCTGCTGACGAGGCTCAACTTGAATCGTTACGGAAGTATTGGAGGTCAAATCCAACTTGTTCACAAGTTTTTTTCAAGATACTATCACAGTGAATGGATTTTAACTTTGATAGCTCATAAACTCGGAAATGTGACAGTTTAGAACATTTTGTTTCACACAAAACTTGTTTGTATTGATGCTAGCTATCGACTGATATAGGTCATAAGCGTGGCCGCTACTTTGAAAAAAAAAACAAAATGGCGGAAGTTAATCCGGCCAAAAAATTCAAACCCCTTTTGTTGCCCCTACTGACTTCTACATAATTATTGTGTTAGTTCCTATAACATTATTATTACAACCCATCGATTTTGTTAAGATTGCCCAAGAAATCGTTTTTGAGTAATTCCTGAGTTACAAGGGGTCGTTCAACTACTGATTACCGCTGTTGAACTTTTAGGACACATTAAAATGCCTGGGAGTACAAATGCGATGCTTTGGGCATTTTTTGCGATTTATCTAAAGCTTTCGATTGTGTTCTTCATGAAACAGTAATCAGGAAACACACCACTTCGGAATCCGTAACGCCTCCCTGGATCTTCTTATTTCATATTTGAGTGACAGGATTCAGAGAGTTGATGTTAAGGGGAAAAGATCTCCCGGATCCGCAGTAAGAATGGGGTTACCCCAGGGCTCAATTCTTGGTCCATTTTTGTTTCTTATTTATATAAATGACTTGCCTTACCTCATAAAGGATAATCATGACATAGTATTGTTTGCAAATGACACTTCTCTTTTATTTAAACTCAAACGTCACCAGTTAGGTACGGATGGTGTTAATAGCACCCTGGCAAAAGTCGTTAATTGGTTTAAGTTAATAATCTACACCTAAATGAGAAAAAAACTAAATGTATTAAGTTTACGATACCCCATGAAGGACAAGTGGAAACTACTGTACTAATTAAGGATGAAGAGTTAAAACCGGAAGATAGCACAGTCTTCTAAGACATAACTTTGGATGCCAAGCTTCAGTGGGGCCCGCATATAGACAAATTGTCGAAGAAACTTAGCTCTGCAGCATTCGCCGTTAGAAGAATTCGTGATTTAACTGATTTAGAGACAGCCCGTTTAGTTTACTTTAGTTATTTCCATAGCGTGATGTCGTAAGGTATTCTCTTGTGGGGCAATGCCGCCGATATTCAGACAATATTTGTTTTGCAAAAAAGGGAAATTCGTTCAATTTATAAATTAAGTCCCAGATACTCCCTCAGAAAAAATTTAAAGAGACTAATATTCTTACTGTGCCCTCTCAGTTTATTTATGAAAAACTTTTGTACGCTCACAAAAATATTAATTTATTTTAAAAATACAGTGATATCCACAACATAAACACGAGGAACAAACACAAATTTGTTGTTCCTGCAACGAGGCTCAAAAAAATAGGGGGTACGTTAGATGCCAATGTATACACTTTTACAATAAAATTCCGAGCCAAATTCAAGCACTAAGCCTAAAAAAAATCAAATCGTTTATAAAACAGAAGTTGTGCCTGCCTACTATCATATATGTTAATCACTATCTTAAAGAAAAAGAAGCTTGGGATTAAGCTGCTCCAATTAAATTTTCTCTGTGAATGTCGAAATTTCGGACTTCGCTTGTTTATTATTAATTCCTTTCTTTTATACACTCTGGCATTGAATTTTATGTTTGTATTTAGTCATTTCAGTTTATAAATCACGTTGGATTAAAATTTTCCGTTCTAAAATTAACAACAATAATTTACATTTTTTTACTAAAACATTCATGTAATGTAAAAATAGAACAATTTCCAAAACGAAACGCAATTTGTATTAAAAAAAACAACGACTGGCGGGATTTCACATTGTTTAAACGAATTTGTTGTTAAACTTTCTTTCATTTTTGAGAAAAGTATTATACAAACCTCAACCAGTAAGAAAACCATCCTGGCCTCGTATATAACCGGACCTCACCTGCGGTTCGGTCCGGTTAACTCATACTTGGCCAGGAAGGCTTACTTACTGGATTCTGCAGTAATGTACTATAAAGCGTCGAGGAGTTCCCTCGATCGTCTTTCGGCTCCATCATTAGATCGACTCCAGACCTGTATTAAATAGTAGTGCTTTAAAATACTTAGTGAAAAAAAAAGAACAAACGCACTAGTCACCAGTACGATTTTCGAAGGATCCCCTCGATTTCTCTGGGATGCCATCATCAGATCCTGGTTTCCTTACCATGGTACCACCATTGAGATATCTACTTTCCAACAAAAAAAGAATCATCTTAATCGGTTCATAACCGACGAAGTTATCCGCGAACACTCATACAAAAAATATATATATACGGTCGAATTGAGAAACCTCCTTTTTTAGAAGTCGGTTAATAAAAAGTACTACAGCGCCATCTATGACACGAACGATGAACTAAACTGAGAACTCCTACATCGCGCAAGCAGAGTTATCCGCGACTTAAGACTGAGAACCCGACAACTGTCGCGCAGTAGCCCACCAGACATTACACCCGTCTCGTCGGAGGATCCTCCCTTTTCTATGGGGGATGAAGAGCTTTACACCCTGTTCTTCATACCCCCAAACCCTGACGTGATGTCATCATCATCTTCTTCGTCAAGATCACTTCCTCAAGCCTTCGAGCAGCGAGACATACAGCCAGCCAGCTTCAAACGGGTATTCCTGACCACCAGCATGCAGCGGAAGCACATTCCTGGTCAGCTCCCTCAGCCTCAACAAGCGACCATGGCACTACTGCTCTTCGGCCAGTCGAGAGCTTGATCTCCCAGTCGACTACAGCAGTCAGCCACATCGCGGCGCTGTACCTCAACGCACCGGAGCAGCGCCGGCCCCGACTCACTGGGGTTCGCACCACCGCAGACAGTTCCGACTCACCGTGAACAATGCGGCAACGAGGTTCCACTGACACGGCAATAACGCCTCATTAGACTATCGACCCTGGTCTCTGGGGGGGAGTGATGTAGTGGCCAGGGCCGCGCCGCCCCCCCACAGCGCCTGGGTGCGAAACCTGGTTCAATTTTTTTTTCAATATTTTTAATTTTGACAGAAATAAATGATAAAACAATCATTAACACACAAACTATAAAGGGTGTAAAACACCTCTTAACGAAGCCGAAATGCACTTGTTCTCCTCGTTATTGCGATATTTTTTTTGTTCTACACCATACCTGGGAACCTTCTAGTTACGGAGATATTGGGGGTCAAAGTTCCAACTTTTTGACAAGTTTTTAATGTAAGATTTTTACTTTAAACACCTCTACGACCCCCGTACTATTCAATCCATCCATCAGCACAATGTTTTGAGTGCGTTACATTGAGTTCTACCACAAAACATGATTTTTCTCCCAAAAAAAAAGGCGTTTCCCAGCAATAATTTTTGCGTAAAGTTACTTATTTTGATGTACAGAATGCTTGGTTGACAGCTTCGTGATGAGGTCTTTTACACCCTGTATATTGTTTTTAGTGCTAGAACTTATTCTTATTATAAAAAAATTAATGCGCACCTTGCACACACTTTCGATTGAATGATTGGCTCTCTCGTTAATCCCCGTGACCCTGACCCCAGCCCGCTTATGTCACACGCATCTCATCGGGTTGCGTTCTATAGGGAACGTGCACAACGACGGTGGTGCCAACTGGCGTCACCAATCCGAATCTTGTACCAAATTAATACTTGACATTGACATGTAAAACAAGTAAACAGAATTAATTTTATTATTGAAAATGATTATTCTAGCTAATCATAATCCATTGTTGCATTTCTGGATGTACCAATATCCACAAAAATGAAAATTAATCAAATAGCGTAAAATAATAAAATTCTATTACTTTCCAAAGAATAGTACTCTCATACCATGTTTATGTGAAAAACGCAAAAAATGGATAAATGCAGTAACAAAAATATTTGAACACAATTTGTTTTTGTTACACTCTGCATTGAAAAAGTTCAATAGCCTTCAAAATCAACCGTGCAAGCAAACATTAAATGGTACTGGCGTACCATTTAAACTTCAGCAAACACACATATGTTGCACTGAAGTTCACACCGAATATTCCTCAACAGTTAAACAAAGAGTCCACATGTACTCAGATTATAAACATGGATAAACAATAAAGTTTTTAGTTGGCTGCACTCCTTGTGGTTTCCTAAGTTTTGTATCTAAATGCTACGGAGGGCGTTATAGTGATTGCTTATAACAAATGATTGTGGATTGATTTTTCTGCCTGGAGATACTGTTCTCGCTGATAAAGGATTCCCTTCCATTAAAACATGTGTTGAAAATAAGAAAGTTGTCTATGCCACCGTTTCTTCATGCACCACAATTTTTATCAGAGAAAATAAACGAAACATACAAAATTCATATTGGTCAACATTCATGTTACGCTGACAAACATTATTGATAGACCGGAACCCATGTTTTATACCTTTTATCATAATCAAAAATAATACTTTTGAAGAGATTTGCGTGACAGGTGACAGCATAAGTTTCCTTTACTGTCCGCATAGTGTCTCTTTTGTCGTTTAGTGCTGCCACCTATAGTTCCTGCACGTTCCCTTCACGGCGGTTCTTTTGATTTTAACGCTGAGCTCGTGTCATTGACATTGGCTTGGCCAACATCAGGGATTTTAATTTTGATAACACAAAAAAATTGTCGCTAATTAGTCGAAATTTGTCGCCAAATATCAGAATTTGTCGGTTACTGGTTCAAAAGATATAAGGGTTTATAGGTGGCCGATCTGGAGAGAGTCTCCCCAGCTTGGCCACATTTATATCTCAAAAACTAGGGCACCTAGCAAAGATCTATTTTTCCCATATTTTGTCGCCAGTTAGCCGCAATTTGTCGCCAAGTCACAAATTTAATCGGGTTTTAGTTTAGAAGATATAATGAGTTCAATTAGTAAGGAATCGATCGTTGAGGAATCGTTAGATCGAATGAACTCTCTAAATTCTTACGATCTCTCTCTTGAACTATACCATACTAATTAAACTAGTGTTGTGTGAATGATTCTGCTATTTGGCGACAAATTTCGACTAATTAGCGACAATTCTTTTGTGTTATCAAAATTAAAATCCCTGATGGTGGCCAAGCCAGTGTCAGTCACATGCTGAGCTCGTAACTAATGTAAACTAAAACCCAAAGCGTAAAATTAAACCACAAACGTGAATATTTTCTTGGGAGACTTGTACAATAAGCGCAATAAATGTTTTGTTATGTTTTTATACTAAGGCATATGTTGCGCCTATGTTAGGCGTTTGTAACTCTTTACGGAACCAACTCACTGGTGAATCACTTCAATGATCCGGTCATTGAAGTGATTCAAAAGATTGGTTCAGTAACAACGTTTCAAACGCATCATTTGGTTCTGAAACATTACTTTGCTTAGTCTCATTCCGCGCGCGACGCGTCGCTCGCGAGGCGACTGAGCAGTGAGCGAGCGAGAAAGGGAGAATGAGACACCCTGAGTTACTTAATTATTTTAAAGACTCGCGAGACTCGAGTAAGCGGGCGACATAATTACAATAATATACAAGTCAGAAAGAGATACCAAATAAGATGTGTATCACTCATACTCTCACAGATTTTCGTTGTCGTTATCCATGCACTTAAAAATGACCATTAAGGCGCTTACGTATCAAATATTATACGGTCGTTTTTTGCTTAATGTTTGCACTGACAAGTTATCGTTTTACGTTGGTATTTTATATCCTTTGAGCCGATGATCCAAACGAGCCAAATGAAATATATCAGTGATTCGGATCATTTCAGTGATCGAGATGCAAATGTTCCAATCTCAAAAATGATACACTTTGCCCACCTCTAGCCTATGTACCTTACTTCGTTTCGATACTCCACTACAAATAATATGTTGTTGTGTAAGTGTAACAAAAATAAATTCGATGGCGGCGCCCATAAGGTCTTGGTGCCTGTGTGCGCCGCACACTTCGCACACAGGGGCGGCTCGGCCCTGGTAGTGGCACTACAAAGCGACATAGTATAAAAAGTACTACAGCGCCATCTATGACACGAACGATGAACTAAACTGAGAATTCCTAAATCGCGCAAGCAGAGTTATCCGCGACATATGAATGACTATATATACGAGAACCCGACAACAACTGTTGGGCATTAGCCCACCAGACATAACACCCGTCTGGTCCGAGGATCCTCCCTTTTCTATGGGGGATGAAGAGCTTTACACCCTGTTCTTCATACCCCCAAACCTGCCTACCATAAGTTCGAAAAATATTTATATAACGAATTTATTTTTTTCGTTACTCCGACGCGACGTTTCATTTGATCGAAAAACTTTTTCAGAAGTTAATTTGTTCAAAGTATTTCCGAACATGCATTATTAGCACTGCACTGCATGCTTGTTTGCAAGCATGACCAAAAAACCAATGAGGCAGAATATAGTAGTTTAGATACATATGCATTTCATCTTTCATGAGGATAGGGACAGAAAAAATGTGTGTTTCGACCGCGCGGCCACGGCGTTTTTTTTTTAAAAAAAAACTATGCTAAGATTTTGTAAAAATTTGTAAAAGTTGATTCCCAAAACCATAAATTTGTCAAAGATATGGTTAAAAAGTTTTAGGGGTTTGAACGTGGCCGCGCCATCGAAACGCGGAGAACCGCGCGGCCACGGAGATCTTTAAAACTAAGCGTTGCAGAGACCTGAAATTTAGGTGATTATCAGATTGAATCTGTAAAAAATTCGTAAAAATATACAAAAAAATCCTCGGTTTATATTTTAGGAGCTGTAAGACTAAAATCCCATGGCCGCGCCATTAAAACGGTGAAAAACACGTTATCGCCGATATCTCGCTGAAAAAGCATCGCAGAGGTCTGAAGTTTTTTGTAAAACCTAGATTTGAATATGTCAAAACTTGTAAAAATACACAAAAAAATCCTAGGTTTATATTTCAGGAGGATACCGTACTACAGGGTATTGCTTAGAAATAAGTCGTGATTATTTATCGAAGAAAGTAAGTATTAGCTTGATTTTTTTTTGTAAACAAAACTTATGTCTAACTAACGATAGTAGGCAAAAAAGTATTTTTTATATAATATAAACCCTGTAATAACGTTTTGAATGTTTCGATAGGGTGACCATGACTTATTGTTTACAGAAAACTTTCCACATATTGTATAAGAAATTATTTCTCAAGGATTCTAAATTAAATTCAAATGAAAAGTCGTATGTCTATTTCTTATGAACATAATTATGTTTTTTTTTATTTAATCGTTTCATTTTAGTTTAGTTATTTTTAATTATAAAAAAACACATAAATCACGATTATTCAGTTAGGTGCTTTTTCAGCTATCAAGCAATGGTGGCTGGATAGCTGAAAAGGCGCTAAAATGAAAAAAAGTCATTGTTTTGAATTTGTCTAAAGGATTTGAAATAGGTATTTATTTATTTATCCAACGACTTATTCACTAATACATTCTTTGGGGTATTTTAACAATATAACTTATCAAATCTAGAGTGAAATTGTCACTTACAGGTGTGCACAGCACTTATATTTATGCATTTCAAGTATTTTAATATTACAAATAAAAAACAGAACTACATGAAAACAACCCGAGAACTAAAAGTAAATAAAAGAAAAAACGAAATCTGTTTTGTTGCACTAAAGAATGACACAATCAATGTATATGAAGTTATGAAGGTATATGAAGTATACCAGAAATAACCCCTGTAATTAACTCACGGATTCTAACATCAATTTACCTTGATAAACTCAAAAGAGGGCGGGCATGTTATAGCATAACAATATACCTACATTAAAAAAAAAAGTTAGTGATGGGGCTAGTTTAGAACTTTATGTACCACCGCTGCTGCTTTTTCGCGTAGGTACAAGATAAGTTCGTCGAAATATTTTCATTTCTGAGCCACCCACACTGTTTTTAAGTAAACCATGTCATGTTCTGTCATTCAGGCTTTCATATTTGAAACTGTTACTTTTTTGCGGCAGCATAACGGAGTGCGGGTCCAGTGCGGGAGACGAAGACCGGCTGTCTAACCAATCACAGCAGTCCAATATGTGCGCTCTAAAAGACATATGGATCTCTCTGGATCTTCTTATTTCATATTTGAGTGATAGGATTCAGAGAGTTGATGTCAACGGGAAAAGATTTCCAGGATCCGTAGTAAGAATGGGGGTACCCCAGGGCTCAATTCTTGGTCCATTTTTGTTTCTTATTTATATAAATGACTTGCCTTACCTCATAAAGGATAATCATGACATAGTATTGTTTGCAGACGACACTTCTCTTTTATTTAAACTCAAACGTCAGCAGTTAGTTACGGATGGTGTTAATAGCGCCCTGGCAAAAGTAGTTAGTTGGTTTAATGTTAATAATTTACTCATAAATGAGAAAAAAACTAAATGTATTAAGTTTACGATACCCCATGTAAGACAAGTGGAAACCACTGTACTAATAAGGATGAAAAGTTGAAACCGGAAGATAGCACAGTGTTCCTAGGCATAACTTTGGATGCCAAGCTTCAGTGGGGGGCCCCACTGAAGCTTGCATATAGACAAATCGTCAACAAAACTTAGCTCTGCAGCATACGCCGTTAGAAGAATTCGTGAGTTAACTGATTTAGAGACAGCCCGTTTAGTTTACTTTAGTTATGTCCATAGTGTGATGTCGTACGGTATTCTCTTGTGGGGCAATGCCGCCGATATTCAGACAATATTTGTTTTGCAAAAAAGGGAAATTCGTTCAATTTATAAATTAAGTCCCAGATACTCGCCCTCAGAGAAAAATTTCAAGAGATTAATATTCTTAATGTGCCTTCTCAGTTTAGGAAAACCTTTTGTACGCACACAAAAATATTAATTTGTTTAAAAAATACAGTGATATCCACAACATAAATATGAGGAACAAACACAAATTTGTTGTTCCTGCAACGAGGCTCAAAAAAATACCCCGGGTACGTTCAGATGCCAATGTACCTATTCGTTTTTACAATAAACTTCCGAGCCAAATTCAAGCACTAAGCCTAAATAAATTCAAATCGTTTATAAAACGGAAGCTGTGCCTGAAACTCTACTATCATGTTAATCACTATCTCGAAGATATAAAGGCTTAGGATTAAGCTCCTCCAATGAAATTTGCTCTCTGAATGTCGAAATTTCGGACTTCACTTGTTTATTATTTATTCCTTTCTTTATACACTCTAACATTGAATGATTTGACATGAATACTTAGTTAGTATTTTATTATTTTTTACTTTTTCTTATTTTATTTTTTATTTTATGTTATATTTACCTACTGATTTGACAGGAATATTTACTTTGTTAAGTATTCTACTTCTTCATTATTATTGTGACATTTAATGATTTTTATTGACATTGATTTTGTAAATTATTATTAATTTTATTTGATTATTGTGAATGTGGGGACCATGTGGGTCACATTTTTATTCTTTGTTTGCTTTTTAGGGTTCCGTACCCAAAGGGTAAAAACGGAACCCTATTGCTAAGACTTCGCTGTCTGTCCGTCTGTATGTCACCAGGCTGTATCTCATGAACCGTGACAGCTAGACAGTTGAAATTTTCACAGATGATGTATTTCTGTTGCCGCTCTAGCAACAAATACTAAACAGAATAAAATTAATATTTAAGGGGGGCTCCCACAGGGCACGCCACGATAGTGGCGATAAGTCCCCTCTTTGAGGAGTGGCTTGAGAGACGCCACGGCGTCCTCACCTTCCGCCTGACGCAGGTCCTCACCGGACACGGAGTGTTCGGGAGGTTCCTGCACCGAATCGGGCGGGAGGAAACGCCCGGGTGCTTCCATTGTGAGGATCGACCGGAGGACACGGTGGAACACACGGTGGAGGTGTGCCCCGCGTGGGCGGAGTACCGCCCTGTCCTCGAAGCGGCGATCGGCGGTGGCGACCTCTCGCGTCCGGCCCTGGTGCAAGCCATGGTCCGGAGCGAGACGGAATGGGACGTCGTCACCTCCTTCTGCGAAGCAGTAATGCTATAGAAGGAGGTGGCGGAACGTGAGAGGGAGAGAACCTCTCAACGTCCCGGCCGCCGCGGGAGACGCCCCGGGCGTCGGGGGCCACCACCACGTGGCCCCCGGCCACCGTAGGCGCGGGCCTGTGGACGGTGAGCTCTGGGCTAGCTCGCCGTCCGTCCGTCTCATGACGACAGGCCGTGTCGACGGCGCGTTCGTGTTCCACGCGCGCCTCAAAGAGAGTCAGCAAAAAGGAAGGGGTCCGTAAGGACCGATGCCTGCCGGGGTTGCGGGACTATTCGAAAGAGATACCGTGGCCCCGGAACACAAAGGGCGATGAAGGAACATGGATGGGTTTTAGTCAGTAAAAGTCTGACACTCCCTCCTGCTCCGCCCAGAGCGGGAGGGGTTATTTGATGATTTCCCATCCGAAAAAAAAAAAAAAAAAAGGGACCGATGCCTGCCGGGGTTGCGGGACTGTTCGAAAGAGATACCGTGGCCCCGGAACACAAAGGGCGATGAAGGAACATGGATGGGTTTTAGTCAGTAAAAGTCTGACACTCCTTCCTGCTCCGCCCAGAGCGGGAGGAGTTATTTGATGATTTCCCATCCGAAAAAAAAAAAAAAAGAAAAAGGGGGGCTCCCATACAACAAACGTGATTTTAATGCTCTTTTTTGATAATAATGGTACGGAACCCTTCGTGCGCGAGTCCGACTCGCCCTTGGCCGGTTTTTTTTCTCACAACTGTCTGGCAGTTTGAGTACTATAAGCGACCTACCCAAATGTCCTTTCTTTGGTATTGTTCGTCGTTTCGTTGAGGTCCTAGAGTTATAAGTCGAGCTACACGATAACCGACAAATGCTTGTACTGACTGGACAGCTCCACTCAAATCCGTGTGGTTCTTTCTTCAAAAGACCATCTCAGACACTAATCTGCATAGTCCTCATGTGAATTGAGCAAGATTGTCTGGACTTCAAAAGAGAATATGACCTCTGAGTTTTTTTCGGCTGTTTCTTCTCAGAGTAGTCAGGTACGAAAAACTAGAAAACTAGGATTTTTTTCTATATTTTTACGATTTTTTTACAAATTCAATCTGATAACAACCTAAATTTCAGGTCTCTGCAACGGCAACGCTTACTTTTAAAGATCTCCGTGGCCGCGCGGTTCTCCGCGTTTCGATGGCGCGGCCACGTTCAAACCCTAATAACTTCTTAACCTTAGCTTTGACAAATTTATGGTTTTGGGAATCGACTCTTAGGTACAATTTTTTACAAATTAATCTTAGCATGGTTTTTTTTTAAAGAAAACGCCGTGGCCGCCTGGTTCAAAAGACCATCTCAGACACTAATCTGCATAGTCCTCATGTGAATTGAGCAAGATTGTCTGGACTTCAAAAGAGAATATGACCTCTGAGTTTGTTTCGGCTGTTTCTTCTCAGAGTAGTCAGGTACGAAAAACCGACCCCACCTAGTTTAAAAAAAACCGGCCAAGTGCGAGTCGGACTCGCACACGAAGGGTTCCGTACCATTGACTATATTTAGTATTTGTTGTTATAGCGGCAACAGTAATACATCATCTGTGAAAATTTCAACTGTCTAGCTGTCACGGTTCATGAGATACAGCCTGGTGACAGACAGACGGACAGACAGCGAAGTCTTAGTAATAGGGTTACGTTTTTACCCTTTGGGTACGGAACCCTAAAAATGACGTGTAAAAGTGTTTGTAAAAACCTACTTGCAAAATAAACATCATTTATCATCTAAGGCTTTTTGTTGCAGTCGTCGTTTTACTTTCAGTTAATTCGCACGGACTACTCGTTGGTGTTTGTTTGGTGTTTTTAAATCGTATATCTTAGTGTAAGTAAACAATCTGTGATTTATGTGATTTTTAAAGAAATAAACATATGTTTTTGTATCTTATCGTTTTATTTTAATTTAATTTTAGAATCTTTGAGAAACAAATTCTAGGTAATGCAATAAGGTGGAAAGTTTTCTGTAAACACTAAGTCATGGTCACCCTATCGAAACATTCAAAACTTATTGAAGGTTAAAAAAAATGGAAATATAAACCTAGGAATTTTTTGTATATTTTTACAATGTTTGACAAATTCAAATCTATGTTTTACAAAAAACTTCCTGCCTCTGCGATGCTTTTTCAGCGAGATATCGGCGATAACGTATTTTTCACTGTTTCAATGGCGCGGCCATGGGGTTTTAGTCTTACAGCTCCTAAAATAAAAACCTAGGACTTTTTTGTGTATTTTTACAAGTTTTGACAAATTCAAATCTAGGTTTTACAAAAAACTTCAGACCTCTGCGATGCTTTTTCAGCGAGATATCGGCGATAACGTGTTATTCACTGTTTCAATGGCGCGGCCATGGGGTTTTAGTCTTACAGCTCCTAAACTAGAAAACTAGGATTTTTTTCTTTTTTTTGTTACGATTTTTTTACAAATTCAATCTGATAACTATCTAAATTTCAGGTCTCTGCAACGGCAACGCTTACTTTTAAAGATCTCCGTGGCCGCGCGGTTCTCCGCGTTTCGATGGCGCGGTCACGTTCAAACCCTAATAACTTTTTAACCTTAGCTTTGACAAATTTATGGTTTTGGGAATCGACTCTTATGTACAATTTTTTACAAAATCTTAGCATGTTTTTTTTTTAAAGAAAACGCCGTGGCCGCCTGGTCGAAACGCACACGAAAAAATAAGTGCAAATAACCTTTCTGCTTTAGGTACTCTGTGCTTAGAACAATGACAGATAATAATCATTCAACTAATCATGTAGGTAGGTAAGTACTGCAGTACAGAATTTTTAAATTTTTCACGTATTTTTGAGACTTTTACACATTCTTTTTCACGGTAATTGTGGATAGGTACTCAAAGGAACGCTGTAGCCGGTCCAATGGCTTCTTCAAGTACGAAAAGAGCGCGTAAGAGTATTGAATTATCAAAAACTGTTATCAAAAGTCAAAAAAAAGAAATAATCAATGTGCACACCAGTGTGCCTGCTATAGAAACTCGATCTATTGATGTTGAACAGAATCAAATTTATCAAGGAGAAGTAAACGTCCTTACAATCATGTAAGTTTACAGATGTATTAACTACATGACTACAGACGTATAAGCTACATAGGGCATGCCAGCCACTAACGATTGTGCAGCACAAGTCAGCAGAAACTAAGTACCTACCTAATCACGTTCCAACATGTAAATACCCGGTAATACCTACCTAATCCTACGGAGCGCATTTTGGCGAAGTCGGCTAATCTCAACTCAACAGTCGATGTGTGCGCAAACAAAGGTGTAGATAAGTATACTCTCTTCTTTACACTCTTCGTCTGATGGGGGGCAATCCGACACGACCTAGGAGATATAGGCGCAGGACCAACGGTTTTCGTACTCCCGAGGCATGGGGGTGTCACACCAAGTTTCCAAACATTATGAAGTAGAACTTCTGCTGCTGATCAACGGGGCAGTAACCTTTAAGCCAGCCATAAACGCCCGCACGTGATCTCAACGCCGGGTTCCCTACTTGAGGTCGAAAGTTGCACGCCAGGCCACAAATTCACCTACAATTTTGTCACATATTTGTGGTTTTGGTGTAAAGGGCAGGCGCTTGCTTGTCACATATGAGACAATGACGTTAGGTTAAAAGGCGCCAAATATGGCATCAACCTATACCGTGCCCACTGCTGAGATACATAGGACTCCTCTCTGTGAGAAAGACTGCGCCGTGATCCAGCTTGCGGAAAGAGGCTTGCTGAGTGGAAACCGAAACTAAACATTCGAATGAAAATGTGACATCCACATTTTCATTCGAATGTTTCGTTTCGGTTGCCACTCGATGTTTTACTTCACCGTTTTGAGGGCAATGCGGCTCCAGCTCATAGGCAGGTATAGAGATATTAAATAATAATGTCATGGCTCCTATTTCAGAGATACCAATCGGGATATTATGTGCTGTCAATATACAGAAAATGAAAATGAGATAGCAGCTGGTTTCACTGACGGCACAATGAGAGTGTTTAGTTGCATTACTGGAGATTGTTTACATTATTTGGTAGATGACGAATGTCGAGCTTATCCCGGACCTGTAACTGCTATTAAACACCGACCAGTCAGTAAAGCGAATCCAATCACAAATATGTTGCTAGCATCCTGTTAGTATTAAGATGCTCTTTAGGTACAAATAATCATTTTTACCCAACTCAAAACGACCCTAAGTTCATTTAACGCCATTGAATGACTTGTTTACGAAATTGTTATTTCATGCAACCTGACAGTGACACTGGTATATAAATTGCAAAAAACGTAAGTAAATTTGAATTTCGCGGGCTACCCTGGCGCTTCTACTCTACCAGGCCAAAAACCTGGCTTTTAGTCTAAAATATTAATTTACCAATAGCAGACTGGGCATCGAAACGGGTAGATGCCATGCTGTAGTTACTGCTTACCGTAACGTCGCCTATAGAAAATAGTCAGATTGTTAGCAAATGGCGGATTATAAACAGTAGTACAATCTGTACCACCTACCAATAACACTACATACATATTATACATACATATCAGAGGACCCTAATTGTTAATTACACACACCCCATGCTAAACCAACAGCTGAAACTACACAAACGTTATTAATCAGTTGTCTATTTTATTATTTATTTGAATGCTAATATTTTCTTTAGATATTAACGGGTGTATTAAATGCTGGAAATATAAATATGATCAGTGTTTATACACGATTCGTGAGAAACGACAAACCTTGGGCTTAAATTACCATCCACGTTATAGTAAATTTGTTAGTTACGGTGATGACGCTAAGTTGAACATGTACGACGAAGAAGCACAAACTCAAGAACGAGCTTTTTACGCCAGGTGAGCTGTGAGCTGTGAACATGGGTAGTATAGCGTAGGTAGTGTCTAGGTATAAAACTGCTCGAGCTTTGCCGACTGCCAAAGCTCGAGCATTGATTTATTGTAATGGACTTCAGTTCAACTGAGATAAGTGCAAGATATAATTCCGTGGGCCGCCTCAACATACGAGTAAAACATACCCCAACCCCAAGAAAGGCTAGGCTTCCAAGGAGGGCTTTCAAACTGTTTCATAGTAGGTATTCTGTATTTTTATCATGCTCGCACTGTCGCGCAGTAGCCGCTGCCTGCGTTGACCTGAAAATCCTAATTTTTATGGCATGGATTCATTATTATGGCCTGGGTTAAATAGGCTACATTTTATTCAGTAGTTTATCACACAAATTCTTGTTTTGCATTCACCAAATCCGTTTTTATTATCATGCACTTAAATAAAAACCTAGAGGATTCAGATTCCCTGAGTCTATAGCTTGCCCATCAAAATTAGTAATTTACAGTGGTGCGAAGAATGCAGTGGACGGCCATACATCAAGAATATTTGCTTGTGCCTTCAATCCCAAGGCACAGCATGAGATGATATCAGGAGGATGGGACAACACAGTTATGTGTTGGGATGATCGACAACCATTTGCGACTCGCCATTTTCAAGGTGTCCATATTTGTGGCGAAGGACTTGATTTTGACAAACCCGGAAGACAAGTGAGTGTGCATGAAGTATTGCAATCATCGACTTTCTGCTCCTGGACAACTAGAACGTCCGTACTGGCCTAATGAAGGGCCAGTGTCAGCAGAATCTAGCAATGGGGATGGCAACTGTGGAACTAATGGCGCTAGCATCGCTTGTACCAAACATCGTCATTGGTTGAAAATCTGTCAATGTCATTTTATATTTCAAAATAGTTTGACCTCATTGGTCAGATTGGGTCTAAGCTGTGGACGCGCCATCTACAATCAGCCTTGACCAGCCTTCCCCATTGTGGCGAAAGATATTTATTATAGTGCACGAGTTTGTGCTCAAACACAGGAGCACTCTCTCCCTTCCCTCACTCTCATATTCTCATAGTCTATGGGACGGCAATCCGACGCGACCGTAGAGTTGCGTTTTTTATTTAGCGTGCTTTTCGAGTCGCGGAAGTATGATACCGCCTCAACTTCCAAACTCCAAGTTGCTGGGAAATTCATAAAAGAAAAACCCATTATCACTTAGCTCAACCCTGGAATCGAACCTTTGTCTCACCATTCGCACTTGCGACTACGAAACCGACGGAGTAGTGGTTCATTGGAAAAGTTTATCAAGGGCAACTTCTTTTTCATGAATGCTCGGCCGATGCTCTATACCTTCGCTAAAACAATAGTTTGCTAAGTATTTGGACCCCAAGCACTAACCTGCGTTTTATCTTCAAGTTTTTGTTTTTAAGATACTAACATGCTCTTGGCAAGAAAAAGATACCATCCAGTTATGGGATTATGGGTCTTGTAAATTAATCGAAACGATCGTACCAGACAGCTATCAGTCAAAACTATATTGCGGGAAAATTGTACCACACACCAACTTAGTTGTATGCGGTGGAACAGAGGCCAATATTATAAGAGTCGTTGATACGAACTTGAAAATAGTAAGTTAATCATATATTTTAAGAATATCCATAACAATTTACTCTTTTTTTAATCATATTCCTCAAGACATGTCTCACACAATTACAATTAGGTATATTCGTCAGGTCCTTGCTGTGCTTATTCTCCCCGATGGCAATGTTTTGCTGATAAAAATATTCTTGTTTACAAATACCTACTATTTTTAACCAGCTTCATCAAAAATCATTCTTTCAAAATTCCAACACCCACAACGGTTCTTTTAAATATAAAAAAAGAATACAAACAACATGTGTGCGTTTTGACCGCGCAGCAACGGCGTTTTTTTTTTTTTAATCTATGCCAAGATTTTGTTAAAATTTGTAAGAGTTGATTCCCAAAACCAATTTGTCAAAGTTAGTTAGTTAAAAAGTTATAAGGGTTTGAATGTACCCGCGCCATCGAAACGCGAAGAACCGCGCGGCCACGGAGATCTTTAAAACTAAGCGTTGCAGAGACCTGAAATTTGGGTTAAACAGATTGAATTTGTAATTTATTTTTTTAGTATAGAAAAAAATCCTGGGTATATATTTTAGGAGCTGTAAGACTAAAACCCCATGGCCGCGCCATTGAAACGGTGAATAACACGTTATCGCCGATATCTCGCTGAAAAACTATCACAGAGGTCTGAAGTTTTTTGTAAAACACAGAATTGAATTTGTCAAAATTTGTAAAAATACTCAAACAAATCCTAGGTTCATATTTCAGGAGCTGTAGTATCGCTTAGAACCTTCAATACGGTCTGAATGTTTCGAAAGGGTGACCATGACTTATTGTTTACAGAAAACTTTCAACCTATTGCATTAGAAATTATTCCTCATGGATTCTAAAGTAATTTAAAATAAAACGATAAGATGAAAACCTGTTTATTTCTGACAAAAAAATCACAAATCACAGATTATTTAATTATGTACACTAATATTTTTTTTATATTATATTTTTTAATAAGACTGTAAAGTATGGTTGGTTTAAAATTACTCTGTTTTTTTAATATCTTTATCATCTATGTAGACCTTAGATTATGAATTGTCATGGGTTGTTCAGAACTTGCGTGCATTCCGTTTTTATTATCGTTATAACAATCATTCTGGTATTACTTACTAAGCAATGACACTTATTTCTGGCTTAATACAATTTACATATTTCAAATCCTTTACACAAATTCGAAAGAATGACTTTTTTGAATTCAGATGCTGTATAATATGTGGTTTATGTATTCTATAGAATTAAAAATAATAAATAAACTAAAATGAAACCAAAAACAAAATTGTATTTTTTTTAAAATAAAATCACATATTATTTGTAATATTAAAATACTTGAAATGCATAAATATAAGTGCTGTGCACACCTGTAAGTGACAATAATTTCACTCTAGATTTGATAAGTTATATTGTTAAAATACCCCAAAGAATGTATTAGTGAATAAGTCGTTGGATAAATAAATAAATACCTATTTCAAATCATTTAGACAAATTCAAAACAATGACTTTTTTCATTTTAGCGCTTTTTCAGCTATCCAGCCACCATTGCTTGATAGCTGAAAAAGCACCTAACTGAATAATCGTGATTTATGTGTTTTTTTATAATTAAAAATAACTAAACTAAAATGAAACGATTAAATAAAAAAAAACATAATTATGTTCATAAGAAATAGACATACGACTTTTCATTTTAATTTAATTTAGAATCCTTGAGAAATAATTTCTGTAAACAATAAGTCATGGTCACCCTATCGAAATATTTAAAACGTTATTACAGGTTTTATACATATTATAAAAATAAAATTGCCTATTATCGTCAGTTCTACATGATTAGGTTTTGTTTACAAAAAATAATCTAGCTAATATTTACTTTCTTCGATAAATAATCACGACTTATTTCTAAGCGATACCGTATTAGAGAGCTCCTCAATTATAAATCTAGGATTCTTTGTGTATTTTTACAAATTTTGACAAATACATATCTAGGTTTTACAAAAAACTTCAAACCTCTGCGATGCTTTTTCAGCGAGATATCGGCGATAACGTGTTTTTCACCGTTTCAATGGCGTGGCCATGGGGTTTTAGTCTTACAGCTCCTAAAATATAAACCTAGAATTTTTTTCTATATTTTTACGAATTTTTTACAAATTCAATCTGTTTAGGTAAATAATAAATAATATTAAGGCTGATGCTCCAGGGTAGCCCGCGAAATTCAAATTTTCTTACGTTTTTTTGCAATTTGCAGGCCAGTGCTAGGTCTCGGGCCTCGCAAGTTCATAAAGGTGTAGGAAACAAAAAAAAGCAGAAAAAGTCATTTCTACACCTTTATGAACGTGGAGGGTTGTATTGATGATTTTAATGATTATAATTCTGTAGCTACATACGTCTTACAGCCGCGACTAATATTTTAATCAACATACGACCTAGCATGGGCCTGCAAATTGCAAAAAAACGTAAGAAATTTTGAATTTCGCGGGCTACCCTGGAGCATTCACCTTAGAAGATCTCCGTGGCCGCGCGGTTCTCCGCGTTTCGATGGCGCGGCCACGTTCAAACCCTTATAACTTTTTAACCATAACTTTGACATATTTATGGTTTTGGGAATCAACTTTACAAATTTTTACAAAATCTTGGCAGTTTTAAGAAAGAAAAAAAAACGCCGTTGCCGCGCGGTCGGAACGCATACAAACAACACCATAATTGTTTTTAATGTGTTTTCAGACAGAATGTTGTATACGAAATAATCCAGGAAGCATAGTTGCGTTTGATTTCGGAACAGTTAGAAGAAAACCAAATAAAGTTTCGGACACTTACAAAAAAGTAAGCGAAGTACCGAACATTCCACGCGTTTCGTTTGTTACTGGACAAAGACTACAGACAGTAGATTTTGGATGACTGGTTTGCATGGGATTGTTTACTTTAATGATGGGAATATTATAAAACAATTTTGTAAATTAATTTTGATCGTGTTTTGATGCTAAAAAGAATCTAAACTCCATTAATTAATTTTGATCGTGTTTTGATGATAAAAAGAATCTAAACTCCATTATATATTCTTTACTATCAGAGGTAAACTAATTTCGTTCACTTGGTCCCACTTTCTCTTTATTATAAACAAAAAACATTTGACCAGATTGTAAGTAATAATGCTATTCTGTAATATAAGTCGGGTAAGGTCTCGCACAAGAAACGCTGACGTAAAAGTTGTACATCAGTTGTATTGAATTTATTCTCCCTTTTATAACATTTCTCTACTCACAAACAGCCGTTTATACAATTTTAGGTGATAGACAAATACACTGTGATTTCATTTTGTAAATATAGTATATAAAACTCTAGAAAGATAAAATATCGAGTTTGGCAAGAATTCATAATAAATAAAAAACATAAATACTTCTACATAGTATTATATACAGGATTTGAACATCTATTATTCGACCGATTCAAGTTGAGCCTCGTCAACGGATGGGTCTTCCCATGTTGCAATTGTTTTTTAGTTTGAGCTTTCGACATCACAGTTGATACCACTTCGCCGTAGTCGAGCGGAGCGAGCGACACGACCGTAGGAGCGGGCGGCGGCCGCTCGCTCGCGCCGCGCACCGCTCCGCAGAACGAGTTGCGTGCGCGCGCCTCGCTCTCCGCCGCCAGCTTGCATTTCTTGGAGCCCGACTCTAGCGCTCGGCCACGCCGCGCCTCGCAGTTGGACTCGCAGCGCGACCTGCCCGGCCGGTCGTACCGGTCAACCAACACCTTCACGGACAGGTCCTCGCCGGTGGGCGGCGAGGCGGGCGGCCGGTCGCGACCCTCAGTGGGCGCGGAGCGACGCGAGTCGGTGCGGCGGAGCGAGTCGGTCTCCGAGCGTGCTTCGAACTCCTTCTTGAGGTTGCTGACGAGGCCAGCTGCAGCGGCGGCGGCGGCGGCAGCGGCGGCGGCAGGCTCGGGCGCAGGCGCAGCACGCGGCAGGTCGCCGTGCGAGGCGCAGGCGGCGCGGCGGCGGCGTAGGCCGGCGCGGAGCCACGTGTCGGCGGGCGCGGACGCGGACAGGCGGCCGCTCCATGTGGACGCGCCGCGGTCGCGCGCGCGCTCCATGCGCGCGGCGGCGCTGGCTAGCTCCTTCAGTATGGCACACGTTTCGTTGAACTTCCGCTCGTTGTCCGCCCGGCGGCCACCCGAGCGCGTCTCGCTGTGCTCGGTGATGATGCCGAGGTCGGAGATCGGCTTTTGCGGCACGGGTCCCGGCTCCGCAGCCTTGTCGTCCTCCTTGCGGGCTCGCTCCTCGCCGCGCTCCTTAGCGCGCTTGTCATCGCGAGGCGCGGGCGCGGGTTTGGACACGCGCGTGTCGTAGGAGCCCCAGGAGGAGTGGCGCGACAGGTCGAGCACGACGGCGCTGTCGAACGAGCTCCACGAGCTCTGTCTGCTCGGCGGCGGAGCGTCGTCGTCGGCGGCTCTCCTGTCGTCGCTATCTAAATTCGAACGTTCCACGGAATTCGCGAGAGTGTCACTAGTTGTCACTTTATTGGTCTTCGCATCTATAATTCCACTATCACTTTTCACTATATTATCACTGTTACTAACACTTCTATTCTCGTAGGCTCTCGGCCACGAAGCCTCCCCCGGATCCCACGTGTGTATTTTATCAACTTCGAAATTTGTTTGGGGATATTTGTGACTTAGATTTTTAGATGGAGAGGCTTGTAATGGCTTATTCGTGACCTCAGATTGATTTATTAAACTAGCAGGGGCGTCGAATGTTTTACTGTTTTGCGATTCATTAGGATTACCATAAATTAACCTCTGGTATCTCCTAGTGAAGTCTTTTCGGTCGGTGGACGCGGCGTTCTCGATCTCGTTGACGATGTGCTTGACGGAGGGCGCGCCCTCCGCGCCCTCCTCCTTGAGGCGCATGATCTGGTTGGGCGACACGCTGTAGCTGCCGCCGGCGCACGGCATGAGCATGTGGCGCGTCTCGCACAGCTGCTCCAGCGACACGGACGTGGGGGGCGGCGGGGTGCGCGGCGCGGGCTGCAGGCAGTCGGGCGACCACGAGCGCGGCCGGCCCGAGTATGAGCCCGTCAGCGCCAGCACCAGCGGCGTCGGCTCCATCGCTTTGCTTTCGGCTTTTGATGTATTTTTTGGAGATTTTAGATTAGTTTCAGATTTGGACCGCTGTAACTTCTCCTTGTTTTTCATTGCGTCGAGTATACCTTGGTATGTCTCGAGTTGGTTCAAAAAATTCGTATTCGGTTTTATACAGCTCCGTTTTGCTTTAACGTGTTTTAAAGCCTTTTCAAAATTCCAGTTGAATGCTTTCATGGCATATGCGATCACTACTGAAGCTGATCTACTGATGCCCATTTTGCAATGAACGAGAACTTTCGATCCTTCGTTTCTTGCTTTGTTTATATATTTGTAAGTGTTATCCCAGTGCTTTAACAAGTCAGTCTTTTCATCGTCATAAACTCTAATGTTGAGATAGTCGAACATACCAGGAAAAAAGTTGTCAATCTCTCTTGTCACGTTCAATATGTGCCGCACCCTTAAACAAACAACCATTCATTAGTGACAAAATAGAAACACTTATTTTTTGTTCTAGTTTCTTATCCTTGGTTAAAGGTTTTCTGTCGCGAATCTGTACTTCTACTTCTTGCCAATAATAATTTAGATTGTATGGAGTAGCTAAAAATATACAAGTTTAAGAAATTATAAGGTTTGGTTAATCGTGATTACATACCCATTGCGTTGCAATTCCTCAAGATTGCTCGCGTTCCATTCGGAGCCGAGGTAGACATGGTCGAATATCTCGGTAGGTGCATCCATCTGGCCGAGTATGGTCAGCATCTCTTGATCTATGAATGACTTGTACTCCGCGAGGTCCATATCTAGCTCCTCTTCGAGCCGCCCTCGGATAGCTTTGCTAGTCACCTCGTCCAAGTCCACACTCATCATGATCTCTTTCAATGTGCAACGTATTACGCGTTCAGTTTCATCCCTCTCTCGAGGCCTATAAAAATTAAAAAGAAGTAAGAACAGGATACAATGAGATTATCTTTAACCCTTTAACAGGCATAACGATCTGGAATCGGAAAATTATGCTATTTTACATTATTTTACATAGGTATTATTGGCAGAAAAAAAATAGTTTTTATACACTTTTTTAAATTAATTGAATATTTAATGAGTGATTGATAAGTCTTTAAATAATCTTTGTACAACAATAGAATACCCACCAGCAACACGTTATTTAATTAATAAGCTGAAAAATATGGTGGAAAAAATATTCCCTTTGCCTTTTATAGGGTTTTGTATGCCAACCATATGTAGTAGTACTTCAGAATTTCTTGGGTAGCAAAAAGTGTATTTATGTATGTGTTTTAAACTTATTAATGTAAGCACGAAGATGGTAGCCCTGTAACGGTTCATCTTTGCTTGCTAGTAACGTATTTTAATTAACACATTGGCGTGCGTTCGATCCTTTTCTAGGTCAATAAACTAGGTCTAGGTAGAACGCACTTCATTCATATTATGTTACACACTGACTCATTTTGGGTAGTAGTTTCAAGTTATTCTAAAGGTGAACGCACACTTATCCGCGCCGAAAGAACCGACCGCGCCGCAAGAATCATTTTCTCATACGTATAACATTATCTATTTGTCCGATTCGACGCGGGTAAGTGTGTGAGGTTTTATAGAATTTCATACAAGTACTTCTAAAATTCGATTATTTCGGCTCTTTCGCTTCCTTCGGCTTATAAATGTGCGTTCACCTTAAAACCTCGTTTTTTTAAGCTATTCATGGACGATATTTTCGTTTTTTATTAATTACTAACACATCATTCAATGTAATCTGCATATCTACGTATTCAAATTCACGCTTTTTTCCATGTGGCCATGGCAGAAGTTTCTTAACTTGTCATTACGATCTTCCATAGTAATTTGAGTTAGTAATTAAGAAGGGGGGAAAA
Source organism: Xestia xanthographa (assembly GCA_905147715.2). NCBI lineage: Eukaryota > Metazoa > Arthropoda > Insecta > Lepidoptera > Noctuidae > Xestia > Xestia xanthographa. Next base: position 16,573,438 of record LR990647.1, on the reverse strand, counting down.
TATAATGACTACCAAAAATAACTTAGTGACCGTCACTATCACCTAAAATATCAATTGATCAACAAATTTAGTAAATAGAGCACCAAATTTTAATGAGGTGGTTGATGACAAACTAGTTTTGCCTGGGCCAACTTGGGGCAGCACCCTGACGATTTTTTTTTATTAACCATTCAGAAGTAGGAGCCCTGCTAAGCGGGGCTCCGTCGACCACTTTCCCTAGACTCGGATGCAAGGGCAAAACAGTTCAATTTCTGGTGGTCATTAACTAAAAAAATAAATTCACGATGAAATGGGTATTAATTTTGGTGATCATTTACTAATTTTAAAAGTGATTTTTTTGCAGTTACATTTTGCTAAATCTGGTGGTTCGTTAATTGTATGCCATTAAGAAGGGTAAACAAAAATGTTGCATACTGACTTGTGTCTCAGTGAATCGGGGGAGGGTGGGCGGCGGGACTCGATGCAGTCCATGGCATGCCACTCGTTGAGACAGGAGCGGTCCGAGTCCACGTGGCTCTCGTAGAAGGAGCACCAGCCGTGCGACGCGCCGCCCGCGAAGTGGTTCCTCTCCCGGGCCTGTGCACTCGCACGGTGGAGAGTTTGTAGAGCCGACCTGCAAACATTACTAACCATTAGGGCCTGCGCAAACGATGGACTATCCGTGACGCACTTTTTAGTCTGTGAAAATACAGCAAACAAACAACAACAACAGCCCATAACGTCCACTGCTGGACATAAGCCTCTCCCATTATGGGAGGAATTAGCCGTAATCTCCACGCTTGGCAGGCGGATTGGAGATCGCAGTGATGAAAGACTAACAGAAAACGCTGCTGCCCATTCTCTGGTCTACGGAGGCGCAAGGTGTTCTGCCTCAGACATTAGTCGCCTTATACGACACCCGTGAGTGTAATGGGTTGGTTCTATTCTACTCTGCCGGATATCACACGGCTAAAATAGAACCTAAGCAATTATATGCAGTAACGCATACGACACACAAAAAGTGCGCGAAAAAATAGAACGTTTGCTCCAAAGCGTGCAAACGCAGACGGCACACACTTTTAGTATGCAATCTGCACTCGTTAGTAGGGGCGACGTACGATGAAGATGTGCGTCGTGTGCGTTGAGTCTGCGTAAAATCCGCGACGGACTTTTGTATGCCATGCAGACATTTTGTGAGCCACAGACTCATCCGCACAAAAAGTCTGTCGTCTTTGCAGGCCCTTAACGCTCCAAAAAATATCGCTGCATGCAAATGCAACACTTTCTTTTGTTAAAGCGATGGATATTTTACATGGTTATCGATTTAGTACTAACATGTAGTTAATCTCTTTGTTATAAATTTGAAGAAGTAAGTACTAGATGTAGTACAATACTGTAGTGTCTGTAGTATAGTATTACGATGTCGTACTTAGAAGCTATCGAAGTAACATACTATGAATTATTCTGTTATTGAAAATGTAACTGTATAGCTCAGTTCATACTCACCACATGGCCTGTACAGATACCGGCTTGAATATGTGTTGTTGATTGCACACACATACACTGAATCCTCTGTGGACAATGAATCCCTAATTAGTTATTGTTCTGGGCTCAGTAAAAGTATTGAGCGAGGAAAACTGCATGTGCGATTACGGTTAGTGAGTCGAGTTATACTAAGACTGTAGTTGACTTTATTTACCGATATTATGAGAAATGCACATAATAATATTATACACTAGCGGACGTCACGCGGTTTCACCCGCGTAGTTCCCGTTCCCGTAAGAGTACGGGGATAAAATATAGCCTATGTTACTCAGGGTGAATGTAGCTTTCTAATGGTGAAAGAATTTTTGAAATCGGCGCAGTAGTTTTTGAGTTTATTCACTACAAACATACATACACACAAAAATACAAATCTTTCCCCTTTATAATATTAGTTTATATTATGATACATGCTACCGATAGTGTTACAAAGATATCGATGAATTAATGAATGTGAAAAAACAACGTACCCATCGCCATCCAACTTGATAGAGGTATCAGCGAGGACGCGCAGCACGAGTCCGACGGAGGTGCGCTCATTGCAGTCGATCCCGAGCAGCGCCGCCTCGTTGCTGCGACACACCACCACCAGGTACCGGGTGCGACCTGCGTGAGCGCTCTCCAGTTTCACCGCCTAACGACAAACAAACCATGTTTTCTTACTTATTAATTTCACTAATAAAGCCTAGCTTTGATAATTCTACGAGTTTCAAGGCTACTTACGCACTGAACGTGGCTTACTCAGTGCGCAGTGACTTAGTGAAATGCCTGGCTCTTCAATAAAATGTCAAACGTTATTGAGATCGCAGTCGTTCAGCATGCATCGTATGAGTGCGAACGTAGCCTTTTATGTATGCTATGCTAGTACCATTTTGAGCGTTTCCTCGGGACGCAGCAAGTAGAACATGGACTGTAGGTGATGTTGTATGTCGGGCTGAGGAAGTACGCGCGCCGGCGATCGCCACGGGTTCGAACAGCCGCGCTCTGCACTGCCCAGCACCACTGCTGCACCCTTGTTTGCGAAGTAGCACTCATTGAGACTGAAACAACATAATATATTATTATGTTTTATTGAGATATGAAACACGCGGCTTTTTATTACAAGAGTTGGTAATCAGAGATGCAGGCAGACTCAAGGTTTGGCGATGACAGAATTGCAGCTCAATCTATAAACAAAATGGAGGATCGATCGACACTGAACACCTAAGACCACCGAGACCACCAGATGATATGGTACTTCGGCAAGGTAAATTTGTTTAGTTTCTAAGTACGAGTTTCCGTTCAATAAATCTTGAGTACTTAAATTAAATTTCCGCGTGACTCAACTCTAGCTGCTGCCGTGCAAGTAATTGTAGTAACACTAGGCCATGAATTTCTAACAATTTCAAGTTCCTAAACTAAAATAATAATAACCTAAATACATAATTTAAATATAGACAAAAAAATCAACATAACTAACATTTTGTGTACATTGTTTTCGAGTTTAATACATATCGTGTAATAAATCCGGGTACCTTGATTATAATTACTTTTAAAACCTAATGCAACCGTGAAATGTATGAATGACGCCATTTTTAGTATAGTTGTTGCAATTCGTTTTGCGGGCGGCGCATTTAACCTCCCTTTCACTGGCGCAGGCGCAGGCAGAGCACTGCACCTCGCGGGCGCTGCCATCGCCGCGCTGGCTGGCTGGCAGGCTTGTTTCGACGCCTTCTTTCTCATTAATGCCCTTCTAACCCTAAAATTAGCAACTCTATTTGTGGTGGTTCAACTACTAACTATGACCTCTGAGTTTGTGTCGGCTGTTTCTTCTCAGAGTAGTCAGGTACGAAACACCGGCCCCATCTAGTTTAAAACAAAATGACGTGTAAAAGTGTTTGTAAAAACCTACTTGCAAAATAATCATCATTTATCATTAAACTTCGTTCGAAATATTGTTACAATAAAGTTCTAATCAGCTTGCACTACAAATCAGTTGTTACGTCAGTCACTGCGGCCGAATAGTGCGAAATTAACGTATTTTTGCGATTTACAAAAAATCTATTGATTGGACTAAAAAAATAAAACACATAAGACCTGCTTTATAGTTAGTTCAGTTAGTATACAAAGTTTTATGATCTAATTTGAAGTACTTTTTGAATACCAGCGGTTTATTGTTCGATTTGGAGGTAACTTTAGAATTTTTTTCTATCGATAAAAGTTTATGGAATCGTGTTTTCGTCACACATAGTACTTAGCGTTAATCCTCAACTTTTAATTTTATTATTTATTTTTAAAGCGAATATAAGTACAACTAAATATTCTGTGAATATTTCAAGCGTCTACCTGTTGCCGTTATTAATATCGAGCAAAAAAACACGTTTGTTGTATGGAGCCCCCTTTTTTTTTTTTTTTTTCGGATAAGAAATCATCAAATAACTCCTCCCGGTCTGGGCCGAGCAGGAGGGAGTGTCAGACTTTTACTGACTAAAACCCATCCATGTTCCTTCATCGCCCTTTGTGTTCCGGGGCCACGGTATCTCTTTCGAACAGTTCCGCAACCCCGGCAGGCACCGGTCCTTACGGACCCCTTCCTTTTTGCTGACTCTCTTTGAGGCGCGCGTGGAACACGAATGCGCCGTCGACACGGCCTTTCGTCATGAGACGGATGGACGGCGAGCTAGCCCATAGCCCACCGTCCACAGGCCCGCGCCTGCGGTGGCCGGGGGCCACGTGGTGGCCCCCGACGCCCGGGGCGTCTCCCGCGGCGGCCGGGACGTTGAGAGGTTCTCTCCCTCTCACGTTCCGCCACCTCCTTCTCTAGCATTACTGCTTCGCATAAGGAGGTGACGGCGTCCCATTCCGTCTCGCTCCGGACCATGGCTTGCACCAGGGCCGGACGCGAGAGGTCGCCGCCGCCAATCGCCGCTTCGAGGACACGGCGGTGCTCCGCCCACGCGGGGCACACCTCCACCGTATGCTCCACCGTGTCCTCCGGTCGATCCTCGCAATGGAAACACCCGGGCGTTTCCCCCCGCCCGATTCGGTGCAGGAACCTCCCGAAAACACCCGTGTCCGGTGAGGACCTGCGTCAGGCGGAAGGTGAGGACGCCGTGGCGTCTCTCAAGCCACTCCTCAAAGAGGGGACTTATCGCCACAATTGTGGCGTGCCCTGCACGGGGTTGCGACAGTCGCTCTCTCCATGTCGCCATGAGATCTCGCCGGAAGTCTGTACGCTGAGCGACAATTTGTCGCGGCAGCGGAGTTTCCCCCCGGCGTAGCGCCTCCGCGCGCCATTCATGCAGGCGCGCGAGGACTATCGCCTCCAGATCCCATGGCGGCAATCCGGCAAGGAGGCTCGCCGCCTCGCGGGCAATCGTGCGGTAGCCCCGGGCCAGCCTTACGGCTACCACCTTTTGGGGCGCGTTCAGGTAGTGGGCGGCTCGCCGCCTCAATGAACGCGCCCACACCGGGGCCCCGTAAAGGGCCATGGACCGCACGACTCCCGCGTAGAGCCTCCGGCAGGAGGCGTTTGGCCCCCCCAGATTAGGCAGGAGCCGCCTGAAGGCAGCCTCAGTCCGCTCCAGTCTGGGGGCCAAACGTCGGAAATGTTCCACGAAGTTCCACCGGCTGTCAAGGACAAGTCCCAGGTACTTCAGCGTCGACTCGACGCCGATGGATACCCCGATACCGTCAGTAGGGATCCCGTCGGTGGCGCATTCCGAGGCCCATGAAAGCACATGGCCTCGGACTTGTGCAGTGCCACCTCGAGACCCAGTTGCCGGATCCTCTCAACGACTATCGCAACCTCGCGTGTCATCGCTTCGGCCGCCGCCTCGTGCGACCTCCCCTCCGCCAGCACCAGCGTGTCGTCAGCGTAGCAAACTACACTGACACCGCTAGGGAGGCCGGCGCGCAGCACCCAGTCGTACCCGATGTTCCACAAGGACGGCCCTAGAACCGATCCCTGCGGAACACCGCACGACATCTCTCGCCGGTTCCACTCACCGTTGCGACCAGGGTAGGTATGGAGCCCCCTTAAATATTTATTTTATTTTGTTTTCAGTATTTGTTATAGCGGCAGCAGAAATACACATTCTGTGAAAATTTTCAACTATCTACCTATCACAGATCATGAGATACAGCCCGGTGACAGACGGACGGACGGATGGACAGCGAAGGCTTAGTAATAGGGTCCCGTTGGTTACCCTTCGGGTACGGACCCCTAAAAAATGATCGCAATGACGGGGAGAACAAGTGCCTTTCGCCTTCGTTAAGAGTCTTTTTACACTCAAACTCAAAGCATTTATTTAAATTAGACCATTACGGCACTTTTGAATGTAAAAAATACAAAAAAACAAAGCTACAGTCCCAGTCACAGGGCATAATAACTTGAGAAAGTACTGTAGTTGCCTTGTGCCCATTCCCTAGCGTAGATCTCTATGGAGATGAACGGGCAAGAAACTCCAAGAACAGGCAAGAAACTCCACCAACACCCTTTATGTACTTAATTTATTTCATTTATTAAAGCTTAATTTGCGTGGTTATGGATAATACTTGTGTACAAAATAAACACTCGAACACTCGTAAGGAAAACTGATTCGTAAAACCTCTAATTACATAATTATATAAATACGACGCATACACTATAAGCTTTATTTCCAATTCAGGATAGGTATTTAACGGTAATTATTTACGTTGTAGGTTATAATCTCTTCAGTTTGCCGTTAAGATAGGTCGATAAAAATAACACATTATTACAAATAGCGCAATTACAGCACTGACATTTACCTTCATACGGGTCGAATGCCTTCAAAAAAGGTACTTATGCGTTTATACCTACCACCAAGCCTAAAATTTATTATGATGAGGTCATCCGAAAATAGCTCTACGGGAAACAGCGTCTATATTACTATACATGGAAGGATGAACTTTGTGACGCTAATAATAGAGAGAAAAATAGATTCACGACGGATAGTAAGCAACAAACTGAATGTTGACTTGCATTAAGGCGGCAAGGGCGGTTTCTCTCAAGGTTCATTAAAAATAGCGCCGTCGGAGCGTTGCCAAAACGTTGCGTTGCCCGCCCATACTATACGTAGACATGAGCGCGAAGACTGCGGCCGCCCATTGCGCTCCGTCAACCTCGCCCCATTCGGAACACGCCACACCGTGTTTTCAGTTAACTGCAACCACATGGTATCCACAAAGCAAGACACGAAATATCTACTTCAGTTCCTATCACGACAACAAGTGGTTGTCGTGGCCTCCGCCATCTCATGACTATTTTCCTCAAATAACCTACGTAAAATGTAGAATTCAGTTAAGTGTGCATCTGAACTAACTTAATAGAAATAATAAATAGTGGGACTATTTATTATTTCTCTAGTCTATAGAATCATAGCTTTTCAATAATAGTTTCTTAGTCCATTCAAGGTTTTCAGAGGGTGATCGCTCTGTGAGTTTGCTGGCTGAACTGTGCTTATCGTCGTGTATGTTATTTTAGATTGACGAACAAATCCATGTGAGTATTTAACCATGTGCAATGCGGCCGAAATTGTAGAAATCGTTAGTATGATGAATCTGAATAGATGGGCAGTAGTCCAGTAGATGAGCAAAAACGTCACTGATTCGAAGGGGGGAGTAATAATACCATTTGTTCAGGATAGTTCAATCTCTCTCTGTCATTTTGAGGCCATAGCAAACTTCGTAGTTTAAATAGCCCCTACTAAAAATAATATATTATACGAACATGAGGGGCTCATGGCTAAATAATAACAGTCGCACGAAACGATCTTCAAGGTTAAGCCGTGCTTGCCGAGGTCGGTCCGTGGATGGGTGTCTCGGTTGTCTATACTAATATTATAAAGAGGAAAACTTTGTTTGTTTGTTTGTAATGAATAGGCTCAAAAACTAATGGACCGATTTAAAAAATTATTTCACCATTCGAAAGCTACATTATCCACGAGTAACATAGGCTATATTTTATCCCCGTACTCTCACGGGAACGGGAACTACGCGGGTGAAACCGCATCATCTAGATGTTGATCTTTGACTCTGTCTGTGTCAAAGATTGCGTGTCAGTCTGACATTCAGTCTTACCAAAAATTATCGTATTACCCAGTAACTGCATTGTCGAGTTCTAATAGACAGTCGCTCCATGTAAAATACTGATATTCAGCTGCATCCGGTTATACTTGAAACTAACCCCAACCTAGGAAAAGGCTAGGCCGCTAAGCTGATGACGAATGTCAAAAGAATTACGGTCTCCAAGCAGATGGCTTTCTTTAGCCAAAGAATCGGCTTTGCTATTCAACGTGGCAATGCTGCCAGCCTTCTGGGTACGTTGTCTGTTGACAGCGATGTGGACGAACTTTTTGGCGCACTGTCATTCTTTTCCCATTTTGATACTTGTACTTATACATTTTTTATTTTAGACCTATTTGTAGTTTGTAGATAATGTAAAATACCCGTTTCACCAACACTAAGTGACACCTAACTCAATGCTTAATGCGTGACACGACGATAGAAATTAGTAGAATATCTACATCACTAGCTAGCGCTTTCCGTTGCTATGGAAATAATTTATGTCTTTGTCTTCATGGAAACTCGAGTCTACGGTTCATACCATTCTCGGGCAGCCCGCTTAGCATGACCACCGTAGAAACGAGCGAGAATCGACACATCTTTTGTTCATCTGTCATTTTGTCGATTCAATGACAGATGAACAAAAGATTTGTCGATTCTCTTTCGTGTGGTCATGCTACGCGGGCAGAAGAGATGTCGAGTTGTATAGAAAGAGCTTTGTCTATTCTTGGTAGAATAGAGATGGAATTGGTCATGCTACGCGAGCAGGACAAAAAGTTAGAGGCTTTGGCTTTGGGCTTTTACATTTTTTTTTGTTATAAACTTACTTTAGACAAATTTTCTAGTGAAAATAAGTGAATTACTGAAGCCCATAGCTTTTCTGGTTTAACTGTACAAGTTTACGGGAACGGTTTTGTATAAAATATCACACACGGGCCACGGCTAATCTACTGATTAGCTCTTTCGTGTGTAACATGCGTTTATGATTTTGGCAAATTAACGATACCATATCTAAGTTTGAGATTATTTTAAAAATTCAATGAGGTTTTTGCCATAAAAAAGTTGAATTAGTACTAGTGTAGGTAATAAGTAATGACCGTGACAAGTAATGCTATGAATGTGGAAAGAGTGGCCATGAAATGGAGGCTTTTCTTGTGTTAACATTATCAAGAGAGCTGAAAGGGACTGAGTGTCCATAGTTCATCATTCTAATTGGTCTCATTATTTAAAGTAGGTACTTATGTCTATCATGGTTGTCTTTAGCTCTATATGCTCATTCTTCATCGCTAGCTAGAAAACATTGAACAAGAAACATTTACTTGTTACCAAATTATGCACCACGAAATTCTACTAACGTATCAGTACGAGCTATGCGAAAAACAGTTAACACCGTGGTGAAAAGATAAGCAAGTCAGTGAGATTGGTATTGGGGCTGACCGTCCAGATATTAAAATGATAACGATGCCAACGTTTTTCGATCGACAGAATCGCTGCAGCCCGCTTTGCATGAACGCTGTAGACACGAAAGAGAATCGAAAAATCTTTTGTTCATCTGTCATTTTGTCGATTCAATGACAGATGAACAAAAGATTTGTCGAGTCTCTTTCGTTTCTACGACGTTCATGCTAAGCGGGCAGGAGCAAAGGTATAGTTGATTTGTCTTTGCTAGTGTGTGACACCCTTAAGGAAAAATTTAAAAAAGTAAGAGGTTGATTTTTGCAATTTTAGAACTTCCCATAACCTGCCAGGTTAATAAAGATATGAAACTTTTTTTGTTAAATCCCTTTTTAGTTCAATAAAATAAACATCTGCCCCGAGGACCCAATGACTACACTACATTATCTCAAGAAACTCTTTGAACATTCGATGCTTGAGAGAAAATACTCGAATTGGCAGACTTGCGAGTACCAATCGCACCCAAAGCGGACTGATCACATCACATGATCCTAAGAAGAAACAGATAGCAAGTACTGAAGAAAAAGTTCGGCCCATGTCTCCTATAAGTCTCTATAGGTCGATTATTTATTTGCATATCGCAAGTATAAGATAGATGATAAGCGTGGAAACTTTCAGTGGGGCAATAAGAGAAACTATACCTTATTGCTATTGGCCACTTTTGCTATTTCTGACTTTTTTAGTACTCCAACCTGGGTTGGTCCCATAAAAGTTTTTGATCAGTATTAGAACCAGGATCGATTGGCATCAATAAAATGTTTTGTGTAAAATGGCCATTGCTTACTGCACTTTTTTTGAAAATCTCGAAAATTTATAGATAGTCTCCTAAGATCATTTTCGTGTAGCTGCAACGGTTATGGTAGTTCCCCCCTGCTGCCCCGCTGAAAGTTTCTATCCTGTATACACCGGCGACCGGTTGAGTTGTGTCAGTATGGGAAAAGGACCATGGGCATTTCTCTATGACCGGTGGAAATGTAGCTTACAATTAATAATAAATATATACAATCAATTATTAATACGTAAGTAGCTGGTTATTATCAGACATAGAGCCACTTGAAATTATGTTGTTTTATTTTCTGTATTTGCCGAAGATTTGTCCTATCAATAAAACTAATGATAAACCTAGTTTAACAAGGGGGTTCCATAACACAGCCTCTACAGTCCTTAGTCGATTCTAGGAGCTCAACGGCCTAGCTCGAATTAATTACTATGTGCTTATTTGTAACCATGTTTTCAACATGAACTATACTTTAAAAACAAATGACTGGTTAAAAGATATGGCGTGCTGTTTGCACCTCTATCCATATGCGTTTTTTTTTTCGGATGGGAAATTATCAATTGACCCCCCCCCCCGCTCTGAGCGGAGCGGAAGGGAGTGTCCGACTTTTACTGACTAAAACCCATCCACGTTTCTTCTTAGCCCTTTGTGTTCCAGGGCCGCGGTATCTCTTTCGAACAGTCCCACAGCCCTGGCAGGCCCTTGCGAACCCCTGGCCCTGAATTTGCTGAAATCTCTTTGAGGCGTAACCAATATGCCTTGGATTAGGATTTAGAGGTTCACTGTCGTGACCGTTCTCTCAATCAATACCTGGGTTTAGGCTTTTCTAGGCGCGATACGTATACTACTTATATAATATGCTATAAAATTAAATTTTTGAGAACCCAGACTACCCAACCCTTTTTATCGAAAATCATGTTTAAAAGCTTTCTTCAAACATTTCGGTGCATACGTACATACTTTACTGCTTCAGACACTGTACAAGATTAGATAGGGCTTAAGTTTGAAAACAATACTAACTCGAATTTGTCCCACTATTTACCTGATCAAATTATTTTGCTGAGGGCCGATCTGCATAGTTATTTTATTTGAACCAAATCACTTTGACTAATGAATCGACGCCTTCGTTTTCCTGTTTACTGGCACGGTAATAATCGAGCAGTAATGATACAAATGCGTTATATGTACCAAATAGTCTAACATGATACACACAAAGGACAACATTTTTATTATTAATAATAATAATAATTCCTTGACATGTGTGCTAGGCCATTGACAACGTCTCTGACGGGTTCTCTTAAAAAATGCACATTTTGAGAGCATTAATTAGTATCCAAAATCGTACATTTTGATAATTACCTGAATGCAACCATTTCAAAATCCAAATAATTGGAACACAATTCTTAAGTCACTCAAGATGGCACCGGCTTCTACATTTCAATCTTTTTTTTAAGGATATGTACATTAATAATAAATCTTCTGCGTATTTTAGCCAACCATGGCCAGGATCCCGGTACGCGGTGCACCATCCAACACATCCCGAACGACAATAAAGGTGCGTGCGCGACGCAACAACGAGCCCACTCGACGGCCGACGTCACAACACTCATAGCTTCCTTCTGAACTGAGCACAAACTACCGCTTAAATATAGAAACACGGCGCAGAACAGGAACACGAGGCGCTCGGGAAAGGAACACGCACTGATTTATACCACATATACTACGCGAAGCAATACTGTTGTATTAGCAAGATCTTTACTATGTTTCACCCTGTAATCGAATTGAATGCAGTAACAGATAAAAATTCATTTATTACCCTACCTTAACAGTTTTATTTTTTTACTATGGATATCTGCGCGGAACAAATCCTAAATTATCATTCGCTACACATAAAAGCAAAATCAGATAACTAGTAACATAGCTGAAGCTGTACTAACGACAGACGTGCACTCAACAATTTTAATAAGGTCAAACTCAAACACTAAGATCTGCTTTCAGATTTTTGTCCTTGATATTTAATTATGTAAAGGTGAGTTCAAGCACTCGTAAAATTACAAACAAAGTCCCTTCTCCCAGTAACCTTTATGGATATCCGGTGAATAGAAATATTCTTCTAGATTAAATGCACACCGAGAATATATAATTATGTTACCCGCGCAACTTTATTCACATTTTAAATATGAATTTTATGAAATCTTGTTTAAAGACAAATCTGTCCAGGTAACTTGTAATAATTTGAATCAATACAACTGCATCATTATTGCCGTCTACTGTTAGAGTTATGTCAAAATCGACTACGAGCTTATTCTTAAATTGTGAATCATCAAAAGCGGCTAAGTCGAAGTGCTGGACTAAAACTTTAAACCTTGCCAGTCACATAGTACCATGTTATCGGAAATAACGATATTTTTTCCCAATAGATAGAAAAGTAGGATTACCGAAAAAACTAGCGCCGCCAATCATCATCATCATTTTTATCCATGTCGCAAATTAAATATTTAAATCCTGCTTGTACCTGTAAATTGCGGAAAACTTTTTGATACCATGCGGCACCTTCTTTTGCCAAAATTCCTCTGACGGAATTGATCGTTAGATACCAAAACTGAGTTTATGAGACTACGCTTTTCCATCCTAAACATTCACCCTGCTGCACAATTTGTCCAGTCTTCTTCACCCAGAGTGCTATCGTAGCGTAACACTTGCGCTCGTCCATAAATTTAATTCGCTCTGTGAAAAATTATTTAGGGGAAGATTTACACACACAAGGCGACACTTCAACCTATACATAATCAGTATAACCTGATCGCCCCCGTACGAAGAGAGAACAGCTTAATTTGGTTTCGCATAGCTTGATTGGTCGTCGTGTGTACACATCGGGCTTCAAACAGTGTAGTTCAAAAGTGACAAGACTAGCAGCAGAACTCGTCTAAAAATGAAATCAGCTCAGCGAGACATTTTTTAACCAACAAAAAGATTTAAATAAAAAAAAAAAATAAAAAAAAAATATCTTTATCTTTATTTTATTTGCTAATGAAATCTAAAAAATTTCATCAATCTCAAGAAAGATATTCGTATTCGATAGGCGACGTCAACCATCATACCCATAATTGTCCTGGTCCTGGTGGATTGAGCAGTAGCTCAGGGCGAATTTGTCTTGGCGGTGTCTTGTCTTGACAACACCAATGCCTTCAACACATAGCCCTGGAGTTAATTGCTATATCATAGAGTACCAATGCCATACTACCTCCATCACATAGACGGGGTCTACCTGAGGGACAAGGCCGTCACCTATTCGGGTCAGGAAAGATGAGGTCGGTGATTAATGTCGTGCGGTGTTCTACAGGGATCTGTTCTGGGACCGTTCCTGTGGGAAATCTGGTACGATTGGGACAATACGCCGTGAACTCCTTCTCAGTGCCAACATCATTTGTTACTCGAACGACACGATGGTAACATGACGCAAGACGCACAGATAGGTTCCGGCAGTTCAATATCTAGGCGTTCAACAAATCTGAGGCCCTTTATTTGTACAGGCCTCAAAAGCTGACAAAGAATAAAGGGATGTTGCCCAATCGCAATTCTGCTTAGACCCCAGAGTGATGGGCCATCAGGATGATAAGAAGACATCTGATTAGGGCATGCAGTAATGCATGGGCATTTCCCTGACGGCATCAGCCCTCTTAGCCACCGGCATCTGCATGGAGGAAGACGAGACAGCAGCCCACGTGCTTCTGCACTGCCCAGTGGTTGCAACATACAGGGCAAAGTACTTCGGTAACCCAGGTACACTCTGCGAGATTGTCAGCAACATCAAGGCGCTAATGGCATTTCTCGGGCAGTTAGGGTGGATCGAATGAATTTCCCACCTGTACGCAAAATACGCGCTTTGACGTGGAATTGCGGACACTAGCCCGTTATACAATACAATACAATAGGGCATGCAGTACCAGGATTTGGTCCCATAGTAAAACCGGTTTTCCCTGGGTTTTTACTATGGGACCGAAACCCGGTTCCGCATGCCCTACATCTGATGACTTGTTATGTCAAAGTGCACAAGACTGAACTCCACCAGGCCCTTATGATGGGTTGGCAATAACGACTTGAATGACCAAGCACAGTGTAATAAGCGAACAAACAAATCTGAACTGAACAGAATAAAAGTTATGGGAAATTCCAAATAATATATTATTTTACTCATGAACCAAAATTGATTAGTGTCCATCAACTAGGGAACCTGCTAGGCTCTAATAAAATCAACAAAGTCTATTTTTAAATTGATTTATATTTTGGCAGAGACTACATCTTCTGGGAGCTTATTCCACGCTCTGACTGTTTTGTTGCTTATAGTGTTTGTGAGGGTCATTAGAATAGAATAGAATTTAATTTTGAAAATATGGTTAATACTTAATAATTGTTATGAAATATCAAAGCTCAGCCATATTTTATCATTCGGCATGCAAACATTTACATTATTTAAGAAACATACTTACATTTTAAAGACCAGAATCAATTGTTATTATTCAAGAAGTTGGTACCAAACTTAAGTTGATGGCCTCTTATAGGGGTGCTTTCGCTCCGTTAGAGTCATGATAGGTATGATGATATTATGTTATCATAAATTAATTATATGTTTTATAATGAAAATAATTGTTTATTAACATGCTTTTACTTGCATGAAGGTCAGAAATGATCTCATGGGAACATGCTACAGGGATGAAACGGTTTGTTTTTTGACTTGACTACATCGTTTCAGGATCTTCTGGGCAAAGGCCTTAGTGTAATACAGTAAAAAAATCAGATTGGTTTAGTATTTCCATCATATAAATTGATTAGTAATAAATTTTATGACAATATAATTTGATTGTTGGTTGGATATGAAATTAAAAGGGAAAGTAGAAGGTAAGGAGTCATTATAAACAACAATTTAGATGTCTATTAGTTCGCCCCAAAGCATTATTACGATTTTATCCCTGTACTCTAGCTAATGTTTAGGCGCTCCAATTTGGTTTTGAATTATGTGCTTCTACATTCACAGTGAGGATAGTGGATACTGGCTGGGTAGAGCTTTTTATTATATAGCCTCTAGGTATTTTTAGCTTTAATATTCCACTATAATGGGTATTATTTAAAAAATACACACAACAAAGAAACTGGACCTAACCTAGCCCCCCATATTCAGTGCTTCCTGAAGGTTCTTTGACAGTCAATACAAAAAGAAATTCTCTAAATCAAACTTATTGATGTTTAACTTAGTACTTCAACGATTAAACAATATCTATTCTATTATGGGGCCAACTGTTATGGTTGCCATTTATGAGAATTTTTGATAACATAACATTACCTACCTCTTGCTGATACGGTCCCCAACATCGTCTTCAATATTATCACTTGATTTTTCGGTCTCATCCTTGAACAAAAGAAAATATTGATTTAACCATTTAGTCTAGTTTCTTGAGCGTTGAGACTAGTTTCTTAGGACTCTTAAATCTATACCTACACCACATATGTATACTAGTAATGACAGAACTTCACAACAAACTGTTCACATTACAAACCACTAACTTTTTTAAACATAGATCAAGAGATACAAAACGTTTTATTTTGATAGATAAAATAAAATGACAAAGAGTTGAAACAGGGCTTACGATAAGTGGTAAATAGAAAGATTTATGGGTGTTAACGAAATGTAGGGAATCGTGAACTAAGTTGTCAATGTAATCCTCGAGAAATACTCAACGTAAATCGTCTGACCAATCTGACACAACAACAATCAAAAAAAAAATTTGAATCCTGTACTCACCGTTTTCCTTGGTGTTTGCACACTCGGAGAACGTCGAATTGTAACAAGTGCCATACCACATTAGCGTTAACAAATCATTATCAAGGTATGTAATACAATCACAAACATAGAGAGGAATACTTGACTTATCATAGCACTAATCCTTAGGTTCAAAATATGTAAGGTAAAACTTAATAGCATATATCACTAGATACTATAAATACACTCATAGCTGATTGCAACAAGTACAATCTATCACAACTTCGCCCATTTTTTATTTTATTAAATTCTATTCCTATTCAAAGAAAAGATGATGGATGAGTGAGTGAGTGAGTGCGAGCCACAGATACAAAATTGTATGAGCGTAATCCATGGAATTATTAGGTACTATTGCAAACAATTACCATTCGATAATCGGTAAAAGTTTAGGGAAAGTAAATTATTTGTTAGCACTGAACATTCAAAATAATAAGTATTTAAAATATGCACTAAATAAAGTGGAAATACCAAATAAATCAAAGCAAATGTACCAAAAGTTATTATTTAATAGAAATGTTTATTTCGCCACAGTTATTTCACTTGCGATTGCGACGACGAGACGTTAAGGCTGCTTTACACCGGGGCAACACTGTGCGGTATTGCAGTATGCTGCTTATTGTGGCGTGCGTGCAACATCAGGTGGTATGCTACAAATAACCAACATAATATGCGGCAATTGCGGTATGTATGCGGCAGCCTATTTTACGCCGAGGCAACATCATCGTGCCTAGATAATTTTCAAAGCATCGTAAAACATAACCTATAGGGAACGTGCAGGAACTATAGGTGGCAGCACTAATCGACAAAAGAGACACTATGCGGACAAAAAAGGAAACTTATCACTTCTCATTGTGCTTTCAATTTACTTATACATATTGTCTCTTCAATTAAATTATTTTTGAATATGCTAAAAGGTATAAAATATGAGTTCCGGTCTATCAATAACGATCGTCAGCGTAATATAAATGTTTAATAATATGAATTTTATATCTTTCGTGTACTTTCTGATGAAAATTGTGGTGTATGAAGACATGGTGGCTGGCATAATTACGATAGCTTTCTTATTTTCAACACATGTTATAATGGAAGGGAATCCTTTGTCAGCGAGAACAGTATCTCCAGGCTCTAATAAATCAATTAGTTCACAAGCATTTGATGAAGCAATCAATAAAATGCAGTCCGTAGCATTTAGATACAAAACTTAAAAAACCAAAGGAGTGCAGCCAACTAAAAACATTATTGTGGGTATAACCATGTTTATATTCTGAGTACATGTGGAGTCTTTGATTAACTGTTGAGGGATATTCGGTGTGAACTTTAGTGCGGTCTAGTAGAACACGTCTATGGTGAAGTTTAGATGGTTCTGGTATGTTTGCATGGACGGTGGATTTTGAGTGCCTTTTCAATGCAGAGTGTAACAAAAACAAGTTGTTTTCAAATATTTTTATTTACTGCGTTTATCCATTTTTTGCGTTTTTCACCAAAACATGGTATGCTATTAGTATTCTTTGGAAAGTAATAGAATTTTACGCTAATTGATTTATTTTCATTTTTGTGGATGTATTGGTACCTACATCCAGAAATGCAACAATGCATTATGATTAGTTAATTCATTTTCACTATAAAACTAATTCTGTTTACTTGTTAGAAAAGTCAATGTCAAGCATTAATAGAGCACAAGATTCGGATTGGCGACGCCAGTTGGGAGCACCGTCGTTGTGCACGTTCCCTTTATACTGTATGATGCACCAAAAATGTAGCATGGAATCCATTGTGTTTGGATAGAAGCTGCGATTGGCTGCGACAGTCTGCCACATAACGCAAGGTGTTGCCATGCCGCACATTTTTTGCCGCAACGTGCATCATTTTAAATTATTGTATCATGCGGCCTTAGGCATACCGCAATGCCGCACAGTGTTGCCCCGGTGTAAAGCAGCCTTTACTGACGTTACGTTAGTAATATGTAATGTAAAGGTAAAATTTGCATGGACCGTTTCGTTTTCGTGGATCAGATGCTTTATTATTTATCTGTGCGTGAAAGACTGAACTGACAAGATATTGTAGTCTTTGCTGACAAGACGCGAGCCAACTGCCAACTACCAACGTCAAAATTACGTGATCGCACCGTGATCGCGAACTACAACACAATCAAAAAGAAAGAATAAATAATCAAGCAAGTGTTGTAAATACTACGAAGTAAATGTTTAAACTTACAAGGTGTTTCGCTAATGACTCAAAAATTGTTATGACATCTCTGCAACTATATAAACATTTAATAAGGCAGTGTGAAAAGCTTCCCCCGGACGCTTGTAAACACTATAAATTCGCTGTAAAGCAGGTATGTTTCTATGTTAAGTTTTGTTTAGAACCTTGAATAAAATTATTTTAACATAATAGCATCCGGTGAACCCGCATGTTTCAATTTAATTATTCAGTCTTATCGATTTACTTTTATTAGTTCCTTCTTCCAGAGCTACAAACAACACAAGTTTGAACCAGATCCAGAGAGAGTGAAAGAAATTATTTTGAAAAGCCTTGAGGATGCTAAATGGGTTATAAATAAGGTAAACCTCCAAACTTCCATCCTACTATTACTAATGCAGAAGTAATATTCTCCTGATGTCTGATGTGTTGATGCCCAAGTGGGTTATGATGGCCTCACCTCCATTGATATTAGAAAATTAAATTATTTTTAACAATAATAATTGATAAAATGTTCACTTTTTTTCAGTATACTCAGAAGTAATGGATGCTTTAAAGAAAATGGATATTAATGATTCACATAGAAAAAATGGTTTTATTCATGATACTAGGATATTGTAATTACTAAGGATGTTTGGTGAAAAAATAGAAGATTATGAAATACTAGAACATCTTGGTAAAGGAGGATTTGCACATGTTTATAGAGCAAAATGTCGACAAACAGGATTGTTTGTTGCTATCAAAATGATAGACAAAGCACTTATGGCAAGTGCCGGTATGATAGGCAGAGTAAGACAAGAGGTCACCATTCACTCTCGTCTGAAGCATCCTGCTATCCTAGAATTGTACACATTTTTTGAAGATGCACATTATGTTTATTTGGTTTTGGAACTAGCACATAATGGCGAGCTAGCAAAACATTTTAAGTTAGGTACTCGTGGACTATCAGAGAAGGCAGCCGCTGACATATTTAGACAGGTGCTAAGTGGAGTTTTGTATCTGCATACACACAACATCATTCATAGAGATCTATCGTTGAACAACTTATTGCTGACAAAGGATCTAAATGTTAAAATAGCTGATTTTGGTTTAGCAACGCAGTTGAATGGCCCAGATGAGAAACATGTTACTATGTGTGGAACACCAAACTATATATCTCCTGAGGTAGCTTCTAGAGAATTCCATGGATTACCAGCTGATGTCTGGGGTTTGGGCTGTATGCTCTACACATTATTAGTAGGAAGCCCGCCCTTTCACACTCAGCATGTGAAGACTACTCTTAATAAAGTTATTAATGCTGATTACAAGATACCTTTGGAACTGTCCCTACAAGCCCAGGACTTATTGCAGAAGCTTTTGTGTAAAGATCCCACAAAAAGAATTACATTGAAGGGTATATTAGAGCACCCTTTTTTAAGTAATGTCCAAAGTTCATGCAAGCAAGATATATCACGAGATTCTGGGTTCCTTACAACACTGCACAGTACACAACATAGCAATAAATTTAGACCTGATGATAGAACTGATTCTGAGTGTCTTATGAAAGAGTACAGTGCCGAAAAAAAAGATGTCAGACCTATGTCTTATAACATATTTACTCAAGAAGTCAGTTCTAATTCAACTTGTTCAAATAACCGAAATTACAATTTGTGCATGGGAATTGATAAAGCATCTGGAGAAATGTTTGAATTTAAAAATCAACATAATAATATTTTTCAAAAAAGTGATAGTCCATGCAACAGCAATTTATCTTTATTGGAAAATATGAGAAAAATTGACTTAAAATGTAAAATGCCTCAAGCAAACATAAATTTCGAAGAAAACAAAGAGAATATTCCTAAATCTTGTACAGTCAATACTAATGTGTTAAGTGTTCCTCCACTGTGCGCTGAAAGATTGCCAACAATTTCACACAGAACACGAAATGCAATACTGAAAATTGAATCATCTGGAGTCATTGTTGAGTTCATTAAAAAGAAAGGCAAAGATCGAGAAGAACAAGTAGCAGAAATATGTAAAATATCTAAAGATGGCATGAAGATTATAATATATACAGTCGATAGTAAGACTAGGACTCTGAACTTGGATCATGATCCTAATCCTGATGAAGTATTTACCTATCACAATTTACCACAGAAACATTGGAAAAAATATTTATATGCTTCACGATTTGTTGAACTTGTCAAAGCCAAAACACCAAAGATAACATTGTACACTCCTTTAGCAAAATGTCAGCTTATGGAGAATGCTACGGATATTGATATATTTTTTTATAGTGGAGAAAAGGTTACATACAACAGTTCAGAAGGGTTGAAAATCATTGACAAGAATCTTAAAACACACTACAATCTTGCTACTGCACCTGAGCTGAAATATATAACAGATCACTTTGAGGAATGTTCAAACCGAATGAAGCGTGTACAAACAGCACTATCTGGTATTCCCGATGAATGTTTTCCTTTAATAATAGGAAAAAGACCCCTTCAACCTGTGGGTAATTTACAATCACCTTTGCAAGGCTCAGTAAATGCAAATTATAATACGCCACTCTTAAATATTGGATCGTTTCATCGAACAGCTGCTAGCTCTAGTCATGCGCCAAGTGATTACAATTAATGGACTTGGAATTTGTAATTCTTAACATGTCAGTTATTACAACTTGACAAATTCAATTAGATGGCTTTATTTTTTTTTATCAAATATAATGTGTTCTATCTTTTATTAGTAAATATAAGAGCGGTTTCAGATAAGCAAGCAATTTTGAAGCGAAAATAAGCTGGTACCGGTTTACGCGCGTACACGCGCGCCACATTACACGGCGGCGGCCGCTATACGACGTGACTAGCCTATACACACATCTGTGTTCCGGTCCAGCTAGTACGCATCTCCGCACAGCTTTGGGGATACACCCTAGCTTCAAAGCATCGCCTCTATTCTGCGTTACACACATCTCTTTGATTGAGTCGGGCCCTAATACAAGCTTATAAGCGCGTCAACGCTCGTCCGAGTCACGCGTGAAATAAATGGCGCACTAGTACGCGCGTATAAATAAATAAATATTGCTGGACATTACATACAGCGCCAACGAGGCTTGTGTCGTGGACACCAGATAGTTGATATACTACATAGATACTTTTTGTTTGTAAATACATACCTAATATACATATAAACATCCACGCGTATACGCGCTTCCAAAAACCAGCTTATACGCGGCGAAAATAAGCTAATCCGAAACCGCCTTAGACCATATTTGTAAGTAGATTAAGCGCAAGTAATAAAAGAAACATCTGTTTTGCCACTGTCCAGCTATTTTCAAAGAGATATGGCACTTGTAGGTAATAAAACTTCAAACATATTAACAGTCTTTTTAAAAAAAAAACTATTTTGATTAGGCTTCGCGCTTATTTGGTGGTTACTCTACTTGTTGTATATTAGTTAGTTATCAGTGCCTCTTTGTATTATAATGTTAACCTTAGCATTTTGGCATTATTTGTGCTAAACTTTTATAAATACATAGGAATGTATGTAAGTAAATACATATAAAATATAAACTAAAATAAAACTGCATAGTAACGTACTTATAACGGATGTTTTAATAGATTTCTGATTGGATACGATAAACGGCCGAATTCCTGAAGTTAAGACTGCTCTATGGGACCTTACGAGCTACGACCACGACTGGTCGAAGCCAGAAAGACAGTTCGGTCACCACGTCCGGGTGTCCGACCGATTTCGTCCAAGATAGCGACCGGTCCTGCAATAAGTCGTGGTCGTCCGTTAGTTCCCTAAATGGTGAAACGCCGACCAAGACATTTGTAATAGTATTAGGGAAAAACAATGGATTTTACGTTTACCTGACAAAACGAGCAAGATACATTTTTCGAAAACTTCTGGATTTATGAAGAGTACCTAGAGACAGAGACCTAGCTAGTTAGAAGAGTCGAAGCCAGGATTCGTCTTACGCCAGCAGAGCTAGGTCGAAATTTCACGATTCTGTCTTATCACCTTCTGAATTACAAAACTGGGTATGTACCGGGACGTATAGCAGCCCTAGATAATAATACCAGCATATTACTGGCCCATTGTTGGGCACAGGCCTCTTCATATACAAAGAAGGCACGAACATTAATCACCACGCTTACTCAATACGGGTTGGCGATTTCAGACTTAGTTTAATTATAAGTCTAGTTTTCCTGATGCCCAAGGAACTTTAGAAAGTAGGTACCTATGAAGAAGTCACATTTGTAGTTGCCTGGAATTGAACCCACAACCTCACTCAGGCATGAGAAGCGAGACCTTCACCTCGGGCCATCAGGATGATGCGTTAAATTACAATAAACATTGAAAAAAAAAAATATCTCCCAACCCTCCGCCCGTACTCCCTTAGACAAAACTCGAAACTTACGAAAACCCCGGAAAAAGACAAAGTTACAAAAATCGATAAGTTTCAGAAGTCTGTAACAAACGAAGTGAATCAAATAAACAAAAGTCGCCGACAGATTTCGGAAACTTGTTTGTTTGGGAATTCTGCAACTCGTTAGGGTTCCGCGTAAAACAATTTAAACCCATGAAACATAACATCACGCCTGTAATCCCCGAAGAGTAATGCAGAGGAATACCTAATAATACACCTACATTTTGCCAGTTATGTTTAAGTCCCATGTAACAGGGGGCGTGCCTGTTGCCAACAACAGGGCGATAAACAACCAGCCTCCGTGGCTGCTACTGAGAAATTCCTGATAGAAAACCCAGTAACACCGACCGACCCGGGAATCGAACCCAGGACCTCTTGCTCAGCAACCTATGTAAGCAGTCGTGCTTGCGACGACTAGACCAACGAGGTAGTCAAGTCACCCAGATTATATGATTCTCTAGGCAGATTCAAAAATAAAAAAAATTCTAATACTTAGTAATAATAATAGGCGAACAATTTATTATTAATCTATTGTAGTGTTGCTAAAACATACAAAAGGCACACAACCACAGAGAATCTATACAGGGTGGAATTTTGTAATGCCACCTGGAGGGAAAGTACTCTTAATACTGCAGATAGAAAATTTTACTCAAAGGAAACATTCCTTTATTTTTGAATAGAAAGCAAACTGCATTCAAAGATTTTGAAAATTCGCGTGCCACACTCGGGAATCGAACCGGCTAAATTAAAAAAAAAATAACACCCTGTACTTTTATGCCACCAATCGATAGGGTCAATCATAAGGATCAAATCTCCATAACAAACATTATAAATTAAATGAAAGGAAAACCATAAAATCTTAACTTATAAATTCAATAGAATAACATAGAGCACTTTTACTGAAAGGTCCATCCAATTACTTATGTTAGAACCTAATATAAAATTATCTTTTGACGACATTTATTGATTAAAATGACGAAGACCTGTTTAGATAGGAAGATTGCAATTTGCACAAACAAATACGTGCAAATTGCAATCCTTTTTCTTCAATTGTCCTTTGAATACAAGTGCTTTACGTATTGAATTTATCCCATTGAATTTATAACTTTAGATTTCATGGTTTTCCTTTCATTTAATTTATAATGTTTGTTAGACAGATTTGATATTTATGATTGACCCTATCGAATGGTGCTATAAAAGTACAGGTTGTTATTTTTTTGAAATTTAGCCGGTTCGATTCCCGAGTGTGGCACGAAAATTTTCAAAATCTTTGAATGCAAATTAATTTATTTTTAAAAATAAAGGAATGTTTCCTTTGAGTAAAATTGTCTATCTGCAGTATTAACCCGGCTGTACTCGCTAGGTATTTACGAATATTAACACTCGCTACCGGGTAATAAATACCACAGACTTGAAATGCCATTATTTTCGAAAATACGTTTAAGTTTTAATATTTGACAATGTATTTGTGTTATTGGTACTACTGTCTATAAATAAAACAAAAAATGTAAGTGTTAATGTTTATTTATTTGTCATTAGAGCTTATCCTAAAAAAACAATAAAAAAATCTTTTTTTTTTGAGTAATCTTACAAAATCAACAATAATTTAAAAAATCTTACATATTTGGCAAAATGGACATTGATATCAAAAATAAACCAGGTACACGCGTAAAATACTAAAAAATAATGATACTTCTAAAGTGAGTGAACATTGAGATAATCAACACTAAACAAACTGTTCTAAATGTCTTCCTGGAAACGTAACTACTTCACTCTATCACGGAACGTCGCTACCGGGTATTTTCTACCCATACTCACTTTACACGTCCTCCATTAACAAGCGCCACGCGCAAACTGGCTGCCCCGCGGAGTGAGGGCGTGTAAGCTATCGGCTCGAAGGTACTTAGAATCTTGGGTTGCCAGAATGCGTAGAAACAAAAATACAACCAATTTTAGAGCCCTGTGGTATTTTTTACCCAGTAGCGAGTACTGCCGGGTTAAGAGTACTTTCCCTCCAGGTGGCATTACAAAATTCCACCCTGTATATACGGGCACACAACATGG
Source organism: Xestia xanthographa (assembly GCA_905147715.2). Classification (NCBI taxonomy): domain Eukaryota; kingdom Metazoa; phylum Arthropoda; class Insecta; order Lepidoptera; family Noctuidae; genus Xestia; species Xestia xanthographa. Next base: position 16,549,120 of record LR990647.1, on the reverse strand, counting down.
GCATGTCATTTCTTCTGAAATTCTCGACGAGCTGACAGAGCAATGTTGCTAGAGTAAAAACGTTTGAACAAAAATGACCTACTAGCCATGAGTACTAGGTCAAATTTTGAGACACTGGTATTTCAAGTAAGCTGCGATCATGGACCAAAAAGATTTATTTTTTAAATATCATCTTGTCCATGATCCATGCTCGTCAAATTTCATACTGTTACACACAGCGTCAGTTTCGGAACGCGAAACCAACATAATTCTGCCCAAAAACAAAGGAAATATATTTTTTTTTACGAAAAATTTGTATGAAGCTAGTATGAAAAATCGAATTATCTTCTAAACGGCATGTTTAACCGTAATATCCTTGGAGGTGGTCATAGTGCTAATTAATTATTATTTTTTGGTTGCCGATTTGACGAAAAATTTCTTGCCGTTTTTTTTTAAAAATCGTCAAAATATTTTTATTTGTTTTTACATATGAAACGATTCCTTTTAGTGTTTATGTTGAAGAACACGGACTTTTAACTATACACGTAACATAAAATAGCATTACTCCTATATTTCCGAAGGAGTTGGCAGAGGTTTATAGTACACCCACACGTAGACAACTATGTTTGAGGGTAGATATTTATCAACACATCATGAATTTTAAAACTTTTCATACAACCAAATTACCAATTGTTTACTTTTATAATGAGTCCAAAAAAAGTGATTAAGTAACTACACTGATTAGGTCTTCTAATGAGTCTTTAAAGACTCATTAGAAGACCATCATCCGATTAGAAGACCACTCATTAGAATCAGTGTAGAAAATCATTAAATCACCTATAAAGGTGATTTAATGATTTTCAATATCTCACGACAATGCCAACTATGGATTACATTCAACTTTTCCTGATAAGTAAGCTAATTTGTTAATTAGCAGTGCTATGAGTTCTAAGAATAGTTAGTGACAATTATAAATTTTCATTAGCTAATGAGGAGATAACTAATGAGGGTAGTTACCTAATTATTGGCGTTTTGCAATAAAATGGCTAAAGTTTTGTTTTATAATTTAGTTTGTTCACAACTGTGTAACTGCTAACACTAAATCTGCGACTATAAAATCTTAGAATGGAAAGTTTAATCACCAATTTAGACTTGTTTGTTCTTCTACGAAGTGAGAGTACTTCATTTGATCATGTAGTATTGTTCAGTGCAGTTGTATCCCGCATAGGCGATTGCCTGTCTGACGAAGATCGTGTTGTTCTCAAAGAATTTTGTCGGAGATTTACGCGAGCCGCTATACAAAGGTGGCAGAAATCCAACCGATTCCTTGATAATTTCAGGAGAAAGTACGAGAATTGGTTGGGAGCAAATATTGATTGGCCGAGTTTTGTGCAAACTTTAGTTAATCAAGAACCAAGTGTTGATGAGATACCAAGAGCGCCCTCAGTCTCTCCAGAACCGTCGACATCAACGTCCATTGGAACAATGACGAAAATATCCCGTAAACCATTCGAAGATCTGGGAAGTAAACAAAAAAAGAGAAGATCTGATGAACACACAGGCGAAGATTCCAGTGAATTGGCATATGCAGCTACAGCACGTTTAAAAGAAGAAGGGCATGGAGATATCGCCTCTGTCATCGAATACATGATGAAAAATCCTGAAGCGGCCGCTAAATTAAATGAAACGCATAAGAAACCAGCGAAAACAATCATATTTACGCCAGAAAAGGCGCTTGGATTGCTTCTTTCGCTAAAACTCTCAAAGTGGCAATATATTACGTTGCGAGAGGCTGCCATTCGGGAAGGTGCTAAGGATATTTATCCATCTTACTATAAAGTGCAACAAACTTAGCTTGATTGCTACCCTCCGAAGCAATCAGTGACAGTTACTTATTCATCGGCTAGGATTACACTTCAAGCTTTACTTGATATCACAGTTACAAGAATCCTTCAAAGCCTTTCTAACGAAGAGCATAACAAGCAGTTGAAGCTGATATCCAAGTGGGGATTTGATGGTGCTTCTAACCAAAGCTTAGCCGATACAAGCAGAAAATGGAGGGTGAGGAAGATGACTCGAGCATTTTCATGACCTCCTTGGTGCCACTAAAACTGACAGATGGAGACAACATCTTATGGACGAACCCAAAACCATGCTCAGTTTTGTATTGTCGTCCAGTTCAGTTTACTTTTGTAAAGGAGAGTGAAGCAGTTGTCCTTGAGCTGAAAAAACAAATGGATGAAGAAATTGAGGCCCTTATCCCCACAGAGTGCAATAATAATAATAGGGTGACTCATGAACTAATGATGACGATGATCGACGCTAAAGTTTGCACTTACCTTTCTGAAGCTAGATCAAATGCATCGTGCTACCTGTGCTTAGCAAAGCCTACAGAAATGAACCGCTTAGATGCTGTAACATCAAAAATTGTGTGTTCTGACCTGTATGAATTTGGCTTGTCATCCCTACACGCCCGTATAAATTGTATGGAATGTCTGTTACACATTGCATACAGGCTCGACTTCAAACGGTGGGCAGCGGATGTGATCGGAAGTGATGAGCACAAAGAAATGCTACAGACAAGGAAAAAAAGAATTCAAAATAAATTCAAAGATGAGCTCAATCTGTTGATTGATATAGTAAAACAAGGCTCGGGAACCACCAATGACGGGAATACTGCAAGAAAATTCTTTGAGTTTCCTAATAAAACCGCAGCTATAACCGGTTTGAATGAAGACCTCATCAAAAGATTTGCTGTAATTTTAGAAAAGTTCGTATTATTATACGACTGGTACTACATGTCGTCAACCGTTCAAATTACACTAGTTTACACGGTTTTTGTCCTTGAAATTAAAAGTGTTTTTTTTTTATCACTTGAGATATACTGAGTTTTAAAAAAAATATGAAAAAAATCCAACACGTCACATTTCCTAAATATTTATTATTTTTGACTTACAAAAAAAGGCCTAAAAAAAAAAAAAAAAATGAATTGCCTTAGCTTTTCTCTTGTATTTATTTGTGTCTGTTTCTCTTATAACAGACCAGCAATAATCACCTAACATGGCTTGGTCCCAGTATCCTTGATAATTTTGTTCGAAAAATTTCAAATCCTGATAAAAACGCTCTCCGTGTTCGTCGCTGACTTCTCCGAGATTTTCAGGGAAAAAATCGAGGTGCGAATGAAGGAAATGAATTTTCAGAGACATGCTGACACCCATTCGTTGAAAGAGAGACCGAAATTTTGAAATAACAAAAATATGCTTCTTTCCTTTGTTAGATATAATAAGTTCACCACAAACGTAACAAAAACGGTCAGGATGTGCTTTACACGACCTTTTTGACATTTTAAATACAAATATTTATTTAACTGAACACTACAATGCAGCAAAACTTTAGAATGATTTCAGAACCAACTTGTGGGTAGTCTTAAAATAAAATGTGTTGATAACTTCATTCTTTGACGTAATAAAAATAAAACAAATATGTGAGTGGTTGACCAAAAAGGGACCTCAAGGGAAAATAATTGATTTCGAGTAAATAGGTTAGACCAAAACAAAGCTAAAAGACCACAGATTAAAAAAAAAAAAAAAACGGTTTCCAATCCCTCGGTCCCTTTTTGGTCAACCACTCACATATATGTTTGCATTTAGTTTCTGTCACTAAATAAAACGATGTGAAATTCACTGGAAGGACATGAAATTTATTTTAATTTGTAAACTAGTGTTATTAATCCACATAACGAGAAAAATAATATTGGGCCGATTGGCCGATTGGGACTCTCTCGGAAGAAGCCTCAGAGTCTCGAAACAAAGGTTTTAGGAGGTTTCGAGAACATCATTCGCGGAAAAGAAGTAGGCAGGATTCCAATCAAGACATTTTAAATATGCTTGTTGTTTCTTCGGATCCTTTGCTAAGTGCACAAAGGCCTAAGTTAGTGCCAAGAAAAAGCAGAGCTTTTTTGCTGAAACTCTCGACTTAATTCAATTTCAGGAAACTGAGTTCGAGTTTTTGGATATATCCAATCTGGATGCTGACTCAGAATTGGAGTCTGACAACGAGAGTGATAAGGAAAATTAAAAAAAAAATTATATGTACATATTTGTAAATTTGTATTTGAGTGTGTTTGGGTTTTTTTTTGTAATATTTAATGATATTTTGTCTTTTTTTTTATTTATTTTACTTTATTTTACAAATGCTTAGTATTAATTCCTTAAATTAAATTATTTTGTATATAATATAACCTTTTAGGTTACATAATAAGAGTTTGATAATCTTTTTTCATTTAAATTAATAAAAATGTGTCAAAAAACAGCATTTTTTTGTTTTTTTTTTTTTTGTTTTGTGTGTTCTTAATATTTGGGTTAATCATATCGAACTTTTTAACTTGGACACTAAAAGGGATCATTTTACATGTAAAAATAAATAAAAATATTTTGACGATTTTTAAAAAAAAAACGGCATTAAATTTTTCGTCAAATTGGCAACCAAAAAATCATAAATAATTAGCACTATGACCACCTCCAAGGATATCACGGTTAAACATGCCATTTAGGAGATAATTCGATTTTTCATACTAGCTTCATACAAATTTTTCGTAAAAAAATTATATTTCCTTCGTTTTTGGGCAGAATTAACTCGGGTGTCATTTTTGTACATAGTAATGACTAATAGAAGCGATATCCGGCAAAAAATCAGGCACTTGCAAATTGAAACCCCTAAGTCTAAGAAAGCCGATTTCCAGCCCACCGACCCACCGTGCGATGTGAGATTTTAAAATCAACAGCAACGAAAGTCGTTGCGTGTGTACCTGGCATTATATCCAAGATAAAATTCTGTCTTCAAAAAAAGTTACCAGCGTGAAAACCAGAAGGATTAAATTAAATGTAATCTGGCAACAAAAGCAGTGACCCACCATCTTTTTTGTCACGATGCCTCCCAAGAAGCAACCCGAGAAATCCGGTACGTATTTCTATATTGTGGAAATATAGCAGTGAATCGTGAATGATTACTTAATTATAAGCAATTAGTGCTCTTTGGATTAATTTCAAAACCTAAAAGTCCAGTGGTAAAACAAATGTGTCTGTGGTGGTGACATTTACTTGGCTGAGCCACGCGGTACTTGTTATTGGACCTCGAAATGAATGTATTGCTGTTCGGTTACCTTTTTATTTTGTTATTGGCCAAATAGGTACTAATTCGTTAACTTTCTTTTATTCGTAATTTGTAATGGAACTGTGTTTATTTTGACTTTGAAGGAAAGCATTTTTAATTGAGGTTATGACTTGTCATGTCAATTTTTTTTTCTTGTAGGGTCATCCGGATCCAAGCCTGCGGAAAAGAAGCCCGCCACGGCTAAAACTCCAGCAGCTGCACCTAAAGCTGCTTCTACAACTAGCGCTGCTGCTGCACCTGCACCTAAGCCGGCGACAGCCAAGACGCCAGCGCCCGCCCCTAAGGCGGCTGCACCTAAAGCAGCTCCGGCGGCGAAGCCCGCTGCTGCCAAGCCAGCTTCAGCTCCGGCTGCCAAGCCTGCAGCAGCTGCTGCGAAGCCCGCAGAGAAGAAGCCTGCTTCGGCGCCTACTGCCAAACCAGGCTCTGCCAAAGCTGCTGCCCTGAAAGCTAAGTCTAGTGCAAAGCCTTCAGTGAAGAAAGCTGCAGCTGCTTCAAAACCTAAGCCTAAACCAGCAGCGGCTAAGTTGAAAATCGCGCCCAAGCCCAAGAAGACTGGCATCAAGGGACAAAAGAAACAGGTTGTGAAACCTGTTGCCAAGGCCCTGAAAGCACAGAGAAAGGTATGTGTTCATTAATTATTATGACATTTGATATGTATTATTTGAAATTAGGTTTTGTATTATCCATATCATAGTCTGTTCATATTAAGGGGCTACCCCATGGCACACTAGCGCCACTTTAGTAAAAAAATCAGAAGTCGTTAAATACACAATTAATATAAAATCTGATCAGTGATGCCAGATCTACTGATTTAGCAGTAGATCTACCTGATTTAAAAAAAATCTACTGATCTACTGCCTTGAAAGGAAATCTACCTGCTTTTTTCAAATCAGATCGTATCATCTAGATAATGACGACGTGTCGTGTCATCTGGCCTAGAGACCTAAATAACATGACATTTGTTCAACAACCGTAGTAAGTATTGAAAAATATTGGAGAAGTGTTCCTTGCTTTATCAAATTAATAAAAATTGACGAAGATAAAACATGTCAAATGTCATGAGTTTGGCTTGTGACGTCACATTTGAGTAAAAAATGTACTCAAATGTCTTGATTTTTTTTACGTGAAAACAATAAAAAATACGTCGTGTACAATAATTTTTGGAAATCTATCTGACGGACTAATTAGATTTTTTTGTCATGTACCATATTCAAGCTAAAGTCCTTTTTACCTCATGTGGGTATGACTTTTTTAATCTACTGATTTTTCCTTCAATCTACTGCTAAAACTTTAATTTTTCTACTGATTTCTTCAGATTCCATCTGGCAACACTGAATCTGATAGACAAAATCAATGATTTAGAGTTCTAGATTATTGACGTCTATTTAATTCATTAAAATATACTACACTGTAGTTACAGTTAGAAAAATTGCTAAAAACGGCCGTTTTTTTCCATTTTGTATCTGTATCGACAGCGAACTATGTTTCAATGAGATAGGCAGACGTAAATAATTTACAAGACCAAAAGATTGATTTGGTCTATCAGATTTTATATTAATTGTGTATTTAACGAGTTCTGATTTTTTTACTAAAGTGGCGCTAGTGTGCCATGGGGTAGGCCCTTAAGACTATAATGGATATAAGCTTTATTAGCTAAAATTCTAAGCTAATGTTAATTTAATGGTAGTATTGTTTGTTTTTTATCTGGAAGTACTGTCCTAATTTATAAGAAGAATGTTCACTGATATAAACATGTCTTTGAAATGCTTGGTCAAAAGTTATGTGCTGTGCCTTGAGTTTTTTTTATCATGTTTGAAATAGGTCTGTAGGTTTGCCAAGGATTGCAAACTAAACTGAATACTGAATTCACATAATTGTCATATTCAAAACATCTAGTCTAGCAGGGTTTGTTTCTGATTCTTATTTAGCCTTCATAATTCAAGCATATTATTTACTGTATCTGGGATTGTCTAAGTAAAGATTTAATGTTTTGTTTTTCAAGGTAGTGAAAGGTGAACATGGCAAGCGAGTACGCAAGATCCGCACATCTGTGCACTTCCGCAGGCCCAAGACCTTTGAACCCCCGAGGCACCCCAAGTACCCCAGGAAATCGCTTCCCAAGAGGAATCGGTAAGTAACATTTTGTTGCATCTCATTTATGTGTAAACTTTTATTTATCGAGAAGAAAACTCATCAGGAGGTACTATAGTTTGACTGTGTAAAACTGTATATCTTAGTCAATATTTACCATAGTTTTATTAAATAATCCTGTGTTTGTTTATGAATGTGGCAATAGGAAGCCATGTCATGTCAATTGACATAAGCGGTCAGATGATCCAAATGAGACCCTTTATTTTACTTGTTTCATGAACTTGTGCAATATTATTGTAGATACAAAGTAGAAGACTTATTTTATTCTATCACACTCTTATGGGGCATAATAAACCTCTTAAACGAAGCCAAAAGGCACTTTTTCTGCCTGTCATTATGGTCATATTTTTGCTCTACATCATACCTAGGAACCCTCTAGTTACGTAGATATTGGGGGCAAAGTTTCAACTTTTTGACGAGGGTCAAAGTTTTTTTTTTTAAACAAGTTTTTACTTTAAACACTTCCATGACCCCTGCACTATTCAATTTATCTATCATCACAATGTTTTGAGTGCGTTACATTGAGTTCTACCACAAAACATGATTTTTCACCTCACAAAAAAAGTAATTTTTAGCAATAATTTATGCGTAAAGTTACTTAGTTTGATATAGGTTGACGGCTTCATGAAGAGTCTGTTTACACCCTGTATTTAATGGTTTCGTTTAACATTACAGTATGGATGCCTACAATATCATTAAGTATCCGCTGACATCTGAAGCGGCAATGAAGAAGATTGAAGACAACAATACCTTGGTATTCATTGTTCACACCAGCTCCAACAAGCACCACATCAAGGCTGCCGTGAAGAAGCTGTATGATATCAATGTTGCGAAAGTTAACACCCTCATCAGGTAAATACACTCCTTAATAATGCTAGTATTAACAACTAGCGGACTTGACGCGGTTTTACCCGCATAGTTCCTGTTCCCGTGGGAGTACAGAGATAAAATATAGAGTTGTTACATGACTGAAAGAATTTTTCAAATCAATCCAGTAGGTAGTTTTTAAGTTTATTTGTTAGATACAAATCTTTCCTGTTTCTAATATTAGTATAGATGAAAACATTTTTATGATGATATACTTGTGGGAATCTCATTGATAGATAATGATATCAAAAAACACACTTCTGATACCATCATATTAAACTTTGTTTATAAACTGTTTTAATGAGCAATACTTAAGTTCATGTTCATTTGTTGCAGGCCCGACGGCAAGAAGAAGGCGTACGTACGGCTCGCCAGGGACTATGACGCATTAGATGTTGCCAACAAAATCGGCATCATATAAACTGACGCTGTACTTTATTTTGTAAGAATAAAACACCTAAAATATAATGTCGCGTTATTATTCACTGATAAAGATGCAAAAACTCTTCAAGGTTGTGGTTACGGCAGTCGACTACGGATACACAAGTTTCTAGAAAGGTTCTTTATTTTTATCTAAACCGCTTGACAATCTCGCAAGCTATGAGCTAGAGCCCAAAAAGCTTAAAAACAACCTCATGGCCTCTGTGCATGCCATGAAACGTTTCATTCACGTAATATTTCCATATCAGTTGCAGATCATCATTAGCCTATAATGTTCCCACTGCTGGGACACAGGCCTCCTCTCTATGAGAAGGAATGGTCACAGTCACTCTGAAATAAATAAAAACCGGCCAAGTGCGAGTTTGACTAGCGCACCGAGGGTTCCGTATAAACTTGTAGGTATTTTATTAAACCAGGTACTTACTACGGGTTCCAGATTTTTACATGTACTGCAAGACGCTACACAACTAAGTTTTTTTTTTTTTACAGCTTCAAGGGACAGTAGACCTGAGTTTAAAGAGTGTAAAAAGACCCTTAACAAAGTCGCATGGCCCTTCTCCCCCGTCATTGCGAACATTTTTTTGTTCTAGACCATACCTGGAACCTTCTAGTTTTTTAATACATGTTTTTAATGTAAGATTTTTACTTTAAATACTTTCACGACCCCCGCACTATTCAATCCATTAATCAGGACAATGTTTTAAGTGCGTTAAATTGAGTCCTACCGAAAAACGTGATTTTTCACCAGAAAGAAGTCTTAATTTGATGTACAGAATGCTTGGTTGACGGCTTCGTGAAGGGTCTGCGTTTACATCCTGTATGGTTTTCACCCATTTTTCACCTCGACGCGTTCCCGAGATGACTGTCAACAGGACCCTTCCTGTTGACAGACAGACGGGACAACAAAGTGATCCTTTATGGGTTCTGTTTTTTTCTTTTTAAAATACTGATTTATATGTATGATTTTTTAAATACTGGTTGGAATTGAAAATAGTACATTTTGATACAAGTGGAGAAAGTTTGTTATTGCATTCGAGGCGGAATTATAACACGCGAGCCGTAGGCGAGGGTGTTTTTGGGCCGAGAATTGCGATAACAAATGTCCACGTGTATCAAACGACGTTTTTCAATACACTTTTGAAGAAATAAAATAAAATAACGAAAAATATTTTTGACACTAACTAGAAACTATGATTTTAATTTTCTTTTTTTTCGCTCTTTGTTTGGTTTCGCCAGGTTGAAGGAGAGGCAAAGGTATGAAGCCGTTAAACAGCCTAATATAAATATAGATTTATTTTATATTTTTGAATTCAGAACACAATTATATTGTAATTTGTGTATAAAAGTAACTATTAGTTTTGACGTGACAACGTCTTATAAATTGGTTTGCCGGGTGACACTTCAAGAAACTGGGTCACGTTATGCGGCTCACAATGAGAGCGAGTGAGAGGCACGCGTCCCGCCTAAGAGCGAGAGAGACAGACATAAAAAGTTTATTTTACCACTCAAAGTCGTTGTCACGTAAAACTTTCGCCCGTATACCGACTTTACAGGCAACCAATTTTTTTAATAATCATGTTTATCTATAATATTCTATCTACAAACACAATTCAATATTCAAAAAATATGTATGCCGTAAAGACGCGTAGTGCTTTGCCGAAATTAAAAAAATTGGTTGCCTGTAAAGTCGGTATACGGGCGAAAGTTTTACGTGACAACGACTTTGAGTGGCGCTCTTAGGCGGGCTAACCATGCCCGAGTGGAAGGGACGCGTGCCTCTCACTCGCTCTCATTGTGAGCGCATAACGTGAGCGGAGCGTAACGCAGTTTCTTGAAGTGTCACCCGGCAAACCAATTTATAAGACGTTGTCACGTCAAAAAAAAACATTCACCTCAGGCTATAAGCATTGAACCAATTTGGACTGAGTATAGGTATAGTTATCTGTGGCAATTTTCATTCCCGCACACGTGCGGGAAAATGAAAAAAAACGCACTGGTGTGAAATACATTGCATGTTGTACCTAATGTAGTGCGTTATGGTTACGTTTGAAGTATTATACTACAAAATCGAGGTTCGATCCTACAATTTTTTTAAACTTACTACTAAATGAGTATATTAATTTAATTAAGCTACAAAAAATGGCTCCTCAATCCTTACGGACATCGTTATGGACCAGTTTTCGAGGAAGTGTATTGAAAAATATTTTTGTTTTGGATAGTCCATTTACCGAGGAAGGTTATAGGCTATATAACATCACGCTACGATCAATAGGAGGGGAGCATAAATGAAAAATGTTGCAAAACGGGGAAAATTTATTCCTTTTGTGAGCTTTTTCTCTCGTTATGTGACTCAGACGAAGTTGCGTGGGTCAGCAGCTAGTCGTAACATAAAATTATGTTTTTTGTAATCCCTAAAGGGTCACAGAGGTGTCCCTAACAAGTACACTCCCATTTCGCCAGTTATTATGTTATGGCGCTGTCAACACCAAAATCGCGCACACTATCTATTTGTATGGGAGTAAACGGGACGTCACTATAACTGGGCGGCTAGGTTTTAGACGAAAATAATGAATAAATATTAAAATAAAAAAACGTGTGGATTATTTGTGAAATATGACTCGTTATCGGTTTAGGTATGAAAGTAGTGATTATAAAAAACAACACTAGTTTCATCATGGAACTGCTAATGGTACTAGTGACAATGAAGGACTATTACGCGCCATATCATGTGATTAAATTAAACCGATCGCGCTACGTCTACTGAAGAATTACTTTGTCCTTGCTATTTGTGTCCATCTAAAGATCAAATCTCTTCCCGTGTTGGGGTGGCCTATTTTTAACTGAACCGCGCTCTGCCCGCAGTCGTTACTTTTATACATAATTAACATAATTTACAAGGCAATTTCAACATAATAGAGGTAGGTATGACGGTTTCTACTAGGTATGGACAACTAGGTACAGTACTTTCTCAAGTTATTATGCCTTGTGACTGGGACTATAGCTTTGATTTTCTTTTTTGTATTTTTGACTTTCAAAAGTGCCGTAATGGTCTAATTGAAATAAATGCTTTGAGTTTGAGTTTGAGTATAAGGTCAGGTAGGTTTAAGAGACAGGTTTTTTTTTATAAAGTGTAACTCCTTAGAGCCAGAGTCGATCAATCGTTCATCTCTGCTAATCATAGTTCACTGCTAAGCTAAACACACCTATAGGTAAACTGGGTCTGCTCTTGTAGGATCATACTAATATAAATACATTCTCATCATTTCCATATCGTCAATAAAATCGTCGTATTTGTCAAGATCCTATTAACTCCTTTTTACCTGACTGCGCCAGAAGTAGGGTTATGTTTTGTGTCCGTTTCGACCGCGCGGCCACGGCCTTTTTTTTTAAAAAAAAAACTATGCCAAAATTTTGTAAAAGTTGATTCCCAAAACCATAAATTTGTCAAAGTTATGGTTAAAAAGTTATAAAGGTTTGAACGTGGCCGCGCCATCGAAACGCGGACAACCACGTGGCCACGGAGATCTTTAAAACTAAGCGTTGCAGAGTCCTGAAATTTAGGTAAATAACAGATTGAATTTGTAAAAAATATACAAAAAAATCCTAGGTTTATATTTTAGGAGCTGTAAGACTAAAATCCCATGGCCGCGCCATTGAAACGGTGAAAAATACGTTATCGCCGATATCTCGCTGAAGAAGCATCGCAGAGGACTGAAGTTTTTTGTAAAACCTAGATTTGAATTTGTCAAAACTCGTATAAATACACAAAACAATCCTAGCTTTATATTTCAGGAGCTGTAGTACGGTATCGCTTAGAACCTTCAAAACGTTCTGAATGTTTGGTTAGGGTGACCATGACTTATTGCTTACTGAAAACTTCCACCCATTGCATTACAAATTATTTCTCAAGGTTTATAAATTAAATTATAATGTTAAGAAACAAAAACATGTTTATTTCTTAAAAAAATCACATAAATCACAGATTGCTAACTTACATATTTCTGACAAAACCACAAATCACTGATTATTTTCTTACACTAAGAATATTTTTTATAATCAAAAAAATAAACTAAAATGAAACGATAAGTTCATCATCATCATCATCAGCCTATTAATGTTCCCACTGCTGGGACACAGGCCTCCTCTGATCCTCCCTGCTATAGCCCATTCCCTCTCCACCATCACAATCATCCACCACGCTGGCCCAGTGCGGATTGGTAGATGTTAGTCGATGTCAAACGATAAGATACAAAAACATAATTATGTTTATAAGAAATAAACATACGACTTCATTTTTATTTAATTTAGGATCCTTGAGAAATAATTTCTAATACAATAGGTGGAAAGTTTTCTGTAAACAATAAGTCATGATTTCTCTATCGAAACATTCAAAACGTTATTACAGGGTTTATTTATATTTAAAAAAAAACTTTTTTTGCATAATATCGTTAGTTCTACTTAATTAGGTCTTGTTTACAAAAAAAAATCAAGCTAATACTTACTTTCTTCTATAAATAATCACGACTTATTTCTAAGCAATACCGTACTACAGCTCCTAAAATATAAACCTAGGATTTTTTGTGCATTTTTACAAGTTTTGACAAATTCAAATCTGTGTTTTACAAAAAACTTCAGACCTCTCTGCGATGCTTTTACAGCGAGATATCGGCGATAACGTATTTTTCACCGTTTCGATGGCGCGGCCATGGGGTTTTAAGTCTTACAGCTCCTAAGATATAAACCTAGGATTTTTTTGTATATTTAAAAAAAAAATACAAATTCAATCTGATAAATACCTAAATTTCAGGTCTCTGCAACGCTTAGTTTTAAAGATCTCCGTGGCCGCGCGGTTCTCCGCGTTTCGATGGCGCGGCCACCCTTATAACTTTTTAACCATAACTTTGACAAATTTATGGTTTTGGGAATCAACTTTTACAAAATCATGGCAGAGTTTTTTTAAAAAAAAAAACGCCGTGGCCGCGCGGTCGAAACACGCACTATGTTTTTCGAGAGTAGGTATGTATGATAATTGTTTGGCACGCTCTGTGGCCTGAACGGCTCGATGAAGTGCTCATCATGAGGATTTTAAAATGGTTTAAGTATTTAGGTAACTAAAAAGTGTAAAATAAAAAAATATATATAATTAAAAAACCCCGACTGCCTAAAAAATAACTAAAAACTTTAAATAATAACTGAAAAGAATAAAACAAGTTCAGGAGACAAGACATATTGACTGCAACAGTCGGGCGATTATATAGTGTATTATCTATGGTCGGGCGGGACCAATTAATCTAGCTAGACTAAAATCATTACTATCCAATGGTCCCGACCCCGTATATATAGATGCTCTGTGGTCCCGACTGTTGCTGTGATTCTATATTTTTCTTTTTCATCCCTTCTATTCGAAAAGTGTCGTTTTGTTCCCCTTTTAGCGGGAGCAAAGTAGCTCTTTTCTCCACTAGACTTTTTAGCGGGCAGTAATGAGATTTGAATTTGGAACATGAATCGTTCATTGAAATCGAACGAAAATTGTATAAATTACTGGCTGTATACGTGTTTACTGTACGGTGCGGGGGTCAGCACCCGTATTGTACAAAATATTAAATTAAGAGCTGCAGATAGTTCGCCCATACCGTTGTCACCGCGCTCTTCTACATCAAAGGAACCTTTTACTGAGCACCAGCCAGATACTGAGATTGCAAACACTCAAAATACTGGATGACTTTTTTATCACTTTCCAAAAAAAATGGGTATATTCGGTGAATGGAGTAGAAGCTTAAGGCATACCTAGTTTTGTTTTTCTTTTTTTTCACAGTTTAGAAAAGAATTGATCCATCATCAAAAAACGCTACAAATTTCAAGTAAACTTTTCATATTAGAACAAAGAAAGATAAATTAAAAAACAAAAAAGTAAAATATCGAATTTCAAATCAAACGAAAAAATATACTTACTTATGTATTTTTTTTAATTTCGAAATAGAAAAATACTATGTGTGGCATTTGCTTCTACTCCGTTCACCTATTATACCCATTTTATTTTGAAAGTGATAAAAATGTCATCCTGTATAAATAAATCCACAACTATATCAATCCCAAACAAAACACACACAGAGACAATACATTTTCAAAATTTCGCCAGTGTATTAGATATAAATATAAATTTGTAATTGACCTTTTTTACATTCATGTCATTTTTTTAATTAAACTTATTCATTAATTACTTAAAAGTGTCTCTTATTTATTTTCTCATAGAACGAGATGAAAAGTAGAGTATATGACTCGTGAGCAATAGTAGATATCATAAGGGAGCAAAATCATATTTTTACGGCGAGGGCGCTTTTTTGAATCCAGAGCGAAGTGAGGGATTCTAGAGTAGAATCCCGAGCGTAGCGAGGGATTCTTTAATAGAATCCTGAACGTAGCGAGGGATTCAAAGTACGTCGCCCGAGCCAAAAATATATTTTGCGCCCGAGTGATACACTCTACTTTTCATCACCCACTATGAGAAAATAAAAGGCGCCTCATAATTTTAACCGATTTCAAAAAGGAGGAGTTTCTCAATTCGACTGGTTTTTTTAAATGTATTTACACCGATTATGCTAATATTTATGAGCCGATTGACGTGATTATTCTTTAGTTTGATGCGGAATAGTTGCCATTTGGTCCTATAAAAATTTAACATAGTTTGGCCCAGTAGTTTTCATTTTATGAACATTTTTACTTCAGTCGTGTGGTCTAATTTCAACATGTAAAATAAATGCATACCTAATATTTGGATAGGATATTACAACTAAAAATGGAAAAATAAAAAAACTTTTTTGCAAAAAATAAAACCAACTTCACAAAACACAAAAACGTTAAAAATAACTTTAGCTTCAGAATTCGGCGACAAAAAAAAACTAAATGAATCAAACAAAGGTCACCGACTTCTGAAGATCTAAAGTTATTTTTCACTTTTTTGTGTTTTTAGGGTTCCGTACCCAAAGGGTAAAAACGGAACTCTATTACTAAGACTTCGCTGTCTGTCCGTCTGTCCGTCTGTGTGTCACCAGGCTGTATCTCATGAACCGTGACAGCTAGACAGTTGAAATTTTCACAGATAATGTATTTCTGTTGCCGCTATAACCACAAATACTAAATATAGTCAATGGTACGGAACCCTTCGTGTGCGAGTCCGATTCGCACTTGGCCGGTTTTTTTATTCACTGTCACTTGAAGAACTCATTTTTCAAAACAAAACCATGAATTTTTAACAATTCATGAAAATTGACGAAAACGCGGTCTGTAGTTCGCGCGTTTTTAATTTGATTTCGCCGGCGGCGCGACTTTGGGCTGTCGTACCAGCCAGTCTTTATTCAAACAATATTTGCGTTCGATTTCTTTCGGCGCTGAACACTAAGATGTTCCAAATTCAAAAAGTGCGCCGCAAAGATAATTGCGGCGCACTTATAAAGAGGATTAAAAACTCATTACTGCCCGCTAAAAGTTTATTATAGAAAACACCACCTTTGGGTGCACTTATGGGCGAACCAAGTCGTCCTTTTCGAATAGATGGGATGAAAACATATTTTTCCCTCAGGCGATGTACTTTGAATCCCTCGCTACGCTCAGGATTCTATTTTAGAATCCCTCGCTATGCTCGGGATTCTATTCTAGAATCCTTCGCTTCGCTCTGGAATCAAAATAGCGCCCTCGCCGTAAAAATACTATTTTGCTCCCTTGTCATACAATCTACTATTTTTTTTTCAAAATTTCTCGCTCTTGGTTCTAATATGAAAAGTTTACTTGAAATTTGTAGCGTTTTTTGATGATGGATCTTTTTTTTTTCTAAGCTGTGGAAAAAAGAAAAAAAACTGGGTAGGTACCTATGCCTTAAGCTTCTACTCCGTTCACCATTAACCAATACCGTTCACCGTTACCCATTTGTTTTGGAAAGTGATAAAAAAGTCATCCGATAATATAGTGATGAGTTGTTGATGTTTAGGTTTAGGTTGTATTCTAATAGAGGTATAGGCTTTGCGTGTGCCAAATTCCCACGTTTTTGTGCCTGTGCGTTTCTGTGTTAGCCTCATCCATCAAGGATATAATTACCTGAGATGGCGTTCCTTCAAATTTGTGTTCTACTCGGAAAGTGTCTTGCAAGAAAACGATTTCGTGCTTCTCATACCTTCTCGAGGATGTTATTATCTTAGCCCGTTCACTCTTCTGCTGGACTCTTCAAGTCAAATCTAATAGAAAAAGAATAAAACCTAGATCGATTGGACCTAGAAAATGAAGAACGTGGTGTCATGCGTCACTGGGCATCCCTATTCCGCCACTGCTTCCACGTTCCATGCATCGTTCCATCTTATCTCGGTTGGACTTCGGCTTGAAGGAAACAATTCGTCTACCTATAGATTCTACTTGCGCAACTCACGATGGAGTGTTTTATTTATTGTTATTGTTTTGCGAATAAACTTGGAGTGGAAAGGAAACAATAAACTGACCCATCTCTGTACCTAATGATTCGCACGTGATAGTTGCCGTGTCGAACTCGTGATTAATCGATTTCTATAGTGTACTTTTGTGCATTTTTTATTTAAACATGTTTTTAACCCTTAATCGGGCCGAACAAAAAAAACAACTTTTCATGGTTTAAGTGTAAGTTCTTGTATCATGTTAGATAGCAGTGTACATAAAATACAATATAAATTACTGAAACTGAAAAAAAAGGTTTTTTTCGTGTGGGAAATTGTTTCCCTTTGCCCGTTTAAGAAAAACCCCAGTGGGAAATTATTTCCCTTTGCCCGATTACGTCTATAAATTTTAATAGACTAGTAACTTACCCTGACTTTACTTTTGAAGTTATGTTCCTCAATCCTCAACTAAATGTGCACAGAGTTGTTTACTTGGAAGTGAGGTATTATAGGATTCAATAAAAAATAAAAACAATGTGAAAAAAAAAAAAACAGCCAAATGAAATTGTTTGAAACAGTCTTGCGGGCATAATGAAACCTTCCTTTTTTGGCTTTACCGCAGTCGGGTAATAAACAAAATTACTTAATGAAAAATAAAAAAATCGACAGACATAAATCCCTACATTTTATATATATTGAAGCAATATGGAGTTCAGGAACGGGCAATTGTAACTATTTTCCCACTTCATCATCTGCCTAGCCTTTTCCCAACTGTGTTGGGGTCGGCTTCCAGTTTTACCGAATGCAGCTGAAACTATTTTCCCACTTGCAAGACAATATTTCAAATGAATAAAATCCACACAAATAATACATTTTTGCATTGAATATCATAACAACATAACACAGAATATAATATATTACTCAGTACCGGATCAAATATCTACTTATCAGAATCTTTCTTGAAGAAACTTAACAGAATTATGTCTCCACTAGATGAAAAACGTGCAGTTTTTTCAAAAGTGTCGTTAATCTGATTTTGACGTTGACATTTGACGTTTGAAAGAGTGGGGTTGTCAATAAAATAAATCAGTAACTAATTAAGAATATATTTGGGTTTAAAATAGTCTGGGGAGTTGCCATTTAAAAAAGATTTGAGTATTTATGACTTGGCTGTCGGGGTGGGAAAATACTTCCTTGTGCCCGATTAAGGGATTTTTACTTTAAACATCTCCACGACCCCCGTACTATTCAATCCATCCATCAGCACAATGTTTTGAGTGCGTTACATTGAGTTCTACCACAACCATGATTTTTCATCCCAAAAAAAAGTCGTTTCCCAGCAATAATTTTTGCGTAAAGTTACTTAGTTTGATGAACAGAATGCTTGGTTGACGGCTTCGTGATCAGGTCTTTTACACCCTGTATAATATGAAAATAGTATATTATGATACAAGTGAGCTAAGTTGCTCATCATACACGAGGCTGTGGGTTGCAGCCCGAGCCTTAGACGAGGGCGTAAATCAGCCGAGTGTCTAGTGAGCAAGTTGCTCACGAGTTTCATACGCACTTTTTCAACACACTTCGAGGAAAAAACAAACATGCAGCAACAAATGCGATACAAACAAAATATGAAAATGATGGGAAATGGCGCGCAAGTTTTTTTTATTTTTGCACGCGCCACATGTACCTAAGGTCATTGATTACTTATAGCCATACAGCCTACTTCAAAATTATAATATTAGTCATAAAATAAAAATAAATTTTACCTAAGTAGGTAGGTATAGCAAATTATTGTAAATTAAATAATTTGATAATAATAAATGTTTTTTCGTCTTAATTATGGACACATTAATTATTTATTCCAAAAATGTAAATGGATTTTCAGCGGCATAAAACCTCTTTGTTGTTACAAAAAAATAAACTGTATTAACCCGGTTAAATTGAAAATGCACTGCTTACTCGCATATTATTAGCAGTTAGGTACTAACTTAACTTTGTAGGGATAATTCTATTATGCACTAGTATGTAATATCATTATGCACGTGTGGGTAATAGTTCGGTTTATGGCCCTAAGAACGATGTAATAAGGCTCACTTTACGAGCAAGTGTGTTGAAAATTAATAAATAGTCGAGTGCAATTTGACAATGAGGTGGAACGAAGTTTATAGTGGTCGGATTTTCATGGGACTTTTTTTATTGAGTTCCTTGAGGAGTTGCTATAAACTTCGTTCCACATTTTCAGTATTTTTTGTCTAATTGCACTCGGCTAAAACATAGCCCATTGTTTCAATTTTAAACACATCTATAGGTAATCCTTAATAATACAGGGTGGTTAATAATACACCCTGTATATTATCACGAAGTCGTTAACCAAGCATTCTGTTAAAGCTGGGAAACGACTTAAAAAACAAACTTGTGAAAAAGTTGGAACTTCGACCTACTTATAATAATATCTCCTTAACTAGAACAAAACAATGATCGCAATGACGGGGAGAACAAGTGCCTTTCGGCGAAGTATTATATTATCTGTGCTTTCGGCTTCGCTATGGGGCTATTTACACCTTAGAATCATTTATAATAGGAATATATACCTACCACAGATTACCTAATTTAAGTAGGTACCTACCTATCTTCCTACCTATCCTCTGGAACTTCTAGATTACCTAATCGTCGAAAAAATGTTTTATCATCATGAGTCTTAAAAAATTGTAGATAGGCAAGTTAGGCACCGACTATCAGTCCACTAAATTATGATTTTCGCGTAATCGCTATTAACCTTTACCGTTGTGATTGTCACAGATTAAAATTGAATTATGTAGGTACCTGTTATATTTAGAAAAGATAGCTCATTAATACTTACCTAAGTAAGTGTCACTGGTGCCGATTCCCTTGTTCACAAACTAAACTAAATTTAAGTTGAATGCATCTTTTTCTTTCTATTTCATTATGAAAAGGACAGAAGATAAATATTAGTTTAATCCTGTCAAATTAGTCAGCACCTGACGTAATTTGATGTAGGTAATTTTAGTAGTCAACTTTTTAATCGCGTCTAAAACTTGTATGGCGCTGATTAATTTGACAGAACATAACTAAAATTTATCTTCTGTCCTTTTCTTAATGAAATAGAAAGAAAAAGATGCACTGAACTTAAATTTGGTTAAGTTTGTAAACAAGGGAATCGGCACCACTGTCTCATTTAATATAATATAAACGCGAGAGTTGTAAATACTTCCAAAAGAATAAATGTTTGCTCGAAATTCAGATAGATGATGGATATTACCTACATAAGTAGAGACCTAGACAGCATTAGGTAGGTACCAAAGCTTAAGGGCCTATATACCTACCTACTACCCCAAATGGCTCATGAATCATGATCCTCCGTTACGCCTAAAATACTGCAGCATTAATTTTGAAATAAATATAAGTATGGTAAAGTTGAGGTAATTCCATAAACTTTTCTCGATAGAAACAAATTCCTAAGTTACCTCCAAATCGAAAAATAAACCGCTGGTATTCTAAAAGTACTTCAAATTAGATCATGAAACTTTGCATATTAACTGAACTCTATAAAGCAGGTCTTATGTTTCCTATTTTTTCCAAAACGCGAAAATTTGATTTCATAAAGAAAACCGTCCAAGAGCGTGTCGGGCCACGCTCAGTGTAGGGTTCCGTAGTTTCCCGTCCGTCACAATAAGTGTTCCCACTTATGAGTTTAAAGGTGGGTATCCATTATGTAAAAATGCTTGCATATACGAATATACTTACTACAAACTTATAGTCCAGAAATTATTTTGTACAACTTTTTGTCTTTTTTGTACAAAAACTGTTGTTTCCATCAAGTTCAAAATGATTTTCCTAGAAAGTCCTTATAAAGTTCTACTTTTCAGATTAAAAAAAAAATCACTTCCCACTTTACATATAGGGGGGCTACCCTAATAAATTTCCAATTTTTATTTTACCACTTTGTTGGCGTGATTGATATACATATTGGTACCAAATTTCAGGTCACGGTCACGGAGATTAAGCGAGGACGGACGGACGGACAGACATGGCGAAACTATAAGGGTTCCTAGTTGACTACGGAACCCTAATACATAAAAACCACCCATTTCGCACTATTCGGCCTGCAGTGACTGACGTAACAACCACTTTGTAGTGCAAGCTAATTAGAACGTTATTCTACAGTTTATCAAACGAAGTTTGAACCACCACAAATAGAGTTGCTAATTTGAGGTAGTATAGGACCTTATGGACCCACGGTTAATCCATCAGGTAGAGATACTTAGGAGGCGTTACATTACACGCTTCCAATCGCAACAATGCCGCTTTGCCAGTTCAACAATATAACAGTACGCCAGTAATCCTCGAATGGTTTAAGCAGAGGCGTACCTACCTTTACCTAAATAGTACACCCACATTTCGTCATTTTTGTTTATGTCCCATGTTTTAGGGGGCGAGCTTATTGCCAGTTCAATGACAACATTAATTAAAGATGTAGTTGAGCAGATGTTTTCTTTTTTTTCAAACGAAGACAAACAATTTGTTTCAATTGGGCCATTATAGAAGGCACTTTTGAACGTTAAAATTTAAAACAAAGGAAATAGAATTGATTCTAAAAGCAAGGAATTAGGAATTTCCTTCAGAATCTTTAGAAAATAGTAGCTTTCAAAAAACGGAAATAAAAAATTGTCTACCACTAGCCTAAGATCGAAGATACTAAAATTGCTGAGCGTGCTATAGGCAACCTCTAGCAAATGACGGTTCTTCCGATCCGACTGAACTTCCAAGCGACAGAAAAGATTTTGTTCAATCTGTGCAGGCTGCTAGATGTGGCGCACGCGCAACCTAGAATGCGTAACAAAATTTAACACTGCTATTGAGAGGATTGCTATAGAGGTTTTGCGTTGTGTTTTCAACAATTTAATTGTCTTTGATGCTACTAAACTACCTACATATAACAGGGGTAATTTTTTATTTCCGTAGTTTTTTGTTCATCAGACATAACTCACCTGACGGCTTATGACGTAATAATGATTTTATAATACTTACACTAAAACAAGATTCCTATGTCGAGTCGACTAGTTAAAAAACGAGTTTCCCTTTTGCAGTACAAGCTGTACGCAGCTGCAGTTTGGAGGTTTGCTCTCGTATGCGCACCTAAAAAATACTACAGTACATCTAAGTTAGTTATTGCACCTAATTTCTTCAAATTGATGTTATTTAAGCAGTTTTTTAAGACTAAAACTATTTGTTCTAGCACATCAAAAAAAAAAATATAGGTATTCATCATATTTCAACGACCTTTGACGGACTCGATACTTAATTGGACGAAATCGGCTCGATAGAAAATAATTGCAAAGATTGGTCATAAAATTATCATTAACGGTTCTATGTCTTTATTTTTTTTGACGTGCCATACGTCAAAAAAATAAAAGAATCGAGTCTGCAATTAAAAACATGAAGTCAACATAATTATTCCTAAACCGCTAACGAGTCATAATTTCACAAATAATCCACTTTTCTTTTATTTCAATATTTTATTCATTATTTTCTTCTAAAACCTGGCTGCCCGGTAATAGTTACGTCTCGTTTGCTCCCATACAAATAGACAGTGTGCGCGATTTTGGTGTTGATAGCGCCTTATGAGTAGCTAAATGCTATTTATATTTATTGCAGGCGTCCGCGCGTCCGTCGTGGCCACAGCACGCCGCGGCAGCCTGACTGGCCGTCACCTTGAGGTTCTGACCTGTTATTGCGTCACATAATCATACATATTAAAATGGAGGGCGACGTGTTTTTTCCGCAACATCATGTATTTTAAATCTAAACATATTGAACAGTTTAAATCGCCTCGTCTGTTAGAAAATTCAAGTTTTGCTTCGCCAAAACCTTGATTAAGTTAGTAATAAAATTAATAACCTTGGGGCAATATTGGGCCTGTTTGATTATAGCTACTTTTAATACTTACTAGTACTACTTACATAACGACCATTTATCACACAGCAACTTAATAACTTCAGTGATATTATTTTTGGTTCTTATTTTTTGTTACAATCAAGCTTTTTATAAAAAGGAAAAGAAGAAATTTAGGTCAACATTGATCAACATTGAACGCGTATACAAGTTCTGCGTTCGTGCTATTAACCGGAAGAGTTTTCTCGTGAGGCTGCAGGATCAAGTTATGTCTGCAATAAAAATCTCTCTATCGGGGGGAATTAAAACTAAACTCCCCCCGAGTTTAGTTTTAATTCAGTTGCAAGACTTGCAATATTTGACGAATACATAGGTACAAACCACCTAACTAACGAGCAAGATACTTAGTTACCTTTAAACTTATAAGTATTGTAACCGGGAAAGACCTAAATTCATTTAGGTCTTTCCCGGTTGCCACAATACTTAAAGCGCTGCGTACCTACAAGGTTTAGTCAGTTGATTTACCTATTATTCCGTTTCCACTGACGATACAGTTCCGCTTTAGTGACGACTTTCTCGAGGTCGCTCGCACTTAGGGTTACCATATCTCAGGATTTGTCCTGAGATTTCAGGATTTTTGGACTCTTCTCAGGATTGCGGCTGGATTTTGCAAATCTCATGAAATCTCAGGATTTTTTGAATTTTCAATAAAATACAGCTTACATTTTAAAGATCGCTCTAATAAAATGTTAAACAAACTAAAAATAATCTTCCTTTGGTAATAATTGCACAATTAAAATCAATAAGTACTTATTTATCCAAGTAGGTACTTAATCAGTTTTATAAGTAAGGTTTTTTCTTTAATTATGGATTTATCAAATTATATTGAATACCCCGCCCCCCCGCGCTTCGAGTGCGATGTGCAACACGTGAGTGAGGTCCACAGTGTAGGTATATAAACGATAATATTACGACTTTTTAAAATTGTTAAACTTAACAATTTAAAAAAGTTTGAGAATTTTTGAAACTAAAAAATCTCAGGATTTTTCAATGGAAATCAGGCTTTTTCTTCGGACTTTTGATTGTTTCATCTGGTAACCCTACTCGCACTGGAAATACTTTTTTGTTTCAGTTGCATAAAACACATAACATCACGCCTTTATCCCCCGAAGGGTTATGCAGACCTTGTTTTTTTTTCACTTTTCTGTCTGTCGACTTGTTACGTCCTTGTAGTAAGCTGTTTATGTGCGTAGATACTTAGCTATCTATGTGCTGTGATGACTAATGTAAACATCAAAAATGCTCTAACATCATGACGATTATTTTTTATTGCAAATATGATACCTACCTACATACTTATCAATTTTTGCTAAGTCATTATTACGAGAACAAAACGTGATTTGTTATGATTATACAAAGGTTCTGTTCTGCCGTTCGTGATTGATATCGTTTTGGAGAACAAGTTAGGTATTAGCGCGGGCCAGTTTACCACGGGAAAAAACTATCGTGTTTAAACCGACCCATTGGGATTTGATTTCATGAGAATGAAAAAAGGTACGAAATAAAACGTAAGTATCAGAATATACTAGTACTTTACCTATATAATTAAGCATACATCATTATTTTCAGGTCGTTCTGAGGCCACCCATAAACTCTATTTTTTTTTTTTCAACAAAATTCACATAATATATATTTTTTTAGTTTTTTTTTTAATCACGAAAAATTTGTTTTTTTTTTTAAATCACGAAAAATTTGATTAATTTACCTATCATCATTCTCTTGCCCTTATCCCAATTCATTTGGGGTCGGCGCAGCATGTCTTCTTCTCCCATACTTCTCTATTTTTCGTCATCTCATCAGACACTTCTTTTCTTGCCATATCATTCTTAACACAGTCCATCCATCGTTTCTTTGGTCTTTCTCTACTCATATACCCATCCACATTCATACTCAAAACTTTCCTCATTAATTTACCTATATAAATATTTAAAAAAAAATATAATATAATTTTTGTTATTTTTTTTTAACAAGAAAAAAATATGGTGGTGGTGAAAGTGATTTGTGATAGTGATTGTGATAATGATGGTGATAGTGATAGTGATGGTGATGGTGATTATGATGGTGATAGTGATGGTGATGGTGATTTCGATGGTGATGGTGATAATGATGGTGATGGTGATAGTGATGGTGATTTCGATTGTGATGGTGATAGTGATGGTGATAATGACGGTGATTCTGATGGTATTGGTGATAATGATGGGTATAGTGATGGCGACAGTGATAATGATGGTGATATTGATGGTGATGGTGATTATGATAGTGATGGTGACTGGGATGGTAATGGTGATGGTGGTCACTATCATAATCACTATCATCGTTATCACAATCGTTATCATCGTTATCACAATCATTATCATCGTAATCACAATCGTTATCACAATCACCATCACCATGATTATCCCCATCACCATCCCAATCACCATCATGATCACCATCACTATCACTATCATTATCACAATGCCAATCACTCAAAACCATCACCATCATTATCACCATCCCAATCACCATCATAATCACTATCATTATCATAATCTACATCACTATCACCGTCATTATCACCATCACCACCACAATCACTATCACCATCACAATCACCAACACAATCACCATCACCATCATTATCACCATTACCATCACAATCACCATCACTATCACCATCATAATCACCATCACTATCACCGTCATTATCACCATCACCATCACAATTTGTGGATTGAAAATCGGTGGTGCCTTCATCGTATTATTATTATCCGAGATCTAGATAAAAGCACTGCATGCTGCTTTTTGTTTAGTGCCCAAGTACCTATTAAAGTTAAGTTACCTATCTAGAACATAGGTACTATCGGGGTCTTTTCCGCCTGACCATTTTAAAACTTTTTCGCTTAAATCATGCGGAGGCGCCGAGCCACGCCCCCTTAAAGTTTGGGCCTATTAGGAAAGCGTCAACTTTGGCGCGCAATGTAACAATAACTCTCGATTGGCGTGCGTCGTCAATACGCTCGGCCGATTCGGTATCTTTTCATTCATTTTTTCTTCACAAAGTCAACGGGGCGGGGCTAGAGAGCGTTTTTATGTTGCGAGTGCAAGCAAAAATGAGCTTAGTGGGTGGTGGTCAGGCGGGAGTGTCCTCGATAGTACCTATTTACCTACTTTATAAATTTTCCTATCTATTCAAGTATGTACTCAGGTAGGTACTTAAACGAGTAACGAACGACACTCAGAATTTTCCTTAAATTCAATGACAACCATTTTGTCTTGTGGCTAGTGTGGAATGGAAAATAATAGGCAAGTAAATAGGTACAAACTGTGGATTCTCACAGGAAAATGTAAAGTAATAACTACAAAGTCGTGTTTTCTGAGACTTGTGCGTCACTCTATCCTCTGAGCTAGGTTTACATTATTGTCCGTATTTGATGTGTGGTGTCTCTCTCTACTCTAGTTCTTTATGGGCTTTCGCTAGTCTGCGAAAGCCCTTCGACAGTCACGACTATCTTAAGACAGATTATAAAGGGAATTAATACCTAGTCTGTCTCGCTCGCACTAGTAGGGCAATAGTCTGTCTTAAGACAGTCGTCGTGACTATAGTGTGTGATGTGAAAGCCCTAACACAAGAAACACAAAATGGCTGAGTCAAACAGCGTTATTTGCAATAGGTAGGCTTTCCTAACATGTTCATTATTTACGATTTCTCCAAAATAAAAACCTAGGCAGATGATGACCCTAGAAAAGATACACACTATGCACAAAGTCGGATCTACAGATTTAGAAATACTTATCTGAGTACCTACGTGGCAGGGGCGTAGCTACCTACGTGGCAGGGGCGTAACTACCGCCGTATATGCCGTATCAATTATACGGGGCCCCTGGGCCACGGGGGCCCCCAACGTGAGTAAGCAAAAGTTAAAAACTTCCCAATTTTTTTTTTCAGAAATAAATCTGTTTGCCGAAACAAAAGCAAGGAGAGTGTATATTTAATTTGAATTGTTTGTAAAATTTTTGGAAAAAGTGACAGATAAATAATTATGATGAACAAACCGTACTGCGATCGCGATCGCCAACCCGCCTGCCAAGCGTGGCGCTTATGGCGAAACCCCCCCTTGGGGGAGGCCTATGTCCAGCAGTGGACGTCTTGCGGCTGAGATTGTGATGGTGGTGGAACAAATATTTCTTCCAATGGGGATGGCAACTGTGTACCAATGGCGCTACCATAGCTTGTACCAAGCGTCGTCATTTGAAAATCTGTCAATGTCATTTTATATTTCAAAATAGCTTGTCCTCATTGGACAGATTGGGACTAAGCTATGGACACGCCATCTACAATCAGCTTTGACCAGCCTTCCCCATTTATGCAAACAGTTATTTTTTTGTGAGAAATCACAATTATTTCCCTAGGGGCCCCTAAACAAATTTTTATAAGAGGCCCCGCCAAGGGCGCCAAGGCACGCTACGCCACTGCTACGTGGTAACCGTTTGTGCCTCAATGTTCCACCGAGAAGCACTGTGTATTGTAACGAGAGTTTTTGATTTATATTTCGCTTTCGACCTACGTAAAAAATCAGGCAATTTTTCTCCGGGAAACTTATTTGTAGATTTGGTAGGTAACCGTCTGAGCCATATTTTCGACACTGACAACCTTTGAACCTACCGACCTACACTTGTTAATATTGCATCGTTAGAAACCTATCTCATAATGTTTGTAATAAGGTAATAAAACTTACCTACTGGCTATCTTATTAAATTAGGTACTGGACACTGGTCCTCCGCCCATTCATTTCTGAGTCGTCGGACTTTGCACATTGAACCAGGATTACGGACGATGCGCGATGTTTTTAGATAACAATCTGCATAATCATTTTTGTCGTAACCTTGTAGGACCTACGAAACAGTCGACACTATGATGTTGGAACCAGCCTCATTACTTATCATTGTCCCTAAAACAATGTTTTATCAATCACATCAAGGCATGCTATTGTTTGAAATAAAAATCACAAACACATCATAGTGACTTTACAAAACTTAGTGTATTCACTGTATTGACACAAAAAAATGTCATTATGATAGGATGATTATTTACGTTGACATTAAATCAGCGCCTTTTCTAACTATTAATTTAAATGTAGGTAGGTACCTACCTAAAAGGAGAAATAAAGTGTTCTTGTCGCCAACATTGGGCATTGCTAACCTAGCTACTACCCTGCATGTAAAGTGCTGAAGAACCTACATCAAAGTGTTCAGACTACAATCAAGTACGGTCTATCCACAGTATCCATACTACGATATTTCTTCATGGTTGTTGCGCTTGCGCAAATAAGACTACACCAGCCTATTACACACAGTCACTATAATAATTTGACTTAGCCATAATAGGTATTAGCTTGACCTTGTATAATGCATTGCCAGTATTCGCAATACAACCACTTACGAGCATTAGGGCGCATACACGTAGAACGCTGGCTACCGGCGCGCGGCGCCGATCTGCCAGCGCTTACGGACAGGTCCCTCAGAGTGCAGGTGGAACCGCACATAGTGCAGGACAGGAGGTGAACAATAGTTTGCGTTGAGGCACCGCAGACAAACTTGGCTTCATCGGAATACCCTCACCGGACCAGGTTGTATCTGCAGTGGCCCACCTGGCTTCGCAAACGGTTTAGGGTCTTCCAGGTGGGCCATGGCTGCAGGTGTCCCGGTGAGAGCTTTTCTGCATCTTCGACATAACGTGTCGAAAGGGGATGTTTGAGGAGCCACAACTGTTTTTTTGCTTCACTGAGCCTGTTGTTTTCGACCAATGAATGAGTCGACCTGAGGAAGCTCTTTCAACTCTTCAGCCTGCCTCTTGGCGTCTCCATATTATGCAGAGGGTGGCGTTTGTCTGTCTGCTGCTTATGCTTTTCGGAAGAGCAGGCAGCCTCTCTTCTTACCTCTGGGGGGGGGGGGGGGGGGCACTCCTGCAAGCGGATATAGAGCAGCTAATGGTGTTGGTTTGAGGCAGCCAGTGATTATTCGGCACGTTTTGTTTAGGGCTACATCTACTTCTTGGGCATGAGTGGATCGATGCCACACTGGCCATGCAAATTCACCAGACGAGAAGCAGAGAGCCAAGCCAGAAATCCGGAGAAAATGTGCGGAGGCGGCCCAGGCGGTGGATGTTAGCCGGCGTAATAGGTTGTTGTGAGCGCCGACCTTGAGTTTGGACTTAATGCAGTGGGGTTTATAAGTGAGTGGCCCCCAGTAGACGGGGTTGTTGTTGTGTTCATTGGCCGCGCCTCACCATTTTATTTTAAGGGTACTGTTCGACTCACGATTTCTGAAGCGAAACGCGCAAGATAGTGTTTTAGGCGGATTGGGCCTCAAAGCGTTGTTCTCATAGTACTGAACTACTGAGAGTATTCAGAGCTATTTCAAGGTTTGTTGCGGCATCCTCGAAGTTTGTAGTCCTTGTATCTAGGGGCAGGTCGTCTACGTAAAGAAATCGTTAGGTGTTGGTGGTTTTGGTCTGCAAAGTATAGAGACTGCCTGCGCCGATTACCTGCGCGGACCGGTTCCGATAAGCTCTGGCAGATCGGCGCCGGTAGCCAGTACCGTCGGCGCCGGTTCTCCTTGGTGTATACGCCCTTAGGTACAGTTGTCCACGCCTCGATGTCTTTAAGCTGGCCTAGCGGTCACTATCAAATATTTATTATTTAGCCAGAAAAAAAAAATGAGGGTAACCATAATGTCAATAGTATAAACTAGCGGACTTCCCGCGGTTTCACCCGCGTAGTTCCCGTTCCCGTAGGAGTACGGGAATAAAATATAGCCTATGTTACTCGTGGATAATGTAGCTTTCGAATGGTGAAAGAATTTTTTAAATCGGTCCAGTAGTTTTTGAGCCTATTCATTACAAACAAACAAAGATTTCCTCTTTATAATATTAGTATAGATAAACACTTAATATTATATTTTCTTAAGTCATGGTTACAGTTCATTTATATTTCTACGCGTATAATTATTGCTTCATAATATTGTAGGTAAGTAGGGGAAAGGTGTACGAGATGATTCACTTAAGGGCCTACCCCATGGCACACTAGCGCCACTTTAGTAAAAAAATCAGAACTCGTTAAATACACAATTAATATAAAATCTGATAGACAAAATCAATCTTTTGGTCTTCTAAATTATTTACGTCTGCCTATCTCATTGAAACATAGCTCGCTGTCGTTACAGATACAAAATGGAAAAAAACGGCCGTTTTTAGCAATTTTTCTAACTGTAACTACAGTGAAGTATATTTTAATGAATTAAATAGACGTCAATAATCTAGAACTCTAAAGCATTGATTTGGTCTATCAGATTTTATATTATATTTGTATTTAACGAGTTCTGATTTTTTTACTAAAGTGGCGCTAGTGTGCCATGGGGTAGGCCCTTAAGGGAGAATGCTTGTAGTTTAAACGACATTTATGTTAATGCAGATGTAAAAGCGTTTATTCATAGTAAATTTATCAGTCTACCTGTTTTCATACTCATAATATTAATATTTTAGATCTAATAATATTATAATTCACGTTTTTTAAAACGCTACCAAAGAATCATCTTGTACACCCCGGTGTCCAAGTTGATCCCTACGGTAGGGGCAAGATGATCCTGGGGATCGTGTTGCCCCCAGTTTGGGAATGTCCTAGGTTTCGGAAGAATTAAATAAACAATAACATATCAGAGTTTTCTTTATTTATTATTACAAAATTAAACATCTTATAGACCTTGACTTAGGTAGAATGAACCAGTCTTATTAAATAATATTCAGGCACGACATAACAGGCACTCCATACTGTTTACTTGCTGTTCTATATGGCACACCATTTTGTACAGAATCCAGCGCTTTGATCATGGAGTCTTCTGACCACTCACCACGATTAGTTTTTCTTTTATAATTACGAGGCATAGTCTAAAACAAGATAAAGTACTTTTTGTTATTAATTGAAATCGATAAAATGAACGAATACAAGTCTAA
Organism: Xestia xanthographa; assembly: GCA_905147715.2. Lineage (NCBI taxonomy): Eukaryota > Metazoa > Arthropoda > Insecta > Lepidoptera > Noctuidae > Xestia > Xestia xanthographa. Next base: position 16,518,151 of record LR990647.1, on the reverse strand, counting down.
TAATATTTTGTCCCTATTGCTGGCTATTTAATTATGTCATATTTGTTAGAAAAACATAAATATATTAAAACATAATCTATTAACATACAAATGGTTCAAGATGATGTACAAGATGATCCGTAGGGATCATCTTGTACACCAGCCCGCTTAGCATGAACGCAGTAGACACGAAAGAGACTCGACAAATCTTTTGTACATCTGTCATTTTGTCGATTCAATGACAGATGAACAAAAGATTTGTCGAGTCTCTTTCGTGTCTACAGCGTTCATGCTAAGCGGGCAGTATCATAATCATCTCGCCCCAACATCAACTTTTTTATTCAATGTTCGATAACATAACCTATATCTTTTAAACTGTTACCACGCCATTAAAAAAACAAAATAGAGCAATAAACAAAGGTACTAAAACAACAGCCTTTACAATAGACTACCTAGATCACATTTGATATAAACTTAAAGTCAGCCTTACCTTAGATCAACGTCACGTAATTTTTGTTTCTTTCCACAAAAAAATTGGTTGTCTCTCACGACGCCATTACGATTGACTGCGGCTTGGGAATATCGGGGACTACGTTTTACCAATGAAAACAACTAGATGTCGCTAATAGTTTCGTTGCAATAAAAAAGGATCATCTCACCTCAAAGGATCATCTAGTACACCTTTCCCCTACCTACTCTCTACCGTATTAAAATCCTTAAATTAATCTGTAAATCGATTAGATGGTCGGTCGAGAAAATAATGATGTTTCAAGATATTCGAGATGTTGATGCGTCGAGGTAGTGAACTGTCTCGCTCATAATTAATCGATTTCAAGTACATTAGGTACCTACTTGAAATCGAATAATTATGAGCGAGACAGTTCATCATTTGATGTCAACTAGGGAACCTATCAAAACCTATAAGGTAGGTAGGTACTTCCCGTTGACCTCCAATCATGAAAGGCAATGTCCTCAAAGCACATGTAGGTACCTAAAGGGAAAAATCGAAAAACCGTAATCACGTATTTTATTAACAAAATACCTACAATTTTATACGTAACCCTCGCACCTCGCACTTGACCGGTTTTTTTCAAGTGACAGTGAACAGATCGAGGTCATTGACGTGCCGATTCTTATTTGAAACGCATTGTTATATTATAATTCTAAATACTTAGGTACCTACCTGTTTGCTTTGGCTTGTCATGCCTTTTGATGTCTGTCATCAAAGTAAAAAAATCTTCCGGGCAAATAACTTGACGGGCTAGACAAAGTCTGGACTTGGTAAGCAAAAAGGTACAACACAAGGCCTTTGTATGTATAGGTAGCCATGTGTACCTACACCTACGTGTTTTCATAGGCTCGAACTTCTAAATTCCGGGTTGCATCGATCATGAAAAAATGGAATTAGTCTTCGCCCTACGACCTGGCAAAGTAGCAATAAGTAGAACTTAGTTGGGACGTTCAGCGACGATACAGACAGTATACTATACGTACCTATAAGGGCTTTCTCACACTACAGTCACGACTGTCTTAAGACAGACTATTTCTATACTAGTGCGAGTGAGACAGACTATTAGGGCTAGCGCACACTATAGTCACGAGTTCACGACTGTCTTAACACGTTCAGACCGGCGTGTACCACCGGTGGAGCACAGAGTACTTGCTGACATGGCGAGGTGTACCACCGGTGGCCACGTCACACTATACTTTCAATATACTAAGAAATTCGCGCCGCTTTGAGAGAAAGTGTTGTATTTACCGTCCCCGCCTAGTAAAATTGACAAATTTTCATAGTGCAGCTCAGGAGGTGGATATTATTTCGAAAAATAAGCAAAAATCAATAAATAAAAAATTGTATTTATTAGACAAAAATTTACACAATTACGACAAATTGTACGAAATGCAAATGATTTATGAATAATAAAGTTGAGGAAATGTAATAATAAGAAACTACATCAAAATTGAAAAAAAAAAATGAAATGCTATTATGGATGGTACCTATATTATTATTTTTTTGTATGAATCGTAATGAAACGATCCAAACATATTGTTTTTCACACGCAGAGCAAATGTATTTACGCGTTTTGATTATTTCTAGCCATACCCGCAGATTCGGTTGTTTTAAAATGGTCGTAACAAGGTCTGCATCTCTTTCGGGTATCTCTGAGCTTTCCTCCGTTTTCTCTAAATTGTGTTTTGGCTTTCTTTGTGCATGGGGCCCACCCTCCTCTGCAGCGTCATCGGGTTGATTATCAGTGCTGGGCTTGCTATAATCATCTCTTTTATAATTTGTTCCCGAAATTCTAAAATGCTTTAGTTTTTTTCCTGCACTAAATTTTTGGTTAATAACCCAAGCATTTACCAACATTGTGCCACAGAAAATGTCAATGATTAGCTTGCGGTACCATTTTAGGGTTTTTCTAAGGCTGGTATAGTACGAAGCTATCTGATCAGAAATATCTACCCCCTTTTTCGCATTATTATAATCCAAAACAGAGTGTGGTTTCGCTATGACAGTGTTTGGCCTCCAGCGATGTGGCCTTTGGCACTAGAGCTGCTGTATGATTATTGCAGGTCGAAAGCATTATTATGAACTGTACGTTTGTCGGTCCATTTTATATATTTGACACCCGTTCTATTATTCAGAGCCAACACTTGTCCCTTTCTCTTCTTGGAATTCACCACTTGCTTTGGTAGATGCTTGTGGCATGTCGTGTTATGGCGCGAAAAATGCACAAAGTTCCTCGGGCGTTGTTGTTGAAACAATTTACTTTATATTACGATTACTAGCTCATTAGAAAGAGAGAGAAAGCTTCATTCCTCTCTAATCTTGTCCGTGTCCACCAGTGGCGCACCCCGCCCGGCAAGACTTTTGGCTCATGGGGCGGTGATGTACCACCGGTGGCCATATGAAGATTTGTGCCGTAGGATACCAAGTACCTACTTATGAGGTGCCGGACTGAACGTGTTAAGAGTAAGACAGACTATATTTCCCTACTAGTGCGAGCGAGACAGACTATTAAAATTCCCTTTAGCAATAGATAGTCGTGATTAAAGTGTGCGAAAGCCCTAAGGGTTGAACCCTAATGAAGCCTAAACACCAAAGCCAACTGACTTTCGGCTTTTTCCCTACCCTAGGTACCTACCTAACATGAAAAATCTAAATAAATAATAATAAATTCATAAATGATTAGTTTCTACAAACGTAGTAGGTACCTATACTAGTTTCTACAAATGAGTCAAGTGGAATTCCAAACGAGTCTATTATCAATTGGGTAGATAAACAATCCCGATAGTTTCCGAGAAATAGCCGTTTTAATTTTGACAGTTGTCATCCGAAATCCCGTACCGAAAATAGGACCTATCGAGAATGGGACATTTGCGCGAATGGGACCTTTTGAGAATGGAACCTTTTGAGAATGGGACTTTTTGAGAATTTGCGAATAGGACGTTTCGCGAATAGGACATTTGTTTTCACGGTGACATTTTGTGAATGGGACATTCTGCGTCAGATCCGGTATACGGGTACTTATAGGTACGGATATACATTACATAAACACGAAAACATCATCAATCACACTCGAACTGCTATTTAAATTGAAAACTAAGGAGTTTTAGGAAAATACTTCAACGATAATAATCAGGGTAGCCACACATGAGTAGACATGAAAGAACCACAGAAAGAACTTGTTATAGTCACCATTTTCATACTTAGATATTTCTTTCATCGAAAATGTTTTAGTAATAATACAAATTACCTATCATTTTTTAACTGAAGGTCAATCACCTAATTTTACGGAAGTTTTCAGACATTAACTAAGGTGAAGGAAACCGCGTGATTTTTTAAATACTTCCTGTAAATGCCTGCTGCCTCTAAACGATCACATGAGTAGGTTATTATTAAATTTATTGAACAGTTAGAAGGAAGGACAAACAAACATAATAATTTTGCATTAGTTAACATTTTTCGCAGTGTCATGTCAGTTTATAACAGCATGGCATCGTAACGTATTTTTGTCTCCTCCTCGAAAACTGGTTCATATAGCACTACGATTAGGTTCAACATGCAATATATTTCACACACGTGCGGCTTTTTTTAAATTTTCCAACACATGTGCGGGAATAAAAATTGCCACAGATACCTACCTAGTTAGTCCAAATTGGTTCAATGCCTATAGTCGGAGATAAATGTTTTTTTTTTTTTGGAAAAGCGGCTTCTTTACTGCGTAAATATTTTTTGAATATTCAAATTATGTTTTTAAATAGAATATCATGATTATTGTCACTTGTTTCGCGCGTATTTTGTTTAGTTGTCAAAATGGGAAACTTACGAGATGGGCCGGAGCCTTTGAAACTAATATTAAACTATTTACCAAATTAACATTTATTTGTGTACTAAATTCAAAAATAAAATAAAAACTATTTTTTATTTTGCAATGATATTCTATTTGTTAGAATATCATTGCTGTTTAGCAGCTTCTTAAGTTTGCTTCTCCTTCAACCTGGCGAAAGCAAAGCGCGGAAAAAAAATAAAATTAAAATCATAGTTAATTCATGACAAAAAGTTCTTCTATTTCATTTCTTCAAAAGTGTATTGAAAAACGTCGTTTGATAACGCGGAGGCGGGAGGCGCGGCTTAAATTTCAGTTGTGGAATTTAGCTGGGCGACCAGCTAATGGTCGAATCTTTGAGGAGATGTCGGAGGCAGGGAAACGTTTTAAAGCTAAATTAAGATGGTGCCAAGCCAGTCAGGAGCAATTTAAAATGGACATAATTGCGTCCGACCACTCCTCTAAAGATTTTAAGAACTTTTGGAAAAACACTAACAAAATGAATGTTAGGCCTAGCTTCCCGATGAGTGTTGGCGGTTCTGCTGACCACAAACGCATTGCTGAGGGTTATAAGGAACACTTCACTGTGAGATTGCCCTTAGGTCCCTCATCTGGTGAGGTGAGCGATGGTGAGCTAGTTGTGACGGGGAAGAATTTAAAGATACCTGCCAAGAGTGTGGCTGAAATAATAAATAAAATGCTGCGTGGAAAATCTCCTGGTCACGATGGGCTCAGTATCGAGCATTTTAAATATGCGGGGGTTCACTTGCCGAGAGTACTATCTATGTTTTTCAGTCTGTGTTTAGGTCACTCGTACTTGCCGGAGCCGCTAATGCGGACAATAGTCGTGCCGATAGTTAAAAATAAGACGGGTGGTGATACGTCTGATATAAATAATTATCGGCCCATCTCACTCGCTACCACATCAGCCAAAGTGCTTGACAGTCTGCTGAATAGTCGCCTCACTGCACAGGTTGAGTTGCACGATGCACAGTTCGGGTTCAAAGCAGGAGTCTCAACAGACAGCGCTATTCTAAGTCTAAAGCGAACTGTCAAGTACTACACAGCGAGGAGGACGCCGGTATACGCGTGTTTCCTCGACTTGTCAAAAGCTTTTGATCTAGTATCGTATGATATACTGTGGGACAAGGTTGGGGGACGCGGGTGTATCGGCGGAGTACACATCCCTCCTCAGATACTGGTACGCTAATCAAAAAAACCGGGTGAGGTGGGTGGGTACTCTGTCGGACGAGTACAGACTGGAATACGGAGTTAGGCAGGGGGGGTTAAGCTCACCTCTGCTATTTAATTTGTACATCAACCTGCTTATCGAGTGGCTCAGCAGTACACATGTCGGTTGCCACATTGATGGAATATGTGTAAATAACATAAGCTATGCAGACGATATGGTGCTGCTCAGTCCATCGATAGGTGGGTTGAAGAAGCTGCTTTCGATCTGTGAGGCCTATGCGGGGGAGCATGGCTTGATATACAACTCTAAAAAAAAAAGCTGTGTTCCGTCCATAGGTCTCAACGGCGAAGCACTTAAAATTGTCAATAGTTTTAGGTATCTCGGTCACATTATTACGAGCGACTTATGGGACGACGGAGATATTGAACGAGTGAGAGAGGGAGCGCAGGGCGTTGTCTGTGAGGAGCAATATGCTTGCCCGCAGGTTCGCTCGTTGTACCACAGACGTAAAAGTAACCCTCTTTAAGGCGTTCTGTCAATCGTTCTACACGAGCGGCCTGTGGGTGTCATACACGCGTCGACCCTATAATGTCCTGCGCGTCCAATTTAATAACGCCTTCAGGATGCTGTTGGGACTGCCGCCGTGGCGTTGTAGTGCATCGGGAATGTTCGCAGAGGCTCGCACAGATGGCTTTCACGCTATCATGCGAAAGAAAGCGGCTTCCTTACTGCAGCGCCTGCATGGTAGTGACAACAGCATTTTGAAGATGATTGCTGCTAGACCGGACTGCCCCTTCCAGAGACACTGGGTGGGGACTGTCTTAGGTCTAACTAAATAAATATTTAAGTTGTAAACATTGTTACTAACAATAAAATACTAACAAAGTTATGGACTGTAGTCTGAAAATAAAGGTTAATTTATTTATAACGTGGACATTATTGTTATTGCAGCTCTCGTCTCAAAAACACCCTCGCCTACGGTTCGTGTGTGACTCCCTGAGAGTTCGGGGGAAAGTTTGTTAAACTGTAAAATAACGATTTTCAAGAAAACAGACTGAAATTGAGGAAATTATTTGTAGACAGACAGTGTAAGTTACGTACCGTTAAGTGTAACGTTCCATCGCGCAACCTTTAGAATTTTGAAGTAATTATTATAAGAGGAAACGTAGGTACGAAATACTGGGAAAGCTCCTGGCGAGCTATTGGGCAGAGCCCAAGGACCCGATCTGCCAGACATCCTGTTCCTCATCTCTGACTTGCTATTGGCAGTCGGACTGAACACTGACGAGGAACAGAGTTCCCACCTCTTTTTTCCCTTTATTGGCTGGCTTGAGTGGAGTTTCCCAAAAGCAAACATGCTCGGAGGAAGGAAGTATTCGAGTAAGTGTTGATAGGGATCTTGATCGTAATTCCGGGTTCCAGTCGATTCTGATAACGCACGTCAGGATATAATGTTACTTACCTACTCCCTTTGCTGCTACGTCACCTTGTGTGCTAGCGATAGTTTTCGGGGACCCATTTATTGAGTAGGTATAGGCACGGTAATATGAAAAGCACAGTGTTTACCTCGGGTTAGAGACTTATTTAGTCCCTCGAACTATTAGCGCCCTCGCTTCGCTCGGGCACCAAACCCCGTCTCGGGACTAAATAAGTTACTTTCACCCCTAGGGTAACAATGTACTATTTCATTACTCATACTCTGAAAGTAGGTCGGAAGTTGCCTGAGGAGCGGGTTGAAAGTAATACTTTTCAGCCCTAGGGAGAATTAGAAACATTAGTCCCGAGACGGGGTTTGGTGCCCGAGCGAAGCGAGGGCGCTAATAGTTCGAGGGACTAAATAAGTCTTTTCAATACACTTCCTCGAAAACTGGTCCTTAACGCACTACGATTAGGTGCAACATGCAATATATTTCACACGCGTGCGATTTTTTCCACTTTCCTGCACGTGTGCGGTTCTTCAAAAGTGTATTGAAAAACGTCGTTTGATACACGTGGACATTTGTTATTGCAATTCTCGGCTCAAAAACACCCTCGCCTACGGCTCGGGTGTTATAATTCCGCCTCGATTGCAAAAACAAACTTTCTCCACTTGTATCAAAATGTACTATTAACCCGAGGTAAACACTGTGTATTCATTACGAATACAAGGAAAGTAAAAAAAAAAGATACAACTCAAAAAAACAAATGAAGATCGGAATTCGGATTGCCGCTTTCCCGCCAATTTTTTTTTTTTCTGTGGCCGGCCAGCTATTCAGCCATTACTTATTTTTCATTTTCATCATCGAAAAATGGTAAATATTTTTCCCAAATCTATGTTATTTTAAAGAAATTGTTGAAACTTAATTATAATAAAGTTATTTAAAAATATATATTCTATAATTCTCTAATTAATATTTTTATTAATTAAACTTTATGCTATTTCAATTTTACATCGTGGCTGTATAGAAAGTTGGAACATGGTTCAATAGAAAAGTGAACCATTTTTTTTTTATAATTTGACAGCTGTCAGTTGAAAACGATTCTCCCTAGGGCTGAAAAGTATTACTTTCAACCCGCTCCTCAGGCAACTTCAGACCTACTTTCAGAGTATGAGTAATGAAATAGTAGATTGTATGACAAGGGAGCAAAATAGTATTTTTACGGCGAGGGCGCTATTTTGATTCCAGAGCGAAGCGAAGGATTCTAGAATAGAATACGCTCAGGATTCTATTTTAGAATCCCTCGCTATGCTCGGGATTCTAAAATAGAATCCTGAGCGTAGCGAGGGATTCAAAGTACATCGCCTGAGGGAAAAATATGTTTGCTCTCGAGTCATATAGGTACTCTACTTTTCATCTCGTTCTATGAGAAAATAAATAAGAGACACTTTTAAGTAATTAATGAATAAGTTTAATTAAAAAAATGACATTAATGTAAAAAAGGTCAATTACAAATTTATATTTATATCTAATACACTGGCGAAATTTTGAAAATTTATTGTCACTGTGTGTGTTTTGTTTGGGATTGATATAGTTGTGGATTTACTATATACAGAATGACATTTTTATCACTTTCAAAATAAAATGGGTATAATAGGTGAACGGAGTAGAAGCAAATGCCACACTTAGTTTTTTTTTTAAATTCGAAATTAAAAAAAAAAAAAATCGTTTGATGTGAAATTCGATATTTTACACTTTTTGTTTTTTAATTTCTCTTTCTTTGTTCTAATATGAAATGATGGATCAATTCTTCTCTAAACTGTGGAAAAAAGAAAAACAAAACTAGGTATGCCTTAAGCTTCTGCTCCATTCACCGGATATAGCCATTTTTTTTTGGAAAGTGATAAAAACGTCATCCAGTATTTTGAGTGTTTGTAATCTCAGTATCTGGCTGGTGCTCAGGAAAAGGTTCCTTTGATGTAGAAGAGCGCGGTGACAACGGCATGGGCGAACTATCTGCAACTCTTAATTTCATATTTTCTACAATGCGCGTGCTGACCCCCGCACCGTACAACAAACACTTTCAGCCAGTAATTTATACAATTTTCGTTCGATTTCAATGAACGATTCATGTTCCAAATTCAAATCTCATTACTGCCCGCTAAAAAGTCTAGTGGAGAAAAGAGCTACTTTGCTCCCGCTAAACGGGGAACAAAACGACACTTTTCGAATAGAAGGGATGAAATAGTAGATTTTACAACAAGTGCACAAAACGAACCATTTTTATCCGAGATTTTTAGCAGCCCGAGCCGAAGGCGAGGGCTGATAGTAATGTCGAGGATAAAAATGGTTTTGTGGACGAGTTATAAACTCTGCTTTTCACTTCGATTGCGAGGAAATAAAACAGTAGTACTTATAAATTGTAAAAATTAATAAACATGCAAAAACAAGAGCTGTTTCCCGCCGCTTTCTTTTTTTGAAATCTTACGACATTGATATTAGACTTGGGCTGCAGATCTATACAGCCTACTATTAAATATTTGTTTTTATAATAATTTTCTTAAATTAATTAAATAACCTACCGTAGGTACTTGAATTTAATTTTTTATTGTCTTAAAAAACACATAAGGCATATAAATTCAAGTAAATATTATAAAATAACAAATTCTATCTATGAACTTCTTATTGCGTTTAGCTGTATGGCTCATTTTCTTTGTTTAATATAGATACATTTATGAGTAGATACATTAATGCCCTTGTGCACAAAATTCAAATTCAGATTCAACTACATCGCCTGAGGGAAAAATATGTTTGCTCTCGAGTCATATACTCTACTTTTCATCTCGTTCTATGAGAAAATAAATAAGAGACACTTTTAAGTAATTAATGAATAAGTTTAATTAAAAAAATGACATGAATGTAAAAAAGGTCAATTACAAATTTATATTTATATCTAATACACTGGCGAAATTTTGAAAAATTATTTTCACTGTGTGTTTTGTTTGGGATTGATATAGCTGTTGTGGATTTATACAGAATGACATTTTTATCACTTTCAAAATAAAATGGGTATAATCGGTGAACAGAGTAGAAGCAAATGCCACACTTAGTTTTTTTTAATTCGAAATTAAAAAAAATATATTTTTTTTTTAGTTTGATGTGAAATTCGATATTTTACATTTTTTGTTTTTTATTTTTCTTTCTTTGTTCTAATATGAAAAGTTTACTTGAAATTTGTAGCGTTTTTTGATGATGGATCAATTTTTTTCTAAACTGTGGAAAAAAGAAAAACAAAACTAGGTATGCCTTAAGCTTCTACTCCGTTCACCGAATATACCCATTTTTTTTGGAAAGTGATAAAAAAGTCATCCGGTATTTTGAGTGTTTGTAATCTCAGTATCTGGCTGGTGCTCAGGAAAAGGTTCCTTTGATGTAGAAGAGCGCGGTGACAACGGCATGGGCGAACTATCTGCAACTCTTAATTTGGTATTTTCTACAATGCGGGTGCTGACCCCCGCACCGTACAAACACTAATTCATACAATTTTCGTTCGATTTCAATGAACGATTCATGTTCCAAATTCAAATCTCATTACTGCCCTCCAAAAAGTCTAGTGGAGAAAAGAGCTACTTTGCTCCCGCTAAAAAGGGAACAAAACGACACTTTTCGAATAGAAGGGATGAAATTAGTAGATTGTATGACAAGGGAGCAAAATAGTATTTTTACGGCGAGGGCGCTATTTTGAATCCAGAGCGTAGCGAGGGTTTCAAAGTACATCGCCTGAGGGAAAAATATGTTTGCTTTCGAGTCATATACTCTACTTTTCATCTCGTTCTATGAGAAAATAAATAAGAGACATTTTTAAGTAATTAATGAATAAGTTTAATTTAAAAAATGACGAATGTAAAAAAGGACAATTACAAATTTATATTTATACCTAATACACTGGCGAAATTTTGAAAATTTATTGTCGCTGTGTGTGTGTTTTATTTGGGACTAGCTGACCCGTGCAACTTCGTCTGCGTCACATGAGAGAGAGAGAGAGGGTTAGAGAGAGTGTGAACCTTAAAAGATAGACATATGCTATCGCGGAGTTTTTTTTTATACTTTTTAAGAGAAACAATATTCCCTCAAACATGATTGTTGCGTAAATTTAACCCTTAATTTGATTTATCTGCCTAGCCTTTTCCCAACTATTTTAGGGTCAACTTCCAGTCTAACCGGATGCAGTGAGTACCAGTATTTTACATGGAGCGACGGCACAAGTGCACAACCCAGTTTATACTTGGTAATACGATACCACTTTGGTAAGACTGGTTGTCAGACTTTTTGGGCCACTGACTACCTGTAACGACTGTCAAAGATCGACAAATGACAGCCGGGACCAACAGCTTAACGTGCGTTTTACCCTGTTTTTGCAACATTTGTCATTGATATGATACCCTGCTCCTACATTAGTGTACTATATCGGACTTCTCTATCTCGTGGACAAACAAAAAAAAATACGCGTCGAATTGTGACCTTCCTCCTGTTGTTTCGTCGGTTAAAAAACTAAACTTGAGGCAACTGACACGTAACGTGACACGATTGCCGCCATGGGATCTGGAGGCGATAGTCCTCGCGCGCCTTCATGAATGGCGCACGGAGGCGCTACGCTGGGGGGAAACTCCGCTGCCGCGGGAAATTGTCGCTTAGCGGACAGACTTCCGCCGGGATCTCATGGCCACATGGAGAGAGCGTGTCACAACCCCGTTCAGGGCACACCACGATAGTGGCGATAAGTCCCCTCTTTGAGGAGTGGCTTGGAGACGCCACGGCGTCCTCACCTTCCGCCTGACGCAGGTCTTAACCGGACATGGTTGTTTCGGGAGGTTGCTAGGCCGATTCGGGTGGGAGGAAACGCCAGGGTGTTTCCACTGCGAGAATCGACCGGAGGACCAGGTGGAGGTGTGCCCGGCGTGGGCGGAGCACCACCATGTCCTCGAAGCGGCGATTGGCGGCGGTGACCTCTCGCGTCCGGCCCTGGTGCAAGCCATGGTCCGGAGCGAGACGGAATGGGACGCCGTCACCTCCTTCTGGGAAGCAGTAATGCTACAGAAGGAGGTGGCGGAACGGGAGAGGGAGAGAACCTCTCAGCGTCCCGGCCGCCGCGGGAGACGCCCCGGGCGTCGGGGGCCACCACGTGGCCCTCGGCCACCGTAGGCGCGGGCCTGTGGACGGTGGGCTATGGGCTAGCTCGCCGTCCGTCCGTCTCATGACGACAGGCCGTGTCGGCGGCGCGTTCGTAAGTCATATTAGTACCATTTTAGTTAAATAGATGTCGCTGCATCTTACACTTGATGATTAGTTCTTCTTGAACACTTTAAATTCATATATATTTTGATAGAATTAACCGATTACGATGAAACAAAAACTAAATAATACCTCAAGATACGCAGAATCCCTAGTATAAAAGTTATCTACATTGATTTGGTAAATTTTACGTGATGCTTGATCATCGAAACAGACAAACAGACAAAAATTCCAAAAATGCTGGAAATGGGTTCTGATGGTTATCCTTTCACACCCTGGCAATTTTTTTTTTAAATATTTTCAATGTACAAAAAATATTAATCTACAGATTTATTATATGTATAGATTGATATAGTTGTGGATTTATTTATACAGGATGACATTTTTATCACTTTCCAAAAAAAAATGGCTATAATAGGACAGGTGAACGGAGTAGAAGCAAATGGCATACTTAGATTTTTTTATTCGAGATTTATCATTCGTATGATTTGAAATTCGATATTTTACATTTTCTGTTTTTTAATTTCTCTTTCTTTGTTCTAATATGAAAAGCTTACTTGAAATTTGTAGCGTTTTTTGATGATGGATCAATTCTCATCTAAGCTGTGGAAAAAAGAAAAACAAAACTAGGTATACCATAAGCTTCTACTCCGTTCACCTAATATAGGTACCCATTTTTTTTGAAAAGTGATAAAAAAGTCATCCGGTATTTTGAGTGTTTGTAATCTCAGTATCTGGCTGGTGCTCAGGAAAAGGCACTGATTCCTTTGATGTAGAAGGGCGTGGTGACAATGGTGTGTACAATGCGGGTGCTGACCCCCGCACCGCACAGCAAACACTTACAGCCAGTCATTTTTACAATTTTCGTTCGATTTCAATGAACAATTCATGTTCCAAATTCAAATCTCATTACTGCCCGCTAAAAAGTCTAGTGGAGAAAAGAGCTACTTTGCTCCCGCTAAAAGGGGAACAAAACGACACTTTTCGAATAGAAGGGATGAAATAGTACATTGTTACCCTAGGGGTGAAAGTAACTTATTTAGTCCCGAGACGGAGTTTGGTGCCCGAGCGAAGCGAGGGCGCTAATAGTTCGAGGGACTAAATAAGTCTTTAACCCGAGGTAAACACTGTGCTTTTCATTACGAAATACGAATACAAGGAAAGTAAAAAAAAAAACATAGAACTCGAAAAATCTAATGAAGATCGGAATTCGGATTGCCGCTTTCCCACCTACTCGTATTTTGCTTTTTTTTTCTGTGGCCGGCCAGCTATTCAGCCAATACCTATTTTTCATTTTCATCATCGAAAAATGGTAAATATTTTTCCCAAATCTATGTTATTTAAAGAAATAGTTGAAACTTAATTATAATAAAGATATTAAAATATATAATTATATTCTATAATTAATACTTAACTTTATTTTATTTCAATTTTACATCGTGGCTGTGTAGAAAGTTGAAACATGGTTCAATAGAAAAATGAACCATTTTTTTTTTAAATTTGACAGCTGTCAGTTGAAAACGATTCTCCCTAGGGCTGAAAAGTATTACTTTCAACCCGCTCCTCAGGCAACTTCAGACCTACTTTCAGAGTATGAGTAATGAAATAGTAGATTGTATGACAAGGGAGCAAAATAGTATTTTTACGGCGAGGGCGCTATTTTGATTCCAGAGCGAAGCGAAGGATTCTAGAATAGAATACGCTCAGGATTCTATTTTAGAATCCCTCGCTATGCTCGGGATTCTAAAATAGAATCCTGAGCGTAGCGAGGGATTCAAAGTACATCGCCTGAGGGAAAAATATGTTTGCTCTCGAGTCATATAGGTACTCTACTTTTCATCTCGTTCTATGAGAAAATAAATAAGAGACACTTTTAAGTAATTAATGAATAAGTTTAATTAAAAAAATGACATTAATGTAAAAAAGGTCAATTACAAATTTATATTTATATCTAATACACTGGCGAAATTTTGAAAATTTATTGTCACTGTGTGTGTTTTGTTTGGGATTGATATAGTTGTGGATTTACTATATACAGAATGACATTTTTATCACTTTCAAAATAAAATGGGTATAATAGGTGAACGGAGTAGAAGCAAATGCCACACTTAGTTTTTTTTTTTAAATTCGAAATTAAAAAAAAAAAAATCGTTTGATGTGAAATTCGATATTTTACACTTTTTGTTTTTTAATTTCTCTTTCTTTGTTCTAATATGAAATGATGGATCAATTCTTCTCTAAACTGTGGAAAAAAGAAAAACAAAACTAGGTATGCCTTAAGCTTCTACTCCATTCACCGGATATAGCCATTTTTTTTTGGAAAGTGATAAAAACGTCATCCAGTATTTTGAGTGTTTGTAATCTCAGTATCTGGCTGGTGCTCAGGAAAAGGTTCCTTTGATGTAGAAGAGCGCGGTGACAACGGCATGGGCGAACTATCTGCAACTCTTAATTTCATATTTTCTACAATGCGCGTGCTGACCCCCGCACCGTACAACAAACACTTTCAGCCAGTAATTTATACAATTTTCGTTCGATTTCAATGAACGATTCATGTTCCAAATTCAAATCTCATTACTGCCCGCTAAAAAGTCTAGTGGAGAAAAGAGCTACTTTGCTCCCGCTAAACGGGGAACAAAACGACACTTTTCGAATAGAAGGGATGAAATAGTAGATTTTACAACAAGTGCACAAAACGAACCATTTTTATCCGAGATTTTTAGCAGCCCGAGCCGAAGGCGAGGGCTGATAGTAATGTCGAGGATAAAAATGGTTTTGTGGACGAGTTATAAACTCTGCTTTTCACTTCGATTGCGAGGAAATAAAACAGTAGTACTTATAAATTGTAAAAATTAATAAACATGCAAAAACAAGAGCTGTTTCCCGCCGCTTTCTTTTTTTGAAATCTTACGACATTGATATTAGACTTGGGCTGCAGATCTATACAGCCTACTATTAAATATTTGTTTTTATAATAATTTTCTTAAATTAATTAAATAACCTACCGTAGGTACTTGAATTTAATTTTTTATTGTCTTAAAAAACACATAAGGCATATAAATTCAAGTAAATATTATAAAATAACAAATTCTATCTATGAACTTCTTATTGCGTTTAGCTGTATGGCTCATTTTCTTTGCTTAATATAGATACATTTATGAGTAGATACATTAATGCCCTTGTGCACAAAATTCGATTTTGTGCAGCCTATATCCTGCACAAACAAGCACTTTCAGAGCATGAGAAGTGAAAAATAATTTTATACTACACTTGCTTAGTAAGTGTACCAATACTACCCCACTAATAGGCTTGAAAGCTGTTCATTAAACCTTCTCAAAAATCTAGGCAGTTATGTTGTATGGAATTTCATTACTGCCCTGAAAATCAGGGTAGTAATGCATTACTAACGCGTTATGTTTTTGTTTTTTTTAAGTCTTGATGACGTCATCATCATCTTCCTGCCCTTATCCCATGTTACTTGGGGTCGGCGCAACACGTTTTTTTCTTTTCTTTTCTTTTCTTTTCTTTTCTTTTCTTGCAAGTGTAGTATAAAGCAGTATATATCACTCGAGGGTAAGTACAGATTACTAAACTCGTGTGGTTCACGGCCCTCCGCTTCGCGTCGGGCCTCAAATGCACACTCGATTAGTAATCTGTGCCTTACTCCCCTTGGTGAATAAATAGCTATTACTTACTATTATACTTAGATTAAAAAATGTCCAGATTCAGTGTTCGAAACAAAACGGAACGTTTTAAGTGAAGCCACTTTTTTATAAATGTGTGAGTGAGCGCCGCGTTCGGGAGTGTATTACGTATCGGATTTGCGTTTGTGTGCAATGTGCGTGTACTACCAGTGGCGGAGACTTACCCATAAATGTGGGAGATTTTCAGTATTTTACGTTCAGCGTAAAATATATCATCAACAGTAATGACATGATTTTTTATCATTACGGTTGGTGATTTTGACCAAGTCTGAACGTGTCTGACCGAATCTTTCCGAGTCCAATCGAATCTGACTGAGTCTGTCCGAGGCTGACCGAGTCTAACTGAATCTCACCAAGTCTGAACGTGTCTGACCGAGTCTGACCGATTCTGACTGAGTCTGACAGAGTCTGACCCAGTTCGACCGAGTCTGAACATGTTAGACCGAATCTGACCAAGCCTGAACGTGTCTGACCGAGTCCAAACGAATCTGACTGAGTCTGAACGTGTCTGACCGAGTCCAACTGATTCTGAACGTGTCTGACCGAATCTGATCGAGTCTGACAGAGTCTGACCGAACCTGACCGAACCTGACCGAGTCCGACCGTTAAGCCTGGTCCAGACGAGCGTAATGTAACGCGAATCCACACCGTGTAATGTAACGCGAATTCTAGGTGTGGACGGCACCGCGAGCATTACATGTAACGCTCGCGGTTGATCCATCGGCTGTCGGTTTTTGCGCGAACACAAAGGCGCACGCAGTATTCGCGTTTTCAATTCGCTTTGAGTTCGTGTGCCGTCCACATTGTTGACATGAATTAAACGTGATCGTTACATTCGCGTTACACAAGTCTGGACCCGGCATTAGTTAGTTTGACTCTTAATCTGACTCTGACTCTAAATGAGACTTTGAGGCAATGAACAAAGCGTTTCGAATTCAGTAATTGAAACAAAGCTTTTACATTTATAAAAAAAAACATCGCGTAAGTAAATAAAACTCTTTTGTAATTTCTCGTTCTGAAAAGATTTTTAAAAGTTACAAATAATGGGTAAAAAGAATTAGGCCCCTGGCAACACTCAACAAATATGGCGTGACAGTAATGTCAAATTATACTTTTTGTTTACATAAGTTTAAAATGCGGTAACAAAGAAATACAAAGTGAAATTGAATACTTACTTGTGAAATGATATATAGTGGCACATTCCTTTTTTTTAGTGTGATTTCTACACCATTTCACAACACAAACCTTCATTTTAAAATATCAAAACACGGACTCGTGACGTAGGTAGTTTACGCGGGGAACGTTCTTAGGCGACTGACGTATGGTATGGACAGGGATGTTAGATGCCAGCTCAAAAATTATGACACCGGCCTGTCAAAATTATGGTACATTAGAAAAAACCATGGTACCTACGCTAAAAAAAAAGACCGTCAAGCCGAACAGCAAACTTAGGTGTCACTAAAAATTCCACTACTTCAAGAGCTTTTGACTTCACAAAGAAGTTTTGATTATATCGAAATAACGATTCCTTCACAAGTTTCATAAAACCTCTAACTAAATGCCCGGTTTCTGTCATATCTAGGTAGGTATATAATCTAAGGTCCTATCTATTCTTAAGCTCTATGTGGTCTGTGCTATCCTGTATTATCCTCTAATCTGTGTTCACAACAAAACAAATACCTTTTTTTTCATATATTTTATGGCCTGGAACCAAGTCCTTTAAACCATAAAGCAACAGGGACACAGTATTGGCTTTGGGCTTTGGCTACCCTCCCTCTCGCACCAGAAGTCATCGTCAACAACAAAGCGGCCGTTTCATTTTAAGCATCAATACATCGATTGTAGCTATCGCAATTATGATTTAATCTGAGGTGTTAATGATTTATGTGAAAATTATGGTACTTTTGCGTACCATAATGGAAGTACCATGGTACATGGTACGAAGACCTGAATAATGATACGTATACCATAATTATGGTACGTATAACATCACTGGGTATGGATCGTACGACGCTGGATATATGTCCCGCGTGTTTTTGGCTTCAATTCTCAGTGGCCTACTATCAATCTGGACATTTTTTAATCTAAGCTATTATCGTAGGTAGGCATAATGTGTGTCTTTTTAATGGATAAGTATTTCCTTTTATCTCACGAAAAAAAAGGTTTTGGATTAATAAATAAAGCGAATTAGAGTAACGGAAAGTTATTGAGACGAGTGAAATAGGACCAACCAATCAAAAAACAACACGCATTTTTATTGAACACTTCCTATTCAATATACAAAGTACCTATTTCATTTATTTATATAAAAAGGATATTTACAATCAGAAAACTAAATAGAAACAGAAAGTAGGCAAATGTAATTAAAATGCTGGAGAAGGACAGCCCTAACGCATGTTTACGTACCGCGCGGCTGTAGGCATTTATTTCTATAATGCGGCTGAGTTACACTACTGTATTATAATATTACCGTGGTATAGGTATCTACTTAGTAAAAAAAATAAAGAACTAAGCATAAGTACCTACTTACATAGGGACAGACAGACGCGGCGGGGGACTTTGTTTTATAATTATGTAGGTAGTGACCGTAGTGCTAAAAGTCATCTACTGCCATTTTGCCTATGTATTTGAACATTGGTATAAGCAAGGGCCATATAGGTACCTAGCCGTCCCATAGTTATAGATACTTAACCAGAAAACCAGCTAATCCAATGTACCTATTTTGTTTCCATGTTCTGCAATAGTCCCGCTCCAACCGGGGGTTGTCCTTAAATTGGGTACACTTGCATAGTGCATGCAGGGATACTCGCTGGTTGGTGCAGTAATTAATTTAAAATTTCAATTGGGCATAAATAAAAGTGGTACACCTTCAGAGAGTCGTAATCTAAGTAATTATCTAACAAAACGTAACGCAAAAACAAGCAAGTCACAGACTAATAAATTAGTTCGTAATTCTGTACCTGCATGTGTATTAGGCTGAATATAAATTGTAGGAATGCACTTTGAGATAAGACTGCACGCAATATTTTGAATTGCTAAGCAAATGGCGCAACGCCCCACCCGTGCGAGTCAACGCAACCGGAGGCAAACCTGGCAAACTCGGTCGGTCGTCTACTAACTCGCATCCACGTCATCACAAGCTACAACCAATAAATGTACTCTGTGGTCACAACCGCGACCGGCGGCGGCGACGCGGTGGGTACGGGCGGCGGCGGCGGCGGCGGCGGGCGGCAAGCCGCGGCTTGTTAATTTTCACAGTTCACAGTTTCACATTGGTGAAGGTTTATCCTTTCGTTCATTGAGTTCTTGTACCGGAGAGCGAAATACGCAAGCACGTAGAGCGAAGCATACGTACACGACAGGCTTGTAAGCAACTGTAAAACAGTTTCGCTTGTAGGTATATAACTAGCGCCACGCCATCGCCAGTCCGCCAGAGCTCACGTACGACGGTACGACACCCCTTCGGTTTTATTCGGCAATACTCGTTGAAGCTGTCGTGTCGACAGACCGTGTCGACTGTCGACTATCGTTCTCGCTCACTTGTTAAAGTTTTATCACATTACCAACTAGAAACGAACCATCGGAACCATCACGTCACTTCACTTCAGTGTCAGTGCAGTGTGTATAGTGTCGTGTGGCGTGCTGTCGCCGGATGTGCCGATTATAAAGTCCTGTCGAAAAATAAAGTCTGACAGGCGACCTTGTACCTTATTGAAGAAAGTGACTATTACCACGTAATACATTGCGCTAAAGAAACATAACCTACAAAATGTCAGACAGTGCACAGGATGTTCTGAAGGATGCGGCGGCTGGTGCCGCTGCTGCTGCAGCCGCTGGGGGATCACTGTTCAGCACGTTTGATATTATTGTTCTCGTTATCTTACTGGGAGGCACCATTTGGTGGCTGTATAACTCAAAAAAGGAGAACAAGAAAGATGAAATACTGCTCAGTAAATATTCAATCCAGTAAGTGTATTTTGTTTAAGTTTGTGTTTATTACGAACATACTTTCTTAGTGTACTTAGTAGGTAAAATTATTCTGAATTTAACTTTAGCAGTACTACCTGTATAATTAAGTAGGTACATAAACTACCAAAATGTAACGTGTAAAAACTAAAAAGTAAAAAATATAACGTAAATTGTGCGACGACTTTACAACAACAGCAATTAAATTGTTCCGAGATTACGCTTTTACCCTTGTTACTTCTATTATCATCATGGTCATAAATGCATGCATGTGTAGGTCTGTAATTATTAGTTACTTAAGTTTGATTGAAGCGTGACTTGTAACATGTTTTCATTGCTAATA
The DNA here is from genome assembly GCA_905147715.2 of Xestia xanthographa. Lineage (NCBI taxonomy): Eukaryota > Metazoa > Arthropoda > Insecta > Lepidoptera > Noctuidae > Xestia > Xestia xanthographa. The sequence continues at coordinate 16,497,926 of LR990647.1, read as the reverse complement.
AAAAGTTTTAAACCAATGTGAAGTCCTTCTCGGATGTAATATTATAAGATATTCAATTTATTTTACGGATAGAGATTAGGTACATAAATAGAAAGATTTTATAAACAGCTGCAAAGCTGCAATGTGTAAAAAGATTGTAGAGAGAAACAAAACCACTGCGTGCGACCGTGCGTTGAGTTGAGAATATTGTGTGGTGCATAGAAAAGTCATCTAAGGTGAGGTGTGTAGCCACAGCAGCCACAGGTTTACTACGTCATTGGAAAAGACTTAACTCAGTTGTTTTTGTTTTCTCAACAGGATAATGGGTCCTATATCAAGGCACACTTATTCATGTGATCAAGGGGAATGACGAAGTATGAAAGTCTTCCTTTTTACACGACTGCTCAAAAAAAGGAGTGTTATTTTCATTGTGTTGACAACACAAGCAAGTTTGCTGCGTAATTACCTACGCAAAATGTAATTTTAAGGGCAATTACACGGATGCATGATCTTTTTAAATCTATACAAATTAAGGACCGACCGAAGGTACGGTTTCGGTTTCGGCTAGTTTCGGCCACAGTTTCGGTTTCGGCCAAAAATTGGCCGAACCTTAGGCCCCGCCGAAACTAGGTGTTCGTGAATTGTCGCGCATCATTCGGCTAACTTCGAGTGAGTAAACGTGATTGCCAGTTAAGTTCTACATATTAAGATTAATGATGATGTATTTTTATGGCATTCATTAGAGTCTTGTCCTACAGTGGAAAATAAATAGGCTGTAAGTTGTAATAGAATAGAATTCATTCGATATTTTACTTGGTTCTGTTGAGTTATTCCCTAGAAATTATACAATATGAATTTATGTAGAAATTAATGTAACAATTAAAATATGTGTGAAGATACCTGTGATGTTTGATTCAAACATCACAGGATGATGATGGGTGATTTCATCATCTATATTTTTGTTTGTGGTTGTTGTTGTATTAAATTTTGTACCCGTATTCGAACCGCCCCGTAAATTCGAAACACAACTACCTTCGGTGATTTAACTATTACCGTGAATGACCTTCAGTACTATTAGTCATGACGTATTTTTTCCCTTTAGTACGCGAGGTGCTAAGTCAATTCGGACGCGTAGTACAGTAGTACGTGAAAGATTTCTAGTTAAACTTCATTCATTATTTACTTGAATTAATTTTCCTACTAATAATGACTGTCATAAGTATGTTTATTTACCTTAGTGGCTTTGTTGTATTTTAATCTGTGAGATATTGGTGTCGATTCTGTTGTGCACAAACTAAACTTAATTTAGGCTATTGCTATCTTTTACTAAAAGGCAGTGCGAGAAAAGGACGGCTATAGCTATGAACTAAGTTAGAAATGTCAAAATAGTTTATGCCTTGCGCTTCACCGTGTTTTTAGTCGACATGTTTTTACGTGCACCCTTCATTTGTATAGAAATATTAGTTCCAACTAAATTTGACAGCTCTAAATTACGTCCGTCTCTTTCTCATTTTTTATTAGAGAGAAAAAGATGGCAATAGCCTAAATTAAGTTTTTTGTGCACAACAGAATCGACACCATTATTTATTTATCATAGACTGCCTATTTGGCAATTTTTTGAAAAAAGCAATATCGATTGTATAATGGTTGATTTTCTATTTGTAAAATTTGCAATAAAGCATTATCATTGGGAAAACACGAACCGAAAAAACAAACATCGGAGTTAAACAACATTTATCAAAATTTCATGACGCGGAACACAGACAGGTCTTAAAACGACAGTCAGAGGTAGATGAGTTGAAAAACGAAGCCAAATTAAAGCGATCAGGTTCAACTGTCTTTGTACCTATTCGGAAAAATACAATAGATTTAACATGCTATAAAAAAATAAATAAGTTTCAGTTTCGGCCGAAACTGGGACCGAGACCGAAGGTTCGGTTTCGGTTACGGCTGAAAATCCTGTTTCGGTCGGACACTAATACAAATAAATAAAACGAAATCTATGCGAATACAATGATTTAGTAAGTATTTGTATTTAATTTCACGGGTACGGAGGTCGCGGGCACACTAAAATATAAAAAACAAAATTAATTTTATAGTACCTAATGAATTTGTGATACTTACCCGATATTTACATACACACATCATAAAAAGTTTGTGATCACTAGCATAAGCTGATATAATTTTTTAAATTGAACTTTATCAAGAAAAAATCTTTGTTGTGTGTTTTCTTTAAATAGAAATACCCTGTTTGAAATTAAAAAATAAAACTATATTTTATCTACACTTCTACACTAATATTATAAAGGGGAAAGATTTGTATTTTTGTGTGTATGTCATTCCTTGCCCGTGGTACAGTTGGCTAGTTCAGTTGACCGGACAGCGGGTAAATTGTTTTTTCCTTAGTTTGTAATGAATAAACTCAAAAACTACTGCTTCGATTTAAAAAATTCTTTCACCATTAGAAGAGACGCTACATTCACTCTGAGTAACATAGGCTATATTTTATCCCCGTACTACCACGGAAACGGGAATTACGCGGGTTCAACCGCGTGACGTCCGCTAGTTTTTTTATGAAACGTTATAAAAAAGATTTGGAATTTTCAAAGTGATCACAAACTTTTTTTGATGTGTGTAGGTATACCTACATGACACCAACCAGATGCGTAGCGTACACGTGAATGTCAAAACAAAAATGCATTGAGAAAATATATTTTGGTACCAAGGTACTTACTACTTTACTGTACTTACTACTTTACTGTACTTATTGCATAATTGGGATCAGGCTTCCGAGCACGATCACCGATAAAACTCATGGCAACAGTAGTCATTGGCCTTAGACAGTTTCGACATTACTTAGGTAACCTTACATTATCATTTTTGAACACAGCAATTATAATCATATTATAATATAGGACAGTGTAAAGACTATCCTGGCGGAACCATCACTATTAGGAGTCCCTAATAGTGATGGTTCCGCCAGGGTAAGGATAAGTAGTCACTTATGCCCATAGATAAGAAAGATTTTGTATGAGACGCGTACGCGCGCGTTCAGATTTAAAATTCCAAGTCTATTTGGCGATCAAGAGGTCAGGGTCAGCGTCAATTAAATCAGTAGATAGGTAATGTTCGAACAATACGACCGCGTTGACTGACTTTTAAGTACCTCATTCGTCAAACTGTTTTTGTATTGAATAAACTTAACAAATACACATTATTAGGTTTACGAAGCTTCAATTTTAACATAATTTGCTTGTAAAATGGTAAGAGATGTGAGGTTTCTTTTATTTAATCTCGGCAAAGAGCCTTCATGCATTTTGTATTTACTCTCGGCTCCTTTCCACAATCGTCTCAATGACAAACTTTACTCACTTGTATTACCTACACATAATGTTTGCTGCTCACAGCGCTCACATCTATATTTTGCGTTCCGATTTAGATATCACGATTATGACAGCTAAGAGCTGTCATCAATTCGGAACGCTCGTGAGCGCGTTCACAGTAAACATAACCCCAAACAAAAACCTTTTACAAGACCTATTTTTGAAAATGGAAGTTATGTTGGTTGACTCTATCGACTCTGATAACTCAGATTTTGAAATAGAGAACGACGATTCGTCCAGTGATGAAAAGGATGACGTCGAAGTGTTTATATTAGCGTATTTTGCTCCCGGCAAAGATTTACCCCGTAAAAAAATAATAGCACGGATTACAAATTACACAATGCAACAATGATTAAATATAATGTATAGTTAGATTAGATGCAATCTAATGTTAAAAAAAACCGGCCAAGAGCGAGTCAGATTCGAGCACCAAGGCACGAGGGTTCCGTACAAACTTTTTAAAGGACAAACTTAACTTTACTTCCGGTTGACCTAGAATTTTTAATGTTGGTTAAAAGCAAGGTCTCACAGCATCACAGCACAAGTAAAGGAAAAAATCCGAAAAATAAAAACGGTTGATAATTAAAAAAATCTAAATTTGCCCATATCTTTTTATCGTGTTGACTCAGGACCTTGACTTTTATACACCATAGACCTCAGTATCTGGTATAAATTTCAACTTGCTAAGTCTACCCGTTCCTGAGAAAATCGGTGGTGACAGACGGACAAGAAAGTTATCTTTTAAGGGTTCCTTTTACTACCATTTGAGAAACGGAATCTAAAAATGATGCAAAATAAACAAAATATTCTCATGATTGTCTTTTCGGCAAATAGCCTGATGGCCACGATTCCGCTGGGTCTGAGTCAGAAGGCAGTTCCTACCTACTCCTCGATACGACTCGCATTTTGAGGATGTTCTTGTATCTGGTGCCTTTTACCAAACCTACATAATTATAGAACGAAAGTCGATCAAAATTAAAACGAACAGAAATCTTTAATACACCCACAGTTTGCTATAGTCTATATCTATTCTGTGATAGTAGTCTGGACGAGACGTGGACTATCTATCTAGCTGGGTCACAAGTCACAACACAGTGTCAAGGTCTCTATGGAGCTACGCTCTAAGTTTCTTTGAAGCAAAACTGGAGTGACCTATCAACTACAAAGCTTGGAGAATCAAGCTAAAGTGACAGTGACCGGCCTGGCAATGTCAGGACGATGGCTCATCAAGCAGCTGTACGGGTAGTTCGATATTTTGGGCTGAAGATTCTTAAAAAATACACCTAGTAACAATAGGGTATTTTACTCTTTACGAGAAAAAATCTAAAAATATATTTTTGAGATACAAAAAGCAGTCGGAAAACGTTAGTTTTTAGTTTTAGTTCATAAAATAGCGAACTAAATTTTAAAAATCAATTTAAAGGTTTCAGATTTTTTAATCTATTTCATAACACCATTATAGTAGTCGCCATGTTATTACGTCCTAAGGCTATGTAAACTTAGAAGTGTCAACTGTCAACTTCAAACATACACTGTATTTGTTTACACAGCCAACTGACGTCATGACCACAGAGCAATATGGCGTCCACTGCGTCCAGCGTTTTCGTAAAATTACGCGCGAAATTTGAAAATGCTAAATCTAAATGCATTTTTATGACACTTATCGATTGAATAAATTTTTTGTGAATTTTCTTGTGGTTCATTAGCACTATAGAATCTAATTGAGACACTTTTCAAAAATGGGTGTAGAACCCTTACGGTCTCACGGGGGTATAAAGGTTTCCGTCTTTAGGGATGGAATTATGTGCATTTTTGGCTGGGCTTATTGGGCTAAAGAAAATCCACAAATAAAGCTATACTATACGAAGTTCAAATCGGTTCAATGCCTTTACAGTCGGAGGTGAATGTTTTTTTTTTAAATTCCGGCAAAGCAATATGCGTCTTTACGGCGTAGGTACCTAAATATTTTTGATTATTCAAATTGTGTTTATAAATAGAATAAGTATCATAGATAAACATGATTATTTAAAACTAATATTTCCTTTTTTACACAAATACGTACAACATAGTAGGTACTTACCTAATTCATGACAAAAATATTTTTCGTTAATTTATTTTATTTCTTCAAGAGTTTATTGAAAAGTGTCGTTTGATACACGTGGACATTTATTATTGCAGTTCTCGGCTCAAAAACAAATAATTCCGTCTCAAATGCAATAACAATTTTTCTCCACTTGTATCAAAATGTACTATTCTGTACTCTGTGCATCATTACTTCCCAGAATTTAACCCTTAATAGCGATGCTATTGAATTGTGAAAATTCAATGCGTTCGACTACTGGCTAAGAATGTTGATTTTTCAAAAATTCATGATGCGGACTGACCGACGGACCCTTGACTCCATCAGTATTTATCGCTATTCCTCATAGTTTCGAATTTGGCCATCCACGATTCCACGCCCACTTGCAAAATTCAGCCTGTACAGATCTATGGTAATCTAAATTATGAACGAAACGAATTATTTAATCATCATCAAATTAAAAGTACCTATGTACTATGAGCATAGGTACCTACTTTTAATTTGATGATGATTAAATAATTCGTTGTAATATTAAAATTAAATTAGGAGGATCTACTAATCATATATAAAGGGTAAACCAATCATCATTAAAAATAGATTAATTATATAAAATCAATCTTATTGGATATATTTATTGATTGTAGGCAAGTACGATTTTAATCGCGTGTGTAAACGAATTTCAAGTAAATCCAACGTTACTTAGAAGACCTTCGTCTTCGCTTTCTTGATAAGATACCTAATAATGTTGGAGAATTTGAGACGATGGTAAAACTATCCATTGTATGGTCATTCAATTGAATTTCTGCGACTGGGAGGGGCTAAAAATGTCTAGCGAAATAGGTAGGCATTGACCGGAAAACCGGTACTTTGGTTTTATCACTACTAAGTGATAAAACCAAAGTACCGGTTTTTCGATCAATGCCTACCTATTTTGCTACACAGTCATACAGAATAATACAGATACGCAATTTAAGGACTTTCATCGTCATTTGTCTTCCAGAAGCGCATTTACAGACTTACAGAAGAGCATTAATGGACTGTCTGAATCAGTTTCGGCCTTCTAAGTTTTTGAGTTTCCCAACCAACCAATGTCACAACAATATTGTAAATATTGTTCGCGACTGTAAGACGTATGTAGTTTCGGAATTATAATTATCAATATTATCAATACAACCCTCCAAGTTCATAAAGGTGCAATAATGATTTTGACCTGGAAAAAGTAATTCTTGCACCTTTATGAACTTTGAGGGTTGTATTGATGATTTTGATGATTATAATTCTGTAACTACATACGTCTTACAGCCGCGAACAATATTTAATCAACATACAACCTAGCACTGGCCTGCAAATTGCAAAAAACGTAAGAAAATTTGAATTTCGCGGGCTACCCTGAAGCATTCACCTTAACGATTACGGAAGTTCATTGCTTCCCTTCTTAGAAGGTAAGAACCGAAGAACCCGGAAATAAGTTAACTTTGCCTCACTCTATTCTTGATATTTATATCAGCCTAGCTGGCCTTGACGACCTTGGTTTTAATACAGAATATAATATTAAGTATGTATTTTTATTTATCTGTCTTTATCTAACGTTTCCTGTACTTAAACTAAAATCCTTCTCTTCTCTTTCTACTGAGTTAAGGAGGACATTTAGGCAGTCGCTCCATGTGAAATACTGGTATTCAGCTGCATCCTGTAAGACTGGAAGCCGATCCCAACATATTTGGAAAAAGGCTAGGAATAAATTATGTTCCTTACTAAAATTATTGAATAAAGTGTTTTTTTCGGTCTCTTATACCTACGTAGGTTTGGGTTTTAGATAATTGTTTTAAATTGCCTTTATAAATCGTCATTATAATTTGATGTTAGGATTGCTACTGACGGACGAGGCACTCGTCAAGTAATCTTCAAATCACTCGCACATGGCATGACATCACCGAGTCCGAATACATCAATATAGTTTACATGCCCAAGCCTTCAAGCATATTATAGGTATAGTAATTCTAATGATCGTTGGCTTTGTACATACATACAATACAACTGCTACTTCTGCAGCAGGCATTACAACGTATAACGTATTACAGGTCAGTGCATGCACATAGGTACTGTATACGTATAATTATGTAGACTGTTTAAAGCAGTGGTTCCCAACCTTTCTTGGACCAGGGACCACTTTGATGTCTTTATTGTTAGCAGGGACCATAGGGTCCTAGATAAACATAGGCACCGCCAGGATTATATTTAGTAGGGGGTGTATCTTTAAACTCACACAATGCTTGTCCCTATGGTGTGGGACGTAAACAATAGCACCATCCCATGTCTTCCCGTGGGTGTCATAAGAGGCGTGAGGCGACTAAGGGACTCGCCAGAGAATGGGCAGCAGCGCTCTCTGTGTCTTTGTTAGAACCGTACTGCGATCGCCAACCCGCCTGCCAAGCGTGGCGATTATGGCAAAACCCCCCAATGGATACCGCATTACAGAAATGGCCTCTAGTGCCCGGCAGCCCGTCTTCCCTCGACTACGGCAGCGGTCGAGGTTACGGCGGCGTGGCAAGGGTTATGAAGAATCCCCGGATGGGATCCGGCTGCCTATACCAACGACTGGACCTGGCAACATATAACACGCGTACACTCCGGACCGACGAAAAGATAACGGAACTCGAAGAGGAATTGAGTAGGCTGCGATGGAGTATTGTGGGATTTTCTGAAGTCCGAAGAGAGGGGGAGGACACGATAATCCTGAAATCCGGCAACCTGCTCTATTTCCGAGAGGGTGACCGGCAGTCCCAGGGTGGTGTTGGGTTTATCGTCCACAAGTCCCTTGTGAACAATTTGGTGAAGATCGAGAGTGTGTCGACCAAGGTGGAGTACCTTAAACTCAGAATATCCTCAAGATATTCGCTGAAGGTAATACAGGTCTACGCCCCAACCTCGGCACACCCCAACGACGAAGTGGAGACCATGTATTAGGATATCTCTAAAGCCATGCATGGTTTCAAAACTGACTTCACCGTTGTCATGGGGGACTTCAACGCGAAACTGGGCAGTCGAGACGGGGATAAGCTGCAGGTGGAGCAATTTGGAGTTAGACCTCAGAATCACCGGGGTCACCAAATGGCTAGTTTTATGGAGAAGGAGGGCCTCTATATGATGAACTCCTTCTTCAGAAAGCGTGAGCACAGGAAGTGGAACTGGCACAGCCCCGATGGTGCAACTAAAAACGAGATTGACTTCATCATGTCTACCAGGAAGCAAATGTTCAATTATGTCTCTGTGATTAATTCGGGGAAAACCGGGAGCGCCGCATGGTAAAGGCACATTAAACATCAATATCAAGCTTGAAAGGTCTCGAGTAGTCTCGACTGATGAAATCTACGCTCCGTCCAGCATAGATCCAAATCCAAAACCCCGATAGTTTTCAGCTTGAACTCCAGAATCGTTTCGAGTGCCTAGGAAGCTCGGTGGACGAATACTAACGATGGGTTCGTGGAAACTGTCTATATGACCGGGTCTAAAATCTTCAAGACACGTACAGATCAGCACAAGAGGCTTTCCGATCACACTCTCAAGCTCATGAAGGAGCGGTGAGAGATGATCCTGCAGTCTTCAGGCGAGGCGTGGAAATACGGGCAGCTCAATAGACGGATCTCTAAATCCTTGAAGAGCGATCTCCGCCGCTTTAATACCGAGCGTATTAAAGACGCGATTGAGCGGGATAAAGGCTCCAAGGTGTTTACAAGAGATCTAGCTATTGGGCAGAGCCAGCTCACGAAACTGAAGACCGACGATGGCAGGATCTTATCCGCCAAACCGGAGCTTCTGATGGAGATCGAGAGCTTCAATGGGCACTTGTACACGTCAACCAGTACACCCGTTGCAGATTTAGCAAACGACCCAAGAGCTAGACTGACCCGACACTATACCGAAGACATCCCGGACGTCAGCCTGTACGAGATGAGGATGGCTCTGAAACAGCTTAAAAATAACAAGGCACCGGGTGATGACCGAACTCTTAGGTAGGTCTAAATTTGATAAAGAGGTCAAAATCGAATCCGACTCGGCTGGGCAGCGTTCGGGAAGTTGCGCGGTATCTTCTTGTCCAACTTACCGCAGAGTCTCAACACGAAAGTCTATGACCAGTGTGTGTTGCCAGTGATTACCCAAAGGGCAATGGAGAGGGATAGCCCTCTCCATTGCCCTTTGGGTGACTTGGACTCCGAGCATAGGCTCGGAGTTTCTTTTCGTGATCGAATCAGAAATGAAGACATCCGCAAGAGAACCAACGTTACCGACGACGTAGCCCGAAGAATTGCCAAACTTAAGTGGCAGTGGGCAGGGCACATTGCTCGCAGAACGGATGGCCGATGGGGCCGAAAAGATCTGGAGTGGCGACCGTGAATCGGAAGACGTTGCGTTGGAAGACCTCCCACTAGCTGGACCGATGACCTGGTGAAGGTTAGGGAATCCGCTAGATGCGAGTCGCACGGGACCGGTCAATGTGGCGACACTTGGGGGAGGCCTATGTCCAGCAGTGGACGTCTTTCGGCTGAAGTGATGATGATGAATGCTAAAATTGGAAAATAGGATGAAAACCTTTAGAATTAAGATAGCGAAACAAAAGCGATCGAAGTGAGCTCACTTCGATAACTAGAAAATAAATAATTTCACGAAAAATTTTGCAATCATACGGAAAAATAAATAAGTCAGACCAAAGTCAGACTCAGTAGATTCTCAAAAAAATTAGGTTTCGCCTCTCGAACCCAACCTAATGGAACCTTCAATTAGGTTGGGTTGAGCTTGCATCTTCTGTAGAAGTTAAAAAGTACGAATAACATTTTAACCTTTCGCGTAAGTACTATATTCGAGGCTCCTGGAGAGGACCATCGGTGGTCCGCGACCGCGGACCATAGGTTGGGAACCACTGGTTTAAAGGCTCTACAAGTTAGATGAAGGCAGAATAAAATTTTCCACCTTGAAGTGGTCCGACTGACGGGGTTTATCCAGAGGTCAGCGAAATGTCACATGCGCAAGTTGCTCCTCTGCTCTAGGATACAAAGGAATAAACCATTCGGAAATCAAAATAATTCTTAGCCTTTTTAAAAAGAGTTATTAATTTTAGATTGTTATTACCAGCTAAGTACCTGAATAACAATGCTGAATAACGAAACTTCAAGCTAATGAAGTACTTAATGACTAAATAATGCTGCGTTGCTACCCATAACTGCACGTGTCGTGAAGTAGTTAGAATGGTAAAGTATCACTACATCACTACTCACTAGGTACATTATTATAAAATAAAGTCCCCCGCCGCGTCTGTCTGTCTGTCCCTATGTATGCTTAGATCTTTAAAACTACGCAACGGATTTTGATGCGGGTTTTTTTTTAATAGAGTGATTCAAGAAGAAGGTTTTAGTATATAATTTGCGGGCGGGCGAAGCCGCAGGCATCAGCTAGTACGGAATAAAACTAATTACGGAAAAAACTATTATGAGAATCATCAGCAGTTTGGTGGGTAAAGTCCTCCTCGCAGATTTTTTGTAGAACGAATGTTTTATAATATAAAAAACAAACGCACTTGAGACCACGCAACCGGTCGTATACGTAGGTATCTACCATCTATACCTACTCCATAAAGTTATAAGATTATGAAATTATCAAATTGTGAAATCACACATTATTTACAATGTGACGCCAGATAAAAATGCTTGGCACGTAGGCAAACATTACGATAATGTTAATGATACATAGATAGGTACGTACCTAATAAGCATTTACGAATTACCTACCGTGTTTACGTAAAGGTTGAATGAATTACGTACTTTTAATTTGGTTAGCATACAATAGAATCTGTAATAATAAGCAATTGGGACCTTTAGGTACACATCGGTAATACTTATAATGATATTCGCTAATCTCACAAAACTGGTCACGTAGCATGACAATGCAAAAACGTTAAAAATCCTATTTAGCTAAATATTTTACAATTAAGGTGAATGCTCCAACCAGGGCTGGGAAATTCAAATTTTCTTACGTTTTTTGCAATTTGCAGGCCAGTACGCCAGTGTATGTTGATTAAAATGTTATTCGCGGCTGTAAGACATAATTATGTAGTTACAGAAATTGTAATTATCAAAATCATCAATACAACCCTCCAAGTTCATAAAGGTGTAGAAATGACTTTTTCTGATATTTTGATTATATTGTTTTGATGATTTAAATACCTATGATATAAGATGATGAAAAATCAAAAATTTTCCTCGGCGCCTCTTGGATTTTTATTTTGACCTCATTTTCGTTATCAGTGACCAAGTAAACCATGAAAACGACAACCATGACTTAATAACCAAAAATTTTCCCTGGCGCCATCTTGGATTTTCATTTTGACCTTATTTTCGTTATCAGTGACTACTTAAACCATGAAAACGACACCGATGACGGAAAAAACAAAAATTTTCCTGGGCGCCATCTTGGATTTTCATTTTGACCTCATTTTCGTAATCAGCGACCCCGAAAACCATAAAAATGACACCCATGATGGAAAAAACAGAAGTTTTTATCGGCGCCATCTTGGATTTTTATTTTGATCTCATTTCGTTATCAGCGACTCCTTAACCATGAAAATGACATCCATGACAGAAAAACCAAAAGAAAAAACCACCTTCAAGTATAAATAACAGGGTTATGTTATGTTTACTCTACAGAGTGAACTTCAGTGGCCATTAAGTCGCGCTAAAGTCGAGTCGCGCAAGTGTCCTTTCGCGCAAGATTCCATTCGCGCTAGTGTCCTGGCGCGCAAATGTTCGCTCGCGCATAAGTCTAATCGCGCTAAAGTCCATTCGCGCAAGTGTCCAGGCGCGCAAAACTCCGTTGGCGCATAAGTCCAATCGCGCAAAAGTCCATGCGCGCATTTGTCTTTTCGCGCAAGTGTCTTTCGCGCAAAAGTCCCAGATCCAGAAAAATTAAGTTTGTCCTTTAAAAAGTTTGTACGGAACCCTCAGTGCGCGAGTCCAACTCGCACTTTTATTTATCATTTTGTAAAATGTTTGTAGGTATCTAAATTCTTCTAATACAAAATTAAACCATTTTTATTTTGATTGTGATCAATATACAGTAAACACACATTCCAGACTTTTATTTCTAAACCGTACTGACTTTATAATTATGTATCATAAAATAATATCGTCTACAGGATCAAAATGGTACGAGAGCCTGTATTTGCTGTTTTGGTTTTAGAAACGATTTTTTCAAGGTCAAAGTCATTGCTAGACCTTTATGAACTTGGAGGGTTGTATTGATGGTTTTGATGATTATAATTCTGTAACTACATACGTCTTACAATCGCGTCCAATATTTTAATCAACATACAACCTTGCACTGGCTTGCAATTTGCCAAAAACGTAAGAAAATTTGAATTTCGCGGGCTGGATGATAATACACAATTGCACCCGCGTCGCGCGCCACCGCTACAATGTCGTCCCGTCTTCAATGAAATCACTCAGCGTTAGGAGTGTGTATTTGTACGCGCAGTAGCTTCCTTCTGCTCTTTACAGCGTCTATCCCTTTCGCTCGTGATGTCGGATGAAATAGCATGCATTTTAACCCCGCCCACCAACTAGTTCGTTCCGCTAACTTGTTCGTTCTTAAGGAAAAAGTATTTCAGGAATCTGAATATCTTTTTTTAAGATCTGTCGAAAGTGCCACTCACACAGTTACTACGGTTACGATATTACATGCACAAAATAATTTTTTCATCCCACCTATTCGAAAAGGACGACTTGGCTCGCCTTTAAGTGCACCCAAAGGTGGTGTTTTCTATAATAACTTTTAGCGGGCAGTAATGAGTTTTTATTCCTCTTTATAAGTGCGCCGCAATTATCTTTGCGGCGCACTTTTTGAATTTGGAACATCTTAGTGTTCAGCGCCGAAAGAAATCGAACACAATTATTGTTTGAATAAAGACTGGCTGGTACGACGGCCCATAGTCGCGCCCGCGCCGCCGCGCTGGCTGATTAAAAAAAAAAAACGCGCGAACTACAGACCGCGTTTTCGTCAATTTTCATGAATTGTTAGAAATTCATGGTTTTGTGTTGAAAAATTAGTTCTTCAAGTGACAGTGAATAAAAAACACAATAAAGTGAAAAATAACTTTAGATCTTCAGAAGTCGGTGACCTTTGTTTGATTCATTTAGTTTTTTTTTTTGTCACCGACTTCTGAAGCTAAAGTTATTTTTAACGTTTTTGTGTTTTGTGAAGTCGGTTTTATATTTTGCAAAAAAGTTTTTTTTATTTTTCCATTTTTAGTTCTAATATCCTATCCAAATATTAGATATGCATTTATTTTACATGTTGAAATTAGACCACACGACTGAAGTAAAAATGTTCATAAAATGAAAACTACTGGGCCAAACTATGTTAAATTTTTATAGAACCTAATGGCAACTATTCCGCATCAAACTAAAGAATAATCACGTCAATCGGCTAATTAATATCAGCGTAATCGGTGTAAATACATTAAAAAAACAGTAGAATTGAGATCCTTCTCCTTTTTGAAGTCGGTTAAAATTATGAGGCGCTTTTTATTTTCTCATAGTGAGTGATGAAAAGTAGAGTGTATTACTCGGGCGCAAAATATATTTTTGGCTCGGGCGACGTCCTTTGAATCCCTCGCTACGTTCAGGATTCTATTAAAGAATCCCTCGCTACGCTCGGGATTCTACTCTAGAATCCCTCACTTCGCTCTGGATTCAAAAAAGCGCCCTCGCCGTAAAAATATTATTTTGCTCCCTTATGATACAATCTACTATTTCAACCCTCAGTTACATGTATTATGGGCCTTCCCTACATATTATATAGTTTTTTTTATACCTTGACTTCATTTTTGTCTAACAGTTTATAAAAAAAACACCTTTCCAAATTTCAACTGTGTGGTGTAGTGCCAACAGTCTTAGACTAAAATGGCTGTGACATACAAACGGACAGATACTAATTCCTGAGGGCAAATTTTTATGGGTGTCTTTTACCCCAAATACCAACAACAAAGCATAGATTTAAATCGGAGATGTGGTCTCACCGTACTTAAGGCCCTGTCTAACCCTAAAAGTAGCAACTCTATTTGTGGTGGTTCAAACTTCGTTTGAAATACTGTTGAATAAAGTTTTAATCAGCTTGCACTACAAAGTGGTTGTTACGTCAGTCACTGCAGGCCGAATAGTGCGAAATGAGTGGTTTTTTATTCTAAATAAAATCAAATTTTCGTCTTTTGGAAAAAATAAAAAACATGAGACATACTATAAACTACTATAAAGTTAGTTCAGTTAGTATGCAAAGTTTCATGATCTAATTTGAAGTGTTGTCTTCTCTATACGATTACGTAGTAGTAATAGCTCAATGTTTGAAGTACTGTTTGAATACCAGCGGTTTATTGTTCGATTTGGAGGTACCTTTGGATTTTTTTTCTATCGAGAAAATTTTGTGGAATCGTGTTTTCGCCAAACATATTTTAGAACCTAACATTAATCCTCAACTTTACCATATATTTATTTCAAAATTAATGCTGCAGTATTTTAGGCGTAACGGAGGATCATGCTAAGCCATTTGAGGTAGTATAGGCCCCTAAGGTATTTTAACCTCGATACACAACTTTATAGCTAATTTCATCACATCATAGGAATCAGAATGACACAGTCTTAAAAAAAATGTTTTCTGGGTTTACTGGGATCTACTTTTGATGCAGAATGTCCGATTCGCAAAATGCCAGGTCGAAAAAATGAATTAGTTTTAGGAGCTTCTTAGCGTACGTCGATGTAAGAAGAGTAGGATTGTCCATTTTTCAATAATTGTCTTATTGAAAAACCAAGTCACATACCCGGAATGTCCGATTGATTTCGCAAAACGTTTTAGACTTGGAATGTCCTATTTTCAAAAGGTCCGATTCGCAGATAGTCAGTTTCGCATTAGGTTTATTCCGATTCTTAAAATGTCAAGTCATTTATAGGTACTACCGAAGACACTCCCGCCTGACCACCACTAAGCTTATTTTTGCTTGCACTCGCAACATAGAAACGCTCTCTAGCCCCGCCCCGTTGACTTTGTATAGAAAAAATGAATGAAAAGATACCGAATCGGCCGAGCGCACTGACGACGCACGCCAAACGAGAGTTACTGTTATTTTGCGCGCCAAAGTTGACGCTTTCCTCATAGGCCCAAACTTTAAGGGGGCGTGGCTCGGCGCCTCCGCATGATTTAAGCGAAAAAAATTTAAACTGGTCAGGCGGAAAAGACCCCGATAGTACCTAACTATGCAGTTTTCTAGTTTACCTACAAAGTACCAGGCTGCCATCAATAAGTAGGAGCCTGCTTATCGAAGCTACAAATCGACTCATAGTAAGAAAACTACAGTAACATACCGCGTACTGTCCATCTATAGATAGGTACGAGTAGGTGGGGCTTATTACACTGAGGTCTATTTCGCCGCAGTCTCAAGGCGAGGAGCTCGCGTGACGACGCAGCTAAAATACCGCCTCGCTTGCTACTCTGACATACTGTTCAGGAAAATGGCGGACAGAGCCTTGCAAGATGCTGTGGTACGGACACCAGCCTGTTGTATTAATTTGTAGTACCTATATGGCGCGCTACTATGTATTTCCGCTGTTTTTTGCTGTTTTTCCTCCTTTGTTTGTATCTTTTTTTTATATGTGTGTGTGCTTTTTTTCTTTCTTTTCTTTTTTCTATTTTTTTTTCTGTAGGTAACTATGTTAGGTAATGTACCTAGTTATATCAACCGGTGCAAATCGGTCATTCTGCGTCAAAACCTAGCCAGTAAACGAAACTTACGAAAATTAGGTAACCGATATCCGGAAATACATTTATGTAAGTAGGTACAGTCGTGGTCTTTTCCGCTTGATCAGTTAAAAATGTTTTCGCTTAAATCATGCGGAGGCGCCAAGCCATGCCCCCTTAAAGTTTGCCTACTAGGAAAGCGTCAACTTTGGCGCGCAAAATAATAATAACTCTCCTTTGGTGTGTCGTCAGTGCGCTCGGCCGATCGGTATCTTTTCATTCATCGGGGCTAGAGAGCGTTTCTATGTTGTAAGTTGTAAGTGCAAGCAAAAATTAGCTTAGTGGTGATCAGGCGGGAGTGTCCTCGACAGTACCTATTACCAAAGGCACAGACACACACATAGACACAGACAGACAGAAAAAAATAGGCATAAATAGGTAGCTATTTTGTCGATTACAATTATAATATTATGATGTTGGAGTAGATACTGTTTCATAATTACTTACTATTATGCTACCTAAATAAGATGTGTGTGCCCACATAATTATCATTTATCAGCTACAATGTTGGTAGGTAGGTAAGTAGTACGGGTACTAGGTACTATCGGGGTCTTTTCCGCCATTTAATTTTTTTTTCGCTTAAATCATGCGGAGGCGCCGAGCCACGCCCCCTTAAAGTTTGGGCCTATTAGGAAAGCGTCAACTTTGGCGCGCAAAGTTACAATAACTCTCGTTTGGCGTGCGTCTTCAGTGCGCTCGGACGATTCGGTATCTTTTCACTATTTTTTTCTACACAAAGTCAACGGGGCGGGGCTAGAGAGCGTTTTTATGTTGCGAGTGCAAGCAAAAATGAGCTTAGTGGTGGTCAGGCGGGAGTGTCCTCGATAGTACCTACATCAGCAAGTGCTAATAAATTGGTTCAATATTGATTATTATGTAAGTAAGTAGGTATTTCAAATTAGCATCTGTACGACAGACGACTTCGTGACTCTGATTTATCTGAAAACTGTCACTAGGTTGACTTTGCTATCTTTGCTAGACTTAGATAGCTAAATATACCTAGGTAGCTAGGTAGCTACCTACCTATTTCTTTGATAACATTCATTTAGGGTAAGAAAAGTAGTGGGCTCCAGGGTGGCCCGCGAAATTCTAATTTTTTTACGTTTTTTGCAATTTGCAGGGCAGTGCTAGGTCGTATGTTGATTAAAATATTATTCACGACTGTAAGACGTATGTAGTTACAGAATTATAATCATCAAAATCATCAATACAACCCTCCAAGTTCATAAAGGTGTAGGAACCAAAAAAAAAAAAACAGAAAAAATAATTTCTACACCTTACAGCCGCGAATAATATTTTAATCAACATACGACCTAGCACTGGCCTGCAAATTGCAAAAAACGTAAGAAAATTAAAGTTTCGCGGGCTGGTTGGAGCATTCACCTTTAGGGCTATATATCCCTCAAATGGCTTGACAAGATCCTCCGTTACGCCTAAAATACTGCAGCATTAATTTTGATATAAATATATGGTAAAGTTGAGGATTAATGCGAAGTCCTATGTGTGACGAAAACACGATTCCATAAACATTTCTCGGTAGAAAAAAAATCCAAAGTTGCCTCTAAATCGAACAATAAACCGCTGGTAAGTATTCAAAAAGTACTTCAAATTAGATCATGAAACTACAACTAAATGAACTGACTGCACACTTAAATGAACTAACTATAAAGCAGGTCTTATGTGTTTTATTTTTTTAGTCCAATCAATTGATTTTTTGTAAATCGCAATAAACCACTAATTTCGCACTTTTCGGCCGCAGTGAACTGACGGACGTAACAACCGCTTTGTAGTGCAAGCTGATTAGAACTTTATTCTAAGAGTATTTCAAACGAAGTTTGAACCACCACAAATACATAGAGTTGTTAATTTTAGGGTTAGAAGGGCCTTAAATGACAATGATATATAAACTATAGATACGTTGTCCGCACTCGACAACATGAAATGAAGCCAATTGGCCACATCGCGCTTAGTTACGCACCAACCTGTCGCGCGACGCTACGTTTGTTTATAATTTAATAAATCCTGTGACGTGACTGAAGATGTATATAATGTATATTTATCTCCCTCTCGCAACAGGCATCCCGCCGTTCGGTGTCATATTTTCTTTCTCTTTCTTCACGCTTATAAGTAGTTCTAGTATTTTCGCCGTTTTTAAGCGCCGCGATGTTGGTTCATGACGTGTCTATATATAATACGTCATTGTTAAATGATTTGACGCTTGAATACCTATGATTTCAATCATGATTTTTATGAACCCCCAAATACATTCTCATTTCTCAGTGGGCTGTAGCCGCTGGGTATCTGGTATTTATTACCTATATATACCTGGATACTAATTATACCTGCTACTACCCACATCCGCATTACCTACGTACTCAAACATACCAACGATAAGTAATACTTATCTCTAAAATTGCGATAGAAGATAATTAGGTACTTATGTAAGTTTATGGAAGTCGATTGTGCCACTTGATTCTCCAATATCTACTTACAGTTGTCAAGAAAACAACTAAGTCTAGGCAGATGATGAGTTGTAAGCTTGTAAGCAACTACAGGTCGCGGCACGAAACTCTAGCGGTGACCGTTATTGCGCAGAAGTAAAAAATAAGAATGTCTTGGGGCGTGCGTTGCGCCGATTGGCTCTCCAGTCGTAAAACATGCGCAGATATCCCCTCCACGTTTCGTTCAGCGCTAGACTTACGTGCCGCGACCTGTACCCGTGATTTAAAATTATAAATATAGGAAGGTACAGTCGAGGAGTTATTTAAAACTTAATTGATGAGCTACTTACACTACTTTCCAATTTTGCACTTTTATACATTTACGAGTACGAATATTACCGACTAAACCCGATTTGTATTACACGGCTAAAATACGAATAGTGGTAGGTAATAGTATTATATGATATACTATTACCACTATTCGTATTTTAGCCGAAGCCCCTGTATGTGCATATGATAAGTGCATGTGAATACGTGCATATTCTATAGGCTTCATAATTTCAATTTTATTGGTACCTATGGAATTTGTCTATTAACCAAACCAGAGAAATGTTTAAAAAATACTTATATATAATTTTTAATTGCTAATTAATCATATTCTGGACTGACATTTTTTAGTCAACGAGATTTATCAACATGTGATAGGTTTGCTTACCTATAGACATTATTTTGTACACTAAGTATAGAAAATAAATAAGATAAGTATTATTTTGTACCCCGACAGTTTTTGATTAAGTACATAAATGACATTTCTATGAAATCTCTAGTCCCTATGATTATTTTCTTTATTCATTTTCTATACATATTATTTTTAACAATTTTAATTAATTATTAATTTTGAAGTACATACCTATTTCTTAAAAAAACTGGCAAAGTGCGAGTTGGACTCGCGCACCGTGCGTTCCGTACAGAGACTTAAAGTTATACTATTATTAAACTACATATTTACGGTTTTCTGATTGTTTCCTTTACATAATTGTTATGCTGTAAGACATTGCTTTTTGCTAAACGTGATTCAAGGTCAACGGGAACTACCATAATATAGGTTTTCGACCCAAAACCTATAGGTACTTCCGGTTGACCTAGAATTGCCAATTTTGGTAAAAAGCAAGATCTTACAGCACAAGTAAAGGAAGAAATAAAAAGTTGAAAATTAAGATAAATTTTAGTAAGTACTTACTTACAAGTTTTCGCGAATACCTAAATTTGCTCATATCTTTTTATCGTGTTGACTCAGGCCCTTGATCCAACCGCCTAAAGAGAGCTTCGATAGGTGGCCGTCGAGGCTCTTGGCCCGTATATAACTCCGAGCACTATTGGGCAATCAGAAAGTATAAATAGGGGGAAAATATACTAACCACCAAAAATAACTTTGTGACCACTAACATCTATCATAAAATATCAATTGATCACCAAATTTTAATGAGGTGATTGATGACAAACTAGTTTCGCCTAGGCCGACTTGGGGCACTCCGACACGGAGAGATTAGGTTAGTAGGGTATCGAATGATGGGGCGGGGTCGAATGAGCGACCGAAGCGAGCAAATGAGGGGTATAAAAGCAAACATGCCACTGACCAAAAACAATATTTAGCCAAAATGAAGAAAAATGTCTCTGGCCTATATGGGTGTATAGTAAACTAAATTAAAATATTTTTTTAATTCTGAATTTTAAATAAACCAAAAATAATAAGGAAACTTTATTGATATACGACAAGAATCAGCTAATAACTAAAAATTTCGACTGGACAGTGTCAATTTTGCATCTTAATGATGGACAGTAGCAGATTTGCACCTAAAGTTCTGGACAGTGGCCCATTTTTCACGTTTTCGGTTTCTTGCCTTTTCTGGAACCACTTCTGACACATTTTCTTCCATAATTCAACAATATAACAAACAAAATCTCTTGAAAAATTAATAAAAAACGAGCAACGACTTCCTAGAAAAAGAATTCGACGCCATCTTATGATTGGTCCGTTTGGACAATGGCGCTTTTGAATTTGATTGGTTAAGGACAGTGTCAATTTTTGCTTCTCACTCCAAACTTCAAACTTAATTTTCTATGGGACCGTGTGAACATTGCTTCTGAACTAGTTCATACACCAAAATGATTTCAATAAAACCTAATAGATGGCATTCATAGTTCAGTTCGGACGAAAATGGACAGTGGCGTTTTTGCTTTTATACCCCTCAAATAGACTCCGCCATACCCTTCGTGGTTATTTTTTTATAAACCATTCAGGAGTAGGAGCCCCGCTTCCTCCCTCGACTCGGATGCAAGAGTATAATAGTTAAATTTTTGGTGGTCATAAATAAATTTTTGGTTCTAATTTTACGTTCCAGGGTAGCCCGCGAAATTCAAATTTTCTGACGTTTTTTGCAATTTGCAGGCCAGTGCTAGGTTGTATGTTGAATTATACACAGAATTATATTCATCAAAATCGTCAATACAACCCTCAAAGTTCATAAAGGTGGAAAAATTACTTTTACAAGGTCAAAATCATTTTTGCACCTTGAACTTGGAGGGTTGTATAGATGATTTTGATGATTATAATTCTGTAACTACATACGTCTTACAGTCGCAAACAATATTTTAATCAACATACAACCTAGCACTGGCCTGCAAATTGCAAAAAACGTAAGAAAATTTAAATTTTGCGGGGTTGAAGCATTCACCTTAAAATGGGGATTAATTTTGGTGATCATTTACTAATTTTGGCAATCAAAAGTGATTTTTTTGCCGTTGCATTTTGCAAAATCTGGTGGTTCGTTAATTGTACACATATCAAAAAAAGTTTGTTCACTAGCATATAAGCTGATATATTTTTTTAAATTGAACTTTATCAAGAAAAATTCTTTGTTGTGTGTTTTCTTTATATAGAAATAGGTACTCTGTTTGAAATTAAAAAATAAAACTAGAAAAATAAATAAATAATAAATAATCTACCGTAACAAAAAAAGATTTCGATTTTTCAAAGTGATCGCAAACTTTTTTTGATGTGTGTATGCCGTATAAATATAATAGGGTAAAGTGAAAGGTATGATCATGTATCTGCACATCGATCGCTTTTAAAGTGGTTACCAATCCGGCAGCGCAGAGCGTTGAGGGCGTTGACAACCCTGTTTTCTCTTCTTCACAAACCTACTTCTCCTTCTTATCTAACTTCTCTTTGTCAATATTTATGCTCTGCACACAGCAAGAATCTTCGGTCTGAGAATAATCGCCTACTTCGTTGTCCTTCTCATCGCTCTGGTTTTATAAAATCATCTTTCTTTGTCCAGGCGGTCTTCCTTTGGAACGCGCTCCCTCAGAATATCAGGACGGTAACCAATCAGTTCACATTTAAAGTGAAAGCTCGAGAACACATACACAAGAAGTTGGCAGATTCGTCTCACAACTAAGTTGTTGTAGTTTGTTTTTTGATTATCTTTCATTACTTACTTTATTTTGTATATATATATTTTGTTTTATGTATGTATATAAGTATTTATTCTTGTATTTTAGTTATAAATATTTTCTTAAAGTTATTTTCTGTTATTGCACCTACTGTGAATTGTCTCTGCATCACCCTAAGGTAGACTGGTAGAAAATGCCTAAGGCATTAAGTCCGCCTTTGTACAGTTTTTACTTGTGCATAAAGTTTTAATAAATAAATAAATAAATAAAGTGCCCTAATTCCGGCCCCGTCCTAATATCGGCCGTGTCGAAGAAATCGTGGCGTAAATTAAAAAACGTGACATAATGTTAGAATAATATTGCACCAAAATATACCTTATATTATTCACAATAGACAATACCAACATGGCGGCGCTCTGTGCGCTATAGGATATTCAGTCGGTCGTAGAACGCGGAGGCGTACGAGAATCCTCTTATCGCCGGCTTTTTGATCTCGGACCGACTGTGGACGACATTTTGGGAAAAGCGATTTTAGCGTTTTATATTCATTAAAATTAATGAGAATTGATTGTTTTCGATACATAATAAAATAAAGAATCGCCTTACATACTTATTTTAATAAAAAAATCATGCTTTATGGTAATTTTAAGAGGCCGGAGTTAGGTTTCTGTTTATTAGTACAAATCCAAATATCGGCCGGGGCGGCCGATATAAGACAATCATTTTTTAACAACGAATCCTAAAACCGGCAGAGGCGGCTCCGTTTGTCATTATCAAAGACATTCAAATATATTATTTAGTCTTTTTAAATCTTTTTGGTCATTATACAATTTTTTTTTAAGTGATAAATAACTTCATAAGGGAGGGTGACTCGATTCGGAACGGTAACGAAAGAGTTCGGGAACGAAGTAGTTCCTGAATGACTGACTGACGGATCAACGCACAGCCTAAACCGCAGATTGTAGAGACCTGAGACTTGGAGGGTGTGTTCTTTGTATGACGTAGGCATCTGATAAGAAAGGATTTTCCGAAATTCTACCCCTAAGTGGGTGAAAAAGGGGGGGAAAGTTTTTATGGGACAACGTGATTCCTTGGTCCAATCTACTTCAAATTTAGCATAAACCTTTTTTTAGCAGAATTGATAGAAAATGTGTTTCGTATTTTATTGTAATATTGTCATTCTTTAACGGGATTAAAAAGGGGTAGAAAGTTATTTTGGCGGTGATTTGCTTCGAAGTTGATCTAAATACTCCATAATGCTTTTGATTTAAATTATTTTTTATTTTGACACAAAACTCAATCCAATTTTATTCAAAAAACGTTGAATTCACATAAAAACTGTTAATTGTAAAAATATGTATGTAAAATATAAGTGTAATATGGATCGGACTTTGGGTACAAGAATCTTTTTTTGTTGCCTACTAACTACATTATGTCCACATTGCATATTTTTTAGATAAGTACCTATTATCACCTATTAGGTGTGTTCCTAATTTTTCTATAAGTATTGTGACGTTGATTTTATTGTGTTCAATTTACGTGTTTTTGATTATTTGATCTCAATTGTACCTACCTAATCAATAATAATTTGAAGACTGGCTGGACTGGAACTTAATTATACAAAGTTGACAAATCGATGTTTGATGTTTTTTTTTTCAAATAAGCTGATTTGTCCACTGCTGCTCACTGTTAGAACCAGTGTTTAACCATACATTTTGCATATGCCGATATAAGGAAAAAATCTGGTCGGCTTTAGGCAAAAGGGGCCGATATTGGGGAAAATCGGAATGTATTGATAAAAAAAATCATAATAATTAAACAACTAGGTTATTTTCCAAATTTTACGTAAGAATAAGAAACCAATTAAATTTCACAATAGGAAAACAACAATGTTAACACTTTACTTATCAGGTTGAGATATTATGAGTAGTTTAAAACTGAAAAAGGCTTAGGGGGCCGATATTAGGGTGGTTTACCCTAACAATAAAAATGCTAGCTAGACACTTCATAGAATCGTCATTTAATCAAAAACTGTTGAGGTACAAAATAATGTCTTTATACATAGGTATAAACCCTGTTGATAAATCTCGTTAGGGCCTGCCAGATAGACACACACCTACCTACCTACGTCACAAATGTCATTAGAGGACGGTTTTTTACCAGAATGAAAAAAACTTGAATAGAATTTTGAGTAGAGTAGCAGCTGTCTACGCCGCACCAGAGCTATTGCACTCCGTGTGTAGGCATGAGATAATTACCTACCGCTTCGCGCATATTGAATATGCAAGCTCTCTAGGGCTGTCGCGCTCCAGCCGTGCGTAACTGCGTACGTACGCCGCGCGCTCTTTTGACCTTGCGTCGCGTACCTACCTACTCGTACTTCGTGTTTGTTAACTGACTGATTTATTGGTCATTAATCATTACTAGTAAAAATGACAAGCCGGATAAACTGTTGCTGTTAATAAATGTAGAAAAAAAATTGTCTTTTTATATAAATTTCACTGCTCCATGTCCATGCTTCCCATCAGAGTTTATTTTAAAATTACATATTTGTTAGATTTCGCATTTATGCTGCTATTCAATTTAATAAGTAATCGTAATTTTAGAGAAGGCAAGATATTTATGAGACGTTATAATAGAGTAAAACAATTGTAATTATAAAAGTTTTAATTAACATTTAAATAATAATACTTACATTAAACTAAGACATTAAAGTACAAAAATGTGTTGGTAGTATTTTATTTTGAGTACTTGAGGCAACCCTACCGACTGACCATTAAGCAGTGAGACGCCGAATAAAATACGCTAACGCGTCGCGTCAAGGCACAATTTGGATTGAGCGGGCTCAGTTTAGGTATTTATAATGTCGGCTTTCTTCAAGATCAAAGGAGTGCAACTTCTGTACGCTAGTACTATTATCTATTCTGTGGCCGCACCGTCTACGGGCTATTATGTTACTCGTGTTTTTTACACGAGTACACGACTGCCCAAAAAAATAAGGAGTTTTATGTTTTTATACATAAGTTAAGTTTGTTTTGAAGTATCTACTAATAGAGACGTACAAGGCGGCAATAACGCGCGACGTTGTGATGTAAATAATGTAGGAATACACACTGAATAAACATTACAAAGCTCTCTGGTGTAAGGTCGTGTACGCAACGAGTTAATTGATACCTACCAGTACCTAGGTGCCCGTGTCACGTCGCGTCAGAATCGATGCTGTTTTACTAGTACATAAGTAATACGAAATTCTAATGAAGGTTGACGACATGTGCGTTGTGAACTCGGCGATCATCGTGCCGAACTGCCGATGGTCGTTTTAGTCAATGGCTTTATTGCCAAGAGCTTCGATCAATTCAGCAGCAGACCAATATGCAGCTGAATCAAGGTCAAGCAGGAATATTCAATAAAGTAAAAATGTGTATGAAAATAAAGCCTCGTTCTATCGTGCTCGAAGCACGAAATAGGTAACCTACCAATGGTTTAAGACACAATTTATGGCTGTTATGTCGTACTATATAACACCTTGAGATCAAACTCCGCTATTTAGGTTGTCATCTGTTCGTTTTCCTTATCATTCATTTTATTATGTACTACGCCGAGAACCAACGTTAGTGTTACATCAGATGATAATAATGTTTTTTTTTCTGTACATTATGTTCTTTATTTGCTTCCGTGTTTAATTCAACCAATGGAAGGAATTTCCTGATGCATGACGCAGTTCAATTTGGTTAGATTTCATAAAATTAGTTATTATTAAAACAGTTTTGGGGCGATTAACTTTTTATTGGTTTTGCAGCCTTTTATCTGTCCAATTCGCATGATTGTCTGTTTATCTTAGTTTATCAGCGCATGACCCTGAAAACGTGATCCTTTAACCGTAGCTAGGTGGGTATGTTAGTCGTAGGTACTCGCTTGCACTTTTCACGCCCAGAATGAGTTTCATACCTTATCTGGGTAAATTAGTTCTAAACTTTCTGCAGGAGTTTATGGTGGATGCTCCAAGGTAGCCCGCGAAAATAAAATTTTCTTACGTTTTTTGCAAGTTGCAGGCCATTGCTAGGGCCTAGGTTGTATGTTGATTAAAATATGATTCGCAGCTGTAAGACGTATGTAGTTACAGAATTATTTATAAACATAATCATCAAAATCAATCAATCTCAAAGTTCATGAATGTGGATGGAATGACTTTTTCATGACAAATTGACATTCAATCGACTTTTAACTAATAGGTAAGTACCTACGTCTTACAGCCGCGAATATTCATATTTTAATCAACATACAACCTAGCATGGGCGTGCAAATTGCAAAATCCGTAAGAAAAATTAAATTTCGGGGGCTACCTTGGAGGAATCTCCAAACAAATCACCGATTCTTTAAAAAAAAGAGCTATGAGCTATGATACCTACGTCAGCTACAGACAAACCCAATGGTGTATCTTGCCCACGTCAACGCAATGTTTGTCCTATCCTTCCTAACCAATCCCACCACTGATCAAGGCTTCATGCGTCATAACGACGCATGATGTTTCGCTTAGGCAATTTCTTGAAGTAAAAAGATTACTGGCCAAAGGCCTCTTTCTTCTATTTCCATGTAGGACTTACTTAGGTTTTTTTTTTCGTCACGCTATCTCCACCTCGAACCAGAAATTGCATTATTAGTTTAAATCTTTGATTATATAATGGTTTAAATCTAGTTTTACGCCATGCCTCTCTCTAGAAGTTAAATATAAATAATGAGACTAATTACTGATAAGTCCCTTAATACAACCAATATTATCTTTAAGAGTAGGTATATTTAATTGTAATTACCGAATAATAAATATTAGTCAGGCTACTTACGTAACTCTCTACTCGTAGGTACCTATATATCCGTATCAATAAGAATTTAATGATACGCGTGTAGTTACGTCACAGACGACTGACTAGCTAGGTAGAGTAGTTATGCACCTTCTATGTTGTATTGATGAATTTACCTTGTTCCTGTAAAAAAATGCATACAAAATCAATCCACTGTGTAGGATCTAGGATCCCAAAGTTAAGACAATTTAGCCTAGTTAATTAAATCCTCCAAGGTGGCCTACCATGACGTCTTAAAGCAGCACTGTTTTAATCTTATTCTAGAGTGAGAAAGTGATGGTGCTAGACGTCCTCTATAGCTCCGTCACTTTCTCACACTGGCTGGAGTGACGTTAAAATTAAAACAGAAGTCATGGTAGGCCACCTGAGGTATTTGGAGGATTTAATTAACTCCTCTGGTTCTCGAAGTGAATGGTGAACCACCGATTTCAATATACATATTACATACCTATAACCCTTCGACACACCTACATAAATATACATAATAATTATGTTTTTTTTTGTCCGTAGGGCTGCGGGGTCCATCCAAGTTACAGAAAATTCTTTTATTAACAAATTAAAGTCATCTGGAAGAAGTTTAGTTGTATTCTATGGATCCCAAACGGGTACTGGCGAGGAGTTCGCTGGTCGTCTGGCCAAAGAAGGCATACGATACAAAATGAAGGGAATGGTCGCTGATCCCGAAGAATGCGATATGGTAAAACATTTTTTGAAACCTGCTGTTCTTATTTAGCTGGTGGGTATTGTTGTTAAAATGTTTGTGGAATTAACAATTAAATTTTTAATGTAATTTTTAGGAAGAACTCATAAAACTCCAAGAGATACCAAATTCTTTAGCTGTGTTCTGTATGGCAACATATGGTGAAGGAGATCCCACAGATAATTCAATGGAGTTTTATGAATGGTTAAAGAATGGTGAACCCGATTTAACTGGATTGAACTATGCTGTAAGTAAACATAGTATTTTGTTTGAACTACGAATAATTATTTAAGCGCTTTCCTGACAGTCACCCAGTTTCTGATCTCAGTACCTATTTGATAAGAAGTAAGAACCATGTAGGTACCTACTTGGGCGTTTTCTTCAATGTAATGTAGGTAGTACTCGTAATTCTAAATGTTATACCTGAATGGCTGATTAATTTATTGATTCTGAATTTCTGATAAAGCAGCCATTTTAGGCCCCCGAGTACGGTTTGACAAGTTCTAAACTAAAATTACTGTCCAGAAGAAACCGGCTAGATGCCGTTTATAGTATAAAAAAAATCACGACGCTCGTGTTTCATTCACGCCAGGGGCACTGGTAACCAAAGACTAAAACTAGTAAGCTGCTCTCTACAAGTTGCACTAGGCTAGAAGCAGCTCAAGGTCAGAGTGTTACCACAGACCCAGTCTATTTACCTCAGTATTAACTTATTTGCTTGAGTTATTATGAGACTTGTATCCGAACTGTAAAATTATATTCTGTGTTCCGAATAATCCGCAGTGTTGCCACCTTAGCCCTTCTCGGGCTAGATCTAGCACTTTTTACTGTGGGTAAACTCGTTTTTTCATGCTTTAGCCCGAAAAGAGCAATCTAGCCCTTTTCAAGCGATACGAAAACTTGCACCGCGATTACCAAGTTATGAAACAAGTAGTAAAGATTTTGTTAGTTCACACTTTATATTCAATAATTGGGTATATTATGGTTTTGTTATGGTAATATGATGTGTGAATGTATTGACTCCTGCTTCGGCAGATATGATTTTGGATGATTCTGATGAAGACTCTGATTTTTAACAATATGATATAATTTGATTTTGCACTTTCTTAAATTACTTTTACGTTTCAAATAACAATTTTTTATTTTTTGCATTTGTATTTTAGTTTTTAGCCTTTTCTAGCTCTTTTGATAGCAAAATTTGCTAAATCTAGCTCATTCTAGCTTGTCCGACTGCCCCTTTTCAAAAACCAAGTTGGCAACACTGATAATCCGAACTGTCTCTGTCATCGTGATAAAAAATGTCAAAGTCAAAGTCCGGCTGTTTTGTTCATGTTTGCAATTTCAAAATATTGCAGGGTTTTGAAACTTTTCAATAAATATTTTTGAAATAGCAGAAAATAACTCATAGTGTTTTTACAACCGTGTGTTTTTGTGATTGACATAGTTGCGTAAATTTAGATTTTCCAGTATAACCTAATTTTCAGTGTCTCGGTGTGGTTTGTGCTCGCGGAATTTATTTTTTCAAAATGGGATTAAGCAACTATCTCGGTACAACTATTTTCAAGTTTAATAATATAAAATAATTCATTTAAATATATTTAACTTAATGAAAGATGTGCCATAATCATGTGATGAATTGAGATCAGAAATCGCAAGAGAGTAAGTGATGTGATCAAAAACAAACAATATATCATTTTATTCTTACTTGCAAGCGCTTAAACAGAAAGTATTTTCATGGAGTTCCTTGATACTTGATAGAAGCTACAAAACTAAAATATCACAAAAATTATGAATGCTATGTTAAATTTACCTCGTCTTTTCGGATATAGAAGGCTGATATGTTCAACAATGCGGAAATTGCGTTGTGTGGTATGATATTGAGATAATTGATGCAATACATTGTATACTTTACGTAATTTATTATGTCATGATTAAGTGTATTAATAAATTTTTCAGGTGTTTGGCCTTGGCAACAAAACATATGAACATTACAATGCAGTTGCTATTTATCTAGACAAACGTCTTGAAGAACTTGGCGCTGTTCGTGTGTATGAACTTGGTCTTGGGGATGATGATGCAAAGTATGTAATAACATTTTCGAGTATTTGCTTGTAATTGAACAGCTTTAAAAATAGTAATAGGTATATTTTTTATATATATAAAAATTTTGCTTATTTTTAAATAATTCTAAACTTTTTACAATTTATTTATTCTTTATTGCTGCAGAAAATAGTTATAATTTATGTGAAACATGTTTTGTGCTCAACAACATTCATAGGGCCAAATTTCCACCACTAATATTTATTAGGCTTATGGCAGTGAATATTAGTAATTATGAAATAAAGAGTAACATAGACACCCTGCTTAATTATTTATTTATCTATACTAATAAATATCTCTTAGTAATAAGTTAAAGCAAAATATTTTTGCCTGAATGTCTTGATTTATTTGAACAATTTTATTGAGGTATCCTTACATTTATTTGGACACCACAAGTAACACTGGGTATAATGACCCCCATTGAGAGTAGTCATATTTTTTGCAATTTTTCTGTTAATAATTATTTACTTAATATCTTTACTGGTGGACCATATAAGCCTCTTGTTTTTTTAAAAGGATTATGTTACCCTTGAATGCATTTTACTAGATCAGTTTAATTTAATTGTTATAAAGAAGTAAAAAGTACTTAAAGTATGAATCAAAGATAATTATAATTAATTCCAGCATTGAAGATGATTTCATTACATGGAAAGATAAATTTTGGCCATCAGTGTGCGAGAAATTCAATATTGAAAGCACTGGTGAGGAAGAATTGATACGTCAATTCCGACTTGTGACACATGGTCCTGAAGACATACAGCCAAATAATGTGTTCACTGGTGAAATTGCAAGACTTCATTCTTTGCAAGTTCAAAGACCGTAAGTATTAGTACGAAAGTATTGATTACAGTATAGTGCTATTTTTACCTTCTTGAGCAGTATATACAATTTAAATACCTTTTTACAGGCCCTATGATGCTAAGAATCCATTCTTAGCCCAAATTACAGTAAATAGAGAATTGCACAAAGGCGGAGATAGATCCTGTATTCATGTGGAACTGGATATTTCTGACTCTAAAATGAGATATGAAGCAGGTGAGTCCATATCATCAACTGATTGTGAGTTTTACCATTGGTATGAAAGTGCTGCAGAAGTAAAAAAAACTCAAATGCCAATAGTACAATTCCCACATTGAGACGGGGATAAAAGCCCAAAACTAAATTCGACTATTTACTTTAAAAGTTTAAACTATTGAATGTGGCAGAGAATATACATACACATTCTAAATACCTAGGTACTCATAAAGTACAAATAAATAAATAATACCAGCCTGTTACTGTCCCATTGGTGGGCAAAAGCCTCTTCTCATACAGAGAAGGCACGAGCATTGATTACCACGTTTGCTCAAGACGGGTTGGCAATTTCAATCTCATATTCATTATATAAGTCTAGGTTTCAAAAGAAAAGTAAAATAAAGTACAAAAATGGTAATAATTAGTTTTTTTACCTTATCAGTATTTTTTACACATAATATTTAATTATATTCACAGGTGACCATGTAGCTGTATACCCAATAAATGATTCCAGTCTTGTGAATCGTCTGGGCCAGTTAACCGGAGCTGATCTTGATGAAATATTCTCACTCATCAATACTGATCAAGAAAGCAGCAAAAAACATCCATTCCCTTGCCCGACTTCGTACCGCACTGCTCTGACACATTATGTAGAGATCACAGCATTACCTCGCACTCACATATTACGAGAACTTGTTGAATATTGTACAGATGAAGAAGTAAGCAGATCAATCAAAAACCTTTTTTTGGTATTTTAGAACTAACAAATTAAAAAAATGTACTAATTACTTGATGTATCTATTTCAGGATAAAAAGAAATTAATGCTTATGGCAACTAATTCACCTGAGGGCAAGACTTTGTATCAGTCGTTTATTGCAGAGGCTTGTAGAAATATTGTTCACATTTTGGAAGACATACCATCTTGTAAACCTCCACTGGACCATTTGTGTGAACTGTTACCACGACTGCAACCAAGATACTATTCAATTTCATCCAGTCCTAAGGTAACTAAACTACCTACTGTGAATTTGCCATAACTTTATTTTTAGATGTGTAATGATTTCTTAAATACCTTTTGTTATTTCAGATGTACCCTGAGACAGTTCATATTACTGCAGTAGTTGTTCAGTACAAAACTCCTACTGGTCGCGTTAATAAAGGCGTGACCACCACATGGCTAGCAGATAACAAACCGGAGCCTGGCAAGCCCCTCCCTCGTGTACCCGTCTATATTAGAAAGTCTCAATTCAGGTAAATAAAAGCTTTTAAGTAATTGATGGTAAATCATTCATGTTATCATTATGTCATTTAAAATTTGTGTTAATATAATTTTTATTATTATTAAACGTTTATTTCAGATTATAATCATCCATATAAAAAATTACATTAATTAAATAAAATCACAATACAATTACAATTCAATGAAAACAAATCACAAAAACTTAAGTAAATTAAAATATTATCATTAAATTATCTAATTCATAAATTATACAATTTCAAAATGCAAGACATTCACATAACAAAATTTCATAATAAAATAATAATAATTATGATGTTATACTTTTTAGATTACCTCTGCAGACCCAAACACCGATAGTAATGGTCGGCCCAGGTACGGGTTTGGCCCCATTCCGCGGTTTCTTACAAGAACGTGCTTACGCGCGTGCTAATGGCAAGGAAGTTGGAGACAGTGTTCTGTACTTTGGATGCAGACACCGTGATCAGGACTTCATTTACCAGGAGGTGTGTATAATGCTTGTAAACATGCATTTACTTAATACACATCATTAAAGTTGGTGCCAGTTAAGATGAGAATAGCGGTCATTGACCCACCTACATTTATTAAACTTCTTAACTTTCAAGACCAAAAATAAGCCTGTTCAAGTCTGGAATTGTTATCTATCGTGATCTTCAACATTTTTTGTAATGAAAAACGATACATGGTTTATTTCTTTTGATTCACACGAAGAGATATTAGGGAAAGGGCAATGACCGCTATCCTCATCTTAACTGGCACCAACTATAATTTATGCTGCTTTCTCGAGGGGAATTGGGCTTTGTGTATCTTAAAGATTTTAACAAACTATTTTCTTTTAATTATTTCAGGAACTCGAGAAATATCAGCAAGATGGTGACGTTAAATTGAACATTGCGTTCTCACGCGACCAAAAAGAAAAAGTATACGTAACGCATTTGATAGAAAAGGACATGGACCTCCTATGGGACATCATCGGTAATCGTAATGGACATTTCTACATTTGCGGGTAATTATTTGAAGCATTACTATCTTTTAAACATCAATATTTTATGAAATCTAGAACTATTATTATCAAAAGGAAAGGTTTTGTGTGTGGTCTGTATGTCACACAGCAATTAAAATAGGAGAGTTTTTGGGTTTTAAGGGCGTATATTATCGCTAAGACACGCGGAGTGCACGCTTGTGTTGAGAAAATAATAAGAGGCGCGGGCGAGTGTGGTGGGTTTCGCAAGGCTTAGGATATTATGACAGCAGGCGTCCACTGGGCTGCTCCGTGCACCCGCGCGAGTTTTAGCGTACCTACGCCGTAAGGGCCGGCGCACATATGGCGTAGCGCAACGCAGACCATTTTTCACTGTCAAACTATTATGGACGTTGTCATCATTGAAATAATATCTTAAAATCAATCAACACGACAATTAATTCCTTCGCTTCGATGCTCTTCAGGAATGAATTGTCGTGTTAATTGATTTTAGATATTATTTCAATGATGACAACGTCGATAACAGTTTGACAGTGAAAAATGGTCTGCGCTGCGCTCCGCCATATGCGCGCCGGCCCTAATGCTGATAATAGAAAAGAAGACTAACTACTTTTGCGGCCTATAACATCAATAAACTACGGATCCCTGTACTGTGCGAAGTCTGACAACCACGATTCAAAAATCTGTCTCGATGTCAAAATGATTAGATACACTGACAAAAGTTACTCTTGGTGTGGTGCATTGCGTGTGTTTTACAAAGTTTTTTTTTTGCCCATTTCAGTGATGCTAAGAATATGGCGGTTGACGTAAGGAATATTGTTCTAAAAGCCATCCAGGAAAAGGGCGGACGCACGGAATCTGAAGCTGTGCAATTTATCAAGAAGCTTGAGTCTATGAAGAAATATTCCGCAGATGTATGGAGTTAAAGGATTTGTGTTTATTAGTAGGCGAATTTTTGGAACTGTAGACAATTTTTCAGTTTTGAGTAATGGTGATTATTTTATGTTATTATTTTGTAAATGTTCTCTGATAGACACAAATGGTTAAGTTAAGCCATGCTGTTATTATTAATTAACATTACAGCCAGAGAGAAATAACATTTATTAGACAGTTGCCAGATCTTGAGACGGTCTGTGCAAATTATAGTAATATTTAAGGAAATACATATTTTTTTAGTCAAGTGCATAAGTAACTCTTCCTGGAAGTTGTAGATTTAATATTTATACACTATTTCCACAAAAAATCTAGGTATTATAAGATATTCTATTTAACACAACTAGGTAAACTGTGGGCAAAAACATTGGAACATCAAAAATTAGTATTTGTGGCACTTTCTATAGTTAAACAAAATCAAAATGACCATTTTTATCATCTGTACTGATGATTGAAAAGTTAGCTCCAATTGAAGAAAACAACAAATAGTACAAATGTGCATGTCGAGTTTGAATGGGACATTCACATCACAATTACCTGTAATTTCTGTATTACGAGACAATTACAACATTGACTGGAAAAATTACATAACTTCTAAAGAACAAATGGAACAACTCTTTTGGACATTTTGTATGTCCATTTTGTGAAAACACTAAACAAACTAAGTAAACTATAATATTAATTAATACTTACCAGGGTCAGTTTATACGTAAGCAAATATTGTTATTGGAAATTACGTTTGTTAAAGCTACAAAAGCTTATATAATAGTGTCTCAAAACATGCTGCTGGTAATGATTTTAACTCGTATTCTATAACAGTTAATAATACGACAGAGACAATATGAAAGGTTGTTACATAGCACTAACATAATTTTAATTGTTACAAATCTATGCGATTGCGAAAGGTGACATAGAAATAAAAATAAGATTTAGATTTCTCTGACGTAAATGTTCTGTGTCCTTTATGTTCCGCCATAATGTAAAGCAAAGGTGTACGGTCGAACAAGCTATTTGGTTTATAACAAACAAATCACATTGTAAAATGTAAACTAAATAGCTTCTTCGACCCTACTATAGACACACCTTTGCCCTTGCTTGTAATTCATACAAAAATATAAGCAAGAATCTTATGGAATGACAGTTGGGAAATTCGACTTTTCATCCGTTTTAAATTTGTTTTAATTTACTGTTGTCTAAGGATCCTTTTAGACGACTTTAGTAGCGTTGTTTCAATGAATTCCGAAACATTCGATTTGATTTTAACGTAAGATTATTTTTATCAGCTGTTGTGTAATTTTCAGATATATGACTATTATTGTTGAAGTTTTTATATATTGTGGAATGGGCAATTAGACATAAGAAAATAAATAAATTTTTATATTACATCTTGTAATAAACGCAGATTTATAATTTTTTTTTTTTACCCTTATCTACTCATAGGATATAAACCTATAATTCACTCGCGAGATATCCCTGCAACACACGAGGTCATAACAGTTGCTTATTGAGCGATGGCTAAAGGCTAGCGCACACCGGGACGGCAGGATATGGAATAGAAAGGCCCAGCGCACACCGCTGGAGGCGCAGCGGAGCGCATTTGAAGACAACAATATAGTATAAACCTTAACTACTTTGTAGTAGCTTGAGGGCGCTCCGAGTACCGCGTGCGAATTTATTCTCTTATTGACCGTATATCAAGGTAGCTAAGGTTTTTATTAAATTGTCTTCAAATGCGCTCCGCTGCCTATATGATATGCCTCCAGCGGTGTGCGCTGGGCCATAGGAATCTGTGTCTACCACTAGCTACGTATGAATTTACGTTGGGTAAAGATAAATTAATGCCTTACCTTGCCGTCCCCGGTGTGCGTCTCCACCAAAGCAAGAGGCAAAATGTTCGTGCACTTTTGATTTTTTTATTAGGTACAAAATGGGCCTGCTCTTGACGTCGATCACGCCTGATGGGTAGCGATAGATGAAGTCTATGATGGAACGAGCGTGCCCAGAAGTTGGGCACACGCGCACCGTCGAGCACGCGCGAGAAGATGCTTTGTCTGCGTTTATATTTGGGACCTTAGTGTAGTCCGCGTACCTAGTTAAAATTTTCTAACGTTACTCTTAGGTTAAATTGTTATTACAACGTGTAACGCCATATATTATTTTCGACGAATTATATTCAATACACGACCTTGATAATATTCAGAGTCTGACTAAAGGTGGACGCGCACCTGCGCGTCCTTCGCGGATCTTGAATTTTTTCGAGGCGGGGCAAAAACTGATAATGCCGCCCCCGCCCGTCTATATTTTTTCCTTTATCATCATCATTATTTTAGCCATCAGACGCCTAATGATGGACATAGGCCTCGCGGATAGAACGCCACAAGCACCTATCCAGCGTTGCTCTATCTGTGTTTATTACCCTATTTATTTACAAATCAACATACGATGTGTAGGACATTATTTTATTGTTGTTAGGAAAGCACAGTCTGAAATAACTTTAAAAGTTCTGTGTTGACTTCGGAGCAGTCTCCTCAGTAGTGAACAGGGCGTCGTTTTCCGAACTATACGGCACAGGTGCTTTTCGAAGCACGCATGCCCAGAGAGTACTTGTGTCAGACGGAAAATGAGGGCGCCATGCCGTCTCTTAAGCCACTTCTTCGTCACGGGTCTTATCGCCGTAAAAGTGGTATGCACTGTGTTCCGTTGCGTGAGCCTCTCATTCTACCACTAAACCTGGTGGAGCACAGCCTTGTACCTACACCTCGACATCATGGCGACGCATCAGGTGCTTGCTCTGTGTAAGGACTATAACGTCAAGATCTCAGGGTGGTGATCCGGCCAAAAAGCTCACCGCCTTGAAGGAGACCGTTTGATTTATTCTCACCACCCTGACGGCCATCGCTCTCTGGGTTCATAGATCGTCGGGTTGTCCGGCCATACTGGCACTCCGTATGAGCGCTATGGACCGTACGATCCCCATATAGAATCTTCTGCAGGAGGAATTAGATCACCCCAGGATGGGCAGTAGCCTATAAGCCACGAGATTGAGTTCGCGGTGCCCATCAACCGGGGTGCCAACTGCTGAAAGTAGGGCCCAAAGTCCCACCCACCAACTATCAAGGATGACCCAGGTACTTCATCGTCGACTCGACGCTGATACGGACTTTCCTGACATGATGTTCGCTCTCAGAGGTGGCACTTTCTGAGGTCCATGGAAACAGAGGGCATCAGATTTCTGCAATGCCACCCAACCGCCGGATCCTATCTACGACCCCAGCTGTCACCAAGATGGTCACCTGCCGAAACGTCTTCCCCCGTGCCTTCACCAGCGTGTCATCAGCATAACAGATGACACCATGAAGAAGCGCACCGCGAAGCGCCCAGTCTAACTAGGCAGTCTACAGTTTAGCTCTCAAAGAGTTTGTTTACCTCATCCAAATCGATGGGCTGGTATGCATATGGGGAGTCTGCAGGGCGCTGCTTCTTCTTCAACAAGAACAGTTTTCCAGTCCTCTACAGAAATCAATGAGTTGTATCGTTACAACTCATCATTAACGCAACTTTGACTATACGTCTGCCAAACTTGAATTTGCCGCCCGGGGCATGAACCCCGGCTTGCCCCCCCCTAGATCCGGGCCAGCGGCTTACGCGCTGCAGTCATCGCATTACCGATGGTCATGTATGGTATGGGCATCGTACACACTGAAACGCATGGGGGGAATAATAAGTCAAACCACACTGATATATTTTCTTTGCACACGGAACCCTTACTACCTCTGTTTTTATATGTACGCAACGGAGAAGTAAAGCTTCCAATAAACTAACTAGTATTTTTTAACGCCAACTACATATTTCAAAGACAGCGTCAACATCACCATCTAATTTACTAAGTCAGCCACGCAGTGGCATAGCTAGCATGGGTGACACCCGGTGCGGATATTGTAGGTGTCACCCCAAAAATCAATCAAAACAGTTAAAAATTACGTTTGTCTATTCGTACAAGGAGTAATTTTGTCGATTTATACAGAAAATACTATCAATTGAAAAAAATAATAAAGTGGTATTTATGACTGTTATTGTACGGAACCCTCTCCACGCGAATTCAACTCTCACTTGGCCGGTTTTTATAGGTGGCACTAGTGATGTTCACGGTGCGGGCCGCCCCCCCTAGTTACTAGTTATTATTCTGTGCCCCTAGCTACGCCACTGCAGCCACGGACATTACACCAATGGCCCAGCGTACACCGCTGGAGCGCATTTGAAGACAACAATTAATTATAATCCTTAACTGCCATGATAGACGGTTTCGCGCATGCTCTTGTAGTAGCTTGAGGGCGCTGAGAGTACCGCGTGCGAATTTATTCTTATCATCATCTGCCTAGCCTTTTCCCAACTGTGTTGGGGTCGGCTTCCAGTTTTACCGGATGCAGCTGAATACCAGTATTTTACATGGAGCGACTGCCTATTTGACCTCCACAACCCAGTTAGTACCGGGTAACACGATACCCCTTGGTAAGACTGGTTGTCAGACTTTTTGGGCCTCTGACTATTACCTAACGACTGTCAAAGATCCACAAATGACAGCCGGGACCAACGGCTTAACGTGCTTTCTTTATTGTTGTGCGAATTTATTCTTATATTGACCGTATATCAAGGTAGTTAAGGTTTGTATTAAATTGTTGCCTTAAAATGCGCTCCGCTGCGCCTCCAGCGGTGTGCGCTGGGCCTAAGACACCAAGTTATGAAACAATCATGTACGACGGTCTACAAACCCCATACAGCGCATGTAATGTACCGGTTCTCCTCACTTCCAGATTTAATTCTCGAAACTGAACAGTTACATTACAGGCGATGAATGCTCCCGGTAAGGCAGCTCCCTAAAAATACTGTTCTCCTAAAGGCATAACAATGGCGTGCTTGCTAGGCACATCAGAGCGCTTTCACTGACTCGCCCAAGTTTTTTATCTAGATGGCCCGCACCTAAAATTAGGCCAAAAAGGTCGGGCAGTAAGTAGTTCCTGCCCATGCGTATGGAACATACACTGTTGCTGTTAAATGCACCCAGCGAGTACGTCCTCCGGATAGATCCTCAGAGGAAACCCGCGCCGTGAAATCTCAGTGCTCTAGGATATGGAAAATAAAATGCTTTTTAATTTTTAAAACAATGTATTAAATTAACCGCTTTATATTAGCTATATACACAGTAACGTAAACAAAATGCAAACCATCCGTTTGTATAATCAGTAAGTACACAGACTGATTACTATCATCGCTCATCATAACTAGGGTAGTAGTAGATGGAAGATTTATCTAGACACCGCAATTGGCTTGGTATCCCACACATAAATCTAATATGAGCAGACTCGCAGCTGTAAACTGTAGACAAAATTAACATAAACCTCCTTAAAAAATAGAGCTAGACGAAAGCGTTCCTAAAAGTATTTTCATGTTTAGATTTCACACAAACTAGATTTCATCAAAATCAGATGTCCAGGTAAGTTTTTTGCTAATGTAAAATTGATAAATATCTATCTTATAAATTAACCCTTCGTAATAACCGAATGTAGATCTACGCGAGAAACAATGGCTTTTTAATTGTGTCTATAATTACGGTATACAAGGGGTTAAGGTTAAAATTTGAATTTAAGCATTGAAATTTAACATACTTTCAGTCGAGCTCTATATATCAAAATTTACTACATAATATCACTAAAAACAACATGTATAAATACTGGATTCACTACAACAATGAAATATCAAATTGCTTGTATCTCACTAAATCTATTATGTACACAGATAAAACTATATACTATACGTCAGGATGATAAGTGTGCTCATTATAAGTCAACGATTTTAAAGAGTTACCACAAAGCTTCATTAGCTAGTCCTCGGTTTAACATGAATGCCAAGGCCGATTCTTTAGTGCCATCTGAAAGTAAAGGAATACAAGTACTGACTGCAAAAAACGCATCTTATTTTTTAACAACTGAATGTTATTCAATCAGTTGAGTCATGGCAAAGATAGCCTTTAATAAGTTCACTGCACAATTCTAGTCATCTTGTCAAAGAACTGAACGAAAAACATGTAAACTCAAATCTATCATACCAGTAGTCACACTCAATATTGTACTTTTTTTACATATATTTTACACATAGCATTAACTGTACATAACTATACATTTTCAGTCTTTCGCAAATAGTAAACAATTGGAGTTGGATTCACCATTTTATGAAATATTCATAAAATACTATTTTGTCACAACCAATTTTGTATTTCAATGAAAAAACTATAATATATAATCAATATATTTGTGACAAATAATATTTCATGTAAGTACATTCATTGCAAGTTCAAGTGATATAGCTGCAGAAATTTAAAGGCACATTTTATTTGGCATTTAGCCATCGTTGAAAAAGTTTACACAAATCATATACCAAGCTTTAATATGAATACTGCTATTTATTACTGCACAAGGCAAAGTAAATGGTCATAATTATAATGAGCATCCTGAACTTTTCATCGACAACCTCACTATTTTTTATATTTTAAAACATAGGATCATTTACCCTTTAAAAGGTACGCATTAATCCAATAAGAATGTTCCTAAAATACCTACGTAACAGTTGTAGCATATACTCTACGATTTATATAGTTCTTCTATAAGCTTTATTTTACATTTTTCAGTTGTGTGTGTTGATTAGAGATTGGGTATTATATGAATCGTACTACATATAGGCTGGATGGTATTACAATATAAAAAGTGTATTCATCATTAAAAAACATAATAACTAAGAACTGAAATAAGTAGTAGAAACTAGAAAGGAAACATTTATTTAATTTATAAGCTATGTGTCACAAGTCATATAAATAAAATGTGAGGCTAAAAATAAAAACTCACAATAAGAGACCTAGCTTCTTTCTCTTCAGTAGCCAGCAAAGATTATCCGAGTCTCAAATGTAAAAATTATGTACATTGTGTCAAACAAAATGCAATACCATAAAACTAATCAGCGTCATTACAGTATTTAACACGTAAGTAGTGAAGCCGGCTGGCGCGGCGTGCACTGCCGGCCCTAGAGCGCCGCGCTCACGAATCAGGCGGAATATCCCATTCGGCCAGGCCGCGGTCCACTAACTCTCTATTCAGGAATATTACTTGCTGAAATATAAAATTAAATTATTGAACTAAAGCCAACTTTTTTTGCAAATGAAAGAATTTAACGAAATATTATATCATCTACACTTATTTTTTTTTGCAGGAGAATACACTACGGTCCCGTGACGAGAACCTCGTTCCAATACTTCTTTGAACATATTAGCTCACCTGTGGGTGTAGTGTGAGGTAGAGGTGTACGAGTGGGAGGCCAGCCTCATCGTAGCCGGCTACTTGGGCGTGTAACAGCTGTCCCGCCGTCAGTCCGGCCATAATACGGAGAGCTTCGCCGCTCCACTCTGCTTCTAGTAACATTATAAAAAATCTTTATTAGCCACATTTTAAATAATTCACTATCATTCTGTTTGTTCTTTTTTCTTACAATTACATATTTTTTAAATATTTTTATCAACAAATAATATTTTAAAAAACATTTAAAAATATAAAAAATTGTAGCCCAACGGCATCGAGAACAGGGTTCAAGTTACCAGTGATCAGTAGGCCTATTACGTATCTTTCTGATATCCAGTGACTATCAAGCTTCGGTTGTACACCGAACTTTGATGACAACCGAGAATGTCATAATATAGGTATTACGTATCGCACTGAGTGGATATCACTTTACGGTGACTAACAGCCCGGGTACGGTGTACCGTATTTCACGAAAGCCACTTCAAACTCAGTTGTCATCAATTTGTTGTCTACTATGCTTACATAATCGAAATAATATAAGTATCGATACGAAAGTGTCTGTCAAAATGAGTTAAAGTCCGCGCCACCACTCAAGTCCGATAGACGCGGCGTTGCGTTGCCATCGCAGAAAATAGACAATCAAAACCGTCCGTAAGTGTTTTGCGCCAATCACGTGGCACTTGCATAACCTA
Organism: Xestia xanthographa; assembly: GCA_905147715.2. NCBI lineage: Eukaryota > Metazoa > Arthropoda > Insecta > Lepidoptera > Noctuidae > Xestia > Xestia xanthographa. The sequence continues at coordinate 16,455,869 of LR990647.1, read as the reverse complement.
ATGAATTTAGTTCCCGCTTTTGCCGTAAGACTTCAGTGGTGGCGCGGACTTTACGGTGACTATCAGCCACGATGACAACCAATGACGTCATATTTGATCCTCTTATACTTAATATGAAACTAACCTTTCGACAGTTAATTGATGGACACTGAGCCGAGTTCTATCATTTCGAGCTGTCAACAGAGATACGTAATAGCCCTACAGGGATCTTGAGAGGAACCCGTGTCCGGAAGTACTGCTTTCAGAACTAAGCCCTTGATCCAGCTGCCAAGCGAGAGCCTCCTCAGATGTTTGTCGAGGCTATTGACTATTAAGGCGACTACAGAAGCTAAATTAGCAACTCTATTTGTGGTGGTTCAAACTTCGTTCGAAATACTGTTAGAATAAAGTTCTAATCAGCTTTCACTATAAAGTGGTTGTTACGTCAGTCACTGCAGGCCGAATAGTGCGAAATGAGTCGTTTTTCTGACTAAAAAAATTAAACACTGGTGTCGATTCTGTTGTGCACAAACTAAACTTAATTTAGGCTATTGCTGTCTTTTAATAAAAGGCAGTGCGAGAAAAGGACGGCTATAGCTATTCAAACTAAGTTAGAGATGTCAAACTAGTTTATGCCTTGCGCTTCAGCGTGTTTTTAGTCGACATGTTTTTACGTGCGCCCTTCATTTGTATAGAAATATTAGTTCCACCTAAATTTGACAGCTCTAAATTACGTCCGTCTCTTTCTCGTTTTATTTGAGAGAAAAAGATAACAATAGCCTAAATTAAGTTTAAGTGTGTGCACAAAGACAAAGAATCGACACCACTATCATGCTAATATGTTGCTTGTAGAATTATTTGCCAAAAAATCAGAATGATCGCATGTATTTTATTAGTATGGTTTTTACTCGTTATAAGAATTTTTTAGAGAGAAGTTTGTGATTTTTTTTTAATCGAGTAAAATTTGTTGTACTTATGTTTATGTATTATGTTTTCAAAACACTATCATACTAGCATATATCCTGAAGAATATCATATATTTGTCTGGTTTTGTTTATTGCAGTGAGAATCATAATAATTATAATATGCTTTTTTGCATTATAAAACTCGCGTTTAGCTCCCGATGCCATCCCCTTACCATTGGCCAACACGACTATGAGCACAATGACTGATGTACTCACATTCCACATATCGACAACCTCGGGAGCCAGATCTAGATATGTACTTATTGCTTATCTTCCCTTGCTTTCACGAGGTTCTCGTCATGCGGGACCGTAATATCAACAATCATTGCGCGACGCTCTATTAGCAACAATTAATTAATTAATTATTAGCAAATTCGTTTTCCAGTGTATAATTTGTTTATATTTTGTAATGAATTATCAAGTTCTAAGCAATTATTCTCGTGTAGGGCTCCTATTTTATTTACATGACATACATAAAATTTTCCAGATGGACAAAAACAACCAAAATATTCAGTCAGACTTTCGGTTCTGTAAAGTTTTGTTTACCTATTTTTTTATTAATAATTGTGTATCACGTTTTAGAGACATAGCTTTCTGTTGTAGGGTGTTTAGAACAGTGTGCAGATTTTAAGACAAATAAATGTATAGTATTTTATTTTGTTGAAATTGTATACCATACCATGTCATCTGTTGCAGGATCAAGTAATTCAAATACAGTAATACACAACAAAGACAAATCAATCGCTCATGCATGTGTGGATAGACACTAGGCTGCAGGCCCGGACTGGGACCCGAAACCGGCCCGGGCATTTTCAAGATAAATGAAAACCACTAATGTATATTTTGAATCGACTGTAGAAAACATGGCTTTATCACACTAGCGAGTTGCGAGCGGATTCAAAGCGGCTGCGCATCCGCGGCGAATTCGTTTCGCGCCCGCGACGAATTCGCTGCGCGCACGCTCCGCTTTGAATCCACTCGTAACCCGCTAGTGTGATAAATCCCTTAAATAGAACGTTGGGCTGAAATACTAGGCTACGACTTTGATAAAGTAGAGGCTCGAAACTAAAAGAATATCGACGCTGTCGAACAAGGGCGTCGCAAGCTTTTGAACCAGGGGGAGGGGGCAGAAAAGTAGAAGTAAAACAGATTTGTAAGGGTTAATATTACTAGTTACAGATGCAGCTGAACTTCTAAGTATCTAAATACATAGAAGTAGAAGTTACTAATTTTGAACAGTTATTTGAAAAGTCTAGAATCTAAAAAAAATGAGCTCTACACTTCAGAGCTTTTCTTTAGTCCTTTTATCTGAATAAAAAGACTAAAGAAAAGCCGATTAAGTAACGTCTATTTCTGAAAATAGACGTTACTTAATCGACTTAGAAAGGCAATTAATTATAAAAACACAAAAGGCTCCAAGAGCGAGCGAAGCGAGCTCGGAAATTTGAACGCTCTACCTTGGACAGGTTAAAATTGTTTCGACCCTTGATACAAGATTTACTTTGTCGACTTGCAGTTAAAGCCAAGAATCAAGAGGATGTAGCCTGCAAGGGCGAGCGAAGCGAGCTCGAAAATTTTTTGACACCTTGCCTTAAACAGGTTAGAATTTTTTCGACCTATTGGTGTTACTTGGTCGATTTATAAACGACAATTTAAAGATCCAAGAGAAAATAGGTTGCAAGAGCGAGCGAAGCCAGCTCGAAATTTTTACGTCTTGCCTCGAAATTCAGTAAGAATATAGTAAAGTAGTAGTAGTAGAATATAGTTTAGTAAGAATATGTCATTTGAGATTTTATTAAGTACTTACTAATGGGGGCTATCGCGTGTGAATTTGCCGCTAGAGGTGCTTGTGTAGACTAAGGTCCTCCAAAATGTCAGACGTCATAGAGTGTTCGCGCGTTGTGTGCTTTATTTATCACGTATTTATACTAATACTCACGATTGTGTTCTAGATTGAGCCATTCCTGATTAATTATGACTTGAAGATTTTAAGTAGCAACTTAGGATCATAATATTGTTAGTACTTGGAGGTAGAATAATTTTTAAATGTTTCATGCTTGCTAATTTTAGGAAGAATATTGTAAATATATATCTAAAGCTTACACTATGTTGGTATACGTAATAAAATAAACATTGTTATGTTATTGGTGCTTTAAAGTATTAAACAGAATTACTGACAGGACCTTACTCGACAGTGCGTCATTTGGTGAGCTCAAAAACGATAGCCCCCATTCTGTGGCATCAGGCAGGAAATTAAAAACTTTCAAAAATCCTGAGCCTCTACTATTACTACTACTGTACTATTACTACACAGTAAATTGAATCTAGAGTAAATTGAATTAGGTCCTCGACTTGACGTTTTTGAGATATATAAATGATAAATGATGTTTATTTTGCAAGTAGGTTTTTACAAACACTTTTACACGTCATTTTTTAAAACTAGATGGGGCCGGTGTTTCGTACCTGACTACTCTGAGAAGAAACAGCCGAAACAAACTCAGAGGTCATAGTCTCTTTTAAAGTCCAGACAATCTTGCTCAATTCACATGAGGACTATGCAGATTAGTGTCTGATATGGTCTTTTGAAGAAAGAACCATACAGTTTTGAGTGGACCTGTCCAGTCAGTGCAAGCATTTGTCAGTTAATGTGTAGCTCGACTTATAACCCAAGGAGCTCAACGAAACGACGAACAATACCAAAGAAAGGACATTTGGGTAGGTCGCTTAGAGTACTCAAACTGTCAGACAGTTGTAGGAAAAAATAAACAAAAAATATAAATGTGACCCACATGGTCCCCACATTCACAATAAACATATAAAATTCATAACAAGTTCTATTCAAAAAAATGTAAATAAAAATCACAAAAATCATTAAAAGGCACAATGATGATAAAAAAAACTAAAATACTTAACAAAATAAGTATCCATGTCAAATCAATAAATGTCAAATAAAAAAATAATAAAATACATGTCAAGACATTACATGTCAAGACATTACATGTCAGAGTGTATAAAAATAATAAAATACATGTCAAAACATTAAATGTCAGAGTGTATAAAAAAAGGAAAAGAAAAAATAAAAAAAGGAAAAGAAAGGAATAAATAATAAACAAGCGAAGTCCGAAGCTTCGACATTCACAGAGCAAATTTCATTGGAGCAGCTTAATCCCAAGCCTTTTTATCTTCGAGATAGTGATTAACATGATAGTAGGCTTTCAGGCACAGCTTCCGTTTTATAAACGATTTGAATTTATTTAGGCTTAGTGCTTGAATTTGGCTCGGAAGTTTATTGTAAAAACGTATACATTGGCATCTGAACGTACCCCCTATTTTTTTGAGCCTCGTTGCAGGAACAACAAATTTGTGTTTGTTCCTCGTATTTATGTTGTGGATATCACTGTATTTTTTAAACAAATTAATATTTTTGTGTGCGTACAAAAGGTTTTCATAAATAAACTGAGAAGGGACAGTAAGAACATTAATCTCTTTAAATTTTTCTCTGAGGGAGTATCTGGGACTTAATTTATAAATTGAACGAATTGCCCTTTTTTGCAAAACAAATATTGTCTGAATATCGGCGGCATTGCCCCACAAGAGAATACCGTACGACATCACGCTATGGAAATAACTAAAGTAAACTAAACGGGCTGTCTCTAAATCAGTTAACTCACGAATCCTTCTAACGGCGTATGCTGCAGAGCTAAGTTTTTTTGACAATTTGTCTATATGCGGGCCCCACTGAAGCTTGGCATCCAAAGTTATGCCTAGTAACACTGTGCTATCTTCCGGTTTCAACTCTTCATCCTTAATTAGTACAGTAGTTTCCACTTGTCTTACATGGGGTATCGTAAATTTAATACATTTCGTTTTTTTCTCATTTAGGAGTAGGTTATTAACATTAAACCAATTAACGACTTTTGCCAGGGCGCTATTAACATCATCCGTAACTAACTGCTGACGTTTGAGTTTAAATAAAAGAGAAGTGTCGTCTGCAAACAATACTATGTCATGATTATCCTTTATGAGGTGAGGCAAGTCATTTATGTAAATAAGAAACAAAAATGGACCAAGAATTGAGCCCTGTGGTACCCCCATTCTTACTACGGATCCAGGAGATCTCTTCCCGTTAACATCAACTCTCTGAATCCTATTACTCAAATATGAAATAAGAAGATCCAGAGAGGCGTTACGGATTCCGTAGTGGTGTAGTTTCCTGATTAATGTTTCATGAAGAACGCAATCGAAAGCTTTAGATAAATCGCAAAAAATTCCCAAAGCACCGCATTTGTCCTCCCAGGCATTATAAATGTGTCCTAAAAGTTCAACACCGGCATCAGTAGTTGAACGACCCCTTGTGAAACCGAACTGTTTTTTATGCAATAACTTATGTTTATTGAAAAAACTTTGCATTTGTGCCAAAATTAATTTTTCGAAAATTTTACTAAAGGTGGGTAGTACTGAAATGGGTCTATAATTAGTGGGGTCTGATGTACTACCCGATTTAAACAATGGTATTATTTTACTATATTTCATTAGATCAGGAAACTCACCACGGTCAATACAATCGTTAAATATTACAGCTAATGAAGGAGCTACAATGTTTATAATGGATTTAGCAACGTCTACAGAATGACCCCATAGATCGGCGGTCTTTTTAACATTTATGGTGTGAAAAGTTTTAATTATATCTTTACAGGTAACATATTGAAAATTAAATTCGGATTCACAGACTGAAACGTTTTCCCTTAGTAAAGACTCGGCAGCAGTAGGTGACGAGTTTAGCGATTTAGTAGTCGATACGGGAATATCTGCAAAGAAATTTTCAAAGGTTGTGGCAACTTGACTATCTGAATTTAAAATATTATCGCCAATAGCAAGGCTGTAGTCACTATTTCGGTTGCAAGACCTTCCCGTTTCGCTATTAATAATGTTCCATGTCATTTTAACCACATTACTACTATTTTTAATTTTTGAACTTATATATACTTATATATTTTTTAATAACAAAACTAAGTCAATCACTTGCCCAATTTGCCCGTATGGCCAGTCCGGGCCTGCTATGCTGCCTTACTAGTGTAAACCATAAATGACTAGTAATGCCCAAACCTTTTGGGACATTAAATTAGATTCAATGCAAAAGAACTCACCATTATTTGCTGGTTTTACAAAGGCAAGACTGGCTTCTGTTGCCTGGAAAGGTAGTGTCATAAAGTCTGACCGGATCTGTTTTAGTTGGTCGTTGTCCACCGTCAGATAGCCGCCGAAGTCGACCAGTTTAACGACAGATGTGTCACTCTCCTCTGATGTTGATATCACTTGTGCGCGATACCAGTTGTTTTCAGTTGGTGCTGCGCAGATTGAACCCTCTAAAAATGTATAAATAGTTAATCAGCTTTTTATAACGATTGTGATCTTCATTGTTAGACCTGTAGTAGATACTATTAAGTAGTATGGACTGGAGTGCTAGGCTGTGGAGAAGATGGATAAAAAAATATTGCATGTTGCGGAGAATGTTGAAATGGATGAGTAAACAAGAATGGACAAAGTAAGGAATGAATCAGAGTACATTCAGAAGTTTGAACGTGTTGTCCTTGTATGGACATATTATGATGAGCAGGGGTGATACACAATATGTGATTAAAAGAGTGATGCATATTAAATGGATGGAGGCCAAGAAAAGATGAACATTTTGAATTTGGAACTTATAACTAGTCATAGATTTCTGTAAAATAATTATTATCAGTTACCTTTGACAGGACGTGGCAGAGATGGAACATCCGGGTTCTGATATGTTGCTGCCATGAGACGGTGCAGCGCGTGCAGAGACGGGAAAGTCGGGTGAAGTGGTTGTTGTAGGAAGAAGTGTCCTGCACTTACCAGACACGTCATTATTGTGTCATTGTTCACAGATTCCACAAGCTGAAAGTTAAATTAGCATTACTGTTATAAACATAATTGTGTATCACTTATACTCATATTATCTTAGCTACAAAGATATTGTTGACTACATTAATCTGTTACTTTTTTTTGGGTATTATGGCAGATAAGGCATAGGTAATGGTTATGCTTTAAATGATAGAATTGATTATTTACAATGGGGAGACACAGGCAAAGATAATCTAAGATGGCGCCACCATAGCTGGTCTCAATTTTGACCAATGAGATTAAGCTATTTTGAAATATAAAATGACATTACCACATTTTCAACCAATGACGATGTTGGGAACCAGCTATGCTAGCGCCATTAGTTCCACAATGTGTCTCCCCATTAAAGAAACAACCTTACTTCTAGTAAAACTTACTTGTAGAAACTCCGGTACAAGAGGCACTAGTCTTTGATATAGTTCTGCACTAATTTCTTGTAAAGAAAAGTTGGGGAATTTTTTTTCTGGAAACTTTTCCTTAATCAATTCTAAAGCTGTTTCTATTTCAGTCTGTGTACCTAAAACGAAAGGTCAGTGTTAACAATTTCCACCAAAAACCAGGGCTAAATGCCAATTTGATTAGTAATTTATTACCTTCAACTGCACAAATTTTTTGTTTTACAGAATCAGGATGTCGTCTAACATACACACTTGCACCAGTTTTATTTTTTATGTGGGTCACAAAAGAACCATGTTTTCCTATTAGGAGTCCTACCAGACTCTGTGGTATAACAAACTGATGTATTCTAAGTGCAGTTTCTGACGGAACCATGTCATTGTTTATATTGACTGGGGGAGGACTGGCAGCTTCAGAGCATCCTTTACCACTGTCACTTGAACCCTGAAATAAAAACTTTTGATTATTTTTATTAATGCCTTTTTTCCGAAACTAATGGTGGATAGTAATATGTTTAGTTCTTTACACTTATAAACATAGAGAACTATAAGTATTTTGCCTTATTCGAAATTAAAGTCTCATTATATGAGTCATCTTTCACCACAACATGTTTAGGTCCTGAAACAATTAGATCTTACCTCACTGTGGTTATCAGAAAAGTGGCACATTGATGGACTAGCTAGCAAAGGGTCCATAGGACTATGATTAGCAGAATCTCTTTCTGAGATGTGTCTATTTTGTGCTGTGGAAAATCTGTTATCAGTTTCATTACTGTCACTAGGTTCATCAACTACATTATCATTATTAACATTTGCATCTTCAGTGTCACCAACAGTGCTATCTTCAGTTGTATTAACCTCAGATTCAAGTGCTTCCAATTTTGTATGGTCTTCCAGTACAAAATTCTCTCCTGATTTTCCAGGCATTTCCTGTGAATGTACAATATTTGTATGGCCTGCCCTAATTATTATTGGGGAATGGTCAACAATATTTTTTTGACAATTGACTACAGTTGGGAGTGTAGAGCACATGTTTGATGGCTTCTGTTTTTTAAATGATGGTTCTTTAGAGCGTAGGCTCGTAGAGTTAATCTTGTCGAAACCAGCTGACATTTGTTTTTCCTTTTCAATTGATTTTTTCCTAATAATTTTTTCTATTTCTATATCAATTTCTTCATCAGTCAGTTCTAATGGGGAAGACTTTTGGGAATTGCTTCCACTTGGTTTGATGTCAATGGGAGCCGATTTAATAACAGAACGGTCTGCTTTGCCCAAGGGAGATGTTCGTTGAGCTTCAGCCTGAGCATTCAAAGCCTCTGCAAGCTCCTCTTTCAAGCTTTTAATCCTTTCTCTTCCACCTGGGTCAGATTTTGCATATTCCCTTTTTTTTCGGAACCAAAAAATTCCCAATAAAACTGCAATGGATGGGACTGACCACATAAGTAATTGACGACAAGGGGCCATTGTAATAAGCCACTTTTATAAACAATCTAAAACAAAGAAAGATGTTACAGATAAAACCAAGTAAATGTGAAAGAAAAACATTGTGAGCCACACTGGGTCCATGTGGTGGATTATTGTCCATTCACTCTCATATAGAGGAGGCCTGTGTCCCAGCAGTGGGAACATTAATAGGCTGATAATGATGATGAGTATATAAAACTAATATTTACCACTAAACCAACCAATATTTTAACATCTATTTGTACCATGTCCTAACAAATAAACATTTTTGATTTGATTTAATTTTTACAACTTGTTTTAGGTGAAAATTACTACAGACAAATTTGTAAAATATATGTTTTATTAATTAGTGTAAATAAAGGTTTGTTTTTGCTTCTTGCAATAACTTCACTTAGCTTGGGTAAATAAAACATTGGTAGAAACATTCATTCATTGGATTACATTGAATACTTATGCAAATAAATTGATATTTGGTAACAAAATTTTATACTTAACATTTTGTTAAAGTAGGTCAATGACCTTGATTATGTCAAAATATACATAATTATGGAAGTATGTTAAAAAAGTAAAGATTATCAAAGCAGTGAAATTGGAATTAAAAGTGTATACCAAGCACATTATCACTAGGAAGTATTTTAATCACAGTTGACATACTTTTTGTTTACTTGCCATATCTGTGTTTATACCTATAAAATAATTATTAGAACTTCAATTTATTTTTAAATGATTTCACAAGTCTTGTAGGACCTAGAGCAAGGCGTGGACACATGTTTACATACGAAAAAAACAACAACGAGACATGTGATTTTGTGAGGATGATCCTGTACCTTTTTGAACTCTGTACACATACTGTGAAACAAATGTTACTCAGTTAAATCATGGCTACTTTTATCTGCTGATGCTTGTAAGTTCAGCAAACCTTTTTTGTATGAGAATACATAGGTTATTGCACGCGTGTTTATTTATTATTTTGAAGTGGATTCCATATCTATAAATAGTGTTTACTCTCGAATTTTCTTGTTCTCGAAAGGTTTTAGCATTCACAATTTACAATGATTTAAATAACTATGAAAGACCGGGTTCGGAGATACTGAAATTAGAGCAAAGCATGGGCATTTATTTTCATCCGCTCACGATAATTTCGTTTTAGATTACTGTTACTGTGATACAAACAACTTTCAGGGCAATGCTATTAATACCTACACAACCATGCGACACTGATCTTTTTCGAAACACAAGATTGTCCGGTGAGGGTCACGAGCAATATGTACGAACCTTCACAAGCAACACGTAAGCAAATGTGGAACCATAAATGAAAGGTTACGCAATTTAAAATCGTGTCAACACCTTAAAAATAGTGAGACGCTAATTACTATTAGTGCGTCTCAGTTCCAACAATGATCAGTTATGAATTTGTTTATTAAACCTCAACCTATGAACTTGGGTAGGTAGTCTCCGTGATCCAAATGTGGAATCATGCCGCCGGCTACAACTAAAAGTTACTTACTTAAATTTCCAAGGGAGAACGAACCCACTTTTTAAATAATAAAACGAAAACAACTCGAAAAGATAAGTTAACCGATATTACTACCAAATTTCACTAAATTTTATCCAACAATCCACGTGCTCACAATGTTTTCGAAGCACAACAAAATTCAATATGGCTGCTGACTTAACTGAAGTAGTGCAGTGCAGTTGGCAACATAAAAAAAAACTATGGTCCATTTTGTTCTATATTGAGCTTGAGCTCTATGGAAAACGGCTGGCCACCCACAGAGTACATTATAATTTATACCTATAGATGGCGACTGGCGACGCGACGACAGTCTCGTCATCTCGTGCTAGCACTTTTGCCGACTTTTTCTATAGATTTGGGTTGGGTTTTTGTTTCTTTGTTTGAGATTGATAGGTTTACAAAAAAATAATAAAAAAAAAATAAAAACCCGACTGCTTAGAAACTAACTAATAACTCTACGGCTGATGCTCCAAGGTAGCCCGAAATTCAAATTTTCTTACGTTTTTGCAATTTGCAGGACAGTGCTAAGTCGTATGTTGATTAAAATATTATTCGCGGCTGTAAGACGTTTGTAGTTACAGGATTATAATCATCAAAATCATCAATACAACCCTATATAGGGAACGTGCAGGAACTATAGGTGGCAGCACTAATCGACAAAAGAGACACTATGCGGACAGAAAAGAAAACTTATCACTTCTCATCGTGCTTTCTTTTGAATATGCTAAAAGGTATAAAATATGAGTTCCGGTCTATCAATAACGATCGTCAGCGTAACATAAATGTTTAATAATATGAATTTTATATCTTTCGTTTACTTTCTGATGAAAATTGTGGTGTATGAAGACATGGTGGCTGGCATAACTAAGATAGCTTTCTTATTTTCAACACATGTTATAATGGAAGGGAATCCTATATCAGCGAGAACAGTATCTCCAGGCTCTATTATATAAATTAGTTCACAATCATTTGATGAAGCAATCAATAAAATGCAGTCCGTAGCATTTAGATACAAAACTTAAAAAACCAAAGGAGTGCAGCCAACTAGAAACATTATTGTGGGCAATATAAAGAAGATACGCCATGTTCATACTGAATGGCGTTCAGATATCGTTGCGAGTAATTTAAAACTACGACAGCGATAGATAATACGGAACGTATAAGATAGAAAGAGATAGAGCTATCAAACTGCAACAATTGTATCACTTTGTCCTCAACAATTTGTGCGTGCTAGTGCGATATATACCTGTTTTTACTATATAATATCATTGATTGTGGGTATAACCATGTTTATATTCTGAGTACATGTGGAGTCTTTGATTAACTGTTGAGGGATATTCGGTGTGAACTTTAGTGCGGTCTAATAGAACACGTGTATGGTGAAGTATAAATGGTTCTGGTATGTTTGCATGGACGGTTGATTTTCAGGGCCTTTTCAATGCAGAGTGTAACAAAAACAAGTTGTTTTCAAATATTTTTCTACTGCGTTTATCCATTTTTTGCGTTTTTCACCAAAACATGGTATGATAGTAGTATTCTTTGGAAAGTAATAGAATTTTACGCTAGTTGATTTATTTTCATTTTTGTGGATGTATTGGTTGGTACCTACATCCAGAAATGCAACAATGCATTATGATTAGTTAATTCATTTTCACTATAACATTAATTCTGTTTACTTGTTAGAAAAGTCAATGTCATCATTAATAGAGCACAAGATTCGGATTGGCGACGCTAGTTGGCAGCACCGTTGTTGTGCACGTTCCCTATACCTACTATTTCATGAAAAAGTCATTCAATCGAGTTAGCACTCGCAACGTAAGAAAACTTGAATTTCGCGGGCTGGTTGGAGCATTCACCTTAATGGCTCCCGACTGTTGCAGACAAGTATGTCCTGCACCAGTATTGCGTATCTTTTTTATCTCCAGTTACTAACAAGCTTTGGTTGTACACCGAACTTTGATGACAATTGACAACCGAGAATGTCAAAATATTGGTATAGGGAACGTGCAGGAACTATAGGTGGCACTAATCGACAAAAGAGACACTATGCGGACAGAAAAGGAAACTTATCACTTCTCATCGTGCTTTCAATTTACAACAATATTGTCTCTTCAATTATATTATTTTTGAATATGTTAGAAGGTATCAAATATGAGTTCCGGTCTATCAGTAACGATCGTCAGCGTAATATAAATGTTTAATAATATGAATTTTATATCTTTCGTTTACTTTCTGATGAAAATTGTGGTGTATGAAGACATGGTGGCTGGCATAACTAAGATAGCTTTCTTATTTTCAACACATGTTATAATGGAAGGGAATCCTTTATCAGCGAGAACAGTATCTCCAGGCTCTAATAAATCAATTAGTTCACAATCATTTGATGAAGCAATCAATAAAATGCAGTCCGTAGCATTTAGATACAAAACTTAAAAAAACAAAGGTGTGCAGCCAACTAAAAACATTATTGTGGGTATAACCATGTTTATATTCTGAGTACATGTGGAGTCTTTGATTAACTGTTGAGGGATATTCGGTGTGAACTTTAGTGCGGTCTAGTAGAACACGTCTATGGTGAAGTATAAAATAATGGTTCTGGTATGTTTGCATGGACGGTTGATTTTGAGGGCCTTTTCAATGCAGAGTGTAACAAAAACAAGTTGTTTTCAAATATTTTTATTTACTGCGTTTATCCATTTTTTGCGTTTTTCACCAAAACATGGTACATTCTTTGGAAAGTAATAGAATTTTCGCTAATTGATTTATTTTCATTTTTGTGGATGTATTGGTACCTACATCCAGAAATGCAACAATGCATTATGATTATAAAATTAATTCTGTTTACTTGTTAGAAAAGTCAATGTCAAGCATTAATCGAGCACAAGATTCGGATTGGCGACGCCAGTTGGCAGCACCGTCGTTGTGCACGTTCCCTGGATACGCGTCACGCGTAGAAATGGTTACGGTGACTAACAGCCTGGGTACGGTGTAACGTCTTTTACGAAGGCCACTTCAAACTCAGTTGTCATCAATTTGATGTCCACTTTGCTTACATAATCGCAATATTAAAAGAATCGATACGAAAGCGTCACTGTCAAAATGAGTTAAGGTGACTATCAGCCACGATGACAACCAATGACGTCACAATTGATCGCGACTGGTCATACATAATCCGAAACTAACCTTTTGACAGTTATTTGATGGACACTAAGCCCAGTTACTATCATTTCGAGCTGTCAACAGAAATACGTAATAGGCCCGCAGATCACATCAAGATGCGCTGATGCTGGAAGAAGCCTCGTGGAATCGGTCTTGCACACTGCGGCTACCGGAGAAGCATCACGGCATGCGGCAGGCGTATTCGAAATCTGTCACTGAAATACCTATGCACTTTTTTGGGTATCGTATCGCTATTATAAAAAGTGCGCGTGTCGGTGTGAGCTGCCCTTAAGGCTGATGCTCCAGGGTAGCCCGCGAAATTCAAATTTTCTTACGTTTTTTGCAATTTGCGGGCCAGTGCTAGGTTGTATGTTGATTAAAATATTATTCGCGGCTGTAAGACGTATACTTACGAGCAGTAAGTCGTGGGTTCGAACCCAGGCAGCCGCATTGCTTTGCGTAATTTATTTCATCACCACTGCTCTCAAAACGGTGAAGGAAAACATCGTGAGGAAACCGGCATGTCCTAGAACCAAAAAATCTAATGCGGCTGCCACACTATGCTCCTTGCACTGCTCATCGCGCTGCCGCGATTTGCTGCGATGTTGCCCTCTCTGCCCACACACTGCTCTACTCGCGCAAATAATCGCGACGCTCCTCACTTGTCATTTGCCTTTGTTCATTTGTTGTCTCGGTTTATATAAAATGTACTCTGTGATTTGTTGGACAATGGACGATGAAACTGGCAGCGTGCGCGCAATGCATTTTTAGTATAGCTAATTATATCAATGTCTTAAAAAGAAATATACATCGTCGTCGTCGTCCTCGCCAGCGGACATGGTGGATCACATTACTGCGACCGCGCGATTACCTATGTAGCCAGCCACTCGCGCTCGTATTGCCGGTCCTTTCACTCGCGCACAAAAACCGACAAAATAGGATGCGATGGGCACGACGAGGAGCATGACGAGTAATGTTGCCACACTATGTCTCTGCCTCCTTTCCTCGCTACTTCCCATGCCACTCGTCGAGCGTGTGTGGCAGGCCCATAGACGTGACATCTACCAACCCGCACTGGGGGCCTAAAATACTGCTTTATCAGAATCATAATATGAATCACGTTAAGAATTTAAAATTCTTAAAATGGACTTTATGGTCATGACTTAAAGCCCATTTTAATTTTTAACGCGATTCATAAATATTATGATTCTGATAAAGCAGCCATTTTAGGCCCCCTGGGCCCACGTGGTGGATGGATTATAGCCATTACCTCTCATAGAGAGGAGGGGTAGGAGGCCTATGTCCCAACAGTGGGAACATTATAAGCTGATTATACCTACTATGTGCTGGGGTAGAACATAAACTCCCTTCAAACATAGCCTTCTTTCACTTGCTCCACTCATAAATCCTTGGACACCTCATTTGCTAATTAAAATCAGTTGACTCATTAACTTGTAGAAGACATAAAGTCAGATAATATAATACCTACCTCAAACATTATCCCATTAGGCTCCACTGCGGTCAGGTAAAAAGTATTGTATGTCCCAATCCAAATCATGATCTACCTGTAGGTACCAATGTTCATAGAAATTCACAAAGCCGTGAAAAGGTAACACTGATACTCTCCCACCTACTTATAATGTTACAGTTATGTTCCAATTACCTTCTTGCCACCAATATTTACTTCTAGTTGATTTTCAAAATATTGCTGAAACATTCATTGGTCTAGACTAGACTGCAATGCATTCTGATCAGATCTGACTATAGTATATGTGACATTCCTTGTCATTTCCCACTGATCTGAAATAATGATCATTTCCCACTGATCTGAAATAATGATAATAGGGCCAGTTTGATGTCATGGAAAGACTCACTTGTTTAAAACATCTCAATTGTTAAAAGGACCAAACACTTTAATAATGCATTCATTTTATTTTGTTTTCAATTAAATAAACCTAGATTCTAAACACGGATACTTTACTTTAGTAAAATTTATCTATACCTGCAATTACAGACACAATTAAAATAACAATGCACTGCTCCCCTTCGGGAATGGCTGGGGACATACGGGTTAATTAATAACATATCTTAATGTTACTTGACCGTTGTTGGCATTGAGCATGTGTTAAACATACCACAGAACTTCCAAACCCTGAGCATAATATCCAATGGGATGAATAAAATACTGATTTCAAAGTTAATTATAAAATGGAAAAGAACTTATTCAATACAATAATTTAGACAGTATACATACATACATAATAATAGATATAAGGACAGACTAGAGAGAGGACAGTCAAGTTCAAATAATAACATTGGTCTAGTCCACGCATGATAGATGCATACTGTGCCAAAAATTCAACACATCACAAACAAATGTTTAAAGTTAGTGTGAACATTATTAATTCAAATCATTTGCTACGAAATTGTTGCTATGTTAGAATTAGTTTGTCAATACTAGAAGACCAGGAGAGTGGAAAAATAATAGAAGTTAAAGTCTTGTTGATAAATTATTTTAATAGGTAGGTATATGTACATTCCTTATTTTTGTAACATTTCTCAACTCGGACAAATGGGATTAATTCAAGGAATGTTGCGCATTAATTTGACTATAATTTCATGTAACTACAGATATTAACAACAGAATAATTGTATGAAGTGATTACTTTTAGCTAATGTGTTACAAACACTCATGTTGTGGAGATATACTGTTTGTCTATAGATTATAGACATAATTTCACAATGTAGGTATGGAAATAATTTTGAGAACTAAATATATAAAATCACAAAGTCATGTTTATTCATAACAGCAAAACAATTTACATAGACTTACTGTAGACATAATGTGCTAATTTTTATATAGCATCTACCGCATCTGCTTCATCTTCTGAACTAACTTCATCTCCAAATTCAATATCCTCATCCAGACCATCCACTGAATAGACCACCGTCTCATTGATTCGTACTGTCTCTGGGAATTCTCCATACGTTTTCAGATTCCTTGCCTCGTCAGGAGTGTATTTCAGGATAACATCAGCTTTCGCGTCTTGGTAATCTCGCAACCCTATGAGTATAATGTCACCTTGGTTTATCCAAACTTTTTTTCGTAGTTTACCTCGGATATGACAAAGACGTTTTATGCCATCAAAGCACATGGCCTCCAAGCGGCCATTACCGAGCATCTTTGTGACTTGGGCGTACTCCTGTCCGTCTTCTTTGAAGACCAGCTCACGTTTTTCTGTTTCGTTCTCATTCTTTCCTCTCCTCCTGTTTTTACCTCCTTTTCCTTTATTCTTCGGCATATTTTATATAATTTTGAGTACAAACATAAACAGTAAGACTACGAAAATCTCTTTTATTTGCTCTACAGACAGGTTCGTTTGACAGATGGTTTTTTTTTTAACCTGGCTGGTTCGTCGACTTCGTCGTGCCGCCTGCTGCGTTGCAACTTGCAATGCACAGATAATAAATGTTAAGATTAAA
This sequence comes from Xestia xanthographa, assembly GCA_905147715.2. Lineage (NCBI taxonomy): Eukaryota > Metazoa > Arthropoda > Insecta > Lepidoptera > Noctuidae > Xestia > Xestia xanthographa. Next base: position 16,438,983 of record LR990647.1, on the reverse strand, counting down.
TTCTCGATAGCCATTTTATTGAAATTAAAAACAAAATTTCTAGTTTTCAGGATTTCAGCATATTAACACTTATAATAAATATGCACCGTGCCCGATCGGGCACGGCTGGGGACATAAAAAGAAAAAAAAAATTGTACGTTGTTTGGTTAAGGCTGATGGTCCAGGGTAGCCCGCGAAATTCAAATTTTCTTACGTTTTTTGCAATTTGCAGGCCAGTGCTAGGTTGTATGTTGATTAAAATATTGTTTGCGACTGTAAGACGTATGTAGTTACACAAATACAACCCTCCAAGTTCATAAAGGTGCAAGAATGATTTTGACCTTGGAAAAGTAATTTTTCCACCTATAAGAACTTTGAGGGTTGTATTGATGATTTTGATGAATATAATTCTGTAACTGTATACGTGTTACAGTCGCAAACAATATTTTAATCAACATACAACCTAGCACTGGCCTGCAAATTGCAAAAAACGTAAGAAAATTTGAATTTCGCGGGCTACCCTGAAGCATTCACCTTAAGGTGAAAGCGTCAGGGTAGCCCGCGAAATTCAAATTTTCTTACGTTTTTTGCAATTTGCCGACCAGTGCTAGGTTGTATGTTGATAAAAATATTGTTCGCGATTGTAAGACGTATGTAGTTAAAGAATTATAATCATCAAAATTATCAAAACAACCCTCCAAGCTCATAAAGGTCTAGCAATGACTTTGACCTTGAAAAAATCGTTCCTCGACTTATATGAACTTAGAGGGTTGTTTTGATGATTTTGATGATTATAATTCTGTAACTACATACGTCTTACAACCGCGAACAATATTTTAATCAACATACAACTTAGCACTGGCCTGAAAATTGCAAAAAACGTAAGAAAATTTGAATTTCGTGGGCTACCCTGACGCTTTCACCTTAAAGCAGACTGGGCCGCGTGCCTCACAGCAAGCCCGTCAAACGACCGGTTTCCCGCAAGCACTTTTCACTAGCCTCACTTTATTGTTCGCAGCGCTATGTCTTGGTTTTTTACTTGGTATGAGTCGTCGATCATATTTGGTAAAATCCCAGCTGACATTTTGAACGCAATGCGGCATGACCTTTCTACTTAGTAGACACCCAGTTTTACTTTTTTTGGTTAGCCATAACCAAAAACTAAAATAAAAACATAACGGCGCGGCGGTGTCTGAACGAGATTTTAATTTTTCTAAATGTTGGTTCAATGGAAAACTTAAATTTAAAATCTATTCCATGGAGCTAGTATGTACTAAAAAGCTGTATAATTAAATTTGACCAACCTATAAGACTATTACGTATCTTTTTGATCTCCAGTGACTATCAAGCTTCGGTTGTACACCGAACTTTGATGACAACCGGGAATGTCAAAATTTTGGTATTATTTATAACACAAATTGTATGTCACTTTACGGTGACTAAAACAGTCCGGCTACGGTGTAAAGTTTTTCACGAAAGCCACTTCAAACTCTGTTGTTATCAATTTGATGTCTACTATGCTTACATAATCGCAATATTAGAAGAATAGATACGAAAGCGTCATATGTGATCGTGACTGGTCATACATAATACGAAACTAACTTTTTGACAGTTATTTGATGGACACTGAGCCCAGTTACTATAATTTCGAGCTGTCAACAGAGAGGCGTAATAGGCTTGCAGGATGGTCAAAGCTAGAGCACACCTCACCAATGCACCATCTAGCGCTATAACTCCAGGACTGGAGAAATCGCTGAAATCGCAGAACATGTATTCGGTAAACGAACGTGTATTCATTATGTCCAAGATTTTACACAAAAGTAATTGTCCGATTAAAACTGATAGTGGATTGATCGTCTAAAGTCCCCTTCACAGAACACAGATCAATAATTTCATTTGTCAAGGGGGCGCTGTTGGTCAGCGTTGCCAATTTAGCATATGATATGCTAAATTTGGCATATTTTGTTCTTGTTTAGCATATTTTTTTAGCTTTTAGCATATAGCATATTATAAAAGACATGAAAAGAATTTATAACACAATCTTTATGAAATAAAAATTGAAATCGATACTCGGCTCCGAAACCGTTTGGCGGTGAGAACCCTGAATGCCATTTTATACGTCAGATTCGGCCTAAAAAGAGCAGCAAAGTGCTGTTATTCTAACATTGTTCCAGACAATGTACTACTCTGTATGGTCTGTATCGGAACAAAAGTGAGTTACGACTCTCACTCTCAGTTTTCCACATCAGTTGATGTTGATGAAAATCAAGACATTGATATTCTATTCCCCTGATTTCATTTATTAATAAATACTGACACTTAATTATGTTGGCATATTTTTTTGGCATTTTTTAGAGAAGGTTAGCATATTTTTAGCATAGTTTTTACACCAATATCTAGCATATTTTGAAGTAGTTGAGTTGGCAACACTGGCCACCTGCGCCACCAGTGTTGCCAGTTTAGCATATTATATGCTAAATTTGGCATATTTTGTTCTTGTTTAGCATATTTTTTTAGCTTTTAGCATATAACATATATTTTTAGCATATTTTATAAAACAAGAAAAGAATGGAAATCACAATGTTTCTTGAAATAAAAATTGAAGTCGATAATCGACTCCGCGGCGGTTTAGTCGTGAGAACCCTGAATGCCACTTTGTCCGTCAGATTTGGCCTAAAAAGAGCAGGAAAGTGCTGTTATTCTTACACTGTTCCAGACAATGTACTATTTTGTATCGAAATGAAAGAGAGTAACGAGTCTAGCTCTCAGCCTTCCTTAACAGCTAATGTTGATGAATATCAAGACATGCATATTCTATTCCCCTGATTTAATTTCTTAATACCACTAATAACTACTGAACTAATTAAGGATGAAGAGTTGAAACCGGAAGATAGCACAGTGTTCCTAGGCATAACTTTGGATGCCAAGCTTCAGTGGGGCCCGCATATAGACAAATTGTCAAAAAAACTTAGCTCTGCAGCATACGCCGTTAGAAGAATTTTAGAAGTAACTGATTTAGAGACAGCCCGTTTAGTTTACTTTAGTTATTTCCATAGCGTGATGTCGTACGGTATTCTCTTGTGGGGCAATGCCGCCGATATTCAGACAATATTTGTTTTGCAAAAAAGGGCAATTTGTTCAATTTATAAATTAAGTCCTAGATACTCCCTCAGAGAAAAATTTAAAGAGATTAATGTTCTTACTGTCCCTTCTCAGTTTATTTATGAAAACCTTTTGTACGCACACAAAAATATTAATTTGTTTAAAAAATACAGTGATATCCACAACATAAATACGAGGAACAAACACAAATTTGTTGTTCCTGCAACGAGGCTCAAAAAAATAGGGGTTACGTTCAGATGCCAATGTATACGTTTCCACAATAAACTTCCGAGCCAAATTCAAGCACTAAGCCTAAATAAATTCAAATCGTTTATAAAACGGCAGCTGTGCCTGAAAGCCTACTATAGGGAACGTGCACAACGACGGTGCTGCTGACTGGCGTCACCAATCCGAATCTATTAATACTTGACATTGACATGTAAAACAAGTAAACAGAATTAATTTTATTATTGAAAATGATTATTCTAGCTAATCATAATGCATTGTTGCATTTCTGGATGTACCAATACATCCACAAAAATGAAAATTAATCAAATAGCGTAAAATAATAAAATTCTATTACTTTCCAAAGTACTATTCTGAGTACTATTCTCTCATACCATGTTTATGTGAAAAACGCAAAAAATGGATAAATGCAGTAATAAAATATTTGAACACAATTTGTTTTAGTTACACTCTGCATTGAAAAAGTTCAATAGCATTCAAAATCAACCGTCCAAGCAAACATTAAATGGTACTGGCGTACCATTTAAACTTCAGCGAACACACATATTAGACTGCACTGAAGTTCACACCGAATATTCCTCAACAGTTAAACAAAGAGTCCTCAGAGTATAAACATGGTTTTACAATAAAGTTTTTAGTTGGCTGCACTCCTTGTGGTTTCATAAGTTTTGTATCTAAATGCTACGGAGGGCGTTCTAGTGATTGCTTATAACAAATGATTATGGATTAGACTGCACTGAAGTTCACACCGAATATTCCTCAACAGTTGAACAAAGAGTCCACATGTGCTCAGATTATAAACATTGGTATACAATAAAGTTTTTAGTTGGCCGCACTCCTTGTGGTTTCATAAGTTTTGTATCTAAATGCTACGGAGGGCGTTCCAGACTGCACTGAAGTTCACACCGAATATTCCTCAACAGTCTCCACATGAACTCAGATTATAAACATGGTTATACAATAAAGTTTTTAATTGGCTGCACTCCTTGTGGTTTCCTAAGTTTTGTATCTAAATGCTACGGAGGGCGTTATAGTGATTGCTTATAGCAAATGATTGTGGAAGGATTCCCTTCCATTAAAACATGTGTTGAAAATAAGAAAGTTGTTTATGCCACCGTTTCTTCATGCACCACAATTTTCATCAGAGAAAGTAAACGAAACATACAAAATTCATATTGGTCAACATTCATGTTACGCTGACGAACATTATTGATAGACCGGAACCCATGTTTTATACCTAATCAAAAATAATACTTTTGAAGAGATTTGCGTGACAGCATAAGTTTCCTTTACTGTCCGCATAGTGTCCCTTTTGTCGTGTAGTGCTGCCACCTATAGTTCCTGCACGTTCCTTATCATGTTAATCACTATCTCGAAGATAAAAAGGCTTGGGATTAAGCTGCTCCAATGAAATTTGCTCTGTGAATGTCGAAGCCTCGGACTTCGCTTGTTTATTATTTATTCCTTTCTTTTCCTTTTTTTATTTTTCCTTTTCCTTTTTTATACACTCTGACATTGAATGTTTTGACATGTATTTTATTATTTTTTATACACTGACATTTAATGTTTTGACATGTATTTTATTATTTTTTACTTTATTAATTTTTTATTATTTTATTTGACATTTTCTGATTTGACATGAATACTTATTTTGTTAAGTATTTTACTTTTTTTTATCATCATTGTGACTTTTAATGATTTTTGTGATTTTTATTTACATTCTTTTTGAATAGAACTTGTTATGAATTTTATATGATTATTGTGAATGGGGGACCATGTGGGTCACATTTTTAATTTTTGTTTATTTTTTCCCACAACTGTCTGGCAGTTTGAGTACTCTAAGCGACCTACCCAAATGGCCTTTCTTTGGTATTGTTCGTCGTTTCGTTGAGCTCCTTGAGTTATAAGTCGAGCTACACGTTAACTGACAAATGCTTGCACTGACTGGACAGGTCCACTCAAATCTGTATGGTTCTTTCTTCAAAAGACCATCTCAGACACTAATCTGCATAGTCCTCATGTAAATTGAGCAAAATTGTCTGGACTTTAAAAGAGACTATGACCTCTGAGTTTGTTTCGGCTGTTTCTTCTCAGAGTAGTCAGGTACGAAACACCGGCCCCATTAGGTTAAAAAAAAACCGGCCAAGTGCGAGTCGGACTCGCGCACGAAGGGATCCGTACCATTATTTACAAACATTAGACAAAACTGCAAAAAAATCACGTTTGTTGTTTGGGAGCCCCCCTTATATATTGATTTAATTCTGTTTTTAGTATTTGTTGTTATAGCGGCAACAGAAATACATCATCTGTGAAAATTTCAACTGTCTAGCTGTCACGGTTCATGAGATACAGCCTGGTGACAGACAGACGGACAGACGGACAGACGGACAGACAGCGAAGTCTTAGTAATAGGGTTCCGTTTTTACCCTTTGGGTACGGAACCCTAAAAATGACGTGTAAAAGTGTTTGTAAAAACCTACTTGCAAAAATAAACATCATTTCATTTCATAATAAATACTGTTTTTTTTTGTTAGCATTTTTTTTTGGAATTTTTTTAGAGAAGGTTAGCATATTTTTGGCATATTTTTTACACCAATCTAGCATATTTTGAAGTAGTTGAGTTGACAACACTGCTGTTAGTCTGTGGATACAGAAAAAAACAAGTTGGTGGAGGTAGTTCCAATGGGAAATTTTCCAGTGACGTTTGTCACAACGTTTCAGTTAGTAATTATATCAAGAGATGGCGCTGATTAGTCTTAGGAATATTTTTTAAGCGGCGTGCTAGTAAAACCCAATGAAAAAAGTTATTTATTATATTATAGGTCAATGGTAAAATCTTTTAGCAGTGCAGAAAAAAACTCTCCTAAACACAAATGTCAAACTCATTGTATAATAAAACTTTATTAGTCGTTGTTGTATGTAAAGTAAGAACTGTAAAGAACCTTTTCAACACATTTGCTCAAAAACTGCATTTACGGAGCCTGTATACATTGTACGAAAGTTAAAAATTACGCACCATGCAACGGAACATGCGGAAAAATAGGTACTATCACCTAAGTAGGGTTAAGTGGGGGACAGTGTAACAAAAAAGTCATTTAAGTTTTAGAAAAAAAAACCTTTATTATATCCTTTTCACGAATCGTCTCGCGCGCAGGTTTGACGATTTCCAGCCACCCGAACAAGCCGGTTTCCGAAAAGGCTATAGCACCGTAGACCACATACATACGCTGCGGCAAGTTATACAGAAGACCGAAGAGTATAACCTGCCTCTCTGTTTAGCGTTTGTGGACTACGAGAAAGCCTTCGATTCGATCGAGACCTGGGCTGTACTGCAGTCTCTCCAACGGTACCAAATCGACTATCGGTACATCGAGGTGTTGAAGTGTTTGTACAAAAACGCCACCATGTCAGTCCGACTTCAGGACCAAGTCTCGGAACCTATCCTCCTGCAGCGAGGTGTGAGACAGGAAGACGTCATATCTCCGAAACTGTTTACCACTGCACTGGAGGATGTCTTCAAGGTTCTGGACTGGAGAGGGCTAGGCATCAACGTCAATGGCGAGTACATCACTCACCTTCGGTTTGCCGACGACATAGTGGTCATGGCTGAGACCACGGAGGACCTCAGTACAATGCTCGATGACCTCAGTAGAGCTTCCGGAAGAGTGGGTCTTAAAATGAACATGGACAAAACCAAGGTCATGTTGAATGCCCATGTCACACCCACTCCTATCAAGATCGAAGACTTTACACTCAAAGTTGTAGACGATTATGTGTACCTGGGACAAACGGTCCAGTTAGGTAGGTCTAACTTCGAGAAAGACGTCAATCGTCGAATCCGACTCGGCTGGGCAGCGTTCGAGAAGTTGCGCGGTATCTTCTCGTCCAACCTACCGCAGTGTCTCAAGACGAAAGTCTTACCAGTGTGTGTTGCCAGTGATTACATACGGGACCGAAACGTGGTCGCTTACAATGGGCCTCATCAGAAGGCTTAAAGTCACCCAAAGGGCAATGGAGCTATGCGCTATGGCTATGCTCGGAGTTTCCTTGCGCGATCGAATCAGGAATGAAGACATCCGCAAGAGAACCAAGGTTACCGACGTAGCCCGAAGAATTGCCAAACTTAAGTGGCAGTGGGCAGGGCACATTGCTCGCAGAACGGATGGCCGATGGGGCCGAAAAGTTCTGGAGTGGCGACCGCGAACCGGAAGACGTTGGGTTGGAAGGCCTCCCACTAGGTGGACCGATGACCTGGTGAAGGTTGCGGGAATCCGTTGGATGCGAGTCGCACGGGACCGTTCAATGTGGCGACACTTGGGGGAGGCCTATGTCCAGCAGTGGACGTCTTTCGGCTGAAATGATGATGATGATGATCCTTTTCTTATTATTTATTATAAAATCACCAGTCACTTTCATATTCGACTTGAAATAATATCAAAATTATGCTTAGAAATTACTTTTATTTTGTGATATCATAAATTTGTTATAGTGTGCCCCAGGGGCGGGGTACAGTTTAACAGCCATTGGGGCACACTATAACAGTTGATGATGAGGATGATGAAAACGAAAATGAGGTCAAAATCAAAATCCAAGATGGCGGCGACGAAAATTTTTTCAACCAAACCGTGGTTTGGTGGTAACCGTGGTTTTTGGGGTCGCTGATAATGACAATGAGGCCAGAATGAAAATCCAAGATGGCGCCGAAGAATATTTTTAGTGTTTTCTTCATGGGTGTCGTTTTCGTGGTTTTTGGGGTCACTGTTTGTTTCATTACATATTGCACTGTTTTCTAGTTCCAAATGTGTTGAAAAATATTGTATGACACACGTGCACAAATTGGTATTTACAAACTCGTGACTATGGTAAGCCCTCGACTTCGTCTCGGGCTTACATTCGTCCACTCGTTTGTAAAAAATAACCAAATTACCGCACTAGTATCATAAATAACAATTTTTCTGTCAAACATTTTTAACCTAAAAAGTCTACTGTTCTTTTGCATTACTGAACTGAACTAAAAGTTTTTGCATGGTTTTTGCTATTGTTCTTCTGAGTGTTTTTGCGTTACGTCTAAACTCCTGGTGCTTCGAGCCGAGCTTAAGTTCCTCCGTACTTCAGCTAAGGCTTTGTGGAAATAAAAACGAGCCATTTTATTACTTCCAAGATTGATCAGCGCCATCTAGTTCGTTCATAGAAAGCACTGGAAAATTCCCCATTAAGGCCACGCGCCTAAGAACCATGCAGGTCTGGCCACAAGCCACACTGAACCGAGTTCCGCGCGGGATGCGTTACCGTATTCCGCGTGTTGATTCTTTTGATAGTAACAAAATACGCCAATTTGATCAAGTTTTCAGGAGCTGATATAGTTGCGCCATCCCATCATCAACTGCGGTGAACCGATAATTCAAACGGCGTGAATGTACAGACACCAGCACATCAAGCCACCCGAAATTTCTCAAATTTTTCCAATCAATCTTAACCATACACTTCTGGATATCTCATCGACATAGCTGTACCAAATACACACAACCTACAAACTACGATTGCAGAAAAAATATCAAAGTATATCGAATTAAAAGACGAAATAACCCGCCTCTGACATCTGCAAAAAGTAACAATAGTCCCGATAGTGCTTTCCACAACAGGAGTAATACCAAAACAATTCCACCAGTCCCTTACTTCTCTAAACCTGCCCTCTAACACCTACCACCTGCTGCAGAAAGCAGTGATATTAAACACGTGTAGACTGGTGAGGAAGTTCCTACAATGTGAATCAGACAACCCGCACCAACATATCCACATAAACATACCCTAGCCAGTATACTATTGTAGTCCCCTCATCTCTCTTCCAAGCTACAACGCAAAACTGTAATGTACCTACTACTACCTCCTCTATAACTGTTAACCCAGCTGATAATCACTTGGCCTAGGCCCGAGCTATCAGTAATTTCTGGCTACCCGGTTAGCCAAGAAAAATAAACGAATAGATATAAAAAAAGTGTTTTTTTTTGTATCGTTTTATTTTAAGAAATACTTAAAAATGTAATTAGCTATGACTGTAAACGAATAAACGACATAATAATAAAAAGTTTATTTCTTAATCAACAGGTTATAACAGATACATTGTAGTGTAGAGGCCTTCTTTTAAGTAGGTATGGAAATACCTGTAACAGTAGACCTCCCTCTTCCATGTTTATGTGCAAACATTTTGGAAAAGCATAATTGCCGGTCGTAGTGAACAGACGTATCGAACAATTATTGCAATAAACAAATAATCACTTGCGAAATTGTGACCTAGTTTCAATTAGCCAGTAGTAACGCGTACTTGTGCAATACATTTGTTTAAGGTGTATTACTAGTAGAAATGAACGGGGTTTAACAGGAGCAATATTATCCTGATTCATAATGGAGGACAGTCCATTTAACCGGAGTAGTAAATGTGTTCGCTCCCCGCCTTTTACACCTGTGCCCATCACCAGTGCACCTCTGCCCGGGGCCGTACCCACCTATACACCTGTGCCCGTTGCCGCACTCACCTCTACACCTGTGCCCGTTGCCGTACCCACCTCTACACCTGTGCCCGTTGCCGTAGCCACGTCTACACCTGTGCCCGTTGCCGTAGCCACCTCTTCCCCTGTGCCCGTTGCCGTACCCGCCTCTACGCCTCAAGCACCTATCCAAAGGAACGATGCCCCTGAAGTTGTCTCGACGGCAGAAATTCAGACCTGGATGGCGACTATCGAACAGAATCTGAAGGAGGTGTGCGCTATTGCAAATGAGGGAAAGCTGAATGTGGATCAGAAAACGCGCATCATAAACCTAACCAGGAAGATTAGTTACGGGACCTCGCAGATGGCCGTCCAGTACCAGTCCGTCAAAGCTAAAGCCATTCAATCGCACTACGCCGTCAGAACTCTAGAAAACCAACTCGACCTTTCGCAGCAGCTAAAGAACCTTAAGCTGAGTATAGAAGATTCGACGAAACCTGCCCAGGTATCTTCCTTTGCTGACATGGTAAAGAAAGGTGCCAACAATTTTATCCAGCCAAGTCACGTAAGTTCTGTGGCCATCTATCCCAGTGACAAATTGAAGACCAGCGATGAGACGAAAACTCTTGTCCAGAAAATTATCAGCCCCGAACAAATGAAGCTACACGTGAGAGGCCTGCGCAAGACGAAGAACGGCGGTGTGATCATCAGCACTGAGACGAAGGACGACATTGAGAAGCTGAGACAATCGGTGCAGCTTACCAAATCAGGCCTAACAGTCGACGAGCCCCATAAAAGAAAGCCTAGGGTTGTAATTATAGGAGTGCCGACATGCATGCAGGAAAATGAGGTTTTTACTTGTGTGTACAACCAGAACCTAGCCGAAAAACTTCAGGATTGCAGCCTTGAGACGTTTTTAAGCCTAATTAAACTAAGTCATAAGTCAGGTAAGAAAGACTCTGAGACATGTAATTACATTGTTGAGGTATCTGCAGTAATACGCAAAGCCCTGATATCACAAGACCGAGTTTTTGTAAATTGGTCATCATGCCCTGTGAGAGACTTCACTTTGGTCACACGATGCTATAAGTGCCAGCAGTATGGACATGCAGCCAAGTCATGTCGACAGACATCGTATACCTGCGGTCACTGTGGTGATCAAGGTCACTCAGTAAAAGAATGTCCAAAAAAGGCTGACCAACCAAAATGCGCTACTTGTTTACATTTCAAAAAGCCAGATAAGCATAACACAGGTGCTGCTGACTGCCCGGCGAAAATAATGGCTGAAAAAAGGTACATCAATTCTGTAGATTATGGAGGCGCCTAAGAGCGCCGTTAATTAGTTATTTTTTGACCTTTTTTTATATTTTTTATTTACACTACCATTATGATGAATAGTTTAATTAATGATTTAGATAATTTCTCTGTATCTGAGGCCAAAGTTTGTGAAGTTGAAAATTGCAAACAATATCTATCCGGCTACAAATCTCCACTAACCATATTAACACAAAATATTCGCAGTGTTTTTAAGAATTTTGATAGCTTTTGTACATTTCAGCAACGGTTAAACATAAATTGTGACGTTATTGTTTTAACCGAATGCTGGCTTGCCAAACAATATAACATACCACTAATCCCGGGATATAATATGTATAGAAGTACCATAAATTACAACCAAAATGATGGTGTGATAGTTTATGCAAGAAATCATCTGAACGTCTCTGTTGAGGAACCTGATTTTCATGACTGTAACAGATTGTTAGTTAAAATTGGATCAGATTTTGCGATATTGGCATTATATCGACCTCCGTCTTTTAAAAATACTAGTAATTTTACTGACTCTCTGAATGAGACCTTGCAAAACCTATCATCCAACAAAAACACGATTTTAATTGGAGATATTAACATCAATATTCTTCCAGGAAGTGCTGATGCTTCTGCTCAGGACTACCTCAACCTATGCGCCTTTCATGGCCTGCTCCCAGCACACAGCTTTCCTACACATCACAGTGGCTCTTGTTTGGATCATATTATGCTTAAATCGAATTTCCCGTCACTTGCACTTGTTGTTAACTCAACAATAACCGATCACAACGCTGCCCTACTAACCCTAAATTGCAAATTACCTAAACAAGGCACTCGCAAAATTTCCAAACTTAATATAAATAGACTTGAAGAAGATTTACGCGTCATCAATTTTGATCCAGTCTTTAATTCCGCTGACCCGCAGTTTTGCATGTTGTTTGTAATTGATAACTTACGAAATGCAATTCAGAAAAACACAGTCGTATCGCAGTTAAGCAACAAAAAACAGAATATAAAACCATGGATCACTCCAGGTCTTATTCGCTGTATGAAACATAGGGATAAACTGCATATGAAAGCTAAATCTAATCCAGAAAATGGTGTATTGCAACTTTCGTACAAAAGATATCGAAATTTCTGTAATGATCTTCTTAGAAAAATTAAAAACAACTACGACCAAGTGGCATTGGAAAAGGCTGGAACAAATAGTAAAAAGATCTGGAAATATATTAAAGACGTAACGTATACTACAAAACAATATGAGTCATCTTCAAGTTTATTACAAGCACACTCGTCACCAGTGGAATCCGCTAACATAGCAAATAATTTCTTTGTTAATGTGGGAAAGTGTCTGGCAGAAAAAAATCTGAGTCAATCCCAAAACCTCACGAGCATTCCTTTAACTTCTAACACTGCTTTAACTTCCTTCGCGCTGCTAGATACTGACGAGACTGAAGTAGAAAGTATAATCATGACCTTGAAAGAAGATTGTGCAGTTGGCTGGGACAACATTTCGAATAAAATTATTAAAAGATTCAAGGACATTTTGGTACCACCACTGACTTATATTTTCCGCATTTGTTTATCTTCAGGTCATTTCCCAGAGTGTCTTAAAAAAGCTGTAATTATCCCTGTCTATAAATCAGGCTGCAAAGAGCAAGTGACTAATTATAGACCTATTTCTTTACTACCTTCTATGTCAAAAATATTGGAGAAAATAATAAACAAAAGGTTGTTGAAATATTTGGAAGATAAATCTATTCTGTCTGAAAGGCAGTTTGGATTTAGACCCAAAGTTTCAACTGCTGATGCGGTACATCATCTGACTGACTATCTAGCGCAAGAACTTGACAAGGGTAACCACACAGTAGGAATTTTCCTGGACCTCGCTAAAGCTTTTGACACCGTTTCCATTCCAATTCTATTGCGCAAGCTTGAGATCATGGGTGTAAGAGGCACCCAACTGAAAATATTCAAAAGTTATTTAGAAGATCGTTCTCAGTGCGTAAAGATTGGCGATGTTCTCAGCGATGTTCAAAAAAACACATTTTTTGGTGTTCCCCAAGGAAGTATCCTAGGACCCACCCTATTTTTGATCTACATAAATGACCTTTGCAATCTAAAGCTAGAGCATGGTACTATCATAACTTACGCTGATGACACTGCTTTACTTTTTTCGGCTGATTCAGAAAATGAAGTCTACAAGCTTGCACAACACGGATTTAATATTGTAAATAAATGGCTACAAAATAACTCACTAACTCTAAATGCAGTGAAGACAAATTATATTAAGTTTTCGATGCGTAAGCATATATCCAATATCCCCTCAGCGTTGCATGCTCACTGTTGCCCAGTCCCTGCAGATAGCCAGTGTAAATGTCCCAATATTAGGAAGACTGATAAAATAAAATACCTGGGTATTATAATAGATGAAACCCTTTCCTTCAAACAACATATGGAAGCTCTAAATAATAGAATTCGTAAGCTGATATTCGTATTCAAAAAGCTACGTTCTATTACAGATCCAAAAATACTCAGGCAAGTATATTTTGCTCTTTGTCAGTCAATTCTGACTTACTGCATTACTTCATGGGGTGGGACGAGTAAAACTCTGTTATTGCCCATTGAAAGAGCTCAAAGAGCTATTCTCAAGGTGGCTACTTGCCGCCCTTTCCTTTTCCCCACTAACCTCCTGTATAAATCTTGTGAAGTACTAACAGTTCGACAGTTATTTATTATGAGCACTGTACTAAAACAACACGCAGCACTTCCATACAGCACTGAATTTACTAAAAAAAGACGGAAAGATATAGTTTACCCTCAAACAAGTACAAAACATGCTTTCACAGCCAAGTTTTATATGTACCTCGGACCGCTACTATATAACAGGCTTAATCAAAAAGTAAACATCTACTCATTAAATCACAATAACTGCAAGAAAATCCTTAAGGAAGCTCTTCAAACTATGTCCTATGAAGATACAGAGAAGTTATTACTTGTACTAAAGTAAATATTGTTCATATTATTGTTAATTGTTATTTTTTTAAATTAGTTAGCTAAGTTAAGATAGTATAATTTTTATATACATTTTTACATTGGTACCAATAGTATTAATATGTATGTGATTATTTGATCAATTTATTAATGTTACCTCAAATCGCCTGAAACACAGGATTACCTAGTTCAGGCTCACAGCTTATAAGTGAACTTGACATAGATTTAAGAAAAACTGTAAACGTTTACCTTATATATTTTTGAATAAATTTATTATTATTATTATTATTATTATTTTACAAAGCCTGTAAATAATTAAAAACAAAGTACCAAAAAAAAACAAAAACTAAGACTAGAGAATTTAAAAGATAAATTGTGTGTGTGTGTGTGGGGGTGTGTGTATGTGGGTGTGTTAATGTGAGTGTGGGGGTGTGTGTATGCGTGTGTATGTGTGTGTGTGTGTGAATAAATAGATAGGACTAGTGTGGGTGTGAAAAAAAGAAATCAAAAGCATATTATCAGCGTGAAGTATACAGTAGACATTCCATTATTTTATTTTATTTTCTTTATTTTTTTTTCCCTTACTTTTAGGGTTCCGTACCCAAAGGGTAAAAACGGAACCCTATTACTAAGATTTCGCTGTCTGTCCGTCTGTCTGTCACCAGGCTGTATCTCATGAACCGTGACAGCTAGACAGTTGAAATTTTCACAGATGATGTATTTCTGTTGCCGCTTTAACAACAAATACTAAATATAGTACGGAACCCTTCGTGTGCGAGTCCGACTCGCACTTGGCCGGTTTTTAGGGTTCCGTACCCAAAGGGTAAAAACGGAACCCTATTACTAAGACTTCGCTGTCTGTCCGTCTGTCCGTCTGTCTGTCACCAGGCTGTATCTCATGAACCGTGACAGCTAAACAGTTGACATTTTCACAGATGATGTATTTCTGTTGCCGCTATAACAACAAATACTAAAAACAGAATTAAATCAATGTTTAAGGGGGGCTCCCATACAACAAACGTGTTTTTTTTGCAGTTTTGTCTAATGTTTTTAGGGTTCCGTACCCAAAGGGTAAAAACGGAACCCTATTACTAAGACTTCGCTGTCTGTCCATCTGTCCGTCTGTCTGTCACCAGGCTGTATCTCATGAACCGTGACAGCTAGACAGTTGAAATTTTCACAGATGATGTATTTCTGTTGCCGCTATAACAACAAATACTAAATATAGTCAATGGTACGGAACCCTTCGTGTGCGAGTCTGACTCGCACTTGGCCGGTTTTTAAATAATGGTACCGAACCCTTCGTGCGCGAGTCCGACTCGCACTTGGCCGGTTTTTATTAATCGGCGTTAACATTAATTTCATGTGTGAACCAAGTTTCTGCTAGGTGATTTATTATTTATCCGGATGAAGAAGAGAGAATAGAGTAGAGTAGAGAGAGAAGAGAATTCATAAGTAAGGGTCTTTAGCCAAGCAGTCAGAGTTTCTTACATTCGTGATGTGATTTTTGGTAGATAGCCAGTTTTTTGTTTATGGTATTGTAAGCAAAAGTAGGCAGGCCTAAACCCAGGTTAGCCCAGGTATACAACCATGTCTTCTTCTTTTTCTTAAAATGCTAGAATCAAAAACCGTTGTTTTGTGCATTTTTAGGGTAGAAATAAGAATATATAACTTTCTGACAGTTAAGAGGTCAGATAGTTTAAAAAGTTCGTGTGTAGGGAGGGAATCGATACGGTTTAAAATATATAGTTTTGAGAAGGGCACGCTGTGATCTTTCCACATCTAAGAATTTTGTTTTAGAGGCACCTCCCCATATAGGAATGCAATACGTTAAGACAGATTATGGGCTAGACTCTAGAGCAGTGTACACTTGTTTAATTACAGTCGCCGATGCAACATGTCTTAACACCTTGAAAACTCAAACTATTTTTCAATACACTTCTTCGAAAACTAGTCCCTAGCGCACTACGATTAGGTACAACATGCAATGTATTTCACACGCGTGCGATTTTTTCCACTTTCCCGCACACGTGCGGGAATGAAAATTGCCACAGATAACTATACCTATACTAAG
Organism: Xestia xanthographa; assembly: GCA_905147715.2. Lineage (NCBI taxonomy): Eukaryota > Metazoa > Arthropoda > Insecta > Lepidoptera > Noctuidae > Xestia > Xestia xanthographa. The sequence goes on along the minus strand of LR990647.1, from coordinate 16,422,798 downwards.
TCCAAATTGGTTCAATGCCTATAGTCTGAGGTGAATGATTTTTTTTTAATTTCGGCAAAGCACTTACGCGTCTTTACGGCATAAATATTTTTTGAATATTCAAATTGTGTTTATAAATAGAATATCATAGATAAACATGATTATTAAAAACTAATAAGTTACTTTTATACACAAATTAACATTTATTTGTGTTCTTCATTCAAAAATATAAAATAAATCTATTTTTTATATTAGGCTGTTTAACGGCTTCATACCTTTGCCTCTCCTTCAGCCTGGCGAAACCAAAGCGCGAAAAAAAAAAAAAGGAAAATCATAGTTTCATAGGTATTTCGTGACAAAAATATTTTTCGTTATTTTATTTTATTTCTTCAAAAGTGTATTGAAAAACGTCGTTTGATACACGTGGACATTTGTTATTGCAATTCTCGGCTCAAAAACACACTCGCCTACGGCTCGTGTGTTATAATTCCGCCTCGAATGCAATAACAAACTTTCTCCACTTGTATCAAAATGTACTATTCTTAAGCGGTCACTAACCAATTTAACGTGGTTATGCCAAGAGAGTCGCTGATCAAGTAAAATACCCAGGTATTTCGTTTTCTCTACCTTTTCGATCGTCGGGCAAGCGCAATTTGTGCCTTGGATGTCGTGACACTGGTGTATCTTTATACTGAAATTAGTATCAGGCTGGGTTCTATTACTTATAGAGAAACACATAGATAGTCTTCTGGCTATTCAGCGTAAGTAAATTCGTTCGTAGCCAGGAATCAACTCCAGCTAATCCAACTTTCGTGTTCTTCCGCACGGAATCCCAATTTTCACCTATAAAGACCATTGCAGTGTCATCGGCATAAGAGAAGACCCGAGCCCCACATGCCTCCAGACCACATAGGCCATTGATGTAAATTAAAAACAAGGTGGGCCCGAGAACACTCCCCTGTGGTACACCGAATGTGATATTAGTGTCTCTGCTTGTATGAACACTAATTCTAACTTTTTGCGTTCGATGTGTTAGATAGCTTTTGAGTAGTTCCAGAGGTGTGCCTCTTATTCCTATGTTTTCTAGCTTACGTACGAGAATGGGAACAGAGACTGTGTCAAAAGCCTTCTTAGATCGAGAAAAACTGTGAGGCATTTCTTTCCACGATCTAGGTTTTCAGTAATGAGAGTTGTTATAGCCGTTACTGCATCTTCAGTTGATTTGCCCTGCCTAAATCCGTACTGTGCATCAGATAAAATTTTATATTTATTGACGAAGTCTAGTAATCGTTTGTTTAGTAGTTTCTCCAATGTTTTTGATAAAGCTGGTAATACTGATATAGGCCTGTAGTTACTAAAATCATCTCTGGGCCCACTCTTGTACACAGGCGATTACGCCTGTGTGCAACAATCTACTATGAAGTAGATTGTTTTAGGAGTTTGGGGAAGATGCCTTTATTAAAACACAAGTTTGCTAGGTGCACAATAATTGGAAGAACTTCGTACTTAGCTAATTTGAGAAAACTTGCTGGAATATTGTCCCAGTCAGGAGCGCTACTCGATTTTAAATTCATGAGCAAATAGTGTACCTCGTCTATGTCAGTATCCAAGAGAACAAATGATGTCAATTGAGTATTATCTGCTCTTATGTCAGCCGTCCGTAGCATCTGATCTTGTATCCGGCAAAATGTTCTCTGTAAGTTGTTTACCAACTCCTGCAAAGTACTCATTAACATGATTGACTGCTTCGATTGGCGACGCCATTACTTCTAAAAGTTTAGTGCTATCTACATTGGATTGCTTCGTATGAGTTATATTTTTAATATTTGACCAAAGTCTCTTACTATTTGTGGTAGAGTTTGCTAATCGTTCCCTCTCTTCAGTATTTTAATTAATTGATTGCAATAATTTCGATATCTTTTAAAACTAATTACTAATATATCATTATGTGGGTCATTTTTTAATTTCTTTTGCTTAAGGTTTCTATTTTTTATACATGTTAAAATGTCGGGGTTATCCAGGGTTTTATAGACCGTTAATTTTGGGTATAGTAGTCGCAGTAGTATTTTCTCGTAATGATGCCGATTTTTTTTCAATCAGGAGTTCAACTACAAGGTCAGGATCATTTGAGAACAAAAGTTCACCAAGATTTTTATCCACTAAAGATTTAAGTGCCATATTGAAATCAGTCGTTATTTTTGTTTTCTGAATTTGTAGCCGACGGGCATAGGGTTCGGGCCTCTGAGTGAGTCCTTGCTAAATTTCACACTACTTTATTTAACAAAACAAGAAGAATAAAATCACTTATTGGGTACGTTAGGCTGTATATAGAATCAGAATATTAGAGGTCTAAGATGACCAGCTTTTTACGAGGGCGGTTCGAAACACGCCGCGTCATACACGTGTCAGTGTCACCAGTAGCTAGACCCTGGTGTTCTACCCCAGGTACGCTTTTTGGCGCCTGCTCCGCGGGTTGCGCGGTAAGAATCTCGGCGCCTGATTCGCTGCGCATAAAAATGTCGCCAACCTTTACACTGTTCTCGCAATCATCCGATTGGATGTGGCTGACAGTGCGGCCAACATTATTATCAACCTTATGGTCGTGGGGTTGCCGCGTTACAAATTTTATTTTTTTGTTTGATTTTAGATACATTTAGAAATAATAGAGAATGATCAGTAACAGTTCTATTTAAGACAGTAATCTTGAACTTAATAATTCCTAATTTATGTGATCTAGTTGAAAAAGTAGCTTGATGTGCTGGCGTCACAGGTCAACTTTATCGGTTTATACATTTTCAAATCATTCGGGTTTAACATTATAGGCTCGTTTATTAAACTCTCTAAACGGTTTGTTGACACAACCCGTGTCTGTCTTTAAACTTGGCTATAGGCGAAGCATTGCTATGCAACGTGGCAAAGCCGCCAATGTTTGGGCACATTACCGTTTGTTTATTGTCTATTCCACCATTTATTTAGTACCTGATTTTCATTTCTTTTTGCTGTTTTAGACAGTATGACGATAAGCCGTGGCGCCAAACCAGCATCAAAGTCGTCAACACCATCTTTGATTGGGCCCTATCGAAGTTATTTTACCTCTGACATCAATCCATGCAGCAGTCCAGTCAGCACTATCGCAATGAGTACACGAGTACAGAGATTTATTTTGATGGCAACACAAATTAGAGGTAATATCACTGTTTTATGGTGAACGCAGACCTACGCACCGCAGTCGCCGCATTCGAATTCTTCGTGTAAAGTTCTATGTAATCTGTATCTGTGTGCAACTGTGTCTACGTCTGTGTGCGAGATTGCATAGAAGAATTCATTGCATTTGTTATTGTAGTTTTCCTCCTGGCCGGCGGCACTGGCACAGCCATAGACTATATACTATAAACTGAGATAGATGCGCATCTCTATGTTTGAAAATGGACATTAATTGAGTTCCCCGAACGGTAGGTGGCGCTTTTAGTACCCAAAAAATCCTACAGGGAGCGCTGGTATAGTATACGTGATGGTATAGTATCATTTTAGGTTGATTTTTCAATGGTCAGAGAAAATTTTGAACTAAGTAATTTTCATTTTATGATCGACTGATTTGCCCGACTGAGGAGGGTAATGTGTATATCAGCATAATTATCTATATTATTATGTATAAAGTGTCACCAACTTACAACTTGTTTATAATGTTGGTGACGGCGTCGCTATTTAAGATTTCGGTATTTAGGAAACTTGCTAAGAAAACCGGCCAAGTGCGTGTCGGGCCACGCGCAGCGTAGGGTTCCGTAGTAGCTCGTTATCACACATTAATCCTGGAAGTAGACGAAGCTGATGTTGAGTCCCTAATCCTACAACTACGTTCTGACTGTGCAGTCGGCTGGGACGGCATATCATCGCTTATATTAAAAGCTGTCGACATGTACTGGTCCCACAATTACTTACCTTTTTAATCGTTGCCTACAGGAGTGTGTCTTTCCGGAGGCCTTTAAAAAGCTGTGGTCCATCCAATATACAAGGGAGGGAACAGAGACTGTGTTAATAACTACAGACCGATATCGGTCCTACCTGCACTCTCTAAAGTTCTCGAAAAAATCCTCAATAATTATCTACGAAAATTTCTCGACAAACACCAACTCATTGCTGATAACCAATACGGATTTCGGACAAGCCTGTCTACAGATGAGATGATGCAGTACTGGACTTTGCGTAACGGGTTGCCTCAAATCTAGATAAAAAAATCGAAATGCCTAGGCATATTCCTGGACCTTTCGAAGGCTTTTGACACGGTCTCTGTTCCCAAACTCATCATGAAGCTGGAAAGTATCGGTGTGCATGGAATGCCGCTATAAATATTTAAGGATTACCTTAAAACCGTAAGCAATGCATTAAAATTGGTACTTACCTAAGTGATGAGTTCCTCGTGTCCTATGGTGTTCCCCAGGGAGGGATCCTTTCCCCAAATCTTTTCCAGGTCTACGTAAATGACCTTTGCAGACTGAGTCTCCCAAATGCTAGAATTTTCGCTTACGCAGATGACACTGCAATTCGATATGTAAAGTAAAAATTAACCTACGGTGATTCCAAAACCATTTGGAGATTTTAGGGTCTTATGCCTTGTTTTTCTATTTTTAGCTCTCTATATCACAAGATTGTGTTTATTTTCACAATAATACTTGTAACCATTTGACTTTCATTTGACCTCTAAACAACGTCATAACGAAGCCTGAACAGACTACTTCCTTCGAGCTTTAAAAAAAACTGTTGTTAGTCTGTCATACCGTCGTCAGTATCAAGGATGGATCGCGCGCTGAGCATAGAGTATAGTAAAAGTAATATAGATTGGGAACGCAACACGCGCGCGGTTTGTTTACCAAGTTTGACAATTATTTTCTTTGACGTTTTGCTTGAGTAGTGTGTACGGCTCAGAGTGGTCAAGTTGCAGTGAGGTGAGTTGACGAAAACCACAGACTTCACGATCCCAAGTAGTTTAATGTATAGTTACACACAAGTTATGCTGGATGCTAATCCGTGCTATTATCGCTAAGGTAGCTAATGGTCAACTAACGTTTAGTATAATAAAAGTATAAAAAATGAATTAACGAAAGTAGGTCGCGGCGTCAGTGACTTACTTGCCTGTACGTAAACCGTACATGCTCCCGAGGGAAAAGTGGGATGAGCATCCATTACAAACAGTAGTTAAAAAATAAATGTAAAAGTAAACAGTTCATGTAAATAGTTAAAAGTTAAATAGCAAAACAATAGTAAATGTGTAAAAGTATAAGTATAACATTCAATTTAATTCGTCGAAGTGAAATGCTTTCTTCGGCTGTCTTGCTTCGCTGTAAACGGGCTCTGCTGCTGTCGAATGTATTTCTTGTAGCTCGATGTCCCCGCCAAAGTTATCCCTTCCTCTAGGTGTCACTTCTGTTTTGGCAGGGAGTGTTTTGACGCCTTTCTTTGTTTCGCACCATCCGCGTTTAGTGATAATATAGAGGGCAAGCACAGCGATTCCTCCCAACAACAAAGATGTAACCGAGTAGAGATAGATGTCGTGACTTGACATTCAAATTCAAATTCAAATTCAAATTCTTTATTTCAGACATGAGTCCATAGTGTTAGTAGCAACAAAATAACTTAAAAACTAGTGTTAGTAATAAAGAGATATACTTAAAATTTTAATTGGTATGGATCTTCACCCAGTGGCGCAGCAGAGGGGAGTCCCACCGATCTGAGAACACGCTCAGGAGACTATTGGTGGCAGTGCGTAGCCGGCCGGCTATGGAGGCGGTCCTTTTTCTTAGAATGGCGTAAAAATCATCTGTGCGCGCCTCCGCAAACATAGTGGACGCACTGCAACGCCACGACAGCCCCAACAGTATCCTAAACGCGTTATTGTATTGGACACGCAGATCGCTGTATGTCCTCTGCGTAAAGCGGGTCCAAAGACTGCACGTGTAGAATGACTGACAGAAAGCTTTGAAAAGAGTGACTTTAACTTGATTTGTACAACGTGCAAATCTTCGAACCAGCATGTTACATCGAACAGCCAACGACCTGCGTTCCCTCTCTATGTCCATGTTGTCCTTAAGATCCTCAGTGACCCAATGACCCAAGTACTTAAATTTAGTCACCCATGTTAAAGGAGTGCCACAGAGCGAAACACCGGGAACATCAGAATAGTTTATGGCACTCGCCTTAAACATAATAAGTTCGCTTTTTTTAACATTGTACTTGAGCCCATGGGACACTGCATAGGACTCACAAATAGCCACCAGTTTCCTCAAAGCGCCAATCGATGGGCTCAGCAGCACCATGTCATCCGCATAACTAATATTGTTCAAACAAACGTCATCAATATGACATCCAACTCTGGTGCTACTAAGCTCACCGACCAGCCGGTTCATGTACAAGTTGAAGAGGCGTGGCGAGCTCAACCCCCCTTGCCTCACCCCGCACTCCAGCTCGTACACATCCGATTGAGCCTCCGCCCATCTGACACTATTCCTCTGGTGGCAGTACCAATAGCGAAACAAGGATGTAATTTCATCAGGTAATGTTGTATCACTCCTCAACTTATCCCATAGTACACAGAATGGCACTTTCCGTGGATAACCCAGATTTAAAGCCAAATTGCGCGTCATGAAGTTTAACGTGTTTAGCCAAGTGTTGATCAAGCAAACTGTCCAAGACCTTGGCAACTATCGTGGCTAACGAAATAGGCCTGTAATTGGACACGTCAGAGGCGTCCCCTGTCCTGTCTTTAATAATCGGAACTACCACTGTACGCATAAGGTCATGCGGCAAATAACGGTGACTGAGACATAAATTAAAAAGAAGAGCAAGAACCCTATACAGGTGTGGCCCCGCATGTTTCAGGTGCTCGACGCTAAGGCCGTCGTGGCCAGGCGATTTACCTCTTGTCATTTTTTTAATAACAGTAGCCACCTGTTTAGCTGTAAATATTACGGCAAGCTCACCGGACCCCGACGGTTTCCCCTCATCATCGAACACCCGCTGGTCTATTTGCAAGAGAGACTGAACCTTAAAATGTCTTTGAAAAAGGTTGGCAATATCTTTTGGTTCACTCAGACCCGCCACACTTGCAGGGAGACTCGGCTTGCTATTTAATTTGTTAGTGGACTTCCAGAATTTAGAAAAGTCGTTTTTCGAATGACTTTTAGCTAAAATATCTAATTTAATTTGTTGTTGATTATTTTGAATAAATTTTAATTTTGTTTTAAATTTTCTCCGTGTTTCGCGCATTTTCTCATAAATAGACCCCTGAGTGGGTGCACCATGCAATAGCCACGTTTGGTAATAAGTACGAGCCTCCCTATGAGCGTCGCTGACATATTTGTTCCAGCCTGTGACATATTTATGTCTCTTGATGCGATTACTGCCAACATAAGTATACTGTGCACCCTCTTGAAGAGTAGATACAATTTCCAAATACAAATTATTTATTAATAAGTTATGATCCATATTATTACACATTTTATGAGAACACGTGATACATTGATCGGGAAAATCTATCAATTTTAGTTTATCATTGCAATACTTATAATAATTATTAATTTGATCACTGTTTCTTTCACCCCAGCGCACTTTATTACTAAGAGAATTCTGAGCTGGTAATTTCTGATTAATTTTCGTTAAATTACATTCAAACAAAACAGGATAATGATCAGACTGGTAAACCCCATATGAGACTGCTGCTTTAGTAATTAAGTTTTTGGCTGCGCTTGTAATCAAACAATGATCTAACCAACGACGCGAGCCGCTCGCTTGACAAACAAAGGTATGTGTATCTTTCGGCAGGAGCTCATAGTCCGCGCAAAACCATGTCTGGTCATTACAAACTGAAGTAAGTTCATCAAAGAACCGCGAGCCAGGGTTGGCATTAAAATCCCCCAGTATGATTACACACTCAATACTACTACTTTCAATTATAGCTACAATCTCACTGAAAGTTTGTGTAAACAAAGTCAAATTGTCACTCTTACCGTTATCGTAGGGCATATACACTGAAAATATCAACATAGGCCGGCTTTCGTATTCAACTTTTATCGCAACTAATCGATCACTGAAACACTTCACTGTTGATACAGACGGAAACACAGATTTTTTCCACAGCAGTGCCACTCCACCGTATGGTCTTCCTGTGATCACTTTGACAGACGTGTCAATGGCTGACTTGCCGTTGTACGCGAAGTCGTCGTCTAGGTTTCCCAGAAATCCCACATCGTGTGGCCAAATCCAAGTCTCTTGGAGTGCAATGATGTCGGCACTCTTGCATAAGTTTCTCACACATGTCAGATGCCTTCGGTAAAACTTCTCGGTTCTTCTGGAATTCCAACTGCTGGTCTATTTTTCTTATTTCTACTGCAGTTGGCGTTTTTTTGTTCTGTTATATTTAATTTTGCATGCCGTAGTCAAAGATATTGTTAATTGTTGAATTTATGGTTGGTATTTCTATCTCTGGTTCCATGTTAAAACTACTTCCCAGCTGATTGTGTGTGAATATTGTGGCGTCCCTTTTCTGCAGTAAGCACTTTGATTTCAAGGAAATCACTCCAGTCCCGTCAATGACCGCTGGCGTAACTTGATCGTTACATATGACGCGCATCAGCTGTTTTCCACACAATGTAAATAGCCACATATTCGATTTGTGAAATTTTGTCCAGGTTTCTTTGCACGTTACGTCATTGAGGACGCATGATAATGACTCTTGTTGGTTGAAGACTTGGGCCTCACATGGGGCGTCTTTGTCGTGCATGTTGTAAACAGGACTAAGTGCGACACAAATGAATTCGTCTTCTCCGTATGAAGTACATTGGCGCATGTCTTGGTCTTCCATTGTTATGTAAGAGTTTTTTACTAAGTTGATTGCGATGAAGCTTGAACTTGGTTGTACGAGTTTTAAACGTCCTTGTCTAAGGAACGGTATCGGTATGACTCGATATATCTTGTAGTCTTCATCGCTCAGCAACGGGATATGTATTTCAAATAGCATGTAGTTGTTTGTAATTCGGGCCTTCACATGGATAAGGTTATAGATATTTTTCAAATCCCTTTGAATGTCCTTTACCGGTAACGACAATCCCTGTGCCAACCTTCCGGATATTATGTTTAGCTGTTCGATCAGCTGGTAGGGCGGAAATAGATGGGTGTCTAAATGTCCTCTGTAAATGTTCGCGAGAGCATTTATCAACATTTCCGATATTCGATTTAAATCATTTAAAATCAGAGTTGACGTCACGGCCGCGGAATTTATGTCGTTCATCGTGAATAGCATTTGCGCCTTGTTCACTATCTTTGTGATTTCACTGCAAGTTTGGTTCATGTAGTTGCGCAATGTTTCGAATTGTTTATCCATAAAGGCAGTGTTTCTTTTTATAATGTTGTTTTCAGCCTCTACAATTAATGTTTGGTTTTTCATAAGTTGTAGTAGGTAGTCATCATTTGATTGTAGATGCTGTATGTCTCTTTCGTACTTTTCGGCGAAGTCTGCGTCGAGCACTCCGAAAAGAGTTCGTGCTAATTTCCCAACTCCGTCAAAGTAACCTCGTTTTGATCTTGAGTGTTGAGTGAGCAGCATAGAGTTGTAGTCGGCTAGGTGACTCAGTTCATGACGTAAGTCGCCGACAATTGTTTCGCAAGGCGTGTATTCATGTGATATTCTTTGGCATAGTTTTTCTATTTGGTTCACATAATCGTTGATCCGATCAGTTGCTTGCCAGTATGACGTTAAGTTGTAGTAAACCAATAGAGTCCATTCGTCATGAATTAACGGAATTTTCCCCGCTTCATCGAAGTAAATCGGATGATCGCTTGGTATCTGTGTAACATTCAAGTTTTTCGTTGACGCTGATTGTGCAAATCCCGTCATTGCTAGTATGGATAGCAGAACAAGTGATGGCCAATTGTTCTTGGTTTTTGTTGTGCCCTCCTCCTCGCTTTTTAGTTTCCCGAGTAGTTGTTATTTTTTCATCCTCTTCCTTTACTCTTGGTTCTTCGGGTTTCTTCGGTAATGGTGAAAGCTTCGTTATTGGTCGTTTAAGTAACCCTTTCCTAGTTTTCAAGGTAACAACCCGTACTCGACCATCGGCGCCTGGATGTTGTTCCTGGACTCTTCCTATAGCCCAGCGGCCAGGAGGTAAGTGTTCATCTTTTACCAATACTAGGCTTCCTTGTTTCAGGTTGTCTTTCGGATGCTGCCATTTGCTTCGGACTTGCAGCTGATGCAGATATTTATTCGACCAGCGTTTCCAGATATGCACGTTCATTTGTTCAACAAGCCTCCATCTGTTTCTTAGATCGTGCTCAGCAAAGTCTTGCTCTTCTTGTGGTAGTGACAGTAGGGGGCCACCAATGAGGAAGTGACCGGGAGTTAAATATTCCAGGTCTTCGACATCCTCTGTTAATGGGCACAGCGGACGAGAGTTTAGACAGGCTTCAATTTGATGTAGTAACGTGGTGAATTGTCCGAAAGTAAGCTTCTGTTCCCCCAGTACTCGATGTAGGTGATATTTCATGGCTTTGACGGCAGCCTCCCACAGGCCTCCAGCTGTTGGCCAAAGTGGTGCATTGACATGCCACTTAGTTTGTAAGTGGCTCATCTCATCGAAGAATTCAGAAGTCTTAAACGTATTGTGTTGTTCAAATTCCTGTTGAAGTTGTTTTGCTGCGCCCACAAAATTCGTTCCGCTGTCGGAGAATACGTGTCTGGGTGTACCCCTGCGGGCACACATCCTTTTGAAGGCGGCGAGGAACGTTTGCGTAGTCAGGTCTGACACCAATTCCAAATGCACAGCTTTGGTTACCATGCATATGAAAATTGCGATGTAAGCCTTGCAAGTTTTAACTCCTCTCCCTTAGTTGATTTTCACATCAACATGTCCGGTGTAGTCGACTCCCGTGTTTGTGAACGGTCTTGATGGAGTTACACGCTCCTTTGGTAAGTCAGTTGGACGTTTCGGTTTGGTTTGAAACGATGACATCGGACGCACTGTCGTAGCTCCTTCTTGACTGTTCTGCTACCTCCAATGACCCAAAATTTTTGACGTAAATGAGCCAATGTGAGCCGGGCGCCTCCGTGGAGAGTGTCGCGATGAGCCTCTTGAATAATAAGCTCCGTTAATCTTCCTGTAGCCGGACGAATAATCGGATGTTTAGCTTCGGGAGATAATGTTGAGTAGCTTAGTCGCCCCTTCACGCGCAGAATTCCACTGTCGTCAAGAAACGGGGTCAACTTCAGCAAGTTGCTTTTTGTTGATATTGGTCGATTTTTCTTTAAACATTCAATATCGTCGCCATAGTTTTCATATTGAACGTTCTTGATAACCAATTCTGTCGCTCCCATAATGTCTTGTGGTGATAAACACATAACCACCATATTGTTACCGCAGTCGGCTAAGTTATCGGTTGAGTTTAGTGTGCGTTTTTGCTTACGACTGTTGCTCAGTCGCAAAATCCATCTAAGCACTCGTATTACGCGTTTATAATTACTGTTTTTATTCAGTAATGTATTAATTATTTCACATTTGTGTTATGTGACTGCGCAGCAGTTTATTTCTTGCAACTCAGTGTTCGTTGTGTAGGCCAGGCGATTGTCTTGATGGATTTTTGGCATGTTTGTTTTTAACCAATCTGGCCCATTCCACCAAAGTTTAAAATCTAGCAGTTGAAAAGGTGTTAGTCCTCGAGTTGCACAGTCAGCTGCATTTTCTTCTGACTTCACATAGTTCCAGCAGTTTGCCGAAATAATGCTGTTTATATGTTTCACTCTGTTAGCTACATATTTCTCCCATCGGTTTATGTCGCCCTGCAACCAGGCTAAAACGACCTTGGAGTCGCTCCAGCACCTTATGTGTAGGTTTTTATTGCAGAGAGTGTTCTGAACCTTTTCTAGCAGTTAGGCTATTAAAACGGCCCCGCAAAGTTCCATTCTTGGTACAGTTATCCTATTGCTTTTGCCGTAATTAGTGCAGTCTTGTGTTCGCCAGCTTGATTTCTCACTCGGCTGTAAATGACGCACGCGTAAGCTTTTTCGCTTACGTCGCAAAACCCGTGTATCTCTAGGTTGTTTTCTTGACATTGCAACCATCGTGGTATTGAAAGTATGTTTAGTAACGGGATATCTTTCCTCATAGTTTCCCATTCCGTAGCGAGATCGTCGGGTAAGCGTTCATCCCAGTTGATTTTCCTTATCCAGATTTTTTGGAACAGAAGTTTGGTTTTTATTGTAAGTGGCGATAATAATTCAAGTGGGTCGTACAGCTTGCTTATTTCGCTCAGCAGTGCGCGTTTTGACAGATTTTTCTTGATTGGTAAATCCCATTGGTATGTGAAGCTATCGTTGTCTTGATTCCACCTCATGCCCAACATTTTTGAGTTTGTTATTTTTTCTGGGCTAAAGTCGATGTTCGTGTTGCGGCTCTTTTGATCATCTCGCAAGTCTTCCAAGATAATCGGTTCGTTCGTTTTCCATTTTCTCAAGTTAAATCCTCCTTTTTTCATCAACTCTATTAGTAGTGTAACCAGTGTTTTCGAAGCCTCGATAGTATCCTGTCCGTACACCAAATCATCCATGTAGAAATAGTTTTTCAGGACGTCTCCAGCTTCCGGATAGGTATGTTTCTCATCTTCTGCGAGTTTATGTAGAGTGCGCATTGCCAGATAAGGTGCACTTTTCATTCCATAAGTTGCTGTGCCCAACTGCCAATCTTGTAGAGGTTCGTTAGGGGAAGATCTCCAGATTACAGTTTGTAGATGTTGTTGTTTTTCGCTCAGCCAGATGAACCGATAAAGTTTTTCTACATCTGCCGTAAAGACGTATCTGTATGTTCTCCAATTGATTAGTAGTGACAATATATCCTTTTGTAAGTTCGGCCGCAGTACATTTGATCGTTGAGACTGCTGTCTCCCTTTGTCTTGTACGACGCGTTGAACACTACTCTTAGTTTTGTGGTAGTGGACTCAGCTCTCAGCACGCCTTGGTGAGGTAGGTAGACTTGGCCCCTATTTCCTCCTGTGACAGGTTTCATGTGTCCCATGGCAATGTATTCGTTCATAAAACGCCTGTACTCGTAACTGAGCTCTTTGTTTCTTAGCATTTTCCTTTCCAGTTGAAGGAACTGTGCTAATGCTTGTGACCTTGCATTTCTTAAGTTTGTTTCGAAGTTAGGCTTCATAGGCATTTGTACCAATCATACAAACCAATCTTGTGGTAGTTGCGTTGTAGTATTCCTCACAGTGTTGTTCCTCACTAGTTGATGTTGACTAGTCTGGAATTTCTTCGGTTTCCCAAAATCTTGCCATGTTTTCGAAGTCGTTCAGTGTCACCAAGCAGTTGAATGTCTTTACATTCCCGCATAGAATCCAGCCCACTTTGAAAGAAAGAAAATACATTTATTTGGCACACGCCACAAGTGCACACAGTATAAAAAATAAACAAAAAATGAAAAACAAAAAGAATAACAAAATAAATGAGTAAAAACTTAAAACTAAACAAAAAATAAAAAACAATGTGACACCGTGTGCCTCACGGCTGCGCCAAATAGGCCCAGTTCAGCATAATGCCGGACAACTAGTGCCCGACGCTGGTTTTCAACTGGACCTAGATTAGTGAAGTTACGGATGTGAAGCAGTTTTATATGTTGTGTGTGTTGTGTTGTGTTGTGCGTGTGTGTTGTTTGGTTTGTTGAGCTACTGGGTATCTGTTATCACTCCTGATGACGCCGTTTAGGATAAGTTCAGAGTAAATGTCCGCGCCCAAGAGCAGATCGATCGGTCCCGACAGGTTGAACTGTGGATCCGCTAGTTTCAAGTTTTCCAAATAGTCCCAGTTGTTGATTGAAAACGATGCTTATGAGTTTTTACATAATTAATGCTTCAAAGTTAAATTTGTAGTCTGAATGTATTGACCAACATTCTAAGTTCATTGCCCCGTTGCAGTTGCCGCTAAGGGTGCCAACACCCGATACAACGGCACTCACTTTACGTCGCTGTAATCGGAGACACTGTGCAGCGTTTTCCGTTATTAGGCTCACTTGGGAGCCTTGGTCAAGTAGACCTCTCAAGTTGATGAAGTTTCCATCAATTGTTCTAACTTTCAGAAGTGCAGTTGTCAACAACACTTCCTTTTCTTCGTTCGTTATGTTGTTGACCCCATAAGAAGTTGAAGGGGTCGACAATGGGTTTTCCTCCCTTGTTGCTAGTTTGTCGCTAGATAGTTCAGTTTCAGCTTCATGCATAAGTGTGTGGTGTGCCTTATGACACAGTTTACACGTCTTTCGTGATATAAGCTATCTAAGTTGTGCCGAAGATTATCAGTGAATGGACTTTAACTTTGACAGCTCATATCTCGGAAATGTACATCTTGACCCTCGGTATTGCAGTTTTGTAGAAACCTACCGTTTTTTTTTTATGACCGACGACAAATTTATTTGTAGAAGAAAATGTTGTAAGTACTGAAGTAAATACTTGAGCGCATACTGTTTGATGGTGTCCGCACTTCTCAGCCGGTCCGCAAACTGTCCGTACCGGTTCGACCGAACTTTTAGTGAGTGGCTGCGTAAGAATTCAACCTTTATGGCTTAACTAGCTGTTGCCCGCGGCTTCGCCCGCGTGAAGTTCGGTAACCGTCCCACGGGATCATACTAAAGGGATAAATACTACCTTACATGTTAATCCGGGTTATAAGCTATCTATGTGCCAAATTTCATAATCATCACAATTATAATCATCACCATCGCTATCACAATCACCATCACTATCACCATCATTATCACTGTCACAATCATAATCACCATCATCGTTATCACAACAACCATCACCATCACTATTCCAATCACAATCACTATCACTATCACAATCATTATCACAATCACCATCATCGTTATTACAATCGCCATCATCGTTATCACAATCATTACAATAAATCAACAATAATCCTGTATAGAAGTCAAATCCGCCATCTTTTGGATCTAAAAATAAATGCAATATTCGTAATCAGCACCAATGATACTCTCGGAATCGACACCCATATTGATTTTTTAGACATTTCAACCCCATCGCACCCCAACAGGGGATGATGGTATTTCAGGTCCGCCACATTATATCTTAAAATCGCTGTTTTTGTAATACACCCGACCCGATACACCATACAAACAATACCAAACCCATTTCCCCTTTAGGAGTTGAATTCTCGCGGGCCTGTGGATGGTGGGCTATGGGCTAGCTCGCCGTCCGTCCGTCTCATGGCGACAGGTCGTGTCGCCGGCGCGTTCGTGTTCCACGCGCGCCTCAAAGAGAGTCAGCAAAAAGGAAGGGGTCCGTAAGGACCGATGCCTGCCGGGGTTGCGGGACTGTTCGAAAGAGATACCGTGGCCCCGGAACAAAGGGCGATGAAGGAACGTGGATGGGTTTTAGTCAGTAAAAGTCTGACTCTCCCTTCTGCTCCGCCCAGAAAAGGAGGAGACATTTGATGATTTCCCAACCGAAAAAAAATTAAATAAAGGGGTTGAATTCTTATCGATAGGAGTACTCCTGTGAAGTTTCGAATAAAACAGTCTAACTGATCTTGTTTCCCCAAACAAACTTTCGACTCCCGTTTCACCCCCTTAGGGAGTAAATTTTGAAAAATCCTTTCTTAGTGCACCGTTAGACCTCATAAGAAACCTACGCGTGCTAAATTTTAAATCTCTAGACCAAGGCTCTAGGCTGAGAGCTGATTTTCAGACTTTGTCACCCTTTTTCTCTATATTAGGAGTTGAATTCTGGAAAAACCTGAAACACAAATGTTTCCTCATTTATCTGTAGGAGTACTCCTGTTAAGTTTCGAATAAAATAGTCTAACTAATGTTATTTCCCATGTAAATTTTGGACCCCCGTTTCAGCTTTTAGGGGGTGAATTTTGAAAAATCCTATCTTAATGCACCCCTAAACTTCTTAAGGAACCTATGTGACAAATTTTGAATCTCTAGACTCAGCGGTTTGGGCTGTGCAATGATTTTTATACTTTGTTACCCCATTTCCCTCTCTTGGGGGTTCAATTCTGAAAAAACCTGTAACACAAATGTTTACTCAATTATCGATAGGAGTACTCCTGTTAAGTTTCGAATAAAACAATTTACTTAATCTTGTTTCCCCATACAAACTTTGGAGCCCCGTTTGACCCCCTTAGGGAAAGAATTTTGAAAAATCCTTTCTTAATGCACTCCTTGACCACATAAGAAACCTACTTGCCAAATTTGGAATCTGTAGACCCAGTGTTTTTGGCTGTGCGTTGATATGTCAGTCAGTCAGTTTCTTCTTCTTTTATATATTTTTACCCGACTGCGCCAGAAGGAGGGTTACTGTATAGATTTTATCTAAAATAGAAGTAACCTAAGTTACTCCTTATTTCATGAGCTATCTGCCAGTGAAAGTCCCGCCATTCCAGAGATTACCCGGAACAAACAAACAACAGACAAAAATTGAAATTGTTATTTTGGTATTTGTACCCTATATACATTTATATGCATGTAGTAAAATGCGGTTGTTTTAATATTACAAACAGACACTTCAATTTTATTTATTTGTACAGATAAAGCCCCTTTTCATCTTTCACCCCCTTAGGGGTTGAAATTTTTAAAAACACCGTTGCGTTAGCTTCCAACCATAAGCCTAGATAATAAATTTAGTGAGTTTTACTTAAAATTAAGAAAAAATTAAGGACTTTCCATAAACAACTTCATTCTCCTTTTTAACCCTTCGGGGGTGGTATTATGAAACACGTTGAGACACGTATCAATTAATTTTTAATCATCAGCCTAAACACAACATTTGAAGATCCTAACTTTAAAATTTTCCATAAACAACTTCATCCCCCTTTTTAACCCTTCGGGGGTAGAATTGTGAAAAACGCTGAGACATGTATCAATTAATTTTTAATCATCAGCCTAAACACAAAATTTGAAGATCCTAACTTTAAAACTGACGTACTTTCAAACACAACAGCTTCATCCCCTTTTTAACCCTTTGGGGGTAGAATTATAAAAAACTCTGAGACACGTATAAATTAACTTTTAATCATCAGCCTAAACACAAAATTTGAAGATCCTAACTTTAAAACTGACGATTTTCCATAAACAACTTCATCCCCCTTTTTAACCCTTCGGGGGTATCATTGTGAAAAACGCTGAGACACATATCAATCAATTTTTAATCATTAGCCTAAACAAAAAATTTGAAGATCCTAACTTTAAAACTGACGATTTTCCATAAACAACTTCATCCCCCTTTTTAACCCTTCGGGGGTAGAATTGTGAAAAACGCTGAGACACGTATCAATCAATTTTTAATCATTAGCCTAAACACGAAATTTGAAGATCCTAACTTTAAAACTGACGATTTTCCATATACAACTTTATCCCCCTTTTTAACCCTTTGGGGTGAAATTATCAAAAACGCTGAGACACGTATAAATTAATTTTTAATCGTCAGCCTAAACACAAAATTTGAAAATCTTAACTTTAAAACTGACGGACTTTCATACACAACAGCTTCATGCGTTTTTTAACCCTTTGGGGGTAGAATTATGAAATACGCTGAGACACGTATAAATTATTTTTTAATTGTCAGCCTAAACACAACATTTGAAGATCCTAACTTTAAAACTGACGGACTTTCATACAAACTTCCATCCCCTATTTAACTCCTTTAGGGGTTGAATTAATAAAAATCCTTCCTTATTCCTTGTCTACATTATAAAGGAAACCTTTGTACAAAATTTCAGCTTTCTAGGTCCAAGGGTTTGGGCTGGGCGTTAATGATTTAGTCAGTCAGTCAGTCAGGTCTTTTGTTTTTATTTATATAGATAGATAGATTTCCGGCGGATTGCGGATACGCAAGATGCGTTAAGTTAGGTAACCTAATTTAACACACCCTTTACCGCAACGCTATTCGTGTTTATAATTCAACAATATTCATTACGTTATTTAGGTACATTCCGGGTACATTACTTTATTTGTGAAGCAATAAAATTTTCAAATATGCGTTTATAGGGTGACTGGTAATTAGTCACTGACACAACACGTGATAACCCGAAATAGCGAAAAAAAATCAGCTGTTCAGTAATTTATGTTCGCTTATCTGGTCAAAATGTATGGTACTGAACAGCAGATTTCTTTTCGCGATTTTAGGTTTGGTTCCATAGTAAAAGTTGTTTGTTATCATTTGTACAATCACGTGTTCAAGTATCGGTCACTCCAGTCTCCCTGCGAAGAGATGGAATACGAATTTCCTTCAGAAAAGTATGTTACACAAATCGGGTGCTGAACAGGTTTGTTTACACATTCAACAAAAAGAGTCAGCCATTTGTCTCCACAGAGTTATAAATAACGTTATTCTAATATTTCCCCATATATACCATTGTAGTAAAGAAAGCAAGAGTAGTATGAATAAGTAGTTAATAGTGTGAAAAAGTCGAGATTGTTTCAGACACTTTATTTTAGGTACTTATTGACTGCTCAGACCAAATAAAAAACCTAAACACAGCAGCGCTGCGAACACTAAAGTTAAGCCAGCACAAAACTAAGATCCGCTGAGGCTCCACTTTGTGCGTACACGCTCACACGCACACATTTACATCAAACTACAATTAAATTAAGCTCAAAAAATGCACACATGTTTACGAAACCGGCTTCAATTTATTGATCGCAGCGCTGCTGTGTCTTGGTTTTTTATTTGGTCTGAGATTGACTGTTAATAATGACCGGGGATTTTACTCAATCCTGACCAAGATTATGTCCGATTGTCTGGACTTCAATAGATATCATATCACTGACGACCGAGAACGCTTCACTTTAAGAAGGGTTTCGGTGTTTCTTCTCAGAGAAGGTAATCTGTTAACTACTTGTACACCAAACACACCTAGTTTTAAAGCATAATTTATCGTCACTTGTACAAGTTTTTAGAATCAAAAGTATCTAATTTTACGATTAGTCCTCGTGTTGCCTACTAGGCGTAAATAATTTCGCGATGATCAAAGTTATATCAGGATCAGGACGTAGGTTTAATTTTCGTATATTTAGCGATAGGTAGTAGGTAAAAAGTGTTGGCTTGCAGTATGGCAAGCGTGCAGTCGGGTCGGCGGCTAGGGCGGGCGGGTGGCGTGCTGGGGTGAGGCCAGACGGTGAATGAACTGCATCCCCTGCAGTACCGCCGCCCACGCTCCGTGCCTCCGATACCTAGGTACTATGCACATAGCACTGGCTTTGCTGGAAAAATAACAATGACGTATATACGGTATCGCACAAGTCTACGGGTAACGTCTAGGTGTTTTCAAGTCTTAAGATAAATTGCAGTTTTTATAATTTTAACAGTTTTTCGTAACTTGATTAAGTGATTTCGTGACGAATTATTCGGTATTAACTTATTAGCTGATCGTTGTTTTGAACGAAAGCTAAACATGCCATGTTTTGCATTAGGTAAGTTGTAGATATTTCGATTTTAAGTGTAATTAACATCGTGTTTTTTTTAACGTCATAAAAATCGATGAACACCGGCTGCACGCACGAAAAAGTGTCACACCGTTACGCGCGCCGCGATCAACGCCCTGCCCATACCATGGACCTAGAAAACTGAAATTTTGCACAGTGGTTTCCTTTATAATTTAGACAGAGATAATGGAAGGATTTTTCGAAATTCAACCCCTATAGGTGTTAAATAAGGGATGAAAGTTTGTATGAAAGGCCGCAGTTTTAAAGTAAGGATCTTAAAATTTTGTGTTTAGGCTGATGATGATTGAAAATTAATTTATACGTGTCTCAGCGTTTTTGATAACTCCACCCCCAAAGAGTTAAAAAAGGGGATGAAGTTGTGTATGGAAAGTCCTTAATTTTCGAAGTTAAAACTAGACAATTTATTATCTAGGCGTATGGTTAACGCTGTTGTTAGAATTTTAATCCTTAAGGGGGTGAATGAAATTTTGTTTTTTAAGTTAAAATCACTAATATCATGAAAACAGACGTCATCACGTCAAATTATCGTCCGTAAACTGACTTTACAGACAGCCAGTTTTTTTTAATAACTTACTTTTTATTTTTTTAATATTCCTTTCAAATAAATATAAAATATATGTGTATGAAAAATAAAAGCCGACCAGTATCGAGAACAGGGTTCAAGTTTACCAGTGAAAGGAACCGGAGAAAGGAACCTCCAAACAACACAAGCCGTTTCCAGGGTTTAGATACCGTTTTCTGAATCAAGCCCTTGATCCAGCTGCCTAATGACGGCCTCCTCAGAGCTAAGTCAAGATACTTGATTCGCTTATCTTTCTCGGCTTCCACGAGGTTCTCGGTATTTGGGATGGTAACATCGACTATCATTACGCGGCGTGCTGATCGGTCTATCATCACTAAGTCAGGCTTATAATGTCAACAATAGTCCTGTCTGTAATGTTGGGCACATACTTGTAGGTAATACAGTTCTTCCGAATCCACAGGTTTGTATTTCAAAGCAAGTTGCTGAATAATTATGGCCACTTGGTTTTGCCTGTGCAAGTACTCGCTGTTAGTCAGAGGAGAACAACCAGAAATATTATGTCTGATGGACTCACCCGGACGCTGGTATGCCCGATATATATACGTCAACCGTCCCGTCCCGCCTAAAGTTTCCGGTAGTTGTTTGTAAAAATAATTTCGTTCATAATCGCACAGACAAAACCTTCAGTTTCCCCAAAAAGGTCGCCGAAGTGTAACCCTTGAAGTATTTTATTTTTAAACTAATAAGTATTAAAAAAAAATGCAGTCAACTTATTTATTTATCAAACAATGTTTTCATAAACTTATATGTATTTGACGACTGGAATGAAATTCTTTATTAGGCTTGCTTGCGTTCATGCTTCAGATTCAAAAGGTAATCAGGGTAAACATTGGGTACGCATTGCCAAAATTTTCAAAAATAAATATTTTACATGTGGCGCTACGGCGTAGCACACGGCGTAGCACACGGCGTAGCACCGTAGCATTATGTCAATGGTTTATGTTATCTGATATTATATTAAATATGTTAAAAAAATACACTGTTCTATCCGAAAGGGGCATTTCGGTATTATCATCATCATCATCAGCCTATAATGTTCCTACTGCTGGGACACGGTCAATGAGAGGGAATGGGCTATATAAAACAATGACATTACCAAATAAAATATTAAACATAAAATATTCATAAAGTAAACATACAGGGTGTAAACAGACCCTTCACGAAGCCGTCAACCAAGCATTCTGTACATCAAACAAAGTAACTTTACGTAAAAATTATTGCTGGGAAGCTACTTTTTATTGGGGTGAAAAATTACGTTTTACGGCAGGACTCAATGTTACGCCCCCAAAATATTGTGCTTGTTGCAAACAAAAGCAATTTAACTAAAATGCTTTAGGATAAATTGTATTTTCAATTAAAAAATCGACGTATTTACAAGTTTATACTGCGCGCACGTGCTAGGGCCTCAGTACTCAATGAAGACTTATTGACACGAAGTAAATTATGTAGGTAGTACATATATTTTGCTAGTAATACGTTTTTTTATAGCGCTGTAGTATCGTGTTTAAAATCACTTATATACAAACTTAAAATAATAATCTATTCTAATATATTAGATTATGTATACTGTAATATTAATATCATAAAGCTGAAGAGCTTGCTTGTTTGTTTGGTTGAACGCGCTAATCTCAGAAACTACTGGTTGGAATTTAATAAAATAGTTTTGTTGGATATTCCATTTATCGAGGAAGGTTATAGGCTATATAACATCACGCTATGACTAAAAGGAGCGGAGCATAAATGAAAAATGTTGCAAAAACGGGGAAAATGTATTCCTTTTGTGAGCTTTTTCTCTCAGTTGCGTGGGTCAGCTAGTAATAATATAAATTGACGCTAAGGGTGCCAGCACACCAAGTTACCACTAACTGTCAAACTCCAAATGATTTTAAACCATAAAATGTTGTAGGTTATGTTCAAAATATAATGAAAATTTGACAGTTTGTGATGGCTTGATGTGCTGGCGCCCATATCGTCAGTTTCTACTATCGCCTTTAATGAATGCGTAAATAAATGGACGCTATTGGATTTTAAACTTTCAGCGTTGAGTCGGGCGTTGAAAATCCAACAGTGAACTATATTTTGACTTTAATTTAGGGATCGCCTAACTAATGTAAGCAAAAACGGGCATTAATCCATATCGCACATAAAAAGATTAATACAATTTCAGCTTAAACAATAAAACATTAATTTTGATGACATTTATTTTGTTAATTTGCGCAAGAGTTTCGTGTAACACAGGCGCCATCTATGAAATCAACGCGTCAACGCTAGCAACATGGGCTATGTGGTGATTGCTGTTGTATTTCACCAAGTAAACAGATGTCGTAACTTGTAGGTTGTTTATACATTTTCTGCCTAGTTGGTCTAGCTTGAAGTCTTATCATCAGATGTTACGGAGGTGGGTTTATCGGAACCGAAATCAGAGAGTTTTTAAATTTGGTTTTTCGGAGTCTGAAAGATGTGTTAAGGGCAGGCAATAAAAGTAAATAAAAATAATCACATTTTTATAACAGTTAGCTAATCAGCTAACTGTTCTAACGCTAGTTGCTAATTTGCTTCCAGAGTCAATTAATTTGATTTAATTAAATCAAATTAATTGACTCTAGAAGCAAATTATATTTAATAAACAATAGCTTTACAGCTTTGTCTCCGTCCAATCTATTTCTTAACGGGTCATACATTAGTCCAGCACCACTAAAAAGTTGTTCGCTGGCTACTGAACCTGGTGGACCTCCGAATGAAACCTCCGATTTAAAAGTATCGGAACCGAAGGCTGAACCGGAGGTGTAATGATCAATCGGAAGTTCCGACATATCGGAGTCGGAATCGAAACTCCGTAACATCCCAAGTTTTAATCCCCAGGTTGGGCTAAGTGTAACTGGGTTTTTCCAGCAGCTCGGGGTTTGTGCTCGGTTCGTGGGAAAACGCTCGCTCCCTATTGCATGGGACTCTAAAATAACCAGCAAAAGGCTTCGGGAATTATACGTGTCATATTTTATTTATTAATATCAATAATTGCTATTACGGTGTGTCGGTGTAGTCAGATCGACTGGCAGTCAATATCAATCCACTTTCATAAGTATATAAGGTGTATCTATTCATACACGAAATCTCATAGGGGTCATTGTACTCATCATTATTATCAAAAAATCAGCATTGCCATCCAACGTGGCAATGCTGCCAGCCTTTTGGGCACTTTTCCTGTTGTCAGCGATGTAGACGAATTTTTTGGCGCCCTGTAACCGTTTTGATACTTGTACATATTTTTATTATTACTAGCTGACCCGCGCAACTTCGTCTGCGTCACATGAGAGAGAGAGATAAAGAGAGTATGAGTCAATCTTAAAAGTTAGACATATTACCTATGCTATCGCGGATTTTGTTTTAGAACGCTTTAAGAGGAACAATTCCCTCATACATGATTGTTGCGTAACTTTACCCGTATAAGCAGCGCTCGCAACGAAAGGTTTCAAAAGAAATAAATTTTCCCTGTTTCTAAAACATATAAAACTTTAATATAACCTAAGTAGATTATTTTAGCAATTAATACAAATATATCGATTTTTGCATTAATCGCTAAAATAATCTACCTACTTATGTTTTTTAAAATTATGGCTTGCCTCGACAGCCTTACTTACGTCTTCATCCTTAGACACTTGATGACAGTCATACTCCAACTAGGTCGAAAGTTCTCATCAAAGGTGCAGGCTAATAACCCAAACACGATTTTTCAATTTGAAATGGGACCAACTTTGAGATATACCTACGCTTTTCACAAAAAAGGACCATGCTTATACGCGTCGAATTGAGAACTTCCTCCTTTTTGTTTCGTCGGTTAAAAAACCAAACTCGTGGCAACTGAGGCCCTACTCTTTAACGTTTCGTCCGTATATTCGGATCTATCCGTCTCTCTAGCGCGCGTTCATTTGCAAACGTGCGCGAGAGTGACGGATAGATCCGAATATACGGACGAAACGTTAGAGAGTAAGGGCCCTGACACGGGCGAGGGTCATTCTTTCACGGAAAATCTTAACGCCACGATTCAGAAAATGGAGTGAAATGAACAACCCCATCTATCGACCAAGATGTTAAACTGCTAAAATATAATGAATTTTTGAAGCAGCATCATGTAGACTAATCTAGAGTGCCTTATGCTATAATAACTTTTTTTTAAAACCGGTCAGTCGATCTAAAAGTTATCTGGTGAGCACATTTTTAGTAATTATTACCATTCTAGTACAATAGATGACGCTGCATATTACATTTGATGATTAGTTCTTCTTGAACACTTTAAATTCATATATCTTTTGATAGAATTAATCGATTACGATGAAACAAAAACTAAATAATACGCAATTTTGATGTATAAAAGTTATCTACATGGGTTTCGTAAATTTTACGTGATGCTTGATCATCGAAACAGACAAACAGACAAACAGCCAAACAGACAAACAGACAAAAATTCCAAAAGTGCATGAAATGAGTTCTGTTGGTTATCCTTTCACACCCTGGCAATTTTTTTTTCGAAATATTTATCGATGTACAAAAATGTCACTGGTTCTAGAAATCCGTATAAAAAGAGGACTGATTAGTAGTGGACTATAATATTTAAGAAATCAAACTCCAAAATCAATTACAATCAATTTAATCACCCTTCTGCTCATTATACAACATAAATAGTTCCCAAATCGTAATAATACTTGATGAAAAAATCCATCACTCGTGTAGAAGAGTATTATTATTAAAATTATACAAATTAACCCGTATGCTCCCGGCCGTGCCTCCAGAGGCACGGTGCATTGTTATTTTAATTGTGTCTGTAATTGCGGGTATTGAAGTGCTAAATGAGTATCCTTCATCATCACTACAGGTCGCGGCACGTAACTCTAGCGCTGAACGAAACGTGGAGGGGATATCTGCGCATGTTATACTACTGGAAAGCCAATCAGCGCAACGCACGCCCCAAGACATTCTTATTTTTTACTTCTGCGCAATAACGGTCAAACTCAAAACTCAAACTCAAAGCATTTATTTCAATTAGACCATTACGGCACTTTTGAAAGGCAAAAATACAAAAAAGAAAATCAAAGCTACAGTCCCAGTCACAAGGCATAATAACTTGAGAAAGTACTGTAGTTGCTCATTCCCTAGCGTAGATCTCTATGGAGAAGAATGGGCAAGAAACTCCATGGACACTCTTTTAAAATCAAAATATTGTTACAAAATCTTGGTTACATCATTAATTTTGAGATTATACATATATGTGAGAACGATGTAGAAAGACGTGCACACTAAGAGCATCCAGAGTGAAAGATTAGATTAAAAATGTATGATTAAAGTAATTAAAATGAACCTTGGCAGCTAAGAGATGACCAGTCCCAACTGACAGCGCCCGTTCACAGACATGACGCATGTACCGGCGCCATTCAACTCAACCATATTGAAGGGAATTAAATGACCCGACACGCCCGCCACCATCAGCGAGACATTTAAGTGAGCATGACATTCTCTCAGTCACCAAGGCATATTCAAGTCAATGAAAGATAAATAAATGTAAATGGTGGCTGAACAGTACAAAGTACTCACACATGTGCTATGCAATTATATAATACTAAGAACTGGAATCTATACAATGCAAGTATATTTTTACAATCTTCTGCAGCTTCCACAATACATTAACATGGGAATCAATTCTTCATCTTCTTCTTTACGTGTCGATGGAGTCAAATAATGCCCGACCAGTACAAACAATTAGTTTGCCCCCCCACCTATGGTTGTGGAGCAGGACCAGCATTTAGCCAAGCATTTTTATCATCAATGTAATCCCCCAACTTATAATATGCTTGCCTACATAGTGTGCGTTTTATACAAGATTTAAATTTCGTCTCATTCAGTTGAAGAATGTGGGGAGGTATTTTATTGTAACATTTCAAACAGTACCCCATGAAAGATGAATCCACTTTAGCAAGCCTGAAACCTGGCTGAACTAGTTGGTCCCTATTTCTAGTGTTATAGTGGTGTCTGTCCCCTCTCTTACTGAATAAATGCCGATTTTTTCTAACGTACATGATGTTTTCATAGATGTATTGACAAGGTACTGTCATGATATTAATTTCCTTAAACAGTTCTCTTAGAGAATCGCGTCTACGTAATTCATAAATGGCTCTGATGGCTCTTTTCTGCAGAATAAATATAGACTCGATGTCTGCAGCCCGTCCCCATAGTAAAATACCGTATGACATAATACTATGAAAATAACTAAAATAGACCAGCCTCGCGGTATCAACATCAGTAAATTGACGGATTTTTCTAACAGCATACGCTGCTGAGCTTAGCCGTCCTGCAAGAGATGTTAGATGAGGACCCATTGTAACCTTGAGTCGTGCGTGATTCCCAAGAAAACCGTTTTATCGACTAATTCTAGTTTCTCTTGATTCAATATTATGTCACAATCACTACTTTTGACATTTGGTAGAGCAAATCTAATGCATTTAGTTTTTTTCCCATTTAGTACTAAATTATTAGCGGTAAACCAATCGTGGACCTGCAGTAGGGCGTTATTTACGTCATCAAGATTAGTGACACGTCTGTTTATTTTAAATATTAAAGAAGTATCGTCAGCAAACAACACCATATGCGGATGGTTGTTAAATAGATGGGGTAGGTCATTAATATATACTAAAAAGAGGAAGGGACCCAATATCGAACCTTGTGGTACACCCATTTTTACTTTTAAACCCATTGAGTTGACTCCATTTATTTGTACCTGCTGCTGTCTATCATTCAAATACGATTTTATTAAACTGAGCGCAAGTTTACCTAAACCGTAATGCTGAAGTTTCAAGATCAGGGTTTCGTGATTTACGCAATCAAATGCCTTCGAAAGGTCACAGAAGATTCCTATGGCATCTTGTGCCTCTTCCCACGCAGTAAATATGTGTTTTAATAAAGTGACACCGGCGTCAGTTGTACAACGTCCTTTGGTGAAACCATACTGTTGCTCGTGTAATATTTTATTAGTGTTAAAATGGTTAAGCATTTGATTGAGCATTATCTTTTCAAACACCTTGCTGAAAACCGGCAACACGGATACGGGCCTATAGTTATTGGTGTCTTTACTGTCCCCGGATTTAAAAAGCGGTATTACCTTACTGAATTTCATTAGATCCGGGAAGACCCCTAAATCCACGCACAAATTAAATATTGAGGCTAAATACGGCGCTACAGTCTCAATAATTGAGGTACAAGCTTTGATAGACATACCCCATAGATCTTCCGTTAATTTGATCTTGATTTGCTTAAAACCTTTTATGACTGTTATGGGGTTTATATGCTGAAATTTAAATTCATTTGGACAGGCTGAAACGTTCGCTTTCAATAAATCAATAGAGAGCAAGGGAGAGGAATTTAAGGTTTCTGTAGTTTTAAGTGGGATACTGGTAAAGAAATTTACAAATTCTTGAGCAACTTCATTGTTGGAGCTCACAAGGCCACGCGATGTCTCTAGTGTGAAGTCATTACCTTGTTTTTTATTTCTATTAGTTTCACTGTTGATGATTTTCCAAACCGTTTTTATTTTGTTGTCGGCTGATTTAATCTTGTTGCTAATGAATAAGGATTTGGCTACCTTGCAAGTGTTTTTAAAAATTTTCGAGTAAGTAGCAACATATTTATTAAAAGCTTCAGTGTTGATGTAAGGCTTAAGGCCGTACAGCTCAAACAATCGTTCCCTACTTTTCCGAATACCCTGTGTTGCCCAGTCACTGAAAATAAACTTTGGGCCAATAGTTTTAGATTTCTTTTTTAAAGTATTATTAAATTCGGTGTGCACTACCGAAAAGAATTCTTCATAAAATACATTTGCATTGTTTCTAATATGACCCGGTATACTTAACTTGCTAATTAAATTATTATTAAATTTGTCTAGATTGCTGGGTGTTATTTGTCTAGTTTGTATCTGAATTCTTTGTAATTGTCTATTGTACGCGAAAGTAACCGTCTGACCACTATGATCTGAAGGCAGGTAATTTACGATGGATTTATTTATGTAATCGCAGCAACAAAAAACATTATCGATACATGTAGCAGTATTTGTCGTAATTCGAGTTGGTTCTGAAAACACATTTGACAAGTTAAATGATTTAAAGAGACATAAGAATCTACTGCTATTCACATTATTCTCTATGATATTGACATTAAAGTCACCACAGATAATTATTGGTTTATTACCAGTTACAAGTTTTGCCAAAGCATCTTCCATTACTGACTCAAAGATAGAATAGTTCAGGTAATTAGGGGGTCTGTAAACGCACACTATTACATGCTTATCTAGCTCAACACAAGACAATTCAATGCTATGTTCAACCGATAGATCGACTATATCATTACGAGACTTAGATTTAATACAATTTTTTACTAGGATTAATGAACCCCCACGCATCTTAGATTTTCGGTTAAAGCAACTGCTCACATTGTAATTCTCATAATTTATTTGCATTAAATAAATAAATAAATATTGCTGGACATTACACACAGCACCATCTAGTGCCACATTAAGCAACGAGGCTTGTGTCGTGGACACCAAATAGTTGATATACTACATATATATACTTTTTGTTTGTAAATACATACTTATTATACATATAAACATCCATGACTCGGAAACAAATGTCCATGCTCATCACACAAACATTTGCTCCGACCGGGATTCGAACCCGGAACCCTAAGAACGTAAGGCAGCCTCACTACCGCTGCGCCAATCGGGTCGACATTACTTCATAATCTTTCATCCAATGTTCAGTAAAACAGATAATATCAAACTTAGTTTTTTCTAAAAATAGTTCTATTTCTAGTTCTTTGGAAGAAAGTCCCTGAATATTCTGGTGAAACAATTTTAAGGAATTCTGCACAGCCCCTTTTTTACAGTTATTTGATTGCGAGCTAGAAGATACCTCGAAGTTGACGAGATTAACTAAATTGTCACTCGTACCTTCTATTGTCTTATTGACTAGTTTAAATCTAAGCTAATACTATTTGTATAATTACAATTAGTATAATTACTAATTTCCGTAGACCTATTTACAAAAAACTGTGACATACCACATATGTCTGAGTTTATATTAAAAGCTAATAGCCGAGCTATTTGACGTCTAAAACTAATAGGCAAGTACGCATGGTTTCTGGTGGACTTCAATTTCTGAACGAAACTGTTAGTGTCGAAAAATGTCAACCTGTCACTATAATGACTAACTAGAAAATGCAAATGATTATTTATGGCATGGATAAAATGGTTTTGCTTGCTAGACAATTTCTTAAAGTACGGGAAGGAGCACAGAATTACTCTCTTAGAGCCAGCGCTAGAGTTTCGTGCCGCGACCTGTATCATCACTAGATATTATAAAACAAAGTCACCCGCGTCTGTCTGTCCCTATGTATGCTTAGATCTTTAAAACTACGCAACGGATTTTGATGCGAGTTTTTTAAATAGATGAGATTCAAGAGGAAGGTTTAGTAAATAATTTACGGGCGGGCGAAGCCGCGGGCATCAGCTAGTCATCTTATAAGTACTACTACTACTGCTGGACCTGGCCACCCAAACAGTTTATTGATTTTCTAATTATAAAAACCAAGGTGAGAGTTCAAAGCTCGACTCAAAGTTCTCCTAATGATATGTGAGATTATTTATAGTGTTGAGTGAAAGTAACGGGTCGAGATAGGTACTTAGATAGTCCTAAGTTGGAATCTAGAGCTTACTCTAGATCTTTACGAGTCAAGGCGGTTCTGACCGCCTATAAAGCTGCAGCTGGTGCAGCAGTACCACAATTATTGCCATAAAGCAGAATTATCTCTCACAAAATATTTTCAATGAAAAACCGGCCAAGAGCGAGTCGGACTCGCGCACCGAGGGTTCCGTACAAACTTTTTAAAGGACAAACTTAACTTTGCTGTTCGATCCCAAAAAACGGCTACTGCACCAACCGCAAATAATAAGTTTGTAATAGTAAAATCGCTTTTTTTGTTATTAAACTATATATTTACGGTTTTCAGATTTTTTCCTTTACATGTGCTGTAAGACATTGCTTCTCGCCAAATTTCTTGATTCTAGGTCAACGGGAACTACCATTTAGGTTTTCGACCCAAAACCTATAGGGTACTTCCGATTGACCTACAACTGTAAATTTTGGGTAAAAGCAAGTCTTACAGCTCAAGTAAAGGGAAAAGTACGAAAAATAAAAACAGTTGAAAATTAAGGCAAATTCTGGTACTCCACAAGTTTTCGCGAAAATCTAAATTTGCCCATATCTTTTTATCGTGTTGATTCAGGACCTTGATTTCTATACACCTAATAGGGACTATAGACTTCAGTATCTGGTATAAATTTCAACTTGTTAGGTCCACCTGTTCCTGAGAAAATCAGTGGTGACAGACGGACAAGAAAGTGATCTTGTAAGGGTTCCTTTTTTACCTTTTGAGGTACGGAACCCTAAAAATTTGTCTTTTTCTTCTCTCGGTTGATTTTTAACTGACTTCAAAAAGGAGAAGGTTCTCAATTCGACTGGTATTTTTTTTTTATGTATGTACACCGATTACGCTGAGATTTATGATCCGATTTACGTGATTCTTCTTTAGTTTGATGCGAAATAGTTTCCATTTGGTCCCATAAAAAATTAACATAGTTTGGCCCAGAAGTTGTCATTTTATGAACATTTTTACTTCAGTCATGTGGTATAATTTCATGTATGTTCACCGATTTTTCCTCCATTTGTGGAACGATTCTCAAAATTCTTTTTTTATTTGAAAGAGTCCTGAGATGGTCGCATTTAAATTTGGTGAAGATCTGATGCTGATCTTCGGAGATATATACAATGGAACTCTTCAAAACGGTAAATCGGTCGTCATTGCTGCAATCGATTGAATGTTTATTGTTAATACAACATCATGACGTAACATCACGCCTGTATGCTCTGAGGGGTATGCAGATGTGTACAATACACCCAAATTTCGACAGTTTAGGTATGTTAAGTTCCATTTATTGGGGATAAGCTATTACCATGACATGTATTGTTAACAATGTAAAATAAAATGCATAGCAAATATTTGTGATATTACTATTAAAAATAGAAAAAAAAAAAAAAATTGCAGAAAATATAAACCGGCTTCAAAGAACACAAAAAAGTGAAAAATAATTTTAGCTTCAGAAGACAAAAAAAAACCAAATGAATCAAAACAAAGGTCGCCAACTTCTGAACCTAAAATTATATTTCACTTTTTTGTGTTTTCTATGAACTTAATATTTATGTTTTAGTATCGGCCATGATCTTTTCGTAAAGATAACACCAATTCATAATCGTAAACAAGGGAATCTGCTATCTCATTCCTTTGCTATTATATCACTTCCGCGTGTGCTCCTGGTAAATTCAGTCAGTGATTTAGTAAACAAGTTAAAAATAACTCGAAATTCGGTGCTCGCTGTTATCTAAGGTCACATTGTAGATCACGGCGCGGCGGCGTCATCAAACATTTTACGACAGCTCGAAGAAAATGTAATTACAACTCTCTGCAAAGTCTGTTTTCTTAGAGATGCAAAGCCATCACACATAACAGTTACCATTACACATGATGTCCTCCAAAATATTTCGTACATTTACCGTTTTTACCCAGTCTTCAAGAGGCTTTTCATTTTCATCATCTGTTATTAAGCAGTCCACTGCCAGTCGAGTCCAGTTGATGCTGTGATTGCTCTCTTCCAGCTGCTAACAAGCACCCTGGAGCATTCTAAAAGTTGTATTGTACCTACTTGGCCTTATTGACAAGTAATCGTTCAGACCATGGATTCTTAGTGCTCGTAACAAAGCTTCGGCAATAACGTGTGCGAATGTGCGTGCTTCGGTTAGTAAATATTCATTCTCAATAAAAACGTTATTGCAAAAAACATCAAACAAAACCAGAGGTGATTTTGAGAAAAGTCAAGTTCATCGCAAATTGTGAAGTAGTTAACAACATTAATAGGCTAACGGTATTTCGTTGTCGAGTAAACAGGAAGTATTGAACAAAGGCGGCGTCTTCGCACCCCGTTGGATATAATGTACGCACATTATAGCTGGTGCGTAGTACATAAGAAGATCCTTTCGTAACAGGGTCAGGGCACTATGTGACGGTGACAGCGCGTGCGCGTGTAAAGGTCAAGGTCAGATGCCCTGGAAGCTTTCCTCGGGGTCGTCGGCCGAGGCGCTTATTTTCAGAGGCCTGGTCCGGGTCCCGCGACCTTCACCGCGATATGACCCTAACGCGGCGCGTGTATATTGCCGAGCGTAGGCGTTTACTTTATAGGCGTGTATTAGCGTTACCGAAACCTATTTGATAATGTAGGTACTAATCATTTGTTGGATTTACTTTGATCTATCCCGAAGTTAGTTTCAATTTCACTATCAAAGTGACTTATAGACTCCGTATTCCCTCTTCACCGAAAGTTCTAAATATACATAGAGGCCAAGTTCAAATAGTACGGCTTCTTTTCAAATAGGTACCTCCTAATAGGTTTCAAATCGCAACTTGTTCAGTGTTTTCATGATGGGTTACAGACGTTTGTTTCTGTATTATACAGTGTAACCGCGTAACCGGGAACCTAGTGCCTTTAGGTCAGTTGAGTTGACACCACAGCCTTGAAGAAGAGTGTTAAGGGAAATAAAAATTTAGTTGCATTTTATGTTAAGTCGCAGAAAGGTTACAGCTTTAAGGACTCTTTCGTTTCCCTGCCTTTGCCACATAAACAGGAATCGTAACAGGGCGTCATGAGCAGCAACAGTGGCAACGGTAGCTGGTATAGATTGCGACGAAATTAGCCGAGCGCATTCACGTTATTCAGATTATGTAAATATGTATTAAATACATTGTTTCAATCACGCGTTGGGTTATCAGTTATCGTAATTAAAGGACACGGTCGTCCCATATATTTATACATTACATATACTTAGCTATGATAGATAATATCGATTAGCTAAATATTATCAAATGTTATCGAGCACGTTGTCACGTTTGTAAAGTTCAGAGACTAAAAATAATATGTAAAACATTTTTGATAATGCAGTATACGTTTTTAAGATGAGCATTAAATTGTATGCAATGCCTTGACGAGTATTTATTTTGTAGCCGTGATAGCGGCGCGTGGAGTAGAACTAAGGAACTACGCAGTGATTATATCTCGTATTGATACCTATATTATCTCTAAATAGATAATCGTATGAAAAGACACCCCCTGTTGCGTAATGTGTGTAGTCATCAGCGAGGCCGCGTGGGTGTGTGTCGGTACATCGTTTCCTACTTCTACGGTAAAACGGGCGTGACAATTTACATGATTCAAAGATTAAGAGAAGATACACCGTGTTAAGCATTCATATGGTTAAAATTGTACAAATATCAATCTATGTAGTTATGTATTGTGATGTAAAATGTGCTGCGGTGCTGTTAATCGCATTACGCATTAAGAAGACTTGCGATTGCGAGGTAGACTAACGGACGCCACACCTTATATCTTCTGAAAATTATATTCGTTTATTGCATTTATTTTAAAGTATAAAATTTGTTTATTCGACCGCAATACCTAATCTCTGAAACTACCAGTCAGTCAGCCCAATTCTCAACGAAGTTTTTATACTATTTCACATCACGCTATTACCTTTTGGAGCCAAGCAGCGGGTAGACAGCAAATTATGGACCCTGTTGGGTTGCCCCAACAGGGTCCATAATTTGCTGTTCCAGCAACATGGAGGGCAAAAATTAAATATATAAATCTGTGTCGCAAAAGACATAGTAGTGTGTAATCCCCATGGAGGCAACCTCTGTCCCTACGTGGGTGACATAATAAATAGCCAGTATTTTGGGTAAATAAGGAACTTATTTTAGTTCAAACGAAAACTACTGATACTGCCTGCCTACAGATTTTTCTATTTTGTTATTTATGTAATATTATTATGTTTATTTCAATAGGTTTCAACAGTTTTCCGATGTAAAAGAACCTGTCATAAATGATTTTATTGACGATCCTGCTAACCAGCATAAATATACCGAGCTGGTGGAAGTCATAGGCTAGTCTTAGGTTTGTGGTAAATGATAAACAAAAACGACCTGGGTTCGGATACAAAATTAAACACTGATCGAAACGTCAATAAAAAAAATAAAAAAAGGTGTCTCGGACTGACTGCTGCCGAAAAGTTCATGTCGATTCTGTTGAAAATAGTAGAAATACGTCGCTTTGAAAGCGATTGTCATTTGTCTAGGTTCTCTGCTCGCCCCTGATGATAGTAAGAGCTTCGCAAAAGATCTATGGTCGGATTTGCTTTCAAATTAACAGATAGTTGTTTGGTAAATTACAGAAAGAAAAAAAAAGAAAAATTATTCACCTTAAATAAATTAACCAAGAGTATATTTTTCTCATCTTCGCTAAATTCTACTTATGCTAAGTTTGTATAGGTACTAAATTAAAAGCTCGCATGCAAGTTCTATGAATTCAGGGTCAATAAATTCATAATTAATTGTGTAGAAATACTTGTGCAGCGGCAAGTTTATTGGTACGCGCGGGTGTGAAGCGCGGGCGCGAGCGGCGGGGTCGGTCACGGTCGAGGACGTGGCCTTGACACGCGCCGCGCAGCCTCCACGCAGCCTCGGCGCTATCCCCCCCTCTCTCTCCGGTACAAAGTATCTTAGCAGTTGGTGTAATTGGGAACTAAATTGAAATACTTATACTAAATTTGACATTATTGTTGACATTGGCCATACAAGCAGCGCCATCTTGAAATCGCACAGATATTATGTTGCTCATCTTAAATATGCACTCTTAAACACAATTCTTGGTATTAAATAGTTCCTACTTTACTACTACTAGTGCCTATACTACTAATGCTGTTGTTGTATACTTATAGAGACACTTCCTACACAAATAGCTTTGGCTATTACTGAGTGAACTTTTTTAGTGTCTTCCTAAACTTGATCATTGTTTTTAGAGGTCGTGAATAATGTTATTAAAACCAAAGCACAGATTTTGTTTTCTTGTGTAATTGTTTTTAAATAAATGATAGATAAATGCAAACTTAACATTCATATATAGAACCTTAATGTCAAATACTACAAAACAAAATAAAATTGTTGAAACATCAATTACATAAGCAGCTTTTGTTAATTACTTTTATTATGTGATTAACTGCCACATAAACATAAAAGATTATGATATGTTACATGCTGACCTTGGGTAACGTCTTGTATTGTGAAAGCCCTTTTTTGTCGTCACGAACATGACAATATACTATCGAATGCTATTATAAATTCTCGATCACTACTAGAGTTTTAATTGTTTTTGTACTTTGCCATTTCATCCATATCGCGTGATAAGTAAGCCAAGCTTTACCAATGTAGTACGAAGGGCATAATTTTCTTTAATATGGTAGGTAATATTTTACAAAAAAAAAATACAAGAATGGGCTGTATTTGTAATGTTTTATTACTCCTATTAAACATGCAATATGTGCATTTAGGAATGATATATATAATTGCTACAAATCGTATGTATGTTGTGACTGTTCCTAAATTACCCTAGGCTGATTAAATTTTCTTTTTTCCTAAATCTTAATAATATTAGTATTAAGGTAGGTTTCCCCCGATTTTTAGCAGGTGTCTGTGAGACAAGAACTCTGATCACAAAACTAAAGAGAGCATGGTTATAAAAGTTTATTTATACTAAAGCGTTATTTCTAACAACATTCAAATCCAAATATTACTACAACATAACAGCTCGTATCAGTTTGTTAGTCTCGAATTCTAAAATCAGCAAAACAATGTTTTGCTGGCTTAGGTACTTATAACTTGTTATATTTAGGAACGTTATCAAATATCGATCACAAGCATTGCAAGTAAGTATAATTAAAGCAATGGCCTTGTCGGTAGAAATGCTGAATCAATTGCAGGGTTTTTGCAGAAAAGAGCCAACTATTGAGCTTTCTAATAGCTGATGTGTAGCAGAAGTTATATCGCTGAGATTAAAACATAATTCTGAAAATATTTGTCTCTTCAGCACACAAATAAATGGGTTTCTTTCTCTGTCTTAATAACTTTTCTCGTTTTCTCCACATACTTCACAGTCTTCGTAATTCCATATTCCAAGCAGTTTTTAGACATTCAAAATCCACCTTCATTAAAAGGCTAAAAACTATTCATTCTTACAAAAAGCTTTGTTTACAAAATAACAAATAAAATAACATAATTATCTATTAACAAATTACTTCTAAGTGATACGTTCGTAAAATTAACTTATTTACATCAATGGTTTACAATTACTAACCGCGTGAAAATTAAATTGTTGTTTTTACCCGGCCCGATAACCTTGGTTTAGTACGAAGTTCAAGGTTGATATCGTCAGGTCACGTAATTGCGTAGATCGTAGGCAGTGGACGAAAAAGCCAGTTTCAGTGTGGAATGGAACTAAAATAGCTAGAATTCTTTTAAGATTTTATTTACATTTTAATTTAAAGCTCTTTAAAAGGATTTAAGGCAATTGCGATTGAATTAGTCATCACGTTGGTTGTGTGACTAATTTAATTGTTTAAAACCAAACGATAATAGTTTGAGGTCACAACTCATTGAATAATTAATAAATCGATCAATCTATCACTATGTTTTGTCATTGAACCTAAAATGTGAAATTGTGCCTAATAAATAATAAGCTTAATCGTCGTAACGTGGGTTTTTATATCAAAGAGATTTTATCACGAATAGGTAACATTGTGTCATAAGAAAAAACTTGATACTTTATTTTAGGTATAATTATTGTTCTTGCCATTATTAATAAATTACGGTCTTTTTCAATAACTTACTACCCGGTTTCGGTAGGTTGCTATCTCTGTGTGTTTGTCATTTTGGTTACTGGACGGTTAGAAACATAACGTCACAGAAAAGCTTTCTTTGATATTTCTATGAATAAAGTGACAGGTAGGTGACGCGGATAGGATATTTTTTGTTTATAGAAACACCGATAGCTACGGAAAAAGGCACATTAACCAACAGTTATACGTAAGTAAGTTATAGAAAACGGCCGTTAGTTTCAAATACTTACTTATTTACCGATATTATTGTGCGTTTTTGTAGTGAGAAATTATGAGTGTAGATAACAACTTTAAGTTTGTGAATACTTGAAATTAGGTATAGTTCGTAGAAGTTTAATAACTCGCCTGTTGTTTTCAGACTCCTGAAAAATTTCATACAAAAGAGGAAATCCTGTCGACGACGTCAAAGACGACGCCACACTTACGGTTACTAACTGCTGACAACAACTCACTATAGTTGGTGCCAGTTAACATGAGAATAGCGGTCATTGCCCTTTCCCTAATATCTCTTCGTACAAAACAAAACAAATAAACCATGTATCGTTTTTCATTACAAAAAATGTTGAAGATCACGATAGATGACGATTCAAGACTTGAACTTATTTTTGGTTTTCAAAGTTTAATAAATGTAGGAGGGTCAATGACCGCTATTCTCATCTTAACTGGCACCAACTGGCCCCTGGGTTCGGAGGGATACAATTCCAGGTATTTCCCCCAAGAGTTTTCCTTCACGAAGTTGTTGTAAATGGATTGATTTAGGAGGTGGATGGCTTTTTGATACGCAGATTGTGAATCGGGAAAATCGATATTTAAAAAAAGTTAATTTGTGTTTTCATGATTACAAATAGGGAAATATTGCATGAAAAAATTATATGTGTCGGAGCAGTACCGAATCGGAACTAACTCGTATCTACGTGGTGTCTTAAATTGCAATGAAAGGGTTAATGACTATATAACCTCTATGAGATTTAAAATGTCATCTCATATAACATAGACGCAAGATTGTTTAACGAGATGCAGAGCACGTTAGATTTAATGCATTCCATTTTCACTATGATTTTTTTTTAATACACTTCCTCGAAAACGGGTTCTTATCGCACTACGAATAGGTTCAACATGCAATATATTTCACACGCGTGCGTTTTCTTCATTTTCATTTTTGGGAAAAGAAAATCACATGTAACGTATACTTATGCGGAGTTCAAATCGGTGTTATGCCTATAGTCGGAGGTGAACGTTTATTTTTTAATTTCGGCAAAGCAATGTGCGTCTTTACGGCGTAAATATTTTTGAATATTCAAATTGTGTTTATAAATAGAATATCATATATAAACATGATTATTAAAAACTAATATTTACTTTTGTAAACAAATTAACATTTAATTGTGTTATAAATTAATTAAAAAAAAATTTTTGACTGTTAAACGGCTTCATACCTTTGCTTCTCCTTCAACCTAGCGAAAGAAAAGCGCGGTAAAAAAAATAGTACATTTTGATACAAGTGGAGAAAGTTTTATATTGCATTCGAGGTGGAATTAACACACTAGCCGTAGGCGAGAGTGTTTTTGAGCCGAGAACTGCAATAACAAATGTCCACGCGTATCAAACGACGTTTTTCAATACGGTTTTGAAGAAATAAAATAAAAGGATAAAAACCCATTTTCTTGGAACTGAATTGCAAATTATTTTTCAATACACTTTCTCGGTAAAACTGGTCCATAACGCACTACGATTAGGTACAACATACAATGTACAAATGCACGCGTGTGAAATACACGCGTGCGTTTTTTTCCATTTTCCCGCACGTGTGCGGGCATGAAAATTGCCACAGATAAAGAACTATACCTATACTTAGTCCAAATTGGTTCAATGCCTATAGTCTGAGGTGTATTTTTTTTTAATTTCGGCAAAGCACTATGCGCCTTTACGGCATAAATATTTTTTGTTTATTAAAATTGTGTTTTTATATGAAATATCATAGATAAACATGATTATTAAAAACTAATAGGTATTTTTATACACCAATTAAAATTTATTTGTGTTCTAAATTCAAATTATATATTTAAAAAAAACTATTTTTTGTATTAGGCTGTTTAGTAGCTTCATACCTTTGCTTCTCCTTCAACCTGGCGAAAGTAAAGCGCGGAAAAAAACGAAATTAAAATCATAGTTTCATAGTAATTCATGCAATGATATTCTATTAAACAGATAATTATGTTGTGAGCGCGCAATCTTGATGACTCGAAAACGGGCCAATTGGCCTGTTTTGGCTTTATTCTGCGTCACTGCGTGTTATGTGAGCTGGCGCTGCTGCGCGGCACACTTTTTTCAGTGGTTTTGTAGGTGTATAACATATCTGTTTGTTAGAATATCATTGAATTCATGACAAAAATATTTTTCGTTCTAATAATTTATTTCGTCAAAAGTGTATTGAAAAACGTCGTTTGATACACGTGGACATTTGTTATTGCAGTTTTCGGCTTAAAAACACCCTCGCTTAAGCGCGGCACACTTTTTCAGTGGTTTTGTAGGTGTATAACATATCTGTTTGTTAAAATATCATTGAATTCATGACAAAAATATTTTTCGTTCTTATAATTTATTTCGTCAAAAGTGTATTGAAAAACGTCGTTTGATACACGTGGACATTTGTTATTGCAGTTCTCGGCTTAAAAACACCCTCGCTTAAGGCTCGGGAGTTAATTCCGCCTCGGATGCAATAACAAACTTTTTCCACTTGTATTAAAATGTACTATGCTTTTACAAAAATACATTTATTTGTGTCATAAATTCAAAATTATTTGAATTTTCTATTTTTAATATTAGACTGTTTTGTGGCTTTATAACTTTGCTTCTCCTGCTACCTGCGAAGGCAAAGCGCGGGGAAAAAAGCAAATTATAAAGAGACTAATACTAATATTATAAAGAGGAAAGATTAGATTTTTTGTTTGTTTGTGTGTTTGTTACGATTTACCTCTAAAACTACGCGACCGATTTTAAAAATGTTTTCACCATTAAAAAGCCACGTCTTTACTGAGTAACATAGGCTATATTTTATCCCCGTACTCCCACGGGAACTGAAACTACGCGGGTGAAACAGCGTGATGTCCGCTAGTAATATTATAAAGAGAAAATATTTGATTTTTTGTTTGTGTGTTTGTCACAATTTAACACAAGAACTACTCAATTGATTTTAAAAATTCTTTCATCATAAGCTACATCTTTACCAAGCAACCTAAGTTATACATTATATTGATATCATGCAAATAAGCAGAGCTATCACAATTTTCACGGACGAAGTCGCGGGCGAAGTGATATTGTTTATATTTTTCATTATTATGTATTATCGATCCGCCCCGGCTTCGCTCGGGACCAATTTAGAACAAAAAAGAAGTGCGCTTACTATAAAATTATTTCGTAATGCGGTTGGGTGCCTATATTTTCCAATAATTCAATTTTTTTGGGTGGTAAAATCTAATAAAATCAAAAAATCAAAGCATTTATTTCAAGTAAGCCAGTTACAGGCACTTTTAAATGGTTTAGGACAAATACGTTCTAAAATAAATTTATTTATTTATTATCTCATCATCACTATCGTTACAGGAATGTCCTAATTCAATAGTGAGGCCATAATTACAATTTATTATATTTCATAACATATTCTGTACATAGTTATTTTTGTGAACTCACTCAGAGGACAAGTAAACAGATCTATGCTGTCTGCTACGTCATTAAGTACACGTAAGGTACGCGTTATAGGGGCTTTACTCAGTAGATAGGTCCTACTACTGGGAATCGCCAATAGACGTGGCCGTCGCCTTCGCAATACATAATTGTCGGGCACATACAGGTTTATTTCTTTCAATATACCTGGGTTTGAAGTCTTGCCACACAATAATTGAAAAAAATAATTTAAATATTGAAGATAATCTATATAGATTCACACCATACACCCTAAATAAGCTTCTAAAATAATGCATTACTTTTTACGCAAAACTTAAAAGATTAAAATGGTTAAAGTGACCAATACAACTGTTACACTGCGACCCCATTTGTTTCGCTGAAAATGCTAAAAATTTGCTAAATTTTTCAATTAAACGATAAACTGTAAAGGGCCATATTATCTATATTAAATGCACAATGTATTTAAGGTAGGTACTGAATTGGATAAGGATTAATGCTGTATTGCTTTAAAATCGCATCGTAAAGAAGCCATTATTTCTCGTAAAAAGTAAAGGATAAAAAATGGTTATTGTGGGTTATCCCTAAGAGATAGACATATACCATTAAGAACTTTTTGTAGACCTTTTTAAGGTGTACAATACTGTACTACATTATTTTGATCTATCTCGTAGGGTTCAGCCAGCGTTTGCAGTGTAAGCGCAAAAAATGTGTTTATTTACGACATTACATAAGAAACCTCTAAAATTATCAGTATTTCTCTACTGTATTATGCATGTTATATACATATAAACCTTCCTCTTGAATCATTCTATCTATTGAAAAAACCCGCATCAAAATCCGTTTCGTAGTTTTAAAGATCTAAGCATACATAGGGACAGACAGACAGACAGCGAGAAGTGACTTTGTTTTATACTATGTATTGATATTGATTGTGCACGTCATGTCCCTGCGTCATTTTTTTTTCTTTCTATCTTTCTTCATAAATACGTCAATTTTAAAATAAAATAAAAACTGGCGGCCTGTAAAGTCGGTTTACGGACGATAATTTCATACCCCTTTTCATCACCTTAAGGATTGAAATTCTAACAACATCGTTGCGTTGGCGTCCAACCATACGCCTAGATAATACATTTTGTAAATTTTACTTCGAAAATTAAGGACTTTCCTTCTATACACAACTTTATCCCATTTTTTAACTCTTTGGGGGTTAGAACTATCAAAAACGCTGAGACAAGTATAAATTAATTTTCAATCGTCAGCCTTAACACAAAATTTTAAGATCCTAACTTTAAAACTGTCGGACTTTCATACAAACTTTCATCCCTTGTTTAACTCCCTTAGGGGTTGAATTTCGAAAAATCCTTCCTTATTCCTTGTCTACATTATAAAGGGAACCACTGTGCAAAATTTCAATTTTCTAGGTCCAAGGGTTTTGTTTGGGTGTTGATCGCGGCGCGCGTAATGGTGTGACACTTATACGATAATTTTAAGACGTCAAAATACTCGTTTCTAATATTTTCATAAAAAAAAAAAATAATACCAGCCTATTACTGTCCCCCTGCTGAGCAAATGCCTCTTCATTTTTAAGAATTTATTTGAATCTATGGATGATACTGATTGTACTTGTTGCAAAACAGTTTAACAAAAATGCTGTAGGATAATAGGGTAGTTGACACCATAAAACAATAATTCCAAGACAATAAATCTCAAAAAAAAAAACTTTATTTTGGTTATTTTTTTTTATTTTTTTTTCAAATAAATGCCAAATTCTATTTTTGGTTGCTTTAAAATCAATAAATAATGACGTCACAGCGTGCTATTGCCATACAAAATCTATGAGAGAAAAATCGACGTACCTATTTACGTCACTTCTACACTGAGCTTGTGCTGGGGCCTCAGTTCTCGGCTCCATAACACGTGAATTCCATCTGGGCTCAACTGGGCTGTAATGACAAAGTTTCCCCACTAGTATGCAAATAATAGTACATTGTTCACCGAGAGGAGAAAGTGACCGATTACCGTCGAGGGTCTCGTTTGAAGCCCGAGCCGTAGGCGAGGGCTTTAAAACACCCGAGATCGGGAATCGCACTTTCTCTCGAGTGATACATAGTGCTTTATACTACACCTACGAGGAAAATAAAAAACGAAATCTTTACTAATTGAAATTTCTACG
This sequence comes from Xestia xanthographa, assembly GCA_905147715.2. NCBI lineage: Eukaryota > Metazoa > Arthropoda > Insecta > Lepidoptera > Noctuidae > Xestia > Xestia xanthographa. Next base: position 16,380,006 of record LR990647.1, on the reverse strand, counting down.
AAAACTGAATCCTCAAACAACACACAAATTGGAAATGGCGCCAATGGCGTCTGCAATTTTCACATGTTCTTTTTTCAAATTGTTTATCCTGCCGCCGCAGGGTCGCACTGCCAGCCCGACACCATCCAACACACAGCTAGTGGCCAGTGTCATTTTGCGAACTTGGAGATAAAAACTCACTGTAAAAACTTTTTGGCTTTTGATATTTAGGTTACCGGCGCTTAGTCTTACCCAAAATTAAAAAAGAAAAACCACGTAAGAAATGGAGTTTCATACACTTTTCTCCCCCGCTCAGATGCGTTTTCTCCCCGCATATTTGTTCGATATGCAATGACGTACTTTCTACCGTAAATTTGATAAAGTATCAAGGTACTTTCCAAGCAGGTGTAGTATAAACTATTTTTATACGTCATTTTTTAGGGTTCCGTAGTCCTGACAAGGAACCCTTATAGTTTCGTCATGTCCGTCTGTCCGTCCGGCCGTCCGAGGTTTTACTCAGAGAGTGTAATTTTGTTGTGTTTTTTTTTGTTTTAATATGTTAAACTATGAGTATGAGTTTGACATATGTCGCAGAGATCAAGCTATCTTTTGTGAAGTATAGAAAGCTGAAATTTTGTATAGGTGTTTCGCCGACAAAATGGTAAAATAAAATTTTGGAAAATATATTTTTTTAGGGTAGTTCCACTAATGTGAAGTGGGTATACATTTTTTTCGTCGTCTATCCCATCGTGTGTGGTATCGTTGAATAGGTCTTTTAAAATGGCTTAGGGGTTGCTAATACTATTTTTCGATTTAATGCTCCATTTACTTAATATTAAACTTCAAAGTACAAATATTTGTTCCAGTAGGGCGTCCCCCCCTCTCTAAAAGCTAAACTGCTGGCTTGAAAAATCTGGAAATTTTCATGATGATAGTACATTTCATGAATTTTAAAGGGAAATTATAGCGGTTAAGATAACTTTATTAGTTTAGCAGTAATAGTCATTGAACTTGGGTGTTGAATAATTTTGTACCAAATACAAAAATCCTTAGAATAAATCCTCTAAAGTGACTAAGATGAAGTATTTGCTGTAGTTGCTAAACTGACAGGTCTAATTATTATGTTTTTTTTTTTATTATTAACGGGCTACTACGGAACCCTACACTGCGCGTGGCCCGATACGTACTTGGCCGGTTTTTTTAGGGTTTTACTTGAGTCGCTGGTTTCGAATTTTTCGTCAACTGTTGTAGTTGGTGAACCCGTTGTCAAGAACGACTTAAGCTTTGATAGTCGATTAATTGAATCTGTTGGTCTTCTCTGGTTGCGAAATCGAGAATCGTTTTCAACTGACAGCTGTCAAATTATAAAAAAAAATAGTCCATTTTTCTATTGAACCATGTTCCAACCTTCTATATAGCCACGATGTAAAATTGAAATAACATACAATTATGTATTAATAAAAGAATATATATTTTTTAAATAACTTTATTATAATTAAGTTTCAACTATTTCTTTAAAATAACATAGATTTGGGCAAAATATTTACCATTTTTTCGATGATGAAAATGAAATAGGTAATGGCTGAATAGCTGGCCGGCCACAAAAAAAAAACGCAAGATAGGCGGGAAAGCGGTCTTCCGTGGTCCGATCCTCGTTTGTTGATTGAATGTTTTTATTTTTAATTTCCTTGTATTCGTAATGTAAAGCACAGTGTTTACCTCGGGTTAAAGACTTATTATAACAATGTACTATTTATGGTAATTATGACATCTACTTGGGCTTACGATAAGTTTCCACCAACTTGTTACACTTACACCCCACAGACACGCACTACACTCACATACAACACTCCCGCATGCACAACTTAAACACTTCCCTATTTAAATTTTTACTATTTACTACTTTAATTGTTTATTTTTTTATTTGTTTTCTCTGTACTGGAACGCTGGGAGGTGGGCGTTAATAGCTGCGCTGCGACACAGTTTTGTAACTTATGTATCTATTTACGTGCGCAATCACTTTGTAAAATGTGTTTTTGTTCTAATAAAGATTTATTATTATTTTCGAAAGTCTTTTTTTCTTCTTAGCCCTTAGACTGGATTTTAACTACATTTACGGGCCAAAGCCAAAGTAAATGCAGCGTGTAGCATTGAGCTAAGTAATAGCTCAATGGCGTGTGGTTTGTTAGTTTGATGAATGTTTATGTGTTTTGATGAGGTCCTATCTCGGTCTCCTCTATGTTTTGATGAGGTCCTATCTCGCTCTCCTCTATCTGTGTTTTGATGAGGTCCTATCTCGCTCTCCTCTATCTGTGTTTTGATGAGGTCCTATCTCGGTCTCCTCTATGTTTTGATGAGGTCCTATCTCGCTCTCCTCTATCTGTGTTTTGATGAGGTCCTATCTCGCTCTCCTCTATCTGTGTTTTGATGAGGTCCTATCTCGCTCTCCTCTATGTTTTGATGAGGTCCTATCTCGCTCTCCTCTATCTGTGTTTTGATGAGGTCCTATCTCGCTCTCCTCTATCTGTGTTTTGATGAGGTCCTATCTCGCTCTCCTCTATGTTTTGATGAGGTCCTATCTCGCTCTCCTCTATCTGTGTTTTGATGAGGTCCTATCTCGCTCTCCTCTATCTGTGTTTTGATGAGGTCCTATCTCGCTCTCCTCTATGTTTTGATGAGGTCCTATCTCGCTCTCCTCTATCTGTGTTTTGATGAGGTCCTATCTCGCTCTCCTCTATCTGTGTTTTGATGAGGTCCTATCTCGCTCTCCTCTATCTGTGTTTTGATGAGGTCCTATCTCGCTCTCCTCTATGTTTTGATGAGGTCCTATCTCGCTCTCCTCTATCTGTGTTTTGATGAGGTCCTATCTCGCTCTCCTCTATCTGTGTTTTGATGAGGTCCTATCTCGCTCTCCTCTATGTTTTGATGAGGTCCTATCTCGCTCTCCTCTATCTGTGTTTTGATGAGGTCCTATCTCGCTCTCCTCTGTGTTTTGATGAGGTCCTATCTCGCTCTCCTCTATCTGTGTTTTGATGAGGTCCTATCTCGCTCTCCTCTATCTGCATGAACTTCCTAGCAGCTTTTTGCAGTGTAATGTAGAGGGTTTCTTTAAGGTCCAATAAATTTAAGCTATGGATGCTACGGATTACCGCTGTTGTGGAAAGGACTACTGGAACTACATATACTTTTCCTTGTCGCCAAATTCTAGTAACTTCTTCTTTGAGTTCTGCGTATTTACTATTTTTTTCAGTGATTGTTTTCTGTATGTTGTGCGTGTTGGGGACTGCGATGTCTATCAGGTATGTAACTTTATTTATTTTGTCCTGTAGGATTATATCCGGTCTGTTGTAGTGGATCGTCCTTTCAGTCAGAATAGCGCGATCGTAGTAGAGCTATGTGTTGTGTTTTCTAGGGTAGTTTCGGGTTTATAATTGTAGTAAGGAGTGTTGGTACTTTGAGTGAGTGTGTGTTTGAGTGCCAGTTTTTGGTGAATGACATTGGCTTCTTGATTGTGCCTGTGAGTGTACTCTGTCTGCGTGAGAGTTGTGCATGCTCCTGTTATATGCTGGATGGTTTCTGGATGGACGTGACATTTGCGACATTTGTCATTAGTTACTGTAGGATCTTAGATTATGTATTTTCTGTAGTTTTTGTGTTAATTATCTGGTCTTGAATTGCTATTATAAATTCGGTTTCTGGAAATAAGTTGCCTATTTTTAGCCACTTATTTGACGCTAATTATTATTATGTTATTAGCAAGTTACATTTTTGAAAGCAACATAAAATTGGCTCTTTTCTTCCGGGTCCATCACAAGCTGAAGCTAGTGTAAATGTTTAATGATGGTGTTTTGTATTTTGCTGTATCAATCGATATCAATGCAAGTAGGGAGTAATAGTAGAGTAATAAATCAGACAAATCGACCAAAAAAACGATTAGGGTGAGTGTTTCATTGTCTCAAGTATGCGAGCGAGTAATCGTTTTCATTAGCTCAACGAACTGACGAGAGTGGAGAGAGACCGCCGATGGGAGCGTAGCAAAAAGCGTGGTGCGTGGCGAGCCGGATACGGGTTCCCGTTGCAGCGAGAGGTGCGGGCAGGGGGGGGGGGGGGGGCGGTGCGGGGCGCGGGCACGGGAATGCATCGGGACGTTGACTGTCTGGGCCCTGGCTGCGTTATCTGCAGTTGCCCTTTCGTACGATGCACCGTAACCCTCCTTCCACCCTTAATGTGGGGGCCACCAGACTACTGCAGCCCCCTCTTTTCTAGAATTTGCTATTGACCTGAAATAAGAAAGTAAACATGTTTTGGCGGGGTCGATGAACTTTATTCGATTAGATAGGTACAAGTTAATCCTGTTAGAGATATAAGAAGCTTAATTATGTTGTGCTTATTATTATCACCCAACTTATATGGAGTAGGTACGTAATACTCATACACGTGCCATCTTTAAGCTTAAGGATAACCCTGCTTTCTAAGTAATTAACCGATTACCTATACTTTGAATTTCACAACATAATAACACCACATTATATTATACCAAGAGTAGGTATAAAGTTAACATTGAAAGTTATAATTGTAGCTTACAATAATGACAAGCTAGGCAGAGCAGTGAGCGATGCGCGCTGGTCAGAGTCGAGGCTGCGTGATAACGATAGCAATAAGTAATGGCCGACAAGCCTTGAACCTGCAGTGTAAGGACCTTCACAATGTCTCGTTCATTGTTTATTGAGCATTGTTATATGACCAGTTTATTTAAATACAGTTGTATTGATTGTTCTTAGATGTACTAGTTAGTTCTTCATGTTGGTCATCGTTGTAGCTATGCTTTAGTTTGCTCTGATTTTAACCACCAAAGAGACATAATTTTTGCACAAAATTATAGTCAAGTCAAAGGGCGTTTTCTTTTCAAATACCTATTGAATTCTATTAGTAACTTTATTTAATAAAACATAATGATTATGTAAATAGGACGGGAACCGATCACTTTTCCGATTTTTTTTTGTTCGAATTTCATTTTACCGAAAACTAATGACCGACGTCTTTTTTGTTATATATGCATTATTTGACATATTTTTAGATCATCGAAGTATCATGTTTATGTATTATTTTACCGAACTATATTTCGCCGATTTTCAAAATAACTTTTTGTTATTGGCCGAAGCCTCTTTTGAACTTTTTTCATCTGTTAAATGATTTATTTAATGTTCACCACACGGAAACAACATTGTTACGGAATATTATTTGGTCACAAATATATAGCCGGTCACTTGGTAGCATTTGTTAAAATAGTGTAATTGAAAGTCAATATGTTGTGCTACAAAATTTAGTGATAGAAACAAATCGCTGCAAAACCGACTTCACGCAGTCTTGTCTGCCTTACCCCTAGAGTGTAATTTAAACCCGCGTAGGCGCGGAGGTGTTGGGTGGCCTGCGAGCTGAGGAGCAGGTGGATTGAAGACCCGCCGCCGCGGCTGAAGCAAGCTGAAGCTCCAGAGCCGTGACAGAAACAATGCTTGCTGCATGTTACATGCCTGCCTGCATGTTGCATGCTTGTTTGCACGTGCAAGTGGTATAATGAATGTTCGAAAACATAATACTTCGAACAAATGTTATTTCGGCTAAGTGTTCATCATCATCATATTAAAAACCAGGGCCGTCCTAAAGCTCGTCAGGGTCGCGGGAAACACCTGGATCAGGGACGCACAGACTGTGGTGGAAAAAAGGGGAGGCCTATTACCAGCAGTGGGTGATTCCGGGCTGATTTATGATGATGATGATGAGGTGGCATAACTATGATTAGAATCATTAGCTGGCTGTACCTCATTGGTCTAGTGGTCTTAAGAGCGACCGCTGAGCATGAGATTCTGGGTTCGATCGGGCAGAAATTGGATTCGTGCGTGCCCGATTGATTGCAATAGGCTAGGCCCTCTATAACATGAGACAAACATATAACTGGTGAAATGTGGGTGATGGGTGTAGGTACTATTAGGTACACCTCTGCCTAACCGTTCGGGGATTACAGGCGTGATGGTATTATTTATTTAAACAGTAAATATTTTTTTTAAAAGTAGAAAGGAACAGAAAATAGTACAAAGGTGAAGCTTATTTCTAAAGAAATCTCTTCCAGCATACCTGCGAGGCTGCGAAAGGAGATACTAAAAAAGAGATGTAGACATAGTGTGTTAATAAAATAGAGAAGAAAATGGAATACATAAAACAGATGACTATTTTAAATATAATCTACAATACATACATACCTACTCATAAATACAAAGAAAACAAATAACAGTAAGTACATAAATACAATACAATAATAAATAATATTAAATTATGACGAAATGGATAGGTAATGTTCTTTCACTCTTTTCTTGCAAACTTCAACAGTTTGGCAGTCCCAAAACCGGATTCTTGTCGCATTATGTTATGTTATTAGCTTATTTTTCATTTTTTTAAATCAAATATTAACAACTTATTTATTAAATTAATAGTTACTATTGATCCACTCTAAGGGCTACTGCGTTCTACGGCCCACGCCCCAACGGCCAACTTAAACGTTCATTGCTCCGTTTGATTCCAAGACGTCCTTCAAAAGTAGTTAGAAATTAGAAAAATAAAAAAATTACCGAAATCGTGCAATTATTAGCAATTTCACAAGAACTTCTATGAACCTCTTAAGACAGAAGAGGTCTCAAGGTTATTGTCGCGGTAAAACCTTTATTGTGGTATTCGCGCAATAAACTTTCGTTTAGTATAGAAAGTAAATGCTGTAAATATAGATATTATAGTCTAGAAAAGTTGGTTTCGACTTGAGTTGACTATTAACTAACGAACACATTTCAAGGACTTACGGATTTTTGCCCCTAAACTGAGGCGGCGACACGCAAACCAATTTCATTTACTCAGACGTTTATTTAACAAAACTGTAAATCTAGAAATCTAATTTGAAGCTTAATGTATGGCCAGATTTTTTTAAACACATCGTCTTCTGATTCCCATTTTAATAAATGGTCCGATGAATATATTAGTCCACTTCCTCCTAAGATACACGCCCAAACTTTTTGCGTAAACTGTTTATTTGATAACCCAACACGGTTTCAAAGTGCTCAAAGCTCGGTTTATTCAATTTTATGTGCGGTTGCATCCATTCCTAGCGATAAACAAACTTTTGTAAAGGGATTACTGAGGGCCGAGCGACCTTGGAGATCGTGTCCTCGGCCCGTGTCAACGACAGTGAAGACTTCGGCCTCGGCGTGTGCTGAATACCACCTCCCTCCACACCCGCTACCTCCTCACCACCACGCCCCAACCCAATAAAACTGATTTCCAAAATTTTCATGAGCTTAAAATTTATACGAGTACAGTAATAAATACATTTTTTTGTTCCAGTTGAGACAAATTAGAATCAGTTTTGCCGACCATAGTTCTATAAATCATTGTCATCTTAAAATACAGTAATCTTATCATTCATAATTTCTGCTTAACCCCATAGGGAAAAGGGATGAATCTATGTATGTATCTAATCCAATCATCAACTCTAGAGCTATGGACGAGTATGTTTGTCAAACCAATTTCGAAATATTAATTTTCATTTCGGTATCGTTTTCCTTTGTTTTTAATTTTCCATTATTTTAGATTATATCGCAATTAACCCTTCTGGTACGCTTTTAGGCTTTACCCAACTCGTGCCACACAGCCTATTTGGTCGAGATTTGTGCGTGAGATATGGCATTTTACGAAATAATAGGGCAATGTTTATTTACAAAGTGGTATATAGTTGAGGTAGTGTTGCAGGGTTGAGTGCGATGCGGTGGCCGGGGGTAGTGAATCCGAGGGCGTCGACTGGCACCCAGAGCCCGACATTGGCGTACCCTTACGAGGGCATTCCACCGCTGCACTTCTCAAGGTTCCAAGCTTTAAATATATCAAATTATATGAACAGATCAACCAAAAATAACTGTACTGAACAACATTGCGGCATTAAAATAAATTGATTGTCAAAACAAGTCATGTAGGGTAATCTTGTGATTTTAAATATTTTTTAAGAAGTTCTCGTGGGATATGTTTGAATGACATAGAAATATGGCTTTGATTTCAACGTATTTGCCAATTATTATAACTGGAGCAGCTCGTCTGCAAAAATATATATATGACAATGTGAAGGGGTGGAGTCGCGTAAATTAGTGCAATGGACTTGTTATGTCTGGGAGAAGAAATACACGAGAATGTCCCGACGTTGCATATTGATCGCCAGGACCGCGACGCCGCCGGGTGCCGCTGCAGGCTGCAGTCACACCGACGGTATGCATGCCAGACTCTACGGGCATTAATTGGAGCATCAATCATTATCATGTATAACTTTTATTTTATAGCTAAATAAAAGAGGCATACCGTGGGAATAAATATAATATATTGACGTTTAATCTCTATTTTATTACATAAGAAAATATGCAAACATAAGATATATGCGACAGGTGAGTTTTCCTTATTACCATTATTACACTCTTTTTTGTAAAGAAGCCAGTATTCTCACACACATAGCAGCTCACAGTCACATAGCAAATAAATATGTACACAAGTTTCGAAGGAGTTTGTAATAGGAAAACTTGAAAAGGCTTTACTCTTCGACGATGACAAGACGATGACTGACTCCGACGCGCGACGCAGTCAGCATAGTATAAATAAATAACATATTGTTAGGAAGAAATGAGGTTTTACGTAGTACCTATTATGAAGAAATGAGGTTGTACGCAGCAGTCAGCACATGTTACTTCTAAGGAAAAGAGTGACAGACCATCGCTGTTGGGAATATCGCTCAAAGGACCGTAAGATTTATATTTTCCTATTTTGTGTACTTGATATTTTTATAAACAATTGCGTGTTGATTGAGTTCGTTTATTTATTATGTATTTATTTATTTTACTATTTATGTACTATCGGAGTCTTTTCCGCCTGACCATTTTAATTTTTTTTCGCTTAAATCATGCGGAGGCGCCGAGCCACACCCCCTTGAAGTTTGGGCCTATTAGGAAAGCGTCAACTTTTGCGCGCCAAATAACAATAACTCTCGTTTGGCGTGCGTCGTCAATGCGCTCGGCCGATTCGATATCTTTTCATTCATTTTTTCTACACAAAGTCAACGGGGCGGGGCTAGAGAGCGTTTTTATGTTGCGAGTGCAAGCAAAAATAAGCTTAGTGGTGGTCAGGCGGGAGTGTCCTCGATAGTACAACAGAGGAAAATACATTAAAAATATGAGTACACAGGAACGTTCGTTCGTTATGATGTATGACGGTTTAAGTTAGTTTCAGGGTTGATATTTTGTACCAAGTTAGATTAAACGGTTGTATTCATTATTTTGTGTACCTCGTTGTCTTATTTTAAGTATCTTCGCTTCTGTTTGCTAAAAATATTATATCGAGAAGATACGTTTTGTTGTTGCAATTATGATATAATTTACGTTTTTAGGTCAACTAGTGATTAATTCACTCCAGGCACACCACTTTAAATATTAAAAAAAAAGAAATTACTTACGAGCTATCGTAAGTACCTAATTTTTTTTTTTTGTTCTGTACTAATTGATTTTTATGACATTGAAGTGACTATAAAAAGGGAAAAAAATAACATTTTATTAAATACCGGATTAAGACTCTTTACGGCACTTCCTTTAAACAACACGTGGGTTCTATTGTCTCTGTAACGCATCCATCAAATAGCCTTGATATTGCTTTGTCTTTGGCACATAATAGCATAAAGATAAGATAATAGGCTTGTGTCCTGAAAAAATCTAATTAGTCCGTCAGGACCATCAGTTAGATTTAAAAAAAATATTTGACACATATTTTTTCTTTTGTTACGTAGATCAAAATTGACAAAGATACGACGCTTTTAAAATTCTCAATACGTCACGCCGTGCTATAATTTTTAGTTGTGACGTCACGAGCCCCCACTCCCGAGTTTTGACGCGTTCTAACTTTGTCAATATTCATTGATTTACAAAAACAAAAAATACGTGTCCATTATTTTCCAATACTCTAACTGAACGACTAAATAGATATACAATTTATTGATGGTGGAAACTAGCCTATTCTTTTTGGTTATCTACAAAAAACATTTTTTTTTTCGTAATTAAATCTTGATATTGGGTTGTGCAAGTTTTATGTATACAAACTACTAGAGAGTGTTGACGTTCTGGGTCATATAGCGTAGACCAGGGGGCCGAATCCGCTATTACAATAGTGTCACAATGGTCTATCATTGATTTCATAATTGTTGATTTTGAGAAGTTTGGTAATTTCAAAGACCTTATACTTAAACTAGACAGTGTACCAAAAATTTTTGTTTAGCTAAAATGAGATCTGTTACCTTACTCATAGGACAGCCGCTAGCTAAAAGCGGTCCGGGCGAGAGGGCTCCCGCTGGTAGTATGTCCTTGTCTGACATCTTGCCAGCTCAACTAACCATAGGGTTTGGTAGAAGTGGTAGAAAATTAAATATTATTATTTTTTATGTTTTACCGAAACGAACAATTCTTAAACAATAAAACATATATCAATATTTTTATAGTCCATATAATTAATAATCAGTTCATAGTATTACAAAAAAAAACCGGCCAAGTGCGAGTTGGACTCGCGCACGAAGGGTTCCGTACCTTATCTATACAAAATTAGACAAAACGTAAAAAAATAACGTTTGTTGTATGGGAGCCCCCCTTAAATATTAATTTTATTATGTTTTTTTAGTATTTGTTGTTATAGCGGCAACAGAAATACATCATCTGTCTGTCTGTTACAATGGTGTCACAATGGTCTATCATTGTGACACCATTGTAATAGCAGACTCGCCCCCCTGGCCATAGAGGCGGTGTAACACAAGCGTATAACCTGCCACAGAAATAATATAGCCCCAGCGGAAAAATCGGCGTAGAAGCAGCGTATTAGAAGTAGCGTAGCAGCAGTGAATATCCCACCCTAGAAGTATCGTAGCAGTAGTGTGGATCCTCCCGTAGAGGCAGCGTAGCAGTAGCGTAGACCCCGCCGCAGAGGCGGCGTAGCAGTACTGAACTCGCTGTAGAAGTAGCGTAGTAAAGACTTCACCGATGAAGTGGCTTAGTAGTCATTTTTTCGCCACCGTAAAGATGGCTTAGCAGTAGCACCGACTCCACTGCAGAAGCGGTGTAAAAGAAGCGTAGAACCCGACGTAGATTCAGCATAAACGTGTTGTCGAGTCCCCATATTGTGGAAGTTGAGCGTAGAGGCAGCCATTTAACTATTGATATTGTGCCGTTTTCAGTTTCATTAAAGGGGGTGCAAAAGTTTTCAAAGTTTTGCTCTAGGAAATACGCTTTTTACATTACAAATAGTAGCATCTAGTGCCACACTAAGCAACGAGACTTGTATCGTGGACACCGGATAATTGATATACTACATATATACTTTTTCTTTGTAAATACATACTTATCTATATCTATACTAATATTATAAAGAGGTAACATTTGTTTGTAAGTTTATATGTTTGTAAGTTTTTATGTAGGGGGTAATCTCCGGAAGTAATGAACCAATTTTAAAAATTGTTTCACTGGTAGAAAACTACATTATTAGTGAGTGCTATAGGCTATATTTTATTCCCGTACTCCCACGGGAACGGGAACTACGCGGGTGAAACCGCGGGACGTCAGCTAATTAAACATATAAACATCCATGACTCGGAAACGAATGTCCATGCTCATCACACACACACATTTTTTCGTACTGTGATTCGAACCCGGGATCCTAAGAACGTAAGGCAGCTTCACGTGTAAAAGTAAGTTGTTTGTTTCAGTCGAATCATTAAAGTCCGTTATTGACTTTCCTACGAAGAAAAAACGGGACCAGTATTATATTTTAGGTTGATATTGGTTATTCAAGGCCTGGTATCGCAAAACATGAAATGTTGTGTTGGTCGGTGTGAGCGCAGGTCGGGGGCTGGCGGCAGCAGGACGCTCGGAGATGTGCGCGCATGCGCGAGCCGCTGCCGCCGCTACCACCCCGCTGCACCCCATCGCGCCGTGTCCTGGTGCCCTTCCATGTCATCCAACTTTCACTCCCGAACACACTAAGCCATAAAAAGCTATCGATAAAAAAGTAATGTAACTTGCAGGCAGCAATTCAATTATTTAAATCGATACTTAACAATAAGCGTATGTTAGTTAATCCTAAAGTCACCCATGAAAACCTATAAATGAATATTACCTTCGCCCCAGGTCGATTAATATTTTGAGCCGATCCAATCGTTCAAGTACATTATAATATGCCTACGTGCTCATGACTGCGAAAGTAATCTACAATCTGCGTAAGTATAAAGATATAAATCGAAATCTAATTAAGGTCATAGGTATATTGAATGTCATCAATTTTTAATGTCAGTTATAAAAAACAAAGATATAACTCGCATAGAAACTCGATAAATAAAAGTAATTTTATCAGGTGTATTAAACATGATTCACGAAATGTTTATTAATTTTCAGCTTAATTAATAACTGCAGTCCTATGAAATGAAGATGTCTAATTACATTCAGGGTCATCAAACTACATCTAGAAAGTAATTATAATGTGGAGTCAATGAAGTTTACGATGCATGAGCTAGAGTACTGTGAGACTGTCGCCAAAATAGTCGTGAACGCTGAATCCGGCCGTGAGCCGCCGGTGGCAGTGACCTCGGCACACCCTGCGACTGCACCGCACCCCCTGCACCCGCCCCGCGCCCCTCCACCCCCGCAACACCCCCTCGCCACCCGTACGCCTAATGCCGCTACACCCTCAGCAACCCTCTGCCGCCCTCTCATGTTTATGTTTCAAAATGCTGTGTTAAATTGCAGAAAATTGAAATGTTTCTACATGCACTTGTTTTCTTTGTATATAGTGAACGTCTGTCCTAGTTCACATGGATTATTTTCAGTTCTGGGTCTTGCTGTTTATTAAATTTTTCCTAAGGTTGTACAAAAATACTGAACTGAAAACACAAAGACATTAAAAATCGATTGAGTTGAACTCATTGGAATGTTCATTGAACTTGGAATTCATGTGTAGGCAGACAAATAGATTTTCTTATTCAGTAACGGTCTACGTGAAAAAAAAGGCGGGTAGAAGATGCTACAGCTATTTTTACTTTTCTTAAAAATAACCAATAACACAAACATAACATCACGCCTATCCCCGAAGGATTAGGCAGACGTGTACTTAATAGTACACCTACATGTCGCCAGTTACGTTTTAGTCTCTTGAAAATAATTACAGGGTATCATCAGTAAATGTAAATTCCTCGTTGGTCACGTACGCAAAATACGCGCTTGGTCGTGGAGTTGCGGACACCAGCCCGTTGTACAATATAATTCCTCGTTGGTCTAGTGGTCGATTCCCAGATGGACAAGGTTTTATCATCTGGAAAATCCTAGGCTGTCCCAAATGCCCAAATGCCCAACGCTAGGGTGCCCGCTAACACAATGTATGTGCCTAAAGCGCCTGTGGGAGTTAACGACCTCGCCAACGCTCCCGAAAAGAAGCCCGTGCCTGAAAAGGCATCTAACCGGGCTGATGATGATGGTGTGACGGTGCAGACGAAGAAGCGCCGACAAAGAACCAACAAGATCCGGTGCGGCACAGCTCCTATCAGCCCTGTTCGAGCCGCCCAGCCAAACACTCCCGTATATATTTCCTGCCTAATAAACCACTAAGGCCGAGGACATCGTGGAGTACGTGTGCCAAAGGACCAAGTACAGGCCGAGAGTGCAGTTGCTTGAATCGCGCCGCAACGTCAACTTCAAGGCGTTCGTGGTGCGAGTACCTAAATGCTACCTGCACCTCGTCATGGCAGACGACTTTTGTTTTTTAAGTTTATATTCTAACACACATTGTACCATTATAATATATATGTTAGTCTGTAAGGTGTTTATATATGGGACAAAGTAGCCTGAAAATAAGGGTTTATTATTATTATTATAAATGTGTGGAGCTATTGTTCCTCGCACAACAAGGTTAGGTGGACCTTTAGGAGTAAAGATTAATTCGTAGCACATGTGCTACGAAATACGAAAACGTCAAGGATGATGATATGTATATATCAGTTAGAAATGATTGTAGTACTATCTGCAAGATCATCTGAACTGTACTAATTTCGTAAGTGTGGTATCCATCATTAGCAAATTGAGCAAGGATCAAGGCTAAATGGACTAGGAATACAATAGGTAGTATTACGTTAAAAATTATTGACAACAATTATACGGCATCGGATTTCAAAGATGTTAGTTAACTAACTTATAGGACTGAATTACAATAATACGGGATCCCTTAGTTTCGCATAATGTTCTTTTTCCTAATATACTGTGGCATAACTATTTTGCCATAATAATACTTTGCCATATTTTTTTGGCATATAGTTTATGTTGGCATAATTATCTTGAAGGCTAATTTGTTTTGGCATAAATTTAATACGCATAATGATACTAGGCATGATGACTATTAGCATAATAGTATTTAGGCATACAATTAATAGAAATAACGGAAACAAATTTGACTAATTTTGCCTATTGTTATGGTAGCGCTGGCTGAGGCTGGTCGACGAAGTCAGCCAGCAAGCCGAAGATGCGGTGGTGAGCGGAAAACACATCTGCGACAATAAGGTCGCGTGGGACCGCCGGAGCCGTGACAGAAACCATGCCTGCTGCATGTTGCATCCTGCATACTTGCTTACATGCATGATGTATGCTTGTTTAGATGTTTGCATGCTGCATGTTTCCTATGCTTGTTTACATGTTTGCATGCTGCGTGTATGCTTGTTTGCATGCTTCTTACCGGGAAAAAAACCCACGTATGTTCACAATCAACTATGTTCAAAATAACTATATTATGTACTAGTTGACCCGCGCAACATCGTCTGCGTTACATAAAAGAGTGCACACTTCTTGCTCAGCAAGAACACTTAAATTTATCAAGCTTCTGTTTGCTATACTACTATTTGGAGAAATCATCATCATCATCATCATACTCCTGCCCTTATCCCAATTTATTTGGGGTCGGGGTAGCATTTTCTTCCATACTTACTTCTTCCATACATACTTCTCTATTACTTTTTGGAAAAAACTTTGACGAAAAAAAATTAGAAATATAGAAATACAAACAATTTAAATACAAAAAGAACATAGGAAATCTCACAGCATCAAATTTTATTTTTTTTAAATAACAAAAATTAAAAAAATAATGTTGGGTGTTTGCAATCCCGTAGTTTACAGAGCAGTCATGACACCGTTAGGCTATTTGCTTCGTTGACAAAAGCTACAAATAGCCGTACTCTTTGTCAAGACTGAAACGTCAAACAATTGAAGTATACGGACATAATGAAAAATTTCCTACCCCCTTAAGGAAGTAGCGTGATAATATATAGCTTAAATATTGAAGAAGTCTGTAAAGAATATTTATGCAAAATTTGAACAGAATCTATGCAGTAGTTATGACGTGATGGGCGCACAAACATTTCGTACCAACTACTTATACCGAGGAAAGCTGATTTTCTTGAGTTCCGCTATTTTGTGCGTATTCAACTCACAAATCAAATTTCAAGAAATCAGAGAAAGTATATTTACCTGTATTAGATTTGAAGAATATGTTGTAACAACTTTAAAAGGTTACACTTCATTGATTTTTATTGTATAGGTGTATGAAGTTAATTAAATTTAAACACAAAACCCTCTCTTTTGCGTCTCTGGATGAGATTAAAAAAAAATGCTAAAACAGGTATTTCTTTATTTTATTAATTAGTATTCATTTTGAGTTTCATGATTCTAGAACAATCTAATTTTTTTTTTCATACATGCTTTATCCTCCTTTTCAACCCCTTTTTCCAAAATTTATATAGCCTGGATGTTATTTTGAATTTATTTAAATAGATCTGTGAACATTTCATCAAAATCCATTCAGTAGATTGCTTGATGCGCGGTAAAACAAACAAACAAAATAAAAATTGTTTTAATGTCTTCAGTTACTTATTTTAAGTCGCCGTGGTCGGATTTTTTTTTAAATCTTCAATGTAGTTTTTTTGGTCTCAACAATTACCTGCTTCAGAGATATGTTTATTCTTTTGTTTTTTTTTTTTTGTTTTGTTCCAATCGTTGAAATAAATCGGTATATCCAATTATGGTATGTCTAACATTTTAGGAGTTAATTATTATGATTTTATGTTATGCCTAAAAAAAAGTTTTAATATACGTATAATATGCGTAAATAAATTTATGCTTTAGAATGTTATGCTTAATCATTATTATGATTAGAGAAAGAATGCTTTAAAAAATTATGCGTAAGCTGTTATGCGAAAATATAATTAGGAGAAACAAAAGTATGCCAAGTTATATTAGGTCCTAAAATTTTATGCAAATGGATAGAATCTTAGAATTCCAGGAAACCTGCAGCAAAGATTTAGAAAAACTAACCGATTGAAGATGCGTTGAAAATCTTCCGAGAGTTGTAAATTACGTGGAAGATAAGGAAAGTTCTCCATATTCGTCGAAAGTTATAATATAAGTACAATCAAAGGAGCATCATGCTGTATCAGCCTCACAAATGTCCTATCGTGCACGTCATGAAGATGATAAAAAAAATCGTGTATTATCTTATATCGGCGATAAAAAACTGTTCTATAAAGCACATAACAGTTTTAGTCGTGTCCAGTCGGCGTGCTATCTACTAGATGGTTATCAGCCGTTATCAGCAAGCGTGCTCGTTTGTTCGGCGAGCATCGATCGAGCACACTGTATCACTTCTTGCGTTCGCGGAAGTGATAATAGCTGTTACGTCTTATCGCTCGACATTAACACTGACCGGGTTAATTTAAGATACTCACTGAATTTCGGAAATGTTTTAACAACCTTGAGAATAAACATTCTTAAAATTGTTAGAATGAAAAGCAGATTCGCAGATAATGTTTAATGACTAATTAAATTATCCCAAGCACACGCGCCAAAAACTGAATCCCTCTTGACAGCTGTCAAAAATTTGAGCGGGGAGACAAGTTTCGATTCCTGCCGAAGTAGTGCTGCACCATCCACATCGTATGACCGTCTTTTGCTACCAAAATGTTTCAGGTATCACAGCTATGCAGCACAGCTATTTCTGAATTGAAACAAGTATGAAAACTGAAAGACACCATCATCTTCCTGCCCTTGTTCTATGTTACTTGTGGTCGGCGCAACACGTTTTTTTTCTTCCACTTTCCCCAAACGTCACGCAATTATTTACTTTTACCTGTTTTGTTTATATTCATCATCCATCAGATTTCAGGTTTTTAGTTAATCTTGTTTAGAACCTGGTGCAATATAGAGTTATTTAAATAGATCGATATTTTTAATGATATTTAAGTAGCCTTATATGTATTTTAAAACATGTGCAGTTTTTCGAATGGTGTAAAGTGAACGTTTCGTGATTTTGTAATAAAAATAGCTTGTAAAAATAAAGAAAAAGTATAAAATTATAATAAACTTGTTTGTTTGTTTTTAAATAAATTTATTTTTGTAGCGAAGGCTGACTACAATCAAATAATAACTATCTTTATTGTGGGCTACGATTCCATTTCACTGATTTAATTTTGTAACAACAGCAACTATCGTCGATTAGGTCTATAAATTCATAATTCGATACTTACATAATTAACTAGATATGCATGTACTGGTACGATTAACACGTTGAATATTTAAATCTTAGCCTCGTTGATACTTACGTCACCATCCTCAAGTTCAAGGACGACATGCACCGTAATTAATTCGTAAGCCACAAAAAGTTGAATCGTTCCATGCTCTTTGATTTTTTAAAGGTGCCACCGTCCACGTATTACGTTTAAGTGTTGACTTGATCGTGTGACTGGTTATTTGGATATTAAATAATTAAATAGCTGTTATAACTTGATACATTTTGTTAAATTGTGTTTACGATGAATTATTTGTAATTCAGTAAGGTGTATCGTGAGTGCAGTGCACTCCCGTAAAGGTCACAGTTAAGGTTAAAGTTGATGTCGGATGGGCGTTGCAGCGACGGCGGCGGCGGTGCTGGGCGGGCGGTGCAGGACACCTGAGGGCGGAGAGGGCGAGGGGCGCACGCTGCAGATTCACTTTCGTCCGGCTGCGACCGCCCGCCACGCCAGTGAGAGAAAGTTGGCCGCGGCGAGCGAACGAGTCTCGCGAGTCGAGCGGCGCGTCGCGCACGCACGAAACCGCGCTCGAACCACGGCGCCCGGCCTATACTTGCCCTTCAACTTGTACTTGATCCACGTAAACAATGCGCTGAAATGTCCCATCTCTAAGAAGATTTCCGTATTGCAAGTGAATTTAATTTGGATACTTTTGTGGAGTAATTGATAGTTTTATAGTAGCCGGTAAATATTGTTTACCGAGACTATAACAGACAATTTAATAGACGTAGTGACTTATCAGTATTTAAGGAACGATGCAGTGCTATCCTAAGTTATCCCCTAAGCGCGAGCCGATGGACATTGTGTACGAGGCGGAGATGCTTCCTGGAGCGCGGAGGCTGGAGCTGCCGGCGCCCCCGGGCAAGGAGTTCCGCGCGCCGGTGCTGCTGCCGGCGCCCAGCATGGCGCCCGCGCATTCGGTGATCCAGTGCATGCGCCCGCCGCCACCGCCACCGCCACCGCCACCACCACGTATGCACAAGCCGCCATCCTTTGAGGAACCATCCAGCTCCATTCCAGATCTAGGTAAGATACCCAATCATTATAGTAACCTGTCAACAATACCCAATGTATGTTGCCACAATTATGAAGAAGCAAGAACTGCGCTACGAAGAAATGCTACGAGACTACGAGCCACAAGTAGTCATCTAGTTCAGTGAAAACAACAATATTTTGACTCTATGTCACTATGTACTTATTTCATAGCACTTATCTATTACCAGATCCACAGTAGCGTGTTAATAAATTCACGTGCTGACGGTATAGTTTTATTTTGACGTAAGTTCGCGTAATGGATTTATAAACATACGTAATGCAAATAGAAGAGGATTTAAAGGAAACTGCGCGACAAAAACATATGACTATTATAGTTGCCTTCATTTAAGAATACATATATCAATGAATATTTTAAATGCTGATAAAAAAAATATTTTGTTTTCGGAATTACGGAAGTTCGTATACGTTTTCATTCACCTTTGACCTTGGATACCTACTTGAAAATAACAAAATCCGTAGCGGAAGATACACTTAAAATGTTTAATTTATTTTTTGTTCATGTTTAGGTTTTATGAGCATCACTACAGTTTCTGTTACAATATATGTAACTATAGTCATACCGTAAAGTTTATATCTACGCACTTATCTAAAGGGTAAGCTGTCTCTTAGAGACACGAACTCTGCGTGTTGGTTGGCCATAAGATGGAACATATTGCTTTGTTCATTCTAATCGAGAATATCTTTAAGCCTACCAGCATTTTATTTTCGATTTTAATATTATGAAGAAAAACTAAAAAATGATACAAAGGACGAATACGTATAAAAACCGGCCAAGTGCGAGTCGGACTCGCGCACGAAGGGTTCCGTACCATTATCTATACATTAGACAAAACGGCAAAAAAATCACGTTTGTTGTATGGGAGCCCCCCTTAAATATTAATTTTATTCTGTTTTTAGTATTTGTTGTTATAGCGGCAACAGAAATACATCATCTGTGAAATATTCAACTGTCTAGCTGTCACGGTTCATGAGATACAGCCTGGTGATAGACAGACAGACAGACGGACAGACGGACAGACGGACAGACGGACAGACAGCGAAGTCTTAGTAATAGGGTTCCGTTTTTACCCTTTGGGTACGGAACCCTAAAAAAGGAACATAAAACAACTCCAATTGTAAAACAGCTCTTCTGAATACTCTCTATTTGCACCATTGGTAGTGGAGAAATATCTCAATTTCAGCTAAGTCGGTAGAACCACTAGTTCTACTACACAGTTCTACGGTAGAACTAGTGGGATTTTCTTTTCCCAGTAGCTTCATCGTTGATTTTCCGCACTTTTCATAATGAAAATACTCATTCTAAGAAAGACCAGAGAATGGTAACCAAGTTGGTCTTGTTCTAAAAAAGTACAAAAAATACAAAAAAGGGCTATTCCTTGAATTAAACGAATAACAAAAATAAAGTTAATCCTGAGACCTTGAACAGGTAATTTAGGGACCTTTGTTTAGAACGCTGATAGTGATTCACCTTTGTCTCCAGATTATTATCTAAGATTGCCATTATGAATAGATTACGACAAAATCGTTTAATTGAATGACCTCTTTGTCAATGAAGCTCTAAAAGATATGCATTGTGAAGGTCAGTTCAGTTCCTACTAAAGACGTTTGTCAAGGATTGTTGAAGTGCATTTGATATTATCTTAGTATATATTTCCGTTATCCTATTATCTCAGTCTTGAGAATATGATACCATCGTACACACAAAAAAGTAATACTTTGCGTCTTTGTTAAAAACGTAAAAATATCGTATCTCTCGTCCTTGAACAAGTGTTTTCACACACCTGTGTGCAACATTCTCACTCACTACATAAAAGTATGAAAAAAAAAAAAAAAGTGTAAAGATGTCTAATTCGGTAACAAACACTATTTACTGAAATAAATTCTCATACTGATTCTTTACGAACTGAATTCAGATTTGCACTAAATCACGTTGTATAAAATGGTGTATAAATATATCTACACAAAATGTAAACACAGGCCAAGTGCGAGTCGGAGTGGCGCATTAAAGGTTCCGTAACGACATAATTATAGACAGAAAGATGGTGCAGGACTGCTAGCTAAGGTTAAGTTTATTTTGGCTTTGCTTCGTCTGTGATTTTTTATTTGTTGCACCTAGCTTAAAAGGATTTTCCAAAAAAAAAACAGATAATAAAATATATCATGCGAAATATACCCATGCATTACAATTTCGATTTATATTAAAATAATTGCATTTCATGAGCATGGTAATTCATCCTAACGTTTTGTAAGCTGATCTACGAGTAAGTACATAAATTGAGAGAATCAGGCTGTTTTTTGCGAACTTATAAATATTAAATGACCGAATAAAATAATAATAACAACGAACAAATATGTTTTGGATCTTGATTCTGACCTGAAAAGCAAAAGCGGAATACTTTAACTAGTTAGGCGAATAAACGTATTTCATGAATCTTCCTGATTTTTTACATTCGTAATGAGAAATTCAAACGACGCTAAAACGTCATTATAATTTCTCAAGAGCGGAGCCAAAAATAAATTGGGGTAAAATGTTATGTTCACACTTCCATAAAATTCAATTTAGAAAAATATGGAAACCTGGAAACTCCTTACAAGCTATAAGTTTGAAGCAAGTAATAAGTTGAGCCCAAGAAAGCCTGTAAGGTGCAACAAAGAAGATCTAAAACACAGTCTGCTAGTAAACGTAATTACAATGAATGTATTTATAGGTTATTTTTATGAACGACTCCAAAACTGTAGAGTTTACGGATAGACCGACAGATGGAGACTATGGAATAATCTGACTCAAAACTAGAACCCTATTATTATTAAACGTGAAGTAAAGTTACGACCTTCAGTTTGGCGTAACTTTACTCCGCGTTTATTAATAACGGGGCAGTGGTTTTGCTGTTACTGTGGTTAAGGAACCCTAAAAATACGTACGACAAGTCGACAATGGATCGTTTTTTACCAAGAAGGCAACACGAGCCACACAATACCATAATGTCATACATATAATTAAACAAGAATCAACACATTAAAAGAAAAGCTTTTTTTTAAATGTTATGTAAAGAAGATCTAGTGGTATTTTGGTAACATTTTGCGATAACCTCCAGAACATCAGGTAATACCTATAACAAAATGATTGCGTATAATAATTCAACATCGCCTTGGCCGCTATGAATTCATACTTCCTGCTTCGGAAAATTGTAACAGCGTACTACTGCCACACAGCAGTTTCCGGGTGATGACGACACGTCACGAAGGTCGCACTTATTAAATAAACGACACATATAATTATTGCATTGATTAGTTATAAGTATAATGTACGGTTATTTAAACAAACACAACCAAGGGTCAGATTTATTTTTAACATTTCTAAAATATTAATAACAGGCAAAGGATCTCCGAGCCTTTGTATAAATATCGGTCCATTTATTTAACTTTGTTGTATCTTCGTCTAAATTTTGCCACAATTTCCTATTTTTAAACGACTTCCAAAGGGTCCTCCCTTTGGAAGTCGGTTATCAATTCGTATGATTTTATTTTTGCGTGTATTTTCAGCGATATCTTCGGTAATTGTGAACCGATTTTGATGGTTATTTTTTTGTTTGGATGAAACATCCAAGCGATTGCAGAAATCACGACAGATTTGCTGTCTATTATATTGAAGAGTTCCCTAAAAACGGAAAAAAATGCATGAAATAAAACCGAAAAAAAGATTTTATTTTTGCTGTGAAGGACGAAGATTTTTTTTTTATTTACCTAAACGACGTAAAAAAAAAATCTTAGCAACGAGTTCCATGGACAGTATACTACTGCTGACCAACATTATGAGAAAAAACGTGCTCACGTTTACAGTTGGAAAACGCACGTGCCTCGTTAGTGATCCGTCATCTAAAAATATGTTACTCTGCATCGCTTTCTCACGTTTTAGAAAGATTCATACCGACATATTTACCCACAAGGACAGGGCCTCAAGTCTGCTATTACAATAGTGTCAGAATAGTCGATCATTGATCTCATAATTGTTGATTTTGACAAGTTTGGTAATCTATACTAATATTATAAAGAGGTAACATTTGTTTGTAAGTTTGTATGTAGGGGGTAATCTCCGGAAGTAATGAACCAATTTTAAAAATTGTTTCACTGGTAGAAAGCTACATTATTCGTGAGTGCTATAGGCTATATTTTATTCCCGTACTCCCACGGGAACGGGAACTACGCGGGTGAAACCGCGGGACGTCAGTCTACTATATAATGGCGTCATTATGACTTTCCAATGATCAACCACTGACACTCCATTGAAAGAAATAGCATAGAATGGAAGAATGTCTCGTACACAATGATAAATGAATGACTGACTTACGCGGTAATCTGCAAAAATTTTGACAGTTCAAGCCGAAATTTGCTCAATTAGCACCATTTTGTATTGCAATAAATATAATCTTCTTTATTAAAGACTAGCTGACCCACGCAACTTCGTCTGCGTCACATAAAAGAGAAACAGCTCACAAAAGGAATACATTTTTCCCCGTTTTTGCAATATTTTTCTTTTATGCTCCGCTCTTTTTGGTCGCAGCGTGATGTTATATAGCCTATAGCCTTCCTCGATAAATGGACTACCCAACACTGAAAGAATCATTCAAATCGGACCAGTAGTTCCAGAGATTAGCGCGTTCAAACAAACAAACAAACTCTTCAGCTTTATAATATTAGTATAGATAATTTAAAACACATAAATGAAAATAAATCAAAACACCGGCCACTAGAAATAAAAACAGATAAAACGTCAGTATGCGGTAATGTCACATTTGACTTTGAAAGCTAAACAGATAAAATATTATTGAATTGTATAGTTTCACATTCATCCGCGTTACACATAATGATTTTTGCTATTTACGAACTTCTTACTACCTCAGACTGCATAGAACACTAAAAAATCATATGTAAAAATATAATTATAAATGAAATCTGTCATGATTAAATGTTCAAATTTAATTCTAGTTTTTCGAAAATCATTTCTATTGACAGGTTTTATAGTAATGGCAATACAAACAATATTCTATTACGAGACCACTGACCGGCCAATGATCGACTATTATGAAGTTAGCAGACTACGAACTTCTAACAAAATGACAATGGCATCGTTCAACAATTATGAAATCAATGATAGATCATTGTGACACTATTGTAATAGCAGACTTAGGCCCCAGGTTATTCGGTAGTAACCACAAGAAATTAATAAATGCTCAAAAAGTGAAACATATTTCTGTTTCGTTCATTAAAAATTTAATGGAAAAAAATTGAAATTTGATTTTGATTTGATTAAAGCAATCCACTTCACGATTAAATTATTAGGTGAATTGGTAGTAGATATATATATATTTGCTCCTTTTAAATAACTTCTCCTTCTTCTTGATATTTTTTATCAACACAGAACCCAAATAGAATATCATCTTAGATATAGTAAAGGCAAAACTAAGTGTCTCTTTTATTACAAGATATATAATAAAAAATATGATATGAATATTAAATCATTGATGCTATGAATTTGTTGTAAAGCGCGAGAGACTTATCCTGAAAATGTAATCAAAATGGCGACTCATTACGCTTGAACTTGAACATTCTTCAAAGTACTTCTTTGTTCTATATATGTACGGTCTATGTAAACACTGACATATATGGAAAATAATCGTGCTAACAATATTTTCGCGAATAAGATTAGATAAATATCGCAAGGTCACAGCGAGGAACGTGTGCTGCGCGTCATTTGGTGTCATTAAGGTCACTGTGACATTGGACCGATAGCAGTGACAAAATAATAGCCGTATCTTATCTGGCAATGTCGCGGGCGCAGCAGGTGCGCGCGACCCCTGCACCCTACTTGTTTGCGAACCCTCTCGGACGCGCTAAACGATTTGACAGCAATCCGTCACATGAGTCACGCGTTATGCTCCGTGCTCCTTCAATCATTTATCACCAGCGGCACATATGAGTGCCAAAGTGGAAGAGATAGTTAAGATGGATTCTAATTAAAGGAATCCCCAGAAGTAAGGGATGAATGGAATATACACAAGTTATCTTGCATAAAACAAAAATCAAGTCATCTGAAAAACAGCTCATGGTGTACGTAGGTAATCATGATATTCTGTTTTTCAGGGTTAGCTGAACTATAATTATGCGTATGTGAATGTGTGTGCAAAGATTCAGCAACAGCGCAAATGATGTGTTATCATATCGCCATAACCTTCTGAGTGAGCAAATTACTTCCTGCTGATTCTAGTGGTAGATATGTATCTCGTTATTTATCGAGCATTATTATAATGCTAATACAGGATTTCTACCCAACGACAGCGTCATTTTTAACGACCCTGTTATTGGATCGATATTATTTCTTGAAGGACAGTTTACATATTCTGCGTCACACGCACGTGTTTAAAAACTTTTTGATTAAAATAAATATAAAACATTATTCACAGTGCCATATAAAGTTACGTTACTTCTAATGAACCGGAAACATTAGCGAAGACTGAATATATTACCTATCTATAGAGAAAAATAATCCAGGTACCTATCTTACAAGTCCTTTAATATAATATATCCCGGAAAACAATAAACAGGGCATGTGATTTGATTGCTCTGTGCTATTATACCTACCTACCGTGTATAGATTTACATAAGTATGTACGCTATAAACGACTGAGTACACAGGGAAGTGTTGGCTTGCAACCTTGGCCGAGGTCGCGAAGCGTCACTCGCAACACTTATAAATTGTTTCATAACAACTCATTCGTGAATCCACTAATTGCTCGGTGAGGCGTTTTCCTGAAAGGCTTTTAGCAGTTGGTATGGAAACGGCTGAAATTGTGAAAGGTGTATAAATGTTTGGTGGTTTGCACCCCCTTGCTGGCTGGCGGCCGCGCGGCGCTGGCCTTCGCTTTGAACCCGTCCCGCGCGCGCTCCACCCTCGCTGGTGACCGGGCAGGGGTCACGGCCACACATATTTTCGAAGCACGTGCTCCATCAATTTTCGATTACAAGTTCATGAAAGGTGTGTTGTGTCGTCTGTAGGTACACAACAGCTATTATTGGTTACTTCATGAAAAATATGTTCGATTACTTTTGCCTCTAAGCGATTACGATTTGGAATAAATATGCAAATAGCTACTTTTGTGGCCTTCATTGAACGATAAATACCCTACAAACTTTCCTAAACTCTTTGTTTTGGTAGTATTAGGTATTCTGTAATGATGGTCTCGCTTCCTGTTTAGATTGGTACATAAATTAAACATGTACCTACATAGTATAGTATGTTACGTATTTAATTCCATCTTTGGCACACATTCACCTACAAAAACAAAGCGAAGCAGACAATATCAGAAAACGAAATATATTATAGTTTTGTATTTGTTTGATTGTGCAAGTCCGAGAGTTGTGTGAAGGTCATTGATAAGAAATCAGCAATGTTACAAACGTTGTTTGAGGTGCCTTGTGCCTGAACGTAATAAAACATAACGTAATCATAATAGGTACACATAGTTCTTTGATTAATTAATACATTTTTTTATTGAAATCATGTTTTTAACTTCTCAAGGTGAGGTGACGCTAATCCTTCATTACAAAAACACAAGTAGCTATAATGTTTGCATGACTAACGAAAACAAGTACATAAACGGGCACAATGAAAGTGTAACAGCAGTACTTATCATTGTAACATTCAATCGTATATTATCTTCAATAGGTACAATATACAAATATCCTTGACACTCGATATTGACAGATTATTGCATTTGGAGAATGATCACGTTTTGGCACACATGAATTTGCATATGAACATGTTTTAGAGATTAAGTTACATATTGCAATAGGTAGGTTACATTAAAATATGTGGAGCAACAATATTTTCATTCTTATAAAAGACATCGCGATTAATCTCTGAAGTAAAAGAATTGTAATTCGTACCAACTGGTTTGCCTAGGTGACCATGAAGTGGGTCCTGAGTTGGCACCCGACCAGGGGTGTATTCAGCCTTGTCTGTCCACATAACAATGGTATGAGTTCAAAGCTAATTTACGTCTATTATGATTACATGTTTTATGGTATATCTATTTCAAAAGAAGGCTGATTACGGAAACCTTACAAACTACATCGGCTTCTTGACTTCCGCCAATAGTTACAAATTATAATATTTGTTTTCAATGAAAAATAAAATCAAATGTTTTTTTTTCTTAAATATTTCAATTCATCAAGCAAAGTAGTAACAATTTAAAATACATTACATTTAACAGACTCACTTCCGATTGAAGTTGTATTTTCGGATAATTTTTCAGTACAATTTTCTTTTTTTTTGTTTTCTTTGTAAACATCCTCTGAAGCAAAAAACTGAATGACGTCGGTAGGTACATACCCGTATATTGTTATTTTGGTAGTAGATGTTACAATGCGGACGTTTTCTCATTATGGCTATCCATTACACGTAATCCTGTTACCTAAAAACACAAATGATCATGATATTAGATACACATTGTACATATATTCGTATGACATAGTAGCTATAATGCTCTTATTTTTAGTTTTTGTTGAAAACAGTAAGCAATTTAAAAGTATACATAATTTAAAAAGTTGTCTGTCTCTTTTTTCTTTAAAACAATTTGCCGCAGATGCTAATCCGTTATAAAACTTGGCAATATTCAGAGGAGACTGAGTCGAGCCGATTAAACTGCATCGTTTCATTTGAACCCATTACGGAGAGTCAGACAGAAAAAAAAATGTCTGAAAGAAAAAATAATACAATGTTGGTTGGTTTTCGTTGCCAGCCCTCGAGGGGCTTTCGTGGCAAGCAGTAATGGTTTCGGTGCACATACCGATTAACAGGCTGAAAAAGACTTTATAAATAAATTCTTATAAGCTTTCAGACTTAGACTAGTGCACAATCCATTAAACAATAATGTACATTCGCAACAAACCACTGTGTAAAACCTTGACAATGCAGTACTGTGATACAGTATTCTGAAGCCGAAAAAGCCGGGAGAAGGAACTAGTAGTTGTATAAGTGTGTTAGACGAGCGAACATGGAAGCGGGCGGGTGCGGCGCCCCTGACCCACGCACTCCGCTCCGCGTTGCCATGGTCACGGCCGATCGATCCGAGCCGGGATGCACCCGGAATTGAATTTAATATCCGTGCTCAAGGTTCCTAACTAGACTACTACTACCAAGTGCAACTACGAGCACTTTGTACGTAACATTTTGTTAAATGTTTCATCACCTATTTTATTAGTACTGTATTTCTGAATACAGCGTGTATTTTAACTTTAGCGCGCTATTTTTGGAAGCTTGCGGGCCGAGTTTAACTTAGGGTGGTTTAACGTTTATAATTTTGGCACTAAGAATATATAATAAAAATTAAAGCGTCTAATTTTGGAACTTGTTGATTTTGATTCAGTAAATATAAGCAAAAGCACCGCTCAGTGATTTAAACTAAAACCCCGTAATAGGCTAGTTTCCACCATCAATAAATTGCAAATCTATTTAGTCCGTCAGTTAGAGTATTGGAAAATAATGGACACGTATTTTTATTTTGTAATATTGACAAAGATAAAACGCATCAAAACCCGAGAGTGGGGGCTCGTGACGTCACAACGTACTAAAAATTATAGCACGGCGTGACGTATTGAGTATTTTAAAAGCGCCGTATCTTCGATTCCCTTTTGGTTTACCTACGTGCGTAACAAAAGAAAAAATACGCGTCAAATATTTTTTGATAATCTAACTGGACTATAATTAGATTTTTTCAGGACACAAGCCTATTATGGTCAAAGCTCGTTTTTATTAGCGCAAATGAAATAACGTAGGTACTACGTCGTAACAAGGTTGTTCACAGACAAAAGCCTCGATGTAGCCGGAGCCCCCTCCCCTGCCACACGCCACTCCGTCCTTGGCCAGCTCCAAGGCCAGGACGCCGTGTAGCTGGCAGGATGAGCGTTTTCCAGGGACTGCGGTGTACCTACTTAGGCGGAAAATGAGGAAACATTGTTCCTGGAACTGAAATATCAGTGTTGGAATACTAATAGGTACTTTGATATTCAGGATTAAAAAACAGAATTAACAAAACGTTTAATTTTCATGATGATGTTTTTTTTTTTCATAGCAAACGACTAGTTTTTCGACCAGAACATATAGCAATAAGTTAGTATGTGAAACAAAACAGTTTTAGTCCCCAAATTCATTCTATTCCGGATAGATGACGACACGAGATGTTTCTGTAACGATATTACACATTTGTTTGTTAGAGGACTGGGTCAACGAACGGCCGGATAAAAATAAAGAGCTCCCTAAACGTGCCACGTACATTCAAACTCGGCCTGCCATTGAAGAATGCTATTACAACCGGATAAAATGTTAACAGAATATCATTGAAAAACTAACAAAGTTCTAATTCTTTTAGTAAAAAAATTGGTTGCCTGTAAAGTCGGTATACGGGCGAAAGTTTTACGTGACAACGACTTTGAGTGGTAAAATAAACTTTTTATGTCTGTCTCTCTCGCTCTTAGGCGGGACGCGTGCCTCTCACTCGCTCTCATTGTGAGCGCATAACGTGAGCGGAGCGTTACCCAGTTTCTTGAAGTGTCACCCGGCAAACCAATTTATAAGACGTTGTCACGTCAAAATCCACTAATACATGGTTAGTAGAGATTTGAGAGTGACATTTTGCAGTTTGGGTCATAGTTTCTCAAACAGAGTAATTTCGTGATATACTTAAACGTTGAATCATTGGAACAGTTCAGATATTAATAATAATTATTTAGTTACCCTAACTGAAGCCCACGCTGTGCTCACGGCGCGTGACTCAATTCTATGAAAACATAGTCTTCGAATAAAAACGTTTTCCAAGTACCTATTCCAACTGGTTCCATTGACCTTATGTTCAACTAAAAATAATAAAATTTTGCTGTATGTTTTAGAAGCTACATAAGACAGAAATAAATCTTTTTAAAACGGTTTTTCTTCAAGTATAAAAAACCGCACAGTCACATGTTACGGAATGTAAATCGTATGGTATTTATGTACTTACATTACGTTGTTGCACGGGCATTTTATATACATTACGTTGTTGCACGGGCATTTTATATACATTACGTTGTTGCACGGGAATTTTATGTACATTACGTTGTAGCACAGGCATTTTATATACATTACGTTGTTGCACGGGCTTTTTATATACATTACGTTGTTGCACGGGCATCATTACGTTGTTGCACGGGCATTTTCAATATCTTACTGTTCGGTTTCGGTAGGTTGCTATCTCTGGCTGTTTGACATTTTGCTTACAGACGAAGTATTATATTATCGAAGAAGTTTCTTTGATTTTTCTATGAATCAAGTGACAGTTTGTTTATAGAAACACCGATAGCTACGAGAGTAGGCACATTAACTGACAGTATTACGTAAGTAAGTTACAGAAAATGGCCTTAAATATACAATTTAGACGAAATGTGATCTTTTCACTCTTAGCAATCTTTTCAAAAATCTCTTAAATGGACGGAAATAAATCACAAATGGTTATCCTTTGAAAAATCGACAAAAATATATTTTTCGCTTTCGTTGTACATACAAATGAGATACATACATGACATATGTATATTGCTAGCAACCCGTTCTGGCTTCGGAGGGGTACAATTTACTAATGCAGAAAATGAATTCCGAACACAGCAAAAAAAAAAGCTAAATCGGTTTAGCCGTCTTCAAGTGATGCTCCCTTATATTTTTTTTTCCTTTTTATAATAATATACAAGTAGATACAGATAGATGCTCAAACATTTCCTAAAAAAAAATCTACTCTGTCTCTATCCACCATTTCGCAAAAGTCTAACGGCCGATTTCTATAACTTACTTACGTATAACTGTTGGTTAATATGCCTACTTCCGTAGCTATGGGTGTTTCGATAAACAAAGAATATCCTATCCGCGTCACCTACCTGTCACTTTATTGGTAGAAAAATCAAAGAAAGCTCTGCTGTGACGTTTTGTTTCTAACCGTCTGTAAACAAAATGTCAAACAGACAGAGATGGCAACCTACCGAAACTGGCTAGTAAGTTATGGCCATTGTCAAAAACTGTTAAAAAAAAGAAAAAAAAAGTTGAAAAAGTTGTAAATAAAGGAACAAGAGAACACCATCGTGTTCTCTTGTTACTTTATTTAAGCAAAAACTAACGGTTTTTTTTTAATACAAAATAAGTGTTCACTCGCCATTTAGCTTTCAATTATAACTGACTGAGCATGTGTTGTAGCACAAGCAAAGTCAGGTGAAAAATGCACTACAGACTAAGAATCTGAAGTATGGACTGCAGAAAAAGATATATGCGGCTCAAAATACACTCGATATAATTTGTAAATAACACACGTCAAGCAAGTCCTTTTCAGACGCTTTTAGGACCAGAAAAGGGTTGTATAGTATAAGAACCTTTGCCACTAGGAGAGCAGAACTCGCGAGGCGATCGCTTGTCCACGTCGCCCTATCGTCGTCACAACGACGTCAATTGCGTCGAGCCGCCTGCATAAGTACATAACGCCGATGTATTTCATACGTGAACGTTCTACATACAGTCAGTTTAATCATTCCGTTTTAACTAATTCTTTTCACTTAAGATAAAATCTGTTGTTATAGTTAGATAACATTGATTTATCTAACATTTTAGAAAAATATCGAAATAGCGTTTTTTTATGAAAATACTTTTTTAATTATTTTCTTAAAACTTTATATGCAACAATAGTTAGACGGTAGCCTTCATTATATTCAATGTACAACCGACACTAAAAAAAATCCGTACTTTGCTAATTTAGATTGCATGTGCACTCAGTGCACTTGACCTACCACAACATGTTTTACACGGAATGCCTGTTTGATATATTCAAAAACAAATTAATTCAAAGTGTTCTTTTAGACGTACCTATAGTTTTTCTTTGTTATTCGATCAGAATATATACTAAGATCCGTAAACTCGTCTGTTATGACATTGAATAACCAACAAATCGCATGCACTGCAACAAAGTTCACAGCCAATCGAATCTGTGAACGTATCGAAATGCATACAGGCGTACATTCTTACAATATATACATGATTATCGCATTGGCAGTAGCTGCACACATGCACATTATTATGGCTATCCTTTTCACACTCGCAGCCGGCGATACCTCTTTCAAACTGCATGCGAATGCATTGCGCCATTTTCTTGGCACGTGCAAGCTCTTCGCTTGTTCAGTTGCCCTAGTAGATAGTAGTGAAACTTAACAGTTCACGATGATGTTAGTGACTTTTCCTACAATTGTACGGCGCAAGGGTGGAAAAATTTGAATGAAAAATGTTGTTTATAGGTAATAAAACGAAAAGAAAAGTTAAAATCAATAGTGAAATTAGGAATTTGGGACCCAATTATTTTAATAACAGACAATTTAGACTCCCCCTAATTATCATTTTCGTGTATTTGTTCATGATTTAGATTTTTTAAATGGAATTACTTGCTTATTTCTTGTTCTTTTATGGAAGTTCAACTTTCTAACAACTTTTATTAATATCTGCACTACATAACCATAATTTATTGTTGTAATAACCGTCAAAATTACTATTTAATTATTTATGTGTGATGAATTTGAATTAAAGTGAAGTCACAATACAGCCACGCGGCGCTCGACCGAGAATGCAGTTCAGTGCAACCGAGTACCAGGGTAACACGACGCTACAAGAGATCTGAATGCACTTTTATCTCGCTAACTATATATACATGCATACTACATAATGCTCATTTATGTATTGTATTAACCTATAAATAACATCACTGTGCAGTGCTCATACACGTGCCGAATATATTAATAGCTTATACATATGTAGGTGGATAGAATGTGCTATTGGATATAGGTTAAATGCACCATAATGTGACAGTTTAAATATTCCATCATAACTATGACGTACGACCAAAATATTATGTTGTATTGTATCCTAATAATATTGTTTTTAAAACTTTTATTTTGTAAGATCATTAAAATTATTATATACATACTACAACTAGTACTATCAATCAATCAAAAAGCATTCTATCCTGAACTTCCTTCCGTCTGTTTTAAAGTGTTTGTTTTCCTCATTTAGAGGATATCTCTAAGTTCAGTTTGTCTTTTGGCAAAGGCCTCATCTAACATCTTCCATTGTGTTCTATCTCTGGCATCCCTTCTCCAGTAAGGGCCCGCTGTAAGCTTCAACTCATCTTCCCATATCTTAAGTTGTCTTCTCCGTGTTCTTTTTCCGTCTCTGGGATACGTCTGTCACAATTTTACTCCACTTTTCCTGAGTTCGCCTTAACATGTGGCCTGTCCATCTCCATTTTAGTTGGTCTATCTTCGTAAGTACATCCATAACTCTTTTCTTGACTCTTATGAAGTTTTTCGTTTCTTGTCTAGTTTCTTTACTATAACTATACATAATTACAAAAATAAAACTAAAAGAAATTACTTATACATATACGTATGCACAACGACGTCAATAGGACACTTAGACGTCAAAGTACTCCTCCGCATCGCTGTCATGCCGAAACATAAGAAGAAAAAGAAACGAAGATTTTTCTCTAACGACTTCCTAACTAAATGCTAGCTCATGAGCTAGCATTTAGTTAGGAAGTCTCGCTGAACTCTCACTCACTCACACTCTCTGTCTCGCAGTCTGTCTCGTCAGAATGAAAAACGATGTGTTGTGTTGTCATGACAACACAACACATCGTTTTTCATTCTGACGAGTTGTTTTGAATAACAGTCACTGGATTGTAACACCAGGTAGCAGAAGTATAAAGCCCAATTTGATTGGCATATCATAACACTCTCTTAAGCAAATATTTTTCTTTATTGTCATTGAGACACTTAATTATTGTTATTGGGACGGCTTTGAATATGGGAAAGTGTGGGAACAAATCACACTACATTATCAACAAAGCGCGGACATCACCTGCGTCGCGCGCCGACCGGATGGCGACTCAGTAAGGAAACTTAGTAAAACTTCTTATTGAATAACGTATAATATTGAAATGAGTAGTGCTCTCGCTTTTACTTGTTCCCAAGTCGGTTATTACGCGAGACTTGTAGTAGTGCGCGTTTGACGTAATAGGCGTTGCTTTCTAAGCAGTGAAGGTGAGGTGCACGCTCGGCGCATTGCTCGCAGTTCAAGTTTAGAGTAGCGCGGGCGCAGCGATAATTGCAGAGATCGTTGCACTTCTAACGCCCTGCGCAGGGGCAACGAACGCACGCAGCTGCCCGGGAAATAGATCCCGTCCCGACTATTTCAGAGCATGCTTGCTTAGTTAGATAGCGAGTGCTCCCGTGCCTTGCCTTAACTAACGACTTACCTGTAACGTGAGAAGCCGCCATGAAAAAACCATGACTGAGCTTCAATTAATACATAGGGTCAACGGAATATGGTTTACCCTTGCGACTTAGTTCGTTTCGTATGATTCATATGTGTAAAATTTGAATAATTTACTTTCTATGTCGAATCATTCGAAATACTGTTGGTATTTTGAATAATTAAGTACGGCTCAAAATATCTAGTTTAGGTCATACAAAATAATAAACGAAACTCATAAGACAATCCAATATTCCTCCTCCATATAGACACATAATCAATTCATAATAATTATGTGAAACAATAAAATGGTTCACAAATTCACAATTGATTGCCAATACTTTTTGTATATTGTCAGCCCACTTAGTAGCGCGAAGTTCATAGGGGCGTTGCACTTTCTGTACGATTCGCCGGCGCGCGCGCAGCTCGGCCGCGAAAGTGATTCATTATGTGATCTGTGCGGTGCAGCGTGCAGCGTGCACTTCTATTGTTTGCATTCGCCATTCATATAAATTCTCTAGCGCATCGTATTTCTTTTCTTAATGATGTCTTGCGCATAAGTCATGCAATGCTTATAAATGATTAATTAATTAGACAACACTGCTTTTCAGTACTAGTTTCAGTATTATTATGAGCACTAGCTAATTATTTTATGACGGTTAGTTGATTCGTTTAAATACGTTCAGTAGGTACTTATGAATTTAAGGAAACTGTCTTTAAATAGTTTCTAACTAACGACTGAATTATAAAAAGAAAATGTCTATAAAGTATCAAAACCAACAATGTATTTCGACTTGCACGTGGTTTTCCAACTAAAAGTGCGACTTAAATGTAGCTTTATTGCATTATGCTCTTTATGTGCCCAAAGTGCAGGTTGGCGTAAACAACTAAATGCCAAGACAGTTTGTTATTCCAGGGCCAACATAAAAATCCAAAATTAATGTAACAACGAAAGTCAACAACCTTCACCGAGTACCTGGTTTAGTCAGTGTAGCTAGACTAGCTAGCTCAGAGTATACGTTATAAAAGTGGTTTGAACGCAGCGGGTTGGGAATGTTAGCAATAGAAAAAAACCTGCAATGTTAGAAGTATCTAAGCAAGTCGGGTGCAGTGGCCGGGCAGTGCCAGTGACCTGCAAGTGAACGCGACGACGCCAATGAATGCTCTAGAGAACTCGTAGCCGACCGCTACGAAACTGCTACGAGCGTAGATCACACTCTTCAAAAGTTCGTTTTCTATGTGAAAATCTTTAGTAACTTAAACTATTTTTCTTTCTTGCATGTTGATTCATTCTCGATTCTATAATTAAGGGTGGGTTTCTATATTCGTACCCTCGTATTTTTTACGACAGATATTAAATGTGGACGTTATTGTATATAAGAAAATGTAAATGATTTCGTCGAAATGGGATGTGTCATTTTATTTTCCTGCAGGGAGAAAACATGACGTGTCTTGATCAATATTGGAAATCCCTGTTGATCCTGAAACTAGAGTGACTCACCGCGGTTTGGTTTTCGGGACTTGGATACGCAAGGCGATAAATACAAGTTTGACAAGTTAAAAAAAAACTCTTGCAACGTGATTGTAAAAGCTTCATAATATTTTGACTACGTGAAAACAGTGGGAAAATCGATGATTATCTCAATCGTCGATTTTCCAATGGTAAAATAATGTCATACGCCTTATAAAAATGTATGGAATTATGGATTCAGCAAATGGATGTATAAATTCAGGATGATTTGCGATACAGTGAGCGAAGGGTACCGGGACCTCGCGGTGTCATCGTCCGCCACTGACCGACACCTCACACCTTACATTTAAACTCGTTTAATCGATTATTGATACGACTAGTACGTCTGTAGGCTTAGTTTTCTTAAATATCTTAAATGTTGTAGTTTAGTTTAAGTTAAAGTCTCGAGATAACATTAAACTAGGTTGTCAAATAAACATTATTTATTAATTTATTATTATATTTACATTGTTTAAAACTACAACTCTATCCAAGGCGTCAAAAAATTTGTCCACATCGCTGTCAAAAGGAAAAGTGCCCAGAAGGCTGGCAGCATTGCCACGTTGGATAATGTCAAATAAATTAAATCTTGCTTAGAAAACGTAAGACGTGAGTCGTAAATAATGGAATGCGGCGAGTGGTGTAATGAGCAGTTGAGTATGTTAGGGGTACGTCGACTCCGAGTGGAAAGTGCGAGTGAAAATGTGCAGCAAACCGGCGCTGCCTGCCCAGTGCCCAGGCACTGCAGGTAGCATTACCAACAGGTGGCCAATTATTTATCCGGAAAACCTGTCCTAGCCATGCCTGGCCGCCTAGGCCCGTAGTTACTAGTTTCCTAGCCCACAGCAACGCACCTCAGTGTTAATTACACACATTTCTACTTCTATCTATACGTCGCCCATTAAGAATGGTAGTACTCGTACTTAAGCTGTTCCTTTCATTCATGGCTAATTGAGTGAAATTTTAATGTATCGTACCTGAATCTTGAACGGGTTCAATAAAACAATGATAATAAAATTACTTTAAAATAAATTGTTTGTATATTTGAACATTTACGAGTCAATTTCAAAGAATTACGCCGCAAAGACAATGTTGGATCGTAAGATAATCAGTTTATTTTGCACGATGAATCGGTTTTTAAATTGTCGCATTGTGACTTATATTTTCATTTGTGATCCCATATTTGAGGCACGTAGGTTGGTGGCAGTAAAAATGATAATGGAGCGATGTAGTATCAATTCAATGGTGCGCGGGCGCGGGCTCGGTCAGTTTTTGCAGCGTGTTGCGTTTGCGCATACTGATGCGCGACCCGCGCCTGCGGCCCTGCGGCCGACGACCCGCCCCGCGCGCCCCTTGCGCCCGGCGCTTGACCTATCGTCCCCGCCAAAGGCCGCCCTGGGAAAATCTACACCAATGACGCACTACACAATTTTCTTACTGTAAAGGGTGCTTAACCAAACTTAGTCATGAAATGTTATTCATCCTGTTATAAAAATGGAACTGCGTGAAACCAAATCTATGCGTGGGTGAGAAAATTATAGTAGCATTAAAATAAGCCTTGCATAATTCCAGTAACAAAATCATCTTATACTTTTATAAGTAATCTTTTATTATTACTCAAGTGTAGTCCAAGGTCTTCCATTAAAAAAGATCCATTTACAAAAAAAAAATATTATGTAATATTGATACAATGAAAAGCTTCGCTATCAATTGATTTTATAATAATCACTAAAGGAGAATTGTGGAGACAGATCAGAGTGATATCAATTTATTTTAATCAGTGAGTCATAAGAGCGGTAAAATTTTCTACGGAGTTAGGAGCGATCAATGGCGGGAGAAAGATCTTCAGAATCCTAACGCTACTACTAGTCAAAGTCGATTTCTTGTCACGCTACAAAGCTATAAATCAACTGCAATTAGGCAACGTGTTTTTTTTGTGCAATTTATCAATTAAATAACTAACTAACTCTCTCTCTCTTTCTAACTATATAGTTGACATTTATGCCATCGTGTACAAAACAAAATTTTAGAAATAAAAATCAAAGAAACGTTCAACTGAAACCGATTTAGAATAGATTATATTATATATATTCTAAAACTGCATTTAACTACCAATTTGCGAAGGACCTAAATACAGCTGGTCGACTGAAGTATTCTGTTAGTATTGAACAGGTAATTCCACGTAACCAACCTATGTATAACACTCCCACTGCTGGGACACCGGTACCTTCTCTGTGAGAGGTAGTAGGCCCAGTGGGGGTTGGCAGATGTCAGATGTTTTTATATGGTGGTCTAGTGGTCGCAAATGACTGCTGAGCATGAGGTCCTGGATTCGATTCCAGGATCGAGCAACGTGGGTTTTTCATGTGTCCATTACGAAAATTTTTCAGAAGCAGCCACGGAGTTTGGATTTGTGCCCGGATGATGACAATATGCTCGCTCCTATTACATGGGACTTAAACATAAGTGCGTTTAAGTGATTCGTCACTTACTCTCTCTCTAAAACAGTGAGAGCGAGAGAGAGAGAATGTTATTTGACCTTGGGTCAGCCAATCAGAGCGTAGCGAACGCAGATTTGGGTAGCTGTCAGTTAGTGGAATTGTTTTCAAACAAAATAAGTAACATTACGACTCTATAGGTTATATGCTCGATGGTTTAGGTACACCTCTGCCTAGCCCTTCGGGGATTACAGGCGTGATGTTATGTTATACGTTGGCTACTAATTTAGAAGCGTGTTTTGACACAAACAGTATTATAGAGCGACAATAAAACGAGATATGATAGTAGGGCTGCGGCACGGGCGCCCGAGTCGACGTCCGCGGCCAAGGCCTGGCGGTCAGGGACACTCTATCTAACTCGATTATATACTAACTCACCGTATTACAGATAGCTACAAGTATTATACAGCTCTTAGCGATACAAATCCGACGTGTTTCATTATGTATATTTCTAGACATTTTCCTTCAATCTTGTTTATGAACGTTCTTTGGAGACTGTTTCTGTTACGAGTCCACGTTCCAAAAAGTTTATTGCCTTCGTAATTTTTAACCAGATCGGAATATGGATGTACAGCGTATTTAGCAAGATCTTTTGGAAATAAGCCTATTGCTATGAACTGGGAACAAATGGATACCTTGGGCTGCTATACTACTGAAAATTCCTGTATCATGTTGCTCTACCTAGAAATCGAACCCAAGAATATACTCAGCGGTAGCACTTGAGACCTGTAGGTAGACCTATGTTAATGGAATGAATTCTAAGTAATTCCCTGTAGTATAAGTTACTTCTGAGAGTTTCGTGAGTACTGGAGAAAATATTATCTATACTAATATTATAAAGAGGAAAACTTTGTTTGTTTGGTTGTTTGTTTGGTTGTAATGATTAGGCTCAAAAACTACTGGACCGATTTAAAAAATTCTTTCACCATTTGAAAGCTACATTATCCACGAGTAACATAGGCTATATTTTATCCCCGTACTTCTACTGGAACGGGAACTACGCGGGTGAAACTGCGGGACGTCCGCTAGTTTCCAATAAATAGGCACTATACGGAGCTGAAAGTGCATCTCTGATAACGAAATTATAAATTTTCCCATTAAGACCAAGGTCATCTGAGCGGCAAAGAACTAGAATATTTAATAGAACAACATTTCTAAGAAAAATTAAATTTGATTTCCTGCAAAGAAAATTGAAATGTTTAGTAAGATGTATGATATACTTCTTGGTTGGTTGACGATTTATGATTTTAAGTTTGTCTGAGATGATTCATACTAATTCTTCTCTTCCTTGTCTTCCTTCTCTTTCTCTTCCTTCTTTCTCTTCATCTTCATCGTAATTACGACTGTAGCATCAGCCTCTAATAATTCCACTGCTGGGAGGGGGCTGTAATGAATGCACCACGCGGGCCCAATGCGGGTTGGTAAACGTCACATGTTTTCAAATGTTTAGTCCTATAGGACATGCAAGTTCTTCACTACATTTTCCGTCACCGTTTTGAGAGGAGAAGGAAATCCTATTCATAATTTAGGGCCGCTTACTACAGGGCCACTATTGTTCCTTAAGTCCTAATTCATATTACACACGAGTAACTAATAAGTAAACCGATGATTAAGGTAAGATCTGACCTTGTTACTGCAAGCCTTACATTGTAACTAACTGGCGGATACAGACAATTAAATGACCCTACTGTAACTTCGACATACTTATTATGGGGTGCAAAAGGAAGGATAACCTTGCTGTTCCCAACCGTGAAGGCGAGAGGGCAACTAACGAGATGTGGGCAGTAAGTAGTACTTAGTAATTTTCGCTAATTTATCAAGGTTGATACTTAGCCTTGATAAATGTATTATTCTAATTTTATTATTATTATTCTTCTGCCTTTATCCCAGTTTATATGGGGCCGGCGCAGCATGTCTTATTCTTCCATTTATTAGATTATTATATCGTTTATTCATTTAAACACATATTTTTTACATTTTTAATATTTCTTAAT
The DNA here is from genome assembly GCA_905147715.2 of Xestia xanthographa. NCBI lineage: Eukaryota > Metazoa > Arthropoda > Insecta > Lepidoptera > Noctuidae > Xestia > Xestia xanthographa. The sequence goes on along the minus strand of LR990647.1, from coordinate 16,339,901 downwards.
AAAACTACATAAAAAATCATTTAAAATTATAAAAAACAGTAGCCCACCAGCGCTGGGAACAGGGTCCGAGCCGCCGGTGGTCAAGGCTCTTGAGAGAGGAACCTCCTAACAATACGTGCCGTGTCCAGAAGTACCGCTTTCTGAATCAAGCTCTTGATCCAGCTGCCAAGCGAGAGCCTCCTAAGATGTTGGTCGAGGCTCTTGGCTATTAAGCCATTGGCCGACACGACTATCGGCACAATGACTGCTGTATTATTATTATTATATAAGTCTTTTATTCCCAAAAAAGTACATTTTAAAATTCGTTACATAATCTCTTAAATAAAATATTCATTTAGTTCTTAAAATTAATAAATTCATTCGTAATAATTGAACATGCATTTTAACAATAATTAAATAATATTTTAAATACATAGATTGAAATAAAAATAAATTAAATAAAATTAATTTGCTACACAATCAATTGTTAAATTACTATAATTGGGTACCCGTTTGAGGGCGAAGGCCTCCTCCATCTTATGCCATTCCTCTCTACCTTGGGCTATTCTAGTCCAGGTGGGACCGGCCACGGCCACAATATCATCGCACCACCGACGCCTGGGTCTGCCTGGGGTGCGTGGTGCATCGCGAGGGTACCAATGGAAAACCCTCTGGCTCCAGCGTCCATCTGTCGCTCTGGCTACGTGCCCTGCCTATCGCCATTTCAACATGCAAGCTAATTCTACAGCATCTATTATTTTAGTGCATTGCCTTATGTCTTTGCTTCTTTTACGGTACTTCTCACTCGTCTTCTCATCAGACAAGTCCTTACTTGACATACCATCCTTTAAAAATCCGTCCATTGTTTCTTTGGCCTTCCTCTACTCTTACACATTCATACTCAAAACTTTCCTCACGACGTTTTCAACATTCCTCCGCATCACATGCCCATACCAAGTCATTACCACACAACTTTTTAGTCACCGGCGCCACTTTCAGAGTTCCTCTTATGTACTCATATCTCATTCCTCTCATTCATCTCTCATATTAAGCCTATGTGGAAATGCCAAATGTCAGGAGTTGGTTATCCTGGTCCTGCAAGCACTGCAGGTCAGGAAAAGTGTTATTAGGTCTTTCATCAGGAATTTCCCAAACAAAACCGCCCGTAGCCTGAATTTAGTTGGTGGCAATAACACCTCAACATATGTGGAAAAATGCAAAACGTAGGTAGATAGGTACACCTCTGCTTAACCCTTTGTGGCGATGGCTTTCGCCATGATGATTAACCACGTTTAGTAACTATCTACCTATTTTTGTATTTATTTTATTTTATTAGTACCTATCGATTGCAGTTGTCCTATTACTGCACCTTTTATAATATTGATTAGATAATAACACTCAATAATTTATTATATAAAAATAAATAAAAAGAGCTTTATTTTCCTTCTACAATTTTGTTGACTTAACTAAGCTTAGGACATGTTACAAAGGACATGTTACAAATTTGACTCTGTTAGTAATAATATTTTTCTTGATTTATATGTACCTAACGTTATTTAATTATTATGTACAAGGACCGCTAGCAATAGCGGTGAAAGCCTCCTCCATTCGTTTCCATGCTATTCTGTCTCTAGCTACTCTACTCCAAATTTTTCCTACTATTTTTATGATATCGTCGCTCCATCTCATTTGTGGTCGACCTTGTCTGCGCTTTTTGTTCAGTGGGTACCAGTTGGTGGTGATTTTCGTCCACCTTTCATCTGCCACTCTTTGGAAATGTTTAGCCCATTTCCATTTCAATCTAAGTACCTTTATAGCCACGTCCTTTGCCTTGGTTTTACTTCTAATTGTTGTGTTCTTTACTTTGTCTTTAAGTCTGTGGTTCAAGTAGCTCCTTTCTATTCCTCTTTGGCACACTTTGATTTTTTCTAAGTTTCGTTTCGTCAGGGGCCATGTTTGACAGGCATATGTGAGTGTGGGAAGTAGGCATGTTTCCATGGTTTTTGTTTTTATTTTGGTTGGCATCTTACTCTTGAATATTTCTTTTAGAGTCCAGTATTTATTCCAGGTAGATTTGACTCTTCTTTCTATTTCTTTTTCTGTGCAGTTTTTAAAAGTAATTAGGTGTCCTAGGTAGATGTACTCTTCAACGTATTCTAAGTTGGTAGATGAAATTATTATTGGTGTTTTGTGTCTGTTTGTCATAAGTTTTGTTTTTGTTTGGTTTACTTCTAAGCCCACTTTTTTGCTCTCTTCAAATAGCGACTCTAACATGGATATTATATAATAACACTCAATTATGATATTAGTATTTAATCCATATTTTAAATGTTGAGCGTCTATAAAAGTTGCAATTTAGTAAGTAAATCAAAAGATGTAATTTTCACAAAAAAAAAGCAATACTGGAAAAAGAACTGAATTGGATTTCGTTGATTGATAACATTGATTTGTGCAAGGGATTACTACGCTAAACCAATATATGCCTTCTTACACTATTTATTGTAATTATTATACAATAGCAATACAATGGGACTTCTTCCTGCAACAAATATTTCATTAATACCTTATTATCTTAAATAGGAAGGGAATTAAGCACGTTAAGCCATCGGGCCTGGCTGTCATTTGTAAACCTTTGACAGTTTTTATAGGAAGACAGTGGTCCCAGAGACTGACAACGAGTCTTACCAAGGGGTATCGTATTACCCAGTACTAACTGGGTTGTAGAGGTCAGATAGGCAGTCGCTCCATGTAAAATACTGGAATTCAGCTGCATCCGGTTAGACTGGAAGACGACCTCAACATAGTTGGGAAAAGGCTAGGCAGATGATGATGACTATACACAGATACAGCCATAACCCTGTACTGAATTAAAAATATCCTAAGTTCAGAATTAAAGTTTCAGGTCAATGCCCAGACACAATAAATTGCAGCAATCAAAGGGTTCATTCAGGTTTCCAATACAATAGAATACGGTAACTTTTCAATAACTTTATAGTCGACAAATAAATAAATTGTACTGCTTGTTAAAATTATGTAATGAAATAATACATTAGGTATAGTTGCTATCAGTTAAGATGACAATAGCGGTCATTGGCCCACCTACATTTATTAAAGTTCTTATCTTTGAAAATCAAAAATAAGCCTGTTCACGTCTTGAATCGTCATCTATCGTGATCTTCAACATTTTTTCTAATGAAAAACGATACATGGTTTATTTGTTTTGGTTCGTACGTAAAGATATTAGGGTAAGGGCAATTATGACCGTTATTGTCAACTTAACTGGCACCAACTATAGTTTTACTCTGTGCTTTGAAAAAACATCATCAAGTACATTTAGCAATTCCTCTTACAAATATCGCCGAGAAAAGCCTTTGAAATGCGGTAAAAGCGTGTGCTGTTGGCTCGCAATATTGCAGACTGTATTGTAGCCGCGATTACCCTCGGTAAGTCGGTACATGCAGGCGTATATTTGTGTATGTCGGGTTACACTACACTTCGGTGCGGAAACGAGGTGCGTCGGCCTTCTCCCGTCTGGCCCCACACTGCGGAGCCACCCTGTCTGCAGGCACCCCCGCCTGCCCCCCTCCACCCACTGTGCACCGGAACCCGCACCCCCTCTCGGATGTAATTCACTCTCACTAACCCACTGCAGCACAGTAAATCATGCATATTGTACTGTCTACCTAATTCAAGGTGATGTCTATGGTAGGTACATGCTAATATAATTCTAGTTAGGTTTACCTATTTTCTAAGTCATTATTCACATAATCTGGTAAGTAATTTTATTCGTTAGCCTTTAAAAACTCGCTTCGAAGGATTCTGCCGATATTAAAAATGTATATCGCAGAAGTATCGCAATCATAACTAAAGTTAAAATTAAGATGCATATAATAAAGAAAGCAGAAGAAGTGAAATCAGAATTTGTCCCCGGTTGATAAAAATAAGTTCACGCCCTGTTACATGGGACCTAAATATGACTGGCAAAATGTGGCATACTGTACACCTCTGCCTGGTTATAAAAATAAGAAAAGAATTTAAGAAAACTTCAACATTCTGAAATTTAACAAGGCAATAAAACGTAAATTAGAAAACTAATTAAATTAGTTTTATTAGTTTTCTAATTTACGTTTTATTTTATTACGTTTATTACGTTTTATTTTATTACGGCGCGAGTAAAAACCGGTTTACATTGTAACAGTAATTCGATAAGTGCATGTAACTGAATGAACACGTAAAAACGTTGCATGTAAAACACGATCATTCTCAGAAGATCCATTGGCCAGATCCATGATGGATCTACTCTGAAGCGAGTAACAAAGTTTTTGTTGGAACTTGCGACGGTAGAGTACATTATACCGACGCATAAAGCGCTCGTTTCAAATGCTACGTGAAAACACCTTTTTATAATTTTTCATCTCCATTTCCCCAAGTTTTTTGTTCGCATGTCACACACCGCGTCACTCAAAAGCTTCAGTGTGTTCTCTTTTTATAATGTCTGCAAGTCGGTGGTGAAAGCGCCAGGGTAGCGGGGCGCGGAGGCAGCGCGCGGGAGGGGGGGCTCGATGTCGAGGGGAAGTGCCCCCATGTCTAGACTGGGTCGGTAGTTTTCCGGGATTCAGTTGGCTTTGCCTGCAGTCTGCTCACCCACTCACTGCAATGTTCCTATATCCATAGCTAGCTACGGAGCATGTCTGAGGACCCTCGTCGCGTCAGACGCAGTTTTTGTATTATTTGTCTATAACGTAGTTATACTGTGTCGGGGTTGTCGGGGTGGCGGAATGTTACGAGTGAGCTCGTCTGCAGGGGATTCTTGCCATACAACAATCGATAGTCGTTCATTTTGAAAAATTATATTGCGTAACATTTCCTCATGGTTAGTTTATTTTCCATTCTGATTTTAATAAAATCTGTTTGTGAAAACATATTAAAAATACTAAGCAGACTTTTTCTATTTTAACTTTTGTAATTTTCGGAACAAAAAGAAAAATTTAAAATACTTTGGTAGGGTTGGAAAATACTAATGTTTTTCTTCAGGTAACTGAACGATCACAATAATAATATTTTTGGATGAAAATAAAGTAAATCGTACCTAACATTAAAATACTTATTAGCCATACTAAACATTCGAATGTACTTGGAGTATTAATATCTAAAACGAAATATAGATGTATGCAAAAACATAACTTCCTTCAGAATCTTCAATACCCAAAACGACGCGAAAAAACAATCTTCGTTTGTTTTCCTATCACCAAAAGTTTTTTGTAGAAAAACTTTGGGTGGATTGGGGTTTAATTACTGCCTGCCACTCCATTCTCGCGTTCTACCCTCTCAATTCAGTTTCTTAGGGTTCAAAATCAACTGTGCCCTTATTTAGGGTACACTTCGTATGTACTGCCGCTTACGCTTTTTAAAAATACATAGAGCTGTCTAACTTCTACCTACTTCTTTAGTCGTATATGTATCTACGTGTCATAATGGAATGCTAACCGATCTTTCCCACCAAACAGAATAGCCTTATAAAAAATAGTGATACAAGAATTTAATTTACGAATTCAGTACCAAAGCTAAAATAGACTTTTAATGGGTCCATAAGTAAAACTAACAAGCAAAGAGTTAGATCGTATCTCCGTACATTTCAGTTACAGCGGATATAGCCATAAACTCAACGAAACATAAAGCTTTAGCCCACAATAGTCAACCTCGCGTCGATGCCAACAACTAGACTTTGATAGCGTCTTTATTTCGTAGATATGAAAGGTGGTTTTCATTGATCAACCTGCGGTTGTCTATGTAGGATCTATTGAGTGTCTTCTACTAACCTGATGATATGTATACAAAGCCTGTTCCATGGAAGTGTTATCGATGGTCGAATAACATGGCGTCCGCTCCGGTTCTCGGGAGCAGGTCCTATTCCAAGCTAAACAAGTGATTGAAGGTTCGTCTATGAATTAACAACAATAGGCAGTTTCCTTGTAACAGGCCTTTGTGATATTGAACTATATGCGCGTAAATAAACGCAGATCGAGCTTGTAATAAAAGAGTTAAGTGCGTAAACGTTATATAGGCATAGGGTTGGGTCACAGTAGCAATGTTCCAGTTAGTTCGGAAGTAAACGAGCAATAACGAGTTGGTATTAACATGGTTTCAGGCTGGTAACAGCATGCCTCCATTGCGTCATTGATTTGTTTGCAAAATAATTTCCTTTTAGATTCACATTGAAAAAAAGTTCTTAGGCCACATCGCCTCATAACGGTGATTTTAATCAGTAAAAAGTGATAAGTAATATTCTTTTTCAAAAAAAAAAAATATATATATAGCTGCAATCACCACAGCAACGTGAACTAAGCCTTAGTATTAAAGTAAAAAGTTACTACTCAAACACAATAAGGTCCTAAAATGGTTCTCTAGACTTGTTTACAAAAACCTCAATAAACACCGTAGTAAAAAGCGGAGTAAGTACAAGTACACAATGAGAAGAAAACAAATTCTTAAGTAAACGGCGTTCAACATGCGTACAACAGGCAGCAATACGAATAGCGGAATAATAAAGAATAATCCGAGTGCACACTAACCTAATTATAGATTCCAAGTTAAGTTGCAAGTGGAGACGAAATGCCTGTCTCTCTCGAAATAGTGAAGCTAATTGCGTTTCGTAACTGCGGCCTGAAGGGTCGTGTAGATCGAGGAGCCTATATTTAGCGTGGTGAGTAGGGGCATGCGGGCGGGGAAGGGCGCGCGGTGGCGCCGGTGACGCGGAAGCGTAGGGCGGGCGGAGGGCGTTGACCGTGAACGTGGGGCGGCATCGATCCGGGCGGCCATACCCTCGCGCAACGGAAAGTGTGTGCCAAGCACTGCCACAACCACGCCAACGTTGCATTACTTAAGCAATCGACAAATTATTGAGGAAAACTTGCATGATTCGATTTTTCTTTGCTAAAATACATCGTAACAGAATTTCGCGTATTAATAAAAATACACGTCTCTGACTGTCTGGATTTACAGCAAAACTCCGAACCGCGTAGATCCTAAGTGCATCAGTACTCAGACACCAATGACTTGTGTTATTTATAAAATTTGGGTTGTAAAGTAGTTCATTCTAAATGTATGAGAGCACGTGGTCGGTGTTCGCCCAGTTCCCTCTAAAGAGCTTTCAGTAAATAATCTCGACGAGCCGCTTACGGAAGCTCGAGCGATGATGTAACAACAAACAGAGTATTTATAATTATTGGGTTATAACCATAATGACTGACCTTTAAACAAGTCTGAGACAGACAGACAGAGACTCTTTGCCTTTTAGATACTTTAATTAATTAACACGCTAGGTAGTTTACTCATCTCGTGATCTTTTTGTAAAGTCAAGACGACACTGACGAAATTGTCGGGTGTATTCTTTGCCTAAATTAAATGCAATGCCTTTCTATTTTAATTTCAAAATAAGAAATCGTGATTACATTACTTTAGTGTAATAATTACAACCGTCTAAGAAAATTTAAGAATGAAGGGCTTATTACAAACGTATTTTATTATTCCGGACGATTACGACACAATATCCGTGTAGACGTAGAGTAAACTTGAGCCCTCCTTGCGTCTATCCCTTCGATCTAACGAAATAAAAGTTAGTAGGGTGCCCTGGTCACGAGGGTAGGTTGCTTATAGCCAAGATACACGAAGATATGTATGAGAAGGGGGCTGGAGCGCCGTTTGTAGAGAGAGCGGCGTGCGTGCCGCGACCTGTTTCTATTATCAAACATTAACACGATCATATTCATGAGTAATTTTGGAACAGAAACTGCATTTCCTTAAAACATGCTACAATAATTAATGGTAATAGTTCTTGAGCATAACATTTCGACGTTAGCTTTGGGGTTGGTTTATAATTAACCATAAAAGAATAATACTCCAGTACCCCTGTTAGATTATACTTTTGTTTCAAGGAAAACGGGGAACATTTTTGTAAATAGATCTTAACAAGTTATTAGGGGAAGGTTTTGTGAAATAATGTCAGGTAAACAATACGAAAAATAATAGTAAAGGAAACTGACCTCGGGAAATCCGTCGGAAAACCCCGCTGAGCAACAGCCAGTCTAAAAATAAAACGTATTTAAATATTTACGTTTATGAGTATCGAGTGGCGATAACGCGTGTGCAATGGGGGGGTTGGGGTGGGTTGAATGTCGGGCAAGGGCGGCATGAGTCACGTCACGGCCGATCAATACTGCACGGGAATGCGTGGCGGGCCCCCGGGCCCCGGCGACGCACCCCCAAAGCGACTGCACTCCGGAATTAATTCGATGCCATTACTTCCCCAATTCCGGCTAGTTCACTGTCACAATCACTGTGCGAGTAATTGTACGTAGTTACGTTATGATTTACAGAGACTACACGTGATTTAATGGCTAGAAAAAAGTTATACATGGACATACATTATAAAAAACCGGCCAAGTGCGAGTCGGACTCGCACACGAAGGGTTCCGTACCATTATCTATACATTAGACAAAACGGCAAAAAAATCACGTTTGTTGTATGGGAGCCCCCCTTAAATATTAATTTTATTCTGTTTTTAGTATTTGTTGTTATAGTGGCAACAGAAATACATCATCTGTGAAAATTTCAACTGTCTAGCTGTCACGGTTCATGAGATACAGCCTGGTGACAGACAGACGGACAGACGGACAGACGGACAGACGGACAGACAGCGAAGTCTTAGTAATAGGGTTCCGTTTTTACCCTTTGGGTACGGAACCCTAAAAATATACGCGTGGAGTTGAGAACCTTATTTTTTTATATCGTTGGTAAATAAAAGAGTTCGTTTTAGTCATCTGCAGGTACATGACATTCACCGTAATCAAAAAAAAGTGCAAATTCAAATTGCATTTGTCCAATTGTCTAAAATAATGTCGGAGCGAGCTGAAAATTGAAAAATCAATAAAACAGTAATAAAATTTGTTCAGTTCTAAATTGGCTAAAACAATGTGACCGGAATGACTTTAAAAACGAATGATAAGTTATAGCGTCCTTTGCTGACACTACTTATCATTTATTCAACCCAATTTTATTACAATCTAAAGCCGATTTAAAATAGCAAATGCAAAATCCCAAGAACAATGCAACTATGTTACCTACCATAGCGTGGTCTTACATATGGCGATTGGTGACTGAGTATAAAACTGCAAATATAAGAAAAATAGAGAAAAGTCACAGATGACGTACCTACCTCATGATGACATTTGTAATAGGCTTTTGTAAAAAAATCTTTACTTCACTTTAGAATAAATACACCTTACATACCGAGTTTCCTCCGTGCCTCGGAAAGCACGTTAAGCAGTTGGTTCCAGCTGTCATTTGTAGATCTTTGACAGTCGTTACAGGTATATTTTTTGACTTAATTTTAATCGATTTGAATAAAAATCGATTAAACAGCACCCTCAGGAACGCGTATTGGACATCCCTATTTGATTACTTCGTGAAGCTTCGTGCTTATTCGGCAATGCTCGGTACACGGTAATATGTCTCACTCACACGTTAGCATTGGTGTCGTTTTCGTGTCACTATCTCTGTCTTGAGTACAGTCGGTTAAAAAAGTTTTCGTTGTTATTGTTGCGAATTATTTATTATTGGTTATTATTATTGTTTAGTTTTTTTGTTTAGTGTTAAGTTTGTTCTATTTGCGGTATTTGCAAGTGTCAGTTGGCACTTATATTATTCGCCAAATATGCCAACCAAAGCATATTATGGTTATTTTATTCGTACATTGGTTTATAAAAAATAAAGACAATAACAGTTTTCTTCACGAGTGTACATGCGCTAAAGTTCGCAGAGCCTATGTTCAGACTCGCCAAGATACATCGGCCGTATTGTAGTCAGTGGCCCAAAAAGTCTGACAACCAGTCTTACTAAGGGGTATCGTATTACCCAGTACTAACTGGGTTGTGGAGGTCAGATAGGCAGTCGCTCCATGTAAAATACTGGTATTCAATACTGGCATGCGGTTAGACTGGAAGCCGACCCCAACCAATTACAAATAAAGCTCTTTATTCAGACAAAGAGAGAGAGAGAGAGAGAGTTCTTTCAAATTCTGCTTGTGGTTTTTGGGGAAATATTGTAAAGGATCGTTTCGGAAGTGTTGCCCAAATGCAAGACCAAGACGAGACCTTAGCCAGTCTTGGTCTTGGTCTTGCGTCAATACACCTGGTCTTGGTCTTGGTCTTGGTATTGCGCTCTCAGTCTTGGTCTTGGTCTTGTTCTTGCATTTTTGCAAGACCAAGACTGAACCCTGCAAGACTTGAGCAAGAACAAGATTAAGCCTGCAAGACTCTTGCGTCTCGCAGTTACACATCAATATCAATTATTTTATTTCATAAATCAGCAGATATTTTAAAAGTGCGATAGATAAATAATACCTGCTTACAAATTCCTACAACAGCCACAACACAGCAACACTATCGGATATATCTATTTGCAATTGACTTACGGAACATTAAAGTTCATTTATTATACTAGAATCTTCGACCAACAAGTTGCTAATTGTTGATCGAAGACCAGAATGCATAGATATATATGTTACACCCAGAATGGCGTGTTTTAGGGATTTCAATAGTTATTTGTAGCTTCGAAATTTCAGTCCATTTCAGGGAATACTTCGTGGAGATAGATGTTGGCGGAAGTTAGCTGGAAGCTTGCCACTTGGCGGTTAACACTATTGTAAATATAGGTAACAACATTATAATAACGTTTGCTTCCGAGTGCTCGTAGGATTATGTTAGATTTTAAATGAATTTGTCTCAATTAAATTACTCTTCGAAACAATCTTATAATTCGTTACTGCGGAATACTAGAAAAACACAGTCAAACAGGATGTGTCTGCTCTGATTTTTTTTGTCTTGGGTGTTGTGTATTGAGACACAAGGTAAAAACATAACCTTCCTTTTGGGCTTCGACGCAGTCGGGTAAAAACCTGACTCCAACAGACATTTACAATTAGGGGTTAAAAAATATTGAGAAGGTATAATACTACAATTTTTTTTTTACTTATTTCTAGAGTATTTTTATTATTTAATTAAACGTTAATGTTATTTTCCATAAATATGGAACTACCGGCCGTATCTCTCCAATCACAAGATATAAGTCGACATGTTGTAAGATAGGAGTTTTTTAATCGGCGGTTAAACTGTTTACTACTAGAGAGGTAGAAAACAAAGTCATCTACATAGTATGTTTTATTACACGGAAAGTTATAATAATATTATGCCTCATGTTTATTCACATTCACCTAGAACTGCGTTAATCTACCTACCTATGAATGTAATTAGTGAGCGATAGCTCTTAGATATCATGAGGTCAAAATAGCATAGATAGTTACGTAGACATTTAATAAACACAGTGACTGATGTCCCCACACATATCATATGAACAATTTACATAGGAACTTTAAAACCATGTCCTATCTCAATATTTTATTTATTGTAAAGTGGTACCTACAAGGAAACTATCAAACTGTCGAGCCTCAAATATTCAGCATGCTCTAATATATATATATATACCTACCATGTTTGTTTATCTAAATCCATAACCTAATAAAAGTGACCATCATTTAATATCACGTCCATTACGTCAAATTTATGCTCATAAAAAAGAATCGTAGCGCGGCGTCTCCGTCTCAAAATTTTCCACAACCATTTCTGGGAGTTCGTCACTATTGCAAACAAATAATTATAAAACCAAAGTCATTCCCCACGATAACAAGTTCATACGGAGCATGATGCTATATATGGTAGCATTGGTAGCTATTGTTAAATAATTGCGAGGTACTGTGAGGGCCATTTCTTCAATATATTTTCGTGAGTGTATTTGGTATTCGTGAGCGCTGCTGTGTGGAACATTTTTCGCGTCTAGTTACGTCGTTGCTTGTAATTATAGCATAGTTTAAAGAAAAATCACCTCTACGGAGTATTCGTCCGTCCGGCGATCCGCCATAATGCTTGCGTGTGTTTTGTGGCATTGAGCACTAATAATAATCGGTGAACTTGACATTGAGAACGGAGGCTCGTCATCGTAACAAGATGCTCCATCTCTTCCGCACCATGTCGAAATGCTGATGTTAAAAAAGGATGGCAATATTATCTTCTGTGTTTGCGAGTGTTTGTAGGTTAGTCGTGTATTTGTTCCGGACGATAGTCCGAAAGTCGGCTGGAGGTTACATTACGTAGTTATTTAAGTTAGAACTCAGCACACAATGTGTGCAAATTATCAACACAGCTGAAATCTGCTGAATCAGACCATTTAGCGCGTCCTCTCGTGACGGAAATTGTTTAGATTGTGTCATCACCTGGAGCCCTCTTTGCCCGCTTTGTACTTTATCATGTTTATGAGACTAATAAACATATGTTTGTTACATTGTACAACAAACGAACACTGGGAAACTCTTAAACAGAAGTGATCTTAGTTAGATAACTTCTGTTAATTGTATCATTATATCTAATAACAAACGTGTAAGGAAAAAGTATAAATGTTTCGTGATCTAAACACATTCGTATCGTGCCTTTCTGATCGTCTCACAAAAAGTCCTGAGGGAAAGCTAAAACTATCAATTTTATTTAAAAATCTGAAAATAGAAAAGCTCTGAAAAGATAACTCATTATGTAAATTACCAATTCCGGAAACTTTATTTGCTATCTACATTGAAAAAGTTTTAGACTTGCGCGCCAAATCGAAACTCGCGCTTTTTGTGAAAAGCGGTATCTAGTAGCGTTTCCATGGCCTTCTTGCACGCGTTAACCTTATACAGCCTACGTGGTTTCGGAAAATTCCGCTAGATGGCGCTGCTCGAAGGCTACTCGCAACTTAAGGTTTCAAGTGAATCCTGAAAGATGGCGCTACTTAACGCGACTGTAGTAAACGTGACGCTTGGTAAATAATGACATTTGGTAACCAAAGACGTCTTATTCACTAATCAGAATAGGATACAAGTGCAGGTGGGTTCATACGGTTTTGTATTGGTGTAGGTTTTGTGACGATAGCTTTTATATTAATAAATAAACAAATAAATATATAATTGGACATGCTGGAAATGGGACCGGGCAATGTGGCGACACTTGGAGGAGGCCTATGTGCAGCAGTGGACGTCTTTCGCCTGAAATGATGATTACGATGATGATGCTGGAAATTAGTTAATAATTAGAATATAGAATTAGTTCTTAAAATAACTTATTTATGTGACTTAATAAAATTCACAGAGTTATTTCGGAGCCAGACGAAGAAAATTCAAAGAACCTAACCGAACCTATAATCGTTAGGTACCTAAGATTATTTATATCTTTGAATTTTCGTCGTCTTTCGACATCAGTTAATAATACAATATTTAACAACAATCAGCCGCCCTACTCGACGCTCAACAAGTAACATCGATAGCGATACTGCACTCTATCGGGCGACGCACTCTAAGCAAGTTATTAAATTATGTAGGTTATAAATCCGGATCGGTACTTATAAACAAATAAACGGCTGGCTACGTCAGCGCTGCGATGCGTTGCGTGTTCGAACGGCACGTAGAAATGCGTCACTCACTCGCGGTCGTCGCTCCCCTTACAACAAATGACGTTCTGACTCATATCCAACGTTATGGGTATTTTTGTATAATGATATACAACCTTTTTGTATTTTTAGTCTTTGAATTTAAAATTAAATGTGAAACTAGCAGAGTTTTGTTGTCAAAGTGTCCTAGAATTATATTTATTTTTTTACGCGGGCTTTCGTAGCTATGGAATGCATGGAGTCATTCAAACAAATTTAACAAAACGTATGCATGCAGTTGTATTGTACAAGTAATAACTAGGCTTGCGCTGCACATCCCACAGGTTTCCACGGTTATCGACTGTGATATAGATAGAATAGAACTGATCGGCATCTCCTCCTGTGTCGTAAGCTGGAGTCTGTGACCGATTAACGGATAAGCTTAACACGTGGCCAACACAAGTTGTGTAATGTTACAGAAGGTAGATAAGGTACTTTCTATTACTATTTAAAAAGTTATTTTGTTTAGATGACAAAGGAGGACGACTATTCACCACTCCACTGCCATTGAACTGTTTAAGCACTGACGTTATCATGACTTTTCATGTTCGGCATCTTTCTGAAATTAGATTTATCTACTGACTGATGTCTGCATTCAATAAATCCTATTTTTTACATAAGTAATGATGAGGAAATGAATATAAATTAGAATTTACGTCTCTCGTAGATAAACTATGACCATAAAATGGGTAACAAAAACGCAAAAAATGCACAAAGGTAGGTAAGTTTTATACCTTCACATGCCTCCGCCTTACCAGCTTACCTAACTACGAATCAGTATACCAGAACCTTCAGTTCTAAAGTTCTCAAGACGGAGTCAACGGAGACTGTTATAAGGTCACACAATCTAAGTTGCAAGCACAAACTATGCAGCCGCATAAAAGGTAGCTAAAGTACCTTGATAACCCCGTAAATTCTTGAGATCTCTTTTTCTTAATGGATTTTTAATAGAATATAATAATGATGCCTATCGTTCTTTATTGCATCGTGCACGAGTGGAGCGCCTCGAAGTTTATTATTACTCGCAAATAGCGCGGGAAAGTAACAGATTTACTGGTTTTCTTTTTTATACAGTTAAAAAGTAAATTTAAAAATGGAGATTTTCAATTATGCCAATAATAATAAAAAAACTCAAACGCTATTAAGTAGGTACTAAAATTTGAATTTAGTTTCCTTTGATTTCAACACCGTAGAGACGTAGGTAGACCATTGAAAAAACCTCACAATATTGTGGTACAGTTAATATATTTTTTTCGTCGAAGTATTAGATTTAACTAACTATATGAACAATATTCAAAACCTAAAAAGTCTTTCATATTAGCTACGACGATGCTACGCTTGCTACGACGAAATTAGTTCCGCTATTCGCCCACAGATGGCGCTACTGGCTACGCGCTGTTAGTTTCGCTCGAAGAGTGGAGCCATGGATGCGTCGAGAACAAATCCCAAATATTTTGTGTTAGTCAAACAAAATAAGAAGCTTCTGAAAATATTTCTGATTCAGATAAATCATTCGGACAATTTGAGTCAAATACTGAGCTGTTAGCCAATTAATATAATATGTAGCTTTAGAGTCTGATATGAGCATTAACTAGACAATTTAAGATGTTTTTTTTTTATAAATCATCGAATGATTTATATTAAATATAGAATCGAAGAAATACATCAAATAAAATTTTGGGAAATTTTGAGCTAAACCTAATTAATATCAGCTGCAAAACTGAACGGGTAGAGCCGTTCCTTTAATTTCATAAAGATACATGTACCGTTCATGTAAGGTCGTACAAATAAAGGTATAATAATCCTTAAGACCTTCAAACATAATATCGATATGACAGCAATGTAATAAAATAAAGTAGTTTGTCGGAGAAGGGCGGGTGATATCGTAACTGTAGCCAGCGATAGCGGAGTCGGTCGCAGCGCAACCTTGCAGAGTTTGTTGCTCCTACAAGGCGACGCAGGGGGCCGAGCGGCGCGCGGGGCGAGCGAGGTGACCATCTAACCTCCAGTGACACGGTCTAACTAAACCACAGATAAACAAAAACAGTACGACAATCTAAATTACCAACTCTTACTCATACTTAAGCTACAATTACAAATTAAACTTACGCAATCATGTTTCTATTCGCGACATGAGTTTTTAAATGATTTTACAAATTCTCGTTTAAATCTTTTGTTCTACTGAATTTTTCAAGCTGTGGCAATACGCTGTAGATTGAGTTCATTTAGCTATAGCTGCATAACATAGCAATCGTATATGGTATCTCATTAATAAGCTAGCACAAAATAATATTGATTGACCGATTGTGAGCTTGCACTCTTATTTATAACGTCGAGCTTCTGAGGATACACAGTTTGTTATAAGTTGATGTTTTGTTAATGATAAGCATGTTGACTATATTTCTACATAGTCGGGCCGATCGTCAGCGCATGTCCTTTATCTATGTGTGCCTATGTAGGTAGGTACTGCGTATCCTTCACACCATATCGAAAGTACCGACAAGGTTTACAGCCACTCTAGCGCTAGAAACAGTTTTTTGTTCTAGTAAGTAATGCAAATGCGTGCTTCA
Source organism: Xestia xanthographa (assembly GCA_905147715.2). NCBI lineage: Eukaryota > Metazoa > Arthropoda > Insecta > Lepidoptera > Noctuidae > Xestia > Xestia xanthographa. The sequence goes on along the minus strand of LR990647.1, from coordinate 16,323,782 downwards.
TTACGCTAATTTCAAGATAAATGCTGTTTGAAAACATAATGAGATAATTACTTAACTATCGACCAGACTTATCGGTTGTTCTTGATGAAGTTTATTGTCCCAAATACAGGTTGTTTACTTTTCCACGCATGCATTGTATTGATGAATTATCCTTCACAATATATGCACATTGTTTATTAGAGAAGAATGTTTGGGTACCCGCATACGCCCGTCGTCGATATTAGTTACCAAGCATAGAGTTTTCTATTCATTATTGGTCTGGTAAAGCTTTTTTCGTGTTGTTAACGTTTATGAATACAACACTTTTCCACCTGTTGAATTGAATGTTGTCCACGTGGAAATAACAATACTTTTCTTTTTTTTTTCGATCAGAATCGTGCGCTAGTCCTCGTTGAGTTCGATCTGACAAAGGTCTTTCTTCATAATAGTTGGTCCACCCACGGCCGTCACGGTTGCGTCTCCATTGGTGGCCTGTCCTAGTTTTTAAAGCAAGAACTTAAGCTAAGATTACTCCACCGTCCCCCCAAGCTGTGACTACAGCTGTTTACGTATCCAACGACGGCTTGACCTATATACCAATACTATTGTATTATTCATGAGCCCGTCTCTCGATTGCCTTTGTCGCACATAATCACAGAGTCCTGTATAAATATACTTGTTTTACAGCACCATAACAATATTGTGACCTATAAAAGTGAGCACGTAACCAAGTCGGAAGGGCTTAACACGAATCCGAGCTGACTGAGCGTATTTCGGGCGGACTTATTTTGTTGGACTAAAATAGGTTACGAAGGGAAAGTTTCTATCATTGTTGGGTTAGCTTAATGACTGGAATGAGCAAATTATAATCGACTTTTTTGTCAAACGATTGTCTTTTTGTCATTAATTCAATTTGGTTCTAAGCCGAATACCTACATTTAGAGAATGAAATCATTTGCAAACTGGATGAACTCTCTTTATATGATCGACGAAAAACGTCACAGTATGAAAATATAACAGAGGTAGGAATATTTTGTTGAGATCTATTTTAGGATGGCGAGTGTTTGTGATGCGCAAATGTCGTCGTGTGCAGCGTCTCCCGATGACTTACATGTACCTACGAAGCTTTGTCTACAATTCTACATCAAATGACTGATGCCGATTGCTTTTGGTTTATTATTTTTGTGCAAAGTAGCACTTCAATACCCGAAATTACAGACACAATTAAAATAACAATGCACCGTGCCCATTTGTGCACGGCTGGGGACACAAGGGTGAATATTTAGGCATTCAGGTATATGTATGTAATCCCATAATACGTTAGAAGGCGACAATATGAAATGACATTGACGCGCTTACTTCATATCTCTTACGTCATTCCCCCATCATTATGCTGTGAAAACCCCCGACACTAAAATTTTTATACATTTATAATTTATATTAACTGAAAAGGCGGCCAAACGATTAATATCAAGCTTAATAATGATGATATTAATGATAAGTATTTAATTAGGGTTTATTGCAATTACAATTCAATAACAATAGTGATTGGTACAACGAAGGCATTCAACGCTAATACCAGTAGGTATATATTATTAGCAACGCAGTACAAATTCGGTCAATGCTATTCAAATTCATATTACTGTACAACATTTGTTTTATCCGTCTCTATAGTAATAAGAATTAAAAGGATTATTTATCTTAACCTCAAATTAGAATGGCCGTTCTATCAACCATCGAAGCCTGTAGTATCTCGAATATTCTAGGAGGAAAACTCTGATTTAGAACAATTTGTTTTACAGATTAGTCAACTTTGCTCTAAAAGCATCGACTTATTGTATTTAGGAGCGGTTCATTATAATGTTGGATGTAGTGGCAGTACAGTGCAGGAGCGTGGCGTATCTCGCGAGGGCGATAATTGTGAAGGTCGTGTCGCAGCTGGATGTAGCATCGCACGCCCGACTCCTCCATGTGGCACTAGATAGGTGCTTCGTTACGATATATCGAGAAACGTATAGTTTAAGCTAAAACGTAACGTAAAGCGATAAGCGAAAGGTAGTATTTACATTACCGCTCGCCTCGGTCGGTGGCCTTACCTCGTTAGAGTTCATGCACCCGCGCGAAACTGGGGCACGTACCGCGTGCTCCCCCCTCCACTCTCGCCGCCTCCCCCCCGTCGTCCCGTTACCTACCACTAACTTTTCATTGAATTGTTTCTATTGCTTGCTTCAGAAATATAATGCTATGATAAATTCAAAAAGCACTATATTAACATTTACTTGTGTACATAGCTCACAGTATTTAGCTAACTGCTCCATTCTTTGTTTGTGTTGGAACCATGTTAATAATAAGTTTAAGGTCATATGCTCGGGTAATAAAGCGCTTATTAATTGTTGTCGCTACATAAATTCTCCAGCGATTAAATCATGTTTGTGGTTACTTTAATGCAGAGAAAGATTATTGAGATGTCGAAATCCGTAGTAAAGCGATGAGTAGACGTTACTTACGTCTACTTATCACTTTCGCAGTGGTGGTGGAAGAGAAATGCTGTCACCGCGGCGAGGCGAGTGAACCAGTATTGCGCTGTACAAGAGTTGCGCAAGCGCAGCTCGAGAAAGTGCGAGTAAAAGTTGACGCAACCCACGTCACACGCCGCTCGCCGCGCCGCGTCACACACATACATCGCGCATGTATAGCGGCCGTGTGTGAGTGTAGTTATGTATACGCGCATAAGTGTCATGCACTGACGACACTTGATTACAATCGAACGTGTTATACAATGCCTTTAATAATAAACTTAGTTACGAAGACGTTGCCACACGTAAGAACATCGGGGGTACGTTTTCATAATGCTTATTGAGATAAATGACAGCTAATCTGTCTCGCACCGTGCTCGCCTTAAGTTCTAGTAATTATTCAAAAACAATGAAATGTTACTCAGCGATAAGCTGCGACTACAATGTGTAGACACTTGCACATACTGTGTTCAGCTCGCATACATTCATTGATGCAGTTACATCATACATGTGCCTGAGGAATGAGTAAATTTAGACATCTATTAATCAACCAAAATCTTACCTCTATTTATTCTGTCTAATTATTACAAATAAAATTATCTGTATTCGTATGACGCGCATTTTAGTGTATAAAATAAATTGGTTTTTATTAACAATAAGTATAACTAATTTAATATGCAGTGACGAACTTAAAACGTATCTTGACGTTATGGAATTTGATAGCATAGTTTTAAATGACTAATCAAATTATAAATAATCTTCAGCTGTGATAGTATAGAGCTCTAAATTGAAAAAAAAGGTTTTAGAAACAGTTTTCCAGAAACTTTTACAAGTAAATTGGAGTAATTTTCAGCATTGAGGATCTCTATAAGGAGGAGAGGGGAAGGCGCGGTGTGTGAAGGGGGGACCGTACCGTGGCGACAGAAATAGGGCGCGGAGGACAGAGCAAGGCTGCCCCGGTTGCCGGCCGTCGACCCGCGCCCGTACCTACGAGTACGTAGACTCGTAGCACGGCGCTGTGTGCGTAGCGCTACGAGCTACTACGGGCTACGACTGCTACGAGCCATATGCACCGCCTGACGTCCCACGTACTATCGCTTCGATAGGGATGCACCGCCTAATCTACGTTACGTACACGACTTGTTTGTTACGATCTCATTTGCAAGTTGAACTATTACTGTGTTACGTTGATTTCGTAAGGTTGCGTTCAGATATGACTCGTGTTTCGGTATACATTTTATCAAGGCCAATTTTATTTAACCCGTATGCTCCCGGCCGTGCCTCCAGAGGCACGGTGCATTGTTATTTTAATTGTGTCTGTAATTGCGGGTATTGAAGTGCTACGTTTTATTTAAATAAAAATAACGTGTTTTAAAAAAAGTATTAATCTTAAATAATGTCAATTAAATTAAATATTCCTGTACTTTAGCGCCATCTATCGCAGAATAGAACAACTTTAGTTTATAACGAGAGTCGTGAAGCCGTTCGCACCGCGCGCCCCGCTCCTCCCCCCGCGATAAGGGCACGAGTTCGTTGCCCCGATAGAGACTGACCTCAAAAACGAGGACACTGCAAAATTAGGACGATGACAACGTAATGACTCGAGCGCCAGCTTACCTCATACGAGTTTCAACCTAAAAATCATCACTGTAAGAAACAAAATTGTTCAATCTTATTTATTGAACTACATGTATTTGATCAATTAGGCAAATACGCTGACTTCAACAGCAGCGAGCTAGCTAGAAGTGTTTTACTGTACGATAATAATAGGTTCAGGTTATTCCAGGAATTCAAATATAGGTAACTGGTGTTTATTTGACCTGTAGAATGTGGGTACTTCTTATGATTCACTTATCGTAAAAGTTGATTAAGGAAAACGGAATAATTATTAATTCCACTTCGATTAAGAAACATAATAATATCAACGGGGACAAGAACAAGTATATTTTTACGCATTTAGAACATTTAGGCTCGTGTTTTATTTAGTTTCATAAATTCAGAACGTGACCCAAATTGTGTGCCGTAGGCCGTAGCGCCGTCGGCGTCGCTCACTTCTGCCTCTTGTCTATCACAATACGTTTACTAATATATCACTTTTCTTTTGTTACAGGTAAGTGGCAGGTCATTCCTCCGCGACAGTTCTAAACTAGCTCTCGATAAGCTTAGGTACCCCCTATCTAGAAAGGTAAGTCGTATGTTTCTGACGCATGTATCGAATGACAACACAAAAACTGTTTTTCTTTTGTGTAAAATGAAAATTATTCCGTTGTTTTTTTTTTAAATTATGTTGGGAATACAAAAAACATTCAGTCTATCTGTTCTTTTTGAAAAGGGTGATGTTGTTGTTCTAAAATTGAGCATAGGTAATCTTAAAGAGCTGGTGATTGCAACACGCTGATAAACGTCAGACAGCCATTGTTTATATTTACTATCCTTGTAAAAGTATTATCTATTACAGTTAATAAACGGCGTAAAACTAATGTTTACACGATAAATTGACACGACCATGTTTGAAAGTAAACATAGGAATGTGAAGGGGGTTATTCTGAAAACGTGAGCCGTATGTGAATTGCGATAACAACTGCAATAGAAAAATAAGTGCAGGATGCACCGCGCGGGCCGGGAGCCGCCGCTAAATATAGTCCGGCCGACGACCCGCATATAGGTCGCTCCCGCCGCCACTCCACCGCCTCTCCACAGCCACACCACCGCCACGCCATTCTGCCTACCACCCTCTAATCATAACTCGCTCCAAATGCTACCTATTAATTTCTCCGCTCGATTCCACCGCCACTTACATTAATTACATGGAGTCAGCTATCTTCTCGCGGTTTTGATGTTATGTAACAGCTATATTTATTAACAACAACACTTTCTCCACTGCGGTGGATAAATCAAATGAGCAATGAAGCTATAAGAGAAATTTACATAAACATGTTGCTCATCCACTTGAAGCGATTTTATCAGACTTCTATGGAAGTTCCAACAATGTTGAAACAAATCAGTTTATGTTTCTTCATTACTCGGTAAGTTATGAAAAACTCATGTAAACGATGAAAGTTGCATGAACTGTAAGTGCTTAACCGTTGTAAGGGAATACGTAAACAACATAAATTCCTTGCAAGCAGCTGTACCGCTGTAGTTACCGGAGTGGTTTCTCCATGTTTTTGCAGTTAACGTTCGTTGAACGTTTGTTTTTAACCTTTTTACGTCCGGTTTGATTGTAAACATAGTTCGAGACAATATATCAATCAATCACGTAACTCGTAAACGCGGTTAAAGCGACCAATTAGCTAAGAGTTCGTACGCGTAGAGACAAAACGCTCGCAATAAATTGCAACAGCATTTTGGAACTGGCGCACTGCAATATGCATTCATAATAAATTAGTAAGGACACGTCAGCAGTGTGGCGTGGGTGTTGTTGTTTTCCCCATGGTTTATGTTGGCTGAGCTCGGCGGGCGCTGGCGGTGGCGCGGGGCGCGGAGCGCGGGCGGTGTCGCAAGCCGCGGGTGCATGGCCGGCCGTCGGCACCGCGCCGACCCTGACTGACTTATCTTGCGAACATGCGGCGCGCGCAAATTCTAACGCTGGCAAATTTAACAGCCCGAGGATTATTGCTGCACGTTGCTTCTCACCGTGATACACATGCTGCTATCGAATTCCGCCTCAACCTTTAATAAACATTTGTACCTTGTTATGCCATTTACCAAAACAAAGACAACATTAAGTCGAAACATATATACCTATGTAGAGTCTTAAGTATGTAGCAAGTTAGCGCAAATACAATCGCTAACCAATGCTACTCCAATCATGTTTATAACCGACGTTGATTCAAAATATTTACATTCGTAGCTCTTTTAATTACAGCGTATTACGTACAGGAAACGTGTTGATCATAAAATGTTCACAGTAAGGTCTGAACCGTATTTATGATTGCGCATAATAATGTCCCGTCGTCGCTGAAAGTAAAACCATTAAAGTCGTAGATCTACATGCTTATTATAATTTATGTAGTGACCTGTTTTACAACTGCGTACACCCACCCTTTGCTAAACAACAACATTTCCATTTCGGGCGACAAATTGTGCGTGAACTGTGAAGTGACGGCCGACGGGCCGCAATCTTGTTTTGTTACTTTTTCTTGTTTCATTGTAAACTTCCCGTCACATTAATTATGAAAGCCTGACTTGTTCATACATTTCAGTAACACTAGACAACAAAGGTTGGCTCTCTTATCTCTACGCTAAATGGAAATGAGTTCACCACTGAAAATTGAAATTTGGTTTTAGAAGATTCTCGAATCGTTCTCTTTGTAAGTAGATGTAAGTGTCTTTTTATAGACTTTCATGGTTATCTTTACAAGACGTTACATTCCCTTTCTCTTTATCTCGTCTTGGCAAAAGATTCTACAGTTCAAGACCAGAACATGTTTCTAGAAAACCTAATTAGTAAATTGATTGGCGCCAATAACAATGCACTAGGCCACTGAAAGCTAGTTATTAAAGCACAAGGTACAGGCTGTTTGTTTCACCTTGATGTAATGAGTAACAGACATAGGTTGTAGGTATCGGCGTGCGGTAAGAGGCGACTAGGCGAGCCTAGGCTGGATCTCAAAGGCAGAGTGGCAGGGAGCGGCCGCGGCCGACTCGGACTTTGTAATACATTCGGCCTAGTCAGCGTTCGTTGCCCTGCGTCGCTCGAGGTCGCTGCAGAGCGCTGCGAGAGACGCCAGCCGAGCGCGCCCGAACACTCACGGAAATTACCGAACGACAGATTGGCGCGGAATTTAAATCCATGACGTTTGATAACATCATACTGGATTTACTAGTCCGAATCGTCCGAATACTCGATTCTCCTATAAATAAGTAGATATCTTAGTCGTGAGCTAGTAATATGCAGATGTGTAGTCACTGGCAATAAATGTTTATTAAGTTTTATGGCAGCTTTGTACCCAGAATCAGGTCTTGCGATGCAACTAAGCAAGCATGCAGATCAGCATAGTAACGACTTCAGGTACATTTTACGTTCCAAATCGCATCGATACTGATTACAGTTGTTATAAATTAGATAACAAGTCGTAAGCAGGCCGCTCACGTAATCTATCACTGGAAGTTTGACAACAAACAACAAGACTATCCGTGCGTATTGTTTGTAATTTCCCTATTCAAAAGCAAAAGTTATAACTTATGTAAGTGGTCGGAAAGTCGTTGTGTGATACTTTAACCCAGTGCTGCATATTCCGGAGTGAGTCCAACGCACCCGTTTCGCGCTCATTAGTATGGAGACAGCGGCTCACCACTTTCACTCTCACCAATAACAAGTGTTACGCAAGCCGCCGCCGTCACTGGCAGCTCTCTCGTCGACTATCTCCGACCGCGGGCGCATCGCTCCCGCCCCCCGACCCGCGCACCCCGTCTCACGGTCCTCGCCATCGATAGATTAGCTAGCGCAAAAAATGAACATAAATTCTCGCAATAATGCTGCAACAGTGACGAGGCAGCGTAAGACGCATCCTCGGGCCTAATGATAGACTTGGCAGAAATGAAAGTGAATAGTGTTTCGGTTAGTTCATAGTGGGTCAGCGGAGTAGGGCAACGGGGGTCGACGCCCGCGCAGCCTCGCCGGGTGAAAGTGGCCCTCCTCGTACCCGCGCCCTCCCGCCCTCCCGCTCCTCCAATGCTGAAGGCGCGTCGACGACTTACCTGCGCACGCGCTGCTTTTTGCAACTTGGCCATGGAACCTATTACGATAACTGCGAAATAACGCTCAGGCAGCAAATGTAAATGCATGGCCTTTATTTGTGCTCGATCACACGACATACCTAACAACCAACATGGCAGGGATTTGTTAAGCTACTAAGTGCTTTATTTAAACAAAGACGAAGTAGCTTTTCAACAAACTTTTTAACCCGTATGCTCCCGGCCGTGCCTCCAGAGGCACGGTGCATTGTTATTTTAATTGTGTCTGTAATTGCGGGTATTGAAGTGTTAAAAAGTCCAAAAGTAAAGACCACAGAAAAAGTTGCTTTTAAAAGCACAATTCAACAGTGATAAACTGCATCACATGACAGCGCATGCAATCGTACATAGGGTCTACTCAGAATGATCAAGGAAAATCCTCTTCGCAGCAAATTAATTCCCACATTCGTAGGGCATACATGTGCAAGCACTAGAGCTTTATCGCTGCCAGCAATAATAAGCTATATTAAGGTTATTCATAATTCAGTCCCCATCGGGAAACAGGTCATTCGTTTTCCTCAAAGTGACATCATCAGCTCAAGCCTCATAATGTAGTTCAGTGGAAACAATGAAAGCGTTTATCGTTGTTCGCGAAGAGCCGTGAGCAATACGCGTGGTTTATGTAACCGGCAGACGGTAGTAACTGTGATTGAATAGGCCCCATCTTACGTAAATGTAACGTACTTGCCTACATATCAAGTGCTGCTTACGTAAACACCTACAAATATTTCGCGATGCTATATTTATTGAAAGGGGTACGATTCGACGTCAATCACAATCCTGTAGGAGTTCTACATGTTTAGTTAGATAATATTGATACAGCAAATTGTACATTGATACAAAAAAACCTGTTCAAACAGATGAAAATTCACATTAAATTAATTGTGTAATGAATCGCTACCACTTTTAATACCAAAAGCTTTGACCGATTTTCAAAATAGCAATTCTTTAATCGTGTTATCTTTTGTTAGGAAACACTGAAATACTAGCGAGCCGATTTTCCTTGGTTTAATTATAAAAAACAATTTGGGATTTAATAGACTGCTCGCAACAACCACAGAGTACGTTCAAATGAGGCCATCGGGAATGCTAGTAGGCAATGTTTATGAACGATTATAATTTAGATGAGTGAAGGCTTAATAAAGTGATCCGAGGCTGTTGCTGGAGCCCGGGTAGGGTGGTTGCGACACCACGAACAAAGAAAGCGGCTACGCGCCGGCCTTGCTGAGTTCATCGACCGACTTTTGCAGGTCGCAAGGTTTCGCCAATCGGGCTTCTCGTAGCTCCAGGATATTGCCAATTCAGTGCGATCAAGGTTGCGCACAACCGCCTGGCTTGGCAAAACCTCTTACTTTTCGTTGCTAAGAAAAACGTCCACATATTGCACTGCACATCGGTGACAAATACTTAATGGATTCTAAACGTAAGAATTGTTTAGCTAATTAAATATATTTAGACTAACTGCTGTGAGATTCAGGCTAGTAGGTATAGTGTAGTAGTGCCAGACTCTAAACAAGAAAAAATCTAGATAGTTTGGTTTTAAATCTCACAGCCAAAAACTTATTTAAATTAAACAACATGGCTGCATTGCATTGATTTGATTTTTTTCTTATGAATATTAGGTATATTGGTTAATTTAATAGACGTGTAACAAACAAACGTTTATACATCACAATTTACGAATAAAATTATTTTAAAATACAAAGTCATAACTGTTTTCAGGATCAACATTGAACAAGACACATGAGTATTTTGCGCTGAAAATTTTGATACACCCTATAAATACCATTGCACGAAGTTTCGTTTTAGAAAATACATTCTTATTTTTTCTTGGTTATTACTTTATTAGTGAAAAACACAAATTATTATTTTACAAGACTATTTCGAAAATATCGAATTCCCTGTAAAATATAAAAAAAACGGGTTCACACATTCACAAGTGAATTGGTTTCGAGGCCAGCCACTGCTCTGGTACTTGTTCAATACATCTGGCGCTACTTTCAGTTCATGAGGTTAATTGTGCACACTTACATATACACTGTTCAGTATTTTCATGCAAGGTTACGATATAGGATGGAATGGCCGTGATTGTTTACAATTGGTCGTAAATCTTATCGCGTCACCTCAGACAGTGCATACTTTTATGTACACAAATGCCCTTCTCGATCGATCATTCAGTTATAAATAGTTTAAACTTACGTTACGAGAAATACGTGAAACTGTATTTAGCCGTTACGACTGTGTACATAAAACATTTTTATTTTTATTGCCACATAACTTTTCATTCTGATATTCTTTTTGTTTTCGCTCAAAGTATTCTAGTACGTCCCTTTGGTAGAGGATTTATTGTGAGGAATCTGTTTTATAGATTACGAAGAATACATAATAAACAATATTTATTTGTTCAAGACTTAAACCTATTTACAATTATTAACTTAGTGGCAAGATACAAGACAAGTGCAACTGGGCTTAAACTAGGAGGATTCCTGTGCTATAAGCACCAGTTACTTCCGTCACCATGATCGAGCTGCCATTACAAGTGCGGTGCTGTGCAAATATAAGTACAATATTATTTATTAGATTATTACTATCGTGCGTGTCTGTGTAGAATAATTGCCGTGTGAAGTGCCTATAAACACTAGATCAGTAGGGTTAGCACTTTCCTCATAATTGAACTGACACAAAGATTTTTCGCAGTTATCCAAATTCACTAACGATAAAGGAACAGTGCGAGTGGGTCGCCTGTCGCCCTCTTTACGTTTTGACACACATACATTTCTGCCAACACTCATACAGATCAACAAAGTTACGTGCTCAAAACCTAGATCCTCGGTGCGACACGGTTAGCTTTATCTGACACAATCGAATTCATTGCCTAGGGGCGTATGAATACGTAACGTACATATAGGCAAAATGGTGCGTCATAAAATATTTTATGGATGAAAAAAGAATCGAAAAGTTAAATATGGATGTACGCGAGCTTTTTGTTGAAAATCGTTTTTGTGACAGCCAACGGTGTGTGGTACGTAGGGCTGCTTCGGTCAGCATTATTTGGGTTTTAGTGATTCAATTCATAGTTTACGCATTTAAGGTAGTAGTAAAAATTAATGATAATAATTTCATCGCCTTCTGGCTCATATTTGATGAGTAAATAGGTAGTTAAATAAAATTAAAAAATATACACACAAAATTAAAATATATAGCTTATGTCCAACGGCGAGCTTAACCCAGAATACATGTGATACCTATTTTTTTTATAAATAAATACCAGCGTATATCCATTCAGAGGAGAGTTGCATAATTATATCGTAGGTAAAAAGTGAATACGTATGCAATAGCATCAGCTTAGACTGGAAGGCGCCTCGATTGAATCAAGTATGTATACTGAAATACTAAGAAAAAAATGTAGGTAGTTAAACAAAATAATAATAAAATCCAGCGCAGACCTTCAGCTACATTATTTTATGACTAAGTAAATGTGTCGCGCGACCCTGAATGATAAACACCAAGTCCCGTTACCCGAGACAAAAGCGACTCGAATGTAGTTCAGTTGTAAAGCCACTTCCTGTGACACGTAAACAATGTATGCAAGAGTGAAACCCACAAGAAAATAGTTCATTTACATTGAATACCGGCCATCAACCGTAAATAGGGCGCGGTGGACGGTGGAGCAGCGTATGACAGGAAACACGACCAAGTAACAGAATTAAACCGAAATCTGTGAAACCACGGCGAGTGGTCGGCGCTGTGTGTGACCTTATTCGTAGTTTCGAAACTTTTCGCTGTAGTATGAAAAGTAAAACTTCTACATTCATGTAATGACACGCTACATTATATTTGTTGGTTTTACCAGTAATCTGCATAGGCAATTCTTCTACAATTTAGCTGCTATGAGGTCATCCACATAATAGCTAAATTGTATTTTTATTTTTAAAATAAAATTTTCTAAAAACAGTAAAAAAAAAACCCGACTGTAAAAAATAATCTGAAAAGAAAAAAACAAGTTCAGTCTAGAATAGTCGGGACCCATTATATAATCTAGACTAAAATCATTCCATCCAATACATGTAATACAATACATGTACAATACATGTTCAGGACTGAACTTGTTTTTTTCTTTTCGGTTTATTTTTTACAGTCGGGTTTTTTTTTTACTGTTTTTAGTTACGATTATAATAAGATGGAGAATTACTCATCTCATTATTTTGTTACGTTAGCTACTAATTCTCTAAACGGTCTAATTCTTTAGAGGATTTTTTATCGTGTGGATGATTTAATAAAATGGTCATGATATACCATTTTAAAATCCTCATGATGAGTCCCTTAATTTGATACCCATATTGCAGTATCAGATTGTTTTATTACTTTAGGCTAGCTAACTTTAAATAGCGTTTCACAGTCAATCAATTAGTCAATCGTCATGTTAGGTTTTTTTTTCGCATCACCTATTTAAGAACACTTAGGTTACCAAGATGAATCTAACGTAAAGTTAATTAAATAAATCCGTGCAGCGGTTTGGAAGATATGAAGTAATAAAGAATATTACATACATACAAGAAACGCGCGAAAAACAAAACCTTTGGCAGTCGGGTAAAAAGACTCTTAACGAAGCCAAAAGGCACTTGTTCTCCCCGTCATTGCGATATTTTTTTTTTCTAGACCATACCTGGGAACCTTCTAGTTACGTATATTGGGGGTCAAAGTTTCAACTTTTTCAAAAGTTTTTTTTTTATTAATTACATGATTTTCATGTAAGAACTTTACTTTAAACACCTTCACGACCCCCACACTAATCAATCCATCCACCAGCACAATGTTTTGAGTGCGTCACAATGAGTTTTACCGTAAAACGTGATGTTTCACTCCAAAAAGAAGTCATTTTCCTCCCAGCAATAACTTTTGCGTAGGGATACTTAGTTTGATGTACAGAATGCTTGGTTAACGGCTTCGTGAAGAGTCTGTTTACACCCTGTATAATTTTGAATTATGTTAAGTGCAATAGAATTTACTATTAGGTACAAACAGCGACATCTATCAAGCTATAGATTTCCAGTGCAACATAGCCTTGTTTTGTACAGATTTCCCATACAATGCCAGATCCGCCTATACTAGTTATGCATAGCTCAACAACAGCCCATAACGACCACTGCTGGACATAAGCCTCTCCCATGATGGGAGGAATTTGCCGTAATCTCCACGCTTGGCAGGCGGATTGGAGATCGCAGTGATGAAAGACTAACAGAAAACGCTGCTGCTCATTCTCTGGTCTACGGAGGCGCAAGGTGTTCTGCCTCAGACATTAGTCGCCTTATACGACACCCGTGAGTGTAATGGTTTGGTTCTATTCTACCCTGCCGGATACCACACGGCTTACATAGCCCGATCGCCCTAAACTACGTTACTCATGCCTTCCTCGCATAGTGGATCAAGCTAACGTCATTAATTTTATAATCTTGATTATTTAATCTGTGCTAGGCCAAATGGTATCAAGTCAACTGATGACTGCCCCAGTTAAAGGCCCGTTAATCCGGGACGCGGGTTATTTGTAGGCGAAATTTTAATGTTTCCATATTCATTAGCTGCCGAGTGACTGATCGGGCCACATTCCACTCTGCTGTTCACTTAGTGTTCAAATAGTTTGTAAGGTGGTAGGCACTATTCGCATTTGTGAGGGAAATTTAATCAATAAATTGTAACTTGGTACATGAGCCGAATATGGAAATAGTGATATCCAATATGGAATATAATAGGAAAAGAAATGAGGAATAAAATCAGGAAATAAATGAGGAATTCAGTCAGGCAGAAAAATAGGAATTTATAGAAAATGAGAAACTAAAACTTACTTTGACGACCCGAATAGCGCAGTGGTAGTGGGGGCTGCCATACTTCTTGGGGTCCCGGGTTCGAATCCCCGAAGGAGCAAATGAGCATGAACATTTGTTTATAAGCATGTTTTTACAAATAAAAAGTATCTATGTAGTACCTATATCAACTATCTGGTGTCCACGGACGACACAAACCTCGTTGCTTAGTGTGGCACTAGATGGCGCTGTGTGTAATGTCCAGCGATATTATTATTATTATTATGTATTTATTTTATATTTGTTTCTTTTCCCGTTTCGATTTGTACATACATTTTATTATTATTTTAGATCTATCTGTAGTTTGTTAATAATGTACATAATGAATTAAAATAAAACTTTGTTATTAATTGTAAACCTATTTATTTATAAGCATAAAATATGTTAACAATTTAACATTAAGTTTGTGTTGTAGATATGTATAGCATCGCATAAGTTTATCGTATCGAGCATCAATGAAATATGTTTCGCTGACGTAAATTCTTCAATCTTTACCCTAAAAACACAATTACAATGACCGTAACATATAAACATATCATATTTATTACAAACGTGTGAAAACAAGTAAGTAGGCATAAAGTCATGTAAGAACACTATTGTCAGCAATTATTCAGCAAACATCCACGTTCTCGTATCCGTTTTGCGTCATGTGTTTTTATTGAAATATTGAAAATCCGTGTTCCTGTCCCACTTGCCTTAATTGTTTTATAACTGCGGTTACATGTCAATGAACTCTGACACATTATTATACCAGTTATATTAATATCACTCAAATACTTTTATGTTCTTATAGTTTTAACAAAATAAATCAAGAAAAGGCTTTCCAAATCTGCACTGGTATCTTTACTTTTGATGCGACAAACCTTCAAATACAAAAGCTATCCAACCTGCCTATTTCGAAACACTTGCATTGCTTGCATGCACGAACCACATCTAGTTTCTAAACAATTTCTTGAATTAAATGAGATGAATTAATGGCGGCACTCGACTATAATAGACAATATAGTCGCGCTGGAAAGTGGGCCAGTGAGATGATGTTCAGCAGTCATCATCAGTCACACTGCAATCACAATGCAATTAGAAAGCGAATTGCACAAGCGCCGCGCGGCGCTATCAGAAGAAAGCGCGTCCAACATAGGAAAGTTGAATCGAGGGCGGGGCGCGGGCGGCGGGGGGTTAGATGCGCGCACGCAGCCACTAAAGTAGTACACTTTCGATCTCAACTCGCGTCGGTGAGAGTTGTGCGAAAACGAAAGTGGTGTTGTCATTATGGTCCACTTTCCACTCTGAGGTCAAGAACCCCGCGGGTCCAGTTCTAAGCCTGTTTCCAGTTAATTGTAGGACTGCAGCACCGTCTAGAATGTACTGTAATGTACCTGTACTTACGCGTACCTGCCGGTGAAGCCTCGTACTGTACTAGCACTGTTTGTTATGAGGCGATGTAAAAATAATGTTGCAAAGATAACACTTGTGCATATGAGGTTGCGTTAATCACTGAAGCTTTTTCGTCATACGCTTATAACATTGCACACACACCTTTAGCTAATTAAAAACATAATATTTCCCTTACTTTCAAATGTTGTTTGTTGTTAATTAACTGTCCTGCTTTAGAGACAGCAAGAATTTCATATCGTGGGAAATAGAAATCAAGTTTTGAATATGTTATTTGAGCTAGCGACTTATCTGTGAGCTGACATAATGTATGTCATTAAAGTTTAGTCATGTTAATTAATGGTTCAAATTATGGGGGTATTAATTATCGACATGTGGAACGTTTGTGTGAAGCCTCCGTAGAGACACTATCGAATTTGCTAGAACTTCTAGATGTCACTCCCAATATTTATGTAACACTGGTTTGCTAAACTTTCTGTTTACTAGTGTAGTTTTATTTCCACGCTGTTTTGTATTCAATAAGATCTCAGTTAGCCTAGAAAGTTCGCGAATTTGAGTGCTAAATAAAAGAGAGCATCTAGTTCAAAAAGTGGGGCATAATATCAAACTATGTACATAACAAGTATAGCAACAGCTGGAAGTACTTCAGAAGTCAGAAAATTCAAAGTGTCTCTGATAATAATGGGTGTCATTTGAATGCATAGATCGGTTATGTCAGTGCAGCATGAATGTGGAGCGAGGGTTGCGGAGTGAGGACGGAGGGGAGGTGTCGGGGGTGTGTGCTGAGGTAGATGACCGCTGCTGACGTCAGCGTGACCTGATGCTGCCCGGCTTCAGCTTAACCCGAACTGTGACCTCTTGCACTGATGTTTGCATATTTTACTTAAACGTGTATGTAGGGAGCACTGATTACTGTTCCCGCTGCAGTTGTTCAACATTAGTCCTATTGCAACAGGAATAGACTTCCAAATCGTAGCAAGAATAAATTATTAATTGATGCTTTATTTGCTGAGCTTTGATTACATGCTATTCAATTTAATGTTGATACGGAGTAAGATAAGCATTATTATAGTTTGACTAAATAGTACACACAATATGTTACCCGCGCGCCGCGTGCTACACTGTAGTAAAATGTCGTTTTGGCGCGTAAAGAACATAAGCCATTATTAGTAATTGAGTAGCTATTTATGTATTTCTTTAAGAGTTACACTTAGAAAATCAAGTTATTACAAAAACCAGTCTATCTTGACTTTGAATTCATTTTAATAAAGTTTTATTTTGCATTGCTGAAACTAGAGTATAAAACGATAGTGCTCTTTTGTATGAAACAGCAGTTTTTTTTACAACCAATGAAAAACCAAGTCATACTAGGATTACGTCCTTGTTAAAATAATTGTGTCACGTCGTCTCTTAAACTGTGAATAAATAAATATAAATAAATATTGCTGGACATTACACACAGCGCCATCTAGTGCCACACTAAGCAACAAGGCTTGTGTCGTGGACACCAGATAGTTGATATACTACATAGATACATTTGTTTGTAAATACATACTTATTGTACATATAAACATCCATGACTCGGAAACAAATGTCAATGCACATTACACAAACATTTGCTCCGACCGGGATTCGAACCAGGGACCCTAAGAACGTAACGCAGTCTCTCTACCGCTGCGCCATTCGGGTCGTCAAAAGAATAATAAATGAATGATTTCAAATTTATTGTTCAAAAGTTTCAATTTCTATAACTTCCAAAACTCTACAAGGCTCCGTCCTCATGTCTGCCTTCACATTCCTGTAGCTGCTCCAAGAATTTCAGCAGAGGAGCGCGTCATACCGCCAACTTACTAAAGATAAAAGATTGAAGGTGTATTTGGTCGTAAATTAAAAGTTTAAAAGCATCCGTTCATTATTGAAAGTCGTAAAGTCGTAATATTTACAGCTGGTAATAACGTACGGTCAGAAGACTCCTAGAATATAATTGGTCGCCTTGGCCTATAAACTCGCCACTCTGCTCTGCTAATAATTCGCCAATTCTAGATTTAGGTTTCCAGTTCACTGGGTTGTTGGCATTTCCGATCTTCACTTGTTAACTTTTTAGGCATTTTTGTACTGTCAGAAATTGTTTTAATCAAGATTGAAAGGCATCTGTACGGTCTTTACCCGCTGGTTTAGAGGAATCTGACATGTTTTGGGATAAAACTTCAAAGGAATCACGTTTAGAATTAAAAGCCCTCAATTCCTACATAAGTCTGTTAAAGCTGTTACACAAACTAAAGTACTATGACAAAAGCTCAAGCCGGATAATTAGAACTAATTTTGAATTGAACATTCTGATGTGATGAATTGAATGAGCGTAACAAGCTGCTGGAAATAGTAGTTGTCTAAAACAAAACAATGTACGTTAGAAACTAAGTTACACAAAGAAAATACATCAATTTTGAATGTCGAGTAGACATGGAAAGCCTTAAAGTCTAATATAGACATCGGCGATAATATTTGATGTCTTCGTTACATTTGTTACGAAGGTAACCCTAGAAGCATACAACCAAAACGGATACCGATACCGGTGTATTAAGGGTTGTGGTATCGAGAGATACCGGTACTGAGGCCGGTGTAGTAAGGGTTGTTAGGGGCGGGCGGGTGGTCCTCGCGCCGGGCGGCAGCGTAGCGGCAAGCGCGCGCCATTCGCGCCGACGCCGCCGCCGGCCGCACGCGCCCCATCCGCGCGGCTCATGCGTCTCCCGCTCCCCGACATGACTGTGACCGAGTGCCATCACCACCAGCCCCGGGAGCCGGCGCCCCCCGCGGCCCCGACACCCCCCACCGACTCCGAGGTGCTGCTGGGCCGAGTCCTCGCAGGTGAGCGCTCATCAGCTGATCTCCACCTGTCAACCTCAACCCCCCACGTGTGCTCATGTTACCGTGCTGTGAATGTTTGGATGATCCTCATCATGATGTTCTGTGTACCTTCAGGGCTTTTTGGTTTTGCCTGTTCAAAGTTATGATAACAGTGATTTGCACGATTTTTTTTTTATCATCGAAGTCTTTTAGCATTTTGTGTAGTAATACCTATTTGTTTTGTGTTATGTATTATTAAATAATAGTAAGCTAAAAGGATAAAAGAATGTCCTTTTCACTTTCCTGTGAGTGCGGGCGAGCGCGCGGGGTGCGCGGGGCGCGCGGCGCGGCTCGCGGATCTAGGTCAAGCGGAGTTCGTTGCCCTCGGCCTTCCCGGCTATATTCGACGTCGCTAATCACCGCCCCCCCCCCCGCGCCACTACGTATCCTCGCTCCTACTGGCTACATAATCCAGAGACGGACTTAACTATCTTTCTGGATTTTATTAATAGGCACTTACTTACCACCATACCATGTATGCACATTACTTACACATTTACTTATCAAGCATGTATCTCCGAAAGACAAGTACTTACGTAGATTTTGTTTTTTTTTTGTTTAGGTTTTGTACTGTCCTATGAATTTCAGAGTCGTTCCCTAACTGGTCCCACATGCCTACGGCCCATTTGGGACGAGTTAATGAAAATCAAAATAAATTTAAATTTTCGAAAGTGATCGATGTAACTTCTGTGGATGTAACCTTTTTACATAGCACGTTCTACCGACTGACCTATTTAAAGAAATCTACGATCAGCGAATTAACTTCTGCGTAGCTGAATTTTACTTATCCACGTAATTATTTTGCAAAGGCAGTTTCACGTTGAAATAATACATAGTAGGTATTAGTCAATCAATAGTGATTGCATTATTTGCTCGTTTGTGAGTGTGTATCTGTGGCGGTGCGCTCGACATCATGGTCGAGTCGAGTTTCGCAAGTGGAGCCCATCGCTGAATGCCATTTTATTTTGGAGGCCGCGCGCAGCGGAGGGCCCGCGGTCAACGGCCCCGCGCGTTATCTAGGTCGCCTCAGAATAACCTAGCGCCGATACTCTAATAATAATCTACATGAAGCCTTGAAATACTGTTGTCCCACTCTCACTCACGACACCTCCGTAGCCGCGAATAGCGACAATCCGTGTTTCGTAAGACAAGCTCTATTCCGTATGCGCAGCCGCTAACTAGATTTGACTGTCTCTTTTACTCGTGACGGCGCGGGCGAGCCTAAACATAATGAGCTGGTGGAATATAAGCTTCTAGATTTAGTCCTATCTGAATGGGCATTTTACGTTTACATAATAGTCTGACTTATTCTGGGAGTAACTTTTCAATTTTAAATACTAATTTATTTAATGGAAATGAAATTAAACCAACCACCAAAATATACCAACTAGTTATTCATAGTCAAATAATAAGGTAGTAGAAAGAAGGCAAAAAACAAAAAAAAACATTACAGAGTTTATGGTAGAGACACCAACTACAATGTGTACTTACAATTTATTTCAATATGGTGTGATTTATTGGATAACCGCGAAATTCGGCCTAATCGGAACAAACAATGGCATGAATAAAACGAATAAATCAAAACAATAATACGTATCTACATTGTTAGGAACACGTTGTTACATACATAGTGTGACCGTAAAATTCTAATTTTTTTATGAGCCATGAATTTTAAACAAATAATATGAAACAAAGTGTTGCGTGTGGCGTGCGAAGTGACGTAGAGAGCACGCGGGCACGGGGCGTGGGGCGCGGGCGGCGAGGGAGGGGGGCACGGGCGCGCGGACTCGGTATTGCGATCAAGGCCTCGAGTTCGTTCACCCGCCTGCAATTGGGTCACGCTCGCCGCGCGCCCGCCGCCCCGCGCCGCGCTCCCCACACACAAATAACTGTTTAAATCACACTAAATCCGTACCTGTAACGTCACACTAAGTATGTAGGTAACCTTAATTGTTTCATTTCAAACGTTAAACACATCAAGCGTATTGCAATCACTTGATCATTCACAATAAACGATAGCATTATACTAGACATAGTACTTTTGGTATGACTAGTAATTAATTCATCATTTAATTGATACGTGCTTTGAATGTAAAAGAAGCAAAGTAAATCTCATATTACGTAAAAAGCAGTCATACATGATGAATATGAATGAGATGATTGTTGAAAGTATGTGATAGGAAACAGTGAGCTCGTTTAACTCTACTCGATTGACAACTTAAAGAAAGTCGTTATGCAGGTAGCCATAACTTAGCATATCCTATACATAACATTTCGTATCAATATAATTAATACGTCATCTTCATTCAGTTGTAAAGTCAACACGTAACAATGAAATAAATAGCTTTAGTGCATTTAAGCACTAAATAATTAGGTAATTTATTTGATAGTCTGCAATTCTGCAAATTATTGTTTTAATACACGCAATCAAGTACACAATTAACATCAATTTGTTATAAATAACTAATGGCCACTTCGTGTGGTAAAAAAGAAACAAAACGTTTTATAATCAAACTTCTCTAACAATAACAATTCCAGTTGTATAAAAACAAGCTAACCAATTATGTAAAATATTAATAAAAATTAAACTTATCATATCATATGAAACACATGAAACATAAAACGGTCATCAACTTTAGCGAAAGTTTCACGGAAAAATCGCGAATGAGCTGAAGACATAACGTAGGGGTAGTGGGGTTGTAGAAGGTTGCGGAGCGTTGCGGGGAGCGCGGGGTGCGCGGGGTGCGCGGGCAGGCAGCTGCGAGAGGCTGCGGGTCGACGCCCGCGCCGCCCTGACCCCAATTTGATCTGCGCTCGCGTCATATCGCGCGGACCTCTCGTCCAGGCACACTCAGCGGAAAATACCCATCGTTTCAACACAACAGCTTTATGAAATGACTAACTAAAACGGTGCTTTATTACGTTTTGGATACAGGATAAAATAAATACGACATTTACTTACCTTTTACCTATGTTGCATAATGCACATGCGTATAGTGTCAAACAGTCCGTACGGCTGCTGTCGCAGACACAGTTTAGAAGGTCACCAACCATCGCAACTGGCTGTATCTTACAAACACGTCGCTTTAGATATAATAATAATTAATAGCTAACTGTATACCGAAGCGATCAAACTGTTTGGGCATAGAGCCGGTGCTCTATAATCCTCGTTATATTTCTCCGGTAACCCGCTAACCCGCCACTCACCGAACCTAAACTCTGAGAAGAGTGCCGAACATTGTGTTCTTTACCTCATTTTTTATACGCGACCCGTTCATATTCTTAAAGTCCTATACTACCTCAAATGGCTTAGCATGATCCTCCGTTACGCCTAAAATACTGCAGCATTAATTTTGAAATAAATATATGGTAAAGTTAAGGATTAATGTTAAGTCCTCTGTTTGGCGAAAACACGATTCTATAAAATTTTCTCTACAGAAAAAAATCCCAAAATTACCTCTAAACTGAACAATAAAGCGCTGGCAATAATAAAATACTTCAAATTAGATAATGAAACTTTTATACTAACTGAACTAACTATAAAGCAGGTCTTATGATATTAATTTTTTTAATCTAATCAATAGATTTTTTGAAAATCGCAAGAAACTACTCATTTCGCACTTTTCGGCCCGCAGAGACTGACGTAACAACCACTTTGCAGTGCAAGCTGATTAGAACTTTATTCTAACAGTTTTTCTAACAGTTAACCACCACAAATAGAGTTGCTAATTTGAGGTAGTAGGTATAGGCCCTTAAACATTGTCCGTAATTTATACTAACTGATTTTTTTTTTACAATATAGGTACTAGGTCATGACTTTATTCGACGTAACTTTTTATCCGCTGCCAATAATAGATAGTTCATTGTGGTATACCTATTTAAAATTTTCTGCGGTCTGTCTTAAATAATTTTGGGCCAAAAATGCCTGTTGCTACGCCAATTATTATATTATATTAGTATCTGCTAGAAAACAGACTCGTCATTTAATGTAAGCGGTTATGCAAGACTTCACTGTGTTTGCAGAAATTTAGGACGATACACCGAAAAGTTGTTTCACTTTTTAGCACATTACTATACTTAGCCAGCAAACGAGGGACAACGTCAATATTTAGTAGGTAACTATTATATAACAAATTACGCTAAATGACAATAGGTGCATCCACCTGATTTGTTTTAGACGGATACAAACACGTAGCATTGGATACAAAATAATTGACATTTTAGAGTACATCATGTAGCTATATAAACCAGAGACCTTTATTTGAATGTGTGCCATCTATCAATTGAATTATTTTGCCTTGGAAATATGAACGCACCTTGAATCTCCCACTCATTGACTTTACATCAATGTTATCAGCTACGTCATCGTAATTTCTGTGTATTTTTATTTTTAACTCATCGCTCAACAATCTAGTCTAGAACAACGAAATTGATTCAAATTATTACGGATTCTAATCGCTGAAATTAAATTTCATATTTTTTGTAGCCATAACAGTACCGGACATGGATAATATTAATGGATAGATATATCGCGATTATCACGACTAATAAAACACCTAATAGATATTTAGTAAAACGTGGGAATTTACTGAAGATTCATCTGAAACGGTCATTGCTACACAAAGATTAGTCATTTCTAGCCAGGTATTGCATCTCCTCTGACAATGTACAGCTACGACAGTCTGTAGCAACTATTTCATTTGAAATTCAGAATTCACACTTTAATGTTACCGAGACTACCACGAAGTGTTTTCTTATTAAAATAAATTTGCATGTACGGGGCATTCGAGAGTGCGTTGGCAATCGTTACGCTAACTCTAGCCGCTGATGATTAAGTATAGTGGGTCATACCATGAGTCAGTGGTGACCTAGATGCGGCAGGCTGTATCGACGGTGAGCGGGAGCGCGGCCTACGTGCTCTAAATTCTGCCAGAGTAGGTTAGGGAGCGAGGTCGACGACCTCAGCCCTACCTACCGTCGAACTTTCCGGGCCATCCGAATTGTGTGCCCTACTGTGTCGGATCGGCTCGCGGGACCCCGATGCCTATCCAGACAAATTACTTTGATATACTTAACTCTTTTAAGTGGGGCAGTATTAACGTAAACGACACGCCAATATCTCAGACAGCTAGGTTTTCTTTATGTCAATTCTATTTATTTGAACGTTTATTAAATCAAAAATAAGCAAAAATATAGAACACTATCTTAAAATAAATCAAATTTATATACGTGAATGTACAGTATATAACTCTATATGTTTTATATACAGTTGTGCACAATTGTGTAGAAATAATCTATTAAATGTAAAAAACTACCGTTAGACTAGCACACAATGCCAGTCCAATGCCAATGACCAGGATTTGCTTTATTGTTACCAATTTAATTGACAAATGTTTATTTTGTAGATTAGATTTGTTAAAATTTTACTACACCACCTACGCCAAATAGATTAAGCTAAAATGGTATGATAAGCTGCTACATAGGAATATCGTCAAGATAAATGGGACCAACAGATTTGTTTTATTAAAAAAAACTTAAACCAGCAACAATTTTACCTTATTTATTTTTTTGTTTCATTGAACGCAAGATGAAAAGTAATTTACTTAATAAGAATTAACTTTAAAAAAATACAAGGAAAAGAAACTGTCCACAACGCCATCTAGCGTCGAGTAGAACGTTTGAAACAGTTTAGATAGGTGTCGCTAGCTTCCCGCGTGAACGAAAACATCTCGGTTGTGCCGGCCGAAGTAAAAGCAGAACATATTTTTTTCATTGTTGTTATACAATTTTTATTATTATAGTCAGTCTATTGATGATCAAAATATAACAGAAGTTACGTAAACGAGTTGTTTATAGCAAACATAATTCTTTATTTGGTTATTTACAGTTCACTATTGCACACAACCTTAGATTTGGATATAGGTTTGTATATAATTATGTATTTGGGTTCTTTATTTTGTTAACCAACCTTTTAATAAAATCGATTAAAAAACACGTGTAAAAGTACCTACGTTAGTTATAAAAACACACATCACCTGAAGTTCGCCGACTGTAGTGTGATAAAATCCGCCTGTGATTTATATTCACTTTAAACTTACGTCTAAGCCCACATAATAAGCTGGGACCTAAAAATAGCCACCGCTGGTTAGGCCGCGTGGACAGTGGGGTGGCACTCGGCAGGGTGGTGGTGGCTGGTGGGTGAGGCACCGCGTGGCCGTGAACTGCGCCGACCCCTCGCGGGCACTCGCCCACATCACGCTTCCTCCGCGCTCCGCAAACAACATTACCTGCTGCCATTTAAATTACTTCAAGCGGTTTCAGATAAGATAAGATCTTATAAATTCTTGTTAGAGTATCTATTTATAAGAAAAAACACCTAAGTAAGTTAACAGGTCTTATAAATAAGACTTAAGTTTTAATAATTCGAGTTTAAAGCCACTAAATAGCTAGTGGCATATGCTGAAAAAACAGTTCAACGACCTTTTGTTGTTATGATGTTATCTGATATGAAAGATCAAGCCAAAACAAATATTATTATCGATATTATTCTCTTAATATTTTATTAAAGTGAGCAATTTAAGGAAGGTTACTTTTAATAATCATATTTCACAATTAATAATGCTGTGGGCTTTAAATGATGGCAAGTCCGGAGGGTGTAGAAGGGGGCTGTTCATTGACGTCACGGGGGCGCATGCGCGCGACTCGCCCACGCGTTCACCCTACGTTCGCTGCTCGCTTTCGCGCCAAACCGTTGTTGGATCTCGCGCCGGTTATAACCTAACATACACTAACTTAGACCAAAATATTTTATTTAAAACTTTAATCAAATCACCGATGTGTTAACATGATGGAATCTAATCGTGACAATATTCAGCTGCAACGAGAACAAGCAGGTGAGCATTTCAATTATTATTGAATAATTTAGTGACCTTTTGAACTTGAAATATAAGTAAGCGGTCATTGAACTTTGCTCTTTGCATGTAGTTATCGAATTCTTCACTCTGATTTTGGATTGTGTAACATATTATACAGTTCTGTGCGTGTCAATAACAAATTTAAATTATTAACTTAATTACATTTTGTAGGTGATAAGAACTTGCAAATTAAAATAGATACTTAGTCTAAACAAATACATTTCACTACCGAATTTCATAACAGTTTAGATTACACAACTAAAGTTTATTATGTATTGTTATTACTTTGTTAATAAATATCTTTTTGTAAATTTGAGATCGGTTTAGCCACTTCTAGACACATCTATTAGTGAAGTAGGTAGGATCTACAAGATTTCAAAACACATTGGCAGGATTAAATTCCAAGGTTTGAGGAAGCTTTCGGAGACTTGTTAAAATAGCGAGTGGCCTGTGGCCTAGAATGTGTATAGTTGGCGCGTCATGCTCGTAAACGTCAATGTGATGGGGAAATTGGTCTAGGATTGTTAGGCGGGAT
Organism: Xestia xanthographa; assembly: GCA_905147715.2. NCBI lineage: Eukaryota > Metazoa > Arthropoda > Insecta > Lepidoptera > Noctuidae > Xestia > Xestia xanthographa. The sequence goes on along the minus strand of LR990647.1, from coordinate 16,297,942 downwards.
TTAAGAGAAGCACGCGATTGATAGCAAGCAGTTATGATGTTAAAACTTTAAAAGTAATAACATTACGTTTGGTCGCTACATAACATTTGAATTCGACATTTTCGTTACTTGCAACTGTTATATTATATTGTAGTTATAGTTTACTTTTATGCACTAATGAATTATACATACACTACTGCACCTAAATGTACACTTTTGTAATATCTACTTTTTTAATAAATTGTTCTATTATTCTATTCTATTAAAGCATGTAACAGTAAAGGTTTGAAAAAGGTGCAAAGTAATCATTATACCTATACACTTGCTGAAATTAGGATTGATTGATACTTACTCAGAACTTCCTGTAAGCCTTGAGTAATTCCTCAAACTTTGAGTTTAATTAGTCAGGGTTTACAAGAAGTTTTAGAGTTGTATATGACGCATTTATATGGCCATTTACATATATAAAATTTGAAGGTACAGTACCAGCCACCATGCATAATACTTGTGTAAGGACTGTAGTTGTAGCCTGACAAAGAAGGCAGCTAATGATCAGATTATTAGGCTGCGTACACGTAGATGGGTGGTGCGTGCATGAGTCAGCCGCGTCCTGACCGGAACACGGGCACGTCAGTAAGCGCACCCTGCGCCGCCGCACGGTCACCCCGCTCCATTGCACGCATGCACGCATGCATATGCCATTGTAATGCACCAATATCCGTTCCACTTTTACGGTTATCTGCCGCCACTTGCATGCATAAAGTGCAGTGTCACTTGTTATGGTTAAAACTTTTCATACTCGCCGACTGCCGTATTTGGCGGGATTTCCGGTGACTGCTATCCGTTCAGGTTTGGTTGTATTGTACGGCTTACTTTGTGTTAAAAGTTGCTTTAGAACTTTTGTCATTCATAACGAATAACTGAAACAACATTACAACTGCAATCAAGAATTTTAGGAATTCTCAACTTGGCTCATGCATGATGTTAATCAGATCAAACAATACAAGCTGTCAAAAGAGTAGGTCTTTACGTATTTAGTCGCTACATACGCAGCCAAGAACTCTGAAGAAAATGGTTTCACAACTCAAAAGGATCATTTTCTCCGCAAGGATCTTTTCCTTGTCATGTAAAACAGTCCTTTGACGATAGTCTGTGCAGTGATATAGAATACGTGTGTTTATACTGCGTGTACGTCAGCATTTCAATCTTCTCCAGCTTTGAAAGTCTTCTTTTCAAGTAAACTTTTTATGTAAAGAGAGACTCGACGGCGCCCTACACAACTGCACATAGAAAAAATAGGTGTGTGCCTTAGTGTGCGTCGAGTACGTGGCACTACGAGTATGTACTTAGAGAGTGCATCGCTCCCGGGCGCCGGTGTCGTCGCACTGCATATAGGCCAGTGCACGCGAATGCCCGGACCCCCCTCCGCCCTCGCCCCTCGTCCCGCCGCCGCCCTGAGCCGTCGCCGCCCCAGCTCCCCGCTGCACTTCGCGATTTTCCATTTCCATCGTATTGCCCGTTCGCTAATTCCAGCGGTTGACTCGGCCCGATGTCGTAACGCGGGGAAATTTCTCAGGCCTTTCTCCGAGCATGACTCTGCAGCAATGACGTCTTCCGGTAAAGGGCATTCACAGCTCACAAGTTTGACATTAATAAACTTGATCCGTAACATTATATAACAGTTTGGAATTTTGTTAGAGCTGCACCTTGCGCGTCTATGACTAATCATTTGATGCTGTTTTCGTTTATATTTTAGACTTTATGTTATTAATATACGTGAATTATATGAACGATAATTAGGACACCTTATAATAATTAAACTTTTAACTTTCATATCAGTTCCAAAAACAACTTTGCCTAATTTAGGTTTGGTTTTTTAAAACAATAGCAGAACGCATACAACAATGCAAATTCCTTCCGAACATGATTGGTAGAATGAATGATGTGTAATATTGTTTACAAAACAAAATAATTCAAGGGCAATTTCACAAGAAGTGATGCAATTTACCTAATAGATGTAATGATGACGATGTAGTAGGTATATTCATGTTACTCAGTACTAAATGAAGAACTGGGACAGAAATATGTGCAGCGAGCTGTCAATTTATATTAGACACGTTATAATGCGGAAGGTCTATCGGTATTGCGAAGACCGCCTGCGCCCTGTCGAGTGTGGGTTCAAAGCGCTCGGCGCTGAGCGGGCATACAACGTCGTAAGTCCTCGTAACCGCGGCGGTTCCGAGGCGCAGTTACGTCTGTACGGTTCCGAGCCCCCGGATGTAGTTACAAGTTCCCGCGGTCGTTGCCCGCCCGATGCGTGCACGACTCCCCTATATCGGCTAACTGTGGCGCGAAAACTAAAAGCGTGCGCTGCGACACATATTATGTGCTTTCATGCCTATCACACGTTAGTTATGCGTTTTTAGATTGATATTTACGGAATTCTCAGTCCTATTTTTGGTGTCAGTTTTTCTGCTTCGGGAAAACCGATAACTTTCTTGTCTTGTTTAAGAATTAGTTTCCAATAAAAGTTCTTATTGGTCAACTTAGCAGGTTTTTTTCTTAAAAGTGATTATCATGACTACGATTTTCACATTGGTTTATGGTAACATTTTATGACAATAGTTTAACTAAAATTATATTATGGATTGTCATCATCACTCACCAGGTTTATGATTCGTTAAAAAAATGTATTAAGTATCTAAAAAAAGAAATGAATATGATACTCATACTGTTTCCATTAAATAATTTACACTGGCAAGATACAGAAACTATTGAAGAAATTGACAATAATGAAGCTTGGTAACTTGGTGTTTGAAAATGATAAAATATTTAATAATTAAAACAAAAACTTGCTGAAGATGTCTTTCCCACACATTCCAAAGTTTTCATATTTGAAATATTAATAACTTACAAATGCAGATGGGATTGCGTGAACACGGAAACGGTTGGGTGCCGTTATAGCTAACTGTAAGTATGAGTCTAGTCTAGAACAATCCTGTGCAGGCACGCTTAGGTTCCAGTGACATGTCCTGAATTGATGAGTAGCCTTCGCTCCAGCCATATTTCGACCGTAAACACCATTAAACTAACTGTGATTTTTTATGAATATATATCCTTATTGAAGCTACATAACACGATCTAAGTATTTGCAAATAGCAGAGGCAATAACCTAACCTATTCATCAGGCGCAATCCAATTACCTACAGGCACGCCATCTGATGCTGCATGCAGGTGTTTACCCCACAAAACGAACATGTCGCATCTCCTATTTACGTAACACCATAAATACATCGACGATAGATGGGTTGCGCAACATTTTTTGTGATTCTTTTGGATGTACCTACTACACGTTACACCATATCGTAGGCGGTACTTTATCGTGATGCATTTTTGTGCCAACGTGCAACATAGGAACTTTGAATGCTTACTGTTCGTGCTACGAATCGAAATCGAGGACAGTATAGTAGGACTCATCGTCATCGATGTTTACAAAAGTAGTATTGGAAAACATTGGGTGGTGGAGGGTTGTGCGTTGGGGACTTGGGGTGCACGACGGCGGCGGGTGCGAAGGGTTAATGACCGGGTGTCGTCGCATTGTCGCGCGGGTGTTGCGCCCGCACCCGCCGGTGACTCCACTTCAGCTACGTGCACTGCACGCGATCTAATCTACAATATCTATAACAAGTTATCACCATATAAATAGATCGTTAACATTTTGAAGCTAGTCCCTCCCTGGACGATCATACATATTTTTAGAACGACGCAATGTGGTTATTGATTTCATCCGGTATTATTGACCTCTAGAACATCGTCTCTCCAAATTAACGAATCCATATTTCTATCTTCAGTGGTAGTTATCTCCCACCAATTTGCATTATCTACTTTGCTACAACGAAATAAAGATAAAATTCGTGTGAAACGATCTCTATCATACCATGATAGTCGATTACCCCGGGTGACGTAAACGGCGTCCTTGGAGCGAATCTACAAACACAATTGTACAAATATCTGCCATGAGTGGGTCAGTCACCCTCGACGCCGCCTGCCGGCTCCATCGCGATACATCGCTACAACACAATGTAATACGTATGCTATCAAGCACTATTGATGTTGAACTACTATGACTCCTATTTCTTAAGCCTATAACGTAACGTTGTCAGTCACGTGTAGGTGACAACAAAATTAATGACAAAAATAACTCATAGAAACAATGCGTCAGCCATACAATCTACTATTAACGGTGTTGGTAATTTAGCAACAATGGATTATTTTCCTACGAGACTGTGATTATAAAATTATTCTACATAAAATGTTTTAAACAATTTGAAAGTTTTTTCCACGTAATCTGATATTAATACAATGATGTAGTTGCACCTGCGTCGCGTCGTCGAGTTCACTTCACTACTATGCGCTTCGCTCTTTTCAGTTCAGTCATTCACTTACGCAGTTCCATTTCACCGATGTGTTATCACTCTTACGCTCTCATTTACATACTCAAGCATTCTTACACGCTCATTAGAACATGTGTCTAGAACAATGCTAAATTGTTTTCAGTTCGGTTTGTGTGAGGACGTTGGTTCAAGTCGGTTGTCACAGTAGATGCCGCTATACGGTGTTGGTATATACGTCAAGCACTGACTCAGACAGTTCACTAAGAAGTCCATTGACACGGACATTTTGAAACTTATGTGTTAGTTAGACACGTCAACGAAATAAATCCCGTATGTTTCGGGTACAGGCAAATTCTATCGTTGTGTAGAAAAAGCCACGACGAAAATATTTGCTACAATGAAACTATTTGGTTAGTAACGCGGAACACGTAACATTTAAATATGACTTAAATACGTGGCATAGAAGTTTTATAAGTGAAAAACCTGTTTAGTATTTCGGTTGAATACAAAAAAATGATGTACATAACCTTCACCTTACATGACAGTATCTCCATGTAGCTGGAGTCGAAGCAGTTTGGTTGGAACAAACAAAGGAACATTCTACACTGTATTATCAGTGACATACATTGCTAGCTCGATAGCATAGCTGCGATAAGCTGAACAAAACATTACTTCGGTACAATGACCCAGAATTATATAAAAATGTCCTCGATTTTGATAACGCTGTGACAATGACATTTTATTACGGCCTCGGGCTATTATTATTATTGCTTATATTATATCAGGAATGGTGTAGTAACTTCCGACGTCAACAAACTACATTTTTATAATTTTAAATTATGTTGTTCAGGAAGTAATTGATACGTCACGTTGTGCGCCATAAGTATAACTAACATTTACCAGTACTGATAACAGAGTTTAGTTGAAGTTGACCGATAAATAGCGCATAAAATGTGGGCATTAAAGTAATTAATTTAATTATCACACTTATGTTAGCATTAAATTGATCAAATGCTTTCTAGATTATGCCGATTGCTGCCTAAACAGAAACACTACAGGACGAACATTGTTGCATTGTCATAGCATGTCACATGTTACGGCATTTGTCCACGATCATCGCTTGTATGCGTGAAGTTGCACGTTGCACCGCCCGCGCCCGCGCCCACCGCCGCGCGTTGCTAATTGGGGTGCATCGCGGTGCGTTGACTCTGGGCTGAAAATGTTGGCCGGAACGTTCCACGAGCGGATGTCAACTTTCTCGCGGTTACGTAACGCGGAGAGATGTGAGCACTAGAACGTTCGGAGTCATCGACCACGGCCGCCAGTTACGAAACACTGCGCCGCACACCACAACAACACTGCACCTAATACACCGTGAACTCAGATTAATATGTCTACAACATACAACTCATGTAAACTGCAATAAACATAGCTTTTATGCTAAAACATGTTGTTAATACAAGTAACACATTTTGTTGTTGTAATGTAATAACATTAAAAGAAAAATCTTAATTATTGCAAAGCCATAAATCGTATCGGTGTAGGTAATTGTAATTACATGCAATATAAACTGCCCCCGGGTAATGGTACTTACTTAGTTGCGGTCGGGGTAGCTGTAACGAGGCACCGTGCAGTTATTAACGAGTTTAAATATGTATATCAGGTGTGAGTATTAGCTGGTGCTAGAGACTGCTAGAGTATTTGAAGTATAAATTGGTTGTGTCGTGTGTAGTTGGTAGGAGGCGGTGGGTCGTCGTTCGCGGCGCGAGGTCAACGCCGCGGCGCCGCCACCCGTTCAACTTACAGCTTTCACGACGAACTACTTCAACATATTTACTCACTCACAGTTCACCCGTCTTGAAAACTAACAAGACTCGGGATGTATATCTACACTAATATTAGAAAGAGGAAAGATTTGTATGTTTGTTACGATCAAACTCAAAAACTACTGAATTGAGTTCAAAAATTCTTTTACCATTAGAATGCTACAGTATCCTTGAGTAACATAGGCTATATTTATTACTAGAAAAATTAGGGGGGGGAAAGGAATTAGGGGAAATTTAAATGTCCACCCGTGCGAAGCCGGAACGGGCCGCAAAATTTCATTTATTATTATATCAAAATATTCTAAGCTATTCAGCCGGGTAAATTTGTAAAGTAACTAACTTAGTTATAAGGTCAATATCAAAACAATATTACTATTTATTCTGTATATGAATTATTGATTGTTTCTGTTTACTTTCTTCCTTATCAGTTTTGTAGGTCAGTATGTATAGGCATATCATTATTTGGGTGTTTGTGCGCCCTTTCCTATCACGGTTATCTCGGGACAACAATTGGAAGTTATTAGAAGGTCTTGAGTTAACGATATCAACTTAAAAGCTTGAAACTTTACTGGATTTAACTTAGAATCTATTATTAAAATACCATCATGAATTTTCAGTAAGAGAAGTAAAATTCATTGTAAATGCTGATAATACATTTTATATATTTATACATTTTATGCTCCTTGAGTTATAAGTCGAGCTACACGTTAACTGACAAATGCTTGCACTGACTGGACAGGTCCACTCAAATCTGTATGGTTCTTTCTTCAAAAGACCATCTCAGACACTAATCTGCATAGTCCTCATGTGAATTGAGCAAGATTGTCTGGACTTTAAAAGAGACTATGACCTCTGAGTTTGTTTCGGCTGTTTCTTCTCAGAGTAGTCAGGTACAAAACACCGGCCCCATCTAGTTTAAAAAAATGACGTGTAAAAGTGTTTGTAAAAACCTACTTGCAAAATAAACATCATTTATCATAATCAATTGTTTTTCTCTGCGGCGTAAATTCTCACAATTATTTAACAAATATTTAATTGGGTTTTGTACAAAGTTTTCAATGAACGACTATTTAGTTGTATTGGTATCTGGTTAATTGGTTCCAGTTGGTTTGGCACGATCGACAAGACTGCTTAACTATTCCTGTTTTTATCCCATATCGTATGTAGAGCGTAACAGTCAGGTTGAGAACTTGAGATACTTCAGGGCCGGTACACACGGCACAGAAGTGAAGGAGTCGAGTGGATCATGACACGCCAGCAATTATAAGTACGGAGGCGTCATTGAACCCGCGTTATTGCGAAACAACGGAAACCAGTCCAGTGCCCCCCTTCCCCCCCCCGGCAGTACCCCGCGATCTCCTCCCACACACCTGCTGCGAATTTTTAAAATCCTAGATTATAGTTGACATGCGACGAGCTTACTATCCGACGTGATTGGCATGTCCATGTCCAGTTGGTTACATCACTAGCTCCAGCCGTCTGCAAATACCGAGCTATTATTATTTTTCCAAGTTTTTATTACAAATAAACATGATAGCCACTAAATCTAAAAACGATTTTGGTAATTCGCTATTAATAGTTTTCTAAATGATTTGATTGAATAGAAATCATTGTAATAGTCATGCAAGAGAAAGAAGCTAGGATTTCTAAACAATTAATGAGAATGTAATTCTTTATAATATTTTAGAATGCAACTTTCAAAATTAAAATTGTCTTAATAAAAAATCTCTATGTAAAACAAAAAACAGAGCAGTCTGAGTTTGGCACTACCCAAATAATTTCAACTCCTCGTTCACCACATAGTTGAGTGAGTTATATTTCCGCACCAGCAATGAGTATAGAGTAACATGCTGTCGGTACCGCGCCTAGCAGCGACCTATAAAGATACGTGCTTGATAGTGGTGCAGTCAGGGACAACGGCCGGACTGCCTCATTCGCAAGAATCGCAGGTAGGCTAAGGGGTTAAAGAACTCCATTGCACTATATCAAATACCATTGAACTCGCTGCGTCTCGCTCGCGCGCTGCACCCCGCGATGCATCGCTTGCACTCGCCACCGTGCGAATCCTGTCTGATTACGCGACACGCATGCGTATGGCATTATCTACGAGTAGCTATGGCGCACGTAAACCGGTATATGGACGTTACCTATGTGCTGGCCACATGCACTATTCTATATAGGAAAATGAATATAATTACTTATACTGCCACGTCTTAGTTCACGCGCCACACCACGTGACGGGAAATTAACCTCTGATCTGATTAACAGGGAAAAACGGGAAAACTTTAGTGTGATAAAATATTTTGGTTAGATCAATGGCATCGGTGCCTTTCTCAGTGTAGAATCGATTCGCTTAAAAATGAAAAATGATGATGATGATTGATGATTGAGCACCACACCCAGCCAGGAGCAAGCCTGACCCGGACAAGCCGGATACACCAGGGGGCACTTTTTTGTAAGGAAAGACATGCTCTGGGATGGGAGAGGAAACCCGACCAACCACAGCCAGTCGGGCACAATCAGCCGACTATGCAGGCTAGAGTCAATATAGGAATAGTGGTAAAGACAGGTACAATCCATAGGAATGAGCATTGGTGTTTTGACCTTCGTTTGGTTGGTCTCTTCTAGCATTGGAGAATCATGTTAGTTTCTGATGGTTGCGATTCCATTCGTTTTTGACACGTCTCTCAAAATGAAAAATATATTATTATTGCAGTCATCATATTTTGTTGCAATTTGCAACATAAAAAGAAAAGTTATTGCATTCAAAACGATCTGTTATGAGTGCATCGTAAAATATTTAAAGAATTTATAAAATATTAAAATGATGGATTCTCCAAGTCGATCGATGTTATAACTATTAGAAACTCGAGCCACCTGTTACATAATCGGTATAAACTGAGCTTATGCTGATCGTGTGTCGATAATCAAGTTTAACGAGTGGAAAGTTCAACGAGGGCAACGACATCAGAGGACAGTGTCGGCGCTTTGTCGCGCAATCGCCTGAAAGTCGCGCTAATTTGTTTGACACTCGATCGCGTGGTAGCGCAGCTCACAGGTGACGTACCCGTGAACCAGGAACAACTAGCCGAAGATCAAGTTCTACGGGCGTTGACTGCGACATGTGCTGTGCGCGCCGCCCGCGCCGCCGCCGCCGCCGACGGTAGCTACTTCTTATTTTCTACTAGAATGTATTACACACACACCTATTACGTCATGCTCGCATGAACTCACATGCCACGTTAAGAAAAAATTTAAACATGTACTGAACTCGAAAGTACAAACAAGTGGTAAAACAAAGAAGTCTTGAAATTATATGCGATGAATATGCAGCCACAAAACACTTTTTTTGTGAAATTACGAATAGTTTTTGGCATGTCAATTATTTGGCAGACAATAGCGATAAATTCAAGGCGAAATGATAAAATGTCATTGAACTTGATAAAAATAATTTAATTCTACACGTATCTACACTGTGCAATGAAGTACGTAGTTGGTGTTTGTTAGAAAGAAAGTACCTACTTACATTTTGTATTGTTAACATATTTTTGGAACAACGGACGATAAACTGGCCGGATATATCATCACAGAAAATAAAAAACAATCTCAAGGAACTTGTTAAATAATCGTGCGGCGGCCCGCGTGTAGCACGGCCCCGTAACCGATGGGCCATTTCCCCAAATTGTAGCGGTCGCTTTTCCCAGAGACCTCGACTCGAAAATGCCCGTCGCGTCGACCATATAATACTGGCTCAGTGACCACTCTCTCCCGCTCCACTTCATTTCGCCCGGCCTACGGGAGCGTAGCAGTGCCGTAGCAGCACCGTAGCACCTTCGTAGCACGGCCTACTGTCGTAGTAATGCCTACGTAAGCCTACATTGCATAAAATATCTGGATCTCTTGAATTGATTCTAAAGTTCAAGACCAACGTGACCATAAATGAATTTATCTTTTATGAGATGTTGCTTCACGAACAATGAGTACAGGCGTACGTACCTACCAAATGTGCTGTCTTTTGTATTTTAAAGCAGTCACTAGGGTACATTACTACTTGACACGATATATCTACATACATAATTAATTATTTAAAATAAGTGTAACGACATCATGACCAATAATGACGAATAATGAAGATTCATCAGTGTGACCCTTATGTACACATTTACATGCGATAATGAACTTTTGGCAGACTACGAGTCTATTTCTCAATTCAAGGCTATTTCAAAGTTCCATTTATTGCGTCTTTACAATGTTTTCAGGAAAAACAACATTTTAAATACTATTCTGGCCCACTCTAAACCACAAAAAACAAGTTCTTAGAAAACAATAAACACACTTATTGACGTTTGCATAGGTATGAACGTGAAGTAGGCTGATCCAGAGATTAGAGTTCAAAGACAGGTATTTTATCAGTGAAGAACTGAATTTGGAATCGGTAACGCTGTCATTAGATCACGTGGAGTAGGTAGAGTTGATAATATAAGTCATGCTACAGGCTACGTGTACTGTGTAGTCGTGTAGATAGGTATACGTCGGCACTTGTTTACCGCGCGATGCTCGCAGACCTTGAGATTCGGCAGCGGTCAGTGGCCCGAGGCCTCGCTCACAAAATATAAATCTTATTATTACCCGCCGACCTCGGTGGCTCGGTTCCTCACCGGTTGTTCTATTACTAATCGCAGAAATTTATCCGGAAATTAGTCATTTGAGTTGAGTTTTGCCTGTTTTAATACTCGAAATATGTAACCTCAAAGACGTCTTGGTTTTGTATGAGTATGATTTAATAATTACAATAATACCTAACTAAATATTAATAATTCAATGTCAAAGTAACAATGTGAAGGATGATGAATAATATTATGTTGGTAATTCTCGTGCTAATTGGCAAATATTAAGAATCAGACGCCCAAGGGTCTGACTTCTCTGAAGAGATCAGGGTCACATTCGTGCTAGAATCATACTGCGGTTTCCTTGTTCATACGTGATTTTATAGATTTTGTAACTCCCTTCCTACTTGGCCACCTTCTAAATAAACGATAATATCTTATAATTGAGCATGAGTTGACATGATTAAATTAGAACAGTGTCACATGTTTACGGAACGCTAAAACGTGACGAAAGGACTATGTCGTATGTGGTAAATTCGATGTAACTTTGATATTATTAAGTGTTTTAATTTTCTCCAACAATATAGTTAATAAATGTGACTAGTTATTTTCACATGCGATTCATTTTTCACATTACGGTTCGTTGACTTGGTGTTTGTGTGTGATGGTAGCCGAAATGAGCGTATGATCAGGTTTGCGGGCGTGTGGGTGAACATTCTTGTGCTATATAGCGCTCGTGTGTGCTCGTTACGGCATGGAGATGTGAAGTAACCATGTCTGTGTTAGTTATTGGCGATTTGGGAGGCAGCTCAAGGACGCCCGCCTCAAGTTCAGTAGCCACCTTGGCCAGTGAACGACATCATTTCGTGCGTTGACCCTACCGCTTCCTGTGCCAACTGAACAAAATACTAAATTTATCACTTAAAATTTCTATTTAATCGTAATTTATGCGCACCATTTAATCGACTTTGACTTAGAAACAATACCTTTATTAGCATATAAAGTGATATGTAGAGTGTGAATGGCCTCGTTGTTTCCCTCCACACAGACCATAAAAGTAACCACTGTTTAATCCATTGTGCTTTTTCCTGGCTGTCAGTTGGAGCCATTGTGACCAGTTCATTTAAATTTTGATCTAGACTTGGGTTATATTTTCACATGTTAATGCCAAGTAGCTACAATGTTTGATTTTCCTTGTTACAGGTAAGTGTCACCGACCGACCGACCGCGACGCACTGTCCCGCGTCCTCAAGTTTGTTCGCAAGGAGGTAAAGTTAGCTCGCTTGATATGATTGCACATAATGGTGTGTTCTCGTTAGAGCACAATGCACCAGGTTGCAGTGCTGGAGTCAGTCACCCCGTCCTAACGGGGCTCGCCCTATGCCCGCGCGGCTCGCGGAGTCGCGGCCTGCCGTCATCACGCCGCGATTGTCGTGCAATCGTGCTTACTAATGCCAACTGGACTCCATACGCATACATAATATTATGGACATTCGCATCGCCCCTGCACCACGCCTATTCACATTGCACATTGAGGAAAAGAACAGAAATCCTGTCGTAAGAATGATTTGCCAACTATTGTTACAAGCAATGACCAAGGATCCCGCCGAGCTTTTGATACTAACTCAGGTCAACACAAAACGCCACAGAAATTATTATTTGAGTGCTGATTAGTTTATGTTACCACATACCTACATAATTGTTGTTAGGTAAGTACCGAATGCTAAAGGGACTGTGCCATTGTTGTCATCCTTATGCCAAATTGTTTCTTTTTTGTTCGTTTCCATACATTTCTGTAAAAAACGCTGCTGGCTGGCTAGATAAAGAATTTAAATATCGCAATTTTGGAAAAATTGATATAAGCGATATATCAAACGTGTTAATATCAGTTTTTAAAGAATCGGAAAGTAAAAACCTAAATTATGAGAATACAATATTGTGAAAATATTGCACGGTATCCCGCTGATATTTTATCATTAAGACGAATATTTGTAAGGGCATCCCTCGGCCGCGATATCGTTTAGCGTCGACACAATACATCAGCGATCTGGGAATGTCGGTTACGAGCCGAGCTAACAAAAGGAAGTTAAAAAACTTTGTAAAAGATTCAATCCTCGCATTTTTTGTCGTCAAAAAGGTTCCGATTAAACAATCATTTTAATTTTTTCACCATCTCAGAAGAGTTAGATATCGCGAAACTTGCACAATAACGTATCCCGGCAAAAAGTTGGACTTTACCTGTTCGTGAAATCCGAGATGAAAAGAAAGGGTAGGTCGGACGGATCGCATCGTGATTTTTTTGACAATAGGAGAACAACATTCTGCTTGCATTTTTTACGCGGATTGTAAAAATTTTCAACCTTTGAAAGTTGAAAGGAAGTTGGGAGTAAGGGTTAGCAGATTTCTATTGATATCTATTGTTTACTCAGCAGATGGTATTAAACTCGCTCGTTGCTCCTTGATCCATTGACAATGTGGGTCACGATACCTACGTCCAACCAGCGAGAATATCCCTTAGAATAAATCTGTTTCAGCCCATTCAAATTATATGCGACGTGAAAACAATAGCCATCTTTTGCTATGGAAATGAAAAGATCCTTGAGACAATGTAACGACACAAAAACTAAAATGTCCGTCAAGACTTTTCTACGAAATGTACATTAGTGGTAATTTCTCCCGTAAATCTTTAGCACAGTTTTGCTGGTCACAGTCTAAATAGGTTCCCTTTTGTTGTGGTCAAAGACTTTGCAAAATGCCATCAATGACATAATTACTTGTTTTTTTTAACTATAGAATTAGTACAGGCTTCTTTGTCTATAGTTTTTTTTTATTTGTTGGCCCCGTTCGAATCGTTATGACATTATTTCGAGAAGGTTCCATTTCTAGTTATCAATGTGATAGTAGAGTGGCACAGCAAGAACGTGGTGCACCGTTACACGCACTTGCGGAGTGCAGTGCACGCGCGCGCGGTCGCTGACTCCACCAGTCCCACAGCCCCGTCCCCACAGCTCTTTCCGGCGCCTAGCTATATTTACTGCCCCAGCATAAGCCCTAATCAAACCTCAACCTTGTTATGTAAACTTACAGTTTATTAAAGCATAATACGTTTACGTCACTGTTGATTCCAGAGAAAACAACGAACATGTGTCGAGTGGCACGCGGCTGACATGCGTATGGCATGCGTACCCGAAATACAACACTATAAAATTATAGTCACTTAAAAAAAAACACACCACAAAGGACCCAAATATATTTAAATACCGATGTTTGTGCGAATCCACTTTTAACTAATAACAAGGTGCAAGCACGCCGCCGAGCGCGTTTCTCCACCAGCTGGGAGACGAGGAAGTGCATTCACAATGCCGACCACGCAAATTATTGATTGTCGAAAATCGAAACTGCTTCAATAATAACTATTGTGTTGTTTTCGGTAAATAAAGGAAAACTTCGCATCGCCTCCGACTACCTTTATTAATACTTCTGCCAAGTTGAATGACTGCTTTATTGTTATTTTTTGTTGACAAGGAGGTCACTGTGCGTGATATTACACTTGGATCCCGCTACCACAGACTAAATTAGAAGGCATCGTATAGACAGCCGATTATTCTCTGCTGTAGTGTAATTACAGCAATTCCAATAATGGTTATGGCATCCTACGCAAAATGGTCGTAGTAAGTGATGTTAATCAGTGTAATGGACTACGGCTTACTAAAGTCTCAGTAGTTACTGTAGTTAGGTACCTGCATAATTTAGAGGGCAGCAATTTTAGACAGCTTATGGAATTCACTGGCCAGATGGCCTCTGTAACTGAAGCAGCCCATACAAACTTCAAACTGCTTGGAACGAAAGTTACATAATGTAATGTCATCATCATCATCATCAGCCTAATAAAGTTCCGACTGCTGGGACACAGGCCTCCTCTGTATGAGAGGGAATGGGCTATAATCCACCACGCGGGCCCAGTGCGGATTGGTAGATGTCACATGTCTTCGAATTTTTTGGTTCTAGGACATGCCGGTTTCCTAACGATGTTTTCCGTTACCGTTTTGAGAGCAGTGGTGATGAAATAAATTACACAAAGTAATGCGCCTGTCTGGGTTCGAACCTACGACTTACTGTTCGTAAGTCGGGGCCGCCACCAGTGGGCCACCGCTGCTCCCTGTATATGTAATGTAAAAAATAATAATACATTGCAGAAAATAACAATATAAGTCATTTAATCGTATTCCATGTAGAGCGTGGGGGCAGAATAAAGAAAAAAGTGATTGGAACCGGTCTCTTATAAAATGAAAGTTGGTTATAGGTAATGCGCAGCACTTTCTCCGCGAACTAAGTCCGTACTTCTATGGCATGGCTTCCCTTTAACGAACAAACCAAACAAAGATCACGTTTTCAAGATTATAAGGGTTTAATTCATACATTTTCCCGGGTTTCTTACAACACAATACAAGCATATTCTATTCTCACGGGGCGTGACAGAATGTAATTGTTAGCCGTTGTGCTCTTGTTTTGATCATCAATCCCTCAAATGGCTTAGCATGATCCTCCGTTACGCCTAAAATACTGCAGCATTAATTTTGAAATAAATATATGGTAAAGTTGAGGAATAATGCTAAGTACTGTGTACTATTCTCCATAGAAAAAAATTCCAAAGTTACCTCCAAATCGAAAAATAAACCTCTGGCATTCAAAAAGTACTTCAAATTAGATCATGAAACTTTGCATACTAACTGAACTAACTATAAAGCAGGTCTTATGTGTTTTATTAGTCCAATCAATAGATTTTTTGTAAATCGCAAGAAACCACTCATTTCGCACTATTCGGCCGCAGTGACTGACGTAACAACCACTTTGTAGTGTAAGCTGATTAGAACTTTATTCTAACAGTACTTCAAACAAAGTTTGAACCAACACAAATAGAGTTGCTAATTTTAGGGTTAGAAGGGCCATAAGTGTAACACCCACAACACGAGATCACTGTCACACATATTAATTAAGATAAGATCTTACTGTTAGCCGGCGTCATTCCACTACTGGTCAAGGGCTCCCCCCATGCCTGCCAGCTCTTCAGATCGAAGGTATATGGACCGCTGGTACGGTAACATAACAGCTATAGAAATAACTATTAAGCCACCTGGCAGAAGCTGAATCAACTTTATTACTCATAGTTTTTTAACATTGCCTCATATACCATCGTCTTTTTTTCCAAAATAGTGACATTTAAATATTTATTTACTATCTATTTGAACGGTTGACGGAGTGGGTGATTTAAATAAAGTCAAGGGGATCATTTGCGTCGCAAACAACGACGACGGGGTCAGTAGACTCGTGCGCGCAACTGCCGAAATTATCGCGGGCGGTACACGCGCGCGCGCCCGCCGTGGCCAACGATCGCGCCAAGGCCACGATGCCTCCCCGGCCCCTACCCGCCGCCCACTCTAATCTCACAGCTCCTGCTGACAGCCTAGATATGAGCAAATCGATCACCCTTCAAACACATAAATATAACCCTCGCCTATCGGCCGACACGAGGCCTTGAACCGTGATAGCAAACCGATAAAATATTATGGATTTCGTTTTTGCGATACGTATTGATAACAATGCGTTGCTTGCACCATATTTATTTCTAGCAAATTAATTTGAAATGAATAGGGATTACTAAGTTGCCCTTAGTGATCTGAAGTTCCGTACGGTACCATAATGTAACTGTATTGGAGGTTATTTATCTAGGAAGCAATAAACGTGGATCGGGTAGGCCCAGGCATCAGCGTGTAGGTGCGCGGGAGGCAGGCGGGCGCGGGGGCGGGCGCGGGCGCGGGGCGCGGCAGGTGGTAACGTCAACGCGCGGCCGTGAACTTTCTTCGGACACGTTTTTAGGAGTTAATGCTGCGCAATATTTGGCGGCTTGGCCCCGGCGGCCCCCGGACCGCAGCTTCATGCCGCGTGCCTCCTTTCCCGCGCCTTTTTCCTTAAAAACATAACCCAGCGCTTTCCTTAAGAATTTTCACTTCGTAATTACTGTATAAATGCCTTGAACTTAGATTTAATTTGTATGCGGGACAGTGCCTTTTTTAACTGAAAAAAGAAAATGGTCTGTACATCCAGAACCAGATAGGTGCGCAGTTGTAATTTAAATTAAATGATATATCCACTTATTAAAGGAAAATAGATCAATACTGATTTAAATCTGTTTACGATTTGGTTGCCCGTAGCCGAAACTTTAACTTGGACTTATCAAAATGTAAATTTTACGTATTTAGTTCGAGTTCAAGTCGGTGATGCTCATCGACTATGTAGAAAATTCAGAGCGATCCAGAATAACATGTTGACTTTTGGTTGTCAACGATTGCTAACACGCAAAACTTAAAGCGCCCTCGCTGCTTACATAACCTAAATCCTGGCATATAAAAACTGGAGTTTCGTCTGCAAAACAGTTACATTTTCAAAGCTAATTCGTGAAAAAAATATGATCGCAAGTCACAGCTCACACAAAACGCTATATGGCATTAATGAGGGCGAGTAAATGTAACACTAGGAAATGTTCGGCATACACTTCCTCATTGTTGCGCACAGTGTCGACTGTAGGTGAGTAGTGCAGCCGGCAACGCATTGCAACGCTGAGGCGCAGCGCACAGCCCACCAGCCACCAAGCTGAACCAACATTATACAACGCGGTGCATCACCGCGCGGGGGACGCCGCGATGCTCTGGTTACGCAAACACGTACTCGCAACACCTCTCCTATACTCCACTACGTTACGTTATTGTAAGGTATAATTAAACAAGCTCAAAGCTCTGCAGTCTTGGACCAATAGCCGATTTCAATGCTCTACTTGGCGCGTTCGCATTTCGCTCGTTATGCTACGAATGCTACGATAGAGTGCTTTGTCCTATTTTCATGCGTTTTCGTTGTAAAATGTGAATTCATCAGAGCTGAAGCGGTAAATATGTTTAACAATTCCGAGTTGCTTAGTAGGATGTGTAAATAGCATGCAGACGTCCTCTGACAGAGCAGGAAGTCTCGACTTGATGCAAATATCAAGGTGAGGTGACCGAAAGGAGAAAGGCTCCTTCATCAGCACAATCCATGCACTTGCATTCATATTTTATTTACTTCACTTGTTGATCATAAGTTGATATACAGGCTTTTGCCCTACCCTAGATGGCATGCATTGAACGCATTTAAAAAGCCGTAAATTAAGGGTTAACCCAACCAATGCCACTTTAATCGGTTACGTTTATCCAACAGTCATAATGACATTAGACATACATACATTTATGTTGATCTTGAAAATAATAAAATTGTTGAAGATAAATTTCCGCCCTATTGTAAAATAATTATGTCCACTGTTAATGGTTGCGCGAGCGCTATGTTTAGCACAATTAGATTTAGTTAACCGTCAAATTTCCTCATGTCGGGCGTTGCCTTGAGGTTGACATTGCGGCTAAATCAGCACAATTTGACATTGACATGTTCCGATATTCGAACGAGGAAGTGCTCCTAGTTTATTCGGCGGCGGTGCGCGGCGGGGCCGTTCACATGTTTGGAGGTTTGCGATATTAGACAGCCTACATAGAAAACATTCAGTATTGTTCACATTTTGATATCGCACCGTCAGAATACAAAAAAAAATACTAGATATAGGTACATACAAATGGTGTACGAATACTGATGACTACTTATACATTATTTTGATGAGCTCCTAAGTACTGAATCACGTCGGGGTCGTTGTAGCCTCTCATTTGCGTGTTTTTTTTTTTTTTTTTGCCAAGTTGCGAAGGTTACATTACGTCATCCTATTTTCCGTTTACGCATCAAACATTTGACTTCCAATGGAAGAAAACGTTGAATGAATGTTTGGAGAACTATTAATTAATGCTTGTATTAAATTCCATCCATAAATATTAAGTAAAGTAACCTTAAGATCACGGTAAAAATTAAATTGAAACGTGTCTTTGGCTAAATTCAGTAGGTTTTTATTACCTTGTAATGTCATTGCCACTGTCTCAGACGAAGCGATATGGTGTCGTGTCGTCTCCGCCGAATTAATTGTCGTAAACGGATCTACACAGAGTGATGTGTCGGGCGGACGCTGCCTGTGTGTGGCTGTGTGGGGCTCCAGGCGTCACCGCATCGAGCTATTAATTGAACACACCCGACAAATTGACCTTGGCCTTGGCACGGGTTGCCGAATCAGCCGAGGTCAACCACGATTGAGAGCGTCCGGATCACACGGCCTGTATGTCATGCTTGCTTATTCATGGTAATAATACACTCTGCCGCACAAATACTGTGATATGTAGCTAAAGAATGGCAATAAATAAAATAACAATTTATATTGACTCAGTATTTTTTTGGTAATTCTTTAATAATAATAAATATATAGATTTGTAAGTAATCATTTAAATTATTATACCTATTGCCTACCCAAGTAGGCCGCTGTAAACACAATTTGGCAAAATGGGGTATTAAGATCCTTCCGACACTCAGTGTGAATGGGGTGCTCCCGACCAGACGATATCCCATTTGATGGAGTGTCCGAAGTGTCCCAACACCTGCACTTTAAATGATTTAATAGACGCCGCGATTAACGTGGCCACATGTCATACTAGGCCCAACAATGTTAAGCAAGACGTACCATCGACACAAAAGAAGAAGGAGTAAGTAGATACATTTGTTCAAACTTAATGTTTTTATTATCTTACCAAGAAATGAATAAGTAAACAAGAAAATGTCTATTAAATAAAACCCTAAAATTGTGATAATTTTGTACGGGCGCTCTATGTGGGGTGGTGATGGCGTGGCGCGGCCCCGCGGGCACAGTGTCGGTGGTGTCGTCGACAGCGTCGCCGCTACTGCCCGCGCGGGGTAATTGACTCATACTGACCTCGCACTGCTTCGGAAAAACTCGCTACAGCTCGGCACTCTTCGCCACTCGACACTGCTACGTACCTACCTTTTGATTTATGAAAAACTTTTCGTTGGCTCGTACAAATATTTCACAAAATTAAAATGACAAACATAATTTCAGTATTTTTTTTAAGTTTTTGGGAAATATCCGAATCAAGAATATGTTGGTACATAATGTGTACTTTCAGCTTTAAGTTTCCCTACCCATTAACTTTTAACGAAAAACAACAATGTGTTAGTTATAGTTACACATGTTGTTTTTTTCTGGTGATTTGGAAAAGGTTTTCATTTTGCAGTAAAGCTATCCTGGAATCTTTCTGACAAAACCAAATACTACCTGAGTCTAGAAATATTCTGCATTATGATACTTTGCAAACTTATACGTTGCTGAATTTGACACTATTATAGATCTATAGATTTTGGCAACACTAGGGGCTCAAGATAATTATTGACAACAAACAGTGCTAAAAATAAAACGTGTAAAGAAGTTATAAAAATTAAATTTAAATAACTAGCAATTTTTGTAAGCAATAAGCACCAAAGTTGATGATCAAATACGGCTACAATAACAATCAGTCTGGCGGGTCGTGTTTCCGATGCACATCGGGTGTAATCGCCGTCTCAGCGAGACCTTGACCGCGCCGCGCACCGCGCTGTCCGCTGATGCGCTGCAAACATTCGGACTCCGCATCAACCGGCCGAATTGCCAACGAGGCTCCTCGTGACTTCGCAGAACTTTCAAGCGAATCCAGGCCGCCAGCATCCGATTACAATAATATTGCGAAGTAACTTTTTCTATATTGTTTCTGTTTGTAAAGAACTTGCGGAAAATAATATGTGTGCATTTTTGTAATTAATTTTAACTTCTCCATGGTACTTCAAATATTTTTTACAATTTCTCTAGAACTCATAAAAACTACTTGACTTAACTTGACAAACCCTTCTTCACCATGTCACTTTCTCATTCAAATGCATATTATTGTTGATGGATCCTTATGTCACCGTCTGCTCTGCACTTGCGGTTGTCACTTGTGAAAGGGATCACTGATCACATTCTTTGAAAAGTTGTTAAGCTAATTTATGAGTGGGATAATGGGTGTGAAGTAAATAAAGTGCGAAGTCCCGTTTGTCCGGAGGCTGGGCAGGCACGCTCGCTTTTGTCCCATACTCCCAGCGGCCTTCGGCCGGCGAGGGAAGGTCGGCCCCTCGGTTATTGTTGCGTTTTATTATTTTGTTAAACGACTTTTCAAATAATGGTCGTTAAATGCCATGGTTGTTGAACCTTATAATCACATATTTAAATTATGTTTATGGGTAATGATGTGCAATAATTTATCATGAACTGTTTCTCTTTTTGCATCAACTTACAGCTTATGGCGCTATCGATGTTGATTATGCCCTGTGTTACCATATTTTGTCAAGAGTAATCCGGAAGAAAGAAAAAATTGAAACCATAAATTGCAAACAATATGGCATACGGTCTGCTTTTTATTATTTAGTAAAAAAATGGCCGATCAATCGAAATCATCAAGTCCCGCCGACTGTGGTCACAATGAACAATACAAAACTATACATGTGGCTACCGACTGACGATACCAGCTTTGAGTTTTTCTGCTGTAAACAACACAGGAATATGAACTCTATTTCAAAAGATGTTAAATTCAGTATCTTGTATCCAGTTTTTTAGTAAAAGCCAACTACGAAATTTGATATTCGCACCCCGATATTAAAAGTGAGGGCAGCGGAAGGAAGTAAAAAACCGGGTTCCTATTCACTTTCACGTTTTAATCGACACACATGTCGCCATTCGTTTTTTTTGTATTTGCATTTGGTGTCAGAGATCAGGGGATAAAAATAAAAGTAATTTAATCATTATAAATAATGTATCCCTGTACCAAACCTAGCAACATAGTTTCATGAATATGATAAAGTTAACGTACATTAATTAAGTTGATATCATCATCATCGTCGTCGCATCGTATATTTAATTAAACAGATATGTTATGAGCGCGCAATCGTGAAGACTCGAAAACGTGTCAATTGGCCTGTTTTTCCTTTATTCTGCGTCACTGCGTGTATGTGAGCTGGCTCTCCCCCGCGGCACACTTTTTTCGGTGGTTTTGTAGGTGTATAACATATCTGTTTGTTAGAATATCATTGGACGTAACATAGAAACGCGTCTCCCAAAATGAAGTTGTTAAAAAATTTCTTAGTCTTGTTGCACACTTTTTTTTTTAAAGTAAATCAGACCATAGCAAATATTATAACCTACAAAGTGAAGAGGTAGAAAATCCACATGTTCATTGTGCATCATATTTTATTAAAATCGTGCACGTGTGCGTGTGGGAGGATGTTTGCGAAACCCTTTAAAAAGTTTCCTTTTGTGCAAAAGGGAAAGTTTTGGAGCGAAATAATCGCAACAAAAAATGTAAAGAAACATTGACGAACACCTTTTAGTAGCACATGTAAGGGAAACCATGGAAGTTGAAACCCTTTGCTTAGTTCTTAGACAAAGTTTTTTAATGTGGTTTACTATAGAGCCTGGTTCCAAAGTCAAAATAAAATTCATCTTGGATTTCTTTTATCTTGCACTAGCGGACGTCACGCGGTTTCACCCGCGTAGATCCCGTTCCCGTGGGAGTACGGGGATAAAATATAGCCTATGTTTCTCAGGGTGAATGTAGCTTTCTAATGTTGAAAGAATTTTTGAAATCGGCGCAGTAGTTTTTGAGTTTATTCATTACAAACATACACACACAAATACAAATCTTTCCTCTTTATAATATTAGTGTAGATAAAATCTTTGGATCTATAGCTTTCAGGTCGTCAGAGTAAAAATACAACCTCGGAATTAATAAAATTTTATGTACGGTCGAACAAGCTATTTGGTTTACATTTTAAAATGTAATTTGTTGGTTAAACTGTAAACCAAATAGCATGTTCGACCGTACTCTTATGAAAAAGGCAATAGTTTCTAATATCAGCCTGATTTTTATGTCACAAATACATAAACATAGGCACTTTGTATGAATTTGGGGCAAACATTTGTTTACATTCGCAAAATAACAAACAATATCACATAACATGATAAAATATACCAAAATACCAAGCTAGAAAGACATTATGTGACGTTGCGTCGCTATTTCTATCAGTTCCACGTTTTGTTGATTACATAACTACCCAGGTATATAGCTGTGCCAATTTTTTTACTAGTTCACCAGAAAGATCTGTTTAAAACAGATTTCAGAGCTATTCCGCTTAGAATAATAATTATTATGGCATCGCAATGAAATGAAATAAAAATACATGTGTGTCAAATTAGGAGAAAAAGAAGTTGGTAGCAGTGGAGTAATGGAGTAGTGGAGTAGTGGAGTAGTGGAGTGTCAGTTCAGTAGGGTGTGAGCGAGCGCCTGCGCGCCGCGTGCCGGTGGCCTTGACCGGCCTGCGCCAAAATTTCCAGGTCGTTCACCCGCCGCGACGCCCACCGCCGCTCGTTTTATCTCGCGTAAATAACTACTCGCGCAAGCAAATAAACACCTAATGAAGCTTCAAATAAGAACGAATCTTCCGCTTTCACAACAATTGTAACGTCAGTGTTATATAAAGTCGTGTTTATGTACCTATTGTTAAAAGAAACTTGTTTATCAATTACAAGAAGGTAGGTAATACGTATTATGTAGAGTTACACAAAGTTCCTTATTGTGTATGTGTAACTTTAGTTTTAATCGCAGTCACGTTATTAGCAATCGGTGCTTAACAAGCTTTAGTCTGTGCTTTATCTACCAGGTTACGTGTTTTGAGCTTATGAAATTTGAGTATAAAATATTTTATTACGTTTTGATGATTGGGTACTGGAATATGATTAATATTATGATTATTTAAAAAATACCTAAGTTGGCACAGTCACGCGTGTGTTCGTGTCCAGTGTCTAAGTGTATTCGTAAATAGGTACCTACATGGGCATTGTGAAAATTGTAACTTGTAGGTCATCCCAAAAAGTAGTACTTGGTAAATAAACTGATAAATTCCCGGAAGTGTGCGATGTGAGGGAAGCAGGCAAGCAGGGCGCTCCGGCAGCGGGTCAGTCCGTCACGCGGCGACCTACACCGCGCTCGCCATCCATTAGCTCGATTTCGTGTTCAAGTTCACTCGCGTTCCATCACCAAAAATATTTTCGTAGTGTGACGCAACCGGCAACGGCTACGTCCCACTCGAACGCTCGGCTAGTCTCTCTGTCGGTGCCGCTCTCGCGCGACCTTGGCCGCGGTGAGCCGCAAGGTTCGGGTCTTCGAACTCGCGCTGGAGCGCGGGCCGCGGGGCGCGGAGCCCTCGCTCCTCCAATCGCTGGCCGCGCACGTCTGAGCGTGCTCGTGATTGGTCCACCGTTGGCGCGGCAATGACCTCGGAGACCGGAGTTCGAAGCGCGCCGATCCTCGCTTCGAAGCGCAGAACGACAGGCTAAGCCGACCGATAGAGGCGAATTTCGCTTAGCCGGCTACGCTTCGTCGTCGAAGCGATTGTATCGCACAGAGCGCTGATCTTTTTGCAGACTTTCACTCTTAAGGGGAGACGCGCGCGGCTTCGAGCAGGAGCGCGCGCGGCACTCGCTCAGTTCGTCGATCGAGCTCGAGTGAGACGCACGCGGCACGTGCAGCGACTATAGCGCGGGACGAGCGACCTTCATCCCTCGACGTGCCGGCCGCGAGACTCGGCCCATGCACTCCTGTCCTATATTCAGTGTAACAGCGCGCAAGACGTTTCATGTCTGAAGCCAGCGGGCTCCATGTGGTTTACGTGTAGTGCAGTGCGGGGGAGGACAAAATAATTAGATTTTAAGTACAGAAATATAAATGACTTTAGTGATGTCTCCTGATAGCAGCTACGGGCGCTACGATGCGCCTACGCCGGCTGACAATAATATGATGAGCCCGGCGCACAAGGAACGAGAACCCGAGTTGCATATAGGTAGTCCCTTCATTTGTTTATTTACATTACATACCTATTACAACATTAACAATGTGCTGTAATATGTTTTCAAAATAATATTATGTTGTCATTTCAAACTGTGTTGTTGTTGACAATCTGTTGCTGACAAGACTGCTTTTACTACACAACGTTATATTCAATAATTATTACGTAAGTTATATACCTAGGTAGGTGCAATATTTTTGATTAAAATTTTACAATTATAGGTCATTGAGCCATCGACATTTTTTTTCACAAACTATCTATCTAGATTGGTGTACCTGTTGGTATGTAATGCGTGTGCATTAGTATGCATTTCCTGATGTACAGCACCAAAATATTAGAACTTAACCAAATCTCATTTCATACTTACTTCCTGAGTTCTTACGTAACTTCCGTACTAAACACAGCAAGGTCTCGCCATAAATGTTAACAGGTCTATTATAAATTATTTTCAAGCTGTCAAAAAAGCTCTATTTGTCTTGTATGCTATTTTTTGTTACTTCTTACACCATGAAAATATTAATAACAATCGAATTAAAAATATACATAAAATAGCTTTGAGATAAACTGCTTTTAAGGTTTAAACTGAAGATCAAATTATCAAAACTAGATTTTTAGCGTAGAATTTATTGACTTACTGGAATAATAATAAAATCACTGTGCCCACAATAACATTTCATGCTAGATTACTTATAACGACATTGGTAAAATCTGATTAATGATTTATTTTTTAATGATGAAAGGGTACAATGCTAACATAATATAGAATCATTTTCAATCCAATGTCAAATCTTCTGCAGAACGAATATTTGATGGATGGATTGTTGAACATTTCCGTTTGAAAGGGCCCAGCGAAAAACAATTAAAATGGCATTGTACAAAATAACGCACTGTACAACAACGTCAATAGTTTTCTCAGTACAAATAAGTAGGGTCCGCCATCAACTCGAGCTGCGGGGAGCTCTTCAATATTCGCAATCGATTCCTAATGATCTTATCGCTCTTCATCGATTGCCTTTGTGATTTATTCCCGTGAAAATCAAGCAAAAATAACAAAGAGTTAACCGTTATTCACTTACTGGCACCACTGCTAACCCTTTTGTAAGTAAATAATTAATGATTTCAACTGTTGACAGTTTTCCCATGATATAATGTGTTATGTCTAGTAGTAATAGGTGCGTGCGAGCTTGTTCAACGTGGCGACAACTGCCCCGCCACGCCACTTTTACTTTTCTCTGAATGCGTCTTAAGATCATTCGCTTACACATGTATGATAAACAAAGTGGCTGCAGCACGTAGCACTGAAGTCTACGAAGTCATTTGATAACCTTCAGATGAATTTTCTTTCTTTAAACAAAATCAGCTTAATATTATAATAAAACCACTCTCACCGTGATAATATTAAACAAACGTGTTAAATAACGAGGAAATAAAATTTGAAACGTGATTTTGATCGTCGTCAAGTACTAATTATTTACAAACAAACATCACCGTGACACAGATCCGCAGCGGTCGGAATGGCCGCGTCAGTATTTTGCACGGTCGGTCGCCGGTCGGCATTCGCGTTACGTGGACGAGAGACTTTCTCGCGCACTTTCCTCGCCTTTTAATTGACGTAACGAACGAGCGACTCTCACACACGCCACCCAGAAAAACGCGCGCGTTGCATCATACGAGGAGAAATGGCTGCACGCTACTGACTCTGTTGCAACTGCACCAGTTACGTCTCACGTTGCTTTCCCTGTTCTATTGTGCTCCCCACCCACCACCGTCTCGGCGCAGTCGCCAGCATGCACTGTTGACAGTGTGGCGAGAGATGAGACCGAAATTATTGTCGAGGGCGACCATACAACGCAACTAGAAAAAAGAAAGTAACGACTATAGAAAGCGACGGCGTCGAACGTCGACCCGCGGCGAGTGGTGTAAGCCAGAAATAGAAAGTTTCTTCCAAAAGGCGAGCCTGCTCCCTTAACAAATAAACAAACGGCTGGAAGAGGAAAGTGAGAGCAATCGGGGGCGCCGGCTGAACCAGTTCCTGGTCGCCAGTCGAGCCGCCGAGCGCGCCCGACACCCGACGGACCCGACACCTGTTGTCGCGTTGTTGCCGAGGGACTGCCTATCACTGACCTATTAACTTAACCATTATTACTAACATCATTAAGGATTCTCGAATTTATATTTACTTGAAGATAACGCTTCCGTATTAATTATCTTCACAATTAACTGATTGGATAATAATGTTGCGGGAACACGTAATGTTTGACCTATTTAGGTTAATATTATCAGAGAACACATTTTAGGAAATGTTTGTACCTAGTCACTATCTAAAGTCAGTTGCTGTTGTTAACATTGTTACGAAGATGGGGTCATCGACTTGGCAAGATGAGAGACTTTCTAAAATGTCTATTGAGTGTCTGCTGTCACCTTGAGGCACGCAACATGTGCATTACAATGCAATTTTTTATTTAGAACGACGTAAACAAATTCACAGATCGCAATTTCATTTTAACTCTACTAAAACGCAGTATTATGCATTTTGCACACTAATCAGAAGCCGGTAAAAATGCTTGCAAAATCTGTTATCGTGAGGTAATGTTATGAGTTGAAATGAAAGCCAAGCTGGAGCTAGTAATCACGCGATCACGCCTCACGTGTACTGCCACTGATAAAATCAGAATGCACGTATACACTGCATCTCAGAATGCACTGTTTTTACTTATTTATCTTCATAATATTGTCCGCAACTCGTTCTTTGAAACGTGTAAAATGATTATTACCTATTATCTAATAATCCATTTATTTGGTTTTAATACTATGTGTATGCACGACCTCGGGAGAATCTACACTTCTTGGAACGAAAAGTCATTTCAACACAAGGTCAGGAGATAGGTTTCAATCTGAAGTTTGTACAACATTATCAAACAAAAGATTTCACAACTTCCGTCTAATATTGTGACAGTCACGTTGACGTCTTGACGATAATGTTATACACGTTAACAGGCCCAATTGCCGAAATTATCAGCTCATCACCGATCGGTGAGTAATAGCATGCACGAGTAGTGTTGAGCTGTTGGTAGCAAAGGCACAAGGTCACGTGCAAGCACCGCTATGTTTGTTACACAACTCGGATGTTTGGCACGAGCTAACCAACGCCGTAATCTTGCAAACGTCCATAAAATTTATCGCAAATTACGTATACAGGTCTCTTGAACCGTTTTCTGTGTTTTGTTGCAGAGTTTGACGGCACTACGGTGCTGTGCCGCGTATGCGGTGATAAAGCTAGTGGATTCCACTATGGCGTGCATTCCTGCGAAGGCTGCAAGGTAAATATCACACAGTTATACCAATTATGTTATAGTAAATAAGTTGTCGTGATCGATATGCTCACCAGCATCGACGTTTCGATATACCACTGCCGCCACCACCACCACTAACTACGTCGTCGTTACCGCCGAACAAAAATAGCCGTAATAGAAAATGCCCGGTGCACGTCTTATTTTAAAATGACAATGGTTGATAGAGTTCTGCATGCGGGTAGTTTGGGACTCTCTGGGCATCTGAAGCAGGAAGTATGTGTACGGGTGACATGACGACCCCCCTCGCCCCTACGAATTGTCTCGCGACAGGTGCGAGTTAGTACCAGCTCCAAGGTCGCGACACGCGGAACACAATCTCTGTGCACTCGCCGCCGCTCCAACAACCAGATGACCTTATTTACTTACTAAATGTTAATTTGATTTACTTGGACGTCGCGCGTCGTCAGGAGATTCGTTTATTAACTAATAGATAAAAAACGTATCGTGTGAACTTGTGTTAGGAATGGTTTTTGGGTCAACGGGTACCTGCCGGCCTCGGTCGGGCGACGGTCAGACCCCTGTGCCCCAATTCTAAACATTTTATTTTCAATACCTGCGCCCCGCCGCTATATCACACGGGAACCGGCTGTCGCCTTTTAAACTTTTGATTCATAAGTCAAACGGGCATTGATAGACAATAATGAGCAGTGACCGGCTATAATAGTATAATGTTAGTGATGAGGTTAAAGTGACACTCAATACATGTCAATCAAAATGCTGTAAATATAAAGTAATGTCCGTCGTACGTCCGCGCCGTCGTTGGGAAACGTTTATCTAAGCTACTTGTGAACTTCTGATTCCTTCAACTGACGACTCTTGAACGTGAACACTTGAGCCAGTCCTCGAGACGCATGGAAACATCCTTTTTAAAGTGAGTGTCTCATGTCCCATGTGTTACATTTTTTTTTCATTGTGTTGGTTTGTGGTTTTGCTTTCCTTTTGTTTTTATTTCGATACGTAGCATAAAGACTTCTAATTTTTAAATAAGGAAACTAAAATAGCAATAGCACACGTACTGTTGCAAATTATTGATAACTGGACGAATTAAGAGAAACTTCATTATCACGTACTAACGCTAGAGGTTATTGTTAGTGAAAGCAGACAATTACGTGACCGGTGAGCGTTCAAGAGCATTGAAGTCCACCGTAATTACTTCCTCATAGGTACATATTGTACAGTATTATTAAATAAAATAAAAATAATTTTTCCCTTGAAGCTTAGCTCGTAAAGGTGTAAATAGAATCGTCTGTGAACATAGTTGTCGTTTACGAGTGTGAAAGCGAGTAAGCAGTCGGGGATAGAAGTGCAAGTGTAGTGTAAACTGGTTTGTACGTTACAAGTTCGACCGGAGCAGGCTCGGGACAAAGCATGTCCTTCAGAGCCGCGGATGTCTGCTGCATTGTGCAACGCTCAACCAGACCACTTTCAGACTAATACGCGATAGATTAATGGCTATAGAACTCACCCCGCCAGACGGAGCGGACGTCTGAGGCAATTTAATTAGGTAAAACTAAAATGTATATTCATTAATCAATATTATGAATAAGTCACACATTTCATACCTTGAGAGTATTTAACAGGTAAGTAATCATAATGTATTGAAAGAGATTAACTGTCGATAAAAATGTAGATAAATAGAATTAAAAAAAATCACATCAATTTAGTCAATCAAAAATAGGGATAAATAAAGTTTACAGTTACTACATGTTACACGTAACATCCCCGATGAAAGCGCCAGCTAGCGGCGTAAATATGAAACAGATAAAATAGTTCGGCTACTCGCCACTAGATGTCGTATCACGCGTGGCGCTGTGGTGCTGCCACCGCTTTGCGTTGCGGCTACGAACGGAAACTACTTGAATGAATGACGAGTGAGCGTGTAATTTTTATAACGATATGAGGTGCGGGGTGTTCAACCGTACGCATTGATGTCAACGAACCCAATGCTACTATTTACCTTTTTTAAATGAACTTATCAATTATTGATGATCCTCACGTGAATTCTTACGTAGTTTACATTTAAATTAAGAATGTACTTTTTATTAGTAGCAATTAGGTGAAGTATGAACGGTTAGGTTTAAAGATCAGTTCATACTAGTAGTTGATCATAATTACGCAAATAGGCATAAAATTCCAAGCAACAATAAATCTTATTTAGAAATGAAGTCATGAAATAAAATCGTCATTATAATCCGGTTGCTAGGTCGGAAGAGCTCGCGGACTTCTTTGTTCTCGTCGTTGGCCGACATAATTTCCGTACGTTGTGGGTCGCTTATTTTTTCGGCACCAATTCTGCAGTGTAGGGCGAGGGGCCGTCGACCTCGCTAGCTAACTTCGCGCGCCAGGCGCCGCGTACATTCGCGCCGCCTCTTCTCGCCGTAAACAACTTTTACGGGCATCGAATGTACGCGCTACGTGAACGTAACCCACATTATTTTTGAACTGTCAGCTTATAAGTTCGTTGATCCCCAAGCAGTCATATTATTTATTGAGAACATCGCTCGCTGACTGTTGCGTTTGCGTTTATTATTTCCTGTTCAACAAATCTGTACTATCGAACTTGACTCTAAAAAAGTGATGTACAAATACATTACTCATTGCTTTTTACCTATAATCATGGTTCAAACACGAACACAAATTGATTTCAGACAACACGTTACTATATTATCTGTTGCGACTATTAGTTTGAATAACAACTTGTTTCGTATTTTAAATAATGTCAAACAATTTTGTTTACATATTATAAATTATGGTAGTTTCGAAATAATTACCTAAGTACTCAAATAATGTAGATCAAATAACTGGAACTTCTCCACTATTAGGTATATTACATTAATTCGCTACTATTATTTACACATACATATGCACATGCAGGTATATATCTATGTGGCTGAGTTTTTCCTTATGCGTTCATATGCAATAACTTTACAGTTTTGCGGTAAAGCTGAATCACCTTTGCACCGCGCCCACACCGAGTGCTTTTAATACTTCTATCATTTGATATGGGCATGTTGCAATGGGACCAGTGAATTTCCAACACGAGTTATGTTTTTTACTAAGGATAAAACTGCTATACGTGAACGGGAAATGAATCAGAATGACGTGAGTCAGACGTGTGTTATCAAGTAAACATCTGTGACCCGTCGAGCGCCGCACGTGAAGCGGCCAGCCCGTCGGGCCAGTCGGCGATCGCTTCCTCGAAAATATAGCGATCCAATGCGTCAGCATGTTTTGAGCTTGAGTCGGTGTTAGCGGAGTCGTTGTCCGCTACACCGTTAGCCGTCGTCACAGCGCGGCAACACCTCGCCGCGCCCGCCCAAGCCGCTGGGTTTGTCACTGCCAACAACTAACAACCGTGCAGCCGTACACTAAATGTATCCTATAACATACGCCAATAAATTTTACTCGTGTTGTTTTGACTGAACAAGTTTAGTAGAAACTGTAAAAAAATAAATAGTTAATTGCGCGCAATCCAAAATCTACTCATAAAATGCGATGACTTTAAAGTAAAAAAGCTAAGTTTCGTCAATGTAAGTCTTGTAAAAACTATAATAATTATATACCTACTGCTGGAAAATATGTCGACTGTTTTCTTATACCGTGAAACTTAATTACAAAGTAATTTTGGCAAAACACGCCAACGACGCAACGAGCTATGCTAGTAAAAAGATACTGACGGACAACTCGACCCACATAGTGTTGACGAAACCCTCGCTTTAACTCTTATTTATTTATATCTACGTACCATTTATAAATATACCCGCTCTTGTGACTCACCAAATATACGAGAACTATAGTTATGTGTATCCGTCTCTTGTCAATACATGCGTAAATAATAAATAAATAAAAGTAGCGCCAACTAAACAAACGCGTCGTCTCTACATAATCCGTGATTATTGCAATTGCTGTCTCGTTCTCTATTACAACTTCTAAAGTGCTTTTTCACTTTATACACTGAGGTATCGATTAATGGAAGACCTTCAAGCGCTGTATTAAGAAATTATAATATTAATATCGTTGTATTATGAACAAGTGCCAATAAGTATTGATGCAAAATATAAATTTGAGTCATCACGTTATCAAAATGACCTAAAATGATTGAACTACTTACAGAGTAGTGGAATTTAGTGAGTAGCGGACACATATAGAATGATTTTTTTAGAACTCGAAACAGAGTCACCGTGTTAATTACTTCGCGGTCGTTGACATATTAAGATTATTCAATTTAAAAGAAAGACGTCCTACTAAGATAGCAATGCACACAAATGAAAGGTACTCGCATATACTCGTAGGTATTATAATTGCAACGGTCAGTATTGATTCTGTAACTGTGTCAATGATATTGTTTACAAACTAAAATTTAATAGTTACAATCTCTTCATGTTTTTTTTTGTTGAAAATGTAAAGATGTGTAGGTACGTAATCGTTAAGTGTAGTTCAGTGAGACGGGCGGGGAAGGTTTTGTTTTCGCGGCAGCAGGTCAATGACCGCGCGGCCGGTCACTGCCCGCGCTGCGACCAATTATGGGCCACTCGCACAGCGCACAATGGATCGATGGCAGCGCGAAATTAGGCCACCGACCCGAACACCGCGCGGCCCGCTTGCGTCGTCCGCTGGCCCGCGCCAGCCTCCGCGCTTGCTTCTAGCACCTTCCATACGAGTACATTATGAGGCTCTACCAAATGCCCATAAAATTATAATTCCAGCTCTGCTTCAATTTAACAAGTGTGGCTGATCCACAAATTGAGTACGCTGTATACTAAAACATAAAAAGAGATTCAGAGACTAAGATTTTAAATATTTTCTTTTGACTACAGGTAATGATCTGAGCGCTCATTGTATTTTGATTGATAATATCCAAACCACAATAATATTGTTGCTTTAGGTATTGTTCTGTATGTATACAAAAATAAAAATAACGTACATTCGTGAAGTTCTATGAACAATGCGAAAACAGTAGTTTAATGTCGTAATCGTAATCAATTATATTGGTACGGAAACACGTACGATAAATTGCACAAGTGCATTGTGGTGTAATGATCCATTAATTAAATTGGATCAGTGCAGCCTCTAGGGGAGCGCGCGCGCATTGAGGTAGGCCGTGACGCATGCTTGACGTCACTGGGCGTAGAGCCGGTCGACGACCCGAGCGGGCTGCAGCCCGGCTCCCGGGCGCGAGGGGCGTGCGGGGGACATGCGGAGGGCGTGCGGGGGAGCCTCCGCGGTTGTGCAATCGAACGGTCGACGACCCGGGGTGAACGGCCGCGCGCCGCGACGCCACCGGGATGCGCCCGGCCTATATCCGGCGCACCGGTGCAGCGGCGGCGACGCATTCTAGAGCGGCGTGGACCGTTAGGAGCGCGCGAGGGGGCCGGGGGCACTCTCACTTTCTCGGGTGGGTCGGCGGCCGGCAAGTAGGTCGCGCGGGTAACTGTGCGCCGCGCGACGCAGCGCCCGCACAGTCCGCTGTCGACCGCCATCCGCGTCGGTGCAGTGCGCGAAAGCCTTATTGCACGTTCACGTCGCGTCACTGTTAGCTCGGAGAGTGGTGGTGTAGTGGCACTTGGCAGCCAGTGGTAGTGAATGGTGCGTAACATGTCGTGTGGCGCGGGCGCGGAGCTGCGCGAGCGGCACTCGGTGCTGGTGAGCATGCTGGAAGCACGGCGCGAGTCTAGCGACTCGGGCTGCTCCAGCGACGACGGCTCCGACAGCGAGCGCGACTCTAACTGCCGCTGTGATCCCCAGGGCTTCTTCAGGCGGTCCATCCAACAGAAGATCCAGTACAGACCCTGTACGAAAAATCAACAGTGCTCCATCCTCAGGATCAACAGAAATCGGTGCCAGTACTGCCGATTGAAAAAATGCATCGCTGTTGGCATGAGCAGAGATGGTGAGTGGACACAGTTGTTAATAAAAATTAAAGAGAAAATATTGGAATATATAAACAATAGCCTAAATAAAATAAAAACGATAAATTGCTTTAATTTACTAATGCACCATTTATTTATTCCAATATTTTATTATATAACATAACAGTATAACATTAACAACAACAACGTTACGTTTTATTAACATTAACATTATTACTTGATCAACCCGTAAAATTGGGATAGGTCATAAATTCATTAGATTAATAGTAAAATCATCTGCCCTGATTTTCATAAAAATGTTATGTGATACTATATTATGACGAGGTGATTACGTTGTGACATGTCGGTCAGAATACACTGGGTTGCAATATGCATACGCAATTAGCAACGGGAAGGTCGGGCGCGCGCACGTCTTGTAGTCGCCAAGTGTGCCGCACGAGCAAGCTGGCGTGCAGCGCGCGCGTGCTGCTCTGCGGACAGATCCTATTTCGCGCGCAGGGGCGGGGTGCGGTGTGAGGGGGGTGGATTGCGGGGCGCGGGGCACAGCTCGCGGTGTGGGAGGTCGGTTATGCAAGCGCGGGTGAGCGCACGCTAAGCGGGTCGACGCCCGCGCTATACAGCGCCGCCCCGCTCCGCTCGTTGCGACACTCGCTCACACCAGCGATACAGCGAGCCGCCCGCTGACTCGGTGAAAGCAGAGAAAGGCACATTTCGTAAGCGCGAGAGTGAAATTTATATTTTCACTTTCGTACTGAAGTTCGATGGCCTCTGTTTCCCCAGGTGTGCAATAGATAGATGATAATAAATACACAATCAACCAATATGATTCCCATAAGATTTATTGTACGATAGCTACTCTTTTGGAACGACAGGTCAATACTTCATCTGTTACTTATTCAAATTTGTATATATTTTGTAAACAAAAAAAAAAACAAAATACATCCAAACCGATAAAAACTGGTCATCTAGATAATATTATGTATAAACCAATACTATGAAAATCAATCTAACCATCTATTACATCTGAAAAGGTAAAGATGATAAATACACACTCCTGAAATAAATGAGAAGATAAAACATGTTATTTATATAAACAGCGTTTCATAAAAAAAATTGATAAAGTGTTCAAAAAAGTTAATCCAAGTAAAAACATGAGTAAGTAACAAATTATCATACATGGCACGAGAAATAGTTCGACTACTCGATAACAGATGGCGCTGTGTGTAGAGTGCGATACTAGCGCTGGTTTATTTTTGCTGGAACCATAGTGGTCTTGAATTCGAGAAAATGATGATTAGTAAATACACAAACAAATCATTTTAATTATTTTAGAATTCAAATACTTGGTTATTTAAACATTTATAAAATAAGCTTTCTTTTTTTCATAAAGGTCGTTTTCCTGAATTCTCTATTTAGTAGTTCTTTCATATTACGGAAATGTAATCATATTTTTAAATGTAGTTACACAAAACTTGACTACATTTTAACGATGAATTAATATACGTAATTAATTACTGAAACTGCGGAAATAGTTTACAAGGTTTTGATATAGGTATTTACGTAAATGTAAAATATATCCAGGAAAGTACAATTTCCTTGCACTAGATATTTCACTGTTTCCTTTCTAGATTCAAAATATTGTTTCTCAAGTAGGTATCCAAGTGACCTAATCGAAAATTAGCACAAAATATAAAAAGTGTGTCACAAAATATTACTTATTGTGTGCAATAAAACAGAAAAACAATATGCGCAATGTAGTCTATGATTTCGGGTTTTATTAGGCAAGAGTTAGAATTTGGAAAGCGACCGTAATATTCCCATGTCACGTCAAATCGGCAAGGCTCAAACGGTAGGTGGCGCAAGTGGTGGAGAGGGGCTGGCTGGCGGGGGCAGGGGCCTGCGCGGAGTTTATTGACGGCGCCCCCCTCCCGTGCGCCGCGCTCCCCCCGCTTCAAGTTCAAGGTTGGCGCGGCGCGCGCCGCGGCGCAGTGCGAGGGAGTCCGGCCCGCGCACCGGTCGTCAGCCCTCATTACTATCGCTATGTTATCAAGTCGCTCCGCAGTTCGGTACGAGAACGCGATACTTGCTCACGGTGGCTGCTCCAGTATATGCCGTTGACTACATCGTGGTGCTCCGAACTTACACTATTGGATTATTACTGCTACACATTGGATTACAGTGAATGTGCAAATTATTAATTCTTCATGTGATATGTGACACTTTACTTCGTGTATAAATTTAAATTAGTCATACACTAACATAAAGTTACCAATTCATCTAAGTTATCAGTGGCCATTGGCTGTGAACTAGTAATAGTGACAAACTGTAATGGTATCAGACATGGGAGAAGATTTACCAATCCTCAAGGGGATCCTCAACGGGGTTGTGAAATATCACAATGCACGTATGTATTTTTTATATACAATTAATGATTAACTTTATCAAATAATATTTTTATTTTGTAAACATTTACCGATATTCGCCAAAGGGAGCGAAAACTTCGTAGCAGGCTGCTACGAATACTACGCGCCGCGTAGCATTGAACTTGTAGGATTTGGGAAATACTTAATATTTCTTGTAGTTACATATCAATACTGGTCTAATTAAACAAATAATCCACACCTACATTTAATATTATTTTATTTAGAACAACATATTTTCAGATTACTAAACTAAACATATAATTACATTGTTTTGAAGTACAATATACATCGATTCTATTCATGTCAACTACAAAAAGTGTATGCTACCTATTTTATGAGGTATGTTATTATAATCAAATAAAAACTCGTAGAAATAAATCGTTTTTTAAATTGAAAAAAAAAACTTAATTCATTAAATCAATCAACAGGTACTAAGTTGTTGGTAAACTATTGGTTAAGGTAACAACATGTTATATTGAATCTATTTACTCTTTAAACCAAAATCATTGATGTTAGGAAAATATGCAAAAACTTAATAGGTACATTATTAAAAAAAGCTGAATTATTCTGCGTATAGGTAGATATTATGAAGTACAA
Source organism: Xestia xanthographa (assembly GCA_905147715.2). Taxonomy (NCBI): domain Eukaryota; kingdom Metazoa; phylum Arthropoda; class Insecta; order Lepidoptera; family Noctuidae; genus Xestia; species Xestia xanthographa. The sequence continues at coordinate 16,261,012 of LR990647.1, read as the reverse complement.
CAAAGGCCATCGTAATAAAAAAAAAACATTGTTGCCGGTTCTGAACAATGGGATCGTGCATCTGGTGCGGCCCACATCGCGCAGCGAAAGTCAGGAGAAATGGCGAGGGCGCTCTCCGCTTTCGTTTTCAACCGCGCGGCATGCACGCAAACACTTTCACCGACGTGCGCGCATGAACGCCGCAAGCGCCGCTCCCGCCCCTGGCGCATACTACATTTTGGTCTACGGCGTGCCTAGCGCGAGAAAGTCGTAACACTTTTTAGCGTGACCTCGCATTTCGCGCTTTGTCACTCATCAATCGAACTAGTTCACTTAAGCGAGACGCATTCAGGGTTCCCCTCGGATTTTACAAAAGTTTGGTGCGCCAGACAAGGGTGGCCGTGCCATGCGACGGCCGATGAACTCTACCCTCGCGGCGTCAGCTGCGCGTGCACATGGCCGCAGCGCGCCCTCACACGCGCGCACTTAGCGACAGCTGCAGCCCAGTGTATGTTTAGTCACGACCTTGCGCAACATTCCCGTTGTTAGTTGCCAGTTCATTGTGTGCCCGTTTTTAATTCGAGTCCTGGAGGTCACTTAAACGGTTTTTGCATAAATTAAACATTGTGTTCTTTGTTACAGCCGTGCGATTCGGACGTGTTCCAAAGCGCGAGAAAGCTCGCATCCTTGCGGCTATGCAACAGTCATCCACGTCGCGGGCAAACGAGCAGGCCGCGGCGGCAGAGCTAGACGATGCCCCGCGGCTGCTGGCGCGCGTGGTGCGCGCTCACCTGGACACCTGCGAGTTCACGCGCGAGCGCGTCGCAGCCATGCGCGCACGTGCTCGCGACTGTCCCACCTACTCGCAGCCTACTCTGGTGAGCATACTTTCTTAACTACAATGTAAAGCTAACTCAAACTCATTATTATTGGAAATACTCTGAATTTTTAAAGATAGGATTGTAACAAATATTTTCTTTTGTTTTAGGCGTGCCCCCTAAACCCGGCACCAGAGCTACAGTCTGAGAAGGAATTCTCTCAGCGATTTGCACACGTGATTCGTGGTGTGATAGACTTCGCTGGACTCATTCCTGGCTTCCAACTACTCACCCAGGACGACAAGTTTACGCTGCTCAAAAGTGGACTATTTGATGCGTTATTTGTGCGGCTAATCTGTATGTTCGATGCGCCACTCAATAGTATAATTTGTCTAAACGGCCAAGTCATGAAACGGGACTCTATCCAAAGTGGCGCCAATGCAAGGTTCCTCGTGGACTCTACTTTCAAGTTTGCCGAACGCATGAACTCCATGAACCTAACAGACGCCGAAATCGGCCTCTTCTGCGCTATAGTGCTCATCACGCCCGACAGACCGGGTCTTCGCAACGTAGAACTTGTCGAAAGAATGCACGCGCGACTCAAGGCGTGCCTGCAAACGGTGGTCGCCCAGAATAGACCTGACCAACCAGGATTCCTTAGAGAACTAATGGACACCCTACCTGACCTCCGCACTCTGAGCACGCTACATACCGAGAAACTAGTGGTGTTCCGTACTGAACACAAAGAGTTACTACGGCAGCAGATGTGGACTGATGAAGAAGGCGTGATGTCATGGGGTGATTCCGGTGCAGATGAGTCGGCACGCAGCCCCATCGGCTCCGTGTCCAGCAGCGAGTCCGGCGAGGCTGTCGGAGACTGCGGCACGCCCCTACTGGCCGCCACACTGGCCGGCCGCCGGCGACTCGACTCCCGCGGATCCGTAGATGAGGAAGCTCTCGGCGTGGCGCATCTCGCTCACAACGGACTCACCGTAACGCCAGTCCGCCAGCCACCTCGCTACCGCAAACTGGATTCGCCGACAGATTCCGGCATTGAGTCAGGAAATGAAAAGCACGAAAGGATAGTCGGCCCCGGATCAGGCTGCTCGAGCCCGAGATCCTCCCTAGAGGAGCACTCTGACGACAGGCGGCCGCCTCCCTCGGCCGACGACATGCCTGTGCTCAAGCGCGTGCTGGAAGCGCCACCGCTGTATCACACCACCTCGCTCATGGACGAGGCGTACAAACCGCACAAGAAATTCCGTGCGATGCGGCGCGACACCGGCGAGGCAGAGGCGCGCGTGGTGCGGCCGGCGCCGTCCGCGCAGCCCCCTCACCACCCGCACCCTGCCAGTCCTGCGCACCCCGCGCACTCGCCGCGCCCGCTGCGCGCCTCGCTGTCCTCCACGCACTCCGTGCTGGCCAAGAGCCTGATGGAGGGGCCTCGCATGACCCCCGAGCAGCTGAAGCGCACCGACATCATCCAGCAGTACATGCGGCGCGGTGAGGCGGGCGCGGAGGGCTGCCCCATGCGCACGGGCGGGCTACTGTCGTGCTACCGCGGAGCGTCGCCCGCGCCGGCGCCCGTCATGGCGCTGCAGGTGGACGTGTCGGATGCGGACGCGCCTCTGAACCTCTCCAAGAAGTCGCCGTCGCCGCCGCGCTCCTTCATGCCGCAGATGTTGGAGGCGTGAGATCGGCCCGCGGAGCCGCTTGTCTCCGCCACCCCACCCCGACCTACTTTAAATTAAATAATCTAGTTAATAGTAATCGTTCGCAGATCGTTTTAATATATTATATGTGATAATTTGATTAGGACGCGTGAGTGCGTGGCCGGCGCCGGACGAGGAGAGCGCAATAGACTGAAAAATAATTTAAGACTATATAAGTGTAATTTATAAATGCAATGCAGCGCCGGTCGCGGTGTGTTTGTTGTGTGTATTGTATGTGCGTATGTGAGCGTGCTCAGTCATTTGTTTGTTAATATAATGACAGGTTGTCGAACTAAAATAAAAGAATCTTGTAAAAATAACATATGTATTTTATTCCCAAATCCTTAAAAGAATATACCTACAAAGAGAAATCTAAACACTTACACACCAGTATAAAAATACTGACTAATTCATATCATGTAGGACTCAACCTACAGCTTGAAACATGTTCACAATCACAGTGAAAAATAAACACCTATTCATGAAGTTTCAATTCTCAATCTTCTGAGAATTATTATATGCCTACAGTTGAGTTGAAATAATATTGCTTAGATTCAAATTTCTATTCATAAAACCATTTTTAAAGCTGTTTTTTTGGGTAAAATTGAAACCAAAATAGAAATCTGAAAAATGGTAATTGAGCTCTGCACCGCAAATGGATCAAGCACTACCAAAATGAAGTCGACGAGTCCTTCCCAGATATTACTCATTATAATCGAGCTAAGTGTCGAAGATCTTAACAAGAAGACCGTGGAGCGCGATTCAAGCACCAGACAAAGAGGATCACCAGTCCCGTCCAGCATAGAGATTAATAATTATGTATGTACACATGATTTGTTTACATGTATCCATAATTGCAGTACTTAACATGGTCATAATAATGATGAGGAAGGGCACCGCACGGTCGTCGACCCGCCTCGGTTCACTTCCGGACGCACGCTAGTACTACCGCTTCCCCTGCCGATGCCGATTAGGTTGACTTCACCAAACCATTGAGCGTGTTCAAGGCTCACCATTAACATCACATAAATCTACTCGCGTCACATAACGCTCAAGTAAATAAATGGGTAAAAATATTCCACTTATACAATTCCGGTTCTTGGTCGGGTTAGTTCAGATGAGTCTAATAGCACGGTCGTCTATGATTTCCTTTTAACACGCGGAACTATAGAACGACCTAGATCATAGTTCCGCTTACCTAAAGTATTCAAGATCACTCTTTATCTTAGATTCAATGATCATTAAAAAAATCATAATAATATATCATTATTTGTTCGATGGTGGGTAGGTATATTTGCCCGTGGATAGTTTAGAGACGGCTCGTGACGTCTTTTTGTCCTTTTTTAATTTGTGTGGAAATATTATTTACAAGTATGAAGAAAAACAGCATGAGGAATTCCTGACATCAACAGACTGAAATGACCGTTTCTTAAGGTGAAAACGTCAATGTCAGGGTAGCCCGCGAAATTCAAATTTTCTTACGTTTTTGCAATTTGCAGGCCAGTGCTAGGTTGTATGTTGATTAAAATATTGTTCGCGACTGTAAATCCTATGTAGTTACAGAATTATATATTATTGGTCAAGGAACGACTTTTTCAAGTTCAAAGTCATTCCTCGACGTTTATAAACTTGGAGGGTTGTATTGATGATTTTAATGATTATAATTCTGTAACTACATACGGCTTACAGCCGCGAACAATATTTTAATCAACATACAACCTAGCACTGGCCTGCAAATTGTAAAAAACGTAAGAAAATATGAATTTCGCGGGCTACCCTGGAGCATCCACCTTATCATATGGACCTTGTTGTTCGAAATAAATAGTTATTTGATTTGATTTGAAGTCACTGGGTACGAAGGGTACCCATACAAACAATTTAGTGTAAAAAAAAAAAAAACTTTGATTTAAAAACTCGCTCAGGGTAGACACGTCATGACGCCAGAAAAGCTTATTTCGAAAGTAAACATAAAGGTGTTCTAATTCTAAATATATCATTCTGAAAATAGCTTGTTATATACTGCGTCGTCATTAATTAATAATAAATTCGAGTCCTATAGTCACCACCACACTTTCGGTTCAAAATTAACTTGACATACCTATTGTTTCTCGATATCGAGAAAATTGATTGCCTTTGGTGGTTTGTTTAGGTAATTAATAGTAACCTACCTAAAATAATCAAGTTCGTTCGCAATATTGGACTAGACTTTCCTCAGCTCAGCATAATGATTTCAACATCATAACAATCAAAAATTGCCGTAGTCTTTTAAGTGAATATAGTGCTATAATTAGGCATATGTTGTGATACAAATACAAGAGACGGTAAAAATACATGAAGAATGATAACTGCGCAATAATACAAGATGGATGGCATCAGGATGGTTCCCGATTTCCTCTAACGGGTATACGGTCTTGGATGTTATTGACCGGTCGGTGGTCGTCGGGCGCATGACATTTGGTGCGGGTGCACGGCGCAATGCGCGGCCGTGCACTTGACTCGGGTAGGATGCAACGCCCGTGCTCTGGCACGCGTAACCCCGGCCCGTCCTCACCCCAGCGCCCGGCCGCACCTCGCCCAGCCTCACAGCCTCCACATCAACAGCTATCTATATAATCCTTTTACCGCCATCTTGTTCCTGGAAATGATTGCACTAGAAATTTCCATGCAGGCTTGTTTCTACCTGTTTGATGTATCGATTTTGTCACGATGGACCGTGTACGAGGGATGAATTTATGAAGTTTCTGCCTGGCAGAGAGGGATATATAGCACAGTTTAGATGAAGTATTTAGTTACTACATAAAATATATTTATAACACACAATAATGTGTTGGAATTCCATTACTTCCTGTTGCAGCTGGTGCAGATGAAGATAAAATGATTCCGTTTACCAGGAAAATGTTAATAATATCTTTGATTCTTCAGACACTCTGTTATGATTACAAACAGACATCCCTTAACTGACAAAACTGAAGGCAAACTTAAACTTCGAAAGATGTATAGGTAGTTAATCTGAAGGTTGCAACTTTAGAGCGCATTCATTATAAAGGAGGACAACGAGAGTGAGGGTTTCAAAATAAATAAGTCTCAAGCTCAACCGATGGTAATATAATTTTCTTATTCCACAATATTGTCCTATACACATCGGCTTGTTATTTTCATAAAATTAGATTTAGATGAATGGTAAGTATTAAGTAGTCTGTAATGGTACAGTTTTGTCTAAAACAGTATTTTACTTTAAATTACAAACTCCATCGCCCTGAAGCGGTTGCACAACTCGTACAACTATGTAAGTAGGTGCTGGTTATCTTACTGCCTACAATCCTTGAAAATATTGGCATTATGTCACTCTTACATTGAATGACACAAATAAATGAGCTCGTTGTTCCTTGTACATTGTTATACACAGTGTATTTGTTGTACTGTAAATAGTCAATGTCAGAGACCTTCAGGCGGTAGGTATACGGAAAACCCCGAATAAGGCTGCCCGCGACCTTGTGCGCCGAGGTCGCGCCCGGGCTGGGCCTCGGTTCACGCGGAAACAGGACACTTACATGATTATTAGCGTCCATAATATTAATATTGTCTAGACTTTTGGACACGCCGCGCTCTAACGGCTAAATATTGTAGTTACCTACGGTAAGCAGAATAAATTTTAGCGAAATCATCTCGAATCAATTCAGTCGATTACTTTGAGTAGGTACTGATTGTCACTTGTAGGATTATTATTTCCGCGCTCGTTACATGAGCCCTTGCAGTGCTATGAAGGTAGGTATTAAATTTTGCACGAGGTGTAGAGCGTGGGCGGCCAGGAGATAGGGGCCAGGGGTGAGCGTGGGCGCGCGGGAGCCTGCCACCCCCAGCGGGGCGAGAGGGGAGCGCGGGGCGCGGGCGGTCGGCTCCAAGGTCGCAGAGTCACAGCCGGGCAAGGTCGGCGTGCCCGCGCGTGCCCGACCGCCCCACGCCTCAGCCCTCACACCCGATAACACCCTAGATTTGCGTGGGACGTGACCTTTATCCACGTTCCGGAGAAATAATTGTATAAATACTTAATGCTTTTTTTTCGGTTATGTACAGACGTACGTAATACCTGCTTCGTATATGGTTACTGATTTCTCAAAGGTTGAGTGATAAGAAGTTACACAATAGTACTGTTCCTACCAACGTCCCACTACCTACGTAACAGTCCGTAATGCATAAATGTCAACTGTTGAACATGGCCCCTCGTACTGGGGTGGTTAGTCTTGGTAATCACGTTTGGCAGGCAAATGGAAGTGTGTGCAGTAGGAGAGTAATATGATGTTGTAGCGTGCAGGGGCCGGGGGATGCGCTGCTGCCTGACCTTCGGCCTTATTGACGTACTACATCATTCACCTTTCACACTCCGGTTCTACGGGAAGAGTCGGGTAGTTAAAATGAAAGAGGACACAATCAAAGTAATAATGTACTATTAACTTTAGTTTTATATGGTTTGTATTTTTATACCTGTTGTGTATCCACCCACCACTCAAATGGCAGCCTATCGATGTATAGAGGGTGTAAAACTTACTCCGTGGTGTAAAACACCTCTTAACGAAGCCGAAAGGCACTTGTTCTCCCCGTTATTGCGGTCATTTTTTTGTTCTACACTATACCTGGGAACCTTCTAGTTACGGAGATATTGGGGTCAAAGTTCCAACTTTTTAACAAGTTTTTTTTTTAAATACAGGTTTTTACTTTGAACACTTCCACGACCCCCGTACTAATCAATCCATTCATCAGCACAATGTTTTGAGTGCGTTACATTGAGTTCTACCACAAAACATGATTTTTCACCCCAAAACAAAAAGTCGTTTCCCAGCAATATTTTTTGCGTAAAGTTACTTAGTTTGATGTACATAATACTTGGTTGACGGGTTCGTGATGAGGTCTTTTACACCCTGTATACGTATACGTACTCAACTTTAATATAATGGCATGAGGTCCACTTCTCTAATCATAAGCCAAACTATCCCGTTCAATTTAGAAGAAAAAAACATCGTGTTTTTTTAAGTCTTCTTGATAAATGGTAAGCACTAAAAACTGTTTTTTTTATTTGGTGCTTTAAAGGGTCTACAAATTTCGTAGTGAAGTATATCCTTCCTGGTGGGCGCTGTTGTATATTAAAGCTGTTAATCATTTAGGTCTTGTTTAAACAATTATTATCGATATTTATACAAATTCCGAGAAAGCCACTTAACTATGTACTAGGTAAAGTTTACAAAGTGGAACAAGAATTTTCCAGTAAAGGTTCACCCGGGCTTCATCACAGCTCTCGAGAGAACGTAAGCTTTCATGCCGTTTATAGAATCCGTGGGTGGTTGGATGCTGAGCAAAGGGCAAATGTCATACAGATAGTTTTATAGCGAAAACTGTAATACTTTCCACGTGCAACCGGCAACTATATTGTATGCTAAATTGTGAATATTGTGATAGAATACGCATGTCATGTACGTTATCCAAGGTGACTTACAAATTCCAGGGCTTGTGAATTGAAAAAAATAAATGTAAACATATTACTGTTGTGTCATCGTCATCATCAACCTATTAATGTTCCCACTGCTGGGACACAAGCCTCCTCTATGAGAGGAACTGGGCTATAATCCACCACGCGGGCCCAGTGCGGATTGGTAGATCTCTTTTTGGTTCTAGGACATGCCGGTTTCATCACGATGTTTTCCTTCACTGTTTTGAGACCAGCGATGATGAAATAAATTACACAAAATGCGCCTGCCTGGGTTCGAACCCACGACTTACTGTTCGTAAGTCGGAACCGCCACCACTGGGCCACCGCTGCTCCCTTAGTGTTGTGTATAAAACGATAAATGGTCCTTTTTTGCAGTCGGAATAAGATGTTTTATAACGGAAATTCGTAGTAGTTTCTTCTGCGCGTGTTCCCTTAGACAATTGATATTGACAAGAGCCTCCAACACGTGTATGTTTAAGGGCTATATGACCTTCTACTCAATCTTCAGTACATCAATAACAATATAAGTAGGTAGGCACATATCTGACTGGTTATAGCTAAACTGGAGGACTAACGTTTTGAAAACAAAAACATTGCTGTTTTGGTAAGTATAATTTTAGATTATCATCGCTATGCTCGCTCTAATTGAACTGAACAACAACAAATTTTAAATTTTGAGGAAAAATATTAAACGAATGACCTACATTAGATTATTTTGTAAAAACCTAATATGGAATTGTAGAAATAATTTAACACTGACATTGTATTGATGTTTTGATTTCATTTCTCCGAGTTATTGAACTGCAAATAATCTCAAGAATAATTTTCGTAGCAACTTTGAGTTTAGTGTTCTGAATTAGAATCTCCCTTGTTTTAAGATTTTATTTCGGTGTACTTAATAACAGTACCTACGCTGTTACTTGCATAATTTTCCCAATTTATTATGACACCTAAAGTCGCATAAATCGTACTACAAGGAATCCTTGAAAACACTATTGTATTCAAATACAAAACAATAATGTTATGTATTAATGGTAATAAACAAATATATATTCTACTATTATCATATGAAATTAAAAAGTTGCGTTGAAATTACATATAAAAAAAAAATTGAAAATGAGTAACTTTCCTACAGATATACCACGATAATTCTTCTTATTTTAAAACATATTAGCACAGCAAACACAAAGGCCTTATCAAACAGGAGGCATCTCTAAATGTTCAAAAATACAATTATGTTATCACAGTACACCAAAACTTATTTTCTACATCATCTAATTAAAAATATCTAATAATTAGATCATTACTTAATTTCTAGAAACATTTCATGAAACTCGTAGCGCTTTATTCCATTCAAAAATATTTTCCTGTGCAGGCCTGTTTATTATTCGTGCGTAGCACTTCTTCGTAGGCGCGTAGGCGCGTAGCCGCGTAGACGCGTAGACGCGTGGCGTAGGCCACTCTCGCCCGCACTTGCATCGCGCATAAAAAAGTTACAACTTTTCCACGATCGAAGAATGCAGAGTTTAATGCGTAGGAAAAATCAATTATGAACCAGTCTTTCCTGTTCTTAATAAAGATTAGAAAAATAACACGAGGAAATAATTATTTCACAGGCTCGATCTATTTGCTAACCGCAACAAAGAGAAAATAAATGCATCCCTGGTTGTGGTTACCTTCCGAGAACGATTATAACATCATGTCTTCTTGTTTATTTAATTACTCTTTTTTGTCTTAAAAGCCAGTGCATGTCTTGATCTCTCCCCATGACTTCCAGAATATATGAAAGTTAATAGTTTTTTATAATATTCTCATTTTAAAACGAAGATCAACCTGATTAATGAACGAATTCTTGCGTCATAATGGAAAGTTTTTCCTCCTGTGTTTTCCTTTCATTAAAAATATAAATGTAGAACAATAGCGTCTTACGACCGCGAGGGCGAATTCTAGCTAAGCTAACACGATTGTCTGTCTTTTTGTGAACCAAATCCACGAATATTGAGGTGACCTCGAATATATAATCGATCCTTTGTCTGAGTCCTTAAAAGCCTATCCGACCCTTGATGGCCTTGATGTTTAGATAATTCAAGCGAGAATTTAGGTCGTATGGAGGCACTGAATTGGGGACGAGCTGAAGGCAATGCGGTGACATTTATGACTTACATGTGGAGTACATATTAGTTTCATTACATTACAGTATTTGACATTGAAGCGAACTTCATTGAATTGACATACCAAATTATACACGTGACACGAAAATAAATATATAGATGATTGGATAATTTAATTTTCTTTGTGTATTTCAAGTTAGACAACAGATATTGCTTTATTTGTGACTAGCGGTTTCACCCGCGTAGTTCCCGTTCCCGTGGCAGTATGGGGATACAATTTAGCCTATGTTACTCAGGGTGAATGTAGCTTTCTAATGGTGAAAGAAGTTTTGAATTCGGCGCAGTAGTTTTTGAGTTTATTCATTACAAACATACACACACAGAAATACAAATATTTCCTCTTTATAATATTAGTGTAGACTAGCGGACGTCACGCGGTTTCACCCGCGTAGTTCCCGTTCCCGTGGGAGTACGGCGATAAAATATAGCCTATGTTACTCAGGATGAATGTAGCTTTCTAATGGTGATAGAATTTTAAATCGGCGCAGCATTTTTTGAGTTTATTCATTACAAACATACACACAAAAATACAAATCTTTCCTCTATAATATTAGTGTAGATATAGATAATTCCGACTTAGATTTAAATTTTTACTCTGTAAATAATACGATGAAGGAAATTAAATTAACAATTAGCTTCATGAAGTAGCGAGAACAGTTATTTAGAAAAGTGTATATAAACTTAAAGTATAGTAAGTATAAAACTTGTAGATAGGCAGTTCCAGGAATAATTTCCTTTTCCATTGAAGTTTACGAGTCAAAGTAAAATTCAAAAGATATTCCGGAATGAATTTCCCGACTCCATCCAAAGTGCGAAATGTAAACTGAGCCGCGAATTTGAAATTAAATCTATTCAAGAAGCTTCCCTGATTGTCCCAAGGTTGCGTAGCTAACACGGTGTCCTGGGAGGGTGGCGGGGGCGAGGGTGAGGGCGGCGGGAGGCGCGGGGCGCGGAGGCACCAGGGGTAAGGTCGCGACAAGGTCACCGCGGGGTCGCTCCGACCAGCATTGTCTGCAAACATAATATTGTAATAAAAACTGCCTACGCGACCCAAATGTTAGGCATTACGCAATACCTAAGAGATCGCGTTCATATTGATTAAACATCGAGAACCAATATCTTCGAAACGTGTGGTTTCAAGACCAACTTTTATTCCCAAAGTTGATCTAAACTATTGTGCCTCATACCATCTGCTATGACGCGGATAAAGTATGATATACAATATTTGTATCAGTTGGCTACTGAATGAGAAATTTTGTTACCCATCAACCGACTGTTATCCCGCAAACATCCCATCTAGTACATATTTTTAGTTCCTACGTTCATGACTACTTTTTAACGGGTGTAAAATTTCTTTTTACCCGACTGCGGCGAAACCCAAAAGGAGGGTAATGTGTTTGACCATTTCTTGTTCCCTCGTAACTCCTCAACGGATGGAGGGATTTGGATAGATTATATGTCGTTAGATTCTTCTTGATAGCGCGAGTGTCACTAGCTACATTATAATCAAATCTATTATCTATTATTATTATTACATATAATAAAACAGTAAAAAAACTGTGTCTGTACATTGAATATATTAAAAAATAAATAATTGAGGGGGGTTTAGAAACAGTAATAGAGCACGAATCCAAAAAAAAAAGTCTGTCTGTTTGTCTGTTTGTCTGTTTGTTTGTACACGCTAATCTTCGGAACTGCTGGACGGATTTGAATGACTTTTTGTTTGTTGTATAGGTATTGAGTCTGGGCAAGATATAGGCTATAATTTATCTTGGAAACTTGAACACCTGATGCAGAACCGCAACAGACCAGCTAAACTATAAGAGATACAAAAATGGTATCATAGCAAAAATTGTTCCACGTGATGGGCATTTTCTGCTGAGAGAATAAATTTGAAGATCTGGAACACCTGATGTGGAACTCCAAGAGCCCAGCTACACCATAACACATAGGAATGACGTCTTAGCAAGTGTTGTTTGGTCTGATGGGCATTTCCTGTTGACTTACAAAAATGAAAGATCTGGAACGTCTCGAATCGTCTCGCGCATCCCGTTGTATTCCCGTCCCCGGGCTCTTAAAATTCGACATCAGACGTTTCAGGTCTTCGATTTTGACGACTCCGATGTCGCTGGCATAAGCAACAGGTTCCGCGTACGAAGTCGCGGGCAGAAGCTAGTAACAAATAAAAATCGTGGATTTGGGATGCCATATTGTGGAGTTCGATTTTTTTTTTCTTCTAATACCATCGAGTGGGGTATCAAAATGAAGGGTTTTAAAAGGTGATTACAAAAATATATGCAACTTATATGTATGTTTGAATGTAATTAGAAATTACACATACTCGTAGTATAAAAGTCTAAATTCAAATGTTTGTCACGCTCTGCAGCCTGAACGTCTCGATAAAGGGCTCATCATGAGGATTTTAAAACGCTATAATATCTAAATAACTAAAAAGTGTAAAATAAAAAAAAATTAAAATTAAAAACCCGACTGCGTAACAAAATAACTACCTATTAACTTTAAATAAAAACACTGAAAAGAATAAAACAAGTTCAGGAGACAGGACATATTGATTGCAACAGTCGGGACCCATATTAATGATTTTAGTCTAGATTATTAAATGAGTCCCGATTGTTGCAGTTTTTTTTATTCTTTTCAGTTTTTTTTTTTAAGTTATTAGTTATTTTGTTAAGCAGTCGGGTTTTTTTTTATTTTATTTTTTTAATGAACTTATTCTTCTTGCTACATAACTATTGCTTTTTAACGGACGAAATGTGTTAATTTAAGGAAAATACCTTCAGAGTATGCCTTATCAGAATTTTAATTATTTTCCAACTAGATTCCGCTCGCGGCTTCGCCCGGGTAAATTCATTTTTTACAACATTTCTAATGTATTTATGCTATATAGCTGTTTTTAACTTTTATTAAAATCCTTCCTGTAGGTTTTTGCGTAAAAGAGTAACAAACATATATCCGTCCTCACAAACTTTCGCGTTAATAATATTAGTAAGAAGTAAGATTCAATTGCTAGCAACTTGGCATAAGTAATTTTCATTTTAAAATGCAAAACAAGTAAAGGTGACACGGTATGCAAACTTAAGTCGTTCGTGTCAACATACAATGTCAATTTCTGCAACTGCATCGGTCTATGATGTGCTTGACTTCTACAAGGAAAGTACATTATAGTCCGCATTTAAAATAATTTCATGATTCGCGACAAATTGTTTAAGCAGAATCGTATTTCTTTCTAGAAATCTCTATGAAACAAAAACCAAAAATCTGAACGTCGTGCTTGCCAATTTGCAATAAACATGTGGCTCCGGACCATCTCGTAACTTTCCCATTTCGACAACTAAACAAAAGACGTGCGAAGCAAGTGACGAAGTGTGCCAACTCGTATGAACATGTCACCCAGTATCATCATCTTTGATGACTTTTATTCCACAAACTGCTTGGTAAGTCAGTAAACTTCATTCCACTTGCGGCCTGCTTCCACTGTGCTGGTATAATCATCCAGATCTGTGTACCAGCGCTTGAGCGGTTCATCCGTACGATTATGTAAGCCTAAACTAAAAGTGCATAATATCATTAGACGCATACATAACAGTGACGTCTTGTATACGCAATCAATTTGGTTATCGATGCAGCACGCGTATACTACGAGTACGTTTATCACAGCGAAACTCATTTTCTACACGGGCGATTTGGCACGAGGCAGATTGGATCGGTATTGGTTGGTGACGTCATCACTATTTTAAACCTTTGTTCGAAGTTTTGTAGTTCTGATAGACCAATAAAGGCAATGTTGTCCGAGTGTGGTGCCGAAATGAAATTAAAACTAGTGGAATTATTTCGAAGTTGAGCTCCAAAATAATCCTTCTAGTTTACCGAAAGGAATATAAAACAAGTGATATTTTTCTGTCCATGGATACCATTTGTAAATGTATTGTTAATTACATGAGTAGTCTCTATTATCTAATTAGTAAACAAAACAATAAAAATGGGCGTGTGCTTTGGCATCAATAAATAGATTATATTATAACCAATATAGGTAGGTACTTACATAAAGTAATGTGGAGCATCTATATTTAGAGAGTCAACCACGTTGATGGCACGACGGTGTTGTGAACACATGTCAAACGTATGATTTATGTTTTGTTTGTAAACATGTACTGCCGCATGAACTTGCAAAGGAGCTGCACATTTCTGGCTTCGCTACAGGGATAGGAGAGACGATCGGACTGAAGCTGAGATGGAAACAATTCAACAAATAGTATCAAGTGTGAGATTGTTATAACTTTATAAGTCTACACGCGACCATCAGATGACGGAGAAATATTTGCAGAACGTCTGAAAAGTAAAACTTACATACAAACGTGCGTAGACTTAGGTATAACAATGATTAAACTGGAGCTCAAAATAAACAATAATCACAGAAGATATCCCATAGATGACATTTTATGTTTAGTTATGAACCGTGATAGCTTAAAACAGTGTTTATAACAATGATTGTCATATAGGTCAAAATATACCTTGGCTTTAATCTTCTTTGCGTGTCGATAACTCAAATAATACCCGACCAGTATGTAGCCACCTGCACAGCTCTGTCATTGGCTTCGTTTAAATCCTGGAAGGTGCAGGTGGCTGTGCAGGATGGGCAAGAAAGGAGGTGGAGCATATCCTGCAGAGGGGCTCCACACTGACATCGTATTTGGGACGGGTCGATGATACCCCATTTGGCCAGATTATTTCTACATCGGCCAACCTGGGCCCGCAAACGGTTAAGAGATTTCCAGATTGGCCACTGCAGTTCCTGTCCAGGGGGAAGATGTTCTGCTGGATTGATGAAGTGAGGAGTTTGGCTTTAATTAATGTATTTAAATCGTATATATTATGGTTTTACCTACTTTGGTCAATAATCAACTTCCCTGACGTAGGTACCTATGAGTAATGAATATAAACCTAGTATAACCAATCGCCTAATTTCCCGAACCACATAACCATGTTTATGTATAGGTATGGCGGAGAATGAAGTTCTTTGTGCTGAAAGTAGTTAAATTAAAACGGTTGACTAGGCATGTAGGCCTGTTGGGCGGCGTGACCTTGTAAGGGCGTATTAGCGAGGATATAGGTCAGTGAGACCCATCGCCCTTGACCTAGGGCGGGTGCCCTTCACGGCGCCCTCTGCGACGCTCAGCCAAATATCGTGAGACAAGGGCATTTCTAGCCTAGTTTACAATGTATTTTCGGATAGCAATGTCTGCGTTTTATTGCGATATGTATGGTAAAACCGGGAAATCGCGTTCGATAATGTACGACATGTAAGTACGTGTGTCCACCCGCAGTCAGTTCCCCACTCAGTTCTTGATGTCATGCATGTGGTTTTCCCAAAAATGTAAATACCATAATTTCAGTAGTACCTAGTAGTCATATATTTATAGTTTATTATACTAAAAATAACAATAATTTAATAGGTAAACACATCAAGGAAATTTCGTAATATATGTATAGACGATAAAATATAAAGATATTCCTTCAGTTTTTCCTACAAAATTTTCTGAAACTTTTCATAAGACTCAGATCATTATCATAATAACAGGTAAAATCGCATCGTTAATTATTAATATTGATAATTTCAATAATAAATGCTGCATTATGCGTAAAGAAGAATTTGTTGTAAAGCAAGAAAAACTGAAAAAAAAAATTGTCGTAGCTATTTTAATCAGCATCTTCGTAATATTTTTCGTATTTTCAGATTGTTAAAACTTCTACGAAAGACAATGTCCACTGTACAGTAAAAACTCGCTGCTTGTTATAATGTCCTCTGGCCGCGGCTTTGTCCGCGGGGAGATCACAATTATCCCTCGGGTTCGTACTACCTGATGAAAATTATTTATCCACCTATATGCATAGTGTGTGTCCTTAATGTTACCAATGTCCTATAAGAAAAAAGTAAACCTAACGAAAGGTAATTTCAAGTACAAATTCGTCCTTGCTTGTCGGTGTACCTACATGAGCAAATGTTATGAAAATTGTGTACTTCTATACTAATATTATAAAGAGGTAACATTTGTTTGTAAGTTTGTATGTAGGGGGTAATCTCCGGAAGTAATGAACCAATTTTAAAAATTGTTTCACTGGTAGAAAGCTACATTATTCGTGAGTGCTTTAGGCTATATTTTATTCCCGTACTCTTACGGGAACGGGAACTACGCGTGTGAAACCGCAGGACGTTAGCTAGTAGTTGATATTTTTTTAATCGAATTAGTAGTTCTGGTAAATAAAGGGTGTAAAACACCTCTTAACGAAGCCGAAAGGCACTTATTCTCCCCGTCATTACGATCATTTGTTTGTTCTACACCATACCTGGGAACCATCTAGTTACGGAGATATTGGGGGTCAAAGTTCCAACTTTTTGACAAGTTTTTTTTTAAACACAAGTTTTCAATGTAATATTTTTACTTCAAACACCTCTACGATCCTCGTAATATTACATCCATCCATCAGCACAATGTTTTGAGTGCGTTACATTGAGTTCTACCACAAAACAGGATTATTCACCCCAAAAAAAAAGTCGTTTCCCAGCAATAATTTTTGCGTAAAGTTACTTAGTTTGATGTACCTACATAATGCTTGGTTGACGACTTCGTGATGAGGTCTTTTACACCCTGTATATTAGATTCGTTTTCAGTTTATAGATTAGTTTCAGTAGCCAGACTGTTGACTTAAAAAATCCACGTATTCCCAATATTATATAAGCTGGTGCCAGTAAGCCCTTAAATTCACCAAATTTATTATGTGCTGAAAATCTGTGGTGAAAATAATAAAGCTGAAGTCGATAACCACAAATTCCGTAGATCGATGCAATGCTTGTAGAACTGCGCCGATTGTCAAAGAATAACATTCTGAAAATAGCGACGTGACTTTACCATGACCTTGCACAAAGCTATATTTATCGGTATCAATGTTGCATAGAGCGCTAAGGAAAATCGTATTTTCGCGAATTATTCCGGGAAGTGCTGATAGAGGCGAGTAACGGGTTGGCTGTTGTTATTCACATATTACCGCACGCACACCACTATCCGCTTATATATCTAGTTCGCGTAGTACACGAGCCGTGCGCCAGTGTGCGCGCGCCTGTGACATTGAACTTCACACTTCACGCGGCGGCGCACGAGTTGCGTAACCGCGCCACACCGCAACTTCGAGCGACGAGTTCACTTCTACCGACGCGAATAAACCAACATACTTTATCTCTTCTAGATGTATATGAATGTTACGCAATAATTATCCACACGCTCTTTCACACAAGGTCAGTTCAGTACTAGCTAAAATGTTGCATGTAGGAATAGGAACTGATTTCATCACACATGCCACGCGCTTAACCTATCCATCCATGTGTTCGCAAAAAAAGTGAAATTCGTCGAGAAATGTTGCAGAGTTCTTTATTTATAAGTACCACAGCAATTTACAGAGAAAATAATAATTGTTTTTTTTTTTAATTAGCTATAACTGGCAATATAACTGTACCCGCAGTAATATCAGCAACGTGCTGCAAAAGAAGGAATTATTTATCAAAAGCCGCATTTTAATTAAGAATTCCTCCTTAAAACCACATTTTATAGTAAAAGTAGTGGGATGATGTAATAAAATTAAACTTGTTGACAAGTAGCAACAGCACGTGGCGCGATTTTGACAATGACATTGACATTGGCCGCCGTCAGGGCTCCGGCGAGTGGTCGCGACCGCGCGCGCCCGCAGCGAGAGAATAAAACAACATCAACATGTATATGTTATATTATATGTAGCATATAAACGGATTTTAATTTGGCTCCTTGGAAACAAAGTAACAATTTGTCTTGTTTCTTATTGACACAAGAAAACGATGTTTAATCTTCTCTACGGGTAATGTCCTACGCAAAAATAACGTATACAATCTATACAATCACTACGGTTCTTCATTACACCTCACATCTTCCACGTATGCTTGTTTCTTGTTCATGACAATGACTAATCCATATTCTGATAAACAATCAAACACAATGATATTATATAGTACTTACGTTAAATTTTCCTGCTACAGGACGAAAACGTAATATGTTTACTTATTGCTATGTGACGTGTCACTTGTAACAATCGTTAATTGGATCTCATTGATGTCCGAGTTGTCCTTGAGTGTATACTAATTTGCAAGTGGTCGCTTCCGCGACGAGTGGCGACTCGCAAGGTCACCCTTCTGTATTGTATTAATTATATTTATTACTGGACTTCACGTGGAGCAGCATCTCGACGCTTCCGTGATTGACAATCAACAATTAAAAATAATCTGATGAAAAAACGAATTCATTATCAGCACGTATCATTATACGTACCCACGACCTAAAAATGCGAGCAAATATTTTTGACAAAGATGTCAAGGCGAGGACGACATTGACTATTATAAATATTAGTGTCAAGAGCGAGTCCATTAATCAATATTAGTTAATTGAAGCAGACTGTTTATTTAGGCAGGCACTTTTTTTTACCAAAATGTGTTAAACAGACATTACGAAAATGTCAAAAGTAACAAATGTAGTTAAAGACCGAAGAGTAGACCGGGTGGCCTCCACAATCCGCAAATAACAGTCAATAAAGTGGCAAGTCCGGGTGACGCAGATGGTCTCGCGGCGGATCGGCGGATCGGCGGCGGCGCGGGCGCGGGCAATCGCTCGTCTATCTGACTGTACAAATAGCAGCGACCTTGAGATTCGGCGCGCGCGACAAGGTCACCGCGCAAATCGTTATCAGCGTGACGTTAGCGTGTGACCTCCACGGAGGTGCCCGCGAGATAACGCGTTCAGATACCGGTAGCGACCGATAGTGGCGAGTCGCGGGCGCACCGACACGAGCGGTCCTGCCGGCATGCCGGGCGCGCTACTTCCGCGTACGCACTGCCTTTCTACGTCCAGCATACTACCACACTCTGAGTCTGAGATAACTGCCACATGTTATTAAAAAATCTATTTAATAAAAATTTCATTTACTTTATTCCCAGCTACGGTCTCGGCCCGCATGTAGGTCCTTATTTGCTTTTAAAATTCCATTTTTGCTAGACATTTCTAAGAAAATTGATATTGATATAAATGATTCCTATAAATTAGTCCATTGACTTTATTTAAATTATTGGACTAAGTAAAGCTTTGTTCGAGCCACATCACCACTTGGTTTATCCAGCGCTTTGCTTTTTATTTGTATGGAAGTGATAAAAAAAATGGTAGAGAGAGAGTCATCAGTTTATATCAAAATACATAAATAACAATTGCGTCTTCCCATTATAATTGAATACAGTCATGCTTTTATAATGAACGTCGTTTTTCAAAACATTTTATGAAACATTTTGTTTCAGAGTGATTCAACATGAGGTAATCAGCGCACAGATTTGCGATCATCAACGAGAAAAATGATTCGTAGCAATCGTACCATCGACAAAAGGAATTTTTTCAGCTTTCGTTTTGTTAGTTTGGAATAAAGCCAAAACAGCGTCGCCGTCGGTCGATTGGAATCACTTTCTACGCGCTTATCGTTGCCGTCCGCAAAATATTGTAGCGACCTTGTGTGTTCATGGTCGTGCAAAAATATCAACTTGACATTCTAACGATTTCCCGATCATTGAGTTGCTAACCAGGAAGCAGCGGTTAACATTAACCACGCCTCACGTCCCGAGGTCAAGCGCTAATTTTATGTTCGTATATACATGCTTATGTATAATGTACCTAAGTAGGTACCTGTATACTTTGTAAACACCATGTTTGCCAGGCTTATAAATAGACTACAAAATTTAATATTTATTATACCTATTGGCTCGACTTTGCAAATAAACAAAAAATAATTGGTAAATAAATAATGATAACTACGTAATACGGAATTCTACAGACTAACTAAGAATTAGTCGGCATAAAAACTGCTTCACTATTTTTAGAACGGCTTAATTTGAACGGGCGTTGCAGTCACATTATTTTAAACCACATACAAATAAAAAACCAGAGATTTCCATGCCGCCAGAAAGTAAGTACAGCATGGCATCAACGTTTATTTGATAACAAAACTAAACAGCGTGCCCACTTCATGCGCGAACACGTGCTTTAGTACTAAAAGTAAAAAATTGTACTGCACTTACATGTGCCAACATGCGACCAAGGAAATTCGACATTACGCCGAGTTACTTATTCATCAATGACATTGATATTTGGCCATTGAATGTTTGTTCCAATCCCGCAATCTACGGTCTCGGTAACATTTCATCTGCCGTCATCCCACAGATTATTATTGTTACTAACAATTAGTGAAATCTATTTTCTAAAACATATTTTCCACCATTTCTTTCTAGTAGGTATAGTTTTGTATCATAAATAAACTAGAGTGTATGACCTGAATCCAAATACGGGCGGCACGCGAGAGAAATCTTTCTTAGGCTACGAGAAGCCAGAGACGGCCATTCTCACGCTGTGGGCGAACAGATATCTATGAAGAGAAAGGACCTCTTCCTTTTTTATGTGTACGGCCTGATTTCCATGAAGTCGGCTTTTTTAAACCGTTTAAGGGAAATAGAGCCGTTAAAATAAAACAATTGTTACATCCAAAGAAGGTATGTGCGTCATCTAAAATTGTTAACAGTTTATTACCATCACCTTGTTGGCTACGTAATTCTCAATAACTATAAGGCCAAGTCGATAAGGTTTAATGTTCAACAAAACTAATTAAGCAAAGATATGGTCAAAGAAATCCTTGCAGCAAGATCCTTCCTTGATAAATGTTAACAGGAAGCGATTGTCTCAAAAAAGGTTAATTTAAGTGAAGTAGCAATAAACAGCAGAGAGTCAGGAAACGGGTTTATAGTTACCATCTTTGTTGGCCACTAGGACAGAAAGTACATGTGGTCGTATTATAAGTGATATCGCCTCAATTTCTCTGAGTGCGGCGCGTGGCAGGGCGCGGCAAGTCCGCGTGCGCGCGCGTCGCCTGCGCTCGTGGAGACACCGCGCGTACAATGGGCGGAGAAAACAGATGGATGCTGTCATCGTACTCTCGCGGCTTGACTTATGACTTACAAAATCTACATACAATCATCAGCGATGTGGAGCAGGCCAGTGGGCCGTTCGGCCACGCATCGCTGCTCGTGCGTTTAGCGCTCGTAAAGTGCCCGCTTAATTGAAAATTAGTTTCCATAGATGTCTGAAAACTATAAACTTTTAGGAGAACGATGCTACAAACTAACAAACTATTTTGTTATTTAAAATCACATATACAGGGTTAGTTTTCAATGACCGGCCAAATTTTCAGAGATCGTTTAGAATCGATTAATATTTTCGATCTAATGAAAAAAAAATCATTTTATTAAATACAATTTTATTCCTGTTCAACACTAAAAAGCGAACGTGTGGATATTGCAACACCACAATTCAGTTCAACAACCTAGATAGGTAGCAGTTAGCACACACATAAATTTGGCGGTGCATGTACTCACACAAGTGCATTGATTCCCACTAGTTTATGATTTAGGAAATTTTTAGGACATTTTCAAATGAATGCTATTATTTTTCGACAATAATATTTAAAATACCCTTTTGGTTTGATATCGAGATCTTAATTTTAAATTTTGGCTGGTCTTTGAAAACTAACCCTGTTTATAAAAATATAGAAAAGTTATAGCTTAAATATTTACAACACTTTTTACTGCTTTCGGTACTTACATATATGGAAAAAATAGTGTAGAGGTAGGTATTGAGCTAATCTCGTAAATAATAATATATACATTTTTCTTGTCTCGTGGAAAAATGTTTTCATAATTGCCGGGACAGCCGCCTGCTCGGCCTCATTTGAATAATCGGTTAAATAAAACTGCGTCAGTCATTGACCGACTTTGAATAAGCTTTTCAAAAATATTGTATATTTTATTTTCTCAGTCAAAAAACCATAATCACTACAGAATTGATCAGAGGTGTGGCTTTCTCTTCACCGTATTATTTAATACTTACCATCAACATACTCGTACAAGGGTTAATCCAGCTTTGGCTCCGACACTTTCTGATCAAATGCTGGCTAGTTAGTGAGTCGAGTCGAAGTCAACTCGATGTGTGAAGTGCATAGTTTTAGCTTTATTTCGGATATGAGAAATAAAGCTAAAACGATCATATTCGTGGCGGTAGTGTAGTTTTTATATTTTTTTTATGCATGCTGATACTAGCAAAATAATATATTTAGCATTTTATACTTTTAATAGGTACTGTATACATCATGAGCTCATCGTTTTATAGAATAGTGTCACGACCTTATTTCCACTATTCGTGAATCAAAACTACAGTTTGTAGCGTTTCAGTGCAATACAAAACTCAGTGAGGTGTTTTTTCGCGGTCGCCGACCTGCATTTCACGCTCGTACTCAACACTTGAATCTTTCCAATTTATTGCCTTTCTTTGCTCAGCGCCTTTTTATATTCTTTTTTTACAGCAGATGACAGATTGAAAACAGGAGCAAACACGGGCGCAATGACCACATTTACGCCAGAGTTTACAAAATTAGAAACTTTAAATTACTTTTTTAAACAGAACGATTAAGAACTCCGGATTATATTTCAACAGACAATTTATATGCCGCCTAAACAAATACATTTTAACATTTTCCCGAAAGTGTAAGCCCTGTCGTCATTCACGTTGACACTCTGTTAGAAAACAAAATTAGTTTATTTAAGGAAAATGAGGCAGGCATTTTTTTCTCACGTTGTAGTCACATTTTATTTATTCACGTTTTGTTTTTATTTGTACAATGAAAACCGACGCATTGAAGAAAGTTGGCAAAACAGTTTGCTTCAAATAAGGCAGAGTTTGTTTGTACTAACTTTTCAGACAATTTGCGGTCAGTGCAGGTCAGATCTACAATGTTTTCATTAGGTCGGAATATAATGTATGTAATTCAGTACATTGCAGAGGGCAAAGACACATAGTTTGTATTATAAACGAAGCGTGTTGATTGCGACGCAGAAACGGTTATCGCTCAGACACGTGGAGAACTGCGTGCGACCGCCATGTCGCCGCAACGTGATCGTTGCAATCATCAGATCCACTCGAGAAATAGGTACTACATATATAACAATCCAAAAAAAAACAATACTACTTCCGAATATTTTTATTACATTGTTTTTTTCAATTTTATATCAGTAAGTTATCTAACAAATGTCACGCCGCGGAATATTTTGGCGATTTGGCCTTGATAGAATATTTACTACTATTTACAAGAGAAATAAATAATGAAAGCAAATCTAAAATAAACAACTGATATTGATCGAATGACAATAGAATTCGTGTGACGTGGTTCCCAACACTATTTTTGTTTTCACTCTCATTGTATTCTATCTATTTCAGAAAAATTGTTTCCCACTGTTCTATAGTACAATCTATAAATACTACTTGGTAACGGTCGCAAATAAGACCAAGGTTTTTTTTTTAACTAATGGACTTTTTAGGGCTCCAGAGAAAGGAAAATATACTTATTGTTATGACGTGTACTTAACTGATCAGTAAAAGCATTTTTGTGCACAAAGCACAAAGCGACTTTTTGTGATCATAAGACAATTCCCATTTCGAAAATACTAAATCGGTATTCTAATATTAACCGAGTGCAATTAGCCAGAAAATACTCAAAAGGTGGTAACGAAGTTTATAGTGGTCGGATTTTCTTATTGATTATCCATAAAGGTAAAACGGAAAACTAGACATAAAAATGTTGAAGAAAACTACATTCATGAGTGTAGTGGCTAAAAATGCATTCGCAAATCAGAAAGTTAATGATGGCTTTTTCTTTTTCAAAATTTGGTTTCGCGCAGACCAAACAACACTTGCCAAGACGTCATTCCTATGTGTAATGGTGTAGCTGGGCTCTTGGAGTTCCACAATAGGTGTTCCAGATCTTCTATTTTTATAAGTCAACAGAGAGTGCTCATCAGATTGAACAACTTTTGTTAAAACGTCATCCCTATAAACATGTTATAGTGTAGCTGGGCTCTTGACAAACAGACAAACAGACTGATTTTTTTTTGGATTCGTGCTCTGTTACTATTTCTAAATCCCCCTCAATTATTTCTTTTCTTTTTTAATATATTCAATGTACAGACACAGCTTTTTTACTGTTTTATTATATGTATAGATAGATAGGATAGATTTTATCGAATAAATATTTCCTTGCCCTTCAAAATTTGCCTTCTGGCTTATGTTATTTAAGTGTTTAATTTCCTTTTCCATTTATCTTCGTGACACGGTAGCCTACCCGGTAACGCAGCGGAGCAGTCACTTAGATTTTAATAAAACTATAACCATGCCTAAAAAGAGGTCAAATCTTTCCCAATGTTCCAAAGGAGCTAATAGATTGAGGATCATAAGATCCAAAGAATCTATCGAAGAGCGTCAGGAGAAACTTGATGCGGTTCGAGAACATCAGGCTTCAACTCGCTCCGTGGAAACCTCTTCGGATCGCGAAGCACGCCTGCGTGCTCAGCGTATTTACACATCTACATCCAGGTCTCCAGAGACCAGTGAAGAATATGATGCGCGACGGACCGCTGATCGCGAACGTCTGCATTGTCTCGCGAGTCGGAGACGTTCACGGATAGAGAATTTCGCTTCGACATCAGACGTATCAGATCTTCGATTTTGACGACCCCGTTGTCGCTGGCATAAGCAACAGGTTCCGCGTACGAAGTCGCGAGCAGAAGCTAGTCTATACATATAATAAATCTGTAGAAAAGTCATTTTTGTACATTGAAGAAATTGAAACAAAAAATAGCCAGCGTGTGAAAAGATAAGTAACAGAACCTATTTCCATCATTTTTGAAATTTTTGTCTGTTTGTCTGTTTGTTTGTGCGCACATCACGTAAAATCTACGAATTCAATGCTGACTATGTTTATACATAAAAATTGTTAAAATTCTTGGGGTATGATTTAGTGTTTGTTTCATTGAAATCGGTTAATTCTATCAAAAGATATATGAACTTAAAGTTTTCAAGAAGAACTAATCATCAAATGTAAGATACATACATGCAGCGACATCTGTTGAACTAAAATGATACCAATGACTAAAAATGTGCTCACCACAGTCATAACTTTTAAATCGACTGACCAGCTTTAAATAAAATTTATAGCAAAGGTAATATACTTTAGCAGTTTAACATTTTGGTCGATAGACAGCGTTGTTTATTTCACTCCATTTTCTGAATTGAATGACCCTCGCCCGTGTCAGTTGCCTATTTTTTGTTTTTTTTTTTTCGGATGGGAAATCATCAAATGACTCCTCCTGCTCTGGGCGGAGCAGGAGGGAGTGTCAGACTTTTACTGACTAAAACCCAGCCATGTTCCTTCATCGCCCTTTTGTTCCGGGGCCACGGTATCTCTTTCGAACAGTCCCGCAACCCCGGCAGACATCGGTCCTTGCGGATCGGCCCTTCCTTTTTGCTGACTCTCTTTTAGGCGCCGACACGGCCTGTCGTCATGAGACGGACGGACGGCGAGCTAGCCCATAGCCCACCGTCCACAGGCCCGCGCCTACGGCGGCCGGGGGCCACGTGGTTGCCCCGGAAGCCCGGGGCGTCTGCCGCGGCGGCCGGGACGTTGAGAGGTTCTCTCCCTCTCACGTTCCGCCACCTCCTTCTCTAGCATTACTGCTTCGCAGAAGGAGGTGACGGCGTCCCATTCCGTCTCGCTCCGGACCATGGCTTGCACCAGGGCCGGACGCGAGAGGTCGCCGCCGCAAACGTGTAAGTTGCCTCAAGATTGGTTTTTTAACCGACGAAACAAAAAGAAGGCAGTTCTCAATTCGACGCGTATTTTTTTTATATATGACCACGGATAACTTTTACAGAGAAGTCCGTACATGGTCCGTTTGTTTGTAAAAAGCGTAGGTACATCTCAAAGTTGGTCCCATTTATAATTGAAAAATCGTGTTTGGGCTAATTTCTTGCACCTTTGATGAGAACTTTCGACCTAGCTGGAGTATGACTGTCATCGAGTGTCTAAGGATGAAGGAGGTGGCGGAACGTGAGAGGGAGAGAACCTCTAAACGTCCCGGCCGCCGCGGGAGACGCCACCACGTGGCCCCCGGCCACCGTACGCGCGGGCCTGTGGACGGTGGGCTATGGGCTAGCTCGCCGTCCGTCTGTCTCATGACGACAGGCCGTGTCGACGGCACGTTCGTGTTCGACGCGCGCCTCAAAGAGAGTCAGCAATAGGAAGGGGTCCGCAAGGGCCGATGCCTGCCGGGGTTGCGGGACTGTTCTAAAGAGATACCGTGGCCCCGGAACACAAAGGGCGATGAAGGAACATGGATGGGTTTAGTCAGTAAAAGTATGACACTGCCTCCTGGTCCGCCCAGAGCGGGAGGAGTCATTTGATGATTTCCCATCCGAAAAAAAAAGGCTGTCGAGGTAAGCCCTTTTTTGGAAAAACATAAGTAGATTATTTTAGCGATTAATGCAAATATATCGAAGAAATTAAATTGTTACCCACTTGGATCTACGTAGGTATATATCTACTAATATTATAAAGCTAAAGAAATTTTGGTTGGTTGAACGCGCTAATTACAGGAAAACTTTTAGTGTTGAATAGTTATCGAGGATGGCTATAGGTTATCTAACATCACGCTATAATTAAAAGGAGCGGAGCATCAATGATAAATGTTGCAAAAACAAGGAAAATTTATTTCTTTCGAGAACTTCCTTTGCGGGCGCTGCATAAACGGTTAAAGTTGCGCAACAATCATGTATTAGGGAATTGTTCGTTTTAAAGCGTTCTAAAAAAACCGTGATAGCATTATGTCTATCTTTCAAGGTTGACTCCACTCTCTCTAACCCTCTCTCTCTCATGTGACGCAGACGAAGTTGCGCGGGTCAGCTAGTACTTAATAAGATTGATAATAAGTTATACCTATTAAACCATTGTCCTACTAATATTATAAATGTGAAAGTTTCTGAGAATGGATGGATACATGTTTTTTACTTTTTCACGCAAAAACTACGGACCGGAATTGGATGAGGATACTTTTCATCCCGGCCTGTGGGACAATTACCGAACACCACGCGGACGAAGCCGCGGGCATACGCTAGTGCTATACGTAGTCAGAACTCGGGATCTAGGACTTTTGCGACACTTTTGCGCGCATATTTCCGTTCGCGCAAAAGTCCTATCGCGCAAAAGTCCATGCGCGCATATGTCTTTTCGCGCAACTGGGTTCGCGCATATGTCTTTTCGCGCAAGTGTCTCGATACCCTGGTACACGTCATCACGAAGATTAAATTATTTAAAGAAGTCACGTTATTCGTCGCCGTGACCTCCGAAACTGCATCCGTATTGCTCGTCCGTCTGCTAAATAGATTACAGCGTGGGTTACTGTCTGCTGCTAGTTCACTTAGCTACACACTGCTACACACGGTTACTTCTGTGAAATATCTGCACAGATAAGTTGTCACGACAACACTAACGTGACGTGATAATGTTATCCGTCTGGCTTACAGTGTCCGTGAAAGATTCAGAATTAGACAAAAACATTCGATGATATTGGCGTTAATGCCAATTTTTGACCTTCACACAACGTATGTCAAGTACAAAGCAATTGTAATGATAAACATTCAAGGTTTATGATAAGTTCTATTATTAATTATGTAAGTAATTCGAACAAAAGGAATTTAAATAAAATTACGTACTGCTTAATTTTTCATTAGAACTGAATTACAAGTTACAAAAATAATGTTTTAAAACATTCGCGATACGATGAGTTGATACGTTGAGATAAACGATCAATTAAATTGTTATATTTCCGTAATTTTAAAACAAACAGGCTATTATCTAACGATACGTAGGTATTTGCTCTTAATTTTGGCACTGTAATGTTTTTCATAGTTATTTTCCAACAAGGTTATGAATTTTTTCAAGGCGCACTTTTTAGAATCGTTCGTTTTTTGCAACGAGTGGGCAGTCTGTTTACAGCTGCGATCCACTGGTGATTTACTACTGAACATACGCAGCTAATAACATTGTATGTAATAGAACACAAGGTCTTGACGTATTTTGGTGGAAATGTTAACGTGCACTAACAACTAATTAACTAATGTGTGAAAAAGTATAAAGACGTATTGAATTGTACCTACGTCTTTCAGGTAACGGAATCATGACCTTCGATTAAATGTACACGTAACTAATTGCTTGTTAAATTTATCAGTGTGGTTGAAAATAAATGCCGCTCGATATTGCGATAAACGTCACAATGTTCGTAGATTTATTTAGAAAGGTCTCACAAAGGTTTAGTCAGTTACATGAAGGTCTTTAAAGTGGCATACGCATTTTGTACTACTTAACCATACCATTGTCATTAATAATATTAAAACGCTGATGAGAGCGTCAATACATATCTGTTAATTAGTGTGCTTAATTTCAGCTCTAAAGGGTGTAAATCACCTCTTAACGAAGCCGAAAGGCACTTGTTCTCCCCGTCATCGTCATTGCGATCATTTTTTTGTTCTACATTACACCATACCTGGGAACCTTCAAGTTACGGAGATATTGGGGGTCAAAGTTCCAACTTTTCACAAGTTTTTTTTTAAATACAAGTTTTTAATGTAAGATTTTTACTTTAAACACCTCCACGACCCGGGGTACTATTCAATCCATCCATCAGCACAATGCTTTGAGTGCGTTACATTTAGTTCTACAACAAAACATGATTTTTCACCCCAAAACAAAAAGTTGTTTCCCAGCAATAATTTTTGCGTAAAGTTACCTACTTAGTTTGATGTACAGAATGCTTGGTTGACGGCTTCATGATGTCTTTTACACCCTGTATATTAGAATAATCTGAAACGGTCATAAAAACCCGCCTACCTCAGGTACTCGTAACCTTTTCCATGAAAAAAACGAATTCAAAGTATTTTCATGTATAAAGACAACGATGTTTCCTAAAAATTATAAGGTTAAATCACGATTTCAAAGTTTTTAACCGCGCGCAATTCGCTCATTAAAAAAAGACGTTTGTCGAAGCAAGCATAAATACATTCTTGTTTCGTCGTCACACACATTGTTACGTCAACACGCTATTATTCCACGAAAGACTGTTGAATCTATACAGTGTACCCATAATCAATTCAATTAGCTTCGGACGTCTAAATTAAACCAGCGAGCTCCAGCCCGTGCAAATCCACAGATTAAGGCTGACATTCACTCGTTTGTTCTGTTGCAACATTTGCATAGACCTTGCTGTATTGAGAACAGCAATAGGAAGCTTTTAATGAATTATATAATACATACTTATATTAATGTGGACCCAATATGATAGGTGACAAAACGTCACCTACATTGTCGTTGTTGCTTTTTATGGTAGTTTTAAATCCTTGTAAGGCGCGGCGGGGGTGTTGGCGTATCGGCGACCTTGGAAGCAGCATCATGCGATATTTTTGCTCTCGGCGTTAATGCGGAAGACTATTTCAAGAGTCAGGGTCAGCGGCGCCCGTCACCCGCGCCCGCGCACCTCGTGAGCGGGACGCTGCGGTGTCGGGTTTCCGTAACGTGACGCGACACCTACCCTCCACTATTTTGACTTTTAATAAAAATTCAACTACCCATTCTCCTTTTTCGCCTTAAAGTTGACGTATGACAACTTAACAGTTTCTAGAAATGCAAAGCTGTCCATTGTCTGCGTACACAGACGTAAGCAGTACGATATTTTTCATAAATCAATGTACAAAAGACGTCAATACGCCGACGGCTGCGTTCTTGTATTTGCGGTGAGTTCTTCTGCATGACCTCAACCCGCTTGTGTGAAGGTAACCTATAGTGATGCAAATAGACAGGAAGCCCATACAATGTCAGGAGCACAATTAGAAGCAATATTTTTAACCTTACGGTTTAGTTGCTGTACACATTTATATACTTGTCCAACTAACAATAATTTGATAGTGTGTTGTAGTGTAGGACTACAGAGCTGCATAAACCCTTTTGAAACAAGAATATTATTAATCTAGCTTCCGCCTGTGGTTTCGCCCGCTTCAATTTAATTTGCTTACACAATATCAAATTATAGCCTACGTGTTATTCTGATGTATAAACTATATTTCTGTGAAGTTTAATCAAAACCCGTTCAGCAGTTCTTGTGTGAAAGAGTAACATACATCCCCACAAACTTACGTATTTACTTTAGTTCCTCCTCCTCGTTATTATAGTACCTAGTAAGATATAATATTAGTAAGATTTATAATAAAAGTAAGATAGGATTAGATATAATGAGTGTATTTATTGGAAAATCGTTATTTACTTACACTCAATATATTTTTATTTATTCAGATGTAGACGTAGATATTTTACAACATAAAACCATTGTAATTTAAATAAGCTGTTGTAAGTCGCGTCTGAGATCACCTCTAGACTTTGAAATGAAACCAAGGCCAGTGCTAATGTTCATTTGACCTTCAATTTTTTTCACGAAATGATTTTAGAAATACACAATAAGGATGGACCAACGGAAAACATTCGGTTGCTAAAGGATTTTTTATGAACGATAATGCGAACATGTTTATACAAACACGTCGAGACGAGATCGATTGAAAGATTTTTAAATAGAAGTTGGTGTTTGTATCGTTCAATGAAGTTTTACATAGTATGAATAAAAGAAAGTGTCGTCAATACAAACAATTATTCGTGATAACGTCATCAATTTCCGCACGTGTCCGCGTCACGTCACACAAACAAGTAACGTAGTAAGTAAGTAGTAATAATACTACAGCCAATGGTGTCGATTCTGTTGTGCACAAACTAAACTTAATTTAGGCTATTGCTATCTTTATCTCTCTCATAAAACGAGAAAGAGACAGACGTAATTTAGAGCTGTCAAATAAAAACATGCTGCATGCTGTAAATTGCATGTGCAATGAAGGGTGCACGTAAAACATGTCGACTAAAGACACGGTGTAGCGCAAGGCATAAACTAGTTTGAAATCTCTAACTTAGTTCATAGCTATAGCCGTCCTTTTCTCGCACTGCCTTTTAGTAAAAGATAGCAATAGCCTAAATTAAGTTTAGTTTGTGCACAACAGAATGGACACCATTTACTTATTCTCTAATTTCTTACCTTACAGTGGAAACCGACCACGTGGAGCGACTGGGCAACCAGTGTCGGATCGCAAATCTACGTATACACTAATGTTATAAAGAGGAAATATTTGTATTTTTGTGTGTATGAATAAATTCAAAAACTACTGCGCCGATTTCAAAAATTATTTCACCATTAGAAAGCTACATTCACCCTGAGTAACATAGGCTATATTTTATCCCCGTACTCCCACGGGAACGGGAACTACGCGGGTGACACCGCGTGACGTCCGCTAGTCGTAGTTATAGAAGCATTAATTCGTACGCCGCGCCGCGCGCCGCGTGATCTAGTTGAGCGCGCAACTGAAACATGAAACAGTTCGTCAGCCCGGCATGGCGGCAGCTGCACATGATATAATAAGCTGTGTTTCAGATTCGTCGTTCACCTGGAAGTCGTATATCAGAGTTCTTCGTAACGAGGTAACACACTTGAAAGTCGGGTCCAGGTGGTAGGCGCGTGCACCTGCCGGGTTCACGCAACTGTTCAGTTTTCTTCATAGGGTAATGCTGAGCTGACCTTAATTTCGCAATACGTTATGTACGCTTTTGTATGTAAATTATTTAAGTTGAATTATCTTCACGGTTTTTTTAAAGAGTTATTAAAGATTATTCAAGCTCTCCTATGCTTATACATGTTGTAATCTTGTAAATTATTATACAACACAACATATGAACATCCATTCGCAAAAATTCCCGTTGACGCAGTATGTCCCATTCGCACAAAGTCGCATTCGCACAATGTCCCATTCGCACAATGTCCTATTCTTACAATGTCCCATTCGCAAAAAGTCCCATTCGCATAATGTTCCATTCGCAAAAAGTCCCATTCGCATAATGTCCCATTCGGGAGCATGACCATATTAAATGATTTTTACAAAATATAACACTCGGATCGGGTTGACATATGGTAATACTGCTCAGTGTAGTGTGCTCTATATTTCGCTCACCGATGACTGCACGACGCATGTCCTGTTATTTTGGATGAACCCTATCGTTTACTGATCACTAATTCATAACATCACTCAAACACTTGTACATTCTTTGAAAATTTTCCAAACCAGAGAGTCGAACCCGGAATCTTGTGTTCAGTAGCTCGCTTGCGTCACGACTTCACGAGTCAGACGGTCATATTATTTTTCAATGAAAACATTAAAAATTCTTGAGTGTTGTCCTCGAAGGAACCTTCACATGAAAGTACAATGTTCTCATTGGTCATTAGCAGGGCCTTGAACTTTGAGAACGCGCCGGTAAACATGTTTGCGCACTGCTCACTGCGCACTCTTTATTGCTGTGACGTCTCATCATGCCCCATACTGCTATGTACTGCATTTGTTTTATTCCCGCGTTTATTCCGTTACCTTCGGGCACGTGGCACTCCAATTGGATTCCTATGTGGCCTTCAGTTGAACCGAGACTAACGTTTATGGTGTTCTACGACATACCAACATTCAAGGCTAGCTCTTTTATTACTATTGGATGTTCGTATTAATCTTCTTCAATTTATTGTCTTGTCAAGACAAGACCACTGAATATTTGTTTCTGTATAGGTACTATACGTACTTACTTATATCTACACTAATATTATAAAGAGGAATTTTTGTAATAAATAAACTCAAAAACTACTGCGCCGATTTCAAAAATTCTTTCACAATTAGAAAGCTACATTCACCCTGAGTAACATAGGCTATATTTTATCCCCGTACTTCCAAGGGGACGGGAACTACGCGGGTGAAACCGCGTGACGTCCGCTAGTAATTGATAATTTTATTATGTGTGTGTGTGATACTTGAAGAGTTCTTAAATATAATTAATTTCGCATTAAGTACAGACTGAATTTATTTTGAAGGATATCATGTATCGATTTGAAGTCATACAGGACATAGCAAATATTCCATGCAAAACGATAAATTTTATCACAATAATCAGCAATAATCTCAACAATAAATGACTATGATGAATAAAAATAACTTCCTAGTTGTCCGGCTTCAACTCAACATACCTACATAGCATAGTAAAACAATGATCGAGGAAAACATTCCTGTTTACGTACCTACATAGTTAATAAAGTCCTTTGTGACGTAGCGTAGTATGGTGACCGAGGTGGCCGAGATAATGAGTCCGTCAAGGTCAACGCGTGTTAATTACAATTACCGTGAGTGGTCATTCTTTGTTCCAATAATGATTAATGCCGGCCGCGAGTGGCGAGAAGTATCGTAAATGAGATAACAGGAAGCGTCCATGTCGCGCCAATGTCATATGGCAAGGTCGCCTGACGTTAGCCTGTGCCGGCGGCACCCGACCCGCAACCGAACCGTACTGCAGTCCGGAAAACAAGTGAACACTACAGCACCGCCTTCATATCAACCGAAACCAGCCTAAACCGAAGGATAGACTCAAACCAGGAACGTTTGAAGGATAAACAGTCTTCCTAAGTGAGTAGGATTCCTTGGTCCCAAGGTGTTAACGGGCGCTATCTCTGCGAGTGTTACATTGACCTCATCCTTGTCGCTCTGCTGCGCGCCAACCACGGCATTGTCATGATTTACTGCAGTTCCTTGTGAAACAAACACAATGATGGGTATTAAACAACACCCTTTATGTCACATCACAGCTACGACGTGACGGGCTATTGAAATACAAAAGACCATAATATTTAAAAGTGTAAATATCATTATATTTTTGGAACAAAACTTTGTCGCACTTACCATAGGTACCTACAATATAGTTTCATACTTTTCATACGTGTAAGCTGTAACCTTGTACAAGAAAAAAAAATCGGCAAATGCCGTTATTGTTTTTTATTTAGATATTATTTGCGTAAACTAAACTGAAACGTATTCACAAACACAAAGGCTTCAAATTGCGATGTCATTGTTATTTCTTATCGCCTAATCAGAAAAGCAGCGAGACCTTGAGCCTGACCCTGGATATTTTTATCCGCATACACATTTCGCGAGTGTTATGTAGACACGAAGCTACGTGATGAGGAACTGCCGAAATCATATTTAAGCAATATCAGATAAAAAAATAAAGATAAACTCGCTTTTACGTAATGTAAAACCGAAATATTTGTTCAAGGATAAAAATAATTGTGACATCATATTAGCAACTCGTGTGTATGGAATTAAAACGTCGCAATACCATAATCTTTGCTTATTTTCTATGATAGTGAGATAAAGTAACAAGGTTAAAGGAAATACCTAAGTGAAAATGAAAGAACGTAATGGATTGTCCTGAGTCCTGAGTGTTGGGGCGGGCGGTGGACCCGGAGGCGGGCGGCAGGCGGCGCGTGGCGACTGCGGCCGAGGTCGTTCGCTGCCTATCTAGGAAGTCAAGCGATTCGACCTCGACCTTGTGTGTGCGAAAAAATATTATTCGACAACGACGCACACACACACACCTCTCCCCCTCCCCCTCACGTGGTCCGCTCGCTGTGACCCCTGCGTCCTCTTGTAGGTACATTAACATTAATCATATTATCACAAAAAGGTTACGCTGTAAAATATTAGGAACTACGACTTCTGGTATTAATAACCACAATAAGATTGTTCGAAACTTAGCAAACAACGACCAGAACGTCTTCACAGCAAGATTACGATTTGCGGAAAAGATTGAAGGTCGTATGCAGATGTTTGTGGAATATATACAAGAGCGGGTTAATTTACGACGATCGTACCTATAATGTTTCACTAAAATATCAGACGCGGAAATGTGTGACGAAGTATAACAATAAATTAATCTTCTGGTATATGAGTTGTCGAGTCGTAACTAGGATCCCACGTGATCCCTTGACTCATCCCCCACAGGCAGACAAACACTTCATTACTTTAATCAACGCTTGACGATAGCACTCGAATAGTTTCTTAGTAATTCAGTGCGGTACTTTTACTGGGAACACTTGACATGATACTAACATCCAGGAAGTAGCACTCAATGATTTTATTAATGAAATACCAAGAATAGTCATAAAGCACAGATAAAACGCCTACATATTGTCTACTTTAATAGTTCATACCTAAAATAGAAGATTTTAACTATCCATATTCATAGTGGGTGGAATCGATAAAACCACAAATTGACATCACCAGGCGAGAACACAAATAACCTAAAATCATTATCACCCTTTGTGACGTCATCATTTGGTAATCGCGGGTTCCTTAATTACCGTGCGTTGATGAAAGTTTAAAATGAGAAAATTACTTGATTCATCAGTTATTAAATGAACTAGTATATAAGTACATACTCGATACATATCTCGATTCCAAAAACAGATTATTCTTGTTCACCAATCATTATTTCGCCAGTATAGTTTAGTAGAATAGTATGCCAATAGGGATGATGACTGACAAAAAAAAATATGTTATGTTTAGTTCGCCAGTTAGATTATCGAAAAATATTGGATAAGTACGTGTTTTTTGTTTTATCAAATCAATAAAAATTGACAAAGATAAATCGTGTCAAAGATCATGAGTCCCGGCTTGTGACGTCACATTTGAGTAAAAAATGTACTCAACTGTGACGTCACACGAGTTTTGGATGCACTGTATCATCTTCATTTTTTGTTTACGTGAAAAAAGAAACAATATGTGTCTAATATTTTTTGGAAATCTATCTGACGGACTAGTTAGATTTTATTGTCATCTACCCTATTATATAACATAAAATTTTCATGATTGTAATTTCTAATATTTTGTAGAAGACAGAAGGAGTGTCAGAAGTTCAGAACCAGTGACAGAAAAGTAGAGAAGTAAAATATAACATCATGCATGAAGGTCCGTACATAAAGTTTCAAGTAGGTTACGCTACATCACCATAGGCGAAATAATGATTGGTGAACAAGAAGCATCTGTTTTTGGAATCGAGATACTCGTTGCTGACATATTTATCCTATATATTAAAAAGGGCGGTATAAGGTCAGTACTCAGTAGGCTAAGACTAGCGAAGTGATCTAATTATGCTGCTGTAATTATTTACGCAAGTGCAAGCCACATGAGAGCGCTGCCAGCCGATCTCGATTGTCGGCCGATGTTATGGCAACATCCACCCCTACCGCCATTGTTCGCCTTTGTTGCGCAACACCGTTTGTTAAACATTCGCAAGGTAGCCCTCAATTGTTTTCATTTACTATATCAACAGGCTCAAACGAACGTACACTCCGCGTTCTCGCCACCGCTCAAAAGGTGTTTATTGACGTCGCGCCAACTGAAATCAAATAATAACTAGTAATAATATTTAACCGAAACTGACCTGAAACGAAGTATTATATTATCTGTGCCTGAAATACTACTAGTTAAATATTGCGTAGGTACTTAAAGTCTAATTTGAGAGAATCAGTAAATGTTAGGTCTAACCGAATTAGTAACTGCTTTAATGATTTTAAATTACATTACTCTAGCTGTTTCCCGCGACTTCGTTTGCGTGGAAATTTTGATGTGTAAGGGTGAGAAAAAAGGACTTAATTATAAATCTATATCTGTGCCAAATTTCATCCAGATCCATTCAGCCGTTCTGGCGTAATTGAGTAACAAACATCCATCCATCTTTCCAAACTTTCGCATATATAATATTAGTATAGATGAGTTTTGCCCGACTCGTACTCATACAGCCATCAACATTACCGAAATTTAGTTGTGCAATGAAAATGTGCAACTCTTAATTGGTTGTAATAATTATATAGTGGCAAGTTTATCTGTAATTAAAATGCAAAACGAGCATGAGAATCTAGTAAACAGTGATAGCCTTAGCGCGACGTGCAACATTAGATGGAACGACCTTACTCTTGAACGATAGAGCGGGGCGGCGCCCGGCGCTCGCGGCCGCCAGCCCGCCTTATCTAACGCTTGTTGACTTTCGCCGACACCTTATCACGCGCTACAACCACCAGGGTTGACACTCTCCCTTCATGTACCCTACCTCGTAAACCGTTATCTTTTTATTATTCTAGCGAATAGTTCAATATTCACATTCACACTTTCGATAAATAAGCGGCACACGACCTAAAATTGTATTAACACACTTTATGTTGACACGCTTTTATAACTCTGCTTTCATGAAAATACTTGACACGCATATTACCATCTTATGTACAAATACAGAAACTGACCACGGTAGCGCCAGGGAGACGGCATGCTAGCGTTGGAGGTGTCAGCTTCAGCTAACAGAGATTCAGTGTCGATTCCACCAATCCCACCTATAATGGTAGTAGATATTGGTGCTATACTAAGTACTTATAAACTCTTTTTATTTAAGACTTATAATAATTTGCCAACATATTCGTGCGCTCTATGTTGCCTTTCCCGAGGGAATTTTGACAAATCCACCATATCCTGTCTACTATGCAAAATTGTAGCTTTCAGGTCCAAGAGTTTGGGCTGAGCCGAGTCAGCCAGGGAGACCTAAACATAGTTTTCAATACACTTCCTCGAAAACTGGTCCATAACGCACTACGATTAGGTACAACATGCAATGTATTTCACACGCGTGCGATTTTTTCCACTTTCCCGCACGTGTGCGGGAATGAAAATTGCCACAGATAATTTTACCTATACTTAATCCAAATTGGTTCATTGCCTATTTTTTTTTATTTCGGCAAAGCACTACGCGTCTTTACAGCATAAATATTTTTTGAATATTCAAATTGTGTTATTAAATAGAATATCATAAATAAACATAATTATTACAAACCAATAGTTACTTTTATACACAAATTGACATTTATTTGTGTTCTGAATTCAAAAATATAAAATAAATCTATTTTTTATATTAGGCTGTTTAACGGCTTCATACCTTTGCCTCTCCTTCAACCTGGCGAAACCAAAGCGCGAGAAAAAAAAGGAAATTAAAATAGTTTCATAGTTCGTGACAAAAAAGTTTTTCGTTATTTTATTTTATTTCTTCAAAAGTGTATTGAAAAACGTCGTTTGATACACGTGGACATTTGTTATTGCAATTCTCGGCTCAAAAACACCCTCGCCTACAGCTCGGGTGTTATAATTCCGCCTCGAATGCAATAACAAACTTTCTCCACTTGTATCAAAATGTACTATTCTAATAAGTTGTTTCCCATATTATTATTTTTCATTTGGTTGTTTGGTGAAACTGTTTAACAAATGTAAAGCTTTGCGAATTGGTTCTAAACAATTTTTTGTTACATTTATTATTAAATTACAAAGTTTAGTAACACAAATATTTTTTCATAACACATTATTACACGGAAAACAACAAAAAAATATTAGTGGAAACGATAATGTGTCGCCGACCGACGCGACGCGGCGCCGCCGCCGCCGACGCCCACCGCCTATGAAAGAGCTTTTTGTTCGTTGCACAAACAAAGTGTTGTTCTAGGAAGATACTGTACGACTTCTTTGTCACACGTCGCACTTCTCCACATATCATATTTATCAAGTAGTGCAGCACTGGCCCAGTTATGTATATTCCACGAATATAGAATTCGCACTACCTAAATAGATAACAATACCAAAAAAATATGGATTAAAGTTGTTTGTGCGAAATTTACACAAATAACGACATAAAAAGCAGGTGAGCTTGTTTAAACAGTTAACTCTTCAAGTTATTTTATAACCGCAATGCAATCCTAGAACCTGTGCAGTAATCTTTCCAATCTAATAAGGAAGTGTTGTTATCAATGACACAACGAACCTCAAATTATATTTTTATACTTACTCATGATACTCCGTTTTAAATAAAGTTGTGCATACGTTGTTGAGATCTAATTGTAGGTACATAGACATTAGTTATGTTTAGTGTCGTTGCTGGCCCTGAAGACTAGAGATTATGAGTAAATGAGTAAATATGCTACAATCTACATATGTACCACGTAGTGATCGTGGCGCTGAGCGCCGACCACTTCCTTGTTTGTCTTTGTTATTCTGTTATTGCAAAAATAATAAAAATACTTATGAATTCAAGGTTAACCTGACCTTCCTTACACAGTTTTTTTGCAGACGTCAATATGTTTAAGTTTAGAAGCGTAAACAATACCTGGCAAGCTCAAAAACTCACACGCACCATACCACATATTTACGGTTCCAATTGTACTACGGTACCTTACATTTTTTTAAACATGATAATTGTAATGTGAGCAAATATGTCGTTAAATCGCGGAAGTTTTCATATCTACTTACGTATACAAGTACAAGCAATAAACTTGCGTCACATCATAAACTTGTAATTTGTATAGTTATGACTGCTTATTAGTAATAAGTAAGTCTGTTAGTAATCAATGTTTTATAATTCATACATGTGTTCACAATAATAGATTGAAAGATATGCATGAGCATATGGCAGTCAACAAAAAACAAATATCAATACTTAGTCATTAAAACGAATGTGTGTCAAGTGTGTGCGCGTAGGGCCGACGCGACGTTGCGAGCCGCCGACCGCGTGGCCGCACATTGCATCTGCCCCAATGCTGTCAGAACGGGGGCGTCATTGTTAAATGCGACCATTCGACGAAACTTAATTGGCTCGACCTAGCTCGTAAAAGCGTTGTAAAAAGTGTGAAGGTCTGGCGGAGGTAAGGACTCGACAGAAAGAGGTCAAGTGTAATGCCTCGTGTTCCACTGACCTCATTTGGGAGCCGACTGCCGACTGCCGACTGCCGATGCCGACACTGTTCGCCGCGCTCGCCGCCTTTCATATAAATATTATGTCCTAGTTTGCCACTGTTCTACAATTACTGTTCTTTGTTAACATTCCGAGACAACACGCTGGATAGGTACATGCTGCTTCAAAAATGTTTGATAAATTATTTGTCAGTTGTAAAGAAGAATATTAAAATAATAATATTTACAATGATATGAAAACAGAGTATATAATCTA
Source organism: Xestia xanthographa (assembly GCA_905147715.2). Taxonomy (NCBI): domain Eukaryota; kingdom Metazoa; phylum Arthropoda; class Insecta; order Lepidoptera; family Noctuidae; genus Xestia; species Xestia xanthographa. The sequence goes on along the minus strand of LR990647.1, from coordinate 16,220,853 downwards.
AATTTCTGAAATGTAGAAATTCTGTTTATGAATGAAATTAAATCTGATAAATGGACCATTCGCTGTTGTGCTTTGCACGAACGAAAACACACTAAAACTGTTATAGAGAATCATCTGTGAATTCTGTGATTCATTCATGTGAGAGAAGTAGGAATATACACCTTCTGAAATGAAAGTGACACCAGACAAGCAGCACGCAGCAGTTAAAATAATTCCGAGTGTTTGTAAGCTAAATTAGAATAACAATGAACAATCCGGAAGCAGGCGCAGAAGAAGTGACCTCCTCTTGTCGAATGAAACCTTCAGCTGCTATTATTAACGTTATGACCGCGAAATCGGAGCACTGACACACATCCCGCCCGAATAATACCATATACTACGTAATTCATAGGAACCTTGGCCCCAATGCTGCGTATGCGTGGCTCATCAGCTCAGCCCGACGAGACCTATCATGAAAAAGTTACGATTATGTCTGCGAGCGACACACATTATTGTATTACCTAATGCAAACTTTAAAGTTTCAAAAAACTACTTGGGTGTATATTTATCCGTATATTTTAAATGGGAAAGTGACTCTGTATGTCTGTCACCTCTAAAAAGCTGAACAGATTCCTATGAAATTTCTCACAGGCAGAACTCGACCTGCGTTTAGACATACTTTTATCCCAGTATGACGTTTCCATGGGATAGTTTTCCTCCTCCACGCGGTCGAAGCCATGGACAAAAGCCAGTAAAGAGTAATGTATTTTTTTTAAGTTGCATAATTCTAAACACAAATACATAGGTGGCAATTATGCAAATGTCAGTTATGACTAGTTGTGAGAAAATATACAATGTACCTAAATCTTAACGTAGATCAAGGTGAACTTAAGCGAACGTATTCAATATTCTTGCGCGACCTTTGCCTATGAACACTCATTGTCTTTTTTTCTTTAAAATCCTTGTGAATAATGAAAGGTGTCCTTAAAAATGTACATTTGAACAAACAAAGCTGAATTGAAAACATATTTTCAAGGCTCTACAGTCGATAAATATGTGATTTATTTTAGACCAGACGTGTCCGTTAAGAGTTGTGTACGATAAAATAGAACAAGTACAAAAAACAGTTCTCTTATGGCAGTAGTTCCCAACCTATGGTCTGCGGACCACCGGTGGTCCGCAGGAGCCTCAAATGTGGTCCGCGAAAGGTGAAAATGTTATTCGTAATTTTTAACTTCTACAGAAGATGCAAGCTCAACCCAACCTAATTGAACCTATCAGAGGCGAGGTGCTAAAATATTTTGAGAATCTACTGACTTATTTATTTTTCCGTATGAATGATTGCAAACTTTTTCAAGCTCACTTCGATCGCTTTTGTATCCTTAATTCTAAAGGTTTTCATCCTATTTTCCAATTTTTGCATTGTGTGAGTTATAGATACACCCCCCTAGATAATTATACCCTGTCGGCGTCCATGTTTATCTACGACCTTATTGATGGCCCCTGCTAACAATAAAGACACCAAAGTGGTCCCTGGTCAAGAAAAGGTTGGGAGCCACTGTCTTATGGGGATGTTTTTTTTTTTTGACAGAAAACCGAATACTTACAATTCTAAAGTTACAACCGGTGCAGCACTCCAAAGACAACCAGACACACAGAGGCGGCGGCTTACTTAGTGATAGTATCTGCCAGTTTCACCCTTGCAAAGGTTTTAATATGCACGCTTTTACAACAGGGGCGTAGCTACAACCGTATCAGCCGTATCACCGGCCCCCCAATAACAAGGGCCCCTGAGGAAAAAAATAACAAAACCTTCTCCCAACCTCAAATATTCTTCTTGATAAAAGATAAAACGAAAATATAACTTATCGTGGTCCAGAAAGCTCCAATTTTTAGAGGTCGCTTCGCTCGCTTTTCGATGAAAATTTAAACCCTTTCAGGATGCTGTCATTTTTTAATTTAGCTCTTCATAAGTTACATAAATGCTAGTCATGGTCACAGTTACATATTGTTTTGTCTCACTTTGCTCGCTCACACATTCTCATAATAAAATGAATGACAGCTAAATCGATGCAAAGTTTTGCAAAAATAATTTGTGATTTTCTCCTTTTTAGGGTTCCGTAGTCAACTAGGAACCCTTATAGTTTCGCCATGTCTGTCCGTCCGTCCGTCTGTCCGTCCTCGCTTAATCTCTGTGACCGTTAGCACTAGAAAGCTGAAATTTGGTACCAATATGTATATCAATCACGCCGACAAAGTGGTATAATAAAAATTGGAAAAAAATGTTTTATTATGGTAGCCCCCCTATATGTAAAGTGGGAAGTGATTTTTTTTTTAATTTCAACCCTAACGTGTGATATATTGTTGAAAAGGTATTTAAAAATGAATAGGGGTTTCCTAAAATCATTTTTTGATAATGTCAACAATTTCGGAAATAATCGCTCCAAAAGTAAAAAACAATGTGTCCCCCCCCCTGTAACTTTTGAACCATAAGTTTAGAAAATATGAAAAAAATCTGAAAAGTAGAACTTTATAAGGACTTTCTAGGAAAATCATTTTGAACTTGATGGAAACAACAGTTTTTGTACAAAAAAGACAAAAAGTTGTACAAAATAATTTCTGGACTGTTTGTAGTATATTCGTATATGCAAGCATTTTTACATAATGGATACCCACCTTTAAACTCATAAGTGGGAACACTTATTGACATTGTGACGGACGGGAAACTACGGCACCCTACACTGAGCGTGGCCCGACAGTCCCGACACGCTCTTGGCCGGTTTTTGTTTTGGGCTTCGCCGCACTCGGGTTCAAAGGGCCCCCAAAAAAAATTGATACAGGGCCCACTAGGACTACCTACGCCACTGTTGTTTCCAAATACATGGTGACAGAAACTGCCAGTTCCACTCTTGCAAAGATTTTAATATGCTTTGGCTATTTCCGGTCTTGTTGATTTGGTATAAATATTAATATGTTTATAATACAGTGCATGAGAGTGTAACTTCTGCGCTTGGCTGTACAGCTGCGGAGAGATTAATGACATCGATTGCGCCACGCGTGGAAATGCTCTGCGGGTCTCTAACCCTGTTTTCATCTAGAACAGTCGGGACAGGACACTTGTGTAGAGTTAATTATAAATCTGATAACGTGTGAATGCGTTACAAAGTTACACATAAACAGAATATATGCAATTGCACAAACAGTTAGAAAACATGACGCGTTTTGTTTTGGCATTTTCCCAGATACCTATTATCCCGCATTAAATTTAAATGCGTAAATACTGAGACCTAAAATGTGTCATTAATTCATTATGCGTTTAACTAATTCCTAATTCTTTTACGTTAGACCTTTTTTGCTATAAATAAAGTTCGTGGAATCTGAGCATGAGTCAAAACAGGCGGCCATATTATATCCGCGTGGCTAGCCACAAGCATAAAATAAATTTAACAATAATTATAATTTTAAGAACAATTTTATAAAATCACTTTTTCATTAAAGGTATTAAAGGTAGTAGTAATAAAGTGGCTATGTCACTGTATAAGGCATTCGGACGAATAATTGCTCACCATATTCAGTTCATTCATATTTTTGTTTGTTGTCCAATATTTTGGCTGGATTCAACGAGTACTAGGGCAATAAACGAGTACTACAATATGCGAGGAAGTAAATAGAAAGCTCGTATTTAGGATAAGGGTTGTTTGTAGTTTAGTTCGACTTTGTTTGATACATTTTGCTATTTTATTTTAATGAAGATGTTCTTTACGCAACAGTCGAAAGGCTTTCTTATAAATTGTTAAAATTTGCATTTTTTTTTCTTAGTGTCTTAGTAAAGTTTTTTTTTGTATTTTAGTCATTGGTTAACCCCCCCCCCCCCCCCCATTTGTTTTTTTCATTTAGGGTAAGCCCCCCCAAATTAAATTCCTGGCTAGGGCTGCCACCACCTAGCCCTACAATATAGACAACTGCCAATGGATAGTTTGTGGTATCAAAAGCTACTACAATATATTTAACTGATATTTCTAAAAGTTAGCTCCGGGCATACCGCAAATTATTTGTCAACTAAGTTGGCAAAATATTTTTTGGGTTGTTCTTTCTCTGGCAGATCAAGGGCCCCTCGATAGAATTTGCTACGGGCCCCGCGCTTGCTTAATCCGGCACTGCCTGTACTCAAAAACAAAATCGAACGTACTCTACAATTGCAATACATAGATTTGTGGCGAGGAACAGTCATCATTTACACACTTCTCCCAGTTTGTTAGTTACTAGTTCTATATAATTATGTACTAACCATATTTACTGTAGATAATGTTAAGGTACATAGACTTAATACCTCACACCTGGTATAATTTATGGATTTATTAAAGTGACCGATAAAAATACGATCTCGTCTTTCAAGCAGGAGAGGTCGGATAATATTACTTCAAGGTCTGTTGACGGGCTGACCTCGGCGTATCGGTCGCGGAGGACAGACGGTCGCAAATATTTGCGCGCGTGAGAGGCACGAGGCGAGCGCGCGGTGCGGTAAGGGGTGGCGGGGCGGCGGGCCGGGAGGGGGGGAGCCAGGTGACCTTGCCGCACGTCTGCCGCGCGACCTTGATCTTGAGACGACCGCGGCAGCGCCCGCCCTCGCCGCTATGCGAAATAACGACACGACACTTGAACGACTCCTACCGCTCCGGTTGCTAACTATATCAACACAATAACCCATTATTAACATGTACTGTATTACTTGTGGAAACGCCAAATACAAAAACATGGCAGCTTCATGTGAATCATAATGAACCACACGTTGTTCTTGGAATTGATGCAAGACTGGTAATCTGCTAGATGTCATGAAGTATGTTTTGACTCACCCAGCGAATTATAGAACTTTGACAAAGGAAATAAAATTTCCTGGTAATAAACTTCCAAATGTTTGAGAATTATTTTTTTCTTGAAACTTTTTTATCGGCAGAATGAAAATACGACAACTACCAACTTACACAACATCCACGCTTTCCATGTAAATCTTGTAACGTGCTTGTAAAACAGTTGACACAGCGCATCACAAATTGTACTTTTGTACGCACAAGAATAGTCAGGCAATGTATTCAGATAGAATTTCATTTGGCAAGGTCAGTGGAATAATAATTACGTTTAATACAATAACACTAAAAACATGTTTTGAATAAACGAACTCTATTGGGAATATGATTATATACCTGAATATTGGTGTAACCCGTTCAAAAGATTTATAGAATCTTTAGTATTTAAAAATATTCTTTCGAATTATCTTAAATTAAATAAAAAACAATATGGACGATTAACTGCGCAGTGACAAATGTAAGGAATTGTTCAAACATCTCCAAAAGTGCAAATTTGTACTTCTGCCCAGTGGCACCCAACCTTTCTTGGGCCAGGGACCACACCATCTTTCTTTTTAGCAGGGGCTATACGATCCTAGATAGAGAGACCACCGGTGGTCCGCGGCCCATAGGTTGGAAACCACTGTTCTAACCTAACTGCGCAATAGAATCTAATATTGCTCGCTCGCATTATATTTCGACATTTACGCCGCCTAAAATATACTTTATACGTTTTTGGAACTAGCATTTGCTAGGCTTCGCCAGCATGAACATCGCAATTTATCCCTCGCGCACATAGGTACTAACGGGACAAAGATTACCTTTTCACTCCTAGCCCAGGTTCTATCGTGTGTACCAAAATTCATCGAAATCCGTTCCTACATCAAGACGTGAAGAGGTAACAGGAAGACTAGAAGGGTGTGTGTCAGGATCTTCAAATTTTGTACGTAGGCTCACGATTGAAAATTAATTTATACGTATTTCAGAGTTTTTGATAATTCTACCCCCGAAGGGTTCAAAAGGGGATGAAGTTGTGTCTGGAAAGTCCTTAATTTTCAAAGTAAAAATCACTAAATTTATTATCTAGGCTTATGGATGGAAGCTAACGCAACGGAGTTGTTAGAATTTAAACCCTTAAGAGGGTAAAAAGGGGGATGAAATTATAAACTGACTGGCTGATTGAACGATCAATGCACAGCTGAAACCGCTGGGTCTAGAAGCATGAAATTTTGCACAAACCTTCCTTGAATGACGTAAGTGTGCACTAAGAAGAAGGGATTTTTCGAAACAAGGATTGAAAGTTTGTATGAAACTTGATCAATTTTGAAGTTAGAAATGTAAAAACTAGCTCATGTTTCAAAACAAAAGTTTACTGTATCACTATTTAAAAAAAACTTTCTTTAAGGGGTTGAAATGAGGTTGAAGATCATATTCTCATAAGAATTAAATATTCACTTACATGAGAATATTAAAACTAAACACTTAAAAAAGAACATAAAGTTGGGGGTATTACAAAAATTAGACATCGATTATAAAAATTAATGTTTTGAGGGTAGATTACAAATCATTGTGGACAAAATGTTCGTTCGATACCATGTCAACAAGTATTCGTAACAGATATACGGTAACTGGATGTGACTCGACACTATTGTAGAGAATATGAATTTTTTACTATAAATGTTTAAGTAGCTTTTTAAAAGTGGTTTTTGATTTAGATTCTTTGAGGTCTCTCGGTAACTTATTAAATATTTTAGATCCTTCGTACACGATATTTTTTCTTCCGTAGTTTGTGCGGGTTGGGTGTAGTTGTAAAAAGTTATATATGTGAAGGTTATGTTTGTGTGTATATTTTTATTTAGTATTTTTCAAATTAGTATACATGTGTTATTTTTTGTAAAGAAGATTGTGATTTGATGTGATTTTTTTGTTAAGAGTAAAGAGTTTTCAAAAAAGTGATACAGTATATTTTTATTTCTAACCATACATGAGCTCATCTACCAAGTTTTACAATTCTAATTTAAAAATAGAAGAAGTTTCATACAAACTTTCATCCCCTATTTGACCCCCATAAAGAATGAATGTTCAAGACAAACTGATACAGTAAACTTTTTTCTCTTACCAAGGGCTCATAATATTACATAATTTTTTACTTTTCTAACATCATTAATGACGAAGTTTCATACAAACTTTTAAACCCTTTAGGGAATGAATTTCCAGATGACCCAACTTGTGGCACATTTACGTCATTTAAGAAACACAGAGCAGTTTCAGTTCCTCGAAATTTCCTCAAAATTTCGCAAGAAAAGAAATTTCCTCAAAGTATACACGGTAATCCTGAACCATACTACGCCATTTACAATTTACAAAACTGTAAATGGCGTTGTACAACCTACATTTAAATTAGCCTACATTTTAATTGACAAAATTTGCAGGCAGCACTGTGTTATTAATCTCCTTTCAAAATGAGAGACCTTTTCAAGATCCTTTCAGTCTTTGCAGTAAAGTTAAACAACACCTTTCAGAAGACTTTAAACAATAAATTGAGAGGCAAGTTGAAGGCAGGGTAGAGAACTTCTTGGATGAAATCTACATTTACATTTACACTATCTACACAATCTACACTAATATTATAAAGAGGAAAGATTTGTATTTTTGTAATTTTGAGTGTTTTGTGTGTATGTTTTAATGAATAAACTCAAAAACTACTGCGCCAATTTCAAAAATTCTTTCACCATTAGAAAGCTACATTCACCCTGAGTAACATAAGCTATACTTTATCCCCGTACCCTCACGGGAACGGGAACTTCGCGGGTGATACCGCGTGACGTCCGCTAGTCTTCAATAAATACCTATCGGAAATAGAAGGAGATTGTCTATCACTAGGTCGTGCCTTAGAAGATTACGGTTTACCAAAACCATATACATCTAGGAATGTAGAAAGTGAGTTATGAGTACATGTAAATGAAACTAACTACGATGTATCTACCTTACAAGAATTCGTAAAAAAATAACAAAAACACACTAAGAGGGGAACAAAAGTCTGTATAGTATGAAATCATTTCAAGTATTGTTGCAAAGGAAACATTTCTTTTTGGATGCTCCAAGTGGGACTGGTAAAACCAAACCCATCTCACTAATTTATTCTCAGCCACTACGTTATTAGAAAGAGGTACCTGCCTTGAAATTGTGCCTTAATTTGAAAATGTAGGGACTCCAACATGCAATATAATTATCAAAACAAAACAATCTAGTCGAAGTATTTCGTCAAGCTAAAATATTAGTCTGGAATGAAAGCTCTATGGCACAAACAAAAGTTTTGAAGCTTTAAATAGGACTCTGTAAGACATTAGGAACCTGCCGCATAGATGCGGAAGTAAATACTGGGTGGCCCATAAGTCCTTAGACATGTAAATAATTAATTAATAAAAAACTTATAACAATAAAACATATTTTTTTTATTTCGTATTAATCTTTATAAAATGGGAATTATTTTTTGAAAATTACATTATCCAAACGAAGCAGTCCACTATCCTGTTTAATTTTTGAATACTATTGATCTAGCAGCTAGGGGTCCCATGTCATACCTGAGATGTTACTTCGGAATTTACTACCACCGAAACTATGTAATGAGAAACAGTGTTTGTGCCGCGTATACCGACTTCTGTTTCCTCTGAAAGTTTGCTTTGCCATGACAATAAATAAGTCACAAAGCCAAACTCTAAAATTCGCGGGAATCGACTTGCGGCAGGACTGTTTTTCACGTGTGCAGTTTTACATTGCGTCTTCTCGTGTGAGCTCACCTCACAGTCTGGTTATTTAAGCTCTATCCACTTAAATGGTTAAGAGTGTTGTTTATAAAGAAATTTTGTCATAAACACTTTACTTTTGTGCAAAATTTCATGCTTCTATACCCAGCAGCTTCAGCTGTGCATTGATCGATTAGTCAGCGAATCAAACAGTCAGCCATGATCTTGAGTGATTGGTTGTATCCTTTACGATCGGATGTTAGCCAACATCTCTCACCACGCGGACGAAGTCGAGGGCAACAACTAGTATGTACATGAAAATGCATTGCTGTTCGTTTTAGTCTCGCTAAAACTCGAGAACGACTGGACCGATTTGGCTAATTTTGGTTATGAAATATTTGTGGCAATCCAGGTTGGTTTAAACGGTGAGAAAAAGGTAGGTAGAAGGTAGGTTGGTAGGTGGTAGGTAGGTAGGAAAAAGTGCATCGCAACGCAACGGTACAGCTAGTGTTAAATAAATTATTACGCGCAACAGAAAAAGTGAAAATACATACTCGTAGACATGGCTTGCGCGAACGCAAGGTTCAACCGCAGTGGATGAGAATTGTACCGTCAACTTAGAATTAGAAACTTCTAAACGTTTTCCAAAAACAAACTCTGTTTTTGTGAAATGCAACTTGCGTTTCTGCACTTGTACACTCACAGTCAGTATTCTCGTGCTCTGCAATGCGCGAGTAACAACATCGTTACAGAACAGCATTTTATTTTATTTTATTTATTTGGGAAAACAAACAATTACACATTAAAAATTACAAAAAAAAATAAGATACAAAAATGATACAAATGTGAAATCAACGACGTTCTCCACAGATACACAATGAGACAATTTGGTAAATTTTTAAATTAGCGTTGTAAACAATAAAAAAGATTTAAAAAAAGATTAATAGTAAAGTAACAACAATACATAACATAACTGCCAATAGTACCGCAGAAGTGGAACAACAACAGTGTAATACTAATTTTTCAATATTTTAAGTAACATCAGTCTAAACTTTCCTTGCGGTAAAGCAAACAGATCCAAATTACTGAACTTCTTATTAAAATTTCTCGTAAGACGACGAAGTGGTGCACGCATATTTGTACGACTGGTAGTAGTAGCAAAATACTTGTCGTGCGCGCACCTCGCGTCCCTGGCATGTTCTGGGAACTATATAACACAACTTGTTACTAATCTCTAAACAATCATACGAGTTATTGCATAAGTCATATAAAAATGAAGTTTCAGGAAAAGTACGCCTTGAACTCAAAGAAAGAAGATTAATTTTTTTAAGTAACTCACCTAATAACTCTTTAAGCAGCGATAATGCATAGACTTCAAAAATTAGCATTGTATCACATTCGAAATTTGAACCAGCAGAGAACACAATATAGTGGCAAGTCTACAAAGCGATAACGACGATAGAAAAACAAAACAGTGCGAATACTAGTTTTATGCGAATCGGTGAAGAAATACAAACACTTGAGACTCTTAGCTCAGTCTTCTTTGTTTCGACCAACTTGAGCGAGCAGCCTATTTAACAACTTCCAAGTTTGCCAAGGTAAATCATGCCAGATGGGATTTTTTTTGCATTTGCCAAGAATAACACGAATGATATTAAACTTATTTTTGCAAAACAGCAGCCATTCCCACCACCATCCACATTGTTGGTTTCACTGTACCATGACATCTGCAGCTAATTGAAGACGGCGAGTTATTACTTGCCGATGACAGATAACAATCTTTCCTATGACTGTTTCAAGAGAACGTGATTGTATCAAAAATAGGAATGCTTGCAAAATCAGTAACCTCAAATGGCGTTGATACACTTTATCGATCAACGTTAGGAAAGTACCAGATGCCGCGTTGGTAGGTACTTACCGAAATGAGGGTGAGGGTCGTCCCCTAACTAGAGAGACTAGAGAGCCCGTCGACAGTGCTCAGCCTCATAGCAAATGTAGACTGCAAAATTGCAATGACTCGAATCGATAAAAGAACAGAAGTAGGCACATGTACCTACTTTTATTCTTTTATCGATTCGAGTTTCATCCGGTCGGAGTGGAAGCCGACCCCAACATAGTTGGGAAATGCTAGGCAGATGATGATGGTCGAGACTTTAGCAATAAAATTATTAATTTAGATTATTTGCCAACATGTAGTTACTTTCGATGTCCATCTCTTATCTTTAAGTCGTGCTACATGTCCAGCCCACTTGAATTTTAGTCTTTGAGCATATTTGAGCGCATCTACTGTTTTGGTTATGCTTCTTATCTTTGTATGACGGATTCTGTGTGTTTTTCTTATATTAAGCATGCTACGTTCCATTCCTCTCTGGCACGTTATTATTTTATTCTTAATGTTATTCGTAAATTTCCACGTCTGGCAAGCATATGTCAGACATGGCAAAATGCAAGTGTCCATCATTTTCTTTTTCATTTCTGTTGGCATGCTACTTTTCATTACTTCTCTGTAACTCCAGAACTTATTCCACGTAATTCGTGTTCTGCGCTCCACCTCTAGTTCGTTGCTATTGCTGCCCAATGTTATCTGCTTTCCCAAGTAGATATATTGATCCACGTACCGTAATGGTTTGTTTTCTAGAGAGATGGTTCTTTTATAACTGTTTGTCATGGTGTTTGTTTTTGTCAAGTTTATTTCTAATCCGACTTGTCTGCTGGCTTCGTGTAATGACTGTATCATGTGCTCTAAGTTGCCACCGGATTCAGATAGCAGTACCAAGTCATCTGCGAACCGTAAATGACTCAGGTATTCTCCTTTGATATACAAACCGTACTTTTTCCAGTCTAATTGATTTATAATCGATTCCAATACTGCAATAAATAGTTTTGGAGATAGTGGGTCCCCTTGTCTCACTCCTCTATTGATGTTGAAATCGGGACCAGTTGATTCCAGTTTGACTTTACTGACGCTGTTGTTGTATATACTTTTTATTACTTGTATATACTCATTTTCTACTCCTTGTTTACTTAATGCTTCCCATATACTTGTGTGTGAAATTGTGTCAAAAGCCTTCTGGTAATCTATGAAGGCTATGTAGAGCGGTCTTCGGTTCTCTTGGTATTTTTCAATAATAAGTTCCAGAGTGTGTATGTGATCTATGGTTGAATATCCCTTTCGAAAGCCAGCTTGCTCTATGGGCTGTCTCTTTTCTAAAGTTTCAGATATTCTTCGATTAATTATGGAAGAGAATAGTTTGTAAACAGTTGGTAGAAGGCTTACTGGCCTGTAATTGCCGATTTCATTAGGGTTTCCTTTTTTATAGAGCAAGATTATAATAGATTCTGACCATTGTGCAGGTATGATCGCAGTTTTGAGTATTAGGTTAAATAATGCGGCCAGTGGTGATGCTAGTATTTCACATCCATGTTTAATTGCTTCATTAGTAATGAAGTCTGGGCCTGGGCTCTTTTCTAATTTTAACTTATTAGCTGCTTGTATAATTTCCAGTTCGTCGATATAGTTTATATTATTTTCATGGCTTTCGTAGTTGTTATATGTTTCCTGTTTATTGTTATTTGTCTGTTGTGTATTCGCACTGTATAGGTTTTTATAGAATTCTGTAGCAATGTTTAATATTTCTTTACGGTTGTGTGTTGTTTGTCCTGATTGGTTTAATCCCTCGATCCAAGTCTTATTTGTTCGGAGTTCTTTCATAGCTTTTTTGAAACTTTTTCCTTGTGTAAGGTAAGTTTGTATTTTCTGATTCCTGTAGTTTTTATAGTCATATTTTATGTATCTACTCGTTAGTTTATATAGTGCGCTAAGTTCGTTTTTTTCTGATCGGGATTTGTCCGGTGTTTTTTGTAATATTTGTCTCCTATTTAGTAATGCCATTGTCCTCTCTGAGAGAATTTTGTGTCTAATACGGGTATTCTTAACTTGTCTTGCTTGTTGTAGACTGACGTTGATAGCATGCAGTAATTTGTTATAAAAATCCTGCACTGTCGTCTCCATCTGATAATCAACTAAATTTGATATTTGATGCCCCAGATTTTGCTTGTATGCTTCAATTTCTTCTCTCGTTTTTAAAGTGCTATTTTGGTTGTTGGTGAATTTGATTCGGCTTTTCTTTGCTACTTTTAAAGTTATTGTAGCTCTTACCATTCTATGGTCTGTGGAGAAGTTAAGGTTTAGTGTTTCTATATTTTCGAACAGCTTAGGTTGGTTTGACAATATAAAATCGATTTCATTCTTGTATACTCCACTGGGTGAACGCCAAGTCCACCTGTGGCTTGGTTTTTTTTTTAAATAAGTATTGATCACTGCAAGTCTATTTTCAAAAGCAAAATCTATTAGTCTTTGACCTCTGTCATTTCTATCTCCATATCCATATATTCCTGTAATGATATGTTATGGGACGGTCCACAGGGCAAGCGGCGCGTCGGTAGACCGTACACGCGCTGGGAGGACGACATTAGAAAAGTCGCTGGACCGCACTGGATTTATGTCGCCAGAGACAGAGGCAAATGGAAATCCTTGGAGGAGGCCTTCACCTGAGAGGGGTCCATGCATATAAAAAAAATATATATATATATAATAATTAAATAAATAATAATAGTAACATGAATATCCTAAAAATAATAATAATTTACCTATATTACGATATATTTGATTATTTTAATTTTTCTATTTGATACATTTATATCTGAATTAATTGATTATTATTTATTCTTTTTCTATTTTTTCTTTTTTGTAATATTTCAAAGTATGATAATAATAATCAAGCATGAAATTTTGATTCATATTGTTAAATTATTTTGTAAATGCATGGAATAAAGGGCTTTTTTATTTTATTTTTATTTATTTATTTATTTGCCAACAACTTATATGCCAGCTGATGTGGTTACTAAAGCTTTAAATTTTGTAAAGCATAACAAATGTATAGAAGGCTTAGGTATTAGTTTAATAGAGGCAGAATGTTAATTAAAGTGAAAAACAGTCTCGACCATCATCATCTGCCTAGCATTTCCCAACTATGTTGGGGTCGGCTTCCACTCTAACCGGATGAAGCTGAATACCAGTATTTTACATAGAGCGACTGCCTATCTGACCACAACCCAGTTGGTACTGGGTAATACGCTACCCCTTGAAAAGACTGGTTGTCAGACTTTCGAGCCATAATTGACCACCTGTAACGACTGTCAAAAATCTACAAATGACAGCCGGTACCAACGGTTTACCGTGCTTTCCGAGGCACGGAGGATACCTGATATGTTATAATGGTCACCCATCCACAGACTAACCTAGGCAACCGCAGCTTAACTGTGGAGATCGACCCGTGCGGCTGTTTTTATTAAGCCACGTGCTCCTCACGACCTCACTCGAGCACCAATATGCGTATACGCAGCCACTCACTGTCTGTTGAAGCATCATTAGAATATTTTGCTCATGTAGATGAACCTTAATGAAATCTTAGATTTTCCACATAATCTTTATTCTTTGTTTTTTATTTAATCTATTTTCCTTGTCTGGTTACGTGTACTAGTTAGAACGTAGTTAACGTAGATCGAAGGCTTAACGTATAAAATGGTCAGCAACACGTGGACGCTGCAACCTTGCGATAAGCGGCATCCGCTGATAAGAAGGCACGTCACCGTCGCGGCCGCACATTTCTCGCGGCCTGCACCGCGCGCCCCGACCGCCGCCGCCGGCGACGCTGCGCAAGCGCATGCTGCAAGGTCGCGCGTGCACCCTGCTCGCAATAAACTTTACACGTGTCTATAACACATCAGCGCATACAATAATCAGTAAATCAGTTATAACTTAAATGAATTGCACAAAAACCACCCACTCCGTACGTACTCTACATTTTATCACTCATTGTGCCATAGGATTCGATCTCTCGACACGTGCTTCACATAGTTTTTGGCCTCTGTCCGAAATTATAATTAACAGAAGGCCTCGACTAGACTACGACTAGACTTAAATATTTAAACGCCGGATGTGACCAATTATTATTCATCGTTCAGAATATAACATCTGCGGAGTTGCGGCTGAGACATGCGCTTCGTCATCTCATCATCTTCAGTATCTCAGCTGGTATCCGCCTACTCCAGATTAGATCTTATCAAGTTAATAAACAGACAGACACTTTGAAGAGCCCTTTATCACCTATTGCAATGTTTATAAAATAAAGCAACACTCACTAACAAACATAAATATCACTGTCAGACTGAGAGACTACTAAACATGCTTATTAATAACGGCGTGCCCGAAGATGGCCTTTGCCCTAAGATCGACATCGGCTTTTGGATTTTTAGAATTGAAATAACTGCTCGGAAATAACGAAGTCCAGGTAGCATCCAAATGAATGCCAATTTTATAAAATAATAATTGTCTTTTTAATTCACTAACGTAAGTACGTTCTCAAACACATAATTGGATGAGTGTAGTGTAGAGTAGTACTGCTTATTGCTGATTAATTGCTTGACGATTTTTGAAGTCATCACCTCATCACATACATAGAATATTATAATTTATTTATATGTATATTCTTGTTTGTTTCAGTGCTGTCCTACTAACCCAACAACAAGTTCTACAATGAGTTAAGCTATTTAATTGTTATATTACTTTTCTCTGGTTTTTCTCTAAACATCACTTGCTTTCTCATTCACTTCTGACATTGGCAGAATTGTCGACATTGGCATCGACAGCATTTACCATAAATAAAAATAGAATAGAATAGAACATTTAAATCTATTCTATATTTCCGTCCAAAGAAAAGAGTCAGTGGGAGGGATCAATCCCCCATGATGGCTCTCACCCTGCCTCTGTTCTCTTACTGCCGAGATATTTGAAAATCCATTAAAGTGGAGTTCGTAGGTACTGGAGAAAACCAATGCGACTTTGGTTAAGTACATTTGTATTATTTTCGCTGAAAAGGCAATATAAACTTTTGCCTTAACATTGTATGTTTACTCACACATATACGTAGTTTCAGTTTGACGCAATAGCGTAATCTCTGTAACCGTACGTACTTACATTGTAGCGGGTAGTACTCGCGGAAAGTCCCTGAATGCATATGTAAAGTCGTGCACATGTTCAATTTTATAAACTATGTATTGTGTAGGGAAAACCTGGTTATACCTTTTGATGAAATATACTAGATAATTACGATATGGAAGCAAAAACGTTGTTTGCACAGAGAAGATTTTTATTGCAAGTGTATGACACAAGTCATTATCAAAAACACAAATGTTGTCCCAACTAAAAAGTTTCCACAATACCAATATGGGGCACGTTAATTAAATTATAGATTTAATTATAATTTACTTAACTTCCAGGTACATTTCTATGAAATATTCGTCGTTTCGCGACATCAGTGGCGCTCCTGGACTAAAATGAATGACTTATTTGTATATTTTCCTTCCAAATGAATCTCACCACATTTGGTAAGGTTTATTTGGAAGGAAAATACAGGGTGTAAAAGACCTCATCACGTAGCCGTCAACCAAGCATTCTGTACATCAAACTAAGTAACTTTACGCAAAAATTATTGCTGGGAAATGACTTTTTTTTTGGGGTGAAAAATCATGTTTTGTGGTAGAACTCAATGTAACGCACTCAAAACATTGTGCTGATGGATTGAATGTACAGGGGTCGTGGAGGTGTTTAAAGAAAAATCTTACATTAAAATCTTGTATTTAGAAAAAAACTTTGTCAAAGGTATGGCGTAGAACAAAATAATGATCGCAATGACGGGGAGAACAAGTACCTTTCGGCTTCGTTAAGAGGTGTTTTACACCCTTTATGTATCCTATAAATCTATCCTTGAAAAATATGGGGAAATGTATTTTCAATACACTTCCTCGAAAACTGGTCCTTAACGCATTACGATTAGGTACAACATGCAATGTATTTCACACGTGTGCGATTTTTTCCACTTTCCCGCACGTGTGTGGGAATGAAAATGACCACAGATAACTATACCTATAATTAGCCCAAATTGGTTCAATGCAAATTAAAAAAAAAAACATTCACCTCAGACTACAGAGTCTGAGGTGAATGTTTTTTTTTTGCATTATTGCAAAGCACTACGCGTCTTTCATCATCATCATCATCATCATTTCAGCCGAAAGACGTCCACTGCTGGACATAGGCCTCCCCCAAGTGTCGCCACATTGACCGGTCCCGTGCGACTCGCATCCAGCGGATTCCTGCAACCTTCACCAGGTCATCGGTCCACCTTGTGGGAGGCCTTCCAACGCAACGTCTTCCGGTTCGCTGTCGCCACTCCAGAACTTTTCGGCCCCATCGGCCATCCGTTCTGCGAGCAATGTGCCCTGCCCACTGCCACTTAAGTTTGGCAATTCTTCGGGCTACGTCGGTAACCTTTGTTCTCTTGCGGATGTCTTCATTTCTGATTCGATCGCGCAAGGAACGCGTCTTTACGGCATAATTTTTTTTTGAAAATTCAAATTTTGTTTATAAATAGAATATCATAGATAAACATGATTATTTCAAACTAATAGTTACTTTTATACACAAATTAACATTTGTTTTTATATTAGGCTGTTTAACGGCTTCATACCATCGCCTCTCCTTCAACCTGGCGAAACTAAAGTGCAAAAAAAAAGAAAATTAAAATCATAGTTTCATGGTTCGTGACAAAAATATTTTTCGTTATTTTATTTTATTTCTTCAAAAGTGTATTGAAAAACGTCGTTTGATACACGTGGACATTTGTTATTGCAATTCTCGGCTCAAAAACACCCTCGCCTGCGGCTCGGGTGTTATAATTCCGCCTCGAATGCAATAACAAACTTTCTCCACTTGTATCAAAATGTACTATTCCTTTTAATTAGTTACTGTTATGTTACAGACATTAAACATAACTGACATAACTGGCGAAATATAAGTGTACTATTAGGTACACCTCTGCCTAACCCTTCGAGGATAACAGGCCTGATGTTATGTTATGTTATGTTATTAAATTAAATAATGCAGTAACACCAGACTGATGGCATGTTTGATCTGTGATTTCACTTAAGCGTTGATAGCCACTAAGGTGTTTTAATGAGTCTATTTATCCAGAATTAAACACCAGCCTACAAGCTTGTTACTCGTAAACGGAATATCACTTAACACATGTAGATACAAGATGATATAAGGATTAAGCCTTTGCTTATAGATCTACGTAATCTAGAGTGATCTTGAGAATATACATTAAATGATGAAAGAACCCATTCAACGGCGTCATATCAGATGCAGGCTTATCCAAACCAAGAGTGCTTTATTCAGTTTCAGTGTAATGAACCTAGGTATCTGAGTAGCAACAATGGATCTTGTGTTACATAAAGCGAGCATTTTATTTACGATTTCACATATTATCAAGAAGTTTAACCTAAGTTAAGATCACTTGTAAAGGTCAGGGCAGGTAGGTCGACGTGTCAATTGACGTTTTGTTGTGTTGAATGTGACCGGCGGTGGCGGCTGTGGCGGACGCCGCGTCTTACCGGATGGGGGGGTGACATTGTGTGACCGCAGCGTTTTTATACAACTATTTGATGATACGGTGACGCAAAACGTCTGTTACTACAAGGTCGACTTTAATTGTATTGTTGTGCATATTTTTATTGATTAACGACATTATTGCTCTAAGTGCAAATTAGATATTATTGAGCTTATGTTAACACCTAGATGTAGTTTTGGGCGTACATCATATTCATAACAGTAAGTAACATTTATAATGTCTGTCCGTAAGTGCATCTCGAAAACCTTGATTTTATTTTGTTCTCTAGATATGTTGCAGTGAAAGTATAAAAACACGCAAGTGGAGCCGGGTGTGTACAGCTAACTTATTCTGCAAATAAAATGAGTTCATCATTCAAATAACGTGACCCAGAGAAAGGTCAGCAAGATAATCCCGAATGTGTTACAATACGACAGACGCCCTGTGGCCCTGTCTGCACCCATTGCGTCTAGACGAGAGAAGAGAGATGTGTTTACTTCGCACCCCTTTCGGTGCGAAGTAAACACATCTAGTTCGAGACAGGGGGTAAAACACTTTTTAAATGTTTTCATCAAAGCATATATACACACATCAAAAGTATCTAGGGATCAACATATATTTTTGCAATAACTTTTCTCCTGATTGATATTAATTAAAATTTTCTTTAAGGATTCATCAAATAAAGTGTTTTCGTTTGTCACAGTAACGATAAACCAAGTCACCTTTGCATTAATAAAGAAATTTGCCATTTTCCTAATAAAGGGATTTTTGACATTTGAACCACTAACATTAAAGTTCGAAAAAATGACTGAAAACACAGTTTTCTTTAAAATTTTATTGGGTAACTTAAACAATTAATAATCCGTGTTTCTACCGCGAACACTAACAACACAAGAACATCGGTTTGGCATACTCAAAATGAGTTCATCCAAATCACGCTGTGGAATGGCCGCCCATGTTCGTTGCAACAACAAAAAAAGGTCTTCTTGCGACTGGATACCCTCCATATTCGGCAGAGCTCTTCTCTGTAGCATATCCCATGCATGCTCAATCGGGTTCAAGTCTGGCGACTGAGCAGGCCAGGGCAGGACATTGATGTTAGCTGCGGCGAGAGTCTGTCTTACAACTCTTGCGGTGTGCGGTCGTGCATTATCATGCATTAACTGAAATAAGGGACCGATTTGCACTTGTAGAGGAACGATGACGTCTGATACAATCGTCTCAGCATAAATTTGAGCGTTGAGGTTGCCTCTGATCCAAATCAACTCAGTTCTTCCGCCGATCCAAATACCCGCCCATACCATGATGGTTCCACCACTATAAGGATGGACTTCCTGGCAGGATTTTAATCGCTGTTGGCGTCCAGGGGTTCTCCAGTGTCGTATACGTCTTGTATCCGGTCTCATACCAAAACGAGACTCATCAGAAAAGCACACGAAACGCCATTGTTCTTCTGCCCAATTTCTGTGTTCAAGAGCCCATTGATATCGAATCCTACGATTGTGCATTGCTATAGGTGGTACCCGTAGCGGTCTTCGGGAATGAAGGTTCACTTCATGCAAGCGGTTTCTGACTGTTTGGTCGCTAATTAAGTTCCCTGAAGAGTGATGAAGCCTCACGGCTAACATCATGGCGGTTATTGTTGGAGCTCTTCGAGTTAAGATTTGAATATATCGGTCTTGTCTCCGTGTGGTGCAGCGATACCGTCCTCCATGGCGCTCAGCCACGGTACCAGTGCTTCGGTAACGTGTCCAAAGTCGACTGATAACACTCTGACTTGTATTCAGAGCTAAAGCTACAGTACGTTGCCGGGAACCAGCTTCTATCATTCCCACGGCTCTGAGCATTTCTTCCCTGCTTAAATGACGTCGCCGCTCCATAATAACGTTGGTTTTAATCAGTAGTAGGGAAACAGTAGCACTAATAATGTCTTCAATGCGTTGTATGTTTTTATAGGGAAAATATTGACAGCTTATTTTCATCTTTTACTCGAATTTGATTGAGAGTTCCTGATTCAAATTATGAAATGCACCAAAAAGGATCCATATAAATTTATAAAATCATAAATTTATTACAAAGCCACATCTCAATCTCAAGAAATCCGCATAAAAATGCTTGATCCCTAGACACTTTTGATGTGTGTATGTTGCGCAGCAAATCGCGCGTCATGGAGTCGTAGATGAAAAATTTGCCCCATTTAAAAACTCCCAGCCACGTAATTCTCAACATGTAGACAAAAACAATTTAAAAAAAAAACAGAAAAGCGGGAAAAGCGGCCATTTGATTGTGACACCGTTGTCGATTACGACGCCATTTTGAGGCGCGCCGGATTGAGAAACGACGCCGTTCAATCCGGCGCGCCATTATATAAAACGGCCTCATGATGTTCAGCCGGATTACAATTCGGCTGAAATAAAGTTACGAATTCGCTACGACATATATATTACAACATTTTTCATTAATTACCTACTTAATTAATTAAAGCTTCTAATAACAATCAAGAAACCCCTACTTTCGTTAGTGCGTGTATAAACATAGATCTTACTAACGTAGGGTAATTCAGGGTGATATGGCCAGTCGTTTAAGATGGCCAGTTGAAAAAATTCCAACTCTTACCAATAGGTGGCGCTATGTATCGGCAGTACGCGCTTGACGTATGTGAGAGATCGCACGTAGTGCAGTTTGTTGTGCCGAAAAAAATCAAAAAGGCAAGTATTTTATTGGTTTTATGTTAAACCTAACTCAAAAATTATTGGAACATGTTAGTTCCTACGTTGTGAACGTAATTTTATAATGGATTTTGTATTAATTTTACTTTTAACTTGTAATTTGATGTTTTGTTGTTAGTATAACCTCAAAATCGTCAAAATTATTTTACTCTGTCAGTGCTTTTGTTTGTATGGCCATCTTATCCTAAAGTTATGGTTTATATGGCCATATTTTTTAAGGCTTTTATGGCCATACTATTTTTATTTGTTAACCAATTTATTTTTTGTTTTCAGATGCCAAAATACGAACGAATATCGAACCGTGGTAACTGGACACAAGAACAGTTATCAAATGCAATAATTACTTTAAAAAACCGGCCAAGTGCGAGTCGGACTCGCGCACGAAGGGTTCCGTACCATTATTTAAAAACATTAGACAAAACTGCAAAAAAAATCACGTTTGTTGTATGGGAGCCCCCCTTAAATATTAATTAATTTTATTCTGTTTTTAGTATTTGTTGTTATAGCGGCAACAGAAATACATCATCTGTGAAAATTTCAACTGTCTAGCTGTCACGGTTCATGAGATACAGCCTGGTGACAGACAGACGGACAGACAGACGGACAGACAGCGAAGTCTTAGTAATAGGGTTCCGTTTTTACCCTGAGGGTACGGAACCCTAACAATCCTAGAAAGGGACTTCGGCTTTGAAAATGAAAGAAGACTGTCGTCATATACAGAAAATGCAGTCTATGGGATTTCCCTTAACCAGAAGCGATCTGCGGACAATCGTATTTAAATTTGCACAACAGGAAAATTAAGGCAAGGGGAAAGGAAAAGGAAAAAGGATGAAGAAATAATATGGCCATCTTCTACGCTTTGCTATGGCCATCTGACACGGATAGGTCGGGTAAGATGGCCACTTAATGAGTTTTCAAAAAAAAAAAAAATAACTATGATGTCAATTGATAAATCGTCACCAAAGTCTGTAAAACCAAAGTTTATTAATAAAAGATTAATAATAAAGTACAGATTTTCATTTCTTTTTGTAATAATTATATAAAATTATACCTTAAAAAAAATACGGCCATATCACCCTGAATTACCCTATATGTTACGGCTAATAGCCGAAGTGCGGCTACACCTTGTTTTAGCCGGCTACACTAGGTGCAGCCAGCCACATGCGGTTAAACTTAGATGTATCCTCTTATCTTCGGCTAGAACTAGGTGCAGCCACACACCGGTGGTTAAACTTAAATGTATCCTCTTATCTTCGGTTAGAACTAGGTTTAGCCTTCATCATAGCGCCTATAACTAGGTGCAGCCGCACGCCGGTGGTTAAACTTAGGTGTATCCTATTTATCATCGCCTAGAACGAGGTTTTCAGTTCAGTTAAGCATTTTGGTTTTGTTTTGAGATTTTTATCTTGCGTTTCCCAATTGATTTCATGTTTAACCGCATGTGGCTGGCTCCAACTAGTTGTAGCCGGCTAAAACTAACTCAGCTCTGTTTTTGAGTAAACCGAGCACACCCACCGCACTACATTTTCAACCTCCTCCAAAGAAATAGCTAGCATCCATGTTGCTGTCCAATACTTCCACTTACGGAAGAACTGAAGAAGTATCTTCAAAGAAACTAGAAAAGTACATTTCATCAGGAAACCAAGCAATCTTGTAGTCACGCGTGCTACGCCGTGCGCCGGATCCACTCTCGTGGGATAATTTTCGATTAACACACAGGCCAAACCGCGGGAAAAAGCTTTAGTAAATAATGGCCATCTTTAAAAAAAGAGATCACAGTCAATACAGGTTTAATTAACTTCTAATAGAAATAAGAAGAAGGAATCGACAAATTAAACTAGAATCTATCAATAAAATTCAACTTAGCAATTTTCACAGAACCACCATAAACTCTGACGTCCGATCGTAAAAGGTATCGCTATCCATTGTGAAAATTATCTGTGGCAAAGAAAAAAGAATTGCTTATTCCGTTATTTACGGTGTACTCGTATAGCCACTATGGGGACAAATTAGACAGGTACAGAAGGCTGGTTCTTAAGGAGCCTAAACAGACGCCTACATTCAGACGTATACGCGAAGGTACCTCCCACTACCCACTACAGTGCATTGAGTTCAACATCTGCCTAGCGTTTATCTTAGAGTCTAGTCTAGGATCTGTCAAAAATCTACAAATTCTAGCCTGGACCAACGGCTTAAAGTGCTTTGCATATGTAATGGATGGTATGCCAAGGTGGATGGACGAATCGTGTTGCTTTTGACTCTTTAGTCATCTGATCCCGCTCTTTTGGATCCCGCGGGATCAGTTTACTAAATTTATATTTTATGTTATTTTATTTAGTAGATTGGTCCCGCTCTTAAAATTAAAAAAAATGCCATCGAATCTACTACCTATCTTTTAATTTACACTAGCTTTTGCTCGCGGCTTCGCTTCCGTTATGTACGGAAATGAACCTCTGGGAACGTTTTCAATGTTGCCTATGACTCTCACTCGGGGATAATGTAGCTTTCCCATAAGTGAAATAATTTTCGGAATCGGTTCCGAAGATTTCCCCGTACATACAAACTTACAAACAAATGTTACCTCTATACAGGGTTAGTTTTCAATGACCGGCCAAATTTTCAGAGATTGTTTAGAATCGATAATATTTTCGACCAAATGAAAAAAAAAACAACATTTTTATTAAGAAGATTTCATTCCTGTTCACCACTAAAAACCGAACGTGTGGATATTGCAACAGCACAATTCAGTTCAACAACTTAGATGGGTAGCAGTTAGGACACATAAAGTAGGCGTTGAGGGTACGCAACGATGCTACTTCTAACGCATCACTACATAATATGTATTATAGATAGAGTTCAGAGTGTCTCTTTGTTCGCTAGGATCTCAGAAACTGCTGAACAGATTTTGATACGGTTTTCATTAATAGAAAGAGAAATTAGCTGAGAAGAATGCTAACATAATGCGAATGCTATAATTTAAAAAACAATTTTCGGAGGAAAGCTATCTGAATGACGATATTTGGAATTAAGACGAAAAAAATCGTCTTTTCCGGGCGTGCGCTGCTTAAACAGTACAAGCTACATGAAAATGATGTATTAAGGAATTATTCCTCTTAAAAAGTCCTAAAAAAAAGTCCGCGACAGCATAATGTCTATCTTTGAAGATTGACTCACATTAACCATTTTTATGATTTTAAATGTCGTCAAAAACAATGCTTCATTTGCGAAGGTGTTTTTACAGACATAGTATTAATCCTTATCAAAATAAATATGCAAGTCATCCAATCGCAGTTTTGGTCAAACGACAAAACGTTGTGACCAAAAGCGCCATTAACACTATACATTCACTTAGATGAATATCTTGGGAAATATAACAGAATTAAAATAACTCGCGCAACAAAATAATATCATAACGACGACGAGGGTCCATTAGATGACTTTCAATGGGAAAGTACGCTATATGAAGAGTCACATGACCACCATAATCCTTCAGAAGTCATCGACTATAGATTAGAGGTACCCGTGCGAAGCCGGACCGAGTCACTAGTAAAACTATATAAATGTTTAAATAATACAGCTCAATACTTATCTTGCAATAGGGGAGAACGATTAGTAATTAGTGGGAAGTTTGTAGGCACACAAATATGCAAAAATAAACCTCAAAGTACTGGAAATATTGTATGGCGTAGCGTAGCACGTAAAAATGAGAGTGAGAATATACCTTGTACTTGAAATCCAAATCTCAAACACACATATTTATATTTCATCCAAACCCGTTCAGCCGTTTTTGCGTAATTGAGTAACAAACACCTATACTTGTAATAGGTACTTATACAAAGTTTCACAAAGTAGGATTTTCAGGTACCTAGATGTTTCTCCTGCATTTTTGTGACTCCTAAGAAAACCATTATTACCTTCATCTACACTAATATTATAAAGAGGAAAGATTTGTATTTTTGTGTGTGTGTAATTGTGTATGTTTGTAATGAATTAACTCAAAAACTACTGCGCCGATTTCAAAAATTCTTTCACCATTAGAAAGAGCCTACATTCACCCTGAGTAACATAGGCTATATTTTATCCCCGTACTCCCACGGGAACGGGAACTACGCGGGTGAAACCGCGTGACGTCCGCTACTCATATTTATTATATGAAATGAATGAACTATGTACATAATGCTTGTAATGTGTGCATAGAATCGCTTGACCATAAAAAGAGCAAATGACAGCAGGGAGTTATCAAAGTGACCTTGTACTTGTACTTGTATTATTGAGACGGATTCGACGCGCCACGAGAAGGAAAATATCGCGCAGTTTTTCTAGGGGTGAACTCAATGATGTTCTCTTCGTACTTATTTACAAAAGTTTTTCATAACTATACCCGTGCAAAATACATGGAAAAATATCGAATACTTAAATTATGATTATTTATTCTTATAGTCAGAGATGTTAAATAGCGACGCGAAAAGTATATAAGTAACTAGCGGACGTCACGCGGTTTCCCCCGCGTAGTTCCCATTCCTGTGGGAGTACGGGGATAAAGTATAGCCTATGTTACTCAGGGTGAATGTAGCTTTCTAATGGTGAAAGAATTTTTGAAATCGGCGCAGTAGTTTTTGAGTTTATTCATTACAAACATACACACAAAAATACAAATCTTTCCTCTTTATAATATTAGTGTAACACTATCCACATCTCGGACGAGATTTTATGAATGAAACATTACTATAATATCACAATCAAGAGTGCTGTATTTGTGATACTTTTGTTGCTGTCTGTACAATATTAAGAAATCTATGTCTAGCCCGGCAAGATTATTCTCTCTGCGCCATATTTATTCTTCTCTAGAAGACTACATACAAAAATGAAGAACTGTAAAAAAAAGATAAGAATCTCTTGATAAACATAGGTATATTTAATAGGAGGAAACTTACAGATGACTCATAAATGTATGGAACAGAAGATTTTTTTTAAATCACCGATGACAATTTTCCATTTCCACTTAGAAATTTTTCGACCCCGTTCATGAAGTGATGTACTGGATAATGTCGTACATGGCAACCGTTTTAGCGTTCCTTCCACCTTGTATATTTTAAATAAATATTTACCCAGTTTTACAAAGCGATATCGTAATTACCCAGTACTAACGGGGTTGTGGAAGTAAGACAAGCAGACGCTCCATGTTTTTAAAATACTGGTATTCAGCTGCATCCGGTTAGACTGCAAGCTGGCAAACAACATAGTTGGGAGAAGGCAGGCAGATACAAACATACATCATCATCTTCGTGCCCTTATCCCATGTTACTTGTGGTCGGCGCAACACGTTTTTTTCTTCCATTCTCCTCTGTCAACCGTCACGCTATCATTCACTCCTTTATCTTTCATATCATTCCTCACACAATCCATCCATCGTTTCTTTGGTCTTCCTCTCCCTCTCCATCCATCAACAATTATATTCATCACGTTTTTTTCTTCCATTCTCCTCTGTCAACCGTCACGCTATCATTCACTCCTTTATCTTTCATATCATTCCTCACACAATCCATCCATCGTTTCTTTGGTCTTCCTCTCCCTCTCCATCCATCAACAATTATATTCATCACGTTTTTTTCTTCCATTCTCCTCTGTCAACCGTCACGCTATCATTCACTCCTTTATCTTTCATATCATTCCTCACACAATCCATCCATCGTTTCTTTGGTCTTCCTCTCCCTCTCCATCCATCAACAATTATATTCATCACGTTTTTTTCTTCCATTCTCCTCTGTCAACCGTCACGCTATCATTCACTCCTTTATCTTTCATATCATTCCTCACACAATCCATCCATCGTTTCTTTGGTCTTCCTCTCCCTCTCCATCCATCAACAATTATATTCATCACGTTTTTTTCTTCCATTCTCCTCTGTCAACCGTCACGCTATCATTCACTCCTTTATCTTTCATATCATTCCTCACACAATCCATCCATCGTTTCTTTGGTCTTCCTCTCCCTCTCCATCCATCAACAATTATATTCATCACTCTTTTAGTCACATGCGATTCTTCCTTCCTCTTAACATGCCCATACCAAGACAGTCGATTCCCTTTCAACTTTTCTGTAACGGGCGCAACTTTCAAACTTCCTCTAATATACTCTTTCCTTATTTTATCCATTCTTGTCACACCACACATCCACCTCAACATTCTCATCTCCGCTACATGCAATCTTTTTTTATCCATCTTCTTCACAGCCCAACATTCCGATCCATACAGTACGACAGGTCTAATCACGGACTAGATACAAACATACTAAATAGTTTATTGCTTCTTAAGTTTACAAAAAGTTTAGTGTTTGACGATGTTAAAGGTAAATACATGGTGTAAACAGACCCTTCACGAAGCCGTCAACCAAGCATTCTGTACATTAAACTAAGTAACTTTACGCAACACTTCTTCGAATTTTTTTTGAGGTGAAAAATCACGTTTTTCGGTAAAACTCAATATAACGCATAGTAAATGGGTCATGGAGGTATTTAGAGTAAAGTTATAACTTTAAAAACATGTATAACAACAAAAAACAAGTGAAAAAGTCAGGACTTAAACCGCCAATATCTCCGTAACTAGAAGGTTCTCAGGTATGGTCTAGATATCTAGAACAAAAACAATATCGCAATGACGGAGAACAAGTGCCTTTCGGCTTCGTTAAGTCTTTTTACACCCTTTATAAAACAAAACACTCTATGGGTTGCTGCCAAATCATTTCAAAAACCAGCACAAATATACGTACCTATGTACCGAACTGTCTTATTTCCCCCTGAATTGAGGACATGACGCATGGTATGGTAGTATGTCTTTTCCCTAACTACTGTAGGTATAGTTACCAAGGTAAGTCGTATGTCTATATTGGGTTTGGCTACATTACTCACGCACACAAAAAAACCGGCTAAGTGCGAGTCGGACTCGCGTATGAAGGGTTTCGTACCATCGTAGTAGAGGAGTCCCTTTAAGGCCCTTCTAACCCTAAAATTAGCAACTCTATTTGTGGTGGTTCAAACTTTGTTTGAAATGCTGTTAGAAAAAGGTTCTAATCAGCTTGCACTACAAAGCGGTTGTTACGTCAGTCACTGCGGCCGAATAGTGCGAAATGAGTGGTTTTTATTCTTATAAAATCAAATATTCGTCTTTTGGAAAAAAGAAAACACATAAGACCTGCTTTGTAGTTAGTTCAGTTAGTATGCAAAGTTTCATGATCTAATTTGAAGTACTTTTTGCATACCAGCGATTTATTTTGTTCGATTTGGAGGTAACTTTGGATTTTTTTTCTATGGAGAAAAAATTATGGAATCGTGTTTTCGCCACACAAAGGACTCAGCATTAATCCTCAACTTTACCATATATTTATTTCAAAATTAATGCTGCAGTATTTTAGGCGTAACGGAGGATCATACTAAGCCATTTGAGGGATATATAGCCCTTAATTTTATAATTTGTTATTATAGCGGCAACAGAAATTCACATTCTGTGAAAATTTTCAACTGTCCACCTATTACGGAACATAAGATACAGCCCGCTGACAGACAGACGGACGGACGGGCTTTGTAATAGGGTTCCGTTGGTTACCCTTCGGGTACAGAACCCTAAAACTGAAAAAAAGTCATCATCTGCCTAGCTAGCCTTTTCCCAACTATGTTGGGGTCGGCTTCCAGTCTAACCGGATGCAGCTGAATACCAGTATTTTACATGGAGTGACTGCCTATCTGTCCTCCACAACCCAGTTAGTACTAGGTAATACGATATCCCTCGGTAAGACTGGTTGTCAGTTTTTATGGGCTACTGACTACCTGTAACGACTGTCAAAGATCTACAAATGACAGCCGGGACCAAGAGCTTAACGTCCTTTCCGAGGCACGGAGGAAACTCGGTACCTATGTACTCGGTGGTCACCCATCCACAGACCAACCTAGGCAAGCACGGCTTGCTAAAGATCGACCCGAGCGGCTGTTATTACTTAGCCTAAAATGGTACCTATATACACAAAAAAGATCAGTAAACAACCAAATGTAAAAAATAGGCATCTACTAATATTTAAGATATAGGCATGAGTCGCAAATAAGATGCGGTAAATATCCGTTTCTCTAGAAAATTTACTCAGCTCAAAATATAAAGCAAAATGATCACGAATATGAAAGGTGAGGTTATTGTATTAGGCAAAATGACCTGTATGTTTGTAGGTAGTTTTATTGAGGGAAAAAGAGTCATGACGCAAGCTTATCGTGTCCAGCTATCCTTGAAAGTGAACTAATAACAATTGGTTGGTGTCGTCTTCGTCACACACGCACTCGTCTGACTCATTAGGTACTGAATTATAATGTGGTTTGTTTACCGCTCACTTGCGTCACTCCAGCACACAATACACATTACATTACAAAGAAAGTTCGCGAAATCACAGTCAAAGAATGTCGCATTGATGTTCAATTGTTCATCAAGTAATTTCATTATAATCCCATCGATTTCCCAAAATCCCAACGTTGCTCCAGTCATTTTAAAAAGATAATCCTTCTTCTAAAGAATGATAATTAATATAAATCTACGAACTGCATTATCAACTGGTAAAGCAAAACCAACATGGTTTTACTTTGGTAATGGTAAGCTAAAGGGTGAATGTTTCACCAAAATTCCTTCGACAAATATATCGTTTATTTATTTACTATCCAATTACTAAACATCATTTTAAAATAATTTTTCTTAAAAAGTTGTTTTTCGAGAATACAATGAAATCAAAAATGAACTGTTTGTCATATACAGGGTGTAAAAGACCTCATCAGGAAGCCGTCAACCATTCTGCATTCTGTACATCAAACTAAGTACTTTACGCAATAATTATTGCTGGGAAATGACTTTTTTTTTGGGGTGAAAAATCATGTTTTGTGGTAGAACTCAATGTAACGCACTCAAAACATTGTGCTGATGGATGGATTAAATAGTACGGGGGTCGTGGAAGTGGTTAAAGTAAACATCTTACATTAAAAACTTGTATTAAAAAAAAAACTTGTCAAAAAGTTGGAACTTTGACTCCCAATATCTCCGTAACTAGAAGGTTCCCAGGTATGGTGTAGAACAACAAAATGATCGCAATGACGAGGAGAACAAGTGCATTTCGGCTTCGTTAGGAGGTGTTTTACACCCTTTATAAGTTATATATAAGTTATCAAGTAAAAGTTTATCGAGTAAATATTGTTTAAGTGAATTATTTGCCAAACTTGTTGTTGTAGAATAATGAAATGAGTCATGTGTTTGCCAATTCGTTGCCAACTTTGTCAAATAAATAAATAAATTTTCCGTGCAATGACCGGACACCAAAGTAAAGACGTCCAAATGTTGTACAAAAGGATACCAATCTGCTATAACAACGCAACGTATTGTGATCATCAATGTATCTGCCAGACGCGCCTTTTAACAATGCCTGACCACGAGTATTCAATGCAGTCAGCAGTAGTGGTGATAGGGTTAAAGGGTAACCCGTTCACAGACGTGCAAATAAGTGATAAACATGTCTGCACTTAAGTCGGTTAATACCAGTTCGAAGTTTCAAAAGAGTTTTATGAAAGACTAGCCTAGACGTCACGCGGTTTCACCCGCGTAGTTCCTAATAAATTAAAGCCTATGTAACTCAGGGTGAATGTAGTGAATCTATTGGTGAAAGAATTTTTGAAATCGCGCAGTAGGTAGTTTTTGAGTTTATTCATTACAAACATACACACAAAATACAAATCTTTCCTCTTTATAATATTAGTGTAGACTAAATAGTGTAGGTAATATAATTCGGTTTAAAAAAATGAGAGATTTCGTAGTACTTAGAATTACCTAACAAGTATTCTAAACAATATATTTTAGGTTCAAAAATTTCAAATAAATAATTTATTATGTTCTTCATTTCATAAATTCGGATGTGATCAGCGACTTTGTCTCTGACTGTACCACACTGACTCGAGGTCCATCCTGTCAAAAACCGACTGATGGCTGACAGTATAGTATGACCATTCAATGTTCCAGTTTGGATTGCCCAGGCTAGCTAAGCGTCGCCTATTAATTAATTAATAGGCGACGCTTAATATATACAAATAATTTACACGTATCCATTGCATGAATGAATAATAAAGTCTAATAATAATAAGCCAATAATAAATAACAACAATCATTTATTTATTTGGGTTATGAAATTGAATTGGAATTATTTGCACTCAATTAGTCATTGTTACGTACGTATTTATGATAATGGGTATACCGTGATTAAAACTATATTGGGAAAACATGTTGACGCTTTCATGTTATTGTATTCTCTGTAATCAGTCATTCACAACAGACACAGGTTTAATGGCTTACCTAAACTTCTAGGAATTAGATACTGTTTATTAGATATGTTTAGGTAGACGGAAAATTTGATTAATTTGATACTCATGTACCTAAACAATTTGTGAGGATACTAGGAGATTTTTTTTAAATACTACGAGTGATGTTTAGTTGCAATCATTTAATGTATTTTCAAAGATCATAAAAAAACAAGGCTATATGTATGTGCCTTGTTTAGAATAGCGGTAACCTATCCACTCTTGTATGAGTTAAGTATAAGTCCTCCAATATGAACACGCAATAAATAACATGAATTAAATTTAAAAAATCCTTCGGTAGTACGAGTATCACTCTTCTCTTCATCAGCTGCGGAACTGGAAGAGATGGTTCAAGAGCTAAGCAATGAAAGCTTGGACTAAAGATGAACATGTCGAAGACTAAGCTCACCGGATCAACGTGCACATAGACGGGGAGAAAATACACTATGTTTGTCCAAGAGTACCTGCCTGGACCAAGCGTCTCGTTCTAGGCGAGACAAGACAAAGAAGTTGCAACACACACGTAAAACGCTTGGAAGAGCCACTGGTCAATGAACGAACTATTCAAGAGCGATTTACCCATGCCCATAGAACACATAGTCAATGTATATTCTCTATATACATTAGCTTGCGTTTGTAGCACAGACTTGGTCATCCAGAAGTCCAAACTCAAAGTTTGCCAACGGCCAATGGAGCGCAGCATGCTGAATGTAAAACTAACTTATCGGATAAGAAACACCACATTCATCAATCAAGAACGTAAATTGCCGACGTAAGTTATAAAGCTGCGAAACTAAACTGGGACTGGGCTGGTCATGTTTGCAGGATGGCGCCGGCACAACTGTGGGCCTGAATTTAGCAAGATTGACTCCAGCTAGACAGGGTCGCACCCACAGATATAGATAGTGTGGTCGCACCAGACCGAAGCACAGCATCGAGAGAAGTGGAAAGAACGGGGGGAGGCCTTTGCGCAGAAATGGGACAATACGAGCTAAATAAAAAAAACTTAGCGTTAGGTAAACACAAAGATAATGACCGTTAACTTAACAGTGACAACAATTTTATTGCGGAAACTCGTTTAAAAAAAAAGCCTAATCAACGCAAAAGGCCTCATTTCTACAGAAATAGGATTTTTCCAAAAGTTTTTGCAAGAAATGTATATACCAGTTTTCAATCCTATGTCATTTAATTAAATTCCAGGTATAATACAATAACACACTATTATATTCTGAGTTAAGTATTATTAATGGCAGGTATGTAAATTTAAAACAAAATTACTGAAATCATTCCGCGAGTTTCCAACTAATAAATTCATAATTCAATCAATCAATACAACATACACGTACAACCATGGGCAAATCCTGTCCACACCGCAATGACGTTTCTTCAAAGGAATTGGTGTGGTTTTGGAAAACTGTAACAGTAACCTTATGTTGCGAGCGCGGAATATAATTAACTACTTAATTACGTATTTTAAATAGTTGCCCGCAAATAAGTCGTCGATTAAATTAGAAATAGATCGTGTTTGGCAGTCCGGTGCAACGCCGTTATATATAATTAGCGATGCACAAATGAAGTGGCTTCGAAGGAATTGGGTCGCTGCAAGTGGGGGGCGGGTGCGGGCGGGCGGCGCGGGGACGTCGGAATTCGCGTAACGTTACGTCAGCGGGCGTCGGCCTCGCGGCGGTCGCTGACCTGCGGCTATCTCTAGCGCGGCCGCTAGTCGCACGCGCATAATTACGCACACACACCATACACATGTGCTGCATCACTAAACTGCTAAATGCGTTGACTAGTCGCTCCAAACATATGCGTCACCCACAACTTAATTACACCTTTGCTTAAAAAGAATTCAGGCCTACAGCGAACGCTTCATTGTCCAAGTTGACCCGAGCACAGGCACAGGTATATCTTTTCTTGCCAGTCCAAAGAACTTGAAACAATTGAGTAGTTGGACGACAGATGTTCAAAAGTAAGTTTAAAATAATAAATGATGGGATTGGTCCAGATTGTCATTGTTTTGAAAATAGGCGTATGTTTCATATTATTTTCTTGTCAAGAGCCGTGTCGTGTAACGTACTCGAGGTTGTCGACCTGGTTCTACAATGTTCTTTTGTATCTCTTAAAGGTTGAAATGAAGGTATACGTGCCTACTGCGTTCAAAACGGGAAATAATACGGTTCATTTCATTCATCAACATTATGTTCTTCCACGTAGTGTAGGCGTAATGATGCGACTTTGTGCGTCTTCGGTTAATATTTTAAGTATTTCTTATAAAAATCATTAGTGAATGATTATGCGTAAAGTATTGTGCTATATTTATAATAATGATATATGTAGCTGATAAAAACTCGCGTGTCCTAAACTGAAACACCTGGATAAGGGACGCACAGGACCGGGAAGTGTGGCGGAAGAAAGGGGAGGCCTATATATACCAAGCGGTGGGCGATTCCCGGCTGATATGATGGTGATGATGATGATGTCTAGCACATGGTCTTTTCGAGTGCCAAACATCCATATCCGTACAGCCGTTATTAGAGGTGTGAAAAAGTAACCGACGATAGTCAGATATAGTAACTTTCTGATTTGTTGATATTATTTTCAAAAATTAATAAATAAATAAATGTTTATTTATCCGAATAACAGACACAGACACAGTTCAAAACAAGGTGGAATAACATAAAAAACAAAACAAACAAGGTGGTTAGAGGATAAATAAATAATTTGTGTCTCAAAGTACTGCCCAGAGGAAACTATCAGAATCCCTAATGTACGAATCACGATTATAAAGCCTCTTATACATTACTTGCTTGTACATTATTCACAGGTCAAAAAATCCTTTGTTGCCTGAATAAATAACAAGTAGACTTATTTCCTTCAATTATTTCCTTTATTTAAAGACGATAAAAACGAAGCATGACTCATAATGAATGCACATTACTGTATTGTCTTAATATTAAAAATATATGTTAATATTAAATGATATATGTTTAGTTTTGTCAACTTTCCTTCGAAACAGACGGGGCAGCGGGATATAACACCACGAAGGGACTAATCATCATTAACCTTAGAAGAACTTATTAGAACGCTAGGAGGCTGGCGACACCGTCTACCTTCGCATTTGTTCGGCCTTGGTTCTATGACATCACAAACGTAAGAAAACAATAAAAATGTTGGGGTATTATATTTTTTATATTAATTGACGACCCGAATAGCGCAGCGGTAGTGAGGCTGCCTTACGTTCTTAGGGTCCCGGGTTCGACTCCCGGATGGAACAAATGTTTGTGTGATGAGCATGGACATTTGTTTATGAGTCATGGATGTTTATATGTATAATAAGTATGTATTTACAAACAAAAAGTATCTATGTAGTATATCAACTATCTGTTGTCCACGACACAAGTCTCGTTGCTTAGTGTAGCACTAGATGGCGCTGTGTGTTAATGTCCAGCGATATTTATTTATTATTTATACATACCTATTAGGAGGAGGAGCTCGTGGCTAAATAATAACAGCCGCTCGGGTCGATCGTTAGGTTAAGCCCTGCTTGCTTAGGTTGGTTTGTGGATGGGTGACCACCCATTACATACCGAGTTTCCTCCGTGCCTCGGAAAGCACGATAAAGCCGTTGGTCCTGGCTGGAATTTGTAGATCTTTGACAGTCGTTAGGTAGTCAGAGGCCCAAAAAGTCTGACAACCAGTCTTACCAAGGGGTATCGTATTACCCGGTACTAACTGGATTGTGGAGGTCAGATAGGCAGTCGCTCCATGTAAAATACTGGTATTCAGCTGCATCCGGTAAAACTGGAAGCCGACCCCAACGTAGTTGGGAAAAGGCTAGGCAAATGATGATTATACATACCTATTAATTATGGTCGGCACCATAAGTATTTTTAAAAATGTAATAATAACGTATTTAGGACAAAATTTGGATCTAGGACAAGCATCCTAAGCACAGGCCTCCGATTTCAAAAATTCTTTCACTGAGCTACTCTATAGCGACTGCCAACAAGGAAAGTTTCCTCGACGTGGACGTAGCCGCCGGCAGCTATGCGCCGTGCAGAGCTAGTATTTGATAAACCACACTAGACCAGAGTAATTTACTGAACGTAACATATCATACAACAACAACAGCCCATAACGTCTACTGCTGGACATAAGCCTCTCCCATTATGGGAGGAATTTGCCGTAATCTCCACGCTTGGCAGGCGGATTGGAGATCGCAGTGATGAAAGACTAAAAGAAAACGCTGCTGCCCCATTCTCTGGTCTACGGAGGCGCAAGGTGTTCTGCCTCAGACATTAGTCGCCTTATACGACACCCGTGAGTGTAATGGGTTGGTTGTTGGTTCTATTCTACTCTGCCGGATACCACACGGCTAACATATCATACATGCATACTATTTACTCACGAAAGATTTCACTGAAAAAAAAACCGTTGGGGTCATTGGTTGGGGTTAACTACCTTGTAAGTAAACAGAAGAGCGTGGAGCTTTATCAACCTGCTTATCTCCCCTCGATAACTTTCCGTGGGATAAATTTTCCTTATCCTACACATGGGTCCCGCTCACACCTGTATTCTCCATTATGGTGCCATGAAGAGATAGGTATGTATATCACTACATATTATAAAACAAAGTCCTCCGCCGCGTCTGTCTGTCTGACTGTTCCTTGATAAACTCAAAAACCACTGCACTGATTTTCATGCTGTTTTCACCACCGGATAGAGTGGTTCTCGAGGAAGTTTTTTTTTAAGTATTTAATTTGTCAAGTTGTTGTATACATTGGCTAAAATATAATGATATTATTATTATGTGTCGGAAAAAAATAAGCCGTCAGCTTTACTTTTGGTCGCGATAACCGACATCCACGCGGGCGAAACCGCGGGCATCAGCTAGTGAACTATATCTTTAAACATCGACAGTTTAACAATCACATCAAGGTACCAATATGAAATGGATCGGTTCGTGGACACTCACCGGACGAACAATCCCGACTCGATTAGGATGGCTATACCAGAACTTTCTAGTATTGTGAAAATGACCATACCAGCTTTACAGCACTTAATCGTTAATTAATAAAATTAAACACCAACATTGGAAGTTCATGCTACACGGCACAAATCAACATGCATTCAACATTTATCTACAAAGTGTCAATTACCAGTCACGGCCCATGGGCCACATTACTTTATGAACGTATTAACATTTTAAACTTTCTTCTTTGCATTGTTTTTTAAAAACTGTAAGTCTCTTTGTTACTACTACTGTAATAACGTACTCTCCGCCATTTATGAACAATAAAAGCGCATTCATGAATGTAAGTGCTTGTCTGAAAGAGGTGTTGTCTCTGCTAAACACCAGAAATGATTAGCAGAAGGTCATTTTTGAAAATAAAAGAAGGTAACTTTCTCGCGCCAGTGACAGTGGTTGCCGAGTGCGCGGAGCACAGCGCGGCGCGGCGCCGGACTCGCTAACTTTCTACTGCTGTATCAGCACTCTTACTCGCCCAACAAACTTACTAACAACTAGCTTTTCCCGTAGCTTCGCTCGTGTTATGATCGGAAATTATCCTACGGGGACGTTTTAAATATAGCTTGTGTGTGACACTCGGACGTAACGTAGCTTCCCATTAGTGAAAGATTTTTTTTTAAATCAGATCAGGAGTTCCGAGGTTTACCCCCGGGGCTCTACATCCAAATTTTACATCTATAATATACTAATATTAATTAATAGTATGGATGAAATATCTCTAGAAACTTTTATTAAGCAGATCTCTTCCAACTAACGCTATTTACCTACTTTACGTTGAGGTGACATACGATGGTTATGTAAACTACTACGGTTGCCAACGTAAACATCTACGAGTATTTTTATTCAATCAAGTGTTGAAATTATTATTTAAAACATTTTCCCTTCTTACTCTAAGGACTTCTAAAGCACCAGGTTGCTGGTATAAAACTGGGCAATTATAATTATACTCGTATGTAATGTATTTGAAAGTTTTGCCACTGGTTTATGGTACAAATAATCACTGTAAGGATTCCTGAACTTCAGCAGCAGAGAACCAATCTTTCTCTATCTCTTAGTTATGAGATGGTGTACAAGTAGGCTTCGATCAGGATAGCAGGCTTCCCAGCTGCGCTGTCATCAAAAATCAAAGCTAAAACGGCTCGTTCTACCTTTAAAACAATAATATCCAAATCTGTAAAATAACGATTTAAGTGGTTTGAACAGCAACTGAACAAAAGTCTATAAGTATTTTACTTATTTAATTAGTAAACTAAAGTAATTCATTCGGTATCTAACTGTGAAAGTTATTTAATATAGTAAACACTGACAATACAACCGCCTTATTAAGTTATTCATGAAGCATTTACATAAAAAAGATGCATATCACCGTATTGGTTTCTTATTTCAATAGAGCAATAAATAGAAATGCTTCCGGATATAAACAAACTAACTAACAACTGTAACTAATAGATTAGATAGAAAAAAAGTGCGAGAAAGCGAGCGGGGTGCGGGAGCGGGGAAGTAGGACACTTTCATTTTCGTTCATTTCTTTTCGGATGCAACGCGGCGAACATTTGCCGTGCTGCTTAGCACGTATCCATTACCTCCTTTCCTGCACACTTATTAGTACAGCTTGGTGCCAATCTTGCATTCATTTACGTAAAATATAAACCGAGATAATTAGACGTTAACACCTTTAAAAAAAAGAGTTTAATCAAAGATTCTCGATATTTTCTTTGTCAATATTTGTAGTGTAAACAAGTGCCTTCTGTGCTAATAAACATGAAAACTAACATAAACAGTATCAACAGGTAGATTCTAAGAGGATATTAAAATATGGGTGAGCCCTACCAAACAAATATCGATAAGTTCGATATGGGTACAGTGGGCTATTATTTATTTTTATTCGTTGTAGATATAAAGTACACAAGTATACAACGTTGCAATCCACTTTGTTGCGATCCATAAAAAAATATCCTGAAATGGACTGTTAACGAGGACATTTGATAAATAAATAATGTCACTATTTGACTGTTTTCAAATGAGAACCGGATTTTAGTCATAAGATCAGCGTACAATGACGGA
This sequence comes from Xestia xanthographa, assembly GCA_905147715.2. NCBI lineage: Eukaryota > Metazoa > Arthropoda > Insecta > Lepidoptera > Noctuidae > Xestia > Xestia xanthographa. Next base: position 16,182,581 of record LR990647.1, on the reverse strand, counting down.
ACTGCGCGGGCGGCTGTCGAAAGTAAGAACTTTCTAGGCCACTATCCACCGTCACGCTAATCACGCGTTTTTATAATAAAAGAGTTTTCTAATATGTACAAATACAAAACTATCTAATAGTAAAAGCTTGAATAATTTTAATTAGTCAGCCAAAACGATAGTTGTTGTGTTTTCATAGAAATAATATGTTGTTCAGCATTCTTGGTAAGCTTCGAACTTTTGTGACCCGATTGTAATGATCTGCTTATTGCAATTAATAATTCTTCAATACCTTTTGTGTTCGTATACTCCTACGTCATAAAGTTAGTTGTTCCACATCAGAACAATTGAATAGTATTGTTATTTTGTATCGTTCAAATGAAAGCCCAACTTTCACTGTTGTAATATGTGCACTCAATGTCAACAAATTGGATTAGCATACCCACTTATGTTTTTGGGTAATTTGAAAAACTGCAGAGGGCCCTAAGCTAAATAGGACAGGATTTCCGATAGTTACCATAGTTACAGATTCCAAATGAATAAACTACAATGAAAACATTTTCCATTTCTAAAACAATACAACGTCAGCAACGTCCGTTTATTATCCGCCTAATGAGTTCCAGTAACCTAATTTACTGTAAAACCGATATAGCTTTCTACGGCCGAATCGCAACAGGTCAAACTACACAGCGATAGTAGAGTGGAAAAGGTGAAATTTAGCAGAGCGAGAAATCGACGGGATGTGATGTTTATTGTAACGAGCCCACGATCGGGCGTGCGCGCAAGAGAAACTGAAAGTAATGGCGCTGCATTCAACCCACTTTCACTGGTGCGCTGCGCGGGCGCAGGCGACGACACCTCTCGTGCCCTATGCCGCGCCGCGCCGCGTTTGATACACACACACTCGACAAACATTACACTTCGTACAGGAAAGTACTTTCACGATTACGAAATGTATACACCTTTAGGCGTGACATTGTTGACGATCGGGAGATGATGTATTGTGTATGCTAAGTGGCTTTTAGTCTACTTGGCCCCCATACATACTTACATATGATTTATTACTGACGCTACGAGGACACCGAAATGTAAATGTCATGTGTAATCGAGCTGCTTTCTTTTAAACTTAGGTCAATTAATATACACAATATCTTCTTTCACTGTCGGGGTTCACATTTTCTAGATGCTTAACTGTCATTTTTTTGTCCAGCATTTCTACATTCACATTTCATTAATTGCTTCGCACAGAAACGAGAATTCGTTAGATGGCTTTACGATGTGTTATGCATGTTCATAAGAGAAAGCTCATGCATAACACTTTGTTTGTTTATTTATTTAATGATAACTATTTTGAGATTTACGTTTGAAGTTAAAAACGCTGAATGATTTGGACGCATCTGGTGCAAGTGAAATCACTGCAGGTACGTTCCGTAAGTAGGTCAGCTTAGAGATAAGTTTCAGAAACTTTCAGTTAGTCGAGCAACCACTATTTGTAGTTTTGAATACAACTTTCACCAGCTTTTCAATTTTTTCAACAATGCTGTCGTTTTCTTAGTCTAATTAAAGACAATTTAAAATGTGAACGCATTTTCTCTCAAAATTAGTATTAGTAATAAGTGAAAAATTACGTAGTTGGTAATATGCGAAATAATACCTAGTAGATACCTACCTACCGTCCATACATACATAAATACATAGTATGTATGTATGTATGTTAGGTATCTACTAGGTATTGAAATGTTTGCGGCCGTTGACTTATTAGCCGTAGTGAGTGCGTACTCAGGATTGTATTACAGCTACGTCGTGTACGTACACGTAACAATATAAGGTTAGCTAGAAAGAGATTTTACTGTCATGCAAAAACACAGTACTTAGTACTGACAGGTTACTTCAAAGCTTTATACTATTTTTTGGAAGAAACTTTCTTATTTAACTTTCTTTAACTTTTTACAATGAGTCACACACATTTTAATTGCCTTTTAACTAAATACCCTTGGTAAAGGACTGGTGTGCTGATTACTTACTATTTACGAAAAAATAAAGCAAAAAAAAAATTGCATGTCTTCAGTAACATCTGGTGTCCTGTGATAAACACGCAACTCATAGAATATTCGTCATCGAATTCAGTTCACACAAAAATACGTCACGTGCTTTCCGGTTTCTTCCAAAACAACTGACAAAGATAATATATGCTGTTTACAGAATTTTCATCTACACTGTCTGTTCTGTTATAATGACCAAATTCTATGTAATAATAAGAGGCATGTGCAAGTATTTGTGTATTTTTAACATTTGATTCGCAATTCCAACATAATCTACTTATTTCTTAGGAACTTTATGCATTAGGTCTTACTATCAGAATAGCATCACTACAACAACAATCCAAAAATGTGATATCTGATCTTATGATATAACGAACCCATGCGTAGTTCATAATAGGCAAAGCGAGCGAGTAACGCTAGAGCGGGCGGGTAGCGCTCGTGGGTCGTGGCGCTAGCGATAGCGCGCGGCGGGCGGCGGGCGGCGGCGGCGGTGTCAGGCGGTGTCGCTGAACCGCGCGCGAGTCAAGGGCCTCGGTCGACGACCGCACGCCAACCGCGGCCCCTTTTCCTCCACCACAATACACTAAATTGGCAGGCCGCTTTACAATTCATTAAGTTTGACTCTAAGTAACATCTGGGTAACTGTATTTTTATATTCTAGTATTATTATTCATATTTTGAGAACAATCTTCTAGATACGTTTAGTAACGAACGACACACAATCTTCGTAATGGAAAAAATTTAGCAAGCGTTGTTTTGCGATTATGACAGCAAATGGCTAATTTAAAATTGTGTCCCTATGGTACCTATTAAGATTAGTCCACATTGGCCCTGGATTTATGAATTTGGAAGTCATGGGGTGAGGCCTTTGCCCAGCAGTGGGATGATAGAGGCTAACTTGGTAACACTATGGAATTAAGATACCGAACTAAATAATGTCTATGTAGCCATTATAATTGGTATTATTATAATGCTAGGTTACGCATTGGGAAACGAGCAAATTCTAGAATTTGAAACTACTGATTTATAGAAGTTAAGTTTAGCCATCGAAGCCACAAAATACCTCTATGTATGATTTTATCTAAGAGCGCAGTGCGTGTGTTTACCAACACGCGCGTACGAGCATGAATTGTAAGTTTTCATTGAGTGTTGGAGTTGCAATAGGTTGGTAATCGGTCAAATACGTGGCGTGCAATGCGTGCGGGGGGCGGCCGGCCACGGCTGGTCGACGACCCCGCGCGACCATAATGCTCACTAACTGACTCAACAACCTGTATTGCTACAAATCAATAACAAACTATATACCTACGTGCAATTTTACAATCAAGGCCTGCGGACTACAGTCTTTCTTGATGAATAGTTGGTATCGCTGCTTATATATTGAAATATATATTGGAAACTTCCAAATTAGTATTTGTGGTATAATGGAATAAAAGCATCTTGTAGTTAATTATTTATTTACTTACAGTAACCACTCTTGGCTCAATAGCCATGAGTGGTTACTGTAAGTAAATAACAATTGGAAATATTGGATATTGGAACAATTTCCAAGACATTTATTTTTTTAGCAAATAACAAAACTATAATTCGACGTCTGGCTAATTGACGTGACCAACAATCCAACATACACTAATAATCGATTATATTTATTGCAATTTATGTGTCATTGATGTTTTTCAGAAAGATCAGCTGTGTAGCTTTCCGGCTGGCAAAGCAAAAGGAGTAGGTATGTAAGGATCATAGAAGGTTAAAAAAAAAATCTATTGTAAAAAAATGTATATTAAACAGATGAGAGTTACATGTATCTAAAGATATAAACAAATGGGTCGGGTGGCTTTCGGGACCAGGACCGCGGTCCCGGATTCCCCTTAAAAAATTTTGAGTGGTATTTTGGGACCACAAGAAAACAAAAGTTAGAGTACAGTAAGCTGAAATAATATTGTGATCAACAATTACATGAATTTATTATTGAAGTGAAACTTCTCTAAAGACGGGTATTAGAAAAACAAAAAAAAAACTTTCTCTACTTGAGTCAAAATGTTGATATGATAAGTTACCTTAGAAAAAGTACTAGGCTAACATAAATTAAAGAAGGTAATTCCATCTTCTAAGAAAATTTTTGGTTTTTCCATCATGGGTGTCGTTTCCATGGTTTTTGGAGTCGCTGATAAGGAAAATGAGGTCAAAATGAATATCCAAGATGGCGCCGAGGTTAATTTTCGGTTTTTCCATCATGGGTGTCGTTTCCATGTTTTTTTGGGTCGATGATAACTAAAATGGGGTCAAAATGAAAATCCAAGATGGTGCCGACGAAATCTTTTGGTTTTTCCATCATGGGTGTCGTTTCCATGGTTTTTTGGGTCGCTAATAACAAAAAAAAAGTAACGCAAACCGACCCCCTATAACCCATTTGTGCTTAGGAGGCTCTCATTGCGCGGCTGGGTCAAGGGCTTGATTCAGAAAGCAGTACTCCTAGAAACGGATCCTCTCTCTGGAGCGCTGACCACCGGCAGCTCGGACCCTATTCCCGATGCTGGTGGGCTACTATTTAAAAAAAAAAAAGTTTTTAATTATATTGTTTTTTTTAGGGATAAAAATATATATATAATTTTTAATATTTAAAAATGTGAACCTAAGCCAAAATAACAATATTTTGTTATTTTTTGTTGTTATTTAAGAAAAAAAAACAGTCCATATCGTTCCGAGTTCGATGATCGAGTTTATGGCTTTCGGTTCCAGAACGACCTAAACCCAAAATAGAGTTAGGGGGCAATTCATCCGCTTCGAAACTGGGACCAGAGGCACTACTCCCTAACGCTCATCCGCTTCGTCCGTATATTCGGATCTATCCATTACTCGCACTCATCTGCAAACGTGCGCGCGAGAGATTGATAGATCCGAACATTTGGACGAAGCGTTAGGGAGTAGTGCATCAGGGACCAGTTGCCCCTTTTCAAAAAGGATAGTGGTTAACTGGATCAACATCTGTTTTTTGCTCCAAACAAGCGCATGTCTCCACAAAGCTCTAGTAAAATGAAATAGACACCCTTGCGTCTTTGCTTTTAGAAAAACTGCTTCTATAGCTTGCCTAGCACTAGCTTCAAAATCTGTCGTAAATGTGTCTGGGTCAAGCTCTGGAACTCTGCTCCTAATGAGTCAAAATATAATTTCAGATGTATTTATTTTTTTATCCGGGAGCAGGCAGTACACTACAGGCAGGATACTGTACTTTCGTCCGAACTGCCTGCATCTACGTGTATTGTGTATAATTGTGTAAAAGATGGTGATGCACATTTAAAAGTACCGTCACAGAAAACATGTTTAACGTCTTTTAAAAAACTTCTAGCGTTGTACTTGCAAACAGAAGTATTCTACTACCTATTGTTATGCGAATAATCTTCTAAAAGAACATTCTGAAATATTGGTGGAATCGAGACATCTTTGACTTCCAAACATCTTAGTTTTTTTAATACCTAATGCACGATTCCTGTACTTGTATAATTTTTTTTTTTATATTTTCATACTTTGGGAGATTTGTGACGAGATTAGGTTCGATATCATTAAGCTGGCTGATCACTTCTGAGTACAACAAAGGCATTGGCGTTAATTCTTTCTCAGGTCTCTTTCTATGGTCTCATTTAGTTTTATTTTCATTTTATTTCCAACGACGTCTGATTGGCATTTGTGAGCGTACTCCTTTAGAACTATTGTTGGGTTTGTTTGTGTATATGACAATTATAAATATGTTGTATTTAAATGTTTGTATATTATTTGTTTTATTTTTTTACCGATTAGTTTTAAGATTTTTAATTGTGTAGTTTTATGTTTTATTTTAATCTAACATATAAGATTAAAATAAAACATAAAACTACACAATTTTTTGTGTGCACTTCCGGCATGTGGCATATGAATTAATTTTCTTTCTTTTTTTTTTCTTTGTTGTGATGATTAAATTATTTTATAAGTAATTCTTTTGTCATTATTTCCACACTAACACTTTTAACACTCCAAAAACTATGGAAACAATACCCATAATGGAAAAACCAAAAAATGATCTTCGGCGCCATCTTGTATTTTCATTTTGACCTCATTTTCATTATCAGCGACCCAAAAAACCATGGTAACGACATCCATGATGGAAAAACCGCAAATTTTCGTCGGCGACATCTTGGATTTTCATTTTGCCTTCATTTTCATTATCAGCGACCCACAAAACCATGGAAAACGACACCCATGACGGAAAACACAAAAACAAAGCACCTTCAAGTAACAATAAGCGAGATGTTATGTTTCTAGAGTAAACCCCAGTGGCCATCAAAGGTCCAGTCGCGCAAGTGTCCATTTGCGCATATTATTATGTCTTTCAGCGCAAGTGCGTTCGCGGAAGTGTCCTTCGCTCAAATGTCTTTTGCGCAAGTGTCCTGATAAAGAGCTCAAGGTGGAATCCAATCAAATAATACTTTCTTGGATTCATGCACGCCTAGTACTTTTAGTAAGGTTACTAACTAAGCCTATAACTAGCATCTAGACAATGTTGTGATGATTCAATATTTTATAGGCAATACTTTTTCCACACTGACACTTACTACTGATAATACTTTTTTCATACGTGGGACGAGTTGCAGAACGAAAATATTACTTATTTTGATTTTCATCAACTCGTCCCAAATGGGCCGTAGGCATGTGGGACCAGTTGATGAACGACTCAATACGAAATATGTTTGGTTGACCGTACTTTCCCAAGACATAACTTTGTTTTGTTTTCTTGTGGTCCCAATATACCACAAAAAAATATTTAAGGGGAATCCGGGACCGTGGTCCTGGTCCCGAAAGCCCCCCGACCCAAACAAATTTGGGCCCAATTTAACAAGATAGTGTTGAAACTTTAATGTGCAAGCTTCACTCAACCAGTATGTGAAGCATCTTTCAACTCCTTGCTGGTCGGACTTGGTTCAAGAAGAGGGAGCCTACTATTCCTACTGATGGCAACGGATCTTAGTACAAGAAGTTGCGGTCATTTCCGTTTGTGCAGGTGCAATGGGCCTGCTACACACTCGACAAGTGGCATGGGAAGTAGCGAGGAAAGGAGGCAGAGACATAGTGTGGCAACATTACTCGTCATGCCGCACGTCATGCTCCTCGTCGTGCCCACTGCTCCCTATTTTGTCGGTTGTTGTGCGCGAGTCAAAGGACCGGCAATACTCGCGAGTGGCTGGCCACATAATCGCGCGGTCGTAGTGATGTGATCCACCATCTTCGTTGGCGAGGACGACGACGACAATGTGTATTTCTTTTTATGATATTGATATAATTAGCTATACTAAAAATGCATAGCGCGCCATTGCCACAGTTTCGTTGTCCATTGTCCAACAAAGGCAAATGTGAGTGAGTGTGAGCAGAGAGGGCAACATCGCGGCAAATCGCGGCAGCGCGAGGAACATAGCGATGAGCAGTGCAAGGAGCGTAGTGTGGCGGCCGCATAAGACATGTTACATAGGTTCCAGTATCCCATTACCGTCCTATTTCCATACATGCAGGCCTTATCTGAAGTTCTGACAATGTTGTAAACAATCAGCTATCTCATTACCTTTCCTCTAATATACTTACTACTAAAATCCTCATCAATTTAGATTCCATCCTGACGTTCGCACTGTCTAAGTCAGTATCATCGCCCGTTTAAATAACAGATGATACCTATACAACGGGTCAGAAAAACTGACTCCTTTTTTACCATGTTGATAATACTTATAGGACTTTAATAGTGCTTTTAATTCAGCTGATTTTGGCACACAACCTGAGTGTGCCAAAATCAACTATATATCTTAAACAGTGATCATGCGTGTGGCGATGTACTTAGGTGCTTTAGGTATACATGATCTTACTGACCAAAAAGTAAACAAAAATACAATTATACCGCAGCAAGAGCTTTTTATTTTTAGTTTGTTGAACCGATACTTTAAAAAAAGTTAACGAAATATTCAATTTAACAAAGGAAACTAGAGATTCTAATTTAACTTGACTAGTTTCATCATCAAACTGTGAAATAATCCAAACTGCAAACTGGTTTTTAACAGCCTTTTTCCTATTGTCCTTCTTGAGCAAGTTAAATAAACGCAAATAAATGAATATAGTTAATAAAGAACGCATATATGGGGACATCATGACACGTCTGCAGTTCGTCACAGGTTTTATCGACCCGCTGTAACCGTAAAATGTCCGAATGGTATTCGTAACCAGAATGGTATCACCTTGTGGACCTATTTAAGTAGTCATTTCGGCAAACGACCGTCTGGCGAGAGGTTAATGGTGGTTCACCTGCGGGTAACTGTCGGCGCGATGCCACTGTGGCTTTGTTCACCGTTGTTTGGTAGGTGTTTCCGCGACGCTGACCGTGAACGTGGTCGCTAACCCGATCCACGCGCACTAAACTTGCGTACTTTATAGGGCGGGGGCGGCCACATGTCCCGAAGATTTGTGTAACGTCCCCTCAAACAGACAATCCATCCACGACTGGATGTGTCTCATCACAGAAATAAAGGTAGCGAGTAGCGCTGCTTATCGAGTCACGAAGAACGGTGATACATTCGGATCTTAATCCAGTTTATTTATAAACTTATTGTCTTGATATTCTACCCCATACCCAATCAACTCAAATTGTTTACGAAAGAAAAATGTTTGATTGTTTTTGGCGAATTAGTAAAGTGGAGAATCTTTAGCGAAAATAGGTAATACTTACAGTCTAAGAAGGCGAATGCTGGCTTGACCTTTGTCAGTGGACAGTATTTGCCTTTGGCTCGGCTCGGACTGCAATTTCGCCAAAAGTGCAAAAACAAATTGACGAATCGAACAGTATCAAACGACGTTTTTCAGCTCATTTACTCGAAACAATAAATAAAACAATTTCTGAAACAAATTGTGAGAAATGATTTGTGTATTTTTGTTGTATATACATTCTTTGTGCCTTCGCTTGGCAAGCAACTTGCATGGATCGTTTACTTTTTAGGGTTGAGTTCCTCAAAAGGAAAAAACGGAACCCATATACGATCACTTTCATGTCGGGCTGTCTGTCTGTCACCACCGATTTTCTAAGGAAGGTCTACCCGAGACCTAGCAAGTTGAAATTTATACCAGATACTGAGGTCTATATTCCCTAATAGTTGTATAAAAATCAAAGTCCTGAGTTAACACGATAAAAATATATGGGCAAAATTAGTTTTTCGCGAAAACGTGTAAGTACCAAAATTTACCTTAATTTTCATCTTTCTTATTTTTAGGAATTTTCCCTTTACTTTTGCTGTAAGACCTTGCTTTTAACCAAAATTGTCAATTCTAGGTGAACCGGAAGTACCATAAAGGTTTTGGGTAGAAAACCTATAATAATATGGTAGTTCCCGTTGACCTAGAATCACGAAATTTGGCAAAAAGCAAGGTCTTACAGCACATGTAAAGGGAAAAATCTGACAACCGTAAATATGTTGTTTAATAACAAAAAAAAAAACGATTTTATTATTACAAACTTATTATTTGCGGTTGGTGCAATATCCGTTTCATGGGATCGAACAGCAAAGTCAAGTTTGTCCTTTAAAAAGTTTGTACGGAACCCTCGGTACGCGAGTCCGACTCGCTCTTGGCCCTTTTTTTTTCTTAGCCTGTCATTGTGTCCTACTGCTGAGCAAATGCCCCCCTTTCTCCTTCCAAACCTCTCATAGTGGACTGGCTGCTGCGCTGCGTGTCCGAACAAATATGTGTACTCGTACTCGTATGGCCTACACGTAATTAGTTATTCCGGGCACCCACGACACAGAAGAAATTCCTAGTGCGGGGCAAGGTTTAAAAAAAAATGGAAAGGCCTAATATTATGTAGTTTAGATTTAGAAATTTTGCGGATTATTATTATGTCGATGGTATGGTATAAGCAGTGGCGTAGCGTGGGTTTTCGGCGCTTGGGGCCGACCGAAAATACGCCGCCCCTGTTTTTTTATTGACCTCGATAACTTGGGGTCTAAACTGGGTGGTTTCGAGAAATCGAACTATAAAAGTTTTTTTGAAATTATGTCACCTCTCTAACGTAAAGTGCTGATTATGAGATATCTACGCCGTTCAGGATGTTAAACTGATACTTTTCTGATAGCTCATGAACGAATGTATCCTCCAAAAACCAATTTGTCAAAAAAAACATTTGCCTTTAGAAAATAAACGTCATAAAGGTCATGTTCTGAAAACTTCTTGAAACTTCCTTTGTTTTTCGAGGCAGGTTTCTCAAAATAAATGTATTACACTTGTCGTGCAAATTGCAGTACCGAGTTCCTTGTCTCATTAGTTTTCCAAAATGTACACTTTTTTTTAGTAAGTGAATAACCTGAAAACAGCGATTGTTCCTGAGAAGGTAGTAGTTTAATAAAACTTGATAGTACAGTTTTTTCGATGTACTATCGATATCGTGGTCTTTTCCGCCTGACCAGTTTAAAATTTTTTCGCTTAAATATGCGGAGGCGCCGAGCCACGCCCCCTTAAAGTTTGGGCCTATTAGGAAAGCGTCAAATTTGGCGCGCAAATAACAATAACTCTCGTTTGACGTGCGTCGTCAGTGCGCTCGGCCGATTCGGTATATTTTCATTCATTATTTCTATACAAAGTCAACGGGGCGGGGCTAGAGAGCATTTCTATGTTGCGAGTGCAAGCAAAAATTTGCTTAGTGGTGGTCAGGCGGGAGTGTCCTCGATAGTACGTCTTCCTTGTTGCAGATTTTCTTGTTACCGCTATGTGATGTTAGCTATTTGACTTAATGCGGACCCTGGTCGATCAGATCAGGTAAAATCTGTCTCTCTCAGGTGAATTTTAACCTCTAAGGGACGAAGTGGTACACATTCTAACCGATCAAAAAATATATTCTAGCAGACAGTTAAAGCTGCAATTTCCTGGTATCAGAAAAGCGTCAGTTTAACATCCTGAAAGGCTTAGATTTCTCACAATCAGCACTTTATAGTGGAGAGGTGAGAAAATGTCAAAATAACTAAAAGTTCGATTTCTCAAAAACCACCCAGTTTGGGACAAAGGTCAAAATTGTGGCAAATAAGGTGGTTTATGGTATCTATCACCCATTTGAAGGCCTGCACCCAAAACCAATCTGTATATCAACAATTATATCGTTTTCTATGGCAAGAATGGCATGACATTGCACGCGCGATTTCAATTTTTTTTGCGCTTCCTGCCGCCCCCTTTCATATGCCGCCTGGGGCAGTGGCCCCCACCGCCCCCCCGTCGCTACGCCACTGGGTATAAGTCACGTAGTTACCGTGTCTGCAGTTCACCCTCTGGCAACATTAATGCCTGCCCGTCTCGGCTCCATCGCTTGAATTGTATGGTAATGCACGCCATCTGTCGGCCGCTATGACTTTCATAGGTTAGTGGCAGGAACTTTATAGGGTGTAAACAACCTCATCACGAAGCCGTCAACCAAGCATTCTGCTGTACATCAAACTAAGTAACTTTACGGGAAATTATGGGGAAACGACTTTTTTTTTGGGGGTGAAAAATCATGTTTTGTGGTAGAACTCAATGTAACGGACTCAAAACATTGTGCTGATGGATGTTTTGAACAGTACGGGAGTCTCGGAGGTGTAAAGTAATAATCTTACATTAAAAACTTGTACCTATTAAAAAAAACTTGTCAAAAAGTTGGAACTTTGACCCCCAATATCACCGTAACTAGAAGGTTCCCAGGAATCCCAGAGGTATGGTGTAGAACAAAAAAATGATCGCAATGACGGGGAGAACAAGTGCCTTTCGGCTTCGTTAAGAGGTGTTTTATACCCTTTATAGGTTGGGATAGTTGAGAACTATAATGCGCAGGTGATTCAAGTTGTTGGAACAGGGTGCCATGCACCCTCATCTAATTAGATACATTAATCATTTTCAGAATTCTATGTTTCGTGGTTTAATCAAGGTTTATAGGCAAAAATCAGAGGCGGTAACTAAGATGGCGAAGCAAAGTAAGGCAGGATCCGCGGTGTTTGGGGTGTCAGCAAGGCATCGACCTAGGGTGACCTAGGTGGCGAGGAGGGTTACTAGCCGATTGAGGGTATTTTGCGTGTGTAGGTAGATTCCCAATGTAGGCAAGAAACTTCTCCAAAACAAAATGGGTAGTGCTGTTTTATTTATACTTTTATAGAAAGTTTAGGTAATTAAACTACTAAAACAGTAAAACTACAGCTATAAGTTTTTAAACTAACATGGTCACTAACACTACCTACCTATCATTAGCACTTAAAGCGCGAAATTTACCCGTAACACTATGTGTGTTTTGAAACGTTGACGCAAAGAACGTAACATCAAGCCTGTTTTTCATCAAAGGGTTAGTCAGGGGTTACCCAGTTATGTCGAAGTCTGTGAAGGTGATGTCGGGCGAAGCTCTTGCCATTTAACGGCCACAAATCCAGATTCTTGGTTGATGCCATTGAGCTATTACTACTACGTGAGAAGACAGCACGAACAAAATCTGTGCTCCGTTCAACTGCGGTCGGCCGGCCGCAGTTCACTCAGTCGCTTGCTCGCTGCAGAACATCTATAAAGGGTTAAAACACCTCTTAACGAAGCCGGAAGGCACTTGTTCTGCCCGTCATTGCGATCATTTTTTTGATCACCATACCTGGGAACCTTCTAGTTATGGAGATATTGGGGATCAAAGTTCCAACTTTTTGACAAGTTTTTTTTTTTTAATACAAGTTTTTAACGTAGGATTTTTACTTTCTTCAATCCATCCATCAGCACAATGTTTGAGTGCGTTTACATTGAGTTCTACCACGAAACATGATTTTTCACCCCAAAAAAAAGTCGTTTCGTTTCGTGAATCCTCTTCTGCAAATCTCGCTATGAAAATTAGGTTTGCTGTAAGAAAACCCAATTCTGGGTTAAGCTCGCCTTTGTACATAAGCTATATAATTGCAATGTTTTATGTATATTTGTTTTTTTGTGTGCATTATAGAATAAAAATAAGAATTTTCGTTTCCCAGCAATAATTTTTGCGAAAAGTTACTTAGTTTGATGTACAGAATGCTTGGTTGACGGCTTCGTGATGAGGTCTTTCACACCCTGTATACGGGGTTAGCCGCCCCCCGCACTGCCGCGCTTGTTGCACAGATTTTGTTCCCGCTATATTTTCTATAGGTAGTAGTAATAGCTCAATGGTTGCTACTGAGAACTTCCTCTGACAGGCAGGTAGTGACACAAATAAAATGACATTAATTGAGGCAAATCAAATACTTTATTATGTTAATGTATCGGGAGGCAAGAATCATTATGGAAGATTACTATAGGGAGGAATGAGTGGCGTGGCCAAGTGGAATGGAACCGGCGACCTTGTCAGGGCGAGGTCACACCACCCCGCACCCGGGCCCGACGCCACCTCGGCAGCTTCTACCTGCGCCTCTGTGGACGTCACAGCGAACCCACATACTGTGTAATATAAATGCCACAGCAAACCTCCATTGGTTTTATTTCTGTGTATTGAACAATAGTTAACTTTGTTGCCTGGAATTTGCTTCTGGCTAGTCTGTATTCAGCATCTCCAACATAGTGAAATGAGTCCTGCTGTCGTCGTTACCGTTTGTCACATCGCGACCCGTGTGAGGGTAGCATACCTACTCGCAAATCATGTAATCCCTGGGAAGTGACAAGAACGACAACTACGCAATAAGGTAGGTGTTGTGTTGTATAGGTTCACTTACTTTTGGTTATGGACACGATCGGCTATCGCGACTACGGAGCACGGACGTCGGCCGGCGCGGAGCCGGGAGCGGTGACGGCCGCGGTGAGCGGCCTTGGCCGTGATCGCGCGCTCGATATAGCTCGGCGAGCGCCCCGCCCTGCCGCCTGCCTCCAACCTCCCAAGTCCCAACCACCGTCTCCTCCCCACATTTCTCCTCATACCAAATTCTATTTCCTTCCGAATTTCTTATAGGATTTTTCTAGTTATTTCTGACCGACAAGATGTGAGACTATGAGAATGAGACCAATTTTCAACAGGGGACTTACGTAGGTACGTAACGGTTAGGCAAGTTTTTCATTACTAAAGCAGGTACCTACCTACCTATACGTATATAAACTTCACCGTGACATACAGTAATGCATAAATTAAGATACACAGCTTTGGAGATCGGTGCTTATGGATGTTGATATAATACGATTGTTAGGATCTGTAAACCAGCGCTGTGCTGTGGGCCCCCCATAGCACAGCATCATGCTGAGTGGTAACCATAGAGTAAAGTAATATAGGTATGGTGGTAAAGTACATTTTGATACAAGTGGAGAAAGTTTGTTATTGCATCCGAGGCGGAATTAACTCCCGAGCCGAAGGCGAGGGTGTTTTTGAGCCGAGAACTGCAATAACAAATGTCTACGTGTTTCAATCGACGTTTTTCAATACACTTTTGAAGAAATAAAATAAAAAACGAAAAATATTTTTGTTATGAATTAATTTGAAACTATGATTTTAATTTTCTTTTTTTCCGCGCTTTGCTTCGCCAGGTTGAAGGAGAAGCAAAGGTATGAAGCCGCTAAACAGCCTAATATAAAAAATTGTTTTTTTTTTTTTATATTTTTGAATTCTAAATTAAAACACAAACAAATGTTAATTTGAATTATAATATCTAATATTTACTTTTATAAAAGTAAAATAGTAGATTGTATCATAAGGGAGCTGTTTCATCCACCAAGTTCTGAACGCACCTTTTTTGACGTTTGACAGATTACGTTTCGTTGTCTGTGGTGCGATGACGTTTTGCTTGTCAGTGCAATTTTGGTTGAATAATGGTCGCTCCGTGCTTGTAATTTTGATGCACGCGGTTGTCCCGTTTTTATTGTTTGAAAACTTTGAGTTATTGTTAATCCGATACCATCTTGATCGGTGTTTGATATTTTGTTGATAATGAGAGGTTTTCCTTTTGAGGTTTTAAAAAAAAACTTAGTTTCCAAGAACTCTATAGATGGCGTTGAAGTTACTATGCCAGAGCCAAAACGCTTTAAAAAAAAACCATTGTGTCACGTCACATACTCTCGTTGACTGACACTTTCATTTGCTTAACCTTCCGAATATAACCAACATTTCTCGCGCTTTGTTAAAATCAGTTTTTTTAGGTTCCGTTCCTTGCATTATCATACTTACACCTAGCGCCATCTATCCAGCGACTAGGGAAGAGCTAAAAAGAAAATCCCTCATTGAGTGAAAATTGAGAAATCTCGCCATTTTGGGTCTTGACCGCGAGTGATTTTTTGGTTATGTCCGGCCTGTTTGTGTCATTTGAACGCCGGTAATTTCCTAAATTCAGTGTTGGACTATTACATCCCCGATTGGGTTAGCAAACCGGGATAAAATTCAGTTGGACATTGGTGAGGGTTGCCACGTGTGTGATAGGAAGGTTTGTCCAGAAAGACGTCGGTACGCGCTGGGCGTCCATGGAACCGTCGTAATCTCACATAACTACACATACACCACACAAACCACAGTTATACTTACACCCCACCCAGATAAGACGGAACCAGGGACTACGTCACATCACCGGTACCAACGTGATGGTAAGTGTATTGAATAGTTGTTTTTCCTTTGTCAATTTGGACAAATATATTTGATTAGGGCTCCGCGTAATCGCGGACATCGTGAGTCTGTTCGTGCAGTCTCACACAACTGGTAGCAGAGCGTGGTTGAATTGTTAAATTCACCACTTATATTGAATTATGAGTTAAAAGTATTGAGAAGTCTGATTTGTTGCCGTCGGCCTGACTCAAATTAAACATAGATTGTTTGACATAATATATTATGATATGTAGTGTCCCTTGTGGTTTGTACTTTAATTTGCTATTGTATAAACAAGGTATTGCTTGTACAGGGTCGGATTTGAACTTGTAATAATTCAAACTAAGTTTTATTATTTGGTTTAAATTGTAGTTGGGTCCGGGAAAATTATTCCTGTTGTTTATTTACTTGAATTTAATTTGTTTATTTGATATTTGTCCCAATGGCTTCATTGAAAGCTGTAAACCAAGCCATTGGTGGATTGACCTCACAGCTAAGATGGTTTGCCTCAGCTGCTGCGACCGCTGAGCGTCGAGACCTGGAAGAGGCCACGCTTGCCCGGTATGAGCAGTTGAATGCGAGATTGAGTGCGGTTGACACTTTGTTTGCTCGCTTCAATGAAGTGATTTTGGACTTGGACCTGGAAACATTGGGTCAAGCAGCCCGTGATAAGGTTGTTGCGGATTATGACCAGATGTTGAACCTGGGTGACATAATAAGTATGCGCGCCAGGGAAATTTCGAGGAGTCGGGACCCTGCCCAGGTCAAAACAGAGACCTCTGTTGTTGCAGGCCCTGGACTTTTGGGTAGACTGCCTACCCTGGAGCTGCCACATTTTGACGGTGACTTGGACCATTGGTTAAGCTGCAGGAACCTATTTGACAGTTTGGTTGATGCGCGCTCTGACCTCCGACCGGCCCAGAAGTTGGCTTATTTGTTGTCAGCCCTAGGAGGTGAGGCTCGAGCCTTGGTGCAGCACTTGCCGGTGACCGACTCGGCCTATCCCACTGCTCTGGAACTTCTATCCCGACGGTACCAGAACAAACGTTGCCTGGCTGATGTCCATATTGACCAGATCTTGGGGTTGCCGGCCATCACCAGAATGTCAGCGTTGCGTGCTGACCTTTTGAATCCGTTGCTTGCAGCAACCAACGCCTTGAAGCGATTGGAGTTGCCGGTGGACTATTGGTCCTATTTCTTGGTACACTTAGTGTTGCAGCGGCTTCCTTCAGACTTGAGGTTCCGTTTTGAGCAGAAGTATGGTGGGGATAGTGCCACCCATCTTCCCCCCTTTGAGGACCTCGTCAAATTTTTGGAGGATGAGTGTCGTTTCCTCGACAACGCCCGTGGTGCCACGGGGTCAAGCCAACCGCCCTCTCGGCCGAGGGCCCAGGGACGGACTAGGACTGTCGGGCCTGGTGATAGCCGCCCTGCCCCCCGTTTTGGTGGCACCCAGAGTAAACTTGCTTGCGGCTATTGTAAGGCCACGGGACATGCCGTAGTCACTTGCGCGGCCTTCTTGGAGTTGCACGTGAGTGCCCGCCGCCGAGTTGCCAATGCACGCCGTTTGTGCTTTTCTTGTTTGGGGAATCATTTTCATCGGGATTGCCCCAACCCCCGCCCTTGTTCAATTTGTAGGGGCTCACATCTGGAAGTTTTGTGCGCCAACGCGAACCGCTCTGACAGACCAGCCTCTGACGGGGGTTCGCGCAGGGGGGGGTATATTGGAGATGAGCACCGGGCTCCTCGCTCGCCGGTTCAGAATCGAGGAGGGGCCTACAACTTTGACCGCCGTACTCCACCCCCCGCGCCAGTTGATCGGGAGCCACGCGACCGCCGATTGACCTCCCCTCGTGAAGGCGACTATGCAGCTGCTGGTAGGCGACGTTGGCCAGACCAGCACCGCCTTCCCTCCCCTCCGTTGGCGGAACGTCCCCGTTTGGAGACGCGCCCCCCGCCGCTCAGGCGTCAGGTGGGATATGCCCCTCCAGCGATGGCGCGCGGCTCGGGACATCGCGCGGATGAGGAGTTTGACTACTATCCTCATCGGGATAGACCCCAGCCTGGATGCGGCGATCGGTCGCCGCCCAGGCATTACTAGGAAATTGGCGCCTGTCCCGCTAACGTACCTCCCCAGATCGACACGGTTTTGTTGCCAACGGCATCGGTCAGGGTCTGGGGACCCACGGGGGACTCTGTTGTGGTCCGTGCCATTTTGGACACGGGAGCCCAGGGTTGCCTTTTGTCGTCTTGGTTAGCGGGTCGGGTGAGCCTGGATGTCCGTGCCTTTTCAGGCACGATTAATGGAATAGGTGAAACACCTATCCCGACTGTTGAGGGACAAACCTTATTTGGGCTCACTCCTGTGAGTTGTTTGGACCCTAAGTTTTTTCCTTCGGCCATTGTTCTGACGAGTATTTTGGGCTGTCATCCCCAACGTCAGCTGTCGCCTGATATTGTCCGGTTGACGTCAGGCCTGGATTTGGCTGACCGCCGGTTTGATTCCCCTAATACAACTCATTTGATATTGGGTTCCGATGTACTAGGGAGAATATTGTTGGGTAATATTAAAGTCTTGCAGCCGAACGGTTTGGTGGCTGTCTCGACCATCTTTGGCTTTGCGGTGATGGGCCCAGTGTTGAAGGCTCCCCCTCCACCTGAGCCTGATTTTGCGTTGGCGTGTGGCTCCGCTCTCTCTGACGCTGTTCAGAGGTTTTGGGAGGTTGAGGAGCCACCGCAAGTGGCCCGCTTGAACCCGGAACATGAGGAGTGCGAGTTGTTCTATCAGAACAACACAGGTCGACTCCGTTCCGGTCGGTTCGTAACACGGTTGCCTTTTGTTGCAGTTCGACCACCTCTCGGCGAGTCCAGACCTATGGCCGAGAAGAGATTGTTGGCGATGGAGCGCCGTATGGCCAGGGATCCGGTGCTGCGGCAGAAATATTTAGATTTCATGCGTGAGTACGCAGACTTGGGACACATGTCGGTGTCAAATTTGGATTGGCGCTCAGTTGAGCATTACTTTCTGCCGCATCACGCGGTCCTCAAGGCATCCACCGGTAAGCTGCGCACAGTGTTTGATGGGTCTGCGCGGACTTCCTCTGGTGTCTCTTTGAATGATTGCTTGCACTCCGGCCCCAAATTGTTGAGGGACCTTTGTGATGTCATCACGTCTTTTCGTCGTCATCAAGTAGTCTTTGTGGCTGACATCAAAATGATGTTCCGGCAAACGGTTATTCACCGGGATGACAGACGTTATCAGTTGATCCTGTGGCGAGAGAATCCCCGGGACCCCATGGTTGTTTATGAGCTCAACACGAATACGTACGGCCTTCGATCGAGCCCTTTTGTTGCTATTCGTTCGCTTTGGGAGCTCGCGGACCGAGAACGCTTGAGGTTCCCTCGGGCGTCCGCCATCTTGAAAACGGACTTGTATGTTGATGACGTCTGCACTGGGGCTTCCACGGTTGAGGAAGCTATCCTGTTGCGTGACGAGTTGGTTCAAATTTTGGATTCCGCTGGCTATGAGTTGCGTAAGTGGGTGTCCAACTCGCCAGCACTGTTGGAAGATGTGGAAGAGGATCATAAGCAGGATCCTCATTTGTTTGAAAATGCTGACAACCCTGCTATGTTGGCCGTTCTCGGCGTTCAGTACCGACCAGTCCAAGACACCTTTACGTATGATGTCGATTTGGAGTCACCACACACTTGGACTAAACGACTGGTATTGTCTACTGTCGCGAGAACCTTTGACCCGAATGGTTGGATATGCCCGGTATTGTTTTGGGCGAAATGTTTTCTCCAGCGTCTTTGGACCGCGCAACTTGGTTGGGATGAGCCACTTCGGGAAACCCTTTTGGAAGATTGGCTCCAATTTGTATCCGCACTTCCTGCGGTCAACGAGGTCGCGTTACCACGCGCTATCCTCCCCCCTGGGAACTATACTGCTACCCTTCATGGGTTTTGTGACGCATCTTCGCACGGTTATGCAGCTGTTGTTTATCTGCGCACCGTCAGCGCGACAGGCCAGGTGAAGTTGTCACTGATCATGGCCAAGAGCAAGGTGGCCCCCCTCCGGACGGCATTGACCATCCCTAAGCTAGAGTTGTCAGGGGCGGCGCTTCTTGTGCGTCTGTTGAATCACGTTGCTCAAACTTTAGGTGGATCTGTGAACATTCGGAATTCTTACGCCTGGACGGACAGTCAAATTGTTTTGTGCTGGTTGAAGACGTCCGTCCACTCCTTGGAGGTCTTTGTGGCGAACCGAGTGTCACAGATACAAAATTCCGAAACGCCTTTGATTTTGAGGCACGTGCCTGGAGACTTGAACCCCGGCGACGTAGCCTCACGTGGGTGCATGGCCCCCCGCCTGATTGTGCACCCCCTTTGGTGGGGACCGGATTGGCTGACTCGCCCCGAGGATGATTGGCCTCGAACGCCAATTTTGATGTCGGATCCTTTGCCCGGGCTTAAGGTGCTCGCTGTTGGGACGAAGGACCCTCCATTTGATCCGGATATTTTGTTGAATCGATACAGCTCCCTCGACAAATTGTTGAACGTTACCTCGTGGATCAGGCGTTTTGGTCACAATGCTAGGAATCCAGGGGACAAGCGCCTGTCACCGGTTCTCTCTCCTCAAGAGCGACAGGAGTCACTCCTCCTGTGGGTTCGCTCTGTGCAGGCCGTACACTTTGAGAATCAGATCGAGACCTTGAAGTCCGGTAGAGTTAAGTTGTCGGGAGCCGTTAGTAAGTTGAACCCCTTTTTGGATGAAACGGGTCTTTTGCGTGTTGGTGGACGGTTGAGGCACTCTAGCCTTCCTTATGGGGTCCGTCACCCCCTTTTGTTGCCCAAGGCGGGCCATTTGATTAAATTGTTGGTGACTGATCGTCACATTAAGAACTCGCACGCCGGTTGCAATGCGCTGTTGGCCATTCTGCAGCGAGAGTTTTGGATTTTGTCAGCTCGTCGTACCATTCGTAGCATCGTCTTCCGTTGCATACCGTGTTATCGGACTAAGGCCCCAACGATGCAGCCCCAGATGGGAGACTTGCCTGCTGATCGTGTCAATGAGGCGAGGCCCTTTGCAGGCGTAGGAACGGACTTTGCTGGTCCCTTTTCGATAAAGACGTCTACCCTTCGCAATAGTAAAATTGTCAAGGCTTATTTGTGCGTATTTGTCTGCCTGTCAACTAAGGCAGTGCACTTGGAGCTGGTATCCTCCCTCTCGACGGAGGCCTTTGTGGCAACTTTGGATAGATTTACGTCTCGCCGTGGGTTACCTTCTCTGATCAGGTCTGATTGAGGTACCAACTACAAGGGTACAAGTAACTATTTGAAGAAAGTGTATGACTTTCTTAATGAGAGCCAGGTTGACATTGGTAACAAATTGGCCCGTCGAGGGGTCACTTGGTTGTTTGACCCGCCAGCCTGCCCCCATTGGGGGGGTATTTTTGAGGCCGCGGTGAAAGCAGCAAAGGGACTCTGGCGGAGATTGTTGGGAGACACCGTTCTCACCTTTGAGGAATTAGCTACGGTATTTTGTCGCATTGAAGCGGTACTAAATTCGCGTCCATTGTGCCCGCTCTCTTCGGACCCTAACGATTTGGAGGCTCTAACCCCGGGCCATTTCTTGATTGGACAGCCACTTGTCGCTCTGCCTGAGTACCCTTTTGTTGATGTGAGCCAAAATCGGCTATCGCGGTTTCAGTTGGTGCAACAGCTCACTCAGAGCTTTTGGAAGCGTTGGAGCTTAGAGTATCTGCACATCCTCCAGCAGCGCGTCAAGTGGACTGATAAAACTCATCCGCCCAAGATAGGAGACCTCGTCCTTATTAAGGATAACAACCTTAAGCCTCTGTATTGGCGCCGGGGGCGCATTCTCAATTTGGTGGCTGGCACCGACGGGGTACCTCGTTTTGCTGAGGTTTTAGTGGATGGATCGGTTATGAAGAGAGCGGTCGCCACCTTGTCAAGACTGCCAATTGATTAGCGGACGGGACGGCCCGTCCGGGGGGGGTAGATGTTTCATCCACCAAGTTCTGAACGCACCTTTTTTGACGTTTGACAGATTACGTTTCGTTGTCTGTGGTGCGATGACGTTTTGCTTGTCAGTGCAATTTTGGTTGAATAATGGTCGCTCCGTGCTTGTAATTTTGATGCACGCGGTTGTCGCGTTTTTATTGTT
The DNA here is from genome assembly GCA_905147715.2 of Xestia xanthographa. NCBI lineage: Eukaryota > Metazoa > Arthropoda > Insecta > Lepidoptera > Noctuidae > Xestia > Xestia xanthographa. Next base: position 16,160,803 of record LR990647.1, on the reverse strand, counting down.
TGAAAACTTTGAGTTATTGTTAATCCGATACCATCTTGATCGGTGTTTGATATTTTGTTGATAATTGAGTGAAAATTGAGAAATCTCGCCATTTTGGGTCTTGACCGCGAGTGATTTTTTGGTTATGTCCGGCCTGTTTGTGTCATTTGAACGCCGGTAATTTCCTAAATTCAGTGTTGGACTATTACATCCCCGATTGGGTTAGCAAACCGGGATAAAATTCAGTTGGACATTGGTGAGGGTTGCCACGTGTGTGATAGGAAGGTTTGTCCAGAAAGACGTCGGTACGCGCTGGGCGTCCATGGAACCGTCGTAATCTCACATAACTACACATACACCACACAAACCACAGTTATACTTACACCCCACCCAGATAAGACGGAACCAGGGACTACGTCACATCACCGGTACCAACGTGATGGTAAGTGTATTGAATAGTTGTTTTTCCTTTGTCAATTTGGACAAATATATTTGATTAGGGCTCCGCGTAATCGCGGACATCGTGAGTCTGTTCGTGCAGTCTCACACAGGAGCAAAATAATATTTTTACGGCGAGGGCGCTTTTTTGAATCCAGAGCGAAGTGAGGGATTCTAGAGTAGAATCCCGAGCGTAGCGAGGGATTCTTTAATAGAATCCTGAACGTAGCGAGGGATTCAAAGTACGTCGCCCGAGCCAAAAATATATTTTGCGCCCGAGTGATACACTCTACTTTTCATCACCCACTATTAGAAAATAAAAGGCGCCTCATAATTTTAACCAACTTCAAAAAGGAGGAGGTAATTTGACTGTTTTTTTATGTATTTACACCGATTACGCTGATATTTATGAGCCGATTGACGTGATTATTCTTTAGTTTGATGCAGAATAGTTGCCATTTGGTCCTATAAAAATGTAACATAGTTTGGCCCAGTAGTTTTCATTTTATGAACATTTTTACTTCAGTCGTGTGGTCTAATTTCAACATGTAAAATAAATGCATATCTAATATTTGGATAGGATATTACAACTAAAAATGGAAAAATAAAAAAACTTTTTTGCAAAAAATAAAACCGACTTCACAAAACACAAAAACGTTAAAAATAACTTTAGCTTCAGAAGTCGGTGACAAAAAAAAACTAGATGAATCAAACAAAGGTCACCGACTTCTGAAGATCTAAAGTTATTTTTCACTTTATTGTGTTTTTTATTCACTGTCACTTGAAGAACTCATTTTTCAAAACAAAACCATGAATTTCTAACAATTCATGAAAATTGACGAAAACGCAGTCTGTAGTTCGCGCGTTTTTAATTTGATTTCTTTTTTTTATTCAGTCAGCGCGGCGGCCGGCGGCGCGACTGGGCCGTCGTACCAGCTAGTCTTTATTCAAACAATATTTGCGTTCGATTTCTTTCGGCGCTGAACACTAAGATGTTCCAAATTCAAAAAGTGCGCCGCAATTATCTTTTCATCCCTTCTATTCGAAAAGTGTCGTTTTGTTCCCCTTTTAGCGGGAGCAAAGTAGCTCTTTTCTCCACTAGACTTTTCAGCGGGCAGTAATGAGATTTGAATTTGGAACATGAATCGTTCATTGAAATCGAACGAAAACTGGCTGTAAGTGTTTGTTGTACGGTGCGGGGGTCAGCACCCGCATTGTTGAAAATATTAAATTAAGAGTTGCAGATAGTTCGCCCATACCTACCGTTGTCACCGCGCTCTTCTACATCAAAAGAACCTTTTCCTGAGCACCAGCCAGATACTGAGATTACAAACACTCAAAATACTGGATGACGTTTTTATCACTTTCCAAAAAAATGGGTATATTCGGTGAATGGAGTAGAAGCTTAAGGCATACCTAGTTTTGTTTTTCTTTTTTCCACAGTTTAGAAAAGAATTGATCCATCATCAAAAAACGCTACAAATTTCAAGTAAACTTTTCATATTAGAACAAAGAAAGAGAAAATAAATGTAAAATATCGAATTTCACATCAAACGAAAAAAAAATTTTTTTTTTTTTAAATTTCGAATTAAAAAAAAAAATCGAAGTGTGGCATTTGCTTCTACTCCGTTCAACTATTATACCCATTTTATTTTGAAAGTGATAAAAATGTCATTCTGTATTAATAAATCTACAACTCTAACAATCCCAAACAAAACACACACAGTGACAATACATTTTCTAAATTTCGCCAGTGTATTAGATATAAATATAAATTTGTAATTGACCTTTTTTACATTCATGTCATTTTTTTATTAAACTTATTCATTCATTACTTAAAAATGTCACTTATTTATTTTCTCATAGAACGAGATGAAAAGTAGAGTATATGACTCGAGAGCAAACATATTTTTCCCTCAGGCGATGTACTTTGAATCCCTCGCTACGCTCAGGATTCTATTTTAGAATCCCTCGCTGTGCTCGGAATTCTATTCTAGAATCCTTCGCTTTGCTCTGGAATCAAAATAGCGCCCTCGCCGTAAAAATACTATTTTGCTCCCTTGTCATACAATCTACTATTGCGGCGCACTTTTTGAATTTGGAACATCTATAAAGAGGATTAAAAACTCATTACTGCCCGCTAAAAGTTTCTTATAGAAAACACCACCTTCGGGTGCACTTAAAGGCGAACCAAGTCGTCCTTTTCGAATAGATGGGATAAAAATTAGTTTTTCATCCCTTCTATTCGAAAAGTGTCGCTTTGTTCCCCTTTTAGCGGGAGCAAAGTAGCTCTTTTCTCCACTAGACTTTTTAGCGGGCAGTAATGAGATTTGAATTTGGAACATGAATCGTTCATTGAAATCGAACGAAAATTGTATAAATTACTGGCTGTAAGTGTTGGTCAGCACGCGCATTGTTGAAAATATTAAATTAAGAGTTGCAGATAGTTCGCCCATGCCGTTGTCACCACGCCCTTCTTCATCAAAGGAACCTTTTCCTGAGCACCAGCCAGATACTGAGATTACAAACACTCAAAATACTGGATGACTTTTTTATCACTTTCCAAAAAAATGGGTATATTCGGTGAATGGAGTAGAAGCTTATGGCATACCTAGTTTTGTTTATCTTTTTTTCACAGTTTAGAAAATAATTGATCCATCATCAAAAAACGCTACAAATTTCAAGTAAACTTTTCGTATTAGAACAAAGAAAGAGATATTAAAAAAAAACAAAAAATGTAAAATATCGAATTTCAAACCAAATATTTTTTTTTTTTTTTTTTTTTCGAATTTGGAAAAAAAAACTAAGTGTGGCATTTGCTTCTACTCCGTTCACCTAATACCCATTTTATTTTGAAAGTGATAAAAATGTCATCCTGTATAAATAAATCCACAACTATGTCAATCCCAAACAAAACACACACAGTGACAAAAATTTTCAAAATTTCGCCAGTGTATTAGATATAAATATAAATTTGTAATTTACCTTTTTTACATTCATGCCATTTTTTTAATGAAACTTATTCAATAATTACTTAAAAGTGTCTCTTATTTATTTTCTCGTAGAACGAGATGAAAAGTAGAGTATATGACTCGAGAGCAAACATATTTTTCCCTCAGGCGATGTACTTTGAATCCCTCGCTACGCTCAGGATTCTATTTTAGAATCCCTCGCTATGCTCGGGATTCTATTCTAGAATCCTTCGCTTCGCTCTGGAATCAAAATAGCGCCCTCGCCGTAAAAATACTATTTTGCTCCCTTGTCATACAATCTACTATTAAATAATCATGTTTATCTATGATATTCTTATAAACACAATTTGTAAATTCAGAAAAGATGCCGTAAAGACGCTTAGCCTTGCCGAAATAAAAAAAAAAAACAAAAACATTTACCTCCGAATAGTTATCTTTGGCAATTTTCATTCCCGCACACGTGTTGGAAAATGGAAAAAAACGCACACGTGTGAAATACATTGCATGTTGTACCTAATCGTAGTGCGAAATGAACCAGTTTTAGGATTTTCATACTTTGTGCATACCTACCATATTGAGACGTTCATTTTAAAGTGTTGATTCTCATTAGAGTTAAAAAAAAAAACAACTGGAAACATTGTATCTGTCTTAATTAAATAACCTTATATCAAACTCTATGGAATAAACTAAAATAAAATGAAATTTGAAGTATTTTAATATCACAGCTTTTCGGAAGCATTAGTGCTTTTTATTACCCGACAAGGGAGGGTAATGTGTTTATGACCTTTGTGTTTGTTCCTATGTGACACTCTACAGGCCAAACGCGTCGGCCGATTTTGTTGATGGGTCCAGCTTGCTTCTAAATTGTTTTTTCAATACACTTCCTCGAAAACTGGTCCATCGCTCTACGATTAGGTACAACATGCAATGTATTTCACACGTTTTACATGAAATTTTAATGAAAATTGCCACAGACTATACCTATACTTCTATAGTCTGAAGTGAATGTTTTTTTTTTTTTAATTTCGGCAAAGCACTAAGTACGCGTCTTTACGGCATAAATATTTTTTGAATATTAAAATTGTGTTTATAAATAGAGTATCCTAGATAAACATGATTATTAAAAACTAATAGTTATTTTCATACAAAAATTAACATTTATTTTGTTGTATTCTGAATTCAAAATATAAAATAAATCTATTTTTTATATTAGGCTGTTTAACGGCTTCATACCTTTGCCTCCCTGGCGAAAGCAGAGCGCGAAAAAAAAAGAAAATTAAAATCATAGTTTCATAATTTGTGACAAAAATATTTTTCGTTATATTTTATTTTATTCCTTCAAAAGTGTATTGAAAAACGTCGGTTGATACACGTGGACATTTGTTATTGCAGTTCTCGACTCAAAAACACCCTCGCCTTCGACTCGGGTGTTATAATTCCGCCTCGAATGCAATGACAAACTTTCTCCACTTGTATCAAAATGTACTATTGTTTTTCAGTTTTTTGCGCAGTCGGGTTTTTTAGTTTTTTCAATCACTTTTTTTAAGTTCTGAGTCGTCAATCAAATAAAAGCTAATTTTACTTCATTTTCTTAACTTTATGAGCTACATTGCAAGAGGATTTATTTACTTTTTGATAAAATGTTTAGGGTACCGATAATTGGTAGGTACCCTACCTACAACTAGGGTTGCCCGGTATTTTTTTTAGAAACTCGGGACATGTACTTAAATTGAATAAAAAAATCGGGACAAAGCATTTTGACGCGGGACAATAAAAATTAAAAAGCTAAGAAAATGAGAAGTTTTTAATACGTTATTTTTCATATTTCAATTCACTTTTGGCTTTTTTCAGCAATTGTTCGTTTTTTTATCACAGAATTAAAACAGTACATTTTGATACAAGTGGAGAAAATTTGTTGTTGCATTCGAGGCGAAATTATAACACCCGAGCCGTAGGCGTGGTTGTTTTTGAGCCGAGAACTGTAATAACAAATGTCCACGTGTATCAAACGACGTTTTTCAATACACTTTTGAAGAAATACAATAAAATATAACGAAAAAAATTTTGCCACGAACTAAGTAAAGTAAGTAACTAAGTATTGCAGATCTCAGCTCAAAAACAACCTCGCCTACGGCTCGGTTGTTATAATTCCGCCTCGAATGCAATGACAAACTTTCTCCACTTGTATCAAAATGTACTATTTCAATACACTTCCTCGAAAACTGGTATGCAACTCCGATCTGATAAGATTTTGTAAACTGCAATTTGGCACGTCTGTGCATTTAATATTCATTTGAGAGAATACTCTCTCCACATAACAATTCGATGTTGGTATGCACAAAATAAAACTGAGAACGATTAAAATGTTCAACATTTGCAATTTAGGAAATTGTTTCACCAACGTGGTCCACAGCTGCACACTACTAAGTTCTGCAGTGTCTTTCGACCAACACATCCAATGCCTGGTTCACGACTTGAAACTCCTCATACAATTCAAAATTCAATTCAATTCATTACAGTGTGAGTGTGTTCATACAGTGTCAAAACAAATATTTGGAATCTGAATTACGTCCTCTGCACCACAAAAGTCGTCGTAAGTGGTTTGTTGTTGCGAGTAATTTATACTATTAGTTAGTATAAATTTTTTTTGGGATAGGTGCTCTAAATAAGTGATAAAAATGTATATTCGGTGAAATATTACTCTGATTGTTTTGTTTCTTTGTCTAACTGAAAAATATCATAATGCGGGACACATACCTACCTACCTGTCCCGGCGCCGCACATTATAAATTATAAAACTCGCCTGTTTCGCGGGATGTCCCGCTAAAATCGGGACACCTGGCAACGCTAGTGTCAACCCTACTCACCTAACACATAATTTTCTGGGTAGCCCGCGAAATTCAAATATTCTTACGATTTTTGCAATTTGCAGGCCAGTGCTAGGTTGTATGAAGATTAAAATATTGTTCGCGACTTTAAGACGTATGTAGTTACAGAATTATAATCATCAAAATCATCAATACAACCCTCCAAGTTCATAAAGGTGCAAGGATGATTTTGACCTTGGAAAAGTAATTTATCCACCTTTATGAACTTTGAGGGTTGTATTGATGAATATAATTCTGTAACTACATACGTCTTACAACCGCGAATAATATTTTAATCAACATACAACCTAGCACTGGCCTGCAAATTGCAAAAAACGTAAGAACATTTGAATTTCGCGAGCTACCCTGAAGCATTTAACCTGAAGAACGTTTCATTATACGGACCTTATTACTGCTGTTCCAGCATTATGGTAAAACAAACAATATGTTCGTCTGGAGGTCGAAAACATTGCGACCCAGAATATTTATTCCTCAAGCTGTGCATAAAGTCGCTCAATAGTACTTAGTAGGCAGACGGCGTAGTTAGAGCGAATCAGAATTAGACACCAAGGCCACCAAGCGAAGTGATATCATTTATATGGCGTGTCTGTCCCTGAACTCGGCAAATGACGCACGTGGATTCAAATATCACCCTGACCTTAGTCGTAAAAATAATCTTTGTAATGCCAGCTAATGGAAATACTTTCCACCCCAACACACATCAAGGGTCACTTACAAAACCAATTTGTCTTGTGGACTAATATGGCTCGGGCTGTTTTTTAGGAATTTAATTAGAAAATTGAAAGCTAAGTTGAAGTGCCTTTAGATTAGTTAGAAAACTTATTGTGGAAAGAAATGTGTTGAATTCGACAAATAAAAAAACCAGCCAAGTGCGAGTCGGACTCGCGCACGAAGGGCTCCGTACCATTATCTTATACAACATTAGACAAAATGGCAAAAAAATCTCATTTGATGTATGGCAAGTTGGCAACACACAGCACTTCCATACAGCACTGAATTTACTAAAAAAGACGAAAAGATATAGTTTGCCCTCAAAAAAGTACAAAACATGCTTTCACAGCCAGGTTTTATATGTACCTCGGACCGCTACTATGTAACAGGCTTAATGAAAAAGTAAACATCTACTCCTTAAATCACAATAACTGCAAGAAAATCCCTTCAATCTATGTCCTATGAAGATACTGAGAAGTTATTACTTGTGCTAAAGTAAATATTGTTCATACTATTGTTAATTGTTATTTTTTTTAATTAGTTAGCTAAGTTAAGATAGTATAATTTTTATATACCTTTTTACACTGGTACCAATAATATTAATATGTATGTGATTATTTAAACAATTTATTAATGTTACCTCAAATCGCCTGAAACACACGATTACCTAGTTCAGGCTCACAGCTTGGGTGAACTTAACATAGATTTAAGAAAAACTGTAAACCTTTACCTCATATATTTTTTAATAAATTTATTATTATTATATTATTATGGGAGCCCCACTTAAATATTTATTTTATTTTAATTTAAGTAACTATTTATTTTTAAAGTGATTATACAACTAAATATTTACACCTATAAATATTTACCATTTGCCGTTATTAATATCGAGCAAAAAATCACGTTTGTTGTATGGGAGCCCCCTTTAAATATTTTATTCTGTTTTTAGTATTTGTTGTTATAGCGGCAACCGAAATACACGATGATGTTGTATCACGGTTCACGAGATACAGCCTGGTGACAGATAGACGGACAGACGAACAGTAGAGTCTTAAGAATAGGGTCCCATTTGGGTACGGAACTCTAAAAGCGGCTAAGTCCGAGTCGAATTCGCGCATGAAGGGTTTCGTAGATACCATCGTAGTAAGGGGATCCTTTAATTTTTAATTAATCTTTATTTTTATTATTTGTTATTAAAGCGGCAACAAAAATAGGTGCGTCTCATAACATATAAAGTTATTTGGTATATTTTCATTTCAATAACGTTCACAAGATATAATAAACGTGAGTTATACCAACTATTGATATAATTTCTTTAGATACAACATTTAGGTATACCTATACCTACTCTAAAACTTATTTCTTATAACGTTATTGGATATATCATTAGATCTATCGTTTAAAACACTTATTATTGATATATCGTTTAATTAATTGAAAATCATTAGGCCTATAGTTTAAAACTTATAATATTAGAACATTTATTGAATCAAAAAGCGTGACAGAAACGAATCGCTGCAATACCGACTCCACGTAGTCTTGTCTGCCCTACCCCTAGTGTTATTTAAAATCGCGTATGCGCAGAGGGGCGAGGCGGCCCGCGAGCTGAGGAGCAGGTGGTTCTAACACTCGCCGCCGCTGCTTTCGCCGGCCAGCAAGCCGAAGCCGCGGTGGTGAGCGTGAACCACATCTGCGTCGATAAGCCCGCATGGGACCGCCGCGCCGGAGCCCCGCAGCACCGGAGCCGTGACAGAAACCATGCCTGCTGCATGGTTGCTTGCATGTTGCATGCTTGATTGCCTGCTGCTTGCATGTATGGTGTATGCTTGACGTTTGCATGCCTGCTGCCTAAATGGTGTATGCTTGTTTGTATGTTTTTACAGGGAAATAAAAACCACGCGTTTTATCATATTAGACTAAATAAGTTTTGTGTCTTTTGAGTGGTATATCAAACGATTTTATATTCAATGTAGGTTATGCTTAAATTAGTAACTTTAAAACTAAATTATATTAACCGATCGTTATATCGAATAAAATTATAGATTCAGTTGTTATTTCTTGTTAATATTAGAGATTCTGTAATTATATCATATTATATTACTTACCCAACAAAAATACTTCATCTGTGAAAATTTCAACTGTCTAGCTATCAGGGTTCCTGGGATACAGCCTGGTGACAGACGGACAGTGGTTTTAGTAATAGGTTCCTGTTTTTACCCTTTGGGTACGGAACCCTAAAACGAGAACATAAACCAAAAGATTGCTTCTGAGAAAATGCCAGAGATTCGCAAAAAAGTCCGGCCGTTTTACTTTTTTTACAGAAATCGTCCGCCGAACACACCGGGCAAAAGACAAGGCCGGCCAAAGCCCTCACGGTAACCTAAATCCTGCGTTGCGAGCCCTCCTGGTTGTTTTTGGTTTCAAAATATTAACATTTTCAAAATGAAAAACAATGTTAAAATATATTTTCGTATATTTATTATAGACACATGTCGATTTTGTTGTGCACAAACTAAACTTAATTTAGGCTTTTGCTATATTTTACGGGGAAAAGGATGGCTATAGCTATGAACTAAGTTAGAGATGTCAAACTAGTTTAAGCCTTGCGCTTCACCGTGTTTTTAGTCGACATGTTTTTACGTGCACCCTTCATTTGTATAGAAATATTAGTTCCAACTAAATTTGACAGCTCTAAAGTACGTCCGTCTCTTTCTCGTTTTATTAGAGAGAAAAAGATGCCAATAGTCTAAATTAAGTTTAATTTGTGCACAACAGAATCGACCCCAATGGTACATTTATTTTATTTAGCTTTAGCCTTCTTGCCTTTCTTCTTAGGCGGCGTACTTTTACTACCTTTATTGTTCTTAGAAGAATTGCCCTTTTTCCCGCGACCCTTCGTTTTCTCCTTGGCCTTTTGAGCGCGCAAGTCTTTCTTCATGCGAGGGTCGACCACCTTGTAATGTCCTTTAACTCCCTGAGGTCGTTTCATTCGTTTGGCGGTAGTATGTTTTTTAGCCACTACATAAGTTATTTTCTTTTTTCCATCTGTCTGTGCCTTTTTATACAACGTTTTGACTTGTTGGGCTTTTTCCCTCTCTGACATATCGGCATTCTCCATAACTGCTTCTACCTTCTTCTTGGCACGCTCCATCTTCTTTATCAAGCGCTTCTTCTTTCGCGCTTTGGCTTCTATCACTTTCTTAATCGGTCTGGCGTTGATTTCTTGTAACCTGTTCTTATATTCATCCGTGTATTTCTGCAAAAATAAATAGGTATGTTATGTTACAAATAGCTGGAATAAGAATAACAGTTACAATAGTAGCATTATCAATGAATCCAAAATTACCTCTGGTACAATGACTTCTTTCTTCATGTGTTTCTTTTCATCCTCCACAAACCAATCTGGTAAATTCTTATCATTGAAGGCGTAGCGGTTCCATCCATCATCTATAAGATCTCTTTTAAATTTCTGCGACGTAGCTATCATTGTTCCTAAAGCGAGGGTCTCGGCATCCATTTTAAGGCTTTTCTTTAGCCGTTTTAAGTCTATAAGAATTATAGGAATAAATGAAAAAAAGAAAAAACAATACAAACCACCAAAGTAAAGAGCAGAAAATCCAAAAAGTTTAAAGGCAGATTGGACACACGGAATTTATACATATTCCGAAATCATACCTGGATCTTGTGATACCACTTCAAAGTCATCTTTTTTACTGGTTTTAGCTCCAGCTTTGCCTGATGTAGGAGCCACATTGTCTTCTACATCATAATCACTATCTGAAGAATTGTCATCCGAGCTGTCATCATCCAGTTTTCTTTTTAAACCACCACTTTTCATGTCTTCAGTTATGCCATCTTCTGCGACTTTTTTGCCTTTTTCTTTGTAAGTTTCCACCAACTTGTCCAGGTCGACTCCTTCGTCGTCATCTTCATCAATGTCCTTAAAGCTGTCTTTCTGGAACCATAGCTCTGCCTTCATGGAGCGCCGCGAGACTGGATCAGTGTTATCCAAGTCAGTCAACAGTGGGTGGTTCTTGGGTGCAGCCTGTGATTTAACAACTTTACTATTCCGTAATGTGTTTAATTTTGTTACTTTGTCCACTTTTTTATTTTCAGTATCTGAATCTGAAAAAGCTGAAATAAAAACAGAATTTAATATAAAAAAGCAGTGATTGATAAAAATACTACCAAAACTATAAAAATAATCATTAAAACAGCAAATTAAAGTTTTTTTTACCCAAAGTCTCCTTTTCTTGCTCAGTATCAGAGCCAGATTCCAATTCAAGTTCACTGTCTGAATCTTTGTAGTAGAGGCCTGAAGAGTCCAGTTTAGAAGACTCTGTATCGTACTTAACATACTTTTGTTTTACTTTGAACTCATCATCAGAGTCGCTAGCTTCTGCCAATATATCTGGTTGCTGGTCTACCATACGCGCCAATTCCTAAAACATAAGTTAATATTAAATCATTTGATATTTAACATTCACATTTGTGCATTCTCGTGTGATAATAACATGAAAATATTTTAACTCTGATTTACTGATATATTTTATTTCTAATTTGTGACTACTTACTTCAGCATTCTTGATGTCTGATAATGAGAACATATCATTGCTCTCCAAAATAGGTCCTCCATCACCTTTTAGTACCATTTTAAGATTCATTTTCTCTGCCAGTTTCTGTCTCTGTTTATTTAGTTGTTTCCTCTTACGTTTCGATGTCCGCTTTTCTTCAGCCTACAGGAAATATTGCAAAAAATATTTGAAATGTTTACACTTTAGACTCAAGAATTGTGCGAAAATTCTTTGGTTATACCTAATAGAATTACGATTCATCATACCATATGCTAAGGAGCAGACCTAAAAAATCTGGGCCTTAATGATTAAAATATGAAATATCAGTAAAAAAGGAAAAAGTCGCCCTGTAAAGCCCAAAATAAACAAGTAGCGGACCAAAAGTGCATGTACCTGTAGTCCAGCAATCTCTGCATCAACATCATCTTCATCATCACCCTCCGTTGCTTCGACCTTGGATTCATCATCACTGCCTTCCACAGCATCTGTCTTGACCACCTGGAATATAAAATCCAGTGAGCTAAATAAGATTAAATAATCCGTTGCAATTGGACATGGGGAAAAATATTTTTCCCTCCCAATATAAAATATCAGCTTGTTGTTAGTTTATTTATTTAGTAGTTTTTAATAATAATGTATATAGTTAGTTTACTCTACATCTAAATAAATATTAAGCAAAGTTAAAACACAAAAGAATATAACAGCTCAATTTTATATGGTTTCCCATTAAGGGACAATAGTGTTATTTTTTACTTGTTATGTGAAGTCTATAATAACACCCTCTCCTCACAAGACCTCCATGGTGTTATCAATTTTCTTGTTTTGTTGTTTCATGTACTTTTTTCTTAGGCACTATCGGTTTATTATAACATCTCAAAAACAAGATAAGCACTAATTGAACAAAAGAACCTAAAATAATTTGTATAAGGGGGTCTAAATGGCCACTTTAGCAGAATCGTAAAAGAATCACGTTAAAAATTTAAAATTCGTAAAATGTACTTTAACATTGTGACCATAGAGTTAATTTTAAGAATTTAAAATTTGTAACATGATTCATATTATAATTCTGCTAAAGCGGTCATTTTAGGCCCACAGGCAGTCAAGAGTAAAATGAAAGTAATAATATATATACTTTTTTAATAATAGGGTCAATATTCCTAATGTTTCGAGAACGGAACAAAAAACTTGGAGTAATCTTATATTACCTGTGAGGCCTTAAATTCCTTCATTTGCTTGAACCAGCTAAGCAAAGCTTTCAGATCCTTTCTGCCAAGTACTTTAATATCCTTACAGCATTCCTTTATTTCTGCTGTGGTTTTAGGGTGTTCTTCAATGGATTTATCATCAAGCACAATCTGTAATCAAATATGTATTGTATAGCAGGCTGGTGTCTGCAACTCCACATCAAAGCGTGTATACTGCGTACAATAAAATATGTATTAAGCAGTTACACTGTTGGCTGCAATGTAAAATTCATTAAGAATCATGCAGAATTGTCAAAGCTAAATGATAAGATAATTAATATTATTATGTACCTCCGAGCAACCCTGTAGTAAGTCTATGGGGTCCTGGTCTTGAACCAGGAACTGTGAAAGCATTACTTTGTGGTGAGTTGTGTAATCATTTTCCAGATATCCCTCAGCCTTAGCTTTCTTTTGTTTTTCCGGGTGCAAAATATTTAAGTGTTGTTTCTTAACAATATCCAAATCCTCAAATACATGTTTGGGATCAAGAAATTTAGGATCAATAGTATCAGGTGCAATATAGCCCTGACAGACCACAAATATTTCTGATGATTCATTACGAGAGGCCTGTGGCTTTGTTGCATGGACTTTCTTGAAAAACTGCTTCAATACCCACAATAGTGCATGATAATCCTTAGATCTGAATACTTTGGTTACAAACCATCCTCCCTCTCTCAAGAAATTTGTGGCCAGCTTAAGGGCGCTGAGTGTCAAACAGGTTTGCTGGTATGCATCATGAATCCAGTTCAAACCAACATTAGGGGCACCATCATTGAGAACTACATCAGCTTTCCATGTTTTGATTTCTTTTTTAATTGATGATTTACATTTATCTGTTGTAATATCTTCAGTTAGACCGATACAACCAGGAACTGGTTTGATTGGAAACAAATCAACGCCAATGACGACACTCGATACAGGCATGTTCTGATGCGCAACCTGCATCCATCCACCGGGCGCGGCACATAGATCGATGCATACTCGTGACTTTTGTAAGAACCCAAATTTTCGATTCAATTGTATTAATTTGAAAGCAGCTCTGGAGCGATAACCTAAAATCACATGAAACGGTAGGTACAATTACGTATTTAATGCAACATGACCACACACTACTGTAATTTATTACATAGAAAAAAAAACATTACCTGTCTCCTTAGCAAGTTGATAATATTTATCTTTCCGTTGTTTTCCTACTTTTGTCTTCTTCCCCATTTTTTTAAATAGATCACATCAATAATTATTACCAAAATAACCACCACGTGTTTACAGCTGCAAATAATGCTTTTTTTAAGGTTATCAGGGAAGTAGGTAAGTAAATGTCAAATAAACGAGTTAATGTCAGAATTGACATTGACAATCTCAGCCATCGGCACTCGTCATGGTCTCGTCAGCTCTATGGATCGTATATTTCTCATCTTGCAACCTAGTTCACGTTCCGTTTGGTATTCTACTCTTTGTTTTCTACTCTTTTGAAGAGGAATGTGTCGTGTAGTCACATGATTGGTCATCTTTATTTTATTTTAATTTATAAAAACCAAAAATACAGCTCTCTCCCTACCTTAGTATTTTCTATAGCATGTCTACAACATTTCAACGTAACAGTCACGTTGAATAAAACTTAAAACATAGAATCAAGAATCATCTATTGCATGCGGGTGATGCTCCAGGGTAGCCCGCGAAATTCAAATTTTGGCCAGTGCTAAGTTGTATGTTGATTAAATTTTTATTTGTCTGTCTGTTTGTTTCGGCTAATCATCTTAATGCCTTGACCAATTTGGACGGGACTGTTACTGCCAAATGGCTTGTGTACTTAACCTGATGTATGTCTATGAACCACTAAGCAAAAGGAGTATGCACAGAGCAATGATATTCTAGTAAACAGATAATAATAATATGTTGTGAGCGCGTAATCGTGAAGACTCGAAAACGGCCCAATTGAATCGTATTGACTTTAGTCTGCAACACGCATGGCGACGAGCGATACGCTGCTACGAATTTAAATAAAAATTGTAAAAATGCCATCGTGCTTGTTCGTAAATAAAACACAAGGGATCTCATACCACAAATGTAACTACGCAATATACTTCGATTTTTTAATACTTTTCATTTGTTTTCTTTATTCTGATATTTGGAGGAAAAAGAAAGAGATGGGAAATACATTTTTGTCGTGAGTACAACAAGGACGCGTGCACTTCATTCAGATGTAGAACAACTGGAACAACACTCATCATCATCATCATCATTTCAGCCGAAAGACGTCCACTGCTGGACATAGGCCTCCCCCAATTGGGGGTTTTGCCATAATCGCCACGCTTGGCAGGCGGGTTGGCGATCGCAGTATGGTTGTTACAAAAGCACAGAGAACGCTGCTGCCCATTCTCTGGTAAGTCCCATAATCGCCTCTTACGACACCCACGGGAAGATATGGGATGGTGTTATTCTTTATGTCCGACACCATACAGAACCGGAACAACACTATCTGTCTCTTTTTTCTTTTGGTTTTATCGAGAACCATCATCACCATCATTTTTGTATCATTTTGACTTGTAGTGAAATGTAGAATGAATGAAAAGGTTTGCTGCCGCTGCTGCGCGGAACACTTGTAGCGGTGATTTTTTATGTGTTTCATATCTATAGAATATCATTGGCACAGAGCATATTATTTATTAGTAGATACTTTAAGATCGAAGCAGGACTAGCGAAAAAGTGTGTATACAAAGCTAAAGACTACGGATTCCAGATTACTACGTTATTCAGACTATCGAGAATATCCGTGTACCGAGTCTATTTACGAGAATACCGTACGATGACGTCAATAGATTCCGATTTTTTTACGTTGGCAATCGGTATTTCACAATAAAAAGTCACCATTCACCACCATTGTTTCGTATCGAAATCGAAGAGTTCGTGGTTTGTGACTGCGCATTCTAAAAATACCCATCAGTCTCTTTATAGAATCGTGCTACTCATTAGGATACTGAAGTAACTTTACGAAAGTTGTTGGATTTTACTACAAAGCAAATTACTTTCAATAATAAATTTCAGTCTCCCGTCATCATGACTCCAAATCTTCAAACATTCGTGAACAGTTTTCAAAATCGTCTGTAAGTATTGCTTTTGCCCTTGTTCCCATTTGTAATACTATTTTATAATACCTAAGCAGGTAATGATAACAACTCCTATGTAAAATAACATTAGAGCAAAGTTAATAAGAACTACTAAAATCATTCTAGAACATTGTAGTACAAGGAACATTTTACGACACAAATACATGTACATAATGTTTATTTACTGTGCGAGACTAACAATAACATGTTTTTTAAGTGACTACAAATAATGATAACATTCCATGTAGTACTTTTTCTGTTTGGTAATGAAACTGGTACATTTAATTTTATTTGTGATGTAATGAGTACTTGAACATAGATAACACCAAACTTAATTATGATGATAGTCATAGAATCATTACATTATTTCATTTGCATGATCTGTTGTTTTACAGAGAACCACCAGTTCGTCAGCATTTAAAAAATGTCTATGGAACCTTGATGATGACATGTGGCTCTGCTCTAGCTGGGGTCTACGTTGACATGTACACATGGTTCCAAGCTGGTATCCTGTCTGCAATTGTCGGGGCGGGTCTTATGCTTATGTTGATTGCCACTCCTGACACTGGCAAAAACACAAACCTACGTCTTGGATACCTCTTGGGTTTCGGCCTTACTTCAGGTATAAAAGCAGTTCATACTTTGATCATGTTTACCATTGAACCATGTTTTGTTGTTTATTCAATGTGTTTTAACTTTACCATGACAAGGAAGTTGTCCTCATTATTTTTACAACTTTATTTTAGGAATGAGCCTGGGACCACTGCTGGAGTATGTCAGCTTTGTTGATCCGTCCATCATAGTGACTGCTCTGTTGGGCAGTACATTGGTGTTTGTTTGCTTCTCTATTGCTGCAATGTTAGCTGAGCGCGGCAGCTGGTTGTTCCTGGGTGGAACCCTGATGACTCTGCTCACTTCTATGTCACTCATGACTCTTGCCAATATCTTCATGCAATCTCATTTCCTGAACCAAGTAAGTACATCAATCTAAATTGTATTCATACTGTAATTTAGCTACTGCCACTACTCTGATAAGTAGGCTTCTAGAATATTACTACAACATGTTAAAAGAATTCACTATTAAAATGACCTTGTAAAATAACAAGTCACAGTACAAAGTTCTGTTTTTCTTTTGGTTCAAACTAATGTTATGCATACATATTATTTGAGTTGATTTTTAGACATGAATATATTTTAATGTTTGCATGGAGCTCAGGGGAATTTTCCTTCTTTATGTAAACATGTCTTCCTTTCAGTGGGACAGTAACACAGTTGTAGAGAAATATCAATGCAAAATGATAGTTTAAGTGTGTAAGGTTCTTAACCATTCATAAAATTATATTACAGGTTCACCTATATCTTGGACTTATGCTGATGTGTGGCTTTGTACTATTTGACACACAACTCATCATCGAGAAACGCAGAATGGGCAGCAAGGACTTCGTGCAACATGCTCTAGAGTTATTCATTGACTTCATTGGAATGTTCAGGAGACTGCTCATTATTTTGTCACAGAAGGTATGGTTCTAATTGCATTCTGTAGCCTAATGGCAAAAACAGAACCTAATTTTATCATATTATATGCCTGTCTGTCTCCCCTATTGTACACAGCAATTTTTACTCTGATGCTTTTGGCACAATGAAAATTCGAGAGGTGTATTTTGTGCACTGCTAGCAATGGTAAATTAATTTGGGGTGGCCCTATACATGTCACACCAGGGATGGATAAGTTATGAGGTACCATTGGCCTGCAGTTAAAAAGATGATGTTTCTAAACTTTTTTAATTAAATTCAATAATTTTTTAGAACTATTTTAGAGTTTGATTAAATTAATACCCTTCACTGTGTGTGGCTGACACACACCTGGCCTGTTTTTTTCAAAGAGGTCTGTGTATTTTCAAAATAAAAATAATATACAGTAGTTTGTCATCCAAACTAAACATGTATGCGGAATTTCTGCTCAATCGGAAACCAGGAAGTGGGTTTTAACTTGATAAGATTTTATTTCTTAGTTAGTTATGTGAAGCTAATAAGTGTGTTAAAATGTTTTAGTAATTAAAATTAAATATTGTAACACTATTTTCAGGAAGAACAGAATCGCCGCAACCGTAAACGTGAATAAACAACATGACGTCGCAAATTCATTATTTACGCAAGACTTAACTATGTTACGATACAATGACGTAGGTACATACGTACATGCCAGTTGCTAAAATGACTCATCTTTCAACTGATGCAACTAGGAAGTTAAGTTTCGCGAAGGCAAGGACATCTCCTAATTTTGGGGAGAATCCTTCCTCAAATATATTGTTTTATTTACTATTTTGTTAATATGATATTTAAGAAATTTACAAGTTTATTAAAGGATTAAAATACATTGGAACCGATTGGATGTACGAGTTTAATTTTCCTGCTTTCGCCAGACTTGTCCTTTTTTTTGCCGTGATCATACGGTCACACGTACGGTCATACGTAATTCTGTGGTGTCGCCTGCTGTCCCTGGTGTGTGCTGGCCGTGGGTCTACAGCGGGCACTACCCTAGCAGTTGGCTTTCACAAACTGTCGGCTGCTCTAAGCCCTTACCTCTTCCTGGTGATAACGGATGCTCTTACGTCGGACATCCAGGAAGAGGCTCCCTGGTGTATGCTGTTTGCTGACGATATTGTACTAGTTTGCCGAGAGATCCAGAGTAGAAGAGAATGTTGTCCTGAAATTAAGTAGAACCAAAATGGAATAATTGTTTCTTGATTTCGGTGGTCTCTCCAGTCCTGTGCCTCTATAGCCCTTGCCCGAACGCCCACACCGATTTGCTCCGATTTTCGGTACCTACCTCGGGTTTGTGTCCAAGGTGTGGCTGACTCTGGCAGAGCCACCAACAGGGATTTTAATTTTGATAACACAAAAATTTAGTCGCTATTTAGTCGAAATTAGTCGCCAAATATCAGATTTGGTCGGTCACTGGTTCAAAAGATATAAGGGCTTATTGTTAGCCCTGCTGGAGTCAGCCTACCCCAGCAGAGCCACATTAATAACTCAAAAACTAGGGCACCTAGCGAAGATCTGTTTTCTCCCATATTTACTCGCTAATTAGTCGAAATTAGTCGCCAAATATCAGAACTGGTCGGTCACTGGTTCAAAAGATATAAGGGCTTATTGTTGGCCCTGCTGGAGACAGCCTACCCCAGCAGAGCCACATTAATAACTCAAAAACTAGGGCACCTAGCGAAGATCTGTTTTCTCCCATATTTACTCGCTAATTAGTCGAAATTAGTCGCCAAATATCAGAACTGGTCGGTCACTGGTTCAAAAGATATAAGGGCTTATTGTTGGCCCTGCTGGAGACAGCCTACCCCAGCAGAGCCACATTAATAACTCAAAAACTAGGGCACCTAGCGAAGATCTGTTTTCTCCCATATTTACTCGCTAATTAGTCGAAATTAGTCGCCAAGTTACAGATTCAGTCGGTGTGTCATTAAAAAGATATTAAAGAATTCAATTTCCCCATACAGTGGTACAACCAAGTACAAAATACTTAAAGTAGTTTTTAGACAGGTGTATCTATACGACGTCTGGAGGAATTCTATAACTTCAACCCACCAAAGGAAAGCAGTATTCATTACCTAAAAACAAGATCTACAATAAATATATGTAATTATTTAGGTATCAAACAAAATGTGTGCATTTAGTCGCTGGCAGATAGATCGCTGCGCTCCGTTACATTTACACGATAAGTAAGAAAGAGATAGATGCGCGTGTACAGACGAGCTACTTATAACGAGTTGCCCGTGACGTACCTAAGTTAAAGTCGGCCAGTTTAAAGTGGAACTTAAAGAATAGTTAGGAACTCGAATGTTGTTATCTTTAGGTACCTATTCCGCAAATACAAAAACGGGGAACAGAGCGAGCACCGGCGCGTCGTCGGCGGTGTTCGCGGCGCTAAAAGTATTAAAAAAAAAATAGGTAAATTAACAAACTTGCTCTAAACTCTAAAGATTTTTTTCTTTAGTCATCCACCGGCAGTACAGCGAGAAGGTTTGTTTGTGTAAAATATTAAAAGAACAATTACGAATACGGGCTTTTAAGTGCATTGGACATGTCACATGGTGGTGGACAATTTGAGAGTGTTTTGAAAAGAGGACGCCTTATGAGTGAAGATTAATATTATTATGTAAGTTACCTTGATTTTTCACGTCATTAGCGTGTTTGTGTGTGTGTCCTAAGATACCAATACTGATGCGCTACCTACCAATGTAGTCCGTCGATGTCCATATTATTTGGCTACAATTAGGATAGTTAATTTAAAAAAAAACACTACCTACCTAAGTGCTTCAGTGCATACATTATGATTGTAACTCTCAGATCAAAGAATTTTGATCTGAGTTGTAACTTATCTAATTTTCTACCTATAATTGGGGTGTCTACGGGTGTGAATTTAGTAGGTACCTACCTCATTAGTCGGTATCTATTGAATTTAGATTACCTATATCTGAAATTCAATAGATTTGTACCTATGTAGTGAAATAAACGTAGGTACATAACATATCATCACGCCTGTAATCCCCAAAGGGTTAGGCAGAGGTATACCTAAGGCTCGGCGCAAACGGGCCACCAACCACAGCCACCGGTGGCTGTCGCACGCTATCGCGAATCTCCGACACTGCTGTAGCAAGTGGCCGCTACCGGCCACACGTGTGCGGCGAGTTTCAACAAAATGTATAAAAAAGCGTGTTAACTGCTTGTCGCTGGCCACCGGTGGCTGTGGTTGGTGGCCCGTTTTGCGCCAAGCTCAAAGGTATACTTAGCTGCACCGCAGACTTAGCTGCACCGCAGTTGCCGCATTCTAATTTTTCTATGCAATCTCGCACATAGACATAGACACAGTTTGCACACAGACACAGATTGCATTTTCTGTTAGTACAATAATTTTAAGGTAACTAATATATAATTTTATATTTCGACAATGAAGTTTTATTATTCTAACCTAAATTAAGATAAAATAAAAACTCAACCCATCCATACAAACTCTACAGCCTACCACGACACAATACACACACACCCACAACGCAACACTGACAATCACCTCAAAATACACACATCAAACCAACTTTTTGGAAATTCATTTTTATAATTTGATTTAGATTTATATATTATTTCCGGCATTTAGATACAGTTCAATTTGTTGTATTTATAAGGAACAATAAATAAACTTACCTATTAAACCTTAATTAGAGCCATTAATGCTCATATTAGGTATAGTAAGTATTTACATCTTTGATATAGGTATGTATTTTTTTGTAATATATTTCAAGCAATGGGTTGATACTTACCTACATACTTACAATACGTTTTCAACGTTTAAGTATTACATTTTACTAAAGATAGGTACGATAATTTTAACGTATTTATTATTCTTAAGTAAATTAGAGCTCAACATTGTAAATTAGTAAAACAGTTGCATGCGACTGTACATCTTGACACTAAATAGACCAAGAGCAAAGTTTAATGGTTTCAAAGAAATTTAAGCCTCTCTAACTTAATAATTAAAAACATTTAACATGTATTTAATAGAGAATTTATCTCTCTCGGTCATTTCTAAGGACTTTAGACCGATAAAACTAGAAGTATATTACACATATTAATAGAAATATTTTTTCTTGGCAATTTTTCGTGAACTCTTCGATCTAGCTCTTGGACTATACCTTAATAATTGAACTCATTATATCTTCTGAACTAGGACCCGATTAATTCTGTAACTTGGCGACTAATTTCGACTAATTAGCGAGTAAATATGGGAGAAAACAGATCTTCGCTAGGTGCCCTAGTTTTTGAGTTATTAATGTGGCTCTGCTGGGGTAGGCTGACTCCAGCAGGGCCAACAATAAGCCCTTATATCTTTTGAACCAGTGACCGACCAGTTCTGATATTTGGCGACTAATTTCGACTAATTAGCGAGTAAATATGGGAGAAAACAGATCTTCGCTAGGTGCCCTAGTTTTTGAGTTATTAATGTGGCTCTGCTGGGGTAGGCTGACTCCAGCAGGGCCAACAATAAGCCCTTATATCTTTTGAACCAGTGACCGACCAAATCTGATATTTGGCGACTAATTTCGACTAAATAGCGACTAAATTTTTGTGTTATCAAAATTAAAATCCCTGTTGGTGGCTCTGCCAGAGTCAGCCACACGTGTCCAAGGGGATGGCGAAGTAGACCGGGACGTAATGCACCGGTGCATTACGTCCCGATAACTCTAGATGGATGAAATGGCGACAGGTCACCGAAACAACTGGCAGCTCACGGATGCCCCTCGGCCCTCGAGTTAAAGGGGAAAATATACAAGTCCGTGAGTCGTACCTACTGTAATAAATAAATAAAATAAATATCGCTGGACATGAACACACAGCGCCACACTAAGCAACGAGGCTTGTCAGCTTGTGTCGTGGACACCAGCTATTTGATATACTACATAGATACTTTTTGTTTGTAGTCAGTGGCCCAAGTCTGACAACTAGTCTTACCAAGGGGTATCGTATTACCCATTACTAATGGGTTGTGGAGATCAGAGATAGGCAGTCGCTTCATGTAAAATACTGGTATTCAGCTGCATCCTGTTAGACTGGAAGCCGACCCCAATAAAAACTTGGGAAAAGGCTAGGCAGATGAAGATACATTTATATACCTATCCATGAATCGGAAACAAATGTTCATGCTCATCACACAAACATTTGCTACAACCGGGATTCGGGGACCTTATGAACGTAAGGCAGCCTCACCATTCGGGTCGTCTAAAACTGAACGCCTAAACTGTATGGATCGGAATGATGGGCAGTAAAGAAGACGGATGAAAAGAAAAGAAATGAACATATTTTATGAGGAAGTTTAATGGGCAGGAAGATGATGATGTACAGACCATCTTAAACAACTTTTTGTATGGGATCATCTTTTTATATGGGACAGCTGATATTTGTTCGCGATTACGATAATGGATCAAGTTGTTTAGTTTGATGGTCTGTAACTCTGTACCTACCACACATTTCTGTGTGCATAACCCTAGCAAAATGTTGTGCATTTGAGAGATGAGACCATAAAAAATAATTAGTGTATCATGAGGAGCAATTTGTTTAATAGTAGCAAAATTTGTGTGAATTGTAGTTTTAAAGTTATTTGAAAAAAACACATTTTGCTGGAGTAACGTTATGAAACGTTATCCTGGCAAAATCGATTTTCAAAAATTCGTTCAGCCCGTAACCAAATACATGATTTGATAGCTTTTGTTGCATAGTAAATGTTATTATATAGCAAAATTTGTGTGTGGTATGGTTCTTGAGTTATTTAAGATTTTGCTGCGGTAACGTTTTGGGATTTCCCAGATCTCGAAAACGGCTCAACGCAGAAGATTGACAAAAATACCAATAAGAGACCTTAATTTGTTTAAATTAGTTTAAACATTAGTTTTTGATTTGGTTGTCGTAAACCAATGGAATTAAATGGTTTCAAAAATCAGATAAAAACGGATTTGCAAGTAAACCAAACCACTTATAACCAAATAAACAGCTGTCAAAAATATCCATGGTAGACACTTATCACGTCAAGTAAAATAGATTATTTAACTTTAGACGATATGAAGATAAAAACAAAATTGATTAATTTAGACTGGTCGTACTTTAGCGATGAAATACGCAGTTCCCAAAACATTAAGAAACGTGGCATACTCAGTCAAGTCAGCTCGGTCTTACCTAGAGGACGGACGTGCCTCTCGCGATCGCGTGTTCTAGATAGCAAAGTGCATACGCATCACAACAGTGTGGCCGATCCGTGCGTCATCAGTTCGCTCGGAGTGGTCGCGATGACCCAGATACTGTTTGTGCGAAACATGCCTGATCATCATATCATTTGTTAAGGCGAAGACATCTTTCACCGACATGGCTTCGCAAACGCAGACAATAAAATTAACTACCAATTTGGAACATGAGCTGTTTAAGTACTACAGCGAAGAAAAGGCAAAACGACAGGAATTACAATGTCAAGTAACGGAGCTAAAAACCGAAATGGAAAACCTACGGGAAATTTTGAAACACCAAAGTGATCAAGAGAAAAATAAGGCCACTGAAAAGGCTAACCAAGAAAGTTCACCCAAACCTATCGAATATGAGACGGATGAGGAGGAACTAGCCAGAGAAACGGAGTGGATTAGGATAGAAAATAAAAGAAAAAAACGGAAACTGAACCGTACGCTGACTCCCCCCTCCCAAAACAATGCTAATAAGGAACAAGGGAACATAAATCCCAAAAAAACACCAAAGCCACCCCCAATAAATGTGCAGGGTGTTAAAGATTACCAGTCATTCTATGACTCAATAGCCAGTACTCAGGGCGACACGTTCACCATAAACATGATGAACGGGGATAGCGTCAAAGTAAATGCAACCAATGAAGATGCCTACAGGGAGATTACGAAGCTACTAACTTCAAATAATTTACTCTGGCACACGTATGAGAACAAACAAACCAGACCAATACGAGTGATGGCCAAAAAGCTGCATCATACATGCCAGCCAGAAATAATTGTAGAGTACCTGAAAAACAAGGGCTACAAAATTGAAAATGCTGTAAGTAAATTGAGTTGGAAGAAAAAAGAACCACTCAACATGTTTATGTTGACATTTGAAAAAGATGAAGATATAAACAAAGTTCATGGAATCACCAATATTCTAGGGTGCAAAGTTGAAATCCACCCACTTAGAGCATCTAAGCTAGTTCCTCAGTGCAAAAGATGCCAGGCCTATGGACACACCCAGAAGTACTGTTCGAAAGAACCAAGGTGCGTCAAGTGCACGGGCAAACACCTCACAAGAGACTGCGTGAAACCAGCACAAGATAAACCAAAATGTGTCCACTGTGGTGAGCCACATCCAGCCAACTATAGAGGGTGTATAGTAGCAAAAGAGATGCAGGTATTAAAAAGTAAATACACTAAAAAGCAAACTGCATCCCCAACCAAATAAGCATACCGAACCATCAGCTACCAAAGAAGCTCATGAAAAGAAGGGAATGACCCACCAACCACCCAAGCCGTCCTCGTACTCTCAAGTAGTCAAAAACAATAAGGAGACAAGTTCGGAATCAAAGCTCGACCAAATTTTAAGTCTATGGTCAACATTTGATGAACGGCTTAAAAAACTAGAAATGAGTGCCAAAAAGGCTCCTACTCATCTGCGAAAATGATTAATAACCTCAAGATCATGGCTTGGAATGCTAATGGACTGCTGCAACACCAACATGAGTTACAAGTAGTCCTAGATACAGAAAACATAGACATATGTTTAATTTCAGAATCACACTTTACACGACAATCATTTGTAAAATTTCAAGGCTACAAGATATATCATGCCCTGCATCCTGATAACGCCGCGAGGGGAGGCAGCGCCGTCATAATTAGAGAAAACATACATCATTATGAACAGACCAAATGTGAAGATCAGGAAATGCAAGTGATCGGTGTAACTATTAAAATGAAAAGATACGACTCGGTTACTATAGCAGCTATATACATCCCCCCAAAATACGCACTAAAAAAAGAGCAATACAAGACAATCTTAGCTCTACTTGGAAATAGATTTATATTAGGTGGAGACTTTAATGCCAAGAATACTTATTGGGGCTCCAGACTAACTACAACAAAAGGCAGAGAGCTATTAAGTGCCATACAAGAAACCAAATCAGAGGTTCTATCAACTGGAAAACCGACATATTGGCCAACAGACTTAAGAAAAATTCCAGACTTAATTGACTTTTTTATATATAAAGGGCTATCCCCTGACTTTATAAGTGCCGAAGACGGATTTAATATGAACTCTGATCACTCACCCATAATCTTATACACTAGTGAACATGTCAAACAGAGAGAAGGCAATCCGTTTCTCGTGAACAAGTTCACAGACTGGGAATCCTTTAAAATAGACTTACAAAATAAAATAGACTTAAATGTATTTATAAATGATAATCACCAACTTAATTTAGAATTACGCAAATTTATTGTAGATGTCCAACAAACTGCATGGGCTAATACACCCGAGAAAAAAAGAACTGTTAAGGTTAATACTTATCCAAAAGAAATAACAGATCTGATCAGAGAAAAGAGAACCTTGAGAAAAAAGTGGCAGCGAAACAGGTTTCCCCAAGATAAGACACTGTTAAATAGAATAACTAAACAAATTAGGAAGGCAATCAAGAAAGTTCGGGACGAAAATTTAACTATGCATCTTCTTCAACTGACTAATGATCGATCGACTGATTATTCACTATGGAAAGCCACAAGGAACCAAAAACAACCTATTGCTCACATACCGCCAATAAAAGAACTAAATGGACAATGGGCAATAAGTAACGAACAAAAAGCATCAAGGTTTGCCCAACACTTAGAGGACACTTTTACACAAACCGAGAGCGCTGACCAAGATCTTCACTGGGAACAACTACAACAAGTAGACCAAGAGATAAAACTAGTAACACCAAAAGAAGTATCTAAAGAAATCAGAGATCACATCAGCCCGAAAAAATCCCCTGGTTATGACCTTATCACAGGGGAAATCCTAAAGAATTTGCCAAGAAAAGCCCTGGTAAAACTTACTAAGATACTCAATGCTTCTTTTAGACTAAAGCATGTTCCAGACCTATGGAAGGTTGCAGAAGTGATCATGATCCCCAAATCGGGGAAACCACCTCAAGATGCATCATCATACAGGCCTATATCCTTGCTGCCAGTGATGTCAAAGCTTTTTGAAAAACTACTTTTAAAACGACTGAAACCTATTATAGAAAATAGTAACATTATACCAGACTATCAATTTGGATTCAGAGAAAAACATTCAACAATAGATCAGGTGCATAGAATTACAACAGTAATTGAAGAAGCTCTTGAAGATAGAAAAGTATGTACTACTGTATTTTTAGATGTAGCCCAGGCTTTTGACAAAGTTTGGCACAAGGGATTGATTTATAAACTAAGAACTATGTTGCCAAAACAGTTCGCAGATATATTAGAATCATATATAACTGGTAGAGTCTTTAGAGTAAGGCAAGAAAATGCCTATTCTAAACTAAAAGAAATAAAAGCTGGTGTACCACAAGGAAGTGTTCTAGGCCCGGTCCTGTACCTATTGTACACATGTGATATACCAGAACTAGAAAATGCAACTATTGCTACTTTTGCTGATGATACCGCAATAATGTCCACAGCATCTAGTCACAAGGAAGCTGTGGTGAAAGTACAAGCAGCGATAAATCAATTCTATGATTGGACTAAAAAGTGGAAGATCAAGTTGAATGAAACAAAATCCATTCACATTGACTTCACTAACAAGAAACCAGAACACAACCCAGTGTACATAAACAACAAAATTGTACCGTACGAAAACACTGCCAAATATCTTGGTATGACCTTAGACGCAAAGCTTCGCTGGAAAGCCCATGTCAAAAAGAAACGAGAAGAATTAGAAATTCGTTACAGAAGCATGAACTGGCTACTAGGAAGGCATTCCGCGTTGTCAGTTCCTAACAAAATCCTGCTCTACAAATCAGTCCTTATGCCAGTATGGACCTATGGTATACAACTATGGGGTTGCACCAAAGAAAGCAATATAGAAATTATACAAAAGTTCCAGAATAAAGTACTCAAGAACATCGTGAATGCGCCTTGGTATATAAGAATTGACGACATCCATCGGGACCTGAATATAGAGTTCGTAAACAGTATAATCCAAAAATATGCAGAAGCTCATGAACATCGGCTTCATCATCATGTTAATGTCGAGGCCATCCAGCTCCTCGATAACACGGACATAGTGAGAAGGCTCAAAAGGACTAAACCTTTTGAGTTAGTGTAGTGTAATATAATTGTGACTTTACCGTGAGTGTAATATAGTACCTAGCTATTTAAATGGACACAAGAACAAAGTGACTTCGCCTTAATAGACGCTAAGTAAACGCAATGGACGTGCTCTTAGATATAATTATACTTTTAGCAAATTAAGTTAGATTAAAATTGCTTATTAGCCTTATTAGGCTAGATTGTAATAAATACAAATTAAAAAAAAAAAAAAAAAAAAATATCGTATAAAGTTACATAATCTATTTTACTTGACGTGATAAGTGTCTACCATGGGTATTTTTGACAGCTGTTTATTTGGTTATAAGTGTTTTGGTTTACTTGCAAATCCATTTTTATCTGATTTTTGAAACCATTTAATTCCATTGGTTTACGACAACCAAATCAAAAACTAATGTTTAAACTAATTTAAACAAATTAAGGTCTCTTATTGGTATTTTTGTCAATCTTCTGCGTTGAGCCGTTTTCGAGATCTGGGAAATCCCAAAACGTTACCGCAGCAAAATCTTAAATAACTCAAGAACCATACCACACACAAATTTTGCTATTTACAAACATTTACTATGCAACAAAAGCTATCTAATCATGTATTTGGTTACTGGCTGAACGAATTTTTGAAAATCGATTTTGCCAGGATAACGTTTCTTAACGTTACTCCAGCAAAATGTGTTTTTCTCAAATAACTTTAAAACTACAATTCACACAAATTTTGCTACTATTAAACAAATTGCTCCTCATGATACACTAATTATTTTTTGTGGTCTCATCTCTCAAATGCACAACATTTTGCTAGGGTTATGCACACCACATTTCTGACGCATGCTGTAGGTGTTGATGAATAAAAAATCGTATTTCATAATAAAAATTTAATTCTGATGTGAACTTGACACGTTACTTGCTACCAATACAAAAAGTGTTATATTAAAAATTTGAAGTGAGGCTAAACGTCAGTCGCAGCTTAATTTAATTTCTAACATGTCATCATCATCATCAGCCTCTTAATGTTCCCACTGCTGGGACACAAGTCTCGTCTCTATGAGCGGGAATGGGCTATATAATCCACCACGTGGACGGTGGACCCCGTGTGGATTGGTAGATGTCACATGTCTTCGAATTTTTTGGTTCTAGGACATGCCGGTTTCCTCACGATGTTTTCCTTCACCGTTTTGAGAGCAGTGATGATGAAATAAATTGGGTCCCCTGTCTGGGTTCGAACCCACGACTTACTGTTCGTAAGTCAGGGCCGCCACCACTGGGCCACCACTGCTCCCGCTGCTGCTGCTATAACATGTATTTCATACAAAAAAAGACATAATATATATTATTGTATAATCATAGGCAGTCACATATAGTAGGTATTATCATCTTTACATCGAATGTAAGTAGGTAGATAGTAATTATCTAGGGTATATCTATTCATACACGAAATCTCTTAAGGGGTCATTATACTCATCATTATGAACAACAACTTTTACTATGGGACCAAACGCTGAAACGCGAAAAAAAAATCAGTTGTTCCTCACCAATAATATGTTCGCATAACTCGTCAAAATGTACGGAATAGCTGATTTTTTTTTCGCGATTTAGGGTTTGGTCCCATTATAAAAGTTGTTCATAATGATGAGAGCAATGACCCCTTAAGAGATTTCGCGTATGAATAGATAGATCACTGCGTTCATAACTCTCAAAGCAGTTATTTTCGTTAAATTAAAATTGCTGAAGGCAAAAACAAAACGCTGGAAAAAAAAAACGGTATGGCAGCGTTAGTTCCGTCCACGCGTTTTATAACATCTCTAAGTAAGTAGTACAGTCTATTGCAATAGCGACTGCGTAAAAAAAGACATGACAGATGTTTAGTAGAGGATGCCAGGAGTCAGCGCGACAGCAGCAGTCGCATTGCCCGAACGTAACAACCGCACAAGCTCAATGGAAAACTAGATTTCGATTACCGAAAATTACAAAAGTACCATGACATGTTTTAACCCAGACATTTCCTAAAATGTCAAAGGCTGTCCAAACCCAACCACAAAATATAGAATCAAAAGTGAATGGGTGTTCCACCATTGCTTAAGTGCTAATGGTGTTGGGTAATTTTACAAATGGTGTTACTTATGGCACCTAAGTAAATAATGTGTTATCTATTACTATTTTCATCATGGGGATGTATCTTGTTTTTATCATAGAGAAACATTT
This sequence comes from Xestia xanthographa, assembly GCA_905147715.2. Classification (NCBI taxonomy): domain Eukaryota; kingdom Metazoa; phylum Arthropoda; class Insecta; order Lepidoptera; family Noctuidae; genus Xestia; species Xestia xanthographa. Next base: position 16,130,812 of record LR990647.1, on the reverse strand, counting down.
TCCTGGCTTTACCAAGTTCATTATTAATTAATATGCTAACAAAATTTATAACGTTAGCTTCTCCAACTCCATTCTGAATATCTGCAGTACGTGCAACATCTAATTTACTTGCCATTGATCCACTATCAATATTTTCATGAGTTTGAGTTGTCTCTTTCGATTTTTTAACAGTATACAATTCTTGTGATATTCTCCACTTACAACATTTACAATTTTTCCAATATTTATGCGGGGGAGCTTCTGAGTCCCAACTTCGTACAACATATTCGTATGTTGTAACTCCTAGCAAAGATATATAAATGTGAAAACAGCACAAATGTAATAAGGCACATCCTATTGCTGACGCCGTTGTGCAAAATAAAACTAAAAATATTAAGAAAGCTATAGAACTCCTACAAAAATTTGATGTAGCTGGCGTCGTGTCTATTGTACTACAATTAATAAAGTGTTGTGCTTCGGTACTTAAATATTTAGGATTTGTAAAAAATATCACAATGTCTGCTGCACACAACGATGACGTAAACATAGATATCATGAGCGCTGTAGTGACGCATGCAATAAACGCCACGTAGTTCCTCCCGCCGATGCAGTTGTTGAGCCACTTGCAGTGGTGATCAAAGTGGTCCACACATTTGTTGCATAAACTACAATGTTTCGTTCTTCTGCTGCTCGTATGTATGTTGCACAGATGACATCTTCCATTTTCAATAACATGGGCGTGAATTTCTCGATCAAATTCAGGAACGTTATACACTTCCCGTTTTCTCAATTCAGTTTCGCTGGGATCCAATAACGACGCAGTAAGATGCGAAGATACGTGGCACACATACAATAAAATGAAGATCAATAAAGCTATTGTCCTCAATTCCTCAAATTGTATTTTAATCAGAATAAAAAAATTCAACGATCCAGTTGTAATGAAAACGAACCAGCCAATAATTTGTTGATAGTTCAGCGGTAATTGAAGTCCGTGCAATCGTCTTTGTGGTCTCGGCGATTGATGTGAGGCACAGCACTTGTCCATCGGTATTTTTAATAATCATTGATTTCCGCACTTACTTTAATATTTATTTATTGTCACGTTATTCGTCAGATATCTATTCCACTCAATACCAAAAGATTTTTATATAGATGTACCTACCTACAGTGAAGTCGAAGCTAACTAGTGTAACATTTTGTATTATGTACAATATAAGACAACAATAACAAGGCTTGGCATTAACCTCGTGTTGTTACTTCATTGTTGGCCAAGCCCGTATTATGCGCGCGCATATATTCAGCTTCAGTAACAATTCCGCCTTCATTTTTAATGATTTTTCTAATTCCTAGGATGACTTCACCTTTGGAGTTAACCTAATTAACATGACTCAATAAATTGCTGTCTGCTTATTTGATATTGAAATTAAACTCACAGTTAAACAGATTGTGTGTATGTATGTATTTCATACAGTGTGTATGGCAAGTTTCTATGGTAACAAACGTAGCGAAATAAATTTATTAGGATAGGTATATGCCCTAGCAAGGCATCATGATAGGAAACTGTGGCCGATTAAATTAAAATTTAATTTAAATATTGGTCTACATTATGGACTAATTAGTAAACAATGTATGTTGTATGAAACATAATTAAGTATATTATTTTAGTACCTGAGCTAATCCTACACTTACATAATTATAAAATAAAACCGGCCAAGAGCGTGTCGGGCCACGCTCAGTGTAGGGTTCCGTAGTTTCCCGTCCGTCACAATAAGTGTTCCCATTAAGTAAAAATGCTTGCATATACTACAAACTTAGTCCAGAAATTATTTTGTACAACTTTTTGTCTTTTTTGTACAAAAACTGTTGTTTCCATCAAGTTCAAAATTATTTTCCTAGAAAGTCCTTATAAAGTTCTACTTTTCAGATTTTCTAAACTTATGGTTCAAAAGTTAAAGGGGGGGGGGACACATTGTTTTTTACTTTTGGAGCGATTATTTCCGAAATTTTTGACATTATCAAAAAATGATTTTAGGAAACCCCTATTCATTTTTAAATACCTTTACAACAATATATCACACGTTAGGGTAGAAATTAAAAAAAAAAATCACTTCCCACTTTACATATAGGGGGGCTACCCTAATAAAACATTTTTTTCCAATTTTTATTTTACCACTTTGTTGTTGTCGGCGTGATTGATATACATATTGGTACCAAATTTCAGCTTTCTAGTGCTAACGGTCACAGAGATTAAGCGAGGACGGACAGACGGACGAACGGACGGACAGACATGGCGAAACTATAAGGGTTCCTAGTTGACTACGGAACCCTAAAAAAGAACAAAGCCATTTCATTTTAAAATTACAAAATCATGGTGACTTAACAATGTACATAATATTTAATAATCAATATTTACATAATTATAGTACCTACATGGATTGATGATAGTATGCCCTTTACAAATTATTTAGTCGCAATTTGTGCTTTATTCTCGACGTTTGAAAACTTTCTAGCCATTTCACGCCTAGTATGTACAAGAATCCCATGGCCTTTACAGTCCAAGTCCTCTCCATAGCATTTATTTCTGCAACATTTTTTACACAGTTGGTACAGACATTTTCCACCCTGAAAATAAAATATATTTCATAATTCAAATAAGTCTAGTTACTTCATAACCAAATAACTGGAAGCAAAAATATGTACTTACTAGAGGATTAGGACAATCTTTGCTAAAACAAATTTGACCACTTCTTCCATTCTGTTGCATGTCGTGTTTTTCTGGTCTTCTACTCATCCGCTTTATCTTTTTCATTTTCTTCCGAGAAACAGGAGCTCCATCAATATCCTCACAGTTTCGTTTATTCCTATCACTTTCCTATAAACAAAAACTGAATATTTATTACACATAATGTTCTACAACTTACTCATGTTTCTAACTGTTTACCTGAATTTGAATAGTGTTTAATTTGTCCATCTTTTGTGTGTGCTCTTCAGGTGACATTCTCACATAAGGTTGGCATATCCATGGAGGTAATATTAAATTGAATCCAGTCCTGGATATATTTTCGTCATTCTCAAAATGAAGATTTCCTTCATGATATGGTAAATACTTGTTTCTAACATTTGTGCATACTTTTCTAAAATCGTCTAAATTTTGTGCTGTTGCCAGGATTTGTCTGTCCTCATGGTTGTCTTCAAATGAAAATCTACAAACAGTTTATATTTATACCACTATAGCCTTTAATAGGGTAGATGACAAAAATAAATCTAAGTAGTCTGTCAAATAGATTTCCAAACAATATTGGACTCTTATTTTTCCTTTTATCATGTAAACAAAAAATAAAGACAATATGCGTCGAAAACTCGTGTGCCGTCACATTTGAGTACATTTTTTACTCAAACGTGACGTCACAAGCCCTCACTCATGATCTTTGCCACGTTTTATCTTCGTATTTTTTTTATTAATTTCATAAAACAAAAAACACGTATCCAATATTTTTCGATAATCTAACTGACGGACTAAACAGAATCATATTTTTTTTAGTCAGTCATCATCCCTATTGTTGAAGTAATTTTGATGATTGATTTACTCACATTTTATGAAACATTTTAAATAAATGTCCTCTTACATAAGACGATGGGCAAGGATATTTTTCAACCAGGTCTAGATACTCTTGGACCATCTCCCATGTCAATGGGTTAATTCCTTCAAATAGGGCAGGGTTAGTAAGGGAACCTTCTGCACTCATTATCCCATCTACTTTAGTATAATCTAAGCATCTGTAGACATCTTCTAAGCATTGAATATTTCCATTTGCTAGCATGGGTATTGATATTGCTTCCCTGAAGATAAAAATGTGTGATTATTTTTTTATCAATAAAGCTTATCTCTAAGTAAACCAAAACCCAAGGATTTATTTCTTAATCTAATAAATTACTTGTTCAGGCAAAGTACTTGTGGCAGTGTTTTAATAATATCATTGCTGTCATATGGGGCAAAACCTAATGTTGTGTATGGCACAATCTGGGACAAAGAGGATTGTTACAAAAAATTTAAGATAATTAAAAAGGATTTTATTGGCCCTTGGGTTCAAATAGTAACAAATAATAAATAATATTTGATTTCTCAAAAAATATATTCTTATTTTAGATCATAATAAAAAAGCCCACCTTACTGCTTTTATATGTTTCCAACTAGCTATGCCCGTCAGTGGTCCTTTTTGTTCTCTTGTTCTTCCATGAACTGTAAGCAATTTACATCCTGCAGCTTGCAACATGAGTGCATATTCCACTGACCTCTCTATGCTTTCAAATATCCGTACTTTACATGTTATTGGAACAGACACTGCTTCAGACATTGCTTGCACTGCAAACAGACAACTTTACTTACAAAAATAAAGCAGTTATTTGTTGTAAGAACTTCTTTTACAAATTTAAAAAACCAAGATTTTCATAATTCTGAAATTAGGCAGGTAAAAACACAAAATAATTCTTCCAGTATAAAACTATTTTATTTGCTGAGCTGAACAATTACTTAAGTTATTATTGCCTGCATCATAGACTAAGGCTCATATTATATCATGAGACGGACGGACGGCGAGCTAGCCCATAGCCCACCGTCCACAGGCCCTTCTCTCCCTCTCCCGTTCTTCACCTCCTCCACCTGCTTCGCAAAAGGAGGTGACGGCGTCCTGCGTCAGGCGGAAGGTGAGGACGCCGTGACGTCTCTCAAGCCACTCCTCAAAGAGGGGACTTATCACCACTATTGTGGTGTGCCCTGCACCGGGTTGCAACAGTCGCTCTCTCCATGTCTCCATGTAGCCTGCCTGGGTTCGAACCCACGACTTACTGTTCATAAGTCGGGGCCTAAAATGACCCATTATATACGAGGTAGTTTTATAAAACCTTACCCATCTTGAGCATGACTTAAAACTTTGACCAATCAAATGACTTCAAGTGTTCCTGGTTGAGGATCTAAATAGTACAAGCTAGGCAATGACATTTTTACTTTCACAGGACATTACAAACAACACTGTAGGTAACTAGCTATTACTGAGAAACATTTTTTTTTTTCTTTCGTTGATTTTAATTATTTTTTGTTTATTGCATTTACTGAGAATGCCTTGTGGCATTAAGTCTGCCTATGTACCACTATTGAAGACACTTTGCTCAGACTGGCGATCAACCATAGATGTAGAAAAGTTAAATGGAGACTTACCAATTTTCTTCAATAGTTCCCAATCTTCCTGAAGAAATGATCCATATTTGCCTCTCTTAGCAATGGATTGAGGACATCCAAGATTCACATCAATGGCATCACATTGGGATTCAACAAGTTTTGCAGCAGCAGCCATTGTTTCAGGATTATTCCCACAGAACTAGAATGAGCAAAAGTTCTTCTCAACACAAAAATTTAAACATTCTATAAAAGAGCACTTAGCTTACTGTTGGCAATTAGTTAGACATTGTAATTCAAGAGGTATGAGAAAACCCTATAACTATATTAAGATTTCATTTTTAAAGAATGTAAAAGACTATTGCGCCACAACAATACTCTTTGCTTCGATGTTCTTAATTACCAATATAATAAAATGGTGTAAGTGATAAATGGTGTATTGAATTACTTTTTAACATTCTAACCTGGACAATGAGCGGGCGATCCTCCTGACATGTTACCATATTATCTTTTCTATACTTGTAATCTTTAGTGAAGACATTACTGTGAAACATTGGAGTATAGCACAACGTTGCTCCGTGTCTGCGGCAGAGAAGGCGCCAAGCCAGTTCACTGGCATCAACCATAGGGGCGACTACAAATCGTGGCCGCCCTATAGATTCAAACCAGTCATAGGTCATCTTTAAAAGATAGATAGGGTTGTAAAAACCAACTCTTTAGTAATCTCCTCATCAATTTATCAAGATTTTAATCAACAAGGAATTGTTGCAAAGTACTATGCTCATTTACTATTTATTTCAGTTAGCTTTTATCAAATCTTGAATGGAACTTAAAGTATCAACAGTAAAATCACGAACTGACTCGAAATAACTCTTAGAACATGGGCTCAATTTTAAGGAAATAACTTTTTAAATTACCAGTGCAAGTACGATAGAATACACGTGAGTTCGAGTTCGGAGTTCTATTTTTGTTGACATTTGACAACTGACACTGACATACCAGTATTTTGCTCTGTGGTTGATGTGTCGTTAACTCGTTATTATGCTCTGTGGTGCGAAATATGGTCACAGGGGCCACGCACCACGCAGAACTAAAATTCGTTTTGCACAAGACAGAGAAAGGTTTGGAACTTTGGAAGTTCCTATCAGTGGGACACCGGCAAGACAGGCTGTCAAAAAAAAAACTGTATCGAATATTTCTCTTGGTGAGTCGTCATCAAAGAGTAGACATAGACACCAAACGGAAGTCCACAGAGTACACTGTATATATACTGAGGAAGTCGTCATCTTGTCATAGCATACATAATCAGCCTACAATGTTCCCACTGCTGGGTTGGAACTTGGAACACACGCCTGACACGGCTTCCTCTTCCACGGAGAGAGAATGAATGGGCGATATCGTGAGGAAACCGACAAGTATGACTTGTCGGTTTCCTCACGATATTTTCCTTCATCGTTTTGAGAGCAGTGGTGATGAAATAAATTACACAAAGTAATGCGCCTGCCTGGGTTCAAACCCACGACTTACTGTTCCTAAGTCGGGGCCGCCATTGTAGCTCTCCATCTTGTCATAGTCGGACTCGGACGGAACTAACATCGCACATTGGTTGTAGAGTTAGACAATACAGTGTCCACAGATAATAAAAAAATAAATAAGTCATGAATAATGGTGTCAAATGTTTGGGTTTAAATGTCTATGGGGTATGTTCTTTCCAAGGAACTTATAGACTTACTTACTAACTAATAGTTAGTATATAAGTTCCTTGGTTCTTTCTGTGGTCAAATGAATGTCAAACCATGGAGGAATTCAACCACAGAGTCCATTAATTTATGGCTGCGTTCTGAATTATGCTGTAATCGATTTGAGCGTCTTCATCACTTTTCATCACTGGACGAATCGTCGTTCTTTATCTCAAAATCTAAGTTAACAGAGTCGATAGCGTCAACCAATATAACTTCTATTTTCTAAAATAGGTCATGTGAAATGTTTTGGTTTGGGGTTTTAGGTTATAATCACTGTCAACGCGTTCACGAGCGTTCCGAATTGATGACAGCTCTTAGCTCTTAGCTGTCATAATCGTGATATCTAAATCGGAACGCAAAATATCGATTCACATCGATATTTTGCGTTATTTTTTTTTTTTTTTTTTTTTTTTGTATTAGAAAATAATCGCTCACAAAGCTAAAAAAAATATGATAAACAAGAACAAACAAAGCCAAATTTAGCATAATAATATAAAATGCTAAATTTATAGCGATTATTTTCTAATACGGAATGAACCCATAGATTCTGGCAACACTGGTTGATTCCGTATTAGAAAATAATCGCTCTATATTTAGCATTTTATATTATTATGCTAAATTTGGCTTTGTTTGTTCTTGTTTATCATATTTTTTTTAGCTTTTAGCATATTTATTTAACATATTGAAAAAAAATAAAACATATCTAAAACTTTATAAAATAAAACATGAAAACAATGTAAATCACAATCTTTCTTGAAATAAAAATTGAAATCGATACTCGACTCCGCGGCGGTGGTTTGGCGGTGAGAACCCTCAATGCCATATTGTACGTCAGACTTGGCCTAAAAAGAGCAGAAAAGTGCTGTTAATCTTACACTGTTCCAGACAATGTTCTACTCTCTATCGGATCGGAATCAAAGAGAGTTACTACTCTAGCTACTCTCAGCCTTTCACATCAGCTAATGTTGATGAAAATCAAGACATTGATATTCTATTCCCCTGATTTAATTTATTATTTATTAATAAATTACATATAACATAATTACATATTAGTATAAAGACTGAAACTTATTTAGTAGGCATTTTTTAGAGGTTAGCATATTTTTGGCATATTTCTTACATCAATCTAGCATATTTTGAAGTCATTGAGTTGGCAACACTGGATTCAACTGTCAAACCGTGAACCGAGAGCAACCGACAAGCGAAAAAAAAACGCGGGAACCTTGAAACGTACAAGGCGCCAAAATTCAATTATTTTAAAATTAATTTGTTATTTATTGTTGAAGTGTCTCAAAATTAGTTTTAATTGTAAAATAATAATTGTATAAGTTATAAATAGTGTAAATAAACAATGGGGGGAAGTGGTAAAAAGAGGAAAAAAGCGGAGCCCCCTGATGGTCTAGCTGTACGGGACATCACGGAGACTTCTTCCGACTCCGATGATTCAGCAGACAACAGCAGGAAGTACCAACCATTCAAAGTCCCCGGATACTCTAGGAAGTATCCCGAAAATAGTAAAAAAACGGAATACATAGTATTTTTATCTCATCAGACTGAGCGCCAATTTTCTGACAAAGACAGACTGGCTATTTCGCATGCTATACGCAAATATTGCGTCACTGGCATATTACATTTAAAATCAATAAATAAGTACAAAATAGGTATAACATTTGATCTATCCAACAATGCAAATGTATTTCTACAAAATAAAAGACTTCTAGATGAAATGGGCTTAAACGCTACAATACCTGCTGTCGACACTGAAGCGACTGGGGTTCTTACTTCAGTCCCTACGGATTTGTCTAATAAAAGAATATTTGCTTTGATTGGAAGCTCCAGAAATATCATACAGGTGAGGCGATTCATGCGCCGCGTACAAGGTGAAGGTGGCGCGGTCAAGTATGACCCCACTCAAACTGTTGCGGTTACTTTCGCCTCTACTGAGTTACCGCAATATGTATACCTTGACTCCTGGAGACATGAGGTAAGCTGTTACGTTCCTCCTGTCAAACAGTGTTTACATTGTATGAAGTTTGGACATATTGCAAAATACTGTAAGAATGAAGTTGTATGCTCCATATGTACGGACAAGCATAGTTTTAAAATTTGTGAAGAAGATCCTAAAAACGCCAAATGTGCCAATTGTGGTGGTAACCATGTTTCCATCTCAAACACCTGTCCACTGAAAAAAATGAAAATAGAAGAAAATAAAGTCAAGTCCAGAGCCGCTAAGTATTCCGATTTATTTAATGAACATTCTTTTCCAAAATTAACACAGAAGAACATTGAAACACAGATTATTAATTTGACTAAATCAGATTTTTTTATGAATACCTTAACAAATGCTATAACTAAAATTATATTAAATCAAAAAGATAATCCCATTAATTCAAACTCCATAAAAGAAATTCTGCAACAAACTTTCTGTACCAGTACTTCCACATATAATAATGGATCTTAATATAATGCAGTGGAACGCACAAAGTATTTTAAGTAACAAACTTTTATTAACTCAATTTCTTTATGAGCATAACATACATGTTGCAATTATATCAGAGACCTGGTTAACACCCATCAAAAATTTTAACATTAGAGGATACAAAATAGAAAGACATGACATTGGAAATAAACACAATGGTGTAGCTATTTTAATTCGCAATAATATAAATTACAGAAAAATAATTACATATTCTGATAATTCTCTACAAAATATTTGTGTAAGAATTACAGTAAATAATACAGAAATAAGTATTGTAAGTTTCTACTGTCCAACAAATTGCACTCCATCTTTTGACAAACATAAATTTGAATCTTTAATAAAATCTGTGCCTGAACCAATGATATTTGCAGGCGATTTCAATGCCCATCACACATCATGGGGATGTAATTCTACAAATCCAAGAGGTAGGGATATTCTAGAAATTATTGATGATAATAATTTGGTGTTAATGAATAGTGGTGAAGTGACAACAGTTGGTTCTTTAACGTGGCGTCCAAATGCCTTAGATTTGTCTATAGTTTCCCCATCATTGGCTCTTTCTTGTGATTGGTCCGTTCATAGTGATCCTCTTGGCAGCTACCACCTTCCTGTAATTATGAAAGTTTTTATCAATAGTAGTAATATAGAAAACACTAGTAATAACACAAATTTGCCCACTTATCCTAACTTTAAAATGGTAGATTGGAAGATGTATGAACAAAATGTAGATTTACAACTATCTACTTTTCAGGATGAACATGTTGCTCCATTGGAAAGTTATACAGAGTTTTGTCAAATTTTGCATTCTGCAATTAATAAGTCCCTTCCTTATCGTAATAAGCCCACTTCTTCCTCAGCTGATTATTCTGTTCATAACTCTAATAGGAATTTGGTAAAAGCCCCTCCTCTTCCTTGGTGGAATAAAAAATGTTCAGAAGCAGTTCAAAAGTCTAAGTCAGCTTATATAAATTTTAAAAACAATCCGTCAGATGAAACATTTATAGAGTTTAAAAGATTACAAGCCCTCAAAAAACTTACTTTGAAAACAGAAAGATCAAATAGTTGGGTTGAACTTTGCAACTCCTTTAATCGATGTACACCTCTGTCCAGAATCTGGAAATATATGCGGAAATTTAATAAAACATATTCTTGCAACAATAATGATGTCAATTGGATTCAGGATTTTTTGGAAAAATATACCCCAGATTATGTAAATAATAAGTCAAATTTCCCCACTGCCAGTGAGTCAAAATCTGATAATATCTTCTTAGTAAAACCTTTTTCGATACAAGAACTGAAGTCTGCTGTTAATTCTAGAAAAGATAGTGCTTTTGGACTAGATTGTATTCCATACATTATGATAAAAAAGCTTAGTGATAAGTGTATGCACACTTTTCTCAAATTATTGAATAATTTGTGGTTGAACAATGATATACCTCATTCATGGAAGTCTGATTGTTTGGTACCCATTTTGAAGTCAGATAAGCCTCGGTCTAATCCAGATTCCTATCGTCCTATTGCTCTAACATCCTGTGTTGGTAAAATTTTTGAACAATTAATAAAACAAAGGTTGGAATTTTACATAGAACAAAACAATATTCTACCTGCTAATCAATTTGGTTTTCGTAGGGGAACATCAGCTCGTGAAAGTATTTGTCAGTTACAGCTTGATATCCGAAATAGTTTAAATAACAAGGATTGCTTAATGTCAGTATTCTTTGATGTTGCTGGAGCCTTTAACAGTGTAAATATTGATGTCCTTTGTTCTGAATTACTTCTTATTGGAATTCCAAACAAAATAGTCCACTGGGTCCATGAATTCTTAACTGAAAGGAAAGTCTATGTTAGATATAATGATAAATTACATGGGCCAAGATTTGCTTCGGTAGGAGTTTGCCAAGGAGGAATTTTGTCTCCATTAATATTCATTTTGTACATACGTCGTTTAAATTTGATTCTAGGTTCCAAAGTCAAAAATCTTCAATTTGCTGATGATTTAGTTGTGTATTTGTCGGGGAAAAATTTCAAAAATATGACACTGTGCCTTAATAAAGCATTGGAAGGATTGTCCACATACTTTTCTTATTTAAATCTAGATATAAATGCACTTAAATCTAAACTAGTAGTATTTGGTAGAACTGGCAATTTTAGTCCTTCCGTTTATTACAATCAAGTTTCTATACCAATTTTTCATGAAGCTACGTTTTTAGGTGTCACCTTCACTCAAAATTTGGCTTGGAAAAAATATGTTGAATTGATAAGTTCTAGAGCTAACAGAGTTTTTAATGTTTTGAAGACATTGTGTAGAACCTCCTGGGGAGCTGACCCAAAAATATTGTTGTTATTATATAAATCTTTGATCCGTAGTCATTTTGAATATGGTTTTCTCTGTTTTGCTGGTGATAGAAGGTTAGTAGATATTCTTGATAAAATACAAAATAAAAGTTTGAGACTCATTACCGGAGCATTTAAAAGTACTCCAATCAATGCAATGCAAGTTGAATGTAAACTTCCTCCTTTAAGTATAAGATTTTGTTACTTGAAGGAAAGGTTCCTATTAAAACTTTATAGTAAAAATAATAATCACTTGTTTTCCAATTTGAAACAATCATGTACACCGTCCATCTGTAGCTTATCATATATACTTCAGGGCTTTTCTCAGTATGTAAATTTTCTTGAAACTCTGCAAATTCATAAGTCATCTATTCTTCCATGTTATCAGGGAGATTTTGACAGCAAATTTCCTGCAATTGACATCATTATTGATCACAATTTATCCACTAAAGAAGATGTATATGGTAAATTTCATGAATTTACTGATCATAGATTTATGTATACTGATGGGTCTAAAACTGAGTCAGCAGTGTCATTTGCTATTTTTGATGAGCTAATGAATTCTGGTACTGGTTATAAAATAAACTCAAACACAAGTATATTCACAGCTGAGGCTGTGGCTATACTTGCTGCCCTAAAGCACATTAGGCATACAAATGATGGATGTTGTCAATGGGTAATAGTAAGTGACAGCATGAGTGTTCTTGAAAATCTCAAAAATAATAGGTTGAATGCTAACACAAACTATTTTATATCATTGATAAAAGAATCTTGGTTACAATTGTCTTTTCATAACATTAAGGTTTTGTTCATGTGGGTCCCTTCGCATGTTGGTGTGATGGGCAACGAAAGGGTTGATTTTCTAGCTAGAGCTATAACAAATTCTGCTGATGTCCCAGATTCAAGTAGTTTCCTCAACATTTCTGTTCCTTGTACAGACATAGCTCCTCTATTGAAAAAAAGGTCCATTGATATATGGAAAAGGCACTGGAATCATACAGTTCAAATTGAAAATAAAGGTATGTGGTATGCAGTATACAATATTCCCATAGGAACCATGCCTTGGTTCTGTAAAACCAATACTTACATGAACAGGAAGTTTTACTCCACCATACTCAGGCTTCGTTTTGGTCACTGTCGACTGAATTATCATTTGTCTCGTCTCAAAATTGTTCACAGTCCGCTTTGTGATCATTGTAATTCTCAAGCAGAGCAATCTCTTGCTCACATTTTCTTTGAGTGCTCATCTTTTGGCATCCAGCGCCTTGTGCTGATGGATGAGCTTATTGAAATTTATGGTAGCCCTGATTTGGTACCGCGCTCCATTCAGGCTCTTCTTGTAAATAGCTCGACGTATTTATCTTTGTTTAATTTTATTAATAATACAGTTGGACAAATTTAACTCATGGTGTCCAAAGTTAATTAGCTGTCATGTCTATAAAATATGTTTAATAAATTTATTTTCATTGACATAAATATAATTTGTATATAAATAATTGTAAATAATACTATTTGGAATAATTTGTAGGAATTAGAGTAGGTATACTGTTTACGTACGAATATGATAATAGTGAATAGTCGCTTCCCGTCAGTTGGGGGGGTTAAAAAAAAAAAAAAAAAATATTAGAGGACTTGACATTTGGCTCTTTACCTAAAATGAAAAATATTGGACTTGACCCAAGATTTTGTGTAATAACAAATCTTAAACATGGATTTTATTGAAATAAACTGAAGACTCTATACGGATTAACTTTTCATGGAAAATAAGAAACTGATGAATTTACCTGGATTTGATTACTATGGATAAATATAAAACTAATGAATTTTATTGGATTTCCTTATATTCTGGATTTACATACTGATGAATTTTACTGGATTTAACCTACTCAAGAAAAATGCTAACTAATGACTAGGCAGCATGGTCTCAGACCTTAGCCTGTTCCGTCAGGAACAAATGGAAAAAAAAAAAAAAAAGCAACCGACAAGCAAAGCAATAAGCAAGACTGAAGAGTTGAAGACCACCTTTGCTTGTTATCAATTGCTTAGTTTTACCGGCCTTGTTTATTTTAAGTATCGTTTAAATATTCCTCAAATTCATGTAATTGTGTTGTTATCCTAGCTGTTAAACAAAATTAAGCAATATAGACTTGGAAGTCTATCTGTTGTAGAAACAAACATTTTGTTTTGCTAGATTTGGCTTTGTAACATTTTGTATGGTAAAATTTAAATAAACAACTTGTAACATAATCAGACACAAAAAAATTTGCACGGAAAACTACGAAAATGGCGCACGATATCATGGTATGTATTTAAATACTAACCTTTTTGGTTACATTGCTGGTTAACTTTCATATTAATATTTTTTTTTGTTTCAGAGTCAGTTTTACACAAGTCTCAATTTACCGTTACAAGAAAAAGTGGAGGAATTGACACGAATAATAGATCAGTCTACTCCAAACAAAGATCTTCAAACTATGTTCCCCCAGTTGATTAGTAACATATTCTCAAATACCTTCAACAATGGCTGGGGACTGCGGACGGTTACTGCTGATAACAAAAAGCAAGCTTTTGAAGCTTTGATTAGTTTCTTTGAACCACTAGGACCAATGTTCCGGTTGTGTTATAAACTTTTATCTGATCCACAGTTAAAATACAACATGCCCCTGAATGCCTTACCTGTAAGTAATACAACATATTATAAAAATGTATTAGTTATCAACATTGAAAGCTGATTTTACACATATGATTGTCATGCAATTTTTTAAGTAATTTACTCAAGTAAATTGCTGTTGTGCAGTAACCCGTACACTCACTACTACACCAGTAGTGAACTATACTAATTATGTACTAAAATTCTATATTATCCCACTTCTTTGAACCAGTTTCTCATAAATTAACTGATATCTTTCAGTACTGGAAAACACATAACATGACATGCACACATTCTAAAACATGGTTTGAATTAAACACCTCTATAATACATAATTTTGTCAAAAAATAAAATTGAGTAAATATAAGAAAAAAGTCTTGAAGTTTCGTCATACTCTATAAATAAATAATACACTTTTACAATCTTTTATGTTTTTACATTACAGTTGTAATCAACGGGCCCTAAAATCTAGGTTACATAAAATAAAACCACAAAAGCCACATTTGATATACATATTACTTATCTTCAAATATGATTTCTGGAGTGTTTGGTGAGCTTTGGTTTTCAATTCAACAATTAACTTTAACTACTTTTTTTCTTTATACGTATTTTAGTTACTTTTCATCTCCCAAAGAGTAAACTTATATATTAAAAATAAAATAATGATGTAAACGGTATAATAACTTTTAAACTGGAGGCTAATATGCAAAAAAGAAACAGCATGTGCACAACATGAATTGAAAATATTTAATTACTAATAAGCAGGTTACCAACCTCCGTTGTTGACTATGATTCAAAGATTTGTTGTTTATTGTGATGTTATTTCCATTTCAGCTGGACTTACAGATGACTTTAGAAAGGGGAAGATGCCCACAGTTTTATGCAGATATGCTTGTTACAGATCCACAAACTCTTAATGTGGTGGCTCTAGCACTCAGTATCCTTTACAAGTGTAATATAAAAAACACCGGCCAAGTGCGAGTCGGACTCGCACACGAAGGGTTCCGTAATATTATCTATACAACATTAGACAAAACTGCAAAAAAACACGTTTATTATTATTTATTTATTAATCAAACATTGTAAGTAAAATTATAAACTAAGCCCCACAAAACCGTTGTAATGGTTTGACTGTGGGGTCGGTGAGTCTCTTGACACTCATACATAAACACTACACTAATAAGATGGAATAAATTTCCGACTACATATTTTTGTTAGTATTCAGTATTAGTAACAATGGTGCTTAGGTACTAAGTTAGTATTGTTAATATAACCATATATATATAACTTACACTAGCACATATCTAAATAATATTTTTTTAATTTACTTCTAAATCTATTTTTATTTGTTTCACTCCTTATGCCTGCTGGCAGACTGTTCAATATATATGGTATTCGTTTTTTTAGGGTTCTGTCACCAAAGTAATTGGTGACTCTGGGTACATTGAATCTGCCAGCAGCCATAGATCGAGTGTTGTGGCTGTTGAATACGTGAGTTAAGCTATGCTCTTGGGTACCTTGGTGGTTAACTGCTAAAAGGTATTTATGTTTATAAGTGATAGGTAGAATTTTACATTTTTTTTTTTTTTTGTTTGTTGTATGGGAGCCCCCAATAATATTTATTTTATTTTAATTATTTATTTATAAAGTGCATACAACTAAATATTTTGTAAATGTTTCAAGCGTCTACCGCCCGGTGACAGACAGGCGGACGGACGGACAGCAGAGGCTTAGTAATAGGGGTCCCGTTGGTTGCCCTTCGGGTACGGAACCTCAATGCACCGCGCGAAGTCGTAGGACGCGATATCGAGTCTTCGGGACGCAGACAACACTGGCCGGCCGCGATATCGCGACACCGCGGGACGGGAAATGTTAATATTTTATCAAACACTAGCGGACGTCACGCAGTTTCACCCACGTACTTCCCGTGGGATTACGGAGATAAAATATTGCCTATGTTACTTATTGTAGCTTTCTAATGGTGAAAGAATTTTTGAAATCGGCGCAGTAGTTTTTGAGTTTATTGATTACAAACATACACACACACAAATATACAAATCTTTCCTCTTTATAATATTAGTGTAGATACTGTAGATAGGTAACCTCATCTTGACAGGGGGTTGTTCTTTAAGCACGTGGGGCTTGAACGGTGATGTGGGGGCAATGATATATTTACTTATACATAATATCATTGTGTGGGGCCCAGAAAACATCACGATGAATCACGACGGGGGTGACAATACACGACAAAAAAACAAAAATCGAATGTGTGACGTAGAATATTATTTCCATTTTGATGGTATTGTTATAAATATTAGAACAGATTATTTTAAACTTAGCTTAAAACCTCACGATATAATATCACCATGGAGGAGGGAGGATTCAAAAGTGACCTAAAAAAATCTTACCATATGGATACCAGCATTTTTTTTTTATTATTTTCAAATATATAATTTAGTTTTAGTATTATGGAAAATAGTCTATAAAAATGGACAATAATACTACAAAAATTGTATTATTGTCTTTTTAAACAAAATGCTTGTAAAAGGAAGTACTAGTCTGGCTACAGAAACGCCAATGATAGAAAACTACACTATTTTTTTAATTAAGTAGACGAAGTTGCAGGTAGACGCTATTGTACTCTACTACTATTATACATGTATTTTCCTACATAATGTTCAATCAGATCCATTTGATTACTACATCTTCAATTTTGCTCTGCATCTCGTGAGTAACAGCCAACAAACGAGTTCTTGGGAGAATTGGAGCAGTGCATACTTTGCCCTAGCATGTGATTATCTCATGCACTTCCTGCCTGCAGACCCAAATATATCTGTGTTGCCACATATACCTAACTACACAGGGAAAGTGCCCATGGCTGCACCTCTACAAACAGCTAATAGGTAGGTGCTCTTATTTTCTGGTTTGCTCTTATATCTTTTCTTTCTTTATCGTGTGGTTAGTACCTAACCTGGTGTCAGGGATTTAATGCCGCCTATGTGCGTCTGACTTGGCATTACATGCTGTCAAGAAATATCTTCTCTAATGCTGGTTTCCTCACGCTATTTTCCGTCACCGAAGCAAGTGATAATTTTACAATACGCACATGAATCCGAAAAATCTCAACAAAAATCCTACGACATGGCAGTCCGACGGTCACACCACTAGGCTGTCACTGCTCTTATATGATAAGATTTCATATCCGATTCTAGTTGCTCCTAGTGGCGGTAAATTCATACAAGCCCTAAGGCTTGCCTAGCTTGCCCATTTTACCTTCTACTCTTCATAATGTTAGGGTTTCTGAACCGTCTGCTGGCCTTAAGGGCTTGCCGTATTGTTGGTTCCTAAGCACGCCACTGGATGCTCCAAATTTTCTAGTCTGATTCACTCGCTCTGCTTTCTCTAAGTCACATGGTGCCGATTCCCTTGTTCACAAACTAAACTAAATTTAAGTTGAATGCATCTTTTTCTTTCTATTTCATTAGGAAAAGGACAGAAGATAAATATTAGTTCAAAATCCTGTCAAATTAGTCAGCACCTAGGGTTGCCACCTTTTTTTAGGACGAATAAAGTATTTTTTCGTTTTGGTAGAGCAAAAATAAAGTACACATCATAAAAAAGAGTACCTATTTATTATTATTTATCATGATTTGTCCTTAAAAACGTATTTTTTGTTGCTTTTTGCAACATTTAACAAATATTTGTCTTTCTTGAAGATATTATTTACAGCCTCTTTGCAATAAAAAAATAAAAAACCAGTTAATTTAGACTCATAAGTACTCATAACCAGTAACCAGTTAGTTTTACCAGTTTTACGTAAATAGAGTATTTTAGCGTACTCTGTTGGTGTCGTAGATTATAAAGTACGCCTACATGAAAAAGATGACAATACTCTATTTTAGAGTACGGGTGGCAACCCTATCAGCACCTGACGTAATTTGATGTAATTTTAGTAGTCAACTTTTTAATCGCGTCTAAAACTTGTATGGCGCTGATTAATTTGACAGAACATAACTAAAATTTATCTTCTGTCCTTTTCTTAATGAAATAGAAAGAAAAAGATGCACTGGACTTAAATTTGGTTTAGTTTGTAAACAAGGGAATCGGCACCATTTGACAGCTAAACCTACCAATTCAGGAAACTATTTTTCGCTTGCTTTTCGCAGATTTCTTAAATTCATTTTTGTACCAACATAATGTTATTTCAGTAACACAAGTACCATGTCTTTTCCAATCGTTGATGTTAAGTACTTTTTTTCAGGCCCTTGTATTCTCCATCTCTGCTGCTAATTCCTGACCTATCTGGCTCCAGCATGAGCAATCAACATACAACATCACAAAATCAGTCACGCAATGAGGTTTGGCGCTCTGAAACAGTGCTACAAGTCTTCATTGATATTTGGATGAGTGTGGAGCAATTTAATTCCAGAAATGTTGAGGTAAGAGGCTTGCTGCCCGGCGGTTATTTAGCAGGTCTCCATCATAAACCGACAAAAGCACTTTCAAAATAATAATAATTGTTCTCCAGTCAGAATTTTCGCCATGGCTGTCAATCTCAGCCGAGACTAGCTATCGACATTGGAAACGTTAAAGAGGACAAGTGTGTGCGTAGACACAGGTGCACTTTCACCCATAGTCCGATGGGACGGGAATTCGTTACGACCCGAGATGGATTAGGCGCAGGTTAACAGCTTAATCTGCTTTCCGAAACTCGAAGGTATTACACCGCCAACTTCCAAACTCTGGACTACTGACAAATACCTAATGAAAAAACCCAATCACTTAGCCTGATCAGGGAATCAAACCCAGGCAGGACTCGAAGCTCAGCATTCGCGCTTACCGAGACGAGACGAACAGTTGAGGGTACCGGCTCATGTTATTCAATCGCTAAATTAATCCTGCTATGATCACTGCTTGCAACACTTATTTTGATAGAGTTGCAGTTTTGAGCTGCATTTTGGTATGTTAGTAATATTAATATAATTGAATAGTATTAGTATATAATATACATTTTTTTTTTATCACGCTAAACAAAGCGTAACGTCAGATACAGCAGAGTAGAATTATTTTTCCAATATCTATAAAAAATACTAAGATCAAGCATTTGAAACTGCAGATGACGTCATTCGTCATCATATTGACGTACAAAATCCATACATTCCGTTTATCTAGAAAGAGATAGAAACAAAAGTTTTATTGGTTATAACGTTTGTGTCGTTTGGCCGATTTTGGTCTTGTTTTCACATTTGTCATTATTTTTTTACATTCCGTATCGATATAAAAAAAATGCATATTCCCTATTGTTTTCATTTATTACAGATGTTCCAAAGGAATTACTCGGCTATAACTTCGAGTCCAGAGCGCGTAAGAACAGTGCGTGTTCTTGTCAAACACTTACACACCTTCTCAGCTAAACATATGTCGGACCCTGCCGTGCGATCATCAGCTCTTAGGAAATATGCTCGACAGATAATGTGTGTTCGGGCCTACCATTATATCAAACATTTGGTTACAACTTGGCCACTAGATGCTTCGTTCAGGCTCGTCATGGAACTATGGTTGAGTCTAATACAACCTTGGAGATATGTTAACAACAACATTTCTCAAGACAGGTGAGATATAAATATTATTTTGTTGATTAAAATGTTTTACAGAAAAAAAATACTATAGAAAGTACCAAGAGAGGAGCTTATTGTCATAGTCTTAAACAGATCAAATGTATAAACCTATAACAAGAACATTTACGACCCGATTGGCGCAGCGGTAGTGAGGCTGCTTTACGTTCTTAGGGTCCCAGGTTCGAATCCCGGTCGGAGCAAATGTTTGTGTGATGAGCAATAAGTTAAGATGTATAATAAGTATGTATTTACAAACAAAAAAAGTATCTATGTAGTATATCAACTATCTAGTGTCCACGACACAAGCCTTGTTGCTTAGTGTGGCACTAGATGGCGCTGTGTGTAATGTCCAGCAATATTTATTTATTTATTTTGCTCAACTCAGGGGTACAAAACTCTAATCACTGTTCAGAACAATGAAGCCTTCGTATAAAATAAAGGGTTCGAAATTATCAAGATAATTATTTTCTTTGATAATTTTAATTTGATCTCTTAAATTTTTTACTACAATTTTTTATTCCTTAAAACTAACATTAAACTTTTTTTTTTGTGTTGGGGTCTATTATTATTTTTGTTCGTTTTTTTTTAAGTTAAACGTGTTTGGATTTGCGCGGAAGTGGCAAGTCGCGTTCGGATACACGTGAAATATATTATTATACTATATAAAGCTCGATTACCACTGACTGACTGACTCACTCACTGACAGAATTGTTCTCCCAGATGGTGGATGGGGAGGTGGGTATATTTTGACAGATTCTTAAACAAGTAACTCCCGTGAGTATGGGAAAAGTGCCAAACCTCCCCTTTTCACCCCCCTTCCTCCCCCTCCCTATCGTATCTCGGAAACAAAGACACCCGTATTTTTGTTTTTTACGGGTTTGTATAGAGGAGGCTCGGAGAAGTAAAAACCAGTTTTCAAAATTGACCCCTTTTTCCCCCTTCTCCCCCCTTTAGGCGGATCTCGGAAGTTGAGAGACTTTGAACATTTTTTTTTCAGATTCATACAAAGGGGCAATGCGTTGGTCGAAATTATTATTCAAAACTCCTCACTCTCCCCCCCCCTCTTCACCCCTTTTTTTACTACTGAAAAATCTTTTGATTCTTACCTAAAACTATTGAGGGCGTTGAAATTAAAAATTTGTATACCATTTCCTCCCCTCCCCAACCTCCCCTAAAATTGAAAGGGCTGTAACTTCGTAACGGTCAGAGATAGCCATTATGTGTTTGAACAAATATTATAGTAGGCGTCGAAACCTGTCTGGTGGTAGGTAGGTTCTGAGTGGAGCGAACCTGCGAGACCGAGTGGAGCGAAGGTTGAGTGGGTGAAGCGTAACTCAGGGCGACGACAAGCAAACTTTAGGGTAGTGTTTTTTTTAATGGGTCTGAGTTTTAAATACGGTTTTTTACTTTAATTTTATTTGCTTTTTATAGGCAATATTTTTTTAAATTGGTTTTTAGAATGTTTTAGGGGTTCTTAAGGGTTTTCAAAATATTTAAAAGATTTTATAAAATTTACAAAATCTTTTAAGGACTCTAATGGAATTTTCAATTCGTTTAAGGATTCTTACAGATTCTCAAAATTTTATAAGGGTAAGAAATAATCAAGAACACGACGACACGCGAGCTGCGCGCAGCTCGCGCACCCACGCAAATACTAGTTTATATTATATAAAACTACAAAGCCACTCACTGATTGACATGCCATTTCTCGGAATGGGTGAGAGATGGGTTAGGGGAATGTTTGGAAAAAATGTAGAATACCATAGAGTGAGTAGAGGAAAATTATAGAGGAGATTCAAATCCAAGATGGCGGCCCAGTCCATTTCCGGTTTCGGTAGGGAAAAGACTTGGACGAGTTTCGACTCATAGGTCTTATACAAAATCTAGAATGGTTTAAAAAAAATGTTTAAAAGAATAAAAAAACAAGATGGCGGCTGCGCTGGGACGTTTTGAAATCTTCGACTTTTTGCACTAAACTTTGACGAATTGTTTTGTTCTACCGATTTCTAAAGTTGGCAACACCAAGTACACCAGTCGGTGGCCTATATCCTTGAAATTTCAGAAAAATTGTGACTTTTTAGAAAAACAAAATGGCGACCAGTGTGGCGGCCATTTTGTTGTAAGTTGGAATTTTCGACTTTTTTCAAATCCATTTTTAGGGTAATTGGCAACATCTGACGGGTTTGAGTTGTACTAAGCGGTTGTGTGTTTTGTCAAGGAGTGTTGCCTGGTTTAAAAATTTTCCCCATTTTTAGGGCAGTTTCCCAGATTTGCCCCAAAAACATGAAAAGTAGAAATAACGACATTTTGAATAAAGACTTTGACTAGCTGGCAACATTGGGATCCCCCAAATGACATTTGACCATTTTGGTTTGTTTCAGTTGGCAACCCCAAAAAATATTGAATATTTTAATTTTTGGGACTTTTTGACTTTGGCGAGTTCTTTTGTTCTACCAAACTCAAAAGTTGGCAACACCACGTAAACCGATCGGTAGCGTACATCCTTGACATTTCAGGAAAATTATGACTTTTCAGAAAAACAAGATGGCGGACGCTGTGGCGGCCATTTTGTAAAAACTTGAAATTTCGACTTTTTTCAAACCCATTTTTCGTGCAGTTGGCAACATCTCAAGGGTTCGAGCTGTACTGATCGGTTATGTGTTTTGTTGTGGAGTGTTGCCTGGTGCAAAAATTTTCCCCATTTCTAGGGTACTTACCCAGATTTACCCCGAAAACATGAAAAGTAGAAATAACGATATTTTGAATGGAGACTTTGACTAGCCGGCATCACTGGAGTGCCTCAAATGACATTTGACCATTTTCATCACTTTGAGCTGGCAACCCCGAGAGCCATTGGGGTTTGAATTTTCGGGTCAGACCCGAGTTTGGCGAGTTCTTTTGTTCTATCAAACTCAAAAGTTGGCAACACCACGTACACCGATCGGTAGCCTATATTCTTGAGATTTCAGGAAAATTATGACTTTTCAGAAAAACAAGATGGCGGACAATGTGGCGGCCATTTTGTAAAAAAGACGAAAAATCCAAATTTTCGATACGATAAATGGAACAGCTGGCATCCCCCGACTGGATCGGTGTAGTATCAACCGGTTGTGTATTTGGTCAAGGAGTGATGCCTGGTGCAAAATATCTCCCCACTTTTGGGGTAATTTTCCCCAAAAATATGAAAAGTAGAAATGACGACATTTTAAATGGAAATTTTGCATAACCACCAAGAATAGGGTGCCCGAAATGACTTTTGACCATTTTCATCACTCTCAGCTGGCAACCCCGAGAGCCATTCGTGCTTGAATTTTCGGGTCAGACCCGAATTTGGCGAGTTCTTTTGTTCTACCAAAGTCAACGTACAGCCACCGTGTTTTCACTGACAGGTAGCTTATATCCTGTTTATTTTAGGAAAATTGAGACATTTCAGAAATTCAAGATGGCGGCCGTGTCACTTCCGGTTTCCAAAACCTTGTCCGATTGTGGTCGTTCAAGCGGTTCATCCCACTGAGGGGTATTAGTTTGTAACGGTTTTTTGGATTAATAAACAAGTAATTTCCACGAGTGGGGTAAAAGTGCCAAACCCCACCTTTTTGCTCCCCTTTTTCCCCCCTCCCTATCTCGTAACTCGGAAACTAAGAGCCCCACGTTCTGTTTTTTTACGGATTCGTATAGAGGAGGCTTAGAAAAGTAAAAACCATTTTTTAAAGTTGTCCCCCTTGACCCCCTTCTTTACCCCTGTAGGCGTATCTCGAAAAATAAGGGACCATGAATTTTTTTTTTTCAGATTCATAAATAGAGGCCCAGAGTTAGTCAAAATAATTTTACAATACTCCCCCCTCTCCCCCCCTTGAGCCGCTCTCTTCACCCCTTTTTATACAACTGAAAAAGCTTTTGATTTTTACCTAAAACTATTGAGGGGCGTTGAAATTTGTGTACCTTCCCCTCCCCACCCCAACCTCCCCTTAAATTAAAAGGGCTGTAACTTCATAACGGTTAGAGATAGCAATTAGGTGTTTGAACAAATTATCAAAATCAAAATCAAAATCAAAGCATTTATTTCAAGTAGGCCAGTTACAGGCACTTTTGAATTGTCGAAACAAATATGAAAATTAAATGTAGCTACAGTCCCAGTCACAAGACATAAAAACTGTGAAAGTACTGTAGTTGCCCATTCCCTAGCGTAGATCTCTATGGAGAAGAATGGGCAAGAAACTCCATGGACACTCTTTTAAATCAGAATATTTTTACAAAATCTTGGTTACATCATTCATGTTGAGATGGTACATTATGTGAGAACAATGTAGCAAGATGTGCACGTTAAAGGTGTCCATAGTAAAAACAAAACAAAAACAATTTAAAAATAAAATTATTAAATTCAAATAAGCCGTGGCAGCCAAGAGCCGACCAGTCCCAACTGACAGCGCTCGTTCACGAACATGACGCATGTATCAGCACCATTCAACTCAACCATTTTGAAGGGAACTAAATGATCCGACACACGCGTCACCATCAGCGAGACATTTGAGTGAGCATGACATATCTCCTAACCGCCACGGCACATTCAAGTCAAGGAAAAACGTAGGTTTCCAGCGACTGATAGCATTCTAGTACATAGCACTCACACAATATGCGATATGCGGCTATATAATAATAAAGATATTGAATTTATACAATACAAAGATAGTTGTACAATCTTCAGCAGCTCCAACAATACAATTAGTGCTATCCATTAATGCGCCCCTGTCCTTGTGGAGCAGGACCGGCATTGAGCCAAGCATTTTTATCAGCGATATAATCGTCCAATTTGTAATATGCTCGCTTACAAAGTGTGCGTTTAATACATGTTTTAAATTTTGTTTCATTCAGTTCAAGAATGCTTTGTGGAATTTTATTATAGCATCTCAAACAGTACCCCATGAAAGATGAGTCTACTTTAGCGAGTCTGAAGCCTGGCTGAACTAATTGGTCCCTATTTCTAGTTATACTATATAAAGCTCGATTACCACTCACTGACTGACTGACTGACTCACTGACATAATTGTTCTCCCAGATGGTGGATGAGGAGGTGGGTATATTTTGACAGATTCGTAAACAAGTAACTCCCGTGAGTATGGGAAAAGTCCTAAACCTCCCCTTTTCGCCCCCCTTCCTCCCCCTCCCCATCGTATCTCGGAAACAAAGAGACCCGTATTTTTCGTTTTTTACGGATTCGTATAGAGGAGGCTCGGAAAAGTAAAAACCAGTTTTCAAATTGGCCCCCCTCTCCCCCCTTTTCATCCCCTTTAGGCGAATCTCGGAAATTGAAAAACTTGGAACATTTTTTTTTCAGATTTGTATAGAGGAGGCTCGTGAAAGTAAAAACCAGTTTTCAAAGTTGCCCCCCTTGCCCCCTTTTTCACCCCCTTAAGGCGGATCTCAGAAGTTAAGAGACTTGGAACATTTTTTTTTTTCAGATTCGTATAGAGGAAGCTCGGGAAAGTAAAAACCAGTTGTCAAAGTTGCCCCCCCTTGCCCCCCTTTTCACCCCCTTAAGGCGGATCTCAGAAATTAAGAGATTTGGAATATTTTTTTTTTCAGATTCGTATAGAAGAGACTCGGAAAAGTAAAAAGCAGTTTTCAAAATTGACCCCTTTGTCCCCCTTCTCCCCCCTTTAGGCGGATCTTGGAAGTTAAGAGACTTGGAACGTTTTTTTTTTCAGATTCGTAAGTAGGTGCCTAGAGTTAGTCAAAATCATTTTTCAAAACTCCCCACTCTCCCCCCCTTCACCCCTCCCCCCATCGTATCTCGGAAACTAGGACACGTAGCGGCTTTTTGAGTTTTACTGTAAATTATTAATGAGGAGTGTTTAAATTTGTAAACGGAGGGTATCCTCCCCTCCCCAACCTCCCCTAAAAATAAAAGGGCTATAACTTCGTAACGGTCAGAGATAGCCTTTATGTGTTTGAACAAATATTATAGTAGGCGTCGAAACCTGTCTGGTGGTAGGTAGGTTCTGAGTGGAGCGAACCTGCGAGACCGAGTGGAGCGAAGGGGGGAGGTGGCGAGCGAAGCGAGCCGGCGACCTCCGCAGCGTAACGAAGGTTGAGTGGGTGAAGCGTAACTCAGGCCGACGACAAGCAAACCTTAGGGTAGTGTTTTTTTAATGGGTCTGAGTTTTTAAATAAGGTTTTTTTTATAGTTAACATTTTTTTTAAATTGGTTTTTAGAATGTTTTAAGGGTTCTTAGGGGTTTTCATATTGATATAGGGGTAGTGTAACGGATTTTCCAATTATTTTAAGGATTCCTATGGATTCTCAAAATTTTATGATGGTAAGAAATACTTCTCAAGAACACGACAACACGCGAGCTGCGCGCAGCTCGCGCACCCACGCAAATACTAGTTATACTATATAAAGCTCGATTACCACTGACTGACTGACTGACATAATTGTTCTCCCAGATGGTGGATGGGGAGGTGGGTATATTTTGACAGATTCGTAAACAAGTGACTCCCGCGAGTATGGGAAAAGTGCCAAACCTCCCCTTTTCACCCCCCTTTCTCCCCGTCCCTATCGTATCTCGAAAACAAAGAGACATGGAACATTTTTTTTTTCAGATTCGTATAGAAGAGGCTCGGGAAAGTAAAAACCAGTTTTCAAAATTGACCCCTTTTTCCCCCTTCTCCCCCCTTTAGGCGGATCTCGGAAATTGAGAGACTTGGATCATTTTTTTTTTCAGATTCTTCTATAGGGGCAACGCGTTAGTCAAAATCATTTTTCAAAACTCCCCACTCTCCCCCCCTTCACCCCTCCCCCCATCGTATCTCGGAAACTAGGACACGTAGCGGCTTTTTGATTTTTACCATAAATTATTATTGACGAGCGTTTAAATTTGTATACGGAGTGTATCCTCCCCTCCCCAACCTCCTCTAAAATTGAAAGGGCTGTAACTTCGTAACGGTTAGAGATAGCTATTGGGTGCTTGAACAAATATTATAGTAGGCGTCGAAACCTGTCCGGTGGTGGTAGGTTCTGAGTGGAGCGAACCTGCGAGACCGAGTGGAGCGAAGGGGGGAGGTGGCGAGCGAAGCGAGCCGGCGACCTCCTTAGCGTAACGAAGGTTGAGTGGGTGAAGCGTAACTCAGCTTTTAACGATTCTAATGAACTCTTTTTTTATTTTATTTAATTAGGTTTTAGAATGTTTTAGGGGTTCTTAAGGGTTTTCTGATTTAGGGGTAGTTGTAACGGTTTTTCCAATTATTTTAAGGATTCCTTTGGATTCTCAAAATTTTATGATGGTAAGGAATACTTCTCAAGAACACGACAACACGCGAGCTGCGCGCAGCTCGCGCACCCACGCAAAAACTAGTTGTTTTATAATTGTTTTATAATTTTTGTTGTTATCCAAGGT
The DNA here is from genome assembly GCA_905147715.2 of Xestia xanthographa. Taxonomy (NCBI): domain Eukaryota; kingdom Metazoa; phylum Arthropoda; class Insecta; order Lepidoptera; family Noctuidae; genus Xestia; species Xestia xanthographa. The sequence goes on along the minus strand of LR990647.1, from coordinate 16,103,440 downwards.
ATAATTATCATTTCGAACCCTGCTAACGGCGTCGAAAATAACGAGAGTCAATTTTGATACCAAAATTAAAGTGTGATGTGTTTTTTTAGGTTTCCAGTTTCCAATAACAACCAAGACGAACAACACACAAATACGCTTGACGCAAGTTTTACTCAATTCATAGCCGAAAACTTTCCATCGTACACATGTATCTTCCAACTAGTACTACCTAGATTTATGAGGCTGGACCTTAGTGCATACAAGAACGCTGTTATGTTGTTCAGATTAGGAAAGGTATGTGTCTTTCATTAACATACAAGGTTAATAAAATCGACCTAATATTGCCATACGGTGTCATATAATATGTTGTTATTTTTACAGGTATTTTCACAGCAACACCTGTGTCCTATTTTATGGAATTTGGAACAAGCAATAACTGATAGTGGTTCTGGATTAAGTCTAAGCCCAGATACCAGTTACAACAATTCTGGTATGGAACAAAGGTAATTTTGTTACAACACTAGCCTACACTATTAGTATTTCTTAAATGTCTGAATGTGTTTCATGTACTAATAAATTTTATTCTGTTACAGTTATACATACAACGGCGTATCTTTGCATAAATGGGTGACAATAGCTAAACAATCCGTATCAGAATTGAATTTGTCAGCTAATTTCGAATATCAGCCGATTTGGAGCGATAACATGCGTTCATTTGCATCTCAGTTAGTTAAGAGAATCGTAACTGCAAAAATAACTGCAGAAAATAATATTGAAGAGTTTAATAAGATAGTACAACTTCGAAAAAAAGGTAGTTTTAAAAATATTTGTACTATGGTGGTGAAACAGAAAATACAAGCTCCTCCTTTCCTTTTTGGTGATAAGATGACATAAAATGATAACTTTATTTTTTCAGGCTTATGGGGTGCAATAAAAGTCTTTCTGATGATAGAAGATCAAGATGAGGAAGTAGCTTTATTGGAAGAATCCAAGAGAGTGCCAAATTATTTAACTACCAGCTTTCATCACTTTTCTCATATATTTGGGGTAAAAGAACTGAATTTGCTTATTGGTTTTTAGAAAATAATCATAATATAACTTAAACATAACTGACGAAATTATCCAACATCCAAGTTCAACGAAAACACGGCTTGAATACATAATAGTTTAAAAAAACACGCTTTATATAGAAAACCAAACTAAAAAATAGAAAATAAATTTTAATAAATTTGAATTAAGAATGGTGTAAAAAATTCTAACAAATTTATATGAATAATAGTGTTAACAAGAAAAAAATGTTTTATTTAAAAAAAGCCCCCTCAAGGGGTTGAATTCTGAAAAAACCTGAATTGTCATCGGTCTTTGACGGGTGTGCAAAATTTGAATGAAATCTGGCCGTTTAAAGTGGGTCAAAATCGCGCCCTAAGAAGTCGGTTACAAACATACAAACAAACAAACATACAAGTGAAGCTAATATAAAGCGTGTAAAAATCTGGAATAAAGCGTGTAAAAATCTGGAAAAATTCATGATGATAGTGCATTTCATGAACTTTAAAGAAAAACTATAGCGATTAAGATAACTTTATTAGTTTAGCAGTAATAGTCGTTGAACTTGGGTGTTGGATAATTTTGTAACAAATACAAAATCCTTAGAAAAAATCCTTTAAAGTGACTAAGATGAAGTAGTTGCTTGTTTATAACGGGTAAAGACATGCATTGTAAAACAAAACCTAAATAAAAAAATCCTTATTAAATTATCCTAAGTTTCACAAAGCTGCCGCTAGATGGCGCTGTACTAACGGGTTCATTCTGTATTGTGATAACAGGCTACGGAACCCTACACTGCGCGAGTACCGACACGCACTTCACCAGGTTTTTTTATTTGATTATGCCTTATCCATATTTTTTTTTTCAGTTGAATGAGAATGTGATGCTTCCACCAGAGCCAATAATAGAAGAAGATTCTCTGGAACATTCTTCTTATGTGAACACTACAAGTTTTCCACTCTCCATTACAAATAAGGTAAACAAATTCAATGTTTATTAATTACATGACCATTGCAGTCTTTGGAGTATGTTTTTAATTTTTTTTGTTCTTTATTTGCAGCTACGTAGTAAACCTTCTAAAGTACACTATATGGGCGACCCTGACATGATGCCAATAACAACCTTCGAGAGCACAATATTAGTGAGGATGTTGTATCAAATAGCTTCAAGATTAAATGAAATGGTAAGCAATGTAATCAGAATATGATACTGTGATACGACGGTATCACATTACTACTTTTAGTGTATCGATCACACAACATTCCGAAGTAATATAACTTTTTAAATTTACAGTATGGAAACCAATTTACAAGCTATTGGAATAGAAATGACTTGTCCGGATTCATCACTCGTGAAGTACTACAATCGCCTTGCACGATCCATACTTATGTAAAGGACGTAACTAATCATCAGAGCATCGTGAGTCAGGAGCTGCCCCCGCGTCTGTCCCTGCGCCGGCTCGGCTCCCACGCCTTCGTCATATGGGTCACCCTAGGTTACATCGCGATGAAGATGTTTTCCTTCAGTGGATTCTTTTATGTGTTTGTGTTAGTCATTTTGTGGATAATGTTTGTTTTCACAAAAGCTACTTCTAAAATGTTAAGATTAATTTAAATCATGCTAATCAATTTTATAAAACTTTATTCTTACATTAATAAAATATTTTTGTATGAAAGTTAGTTTTTTTTTATAGATTGTCAATATTATCAAAACCAGCGAAGCGGAGTAAGTCGTGGGTTCGAACCCAGGCAGGCGCATTACTTTGTGTAATTTATTTCATCACCACTGCTCTCAAAACGGTGAAGGAAAACATCGTGAGGAAACCGGCATGTCCTAGAAACAAAAATTCGAAGACCTGTGACATCTACCAACCCGCACTGGGCCCGCGTGGTGGATAAAGCCCATTCCCTCTCATAGAGAGGAGGCCTGTGTCCCAGCAGTGAGAACATTAATAGGCTGATGATGATGATGATTATCAAAACCAAGGACTGTGCACCACCTCTTAGGGCGTCCGCTGAGGCTGCATTTCCACCACAGATGTGCGAGGTAGCTGGGCGGTTTCCAACGGAGATGTGCTAGGATGCATAGCGAGGCTGGGTGTGAAGGTTTCCTTTCCACCAGAGATGTGTGAGGTAGCTGGGCGGTGCGAGGATGCATAGCGAGGCTGGGTGTGAGGGTTTCCACCAGAGATGTGCGAGGTAGCTGGGCGGTGCGAGGATGCATAGCGAGGCTGGGTGTGAGGGTTTCCACCAGAGATGTGCGAGGTAGCTGGGCGGTGCGAGGATGCATAGCGAGGCTGGGTGTGAGGGTTTCCTTTCCACCAGAGATTCCCTCTCATAGAGAGGAGGCCTGTGTCCCAGCAGTGAGAACATTAATAGGCTGATGATGATGATGATTATCAAAACCAAGGACTGTGCACCACCTCTTAGGGCGTCCGCTGAGGCTGCATTTCCACCACAGATGTGCGAGGTAGCTGGGCGGTGCGAGGATGCATAGCGAGGCTGGGTGTGAGGGTTTCCACCAGAGATGTGCGAGGTAGCTGGGCGGTGCGAGGATGCATAGCGAGGCTGGGTGTGAGGGTTTCCACCAGAGATGTGCGAGGTAGCTGGGCGGTGCGAGGATGCATAGCGAGGCTGGGTGTGAGGGTTTCCACCAGAGATGTGCGAGGTAGCTGGGCGGTGCGAGGATGCATAGCGAGGCTGGGTGTGAGGGTTTCCACCAGAGATGTGCGAGGTAGCTGGGTGGTGCGAGGATGCATAGCGAGGCTGGGTGTGAGGGTTTCCACCAGAGATGTGCGAGGTAGCTGGGCGGTGCGAGGATGCATAGCGAGGCTGGGTGTGAGGGTTTCCACCGGAGATGTGCGAGGTAGCTTGGCAGTGCGAGGATGCATAGCGAGGCTGGGTGTGAGGGTTTCCTTTCCAACAGAGATTCCCTCTCATAGAGAGGAGGCCTGTGTCCCAGCAGTGAGAACATTAATAGGCTGATGATGATGATGATTATCAAAACCAAGGACTGTGCACCACCTCTTAGGGCGTCCGCTGAGGCTGCATTTCCACCACAGATGTGCGAGGTAGCTGGGCGGTGCGAGGATGCATAGCGAGGCTGGGTGTGAGGGTTTCCACCAGAGATGTGCGAGGTAGCTGGGCGGTGTGAGGATGCATAGCTAGGCGGGGTGTGAGGGTTTCCACCAGAGATGTGCGAGGTAGCTGGGCGGTGCGAGGATGCATAGCTAGGCGGGGTGTGAGGGTTTCCACCAGAGATGTGCGAGGTAGCTGGGCGGTGCGAGGATGCATAGCTAGGCGGGGTGTGAGGGTTTCCACCAGAGATGTGCGAGGTAGCTGGGCGGTGCGAGGATGCATAGCTAGGCGGGGTGTGAGGGTTTCCACCAGAGATGTGCGAGGTAGCTGGGCGGTGCGAGGATGCATAGCGAGGCTGGGTGTGAGGGTTTCCACCAGAGATGTGCGAGGTAGCTGGGCGGTGCGAGGATGCATAGCGAGGCTGGGTGTGAGGGTTTCCTTTCCACCAGAGATTCCCTCTCATAGAGAGGAGGCCTGTGTCCCAGCAGTGAGAACATTAATAGGCTGATGATGATGATGATTATCAAAACCAAGGACTGTGCACCACCTCTTAGGGCGTCCGCTGAGGCTGCATTTCCACCACAGATGTGCGAGGTAGCTGGGCGGTGCGAGGATGCATAGCGAGGCTGGGTGTGAGGGTTTCCACCAGAGATGTGCGAGGTAGCTGGGCGGTGCGAGGATGCATAGCGAGGCGGGGTGTGAGGGTTTCCACCAGAGATGTGCGAGGTAGCTGGGCGGTGCGAGGATGCATAGCGAGGCTGGGTGTGAGGGTTTCCACCAGAGATGTGCGAGGTAGCTGGGCGGTGCGAGGATGCATAGCGAGGCTGGGTGTGAGGGTTTCCACCAGAGATGTGCGAGGTAGCTGGGTGGTGCGAGGATGCATAGCGAGGCTGGGTGTGAGGGTTTCCACCAGAGATGTGCGAGGTAGCTGGGCGGTGCGAGGATGCATAGCGAGGCTGGGTGTGAGGGTTTCCACCGGAGATGTGCGAGGTAGCTTGGCAGTGCGAGGATGCATAGCGAGGCTGGGTGTGAGGGTTTCCTTTCCAACAGAGATTCCCTCTCATAGAGAGGAGGCCTGTGTCCCAGCAGTGAGAACATTAATAGGCTGATGATGATGATGATTATCAAAACCAAGGACTGTGCACCACCTCTTAGGGCGTCCGCTGAGGCTGCATTTCCACCACAGATGTGCGAGGTAGCTGGGCGGTGCGAGGATGCATAGCGAGGCTGGGTGTGAGGTTTTCCACCAGAGATGTGCGAGGTAGCTGGGCGGTGTGAGGATGCATAGCTAGGCGGGGTGTGAGGGTTTCCACCAGAGATGTGCGAGGTAGCTGGGCGGTGCGAGGATGCATAGCTAGGCGGGGTGTGAGGGTTTCCACCAGAGATGTGCGAGGTAGCTGGGCGGTGCGAGGATGCATAGCTAGGCGGGGTGTGAGGGTTTCCACCAGAGATGTGCGAGGTAGCTGGGCGGTGCGAGGATGCATAGCGAGGCTGGGTGTGAGGGTTTCCACCAGAGATGTGCGAGGTAGCTGGGCGGTGCGAGGATGCATAGCGAGGCTGGGTGTGAGGGTTTCCACCAGAGATGTGCGAGGTAGCTGGGCGGTGCGAGGATTCATAGCGAGGCTGGGTGTGAGGGTTTCCACCAGAGATGTGCGAGGTAGCTGGGCGGTGCGAGGATGCATAGCGAGGCTGGGTGTGAGGGTTTCCACCAAAGATGGGCGAGGTAGCTGGGCGGTGCGAGGATGCATAGCGAGGCTGGGTGTGAGGGTTTCCTTTCCACCAGAGATGTGCGAGGTAGCTGGGCGGTGCGAGGATGCATAGCGAGGCTGGGTGTGAGGGTTTCCACCAGAGATGTGCGAGGTAGCTGGGTGGTGCGAGGATGCATAGCGAGGCTGGGTGTGAGGGTTTTCACCGGAGATGTGCGAGGTAGCTGGGCGGTGCGAGGATGCATAGCGAGGCTGGCTGTGAGGGTTTCCACCGGAGATGTGCGAGGTAGCTGGGCGGTGTGAGGATGCATAGCTAGGCGGGGTGTGAGGGTTTCCACCAGAGATGTGCGAGGTAGCTGGGCGGTGCGAGGATGCATAGCGAGGCTGGGTGTGAGGGTTTCCACCAAAGATGGGCGAGGTAGCTGGGCGGTGCGAGGATGCATAGCGAGGCTGGGTGTGAGGGTTTCCACCGGAGATGTGCGAGGTAGCTTGGCAGTGCGAGGATGCATAGCGAGGCTGGGTGTGAGGGTTTCCTTTCCACCAGAGATTCCCTCTCATAGAGAGGAGGCCTGTGTCCCAGCAGTGAGAACATTAATAGGCTGATGATGATGATGATTATCAAAACCAAGGACTGTGCACCACCTCTTAGGGCGTCCGCTGAGGCTGCATTTCCACCACAGATGTGCGAGGTAGCTGGGCGGTGCGAGGATGCATAGCGAGGCTGGGTGTGAGGTTTTCCACCAGAGATGTGCGAGGTAGCTGGGCGGTGTGAGGATGCATAGCTAGGCGGGGTGTGAGGGTTTCCACCAGAGATGTGCGAGGTAGCTGGGCGGTGCGAGGATGCATAGCTAGGCGGGGTGTGAGGGTTTCCACCAGAGATGTGCGAGGTAGCTGGGCGGTGCGAGGATGCATAGCTAGGCGGGGTGTGAGGGTTTCCACCAGAGATGTGCGAGGTAGCTGGGCGGTGCGAGGATGCATAGCGAGGCTGGGTGTGAGGGTTTCCACCAGAGATGTGCGAGGTAGCTGGGCGGTGCGAGGATGCATAGCGAGGCTGGGTGTGAGGGTTTCCACCAGAGATGTGCGAGGTAGCTGGGCGGTGCGAGGATGCATAGCGAGGCAGGGTGTGAGGGTTTCCACCGGAAATGTGCGAGGTAGCTGGGCGGTGCGAGGATGCATAGCGAGGCTGGGTGTGAGGGTTTCCACCAAAGATGTGCGAGGTAGCTGGGCGGTGCGAGGATGCATAGCGAGGCTGGGTGTGAGGGTTTCCACCAAAGATGGGCGAGGTAGCTGGGCGGTGCGAGGATGCATAGCGAGGCTGGGTGTGAGGGTTTCCTTTCCACCAGAGATGTGCGAGGTAGCTGGGCGGTGCGAGGATGCATAGCGAGGCTGGGTGTGAGGGTTTCCACCAGAGATGTGCGAGGTAGCTGGGTGGTGCGAGGATGCATAGCGAGGCTGGGTGTGAGGGTTTTCACCGGAGATGTGCGAGGTAGCTGGGCGGTGCGAGGATGCATAGCGAGGCTGGCTGTGAGGGTTTCCACCGGAGATGTGCGAGGTAGCTGGGCGGTGCGAGGATGCATAGCGAGGCTGGCTGTGAGGGTTTCCACCAGAGATGTGCGAGGTAGCTGGGCGGTGCGAGGATGCATAGCGAGGCAGGGTGTGAGGGTTTCCACCAGAAATGTGCGAGGTAGCTGGGCGGTGCGAGGATGCATAGCGAGGCAGGGTGTGAGGGTTTCCACCAAAGATGTGCGAGGTAGCTGGGCGGTGCGAGGCTGGGTGTGAGGGTTTCCACCGGGGATGTGCGAGGTAGCAGGGCGGTGCGAGGATGCATAGCGAGGCTGGGTGTGAGGGTTTCCACCAGAGATGTGCGGGGTAGCTGATGCATAGCGAGGCTGGGTGTGAGGGTTTCCACCAGAAATGTGCGAGGTAGCTGGGCGGTGCGAGGATGCATAGCGAGGCAGGGTGTGAGGGTTTCCACCAAAGATGTGCGAGGTAGCTGGGCGGTGCGAGGCTGGGTGTGAGGGTTTCCACCGGGGATGTGCGAGGTAGCAGGGCGGTGCGAGGATGCATAGCGAGGCTGGGTGTGAGGGTTTCCACCAGAGATGTGCGGGGTAGCTGATGCATAGCGAGGCTGGGTGTGAGGGTTTCCACCAGAGATGTGCGAGGTAGCTGGGCGGTGCGAGGATGCATAGCGAGGCTGGGTGTGAGGGTTTCCACCAGAAATGTGCGAGGTAGCTGGGCGGTGCGAGGATGCATAGCGAGGCAGGGTGTGAGGGTTTCCACCAAAGATGTGCGAGGTAGCTGGGCGGTGCGAGGCTGGGTGTGAGGGTTTCCACCGGGGATGTGCGAGGTAGCAGGGCGGTGCGAGGATGCATAGCGAGGCTGGGTGTGAGGGTTTCCACCAGAGATGTGCGGGGTAGGTGATGCATAGCGAGGCTGGGTGTGAGGGTTTCCACCAGAGATGTGCGAGGTAGCTGGGCGGTGCGAGGATGCATAGAGAGGCTGGCTGTGAGGGTTTCCACCAGATATGTGCGAGGTAGCTGGGCGGTGCGAGGATGCATAGCGAGGCAGGGTGTGAGGGTTTCCACCAGAGATGTGCGAGGTAGCTGGGCGGTGCGAGGCTGGGTGTGAGGGTTTCCACCGGGGATGTGCGAGGTAGCAGGGCGGTGCGAGGATGCATAGCGAGGCTGGGTGTGAGGGTTTCCACCAGAGATGTGCGGTGTAGCTGATGCATAGCGAGGCTGGGTGTGAGGGTTTCCACCAGAGATGTGCGAGGTAGCTGGGCGGTGCGAGGATGCATAGCGAGGCAGGGTGTGAGGGTTTCCACCAAAGATGTGCGAGGTAGCTGGGCGGTGCGAGGCTGGGTGTGAGGGTTTCCACCGGGGATGTGCGAGGTAGCAGGGCGGTGCGAGGATGCATAGCGAGGCTGGGTGTGAGGGTTTCCACCAGAGATGTGCGGTGTAGCTGATGCATAGCGAGGCTGGGTGTGAGGGTTTCCACCAGAGATGTGCGGGGTAGCTGATGCATAGCGAGGCTGGGTGTGAGGGTTTCCACCAGAGATGTGCGAGGTAGCTGGGCGGTGCGAGGATGCATAGCGAGGCTGGGTGTGAGGGTTTCCACCAGAGATGTGCGAGGTAGCTGGGCGGTGCGAGGATTCATAGCGAGGCTGGGTGTGAGGGTTTCCACCAGAGATGTGCGAGGTAGCTGGGCGGTGTGAGGATGCATAGCGAGGCTGGGTGTGAGGGGTCCCACTAGAGATGTGCGGGGTAGCTGGGCGGTGCGAGGATGCATGCACAGCGAGGCTGGGGAACGGTGTGTTTCCACCAGAGATGTTTCTAAGCCGCTGAGCGGTGCGAGGATGCGTAGCAACGCTGTGAAACGGTGCTCAGATCAGCGGTGCAAGGATGTGTAGCGGGGTTGTTTTTCGTTCGCGTCCGTCCCTAGAACACATCCCTCAGACACATCCTTCCCTTGTTTTTTATGTACAAAAACCTCGCTTCGCTGAGTCGTGTGAGGCCGCAGTTAGACGACGCTAAAAATTTCTTGCAGCGGCCGTCTGGTTTAGTAGTTTAGTTATGTATACGGGAACGTATGAACATACATACAGCCTGAAATCATAACCCCTCCGCCGCGCGCCGCGCCGTAATGTAAAATACGCAAAAGTGGTAAATACGCAATCAAATACGTTGACGAGCGCCACGCGCCACACTTGTTTAGCAACGACTTAATGTGCCTACTGGGGTAGGTACTGAATGAAAATAATGTCAATATTTTTTATTTTTATTAAATGTAGCACACAATATCATTACGGCAATACAAAAGTCACTCACGGGTTTCAGAAAGCTAGCAATATTTCTTGAGAGTGAGTTTGGGGACGATGTTCATAGATGCCAGTTCCTGGAAAAGTAGTTTGCAAGCGTAGGGCATCTCGACACTGGACACGGCGGCGGACGAGTGGCAGGCGTGGCACCACGCACGCGATGCCAGGCGCCCGCACGCGCCGCAAATGTCCGCGCTGAATGCGTCCGATGCAAGCATCAGGCGCTCCATCAGCAACATACTGCACAAATTGGATAGGTAGCATATTAGTGATGGAAGTGTCTATAACGGAATACTACGAGGTAACGACGAACTTGTTAGATAAGACTCAGCTGTAGCGCTGGGGCACACAAGGCAAAGCAAAAACATCAGAGTTAAGTTTTTTTTTTTGGTAACGTGTTGATTAGAGATGAAACACATATCCGGTAACTATTCGGTATCCGGCCTATCCGGCCCAAATTTTACTATCCGGCCAGATAGCGGATAGTGGTGTCGATTCTGTTGTGCACAAACTAAACTTAATTTAGGCTATTGCTATATTTTTCTCTCTAATAAAACGAGAAAGAGACGGACGTAATTTAGAGCTGTCAAATTTAAGTGGAACTAATATTTCTATACAAATGAAGGGTGCACGTAGAAACATGTCGACTAAAAACACGGTGAAGCGCAAGTCATAAACTAGTTTGACATCTCTAACTTAGTGTATTGCTATAGCCGTCCTTTTCTGGCACTGCCTTTTAGTAAAAGATAGCAATAGCATAAATTAAGTTAAGTTTGTGCACAACAGAATCGACACCAGTAACTCATTATCCGGCGGATACCGGATCTGCATAAATTTTCTAAAAAATCCTTTAAAACGGACATGAAATAAGACAACAGCTTGCAATTATGATAAGTTTTATTATGTACGACGAGTATGTATTCTAACGTCTCTAACTCGTCGCACCGCACTAAAACATGATTTTTTAACAATTTAAAAATTAATATTTATAATCAACAAGTGACACGATCACTCCCGATGAGACCCGAAACCGCCCGAAATGATGCAATCGCGTTGCTCCGGCGGCCGGATAACCGGCCATCCGGCCTCGCAGTTCGCCGAATATCCGTTATTCAGTTTCCGGGCAAACAACTATCCGTTTCATCTCTAGTGTTGATTACTCTTTCATCAAAAAGTTTTGACAGACAAGCTGTAAACTGCATAGTCTTATGTTTAGCTTACCTCGCACCATACCCAATGAGACAGTCCCGTTCCATCTCCCCGAGACGCAGGCCTCCGTCTCGCGACCGCCCCTCGGTCGGCTGACGAGTTAGCACGGCGCGCGGACCGCGGGCGCGGGCGTGCATCTTATCTTGAACCATGTGCTTCAGCTTTTGGTAGTATACCTACATAACAAACAGATTTTGTAACACCTTTTAAAGGCTTAAAATAAAAACAAATTATTATTCAACGAAGTCGTCGTAATGATGCCAAGATTTTGAAATTTGTCAAAGCTATGGTTAAAAAGTTATAAGGGTTTGAACGTGGCCGCGCCATCGAAACGCGGAGATCTTTAAAACTCAGTGTTGCAGCAACATGAAATTTTACAAAATCTTGGCAGTTTAAAAAAAAAAAACCCTCTGTGGCCGCGCGGTCGAAACGCACACGAGCGCAAGTACTACCTATTTATTTAGCTCACCATTAAAAACAACTAACAACAAGAATTTCATTACTTACAGGACCAGAATAAATATAGGCTTCCAAAGGTTCTCCAGTTAATCCAGAATAAAATATATCTTTGCCATGATAGTTATACCCGTGCTTTTCTAGTTCCTGACATACATCACGAACCTTGGACCCACCGAATGCAGTACCTGAAGGAAGCATATAACATCACTCAAACAGATCTCTCGATACCCGTCACTAAGTATGTGGATGCTAATTTAATTCGACCTTGTGTTATTTGAAAAATTAAATAGAATTGGGTTCATACCGTAATGAAATTTTCCTTCCATCAAGCCAGCTTTTCCCGCTAATAGTTCGATAGTTTTCCCCACTGTCATCCGAGAAGGGAAACCATGTGGGTTCATGATCATGTCAGGACAAATGCCTCTGTCGTTGAACGGCATATCTTCTTGTTGCACAATCAAACCGGTCACGCCTTTTTGACCGTGTCGGGAACTGAACTTGTCGCCTATCTCCGGAATACGTGTCTGACGTAACAATATTTTAATGAGAAAAGCATCCTCCGAGTTTGACGACACCATAACCTTTTCTATATACGATTCAACAGGACCTTTATATGTGATTGGAACATCTTTGTAATCCACCTGTTGTGGCTGGCCCTGCGTGACGGGGTTCAGGGTTGCCGGTGGCATCTGTTTATTTATCAAAACTTGTCTATTTTCAATCATTTCGCCAGGTGCAGCAATGCCGTCCGTATCAAGTACTTCATGTGCTCTAATAATTTTTCCCGTAGTAGCATCCCTCGAAGGCCCCAGAATCCTATCAGAGGTTTGATTACTGTATCTCTTCATAGTAGTTTTGGCACTTTTGTATACAAGACAGCGGCCGTACCCGCGGTCGATAGATGCTCGGTTCAGTATCAAAGCGTCCTCGATATCGTATCCGCTGTAGCTCATGACGGCGACCGTGGCGTTCTGCCCAGCAGGCAATTTGTCGAAATTCGTTAGTTCTATGGTTCTAGTCTTAACCATTGGACATTGTGGATAGACTAAATTGTACATTAGTGTATCTATCCTGTTTTTCTGATTGTAGCCAATAGTACCTGAAAGATTAACGACCGTATTATTGTTATTTGACGTTACTCTACTTTTACAGAATAATAATCTACTTAAACAAATATATTTACTCACCCATCGCTTGTTTTCCCATAGCGCATTGGTAGGTATTCCTAGGACTCTGATTGTGATGTGGGTAGGGGACTAACCCCGCACAAACACCGAGAATCGTGAACGGTTCAATTTCTAGATGCGTAGTAACGTACGGATCTATATCAATTTCAACAGTAGCTATATGACTGTCATTCTCCTCGTTTACATCCAGATACTCAATAAGTCCATCATTTAAAAAGTCTTGAAATTTTCTTATTCCTCTATTTAATTCGTTTATGTGGTGTTGTTGGACTAGCGGGTAACCTTTTTCTACAATGATATACGGCCTACAGAGTCGACCGCCGTCGCTGCATATGTATACAGTTCTCTGATTGTGATTGGGATAAATGGATACGAAAGCTGATATAAGTCCGCGTCGTCGGAACATTCTAAAAACTTTTATGAGCCTTTTGTATTGTCTTGAAACGCCTAATATATTACCTGAAAAAAAAAGACATTTAATGAAGTTTCTTATTAGTTTGAGTATCATACGATCATCAGGTTAATGCCTAACCATTAAGAAATACCATGTAGACAGCCGGGTGATTGATCTCCTCGCCACCTAACAGTCGGACATCTTCTACGCCTGCGTTTCGAGCTAGTCTTGCGATGGGCTCCTCTGAGCACTCGGTGGTGATGTGTGTCATCAGCGCTAAGTTCTTCACGAGGCCGCACGCTTCGCCCTCAGGAGTGTCAGATGGACACAACATGCCCCACTGCGAAGGTTGTAATGAACGCGGTCCAGAAACCTTCCTAGTCTTTTCAAACTGAGAATTAACTCTGGTCATCATACCCAAAGCTGATATGTAACTGAGACGACTTAACACTTGCGTTACTCCATGCCTTTCCATTTTAAATCTTTTGATAGTCCAATTACCCTAGAACAGGAAATATTTTTTAGGAAACATCATTTTTGATGACCAAGTTAGCTTTTGAATTTGATTGAAATCTTACAGAAGAAATAGCGGCAAACAACCCATTTGCAATCAGATCAGGCCTCATGTGTTTAACAACATCAAACGGCGCAGCTTTCACTTTAGGTATTATTTTGTCTGCGATTGATTTCAATTCCCAATTGAATCTTTTGAAAAGATCTTCAAACATCAAAGCAAGTAAAGAGCCAGCTAGCTCAAGTCTCTTGTTTCCATAGTAGTCAGGGTCATCAATCGCAGCTTTATTTGTCTCGGCTTCGATTACTCTTTTAACCATTATAGCCAGGTAGATAGCCTTCACATAGAAATTATAATTTTCTACTGCTACATGAGCTAGAATTGTTGTAGCTAACAGATCTCGAGCCTCGTCAATGGGAGTGCGTACTTTGGCACCACCTGATTGAAACCTACAAAACGAATTAAAAAAAATCAAGTAACTAATAATAATCAACCACAGTCTAAGAGCGGTAATTTAATAACTAATTTTTATACCTTTTAACTTTAAGTTTGCTTCCAATATAAGAAAGAGCTTGATTTTGAGTAAATATTTTCAAATTATGACAATCCATAATGCAAGGGGCCATCTTTTTCAGTGATGTATCGTCAGTACCTATAAGCTGCATAATTTCTTGATCACTGCAGATACCCATAGCTTTGAAGGCGACTGCAATAGGTATATCCTGGAAATTATGTACAATTGAGTGCAGGTAACAGAGAATATAAAATTTATGTGGTGATTTGTATGGTGCAGTGGCTGAGAGATGATTACCACTCTATTTAGATATCCTGAGTTCAAACTCCATATAAAACAATCAATTAAATGACTTCATTTCTATTTTAAATAATAATTACAGAGAGATTAGGTACCTAGTCAGACAACTTACATCAGACAAGGCATTATGTCTCAGTACATATTTTCCATTTTTTACAATGACATTGGTCCTGGTTTTCTTCTCATGTGTAGAACTAGTCACTTGACATTGAATGGCTCCTTTGAATTCATCAACAATCATGCGATTCCTGGATAATTGTTCTTGGATCAATATCACTTTTTCCTGTCCTGTAAGTTTTTTTATAAGTTTATAAATCATATAAATAAATGTATATGCCACAAAAATTATTTAGAATAATTCTTGCCAGGCATCAGATAAAGCTGGGCAATAACCAAGCTTGTTGGTTGCGTGATTAGGCAAATTAGCCCTTAACTGGCCTGTCCAGTGTTTTACAGTTAGTCTTTTTACTAGTCCACTGTGCTGTTATATTAAAAATGTAGATGATTATTAAATGATTACATAAACCTTGTATCGCCTACCCAAACTTTTCGATACAGAACTCCAGTTAGCCGACGAGGTCAAATATCTGGGAGTCATCCTGGACAGTAAGTTAAATTGGAGTAGTCACTTAGATAATAAAATAAACAGGGCCTGCATCACCTTTTGGCAATGCAGGAGGATGATAGGTAAGAAGTGGGGCCAATCCCCTAAAATTATACTTTGGTTATACTGCGCGGTAATCCGACCTATCATCACTTATGGGGCAGTGGTCTGGTGGCCCCGCACCAAACTAACTACAGCCTCCATCAAACTGCAACGCATGCAAAGGCTGGCTTGCATGGCGATCACAGGCTGCATTAGGACTACCCCGACCGCACCTCTCGAAGCCATGCTGGGGCTCCCACCGCTTCATCTGTTCATACAGCAGGAAGCGACGATAACGGCTGTACGCCTTAATACACTTCAACTCTGGGGTAAGAAAGAAACACAGCACACCGCGGTACTGGAGGGATTCCACAACGAGTTCCCCCTGACGAAAGCAATAAACGATCGGATACCAAAACAGTTCGTATTCGATAAGAAGTACAAAATCCAGCTCCACGAGGATCACCGCTGCGAGGGATTAAACCCCGCGGAACTACGGATCTTCACGGATGGATCTAAAATAGGTACTGGCACAGGTGCTGGAGTCTTCTCCGAGGATCTCAACATCCAGATAGCCAAACTTCTGGGGGCCCACAACACGGTATTTCAGGCAGAATGCATGGGCATTTCCCTGGCAGCATCTGCCATCTTAGCCAGGAAGGTTGTGGACCACTCAATCCGTATACTCTCAGACAGCATGGCTGTACTGCTGGTACTAAACAACCACACAGTCAACTCTGGGTTAATACAGATGAGTGTCACCAACGCCTGAACCAGGTTGGTAATCTCAATAATATAACCATCCAATGGATTAATGGACACAGCGATTCCCGTGGCAATGATGCGGCGGACGAACTCGCTAGAAGGGGATCGAGCATGGCAGCGGTGGGACCCGAACCTATCGTGCCACTCCCTTTCGGATACCTACGCACACTGGTAAGGAACAGAACTAGTGAACAACACCACAAGCTATGGCTAGACCACGGCGAGTGCAGGCAGGCCAAGGAAGCACTTCCTATTATCGACGGCCGCCTCACTAAACGCGTGCTTCGGTTGACCAAACCGCAGCTGCGCACAGTTACATCCGCCATTACTGGACACGGCTGTTTTAATAAACACCTCTTTGTTATAGGAGTCACGGACAGCCCCCTGTGCCGTGCCTGCATGGAGGAAGACGAGACAGCAGCCCACGTGCTTCTGCACTGCCCAGTGGTTGCAACATACAGGGCAAAGTACTTCGGCAACCCAGGTACTCTCCGCGAGATTGTCAGCAACACCAAGGCGCTGCTGGCCTTTCTCGGGGAGTTAGGGTGGATCGAATAAAATTCCCACCCGTACGCAAAATACGCGCTGACGTGGAGTTGCGGACACCAGTCCGCTATATAATACAATACAATAAACCTTGTTTAGCATAAAATGTCAGGCCTTGTACTGTGGGCACAGACCAAGTAAAAAACCAAGACATAGCACTGCAAACAATAAAGTGAGGCCAGCACAAATTACGTCTCGCTCTGTTCATACACGCTCACACGCACACATTTACATCAAACTACAATTAAACTATGCCTCAATAAATGCTCAACATGTTTACGAAACCGGCCTCACTTCTCTGTTCGCAGAGTTCCGTCTTAACTTTTATTTTTGGTCTGAGTGTACATCATCATCATTTCAGCCGAAAGACGTCCACTGCTGGACATAGGCCTCCCCCAAGTGTCGCCAAATTGACCGGTCCCGTGCGACTCGCATCCAGCGGATTCCCGCAACCTTCACCAGGTCATCGGTCCACGTAGTGGGAGGCTTACCGACGCAACGTCTTCCGGTTCGCGGTCGCCACTCCAGAACTTTTCGGCCCCATCGGCCATCCGTTCTGCGAGCGATGTGCCCTGCCCACTGCCACTGAAGTTTGGCAATTCTTCGGGCTACGTCTGTAACCTTGGTTCTCTTGCGGATGTCTTCATTTCTGATTCGATTACGCAAAGAAACTCCGAGCATGCATAGCGCTCTCCATTGCCCTTTGGGTGACTTTAAGCCTTCTGATGATGCCCACGTTTATTACGTATGTAATCACTGGCAACACACACTGGTCATAGACTTTCGTCTTGAGACACTGCGGTAGGTTGGATGAGAAGATACCGCGCAACTTCCCGAACGCTGCCCAGCCGAGTCGGATTCGACGATTGACCTCTTTCTCTAAGTTAGGCCTTAACTGGACCATTTGTCCCAGGTACACATAATCGTCTACAACTTCGAGTGTAGAGTCTCCAATCTTGATAGGAGTGGGTGTGACATGGGCATTCAACATGACCTTGTTTGTTCATGTTCATTTAAGACCTACTCTTACGGAAGCTCTACTGAGGTCATCGAGCATTGTACTGAGGTCCTCCATGGTCTCAGCCATGACCACTATATCGTCGGCAATCCGAAGGTGAGTGATGTACTCGCCATTGACGTTGATGCCTAGCCCTCTCCAGTCCAGAACCTTGAAGACATCCTCCAGTGCAGCGGTGAACAGTTTCGGAGATATGACGTCTCCCTGTCTCACACCTCGCTGCAGGATAGGTTCCGAGGCTTGGTCCTGAAGTCGGACTGACATGGTGGCGTTTTTGTACAAACACTTCACCTCGATGTACCGATAGTCGATTTGGCACCGTTGGAGAGACTGCAGTACAACCCAGGTCTCGATCGAATCGAAGGCTTTCTCGTAGTCCACAAACGCTAAACAGAGGGGCAGGTTATACTCTTCGGTCTTCTGTATAACTTGCCGCAGCGTATGTATGTGGTTCACGGTGCTTAAGCCTTTTCGGAAACCGGCTTGTTTGGGAGGCTGGAAATCGTCAAACCTGCGCGCGAGACGATTAGTAATAAGTGATGACTCTAGAAAACAACTTGTAGACATGGCTTAGAAGTGAGATGGGCCTATAATTCTTCAACTGGGCATTGTCGCCCTTCTTGAAGAAGAGTACCACCACACCCCTGCACCATGCCTGTGGCGTTTTTCCCTCAAGTATGACGGAATTAAACAGCTTCTGACGGGCCTCACTTTGCTGTTCGCAAAGTTCCGTCTTTACCTTTTTATTTGGTCTGTGACTACCAGCCTTCTCAAAAGAGTAAGTCTACCTTCATAGAAAGTAAAACAATACTTAATAAAAAATCATTGTACACTTATAGAAGTATTGTGAATATTTTTAGAGCCTCATAATTGTTTCAAACATTATGCTTTAATATATTTTAAAATTAAAATCAAGAATATTAAGAAATTACATACCCCTAATGATAAAATAGCCACCAGGATCATGTGGACATTCATTAAGTTGTGCTAGTTCAAAATCTGATTTATTTGTTAAAACACAATTTGAAGACCTTAACATCAATGGCATTCTGTAAACAATAAAATGAAACAACATTACATAATTATAAACGGTAAACTTATTAGTTTGGCACTAAACTATGTAACATCTCAATAACACTGCAACAGACATTTTCATATTTTTTCGAGTCATTTAGCTTTTGCCTGCAAATTCGTCCATGTCGGAGTTATAAATAGCACTCAAAGCACCCACTATATCACCATGACATAGTATTAAATTTCTCATACAGATCATGTAAGATTTAAGGTATGTAGGAAAAAACTGTCCATACCGCTACACCAATCTACCTAACATACCTGCAACATCACTTATATTTATTATTTTCTCCTAGACTGTTTACATATAACCAAATTACCTAGAGCACAAATTTATCACCATTAGATGCTCATGACGGCAGGGCTATTTACTTTTAAATGAACCAGAAATATGTTAAAGAATACACACCTTCCAATCAACTGCTTATTCTTTATAACTCTTTGATTGCCTCGTATATATTCTATGTCAACTGTGATTGGAGCAGAATATGTCATGTCTCTGAGCCTGCACTCATGTGGTGTAGTAGGCTTAGTAACATTGTAACCTTCTTCTAAGTCTGGTGTCCCAACGTAAGCGTTTAGATATTTAATGTAAAATAATGGGTCTGCATCACAGAACACTTTTTCATTGGCTTGCACTATTTTCTTTATTTCAACATTGATAAAATAATTAAAAGAATCAATGTGCTGTTTAACCAAGCCTTTCACTTGTAAAAATGACGGCACTAACTTCCATTTGTCCTGAAAACATATAATCTTGTATGAGCTTAAAGATTAACTTTGATAGAGGAGAATATTTTAATAATAGGAGATATAATGATGTGTAGCCTTGAAATAGTAATCCTCCAAATATCCTGTTGGAGCTCTTTTAGAAATACAACTATTATCCAGAACCCTTTTAATGTTACAAGTTGGTATTATGACAATACCAACTTGTAACATTAAAAGGGTTCTGGGTAAAATCTATGATGACCATAACGGTCATCATAGATTTTAACGTTTTTTTTTGTACAGACCGGACTGGTCATGCAAGCAGTGGTCAGTTCCATGAAAATATAGCAGTACTAGCTGACGTCCCGCGGTTTCACCCGCGTAGTTCCCGTTCCCGTAGGAGTACGGGAATAAAATATAGCCTATATCACTCACGAATAATGTAGCTTTCTACCAGTGAAACAATTTTTAAAATTGGTTCATTACTTCCGGAGATTACCCCCTACATACAAACTTACAAACAAATGTTACCTCTTTATAATATTATTAGTTTATTATGTATAGTATAGATTAGTATAGAAGTATAGATAAAACATACTGCTCTAATCACAAACTAACCTCCAGAATTTTTATAGGATCTCGTGAACCCTTAGATGAATCCCAATCATTTTGTTTCTTGTTAATCTCTCCCATGATTAGAATGTGTATAGATGAGTTCTTCAAAACTTCATTAGTTAAACGTTATTGTACTGAAAATAACACACTGACTGTATTTTCTTTGATTAAACCACACAAATCAATTTCTGTCCCATTTTCTCGTGCAGCAAAACCGCACTTCCACACCACACCACACTGTTGTTGACATTTTGTGCTTGACAAAAAAACAAGGATAAATGTCAAAGTCAATGTCATTTATGCCTCGTTTACTCTAGAGCGTAGACAGAGAAAACTATAGACAACTGGTAAGCATGGCCACATGAGATAGAACAGAACAAAAACCCCCCACAACCCCAAAACACTACAACGCATGTTGCGTTTTGTAATAACACTACAACGCATGTTGCGTTGTAGTGTATAAAATAGCAAATATTAACAATGCACTTTAATGGATTTTCCGAAGGTAAATTGATATTATTGCAACTAATCTGATGATGATGAGTAGAAAAACAGCGCTACCACGATTTTACCACCGAATTGCATAGGCCCAGCGCACACCGCTGGAAGCGCCGCGGAGCGCATTTGAAGACAACAATTTAATATAAACCTAGCTATAGCTACCTTGATAAACGGTCGCGCGCATGCTGTTTCTAGTAGCTTGAGGGCGCTCCGAGTACCGCGTGCGAATTTATTCTTCTAATGACCGTATATCAAGGTTCATAAGGTTTCTTCAAATGCGCTGCTCTGCGCCAGAGCAATAGGGAACGTGCAGGAACTATAGGTGGCAGCACTAATCGACAAAAGAGACACTATGCGGACAGAAAAGGAAACTTATCACTTCTCATCGTGCTTTCAATTTACCACAAAATTGTCTCTTCAATTATATTATTTTTGAATATGATAGAAGGTATAAAATATGAGTTCCGGTCTATCAATAACGATCGTCAGCGTATTATAAATGTTTAATAATATGAATTTTATATCTTTCGTTTACTTTCTGATGAATATTGTGGTGTATGAAGACATAGTGGCTGGCATAACTAAGATAGCTTTCATATTTTCAACACATGTTATAATGGAAGGGAATCCTTTATCAGCGAGAACAGTATCTCCAGGCTCTAATAAATCAATTAGTTCACAATCATTTGATGAAGCAATCAATAAAATGCAGTCCGTAGCATTTAGATACAAAACTTAAAAAAACCAAAGGAGTGCAGCCAACTAAAAACATTATTGTGGGTATAACCATGTTTATATTCTGAGTACATGTGGAGTCTTTGATTAACTGTTGAGAGATATTCGGTGTGAACTTTAGTGCGGTCTAGTAGAACACGTCTATGGTGAAGTATAAATGGTTCTGGTATGTTTGCATGGACGGTTGATTTTGAGGGCCTTTTCAATGCAGAGTGTAACAAAAACAAGTTGTTTTCAAATATTTTTCTTTACTGCGTTTATCCATTTTTTGCGTTTTTCACCAAAACATGGTATGATAGTCAATGATATATTATTATAAACTATAGATACGTTGTCCGCACTCTAAAATGACAACATGAAATGAAGCCAATTGGCCACATCGCGCTTAGTTACGCACCAACCTGTCGCGCGACGCTACGTTTGTTTATAATTTAATAAATCCTGTGACGTGACTGAAGATGTATATTTATCTCCCTCTCGCAACAGGCATCCCGCCGTTCGGTGTCATATTTTCTTTCTCTTTCTTCACGCTTATAAGTAGTTCTAGTATTTTCGCCGTTTTTAAGCACCGCGATGTTGGTTCATGACGTGTCTATATATAATACGTCATTGATGATAGTAGTATTCTTTGGAAAGTAATAGAATTGTACGCTAATTGATTTATTTTCATTTTTTTGGATGTATTGGTACCTACATCCAGAAATGCAACAATGCATTAAGAGTAGTTAATTAATTTTCACTATAAAATTAATTCCGTTTACTTGTTAGAAAAGTCAATGTCAAGCATTAATAGAGCACAAGATTCGGATTGGCGACGCCAGTTGGCAGCACCGTCTTTGTGCACGTTCCCTATAGGCGCTCGCGCTGGGTGTAGAAGTTTGAATGAAAATTCTCAACTTATAAACTGACAGTACTTTTTTTTACATTGGCAATACAATAAGAAAAAAAAACGAACTGCTGACAGCGGCTGACCCAGTGGTACCAACTTAGGGTAATTTACCCTATATTTAGAGTAAAAGTAAACCAGCAGGGTAATTTTTAGGGTATGAATTTTCCTAGGGTATTTTTTGGGGTAACCGTCATTAACAGTAAAAGTTTTCTTTAAACTCAGTCGTGAAAGCCAAGTTTAGAAATAGGCTATCTCTGCTCAATCATACAGAGTATAATGACTGTAAGATACAGTTTAACATATTTGTTTTTAGTTTAACATATTTCACACATCTTGTGTTAACTTCACTCCTTCAAAAACAATGTTGGACAAATTTAATAAAAGTATGTATTACAAAAAAGATAGTGATGCAGCGGATGCTTTTCTTGTTAGCTGCCAATAATAAGAATAAATAATATAGTTGTTTTATTTCTAAAGAAGGAAAAGACAAAGACATTTTTTAGGGTTTTTTTTTTAAATAATACAGATTCTAGGGTAAATCGAGACCAACCCAAGGGTAAAGTAAAATCTTGACCTGGCAACACTGGGCTGACCGACTCACGACTGATGGATGTGATTTTCTGTCTGTCCTTAATCTGTGAAAATTATGAATTTATGATCAAGTTCGAAATTCCGGCGGACTGCATTGTGAAGGACTATTTCCATTCAAAAAATTAGTATCAACACATACTCTACTATCAGAAAAATGTCCATAAACGTAATGTAACAAACTACAGATCAAGCAAGATGGTTTACGAGTCCATACCTCGTACAGTTAGAATTCTGCTGTTAGGAGAACCTGGTGTCGGAAAAACCTCGCTTATACTTTCTTTAGTAACTGAAGAATTTACTGAACATGTTCCGCCGAAGGCTGAAGAAATCACAATTCCTGCAGATGTTACGCCGGAACAAGTACCAACCAACATTATTGATATTTGTCGTATGTATCATAATATTACAACATTTTAAGCTTGTAGGACACTGTTACGTTATATATTGTTTACTTTCAGCTTTCAAGAAGGTGCTGTAACATGTAAACGCAATTATTAGTACTTAGAAATTACATTGCATAATTTTCTGTTTACCTATTCAATAGCGCAAAACCGATTTCTTGGAAGTGAAAAAAATAAATAAATCAAAGATAGACTCAACAATAAAATAAAAGATCTTGATCAAAGCATATTTTATTAAATTGTTCAGTTTTTTATCTGTCATTCAATTACTACAACAGCCCCCATTACGTCCACTGCTGGACATAAGCCTCTCCCATGATGGGAGGAATTTGCCGTAATCTCCACGCTTGGCAGGCGGATTGGAGATTGCAGTGATGAAAGACTGACTTCATGTCACTGGTGCCGATTCCCTTGTTCACAAACTAAACTAAATTTAAGTTGAATGCATCTTTTTCTTTCTATTTCATTATGAAAAGAACAGAAGATGAATATTAGTTTAATCCTGTCAAATTAGTCAGCACCTGACGTAATTTGATGTAATTTTAGTAGTCAACTTTTTAATCGCGTCTAAAACTTGTATGATGCTGATTAATTTGACAGAACATAACTAAAATTTATCTTCTGTCCTTTTCTTAATGAAATAGAAAGAAAAAGATGCACTGAACTTAAATTTGGTTTAGTTTGTAAACAAGGGAATCGGCACCACTGTCATTCAATTATTTGCAATAAATTCTTAAAATAACTAAACAAGTAGAAAAATATCATAAAGCTTATGTGCTTTAACTAAACAATAAATCCTTCAGTTGCAGAACAAACTCTAGAGCAGGTGGGAGAAGAAATTGAAAGGGCTCATGTAATATGTATAGTCTTCTCAGTGGACAGACAAGAGACACTCAACAAAATAGCATCATATTGGTTACCTTTTGTGAGAGAAAACTGTTCTGATGATTACAGAAAGCCTGTCATTCTTGTTGGAAACAAGATTGATTTAATTGACTACTCTGTAATTGATGTAAGTTTATATCAATGTTAAACTGTTTTGTTAACATTGTGCATACCTTACACATATTATATTTAATTCATTCTGAAAAACTTATGTTTTAGAATATTTGGGACATTGCGGAAGAATATCCTGAAGTGGATAGGTGCATAGAATGCTCGGCAAAATCTCTTATAAATGTCTCTGAGATGTTTTACAATGCACAAAAGGCTGTCCTCCACCCAATCAATCCAATTTACAGTATTGATGAACAAGAGGTAAGTAACAATGTCAATGTGAGTAAGTTATCAAAATCATGGTCCAGAAATTTACAATTTATTTTTGTTATAGCTAACAGAAAAATGCAAAAGAGCTTTGACAAGGATATTCAAGATCTGTGATTTAGATGGTGATGGCCTTCTAGATGATTATGAAGTAACAATGTTTCAAAAGAAATGTTTTGACTCACCTTTGCAATTACAGGTAATTTATTGAACATTATGCAATTTTTTGCGTCATTTTTAGGGTTCTGTACCTCAAAAGGTAAAAAAAGCAACCACCCTTATAAGAACACTTTTCCGTCTGTCCGTATGTCATCACCGATTCTCTCAGGAACGGGAGGACCTAGCAAGTCCAAATTTATACCAGCTACTGAGGTCTATAGTCCCTATTAGGTGTATAAAAATAAAGGTCCTGAGTTAACACAATAAAAAGATATGGGCAAATTTAGATTTTCGCGAAAACTTGTAACTACCAAAATTTACCTTAATTTTCAACTTTTATTTTTCGGAATTTTCCCTTTACTTGTGCTATAAGACCTTGCTTTTAACCAAAATTAACAATTCTAGGTCAACCAGAAGTACCCTATAGGTTTTGGGTCGAAAACCTATTAAGTATGGTAGTTCCCATTGACATAGAATCATGAAATTTGGCGAGAAGCAATGTCTTACAGCACATGTAAATGGAAAAATCTGAAAACCGTAAATATGTAGTTTAATAACAAAATACCTACAATATTATACTGAACCCTCGGTGCGCGGTTTTCATTACATAATTAGGAGGTAACAGACTAGTTACTGTGAATTTTTTTTTTTTTTTTCTTTAAATTGAATTATTAATTTCAGGTTTTAGACGAAGTAAAATCAGTAATTGCTCAAAACATCGCCGGTGGTATAGAAAATGATTGTATAACCGTAAAAGGTTTTATTTTCTTACATTGTTTATTTATACAAAGAGGGAGAAACGAAACAACATGGACAGTCCTTCGTAAGTTTGGCTATGAGGAGACCCTGGAATTGACTCATAATTATTTGTATGCTAAGTAAGTATTGCATGACCTTATTTACTGATACATAATTATCTTTAAATAAATAAAAAACCCCTCAGGGGACTCTCTCAGACTTTTGTTAACTTTGTTCCTAAATGATAAAATCATATTTATTATTTGCAGTATTAAAGTACCTGTAGGCTGCACATCTGAATTATCTTACAAAGGCCAGCAGTTTCTAACCCAGTTGTTTGAAAAATACGACAGTGATAAAGATGGCATGCTCAATCCCACGGAATTAAAAAATGTTTTCTCCTGTTGCCCAAGAATACCATGGCATAATTTACGATACACTGTACCTACAAATGATAAGGTATTTCGTTTTTTTTACTCACTAGGCAGACAGGTATAAAATATGCCAAAGTATTTTAGAGACCACAAAATATACCTGGCACCCCATCATTTAAGCCAGAGCATTTTCGAATACATGGTATCATATTACTTAACTAGCGGACGTCACGCGGTTTCACCCGCGTAGTTCCCGTTCCCGAGGGAGTACGGGGATAAAATATAGCCTAGCTTAAGTTACTCAGTAAACACGTGGCTTTCTAATGGTGAAAGAATTTTTAAATTGGTTGAGGAGTTTTAGAGTTAAATCATGGCAAACACACAAACAAACAAAAAATCAAATCTTTCCTCTTTATAATATTAGTATAGATAGTATGGATAACTGATGGTGGTAGATAGGTTGTTGCTTGGTTTTGCTGCATCTGGTTTTAAGTACTTTTTCTCAATTATGGAAAAAGGCTAGGCAGATGATCAAGGCTTGTAGCAAGGAATTTAACCCGGGGACATCGGGTTTCTGCCCTAAAAACCGGCCAAGAGCGTGTCGGGCCACGCTCAGTGTAGGGTTCCGTAGTTTCCCGTCCGTCACAATTGTTCCTACTTATGAGTTTAAAGGTGGGTATCCATTATGTAAAAATGCTTGCTTATACGAATATACTACAAACTTAGTCCAGAAATTATTTTGTACAACTTTTTGTCTTTTTTGTACAAAAACTGTTGTTTCCATCAAGTTCAAAATGATTTTCCTAGAAAGTCCTTATAAAGTTCTACTTTTCAGATTTTTTTCATATTTTCTAAACTTGTGGTTCAGAAGTTAGAGGGGGGGGGACACATTGTTTTTTTACTTTTGGAGCGATTATTTCCGAAATTATTGACATTATCAAAAAATGATTTTAGAAAACCCCTATTCATTTTTAAATACCTTTCCAACAATATATCACACGTTAGGGTTGAAATTAAAAAAAAATCACTTCCCACTTTACAAATAGGGGGGCTACCCTAATAAAACATTTTTTTCCAATTTTTATTTTACCACTTTGTCGGCGTGATTGATATACATATTGGTACCAAATTTCAGCTTTCTAGTGCTAACGGTCACAGAGATTAAGCGAGGACGGACAGACGGACGGACGGACAGACATGGCGAAACTATAAGGGTTCCTAGTTGACTACGGAACCCTAATAAAAAAGGGACCCCCCTCTGGCTATGAAAGACTATTGCCTAAAACACACACACACATGCACATCACTGGATCACCATAAATACAAGTTAGCTGTGGTTTTGTCGTAGTATGCAAATTATACCACAAATTCATAGCAATAATAATAATAATGCTTATGCAATTTCTTCCTAACTTTTTGTCATTGCAGGGATATTTGACTTTACAAGGTTGGATGTGTCGCTGGACCTTAATGACGTTAGTGGATTTACAAAACACAAGTGCTTACTTAGCTTATCTGGGCTTCAATTTTTTAGAAAATGAAACGCAAAAAACAGCTATACACAGTAAGTTCTAGAGTTCAAACATAATAACTATTTTTAGTTCAACTATGAGTACAACAGTAACTCATTCATGCCTCTGTTTTTTTACAGTAACTCGTGAAAAGAAAGTTGATATTGCCAAAAAACAATCCAGTCGTAATGTTTACCAGTGTCATATCATTGGTCCAAGGTTATGTGGAAAAACGTCTATTTGTAGAAGTTTCCTCGGGATAGCACACAAGGTTTGACTTGCAAATATTTCATGTTCCACTTCTAAAATTATTATATTCTTTTCTATTGCGAATCTGCTATTATATTAACTTGTTTTTCAGAAAATAAAACCGCACGGCAATGAGCGGGGAGACAGCAATAGTTCTGAGAACTGTTGCATAAATACTGTAATAGTGTATGGTCAGGAAAAGTACTTAGTATTAAAAGAAATACCAATTACGCGTGTCTCAGATCCACTGCAGCCGCATGAAGTCAATTGTGATGTTGCTTGTCTTGTTTATGACGTTGCTGCCAGTCGGTCCTTTGAATATATCGCTCGGATATATATTGTAAGTATCATTAGATAAAACATTGATCTTAGTTTCCTCAATTAGAAGTCTTGAGTCGTGTCCCCCAGGCATCGCCAGCCATGTCGTCACAGGGCTGTATTTGCTCTACTCTAGCCAATAAAGATTACACTTGTTTATTAATAAGATAAGTACCAAATATCCTTCCTTCAAAGAACATTATGAGCCTTATCACACTAGCGGATTGCGAGCGTCTTCAAAGCGGAGCAGGCGCGCAACGTAGTCGCTGCACAACGTAATCTCAATTTTCAACGCTAGGTGTTGCAGCCTAACGTTGAAAATTTAGTGCACTTTCAAGCTGCTATTCGCGGCGAATTCGTTGCGCGGCCGCTCTGAAGACGCTCGCAATCCTCTAGTGTGATAAGGCTCTAAGAACTCGGAAAGGGAAAATAAGTATATAAATGTAACTGATTGCCTTACAGAAATACTTCGCAGAAAGTCATATTCCTGTATTAATAGTGGGAACGAAGGGTGATGCGCTGATCGCAAGACAGGAGTACATCCTCCAACCAGATGTGTTTTGCAATAAATACCAACTACTGCCACCTCAGTTTTTCAACATTAGAGAAAATAAACACGATGTGTTCGTCAAACTCGCCACCATGGCTGCATTTCCGTAAGTAAACACATTATTGTTACTGCTTTTACAAATTATTTACTGTCAATGTAGTAAGGTTTTAAATTGCAATCTTAGACAAGACCTTATCGTTTAAAAAAAAAACCTCGTCCTAAATAATTGCTTGAGTTAAGATACTGTTATTTTAATTGTCTTTGTCAGTCAATTTCAAGCAGCTTGGATTTTATTCAGCAAGCACAGGTTAGTATAAATTATTTAAATCCCGGTTATTTTTAGGGCTTCAAAGGCTTTGTTTTAACTGTTAATTTATAATATTTCAGACACTTGAAGCACTTCGCTAGCTTGACGGGGGACAATTCGTCGTGGTGGAAGGCGGGAATTGGGGTCGCTGCTGCCACTGTCGTGGGCCTTGTCCTCATTAAGATGTTTAGCTTCCAAAAACGTTAGATTAAAAGTACTGCTGCAGCTTTTATTTATTGTACATAAATATTGTTATGTATTAAAAATAGTATTGAATTTGATTGCTTGAGAAAAAAATTAATAGACCAAAGTTTGTTTTCAGTTGTAAATAAAACATTTGATGCAGAAAACGCTTTCATTTTGAGCTGGTGGTTGCACACAATCTTTTGATCTATCTGCTGGGCGTGAGCCGAAAACAACTTATTTCATGGTTAGTCCCATATTAAAAGTTGTTCATATTTATGAGTAGGTACCTATTTCACTCTCTTATTGACAACGTTTACCCAATCACCCTGTATAAGTGAGAACGATGAAGAAAGACGTGCACATTAAGGTGCAAGCGCCCTTTTCTTACGTTTTTTTGCAATTTGCAGGTACTGGTGGTTTTCAGATTGTATGTTGATGAAAAATCAGCCAATTGCGAGTCGGACTCGCGCACAAAGGGTTCCGTACCATTATCAATACAACATTAGATACCGTTAATAATATCGAGCAAAAACCACGTTTGTTGAATGGGAGCTCCACTTAAATATTAATTTTATTTTAAATATTTATTTTTAAAGTGAACATACATGTCGGGTTGTCAGGATTTTATTTCGCTAGGCTCGAGCTTATGTGGGCCGAAGACGGGTTTCGTGCTATGAAAACACACTGGATTCGATTCACTATTTTATTTTACACTAGCTGACGTTCCGCGGTTTCACCCGCGTAGTTCCTGTTCCCGTGGGAGTACAGGAATAAAATATAGCCTATAGCACTCACGAATAATGTATCTTTCTACCAGTGAAACAATTTTTAAAATTGGTTCATTACTTCCGGAGATTACCCCCTACATACAAACTTACAAACAAATGTTACCTCTTTATAATATTAGTATAGATTGCACGGTTCGGGTTGGTCGTTTCCATAGAGAAGAACCGACAAGAAACTCCATGGTTACTCTTTTCAAACAGATATAACAAATTACTTGACATTACACTTTCATACATTAACACTGGGCACAATGAATCGGGTACAGTTTCAAGACGTCTTAACTCCGCTGCGATCAGACCCAGAATGTCCGCCTCGCCGCGAGGTGTTAACATCAGGATTGTAAAAGCCGCCATGGTGAGGTAGACTGGTAATTAGGTCACGTGATGTCACCACTGGCGTGCTTTCGATCCATTCGCCCATCCGTACTCATGACCGGATCCGACACGGCCATCCTGCTTGCACACGTCCTCGTGTGATGGTAACCCTGCAAACAAAAAGTCCACGACAAAAATTCGTTCCACTCGGTCACTCCTGACCAAACTCTAGATTCATCGGGTCGGTGAAAGTAAAGAACTTTACCATTTAATTTTAACCAAATCCTACTCTAATAAAACCAAACATCATAACATCTGTAACCCCCAAAGCGTTTAACAGAGATGTACCTAATAGTACACTCACAGTTCGCTAGTAAATGTCCAAGTCCCATGTAATAGAGGGCCAGCCAGTTGCCCACAACTGGGCGCAAATCCTAACTCCGTGGTTGCTACTGAGAAATTCCTGATGGAAAAACCCAATAACACTCTCTCTCTCTCTGTGCTTTTCTATCTTAATGTAATGTCCTGTTAAGTATTTTGTGTGTACATAAATAAATAATCACCTTGCCCGACCTGGGAATCGAACCCAGGACCTCACGCTCAGCAGTCACGCTTGCCATCTCTAGACCAACGAGGCAGATGATTAAATCAAACACGGTTAATTAGGAATAATCGAAAATAGATCAACACATGGGCCATGTACCACAGTCGTTCGAATCAGTCTTTAAAACTACTGCTGTAAAACCTCTACGCCACGGCTCTCCAGCCGTCCAGCAATCGCTTTGCTTTCACATCTATCTAATGTATCTGCCATGTGCTTCACCCAGTGACTACACACATTAGGATTTAATGAGAGGTTTTCCTTTTGAGGTTTTAAAAAAAAACTTAGTTTCCAAGAACTCTATAGATGGCGTTGAACTTACTATGATAGTTGGTGCCAAAGCCAAAACGCTTGAAAAAAAACATTGTGTCACGTCACATACTCTCGTTGACTGACACTTTCATATTTTGCTTATCCTTCCGAATGTAACCAACATTTCTCGCGCTTTGTTAAAATCAGTTTTTTTAGGTTCCGTTCCTTGCATTATCATACTTACTCCTAGCGCCATCTATCCAGCGACTAGGGAAGAGCTAAAAAGAAAATCCCTCATTACCAAGGTGGTTGTATTTCTTCTAAGTGGGATAACAATAATTAACCTATTGTTCAAAATAGTAGATAGTTCGTTCAGGGCTAGGTATGAGGTATATTAAATTTTATAGCCCCAGCTTTGCTTAAATCTTTATGCAATTCAAGATATTTTTCCACTCAGTGGTTTCTTCGATAAGTAAATGGTGATCTACGTCCCAATTTTCAATTTCTTCACTTTCTGTGTCCGTTTCGACCGCGCGGCCACGGCGTTTTTTTTAAAAAAAAAACTGCCAAGATTTTGTAAAAGTTGATTCCCAAAACCATAAATTTGTCAAAGTTATGGTTAAAAAGTTATAAGGGTTTGAACATGGCCGCGCCATCGAAACGCGGAGAACCGTGCGGCCACGGAGATCTTTAAAACTAAGCGTTGCAGAGACCTGAAATTTAGGTAAGTATCAGCTTGAATTTGTAAAAAAATTGTAAAAATATACAAAAAAAACCCTAGGTTTATATCATAAGAGCTGTAAGACTTAAAACCCCATGGAAAAATACGGTATCGCCGATATCTCGCTGAAAAAGCATCGCAGAGGTCTGAAGTTTTTTGTAAAACCTAGATTTGAAGGTGACCATGACTTATTGTTTACAGAAAACTTTCCACTTATTGTATTAGAAATTATTTCTCAAGGATCCTAAATTAAATAAAAATGAAGAGTCGTATGTTTATTTCTACATAATTATGTTTTTGTATCTTATTGTTTGACATCGTGTAACATCTACCAATCCGCACTGGGCCAGCGTGGTGGATTATAGCCTATTCCCTCTCAGAGGAGGCCTGTGTCCCAGCAGTGGGAACATTAATAGGCTGATGATGATGATTTTATCGTTTCATTTTAGTTTATTTTTTTAATCATAAAAAAAACAAATCACAGATTATTCAGATGGTACTCCCTTATATCTCCTAAAAATTTTTGTCCGAAAATCATTATCCATAAAACGTTTGCTATAAACTTCAGTTACCATAATGCTCAAAATCCCGAAATTTTGTTTTACATAATTATCTTTATTTCTAAAACTGTTCTGTCATAATATCGAATACTATAATAATTGAATCTTCTAATTTTATATGCCATAAAGTCAATTATCCTAAGTATTATATTATATAATGTGTATTATTCCTAATGTTCATATAAGTGTAATAAAATGTTTGGTCCTAAAACATTTGCTAAAAATTAGGTTTTAGTGACAGAAACGAATCGCTGTAAATCCGACCCCACGCAGTCTTGTCTGCCCTACCCCGAGAGTGTAATTTAAAATCGCGTAGGCGCGGAGGGACGAGGCGGCCCGCGAGTTGAGGAGCAGGTGGTTGTAACACTCGCCGCCGCTGCTGAGGCTGGCCGGCGAAGCCGGCCAGCAAGCCGAAGCTGCGGTGGAGAGCGTTAAACACATCTGCGACGATAAGCTCGCGTGGGACCGCCGGAGCCCCGCAGCGCCGGAGCCGTGACAGAAACCATGCCTGCTGCATGTTGCTTGCTCGCTTGCATGCTGCATGCTTGCTTGTATACTGTATGCGTGCTTGCATGGTTGCTGCTAGCTTGTTGCTACTTGCTGCATGTTGCTTGCTCGCTTGCTTGGTTGCTTGCATACTGCATGCGTGCTTGCATGGTTGCTGCAAGCTTGTTGCATGCTTGCTGCATGCTTGCTGCATGCTTGCTGCATGCTTGCTGCCTGCTTGCTGCATGCTTGCTGCATGCTTGCTGCCTGCTTGCTGCATGCTTGCTGCATGCTTGCTGCATGCTTGCTGCATGTTTGTTTGCATGTTTGCATACTTATTACAGGGAAAAATAAAATCCACTACTGACTACTTATATGAAATGTATGCCAAAACAAAAGAAGACTCTAACTGTGAACTTTCTACGATATGATGGTTCTACTACTTCTACTACTTTTTAATTCTTACAAATTGCATAAGAGCAATATTGTACAAAAATGTGTTGTGTTGAGAGAAGTTCATAGCATAGCAAAAGCTAAGTAATACTTACTTTACTGTAGGTACCCGTAATTACAGACACAATTAAAATAAGAATGTTCTGTTCCCTTTTGGGAACGTCTGGGAACATACCGGTTTGTTTTAAAAATATTATAAAGATCTAAACAGTTTTTTATTTTTATTTAGGATTTATAACTATTATTGAAAACGATTTTAAGTGTTTTGTATATTATTGATTGTAATATTTATGACAAACGGGTTTAGAGCATATTGTATTTAGGGATTTCAATTTTATGCCATGTGATATTATGTGATATTAAGTTCGGGTAAGTTATCATTCGGACAAATGATGATTAGGACAAAAAAAGTTATGGTACTTTAAATTATGAATAAAAAAGTTAGGTAATACAATAGAGAACCTATTCAGATAAGTGCTTTTTCAGCTATCAAGCAATGAAAGGGTCCATTGCTTAATAGCTGAAAAAGCATCTAAATTAAAAAAGCAATTGTTTTGAATTTGTCTAAAGGATTTGAAATATATGCATTACTAGCTGACCCACGCAACTTCGTCTGCGTCACAGAAAAGAGAAACAGCTCACTAAAGGAATACATTTTTCCCCGTTTTTGCAATATTTTTCATTTATGCTCCGGTCCTTTTGGTCGCAGCGTGATGTTATATAGCCTATAGCCTTCCTCGATAAATGGACTACCCAACACTGAAAGAATCATTCAAATCGGACAAGTAGTTCCAGAGATTAGCGCGTTCAAACAAACAAACTCTTCAGCTTTATAATATTAGTATAGATTAGTGTTGCAACAGAACTCTGCTTCCGCTTCCGCTTCTGCAGAAGTTCCGCAAGCTTTTTCACTTGTTTCCGTTTCTGGTTCCGCAACTTTATAACAGAACTCTAAACGGAGAATACAGCGAGGAGCGCGGGGGTGGGGGCGCGTGAACGACTGGACATGACGGAATCGGCGCGTGCGGGGTCCGTTGACGGGGGCGGTACACAAACGTGTCGCGAGTTTGTTTATCATTCTATTTTCTGTTTCATTCTGCGCATCACCGCGCCTCGCGAGTGACGTTTAACGTGAGCTCGTAAATCTTCTGTTGATTCTTTCTTAAGTTTGTTTTGTTACTTGTTACTTAAGCCGGAAACACACTTACGTGGCGTGGCGTGGCGTGACGCTTGCTGGCGCCACGGTGCCTGTGCACACTATTGTGTCGTGTCGTGGCGCGCTCTGGCGTTTTTTCTGAACAGTACATATCGAACATTTGCAGCGTTCAAACGTGCATCATGTTTTCTTCGGATTCGGATCGTGATTTTGATGAAGACCTTCAATTTCTTTTAGCAATCAAACTTCTTGAGGTCAAAAAAAAGAAAAGTAGGTACTAAGTTCACCATAAAAACAGAGGGTTGAGGGAGGAGACAACAAAGGTGAATTTCACCGTCTTGTTAAAGAAATAGACTCTAGTTCTTTAAAGCCGGAAACACACTTACGTGGCGTGGCGTGGCGTGACGCTTGCTGGCGCCACGGTGCCTGTGCACACTATTGTGTCGTGACGTGGCGCGCTCTGGCGTTTTTTCTGAACAGTACATATCGAACCTTTGCAGCGTTCAAACGTGCATCATGTTTTCTACGAATTCGGATAGTGATTTTGATGAAGACCTACAATTTCTCTTGGCAATAAAACTTCTTGAGGGCAACAAACAGAAAATAAGGTACTGGATTCACCCCATAAACAGAGGGCGACAGAAAAAAGGTGAATTTCATCGTTTTGTTAAAGAACTAGACGAAGAGAAATTTCATCAGTACTTTAGAATGAACAAAGAACAATAAGAGGAAATCCATTCACTAATTGAAGAAGACATAAAAAAAAGACATACTAAATTTCGCGAACCCATAGGTATTAAAGAAAGACTGGCGTTATGTTTAAGGTGGTTCATACCCACCTGCAGCCAGAAACATCTGATATGATAGAAATCATGTCTATCCATCAAATATAGGTAAACGTGTATAGAAAGTTTCATGTCCGCGCTAATTGAATAGTTCTGTCGTGAGGAGACGATCCTGATTTCAGGGGTATTGTCTATCATAAAAATAAATTATCACCTGAACCAAAGATGGTTTGAAATTCAGTTGCAAGATTTGACAAATTCAAATTCAAAATCATTTATTTGCTATTATGGGTAATTACATAAAGTTGTTAAAAAAATTAGATAATAGTTATGCCGGAAACACACTTACGTGGCGTGGCGTGGCGTGGCGCGCCAGAAGCATATCGGTTTCATACATTTAGTATGGTTAGAGACACATTTGTAGCTCGTGGCGTGGCGTGGCGCGCTCTGGTGTGGCGCTGACTGCTCGCCGTCGATTGCGCCAGAGCAGGTTATGGCGCGACACGCCACAACAGGCAAATGTGTTTCTACACCACGTGGCTCGTGGTGCGAGTGGACACATTCAACTTGCCTTGGTCAAATCTTGCAACTGAATTTCAAACCACCTTTGGTTCAGGAGATAATTTATTTTTATGATAGACAATACCCCTGAAATCAGGATCATCTCCTCACGACAGAACTATTCAATTAGCGCGGACATAAAACTTTCTATACACGTTTATAAGATTACCAGTGTGGTCTCAAGGAAGAAAACAAGCAGCGTAACGACTAAGCACTTTATTTGATAAAAATCAACTAACTCTAAACATCGTTACATCTCGTTTTTAAACTGATTCGAACAAAGACATTTCAAAGTGGGGCGCTCCAAGTGGGGAGCGCAATTTACGTCACTACCGGAACTATTTTCTTAATAATTTTATACAAAACTACAGACTTCCTTTTTATAAACGGAAATAGAATTAATATTTATTTTCTACTGGAAGTCCGCCGTGTAAACAAATATTAAATCTAAAATTAGTCATCTATAATATGTGTAGTAACCCGTGATATTATTCATGAAAGCCTTTAATAATTATAAAAGCCAACACGTTACCATATTTGATGGATAGACATGATTTCTATCATATCAGATGTTTCTGGCTGCAGGTGGGTATGAATCACCTTATGGCGGCTCCCCGAGCAAATGACCTTGAGCGAGCAGTTTTTCGGAGCCTACTCCTCTCTATCCAAAAGAAATACCAACTAATAAAAAATACATTAAATTACTACATATCCTTGACTCCAAAATTGTCGTTTCATATTTTTTTTTAAGTTGCTGATGTGATATACTAATAAACGTAGCGCGAGCTAAGAGGTTCCGTGTCGGGCAGTCCACACTTATCCCGGGCAGCGAGCACACGTAGCCTTAGAGTTCATCTACTTACTGATAATTTGGTGGTTTTATTGTAAACCCTAACTATAGTGTTTCTATGTGAACACCATGTTTAATAAATCCCCTCACAACGAAACCATAGAAATGAGAAATAATGATTTATAAAATGCTACTCCTCGTAAAGTAACCATTATTTTGATTTGCTACTTATACTAATGGATAGGCAATTTAATAATGAACATAATTGTCGTTTTATTTTTTCCAAAAGACGTAAGTTTGATTTTTATAAAGAATAAAAACCACTCATTTCGCACAATTCGGCCTGCAGTGACTGACGTAACGACCAATTCGTAGTGCAAGCTGATTAGAACTTTATTCTAACAGTATTTCAAGCGAAGTTTGAACCACCACAAATAGAGTTGCTAATTTTGCTCGGGGTACCGCCTTAAACATAACGCCAGTCTTTCTTTAGTACCTATGGGTTCGCGAAATTTAGTATGTATTTTTTATGTCTTTTTCAATTAGTGAATGGATTTCCTCATATTGTGTGTAATAAAACAACTGTAGCTCCAATCAACTCTTGAGTATATTCAAATCCAAGTATTTCAGTCCACATAGGCCTGGATGGCACTTGTACATTATTTCACGTTTTATACAAAATGCAATAATTACAACACTTATCAGTTATCAGACACAGATTCGACTATTAGTCTTAACACCACAATTTCTCCCAATGAACAGCGCTCTCTCGGCCGAGTGTCATGTTTTATAAACTACCCCTTCCCGCTACAACATTGACGGTTAGGCAGTGTTGTCATTTCTCAAATATAAAACGAATTATTAAAATCTTTAAAACCCTACATAATATTAGTTTAAATAGATCACAGCAGATCTTATTATTTAATACATATTTGAAAATCATGACATTCGGCCATCCGACACTGTGTGGCCTCCTGGCACACACAACAATCATAGAAATAAAATCATGACATTCTTAAGCGTTAAAAATAAAGAGAGAAAAACAAAAAAAAAAAAAAAAAAAAAAAAAAAAACATTTCTATACATTACAAATAGGTATATACACATTTTTAAAACTTGACAACATATTTAACTAGAGCTTCTGACCCTGTACATTTAAAGAAAATGTTTTGCAATAAAATAGACAGTAAGAGGAAATATTTTAAGTTAGCTTTACTCAGTTACTGTTGCCAGCATTCTCAAAGCTACTGGACATCGGAGCTATGCAGTTCCAAAATGTATCCATGGTCGGATTTAATCAGCTGCAACTTCAGTGATCTTGTATGGACCCGCAAACTTCGACAGAGGCTTTGTACTTTTCTTATCATATCAAAATTAAGTTTTTCGACTTATGGCAACTCTAAATTAGTACATAGACTTATCGGCGCTAAGCTTATTGGACAAAATCTCGTGTAATTTATCTCGTGTATTTATTTATCCCAAACTTAGCCTCTGCCGCAGTTTTCTGTGTTGAGGCATTAACAGGACTTCTATATAAAGAACGAACTCTATTTTAAGCTTTCACGGTTTTAAACTAAACTAGGGAGCTCAAAACAATGAACAATCACGGAAGATATCCCGTAAGTGACAATATAAGTAAAGAACGAACTCTTTTAATGTGTGGACTAATTTATAATTTAAAATACCAAAGAACTATAAAGAGTTTGAAGTTAACGATTTAATTCTACTAATGAATTTATAAATAATGTTAATAATTAATATATTCTAAAATCTAAATTATGGTAACAATATTGAACATTTTGTTAAAATAATGAATGATAAAAATTAACGTATAAAGACAAATATTAAAGAATTGTATTGTTTGACTATGTATTATGCTCAACTTATTTTGAGACTAATATGTACCAATAATTATTTTACTTTACTAATTACTTTATATTAATTATTATTAATAATTATTTTACTGTAAACTTAATAAGTACATGTTAAATTTCACATAGAAACGCATTATACAATAATGTAAAATTATTTTTGCATGCCCTAAAAAGGCAAAATATGGTTTATGCATAAACCACCAACTATAACATCTGGTAACACCTGTATTTTAAGCAAATAAATAATTTTTATTCTTAACATTACAAATAAATGATTATGATTACAAACAGTGTTAATTGTTAATGCCCTATTGTATGTTTCCCAGACACTTGTCTCAGTAGCCTTTATATAGGTTAGATGATCATGAATTTTAAGATGGTTTGGTTAAATCTCTCTGCCTGACCATTAACTCTGAGACAAGCTACTGCGTTTAAAATATGTTCTAATACCATGTGTATTACAAAAGGTTTAGTCTTTCAACGTAAAGCTTGTGTCACGGTCAGACACAATCTTAGTTGGAACACCGATGACCGAAGTCATAAACTATTTTCTCAAAGACCTTAACCGTGGTTTTGAGTCGTATGTTCACGTAATTTATTATTAAACTGCGGTTGAGGTCTCTGAGATGCAAGAAAGTTAAGTAGATCTTCGGGTACCGAACTATTCCGAGTCCGCGGCCTATTCCTAATCGAACAGTCAGTCAGCCAGCCAACAGCTACCGGTAATTTAACATCTATTTAATAATCCTAATTAATTTATCATAAAATATCCACGAATACTTTCATCACCAGGTAAAGTACGATGTAACATCCCTTCCAACGGACGTCCGTAACTTTCTTCACTAAGGCAAGCCTTTTCACTCGAACTATGTAGATATCAATGGGCTTTTCTGCCTGAGCCTTCATTTTCATGGACTTACGCCGGCGCCTCAGAGGTGTACCAGACGGGGTACCAAGCTCAACATCAGACGACATCGTCACAGCTCACTGAAACATTGTACATCATTTGAGAAGTAATCCATTCACACTCGCATAAAAACGATGTCATGTGAATGATCGATCACAATAAGTTTAATTATCATTAATTTTAATTAATTTAATTCTCTATGACAGAAATATCCATATTTTGGGTAATAGGCATAAAAACATTATTATAAATCAAAGACATATACACAATACTATTTACCAAATCAAGTAAAATAAGACGCTGGTCTTGGTCAAACAAACAAATAAGAAATTGAACTAAAATATCAATATAAATTAATTAATCAATCAATAAGTGAGCAATCCAACAATGTGAAACATACAAATGTCATTTGTTTGCTAGCATTTCCAGGTTGTTAGCAACACAACATTTACTTGCCCAGAGGGGATTCCAAAAATGTTGTATAATTTAAACTTCATGTACAATAGTGGTACTGGTAATGGTGGTTTTATAATTTTGTAGTGCATGCTTTTCACTTTAGTGATTTAAAGTGAATAAGAAGACTTATGAAATATGTAGTAGTACATAGGCGGACTTAATGCCACAAGGCATTCTCTACCAGTTAACCTTTGGGTTAAATAAGAAAACATTGTACCCTAACTTTTTGGTAACGAGAATATTAATACTTAAGTATATTGATACTAATACACATATACAGATAAAATTAACTAATATATATTCTATCAAATACCAAAAATTAGAAAGAAAATAACGAGAAAACTAATAATAATTATTATGACTAGACTTCGAATTGAGTACGAACTTTTCTTTAGAAAGTGAATTTGCTTTGCTTTTTGATTTTATCCGTCAATGTCATTAATTGTCAGACGTCAGCGTCAGTCTATACCAAGATTATTAAAGAGGAAAGATCTGTATCTTTGTATGTAACGAATAAACTTAAAAACTACTGGACATTTTTCTTTCAGCAAAGGATAGCTACATTACCAGCGAGCAACATAAGCTATATTTTATCCCCGTACTCGAGACTGTGACGTCCGCTAGTACTTCTACTACATAAAAATACAGCTTAGCAGTCAAGTTCCTCAACAACCACGCCTATTGATTTCTGAAATGTGTACAATATTCATCGACATAATCTGTCTCTTATTTATTTAATTAAAATCATTCGAATTCAATATAATTACTACGCTTCATCTAAACGTTGTAAGAGTCATTAACCAGTAAGCAAATACAGTTTGCTCAAATCCGACGAATGTATGCAGCTCACCCAATAATCCAGTGAGAAAATATACATCGCCCCTTACGCATCCAGCGAGCAACTCACGGGCTCCATTAAAAGAAAAGATATCCCGTAACATTGATAGGGAATAACCAACTACTACAATAACCTGTTGTAATTCATTGCTCACCATTATTAATTAATTTTAAGTTGTAAAAGTGTTTGTAACAACCTACTTGCAAAATAAACATCATTTATCATTTATCAATTATCATTTATCAATTATCATTTATCAATTATCATTTATCAATTATCATTTATCATTTATCAATTATCATTTATCAATTATCATTTATCAATTATCATTTATCATTTATCAATTATCATTTATCAATTATCATTTATCAATTATCATTTATCAATTATCATTTATCAATTATCATTTATAAATTATCATTTATCAATTATCATTTATCATTTACAAAAATCCAGCGAACTCACTAAGTCGCATAACATAGGCCCTGTGAACACATTTAGTTCACTGGGTTAACATCTGTCTGACGACCGATTCACTGTGATAAATCAGTAGGACACGACTACCTAAAATCAAGTGAACTAACCGAGTCGCCTATGAACACACTTAGTTCACATTATCATTATCATCATTATCATCATGGATCCGACGACCGATTCACTGTGATAAATCAGTAGGTCATACCTACCTAAAATCAAGTGAACTAACCAAGTCGCCTGTGAACACACTTAGTTCACATTATCATTATAATCATCATCATCATGGATCCGACGACAGATTCACTGTGATAAATCAGTAGGTCATACCTACCTAAAATCAAGTGAACTAACCAAGTCGCCTAACATGGATCCGACGACCGATTCACTGTGATAAATCAACAGGACACACCTGCATAAAATCAAGTGAACTAACCAAGTCGCCTGTGAACACACTTAGTTCACA
This sequence comes from Xestia xanthographa, assembly GCA_905147715.2. NCBI lineage: Eukaryota > Metazoa > Arthropoda > Insecta > Lepidoptera > Noctuidae > Xestia > Xestia xanthographa. Next base: position 16,062,610 of record LR990647.1, on the reverse strand, counting down.
TTATCATTATAATCATCATAATCATGGATCCGACGACAGATTCACTGTGATAAATCAGTAGGTCATACCTACCTAAAATCAAGTGAACTAACCAAGTCGCCTAACATGGATCCGGCGACCGATTCACTGTGATAAATCAACAGGACACACCTGCATAAAATCAAGTGAACTAACCAAGTCGCTTGTGAACACACTTAGTTCACATTATCATTATCATCATTATCATCATGGCCAGAATAATAAGTTATTGACATTTACCTCTGGATGTTTGTAAATAATCATAAATAAAGCATGTTTGTTACATTGGCACTACCAATGTTGCTCATTTAAATGCCGGTGCAGAGGCCTATGACAGCATAGCCATGTAAATAATAGCAAAAACAATGTAGCATTGTCTAATAAACATTGTGGGTAATAATTCTCATAAATGCCTCATGGTCAATTCTTCAAAATACTTCAAAACGTGTAAGTTTTTATGTATTTTTTTTTTTTTATCAAGCAAATATTAAAAGTTTAACGACTATCCCTATCTCTACCTACATGGCATACTATATGTACACCTCAGTGGCGAAGGTACCATATAACTCGATTCCTACCGGATTCCCTTTGAAAAATGGCACAATCAGTATTCTATAGACATATAATTAAGGATACGTACTCCGGCTTACCCTTTTACAAAATTGACCCTTCGCTACTGGTACACCTACATGGTTTACTAACAACACTCACACATGGTTCTTTAGAATGGATGTTAACATGTAAAATCAACCCGTCTTCATTGCTGCATTGTTAAACTCATAAATAATAATATATGCCATAATTATTTTAATTTTATCTAATAAACTAACCAACAGCGATACATAAAAATATTTTACGAAATATGCTTGTGACAGTTATTATGGCCAATTATAGATTTCCCTGTGTAACTGGGATATATATGTATATAATACATGCGAACGGACTAATGCCAGATATTTAAAAAAAATAAAAATACAATACAAAAATACGATACAAAATAATTTTTAAGTTATTTTTAGAATTGGATTACGATTTTGAAAAATTTTAAACAAAAAACGGTTGAATAAAAAAAGAAGAAGAAGATTGGTTGCTTCTCATTTATCTCCATTTATAGTGTTCACTATTCGTTTTTTTTTAATGTCGGTTTATTAGAGTTAAATAAATCAACTTCAGAGAATTCAGAGTAATAAATTCGAGCAATGCGAGTCAGAACACAGTTCTTAATAATTATGTATACTTTCTGCATAGTTGAATCACGTGAGCTTTTTAGCGGGGTAGAAATTTTTCTCTATTTCATGATATAACAATAATCTCCATGGTGTAAAACACTGTGCATACGTGAAAGTTTATTTGTTAAATTTCCACCCTCTTTTTTTTACCGAAATTTAACAGAAAGTATACATCTTACTATGGTAAAGAAAAGGAAACAAATTACTTACTATTTCGCTGAGAGATGGCTCGTGGTTCTTGTCACTTCTGAACTGTAATAAAACAACTGTAGCTCCAATCAACTCTTGAGTATATTCAAATCCAAGTATTTCAGTCCACATAGGCCTGGATGGCACTTGTACATTATTTCACGTTTTATACAAAATGCAATAATTACAACACTTATCAGTTATCAGACACAGATTCGACTATTAGTCTTAACACCACAATTTCTCCCAATGAACAGCGCTCTCTCGGCCGAGTGTCATGTTTTATAAACTACCCCTTCCCGCTACAACATTGACGGTTAGGCAGTGTTGTCATTTCTCAAATATAAAACGAATTATTAAAATCTTTAAAACCCTACATAATATTAGTTTAAATAGATCACAGCAGATCTTATTATTTAATACATATTTGAAAATCATGACATGTGCTTTGTTCATTCTAAAGTACTGATGAAATTTCTCTTCGTCACTCTCTAGTTCTTTAACAAGACGATGAAATTCACCTTTTTTCTGTCGCCCTCTGTTTATGGGGTGAACCCAGTACCTTCTTTTCTGTTTTTTTTGTCCTCAAGAAGTTTAATTGCCAAGAGAATTGTAGGTCTTCATCAAAAACGCCAGAGTGCGCCACGACACGACACAATAGTGTGCACAGGCACCGTGGCGCCAGCAAGCGTCACGCCACGCCACGCCACGTAAGTGTGTTTCCGGCTTAGTGACCAAGGCAAGTTGAATGTGTCCAGTCCACTCGCGCCACGAGCCATGTGGTGTAGAAACACATTTGCCTGTTGTGTTGTGTCGCGCCATAACCCGCTCTGGCGCAATCGGCGGCGAGCAGTCAGCGCCACGCCAGAGCACGCCACGACCTACAAATGTGTCTCTAACCATACTAAATGTATGAAACCGATATGCTTCTGGCGCGCCACGCCACGCCACGTAAGTGTGGTTCCGGCATGAGGTACCTATTAGTTTTGTGTCTAGTGCAATGATGAAACCAAAAACCAGTCCCATTTGGAACTATTTTTTTGAGATTAATGACAATCTATAAGCGGCCAAATTACTTTTTATTAAATATAATTTACCTCTGTTTAACTTCGAGTACTAAAAGTACCTACAAAATAAAAATTCTATTAAACAAATCTGAAAAAAAAAAAATGTGTTTTTTCTTCATAGTATTAACACTTCCGCTTCCGCTTCCGCATCCGCTAAGATTTACTTTTGACATCTGTTTCCGTTTCTGCTTCCGTTAAGACCATTGACTGGTTAAGACACTTCTGTTGCATCACTAGTATAGATTATATAGATTACAGAAATAAGTGTCATTGCATAGTATTTCCAGAATGATTTGTTATGACCATGTTATGACGATGGTAAAACCGAAATGCACGCAAGTTCTGAACAACCTATGACAATACATAATCTAACTTATTTATGGTCTATACATAGATGATAAAGATAATAAAAAAAAGGATTTTTAAACAAACCATAGGTACTTCACAGTCGTATTAAAAAATATAATATAAAAGAATTATTAGTGTAAGATTTAGTGTGTGTAAATAAATAATCTGTGATTTATGGTTTTGTCAGAAATATGTAAGTTAGCAATCTGTGATTTATGTGATTTTTTAAGAAACTAACATGTTTTTGTATCTTATCATTTAATTTAATTTATAATCCTTGAAAAATAATTTCTAATGCAATAGGTGGAAGTTTTCTGTAAGCAATAAGTCATGGTCACCCTAACCAACAATTCAGAACGTTTTGTAGGTTAGAAGCGATACCGTACTACAGCTCCTGAAATATAAACCTAGGATTTTTTTGTGTATTTTTACGAGTTTTGACAAATTCAAATCTAGGTTTTACAAAAAACTTCAGACCTCTGCGATGCTTCTTCAGCGGGATAGCGGCGATAACGTATTTTTCACCGGTTCAATAGCGCGGCCATGGGGTTTTAGTCTTACAGCTCCTAAAATATAAACCTAGATTTTTTTTGTGTATTTTTACAAGTTTTGACAAATTCAAATCTGTGTTTTACAAAAAACTTATGACCTCTGCGATGCTTTTTCAGCAAGATATCGGCGATACCGTATTTTTCACCGTTTCGATGGCGCGGCCATGGGGTTTTAAGTCTTACAGCTCCTAAGATATAAACCTAGCAACCTATCAACTTTTACAAAATCTTGGCAGTCTTTTAAAAAAAAAAAAAACGCCGTGGCCGCGCGGTCGAAACGGACACCAGCACAGAGCTAGACGCTGCGCGCTGCTGGCCTGGGCCGAGCTGGAATTTTTGTTTTACTCCTTGTTGCCATAGCTCGAACTCGTTTGAGAACCCCGTGTCCGTTTCGACCGCGCGGCCACGGCGTTTTTTTTTAAAAAAAACTATGCCAAGTTTTTGTAAAAGTTTGTAAAAGTTGATTCCCAAAACCATAAATTTGTCAAAGTTATGGTTAAAAAGTTACAAGGGTTTGAACGTGGCCGCGCCATCGAAACGCGGAGAACCGCGCGGCCACGGAGATCTTTAAAACTAAGCGTTGCAGACACCTGAAATTTAGGTAATTACCAGATTGAATTTGTAAAAAATTTGTAAAAATATACAAAAAAATCCTAGGTTTATATTTTAGGAGCTGTAATACTAAAACCTCATGGCCGCGCCATCGAAACGGTGAATAACACGTTATCGCCGATATCTCGCTGAAAAAGCATCGTAGAGGTCTGAAGTTTTTTGTAAAACACAGATTTGAATTTGTCAAAACTGGTAAAAATACTTCAAAAAGTCCTAGGGTTATATTTTAGGAGCTGTAAGACTACAAACCCATGGCCGCGCCATTGAAACGGTGAAAAATACGTTATCGCCGATATCTCGCTGAAGAAGCATCGCAGAGGTCTGAAGTTTTTTGTAAAACCTAGATTTGAATTTGTCAAAACTCGTAAAAATACACAAAAATATCCTAGGTTTATATTTCAGGAGCTGTAGTACGGTATCGCTTATAACCTTCAAAACGTTCTGAATGTTTGGTTAGGGTGACCATGACTTATTGCTTACAAAAACCTTCCACCTATTTATTACATTAAAAATTATTTTTCAAGGATTATAAATTAAATTAAAATGATAAGATACAAAAACATGTTTATTTCTTAAAAAATCACATAAATCACAGATTGTTAACTTACATATTTCTGACAAAACCACAAATCACAGATTATTTATTTACACTAAGAATAGTTTTTTTATATTATATTTTTTTAATACGACTGTGAAGTATGGTGTGTTTAAAATTACTGTTTTTTTTTTTAAATATCTTAATCACCTATTTAAACCATGACCATAATTATGTTAGATTATTTATTGTCATAGGTTGTTCGGAACTTGTGTGCATTTCGGTTTTACCATCGTCATAACAAATCATTCTGGAAATACTATGCAATGACACTTATTTCTGTAATAAAAAAATAAACTAAAATGTAACGATAAGATCATCATCATCATCAGCCTATTAATGTTCCCACTGCTGGGACACAGCCCTCCTCTGAGAGGGAATGGGCGTATAATCCACCACGCTCGCCCAGTGCGGATTGGTAGATGTTACTCGATGTCAATTAATATTTTACAAAAACATAATTATGTTTATAGGAAATAAACATACGACTCTTCATTTTTAGGGTTCCGTACCCAAAGGGTAAAAACGGAACCCTATTACTAAGACTTCGCTGTCTGTCCGTCTGTCTGTCACCAGGCTGTATCTCATGAACCGTGACAGCTAGATAGTTGAAATTTTCACAGATGATGTATTTCTGTTGCCGCTATAACAACAAATACTAAAAACAGAATAACATTAATATTTAAGGGGGGCTCCCATACAACATACGTGATTTTTTTGCCGTTTTGTCTAATGTATAGATAATGGTAGGTACGGAAACCTTCGTGCGCGAGTCCGACTCGCACTTGGCCGGTTTTTATTTAATTTAGGATCCTTGAGAAATAATTTCTAATACAATAGGTGGAAAGTTTTCTGTGAACAATAAGTCATGGTCACCCTATCGAAACATTGAAAACGTTATTACAGGGTTTATATTATAAAAAAAATACTTTTTTGCCTACTATCGTAAGTTCTACTTAATTAGGTTTTGTTTACAAAAAAAATCAAGCTAATACTTACTTTCTTCGATAAATAATCACGACTTGTATTTCTAAGCAATACCGTACTACAGCTCCTGAAATATAAACCTAGGATTTTTTTGTGTATTTTTACAAGTTTTGACAAATTCAAATCTAGGTTTTACAAAAAACTTCAGACCTCTGCGATGCTTTTTCAGCGAGATATCGGCGATAACGTATTTTTCACCGTTTCGATGGCGCGGCCATGGGTTTGTAGTCTTACAGCTCCTAAAATATAACCCTAGGACTTTTTGAAGTATTTTTACCAGTTTTGACAAATTCAAATCTGTGTTTTACAAAAAACTTCAGACCTCTACGATGCTTTTTCAGCGAGATATCGGCGATAACGTGTTATTCACCGTTTCGATGGCGCGGCCATGGGGTTTTAAGTCTTACAGCTCCTAAGATATAAACCTAGGAATTTTTTGTTTATTTTTACAAATTTTTTACAAATTCAATCTGTTATTTACCTAAATTTCAGGTCTCTACAACGCTTAGTTTTAAAGATCTCCGTGGCCGCGCGGTTCTCCGCGTTTCGATGGCGCGGCCACGTTCAAACCCTTATAACTTTTTAACCATAACTTTGACAAATTTATGGTTTTGGGAATCAACTTTTACAAACTTTTACAAAATCTTGGCATAGTTTTTTTAAAAAAAAAACGCCGTGGCCGCGCGGTCGAAACGGACATAGAACCCCGGGTGTTCATTTCGACCGCGCGGCCACGGCATTTTTTTTTTTTTAACTGTGCCAAGATTTTCCGCCCGCGGACTCACTGCGGCCACTTGTATGAACGAGCTATGCATCTATGACGTCTTGGCGTGAGATGCCTGCGCGTAGTAGCCCGCGCCGTGTGGCTGACTCTGGCAGAGCCACCATCAGGGATTTTAATTTTGATAATTTAATCGCTAATTAGTCGCCAAATATCAGATTTGGTCGGTCACTGGTTCAAAAGATATAAGGGCTTATTGGTGGCCCTGCTGGAGAGAGCCTACCCCAGCAGAGCCACATTAATAACTCAAAAACTAGGGGACCTAGCGAAGATCTGTTTTCTCCCATATTTACTCGCTAATTAGTCGCCAAGTTACAGATTCAGTCGGTGTGTCATTAAAAAGATATTAAAGAATTCAATTTCCCCATACAGTGATACAACTAAGTACAAAATACTTAAAGTAGTAGTAGTAGTATACGACGTCTGGAGGAATTCTATAACCGACCGACCAAATCTGATATTTGGCGACTAATTTCGACTAATTAGCGACTAAATTTTTGTGTTATCAAAATTAAAATCCCTGATGGTGGCTCTGCCAGAGTCAGCCACACGCCCGCGCCCGCGTTCCCACTATGGACACTGCAAGTCTCCAATGAAGTTCATATTATGTTTGAGTATGCCGCCCTGAAAGTACCCAAAAAAAAATGGTGTCCGTTTCGACCGCGCGGCCACGGCGTTTTTTTTTTAAAAAAAATGCCAAGTTTTTGTAAAAGTTTGTAAACGTTGATTCCCAAAACCATAAATTTGTCAAAGTTATGGTTAAAAAGTTATAAGGGTTTGAATGTGGCCGCGCCATCGTAACGCGGAGAACCGCGCGGCCACGGAGATCTTTAAAACTAAGCGTTGCAGGCACCTGAAATTTAGGTAAATAACAGATTTAATTTGTAAAAATATACAAAAAAATCCTACGTTTATATCTTAGGATCTGTAACACTAAAACCTCATGGCCGCGCCATCGAAACGGTGAATAACATGTTATCGCCGATATCTCGCTGAAAAAGCATCGTAGAGGTCTGAAGTTTTTTGTAAAACACAGATTTGAATTTGTCAAAACTGGTAAAAATACTTCAAAAAGTCCTAGGGTTATATTTTAGGAGCTGTAAGACTACAAACCCATGACCGCGCCATTGAAACGGTGAAAAATACGTTATCGCCAATATCTCGCTGAAGAAGCATCGCAGAGGTCGGAAGTCTTTTGTAAAACCTAGATTTGAATTTGTCAAAACTCCGAAAAAATACACAAAAAAATCCTAGGTTTATATTTCAGGAGCTGTAGTAGGTACGGTATCGCTTATAACCTTCAAAACGTTCTGAATGTTTGGTTAGGGTGACCATGACTTATTGCTTACAAAAAACTTCCACCCATTCCATTAAAAAATATTTTTCAAGGATTATAAATTAAATTAAAATGATAAGATACAAAAACATGTTTTATTTCTTAAAAAATCACATAAATCACAGATTGTTATCTTACATATTTCTGACAAAACCACAAATCACAGATTATTCACGTACACTAAGATTTTTTTTTATATTATATTTTTCTAATACGACTGTGGAGTATGGTGTGTTTAAAATTACCGTTTTTTTTTTTAAATATCTTAATCATCTATGTTTAGACCATAATTATGTTAGATAATGTATTGTCATAGGTTGTTCGGAACTTGCGTGCATTTCGGTTTTACCATTCGTCATAACAAATCATTCTGGAAATACTATGCAATGACACTTACTTCTGTAATAATACATACAGGTTATAGTAGTCGCGTGCCATAGCTTAGGGGCGAGTTCAGTATCGATAAAGGAACCCGTAAAAAATAAAAATAAAATACCTTAAATTTTATTTTTAAAACCTAAAAATAGGGTGTTAGTGTGAACACCGTAATCCTTGAAACCAGTGGTTTGATTTCATTAGTAGAACCTAAAACCACTGAAAAAAGCAACCTTTTTTTTTTGAAGAAAATCCACCGTTTCCTCAAGATCATTTCACCATAATGCGCTCGGAAACAGCTGACCACCGAACGGGCGGGCACTCGGGGTCATCGATCGCGCCGCAGTCAGCTGTCGCTAGAGCGAGCGCGCGTAGGAGCTCGCGCCGTTTGTTTCTCGCGCGTAAATTGAGTGTACTTAAACAAATGAACACGTTAAGTAATTAAAGCAGGCCCCGATGTAGACATCTTAGCGTCCGTATCCTAGCTGCGCTTTGGTGACCTCTTCGGGGAGACAGAAGGTTTTAACTGTGCAATAATGGACGAAGTTATGATGACGAATAACTACCGGAAATACATTGTGAAAGATGGCACGGTTGACATATGTCGGGCATGCCACCGTCCGGGAGAATCGATCCGATACATTATTTTCTGGGTGTGCCTCGGAAAGCACGTTAAGCCGTTGGTCCCGGCTGTCATTTGTAGATCTTTGACAGTCGTTAGGTAGTCAGAGGCCCAAAAAGTCTGACAATTAGTCTTACCAAGGGATATCGTATTACCCGGTACTAACTGGGTTGTGGAGGTCAGATAGGCAGTCGCTCCATGTAAAATACTGGTATTCAGCTGCATCCGGTAAAACTGGAAGCCGACCCCAACAAAGTTGGGAAAAGGCTAGGCAGATGACATTATTTCTGGGTGTTCTAGTCTGGCTAACGGAGAGTATTTGCATAGACACAACCTTGTTGCCAGGATTATCCATCCACCCACCGGATGCGGCAGCCATTGAGGCGGAGCTATATGAGGGGTACAGAGCGGCGAAGACCGCTCTCCGCGAGGCTGTCCTGCGGGCCAGGGATCTGGCCCGCGAGGAGATGCTGGGGACTCTCGACAGAGATCCGTGGGGGCGCCCTTACAAGTTGGTGCGGGACAAACTCCGCCCCTGGGCCCCCCCACTGACGCAGAGTCTCCGGCCTGAGCTCGTGGAGGACGTGGTGAGCACTCTGTTCCCTTCGCGAGGGGAACACCCACCCCCGCCTATGGCTCCGCCGCCTGCGGTGCTGGAAGCGGATCATCAGGACGACGACGATGACACTCCGGAGGTGACTGGGGTAGACCTGAGTGGCGGTACGCAGGCTCAGTGCCAAAAATACCGCCCCGGGACCCGATGGCTTGCCTGGCAAAGCCTGGGTCCTGGCCTCGGAGGCTCTTGGGCCCCGACTGGAGGGGCTCCTAAGCGCATGCATGGAGAGAGGCCAGTTCCCGCTTCGTTGGAAGACGGGGAAGCTGGTCCTCATCCGGAAGCCGGGGCGCCCTGCGGACTCTCCGTCCGCATACCGGCCCGTGGTGCTGCTCGACGAGGTGGGCAAGCTCTTTGAAAGAGTAATTGCAAACCGCCTCGCCGAGCACCTTGCGGGGACTGGGCCGGACCTTGCGGAACACCAGTTTGGTTTTCGCAAGGGGCGCTCTACGGTGGACGCCATCATGCGCGTGAGAGCCCTCACGACGGGGGATGCGGTGTCCAGGGGTGGGGTTGTCTTGGCGGTGTCTCTCGACATCGCCAACGCCTTCAACTCCATGCCCTGGAGCTGCATTAGGGAGGCACTCCGGTATCACCGGGTGCCGACCTACCTCCGTCGAGTGGTCGGGGACTATCTGACGGACAGAGCTGTCATCTACCCCGGTCGCAGCGGAGAATGGAACCGGCGAGAGATGTCGTGCGGTGTTCCGCAGGGATCGGCTCTGGGGCCGTCCTTGTGGAACATCGGTTACGACTGGGTGCTGCGCGCCGACCTCCCTAGCGGTGTCAGCGTGGTTTGCTACGCAGACGACACGCTGGTGCTGGCACAGGGGGGGTCGCACGAGGCGGCGGCCGAAGCGATGACACGCGGGGTTGCGATAGTCGTTGAGAGGATCCGGCAACTGGGTCTCGAGGTGGCACTGCACAAGTCCGAGGCCATGTGCTTTCATGGGCCTCGGAATGCGCCACCTCCGGGATCCACACTGACGGTAGGAGGGGTATCCATCGGCGTCGAGTCGACGTTAAAGTACCTGGGACTTGTCCTTGACAGCCGGTGGAACTTCGTGGAACATTTCCGACGTTTGGCCCCCAAACTGGAGCGGACTGGGGCTGCCTTCAGGCGGCTCCTGCCCAATCTGGGGGGGCCAAACGCCTCCTGCCGGAGGCTCTACGCGGGAGTCGTGCGGTCAATGGCCCTTTACGGGGCCCCGGTGTGGGCGCGTTCATTGAGGCGGCGAGCCGCCCACTACCTGAACGCGCCCCAAAAGGTGGTAGCCGTAAGGCTGGCCCGGGGCTACCGCACGATCTCCCGCGAGGCGGCGAGCCTCCTTGCCGGATTGCCGCCATGGGATCTGGAAGCAATAGTCCTCGCGCGCCTACATGAATGGCGCGCGGAGGCGCTACGCCGGGGGGAAACTCCGCTGCCGCGGCAAATTGTCGCTCAGCGGACAGACTTCCGGCGGGATCTCATGGCGACATGGAGAGAGCGACTGTCGCAACCTCGTGCAGGGCACGCCACGATAGTGGCGATAAGTCCCCTCTTTGAGGAGTGGCTTGAGCGACGCCACGGCGTCCTCACCTTCCGCCTGACGCAGGTCCTCACCGGACACGGGGTTTTCGGGAGGTTCCTGCACCGAATCGGGCGGGAGGAAACGTCCGGGTGCTTCCACTGTGAGGATCGACCGGAGGACACGGTGCAGCACACGGTGGAGGTGTGCCCCGCGTGGGCGGAGCACCGCCGTGTCCTCGAAGCGGCGATCGGCGGCGGCGACCTCTCGCGTCCGGCCCTGGTGCAAGCCATGGTCCGGAGCGAGACGGAATGGGACGCCGTCACCTCCTTCTGCGAAGCAGTAATGCTAGAGAAGGAGGTGGCGGAACGTGAGAGGGAGAGAACCTCTCAACGTCCCGGCCGCCGCGGGAGACGCCCCGGGCGTCGGGGGCCACCACCACGTGGCCCCCGGCCACCGTAGGCGCGGGCCTGTGGACGGTGAGCTATGGGCTAGCTCGCCGTCCGTCCGTCTCATGACGACAGGCCGTGTCGACGGCGCGTTCGTGTTCCACGCGCGCCTCAAAGAGAGTCAGCAAAAAGGAAGGGGTCCGTAAGGACCGATGCCTGCCGGGGTTGCGGGACTATTCGAAAGAGATACCGTGGCCCCGGAACACAAAGGGCGATGAAGGAACATGGATGGGTTTTAGTCAGTAAAAGTCTGACACTCCCTCCTGCTCCGCCCAGAGCGGGAGGGGTTATTTGATGATTTCCCATCCGAAAAAAAAAAAAAAAAAAAAAAAAAAGGATTATCCACCAGCAACTTGCTTTGAAATACAACCTTGTGGAATCAGAAGTGCCATACTATAAGTATGCGCCCGACCCAGTTCTCGACAATGGTCATATCACGTTGTATTGGGATCGCACGTTGTATTGGGATCGACCTATCACCACTGACAGGACTGTTGTTGCCAATAGGCCTGACATTGTGGTGATAGATCGATTGGAGCGTCGCACAATGATTGTTGATATAACGATCCCGCATGACGAGAACCTCGTGAAAGCAGAGAAAGATAAACAATTCAAATATCTAGATCTGGCTCGCGAGGTTGTCGACATGTAGGACGTGGGTACAGCAGTCATTGTGCCGATAGTCGTGTCGGCCAATGGCTTAATAGCCAAGAGCCTCGACCAACATCTTAGGAGGCTCTCGCTTGGCAGCTGGATCAAGGGCTTGATTCAGAAAGCAGTACTTCTGGACACGGCGCGTATCGTTAGGAGGTTCCTCTCTCAAGAGCCCTGACCACCGGCAGCTCGGACCCTGTTCCCAGCGCTGGTGGGCTACTGTTTTTTTATATTTTTAAATGTTTTTTTTTATGTAGTTTTAGAAATATTTAAAAATGTTAAAAATATGTGTTTAGATGAATAAATGAATAATAATAATAATTTTATTGTCAGGCGACTAAGGCCCATAGATAAAATACACAAAATAATAATTAACAACAATAATATACTAATACATAATTTTAAACCATAGGAAACTAAAACTATACACGCAACGTTTTCGGCGTCGTGTTTTGCTGCGTGGTGTCGCATAACCGTCCTCGGAAACGTCGATATACGACACCCTTCGGCCAAAAGTCCTCCTTCATGCAGGTCTGTAGATGGTGGGTTGGAACTCGTACCACGAATGACTTAAAGTTGATGTTGTGGCGGGATTCCAACCTAACCCCCTCCCCCCTCTGGTTCCTTTTTTTATTAATGTTCCCACTGCTGGGACACAGGCCTCCTCTGAGAGGGAATGGGCGTATAATCCACCACGCTGGCCCAGTGCTGATTGGTAGATGTTACTCGATATCAATCAAACATAATTATGTTTATAGGAAATAAACATACGACTTCATTTTTATTTAATTTAGGATCCTTGAGAAATAATTTCTAATACAATAGGTGGAAAGTTTTCTGTGAACAATAAGTCATGGTCACCCTATCGAAACATTGAAAACGTTATTACAGGGTTTAAATTATTTAAAAAAATACTTTTTTGCCTACTATCGTTAGTTCTACATAATTAGGTTTTGTTTACAAAAAAAAAATCGAAGCTAATACTTACTTTCTTCGATAAATAATCACGACTTATTTGTAAGCAATACCGTACTACAGCTCCTGAAATATAAACCTAGGACTTTTTTGTGTATTTTTACAAGTTTTGACAAATTCAAATCTGTGTTTTACAAAAAACTTCAGACCACTGCGATGCTTTTTCAGCGAGATATCGGCGATAACGTATTTTTCACCGTTTCGATGGCGCGGCCATGGGGTTTTAAGTCTTACAGCTCCTAAGATATAAACCTAGGATTTTTTTGTATATTTGTACAAATTTTCTACAAATTCAATCTGTTTTACCTAAATTTCAGGTCTCTACAACGCTTAGTTTTAAAGATCTCCGTGGCCGCGCGGTTCTCCGCGTTTCGATGGCGCGGCCACGTTCAAACCCTTATAACTTTTTAACCATAACTTTGACAAATTTATGGTTTTGGGAATCAACTTTTACAAACTTTTACAAAATCTTGGCATAGTTTTTTTTTAAAAAAAAACGCTGTGGCCGCGCGGTCGAAACGGACATAAAAATGACATCCCTCTTATTTACCCCTAAATTTGGGGGGAAAACCCCTAAGTTGGTAACCCTGGCGGGAGCAGGGATCTCCGATCCCGCGCCGCTCGCCGCACCACGCTGCCAGTCTGGCCAGGCAAACGGCGCGCGTTGCCGCACCCGCACCGCGCTGCTAGTCTGGCCGAACACTTGTGACACCCTAACTCAATGCCTAATGCCCGTTTTCACCAACAGTAAGTGACACCTAACTGACTCGGTCGTTACCTGATCAATGCTGACTCGGTCTACTTCGCCATCACCTTGGACATGTGACCCGACCGAGATGTCGGAAGTCAGGGCAGATCGTTAAACTACATTTCGGGGTTTATAGTAACAGGACTCAGGACTGGAAATAATTTACATCCCATTAATTCAGTTGGTCGGTAGTTTCACACAGCCAATGTTTTTTTTAAAGTAAAATTCATGCATTTAAGGGTTAAAAAAAAGACGTTTAAGTAAAATTCATGCATTTAAGGGTTAAAAAAAAAGACATGAAATTTACTATAATAACTTATTTAATTAATGCATTCCAAGTTTCAAAATACATAATACTATCCTTACACACTTTGTAAAACAAAACTTGCATTTACAAGAATTATGTTTTTACATGTCCTTGTCAGAAGTACCTTGTTCAATTCAAGTAAAGATAATCTCATATACCTATACAACATTATTTTTATAATTGATTGATTGACTTACAGTTTAGTTACTGATCGTTTTCTCTAACTAACCTTACTACCAAAAAACTGGTTTTAAGATGGTAAGTTAATGAACATTTTTGTAATAAAAACAACTTGGACCTAATAGAAAGTAGTACAAACTTATCAATTGGATAAGACGTCAGCTTATACTGGTTTTGCTACCACTTACGTAAGCGGTGAGACCATTGAATACTTTGATGATGAAATCTTAATAGTTCTATTTTACTTTTCTATGAATTTTAGTCAAGTTTCAATTTATAAAATAAGCTTATTAAATAAAAAAAACTAATAAGGTCTCTGGCGATCCCTGCTCCTGAAACGAAGAAAAAAAAAGATTCATTATTTTATAATGATAGTTGGTTTTACATGTTGACATACAATAAAAACAGCTTGTTGGTTAACTATTTAACTATACAATCTTCAATTATTGCGGAGTGGAACACGGACCGATGCGACGTGTGGACATGCATATAATATGCATACTGATCTCGCAACATTACTGCTTTTACTAACCTCTAAATTATTCAAGTCATACTCTCAAGAAACGACTGTTTCCACAAACCGGTTTGTATTATTAATTTACAGGCCGAGCACAAAGGTGCGTGCGTATAAACTGCCAGTCTCTATAAAAAGTAAACACTAATAGTTACCCTCCGTCACTTCTCATGGCGCCACCTCCGCTGCCGCGGTCGCTGCCGCCACTGCTGCCGTAGCTGCGGCGGTCGCCGCCGCGGTCCCCGCCCCGGTCGCCGCGCCCGCCGCCACCACCCCAGCTGCCGCCGCCGCCGCCGCCCCGGCCACCGCCGCCGCCCCGACCCCCGCGGCCTGGCGGGCCACCGCCGCCTCCGCGCCCGTTACCACCCGAGGGTGGGCCTCCAGCCCCACCACCGGCACCTTCTGGTTTCTCCTCGTTACATCTGTTGCAGGCTTTTCTCCACGAAAAGTTAGTATTTCCGCAGCTCGGGTTAGGACATCTCCAATCCCCTGCTCGGTTGCCGGACGGAGGGCCACCGCCGCCGCCGCCGCCGCCACCACCGCCGCCGCCGCCGCCAGGGGCGCTACCACCGCCGCGCGGGCCACCGGGCCCTCCGCCCCCGCGCCCTCCACCGCCGCCGCCGCCGCCTCCTCCGCGACCTCCGCGGAAACCTCCGCCACCGCCTCCTTTACTCCCGGCCCACGTGTTTTGTCGTTGAGCGAGGGACACTTTAATAGTAGCTCCATTAAATTCTTTTCCGTCGAACCACTGAATAGCTGAGGATGCAGCGTTCGAGTCTTCGTAAGTCACTGTAGCTTCTCCCTTTGGCTGCCCAGATACTTTGTCCTTATACATCCATACTTTTGGTCTTTGAGTCTTCTTGTCGGTCTGTAGCAACATAATTAAGATTTTGTTTAAAAGTACAAGCATTATCAACTGTTCCCACGGCTGGAACCACAGGCGTCCTCTCTGTGAGCGAGATTGGGTCCTAATCCACCACGCAACCCCGATTGGTGGATGTTACAACATGCCTTTTTCGGTTTTTTCACGATATTTTCGTTTCATTTTGAGAACAGTGGTGATGAAATAATTTAAACGAAGTAAAGTGCTCGTCTGGGTTTAAACTTACGACCTACAATTCGTAAGACGGAGCTGTATACTTTGGGCCACCATATTAAAATACAACTACACACCAAAATAACACAATAAAAGTGTATTTTTCTGTAAGAAGAAATCTGAATGCATAGAAGATCGGTTTCTTCGAAACTGTCGTAGGGACCATTACGCCGCAAAAAGGCATCTCGTTTTTTTAAAATTATTTAATTTTAAAATTATGTTGTATATTGTTGTTTATTGCAAATAATGTTTACCTTAATAATACCGATAGATCCAAAGTGTTGACATAACTCATCCTCCGTAGTATTTGTATTCATCCCTTGGATAAAGATGGTATCTTCTTGGGTAACCATATCACCCCCACCCCCACTCCCACCCCGGTCTCCGCCGAATCCGCCGCCGCCACCTGCAGATAAACATTTATTTAGTTACTGCTATCACAAAGTATAATATTACACACTGCTTGTGACCACCTATTTTTTGTTTTACGCATACAATTATGACTTGAAAGTAATAAAAATTTCTGCTGGAAGTAACCCAAGTGTTATTAATTTATTATGACACAACACCACAGCGTAAACTTTAATTTCGGAGTATGTTTGATAAATACAATGCAGTTTTTTTGTCCAATTTCATACGACATTACCAAAAGCAAACACTTTGTAACTGTTGATACAACCAAAATTTGAACCATTTCTCAAAAGATATCTAAAAGTACGGAATCACCTAAGATTATTGTATTTCCTTAGTTGCAAAATAATAAAAGGTGTCTAGGTCCCAGAATGTTTCAATAGTACATACAGTACTCGCCATTAGTATGGCACATCGGTAACACGACGAAGATTGGTAGCGACATGTAGGTATAGCATTGGGCCTTTAGCACTGTCAGTCAGTAATGATGTATTACACTAGAACTCATTTCAGTGGATGAGTTCGATGGTGGTAACTGTCCTAAGAGCTCTCCGCTACGTACCGGTCGGACAAGATATGATTCATCGACACAAAAAGAAGAACTGCCTCACATACTGTTGTTTCTAAAGATGCGAATAGGCCGTAGGTAGTTGTGATGTGGAGTTGGAGAAATGCGCTTGATTACACATTTACACCCTGTAACGTCAGCCAAACCCTACTTTAATCGCGTTTCACTTTATTGTTTCCGATGTGCCATAGTCTTGGCCAAGTACAGTACTGTTGTAATTAACCACTGCAGATTTATTTTATGTAACAATTTCCCAATAACACATTCAATTGAATTTCAATTAGGGCTGCCAAAACGATATACATGTTTCTGGTATAACCATAAATCTTACACTAATAATACGCAAACTTATCATAAAAACACCAGTTGTGTTTACGTTACACAACAATCAACACATCTTTCATGGAGTTACATAGCGGGAATGTTGGAACCAAAACTGTTACTAGTCTCATATAAATTACAACGACGGACCTTCTCGGATACGTGTAGGAATATATCCGCCATAGCTTGCATTGAATCACCTACTTATAAACACCCTAACTGGGGGAAATTGTCAGCAACCACGCGTAGTCTCACCACATCCCCATAGATTTTGATTTACTTATTTTGATTCTTTGAGTGTGATGGCAACTGACGGCCTAAGCTAGCATTATAAATATAACAATGCACGAAACACAACAAAATACGTACTTCATGGTTAAACAATTTAACCAAAAAGTAATACCGACAGAGTATTTAAATATTGATTGATGACACTTGAAATACCTCAGGCTCGGAAACCCCTAACTAAAAGTATTTCTTACAGGTACACGCCATTTCGCCGAGAATCCACGCAACCGTTTTTTTTACCAGTGAACCAATAGAATACCAGGTTTGGCAGCCCTTATATAATTACAAATTAATAAAATGTTAACAGCACCGCTCGCTCATCGCGAGGAGCTTTACCTTTATTATAACCACCCCCCCTGCCGCCGCCACTAAAACAATAAGAACAGCGTTTAGTACACTGGGCAGGCTGGGGACACTGTACGGCCGCGGAGATTGATTCACACCTAGGTACACTTTTAAAGTGACCTTAGTCCATGTGTTGCATCCTTTTCTTTACCATAACGTTTAATACCTTGAAAACCTTAGAACATTGTTGAGTGATGTTAATATTACAATTACAATATTTATCGTCACAGGCATGCTAGCAGTAACAATTTTTAATAAAGCTTGAAATACACTTTATAAAACAACCTTGAAATTATTTGCGCTCATTCATCATGTACCAACTAGTCTACCTCGTAATATCACTTTTGACATCAATTCCCAGTAAATTGAAACTCCACTAAATATGAAGTATATGTCCAATATATTTGATAAAGGACGTGCAAGTGACCTTTAATCTTGGGTTGTTGAAGCAATTACGAGGTCGACTATACTTCGAAATGCGTCAATTTTCAAAATCGTTTTACGCCCACACCTTTACTTGGAGAACGTGATTTAAGGTCAACGCACACTTGTAAGCATTTCACGGGATAAGTATCGCTTCGGCTTATCAAATCGTGGTCAACTAGGCGTCTATCCGGTAAGTAAGCTCGCAGGATCGACTCTGCATCGGCGGCCACACCCGCTTGCGGCTTAACGGCTTGCCTGTGGCTAGACGCTTGCATCGTCCTGCTCACGGCTGGGACAAAGTGGCGACGGCCCTATGTTAGTGAGGCGCTGCTCCCAGTTAGCAGGTGGTCCAGCTTGATGCAAGCGGGTGGCCGGCTCGCAGCAAGCGGGCTAACGGCTGGCCGCAAACGTGGCGACGCGACCGACGACCCGTCGTAAGCTCTGTGACTGTTGTTTATTACAATGCTTATAAGTGTGCGTTAGTTTTATAGAATGAGTCCCGAACGCCGCGGGTTGGCGATGCTGCTTCTGCGTGCAGTGCTTATAACTGTGCGTTCATAGTTATAAACACTGGACCGATGGAGTGGAATGGTGACTTTCTGGTGGCCAAATAGTAAGGGCGTCCGCAAAAAGCCGCGTGGGTGCATAGAGCTCAGCCCGCAGTCTAAAGGATTATTTCCACCAAACGGCTCGCATCGCATAGGATCGGAAAGGATACGAACGGATGCGGCTAGAGCCGATCGCGTCCGGCAGAATGTCGACGCATACGATCGGCTCCGTACCGTCGCTTGTGATCGTATTCGTTTTTGCGCCTAGTCAAATAGTTTCACTCCTACCGTGTTGAGGTTGACGTGTTCTTTTTTTTTTTTTTGCATTAGAAGAAGATGAAAATAATCATAAAACACAGAAGAGGAAAAGATAAATTTGGATTGATGAATTAGGATACGATCGGATACGACGACAGGCGAACGAAGCGGATCGCGCGTCGCAGCATACTTTCGGCTTCGATCACGTGTCGTGAAAGACGCCCACAGTCACGCTGCTGTGCGCGGCTTGGTAGACTTTAAATACTTTGTACACGATTTAATATAATTCAAAGATTGTAAAATCCGTTCCGATCCGATGACCCGATTGGTAGAAATTTTCCTCAGAAAAGCCATCGCACGCGCCCGCGCATTTCAGCGTTGCTTGAAATACTTATTTTCAATACATACACGAGAGCATCCGCGCGGGTTTTAGCGTACGCCCTAAAAGTCCCCAATTAGTCCCATTCTCATTGAAAACATTTGTGTTACCACAATTATACAGGGTGGATACGGTAAAAGGGGCAGTAAGAACCTTAAGGTGGATGCTCAAGCGTAGCCCGCGAAATTCAAATTTTCTTACGTTTTTTGCAATTTGCAGGCCAGTGCTAGGTTGTATGTTGATTAAAATTTTGTTTGCGACTGTAAGACGTATGTAGTTACAGAATTATATTCATCAAACTCATCAATACAACCCTCAAAGTTCATATTGGTGTCAAAATTACTTTTCCAAGGTCAAAATCATTCTTGCACCATTATGAACTTGGAGGGTTGTATTGATGATTTTGATGATTATAATTGTGTTACTACATACGTCTTACAGTCGCAAACAATATTTTAATCAACATACAACCTAGCACTGGCCTGCAAATTGCAAAAAACGTAAGAAAATTTGAATTTCGCGGGCTACCCTTGAGCATCCACCTTAACCGTTGCAGCTACACGAAAATGGTCTTAGGAGACTTATCCATATTTTTCGTGAAATTTAGATCCCCATTCGAAGATTCTCGAAAAAATTTACAGTTCGCAAGAAAATGGCCATTTTACACAAAACACTTTTTATGCCAATCGATCTTGTTTCTAATAGTAATCAAAAAGTTCTACCGGACCAACCCAGGTTGGAGTACACATTTGATATAATTAATTATGTACATGTAAAGATGACCAATTCCCGATAACTTTAATTTAAAATATTTATGGACAATATTCATGATAATTGTTGAACATAAAATTGCTAGACCTAACAAAATACTCTTATCAATGTGTAAGTACATAATTATTAACGCTAATTTAATTAAATACCAGTTTTTTTAGATGACACAAAATCAGTACAGCAGCAGAATGTAAATTTGGTTCATAAAAATATCTCATAAGCTTTTAATGCAAGTAAGACACTTTACCTATTATTTTTACTGATACAATTTTATTCATAGCTGATGGTCTGTGATTGATTCCTAATAACATTGGAGAGCAGCAGTGGCCCAGTGATGGCGGCTCCGACTTACGAACAGTAAGTCGTAGGTTCAATCCCAGGCAGGCGCATTACTTTGTGTAATTTATTTCATCAGATGAGATATATGCTATCAAAAACGGTGAAGGAAAACATCGCGAGGAAACCGACATGTCCTAGAACCAAAAAATCTACCGACCCGCACTGGGTCCGCGTGGTGGATTATAGACCATTCCCTCTCATAGAGAGGAGGCGGTGTGTCCCAGCTAGGGTTGCCAACCATACTGTTAAAAACAGTATTATACTGTTTTTACTACATTATACTTTTTACTGTTGAACAAAAATAAAGTATTCTATTCTATTTTTAAAAAATAAAGTATACAAAATATTGTTTTCAACGCATACATTAATATCCATAAATATTGTGTTCAAAAAGTTAACAAAAATGGTATGCGTCATTTCATTATAGTGTAGCTAGCCCACAGCCCTCGTTTTTGAGATTGTTTCCTATCAGCTGCTATCTGCCTGCCACTTCAGCATTTACAGAAAGGGTTTTTTCTGTTATGAATGCGAAGTGGCGGGATGATAGAAATAGAGCCAGCATAGATTTAATAAAAAATGAGCTTCTCATTTATTTAATTTTTAATTATAATAATTGTAATGAGGCTTATGGATTCTTCAAAAATGATAGTACATAGATTAGTTAAGCAAAAAGCTTTAAAAAATATGGTATTTAAAACTTTGAAATAATAATAATAATACTGTTAATTTTTCTAGAAAACTGTTTATTTTCCTTCTCAAACCTAAATATACTTTATTTCTTGTAAAAAAAAGTTGGCAACCCTAGTCCAAGCAGTGGGAGCATTATAGGTTGATTAGGCTTATGCTAACATTGTAATAAAAAAAAAATCTAAAACAGCATGATGTGCAATGGAAGTGAAAAATTATTATTAAAAGATTGAAATACATTCTTAATCTGTTTAACTTACTTGACAAATTACTAACCATCCGAGTAAACACATTCATCATAAATTAGGTACTTGAAATAATTATATGATTACACCTAAGGATTTATTACCAATTCAGGCAGTCTATGTACAGTCGGGGTCTTTTCCGCCTGACCATTTTAATTTTTTTTCGCTTAAAACATGCGGAGGCGCCGAGCCACGTCCACTTAAAGTTTGGGCCTATTAGGAAAGCCTCAACTTTGGCGCGCAAAATAACAACAACTCTCGTTTGGCGTGCGTCGTCAGTGCGCGCTCGGCCGATTCGGTATCTTTTCATTCATTTTTCTATACAAAGTCAACGGGGCGGGGCTAGAGAGCGTTTCTATGTTGCGAGTGCAAGCAAAAATAAGCTTAGTGGTGGTCAGGCGGGAGTGTCCTCGATGGTAGGTACCTAGTCCAATTCAAATGTTACCTAGGCAGCTGGAACTGTAAACATTTCCTGTTTTCAAGATGCTTAAATAAGAATCTTACATGTAAGTATGATCTAAAACTTAAGACACCCAGAGAATGATTAATACATAAATAGGGTCAGCTTGTCAAATAATAAATTAGTAATTATACTGAAATTGAGTTAGTAAATTAACTACATTTTGGTATAAGTAATGTTGAAATACATTACTAAACAATATAAAAAAAGTTTTAATTATGAAAAATCACTGTTTCGATACGTCATCTTTTTCTGTGCATTTAGTGCTGTGCTAAAAACAAATTGAAGTAATTAAGTCGATCAACTGAAAAACACATTGAGTTGACAGATAATGATTTATATTATGAATCATAATTATGCTTTTTTGCATTATAAAACTCGCATTTAGCTCCTGTAGTCGCCTTAATGTGAAAAGAACTCTGTACATCTATCTTTTCTGTTACCCTTCACCTCTTAACTGTTTTGATATTATTTACACAGAGGTAGGCTATCAAAAACCGGCCAAGAGCGAGTCTGACTAGCGCACCGAGGGTTCCATACAAACTTTTAAAGAACAAACTTAAGTTTGCTGTTCGATCCCCAGAAACGGCTATTGCACCAACCGCAAATAAGTATGTAATACTAAAATCGCTTTTTTTGTTTGTTAATAAACTTCATATTTACGGTTTTCAGATTGTGCTGTTAAACATTGCTTCTCGCCAAATTTCGTGATTCTAGCTCAACGAGAACTACCATATAGGTTTTTGAACACACGGATAGACAGGCGGACAAGAGAGTGATCTTAACAGGGGTCCTTTTATTACCTTTCTAGGTATGGAGCGGAAGGGTACTTTTTTTTAAGATTAGTTTGTTTATAAGGCAAGGTTCCCAAATACACATGACTGCACATAACAAAATCAGTTAACTTTTTAAATTAACTGACCATAAAATCCATTTCTCCTATATCATACACTCGAAATGTATAGTTCGGTTCAAACTTAATGGCGGCTCGGAAGTTAGCTGCAAGTGACGGTCTGCGCATTTTAAAGACAAAACGATGCGTCATCTGCGCCCCGTTGATCCCTAAAATTGTTGTCTGCGCAGCTTTACCTATGATGTTCCGCATCGCCATAAAGTTTAAAGCGTTTTTCCTGCGCATACCGTGACTCGCAGCTAGGCTTACCAGGGCCTAAAATCGGAAATCCGGTCTTGGAGGATGAAAAATCATGATTTTCGACAAAAAAGTCCGGCCTAGCCTAAAGTTTACCTACGATCAAACAAAAAACTGGTTTTTTTTTATTCAAAGTTAGAAAAAAAAAAACAATAAATCATTTTCAGTAGGTAATCAAAAGTTAAACGTAAAAGTGTTTATTATATTTCTGATTAATACAAATAGCTTTTAAAATTTAGTTTTGACTGCAAAAATTTAATTGAAGAATTGCTCAGAACTATAATCTTTCCAGTTATACTTCGTAAGTACGATGGCTCTAATGGATTCCACTGATAGTCTGTTTCTTTCTTTCATCCGGCATGAGTCGAAAAATCCGGTCTGGCACAAAATCCGGGCGAAGTCCGGTAATGGCATTATAAATCCGGTCAGATGGTAACCCTACTCGCAGCTAACTTCCGAGCCGTCATTAAGTTTGAACTGAACTATAATGTAATGTATCTCAATCTGCAGTTGATGATAGCTACTTGAGATTCACTCTCTAGTTTGGTTAATTTCTTTGATCTGTCAGTCACAACTATACATAGGTACCAACTGCCGGGGTGATGCAAAAACTTTCAAGATCCCCTTGTGTTGAAATTTTTCTTTTACTTCTACAAAATGTATAAACCTAAAACATACCTATTTTAAAAATAATATACCATGTCTTTATGCTGACTGATGGCTATGGTTATTAAACTAATAATTGTAATTATTAGGAAATATCTATGTATTTTTTTTTTCAGGATAGATTAATTCTGTTGTTTATCTCTTTCTTGAAAGAAATCGTAAAAAAACCCAGAGGTACCATTGAAATATAAGAAAAAAGTTTTCGATTCATGTATTCTGCCAGTTATGACCTATGGATGTCAAACATGGAGCCTAACAAAACAAGATGTACGCGCATTAGAGACCTGCCAACATGGGATGGAAAGAAGTATGCTCAATATTAACCCGGCAGTACTCGCTGCTGGGTAAAAAATACCACAGGGCACTAAAATTGGTTGTATTTTTTTTTCTACGCATTCTGGCAACCCAAGATTCTAAGTACCTTCGAGCCGATAACTTACACGCCACCACTCCGCGGGGCGGCCATTTTGCTCGTGGCGCTTGTTAATGGAGGACGTGTAAAGTGAGTAAGGGTAGAAAATACCCGGTAACGACGTTCCGTGATAGAGTGAAGTAGTTACGTTTCCAGGCAGCCATTTAGAACAGTTGGTTTAGTGTTGATTATCTCAATGTTCACTCACTTTAGAAGTATCATTATTTTTTAGTATTTTACGAGTGTACCTAGTTTATTTTTGATATCAATGTCCATTTTGCCAAATACCTATGTAAGTTTTTTTTTTATTGTTGAATTTGTATGATTCAGTACTCAAAAAAAAAAGACTTTTTTACTGTTTTTTTAGGATAAGCTCTAATTACAAATAAATAAACATTAACACTTTCATTTTTCGTTTTGTTTATAGACAATAGTACCAATAACACAAATACATTGTCAAATATTAAAACAAACGTATTTTCGAAAATAATGGCATTTCAAGTCTGTGGTATTTATTACCCGGTAGCGAGTGTTATGTTCGTAAATACCTAGCGAGCACAGCCAAGAAATAAAATAAAACTTGAAATAATTCGGAAGCATACTAGGGTTACGGATGTGACATACTGTCAGGAAACTAAAAAATATTATGTATTTTTTCAACAGGTGCCTATTCTTTACTGGGTGAGTCACAGCACAGCCCACTCTCTCCCTCTCATCATCATCTCTAACCGGATGCAGCTGAATACCAGTATTTTACATGGAGCGTCTGTCTATCTAGCCTCCACAGCCCAGGTAGTACTGGGCAATACAATACCACATAGTAAGACTGGTTGTCAGATTTTTTGGGCCACTGACTACCTGTAACGACTGTCAAAGATCTACAAATGACAGCTGGGACCAAAAGCTTAACGTGCTTTCCGAGGCACGGAGGAAACTCGATATATAAGGGTGGTCACCCATCCACAGACCAACCTAGACAAGCACGGCTTAACCTAAATATCGACCCGAGCGGCTGTTAGTCTTTAACCATGAGCTCCTCAGAGTTCCTCATACTCAGTGTTTAAGTACGAACGTAAATTAACCAATTCAGTTATTATTGCTATCTGTCACTTGCAAAAAATAAAACCGACTTAAAAAAAACAACAAAGTGAAAAATAACTTTAGCTTCAGCAGTCAATGACTTCTGTGTGTTTGATTCAGTTTCTTTGCCTCCGACTTCTGAAGCTAAAGTTATTTTTCACTTTGTTGTGTTAATGAAGTTGGTTTTATTTTTTGCAAAAAAGTTTTTTAATTTTCCATTTTTTAGTTGTAATATCCTATACAAACATTAGCTATACATTTATTTTAACAAAACATAACATCACGCCTGTAATCCCCGAAGAGTTGGGCTGAGGTGTACCCAATCCGCCTGCCAAGCGTGGAGATTACGGCAAATTCCTCCCGGAGAGAGGCTTATGTCCAGCAGTGGACGTTATGGGCTGTTGTAGTAGTAGTGTAGTAGTAGTACCCAATAGTACCTGCACCCACATTTCACCAGTTATGTTTAAGTCCATGTAATAGGGGGTGAGCGTCGGCGCAAATCCAGACTCCGTGGCTGCTACTGAGAAATTCCTGATGGTAAACCCAATAACACTTTGCCCAACCTGGGAATCGAACCCAGGACCTCATGCTGAGTAGTCGCCACCACTAGACCAACGATGCAGTCATTTATTTCATATTGTTAACAATACATGTCATGGTAATAGGCTTTATCCCCAATAAAATGGAACCTAACATACCTAACTGTCAAAATGTGGGTGTACTGTGCACATCTGCATACCCCCTCAGAGCATACAGGCGTGATGTTATGTTATGATGTTGTGAAAACAACAAACATCCAAGCGATTGCAGCAATAACAACCAATTTGCTGTCTATAATTGAAGAGTTCCATTGTATATCTCTGAAGATCACCAAGTAATTTTCTTCCAAACAAAAAAAGAATCGTCGAAATTGGTTCACAATTGGCGAAAAAAAGTCTGAAATCATCAAATGAAGTCCTGCTTTTGGCGGAGTGGAAGGGAGTGTCAGCTGACTAAAACCCATCCATGTTCCTTCTTAGCCCTTTGTGTTTCAGGGCCACGGTATCTCTTCCGCACAGTCCCGCAGCCCTAGTCTGACATTTCCTACCTCGTTTTCACAAGTGATTTATCTGAGACACTTTATCAATCTGCTTCAGAGAGAATAATGCATTTTTAAATTTTCAACTGGAGAGCATTGTTACAAGTGTTTCAGAAAAAGGAAACTTGAATTCAATTAATCATGTCAGTTACTCAAATTGACCTATTCTAATAATGTTACAAATTAGCATAACCACGTCATGGCAAATTCATGGGACATTGGGATCCACATTCTGATAATGACATTAAATTCCTGTAATTGCACCCCAAAATCTGGCTATGCAGAGACAAGAGAACAAACAATTAAATATGGTTTTAATACCTAGATTATGGCATATCTCCCTAAACTTTTCATCTTGAATTTATTTGGCTCACCATTCAAAAAGACCTCTCTGTACCTTCAAGGTGACTTCTAAACAAATAAGACTGAGCCATTAAAGATACCATCATTTAAAAAAGATATTAATAAATAAACCCTTTTTAAAAATAAGCGTTTATAAAAATGCACTGAAAAGAAAATAAATCTTTTAGAGAATGAAAACGAAAAGCTTTCATAAAAGCTTGTCGCGAGAATAGTAAAGGCAAAAGAAAAACTATACTATTGTTGTAATCATTGAACTCGAAAACTCAACATTTCGTGTCCGCGCCATTAACCATTGAGGAGTTCTCTCGTGAGAAGACAATCCTGGCTGTAGGATCAGGTCATGATAGAAATCATGTTTATCAATCAAATGTGAATGCGTCTACAAATTTTCGTATCCGTGCTATTTACTGTTATGGAGATCCCTCTTGACAAGACAATCCCGACTTCAGGATGAGATCATGATAGAAATCACAATTATCCATCAAATATTAACCAAATTTTCGTATCTGTGCTTTTTACCATTGAGGAGTTTCCTCTTAAGAAGACAGTCCTGACAGCAGGATGAGGTCATGATAGAAATCACGATTATCCATCAAATATGAATGCATCTATATCTGTGCCGTTAACCATTAAGGAGTTCCCTTTGGCGGAGATGATCCTGGCTGCAGAATTAAGTCATGTCTATCATAAAAATGTATTGTCACCAGAACCAAAGGTGTGTGCAAAATTTTCAGCTCAATCGGTTTGGGGGAACCGGTCTGAAATACAGTTCCAAGATTTGTCTAACTAAATAACTGACACGGGCAAGTTGAATAAAAGCATGTAAAAAAGGAAAATGTATTTTTGATATTTGGAATGTACTTTTCCTTGATTTATGTTATCCCTTGGTCTGTTAAGCCCGACCAAATCGGTAAGATGCCATTGTTTAACTATTGTGTCTACTTCACTAACAGATGAAGGTTTATTTTTGTCTATAGTCTATCTATTTGAACCAGTTATTCTAAAAAATTAAAAGTTTTGATCTTGATATTACTGATCAACCCTAACCATGTTTAATAGGAATTGTGATATATTGACTGATTTTACTAATACAACTGTGATCTGTTATATTCGGGACGCTTATGTATTGCAAGGTTTAACCAATATTTACTCTACATCAAATATATAGCAATGAAACTTACCCATAACCACCATCTCTACTCCCACCATCTCTATTGTAGCTTCGATCACCTCCTCCAAACCCTCCTCGGTCACCATTGCCACTGCCACCAGAATAACCTTGTCTGTCGCGATCTCTATCTCCCCCATAGGTAGAGCTGCCACGATCACCACCTCCATAATAACTACTTCCACGATCACTGCTGCTCACATTGTAACCACCACTGCTGCTGTTACGGTCGTAACCACCACCTCCACCACTACTTCCACTATAATTGGAGTCATAGCTTTGACCATAACTGTTTCCTTGTTGGCCACTTCCATAAGAGTTACCACCTGAAAACAATTACATAAGTTTCACAGTAATTACCAACTGTTATTAGTTACAATCTGTTGCATTTACTAGGCAAAAAGTCTCCCTCACAATTTCGGCTCCTCATGTAATCATGGGAAATATCAATTCAACTGGGGGCCTAAAATGGCTGCTATAACAGAATCTTAATATGAATCACGTTATAAATTGCAAATTCTTTAAATGGACTTTATGATCTTGTCCATACAGACCGATTCTGAC
This sequence comes from Xestia xanthographa, assembly GCA_905147715.2. Lineage (NCBI taxonomy): Eukaryota > Metazoa > Arthropoda > Insecta > Lepidoptera > Noctuidae > Xestia > Xestia xanthographa. The sequence continues at coordinate 16,034,329 of LR990647.1, read as the reverse complement.
AAAGCAACAATTTTAGGCCCCCTGAGTGAATGAGAACTAAAAATTATGGATCCATGTAAACCCAAGAAAAATGCAGGAGACACAAAGTAGTAGATTAAAATATTACGTACAGCTGGGTTACAACTAATTATTGCCAGTGAGCCAAATCTGGTGTCAGCGTTGGCATTTAGGTGCATCAACCGACCGTAGTACAAAACAACGGTCGGTCGTTTCAGAAACAAAACAGTTGCCATTAAAATGTGTTTACTGCATTATTACTATTAGATTATCCCCACGACAAGATTAGCCGGTCACTGGAGAATAGGTAAAAACAGTATCTCACCGGAATTTTGTTGATTCCAATCTTGACTTTGGCCAGACCCGTAACTGCTTTGATAACCTTGTCCAGATCCAGAGTAATTATTGTCACCAGAAGCCATAGCTGGTGGAGGCACAGAATATTGGGCAGAGTATCCGCCGCTGTAATCACCCGCTGATAAAATAAATTCACAAGTAAGCTGAAGCTCCAGAAATCAATTTAGTAGAAAAGCAGCAATTTATGAAGGTACTACTTACGGTCACCCATTTAGAACAAGCAGATTAATCAAAAATTCCAGTCAAAAAATGTGTAGAGCAAAGGAGACAAACCACGCCACGCTTCGCTAGAATGCTATAATGGCGGCTGGCGCCCGACCCGCCATTTTAGTAGGTCATCAGTGATTTTTTCGCGAGGGCGCTGTTGGCAAGCATTTGTGAAATTGTCTGTGGAAACCATGTGGAAACCGTATAGAGAAACAAGATGGCGGCGTTAGTTCCGACTATGACCACGCGTCAAAAGAATCAAGACGCATTTTATTTGTCTCTTTCACAGGTCTCTGTATCTGTGGTCTCTTTGTCTGTGGTCCATCTATGACTGTGAGTGTGATTTCAGAGGAATAAGCTCTAGAGTTACCATAGCAAGAATGGGGAGGCTAACATTATCCCTTCGTACTTACATTCACAAAAAAAAGAGTTCTGCAGGGCTATTATGTATCTCTGTTGACAGCTCGAATTGATAGTAACTGGGCTCAGTGTATATCAATTAACTGTCAAAAGGTTAGTTTCGTATTAGGTATGACCAATCGCGATCAAATATGACGTCATTGGTGAACATCGTTGCTGTTAGTCACCGTAACTCATTTTGACAGATGCTTTCGTATCGATACTTTTAATATTGCGATTACGTAAGCATAATGGATATCAAATTGATGACAACTGAGTGTGAAGTTGCTATCGTGATAGACGTTACTCATAGGTAGTGTTTTATAAGGTTTTGTGATATACACCGATGCCGATTTCTGTGCAAACATTGACTTTTGTTGTTTTATTGTGTATATAGCTTGTAATGTTCTAAAATATTTATTTTCTTATATTAATATTAGTTTTTAAACTAATCGGAATGGTATCGTTAGTTCTGATTTCGGCTACGCGCCAAAAGATCATTGTACAGTTATAAATGAAAAGGCTTAAAATTAACTATAGGGAACGTGCACAACGACGGTGCTGCCGACTGGCGTCACCAATCCAAATCTTGTACTTTAGTAATATTTGACATGTAAAACAAGTAAACAGAATTAATTTTATTATTGAAAATGATTATTTTAACTAATCATAATGCATTGTTGCATTTCTCAGGGCTATTATGTATCTCTGTTGACAGCTCGAATTGATAGTAATGATGAAACATGTGTGTTCTACGCTTTACTTTATTTAGCTGTGTAGCATAGAGAATAGTTCTCTATCTGTTCAAAGACAATACCTGTCAACTCCCTCTTGTCAAAAAGTCATCAAGGTGAGAACACGTTTTTCTCTGAACTTTTTTTTTTTATTCTAATCCCATTTTTATGTGCCTAATGCCATTTAAGTATAAGACTAATTGTATAGATGACTCGCTATTTGTGAACTGCTTGTTAATCAAGAAATACAGGAATAGTTACCAGAACATTCTTTTATTTTAATCTCACCGCATGCATGCCACCCAGCCAGCCCGTAACGGATTGCACGGCCAAGTCTTATTTGCTCCACAGTGCAGATAACTACTCTGTTCAGTTAGTACGTAATAACAAGTAACTGGGCTCAGTGTATATCAAATAGCTGTCAAAACGTTCGTTTTGTATTATGTATCACCAGTCGCGATCAAATATGACGTCATTGGTGAACATCGTTGCTGTTAGTCACCGTAACTCATTTTGACAGATGCTTTCGTATCGATACTTTTAATATTGTGATTACGTAAGCATAATGGATATCAAATTGATGACAACCGAGTGTGAAGTTGCTATCGTGATAGACGTTACTCATAGGTAGTGTTATAAAAGGTTTTGTGATATACACCGGTGCCGATTTCTGTGCAAACATTGTCTTTTGTTGTTTTATTGTGTTTAAAGCTTGTAATGTTCTAAAATATCTATTTTCTTGTATTTTAATATTAGTTTTTAAACTAATCGGAATGGAATCGTTAGTTCTGATTTCAGCCACGCGTCAAAAGATCCTTGTACAGATAAAAATGAAAAGGCTAGCTCGTAATACTTTTAGGCCCAGCGCAAACCGCTGGAGGCGCAGCGGAGCGCATTTCCTTAAAACGCGCTGGCGGATCCACGGGCCCCGAGTGGCGCTGAGAGCCCTTGAACGGAGCGGCGTGCAGCTACTCCGAGCGCGCCCATTAATAGTGCTGTTCGATATTTTGTACAGACAACTCGCTCTCGTGGTGCGGCGGCGGAGCGCAGAGCAGCGCGGTGGCGACTGGAGCTAGTTGGGTAGCTAGTTCTTGCAGTAGCTTGAGGGCGCTCTGAGCACCGCGTGCGCCTATATCTTATATATTTACCGTATGTCAAGGTAGTTAAGCCGCGCCTCCAGCGGTGTGCGCTGGGCCTTACTCTAACTTCACTTTTCTACATGTTGAACCTATATTTGTTTTGTGAAACATGTTGAAAAAAAAGACAAATAATAATGCTGTAGGTACTAACTTTATTTATTTGAATTATACTACATATTACTACTAATTATTACGTACTACCAACACTGTATGTTTAGAACGGTTGATGATCCAAAACCGGTTCCTAGTCCATCAGAATACACTATGATATTACTTTGGGTGGGGTTCAAATTGTGGGCTTCTCGCACTCCAGTCCGGATACACCATCAATCAGCTCATTGAACAGGTAGTGATCTCTTTGCTAGCTTTAATGGTGTTATGTGCCTTGCACAATTATTCTGCTTCTAGTTCAAATATTCGTTTCAGTCATGAGTGTCATGGTATTGCTGAAAACCAGACACTAGTTGACGGAGATGGTGATACTAGTCCAGTATCTCGTCCTATGTGTTGGGTGTGAAGTTCTGCAAGCTGGCTCTTCAGTTGAGTGTTTTTGTTTATTATTGACTAAATTTCAACTTCCTTCCTGTCCCGCAGTAGCTTGCTTACTCATTTCTAGATGAATCTAGCTCCGTCAAATCTGCTTTTAGTTTGTCACTCATGTCATGAACGTAGCTCCGCAGGTCATCATATTGCCTGATTACCTTAAGGTGGATGCTCAAGGGTAGCCCGCGAAATTCAAATTTTCTTACGTTTTTGGCAAATTGCAGGCCAGTGCTAGGTTGTATGTTGATTAAAATATTGGACGCGATTGTAAGACGTATGTAGTTACAGAATTATAATCATCAAAACCATCAATACAACCCTCCAAGTTCATAAAGGTCTAGCAATGACTTTGACCTTGAAAAAATTGTTTCTACATGTGTACATGTCTACATGTGTTTTGTATGTAAATTATACAACACTAATACGTAAATTAAAACAGAATACTCCCCAGGTTCGAAGAATTCAAATTCACAGTCCAAAAGTTGACAGCCGATTATCGAATGGAGTTATCACAATTTATACAGGCTTGCCAAAGAGTATAGTAATATATATGGAACAACAACTAGACACATTCCAAGTCATACATTATCGGTCCCTTTAACAAATAAAGAAGTTATATATAAGTAAACACATTTATTTACATTATCAATGTCATTGTCAGTAATGTCACATGTTATATAAACCGCTTATTTAAAAATGTTCCCTGAAACCAAGTATTGTAACGCGCAACGGGCGCTACTCAACTTAGCCGCATAATAGTCGATAAAATATAGAGTGGTCAACTGATGAGGCGAAGCGGGCTGTTAGTCACCGTAAGGTGATATCCACTCAGTGTGTGTAATACCAATAATATGACATTCACGGTTGTCATCAGAGTTCGGTGTACAACCGAAGCTTGTTAGTCACTGGATATCAAAAATACGTAATAGGCCTGCTGTACCTCAAAAAGAAAAAGCAAAACCCATATAAGATAAATTTGTTGTCCGTCCATCCGTGTGTCTGTCAAGACATTTTATCTCGAGAACACGTGAAGGTATCGAGTTGAAATTGGGAGTCACACGCACAGCTGTTTGTAGATGGCGCTCTGAACGACTGTACTTTGTTTATGTTAGATCTCATACTTTACGCTACTTTACATTTACAATTTCTTCACAAGCTATTTCTGGAGTCAAATCACAGTCCTTTTCGTATTCAGAGACAGCTTTGCTGGTTGAAGGCTGTGGTTCTTCTTGAAACAGTTTCCTCTGACCTCTTTTCTCCAGACGATGCTGTCATTCGAGAGCTGCTGCATTTTCAGGTTTCACCTTACTAAAACAAAATATAGATGGTACAGCTGACAAAATGGTAGAGACAGAATGGTACAGATGGTACAGCTGAAACTTTGCTAGTGGTTTATAAGTGTCGCGAAAGATAAAATCCTGATGTTCCAAACCTATAAATGTAAATATATAATTGCACAGCACTAATGAGATGACAACACTAAATAAGTATGAGCAACTTGACGCCCGCCAAACCTAAGCCGTCCTTTTGAATACCGCAAATCCGCCATGACATAGTAAGTTAGATTAAAAGTTAACTTGAGTAAAGTAAATTCAGTGCAAGAAGATTATATAGAGATCTTGTCTTGTCTTGTCACCCGTGGCCGTGAGACGCGCCACCTGGAAATCTGAGTATTAACTTTCTGTTTATGTAAAGATTAGAGATTTGGTATGTTTAATAATTTGATGTTCTTCGAAAGTATTTTTGCCTGTTTGAGTAATTTGGAACGTTCGTTTCGTGTCTTCAGCTGCGGTTCTGGTTCAATAAGATGCTTCCATGATCGCGGCTAAAGGTATAACGACGACCTTCACGCGCTAATATTCCGGACATTCAAGCGCTGGGGTTTGTGATAAGGGTCGTGGGCCAACCCATCTCGCAAACCTTCTAGTGCCCCATGGGGCCCAATGGTGTGTCGACGGTTGCGCCCGTTGACGGACGATAAATATTTGTATATTGATAAGGGATTCCAGATGGGCCGAAGTCAACTGGAATGCGTGGGTGTTCTTGCAGAGGAGGAGAAAATCCAGAATCTGATTAGCACCAAGGTGTTACAAACGTTAATGATAAAATAAAAATAGTGAGAAAGCAAAATAGATTTATTAATCATAAACAGATAGGTAATACTAAACCCAGAGATCCATGGGTGCTTAAACTTACAGATGTCCTAGTCGCGCCTGAGGAAATGAATAAACTGATGGTTGACCTGATGATAACCACTTCGGTGCCTTTGAGGACCGAAGCGTAAGAGACTGGTTTGAGAGACACTCCGTATCGGTGTGTGATCCGTACCGGTGAGTGTTTCTGACATTTCGTGAGGCGGGGGTTTCTCTTTATATCAATAGCGAAGCAGTAAAATTATATATTATTACTATATAACAAATTACAATGTAGACTTGGGGACAACTTGAATATAACATGAAGTAAAGAGAAACGCACGCCATCGTCACGACAATAAGCTGAAATAGCAAATAGGCACTTTTTAGCTAATATGTATTATCGAAACTTACAGTACAGTATAAAAGATTAGGTTTAGACAAATTTAAGTATCTTCCTTTTGGACGAATCAGAAAATAGGGCTCAATATAATTGTTTATCTCTAGCAGTGCTAGCTTACCTGTATAATTGTTTTTTTCCAAAATAATCTTCTTGTTTAAAATGTGCTGCACACAATCGTGCAGTATGGCTTGCTTTAAAGTTTTGGATCCGTAAAGCAGATTCCCATTGTTTCCTTCGTGAAGCATCCTTAGGGAACAGATGAACCCCTTTATTTTTGCAGTTTAAAGCAGAACATTTAGGCATTTTAATCTAAAATAAATAACACGTGAAAAGCTAACAAACAAATAGGGAACGTGCAGGAACTATAGGTGGCAGCACTAATCGACAAAAGAGACACTATGCGGACAGAAAAGGAAACTTATCACTTCTCATCGTGCTTTCAATTTACTTAGACAAAATTGTCTCTTCAATTATATTATTTTTGAATATGCTAAAAGGTATAAAATATGAGTTCCGGTCTATCAATAACGATCGTCAGCGTAATATAAATGTTTAATAATATGAATTTTATATCTTTCGTTTACTTTCTAATGAAAATTGTGGTGTATGAAGACATGGTGGCTGGCATAACTAAGATACCTTTCTTATTTTCAACACATGTTATAATGGAAGGGAATCCTTTATCAGCGAGAACAGTATCTCCAGGCTCTAATAAATCAATTAGTTCACAATCATTTGATGAAGCAATCAATAAAATGCAGTCCGTAGCATTTAGATACAAAACTTAAAAAACCAAAGGAGTGCAGCCAACTAAAAACATTATTGTGGGTATAACCATGTTTATATTCTGAGTACATGTGGAGTCTTTGATTAACTGTTGAGGGATATTCGGTGTGAACTTTAGTGCGGTCTAGTAGAACACGTCTATGGTGAAGTATAAATGGTTCTGGTATGTTTCCATGGACGGTTGATTTTGAGGGCCTTTTCAATGCAGAGTGTAACAAAAACAAGTTGTTTTCAAATATTTTTCTTTACTGCGTTTATCCATTTTTGCGTTTTTCACCAAAACATGGTATGATAGTAGTATTCTTTAGAAAGTAATAGAATTTTACACTAATTGATTTATTTTCATTTTTGTGGATGTATTGGTACCTACATCCAGAAATGCAACAATGAATTATATTAGTTAATTAATTTTCACTATAAAATTAATTCTGTTTACTTGTTAGAAAAGTCAATGTCAAGCATTAATAGAGCACAAGATTCGGATTGGCGACGCCAGTTGGCAGCACCGTCGTTGTGCACGTTCCCTATCCATACAATTTGACAGTCATTCGTTACGTTATGTCAAATCAATGACAGCCGGACAGTCGATCATGTGCCATCTAGCGTGATAAAAAGTTAGTTTTCCTCCCCATTAAAACCGTATACTCAAGTCTACGGTCCCTTGAAGGTGTGAAAAAGTAAACCTTCTAAGATAACGTAAAAAAAGATACGGCCGTTTATGTCGCATTTTTTTATATTTAATGTAGCGAATGAATATGTTGCCCCCACGTTGAAGTTTTAGTTTGTAAGGGAGGATGATGTCATCACCGTTGCCGGCGCAATGATAAGTCCAAACTGACTTCAAGGAGGTGGAGCCTTTTAGACTATTCCAAGTTGGACGTAGTCCACGAATGCACTGTCTTGATCACTTGGTGTAACGATCACTTGATGACTTGATCTAATGATCACTCTTGATAAATTATAATGATTTGATCTAATGATAAAAACACGAATGTTCTAGCGAAGGTCATTGAATCGCGAAAAAACTAAATTAGTAACCCCGACGTGATATAAACACGCATCACTAAATAGCTAATCTTATACAGTGCCATCTATATTTTTTGTTGGAAGCTGGCCCTGAAAACTCCTCATTTGCTTTTTGCCAGCTCTAGACCTTTTGTGAGTACTGGCCATCAGAACCCATAGACACTGCATGGTCGTTGATAAAATTACCTTAGTTACAAATAACAGTCGTGTCAAAATAAAAGTTATATTTTCAGTCATTGTATATTTAATTGAATAAATCCCTCACAAATTGGTAGCAGAGCGTGGTTGCTATTTGAAAATATGAAAAATGGCATCAACTACGAGTTATCGCAGTATAGAACCTTTGACCAAAACAAATTATGATACTTGGTGTTTGCAAGCACAAGCGGTCCTGATAAAAAATGATTATTGGGATATCGTAAGTGGCGAGAAAACGTTACCACCAGCTACGGATGCGGCTGCGAGATCGGCGTTCAACAAACAGGACTTGAAGGCAAGAGCTGAAATCCTACTTTTATTGTCGCCGTCTGAATTAAAACAAATTAAAGTCTGCACGACATCTAAAGCTGTATGGGACAAATTAAAAGCTACCTATCAAAGCACAGGGCCTGCAAGAAAAGCCACATTATTAAAACAGTTGGTTCTAAAGCGAATGACCACAGGAGAGGATATACATGACCACATAAATAATTTCATGGACATCGTGGACAAACTCGCAGATATGGATATAAAAGTACCTCCAGAACTGCTTAGCATAATGCTTCTCTACAGTTTGCCAACAACATTTGAAAACTTTAGAATAGCTATCGAATCTCGAGACACCCTGCCTAATCCTGAAGATCTAAAAATAAAGATTCTGGAGGAATACCAAGCAAGGAGTGGAAATGATCAGCCTGAAAGCTCAGAAGCATACCAAATGAAGAAAACAAGAAAAAAAATGTACTGCAAGAGTTGTAAAAAGAAAGGCCACACTATCGAGACATGTTGGGGCAAGAAGAAAAATACAAATGAAAAAGAGGACAGAAGCAAATACAATTTTAACGTTTGTCTAAGCACCGTAAATTCAGACGCTGATAAAAATGTCTGGTGTCTAGATAGCGGCTGCTCATCACACATGTGCGGTGACGAATCTATGTTTTCTACCATGACCACTGAAAATGGCACCCTAAAGTTGGCGTCAGAAAAATATACCAGTACAATTCAAGGCAAAGGAAGAGTTACAATCAGTACCGATAAAAATGGCTACAATTTTAATGACACCCTATATGTTCCTGATATTTCAGTAAACCTTTTATCCGTCGCCAAGATAACGGACAGAGGTAATACGGTTGTTTTTGAAAAAGAGAAAGCCTACGTCGTAGAAAAAACCGGCAAACCGATACTGACAGCTCGAAAAAGAGATGGACTCTACTACTTTGAATCTGGACGTAAAGCGACTGCAAACTACACACCAAAAAAGGACAGTAACATTATGGAATGGCATCGCAAACTTGGCCACATAAACGAAAAAGATTTAAAGAAAATGGCTAAAGATAACCTTATGTATGGTTTAAATTTAAATAACGAAGACATGGAAACATGTGAGACCTGCATCAAAGGCAAATTGTCCAGGTTACCGTTCGTAAGACATGATGATTTATACACAACCGATAACCTGGAAATAATCCATAGCGACGTTTGTGGACCTTTTGAATGTGATACACTGGCGGGATCAAAGTACTATGTAACTTTCACAGACGACTTTAGTCGCTATTGTCACATCTATTTCATTAAAAGAAAGAGTGACGTATTCAATGTTTTCAAAGAATACAAAAATGAAGTTGAGACGTTCCATAATAAGAAAATAAAGAACCTGCAGACGGACAATGGCACAGAATACCGCAACAAGGAGTTCGACGACTTTCTCAAATCGCATGGCATCAAAAGGAGATTGACCACAGTTTACACCCCTCAACAAAATGGGATTAGCGAGAGGAAGAATAGATCCTTACTAGATAAAGCCAGATGTCTGTTAATCGAGGCCAAGGCACCTAAAAAGCTCTGGGCGGAAGCGGTAGCAACCGCAAACTACCTTATTAACCGTAGCCCTTCCAAAGCACTGAATGGCGAAACTCCATTCAAGAAATGGCTAGGCCGAACGCCATGTGGACATCATCTTTACGTGTATGGCAGGAAGACCTTTGTTTTGAAAAAGAACAAGAGAGGCAAACTGACCCAGAATGCCAAAGAAGGCGTTTTTATGGGGTACTCAATGACCTCAAAGGCTTACAGAGTGTACATACCCGAAGACGATGATGTAGTGATAAGCAGGGACATAAAAGTCATAGAAAAGATGTACTTCGAAAATGAAAGTCAAAACTATGATAAACTTATTAAAGAAAAGGAACATTCTCAAATACCTGAAAACAAAAACAATGATAAAAAGGTACAACAAATAGAAATTGAAATAACAGAGAATGAAAAGAAAAATATGTCACAAAATTTCAATGAGCAAGAAGATGAAGTTTCTTCCGTAGAAGATATAGAATCTTACGATGATGCATCAGAAGTTGTAGAAATACCCGAAAATGGGAGGCCGCATAGAGAGAGGCGTCCACCCGCGTGGACCAGAGATTTTATTCTGGACCAGACTGAAGAAAGTCACTTAGTCTCGGAGATATCCTATATATCCGATGAAAATGAAGATGATGAATACTGGCATGATGCTATAAAAGCCGAAATTAGAGCACATGTTAAGAATGGAACCTGGAAAATAGGAAAGAAGGACAAAGACATGAAAGAAGTGGACTACAAAATGGTTCTAAGAAACAAAATAGGACCTGACAACAGTATCACAAAGAAAGCCAGACTTGTAGCACGGGGTTTTACTCAGCGACCAGGCGTTGACTACAACGAAACATACGCTCCTGTAGCTAAACTAAGTTCAATAAGATCTGTTGTTGGAATAGCCATGGAAGAAGGTTTGAAGTTGAACCAGATGGATGTTACAACGGCGTACCTGAATGGCGAACTAGAAGAAAAGATAGTCATGAAATATCCTGATTATTTAGAAGAATATCTGACTGAAATCATGGTTGATGAAAGCAAACAAGAAAATTTAACTTTGTACCACAAAACAAAGATTATGCTAAATGATATAAGAAACAATGAAAAAGGGAAAGTTTGTCATCTCATAAAAGCTTTATACGGACTCAAACAGGCAGGGAGGCAATGGTACAAGAAACTCGACACAGAGTTAAAGAACATAGGTTTCAAAGCATCAGAAGCTGACCCATGCCTATACTTACTAGAGAAAAGAGGAGTTAAAGTCATAATAATTATCTATGTCGACGATTTATTAATTGCTTATTCGTGTCCTAGAAAGCTCCAAGAGATAAAAGACCTGCTAAATACGAAATTTGAGTTAAAGGACTTAGGAACACCTAAGCGTCTTATAGGGATAGACGTTATTTATAAGAGAGATGCAATCAAACTGAACCAAGAGAAGTTTATAGAAGACACTCTTAAAAAATTCAAAATGGAAGATTGCAAGTCCACGTCTACACCCATAGAACCAGGTCTCAAACTAGAAAAAGGAGGAAGAGATGAAAGGAATGATCTACCCTACAAAAATTTGATTGGCACACTCATGTATCTGGCAGTGGCAACTCGGCCCGATATAATGTTTGCTATTAGCTATCTCTCTCAATTCAATGATTGTTACGGAGAAGAGCATTTCAAATGTGCAAAAAGAGTGCTGCGATATTTAAAGGGAACAAAAAGCGTTGGTCTTATGTTCAGAAAAACTGGCCAAAAATTATATGGCATGGCTGACGCAGATTGGGGCGCATGCAAACTCGACCGAAAGTCTTTTTCAGGCTGTTGTTTTAAATATGCTGGAACGGCTATAAGCTGGATGTCGAAGAAACAAAAGACTGTGGCGCTATCAACTTTTATTTGACACGACTGTTATTTGTAACTAAGGTAATTTTATCAACGACAATGCAGTGCCTATTGGTACTGATGGCCAGTACTCACACCTTTTTACTCTATGCGATACTAATCTGTGAAATATTGGAATAGAATATAATCTGTATAGAAAAATGCTGATGACTAGGCAGCATGGTCTCAGATCTTAGCCTCTTCCGCCAGGAAATAATTAAAAAAAAAAACTTTATGGTTCTGTTCAGTGTTGCCAACAGTACGATTTAAATCGTATTTATACGACGAACTTTTTGGCTCTTGTACGATGTACGATCGAGTAACCGAAATCGTACGCAAAATATGCGATCTTTTCAAATCTTATACCCATCATCATAACGAAGTAAAAATGGATGACAAATTAAATTAATTTTTGATATTATGAAAAAAAAAACAAGTAGAAGACTTGAACGAGCTAATTTTTTTTGTATTTTTAAGAATGCATCAAAAAAAAAATATCTATCTCATTCGCGTATGAGTACATGTATTCTGTGGACTCAGTGATGTAAAAGGGAATGGGAATTTGGAATCCCCGCACAATCTGACAGTCATCTAAGCTAATCGATATTACACTATGTACGAAGCTGATAACTTTCTTTCATTTTAATTTCATTTTTTTGTGTTGTTTATAAAGACTTTTATTGTAAATACGTGTTAGTATTTTTAGCAGGGACTGAAAGCGGTTACGGTTAGAGGTTAAGATACCTCAAAAACATATCGGTACCAATTTAAAATAAAGGTTGAGCTATACCGATACCTTAATAAATAAAGGTTGGGCTATATCGTTATTTAACCTATACACGATTTCGGTACTGAAAGCGGTTACGGTTAGAGGTTAAGATACCGCAAAAATATATCGGTACCGATTTAAAATAAAGGTTGAGCTATACCGATACCTTAAGTAAATAAAGGTTGGGCTATATCGTTATTTAACCTATACACGATTTCGGTACCGAAAAACATGCGAGAGGCCGCAGCGGGTGCGCGGCGCCGACGGAGTCGATTCGGGGAAACGGAGCTCGTCAAAACACGTTAGATTTATAACCTATTTTGTACAATTGGTTTGGCTTACTGTTTTTTACATAACTGTTAGTTTCTTGCAGACTGTGTGCCGGCCGGGTAATACGTTTTTATTTTGTCGACCGCGGATCGTTCAACGTAATAAATATTTTCAAAACACTTCCTCGAAAACTGGTCCATAACGCACTACGATTAGGTACAACACAACATGCAATGTATTTCACACTCGTGTGTTTGTTCCATTTTCCCGCACGTGTGCGGGAATGAAAATTGCCACAGATAACTATACCTATACTTAGTCCAAATTGGTTCAATACCTATAGTCTGAGGTCAGAGGTGAATGTTTTTTTTTTTTTATTTCGGCAAAGCACTACGCGTCTTTATGGCATAAATATTTTTTGAATATTCAAATTGTGTTTATAAATAGAATATCATAGATAAACATGATTATTAAAAATGAACAGTTACTTTTATACGTAAATTAACATTATTTGTGTTCTGAATTCAAAAATATTAAATTAATCAATTTTTTATATTAGGCTGTTTAACGGCTTCATACCTTTGCCTCTCCTTCAACCTGGCGAAAGCAAAGCGCGAAAAAAAAAACGAAAATTAAAATCATAATTTCTTCGTTCATGACAAATATATTTTTCGTTAAGTATTTTATTTTATTTCTTCAAAAGTGTATTGAAAAAACGTCGTTTGATACACGTGGACATTTGTTATTACAGTTCTCGGCTCAAAAACCCTTATAATTCCGCCTCGAACGCAAAAAACAAACTTTCTCCACTTGTATCAAAATGTACTATTTATTTGTAGGTAAATATTAAAATGGGAAGAAACCGAAAAAACGCAGTTTACGCATTTTTTTCATTCTCAAAGGAAAATAATGCCTCTACTTGCTTAGTGATCGGATGTTCAGCAGTTATAAAAGTAAGTACCTACCAACTTTCTTCGTTAACCTATTTTAAAATTATTAGGTAGTATTATAGGTAGGCTGTATGGAAACTGGGTTAGTACCAGCACGGTAATATTATGATACAGTAGTGTAACTCGGCCGCATGATAGGTTTTAAGGTTATAGGTTATACACACATTATTTTTGGTCAACAGGACCTTATGAAATACACATTATAATGGCTTGAATACCATGATTATTATCTTGCTTCTAAATACACAAAGTTTTACACACTACGCACATGTAATAGAAATAAATGCCTACAGCCGCGCGGTACGTAAACATGCGTTAGGGCTGCCCGTCTCCAGCATTTTAATTACATTTGCCTACTTTCTGTTTCTATTTAGTTTTGTGATTGTAAATATCCTTTTTATATAAATAAATTAAATACTTTGTATATTGAATAGGACGTGTTCAATAAAAATGCGTGTTGTTTTTTTATTGGTAGATTTAATAAAAAAAACATGTTTTTGTTCGAAAACAAATCGGGCTTATAAATTTGCGACCGAAAAATATTTGCGCCTCGACTGAGTCGTACGAAATGCTTTATTGTTAAATTTTAAAGTATAGGCACCGAAGTTTTAACACAAGCGTAAGTAGGTAGGTACCTACCGTATCATGATTCATTCAGAACCGCATATAACTACCTATTTCACTCGTCTCAATAACTTTCCGTTACTCTATTCGCTTTATTTATTAATCCAAACACCTTTTTTTTCGTGAGATAAAAGGAAATACTTACTTATTCATTAAAAAGACACACATTATGTACCTACCTACTAGTAAGTAAAATTATTTTATAGTCTTACCTTTCAGAGTTTCCAGGTAATTTAAAAAAACTTATGTCTGGATACGTTATTGACGAATTCATGCAACCAAAAACAGCACAATATTTCCTACTCGTCATATTAACTGATTTTTAGAGAAAAAATCGGGCGGTTATTGTTAAAAAAACAACACACCGTCCGTTCGACACTGCGGTGCAGCCGTGACTGTCTGCGCCCCAAGTGCACCCTTAGATCGAGGCGCGTAGGTATAGCTCGCGTTTCGTCCGTTTCTATGAAGTCGGAATACTGTATCATAATACTACTGTGGTACCAGTCAACTGCACATGATCGGTGGTAACACTAGTAAGTAGGTACCCACCACTGACGTGCTGACTGTAGAAACTTACTTTGATATATTACCTTCTTTTTCTTTTGTTTGCTTTTTGGCACATTCACTGTGCAGTGCATTATATGATTATATCGTACATATCAGATAACTTCAGGTAAGTAGGTACCTACACAATGTAGGTACGGAAATTGTTTCTGTTCGTTTCGTGTGTTCGTGAGGGCTGCTCGGCCAATAGGTACCTACCTAGGCTACAAAACATATACCTACCTACTCTAATGACTGGGTACCTACTTCACTCGTAGAGTCAAGTTTCTGTAAGTTACTCGCTCACATTAGTCTGGTAGTGGTAGTGGGCTTACAAGCATGCCCCTCCCCCATTTTATACATTTCAACGGTGAAGTAGAATTTCAATATTTTTTGATCTGACGAGACTTTTTGTTTTCCATTTTTTTGGCTAATTCCTTAGGCAACTTATTCAGTATGCTTAGAAGCGCATATGTCCAGACCCTTAATTGGGAAAATTTAACAGTTTCGGGTAGCTTGATGTGTTGGCGTCTGTACCTACCTACTGACAATTTTCGAACGTTGGCGTGTGTAGTTTGGTAGGTAAAGAGGTACATTTATGGTACGAAGTTAAGAACACAAAATTTAATGTAGTAATAAGTACAGAAACTTGACTCTACGAGTGAAGTAGGTACCCAGTCATTAGAGTAGGTAGGTATATGTTCTGTAGCCTAGGTCCTAGGTCCTAGTAACTTATTGGCCGAGCAGTCCTCACGAACAGAAACAATTTCCGTACCTACATTGTGTAGGTACCTACTTACCTGAAGTTATCTGACATGTACGATATAATCATATAATGCACTGCACAGTGAATGTGCCAATAAGCAAACAAAAGAAAAAGAAGGTAATATATCAAAGTAAGTACCTACCTACAGTCAGCACGTCAGTGGTGGGTACCTACTTACCAGCAGTGGCGTGCAGTGGTCGTACACGGTGGGTAGGCCACGAAATAATGATAACAAAAAACAAATTTCATCAGCGCCATCTTGGATTTTCATTTTGACCTCATTTTCATTATTAACTACCCCAAAAACCTCGAAAACCACACCCATGAAGATAAAACTGAAAATTTTCGTCGGCGCCATCTTGGATTTTCATTTTGACCTCATTTTCATTATCAGCGACACCAAAAATCTCGAAAACGACACCCATGAAGAAAAAAACTGAAAATTTTCATCGGCGCCATCTTGGATTTTCATTTTGACCTCATTTTCATTATTAACTACCCCAAAAACCTCGAAAACGACACCCATGAAGAAAAAACTGAAAATTTTCGTCGGCGCCATCTTGGATTTTCATTTTGACCTTATTTTCATTATTAACTATCCCAAAAACCTCGAAAACGACACCCATGAAGAAAAACCTGAAAATTTTCATCATTTTTTGATGAATTTTTATCTGAAAAATATAATAACAATAATATTATTAATTATTATAATAATAATACGCGCCAATAACGCCCGGTAATCATTATTTTAATCAACATACAACCTAAACCTAGCACTGGCCTGCCAATTGCAAAAAACGTAAGCAATTTCGAAATTTGAGTTTCGCGGGCTAAAGAACATCCACCTTGAATCCTGGCCTTGTGTTGAGCAGCCAATCACAGCCCAGCTACACTCGCAGGAGTTACCGCCCTAAAATGACCGCAATCTATACATGTGTGCGGTTCATACACACGAAAATATGCACTAATGTGCCGCT
The DNA here is from genome assembly GCA_905147715.2 of Xestia xanthographa. NCBI lineage: Eukaryota > Metazoa > Arthropoda > Insecta > Lepidoptera > Noctuidae > Xestia > Xestia xanthographa. Next base: position 16,017,786 of record LR990647.1, on the reverse strand, counting down.
GTGTGCGTAAAATTATCAATGGATTTTAGGCTAGACGACTGTTTGCCTGTCCGGCGGAGCTCCAAGCTTCGTAGTAACTTCCAGTATAGTGTGAGTTACGTGACACGGGAGCGACAAATTGCTATAAGTATTTTAACAGGAGATTGAACTTTTTTTTTATATTTTGTACATAATGTGTTATTTTATTACATAGTTAATTAGTTATAATAAATGCCCAGTTGGTAGGGTAGGCTTGATCTAATTGCCTATTAAGGGCGCACGCACATGCTTACCAGTGTTACCACCGATCATATGCGGTTGACTAGTACTAACCCAGTTTCCATACAGCCTACCTATAATACTACCTAATAAATTTTAAAATAGGTTAACGAAGAAAGTTGGTAGGTACTTACTTTTATAACTGCTGAACATCCGATCACTAGGCAAGTAGAGGCATTATTTTCCTTTGAGAATGAAAAAAATGCGTAAAGTGCGTTTTTTCGCTTTCTTCTCATTTTAATATTTACCTACAAATAAATAGTACATTTTGATACAAGTGGAGAAAGTTTGTTATTGCATTCGAGGCGGAATTGTAACACCCAAGCAGTAGGTGAGGGTGTTTTTTAGCCGAGAACTGTAATAAAATAACAAATGTCCACGTGTATCAAACGACGTTTTTCAATACAATTTTGAAGAAATAAAATAAAATAACGAAAAATATATTTGTCACGAACTAAGAAACTATGATTTTAATTTTCTTTTTTTTTTTTTCGCACTTTGCTTTTGCCAGGTTGAAGGAGAGGAAAGGTATGAAGCCGTTAAACAGCCTAATATAAAAAAAATATTAATTTTATATTCTTGAATTCAGAACACAAATAAATGTTAATTTACGTATAAAAGTAACTATTCGTTTTTAATAATCATGTTTATCTATGATATTCTATTTATAAACACAATTTGAATATTCAAAAAATATTTATGCCTAGACGCGTAGTGCTTTGCCGAAATAAAAAAAAAAAACATTCACCTCTGACCTCAGACTATAGGCATTGAACCAATTTGGACTAAGTATAGGTATAGTTATCTGTGGCAATTTTCATTCCCGCAAACGTACGGGAAAATTGAAAAAACGCACGTGTGTGAAATATATTGCCTGTTGTAGGTACAACAGGCAATATATTTCACACGCATGCGTTTGGATCGTAGTGCGTTATAGACCAGTTTTCGAGGAAGTGTTTTGAAAATATTTATTACGTTGAACGATCCGCGGTCAACAAAATAAAAACGTATTACCCGGCCGGCACACAGTCTGCAAGAAATTAACAGTTATGTAAAAAAAACAATAAACCTAACAAATTGTACAAAAAAAAACTGAACTTAATAAAAAACCCACGAATATCCGTCGGGGGCTGCCATGAAATGAATAAAAATAAAACTGCAAAAGGAGTTTTGCAGTTTTATAGTAACTTGAATAATTGGAGATTTTTAGCGCTATACTTACGGGTTTAAGAGCTTAGACTACCTCAGATTAGCAAGTCTATTTGTGGTGGTTCAAACTTCGTTTGTAATTCTGTTAGAATAAAGTTCTAATCAGCTTGCACTACAAAGCGGTTGTTACGTCAGTCACTGCGGCCGAATAGTGCGAAATGAGTGGTTTTTATTCTTTATAAAATCAAATTTTCGTCTTTTGGAAAAAATAAAAACATAAGACCTGCTTTATAGTTAGTTCAGTGAGTATGCAAAGTTTCATGATCTATTTTGAGAAAATTTTATGAAATCGTGTTTTCGCCAATTATAAGACCTAACATTAATCCTCAACTTTACCATATATTTATTTCAAAATTAATGCTGTACTATTTTAGGCGTAACGGCCATTTGAGGTAGTATAGGCCCTTAATGGGCAGGCCGTACCCCTACAGTGGGCCCACCTTTCGAAGTTGATGATTATACTTATTTTTATTTACGATGAAATTTAAAATAGTGATGGCAGCCCCCGACGGATATTCGTGGGTTTTTTAATAAGTTAGTTTTTTTTTAAATTATTTTATCCTTTTTCAATTAAGTACTTTTAACGTCGTGGGTATTTCAAAATTTTTAATTTTGCTTTTTATTTTAAACTTTTTAGAGAGCATCAAAGAAAAATGAAAAACATGAATTTACACAAACAAACATCCTCTCACCCCAAACGCATATACCTACCGTCCCCGTTCCGTCGTGGGTAAAAATACTGGTATTCAACTGCATCCAATAAGACTGGAAGCCGACACCAAGTCGGGACAAGCTTTTATGAAAGCTATTCGTTTTCATTTCCTAAAAGATTTATTTTCTTCTTTTCAGTGCATTTTTATAAAAGCTTATTTAATAAGATATTTTAAAAAGGTTTTTCAATTACTTAATAATTTTATAAATTTTTATTTTTGTCGTAATCATTAAATTCGTGATATTTACCGTTGAGGAGTTCCATCGTGAGAAGACAATCCTGGCTGTAGGATCAGGTCATGATAGAAATCATGTTTATCTATCAAAAATATAAACACGTCTACAATTTTTCGTATTCGTGCTATTTACCATTAAGGAGTTCCCTCGCGAGAAGACAATCCTGGCTGTAGGATCAGGTCATAATAAAAAACATGTTTATCTATCAAATATGGACGAGTCTACAAATCTTCGTATTCGTGCTATTTACCGTTGAGGACTTCCCTCGCGAGAAGACAATCCCGGCCGTAGAATCAGGTCATGATAGAAATCATGTTTATCTATCAAATATGAACGAGTCTACAAATCTTCGTATTCGTGCTATTTACCGTTGAGGAGTTCCCTCGCGAGAAGACAATCCTGGCTGTAGGATCAGGTCATAATAAAAAACATGTTTATCTATCAAATATGAACGAGTCTACAAATCTTCGTATTCGTGCTATTTACCGTTGAGGACTTCCCTCGCGAGAAGACAATCCCGGCTGTAGAATCAGGTCATGATAGAAATCATGTTTATCTATCAAATATGAACGAGTCTACAAATCTTCGTATTCGTGCTATTTACCGTTGAGGAGTGCCCTCGCGAGAAGACAATCCTGGCTATAGGATAAGGTCATGATAGAAATTAAGTTTATCTATCAAATAGAACGCGTCTATAAATTTTCGTATCCATGCTATTTACCGTTAAGGAGTTCCCTCGTGAGAAGGCAACTCGTGAGTTGTCACCGTAACACCTATCTAAGAATATGCACCAATAAAACCCAAACCCATCATTGAAATCTGCATCAAAATCGGACCAGTAGTTTTGAAGAAAAATGGCAACATGTATATGCACAAACAAACAAACACACAAACAAACAAACATCCTCTCACCCCAAACGTCTCCGTTCTGTCGTGGGTAATAATTGGTGATAAATCTAACGTGTTTCGACATGCTTCGTTTCCTAATATAAAATAAATAGTAGCTGCAATAGCATTCGGGGCCTCTCAAAGTGAAGGACACAGTGGCGCGGTGCGTCAAAGAAAACCCTTATTTATTAAGGTTTAGGTACTGCTACCGATACATTTATAAAGGTAAAGGTACTGCTACCGAAACATTTTCCAACCTCAAAATTCCGTTACTGAAAAAAAAAACGGTATCGTAATATTTCGGTTACCATTAAATTTCGGTATGACGTCATACCGAAATTTAATGGTACCTTAATTTTTGGGTAATTCAGTCCCTGATTTTTAGTTTTATGTGGGTTTTATTTCAAAGTACGGTTGGCAACCTAGCCGTCTACAAATTCGAGACTTAATCACGGTTTGATGCTTCAGGGTAGCCCACGAAATTACGGTTTGATGCTTCAGGGTAGCCCACGAAATTCAAATTTCCTTACTTTTTTTTCAATTTGCAGGCCAGTGCTAGGTTGTATGTTGATTAAAATATTATTTGCGGTTGTAAGACGTATGTAGTTACAGAATTATATTCATCAAAATCATCAATACAACCCTCAAAGTTCATAAAGGTGGAAAAATTACTTTTCCAAGGTCAAAATCATTCTTGCACCTTTATGAACTTGGAGGGTTGTATTGATGATTTTGATGATTATAATTCTGTAACTACATACGCCTTACAGTCGCAAACAATATTTTAATCATCATACAACTTAACACTGGCCTGCAAATTGCAAAAAACGTAAGAAAATTTGAATTTCTCGGGCTACCCTGGAGCATCAGCCTTATGAGTTTTAGAATACAGATAAGTACGTAACTTTTCTCATATATAAAAATAAAAAAATCAGATTGAAATGATTCATGTTCCAATGAGAGGGTTTCCTTTTGAGGTTTTAAAAAAAAATTTAGTTTTCAAGAACTCTTTAGATGGCGTTGAACTTACTATGATAGTTGGTAACAAAGCCAAAACGCTTGAAAAAAAAACTATGTGTCACGTCACATACTCTCGTTGACTGACACTTTGATTTGCTTAACCTTCCGAATCTAGCTTACATTTCTCGCACTTTGTTAAAATCAGTTTTTTTAGGTTCCGTTCCTTGCATTATCATACTTACTCCTAGCGCCATCTATCCAGCAACTAGGGAACAGCTAAAAAGAAAATCTCTCATTACATTCCATATTTATGCTGTGTACTATTTTTTTCCTTGAAATGTTGGCAAAATACGATCTTTTCTAGTCCATGGTACGATCTCCTAAAAAATAATGTTGGCAACACTGGTTCTGTTGAGCACAGAGTTGACAGAGTACATTTTTGCTGTTGAGTTAATCGAACTGTCAAATGTTGTGTGAGACGAGACACTTTTTATTGAAAATAAAACGAATAAACTGAAAATAATACGAAATTGATCCAGCTAGACAGTAGGTCTGGATATTTAAGTCTATGTCTACTCATTGTAAATGAAATAATGCCTAGACGGTTTCGTGCGACTGGAACATGAATACGTTGCCTGAAGCCATTCATCCATCTTCCTAGCCCTATCCCATTGTTTGTGTTCGGCTATCGCGTCATTCGCTAGACGCGATTCTCATTCTAGTTAGTTGTACATCCAGGTGTACTGCCTTCCAATCTATCTGAAGTTCATCCAGTTGCTTGAGAAATATTCGGCGTTACTTTTTTTTATTCTTCTAGCTGTTAACGTGCTGCGGCTTTCTGGCACAGTCTGCGTTTTGCTGAATTTAAAATGTCTTCGTATGTTGATATGAGTTTAGAGGATATAATTAAAAAGAAAAGGGAAACCAGCAGGTAATCTTGTATTTATCATATTCTGACTTTGCATTCTACCACAATTTCAAGTAAGAATACTGCAACTTTTTTTATTATTACAGAGTAAAAAGGAGTAAAGTAAATGCTCAGACACTCAAACCACCATCTAAAATGGCGCCAATAGCCGATGCCAGAAATAAAATTATATCAAAAAAAAGAACTCAAATCACTGATGCTAGAGATAAACTAGCACAACTTGCTAAACAGAAGGATGCAAGATTAAAATTAGAAAAGTTACGCCTAGAAAGGGTAAGTCATATTTTTAACACCTGCAACTAATCAATATGAGGTTGAGCCAGTAAATATACAGTTTGAATTTTGCATGCAGCACTTTTTATATTTGGACTAATAATGTTGTCTTGCTGAAATTATGAATTCCTTTGGTATATAAAGTATTACTTACTCTAATTTTAGGCAAGAGTTCCTGGACCAGTCAGAAATACATTTCCAATCAGAGGTAAATTTACAAGAGCACCACCAATTAAACAAAGAGGTAAATAACATTTTGTGAAGTATACAACATGGGTGACATCCTCTCCTTATCAAGTCGATGACACTTTAAATTGAGTCAGCGCAATTTATTTGGCGATGAGTTTGGCACTCTCAGTAGCGTCCATTAGCTCCATAATGTGCAAACAATAGGACACAATATCCAATAGTTTGTGGGGAAACACCACATTTTCATTCCAGGGCAGAGTCATCTGGGGAAACACCACATTTTCACTCCAGGGCAGAGTCATCTATGAATCTCCACTTGAACAGGTTTTCCTTACTTTGGTCAACCTGCGTGATGTGATATTACTACTATTTACCTGATACTTAACTTCTATTTACCTGTCAAGACTGGCTCAGAAAGAGGTGGAGTGATGTCTTTTATGAATATCAGATTACACATGCTAAGTTCAACATAAGACTGGATTGGACTGCTAGAAAATGCCCAAGAGTCCGCCTTTGTACAGTTTTACTTGTGCATAAAGTTTTAATAAATTAATATAAAATAGTTTTCCATAAAAAAATGGTATGAAAATGTAAACGGAACGAAGCAGCCTGGAACTCACGACAGGGAATCCTAGTGTGAGTTTCAGGAATCAATGAGTTGAATGTACTTTTCGAAACAATAAATTATTCTTATTCTTATAACTTCACATTTCAAAGCAAAATAGTGCTGCCACAATAACACTAATAGTGTGTTCATAGTCAACGAATTTGCTAAAATAACCTAAAATTACTGGATGTTTGCAATATTGGTGGTTCTTGCTAGTTTCCAATAATTCAATCCTTTCTTTTGCAAAAATCACAGTAATTTCGCCCAATTACATTTAACCAATTATTTTGCAACATATTTTACAAAAATAACCACTGATAGTTAATTTACTTGTTTAGGATTTACAGATTCTTCAAGGCAAGTAGTTTCACAGCCTTTAACTGCATCTAAAATTGGCTTGAAACGTCACATTAACACTGGAAGATTTGTTGAAGGCAGGTCAATTGAGAAATCAAGATATTTTGGTAATTCATTTAACTTTTACTTTATCATTAATTTTTGTTTCTCATTATTAGTTCAATGGGGAAGAAAACTGTCAAATAGTTCCACGTAGATGGCGCTGACTGTTTGTTACAAACAAACTGTCAAACTCCATAGAAATTTAACAATATCTTATTATTTTGTGACTTTTTTCAATATTATGGGTCGTTGTGTAGCCTTTGGATGCAAAGAAATAGGCGTTGTCACATTTCCAAGAAATTTGCGCATTAAGAGAAAATGGGAAAAGGCACTGAAACTAAAAAAAATCAAATCAAGTAATTTTTCGAGGTTATGTGGGAAACATTTCAACGAAACAGACTACGAGACCACTTCAGGACTGTTACTAACACTATCAAAGTTGAAATTTCTGTCGTAAGCTTCCAACCTGTGAATAAAAAATGGGTTCTTTTCAAATAACCTTACATTTTGTTACATGGAACTAATGATGTATTGTACCTTAGTTTATTTATCATTAGATCCTTAGATTAGATCATTAAAAAGCAAAAAGTTAGTGAGTGAAGTTTATAACATAAAGAACCATAATATTGCCTAAAAAACAGCTAAAAGTCGATAAAATGTTAAATATAATGTACTTTTCGACAAGCACCGCTTTCGGTCCTTGTTGCATTGCTCTTCATTTTTTTCAATTTCTCCTTCAACTGGGTGATACGCCAGGTAGCATTCATTGTGCAGCAACACAAATTGAGTAAAAAAAACACGCAAATAATTTAAAAATCGTCCACACAATGCACACGTTTATATCAAAAACTTTTGACAGGTAACAAACTATCAGCGCCACCTTGCGGCAAAATTTCCGGGAAACAACCCCATTGGCCGCCTCTTGATACACAAAATATGGGTGATAATAATAAATGATTATGCTTTTAGAATTGCAACATAAACCAAAACCCAAACCAATACTCCGAACTGTTGAAAATGATTTAGAAATAATTGATGACCCTATGGGAGATGAATATATCCCACCAAAGTCAGCGTCGTCATTTAATCGCAAAGACAACCTGCAGCTCAAGATCATAACTCATAATAATGACATTCGTGAAAATAGAGTTGCTACTATTCACAGGTAAATAATTGGTTCTATCCATCTATCTATTCTATCATACAAGGTTCTGATAGATTCGAAACTAATGTTGCGCTGATGCGATTGACGCACCATGCGTGTTCCACAAACGCATAAGCTAGACACGAATGGTCCCTTATTGTCTTGTTTATTTGTAGAACTACCTCAGCAGAAAAGGAGAGGAGTCCACCAAGGCCACCGTCAATTCTGAAGAAACGCCCTATGGCCGCGCTAAGAAGTGACACTAAAGTCCAAAAAACTGAAAAGCCACATTTGGAATACAGAATAATAGTGAGCAATTTGAGGAGCAGTGTTACTGGTGGTGATATTGAGGTTGGTATATTCTTAGCACACCACCCAACTTCCAAACTCTGGGCTATCACGCACGAACAAAAACCAATTTTTGTGTCGGTCTTTTTCGGTGTATAAAGCCATGCAGCTGTTATGTAATTAATTATTATGTTTCAGGAATTATTTGGGGATGTAGGTGGCATGCTAGAATCACGATTGGTTCGCCCTGGCACGGCGGAAGTTATTTACAAAACTCAAGAAGATGCTCAGAAAGCAGTTGATTTATATCACAATAGGCAGCTAGATGGTCAGCCTATGAATTGCCTTCTTGTTACCCCAAGGTCACCGTCTACGACAGCCAGGTAATAATTGTTACGAAATTCGTTTATTAGTAAAAAGTAATGTAGGTAGGTACCAAAGCATAGTCGAGTGCCATTAGACAAAAAAGGAGGAATGAAGTTTATAGTGGTTGGACTTTTTTTTTTTATTGATTTCTTAAAGGTGAAGAAATGAAAGTCGCGTACAGCGAGTTTTTTTAATTTATTTCCTTTTGCATTTTATTTTAGGGTTCCGTACCATACCGAAGGGTAAATATGGATTTGGTTTGAGAAATTAGCATGGATGAAGTGAGGAAGGCAGTTCAAAGTATGAAAAATGGAAAGGCCATGGGCCCTGATGAAATACCAGTAGAAGTATGGAAGTGTTTAAAAGAAGACGGATGTATGTGGCTGACTTTACTCTTCAATAAGTTGTTGTATGAAGGAGCGATTCCACAAGAATGGTGCAATAGTTCGCTAGTGCCCATCTTCAAAAATAAAGGTAATTTGCAGGACTGCAACAACTATCGGGGGATTTAGATCATGTCACATAGTATGAAAGTATGGGAGAAAGTTATAGAGAAAAGAATAAGAGAGGAGAGTAAGATCACCCAAAATCAGTTTGGGTTTATGCCAGGTCGAGGAACAATGGACGCCACTTTTGCACTCCGCCAATTGTGCGAGAAGTACAGACGTGCACACAAAAACTTGCACATGGTGTTCATTGATCTGGAGAAAGCGTATGATAGGGTACCTCGTGATGTGTTGTGGTGGGCCTTGAAAGAGAACGGTATACCTGGGAAGTATGTAGAGTTAATTCGTGCTATGTACAGTCAATCTTGTATCTACGTCCGGTCAGCTGCAGGCAACACTGATGAGTTCAGTGTGGCTGTAGGCTTGCATCAAGGGTCGGCTTTAAGTCCTTACCTCTTCTTGTTGATCATGGACGCTTTAACGTCGGACATCCAGAAAGAGGCACCCTGGTGCATGCTGTTTGCCGACACCATTGTTCTTGTCGGTGAAGATGGACCTGAGATCCAGAGCAGATTGGAGAAATGGCAACAGAAACTGGAGAATGTTGGCTTGAAAATCAGCAGAAGTAAAACTGAATACATGTTCCGCGATTTTGGCGGTCTCTCCATTTCTGGAGCCATAGCGTTAGATGGCGCGCCTCTTCCTGTCTGCTCCGACTTTCGGTATCTCGGTTCACTCGTGCAAAGCGATGGCGAAATAGATCGTAGTGTAAAGCACAGAATTAACACGGGGTGGATGAAATGGCGGAAAGTCACGGGAACTATCTGCGACTCCCCCATTCCCCTTAAACTTAAGGGGAAGATTTATAAAACAATGGTTAAGACCTGCTGTCTTGTATGGATCAGAATGTTGGGCCACAAAAGGGATGAATGAAAGGCATTTGCATGTCGCGGAGATGCCGCCATTTTATCTGTTTTCAACCGATGTATTGCGGACGGCGTTTTCCTCGTGTATGGCGACGTGGCTTTATACGAATAATTCCAAAAAGTGGTGATAAGCCACCGGACGACCCTAAGTCTTACAGGCCCATTACCCTACTGCCATCTTTAGGAAAACTCCTGGAGCGCCTTATCGGTCCACGTTTGTTGCCAGACGGGCCAAAATTTCATAACAACCAATTCGGTTTCACCGTGGGAAAATCTACCGTAGACGCGGCACTTTCTGTTAGAAAAACTGTTAATAACTCGGAACACAAGTACGTGGTTGGAATCTTTTTAGATATTTCCGGGGCTTTTGATAACGCATGGTGGCCGATGCTACTACTTAAAATGAAGAATCGCGGCTGCTATAAAAACATATATAATCTTGTTTATTCATATTTTTTTAATGGTTCCGCGAAACTCAAACTCGGACATCATTCTATGTCAAAGTCCCTTACCATGGGATGTCCTCAGGGCTCGGAAATCGCTCCGTATCTGTGGAATTTAGGTTTCGATGATTTTCTCGCGATTCCCGTTCCACCCGGCTGTTCATTAACCGGTTACGCGGACGACGGCCTGCTGCTCATTCAGTCGAGTACTCGGGCTGGACTCGAGAATTTAGCTGACACTTGCCTACGAATAATATCTCAGTGGGGCGATCAAAACCGTCTGACCTTTGCACCGCAAAAAACTTATCAACTAATTTTAAAAGGTAATCTTAAATCGTGGCCTAGTATTAAATTTAATAACGTTCCCGTGAAAAGAAAGCAGTCCGTGTGCTACCTTGGTTTGGTCTTAGAGAGGAATTTTTCATTCATAGATCATTTAAAAACTGTCGGTGAAAAAGATAAAAAGAACTTTTATGCCTTAACGAGAATATCCAAATCTACGTGGGGTCTGTCATTTCTAACTTTATAGACCATATATGGGGCTACTTATTTGGGTGTATGTGCTACGGGGCACCTGTTTGGGCCGATAGGGCCACCATAGGAGCGGTACGACGTAAATTGCTTCAAAGCCAGCGTTTGGCTTTGATATTCTTATGCAAAGCGTATAGGACGGTTAGTACTGAAGCCTTACCGGTACTAGCAGGTGTACTTCCAGTCGATCTTGAAGTGCAGCGACGGGCTGCAATGTACTATAACGCGCGTGAGACCACGGACGCAGACTTTTTAACCCTACGTGACCGTGATAACATTTCTAGATTATTCAAACCACAGACCGACGTCTGGGAGGAACTTTTGTCTGAATGGCAATGTAGGTGGGATAATCCGTTCGTGAACGGCTGGCCAGGACATGGCTCGAGGTTGATCACTGTGTTGCTCAATTTCTCACCGGTCATGGTAACTTTAAGAGTAAATTATTTTCCTTCAAGCTTGTTGACTCGCCTTTTTGTCAATGTTCCACATCTGATTAGGAAAATCCGATTCTGATTAATTTCGTTGCGGGATCCAAGACAGTTAAATTCGTTCTCTGGGACTTCGTCAAGCTTCATTGTCTCGGCGCTTTTCTGGTGGTCGCCACTGTTGATACTGGCTTTCAGGAGTTACAGTGGTTTGGGAACAGTGTGGCGGGCTTGTCCCAATAAAAAAAAAAAATGTCGCGGAGATGAGGATGCTAAGGGAGATGCGTGTGGTGTTACGCGAATGGAAAGTAAGAAATGAGTATATATAAGGGGAAGTCTGAAAGTGGCGCCGGTGACTGAAAAGTTGTGTGGTAATCGGTTGTCGTGGTATGGGCATGTGATGCGGAGGAATGAGGAAAATGTTGTGAGGAAAGTTTTGAGTATGAATGTGGGTGGGTATGTGAGTAGAGGAAGACCAAAGAAACGATGGATGGACTGTGTTAAGAATGATATGGCAAGAAAAGAAGTGTCTGATGAGATGACGAAAAATAGAGAAGTATGGAAGAAGACATGCTGCGCCGACCCCAAATGAATTGGGAAAAGGGCAAGAGAATGATGATGTCCGAAGGGTAACCAACGGGACCCCATTACTAAGCCTCAGCTGGCCGTCCGTCTGTCTGTCTGTCTACGAGCTGAATCTCCTGATCCGTAATAGGTAGACAGTTGATATTTTCACAGAATGTGTATCATAGGCCGATCACCATGGTTGGCAAGCCGATCCCTTGGGAAAAGCGAGCCAAATACTTGGGGGTCATCCTCGACCGGCGCCTATCTTTCGGAGAGCACATAATACGGTGCGTTTGCGTGCCGCTTTCGCTCTCAGCAAGCTTCACTGGATACTGGATGCACGCAGCAAATATTTTCCCTTAGGTGCAAATTGTGTATTTAAGTTGCGTTCGTTCGGCCCATCGCCATCATGACGCCTGCCCCGTGTTCGCGCACGTTATATCCCACCCCACCATATCCATACGATGCAGACCCGCCAAAACCGATTTCTTCGAAAGTCCACGGGGGGGGCGTGGTTCCTTAGGAATTAACGACTCCATGTCGATCTCTAAAGTCCCCGTCATCAAATAGTGCATGAAACGCCTCACTAAGCGTTTCTCCGATTCGGCTGAGAAACACCCTCTAGTTGTATCGGCCGGCCGATATGTCCCCACCAAATTAGGGAAGATTCGCCGACCAAGGCTTACTCTCCTTGGCGGCGGTGACCTCTCGCGTCCGGCCCTGGTGCAAGCCATGGTCCGGAGCGAGACGGAATGGGACGCCGTCACCTCCTTCTGCGAAGCAGTAATGCTAGAGAAGGAGGTGGCGGAACGGGAGAGGGAGAGAACCTCTCGGCGTCCCGGCCGCCGCGGGAGACGACACCACGTGGCCCCCGGCCACCGTAGGCGCGGGCCTGTGGACGATGGGCTATGGGCTAGCTCGCCGTCCGTCCGTCTCATGACGACAGGCCGTGTCGACGGGGCGTTCGTGTTCCACGCGCGCTTCAAAGAGAGTCAGCAAAAAGGGGGTTGCGGGACAGTTCGAAAGAGATACCGCGGCCCCGGAACACAAAGGGCGATGAAGGAACATGGATGGGTTTTAGTCAGTAAAAGTCTGACACTCCCTCTTGCTCCGCCCAGAGCGGGAGGAGTCATTTGATGATTTCCCTTTAGAAAAAAAAAAGGCGACTCCTCGGAACCCGATGACCCCATCAACTTCCTTCAAGAGAGGTGTAGGGAAACCAGTACTGTTCGCAAAAACAAATACCGACCGCGTTTCCGGCCTCACCGCCGAGGGCAAGCGCGACACCCCTGCAATATGAGAGTCAAGATGGCGGGTGTACCATAGCAAATCAAATTATACCAATTACCAAAAAAATGTACCTAAAATGTACTATTTAGTACCTAGCTCTAAAAAATCTGTACCTCCTTCAGAACGAATTTTTTTCGAAATGTAAGGTACACCCGCTATATTGACGTCAAGATGGCGGGTGTACTATAGTATTTTATTATTTAACCTTTACTCATAAAATAGAATTACACCAAAAAATTGTACCTAAAAAGTACCTGAATTAAAAAAACACACTTGATCAGTGGGATATTGCTTGAGCAATAAAACAACCGCGTCTGGTATATGTTACAGTCAAAACTGTTAATCGGTCAAAACCACTTTTGACTGGTGTCAGTCAAAATCCTATGAAGTTAAAACGCGTTTTCTGTATTAAAAATATGTTGTTTTAGAACGCCTCGGTTGTAATTACCAGTCTATACAGCAAGGCGCCATATAGCAAGACTCAGTGTAAAAACTTTTTTTTGGCTATAAGGAGCTTAGGTTGTTAGGTTTTTTTGTGACCCTTTGAAAAACATCATGTATTCTTAAGACTGGTAATATAAAATAAAATATAAAAAAACAACCGAGGCGTTCTAAAACAACATATTTTTAATACAGAAAACGCGTTTTAACTTCATAGGATTTTGACTGACACCAGTCAAAAGTGGTTTTGACCGATTAACAGTTTTGACTGTAACATATACCAGACGCCGTTGTTTTATTGCTCAAGCAATATCCCACTGATCAAGTGTGTTTTTTTAATTCAGGTACTTTTTAGGTACAATTTTTTGGTGTAATTCTATTTTATGAGTAAAGGTTAAATAATAAAATACTATAGTACACCCGCCATCTTGACGTCAATATAGCGGGTGTACCTTACATTTCGAAAAAAAATCGTTCTGAAAAAGGTACAGATTTTTTAGAGCTAGGTACTAAATAGTACATTTTAGGTACATTTTTTTGGTAATTGGTATAATTTGATTTGCTATGGTACACCCGCCATCTTGACTCTCATCCTGCAATGCTACCGCCCGACCCTTGCTCGACGAGCCAGTCCACGCCGCCGAGCTTTAAGTTCCCCAAAGAATAATAATTTGACCCAGTCTGTCCCTAACTGTGGGCTCCCCTCAATGACTCCCTAAGCCGAGGTCCGAACCCACAGTGGGTGCCCTGAAAATCCCATTGAAATCCAACCACTTTAAACTTTTCCATCTTTTGACGATTTTTATTGGCTAATTACACGGCTAACTGTCTCGCTAGGCAAAATTAGTAAACTACCTACTAGTAAATTGATACCTCAATAAATATAAAATTTTATGAAAATATTTCGGATTTTTATACCTACTGCGATTCCAATAATTATTCTAATAAACAGATATGTTATACACCTACAAAACCACCGCAAAAGTGTGCCGCGGGGCAGCGCCAGCTCATATACACGCAGTGACGCAGAATAAAGGCAAAACAAGCCAATTGGCCCGTTTTCGTATCTTCACGATTACGCGCTCACAGCATATCTGTTTATTATAATATCATTGCTGCGATTAAAATGTTACGCAAGTCTGTCTCCCACGGCTTGTTTTATTAAACTTGTCCTGATAACAACTTAGATATCTTTTCTTGCGTGTTTTTTCAGGAGCAGCAACAAACCTGAATTATATAGCACAAATTCAAATGTAGAACCTGATATTTCTACTTTTCATAAAGTGCTGTTCAGCAACTTGTAAAACACCACATACTTACCGAGTTAAGAACATTTGATTCAAACTCATAGAAATAAAGGACTCCCTTTGTATTAAACTATGATGAGTGACTTATGAAAAACGTTTTTTTTGTGTGTTATACATAAAAATCAATAATATTAATAAAACTGGAATTTATTAAAATGAAAAACACATGCATTGTAAAAGTAAACTGTAGATTACTTACTAAGAAATGAATTTTCATTTAAAAATTTATGTGAAATGATAAATACACTGAATTGAAAATATTACTTAGTATATACGTACTCTAAGGTATTATGTTAATCTATAGATAATAATAAACTTTCTCTAACTAAATTTCACCTAACATCTTTGGTTCTTACCCGCGCGTAAGGTTTCCGAAAGCTCTCATAAATGAGAAGAAACTTATAGAACAGAATAATAAATAATTAAAGATAATGAGGTGAGTTCACGCATCTGGGGGCGGCCCGTAGATTCTTGCTTGGTTTGTCATTAATTAAGTCTCCACAGTCCGCGACAGTGTGTTAAATCATTCGCTCAACTTTCGGATGGCAACTTATTGATCATGATCTGGATCTCTGTACTGAATGATAGATGTACACCAGACCTGACTAGGGACTCCAGCTTTTGCAAGGATCCTGTGATTGATGTTGTCACTATCTACCTATTAATCGCAGCATCGACATATTGAGTGGAAGACTCAATAGATTTCACCGTCATCTTCTACTTATCTTGAGATGCTAAGATCTTCGCTATCTCCCTCAGATCTTCATGGAAGTTACCTCCAGCTGGTATGAGATAAGCGAATATGGTATGCTGCATGACAAGAGCTATTTTACCAAACAGCTTAGAACTGAGTTTTCCCTTCAGTTCATCTATCTTTCACTATTACGGTTGCAGTGCATGGAGAAAAGCTTGGGCAATTCTAGAAAGAATCAGTTCTTTAGTGGTACTGGTTAAGATGTTCCTGTTTTGCACTGGATCAATGATTATTCCATACAATTAAGTGTCATGTACGGTGTAATTAATAAATGTTGATGATTATTAAAGTGTAATTTCATTGTTTTTGTTTTCAAAGAAATAAAATTGTTAGAAAAGCACTGACAATGGAAGAAGAAAACGTGTTGCGCCCACAGAGCATTATAATTTTATTTTATTTTATTTTATTTATTAGGGAAAACAAACAATTACACACTATAAATGGTTAACAAATAATTGGTACGAGACTGCATCAGTGTGCAACTAACTACGTTATCCACATCTTATATAATTAAAATTAAGATACATGCACGAGTACAACAAGCCTTTGCTTTATTAATTAAAGAAGGAGAAAAAAAACAAAAAACTTTAAAACAGACTTATGTAGGTTAATCCTCAAAGTTTTTGATAGCTTTAAGGATATCACTTCGAAATCTATTAGTTGACAAAGAAAATAAATCGAAATTTAGTATTATAATTTTTCGCTAAACGACGCAAAATAATAATAATAATACAAAAAAAAAAAAAAAAAAAAAAAAAAAAAAAAAACAAAACGCAAAATAATATAATGATACAGGATGTCCGGTAATTAATGGATAACATTGAAATGGCTTGTAATAGAACAGCAATTCAGAAAAAAATACGAAATAAAATCTATCTTTAGGTACCTAGTACTTATAACTTAGTTAAGATAAGACAGTATTAAAAAAAAGAAAAACAATTTTTTGCCTTATTTTACTTTAAGGACACTACGACTAGAAATTAATGAAATTCTATACACTAACTATTCTGATAGATAGTTATAAATAGTAAAAGTAGTTATTGTACTTCTTTTTTATTACGATAAGTATAAAGTTTTTAGTATTTTGGGTATTATTTTTTTCTGAATGGCCATAATTTCTATTATAAGCCATTTCAAGGTTATCCATTAATTACCGGACACCCGCCGTCGATGCACCAACCGCAAGTAAAAAAAATAAAAATATCGGTGGATATTACACCGCGCTACCTAGTGCCACACTAAGCAACGAGGCTTGTATCGTGTACTACATCCCCAATATACTTTTTGTTTGTAAATACATAGGTACTTATCCTTACTTATAACATCCATGACTCTGAAACAAATGTCCATGCTCATCAAACAAGCATTTGCTCCTATCGGGATTCGAACCCGAGACCCTAAGAACGTAAGGCAACCTCACTACTGCTGTGCCATCCTGGTATGATTCGGGTCGCAAAATGAGAAAACTGTATTGTTCTGATGACAATGTTAGGACTTTCAAACATTAAAAAAAAAAAAACAATGACTGACTCTCACTGACAGAATTGTTCTCCCAGATGGTGGATGGGGAGGTGGGTATATTTTGACAGATTCGTAAACAAGTAACTCTCGCGAGTATGGGAAAAGTATCTCGGAAACAAAGAGACCCGTATTTTTTTGTTTTTTTACGGATTCGTATAGAGGAGGCTCGGAAAAGTAAAAACCAATTTTCAAAATTTGACCCACTTGTCCCCCTTCTCCCCCCTTTAAGCGGATCTCGGAATTTGAGACTTGGTATTTTTTTTTCAGATTCGTAAGAAGTAGAGTAGTTCCTAGAGTTAGTCAAAATCATTTTTCAAAACTTCCCACTCTCCCCCTTCACCCCTCCCCCCATCGTATCTCGACGTAGCGGCTTTTTGATTTTTACTGTACTTATTATTGAGGGGCGTTGAAATTTGTACACCCGTTCCTCCCCTCCCCAACCTCCCCTAAAATTTAAAGGGCTGAAGTTCGTAACGGTTAGAGATAGCCATGGGTGCTTGAACAAAAAAAATAGTAGGCGTTGAAACCTGCCTGGTGGTAGTCAGGTTCTGGGTGAAGCGTAACTTAGGGCGACGACAAGCAAACTTTAGGGTAATGTTTTTTTAATGGGTCTGTGTTTTAAAATAAGGTTTTTTACTTTAATTTTATTTGGTTTTTGTAGGTTATATTTTTTTTATTGCTTTATAAGATGTTTTAGGGGTTCTTAAGGGTTTTCATACTGATTTAGGGTAGTTGTAACGGATTTTCCAATTATTTTAAGCATTCGTATGGATTCTCAAAATTTTATTCAAATACAAATTCTTTATTTCAGACATGAGTCCATAGTGTTAGTAGCAACAAAATAACTTAATAACTAGTGTTAGTAATAAGGACACAAGGAAGGAAGGAAGGTAAACTTAAAATTTCAATTGGTATGGATCTTCACCATAGATATAAAGAAGGAGATATGCCCGCAAGACGAAAATGTATCGGAACCCTGTGTCTTCACTTTGCCCCTACCTCACGGCAACTACTACACACGCAGTACAGTAAAAGTAATAGATACGCAGTCGCGCACACACCCGCATTTCTTAAAACTGAACGTACTACACAATCAATTATAAACCTTATGACATCAAACACAGCGTGTATTTACCATGCACCGTACAACTTACCCACACAAAAACATACTCGCTATCGTTGTGTTGTGCAAAAGCATAAGTACGCTAGTGATTGACTAAATCGGAAAGTTATCGAATCTTTCATTTATTATTGTGTACATTTTTTTGGGGTCCTGAAAATAATTAAATAATAATAATGTCCAGAATATAATATTATAATAAAATTAAACAATATGTTGCTAAAAAATATATTATGAAGTAAATTAAAACAATAAAATGTGAAGTTACATTGGTCTAGGCTGTCATAGCCTATTGAAACAGTAGTTAGTAGCACGAGGATAAGGCATAATATACGATAATTCAGACCCAAAAATACTCCACCGATTAAACCTGAAATTTAACTAACTTACTTTACGAAAGTTGGTTACGCATTTCTCTACTATGCTATAAAATAATCAAAATACATAAAAAACAT
Source organism: Xestia xanthographa (assembly GCA_905147715.2). Classification (NCBI taxonomy): domain Eukaryota; kingdom Metazoa; phylum Arthropoda; class Insecta; order Lepidoptera; family Noctuidae; genus Xestia; species Xestia xanthographa. The sequence continues at coordinate 15,999,103 of LR990647.1, read as the reverse complement.
TATTTGATATCGATCTTCCAACCGAGTTAAAACGGTTGACAAATGAAAAAATAAAACTAAAATGGTAATATTTAATTCGTCAATCGACTTTGTCGATAGCCTACATTAGTGTATCTGCACAAGCACATCATTAACTCGTCGCAAGAAGGAGCGGCCGTACTACGTGATTCATCCGCTTAATGATATATCGTTTTGTGATTTTTACATTGCTTGTTCAGTCACATATCGAGCGACAAACTTAGGTAGTGGTTAAGGAGTTATGTATTTATTGCAAAAATAGTACACTCGCTGTGATATTTGAAAACAAACATAACATAGTAAAAGCAACAAATATTTTACGATTTGTTGTTTTTCTTGATTTTAAAGACAAATATAGTAAAATACTTGTACTTTATATATGATAAGTAATTCCGTGATCAACAAAGTTTAGGTTTATGCTTCGGTTTTTACAAAAAACCCCTGAACAACACGGAATTGCTATAATTTGTCACGATCGCGGTCGAAAGTACACTAGTTCGCGGAGACGGCCATTTGCCTATGACATGGCCGACTGGACATGTCGCGCGGACACCGACACGCCCCCTTACCACTTCTCCTGTTTTTTAGATTTCTATGATCTTCACCCAGTGGCGCAGCAGAGGGGAATCCCACCGATCTGAGAACACGCTCAGGAGACTATTGGAGGCAGTGCGTAGCCGGCCGGCTATGGAGAGGCGGTCCTTTTTCTTAGAATGGCGTAAAAATCGTCTGTGCGCGCCTCCGCAAACATAGTGGACGCACTGCAACGCCACGACAGCCCCAACAGTATCCTAAACGCGTTATTGTATTGGACACGCAGATCGCTGTATGTCCTCTGCGTAAAGCGGGTCCAAAGACTGCACGTGTAGAATGACTGACAGAAAGCTTTGAAAAGAGTGACTTTAACTTGATTTGTACAACGTGCAAATCTTCGAACCAGCATGTTACATCGAATAGCCAACGACCTGCGTTCCCTCTCTATGTCCATATTGTCCTTAAGATCATCAGTGACCCAATGACCCAAGTACTTAAATTTAGTCACCCATGCTAAAGGAGTGCCACAGAGCGAAACACCGGGAACATCAGAATAGTTTATGGCACTCGCCTTAAACATAATAAGTTCGCTTTTTTTAACATTGTACTTGAGCCCATGGGACACTGCATAGGACTCACAAATAGCCACCAGTTTCCTCAAAGTGCCAATCGATGGGCTCAGCAGCACCATGTCATCCGCATAACTAATATTGTTCAAACAAACGTCATCAATATGACATCCAACTCTGGTGCTACTAAGCTCACCGACCAGCCGGTTCATGTACAAGTTGAAGAGGCGTGGTGAGCTCAACCCCCCTTGCCTCACCCCGCACTCCAGCTCGTACACATCCGATTGAGCCTCCGCCCATCTGACACTATTCCTCTGGTGGTAGTACCAATAGCGAAACAAGGATGTAATTTCATCAGGTAATGTTGTATCACTCCTCAACTTATCCCATAGTACCTCGTATGACACCAGGTCGAACGCCTTTGACAGGTCCAAAAAACAAGCAAAGACAGGTGTTTTTCGGGAAGTATAATATTGAACAGTTTGCTTGAGGCACAGAATGGCGCTTTCCGTGGGTACCCCAGATTTAAAGCCAAATTGCGCGTCATGAAGTTTAACGTGTTTAGCCAACTGTTGATCAAGCAAACTGTCCAAGACCTTGGCAACTATCGTGGCTAACGAAATAGGCCTGTAATTGGACACGTCAGAGGCGTCCCCTGTCCTGTCTTTAATAATCGGAACCACCACTGTACGCATAAGGTCATGCGGCAAATAACGGTGACTGAGACATAAATTAAAAAGAAGAGCAAGAACCCTATACAGGTGTGGCCCCGCATGTTTCAGGTGCTCGACGCTAAGGCCGTCGTGGCCAGGCGATTTACCTCTTGTCATTTTTTTAATAACAGTAGCCACCTGTTTAGCTGTAAATATTACGGCAAGCTCACCGGACCCCGACGGTTTCCCCTCATCATCGAACACCCGCTGGTATATTTGCAAGAGAGACTGAACCTTAAAATGTCTTTGAAAAAGGTTGGCAATATCTTTCGGTTCACTCAGACCCGCCACACTTGCAGGGAGACTCGGCTTGCTATTTAATTTGTTAGTGGACTTCCAGAATTTAGAAAAATCGTTTTTCGAATGACTTGTTAATTTAGCTTTAAATTTTCTTCGCGTTTCGCGCATTTTCTCATACATAGACCCCTGAGTGGGTGCACCATGCAATAGCCACGTTTGGTACTAAGTACAAGCCTCCCTATGAGCGTCGCTGACATATTTGTTCCAGCCTGTGACATATATGTCTCTTGATGCGATTACTGCCAACATAAGTATACTGTGCACCCTCTTGAAGAGTAGATACAATTTCCAAATACAAACTATTTATTAATAAGTTATGATCCATATTATTACACATTTTATGAGAACACGTGATACATTGATCGGGAAAATCTATCAATTTTAGTTTATCATTGCAATACTTTTAATAATTATTCATTTGATCATTGCAATACTTTTAATAATTATTCATTTGATCACTGTTTCTTTCACCCCAGCGCACTTTATTACTAAGAGAATTCTGAGCTGGTAATTTCTGATTAATTTTCGTTAAATTACATTCAAACAAAACAGGATAATGATCAGACTGTTAAACCCCATATGAGACTGCTGCTTTAGTAATTAAGTTTTTGGCTGCGCTTGTAATCAAACAATGATCTAACCAACGACGCGAGCCGCTCGCTTGACAAACAAAGGTATGTGTATCTTTCGGCAGGAGCTCGTAGTCCGCGCAAAACCATGTCTGGTCATTACAAACTGAAGTAAGTTCATCAAAAAACCGCGAGCCAGGGTTGGCATTAAAATCCCCCAGTATAATTACACACATTGAGTGTGTAATTATACTGGGGGTTTTTTTTTTTTTTTTTTTTTTTGTTTACACAAACTTTCAGTGAGATTGTAGCTTTAATTGAAAGTAGTAGTATTGACTACTACTTTCAATTAGAGCTACAATCTCACTGAAAGTTTGTGTAAACAAAGTCAAATTGTCACTCTTACCGTTATCGTAGGGCATATACACTGAAAATAGCAACATAGGCCGGCTTTCGTATTCAACTTTTATCGCAACTAATCGTTCACTGAAACACTTCACTGTTGATACAGACGGAAACACAGATTTTTTCCACAGCAGTGCCACTGCACCGTATGGTCTTCCTGTGATCACTTTGACAGACGTGTCAATGGCTGACTTGCCGTTGTACGCGAAGCCGTCGTCTAGGTTTCCCAGAAATCCCACATCGTGTGGCCAAATCCAAGTCTCTTGGAGTGCAATGATGTCGACACTCTTGCATAAGTTTCTCACACATTCAACTGACTTATTCAAAATCAAAATCAAAATCAATCAAAATCAAAGCATTTATTTCAAGTAAGCCAGTTACAGGCACTTTTGAATTGTCGAAACAAAGATGAAAATTAAATGTAGCTACAGTCCCAGTCACAAGACATAAAAACTGTGAAAGTACTGTAGTTGCCCATTCCCTAGCGTAGATCTCTATGGAGAAGAACGGGCAAGAAACTCCATGGACACTCTTTTAAATCAGAATATGGTTACAAAATCTTGGTTACATCATTCACGTTGAGATGGTATATTATGTGAGAACAATGTAGCAAGATGTGCACGGTAAAAGTGTCCACAGCAAAAACACACAAACAAAAAAAAATACAATTCAAAATAATTTATTCAAATAAGCCATGGCAACCAAGAGATGACCAGTCACAACTGACAGCGCCCGTTCACGGACATGACGCATGGATCAGCACCATTCAACTCAACCATTTTGAAGGGAACAAAATGATCCGACACATGCGCCACCATCAGCGAGACAATTGAGTGAGCATGACATACTCCAAACCGCCAGGGCACATTCAAGTCAAGAAAAGACGTAGGTTTCCAGTGAATGATAGCTTTCTAGTACATAGTACTCACACAATATGGGCTATGCATTTATATAATACTAAAGGGATTGATTCTATACAATGCAAAGATAGTTGTACAATCTTCAGCAGCTCCAACAATACAATTTAGTGCTATCAATTTATGCGCCTTTACAATATTAAAAGTAGATAACGTTATTTTACTTTTATCGTTAATAGCCATTATTCATAGGAGTCTTGTTGATAGGTGGAAGCTGAGTCTTATCGGAATCCTTATCCTTTTTAAAAAACACAAATCGTCTAAAACGTATTCCTTCAGGCCAAAGGCTGTCATCTAAAAAGGTGTCTAATTTATTTTTGGAGACAAATATCTTAAACGCATTATACGTCCTTTCTGTTTTCATATTAATTTTCTCCAGCTTTACGGCTGAGTCTTAGTTTCAATATAATCACAAATATCGGCTTCACTAGTGTGTTTATCAACATTCGAAACAAAAAGCGGGATAAATGATTCCGCTGCTTTAAAGTTCCCCATTGCAGCTGACTGGGCCTTGCTTATCCTATCAGTGAATCGATTCTTTAACCTTTTGTTTTGAACAACTGTCCATTGTCCATCATGTTCCATTTCTTTCCATTCACCCTTGCTTACTACTTCAGCCATAGTCAGTTGTTTACTCGAAATATCGTTAGCATTCATAACATTCTTATCGAACAAAGTTGAGTTTACTGGAGCCAATGCGACAGAGTCGCGCGCAACCCCTTCGAGTTACAGAGTGAACGATATTGCAAAGAAATGTTTACGTCCGGCAAGCTGTCATCTATGCCGCCGGTGCCTGTTTCCACAGTGGTGGCGCGGGGGCATGATGCAGATGGCGGTATCGGCGGCAGTGGCTCGGTACTTGTTTCACACGGCGGTCCGAACGGTCCGCTATCCAACAGATACCCTCCTCTACGCATATTAATGTTCGAATTAATATATAACACAGGGCTATTAACGGACATTCTATCCTTCTTTTGTTTACTTTCAAAATCTTCTTTCGTCACATAATTTACTTCTATCTGCTTTATTTCTTCACGCAAAGTCCTTTAGTAACTTCGTAACATCGATGTGGTCAAAACAAACGGGTGGTAATTTCTCCAAGTTGTAAGGAACAAAAACCGGTAATTGATCAGGCTCAGCTGTTTTCAATACCGTTAGCATATCAGATCTTCGAGATCCTTTTCTTTTTTCCGTTTACGTCTTGATACAAGCTTAAGGTGACACATCACACGGGCTCGAACTCATTGGTGGGCGTGGCTTTTTTAGCCACGCCCACCAATGAGTGCACGCTGTCTCATCTGGCATCGTGCCCGACAGAGATAGTATCAGTGATGAGCAGTTAGACGCTAGTCTTCATGCGCGTCTAGTTCGTACGCCACACACAGCGTTCCGAACCGTTCCGAACAAAAACGAAGTTATATAATACTTTCGTCTGACCTTTTATTTAAATGCGCTAAAAAGAATAAAATAAACTTTTTCTTTAAAACTTTTACTATCAACTTATAACGTCATCGTCACTACACAATTCGCGAGATTAGTGGCAACAATAATATTGTATATTAACTATATTGTTTGTTATTGTTGGCCTGGGGTCACGATGTCCTGGACGCTTTCCGCCAGGTCTGCTAATCCCTCGAGAGAAATAAATGGCTGTGAAGCCAGCAGAGTCTGGACGTTGGTCGGCAGACGACTGCTTTATATTGTCATCGTGGTACTGTGGATTTCCTTGGCCTGATAAAGTTTAGGATTTCCTTTTCAGGGCGTATCACGTCGGAATCACCAATTTAGTGGTTGTTGTACACTAACTAAATTAAATTAAAAATGTTCATAATTCTATATAAATTTAGTCAACACAAGACAGAGAAGTGACAGATCAGAAGAAATGTAAAAATTATATCGTGAAGGTTTTATGTATATAAAGTTTCTAAATAAGTAGGTCGCTACACCTTAATATAGGGTGTGCGTTTCGATGGCCCGACCACAGCGTTTTTTTTTTTTTAAATAACTATGCCATGATTTTGTAAAAATATGTATGTACGTGGTTCAAATTTCTCAAAACCTTAAATTTGTCAAAGTTATGGTTAAAAAGTTATAAGGGTTTGAACGTGGCCACGCCATCGAAACGCGGAGAACCGCGCGGCCACGGAAATCTTAAAAAATAAGCGTTGCAGAGACCTGAAATTTAGGTAAATAACAGATTGAATTTGTAAAAAAAAAAAAAAATCCTAGGTTTATATTTCAGGAGCATACGTACGGTATCGCTTATCACCTTCAAAATGCTCTGAATGTGAAATTTAAAATTGAAATTAATTAATTTAATTAATTAATTAATTTAATTTTAAATTAATTTTTATACTAAATCTTGCCATAGTTAAAAAAAAAAATGCCGTGGTCGCGCCATCGAAACGCACACATTATAGCAGTGCAATAAAAATACACAGGCCCTCAACTTCAGCGAAAAACAAATGACACGTCACTGACGTCATGCATGAAATGAAAAGGACAGAAATATAGGTCTTGTTCTTCTATCAAACGAAGGACATGTCAATATCGCGTGTCCCCCTCCCGCACCGCACCGGGTGAAACATTATTCAGTGAGATGCACGAAAATTCATAGTAAAAGGCGCGCGTAAAAAAATATGAAAAGGCTTTTGGGAAATCCAATTTTATGAAAAAACCACTGCATAAATCATTATCAAATAAAATTTATTGAATTCTTCGATAATTGTGCTGTGTCGGTACCGACTTTGTTTTGGAAATTTCACATTTCTTTTATTACTAATTTACGCTCAAAATTACGTTAAAATTGGCAATAAAAATGAATCTTTGGTAGCTCGTAACTTTTGAATGGCTTTTTATTTTACTATTCTGTTTCCGCACAGACACAATTAATAATGAGACAAAACGATATCATGTTTAACTTCAGATGTACCATGTCAAACAGTGGAGTAATAGCCCCCCGAAATTTGTATGGAAAATATGTTGCGCAGTTCAACCTTAAGTTTTATTTTCAGAGATGAAAACAATAACTTTTTTGCACTGTCAATGTCTTCTTCAGAGAACGCCGATACACAAATTCTTATTAAGCTTTCATTATCCATCACATCAAGTTTATTCCGAATAAACGCTAGCACCTCACATATTACGATGTTACAATTTACACACTTGAGCGTGTTTACACAGCTCTCGGACATTTTAATAACTTTATTTCGCAGCGACCGCTCGGGAGTGCGCGCGCGCGAGGACTGATACTAAACAATATGTCTTCAAACTAATATGTCATCTGTACCGTAAACAATCTTTTCTGCTTTATCGTTTTAGGGCCGATTTTTCAATATTATATTTAATTTTAGTTTACTGAAATGTCACAAATTGTTTAGCACCTCTGCCGCACTAATGAGCCTGTCACCGTTCTTTAGTTCCGTTAAAAAATAGTACATTTTGATACAAGTGGAGAAAGTTTGTTATTGCAATCGAGGCGGAATTATAACACCCGAGCCGCAGGCGAGGGTGTTTTTGAGCCGAGAATTGCAATAACAAATGTCCACGTGTATCAAACGACTTTTTTCAATACACTTTTGAAGAAATAAAATAAAATAACGAATCATATTTTTGTCACGAACTATGAAACTATGATTTAAATTTTCTTTTTTTTTCGCGCTTTGGTCTCGCCAGGTTGAAAGAGAGGCAATGGTTTGAAGCCGTTAACAGCCTAATATAAGAAATAGATTTATTTTATATTTTTGAATTCAGAACACAAATAAATGTTAATTTGTGTATAAAAGTAACTATTAGTTTTAAATAATCATGTTTATCTATGATCTTCTATTTATAAACACAATTTGAATATTCAGAAAATATTTATGCCGTAAAGACGCGTAGTGCTTTGCAAAAATTAAAAAAAAAAACATTCACCTCAGACTATAGGCATTGAACCAATTTGGACTAAGTATAGGTATAGTTATCTGTGGCAATTTTCATTCCCGCACACGTGCGGGAAAGTGGAAAAAATCGCACGCGTGTGAAATACATTGCATGTTGTAGGTACCTAATCGTAGTGCGTCAAGGACCAGTTTTCGAGGAAGTGTTTTGAAAAATCCTTTGTGTTTCTTATCGCGCTGTTCATTTTAAAGTGATAGTGCAAAATAATACGCCTTGCTCACTCGCACTTGTACGAACCACACATTACTGCTTGCCTACTCACATATTTTTTTTATGATGGTAAGGAATACTTCTCAAGAACACGACAATACGCGAGCTGCGCGCAGCTCGCGCACGTGCGCAAATACTAGTTATTATACTATTTATAGCTCGATTACCACTCACTGACTGACTGACTCATTGACATAACTAGTTATATTATATTATTATTATTATACTATATAAAGCTCGATTACCACTCACTGACTGACTCACTGACATAATTGTTCTCCCAGATGGTGGATGGGGAGGTGGGTATATTTTGACAGATTCGTAAACAAATGACTCTCGCGAGTATGGGAAAAGTGCCAAACCTCCCCTTTTCGCCCCCCTTCTCACCCCCCCCTATCGTATCTCGGAAACCAAGGGATTTGGAACGTTTTTTTTTCGGATTCGTATAGAGGAGGCTCGGGAAAGTAAAAACCAGTTTTCAAAATTGCCCCCCTTGCCCCCCTTTTCACCCCCTTTAGGCGGATCTCGGAAATTGAAAGACTTGGAACATTTTTTTTTTCAGATTCATATAAAGGGGCAACGCGTTAGTCAAAATCATTTTTCAAAACTCGCCACTCTCCCCTCTTTCACCCCTCCCCCCATCGTATCTCGGAAATTAGGACACGTAGCGGCTTTGTGATTTTTACTATAAATTATTATTGAGGAGGGTTTAAATTTGTATACGGAGGGTATAGCCCTTTTATTTTTAGGGGAGGTTGGGGAGAAGAGGTCTCCCCAACCTCCCCTAAAAATAAAAGGGCTATAACTTCGTAACGGTCAGAGATAGCCATTGGGTGTTTGAACGAATATTATAGTAGGCGCCGAAACCTGTCTGGTGGTAGGTAGGTCCTGAGTGGAGCGAAGGGGGGAGGTGGCGAGCGAAGCGAGCCGGCGACCTCCTTAGCGTCACGAAGGTTGAGTGGGTGAAGCGTAACTCAGCTTTTAACGTTTCTAATGAATTCTTTTTTTTTACTCTTTTTTTTATTGAGTTAGGTTTTAGAATGTTTTAGGGACCGGTTCTTAAGCGTTTTCATACTGATTTAGGGGTAGTTGTAACGGATTTTCCAATTATTTTAAGGATTCTTACGGAATCTCAAAATTTTATAAGGGTAAGAAATACTCCAGAACACGACGACACGCGAGCTGCGCGCAGCTCGCGCACCCACGCAAATACTAGTTATTATACTATATAAAGCTCGATTACCACTCACTGACTGACATAATTGTTCTCCCAGATGGTGGATGGGGAGGTGGGTATATTTTGACAGATTCGTAAACAAGTGACTCTCGCGAGTATGGGAAAAGTGCCAAACCTCCCCTTTTCGCCCCCCTTCTCACCACCCCGTATCGTATCTCGAAAACCAAGGGATTTGGAACGTTTTCTTTTTCAGATTCGTATAGAGGCGGCTCGGGAAAGTAAAAACCAGTTTTCAAAATTGCCCCCCTTGCCCCCCTTTTCACCCCCTTTAGGCGGATCTCGGAAATTGAAAGACTTGGAACATTTTTTTTTTTCAGATTCATATAAAGGGGCAACGCGTTAGTCAAGATCAGTTTTCAAAACTCCCCACTCTCCCCCCCTTCACCCCTCCCCCCATCGTATCTCGGAAACTAGGACAAGTAGCGGCTTTTTGATTTTCACTATAAATTATTATTGAGGAGCGTTTAAATTTGTATACGGAGGGTATCCTCTTCTCCCCAACCTCCCCTAAACATAAAAGGGCTATAACTTCGTAACGGTCAGAGATAGCCATTATGTGTTTGAACAAATATTATAGTAGGCGTCGAAACCTGTCTGGTGGTAGGTAGGTTCTGAGTGGAGCGAACCTGCGAGACCGAGTGGAGCGAAGGGGGGAGGTGGCGAGCGAAGCGAGCCGGCGACCTCCTTAGCGTAACGAAGGTTGAGTGGGTGAAGCGTAACTCAGCTTTTAACGTTTCTAATGAATTCTTTTTTTTTATTTTTTTTTATTGAGTTAGGTTTTAGAATGAGCCGGCGACCTCCTTAGCGTAACGAAGGTTGAGTGGGTGAAGCGTAACACAGCTTTTAACGTTTCTAATGAATTCTTTTTTTTTACTTTTTTTTATTGAGTTAGGTTTTAGAATGTTTAAGGGGTTCTTAAGGGTTTTCATACTGATTTAGGGGTAGTTGTAACGGATTTTCCAATTATTTTAAGGATTTCTATGGATTCTCAAAATTTTATGATGGTGAAGAATACTTCTCAGGAACACGACAACACGCGAGCTGCGCGCAGCTCGCGCACCCACGCAAATACTAGTTATACTATATAAAGCTCGATTACCACTGACTGACTGACTGACTCACTCACTGACAGAATTGTTCTCCCAGATGGTGGATGGGGAGGTGGGTATATTTTGACAGATTCGTAAACAAGTAACTCCCGTGAGTATGGGAAAAGTGCCAAACCTCCCCTTTTCGCCCCCCTTTCTCCCCCTCCCTATCGTATCTCGGAAACTAAGAGACCCGTATTTTGTTTTTTTTACGGATTCGTATAGAGGAGGCTCGGGAAAAAAATAACCAGTTTTCAAAGTTGCCCCCCTTGCCCCCCTTTTCACCCCCTTTAGGCGGATCTCGAAAATTGAGAGACATGGAACATTTTTTTTTTCAGATTTATATAAAGGGGCCTAGAGTTAGTCAAAATCATTTTTCAAAACTCACCCCTCTCACCCCCTTCACCCCCCCCCTTTTCACCCCTTTTTTTTCTACTGAAAAATGTTTTAATTCTTACCTAAAACTATTGAGGGGCGTTGAAATTAAAAATTTGTATACCATTTCCTCCCCTCCCCAACCTCCCCTAAAACTGAAAGGGCTGTAACTTCGTAACGGTTAGAGATAGCCATTGGGTGTTTTAACAAATATTATAGTAGGCGTCGAAACCTGTCTGGGGGTAGGTAGGTTCTGAGTGGAGCGAACCTGCGAAACCGAGTGGAGCGAAGGGGGGAGGTGGCGAGCGAAGCGAGCCGGCGACCTCCGCAGCGTAACGAAGGTTGAGTGGGTGAAGCGTAACTCAGGGCGACGACAAGCAAACTTTAGGGTTGTGCTTTTTTTAATGGGTCTCAGTTTTTAAGTAAGGTTTTTTACTTTTATTTTATTAGGTTTTTTTTTATATTAATTTTATAAAGTTTTAGGGGTTCTTAGTTTTCATATTGATCTAGGGGTAGTTGTAACGGTTTTTCCAATTCGTTTAAGGGTCCCTACAAGAAATTAAGTCATTTTGAACATTTTTGATCACTCCTTGTGAGAAAGGCAAGAAGAATTTGAACCTGCTTTATTTTTATTATAAGAGTCAGGTTCTTATTCTTGTCGACTGCGGGAACAATTGTTTTAAATAATGTATATATTAATGGCAATCACCCATATTCAAAACCCCTTTTCCGCAAAAGTAACGAGCGAGTGATGTTTGTGGTTCCCTGAACAAAGAACTACAAAATATTCTGAATATTAAAAAATATGAATAACATCAATATATGGTCTACTCGTAACATACGGGAAAACATTATTGATTTCTATACGAAATATAGCAGAAAAAAAATGTTGAAAAAACTTAATTTATGGAAAACGTCGGGCCAAAAGGGTATTTTTTTCTATACCTTAGAAACACTTTAAAGAAAATTTAAAAATTACTCATTAATCTCAAGATAGCCCTTTATTAGAATCTGAATTTTAATTTATAAATAAACAATAACTTCATTTCGTAAATTAAATGCAAAGTGAACTATATAATCGACCGCGCAAACCCGCTCCCGTCAGTAACGAAAGGGCTCTCCCAGCGTGAGGACCTATCACTTTGCTTCGCAAGCGCTCGCGAGTTATTACGTGATATATTTCCGAGATAAACACAGACTACCACATTTCGATCCAGTATTTATATTATAAATTATTAAACTTTTTGATTGTACATATTTAGATAAGATTTTTTTTGACGTTGGTTGTTTATTATGATTGGTATTTTTTGTTTTTTACGGATTCGTATAGAGGAGGCTCGGGAAAGTAAAAACCTGTTTTCAAAAGTTGACCCACTTGTCCCCCTTCTCCCCCTTTTAGGCGGATCTCGGAAGTTGAGAGACTTGAAACATTTTTTTTTTCAGATTCATATAAAGGGGCAACGCGTTGGTCAAAATCATTTTTCAAAACTCCTCACTCTCCCCCCCTTCACCCCTCCCCCCATCGTATCTCGGAAATTAGGACACGTAGCGGCTTTTTGATTTTTACTATAAATTATTAATGAGGAGCGTTTAAATTTGTAAACAGAGGGTATCCTCCCCTCCCCAACATCCCCTAAAAATAAAAGGGCTATAACTTCGTAACGGTCAGAGATAGCCATTGGGTGTTTGAACAAATATTATAGTAGGCGTCGAACCTTGTCTGGTGGTAGGTAGGTTCTGAGTGGAGCGAACCTGCGAGACCGAGTGGTGCGAAGGGGGGAGGTGGCGAGCGAAGCGAGCCGGCGACCTCCGCAGCGTAACGAAAGTTGAGTGGGTGAAGCGTAACTCAGGGCGACGACAAGCAAACTTTAGGGTAGTGTTTTTTTTAATGGGTCTGAGTTTTTAAATAAGGTTTTTTTTATAGGTAATATTTTTTTAAATTGGTTTTTAGAATGTTTTAGGGGTTCTTAAGGGTTTTCATAGTAATAAAGGGGTAGTTGTAACGGATTTCCCAATTATTTTAAGGATTCCTATGGATTCTCAAAATTTTATGTTGGTAAGGAATACTTCTCAAGAACACGACAAAAAGCGAGCTGCGCGCAGCTCGCGCACCCACGCAAATACTAGTATTAATATAATGTAGAAGTAAGCAAGTTTTGGGGTCGCTGATTATGAATATGACATCAAAATGAAAATCCAAGATGACGTCGACGAAAATTTTCGGTTTTTTCTTCATAGGTGTTATTTTCGTGATTTTTGGGGTTGCTGGTTACGAAAATGAGGTCAAAATGAAATTCCAAGATAGCGCCGAGGAATTTTTTTTGATTTTCCGTCATGGGTGTCGTTTTCATGGTTTTTGGGGTTGCTGGTTACGAAAATGAGGTCAAAATGAAAATCCAAGATGGCGCCGAGGAAATTTTTTGATTTTCCGTCATGGGTGTCGTTTTCATGGTTTTTGGGGTTGCTGGTTACGAAAATGAGGTCAAAATGAAAATCCAAGATGGCGTCGAGGAATTTTTTGATTTTCCGTCATGGGTGTCGTTTTCATGGTTTTTGGGGTTGCTGGTTACGAAAATGAGGTCAAAATGAAAATCCAAGATGGCGTCGAGGAAATTTTTTGATTTTTCGTCATGGGTGTCGTTTTCATGGTTTTTGGGGTTGCTGGTTACGAAAATGAGGTCAAAATGAAAATCCAAGATGGCGCCGAGGAAATTTTTTGATTTTCCGTCATGGGTGTCGTTTTCATGGTTTTTGGGGTTGCTGATTACGAAAATGAGGTATAAATGAAAATCCAAGATGTCGCCGAGAAAAACTGTTGTTTTTCCGTCATGGGTGTCGTTTTCATGGTTTTTGGGGTTGTTGGTTACAAAAATGAGGTCGAATGCAAATCCAACATGGCGCCGAGAAAAAAAATCGGTTTTTCCAACGTAGGTGTCATTTTCATGGTTTTTGAGGTCGCTGATTATTTTAATTTATTTGCTTCCTCGGCGCCATCTTGGATTTGCATTTTGACTTTAGTTTCGTAACCAGCAAACCCAAAATCCATGAAAACGACACACATGACGGAAAATCAAAAATTTTCCTCGGCGCCATCTTGGATTTTCATTTTGACCTCATTTTCGTAACCAGCAACCCCACAAACCATGAAAATGACACCCATGACGGAAAATCAAAAATTTTCCTCGGCGCCATCTTGGATTTTCATTTTGACCTCATTTTCGTAACCAGCAACCCCAAAAACCATAAAAATGACACCCATGACGGAGAGTCAAAAATTTTCCTCGGTGCCATCTTGAATTTTCATTTTGACCTCATTTTCGTAACCAGCAACCCCACAAACCATGAAAACGACACCCATGACGGAAAATCAAAAATTTTCCTCGGCGCCATCTTGGATTTTCATTTTGACCTCATTTTCCTAACCAGCAACCCCAAAAACCATAAAAACGACACCCATGACGGAGAGTCAAAAATTTTCCTCGGTGCCTCTTGGATTTTTACACACATCAAAAGTGTCTAGGGATCAAGCATTTTTATGCGGATTTCTTGAGATTGAGATGTGGCTTTGTAATAAATTTATGATTTTATAAATTTATATGGATCCTTTTTGGTGCATTTCATAATTTGAATCAGGAACTCTCAATCAAATTCGAGTAAAAGATGAAAATAAGCTGTCAATATTTTCCCTATAAAAACATACAACGCATTGAAGACATTATTAGTGCTACTGTTTCCCTACTACTGATTAAAACCAACGTTATTATGGAGCGGCGACGTCATTTAAGCAGGGAAGAAATGCTCAGAGCCGTGGGAATGATAGAAGCTGGTTCCCGGCAACGTACTGTAGCTTTAGCTCTGAATACAAGTCAGAGTGTTATCAGTCGACTTTGGACACGTTACCGAAGCACCTGGTACCGTGGCTGAGCGCCATGGAGGACGGTATCGCTGCACCACACGGAGACAAGACCGATACATTCAAATCTTAACTCGAAGAGCTCCAACAATAACCGCCATGATGTTAGCCGTGAGGCTTCATCACTCTTCAGGGAACTTAATTAGCGACCAAACAGTCAGAAACCGCTTGCATGAAGTGAACCTTCATTCCCGAAGACCGCTACGGGTACCACCTATAGCAATGCACAATCGTAGGATTCGATATCAATGGGCTCTTGAACACAGAAATTGGGCAGAAGAACAATGGCGTTTCGTGTGCTTTTCTGATGAGTCTCGTTTTGGTATGAGACCGGATACAAGACGTATACGACACTGGAGAACCCCTGGACGCCAACAGCGATTAAAATCCTGCCAGGAAGTCCATCCTTATAGTGGTGGAACCATCATGGTATGGGCGGGTATTTGGATCGGCGGAAGAACTGAGTTGATTTGGATCAGAGGCAACCTCAACGCTCAAATTTATGCTGAGACGATTGTATCAGACGTCATCGTTCCTCAACAAGTGCAAATCGGTCCCTTATTTCAGTTAATGCATGATAATGCACGACCGCACACCGCAAGAGTTGTAAGACAGACTCTCGCCGCAGCTAACATCAATGTCCTGCCCTGGCCTGCTCAGTCGCCAGACTTGAACCCGATTGAGCATGCATGGGATATGCTACAGAGAAGAGCTCTGCCGAATATGGAGGGTATCCAGTCGCCAGAAGACCTTTTTTTGTTGTTGCAACGAACATGGGCGGCCATTCCACAGCGTGATTTGGATGAACTCATTTTGAGTATGCCAAACCGATGTTCTTGTGTTGTTAGTGTTCGCGGTAGAAACACGGATTATTAATTGTTTAAGTTACCCAATAAAATTTTAAAGAAAACTGTGTTTTCAGTCATTTTTTCGAACTTTAATGTTAGTGGTTCAAATGTCAAAAATCCCTTTATTAGGAAAATGGCAAATTTCTTTATTAATGCAAAGGTGACTTGGTTTATCGTTACTGTGACAAACGAAAACACTTTATTTGATGAATCCTTAAAGAAAATTTTAATTAATATCAATCAGGAGAAAAGTTATTGCAAAAATATATGTTGATCCCTAGATACTTTTGATGTGTGTATTTTGACCTCATTTCGTTATCAGCGTCTCCTTAACCATGAAAATGACATCCATGACAGAAAAACAAAAAGAAAAAACCACCTTCAAGTATAAATAACAGGGGTATGTTATGTTTACTCTACAGAGTGAACCTCAGTGGCCATTAAGTCGCGCTAAAGTCCAGTCGCGCAAGTTTACATTCGCGCAAGTGTCCTTTCGCGCAAGAGTCCATTCGCGCAAGTGTCTTGGCGCGCAAATGTCCGTTCGCGCGTAAGTCTAATCGCGCAAAAGTCCATTCGCGCAAGTGTCCAGGCGCACAAAAGTCCGTTCGCGCATAAGTTCAATCGCGCAAAAGTCCATGCGCACATTTGTCTTTTCGCGCAAATGGGTTCGCGCAAGTGTCCTTCGCGCAAATGTTTTTCGCGCAAAAGTCCCAGATCCAGAAAAAATAAGTTTGTCCTTTAAAAAGTTTGTACGGAACCCTCAGTGCGCGAGTCCAACTCGCACTTTTATTTATCATTTTGTAAAATGTTTATATGTATCTAAATTCTTCTAATACAAAATTAAACCATTTTTATTTTGATTGTGATAAATATACAGTAGACACACATTCCAGACTTTTATTTCTAAACCGTACTGACTTTATAATTATGTATCATAAAATAATGTCGTCTACAGGATCAAAATGGTTTAGGCGATCACTACGCTCGATCTGTACCCGTGTGTGCGTGTATCTGCATGAAAAATGCACACAAACATAGGATCGCAACGAATTTGCCTAAACTCTAGCGACTGAATTTTTGGAAGGGGCTCTTAAGGATTCTTATGGATTCTCAAAATTTATAAGGGTATGGAATACGTCTCAAGAACACGACGACACGCGAGCTGCGCGCAGCTCGCGCACCCAAGCAAATACTAGTTATACTATATAAAGCTCGATTACCACTCACTGACTGACTGACTGACTCACTGACATAATTGTTCTCCCAGATGGTGGATGGGGAGGTGGGTATATTTTGACAGATTCGTAAACAAATGACTCTCGCGAGTATGGGAAAAGTGCCAAACCTCCCCTTTTCGCCCCCCTTCTCACCCCCCCCTATCGTATCTCGGAAACCAAGGGATTTGGAACGTTTTTTTTTTCAGATTCGTATAGAGGAGGCTCGGGAAAGTAAAAACCAGTTTTCAAAATTGCCCCCCTTGCCCCCCTTCTCCCCACTTTAGGCGGATCTCGGAAGTTGAGAGACTCGGAACATTTTTTTTTTTAGATTCATATAAAGGGGCAACGCGTTAGTCAAATTCATTTTTCGAAAAACGCCCCACTCTCCCCCACTTCACCCCCCCCCCTTTTCACCCCTTTTTTTCTGCTGAAAAATGTTTTAATTCTTACCTAAAACTATTGAGGGGCGTTGAAATTAAAAATTTGTAAACCATTTCCTCCCCTCCCCAACCTCCCCTAAAACTGAAAGGGCTGTAACTTCGTAACGGTTAGAGATAGCCATTGGGTGTTTTAACAAATATTATAGTAGGCGTCGAAACCTGTCTGGCGGTAGGTAGGTTCTGAGTGGAGCGAACCTGCGAGACCGAGTGGAGCGAAGGGGGGAGGTGGCGAGCGAAGCGAGCCGGCGACCTCCGCAGCGTAACGAAGGTTGAGTGGGTGAAGCGTAACTCAGGCCGACGACAAGCAAACTTTAGTTACTGTTTTTTTTTTATGGGACTGGGTTTTTAAATACGGTTTTTTACTTTAATTTTATTTGGTTTTTATAATGTTTTAGGGGTTCTTAAGGGTTTTTATACTGATATAGGGGAAGTTGTAACGGATTTTCCAATTATTTTAAGGATTCCTATGGATTCTCAAAATTTTATGATGGTAAGGAATACTTCTCAAGAACACGACAACACGCGAGCTGCGCGCAGCTCGCGCACCCACGCAAATACTAGTTATATTATATAAAGCTCGATTACCACTCACTGACTGACTGACTCACTGACATAATTGTTCTCCCAGGTGGTGGATGGGGAGGTGGGTATATTTTGACAGATTCTTAAACAAGTAACTCCCGCGAGTATAGGAAAAGTGCCAAACCTCCCCTTTTCATCCCCCTTCCTCCCCCCCCCCCCTATCGTATCTCGGAAACTAAGAGACCCGTATTTTTTGTTTTTTACGGATTCGTATAGAGGAGGCTCGGGAAAGTAAAAACCAGTTTTAAAAATAGACCCTTTTTTCCCGCTTCTCCCCCCTTTAGGCGGATCTCGGAAGTTAAGACACTTGGAACATTTTTTTTTTCAGATTCATATAAAGGGGCCTAGAGTAAGTCAAAATCATTTTTCAAAACTCACCCCTCTCACCCCCTCCACCCCTCCCCCATCGTATCTCGGAAACTAGGACACATAGCGGCTTTTTGATTTTTACTATAAATTATTATTGAGGAGCGTTTAAATTTGTATACGGAGGATATCCTCTCCTCCCCAACCTCCCCTAAAAATAAAAGGGCTATAACTTCGTAACGGTCGGAGATAGCCATTATGTGTTTGAACAAATATTATAGTAGGCGTCGAAACCTGTCTGGTGGTAGGTAGGTTCTGAGTGAAGCGAACCTGCGAGACTGAGTGGAGCGAAGGGCGGTGGCGAGCGAAGCGAGCCGGCGACCTCCGCAGCGTAACGAAGGTTGAGTGGGTGAAGCGTAACTCAGGCCGACGACAAGCAAACTTTAGGGTAGTGTTTTTTTTTTATGGGACTGAGTTTTGAAATACGGTTTTTTACTTTAATTTTATTTGGTTTTTATAGGTAATTTTTTAAAATTGGTTTTAGAATGTTTTAGGGGTTCTTAAGGGTTTTCATACTGATTTAGGGGTAATTGTAACGGATTTTTCAATTATATTAAGGATTCCTATGGATTCTCAAAATTTTATGATGGTAAGGAATACTTCTCAAGAACACGACAACACGCGAGCTGCGTGCAGCTCGCGCACCCACGCAAATACTAGTTATACTATATAAAGCTCGATTACCACTCACTGACTCACTGACATAATTGTTCTCCCAGATGGTGAATGGAGAGTTCATATTTTGACAGATTCGTAAACAAGTAACTCCCGCGAGTATGGGAAAAGTGCCAAACCTCCCCTTTTCGCCCCTTTCCTCCCCCTCCCTATCGTATCTCGGAAACAAAGAGATTTGGAACATTTTTTTTTTCAGATTCGTATAGAGGAGGCTCGGAAAAGTAAAAACCAGTTTTCAAAATTGACCCCTTTTTCCCCTTTCTCCCCCCTTTAGGCGGATTTCAGAAGTTGAGAGACTTGGATTTTTTTTTTTTTTTCAGATTCGTAAGAAGGGGCCTAGAGTTAGTCAAAATCATTTTTCAAAACTCCCCACTCTCCCCCCTTCACCGCTCCCCCCATCGTATCTCGGAAACTAGGATACGTAGCGGCTTTTTGATTTTTACTATAAATTATTATTGAGGAGCGTTTAAATTTGTATACAGAGGGTATACTCCCCTCCCCAACCTCCCCTAAAATTGAAAGGGCTGTAACTTCGTAACGGTTAGCGACAGCCATTGTGTGTTTGAACAAATATTATAGTAGGCGTCGAAACCTGTCCGGTGGTAGGTAGGTCCTGAGTGGAGCGAACCTGCGAGACCGAGAGGAGCGAAGGGGGAGGTGGCGAGCGAAGCGAGCCGGCGACCTCCGTAGCGTAACGAAAGTTGAGTGGGTGGAGCGTAACTCAGCAGTGACGACAAGCAAACTTTATGGTAATGTCTTTTTTAATAGCAAAATGTCTGAGTTTTTAAATAAGGTTTTTTTAGATTGTATTATGGTTTTTTTTTATTTATTTATTTACTTTAGCTTGTTTTAGTTTTTAGAATGTTTTAGGGGTTCTTATGGGTTTTCAAAATATTTAAAATATTTTATAAAATTAAGAAAAATCTTTTAAGGACTCTAATGGATTTTCCAATTCGTTTAAGGATTCCTATGGAATCTCAAAATTTTATGATGGTAAGGAATACTTCTCAAGAACACGACAACACGCGCGCTGCGCGCAGCTCGCGCACCCACGCAAATACTAGTTATACTATATAAAGCTCGATTACCACTCACTCACTGACTCACTGACAGAATTGTTCTCCCAGATGGTGGATGGGGAGGTGGGTATATTTTGACAGATTCGTAAACAACTAACTCTAAGTAGTATGGGAAAAGTGCCATACCTCCCCTTTTTGCCCCCCTTCCTCCCCCTCCCTATCGTATCTCGGAAACAAAGAGACTTGGAACATTTTTTTTTTCATATTCGTATAGAGGAGGCTCGGAGAAGTAAAAACCAGTTTTCAAAATTGACCCCTTTTTCCCCCTTCTCCCCCCTTTAGGCGGATCTCGGAAATTGAGAGACTTGGAACATGTTTTTTTTTCAGATTCTTATAAAGGGGCAACGCGTTAGTCAAAAATCATTTTTCAAAACTCCCCACTCTCCCCCCCTTCACTCCTCCCCCATCGTATCTCGGAAACTAGGACACGTAGCGGCTTTTTGATTTTTACTATAAATTATTAATTATTAATTTATTATTGAGCGTTTAGATTTGTATACGGAGGGTATCCTCCGCTCCCTAACCTCCCCTAAAAATAAAAGGGCTATAACTTCGTAACGGTCAGAGATAGCCATTATGTGTTTGAACAAATATTATAGTAGGCGTCGAAACCTGTCTGGTGGTAGGTAGGTTCTGAGTGGAGCGAACCTGCAAGACCGAGTGGAGCGAAGGGGGGAGGTGGCGAGCGAAGCGAGCCGCAGCTTAACGAAGGTTGAGTGGGTGAAGCGTAACTTAGGGCTACGACAAGCAAATTTTAGGGTTGTGTTTTTTTAAATGGGAAAAGGTCTGAGATAGAATAAGGTTTTAATAATATATAAGGTTTTAATAATTTTGAATACCATCTATTAGGGCTTTTTTTTTTTTTTTAATTGAGTTAGTTTTTAGAACGTTTTAGGGGTTCATAAGAGTTTTCAAAATATTTAAAAGATTTTATAAAGATTACAAAATTTTTTAAGGACTCTAATGGAATTTCCAATTCGTTTAAGGATTCTTACGGATTCTCAAAATTGTATAAGGGTAAGAAATACTCAAGAACACGACGACACGCGAGCTGCGCGCAGCTCGCGCACCCACGCAAATACTAGTTATACTATATAAAGCTCGATTACCACTGACTGACTGACTGACTGACATAATTGTTCTCCCAGATGGTGGATGGGGAGGTGGGTATATTTTGACAGATTCGTAAACAAGTAACTCCCGCGAGTATGGGAAAAGTGCCAAACCTCCCCTTTTCGCCCCGCTTCCTCCCCCTCTCTATCGTATCTCTGAAACCAAGAGACTTGGAACATTTAATCAACTGCGCGTGCGCAAGCTCACCACAGCGCTAGGGGCGGTACGTAAACTTGCTCCTGGTACTTACTACACAGCAACGTAAGTACGGCTCTCGTCTCTAATTGTTAACACCACCGTGCGCAACTGCTTGCCTAGTACTCTTCAATAACATTTAAAAATCACAATGCCTACGCAGCGCTCGCCACCGAAACAACTAGTTGTAACTGACACGGATTCTGAAAGCGTCGATGGTAGTGCTCGTGATCTTCAACCCACCGAAAACCGGACCAACATTAATACTAGGCGTTTGAAGAGAAAATGTGATAATGAATTAAGTTCCTTCATGGAAGAAGTCCGTGATATGTTCTCAAAATTTGCTTCTGAACAAAGATCCCGACTAGACATTTTAGAATCGTCATTAACAGAAATTAAAACGCAAAACGATACGATAAGCTTATCAATGTCGACTTTATCTGCCAAATATGATGAACTACAAAAGGAATTAGAAAGTTTTAAACAAGAACGAAAGGAACATATATCCTACATAAATTTATTGGAAAATAAATTAGAAAATCTCGAAAAACAGTCGTGCACAACCAAGGTAGAGATCAGAAATATTCCCAAATTTCAAAATGAGACCAAAGAACAACTTTGTGATACCGTTAAAAAAATTGGTACCACACTTAACTTACAATTACAAACGGCAGATATAAGAGATGTTTACCGTCCGTTCGCTAAACCAGGCGTCACCAAACCCATAGTCGTCGAATTTACCTCAGTACTGACTAAGGAAAGATTAATCAGTTATCTCAAAAAACTCACACAACAGGAGAAAACAGATAAACTGAATACTAAGTTATTTGGCCAAGTTAACAGTGAATCCAATAAACTAATTTACATCTCGGAATGTCTTACCCCTAAGGGAAGGCGACTGTTCTTCCTTGCAAGAGATTTTGCTAGTTCGAATGACTACAAGTATTGCTGGACATCGTATGGCAAAATTTACCTAAGGGAAAAGGAAGGAATGGCACACATCCGCATTGAAGACGAGGCCGATCTCGCCAAATTAAAAGCCAACACAGTATGACTGTTGCTAGAGACATGTCATTTTACTATAACTTCTTGTAATGGTATTTATCTTATGTCACATTCATTTTGTCTTTTTATGTTGCATGCTATTTTAATTGAAATTTTTACTTTCTATAGTCTGAATTGTGTAAGCTATTTACAATCTCTACACTACTCAAAAATATTTCTGAGGTTTCTATTTCTACAAAAACTAAACAAACTTAATATACATGCTTTACCATCTGATATTCCTTTTCGTCAGAAACAAGTGTCTAGGTTATATTACTGCTATATTGGTATTTACGTTTTTAACTATGCCACTTATAGTGTTATTTGCTGCATCTTTATCGCACTTTTTATAAGTGACCCTAATACCGGTTCCCTTATAATTGATCATATGCTATTACTTGCTTTCACAAATGGTTGATATAACTATGGAAATAGATAATATTATTGTTTCGGAATCGCGCTCTTGTAATGTTGAGGATTGCAAGCATCTAATAACGCATCCCGCTGAATGTCTCACTGTCATAAATCAAAATATACGCAGTATTACGCGCAATTTTGATAGCTTCGTTATAATGTTGGGCAGGCTTGGTGTTGAGTGTGATATAGTTGTTTTGACTGATTGCTGGTTATCGTGCTGCCCTACGGTGCCAAGTTTAGACGGTTATTGCTCATATACATCGAAAAAATTGTGTAATCAAAATGACGGAGTTTCGGTGTATGTTAAAACTTCTCTGAGTGTTGTTGTAGACGAACCGCCTTGCTTAGATTGTAATTGTCTCATCATAAAGATTATAATAAGAATTTATGTTCATATCATGGCCTTTTACCTGCACATACACTGCCTACAAGAAACGGCACGACATGTCTTGATCACGTGGTATTAAAAACAAAAAATCCAGCTCTTACGTTAGTCCTGCAATCCACAATAACAGATCACGAAGCAGTCCTAGTATGTCTTAATTATAAACGAAAAAGAACGTTTGCACATGTCAGTGTTAATAAGATAAATTCAGAGGGACTAAAAAACGAATTAGCCAGTATTAACTGGGAACCAATTTATCTCTCAAATGACGCTAATTTTGCCATGACATACTTCATCAATTCCATCCAACGTGCTATTATTTGTAACTCTGTCATCATAAAGTTATCCAAAGCGTTTGATTGCGTAAATCACGACACATTACTTTTGAAACTTGAGCATTACGGACTGGGTAAACTTGCACTTAGTTTGGTAAAATCTTATTTGAATGATAGACAACAACATGTTCAAATAAATGGTGTTAATTCACAGGGGTTAAAAGTAAAAATGGGGGTTCCACAAGGCTCAATATTGGGTCCTTTCCTCTTTCTAGTATATATAAATGATCTACCCTATTTACTGAAAAACCAACCTCAAAATATGGTGTTATTTGCTGATGACACTTCCCTAATTTTTAAGATAAATAGGCGGGCCCAAAATCTAGATGACGTGAATAATGCCCTACTTCAGGTCCAAAATTGGTTCACAGCAAACAATTTGGTATTAAATGAAAAAAAAACCAAATGCATAAGATTTGCTTTACCGAATGTTAAAAGTAGTGATTGTGATATAATATTGAATAAAGAGAAACTTGAATTCGTAGATAAAACGGTTTTCCTGGGGATTACGCTTGATTCAAGGCTACAATGCGGTTCTCATTTGACATCTCTTGCGGGGCGGCTAAGTTCAGCAGCCTTTGCCATTAGAAAAATCCGTCAGTATACTGATGTAGATACCGCTAGACTGGTTTATTTTAGTTACTTTCATAGTATAATGTCTTATGGAATTTTGCTGTGGGGACGGGCTGCTGATATTGAGTCTATATTTATTCTGCAGAAAAGAGCCATCAGAGCCATATATAATCTTCGTAGGCGCGATTCTCTAAGGGAACTGTTTAAGGATATTGGCATCATGACGGTACATTGTCAATACATCTACGAAAACATAATGTACGTCAGAAAAAATCTGCACCTTTTTGGTAAAAGGGGTGACAGACATAATTACAGTACTAGAAATAGGGACCAACTAGTTCAGCCAGGTTTCAGACTCGCTAAAGTAGACTCATCTTTCATGGGGTACTGTTTGAGTTTGAGATGCTATAATAAAATTCCACAAAGTATTCTTGAACTGAATGAGACGAAATTTAAAACATGCATTAAACGCACACTATGTAAGCAAGCATATTACAAGTTGAGCGATTATATCGCTGATAAAAATGCTTGGCTCAATGCTGGTCCTGCTCCACATGGACAGGGGCGCATAAATTGATAGCATTAAATTGTATTGTTGGAGCTGCTGAAGATTGTACAACTATCTTTGCATTGTATAGAATCAATCTCTTTAGTATTATATAAATGCATAGCCCATATTGTGTGAGTACTGTGTACTAGAAAGCTATCATTCACTGGAAACCTACGTCTTTTTTTGACTTGAATGTGCCCTGGCGGTTTGGAGTATGTCATGCTCACTCTATTGTCTCGCTGATGGTGGCGCATGTGTCGGATCATTTAGTTCCCTTCAAAATGGTTGAGTTGAATGGTGCTGATCCATGCGTCATGTCCGTGAACGGGCGCTGTCAGTTGTGACTGGTCATCTCTTGGTTGCCATGGCTTATTTGAATGAATTATTTTGAATTGTATTTTTTTTTTTGTTTGTGTTTTTTTGCTGTGGACACTTTTACCGTGCACATCTTGCTACATTGTTCTCACATAATATACCATCTCAACGTGAATGATGTAACCAAGATTTTGTAACAATATTCTGATTTAAAAGAGTGTCCATGGAGTATCTTGCACATTCTTCTCCATAGAGATCTACGCTAGGGAATGGGCAACTACAGTACTTTCACAGTTTTTATGTCTTGTGACTGGGACTGTAGCTACATTTAATTTTCATCTTTGTTTCGACAATTCAAAAGTGCCTGTAACTGGCTTACTTGAAATAAATGCTTTGATTTTGATTTTATCAAGAAGAAATAAAGCCATAAAGCCGTGGATTACACCTGGACTAGTGCGATGTATGAGACATAGGGACACGCTTCACAAAAAAGTCAAACAATCGCCAGAAAATGAAGATG
Source organism: Xestia xanthographa (assembly GCA_905147715.2). Lineage (NCBI taxonomy): Eukaryota > Metazoa > Arthropoda > Insecta > Lepidoptera > Noctuidae > Xestia > Xestia xanthographa. Next base: position 15,973,659 of record LR990647.1, on the reverse strand, counting down.
TTAAATTAACGTATACCAGATATAGAAATTTCTGCAATAATCTGTTGAAAAAAGTTAAAATAGCTTATAATAAAAAACTGCTAGAACAGGCGGGTAAAAATAATAAAAAAGTATGGGATGCAATAAAAAACATCACAAACACAACTAAAGCCCAAAATCACGCTTTCGAGCTAATAAACACTCCTTGTCCTTCACAATCGATTGAAGATGTGAACGAGTACTTTGTCACGGTAGGAAAAACTTTACCCAGCAAGACCATCAGTTGCCAAAATCCCCATCACTCCTTTCCTTCTAGTCCACAATCCACTAGTCCATTAAACTCTTTTGTAATGCTCGATACAGACGAGTCAGAGATAGAGCGCCTGATTTTGGGTCTCAAAAACGTCTGTTGCACTGGGTGGGATTCTATACCTAATAACGTCCTTAAAGAAAACAGAAATTTGCTTATCCCTGCTCTGACACATATTTTTAACATGTGCCTAGATGAAGGAACATTTCCCACTGTTTTAAAGAGGTCGGTTGTCCACCCGATCCATAAATCCGGCGATAAAGACCGTGTCACCAACTATAGGCCCATCTCTATTCTCCCGGCGGTCTCCAAGCTCTTGGAACGTATCATCAACAATAGATTCGTCAAATACATTGAAACGAACAACCTTCTTTCTAACAATCAATTTGGTTTCAGAGCAGGTAAATCAACTTGTGATGCTGTCCACGAGCTTGTAGATTACGTGGTTAGGAATCTTGATTCCGGTAAAAAAAAACTGTTGGCATATTCTTGGACCTAGCAAAGGCCTTTGACACGGTCTCTGTGCCTCTGCTTCTCAGTAAATTAGAAGGTTTAGGCATAAGAGGTAAACAACTAAAATTGTTTGAAGATTACCTCTCAGGGCGCTGTCAATGTGTTAAAATTGATAAACACGTTAGCAGTGACTTACCTCTCACTTTTGGTGTGCCACAGGGCAGTATTTTAGGTCCCAGTCTTTTTCTTGTGTACCTAAATGAACTCTGTGGTCTTACTTCTGTAGGTGGAAAAATAATTTCTTATGCAGATGACACTGTTCTTCTATTCTCGGCTGACACGTGGGAACAGGTATATGAGGATGCTCAACGTGGCTTTGACATCGTGTGCCACTGGTTAACAAATAACATGCTGACACTTAATGCTGACAAAACGCAGTACATAACGTTCTCAATGCGCAATTCGAGTGCACCTCCTACATTACTCTCTCTATTTGCACACAACTGCTGCAATAATGTAACATGCGAATGTCCAAAGCTAGTCAAGACCAAGTGTACAAAATATTTAGGAATATCAATAGATAATAATCTCTCTTTTAGACCGCATATAGAACTAGTTACTGCTCGACTAAGAAAACTGATATACGTCTTCAAAAATCTGAGACATGTTGCAGACTCCAAACTAATAAAGCAAGTATATCTGGCACTCGGTCAATCAATTTTGACATACTGTATATCTGTATGGGGTGGTGCACCAAAAACCATACTAAAACCACTTGAAGTGGCACAAAGAATTGTTCTCAAGGTAAGCTCTTTCCGTCCGTATTTGTTCCCAACTTATCAACTGTACCAAACTTCTGAGGTCCTCTCTGTCCGTCAATTGTTCATACTGCACACTATCTTGAAGCAACATACGAAAGTGAACTTTAAAAGACGAGATATACCATCCAGACGACGAAAACCTATAGCCAGCACCGGAAGATCCATGTTTAAACACCCGTTCGTTGATAGATATTTCTGCTTTTTAGGTCCGTACCTTTATAGCTGTATTGATGAAATTGTCGATATACAAGCTTTAAATATCAGAAGGTGTAAGAATGAAGTGTTTGAGTACATTCTTAAATTGACATATGACGAAACCGAAAATCTCTTAAAGGTATAACATTAAATTTTACATACACACCCTCCTACACACACTCACTCATCTACATCATACACAAAAGGAGGTCACCACAACACTCCGATATTTTTATGTTTTTTATTTTTACTTTTTATTTTATTTGCTCCTATATGATTAAAACCTTAAGTAATATTAAGTAATATATAATGAAAGCCAATTTGAACATCTAGCTTATAAATAAATGTATATTTTTAAGGAAGAGCGCTGTTGTCTGAAATACAGATATTCATTTATCTAGTTCAGACACAGATGTCTTGTCGAATTTCTGTTTATATAAGCTCCTTTAAGATAGTTTTTATGTAATGTATGCACTTGTATTGAGTTGAATAAACATATTATTATTTTTTTCGGCTCGGAAAAGTAAAAACCAGTTTTCAAAATTGACCCCTTTTTCCCCCTTCTCCCCCCTTTAGGCGGATCTCGGAAGTTGAGAGACTTGGAACATTTTTTTTTTCAGATTCGTAAGAAGGGGCCTAGAGTTAGTCAAAATCATTTTTCAAAACTCCCCACTCTCCCCCTCTTCACCCCTCCCCCCAGGAGCGTTTAAATTTGTATACGGAGGGTATCCTCCCCTCCCCAACCTCCCCTAAAAATAAAAGGACTATAACTTCGTAACGGTCAGAGACAGCCATTATGTGTTTGAACAAATATTATATTAGGCGTCGAAACCTGTCTGGTGGTAGGTAGGTTCTGAGTGGAGTGAACCTGCGAGACTGAGTGGAGCGAAGGGGGGAGGTGGCGAGCGAAGCGAGCCGGCGACCTCCGCAGCGTAACGAAGGTTGAGTGGGTGAAGCATAACTCAGAGCGACGACAAGCAAACTTTAGGGTAGTGTTTTTTTAATGGGCCTGAGTTTTTAACCGACTTCCAAAAAGGAGGAGGTTCTCAATTCGGTTGGTATTTTTTTTTTTTTTTTTTTTATGTATGTACACCGATTACTCTGCCATTTATGATCCGATTTACGTGATTCTTTTTTAGTTTGATGCGGAATAGTTGCCATTTGGTCCCATAAAAATTTAACATGGTTTGGCCCAGTAGTTTTCATTTTATGAACATTTTTACTTCAGTTGTGTGGTATAATTTCATGTATGTTCACTGATTTCTCCTCGATTTGTGGAGCGATTCTCAAAATTCTTTTTTTGTTTGAAAGAATATACTCCTGAGATGATCGCATTTAAATTTGGTGAAGATCTGATGCTGATCTTCGGAGATATACAATGGAACTCTTCAAAACTAGATGGTAAATCGGTCGTGATAGCTGCAATCGCTTGGATGTTCATTGTTTACACAACATCATGACGTAACATCACGCCTGTATGCTCTGAGGGGTACGCAGATGTGTACAATACACCCAAATTTCGACAGTTTAGGTATGTTAAGTTCCATTTATTGGGGTAAGTCTATTACCATGACATGTATTTGTAACAATATTTATTGGGGTAAGTCTATTACCATGACATGTATTTGTAACAATGTAAAATAAATGCATAGTAAATATTTGTATAGGATATTACAACTAAAAATGGAAAAATAAAAAAACTTTTTTACAAAAAAATAAAACCGACTTCAAAAAACACAAAAAAGTGAAAAATAACTTTAGCTTCAGAAGTCGGTGACAAAAAAAAACTAAATGAATCAAACAAAGATCACCGACTTCTGAAGCTAAAGTTATTTTTCACTTTTTTGTGTTTTTTGAAGTCGGTTTTATTTTTTTGTAAAAAAGTTTTTTTAAATAAGGTTTTTTTATAAATAATATTTTTTAAAATTGGTTTTTAGAATGTTTTAGGGGTTCTTAAGGGTTTACATACTGATATAGGGGTAGTTGTAACGGATTTTCCAATTATATTAAGGATTCTTATGGATTCTCAAAATTTTATAAGGGTAAGGAATACTTCTCAAGAACACGACGACACGCGAGCTGCGTGCAGCTCGCGCACCCACGCAAATACTAGTTATTATACTATAAGGAACGTGCACAACGACGGTGCTGCCGACTGGCGTCACCAATCCGAATCTTGTGCTCTATTAATACTTGACATTGACATGTAAAACAAGTAAACAGAATTAATTTTATTATTGAAAATGATTATTATAGCTAATCATAATGCATTGTTGCATTTCTGGATGTACCAATACATCCACAAAAATGAAAATTAATCAAATAGCGTAAATTTAATAAAATTCTATTACTTTCCAAAGAATAGTACTCTCCTAACATGTTAAAGTAAAAACGCAAAAAATGGATAAATGCAGTAAGAAAAATATTTGAACACAATTTGTTTTTGTTACACTCTGCATTGAAAAAGTTCAATAGCCTTCAAAATCAACCGTCCAAGCAAACATTAAATGGTACTGGCGTACCATTTAAACTTCAGCGAACACACATATTAGACTGCACTGAAGTTCACACCGAATATTCCTCAACAGTTAAACAAAGAGTCCACATGTACTCAGATTATAAACATGGACAATAAAGTTTTTAGTTGGCTGCACTCCTTGTGGTTTCATAAGTTTTGTATCTAAATGCTACGGAGGGCGTTCTAGTGATTGCTTTTAGCAAATGATTATGGATTAGACTGCACTGAAGTTCACACCGAATATTCCTCAACAGTTGAACAAAGAGTCCACATGTGCTCAGATTATAAACATTGGTATACAATAAAGTTTTTAGTTGGCCGCACTCCTTGTGGTTTCATAAGTTTTGTATCTAAATGCTACGGAGGGCGTTCCAGACTGCACTGAAGTTCACACCGAATATTCCTCAACAGTCTCCACATGAACTCAGATTATAAACATGGTTATACAATAAAGTTTTTAATTGGCTGCACTCCTTGTGGTTTCCTAAGTTTTGTATCTAAATGCTACGGAGGGCGTTATAGTGATTGCTTATAAAAAATGATTGTGGATTGATTTGTAGATAGTGCCTGGAGATACTGTTCTCGCTGATAAAGGATTCCCGTCCATTAAAACATGTGTTGAAAATAAGAAAGTTGTTTATGCCACCGTTTCTTCATGCACCACAATTTTCATCAGAGAAAGTAAACGAAACATACAAAATTCATATTGGTCAACATTCATGTTACGCTGACGAACATTATTGATAGACCGGAACCCATGTTTTATACCTTTTGCCTTTTATCATAATCAAAAATAATACTTTTGAAGAGATTTGCGTGACAGCATAAGTTTCCTTTACTGTCCGCATAGTGTCTCTTTTGTCGTTTAGTGCTGCCACCTATAATTCCTGCACGTTCCCTATATAAAGCTCGATTACCACTCACTGACTCACTGACTGACTGACATAATTGTTCTCCCAGATGGTGGATGGGGAGGTAGGTATATTTTGACAGATTCGTAAACAAGTAACTCCCGTGAGTATGGGAAAAGTCCCAAACCTCCCCTTTTCGCCCCCTTTCCTCCCCCTCCCTATCGTATCTCGGAAACAAAGAGACCCGTATTTTTCGTTTTATACGGATTCGTATAGAGGAGGCTCGGGAAAGTAAAAACCAGTTTTCGAAATTGACCCCTTTTTCCCCCCCTTTTAGGCGTATCTCGGAAGTTGAGAGACTTGGAACATTTTTTTTTTTTCAGATTCATATAAAGGGGCAACGCGATAGTCAAATTCATTTTTCGAAAAACGCCCCACGCTCCCCCACTTCACCCCCCCCCCCCTTTTTCACCCCTTTTTTTTTTACTGAAAAATGTTTTAATTCTTACCTAAAACTATTGAGGGGCGTTTAAATTTGTATACGGAGGGTATCCTCCCCTCCCCAACCTCCCCTAAAAATAAAAGGGCTATAACTTCGTAACGGTCAGAGATAGCCATTATGTGTTTGAACAAATTATAGTAGGCGTCGAAACCTGTCCGGTGGTGGTAAGTACTGAGTGGAGCGAACCTGCGAGACCAAGTGGAGCGAAAGGGGGAGGTGGCGGGCGAAGCGAGCCGGCGACCTCCGCAGCGTAACGAAGGTTGAGTGGGTGAAGCGTAACTCAGCTTTTAACGTTTATAATGTTTTTTTTTTTTTACTTTTTTTTATTGAATTAGGTTTTAGAATGTTTTAGGGGTTCTTAAGGGTTTTCATACTGATTTAGGGGTAGTTGTAACGGATTTTCCAATTATTTTAAGGATTCCTATGGATTCTCAAAATTTTATGATGGTAAGGAATACTTCTCAAGAACACGACAACACGCGAGCTGCGCGCAGCTCGCGCACCCACGCAAATACTAGTTATACTATATAAAGCTCGATTACCACTCACTGACTCACTGACTGACTGACATAATTGTTCTCCCAGATGGTGGATGAGGAGGTGGGTATATTTTGACAGATTCGTAAACAAGTAACTCCCGCGAGTATGGGAAAAGTGCCAAACCTCCCCTTTTCGCCCCACTTCCTCCCCCTCCCTATCGTATCTCAGAAACAAAGAGACCCGTATTTTTCGTTTTTTACGGATTCGTATAGAGGAGGCTCGGGAAAGTAAAAACCAGTTTTCAAAATAGACCCCTTTTTCCCCCTTCTCCCCCCTTTAGGTGGATCTCGGAAGTTGAGAGACTTGAAACATTTTTTTTTCAGATTCATATAAAGGGGCAACGCGTTAGTCAAAATCATTTTTCAAAACTCCCCATTCTCCCCCCCTTCACCCCTCCCCCCATCGTATCTCGGAAACTAGGACATGTAGCGGCTTTTTGTTTTTTACTATAAATTATTAATGAGGAGCGTTTAAATTTGTAAACGGAGGGTATCCTCCCCTCCCCAACCTCCCCTAAAAATAAAAGGGCTATAACTTCGTAACGGTCCGAGATAGCAATTATGTGTTTGAACAAATATTATAGTAGGCGTCGAAACCTGTCTGGTGGTACGTAGGTTCTGAGTGGAGCGAACCTGCGAGACCGAGTGGAGAGAAGGGGGGAGGTGGCGAGCGAAGCGAGCCGGCGACCTCCGTAGCGTAACGAAGGTCGAGTGGGTGAAGCGTAACTCAGGGGCGACGACAAGCAACTTTAGGGTTATGTTTTTTTTAATGGGTCTCAGTTTTTATGTAAGGTTTTTTACTTTTATATTATTAGGTTTTTTTTACATTCATTTTATAATGTTTAAGGGGTTCTTAAGGGTTTTCATAGTGATTTTGGGGTAGTTGTAACGGATTTTCCAATTATTTTAAGGATTTCTATGGATTCTCAAAATTTTATGAGGGTAAGGAATACTTCTCAAGAACACGACAACACGCGAGTTGCGCGCAGCTCGCGCACCCACGCAAATACTAGTTATTATACTATATAAAGCTCGATTACCACTCACTGACTCACTGACTGACTGACATAATTGTTCTCCCAGATGGTGGATGAGGAGGATGGTATATTTTGACAGATTCGTAAACAAGTAACTCCCGCGAGTATGGGAAAAGTGCCAAACCTCCCCTTTTCACACCCCTTCCTCCTCCTCCCTATCGTATCTCGGAAACAAAGAGACTTGGAACATTTTTTTTTTCAGATTCGTATAGAGGAGGCTTGGAAAAGTAAAAACCAGTTTTCGAAATTGACTCCTTTTTCCCCCTTCTCCCCCCTTTAGGCGGATCTCGGAAGTTGAGAGACTTGGAACATTTTTTTTTTCAGATTCATATAAAGGGGCAACGCGTCAGTCAAAATCATTTTTCAAAACTCCCCATTCTCCCCCCCTTCACCCCTCCCCCCATCGTATCTCGGAAACTAGGACACGTAGTGGCTTTTAGATTTTTACTATAAATTATTAATGAGGAGCGTTTAAATTTGTAAACGGAGGGTATCCTCCCCTCCCCAACCTCCCCTAAAAATAAAAGGGCTATAACTTCGTAACGGTCCGAGATAGCAATTATGTGTTTGAACAAATATTATAGTAGGCGTCGAAACCTGTCTGGTGGTACGTAGGTTCTGAGTGGAGCGAACCTGCGAGACCGAGTGGAGAGAAGGGGGGAGGTGGCGAGCGAAGCGAGCCGGCGACCTCCGTAGCGTAACGAAGGTCGAGTGGGTGAAGCGTAACTCAGGGGCGACGACAAGCAACTTTAGGGTTATGTTTTTTTTAATGGGTCTCAGTTTTTATGTAAGGTTTTTTACTTTTATATTATTAGGTTTTTTTTACATTCATTTTATAATGTTTAAGGGGTTCTTAAGGGTTTTCATAGTGATTTTGGGGTAGTTGTAACGGATTTTCCAATTATTTTAAGGATTTCTATGGATTCTCAAAATTTTATGAGGGTAAGGAATACTTCTCAAGAACACGACAACACGCGAGTTGCGCGCAGCTCGCGCACCCACGCAAATACTAGTTATTATACTATATAAAGCTCGATTACCACTCACTGACTCACTGACTGACTGACATAATTGTTCTCCCAGATGGTGGATGAGGAGGATGGTATATTTTGACAGATTCGTAAACAAGTAACTCCCGCGAGTATGGGAAAAGTGCCAAACCTCCCCTTTTCACACCCCTTCCTCCTCCTCCCTATCGTATCTCGGAAACAAAGAGACTTGGAACATTTTTTTTTTCAGATTCGTATAGAGGAGGCTTGGAAAAGTAAAAACCAGTTTTCGAAATTGACTCCTTTTTCCCCCTTCTCCCCCCTTTAGGCGGATCTCGGAAGTTGAGAGACTTGGAACATTTTTTTTTTCAGATTCATATAAAGGGGCAACGCGTCAGTCAAAATCATTTTTCAAAACTCCCCATTCTCCCCCCCTTCACCCCTCCCCCCATCGTATCTCGGAAACTAGGACACGTAGTGGCTTTTAGATTTTTACTATAAATTATTAATGAGGAGCGTTTAAATTTGTAAACGGAGGGTATCCTCCCCTCCCCAACCTCCCCTAAAAATAAAAGGGCTATAACTTCGTAACGGTCCGAGATAGCAATTATGTGTTTGAACAAATATTATAGTAGGCGTCGAAACCTGTCTGGTGGTACGTAGGTTCTGAGTGGAGCGAACCTGCGAGACCGAGTGGAGAGAAGGGGGGAGGTGGCGAGCGAAGCGAGCCGGCGACCTCCGTAGCGTAACGAAGGTCGAGTGGGTGAAGCGTAACTCAGGGGCGACGACAAGCAACTTTAGGGTTATGTTTTTTTTAATGGGTCTCAGTTTTTATGTAAGGTTTTTTACTTTTATATTATTAGGTTTTTTTTACATTCATTTTATAATGTTTAAGGGGTTCTTAAGGGTTTTCATAGTGATTTTGGGGTAGTTGTAACGGATTTTCCAATTATTTTAAGGATTTCTATGGATTCTCAAAATTTTATGAGGGTAAGGAATACTTCTCAAGAACACGACAACACGCGAGTTGCGCGCAGCTCGCGCACCCACGCAAATACTAGTTATTATACTATATAAAGCTCGATTACCACTCACTGACTCACTGACTGACTGACATAATTGTTCTCCCAGATGGTGGATGAGGAGGATGGTATATTTTGACAGATTCGTAAACAAGTAACTCCCGCGAGTATGGGAAAAGTGCCAAACCTCCCCTTTTCACACCCCTTCCTCCTCCTCCCTATCGTATCTCGGAAACAAAGAGACTTGGAACATTTTTTTTTTCAGATTCGTATAGAGGAGGCTTGGAAAAGTAAAAACCAGTTTTCGAAATTGACTCCTTTTTCCCCCTTCTCCCCCCTTTAGGCGGATCTCGGAAGTTGAGAGACTTGGAACATTTTTTTTTTCAGATTCATATAAAGGGGCAACGCGTCAGTCAAAATCATTTTTCAAAACTCCCCATTCTCCCCCCCTTCACCCCTCCCCCCATCGTATCTCGGAAACTAGGACACGTAGTGGCTTTTAGATTTTTACTATAAATTATTAATGAGGAGCGTTTAAATTTGTAAACTGAGGGTATCCTCCCCTCCCCAACCTCCCCTAAAAATAAAAGGGCTATAACTTCGTAACGGTCAGAGATAGCAATTATGTGTTTGAACAAATATTATAGTAGGCGTCGAAACCTGTCTGGTGGTACGTAGGTTCTGAGTGGAGCGAACTTGCGAGACCGAGTGGAGAGAAGGGGGGAGGTGGCGAGCGAAGCGAGCCGGCGACCTCCGTAGCGTAACGAAGGTCGAGTGGGTGAAGCGTAACTCAGGGGCGACGACAAGCAACTTTAGGGTTATGTTTTTTTTAATGGGTCTCAGTTTTTATGTAAGGTTTTTTACTTTTATATTATTAGGTTTTTTTTACATTCATTTTATAATGTTTAAGGGGTTCTTAAGGGTTTTCATAGTGATTTAGGGGTAGTTGTAACGGATTTTCCAATTATTTTAAGGATTTCTATGGATTCTCAAAATTTTATGAGGGTAAGGAATACTTCTCAAGAACACGACAACACGCGAGTTGCGCGCAGCTCGCGCACCCACGCAAATACTAGTTGTTCTATTATATAAAGCTCGATTACCACTCACTGACTGACTGACTGACTGACTCATTGACATAATTGTTCTCCCAGATGGTGGATGGGGAGGGAGGTATATTTTGACAGATTCATAAACAAGTAACTCCCGCGAGTATGGGAAAATTGCCAAACCTCCTCTTTTCGCCCCACTTCCTCCCCCTCCCTATCGTATCTCGGAAACCAAGAGACCCGTATTTTTTTCTTTTTACGGATTCGTATAGAGGAGGCTCGGGAAAGTAAAAACCAGTTTTCAAAATTGACCCCTTTTCCCCCTTTAGGCGGATCTCGGAAGTTGTGAGACTTGGAACATTTTTTTTTTCAGATTCGTAAGAAGGGGCCTAGAGTTAGTCAAAATCATTTTTCAAAACTCCCCACTCTCCCCCCCTTCACCCCTCCCCCCATCGTATCTCGGAAACTTGGACACGTAGCGGCTTTTTTATTTTTACTGTAAATTATTATTGAGGAGCATTTAAATTTGTATACGGAGGGTATCCTCCTTTCCCCAACCTCCCCTAAAAATAAAAGGGCTATAACTTCGTAAAGGTCAGAGATAGCCATTGGGTGCTTGAACAAATATTATAGTAGGCGTCGAAACCTGTCCGGTGGTGGTAGGTTCTGAGTGGAGCGAACCTTTGAGACCGAGTGGAGCGAAGGGGGGAGGTGGCGAGCGAAGCGAGCCGGTGACCTCCGTAGCGTAACGAAGGTTGAGTGGGTGAAGCGTAACTCAGGGGCGACGACAAGCAAACTTTAGGGTAGTGTTTTTTTTAATGGGTCTGATATTTTAAATAAGGTTTTAGATTGTATTAGGGTTTTTTTTTATTTTTTTACCCACTTTACCTCCCCCCCCTTTTCACCCCTTTTTTTACTACTGAAAAATCTTTTAATTCTATTGAGGGGCGTTGAAATTTGTATACCCTCGCCTCCCCAACCTCCCCTAAAATTGAAAGGGCTGTAACTTCGTAACGGTTAGAGATATTAGCCATTGGGTGTTTTAACAAATATTATAGTAGGCGTCGAAACCTGTCTGGTGGTAGGTAGGTTCTGAGTGGAGCGAAGGGGGGAGGTGGCGAGCGAAGCGAGCCGGCCACCTCCGCAGCGTAACGAAGGTTGAGGGGGTGAAGCGTAACTCAGGGCGACGACAAGCAAACTTTAGGGTTGTGTTTTTTTTAATGGGTCTGAGTTTTTAAATACGGTTTTTTACTTTAATTTTATATTTGGTTTTTATACGCGCAGCTCGCGCACCCACGCAAATACTAGTTATACTATATAAAGCTCGATTACCACTGACTGACTCACTGACTGACATAATTGTTCTCCCAGATGGTGGATGGGGAGGTGGGTATATTTTGACAGATTCGTAAACAACTAACTCTAAATAGTTTGGGAAAAGTGCCAAACCTCCCCTTTTCGCCCCCCTTCTCACCCCCCCCCCCCTATTGTATCTCGGAAACCAAGGGATTTGGAACGTTTTTTTTTCAGATTCGTATAGAGGAGGCTCGGGAAAGTAAAAACCAGTTTTCAAAAGTTGACCCACTTGTCCCCCTTCTCCCCCCTTTAGGCGGATCTCGGAAGTTGAGAGACTTGGAACATTTTTTTTTTCAGATTCATATAAAGGGGCAACGCGTTAGTCAAAATTGTTGAAGGAGTTTTTCTCTCAATCTTTGCTTTTTATAATAATTTTGTATTACCCTGTCATTCCTTTCATGTCAATATGAATGTTTCCAACATTAATACGGTTTTATCATTTCGATCCATAAAATACCTCTCAACATGGTAGCAGAGCGTTTAATTATTTTGGAAACGATTGATTAACGTATCAAGTAAGGTTTTAACAAATAATTTGCAAAAATAGTTACACATATTTTCAAAAAAATTCTAACGAGTGCCTGTCAAAATGTCAACTTCGTCTACGAGTTGCAAAATTGATATCGGTCGTTTAGAAGGTGAAGAAAATTGGTCAACATGGCGCTGTAAGGTACTGTTGCTTTTAAGGGGTACTCCTGGCGGGTTGGATGCTATAAATGGAAAACTTATAGAACCTATAAAACCAGCTACTACAGCAACTGCAGACGTTAAAGCAAATTATGAAAAGACTTTAGAAGCATATCATAAGGTAGATAGTACGGCGATGCTTATTTTGATGGCTAATATGTCGGATGCCACTTTACAAAAGGTCATGAGATTCTCAACAGCCAAACAGGTTTGGGATGAATTGCACACTTTGTTCAATGGAACATCTGAAGACAAAAGCTATTCACTATGCTACAGTTTCTTTGGCTATAAAAAAGATTCCTCACATGACATGTCAATGCATATATCCAAACTGAAAAATATATGGCATGAATTGAAAATGGAACTTCAAAAAGGTGAAACCAAATATGATCTTCCAGAGATATTACTAATCTGCAAGATCTTGGAAACTTTACCCGACGAGAAGTACTTCTCCTTCAAGTCTAGTTGGATGCTGATGTCAAGAAAAGATCGAAATATAGATAATCTGACAGCACAAGTATGTGCTTACGAACGGTCACTTTTGACCAAAGAAGATATTACTGAAGCACAAGCGCTAGTTGTACAAAACAAGTTTATGCGTAAGAAAAAGTGTGGATATTGCGGACTATATGGACACAAAGTTAAAAAATGTCGCAAGTGGATATCGGACGGGAAACCTCCTAAAACACCTGGCCCATTGACAAATCAAGCTAACAATCCTAATCTGACCCTCTCAATAATGGAAGTTGTTACAAATGAAGTCGTAAATATTATTGAAGAAGATCTTGACAGTTGGTTTGTTGACAATGGTGCTACAAGTCATGTCACCTGTCGAAACGACATATTTTCCAGCTTTCAACATTTCAGCAATAATCAAACAGTAACAACTGCAAATGGCTCAACAATTCAAGCTATTGGCAAAGGTACAGTTGATTTGATAGCAGACGTTCGCGGTCAGACACAAAACATTCGACTGTGTGATGTATGGTATGTTCCAGCAATAAAGAAAAACTTATTTTCCGTACTTGCCGCGCAAGATAAACTTGAGAAGAGTGTCTTCACATCTGAAAGAGAATTTTGTCATTTGATAGTAGATGGAAAAATTAATTTAATTGGCACAAGAGTCAAGAATGGAGGACTCTATAAACTAAATGTAAAGACAATTATAAATTCATCTCCTGAATTGAACTCACTGTCAACACAAAACATTTTACAACTCTATCATGAAAGATTTGCTCACCAGAATAAAAGACATGTGAAGCAATTGATTGAAAAGGAACTTGGTATAAAAGTCAAACTCAATTCTGAACTATGTACAGGATGTGTTTATGGTAAAACACATAGATATAAATTTGGAACAAGAGATCGAGCTAAAGCACCAGGAGAGATCATTCACACAGATGTATGTGGTCCGTTCCCCAATTCATTCAAAAAGTTTCGTTATTTTGTTTTATTTAAAGACGATTTCAGTAAGTATCGTCATGTTTATTTCATCAAGCACAAGTCTGAAGTGAAAGATAAACTTGTGGAAATGATAAACGAAACAAAGACTACTGGTCATATTATAAAGACTATTCTCAGCGATAATGGAGGAGAATTCCAAAATGAAGCTGTGAAGAAGATCTTAAATAACCATGGTATTCAACACCGTTTGACAATGCCGTATACGCCGGAACAGAACGGGTGTAGTGAGAGAGACAACAGAACTTTGGTTGAAGCTGCTCGCACTATGATGCACGCTCACGAAGAACTTCCACTCTCCTGTTGGTCTGAACTTGTCAACACGGCTGCTTATATTCTGAATAGAACTGGACCGACTTCTATAGAAGGAAAATCACCGTTTGAGTTATGGTTTTCAAAGAAACCCTCAATCAAACATTTGAGAATTATTGGCACTGAATGTTATGCTCATGTTCCAAAAGTAAAGAGAACGAAAATGTCCAGAAAAGCTCAAAAATGTATTCTCATTGGTTATGATGGTGATGAAGGTTATCGGTTACTAAGCATAAACAATAAATCGAATCCAACACTGATACGGTCAAGAGACGTAATATTCAACGAGTCAGTCATCACATCTATTGGATTGGAGTCAGATATCTCAGAAGCAGAAAAACAAAGTCCAATTGTTGAGATGGAGGTTCATTTTCCTAAAACTACAGAAAATCATCCAATGTTAGATGCAAGGGAGGATATATTACAAGACGCAACTATTTCAGATGTGCCTCAAACATTGAATGATGGTGCGAGTTTTGAAGAAACAATTCCCAATTTGCCTACAATATCGGATGAACCTTGTAGAAATGAAGAAGATTCTAATGAGTCTTATATTACGCCTGAATTATCAGAAGTTGATTCAGATGAAGATAATGAACAAGGAAATCCTACGACAAGGAATCTAAGAGATAGATCGACATTGCGACCACCACAACGATTTGAAGATTTTATTATGTCTACTATTGTTAGTGATTTTGATGAACCCAAATCATACAAAGAAGCAATAAAAAGTCCTCAGAAGGCGGAATGGTTAAAAGCAATGGAAAGCGAACTAAAATCTCTACAAGACAATAAAACTTGGATTTTGGTGGATAAACCAAAAGACAGAAAACTGATTTCTTGTAAGTGGGTGTTCAAAGTTAAAACCCATGCTGATGGAAGTCTTGACAAATATAAGGCGAGATTAGTAGCAAGAGGTTATACACAAAAGAAAGGAGTTGATTATAGTGATACATTTAGTCCTGTTGCTAGAATGGCCACAATAAGATCGATTCTTAGCATCGCTGCAAATGAAGGGTTATCCCTCAGACAGTTTGATGTAGCAACTGCATTTTTGAATGGTTCTTTAGATGAAGATATCTACATGAATCAGCCAGAAGGATACAGTGATGGTACGACTAAAGTATGTAAGTTGAAGAGAAGTTTATATGGTCTCAAACAAGCTCCAAGATGTTGGAACAAATGTATTGTTGATTATTTGAAAGTTTTAGGATTCAAACAATGTGACACAGATCCATGTTTGTTCATTAGAAACCGACTTAACAACAAGATAATTCTTGGACTCTATGTTGACGATGGTCTAATAGCTTCAACGAACCCAAAGGAATCTGAAAAGTTTTTGGCAGAATTGAAACGGAAGTTCAAGATAACCACAAAACCAGCTTCTTACTTTCTGGGTTTGGACATCTTCAACAACAACGATGGTTCCATCAAAGTCTCTCAAAAACATTACGTTATAAGACTACTGGAACGCTTTGGTATGAGTGATTGTAAAGCCGTTAGTACTCCAATCATCAAAGAAGCACAACCTGCACAACCATGCTCAGTAAAAGAGGATGAGGTTACATTTCCCTATCGTGAAGCCGTTGGTGCGCTAGCTTATCTAATGACAGGTACTAGACCGGACATATCATATGCTATTAGTGTCGTATCCAGGAAACTTACAAATCCCTCTTTAGAAGATGTTAACAAAGTTAAACGCATACTTCGTTACATTCAGGGAACCCTAGGTACAGCAATTGTATACAAAAAAGGATACAAAACTGGAATCTTGGAATGTTTTAGTGATTCTGATCATGGTGGAGATTTCGATACAGGACGCTCTACTTCTGGAATCTTATGCGTGTATGCAGGAGGAGTAATCTCTTGGGCAAGTCGTAAACAGACTTCTGTAGCTATCTCAAACACCGAAGCAGAACTTGTTGCAGATAGTGAAGCGGCTCGTGAGATTGTTTGGCTGAAGAGACTTTTCAATGAAATTACTACTTCGATAGAAGTCCCTACTTTACAAGTTGATAATGATGCTGCTATAAAGCTTGCACAAAACCCAGAGTTACATCGTCGCACAAAGCACATTTCTATTAGACATTTTTATGTAAGGGAATTAGTTACTGAAAAAGAACTTCAAGTTAAATATGTTCCTACAGAATACCAGTGTGCTGATATTTTGACTAAGCCTGTGCATAAACCCAGACTGGATCTAATTTCAGGAATGGTGGGACTTATACGATAAAGATTATCGAAAAAGGGAGGATGTTGAAGGAGTTTTTCTCTCAATCTTTGCTTTTTATAATATTTTTGTATTACCCTGTCATTCCTTCATGTCAATATGAATGTTTCCAACATTAATACGGTTTTATCATTTCGATCCATAAAATACCTCTCAAACAAAAATCAGTTTTCAAAACTCCCCACTCTGCCCCCCTTCACCCCTCCCCCATCGTATCTCGGGGACTTTTTGATTTTTACTGTAAATTATTAATGAGGAGCGTTTAAATTTGTAAACGGAGGGTGTCCTCCCCTCCCCAACCTCCCCTAAAAATAAAAGGGCTATAACTTCGTAACGGTCAGAGATAGCCATTGGATGCTTGAACAAATATTATAGTAGGCGTCGAAACCTGTCCGGTGGTGGTAGGTTCTGAGTGGAGCGAACGGGGGAGGTGGCGAGCGAAGCGAGCCGGCGACCTCCGCAGCGTAACGAAGGTCGAGTGGGTGAAGCGTAACTCAGGGCGACGACAAGCAAACTTTAGGGTAGTGTTTTATTTAATGGGTCTGAGTTTTTAAATAAGGTTTTTAGGTAATATTTTTTTTAATTGGTTTTTAGGATGTTTTAGGGGTTCTTAAGGGTTTTCATACTGATATAGGGGTAGTTGTTACGGATTTTCCAATTATTTTAAGGATTCTTATGGATTCTCAAAATTGTATGATGGTGTCGCCGCGTCGCCCCGCCGCGCCATCCGCGGAACCCGGGACGCACGGGCTGGCCAGGCTCACCATCCCGTTCCCAGACGGCGCAACGCAGCGACGCGGCGCGAAAGAGAGAGAGATTGCTTTTACGCCCCCTTTTTGGGGAGAATTGTTGTTGTGGATAGATAGATTTATGTTGGTGGTATTATTTTGTACCTGGGGCTTGTTCCGAGAAGAATCTTCAATATGTTGGGAGGTTTGCTTCGCATTAATCAGCTTTTAGTTCTTACTAGGTCGCACCATGATTCAGCTCGTCATCTGTAGTTGAAAATTAAATTGATTCCCACCATTCTATACATTGTAATATAAATACATGAATGTTTCTGGTGTCTTAGGTGTGAGTCCATAGCACAGAATATGTTATACAACGTACATATCTTGCTAGGATAAATTCAGTTACATGCTCTACGAGATCCTAGTCACCGTAGTATGTTGGGTATAAAGAGGAGACCGCAGCCAAGTCTGCTATTAACCTCTTGCTCTATGTATCCGTTTCTATCACAGATCCATTTCTCATAATTTAACTCTGTTGTATGTACTATATACCCTCATATTACATACAACACTTTACAACAATACGCTTGGGTATTGAGGAGGAATCGCACAGCCCAAGTCTGCCAATTAACCTCCTAATGTAACCGACTTCCAAGAGCATCAGAAACCTTTGGAAAAGATAGGAAATTTAGAATCTAGGCATTTATGTGGGGAACCACTACACTATTGTCTTAGTGCTACCACTTAGCTCATATTTCTCTCAGATGAGTTGCCACCGTGCTGGACGCCTCCATCATAACACCAATCACTTTACTTTGCACTAAATAGTAAATACTTATTGAATTAAATACTTCACATTTGGTGTAGGTAGTCCCAAAGTACCGGCAAACGCCACAGACTACTTAACGTCATAACCATGAACTATAAATACTCTTTATCTGTGGTGATCTCTTTGTGAGTTCAATGTTGCCAGCAGCAGATCACCTTATGCAATTACATATGACTAGTTTGTTACACGTTTCGCTTTAACAATATTAATTTGACTCTGTTACCTGTTTATTTCGCGAACTGCACGTCGCGACACTCCCGCCCGAATATTCTTAGAGCAGGGTTAGTAAGTTACGCGTCCACTCTGCAATTTTCTCCAGAGCTCTGGTGGCCGCGCCTCTTCTTTGTTTAACCTCGTTGTTTACTTGAACTCTCTTCTCAGGTTCATCCTCTTTCTGACTCATTATTTTCTCTCTGTCCGTGCTCTCTGATACTTTATCAAAGTCTTCCAACATACTCTCTTCCGTTGGTATTATCGACTCTCTGTTTTCTTTCTCTTTTTCTGAACTATCAGATGTATCTTTTGAATTTATGACTTTCACTTCCAATGGTATCAATTCGTGTACCGTTATATTCCGTGGTATCTCGCTTTCTCTTTCTGATGCGTTGGCATTGTATTCTATTTCTTCATTGTCCTCCATTTCCAATGGATATAAATGAGTTAAAGATCTTACAAACTCCTTATTTCCAACTTCGACCTTCGCAACTCTGCAAAGTCCGTCAGAACTTTTGACCAATGAAGTAATTTTTCCAACTTTCCATTCTTCTCGATTTTTACTATCTCCCTTTATCTGAACAATTTGTCCTACCTTCGGGATTAATTTTGCCGTGATTCTAGGTTCTTTGACAGAATGTCCATATCGTTCACGCAGACTTTGTAAATATCGATTTGTGAACATGTCTTTCAATTCATTGAGGATAACTAAACCTCTTTTCCAAGCCTTGATAAGGTCGGATTTTGTTGTAGTGCCTTGTACTAGAAAGTCTTCGGTTGAACCTTCCATCGTTATGCATTTTCCCATAGTTAAGAAATCAGACGGTTTTAAAATATGAACCAATTCAGAATCGACACAAGTTAATGGTCTTGTATTAACTGTTGCTTCAATTTCTTTCACTAATGTAACTAATTGACTATCTGTCAGCATGTGCTTTTCCAATGTTCTTCTCATACAATTCTTCACTATTGCAATTAATCTTTCATAAAATCCCCCGAACCAGGGAGCTAGTTGGGGTATGAACCTCCAACGAATTTCGTGTTTAATGCAATAAGAATTTGATAGTATTTCTGACATAAGCTTAAAATTTGTAGCATTATCTGATGTGATTATTTGTGGTACACCTCTTGTCGATATCATTCTTCTCAAAGCATGAAGTCCTTCTTCTGCTGTGAGATCTTGAACAACCTCTAAATGCACCGCCCTGACTGCTAGGCAAGTGAAAAGTGCTATCCAACGTTTACTTGTTTCGTTTCCATGTTTAATTAGTACAGGGCCCATGTAGTCCAGGCCTGTAAATGTAAACGGTGAAGTGTAATTTACTCTTTCAGTGGGTAACGCAGGGGTTGGTGGTAGCTTGAACGGTCCCCCTCCGTGTTTCTGACATCTAGAACATTTCCTTATAACCTTCTGGACTTGGCGTTTTCCGTGTGGAATCCAAAAGGCTTGACGAATTATAGCGAGGGTATGGTTAACACCTACATGATGATTGTCGCTATGAGTCTGGGTGATAATTTTGTTAGTGTAATCACAATCTTTTGGAATAAGTATTGGATAACGTTGGTCATACGACCAATCCGTATTTTTTAAACGTCCTTTGCAACGTAAAAGTCCGTCTACGTCCAGAAATAGTCCAAGATTAATTTTTAAGCTTGTTTCTTTCCCTTCTAGTTCTCTTGGAAAGTGTTCGGCTTGTAGCTTCTTGAGCTGCTTAATTTTGTCACCCTTTTCTTCACTTATGTCTACATCTATCTTAGTTTGGTTACTTGTACGGTCTTCTTGATTTTCCACACCGAGTGTATTTTCTGTATCCATTTTATATTCTTGTGACTCTTTCGGGAGACCCTCCCCCGCACAAAGAGAAGAAACTTCTCTGATTCCTGACGGCCAAGAATCTGGATGTTGTAATATAAACTGAGGGCCAGTCAGCCATTTTACTCTATCTTCTTTAGAGCTGAATGGTCTTTTGGCAACATCCGCTGGATTTAGATCCGATGGAACATGTCGTATTATAAGGTTTTTATTCCTTTTAATTTCTTCGACTCTTCTGGCAACGAACGGTGTGAGGAGTTTGTCCGACTTGCACCAGTCGATAACAATTTGACTATCAGTCCATAACGTTTGACTTGTGATGTTAAACTGTAAAAATTGGGATACATATTTGATCAGCCTAGTTCCAATTAATACGCCTAGTAACTCCAACCGCGGTATTTTCAGATTGTCTTGATCTTTCAAAGGAACTAGCCTTGATTTTCCTAGAACAAACTTTACTTCCTTGCCGTTAACTATGTAGATTACAGCTGCATAGGCTTTCGAAGAAGAGTCTGTGAAGCAGTGAATTTGACAAGTACTTGTAGTAGCATCACTGAAGTAACATCTGGGCAAAGATATGTCCCGAACCTCATCTAATTCTTCACATATCTTTGACCAATCGGTTTTTAATGTCTCAGAAAATGGTGAATCCCATTTTACCTTTTCCTTCCAAAGATTTTGTATGAACAGTTTGCTAGACAACAGTGACGGTACAGCAAATCCACACGGATCATAGATTGACGCGATGACCTTTAAGACACCTCTTTTTGTAAATTTCGGTTCACTAATAACCTTATCTTTTAGTTGAAGTGTGTCTTCCTTTAGTTTCCAGTTTAGTCCAAGAACCTTAATCTTATCTTCTTTGCAAGATTCAGGCACTTGTTTTATAAATTCTTCAGAGTTGGAACTCCAATCTCTAAGATTCATGGATAGTTGGTTGAATATCTCTTTAGAATTCTTATAAAGTTGAAGTGCTTCCTTCATTGTTTTTGTTCCAGTAACTACGTTATCAACGTATATGTCTTTACTTAATTTGTTAATCTGTTCATTGTCCGAACTTTGTAAGTGTAATCTGATTGTTGCATTAAGCAAAAATGGGCTTGATATAACGCCAAATGGAACTCTTGTAAATCTTAAGTGAAGCAGATTGTCTTCTGTAGCGGGTTTCTTTGTATCCTTTAACCATAGGAATCGAGTTACATCGCGATCCGGTTTGTTGAGTGCAATCTGTAAGAAAGCCTTCTCGACGTCTGCACATATACCTATTGGTTGACATCTGAACTTTATAAGTAATCCAGTCAAATCCTCCAGCATCATGGGTCCACAATACAAGCATTGATTTAAACTTTTGTTGTCTTTTGTTTTGGATGAAGCGTCATAGACAATTCTCATAGGCTTGCCAGGTACTTTCACCCCATGGTGTGGAAGGTAATGAACAGGATGTCCTACTGTTTGATCTCTCAGATCAGGTGCAACTTCAATTATTCCTTTCATCATTTGATCCTTTAATGTGTCTTCATATGCCAATAATGTGGACGTATCTAGCCTCTTCAACAAGTTGACGAGACGACCATAAGCCAATCCAAAATTCATATGCAGAGCAGGAGGGTACTCAATCCAGGGCCAGGATACTGAGTACCTGTTGTCTACATATTCAGTAGTTTCATTGAACCTCTTTACAGCCTCATCTTCTCGATTTTCCCTCGGGGAATCGGTTATGCCAATGGATTCAAGTTCCCATAAGCTCTTCATGTTAGTCTCGATCAGTGGCAAGTCAGGTTCGTTGAATAACATGTCCACATTAGACTGGAAGTATGTCACCACCGATAGTTCCTGAATAGGACTGGAATCCATTTTCCCACTTAGTATCCATCCGAGGTCAGACTGTACCATATACAAGTTCTCCTTTAGTTTAATTTTATGTTCTGAGATAAGTGAAAAGTAATAATCATTACCAATCAGAATGTCCACTTGGTCTTGTAGAGAACCATCGTCAGCTAGTTCTGATTTATCCTTCCAGTGGCTTAGGTCCTGATGAGGATATGGGACACTATGTGATATCACTGGTACCACATTAGCAAATAGAGTGATAGTCTTATCGGCTCTTGTCCTCAACTGCACCTCAACCACGGGACTGTCTATTTCTTGAGGAGTATTTGATCCAAATGTAAATACAGTTAGTGTGCTTTCTTCCTCAAATTTTAGATTAAGATCTCTTGCAGATTTCTGCGTGATGTATGTTCTTTGGCTTCCAGAATCTAATAGAACTCTGCATGGAAGCTCCTTAGAAAAATCTCCTACTTTATTGGCAGTAACTACTGCTGTTTGTAGAACGGTGACTCCCTTATCTCTTGTGTACAGGACATTGGTTGTTGTTAACTTATCCTGGTCTACACTTGAGAATTTAACAGGACATAAAGCACGATTATGACCTAATTTATTGCAATGAAAGCATTCCTTTTTATTTCTACATTCCACACGAGAATGTCCTATTCTTAGACAACTGTAGCATCTATTTTTTAATAGGAATTTTCTTTCCTTTAGTTCCTTGAATTTAGTACATTCGTCGTTGTAGTGTGACTCTTTACAGAAGATACACTGAAGTTTAGACTTCTTCCTAGGTGGCCCCTCCTTTCCCTGGTTTTTTCCAGCATAACTTGCATAATTTTGCTTGTTCCCATTGTTCCTCTGGGAAGCATTTCTCTTATTCTGTTTTGGGTGGTATCGAGCCTTTTCCTGTTTATTTTCATAGTTATTTTTCTGTTGTCTTCTTTGGTCCTCCTTTCTCTTCTGATTTGTATGGTCACCCTTTCCTGTAGCGTGGAGTGTCTTTACAGTGTAATATTCTTTCTCATTTAGGTTTTTCTCTTGTGTCAGTCTATTTGCATCTTCACGTGCTGAAATGATAATTTCCAAATATTTCCTTATCTCTTCAATCGATTCTTGCTTTATTTTCAATTTCATTTCATATATTATATCTTCTGGAAATTTCTCCATTACCATAAACCTCAAGTGGTTATGGTTAATATTTTCACCCATTGAATCCAAAACTCTCAAATGTTTTTCAATTTCAGTTAAAACTCTTCGGCAATCTGATACGGTTTTCTCTGCTGGTTTTATTCTGTAGAGTGAGGAATAGTGTGCATCAACCACTTGAGTTTGTTTCCCATATCTATCTTTCAAAGATTGTATGGCTATGGAATAATTTTTATTTGTAATATCTAACCCGTCTATCACTCCCTTAGCTTCTCCCTTTAAAGAATTCTTCAGATATAATAACTTGTCAACGTCTGGCAAATTCCGATTGTGAATATTGGAACTAAATTGGTCCCAAAATTGGTGCCATTCAAGAATGTTACCTTCAAACTGTGGTAACTCCAATTTTGGTAGTTTTCCCGATAATAAATGTTCTTTGTTCTTGTTATTTGTCGTTGAATTTTCACATTCTTCAATTTTTACTTTAAGTTCACAGCAGTTTTCTTCAGCTTCCAGCTGTATTGCAGAGATGGCAGAGATCTCGTCCACTTGTGGTTCGCTAACGAGTCGAAAATAATTGTTTAGTTCCCTCTCCAATCGTTGGAGACAGGTGTGAAGTTTAGAGGATACCACTCTTCCTTCATGCAAGGTTAAGTCATTTATTTCACTAGCGAGTTTACTATTAGTATTTCGAGCACATTCGGACAGAGTTTTAATTTTATCACACAGGCCTCGAAGAATAAGGAGCATGGCTTCCTCCATATTGACGTCTTCCAATGTTGTCTTCAGTTAATAACTTGACTTTATTAGCTATTTCTTTAGCTGTAGGCAGTTTAATATACTCTCCTTTTCTCGGTGACAATTACCTCCAATGACTAACAATTCCGATCCTGTTGGAAGTGGGTGGAAAGATAAGTGCACAGGTTTTATCACGTAGGTACCTACTTATTTCTTTAGACAATTTATTTAATTTTGCTATTGTTTTAAGTATGTAGGCGGTTATACAGTGAAGCCTCGAAGGTACTAGCACAATCTGTGCTTCATTTTAATTTAGACGCGTCGAAGCCCGAAATGGCGCGGTCCCACAGACAGGCTTTACATACTCGCGCAAGCGTGGGTCATGACCGCCAAAATATGAAGGGATATCGCTGAGAGAGAAGGGAGATTTACTGATACATGTAAATCTAGGTAGATAACAGAGTATTTACCAATTTCACACATAGTATCATACGAGCTGAGAATACAAATTCGAAATTGTAATCAACACACATCTAAACTGTACTGACCTTTTTGTTCTTTCAAGCACTCTTATTTTATTCCCGACGTGGGGTAAATCAATAAGCCGTAGATATTTCGTTCTCACAAACACTTGCAACATAAAACTTTTGAAAACGCAGGTACGAAAACTTTCGTGCAAACATGGCGACAAGAATTTATTGTCTCTGTCAAATTTGCTCCACTTCCGGTTTGTGCTTCAAAGTTGCAAACTTTGACAAATCGTTTTCAACTTCCGCCTCATAATAAATACGTATTAGGACTTGTGGAGTCGTATCTTTGCAAGTTAATGAATACAAATAATCGAATCCCTTACATATATCATAACACGATTATATAAACAACATCACCTAGTTTATTTCACAAAACAAAGAAATAAACTTATCAACTTGTATTTCATTTCAACAACGAGTAACGCCATCTAGGTTATTTATCACACCGATCTATCACCTCAGATGTTCAGCGAAACTTACTTTTTTACCTGTGATAATTAATCTTAAGATAATTACGTTGAGAAATATTCAATATTATCAGAGTCAATATCAGCGAAACGTGTATCAAACCTATTCAACATTTTAGCATATTCATCAACCTTTGATGCAATAAGTTTTACACAGAGCTTTCACAGATGGCAGCACCAGTAAGAACTCGGAATTTTATTTTATCCAATTCTTGTATAAATAATTTTGATATTGATTTTTCCTCTCGGATCCCCGGCATCTCCACCATGTCGCCGCGTCGCCCCGCCGCGCCATCCGCGGAACCCGGGACGCACGGGCTGGCCAGGCTCACCATCCCGTTCCCAGACGGCGCAACGCAGCGACGCGGCGCGAAAGAGAGAGAGATTGCTTTTACGCCCCCTTTTTGGGGAGAATTGTTGTTGTGGATAGATAGATTTATGTTGGTGGTATTATTTGTACCTGGGGCTTGTTCCGAGAAGAATCTTCAATATGTTGGGAGGTTTGCTTCGCATTAATCAGCTTTTAGTTCTTACTAGGTCGCACCATGATTCAGCTCGTCATCTGTAGTTGAAAATTAAATTGATTCCCACCATTCTATACATTGTAATATAAATACATGAATGTTTCTGGTGTCTTAGGTGTGAGTCCATAGCACAGAATATGTTATACAACGTACATATCTTGCTAGGATAAATTCAGTTACATGCTCTACGAGATCCTAGTCACCGTAGTATGTTGGGTATAAAGAGGAGACCGCAGCCAAGTCTGCTATTAACCTCTTGCTCTATGTATCCGTTTCTATCACAGATCCATTTCTCATAATTTAACTCTGTTGTATGTACTATATACCCTCATATTACATACAACACTTTACAACAATACGCTTGGGTATTGAGGAGGAATCGCACAGCCCAAGTCTGCCAATTAACCTCCTAATGTAACCGACTTCCAAGAGCATCAGAAACCTTTGGAAAAGATAGGAAATTTAGAATCTAGGCATTTATGTGGGGAACCACTACACTATTGTCTTAGTGCTACCACTTAGCTCATATTTCTCTCAGATGAGTTGCCACCGTGCTGGACGCCTCCATCATAACACCAATCACTTTACTTTGCACTAAATAGTAAATACTTATTGAATTAAATACTTCACATTTGGTGTAGGTAGTCCCAAAGTACCGGCAAACGCCACAGACTACTTAACGTCATAACCATGAACTATAAATACTCTTTATCTGTGGTGATCTCTTTGTGAGTTCAATGTTGCCAGCAGCAGATCACCTTATGCAATTACATATGACTAGTTTGTTACACGTTTCGCTTTAACAATATTAATTTGACTCTGTTACCTGTTTATTTCGCGAACTGCACGTCGCGACAGATGGTAAGGAATACTTTTCAAGAACACGACAACACGCGAGCTGCGCACAGCTCGCGCTCCCACGCAAATACTTGTTATAAGAGAATAAATGTATTAAAATATTCGATAAATTAACGTTTGTAATTAAATTAGACCTAGCATCGATAATAGTAAGAAACGTCGATAATTTCTATCGACAATTTTAATTTCCTGACAACCTTATGAATGTCAGTTTGACATGTCGCAGAGATCAAGCATTTTTTCATGAAGTGTATGTAGTAGTACTTATTATTTCCATGGTATACTCTATGGTGTCCTCTCTATTATTTAGTATATTATTGTACTCTTTGGTTCTACGAATCTACGCTTGTCGCTTGTGAAAGAAAGTTAATGGAGTGGTTGTCTGGTGAATAAATCTAAACTGTACCTAGCGTACTTAGTGTAAAATAAAGTAGTAGAGATAGTAATTAAAAGAGTTACTGGAAGCATTGAAAATAATAGTTAAATCAATCAGAACTAAACACAAAGATGGATAGAGAGGACGGTGAAATGAGTGATGATAACGCAATGGATACTGATGATGTAAAAGAACCAATTTCATATACTGAAGAGTGTACAGTGGTACGTAATAAGTACTCTAGCTATCAAAATATTTGAGAACTAAGTATCAACTATTAGTTTAGTTGTTTTTATAAATTAAAAATTGTTTCTAATTCTATTGTAAATTTTTGTTCATGAACTTAACATTGTTTTTGTTCTAGGTTTTTAAAGCTGATAGAGCTGGCATAATAATTGAAAAATTAGAAAAAGTTGATGCTTCCAAAATAGAGGAAAGAGCAAAGAGGTTTGGTTTGAATCTCACTGGGAATAGAGTAATTACTCAAAGACAAATTGATGAACTTTATTCCAATTTTGGAATTGAAAGTGGAAATGAGAGACACTTTCGTTTTGATGCAATCAATTTAAATGGAGTTGATGGGCTTACTACAAAAGAAATATTCCAATATTTAGAAGATTATAAACCATTATCTCTAGAATGGATTGATGAAGTTTCATGTAAGTATTTATTTTCTTGTCATTCAAAGGCCCTAAGCATGCAGGAGCTGATAGGGTTTCATATTCCTAACAGTTACTGTCAGTAAAATGTAATACAGTTATATGAATGTACAAAGGTTGACTGGTAGGTCCGATTAGGTACCACTCTTGTACATGAAGTTTAAATAAATAAATAAAAATTATAGAAATCAACTAAAGTAATCAGTCAAATAAAGTAAAAATAAAATACTTGATAGCTGTGTACAGGCACATATTAAGTTGGAGTGTACACGACGTAACGGCATTGAGAAAAGAAAAATGTAGCCAAAAAGTGTTAATTTAAACGCATGTAACGCAAATTGTTTATTCTCTCTACAGTACTTTCTCAAGTTATCATGCCTTGTGACTGGGACTGTAGCTTTTTTTTTTTTTTTTGTATTTTGTCATTCAAAACAGCCGTAATGGTTTAGTTGAAATAAATGCTTTGAGTTTGGGTTCTCGATTCTATCATATAAAACACCTAAATATAAGGCTAAAAGTCTTGGTGTTTTTTTCTCTCCGACTAACCGTTTGTCGTAAAAACGACGTCGATTTTTTAAAAATCGTTTATGGGGCGGCATAAGCACCGGGCCGTGGGCCAACAAAGGAGGCCGGCGGAGACCTGGCACTCCAGGAACAGAAGTCAAAGAGTGTTATATATGCGAGCGAAGTGAGCGCGCGTCATGGAGTCTTAGCAGGTTAAGGTCAATATACCCAAGGTCAAGGATCTTAGGTGAATCGTGGATCTTGACTTTTGGAATTTTGACATTGACCTCAAGGTCAATGACCCCAAGGTCAAGGTCAACGCCCTATAGGTGTCCCATGGTATTCCCCCACCCTACTACTCCCACATCCCACCGGGTCCCGAAGGTAGGCGATGGATTATGGGGAAATTTAATTTTTTTTCATAGTGCCCCATTTCGTATCCACTGACCACATATTCAGAGGGAGTTGGGATTTATCCCCCCCTGAAATCTGACTGAAAATAAAAGGGATCATAAACTACTGTACTCTGTAAGGTACAGTGATTACTGTGATTTTTTACAATGTTCACATGGTTGTTTCAATGTTTGTCCCCCCCAAACCAAAAGTTAAGATACATGCTTGGCTGTGTAGGTGGGGTGTGATGAGAGGAAACTAATACTAGATTTGAAAAGTCTTAGTTAGGTGTGTTTTAAAATTAATTGCTATACCTTTAACATTTTCAGGTAATGTTGTTTGTCAGGATCACATCTCCGCAGCATTAGCATTGTTGGTTCATTCTAGGGAAATTAAAGATCAGAACTTGAAACAAATGCTTGCTGATAAACCAAATCATCATTGGCGAGAAGGTATGCCACATCCTAAAAAAGATTTGATATTAATAAGATTTGCTACTAATGGAGACAAAAAAATTATTAAAAAGAAATCACAAAGTAAAAATATTGATGAGTACTATGATCAAAGCATGGATGCAGTAAGTAAGAACCCATGGGGTGATTTGTGTCAATCATGGGGAGTTTATGATCACCAGGAAGTTTTTCAGCGCAAGCCCAGATATAATGATGAAGATGATTTGGAAGAGCCAGATAAAGTTGTTAAAATAAAAAATAAAAGTTTAGCCAGTCGGCTAGGGAAAAGACATGCTGAAGAAAACATCAACCAATCTAAAGAAGCTGAAGAAAGTGATTCAGATTCAGAATGGAAAATAAAATCTAAGACTCCTAGAATGAGGATGCATGCAGATGATGAAGAATCTAAGCAAAAGAAAAAGTTAGCTTCTCATCACTCCAAACATACTGACGGATATTCAGCATTGTCAATTGAAGTAGACAATTCCAATAGTAATTATAGTCGAAGGGAACACTCAAAACTATTTGAAAAGTTTATAAAGCATGCTAACAACAGAAAAAAACACAGTATACAGTCAAGATTAGGTGAGAAAGTTGTCGCTTTGAAGGATAATGAGAGTGATTCAAGTGATGATTTATCAGAAAATTCTGACAGTAATGTTATGAGTCGAGTGCATAAAGTAAATACCACTAGTAGTGTGTGGTCTCGATTAGATATGAAACCTGGTAGTACTGAAAGTCCTAGTGACCAGAGTGATCTGCGGCAAATCTTAAAATCAAGAAAGCATAAAAAATCTGATGATCTACGAGATAAATTAGGTAAAGCGAAACAGAGTAATCTAAGAATTGAAATTGACAATAACTATGCACATGATTTATAGTGCATGTTCTAGCATAATTTATATAATAGTCTTAAGATTCTGCCTAAAGCAAACTTCACTCATCGGCGTCTCCAAATGAAAATATTTTTTAGCAATCTTAATACATAAACATATTATGAATAGGTTGCCTGATGAAATTAAGTCAAGACTAAAGCGTGACAACTGAGAGTCTTGATTGATTTTACTTGACAACTGTTTGTAATAAAATTATCTGTATTTTAATATACAATATTACAATAACAAAACAGAATAAGTGTACGGTCGAACAAGCTATTTGCTTTACAGTTTAACCCACAAATTACATTGTAAAATGTAAACCAAATAGCTTGTTCGACCGTACATACATAATATCAAATTACCTATTTATGACAACTCTGTAGTAGGGACGAAAAAAACAACTTTTGTGTTGTCTAAAACACAAGTTTCTTTGTACTTTCAATCAAAATTATTTTTGTTAGGAAAAAAAAAAATGTTTTTTATCTAATAGAAAACAAATCATAGATATAGACTCATTCATTTCATCAGGCAAGCCAAGATTTCTAAAAAAGTATTTTTCATTTGGTAAACAGACGGGCGAAGGGCAATCTTAGGCGGTATCTCAGAATTTAAGTATATTATAATTTTACCAATAGTGTTTTAGCTAATTATATGTTAAGTGTCTGTTTTTTTTATTGAGCGTTTTCAAGTTATGTGTAAAAATTATATATGAGTCATTAATGAACTGACTATCATAATTATGCATAATGAATTATTATACTTATTACTTACATAAAAAGTTCTTTAAATTTGATAAAATTTTGCTATACATTATATTTGCAAAAAAGTACAACCAAAAGCAAAATCGTTTTTTTTTTCTGCCATTTCGGACTTATTAGGTTCGATAAATGACGCACCATTAGTATTTATGAAGTCAGTTGTACTTATTTGCAAAAAAGTTTTTTTTGTTGTGGTACTATCGAGGACACTCCCGCCTGACCACCACTAAGCTTATTTTTGCTTGCACTCGCAACATAGAAACGCTCTCTAGCCCCGCCCCGTTGACTTTGTATAGAAATAATGAATGAAAAGATACCGAATGGGACGAGCGCACTGACGACGCACGCCAAACGAGAGTTATTGTTATTTTGCGCGCCAAAGTTGAGGCTTTCCTAATAGGCCCAAACTTTAAGGGGGTGTAGCTCAGCGCCTTCGCATGTTTTAAGCGAAAAAAAATTAAAATGGTCGGGCGGAAAAGACCCCGATAGTACCTACATTAGTAGCATCGACGATAGATTAAGGCTGATGCTCAATTTCGCGGGCTACCCTGGAGCATTCACCTTAAACGAAGTGGAGAGATTGTGCAGATTGACCAATTACAGGATGGTCGAGGGACTATGTAGATTTCAATCGATGTGATATTTTGTTTGCCGCACGTCTCGTCTGCCCTGTGCTCGTCTCCTCTCCGCTTTGGGCCTGGACTCCACGTCCGGACCTAAAGGTTGGTTAACAATACATGTCATTGTATAGTCTTTACCTTAATTACCTACATGGAATTATTATTATTTATTTATTTATTATGGTTGCAGCAATCACAGCTCATTTGCTGTCATTTGAAGAGTTCCATTTTAACTATTTCTGAAGGTCTTCATCAGATCTTCACCAAACTTGAATGGGGCTAGGTACCTCGGAAGAGTACTTTTCTAAAAAATCCTAACACGAATTCCGAGACGTAAATTAAATACGCTTACTCAAAAACTACTCATCAAAACTTGACTAAATTATGTAGGACCACTTTGATACCCCTGATATTGCACTGAGATACCCCTTTTCCAGTAAAAAAGATCATCGAAATCGGTTAATCGGCATCGGACTTTTATTGACTGTACTACATACAGAAATTCAGGCGAATGGATAACCTCTTGAAAGTCGGTTAATGAATTTCTTATTAATTTAATAGCATAACTCTGGAATTTGTTGCCAGCACCCAGCTCCAACAATAAATGTTAATATTTATGAGGGAACTTGAACTTGTGTCTTCCATTAACTAACAATGCTTTGTGTATGTCTTTTGTTGGAGATCCTTAAGAGCCTGTATTTGCTGTTTTGGAGATATTGGGCGATCTAGATCTCGGTATCTATAAGACCTAAGAGTTCGCTATTTGGACACCATTAAACTTGGACTTATAATCATTAAATCTGTTGAAGCGAAAACACGATTGGATAAAATAATTCCGCCAGAAAAAAAAACAAAAATAACTCGTTTTGCACTTATTTTGAGTTGGATCTCTGAAACCCTAAGGAATTTAATGATGATTTTTAGCCTAATAGATAGGTAACAATATTATCTAAAATCGTGTCGTCTTAATTTTTTATTTTTCTACTTGGTTTTCTCGTAATTAGCAATATGTGATTTGGCGCTTACGTTATTTTATTCTAAGCGAGCACGCACTTTTTCTGTCCCTTGTTTTGCACGCGGTAGTAATAGCGCTATCCTTTTCAACCGTTCCCTTCAGTAACGAACGGGCCATCCCAGAGTGAGGACGTATGACTTTGCTGCGCGCGGTCACGTGTTCTACGTAAATTATATTCCGGAGATTGTACGCCGACTACCATATTTTGATCTGAAAAGTTTTTTTGTTATTTTCATGTTATAAACAAAGAACTTTGCTTGTTAACTGAGATTGTTAAAATTTTGTTCAGCTTCAATACTAATGTTATGATGACGGCGTAAAGTTTGTATTCTATGTTTGTGTGTTTGCAAGCTTGGATGTCGAGGGTAATCTTCGGAACTACTGATCCGATTACGAAAATTCTTATTTTTTTTTTTAATTATATTATCGCCGAGTGTCAAAGGCTATATATTATTTATATTTATTATATTATTTTTCTGACACAAAATCTTTTAAAGCGTCACGTTTCCGAGATTTAAGCTATCAAAGTTGGTAGCGATCACAACGCTTTATATATTCGAAAACGTAGCTAACGTTGCTGTCTCAGACATAATTAATGTGTAAATGGACCACCATGAATGGACTTTAGCTTTTATAGCTCATATTTCTGAAACGTGACGCTTTAGAAGATTATGTACCCAACAAAATTTGCTTGTATAAATGTCGCAGCCAATTCGTATAACACGCCGTTTCACATAATGGCGCGCCGGATTGAAAAACACCGTCGTTATGTAATACGGCGCCCAGCCGGATTGTGGTGGCGATACGTTCTATAAGCGGCGTCCAACGTTTAGCCGTATTGTCAGCAATTCCGATACCTCAAATAACCTACTAAAATTGTCCTAAAAGTCTTGCTAGCTGGCATGAGGAGTGTAGGCCGAAGGCCGGTGGAGCCACGACGACTCTCAAGCTACTCCTCAAAGAGGGGACTTATTGCTACTACTGTGGCGTGCCCTGGACGTGTCTACCTCAGGACCTTTATTTTATGAATACAAAATTATTACTTTTTTTTTTTTTTTTAGTTAGCCTGAGCTGTCCCACTCCTGGGCAAAGGCCTCCCCCCATTCCTTCCACTTTTCTCGGTCTTGCGCCTCTTCTCGCCAATTAACGAGAAAGCCATCCAAGGCGTCCCGCCATCTTCTCCTCGGTCTGCCGCGACCCCGTGTAGCTGTCTCAGGGTTCCAGTTTTGTGATATGCGGGCCCACAGCTTCGCCGGCATCCGGCAGACATGGCCTGCCCAGTCCCATTTTAGTTTAGCCGCTTTTTGAGCTACGTCAGCAATTTGAGTTCTGGAGCGCAGTGTGGTGTTCCTTATTCGGTCGGTAAGTTTGACGTTAAGTATGCTGCGCTCCATTGCCCTTTGGCAAACCTTGAGTTTGGACCTCTGGATGTTAGTCAAAGACCAAGTCTGTGCACCATATGTCAGTATGGGAAGAATACACATGTCCATCAGCTTACGTTTTAAGGGGATGGGTAAATCGCCCTTGAATAGCTCTTTCATGGACCAGTAGCTCTTCCAGGCGTTTTCCGTGCGTCTTGCAACTTCTTTGTCTTGTCTCGCCTGAAAGGAGACTACTTGGCCCAGGTAGATGTATTCTTGGACATAACGTATTTTCTCCCCGTATAAGTGCACGTTGATCGGTGAGCTGTTTGTCATGAGCTTAGTCTTCGACATGTTCATCTTTAGTCCAACCTCAAGGCTTGCATTGCTTAGCTCTTGAAGCATCTCTTCTAGTTCCTTAGCTGATGAGGAGAAGAGGACAATGTCATCCGCGAAGCGCAGATTTGTTAACCTCGCCTCGCCGAGACAAATACCTCTCTCTTCCCAGGAGGTCGCCAAATTTCTAAACACTTCCTCTAGGGTACTGGTGAATAGCTTTGGAGATAGTGGGTCGCCCTGTTTGACTCCCTTGAGAATTTTGAATTTTGGACCTATCCGTTCTAATTGTATAGCTGCTGTACTGCTGATATAAATATTCTGTAAAAGGTGTATATAACTTGATTCTACATTTTGTTTACTAAGAGCATTAAAGATGGCAGAGTGTGTGATACTATCGAATGCTTTCGAGTAGTCCACAAAAGCAAGGTAAAGCGGCATGTTAAATTCAAGATATTTTTCAATAATCTGATTTATTGTATGCAAGTGGTCGGTGGTAGAAAGCCCGGGACGGAAACCTGCTTGCTCGGGAGGTTGTTGCTTGTCTAACTCTCCAGCGATGCGATTTTCTATAACTTTTATAAAGATTTTATAGACATGGGAGATCAAACTAATGGGTCTATAGTTATTTATGTCTGACTTGTCCCCCTTTTTGTGCAGCAAAATAATATTTGAATGACAGAAGTTACTAGGCAAAACACCCGAACGAAGAATATCGTTGAAGAGGTTTGTGATGTGGGGAAGAAGTATTGGTTCGCCGATTTTCAGGGCTTCAGTGCTAACGCCATCTTCACCGCATGACCTGTTGTTCTTCATTTTACTCAGTGCAAAATGGACTTCGCCCCCGGAAATGGGTGGAATGGTATCTGGACAGGTATAGCTATTGTCTGGTATTTGAGGTCTATCGAAATATAGGGATTTATAAAATGTGGTGCATATATCTAGAATTTTGTCTCTATTAACTTGTTTATTGCCGTTACTGTCTTTTAGATTTGTAATCCACGATTTATTGTTTTGTATTCCTTGCTTGGCTATTTTTAGAGAGCGGTTCTTTTCTAACGCATTTTGTACAATTGTGTTGTTATAATTTCTTATGTCTTTTCTTATGCTACGTTTAACTTCCTTGTCTTTTAATCTATATCTTAAATCTCTTTTTTCTGTACCTAAAGTTAGTCTCTGATCTATAAGTTTTAAAGTTTCGTGTGATAATTTTTTAGTTCTAGTTTTAGTTTTCTTAACGATTTTACTAGCTTTTTTTACACTATTAATGATGTCGCTGTATTGTTGGTTTATATCACTATTTTCTTTTTCTGTTCTAATTAGGTCAAAACTATTCTTGAGTTCTAAATTAAATTCTTTCTTACACGTAATAAGCGTTTCCCTATTCAGTCTTCTAATTTGATTTTTAAAAATATTTTTCCGGTGAATCTTTATGTTGAATACTATTGTTGCTCGTAGAGGCCTGTGATCTGAACTAAATTTAAATTGATTTATGACTTCTACGTTTTTTATAATCTGTCTGTTAGAGGCGAGTACATAATCAATTTCATTTTTCGTTTTGTTGTTTGGAGAGATCCACGTCCAACGTCTTTGTTGTTTCTTGAAGAAAAAGCTATTCCCTATGCATAACTGTTGTCCAAAGGCAAACTGGATAAGACGGGAGCCGCGTTCATTTCGGTTTCCAAGTCCATGTGGTCCTAAGATGTTTTCGTTATCCAAGTCTTGTCTCTGTCCAATTTTTGCGTTGAAGTCCCCTAGAATGATATTCCAGGAGCTTCGGTGATCGTCGCAAGCTTTATTGAGTAGGTCGTAGAATTCTTCCACTTCATCGTCGTGATGAGAAGATGTTGGTGCGTAGACTTGAATTACGGTTACTGTTTTTGTGTCTGATATTTTAAATTTTAAAACTGCTATCCGGTCTGAGTAAGAGATAAATTCAAGAATGTTATTTTTCCATTTTTTCGCGACCAAGAAGCCTATACCATAAAGACCTCCGCTTTGCCCACTGTAATAGAATATACTTTTTTCCCTTTCTATCGTATCTTCTCCACTTCTTCTCACCTCTGATAAACCAACTATGTCCCATTTGATGTCATTCAATGCATTTTCAATCTCCAGTAAACGATCTTCTGTACGTAATGTTCGTGTATTGTAGGTTAAAATGTGAAGTGTTTTTTCGTTGTCCGATTTGTGTTTAGCTTGGGTCGTATGACGGAAGGTCGATCTCGCCCGGGGATTCTTAGCACCCCCTGCTCTAGGGTGCTCCTGCCCACCGTCATCAGCATCAGCACCGCTAGAGACGCCGAGCACTAGGGGCCTGCTTTTCTTTTTCTTTGTCATGTGAATGGAGGGGATTAGACATTTAACCAAATTCAGGAAGAAAAAAGGGAAATACATTTGTGTGAAGAGTTCGGTTTTATCTGAAAAACGGGACCAAGGGTATTTTAGTTTTAGGGTCTACGAGAGGGACCACGGGTAAAAAGCCGAATCGCGCCAGTCCCTTGTTCTTTGCGTGTCGAGACTCAAATAATACCCAACCAGTATGTTGCCACCTGCACAGCTCTGTCGTTAAATCCTGGAAGGTACACCTGCTTCCAGCCACCTATATGTTTTTTTTACAGTTCCAAGGTTCCAAGGGATTAGAGATCTAAGTATTTTGTTGACAGGAAACAGCATTTTAATACTTGCACCGGAAGTCTCTAAATACGTTTAACGCCAAGTTAAACGTATTTAGAGACTTCCGGTGCAAGTTTGAACTTGCACCTGAACTCCTTAAATACGTTTAGCGCCAATAGTTATTTATGCAACTGTTGTATAATGAGGGGTATTAAAACACGAATGTGGGTTTAATATTATCACATGAGTGTTTTAATACCTAATTATGTACAGTTGCATACAAAACTTTATCTACATCCATGATCCTCCATATAAAAGGTTCTAAAACCATAGGGTGTTGTAGTGTTGTAAGAAGTCTATGTAAATTCATTGAAAGTTTAATTGCTGAGTATTTAATACAAACAAACCATGTATAGGTAATAATATAACTATTTACATTTTGGATTGTACAAACATTAAAATGCACAAAGCGTGTATCACAACTTTTTTAAACAACAAAGTACATAATTCGTTACAGGAGGTCTACTCGCTAAGTCCGTCAATGAACGAACGGGCCCGTCCGAAAGCAGTCCGTAATGACGGAGTAAACCCTACTCCCGATCGATTACGGGTTCATGACTTTCGAACGGAATCATAGACAATTTTCGTGAACGAATGATACATGGCGATAGTGTTGCGCGATTTTACCGGTCGATTACCGGTCTAATAACTTAGTGGATTTCAAGCTTTTAAACAAAAATTATCTTTGTTACTGGTAGAAATGACAACATTTATAATAATAAACATTTAATTAAGTCTTTCTATAACGAATTGAACTATTTTTGTCTGGATTGTGGCTTTATCCTGATAATACCTTTGCCTTTTTTCTTTCTGGCGACAACTGTCAAATAAAATGTCAGTTTTTTCGCGGGCAGACTAATATTTCGCGGGTATTTTAAAACTAGTGTTTGTATATCACAGAGTACATTATACTTTGTATATTTCTAAAATGACTTCAACCAATGCTCCAAATCCAATCGCTCAAGCAGCAACTTCGTTACAAATAGAGGCACTCCTCGAGTTTATGTCCGTGCACGAGGACTTAGGTCGGGGATACTTAACGACGCCCGAGGCGCGACGTCGATCGAACGAGCTATGGGAGAGTTTGTGCAATTCACTTAATGCGATGGGAGGTTGCACTAAGACCGTGAAGCAGTGGAAAAGGGTGAGTGTAATACATTACTCAGTGCATACAAATACCTGTTGGAGGACCTTAGAGCATAGGTACCTGATTTTATATAGTTTTTTAAGTATTTAAAATCATTAACCATTTTAGGTGTGGTCTGATAAAAAGTTTTTGGCTAAAAAGGCTGCTGGGGATGCCAGAAGGGATGCAAGTGGCACAGGTGGAGGCCCATCACAAGCACCATCCCTCACCCAAAACGAGCTAAGGATACTTTCAATAATGGGACCGGGGTTTGGGGAGCCACAAACAGAGACAAGAGTGCCAGCTTTTCCTTTGGTAATAATTCAATTTATTATTTATGATAGAAAGTTCATTCCATTGTTAAAAAATCAACAGCAATAATCTAGTTAAAAAAGTGCCTATATTTGATTTATTTCAGTTCATACATAAGTTGCATGGAGGCTTTGCTGTAACTTTTTTTTATTTAATAATATCAACAGATACATAAATAAAGTATTTGTTGTATCCGTCAATGATAATTATTCAGTTTTTGTTTTACAGAGTCCATCTGTAAGGCAAAACCCAGTGGGCATCACACCCACCCTAACGTCTGCCGATACACCTGCCCACGCACATTTCCAGGAGCAACCGAGTATGGATATACTTCCTAATAATTCCCAACTGCAAATACAAAATCAGCGAAGTAAGTAAATTATTGTCAAATGAAAAGACGGTGAATGCTCCAACCAGTCCGCGAAATTCAAATTTTCTTACGTTTTTTGCAATTTTCAGGCCAGTGCTAAGTTGTATGTATATTAAAATATTGTTCGCGGTTGTAAGCCGTATGTAGTTACAGAATTATAATCATCAAAATCATCAAAACAACCCTCTAAGTTCATATAAGTCGAGGAACGATTTTTTCAAGGTCAAAGTCATTGACCTTTATGAACTTGGAGGGTTGTATTGATGATTTTGATGATTATAATTCTTTAACTACATACGTCTTACAATCGCCAACAATATTTTAATCAACATACAACCTAGCACTGGTCGGCAAATTGCAATAAACGTAAGAAAATTTGAATTTCGCGGGCTACCCTGACGCTTTCACCTTATGTAAACCATATTTCAGAAAATTGTTTAAATGTAAAAAAATATTATTTCATTTTTTTCAGCATTAAATTCTCGTCATGCTGATACTGCTGCCCACCCACATCCCCAGGAGCAACCAAGTATGGATATACTTCCCGATAATTCTCAACTGCCAACACAAAATCAGCGAAGTAAGTTAATTGTTGTTCGATAGAAAAGACAATATGTAAATCATATTTCAGAAAATTATTTAAAACTGACAACAAATTATTTCATTTGTTTTCAGCACTAAATTCTCGTCGTGCACATCCACGAGTTCGGCGACCCCTCACTGGCGAGTCAGCCAGAAATCGAATTGTTGAGTTGGAAGAACAAAGACTTCAAGCTGACAATAGACGAAATGAAGTGCTTGACCTAATAAGAATTGCAGTTATGGACCTTAGCGCTTTGGTTCGGGAACACATATATAGGAATTAGTATTATTAAGCAAGTAGTATTGTTAAGTATTATTAATTATTATAATGGCCTGTCCCCGTGATTAATTTAAATATTCCTATAAATGTTTTCCCGAGCTCCTCATTTATTTTGTCGCTTGGGAGTCTCTGATCTTTCAACCCAATAATAATTCATATCTATTCATACAGGAAATATCTTAAGGGTTCATTGTACTCATCATTATGAACAACTTTCTACTATGGGATCAAACCCTAAATCGTGAAAAAAAACCAGCTGTTCCCTACAATATGTTCGCATGAACTCGTCAAAATGTATGGAACAGCAGATTAATTTTTCGCGATTTAGGGTTTGATCCCACATTAAAAGCTGTTCATAATGATGAGTACAATGACCCCTTAAGAGATTTCGTGTATGAATAGATACACCTTGTAGAGAGAGTGGACTTGATTATTTATTATCGTTGGTTTGATTGTTAATCTTTATAATATACAGAGAGTAAAGACTTGTTAATTTAAGTTGGTTTGATAGTTAAATATCTTTAATGTTTATAAAGACTTGATTATTTATTATCGTTGGTTTGATTGTTAATCTTTATTTTATATAGAGAGAAAAGACTTCACTTAAATAATGAAGTCTGAAATGATTTGAAGAAGTTGGCTTGATTGTTATATATCTTTATTTTATATAGAGAGTAAAGACTTGATTATATTTGATTTAGTTGGTGGTAAATAAATAAACCATTTTGTTTTATTAAAAAAACAATGCTTTTATTATTAAACCCAATAGATAAAGAGAGAAAAACAATAAAAACTAAAATATTAAGATTTATTAGCCCTACTAGACTAAATCGTACTCACGTTTACAAGAAAGTATAAAAATTTATATAAAACAATGGTAAGTAATCAGTATTCAAAAAAAGAAGGAAGAACTAGTAGAGTGGGGGAGCATTTGTGAGCCCAAGTGGCTGTGGAGCATGACTAACATTAGGCCAAGCATTTTTATCAATAATATGATCTTCCAACTCATAATTTGCTTGCCTACATTGTGTGTGTTTTAGGCATGTTTTAAGTTTCTTTTCATTAAGTTGTAGAAGAATCAAAAGCTTCCGCCAGTCTCAACACCCATTATGTCCTGTAAGCAAAATAAACCGTATGTAAAATATTTCTTGTATCATAATCAATAATATAAATACAAATACCCTATGTAATTATTGACATGTATTATTTGGAGAGTAGTTTTTTTGTGAGACTGCATAAGTACCTATTTCTGTCCAACAATTGCACTAATCTGTCTCTCGCTCTTTGCCCTTGCTGAAGAGCATGATGAGTGGACATAGATTCATGTCGCTGTCCTCCTTGTCTACTGCGCTCTAACTGGAGGTCTTCCTCGGTGAGGGCAGGTGCTTCTAAACCTGCCCGATTACACATATTGTGTAAAATACAGCAGGCAATGACAATTTTACCTGAAAAACAAAATACTCTGAAGTAAAAAAAAATGCTGTTCACCTTTTCAATTTGCATTATAAAATAAAACATAGTTATAGTGTAAATTGTAACAAATACCTGCTGTGTTGGGAGCATAATGCAGCTCTCTTGCTGCTAATAGACATCTCCATCGGCCTTTTAAAATTCCAAATGTGCGCTCTATAGTGGAGCGTGCACGTTTTTGTATGGAATTGTATCTCCCTTCTGGAGAGTCTTCGACAGCATTTTCTATTGGGATCATCATGAATTCCCGAAGTGGGTACCCAGAATCCCCTGTAACAAACATGGTTGGTAAATAATTGCTACATAAGTAAATAATTTTAAATTTGTAAGAAACCAAATAACATCCAGCAGACAAATATTACAAGACAGAATTTTTTATAAATACAACTACATACCCAAGAGACATGGTGCCTCCTGTTGTAGACCCTCCAGATGAGCTTTAATTTCATGATGCGACCAAATGAAAGAATCATGGGTCGCTCCACCATAGGATGCATCAACATTTAAAATTGTGCATTCTGTATCACATATCTATTAGACAAACATAAATTAAATTATTTTTTATGAGAACTCCGACTATTACTATTCAGGAATTCAAAAGGCTAACTTTTGTATGTTTTTAAAGTTAATGTAAGTATACTCTACTTTATTTTAGGGTAGGTAATTTATCTTTACTTAGTTAACGAACATCTTACATAAAACATTGGTACTTACAACTTGGACATTTAATGAGTGAAAATGTTTCCTATTAAAAAAACGCTCCTCATATTGAGTAGGTCTCACAAGTGCTACATGTGTGCAGTCAATACAGCCGATTACGCCTGGCAGGCCATATTTTTGATAAAATCTGTAAATATACAGCTTAATCAAGTTTAAAATTATTCTGATCTGTTTTAGTGCACTCTTTGAGTGTTAAATACTCTTCAATGGGTAAGTAGTCATTGCTCTATACTCACTTTCTTTTTATAAGGTTCCTCTCAGCCAAATTTTGTGGAAACCGAATATATTTTTGTATCATTGTGGGGCTGTTGAGAGCGTTTGTGACATCCCGCAGACAGCGTGACACTGTTTGTTGTGACATTGGGACGTCACTGTTGAGGCCCACCGCACCTTGGTAGCTCCCTCGGGCATAAAAATTAAGAGCAGCAAGGATCTAAAAGTAACCAAAAACAACAGTAAGTAGGTGGACGTGTTTGTACATAGTAAAACTCAATAATTCGCAGAATCTTCAATAAGAATATTGTTAGTTCTTAATTCTTGGATCAAACCATTACCTACCTTCATTTTTGGATCAACACCATATCGTCGCTTTTGTTGAGGCAAAAGAGGGATTAGATCCTCACATAAAGTTTGAAATAGCCCCCGTGTGAGCCTGTAATTTCCTTTAAATTCTAAATCGGGAATGCTCGCCAAGCGTAAGTTTTGGCGTAAGTGGAGTCGGTGTCGCCTCCGCTCTTCATGTAGGGCTCCTTCAAGGTCTTGCACCATTAAAAATACAGCCATTTTCTTCAAGCACAACAAAGAGATTCAAAAAACTTAAAACTCGCTCGTAAATATTTATATGTCTTTGAAGCGCGACAACTATTTTGTTGTCGTATAAAATGACATAACGATCCGTTCCAAGAATTGTCAAATCCTACTTTACGGACGGGCAAAAACCACTGACGTATAAATCCTATGGACTTGGCATACCTACAAGAAAAACGTGGACATACCTACATTAAAGAGGGAAAATAAAATGGCGGCTAATAGGGTAGCCCATATCGATATTTCTCTACAATCGATGTTAGATAAAAGATTGTGAGAATGTTTTCACGTTGTCACGGTCCAATATCAACGGGTAAGTATTTTTATCACACTTTTCTTAGCTTCACTTGTTTAGAACTAACAAAATAACTATGTAAGCAAATCTTAAAAGTTATTTTTCACCGACTTCCCGGTTTTTGATTAAGCTAACATTTTGCATGTTTAGTTTGGATGATATTGCTGCCGATTCTCTGGTTCAGTAACTAATCTAAAATTAGAGAATCGACATTTTTTACTAAAAGGGCAGTGTATGTGTTTATGCCTTGCGCTTCATCGTGTTTTTAGTCGACATCGACAATATTAGTTCAATTAAATGTGACAGCTCTAATTTACGTCCGTCTCTTTCCCGTTTTATTAGAGAGAAAAAGATAGCAATAGCCAAACAGCGGGAAAATAAAATGGCGGCCTGGCCGCAAATAGGTATTTCAAAGACGCTAGGAATGAAGGTTTGCTATTATAGTAACTGTCAAAAACACTGTTATCCTTTTTCACTTATGCAAAATTCTAAAAGTTAAAAAGAGATAACAGTATTTTTATGATTTCGGTGTCGATATGCCTCATATTTGTATAACTGTATTTTCTATAGTCAAACATTTCAAGTCCATATGATTTATACGTCAGTGGCAAAAACGCATCGGGAGCACTGACGTATAAATCCTATGGACTTGGCATACCTACAAGAAAAACGTGGACATACCTACATTAAAGAGGGAAAATAAAATGGCGGCTAATAGGGTAGCCCATATCGATATTTCTCTACAATCGATGTTAGATAAAAGATTGTGAGAATGTTTTCACGTTGTCACGGTCCAATATCAACGGGTAAGTATTTTTATCACACTTTTCTTAGCTTCACTTGTTTAGAACTAACAAAATAACTATGTAAGCAAATCTTAAAAGTTATTTTTCACCGACTTCCCGGTTTTTGATTAAGCTAACATTTTGCATGTTTAGTTTGGATGATATTGCTGCCGATTCTCTGGTTCAGTAACTAATCTAAAATTAGAGAATCGACATTTTTTACTAAAAGGGCAGTGTATGTGTTTATGCCTTGCGCTTCATCGTGTTTTTAGTCGACATCGACAATATTAGTTCAATTAAATGTGACAGCTCTAATTTACGTCCGTCTCTTTCCCGTTTTATTAGAGAGAAAAAGATAGCAATAGCCAAACAGCTGGAAAATAAAATGGCGGCCTGGCCGCAAATAGGTATTTCAAAGACGCTAGGAATGAAGGTTTGCTATTATAGTAACTGTCAAAAACACTGTTATCCTTTTTCACTTATGCAAAATTCTAAAAGTTAAAAAGAGATAACAGTATTTTTATGATTTCGGTGTCGATATGCCTCATATTTGTATAACTGTATTTTCTATAGTCAAACATTTCAAGTCCATATGATTTATACGTCAGTGATCGGGAGTAAGGACAACTGTCAAATCGAGTCATCATTCATTCTTCGTTCGGGCATCCAACTAATCGTGTGTCCGGCGTAGGTGCTAGGGAGTAGGAAACGTCCGTTACGATTGCCGATTGTACGGGTTTCGTGCTTAGCGAGTAGACCCCCAGCAGGGTTGGATTTAGGTACGTTGAAAAAGATGGCACAATAAAATTAAAAGGATAGTATTTACAAAAAATTATAGTACACTTTAATTTTTTTGTTAATTTAACG
Source organism: Xestia xanthographa (assembly GCA_905147715.2). Lineage (NCBI taxonomy): Eukaryota > Metazoa > Arthropoda > Insecta > Lepidoptera > Noctuidae > Xestia > Xestia xanthographa. The sequence goes on along the minus strand of LR990647.1, from coordinate 15,930,027 downwards.
CAATAGTCATTAAAATCAACACCAGTTAGGGCAAAATTTACTCCTCTTCTATGTTTGTCAGTTCTAGAATATTTCTATCTTCATCCTTGGCATTTAATCTCATCAACATATCCTCAGTAGGAATAAAATCAGTAAAATTCCCACTTTTGCTACCGCTTTTGATGGCAACACAAGACAATAAAATGGTGTCTAAATATTCATTTATCGTAAAACTAAGCATTCGGGAGCAAATTTTAAATTATAGTATTTTAGAGTACTATCCTTATATGTGGATAGTATATAGTACAAAAGGCGAAATTAGAGTATAAATACTATAATTATAGTACAAAATCCAACCCTGACCCCCAGTCCCCGGCACGTAACTTGGCAAGAGTCGTTAGATGCGCAGAAGTCGTTTTTTAGGTCTCTTTGGTGGTCAAGCGGGACGCGGGGTATGACGTAGCGCCAATCCAAGCGCGCGATTAGTGCGTCAGTCGACGTGTGCATCTGGATTGAGGGCCCATTTTTTAAATCTTTGAGAAACGAAATAAGACTTATAAGGAATTTACTTAAAAATAGTAAAAACTTTAAGCAATAGGCCATGAATTTCTTAAACTTGAATTAAAATAGTTATGATCAAATAACTAGGGCCCTCAATCCAGACGCTTGCGTAAAGTGGCATAGTCTAAATCTCAAAAAGTACTATCTCCGAGTTATTCATTTTTATTTAAGAATTTAGTTAAGAATTTCTTAAATATTTTAAGAAATTCCCAAATCTGTAGAATATCACATTACACATTTATGGTGGTTTATCAAGGGCCCTCAATTCATACATGTCTGGATTGAGGAATCTGCAAAACATGAATTTATCTGAAGAAATACATAAATATGACTATAATAAATGTTAGTTTGATACCTCTGTGAATTAGTTAAAAAGAAATAATGATATAAAAGTTAATTGTTAAAAAGTATATGAGAGTTGAATTTTACTAAAACGTCTGAACTGAGAGCCCAATATTTTCGGCTTTATTGACTAGGCTTAACCTCATATTTTGACGCAAATTATAACAAGTTTTTTTTTTACTATTTTTTAACTAAATGGCAACATATCGTTCGTTCCTCAAAATGCCATACTTTTAGAGAAAATTGATTTTATGTTTTTCGTAGGAGAAAATTTTGTAGGGTGGATATGATTTTGTTACTTTTTGGACGGTAAGTCATATTTTGCGAGAGACATCGCAATCTGCAAATCAATCTAATTCATGTCTACAAATAAAACACGATTGGTAAACTAACTAAAACTATTTACATCACTTAAATGTAACCAATGATATTCTAATAAACAGATGTTATTCACCTACAAAACCACCGAAAGAAGTGTTCTGCGCAGTAGCGGCAGCACACACACATACACACTTTTCATTCATTCTATATTTCACTACAAGTTAAAATGATACAAAAGGGATAGCTCGTAATAACCAATACGAAAAAAAAAGCGGCCAAGTGCGAGTCGGACTCGCCCATGAAGGGTTCCGTAGCAACAAGTAACATAATATGTATAAAAGTTCTTGTAGTTCGTTGTAACTTTGATCGATGGTTTAATAATAATTGCGGTTTACGATTTATGACGTATTAAAAAAAAAAACTACTTACTAGATCTCGTTAAAACCAATTTTCGGTGGAAGTGTTACATGGTAATGTACATCATATATTTTTTTTTAGTTTTATCATTCTCTTATTTTAGAAGTTACAGGGGGGGGGGGCACATTTTACCACTTTGGAAGTGTCTCTCGCGCAAACTATTCAGTTTAGAAACAAACCTCAATATCATTTTTGAAGACCTATCCATACGTATGGGTTTGATGAAAAAAAAATTGTTGAGTTTCAGTTCTAAGTATGGGGATAACCAATTTTTTTTTTTTTTTTCTATTTTTGTGTGAAAATCTTAATGCGGTTCATAGAATACATCTGCTTACCAAGTTTCAACAGCATAGTTCTTATAGTTTCGGAAAAAAGTGGCGGTGACATACGGACGGACAGACAGACAGACATGACGAATCCATACGGGTTCCGTTTTTTTCCATTTGGCTACGGAACCCTAAAAAGAGACGGATAGTGTTGTTCTATGTGTGGAGTGCACGCGTCCTTGTCGTACCCACGACAAAAATGTATTTCCCATCTCTTTCTTTTTTTTATCCTCCAATTATCAGAATATTAGGGGAAATAAATGAAAAATATTAATAATTGGTACACTTTCTGAACACGCACGATGTAATTTTCACAATTTTTATCTAAATTCGTAGCAGCGTATCGCTCGTCGCCATGCGTGTTGCAGACTAAAGGCAATACGACCCAATTGGGCCGTTTTCGAGTCTTCACGATTGCGCGATCACAACATATCTGTTTACTAGAATATCATTGAATGTAACCTAAAACAATAGTCTGAAATCTTTTTGTAACAACTATTTATTCAAATAAACGGATTAAATCAGGAATAGTTCCGAGTAAACGAGTTAGTTATTAATGCTATAATTAAATAATAAAGTAAATATAAGTTCTACATTATCATGTTTATCTATGATATTCTAAAAACACAATTTGAATGTTCAAAAAATATTTACGCCATAAAGATGCATAGTGCTTTGCCAAAATAAAAAAAAAACATTCACTTCCTACTATAGGCATTTTATCTGTGGAAATTTTTATTCCCGCACACGAGTTGATAAATGAAAAAAAAAACCGGCCAAGAGCGAGTCCGACTCGCGTACCGAGGGTTCCGTACAAACTTTTTAAAGGACAAACTTAACTTTGCTGTTCGATCCCATGAAACGGCTATTGCACCAGCAGCAAGTAATAAGTTTGTAATAGTAAAATAGCTTTTTTTTATTATTAAACTACATATTTACGGTTTTCAGATTTTTTCCGGCTTTACATTGGTTCTCGCCAAAATTTGGTGATTCTAGGTCAACGGGAACTACCATATAGGTTTTCGACCCAAAACCTATAGGGTACTTGCGGTTGACCTAGAATTGTTAATTTTGGTTAAAAGCAAGGTCTTATAGCAAAAAAGCGGAAAAATTGCGAAAATTAAAAAAAGAGTTGAAAATTAAGGTAAATTTTGGTAGGTACTTAGTTTTCGCGAAAATATAAATTTGCCCATATATTTTTATCATGTTCACTCCGGACTATAGATCTGAGTATCTCGTATAAATTTCAACTTGCTAGGTGCACCCGTTTCTGACAAAATCCGTGGTGACAGACGGATGGATACACGGACAATAGAGTGATCGGGTTCCTTTTTTTACCTTTTGAGGTACGGAACCCTAAAAATGCACGCGTGTGAAATTCATTGCATGTCGATGAACCTAATCGTATTAAATGATTGATTGCATCACACAAAACACAATAATCGTTTCCGACAGTTCAAGCAACAAATAAACAAACTGATCAGTCCAAAAAATTAACAAAATCATATCCACCCTACAAATTTTTCTCCTACGAAAAACATAAAAATCAATTTTCTCTTGAAGTATGGCATTTTGAGGAACGAACGATATGTTGCATTTTAGTTAAAAAATAGTAAAAAAACTTGTTCTAATTTGCGTTAATCTATGAGGTTGAGCCTGGTCAATAAAGCCGAAAATATTGGGCTCTCAGTTCAGACGTTTTAGTAAAATTCAACTCTCATTTACTTTTTAACAATTAACTTTTGTATCATTATTTCTTTTGAACTAATTCACAGAGGTTTTTATCTAACATTTATGAAAGTCATATTAATGTATTTCTTCAGTTAAATTCATTTTTTGCAGATTCCTCAATCCAGACATGTATGAATTGAGGGCCCTAGATAAACCGCCATAAATTTTTAACGTGATATTCTACAGATTTGGGAATTTCTTAAAATATTTAAGATATTCTTAACTAAATTCTTAAATAAAAATGATTAACCCAGATATAGTACTTTTTGAGGTTTAGACTATGCTACTTTACGCAAGCGTCTGGATTGAGAGCCCTAGTTATTTGATCGTAACTATTTTAATTCACGTTTAAGAAAATCATGGCCTATTGCTTAAAGTTTTTACTATTTTTAAGTAAATTTTCTATAAGTCTTATTTCGTTTCTCAAAGATTTAAAAAATGGGCCCTCAATCCAGATGCACACTCAGTCGACCCTTGCCTCCCACACCGCGTCTGCATTCCGTTCGCTCCCGATTACACTTGCGTGCACAAAAGTTGTACCCTTTGTTTTTGTTGACTTTTAGTTACCGAGTTCAGTTTTAGTTTTAAATTAAGTTTTTGTTACGAGTTATTGTTATTGTTTTAAATTTAGTTTTTGTTACGAGTTGTTGTTATTGTTTTAAATTTAGTTTTTGTTATGTTTATTACATAATATGCCAGTTCAAGTGGTAGTTCTAATTTGATGCCAGGGGTAACAGTATTATTAACCGATAGTGACGACGAGAACCTATAGTTTTTAATAATAATACTTTTTTTTACATTAAAAAAACAAATGCATATTATATTTTATTTATAACACATAATAAATGTCACGAATTCCTCTGCTTTGTTTAACTACATGATTAAAAATAAATGATGGCAATAACCATAATGACAATCAATAAAAGTGACCAGTTTTTTGTTTCACTAAGTGCACGATGCGCGAACTTTCCCCACTACGCCAAAACCTTGCCAACTTACGTGCCGGGAACTGTACTAATATCGAACAAAAATGGCGGGATACGACGTGAATTCGAATTAACCTAAAAGTTTCTTTTTTAATTACGGCGCTGTGGTAGTGAATCGCACGTGCATAACAATGTTCTTTTTTTAAAACGAGTTGCTCCATGAAATTTAGTACAACACTATAACACCCGTTTGGGTGTTATAATGGTTATTATGACACTGGCTGTTTTAATGTAGGCCATAAGCTAACTGTTTCAGATACTTTTATAGAGGATTTATAGCATGGGTGTAGATAAATGTATTAATAACATCGCATCGATGTTAGTGAAACCTAAATGGATGCTTTATTATAATACAAGCGCATTCTTGGATTTCAAATGCTCAGAGGCCCTACTCTCTAACGTCCGTCCCGTCCGTCCATCCGTCTCTATCCGTCACTCTCGCGCCCGTCTGCAGATGAGTGATGAGTGAGAGAGACGGACGGACGTTAGAGAGTAGGGCCCCAGCTCAGTGGCCTGAGTTGGCATAATTATTATTATTATTATATTTAGGTATTAATTTAGGTGACGTTTAGTGTCTGTGAAAACGGGCATAGTTTGACTGTTTTACTTATTTCCAGAATTGGATTTCCTTCCAATAAAAATCATTTTTAGTGGGACTCCATTTTATTACTTTTGTGCGATTTCTTGTGCACTTAGTTTAGATTCAGTAGTAGTATTGTTGTGCTTGTTAATAAAAATAAAACTAAAATCGTGATGTTAGTTTAAACAAGCTGGTAAATAAAAGATTTGAAGTAACAAAAATACATAATACATAATAATTAGCCTCAATTTACATTGCCGCAGATCGGAATGGAAGCAAATTATAATATTTCGTGAACTAAGCTAATTCTGTAACGTACAAACTAGATATAGGCCCAAAAAACAGGTTATGAGAGGAGAATTAATATTCTTAAGCAGTGTCGAGAAATTCCGTAACTACACTTTTCTCGAGCACGGTCGCGCTTTCGTTCCATTCCGTTTCGGGGTACGGTAAATTGAGCCCTACGCTGTATACGGGGTGAAACGGACACCATTTGGAGAGCCACTAGACATTTTCATAGGTAATTTAAAAGAATCTATTGTTTCCATACATTCTGACCGCGTCGTCCGCGTCGGTAGGAAATTACTTTTTTTAATACCCGATGAAAATTTTCTTTTTGGGGTGTACTCCAAATGATGTACTTACGAATACGTGGTAACCGTGCGACCCTTCCACCCCGACTTGTAACAAAAAAAGACCAAAATAAAACGATCAAGAAATGTGGGTGCAAAAGACTAGTTATTAAATCTAATTATGTAGAAATAATATATTCGATTGTTTCAATAAAATTATCGAATGTCATATAATGTATTAGCAACAAAGATAAATCATTTAATAATTCGGAAGACGAGTATTCGAATTGACTATAAAACAGTAAATTAATATTTAACATAAATAGGTATCAATTTTCGGAATAACATTAACTATTTGGATTAGTAAAATGTGTGTAAATTAGTTATTGCTATTATTGTTAAGCCTCGTGATGATGCATTATGATTTACAAATAATGACAACAATATACAAAGATTTAGTCGAGCGCAAAAGTGGAACGCCCTACGCCTTCCAAACGTGGACTTCATATGTCTAAAGGACCATGTGAATCTAGATATGTACAATAATTTTATCGGTATTGTCGAGATAAATAGAAACGACTAATGAAAAAAAACCTTGTTGTCCTTGCCCTAAGAAACTAATACTAAACTAACCCATGAAAATCTGATCACTGAACTTCGTTTCATTCTTGAGCATTTATTGACCTAAGCCCCGATCACGACCTCGGGCGAGCGTCATGCGACTCGTGGCGTGAAATTGTGGCTTATGCTCATATCTAGCGTTCAAAAGGTTAACTCTGGGAAATTGTAATGAATATACAAGATGATAATCGATAGTTCCGATTCTTACACCTAAAGATCCCGACATTACTGCAATTATCATTAATATTGTATGTATTGGATTGTGTCAAAGTTCTTTTGAATGATTTTAAGTTAAGAAATAGATAATAAATATATTTTATCTAGTGTCAGAATTTCATTGAAGCCTTTGTGAAATAAAATGATACATGACACTAATATAATATGTTAATGAGTAAGTATAATACTGACAATTTTTTATATGCTTTGTAACTAACACTAAGGGCCTTTATCCTATCATGCGGATTTGTGTCGCCAACAAATACAAGGATGCGGCTGAGGCACGCGCAGGCGCACGGGCGCAAACTCGCGTGACAGAATTAAGGCCCTACAATACATATGTATTGTTAAAACATTAGTTAAGTACACGATGTTATTATAATGTTAATTATAAAATTATACAATGCTAAACTTAACGAAAAAAATATAATATCATTATTCACCTGTTTCAGTGTTAAAAATATATTTAAAGTAATACATATATTTAGGCACATGTTAATAATTATTATGCTCGCAGCTCTTAAAATTGGTGGTTATTGCAATAAATGTTTTAATATAATGATTATGCAAATTCCAGTTTATAGCTGGCAAAACTAAAGTCAACAGATCAATTCTAGATTAATAATAGATTTCAACACTAGCTCGAGAAGTGGCTCTCAATGCTATGCAATTGCAATTTTTTACTCGACTACAGCGAAACCAAAAGGAAGGGTTATGATTTGTTCAGTTTATTGAACACGGGTGTTTTTTACTTTGCATTCTGCAATAGTGCGAGAAAGTACGCCACAATGGCTATATGCTATTTAGTTATGTGGTGTGGATGATAAATAAACTTATAAATATTTTCCTGTGTTCTGAAAATCGTGGTGTGATATGCTTGAGGATTTGTCACTGCATTCTTGGTTTAATTTAGCAATCCTGCCTCGATGGCTATGACAGACTGCACACTCGCATAAAAATGTACTATCCTAGTTTTTACATGTCTAATTCTGGCACGTAATTTCCACATTTCGATATTTGAAATGATTGAAAACTTGTTCTTACTGTTCAACGTTTGATATAAATTAAACAAAAATCCGTCCCAATGATCTCAATTTGTATAAATAATAAAGTATGAAATAGTGGAATGTTTCAGTCTTACTTATAAGTACGTTCTGTACGCTATGCGCCATAGTGTATAAATAATAATATTAGGCGCCTACAAACTATAACGACCGCGTGGGATTTTGCTTATCACAATAAATTCAATGTGTCGAGGACCAATTGATGGCCGGTATAAGCGCGGTCAGGGACGGGGGCTGTTGTTCAGTAGCCCTTTTATGGGTTTTATTCCGAAACGCTGTAAAGTTGAGTCAGAGACGTTTAAACATCGAAAACGTATGGTTAAGCAGACATTAATCATCAATTGGCTTTACGCAGCGTTTGTGAATAAACCTCTAAATGTATAACAAAATATTAATTAATTTGAATACCACAAATGGTACAATTTTGATAAAATATAATTTAAAAACTATGTGTCAGAACTCGCGATATTTATAAATCATTTAACTCTTTTTTCTTTGTCTTTCTCATCTTTGCGGTCACTTGAATCGTCTTTTTTCTTAGCAATTAATGTGTGCTTGGCTTTCTTAAATTGTTTTTTAACTTTGTCCTTCACTTTACTTTTTTTGGGCGTTGGTATTACTTCTACTGATTTCATAGATGAACTATTTGATTCACTATTTCTTTGCGCTGAAACGAAAAAAAAATAAGATAAGTAAATACATATAATATTCATACTTCCATAATAATATTATAACTGCTGGCATAACTCTGTCAGTATGATCTTTTTTCACAGCTAAAGATCAACGCACACTTTTAAGCTTGACTCACGCTATACTCGGTGCCAGGTAAGATGAGAATAGCGGTCATTGCCCTTTTCCTAATATCTCTTCGTACGAACCAAAACAAATAAACCATGTATCGTTTTTCATTACAAAAAATGTTGAAGATCACGATAGATGACGATTCCAGACTTGAAAAGGCAAATTTTTGGTTTTCAAAGTTAAGAAGTTTAATAAATGTAGGTGGGTCAATGACCGCTATTCTCATCTTAACTGGCACCAACTATAGTCCGAGTCGAGTGTCGAACGTGCAATTTTGTATAGACACACGCTACCGAGCAACGGACAATGGATTGTGCTACGGCCGACACTCGGCTCGGACCCGGCACGGTCTAGCGTGCGTCATCCTTTAAGCACTGCACGAGATGAGCATCGCACGGAAGGCCGCCACACTTGCGGCTAGGCATCGCCCTGCTAATGGCGGACGACCAACGGCGACCAACGGGGTACAGTAGGGGGTCTTTTCCGCCTGACCATTTTAATTTTTTTTCGCTTAAAACATGCGGAGGCGCCGAGCCACGCCCCCTTAAAGTTTGGGCCTATTAGAAAAGCCTCAACTTTGGCGCGGAAAATAACAATAACTCTCGCTTGGCTTGCGTCGTCAGTGCGCTCGGCCGATTCGGTATATTTTCATTCATTATTTCTATACAAAGTCAACGGGGCGGGGCTAGAGAGCGTTTCTATGTTGCGAGTGCAAGCAAAAATAAGCTTAGCGGTGGTCAGGCGGGAGTGTCCTCGATAGTACATGTAGAGACGACCCTATGAAAGTAAAGGTCATAGCACACTACACAAGCATTGCACCAGCACAGCTGTTGCCCGGCGTTGCCTCGAATTTAGGCTACGCCGCGCCGTCCACCCGCGGTCCGCGCCGCGTCCACCCGCGGGGCGCGCGGCGTCCGCGAGGCGCAAGCTTGCAGTCCGCACACTGGCCGGGATAGTCCGGGAGCTAGCGTTGCAATTTAGGTAGTGTTTTTACGCTGATCGTTTGCCATCTTGTTCATTGACCTCGAATGACTGATAAGTGAACCCAGCGTCATCTGACGCACCCGCGGTGGCTCGAGGATTGGGAACTTACGGAAGTGGTGAAAAAAAATGGTGACCATAGACCTACCTAACCCCCTATTATGTCTAGTAATTAATTATTTTTATGTTAAGTAGATTCGTGGATTGATTCACCTACCCCACTAACACCCTTTCCGTTACAGTTTAAAAGGAGACAGCGTAGTACCAATGCTCCAATATTTGTAATTGTTACTGCATCAGCTGACGGTCTGTCCACCGCTACTCACGCAGCTGATTGTTGTTTTTCGTACTTTTGATAATTTAAACAATCGCTTTGTTTTTCATCCGGCGTACTGTAACTTTATTTTACGTGTTTCTTTTACAAGTTTATGCAAGCGGCTGACGCATAATCCCCCCTCCACCATGCAGCTGACGATTTTTTAAAGCTCAGTATGATGTAAACTATTTATGAAAAAGGTTTCATGACTTTTTTGTTTGCAACGCTATCTCCCGGACTATGAGCTTGCTGCATTTGTTTACGACATTGTTTCGCGTGCAACCGCGGGCAACTCGGGAGTCGACGCGCCGTAAGCAGGCAGTCCGCGCGACGGCGGCGTGCCGACCACCCGCGGTCCGCGCGCCGACTTCGAATCGCCCGCGATTTGAGTCGTATGGTAGCGGCAAGCGCGCTTACCGCCCGCCGTAAGCTTTTTCATACAGATATTATAAAATATATTTAATGACACCCGATTTAATGCTCTATTTAGAATGGCAAGTTAATTGCTGGGTTGGAGCGGTGCCGGTGCGGTGCTTGTGTAGTGTGCCACGACCTTAAGGCGACGGCTCGTCGTAAGCCGGTCGAGCGGACGGGCTGCTGCTTACCAGCTGATCCCGAATCGAGACGATGCTAATAAGTGTACGTGTACGCTGCCTTTGAAGCTCAACGCACAAGCTCGCACACTAATCCGCGACGGATCAGACCATCCGAACTCGTCTGAGATTTTCGAATGGAAAAGGCTATTCAAAGCTGATTGTAGATGGCGCGTCCATAGCTTAAACCCAATCTGACCAATCAGGTCAAACTATTTTGAAATATAAAATGACATTGACAGATTTTCAACCAATGACGATGTTTGGTACAACCGATGCTAGCGCCATTAGTTTCACACTTGCCATCCCCATTGTTATTTGGTGCATTCACCTTTCACCATGCATACTTAATTTGGTCGTAACAATCAATTTTGAAATATAAAATGACATTGACAGATTTTCAACCAATGACGATGTTTGGTAGAAGATTGCTAGCGCCATTAGTTATACAGTTGCCATCCCCATTGTTATTTGGTGCATTCACCTTTCACTATTCATAATTAATTTGGGCGTAACAATCAAAAGTATAACAAATTCCAGTAAATTGTATCAGCATTATTTACCTCTCTTGCTGGCGATGGAAGCAGCGATAGCGAGGTCTTCTTGGCGCTCTCGACGGCGTTCCGCATCGAGCTGCTGTACCAACTCGTCACGCATGCGAACTATTTCAACAAGACGAAGTACCAACTTTTCCTCCCGGGCCTGTAATTATAAACCATTATTTATAAAGGCTGTAAAACACCTCTTAACGAAGCCGAAAGGCACATGTTCTCCCCGTCATTGCGATCATTTTTTTGTTCTACACCATACCTGGGAACCTTCTAGTTACGGATATATTAGGGGTCAACGTTCCAACTTTTAGACCAGTTTTTTTTTTAAATACAAGTTTTTAATGTAAGATTTTTACTTGAAACACCTCCACGACCCCCGTACTATTCAATCCATCCATCAACACAATGTTTTGAGTGCGTTACATTGAGTTCTACGACAAAACATGATTTTTCACCCCAAAAAAAAAGTCATTTCCCAGCAATAATTTTTGCGGCTTCGTGATGAGGTCTTTTACACCCTGTATGTTAAGCTGTTTACATAACTGGTGAATCAGCAGATACCATTATAATATAATTGAGAGTCAAAGAACAGATTCAGTAAAGTTAAAAATAGGAATAAGTTATTCCAAAGCATTCCTTAATAACTTTTATTTCAACGCCACTTTACATTTACGCAAACAAAAAAAAATGTTATGTTTCAGTAAAGGGAATGCCCCAAGGTAACCTATCAAAATTCGAATGACTAGCATTCGATTTCAGGTGTTACCGATTTCAGGCTTATAATAATAAATAAATCATTTTATTTCGGACAACTAAGAGATCCATAAATTGTTAGTAACAGGTTTGCACTTAAACACTATTGTTAGTAACTTAACTAAACACGAATAAGATGACCACCCATAGTAAATAGCCATGATAATAACTAGGACAACAGAATTCTAGGGTATTAGTCTTCTCACAAATTGCTTTATTATGGTGGAGGAAGTATCAGCCGCCACCGCCTTCAGGATGCTATTGTGACTGCCCCTTATTCTGCTCAGGAGCGAGGCTGTTTTTTTGCGGATGATGGCATGAAACCCATCGGTATGAGTTACCGCGAACATTCCAGAGGCACTGCAAAAACGAGGCAATCGCAATAGCATCCTAAAACATTATTGTATTGGACGCGCAGGACATCCAGCGATCTTTTCGAGTAGTTGACCCAAAGATTACCGGTGTAAAAACTCTGACAATAAGCTTTAAAAAGCGTTACCTTTACTTGATCAGTACACCGAGCAAATCTTCGTGCCAACATATTTCCCCTGACCGCCAGTGCCCTACGCTCCCGTTCAATGTCAACATGGTCACTGAGGTCGTCGGTAAGAAAATGCCCAAGATACTTAAACTTATTGACTTTACGTATTGATGTACCGTTTATGGAAAGTTCGATTGTAATTTCCCGGTGCTTACCAGCGACCCCAAAGACTATGTATTCACATTTTTTGGCATTATAGACCAGTCCATGTGCAGCAGCGAAGGTCTCACATACATGAAGCAGCTCCGCGATCGCTCCCGGCGACGGGCCCAGCAGCACCATGTCATCCGCATAACTGATGTTGTTACAACTAACACCATTTACCCTGCATCCGACACGCATGCTGCTGAGCTCGACAATGAGGTCATTCACATATAGATTGAAGAGCCGAGGGGATGAAAGACCACCCTGCCTCACCCCGCACTCCAACCCATATGACTCCGAGAGCGCATTAGACCATTTAACACGGTTTGTCTGGCTACGATACCAATACTGCAATACACTGAGCAGTTCCTCCGGTATACCCCTACCCCTCAACTTGCTCCAAAGTGCATCGTAAGAAACGAGATCGAAAGCTTTGGAGAGGTCAAGGAAGCAGGCGTACACCGGCGTCTTACGGTCAGTGTAGTATTTGACAGTATGCTTGACACTTAGAATAGCACTTTCGGTTGATAATCCAGGGCAAAACCCAAACTGTGCATCGTGCAACTTAACATATTTCGCCAAACAAGAGTCAAGCATACTGTCCAACACTTTGGCCATAATAGTTGCAAGAGAGATAGGGCGGTAATTGCTTATGTCCGAGATGTCTCCTGTCCTATTCTTCACGATGGGTACCACAATGGTCTTTATTAAGTCTGCCGGTAGATACGAATGGCTGAGACACATCGTATAGAACAAGGACAGGACCCTCGGCATATGCATGCCTGCATATTTTAAATGCTCAATGCTAAGCCCATCATGCCCAGGGGATTTGCCCCTACTCATACTATTTATCACTGATGCTACTTGCTTCGTGGTGAAGCGAAGCAGTGGCTCCTGCCCCCGGACATGAGACACAAAGCCGATTTCCGATACTGAGGGGCCAAGTGGAGACTTTACTGTGAAATGGTCTCTAAATAAGTTGGCGATTTCCGCATGCTCAGTAACCCCACCTACCTCTGCCGCAAGACCAGGCCTAGCCTCCAACTTACCTGTGGACTTCCAAAATGCACTGAAATTATTTGTCGCCCGTTGTTCAGCTAATACGTCCATTTTTAATTGATCTTGCCTATTTTGGCAGTACTTTAGCCGGCTTTTGAAAATTTTACGCGTCTCATGCATTTGATCGTAAACCGTCCCAGAAGTTGGTCGATCAGCCAAAACCCAAAGTTGGAAACTACGCCTGGCCTCTCGGTGAGCATCTCGCACATGTTTGTTCCATCCACATAACGGATTACCACGCTTGGGTCTCTTGAGTGCTTCATTAGATTCCTTCGCTGCCTCACAAAGGACATCAACAATATTTTTGTACAGCTTATCAAGGACAAGTTTGTGATCATCCAAGCTGCATGACCCATGACTGCACACCACAAACTCCTGTGGGAAGTCTATCTCCCGCAACTTATCAGAACTCAACTTATGGTATCTTTCGATCTGTGATTTATTTCTGATGCCCCAAATAGCAGCATTGCGGGGTGCAGCCCCGGTCAACAACTTTGGCCTAACAACATCTAAGTCACATGTTATATATATAGGTAAGTGATCAGACACATAAATATCTTCATCAATTCCTACACTCACAATTGTCTGCCAGGCTGACGAAGAGACCACACAATGGTCTAACCACCTCCTACAACCGTGAGCCTCGCTAATGAAGGTGTAGTAATTTAGTTCATCTCCTAACTTCCTTGTATCAGCACAGACCCAGGATTGATCGTTACAAAAATTTAAGAGCTCAACGTAAAATAATTCTTGAGGATGTGCATTAAAATCACCCATTATATACATGTTTTCAACATCATACGTCGCAATTATCGCACTAACTTCACTTAAAACCTGTGTAAACAAAGGCAGGTTCTCCGGTGAGTTTGTAGGCATATATACGGAAAATACAATAATAGACCGACTACCAGAAACAGCTTTAATGGCCACCAGCCGAGAGCTATTACAGGGTATTACCGAGACAGACTCAAAAACACCCTTTCTCCAGAGAATGGCCACTCCTCCGTACGGCCGTCCCCTTAAGAGCCCTTCTGAAGTGTCTACAGCAGACCTACCAGTGAATTCAAATTCTGGACTTATTGTTCCTAAAATTGCGATATCATGTGGTAAAAGCCAAGTCTCCTGTAGGCAGATCAAATCGGACCACTCACATATATTTCTTATATTATCAACTGATCTTTTCGCAGATTTACAATTAAAACTAGTTATTTTTACTTGATATGCGGAAGCTTTTTAAAAAACTTAAAAATACAGTTTTATTTCCCTTCGACATTGAGGCCACAATTTTCAAAATTTGCTTGAAAAAAGTGGACGACGCGAGATCCATGCATCGTACACGTATGGCCATATTTTAAATTATACCGTATGAAACACGATATAAAGCTCACATGTTAATGCTTAACTGTAAGTAGAGTCCGAGTGGAGTGGCGTCATGTCTGTGTAATGACTAATGTGCGAAGACCCTGTGGGTCTTGTAATATGCACATTATATTGAACCATAAAAACAGAACCGTAAAAATGGTTCTGTACCCAAAGGGTAAAAACGGGACCCTAGAAGACTCTACTGTCCGTCCGTCTGTCTGTCACCAGGCTGTATCTCATGAATCGTGATAGCTAGACAGTTGAAATTTTCACAGATGATGTATCTCTGTTGCCGCTGTAACAAATAATAAAAAACAGAACGAAATAAATATTTAAGTGGGGTTCCCATAACACAAACGTGATTTTTTGATAATGGTAAGGAACCCTTTGTGCGCGAGTCCGACTCGCATTTGGCCGTTTTTAGGGTTCCGTAGTCAACTAGGAACCCTTATAGTTTCGCCATGTCTGTCCGTCCGTCCGTCCTCGCTTAATCTCTGTGACCGTTAGCACTAGAAAGCTGAAATTTGGTACCAATATGTATATCAATCACGCCGACAAAGTGGTAAAATAAAAATTGGATAAAAATGTTTTATTAGGGTAGCCCCCCTATATGTAAAGTGGGAAGTGTTTTTTTTTTAATTTCAACCCTAACGTGTGATATATTGTTGGAAAGGTATTTAAAAATCAATAGGGGTTTCCTAAAATCATTTTTTGATAATGTCAATAATTTCGGAAATAATCGCTCCAAAAGTAAAAAACAATGTGTGTCCCCCCCCTTTAACTTTTGAACCATAAGTTTAGAAAACATGAAAAAAATCTGAAAAGTAGAACTTTATAAGGACTTAAATAATTTCTGGACTAAGTTTGTAGTATATTCGTATATGCAAGCATTTTTACATAATGGATACCCACCTTTAAACTCATAAGTGGGAACACTTATTGTGACGGATGGGAAACTACGGAACCCTACACTGAGCGTGGCCCGACACGCTCTTGGCCGGTTTTTTTAACATAAAATTCCGGTGCTTATGGGGCAATTTGGATGATTATTATTACTAGCTGACCCGCGAAACTTTGCCTGCGTCACATGAGAGAGAGAGGGTTAGAGAGAGTGTGAGTCATCCTTATAAGATAGACATAATTATGCTATGGCGGCATCGATCACTAATAAAAAACTAGATACACAATCAGCGGCAAAAAATGTCCTCACCGAATGAGCGCCCACTCGAACATTTGGGTGCTCTTTTAATCTAGTAGCATTTGAACGCTCCGACGGTAAACATGCCTCAGTGCTCGTTTAAAAAGTGTAAAAATTACATGTCCAGGACGCTAAAAATGGATGGAATTTCATATTTTCGGTAAGTATATTATCATTATTTAATTGTTATCACTGTATTGTAAATAATACTGATATTTTGTCAAGAAATCATCGTAAAAACATTTTTTAGATTAATTCGTAATAAATAGCAGGAGTTATAAGGCATCTCAATTGTAAAGACCCTTACTAAACGCATTTAATCATACTATCGCATGCCCACTTAAATTGTTCGAGTTATGTACGTTGATTCTGTTCTATTTGTTGGAGACGCTATTGTTTTTTTATTATTTTTTATTATTAAAGTATGATTGTTTTTTTTTGTTTAATGAAACGAAAAACGAACGAACGATGAATTTTTTTTATGTTTCTTTAAATATTATAGTAACATTTTGCAGATTTAATTTTGAATATGTGCATGTAATAAAATTAAAGACGTGAGGTTTTTTTAGCTTTCCTCTAGAGCCAGTCAGGTGTGGAGAATGGATTAAAGTTGTTTGTCAAGCAATATCTTTAAATTTTTGAAGAATCTTTAAAGAATAAATAAATAATTATGACTGTTTCAATTACTTTCATTAAGTTTCATTACTAAATGAATGTGGTGCCCTATCCTAAAACATATTTACATTCAAGTAAATTATAACCTTTACACTTATACCAGACCTCTGTCATTCCGTGTGTAGGCATGAGATAATTACCTACCGCTTCGCTCATATTGAATATGCAAGCTCCATAAGGCTGTCGCGCTCCAGCTGTGCGTAACTGCGTACGTATGCCGCGTTAATTTTTCGCGCTCCTGGACTGGTTGCTTGCGTCGAGTACTTACTCTTACCTACTTCGTGTTTGTTAACTGAATGATTTATTGATAATTAATCATTATTAGTGAAAATGACAAGCCGGATAAACTGTTGCGTGTATGGATGCTGCTATTAAATTTAATAATCGTTATTTTAGAGAAGGCAAGAAATATATGACATTATATTAAAGTAAAACTAATGTATTTATTTAAGTTTTAACAATTAGATAATAATACATTAAAACACAAAAATGTTGGTTAATTTTATTTTTATTTTTAGTACTTTTGGCAACCCTACCGATTGACCATTTAAGCAGCGAGACGCCGAAAACATATTATGCTAACGCGTGGTGTCAAGGCACAATTTAGTTCGAGCGCGCCCAGTTTAGGTATTTAAAACGTCGGCTTTCTTCAAGACGAAAGGAGTGCAACTTCTGTACGCTAGTACTATTATTTATTCTGTGCTTATACACCATAGAATAAAATAGAATTTGCCTCATTACACCAATTTTTTAAAACAAGTTTAACAATAAAAATTAATTAAAACATTGGGCAGTTCGACTCCATTCATTCCTCGTCCAAATGACGAGCCTCGGTCGTAAAATTTTATTGCTTTTTATTAGCACTTTGTAATTCTGACTTTAAAACATGCGTGTAAGGTTGAATTTATTTTGATATAGGTTGACCAGCGAGTATCAGTCGTAAAAGGTTATTACTTTTTGTCCTTAGCTTTGTGAATACAACTTTAGGCGATGTGTCTAAGGTTGAATTTACATTAATGTATATTTATTTCAACTAGAAGTACGTCAAAACAGTTGGCGACAGTTTTTAGAGAACTTTTGCATGGGATTGTGTATCTAGTTTTTTATTAGTGATCGATGTATGGCGGATTTTTTTTTTTAACTTTTTAAGAGGAACAATTCCCTCATACATGATTGTTGCGTAACTTTAACCGTTTATGCAGCGCTTGCAACGGAAGTTCTCAAAAGAAATACATTTTCTCCGTTTTTGAAACATTTATCATTGATGCTTCGCTCCTATTAGTAGTAGCGTGGTGATGTAAATTTTCAAAGCAGCGTCATGTAGACTAATCTAGAGCACCCTAAGCTATAATAACTTTTTCACTTCTCATGCTCTTAAGTTCGCCTTTATGTCGTGCGTAGGCGACAAAGTCGCATTTTATGCTCTAGAGCACTGACTGACTGTCCATCTGTCTGTCTGTCCGTTTGACTAAATTGACAATTTTTCTCGCACTAAAAGTGAAAAGTATAGTGTAACTCACGGCGCTAAAATCCCATTATAACTTGGTTCTTATTTACTACCTTGCTAAAGCTCGGTAGTAAAACTACCTCGTATATAATGGGTCATTTTAGCCCCTTGTATTACAATGTACGGTGGCGGTGGCGCAGTGGTGGCGGCACCGACTTACAAACAGTAAGTCGTGGGTTCGAACCCAGGCAGGCGCATTAATTTGTGTAATTTATTTCATCACCACTGCTCTCAAAACGGTGAAGGAAAACATCGTGAGGAAACCGGCATGTCCTAGAACCAAAAATTTCGAAGACATGTGATGTGACATCTACCAACACGCACTGGACCCGCGTGGTGGATTATAGCCCATTCCCTCTCATAGAGAGGAGGCCTGAGTCCCAGCAGTGGGAACATTAATAGGCTGATGATGATGCTGATTATAAAGCCGGTCAGTTGATTTAAAAGTTATGTAAGCACATTTTTAGTCATTAGTACCATTTTAGTGCAATAGATGTCGTTGCATCTTACATTTGATGATTACGATTAGTTCTTCTTGAACACTTTAAATTCATATATCTTTTGATAGAATTAACCGATTACGATGAAACAAACACTAAATTATACCTCAGCATACGCACAATTTGTATGTATAAAAGTTATCTACATTGGTTTCGTATATTTTACGTGATGCTTGATCATCAAAACAAACAGACAAAAATTCCAAAAATGCTGGAAATGAGTTCTGTTGGTTATCCTTTCACACCCTGGTTTTTTTCTTTTTTAATATTTTCGATGTACATAAACGATTTTCTACAGATTTGTTATATGTATAGATTATTATATGTATAGATAGCTTAGACTCGGTAGGTGGCGCTGTTGTGGGCGACCAGATTTTTTAAAATTTTGTTATTGTTAATTTTATTATGTTATAATTTTTATGTTGTATTCATTTTATATTAGGTATTATTTTAAGGTTTTAGTATAATTTTGCTCGATGGTTTATTTATGTAGGTCCTTAGTTGTCCTTTTATTGTGTTGTGTATGTTTTTAAAGAACTTTTACACTTTTACACAAGTGACACAAACTAAGTTTCTAGGTGTAGTAATTGACGAACATTTAGACTGGAAAACTCAGGTCGATAATGTGTGCAATAAAATAAATAAATTTGTATATGCTCTCAGAAACATCAAAAAGATAACAAATATAAAAACGGCTTTGATGTCATACCGTGCTTATGTCGAGTCCTCGTTGCGATATGGATTAATTATGTGGGGAAATAGTACTGACCACAATAGAGCGTTTGTCGCCCAAAAAAAATGTCTACGAGCCATTTTCGGGATTCCATCTGATGAATCATGTCAACCACTATTTAAAAGGCTTGGTTTGCTACCGTTACCTTCATTATATTTGTATGAAGCATGTATGTGTGTCAAGCAATATAAAGAATTGTTCAAATCAGCAGAGGAAATAAGTTCTCGAAGTCGCCGTGATCAATACAGACTTGTACTAGATGAGCTCCCTAGGTTAACAAAATATAATAAAAGTTGTTTGGCTATGTGTGTACGTATTTATAATAAATTACCAAATGTATTAAAAATGTTAAATTGCAGGTTATTCAAAATTAAATTATATAAATGGCTGAATGAAAATAATTTCTATAATATTAAGGATTTTTTTGAATATAAATAACAATGTTTATAAACTCTAATTTGTTTAGTGGTTGAAATTTGCATGCTTTAATTTTTAAGCAAAACATGTATGATCTCTTATGCTTTAATAACACCTATGTATACCATGTTTTTCGCAATAAATTATTATCTTATCTTATCTTAATATTCTTTATTATTTTGTTTAAAGATGGTGTGTTAAATTTAATTTCAGTGTAGGTATATTTATTTAGGTGTTTTCAGTATTATTGTTTTATTTGATGCTTATAATAAGTTTTTTGTATGGTGTAGGTACTTCTATTATGTGTTTGTGTTACCTACTTTGTTCATTTTAATGTTCCTAATGTAAAAAAATATGTCGTAAATTTCTCTCTAGAATATTTTTATAACACACTGTATTACATTTTATGCGAATAAATATACTAACATACTTAAAAAAAAAGTACAAGACAGCGTCTGGCAAGTCAGCTGTATATCTATTTACCATGGATGGCCGCCAGTGTTTTATAGTCGGCAATAATTACTCATTCGAAAAGGGAAGATGACAACAAAAAACTAATTAGTTCGTCGGATAGATTTCTAAAAAATATTGAACACATTTTTTTTTTCACGTAAACAAAAAATGAAGACGATACAGTGCGTCGAAAACTCGTGCGACGTCACATTTGAGTACACTTTTTACTCAAATGTGAAGTCACAAGCCCCCACTTATGATCTTTGACACGAACTGACGGACTAAACGGAATCATATTTTTTTTAGTCAGTCATCATCCTTAATGCACTACTGATTTTATTGACCGTAAATTAGTTAGTATTTTCGTTCGTTACCTTATCAGCGTCGATGCGGTTAACAGCAGGTCGTGACTGGATGATGCGAATTTCATGTTCAATGTCAGCTTGTTCCTGTTCCAACCGCTGTTGTCGCCGTCTGAAATATTGGGTAAGTGTTCAAGAATGACTATCGTATAATATCCAAAGGATTAATTGATACTGCTCTCTATGCATCTCGTTTCGCGTGAACTGTCCAATTGACTATAATATATAATTGTATTATAATATATTTATACTATAATATATATAAATATATATCTTATATTATATACAGGGTGTAAAAGACCTCAACACGAAGCCGTCAACCAAGCATTCTGTACATCCAACTATGTAACTTTACGCAAAAATTATTGCTGGGAAACGACTTTTTTTTGGGGTGAAAAATCATGTTTTGTGGTAGAACTCAATGTAACGCACTCAACACATTGAGCTGATGGATGGATAGAATAGTATAGGGAAGTCTTACATTAAAAACTTGTATATAAAAAAACTTGTCAAAAAGTTGGAACCTTTCGGCTTTGTTCAGAGGTTTTTTACTAGAGATGCAACGGATATCCGGTAACTATTCTGTATCCGGTCTATCCGGCCCAAATTTTACTATCCGGCCGGATACTGGATAGTAACTCATTATCCGGCGGATACCAGATATTCATAAATTTGCTAAAAATCCTTTAAAACGGACATGAAATAAGACAACAGCTAGCAATTATGATAAGTTCTATTAAAAGCTATATGTATGTACTCCAACGTGTCTAACTCATCGCACCGCACTAAAACAAGTTTTATTTAACAAGTTAAAAATTAATATTTATAATCAACAAGTGGCACGATCACTCCCGATGAGATCCGAAACCGCCCGAAATGATCTAATCGCGTTGCCCGCAGCTGTACGACGCTGAACATGTCACAACTTGCCTCAGAGAAATACTTACTCTCCGCCGGAGCTCCGGCGGCCGGATATCCGGCCATCCGGCCTCGCAGTTCGCCGAATATCCGTTATTCGGTATCCGGCCAAACAACTATCCGTTGCATCTCTATTTTTTACACACTTTATACAGAATGACTTTTTATCACTTTCCAAAACAAATGGGTATAATAGGTGAACGGAGTAGAAGCAAATGGAATAACTAGTTTTTTTTTTTTTTCGAACAAAGAAAAATTGAAATTAGAGAACAAAGAACGAGAAATTTTGAAAAAATAATATTGAATTTCAAATCATACGCAGTACGCGTATGATTTGTTATGTTATGATTTGAAATTCAATATTATTTTTTCAAAATTTCCCGTTCTTTGTTCTAATCTGAAAAGATTACTTGAAATTTATAGCGTTTTTCGATGATAGATCAATTTTTTTCTAAGCTGAGGAAAAAAGAAAAAAAAAAAAACTATGTATGCCATAAGCTTCTACTCCGTTCACCTAATATACCTATTTTGTTTTGGAAAGTGATAAAAAAAAGTCATCCGGTATATATGCATATTATATTATTATAATAATCATAGGCAGAGTTGAATGAGTTTTACTACTAGTAAAAAATACAACACGTGTTACGTACATGTACATCAATTCAGTTTGTTTTCTGAACAAGTCATTTTTCTCATTGACTAGCTCACACAGCTGAATGACTAAATCTTCGACTTCCTCTTGAGGTACCGTGTCAGCTTCATCGCCTGTAATATATAAGTGATTTAGTGATAACGATCTATTATAGAGAATGCGTAAGAGATCAAACTAAATAAAAAGAAACTTCGAGGTCAAAGTTGTTATAAGAAATAGGTTACTGGGCCTATAGTCTGCGCCAGATAAGTAAGAATTAAAGGTCATTGCTATTTCCTTAATTTCTCTGCGTAGGTACCCCGACAATACATTATGAATCGTTTTTTATTACTAGAAAAAGTCAAGGACCACGATAAAGGTTGTTTCGGGACAAGTTTATGTCATTATTTCTGTTTTCGTAATTATGTATTTGAATAACTGTAAGTGGATTAATGACCTTTAATTCCTACTTATCTGGCGCAGATTATAGTCACATTAAGAAGCAAGAATGGGTGCTTTATCAGAAATAAAATGTGCTGGCATATGTTTACCCTCACACTTGTCGCGAATCATTCGTTCGATTAGCACGCCCTGCCGCTCGAGGCCGAGCTGCTGCGTCTCCAACAGATCGAGCTGCACGTGCAGGTCTTCGGGCGACATCTGCAGCTTCACCTCGCGCCGCTCCGGTAGGGGCAGGCCCGGCGCTGGACCCTTTGCCTTCCGCCCTCCTGCTGTATGTACATCAAATATTCACTGAGATTGCTGCCCACAAGCACTATCGAACCCTGGATCTTATGCTCAGTAAGCATGAAGTCTTTGGGTTCGATTCCCAAGTTGGGCAAAGTTTTTTTGGTACACCACTAACACATCTGTGATTACAGGCGCGTTGTTGTTATTTGGCTAACATGCTGCACTATAGGAAATATATATATACACACGGGCAAAATTGGGGAACAAAATGAAAGTGACTTTTTTAAAAACTTATGGGTACAGTCAGTCGAACGTTGGGTGTATCAGTAGCCATGATCCATCGTAATGTGCAACGATACATACACACAGGAATTTACGTGCGCAGGCGAGGACAAGGCAAAAATCAAGCAGTGCCGTACACGACGTTTTATAAGGGCGCAAACTTTAAGAAATCGTCGTGAAATCGTCAAACAGCTGTTCAGACCCGAAATGTTTTGGAAGATGTGCGTAACCAACGTGTTAGTGAACGAACAAATAAAAAATTTAGCATTTCAATATTAGTTACGACCATTTTTATTATTTATTTCTCTTTAAATAAATTCTTCCAACCCCACATTTTGTTGTTTTCTTTCATAAAATAAACAAACACACTCAAATAAAGCGAAAACACTAAATAGAATAAGTACATTCAATCTCATAAAAACATTTACTTTTTTCACGTTAACCAACGTTCACCCAATTTTGTCCATGTGTGTATATATAGGGTGGCTACGACAGCAAATACTGCGCATACCACATAACGTTCCCAGTCTGCATACAAAAATTCGATAATATATCCAGTAGTTTAGTAACAGAAAATTATTTTTCTTTTTCAGCATTTTCCACATGATGTTGATTAATAGGCTAGCACCTACAAGTTACGACCACTGCATCGGTATAAACACTGAATAGTCATGTTGCCAACTCGCTACTTCAAAATCTTGCCAAATTAGTTCCTTAAATTTTATTTCCAGTTGCGAATTAGTGCAAATTATACCTAAGATTAGTGAACCAATATTTATAAATGTTGTTCTATTTCGTAAACAGGTTTATGCTATTTAGTTTGTTTGATTTGAAGAAATTATTTTTTTTAACTTTCGCTGTTAGAATTTATTTGATAAAATGAATGAATTTATTTAAAAATAGTCCTATGAACTAGTACTACCAGTGTTTTGTCATTTATTGTCATATAGTCGTCGCACCTTGTATAATAATATGTATCATAACCTTGTGATCACAAGGAATAATTTAGCTAACAAATAAAGTTTTTTTTTACTTTGTTATGTGATTCAAATGGTCTGAAACTCTGAAGTCTACAGTTTAGTTGGAAAGCTTTAATTATAATTTCCCACCTTCAGAATTGATGCTCTTCCCACCAGTTGTGTTGATACCTTTCTCCAAGGAGCCTCCGCCACCCGACACCGTCGACAGACTGTCTGGAGGTGTCGGCGCGGGCCGCCGCTTCTTAAGAGTGGGTGTGGACTTACCGATTGATTTCTTTTAGGAAAAAAATATCGATTATTATTTTTAGCAAAGTTAAAATCACTGCATCGTAAACCTAGGTATCATAGAAACCACTTAGCGAGTATCACTTTTTGAGTATATTGAAAAATCTTTATGCGGGTTGCAGACCAAGAGCGTAAGCTAAGTTAGTTTAGCTTAGCTGACGCAGTTTTTCATACTTGTGTGCAGACTGCAAACTATGCAAGCTAAGCTATGTGAGCTAACTAAAATATGCGCAGCAAGATAGTTGTTAGTTGTGTATGCCGCGATCAGGGATGTTACGAAGCTTTGACCCCGACAGCTTTTACACCTCCGGTTCCGATACTTTTAAATCGGAGGTCGAAGCATAGCACAATTCACTATTTTATTTTATTGCCTGCCGTTAACACATTTTAAAAAATACATAAACATTCTGAAGAACATATATGCTAACAGCACTAGTAAGGTAAAATTAGAAACAATACGGGACCCAATCAAGATCGAAAGAGGCGTGAGACAAGGAGACCCCATCTCACCTAAACTCTTCATAGCCGTTTTGGAAACTATCTTAAGGAAGCTAGACTGGACTCACAAAGGTATTAAAATAGGCAAGAGATACCTTAACCATCTAAGGTTCGCAGACGATATCGTCATACTGGCCGAAACACCACACACTCTAGAGGAAATGATATGTTCATTAGCCACGGAAAGCTCCAAGGTAGGTCTGGAAATGAATGCAAACAAGACTAGAGTAATGACGAATAGTTATGAAAAACCAATATGGGTCAAGGGAAATCACATAGAATATGTAAAAATTTATAAATACCTAGGAAAACAAGTGACATTCAGCAAAACAAATAATGAAGAGGAAATACAAAGGAGAGTAAAGTAAACATCACATGGCAAAAATATTGGTCACTAAAAGAAATCCTAAAAGGCCACTACTCCTTGAATCTCATGAGAGTAGTAATGGACACTTGTATACTACCCTGCCTATTATCGGTTCCGGCTCCGACACACCAAATTTAAAAACTCTGAATCCGATTCCGGTTCCGATAAAACCAACTCCGTAACATCCCTGATGCCGATGCACAGCAACGCGAGCTAAGCTAAGCCCCTCCCGCACTCCTTCGCCATTGCTGTCAAGTGGTTTGTGTCGTGCGCACGATCGTTTTGTACCTACCTACCGAATATGGAGCAATTTATTGAAGTTGTCAAACAATTTCAATTTTTTTTTTTTTTGGAACACAGAGTCGAAGGATTATCACAATTTAAATAAATTTCGCTTAGTTTTTGGTGTGCACAGGACATATTTTTAGCTTAGCTTAGTATAGCTTCGGCATAGCTTAGCTCTTGTCTGCAAACCCGCAATTATAAATCCTTTGAGTTCTGTGGAGCCAGAAGCAGCTAGTAAAAATTTCTGACGTTATTAATATGAATGTCACGTACTTGGTCAGAGTTGATGGTTGAGTTGTACGAGCTAAAGGAGGATATGCTCGCGACGTCGTCCATGGAAGTAGCAGGGTGCTCCAGCCGCGGCGCCTCTGATATCGAGATGGTCGGCGGTGGCGGCGGCGCTTTCGCCTTTTTCCTTCGGGGCGTGCTTCCGGGGAGATTCGGGGTACTTGTTGCCATTGAAGACTTATACATAGAGCTGGAAATACATTATAATATTAAAAGTACAGTCCCCGGCACGTAACTTGGCAAGAGTCGTTAGATGAGCAGAAGTCGTTTTTAGGTCTCTTTGGTGGTCAAGCGGGACGCGGGGTATGACGTAGCGCCGATCCAAGCGCGCGATTGGTGCGTCAGTCGACCCCTGCCTCCCGCACCGCGTCTACATTCCGTTCGCTCCCGATTACACTTGCGGCCACTCGAGTTCAATTTTAGTTTTAAATTAAGTTTTTGTTACGAGTTATTGTTTTAAATTTAGTTTTTATTACGAGTTGTTGTTATTGTTTTAAATATAGTTTTTGTTATGTTTATTACATAATATGCCAGCTCAAGTGGTAGTTCTAATTTGATGCCAGGGGTAACAGTATTATTAACCGATAGTGACGACGAGAACCTATAATTTTTAATAATAATACTTTTTTTTCTTAATTAAAAAAAATGCATATTATATTTTATTTATAACACTTATTAAATGTCACGAATTCCTCTGCTTTGTTTAACTACATGATTAAAAATAAATGATGGCAATAACCGCATAATGACAATCAATAAAAGTGACCAGTTTTTTGTTCCACTAAGTGCACGATGCGCGAACTTGCCCCCACTACGCCAAAACCTTGCCAACTTACGTGCCGGGAATTGTAGTAAGTTGAAAAGAATGAAATACTCGTAAAAAATGTGCACAGTTCCAAATTTCATTATTCTTACCTCTTACTGTGTGTGTCATCTTCGTCTGACGACGGCTCTTCGCCATCGGACCAGAATGGATTTACGGCGATAAGCCTTTTACTGAAATACAAACAAATAATTGTGTAACTAAAATTTAGTTTGTTAAGTAATTGCAATAAACCACGTTTAAAAATGCTGAAAGTCACTATTCCACGCGAACGAAGCCGCGGGCACAGCTAGTATTATATATTATGTAGTAGAAACTCTACGATAATAATCCATGCTAAGTGCTTATACAAACGCGGGTGGCGTGACTTTGAAATTGTGCTACTGCATTAAACATATTGTCAAGAAGAAGCACCGCATGACTGAATAAAATTACAATTCAGATATTTATGTATGGAAAATGCACCCACTGCATGTTTTTAAACGTAAATAGCCGTTTATTACAAGTTAACGACTGCAGTGTGAGCCGAACAACGAGGTAACATTTGATACAACGTTGGTACTCGATACAGCGATACCCACTTATTGTTCTTTTGTTATATTGTCCATTATTACGTGATCTCATCATATTATTATGTACAGTCGACCTCGTGATTGCTATAGCCCCCTTAAGTAGAATGGCACTTGCTCTACTCGTTATAATACGACAAGGTCTACTTGTCTATGTTCGAGTTAGATAAATACCTAATTCAACCTTAGTGAAGTTTCAATTTATGGGGAATTGTTGCCAGAAGTGGAAGCACATACGAGTTTATCTATACACTCGTGAGAACTTGAAACTGTGGAAAATATTCATTTAAAGCTGTATTCAACAACTTTGCAGGGCCTATAGCGGCTCCTCGGTTTTCACGGGGCACATGAATTCTGCTACAGAAAAAGATAGCGCTAGCCCAGTAGTCCACATAATGTAAAAGTCATGTTTTAAAATTTCATGACGATTGAGGACATAATATCATTATTTAGGTTGGATAATTTCCGATACTTTTCCTTTAGGCTTTTGATATGGATTTAGATACGATACGAACGTGATTTAATGTTAATGAAAACATAATTCAGTTCACAAATCAAGAGACTTTGTATGTTAGAATACATCACTTTTAAACTATTACATTACGGAAAAAATCAATAGTTGTCATTGTGGTACATCATGTATTAATTTTTAAGTGTGATACTTATCTAATCATTATCTACTACTCACATGGGTGTGGCGTTTGAATTCTCAGGTTCTGTCGCGTGATGTATAGGTGGCACTTCGTCATCTTCTTCATCACTGCTCCCAAACGGATTTGTGCTGACTTTTCTAGTTGGTTCCTGAAGAACCTTCTAAAAGATAAAATTCATCCTTATTAAACCTATTCAAACTCAAAAAATAAATATGTTATTGTAAAAAATATTAAGTACCTCATCATCATCCTCATCATCTGAGAAGGGATTCAAGTGGTCTGGATATGTTTTAACCAACTTCGTTTCTTTTTCCTTTTTAATAGCAGCTGCTAAAGCTTTTTCTAAAGCATTCTGTTTTTTTCTTCTAGGAGGAACACTTATACTTATTTCTTGATCTTGTTGAATCTCTGAAGATTGTTCTAATGGAGGAGTATACTCTACATCTGTTGGCGAACTATTGGCTATCCTGCTGTCATCTGTTACATTGCTGATCTCTGTATGTACATTGCTGCAGGTATCATCAACTTCTTTTGCTTTACTCAGCATAATATGTTCAATAGAATTTTCACAGTCTTCTTTATCTTTGTTACTTGTTTCTATTACATCTACATTTTCTAAACTCTTTTCAGCATTAATACTGTCATCAGCTAATTGTGTTTGTAGGAAATTGAACTTTTCAATATTACTTTTATATACTTTCTCTGGTAAGTTATTACTTAATATATTTTCATTTTCCATTTTTGCATTCTCACTTACAAGTATCGGCTTCAAGTCTTTTTCACATTGAGATCTACTAGTAGTGCTAAGTTCTTCAGATTTACTAATACTATTGTCTTTTAATGTAATATTTGAGATTTTGTATTCAATATTAGTTTCCTTATCTATATTTTTCTCAAACATATTTATTTTGTCTACAAAATGATAAGATTTTCTAAATTAGCAAGCAAGGTAAAAGTTATACAAATCAGAAATAGTAAAAAAAAGTTGGACACACATGACAAACATAACAAAAGCGTCTTGCATCAAGTTATTAGAATGCAGCTTTTATTCACGTTATTGTGCAATAAGAAAACATATCAGGATATTGAAATAAGCATTCAGTATGTAGTTGACAAAGAAAGAACATGATGCGGAGTAGAAAAATGTTGAAAATAGATAATGTTCCAAAGTGTATTACATTATTAATTCCATATTAAATCCTATTCAACAGCAGTAACATTTTTTATGATAAAATGTTTTGTCTTGCAACAGTAGCATATTACATGTTTTTGATAAGATAATAGGACTTTATTCATGGTTATTGACATTTATATGGCACAGGAATTATATGACTAAATTATTGAATGCAAGTAAATTGAAGAACTCACCCAAAATAGATTGTGGTCTTGATTTGTATTTAGGAGTAACTGGCTCTTCATTTGGCACTGATTTTGTCTCATGTGCAGTATCAGTGAATGCCAGCATTCCCATTTGATCATGATCATTATTATTAAGATATTTTGATAAAGTCTTTTCATTTTTACAACTATCACAGGTAAATTCAGATCCTTCAACTATCTCGAAATTCTTAGGGTTAAGGTGTCCTGAGCATTTGGAACAACGGAAACATCTTCTGTGATAAAGTTTGTGCGATACGAGAAGGCGCTGGGCAAGGTACACAGGCAGCCCACATGCTGCACACTTGTCTAGACCAGTCTTTCCAAACCTTATCGGTGCCTATAAGAGTTATAAAGATAGGTGTTAAAGAGTGAGACAGAGAGTTTTAGAGAAATTAGAAAACAATAGTTTCATTGCAAACACTGCACACAGATATTTAGAAAGTCAAATACTTAATAAAATGTTTGTTGTACTAACTGATGTCTCCGTGTTGGTTGTTTGGGGCGATACCTTTGACTCTGTTTCAGATACCTTGGTATTGACTGAAATCAAATTGTTAATTAAAAAATATTGCTGGTAAGTATTTGCTGGTAAGTACTTGTCAAACTAAACATCATTTAAGTATGTTTACTTTGGGTAGAAGTTGCAAAAACGGCGGGAGGGGACAATAAAAGTTAGCATAAACAATGTTCATTTTGCAAATAGGTTTTTCAAACAATAGTTAGAAGTAAGATGACCTGAGTACTCTGAGAAGAAACACCCGAAACCAACTCAGAAGTCTTACTCTCTATTAAGGTCCAGACATAATCTTGTTCAAGTGGCATGAGGACTATGTAGATTAGTCTGAGATAGGATTAGTTGTGCCAAAAGCTCAAAGCTCAGTAGAAAAATATAACCAATTGTTAATTAATAAATATTGACTCATTAAGACTAATGATTAAGAATTAGTAGCAAAGACACTTAGCATTGAATATAAGTATAATTTGACTGAACTCACCTGTATGACCTAGACGCTGATAAAATTGAGACAAGTAAGTTAATACTGACAACCTGTCAGGCACATCATTCTCAACCATGTCCTCCGGGTCTAACAGTGAGGGAATACCCAGGTGCTTCTCAGCAACACTATAAGCTAACTGGTTATTTTCATATATATTTTCAGGCTTCAATTTGGACATGTCACTGAAAATCAAAATATTCCAATACATTGTACAATAACAAAGTTACTAGGAGTTTTACTTTAGACTTATTCCATATAAATCATTTGTGTTTACTGTTCACATAAAATGATGATGGGTTTTAAGTTTAAATGATCTAAGTTTAATAGTAAACTTACATCAAATCCGGCCTAAAGTGATGAACCAATGCACAAAATGCCAACCCATTTCTCCAAGATGTTGTCATATTATCTATTTGCACCTCAGGGCAGTCTTTGACCAGGCGTTTACACCATAACTCCAGAGCTTTAGTTCCTTTTCGTTCAGACATTTTTGAAAACTTTTTAGCAACTTTACAAGCAGTTTATAACGTAGTACATCATCGATGACTCATTTATTGAGTCTATTCACTGAAAATAACAATGGGCCATTATTATTACTTAGGCGACGTATAGCGCAGTACAAATTTTGCCAACTACTATGCATGTAAACCGAATTTGAATAAGAATTTCTAATTTATCATTAATTACATACAAGTTATTAGTTGGTTAGTTGGCAATTTGGCATTGGCTAGGGATGTGCCTGTCTCGCAGGGGTACTAAACTATAGCTTCTGTCAAAAATATCGATATTTGCAACGGTTGGGGGAGCCATAGACGATCAATCAGCATTATTTTTCAGTTCATAAACTATTCGATTAGCTGTTTAGGATAACATTTATTTTATACGCGTACCATACAGGGGATCACCCAAAAATTCCGAAATACTTTATTCCAAATTTCGATATTCTGATTATGAAAAGTACGATTCTATTGGGTGCGCCAAAGTTCACCTAAATTTTCAACTCCGATGATTGGAAATCCGAAAATGTTCTTCCTAAAATTTTTCATCCTAACAATCACAATTCCTAACTACTCTGTCTCTAATGTTCATAATTCCGAAGCATTCAACTTCATAATGTCAGTAGCAATAAACATTTAGTAAACTTTTATTTGTTTTCCTATATTTTCTCAACATAACCATCTTTTAAACTAATAATCAAAGTAATATTTTTTTTGTTTAGATTTATTTTTATTCATAATAATCAGTATTTAGGTACATTAATTTTGCGTAACTTTATTTTCACATAACATGTCATAATAGTAGCATTCAAAATAATAATAGTAGATTATACAACAAGTGAATAAAAAGAGAATTTAGTTCGAGGTACGAAGTTGGATCCCGAGAGCAGCGAAGGATTCTAGAGTAGAATCACGAGCGTAGTGAGGGATTCTAGATTAGAATCCTGAGCGGAGCGAGGGATACAAGTACCGAGATAAATTTTTTATTCACGTGTTGTGTACTCTACTTTTTACCATTGACTGTGAGAAAATAAAAAGGAGCATGGTATTTATATTTATCAGTTTTTATTATATAATCAGTATTATAACAACAAAGGATTAAATATTAAATTATAATTAAAAATGTATAGTAAAATTAGAACAAATTTTAAAATTTAGTGTTATAGGCTGGTTTGGGTTTGAAACTGTTGTATTAGACAA
This sequence comes from Xestia xanthographa, assembly GCA_905147715.2. Taxonomy (NCBI): domain Eukaryota; kingdom Metazoa; phylum Arthropoda; class Insecta; order Lepidoptera; family Noctuidae; genus Xestia; species Xestia xanthographa. Next base: position 15,898,021 of record LR990647.1, on the reverse strand, counting down.
CACTTGGGTATTTGGCAAAGTCGCCGTATTTTGTGGTTGCTGTTGCTGAGACAGCTGTAATGTAGTCGTTTCACCACCTTTCGATGTAGAAGGGCGCGCCGGAGATAGTGGCGCAGAAGGCTCAACAGCAGACGGTTTTAGATTTATACTTTCAACTATCCGGCTGCATCTTTTCGATTTATTTTCGATTGAATCCTCGATATAACTTTCTGCTACTGTGCTGGACCTCCACCCTCCGTGGCGTTTTAGTTCTATAAGATCAGCACCTGAATTTGCTAAAAGGGTGGCAGAGCTTCTGCGGAAGCAATGTCCTGTGTACTTTTCGGGATTCGATAGATTTAAAAAACTGGCAATCTCTTTTGGCATCGCACCTATTTTGTTGATTCCAATAGGTTGGCGAGTACATTTTCCGCCATGGTATTGTAAGAAAAACCTGTCGGTTTTTGTATTAGTGGGCCGTAAAGCTTGATATTTTTCGACGATTTTTACGTAATCTTGGCGTATTACAAACGTTCTATCAATTTTAGTTTTCGTATCAGTTAAAACGATAAGTAATAAATTATCCGAGTGTTTTTGGATGTCGTTTATAGTTATCTGTAATAATTCATTACTGCGACAGGCTCCATTCACGCCGAAAATTAGCACAACCTGTGAACAATAATTTAAAAAATATGTATTGAGTGGAAAACCTTAGAAGCACAGTAGGTTTGTAAATAAATATACATATATTAAGTAGGTACTTACTTTTACGGCCAGAAAACTGTGGTCAGGCGCATCATTTAGAAAACGTTCAATATTTTCGGAGCTAAGCACTCTAGATTTCTTTGGCTTATTACCCTCGGATAGCCGTTTTAAGTATGTCACTAACTTTGAGTAGTTTGAAATATCAATGTTGTGTTTGATTCTCACCGTGGCTTTTAGCATAGAATATATGCTCCAAAGTGTCGACGGCTTCTTAGTCTTGGTTAATTCATTGAAATAGTTAAGAAATATGCACTCAGAGAAGGAATTGGCGCCATTCGTGGTTTTCCAGTCGCAGAACAAATTGTATGTTTTCAGGTACAACTCCCGAGATTTTGGCGGCAACAAATCATCTACTATAACTGCTGCTTTAGAACGAAATGATTCCGGAGTCAGTCTCTCATTTTCGATATCCGAAGAACTCATTTTATTTTAATTACTTAAGTTAATAGATTTTCCAATAACACAAAACAACCACATTAACAGATAAAAAAGAACGTAACTAAATTGGCGGGTTTTTTTTTTTTAATTTGGAATAGAATAGCTCCATTCAGCCTCCCAGTACGTACTTTCAGCAGCAGCGTTTTTTTTTTGTACGTAATTCGTGTTTGTTCCAAATTCAAAATGTCTTTATTCACTCAGTGAGTAAAAGAGAGTTTTATTCACTGTTATCGATGAATAAAATGCCCTTTTTCGAGTGGCAATGGTAAAAAAAAATATAATGACCAAAATTAACTTTGTGACCACTAACATCTATCACATAAAATATCAATTGATCACCAAATTTAGTTAATTGAGCACCAAATTTTAATGAGGTGAAGAGGCACCCCGACACGGATAGACTAGGTTAGAAGGGTATGGCGGGGTCGAATGAGCGAGCGAAGCGAGCGAATAGACCCCGCCATACCCTTCGTGGTTATTTTTTTATAAACCATCCAGAAGTAGGAGCCCCGCGAAGCGGGGCTCCGTCGACCGGGTCTTCCTCGACTCGGATGCAAGAGCATAACAGTTAAATTTCTGGTGGTCAAAAATAAATTTTTGGTTCTAATTTCACGATAAAATGGGGATTAATTTTGGTGAACATTTACTGATTTTGACAACCAAAAGTGATTTTTTTGCCGTTACATTTTCCAGTTTACTAAATCTGGTGGTTCGTTAATTGTACCTATGCCAAATAATAGTACGGTACAAGTTGTTAGGTTTTCATATATATTCATAGCGGTGTGTACCTGCAAAGATATCCATATAGGTTAGGTTAGAACTGTGACCAAACTACGCTACCTCGAAATTGGTCGTGAAACTTTTCTAAGTATTTTTTTCATAGTGCCCCCAAGACGACACTCTAACCTGAATTTCATTCATTTAAGACAAAAATCAGTGAAACGACCTATAATCATTCTAAGCAGTTGGTTTTTTAGACATAATTATCTTAGGTATAGTTATAGTAATAAGTACGTTCTGTAAAGCATACACCCAAATAATAATCATACCCTCAAATTAAAACTATAAATATCATCTTCTACCCACATATATTTTTTTATTACACTTGGTAAATGTTTCTTTCTGAGTATGAGTGAAAATATTATGGTAATTATGTTTAGGGATAAAGGCGTTATGATAAAAAACGGTACTCCCTTATATCTCCTAAAAATTTTTGTCCGAAAATCATTATCCATAAAACGTTTGCTATAAACTTTAGTTACCATAATGTTCAAAATCCCGAAATTTTGTTTTACATAATTATCTTTATTTCTAAAACTGTTCTGTCATAATATCGAATACTATAATAATTGAATCTTCTAATTTTGTATGCCATAAAGTCAATTATCCTAAGTATTTTATTATATAATGTGTATTATTCCTAATGTTCATATAAGTGTAATAAAATTGTTGGTCCTAAAACATTTGCTAAAAATTAGGTTTTAGTGACAGAAACGAATCGCTGTAAATCCGACCCCACGCAGTCTTGTCTGCCCTACCCCTAGAGTGTATTTAAAATCGCGTAGGCGCGGAGGGGCGAGGCGGCCCGCGAGTTGAGGAGCAGGTGGTTGTAACACTCGCCGCCGCTGCTGAGGCTGGCCGGCGAAGCCGGCCAGCAAGCCGAAGCTGCGGTGGTGAGCGTTAAACACATCTGCGACGATAAGCTCGCGTGGGACCGCCGGAGCCCCGCAGTGCCGGAGCCGTGACAGAAACCATGCCTGCTGCATGTTGCTTGATCGCTTACATGCTGCATGCTTGCTTGCATACTGTATGCGTGCTTGCATGGTTGCTGCAAGCTTGTTGCATGCTTGCTGAATGTTGCTTGCTCGCTTGCATGCTGCATGCTTGCTTGCATACTGTATGCGTGCTTGCAACATTGCTGTAAGCTCGTTGCATGCTTGCTGCATGCTTGCTGCCTGCTTGCTGCATGCTTGCTGCATGTTTGTTTGCATGTTTGCATACTTATTACAGGGAAAAATAAACACCACATAATGATGTTCACACTCAACTGTTTTATAATGATTGACGGTTTGATTGATTGATTTTCTGCCTTTTGGTCTACCTATATGAAATGTATGCCAGAACAAAAGAAGATTCTAACTGTGAACTTTCTGCGATATGATGGTTCTACTTTTTAATTCTTACAAATTTTATAGGAGCAATATTGTATAAAAATGTGTTGTGTTGACAGAAGTTCATAGCATAGCAAAAGCTAAGTAATACTTACTTTACTGTAGGTACTCGTAATTGTTCTGTTCCCTTTTGGGAACGTCTGGGAACATACCGGTTTGTTTTAAAAATATTATTAAGATCTAAACATTTTTTTTTTTAATTTAGGATTTATAACTATTATTGAAAACGATTTTTAGTGTTTTGTATATTATTGATTGTAACATTTATGACAAACGGGTTTAAAGCATATTGTATTTAGGGATTTCAATTATATGGCATGTGATATTATGTGATATTAAGTTCGGGTAAGTTATCATTCGGACAAATGATGATTAGGACAAAAAAAGTTATGGCACTTTAAATTATGAATAAAAAAGTTAGGTAATACAATAGAGAACCTAAAAAACAGTAGTAGTTTAAATATATTCACATGAATGATATTAGTAAATACAATTTTCGGAAACATGAGTTTTATGAACATCGCCGGTAGCACTACAAATAGTATGAATGTAAACTTTAGGATGAAAAATTTTAGGAAGAGTGATCATTCGGATTACAAATCATTAGGAAGAACAATTTCGGGTAAAGAACTTTAGGTGAGCCAATATGGACCCGATTCTATTACATAGGCTGATGCTCCAGGATAGCTCGCGAAATTCAAATTTTCTTAATTTTTTTGCAATTTGCAGGCCAGCCAGTGCTAGCACTGGCAATGTAACTTAATTATTTATTTAATTTATTTTTATTTATTTATTTAGTAGTATACACACACTTTATACATCTAAGTTGGTGCCAACATAAACTCATTAGAGTTTTACCGTGCACCAAGACTGAATGACTAATGAAAAAAGTTATTCAATCGAGTTACATGAACTTGGAGGGTTGTATTGATGATTTTGATGATTATAATTATAGACCACTATAATACAATTATAATTTTTGTAACTACATACGTATAACTGTTATTAGATGTAAAAATTCATACCGTCATATTGTGAGAGGGGAATGTGGACGAGTAAAAAAGAGAGAATTTGGATATGATGATTTTATTTGGAGTTATTTTATTTTGATGTGTGAGTTTAAAAATTAAAAGTGAAGCCATGGTTATTGACTGATTTTTATTTAAAGAAGAAGGATCCCTCTCACAATATGATGGTATGAATTTTTACATCTAACAACAATAACAGCTGCGAATAATATTTTAATCAACATATGACCTAGCAATGGCCTGCAAATTACAAAAAAACGTAAGAAAATTTGAATTTCGCGGGCTGGCTGGAGCATTCACCTTAAAATCCCGAAATTCATAATTCCGGAAGTCGTAAATAAGAATTGTTTGTTGTCCGATTTTCATATGTCCGAAGAATCAAATGTTCGATGGATCATTAGTCCGAAATATGATATTCCGATACTTCGAATAAACTGCTAAAATTGACCTAAGACTTGCTAGGTACCTGGCAAGAGGAGCGTAGGCCGAAGGCCGTCGGAGCGACGACGACATTTGTGTCAGAAAGTGGGTACGTAAGATTATTGTAATCTATGGGTGCGTAATGTAAAATGCGAATCAAGCGAGCGTGCGTCATGGATTCGTAGCAGGTTTTCAAAACGGTGCGTCGGCGTCGTATCGTAAACATAATTAAAAATTTGCCCCCTTATTAGCCCCCCTGCCGCGTAATTCTCAAAATGTAGCCGTAGGTTAAAAAATAATGAAAAATAAAAGGATTCGTATTTTTAATGTTTTGCGGACTATTTAAATTCGGCATGAACGTTCGGAATATTGAAATTTAGAAATTATGAAAATAGGATTAATGAGAAATCGGAGCTGTTATATTCGGAATTTTTAACCATTCGGTATTTTGAAATTCGGATTTGTGACAATTCGAAAATGTAGGACAAAAAAAGTGACGTATGATTGCTACCCAATGATATTCAATTAAACAGATACCTATTGTTATGAGCGAGCAATCGTGAAGACTCAAAAACGCGCCAATTGGCCTGTTTTTCCTTTATTCTTCGTCACTGCGTGTATGTGAGCTGGCTGTCCCCCGCGGAACACTTTTTTCGGTGGTTTTGTAGGTGTTTATCATATCTGTTTATTAGAATATCATTGTTGCTACCCTTTTATTTATTTATTACAACGGTATACACCAGAAACAGTAATTAATTAATTTCTTATGTATTATCAATGCTACAATTTATCCGTATCTCCCCAGTAGTTCCCGAAAGGGAACAGAACATTGTTATTTTAATTGTGTCTGTAATTGCGGGTATATAAAGTTAAAAAAGTCTTTTTACACATATTTTACCTCTGACTAATGTCAGAGGTAAAATATGTGTAAAAAGACTTTTTCAATCCAACATCAACGAAAAATAATAGTAAAAAAAAACTAAAAAAAACACGCTCTAAATAGAAAACCAAAATAAAAAAATAGAAAACAAATTTTAATAAATTCGAATTAAGAATAGTGTAAAAAATTCTAACAAATATAAATGAATAATAGTGTAAAAAAAAAATGTTTTATTTTAAAAAAGCGTGGGGTGCTTTTTAAGATATTATCGAAATGATAATCCTTCTTCTCATATCTGTCAATGAAATATTTATAACTATTGACTGACACCATGTACCCCACGCTTTTTTTTTTAAATAAAACATTTTTTTTTTATAATAACACTATTATTCATTTACATTTTTAGAATTTTTTACACTATTCTTAATTCAAATTTATTAAAATGTATTTTCTATTTTTTAGTTTGGTTTTCTATACAGAGTGTTAAAGTAGTCGCATGCCATAGCTTAGGGGTAGGTTCAATATCGTTAAAGGAACCCAGAAAAATAAAGAAAAAAATCCAAAAAAATAAAAAATTAACATTAAATAATTATTGCAAGATCAACCTAAGTTCTACTAATGAAATCAAACCACTGGTTTCAAGGATAACGGTGTTCACACTAACACCGTAATTTTAGGTATAAAAAAAAATTAAAGGTATTTTATTTTTATTTTTTACGGGTTCCTTTATCGATACTGAACTCACCCCTAAGCTATGGCACGCGACTACTTTAACACCCTGTATAAAGCGTGTTTTTTAGTTTTTTTTTTAACAATTATTTACTTATATTCTACTTTTTAGTTTGGTTTATTTATAAAAGCGTATTTTTTTAAATTTTTAAAACTATTTTTTAAACTATAATTTATTAAGTCAGTAACTTATCTGGGAAGTAGGGAAATCGGGCGCCTGCTACCTTCTTTAGATGAGGTAGCTGTTTCTCAGAATCCCTCTCCGAAGGGTTTATCTTATTTATAGTTGATGACTTTATCGACTGTAGATCCTAGGCTACGCTAATTACTAAATGTTATTCCGCAAAATAAAAAAATGAGTTTTCTGTCCTGAATATTTTGTTTTGATGTATTTATCAAACTTTTTTGTAAATCACGGTTACCGTTATATCAAGAATACTAGCTGTTGCCCGCGGCTTCGCCCGCGTGAAATTTGGTAACTGTCCCACGGGATCATATTTATTCATATTAGAGAGATAAATAGTATCCTACATGTTAATCCAGGTAAAAACTATCTATGAGCCAAATTTCATATTCATCACAATCACCATCTTTATCACAATCGTCATCACTATCATAATCACAATCACTGTCACAATCACCATCACTATTACTATCACTGTCACTACCACAATCACTATCACTATCACTATCACAATCTTCATTATCGCAATCATCATCATCGTTATCACAATCATCACAATAAATCAACAATAACCCTGTATAGAAGTCGAATCCGCCATCTTATCTAAATCATCTAAATCTTCTGGATCTCAAAATAAATGCCATATTCGTAATCAGCACCCCTGATAATCTCGGAATTGACACCCATATTGATTTTTAAACATTTCAACCCCATCGCACCCCAACAGGGATGATGGTATTTCAGTTACACATTAAATCTTAAAATCGTTGTTTTTGTAATACACCCGCCCGACCCGATACACCATACAAACAATAACTGAATTGTCATCGGTCTTTGACGGGTGTGCAAAATTTGAATGAAATCTGGCCGTTTAAAGTGGGTCAAAATCGCGCCCTAAGAAGTCGGTTACAAACATACAAACAAACATACAAGTGAAGTTAATTTAAAGCGTGTAAAAAGGTAGCCTGCGAAATTCAAATTTTCTTACGTTTTTTGCAATTTGCAAGCCAGTGCTAGGTTGTGTTTATTAAAATATGATTCGCGGCTACAAGACGTATTTATTTACAGAATTATACTTAATCATTAAAATCATCAGTCATCATTAAACTCTTGTGCTAAATACTTCACTTTCCATCGTTAAGAAACTGACCGGACCGGACTCCGGACCAGGCGCGGATACAGGATTTCCTTTAAGGGGGGGCAATTTTTGGAAAATTCATTAAAAAAAATTGATATTCTTTTGATATTATATGGGTGTTACTTTACAGAAATCCATGATATGCAAGATACAAGGGGGCCGCCAGCTTTTGGGCCGGGGGCGGGGGGGGGTGCGTAGGGAGACATTTTTACGACACCTTGCCTTAGGTTAGAATGGTTTCGAACGTTCATGTAGGAGTTACTTGGTCGAATTTTATTTACATCCAAGAGAAAGTAGTTTGTAGAGCGAGCGAAGCGAGCCCTACTGGAGTTACTTGGGCTTCTTATAGACAAAGTGAAGACTCATGAAAAAAACCGGCCAAGAGCGTGTCGGGCCACGCTCAGTGTAGGGTTCCGTAGTTTCCCGTCCGTCACAATAAGTGTTCCCACTTATGAGTTTAAAGGTGGGTATCCATTATGTAAAAATGCTTGCATACACGAATATACTACAAACTTAGTCCAGAAATTATTTTGTACAACTTTTTGTCTTTTTTGTACAAAAAGTGTTGTTTCCATCAAGTTCAAAATGATTTTCCTAGAAAGTCCTTATAAAGTTCTACTTTTCAGATTTTTTTTTATATTTTCTAAACTTATGGTTCAAAAGTTAGAGGGGGGGGGGGACACATTGTTTTTTACTTTTGGAGCGATTATTTCCGAAATTATTGACATTTTTAAAAAATAGTTTTTGGGAAACCCCTATTCATTTTTAAATACCTTTCCAACAATATATCACACGTTAGGGTTGAAATTAAAAAAAAAATCACTTCCCACTTCACATCTTATAGGGGGGCTACCCTAATATTTTTTCCAATTTTTATTTTATTTATTTAAAACTTCATGTACAAGAGTGGTATATAGGCGGACTTAATGCCACAAGGCATTCTCTACCAGTCAACCTTTGGGTTAAATAGGACAGCATTGTGATAGAGTACAAAAAAATAAATAAGAAAAATACCGTTTTGTTAAATTAAATTGTTAAACAAACATAATATGTAGTACATACTAATACACATATACAGATAACATTAAATAAATTAATATATAATATAATTCATACAAATAGTCCAAAAATACGACAAACCACATAATAATTACCATAACTAGCTTGTGAGCAATTTAATCTGACTTCAAATAGTGCTTCCGAACTGTTCTTTTGAAAGCCATTTTGCTTTCAGCTTTTTTAATGCCAAGGGGTAGCGCGTTCCAGAGCTTTATAGTTGAGACAGCGTAAGAAGAGGACATAAAACCAGTACGGTGTGAGGGAATTTCAAGGAGTAAGTTTTGGGAAGCTCGAAGGTTACGACTGTGCGAGCTGCCCAACACTTTGAAATATTCTTTTAAGTAATCGGGAGCACATGGATCGGTCAAAATAGTGAAGAGCGTACAGAGAGATCTGAGGGATCTCCTGAGTCGGATAGGCAGCCACTTAAGCTGAGAACGGTATGAAGAGATGTGATCGTACTTACGTAGGCCAAAAATAAAGCGAATACAATTGTTGAGAAGACGATCTAATTTGTTTAAAAGTTCTTGGGATAGATCAGAGTAACAAACATCAGCATAGTCTATAATTGGAAGCACAAGTGACTGGACCAAAGTTAATTTAGTGCTAGATGGGAGAAAATGTTTGAACCTGTAGAGAGACCGCAGCGAGTAAGTGACTTTCTGGCTAATCTGAGCTACCTGTTTATTCCAACTAAGTGTCTCGTCAATGTAGAGAGATCACAGAGTTGTTGAACATAAGTGGCATTAGTTGGCTAGTATCTAAATTTCTCAAGTAGTACGAACTACCTATGAGGATACCACTTTGTCGGCGTGATTGATATACTTATTGGTACCAAATTTCAGCTTTCTAGTGCTAACGATCACAGAGATTAAGCGAGGACGGAAGGACAGACATGGCGAAACTATAAGGGTTCCTAGTTGACTACGGAACCCTAACTAGGCTTCAAGAGCTAGCGTAGCGAGCTCGAAACTTTTTACAACATTGCCTCAGATCATCATCATCATCTGCCTAGCCTTTTCCCAACTATGTTAGGGTCGGCTTCCAGTTTTACCGGATGCAGCTGAATACCAGTATTTTACATGGAGCGACTGCCTATCTGACCTCCACTACCTAGTTAGTACCGGGTAATACGATACCCCTTGGTAAGACTGTTTGTCAGACTTTTCGGGCCTCTGACTACCTAACGACTGTCAAAGATCTACAAATGACAGCCGGGACCAACGGCTTAACGTGATTTCCGAGGCACGGAGGAAACTCGGTATGTAGTGGGTGGTCACCCATCCACAGACCAACCTAGGCAAGCACGGCTTAACCTAACGATCAACCCGAGCGGCTGTTATTATTTAGCCACGAGCTCCTCAACAACATTGCCTCAGATAATTATGCTATAATACCATTCTATGGCATCAGGCAGGAATAGCTATGACTTTTAAAAATCCTGAGCCTATAGAGGCAGCTGCTTCGTTCCTGGCGACGCCCATGACAAGATATACAGTGTCAATTCCATCAAATTAGTTCAAGCATGGCTAATGACGTATTTGGTCCGGTTCAGGGGGGGCAATAGCACCCATTGCCCCCCCCCCTGTATCCACGCCTGCTCCGGACTGGCTGCAGACACCGGATTTTGACAGTAATTTCAGTACCTAGGTACCTACAATATTTGTCGATGTTCGGTGTCCGGAGCCGGGAAATAGACCTCAGATACTAGTCTGAAATGAGTAATTCTTTAGGGTTCCGTAGTCCTGACAAGGAACCCTTACAGTTTCGTCATGTCCGTCCGTCTGTCTGTCTGACTGTCCGACGTTTTTCAAAATCAAAATCAAAGCATTTATTTCAAGTAGGCCAGTTACAGGCACTTTTGAATTGTCGAAACAAATATGAAAATTAAATGTAGCTACAGTCCCAGTCACAAGACATAAAAACTGTGAAAGTACTGTAGTTGCCCATTCCCTAGCGTAGATCTCTATGGAGAAGAACGGGAAAGAAACTGCATGGACACTCTTTTAAATCAGAATATTTTTACAAAATCTTGGTTACATCATTCATGTTGAGATGGTACATTATGTGAGAACAATGTAGCAAGATGTGCACGTTAAAGGTGTCCATAGTAAAAACAAAACAAAAACAATTCAAAAATAAAATTATTAAATTCAAATAAGCCGTGGCAACCAAGAGCTGACCAGTCCCAACTGACAGCGCTCGTTCACGAACATGACGCATGTATCAGCACCATTCAACTCAACCATTTTGAAGGGAACTAAATGATCCGACTCACGCGTCACCAGCAGCGAGACATTTGAGTGAGCATGACATATCTCCTAACCGCCACGGCACATTCAAGTCAAGGAAAAACGTAGGTTTCCAGCGACTGATAGCATTCTAGTACATAGCAGTGGCGGATTAAGAGTTTCCGAGGCCCTAAGCACAGAGCCTGTGTAGGCCCTCTATTGGTGTGACTGACACTGGCAGAGCCACCATCAGGGATTTTAATTTTGATAACACAAAAATTTACTCGCTAATTACTCGAAATTAGTCGCCAAATATCAGATTTGGTGGGTCACTGGTTCAAAAGATATAAGGGTTTATAGGTGGCCTTGCTGGAGAGAGCCTACCCCAGCAGAGCCACATTCATATCTCAAAAACTAGGACACTTAGCGAAGATCTGGTTTCTCCCATATTTACTCGCTAATTAGTCGAAATTAGTCGCCAAGAGACAGATTCAGTTGCTGAGTAATTAAAAAGATATTAAAGAATTCAATTTCCCCATACAGTAGTACAAGCAAGTACAAAATGCTCAAAATAGTTTCTAGACAGGTATCTACGACGTCTGGCGGAATTCTATAACTTCATCCCACCAAAGGAAAGCTGTATTCATTACCTATAAACAAATCTACAATTAATATAATTATGTAATTATTTAGATATCGAACAAAATGTTGTGCATTTAGTCGCTGGCAGGGTTGATACTTACATACTTCCAATAAGTATTAATTATTAATTAAGTATTTTAAACATTTCACTAAAGGTACGATAATTTTAACGTATTTATTAATCTAACGTAAATTAGAGCTCAACATTGTAAATTAGTAAAACAGTTGCATGCGACTGTACATCTTAACACTAAATAGACCAAGAGCAAGGTTTAATGGTTTCAAAGAAGTTTAAGCCACTCTAACCTAGTAATTTAAAACATAAAACATGTATTTAATAGAAAATTTATATCTCTCGGACATTTCTAAGGACTTTAGATCGATAAAACTAGAAGTAAATTACACATAATAATAGAAATATTTTTTTCTTGGCATTTTTTTGTGAACTCTTCGATCTAGCTCTTGGACTATACCTTAATAATTGAACTACTTATATCTTCTAAACTAAGACCCGACTAAATCTGTAACTTGGCGACTAATTTCGACTAATTTCGACTAATTAGCGAGTAAATATGTGAGAAAACAGATCTTCGCTAGGTGCCCTAGTTTTTGAGATATGAATGTGGCTCTGCTGGGGTAGGCTCTCTCCAGACCGGCCACCTATAAACCCTTATATCTTTTAAACCAGTGACCGACCAATTCTGATATTTGGCGACTAATTTCGAGTAAATATGGGAGAAAATAGATCTTCGCTAGGTGCCCTAGTTTATGAGATATGAATGTGGCTCTGCTGGGGTAAGCTCTCTCCAGATCGGCCACCTATAAACCCTTATATCTTTTGAACCAGTGACCGACCAAATCTGATATTTGGCGACTAATTTCGACTAATTAGCGAGTAAATTTTTGTGTTATAAAAATTAAAATCCCTGATGGTGGCTCTGCCAGTGTCAGTCACACCCTCTATTGCTTAAATTTGGAAGGTAGAAAATATAAAATGAAAGTTCATCAAAATAGAAAGTCTAGTAGGTATAATTTAAAACTTAAAACATTTTCTTCCTTTCCTTATTCAGAGCAAACTCCGAGATTACATCGCGATCGTCGAAATTTATCTGACGAAGTATGTCTGCCTCAATACACATTAATGGTAAAGAATTAAGCTTGTCTTGTCGGATTTTTGTTCTTTGCGGGTTTTTTAATCTTTTTAGTTGTGAGAAGGATCGTTCAGCAGAGCTCTCTCTGATAAAATGTAGGTAGGAATCTCGATAAAATGTAGGTATAAAATGAAACGCCAGCAGAGGATGGAGGCCCCTGGAGAACAGGGGCCCCAAGCACGTGCTTGTAGTGCTTATACGTTAATCCGCCACTGCGCCTCTGCATAGCACTCACACAATATGCGATAAGCGGCTATATAATAATAAAGATATTGAATTTATACAATACAAAGATAGTTGTACAATCTTCAGCAGCTCCAACAATACAACTAGAGCTATCCATTAATTCGCCCCTGTCCTTGTGGAGCAGGACCGGCATTGAGCCAAGCATTTTTATTAGCGATATAATCGTCCAATTTGTAATATGCTTGCTTACAAAGTGTGCGTTTAATACATGTTTTAAATTTTGTTTCATTCAGTTCAAGAATGCTTTGTGGAATTTTATTATAGCATCTCAAACAGTACCCCATGAAAGATGAGTCTTCTTTAGCGAGTCTGAAGCCTGGCTGAACTAATTGGTCCCTATTTCTAGTACTGTAATTGTGTCTGTCACCTCTTTTACCAAAAAGATGTAGATTTTTTCTTACGTACATTATGTTTTCGTAGATGTATTGACAATGTACAGTCATGATGTTTATTTCCTTAAACAGTTCCCTCTGAGAATCGCGCCTACGAAGATTGTATATGGCTCTAATGGCTCTTTTTTGCAGAATAAATATAGACTCAATGTCAGCAGCCCGTCCCCATAACAAAATGCCATAAGACATTATACTATGAAAGTAACTATAATAGACCAATCTAGCAGTATCTACATCAGTAAATTGACGGATTTTTCTAATAGCATATGCTGCCGAACTTAGCCGCCCCGCCAGAGATGTTAAATGAGAACCCCATTGTAGCCTTGAATCAAGCGTAATCCCCAGGAAAACCGTTTTATCTACGAATTCAAGTTTCTCTTTATTCAGTACTATATCACAATCGCTACTTTTAACATTCGGTAAAGCAAATCTTATGCATTTCGTTTTTTTTTCATTTAGTACTAAATTATTTGCTGTAAACCAATTATGGACTTGAAGTAGGGCATTATTCACGTCATCTAAATTTTGGGCCCGTCTATTGATCTTAAAAATTAGGGAAGTGTCATCGGCAAATAACACCATATTTTGAGGTTGGTTTTTCAGTAAATAGGGTAGATCATTTGTATATACTAAAAAGAGGAAAGGACCAAATATTGAGCCTTGCGGAACCCCCATTTTTACTTTTAAACCCTGTGAATTAACACCATTTATTTGAACATATTGTTGTCTATCACTCAAATAAGATTTTAACAAACTAAGTGCAAGTTTACCTAGTCCGTAATGCTCAAGTTTCAAAAGCAATGTGTCGTGATTTACACAATCAAATGCTTTGGAGAGATCACAAAATATTCCTACAGCGTCTTGGGACTCTTCCTACGCCGTAAATATGTGCTTTATTAAGGTTACACCGGCGTCAGTTGTACAACGTCCCTGGGTGAAACCATTTACAAATTCTTGAGCTACTTCCTGCCCTCTTAGCATGAACGCCGTAGACGCCGTTTGTCGTTTCTCTTTCGTGTCTACGGCGTTCATGCTAAGCGGGCTGATTAGAGCTTTTAGGACCACATGCTGTATCTAATTTGTAGCTAGTATTACGTGTTTTCTTCCTGTTAATCTCGCTATTTATGACTTTCCAAACTGTCTTTATTTTAATTTCTGCTGTTTTGATCTTTTTGCTAATGTGCAAGGCTTTGGCAACCTTGCATGTATCTCTAAAAATTTTTGAATACTTAGCAACATATTTGTTAAAAGTTTCAGAGTTTATAAAAGGCTTAAGGCCATAAAGCTCAAATAGTGTTTCACTACTTTTTCTGATACCTCTAGTTAATCACTAAATATAAATTTAGGGCAAATACTTTATGTCTTGTTTTCAAAAATTTTGTTGAATTCAGTGTGAACTATTGAAAAGAAATGATCATAAATATGATTTATATTAATATCGTCATGGCTCATAACACTTAACTTGTTCTGTAGGGAAATATTATACCTATTTAATTTGTTAGAAGTTATGGGTCTAAATTTAATCTGAATTATTTGCAATGGTTTATTACACCTAAAAGTTACAGTTTGTCCGCTATGGTCAGACGGCAGACAATTAACTATGGCTTTATCTAAGTAATCACAATCGCAGAAAACATTATCTATACAAGTAGCAGAAGATGGAGTGACTCTAGTAGGTTCTATAAAAGTGTTGGTCAAGTCAAATGACTTAAAAAGATTTAATAACCGACTGCTATTTGAATTTTCTTCTTAAATATTGATGTTAAAATCACCACAAATAATTATAGATTTATTACTAGCTGCAAGTTTTGCCAGGACATCTTCTATTATTGACTCAAATAAGGAAAAGTTTTGATAGTTTGGGGGTCTGTACACACACACAATAACATGCTTATCTAGCTCAACACAGGACAGTTCGACGCAATGTTCAGCCGAGAGACCTATTATGTCGTTACAAAAATTAAGGAACCTCCACGAAGCATAGTTTTACGGTTATAGCAGCTACCCACCATATATTCTCATAATTAATAAGCATTTGGTAATCCTTAAGCCAATGTTCAGTAAAACAAATAATGTCAAACTTACTATTGTCTAAAAAC
This sequence comes from Xestia xanthographa, assembly GCA_905147715.2. Taxonomy (NCBI): domain Eukaryota; kingdom Metazoa; phylum Arthropoda; class Insecta; order Lepidoptera; family Noctuidae; genus Xestia; species Xestia xanthographa. The sequence goes on along the minus strand of LR990647.1, from coordinate 15,882,469 downwards.
ATTTCTATTTCTAATAATTTTGAAGAAATGCCTTGGATATTTTGGTGGAATAATTTTAAAGTGTTCTGCTGAGGCCCTTTTTTACTAGCTAATTGATTGCAAGAAGATACCTTGCTGTTGGTAGGTTTAACAATATTGTTAATGGCACCTTCTGTTGTCTGACTTTCTAGTTTAAATTAATATTAATATCTGGAGAGAGCCCCGAGACTCCCGTGCCATCGCCAGACAACAAGATCCTATCACTAATATACCCTAATTGAGAATTTTCCACGGTGACATATGGATCCTCCTCAGTATATGTTTGTAAACATCAATAGCACTAATGCTATATTTATTTAAGGGAAACAAAATTACCAATCTCAGGCAGACTATCATGCAACATGCAACTCAGGCTGTACTACGTGTGAATAATCTAATGTAATATTAGTTGTTTGTTGGTTTGATATGCTGTCCTGAGACAAATTCTCAACCTGGTATGGGTCCTCCATTACCTCAAGCTGGATAGTATCATGGTTGGTAACTGTCTGGCAACTACATTGACCCATTACCAACTCATTTGCTGCATAAATATGTTCCCTAATTTGGTTCTGAGAAATCTTATACCTACTAGAAAGAGAACTTAGTGATTCCTGAAGTACCTGTATTTCAGACTGCAAATGCTGAGTATCAATTTCATACATTTTTATACTGTCCTCTAATTTTATTTGGTAATTATTTAACTTATTTGAGAAAGATATATTTACATAATTAATTAAAAACTAAGTATTAAATAAACTAAAATAAATAAACTAACAACAAACTATAAAAGGGCATCGAAAAACTCCTCCTCAACGCTGTCAGCTGGTAATGTGCCCAAGAGACTGGCGGCGTTGCCACGTTGTATGGCAACACTTAGCCTCTGACCAAGGTAAAAGCCAGCTCTTGGGTCACGGGAAGCGTCAACTAGGCATTTTGAAAGTTCTTTGAACAGGCTATGGGCACTCGGACCCCACGGCCCTAGAGTTTCAACCCCAAACGGCTCGAAAATATTATTATAAATAGTTACCACAAAGGTTTCTATATTCACGCCGTTTGAGGTTCTCTGCAGCCGCAGCAGCAGCGCCAGCACAGCACGACGAGCTTGGAAGATGAGAAGGCGCAAGAGTATCGACGCAAGTTGCGTCCCATACTAAGGGCCTACCCATCTTCCAAGGAAACAAAGACATGCCGTCCGGTCTCTTGCCATCGTCGCGTGCCAAGCCATTAGGTTCTAAAACAGCTGGAACGCCGACGGTGACAAGAGCTCGTCGGATAATGTCGTTTATGTTCGCGTGCCGTGCAAAACGCCCCGCACTTCGGCTGCACGACAGGCCGTGGTGACCGAGGCTGTTGACAGCTTCACCACAGTGACAGCGATGAGGAGAACAGCAGGCGGCACCAAGGCGTAAGGCAGCAGCGAGGCGAAAGGTCGTGTCGTCAAACAATGTGCCAATTGTCGACGACGGCAGTGCGTGAAGCCAAAGACCCAACTCCCATTCACCCACAGCCAGTAGGCGCGCACGCTCAGCAGTAGTAGAAGACGAGTTTAACAGATTGTTTTGAACGATTCTGCAGAGCGGCTCGTCCCACCGTCTCTGGGAGAATGGATGGTCGGGTTCTTCAGTGTTCGGGCAAGCGAGTTTTTCAAGCATCGATAGCCTCGGAGAAGCACGGCACATCAATATCAATCAGTGTGGAAGCCAGGATATTCTCAGTGCCGTGGACCGAGGATATGAAAGCCGGTAAAGTAATACTAATAATGTTTAACTTATTAAATAAATCAACACGCTCTTTCCTCAGTGGAATAAATTTGGAAAAGCGTTTATGTTGTTTCCTAAATTGATTACATTTTTTAATTATTCTGTTTAATTTTACATATTTTTTAATCTTCCTATTGCTAACTATAAAATTCTGTTTTAGTAAGGAATCTTCAGTTAGATCAATTGTTATTAAGGGGGGTTACAATTAGTTTTTAATAATTCATTATATAAGAGATTTGTTTCTATAACCTGAATACATTCTTTTTCTTTCTGTTCTTTTTTTTACTATACAATTATTGGCATGAATTAACTCATCTTCTAGATCCCTAATTTTAAATAAAGCCTCCTCATACAAGTTACTACAATTATGGAAACCATCCGTGACCACCTTCAGCTGATCCCGATCATCAACAACGTCCAAGTATTGCTGATGTAGGTCTACTAGCTCCCGTTTTAAGCTGGAGTTTTTGCTATTAACTTTATTGATTTCCACCTCACTCTCTTCTCTTTCCTGTAACAGTAGTTGCACTTGGAGGTTGGATTCTTTGAGTTCTTGGAGGGCCGTTCTCAATTTTAGCTCCATATCTTGAGCAGTAGCCTTACGGGTCATCAGAGGCATGGTTTCAGGATTGGTTACTGAAAATTAGAAGTAAAGAAACGGTGTGAACTAATAGAATAGACAAATAAAGGGAAATTAGCGATGAAAGGGAAAGAAAAAAAAGTTAAAGTAATTAAATGGAATGAGGTAGGCTGCTATAGCTTTAAAATATTATCCAATTCAATGTAAATAATCGAATAAATATCAGTTTCATTGGTTCTATTGTCCTATTGTATTGTTTTGCTAAGGGACCGTTAATTAGACCATTTAATGAATGATAATTTGAATGTCAAAAACAAAAGGATGAAGCTACGGTCCCCGTCACAAGGCATAATTATAATAATAACTTATGAAAGTGGTGTAGTTGCTCATTCCAAAGCGTAGATCTCAATGGAGAAGAATGGGCAAGAAACTACATGGACACTCTTTTAAATCAAAATATTTTTACAAGATCTTGATCAAGTGACTTACTAATATATGTAAGTACTCTCATTTCTTCAGCATGTGAATATAAATAACATAATTGATTTTTTCTGATTTACTATTTTTCAAAGTATGGGAAAGCAAGCAATAATGTTACGACAATATTCAACTTTATCAACTCTTGCACTTTCGTTGATACATTTTTTTTTAATTTTTGAACTTTACTTTTATTCATAGCTCTTTCGATATTAATTTATTAATTTAAATAAAAATGTCGTGTCACAGTGTTTCTCAACTCCTCCGAAATGGCTGTTTACGATTATTGTTTTTTTTGTGTATATTTGGTAGGTCTGAGAATAGGTCGGGCTATTTTTTAGTCTCACACATCAAAATTTCCACGCGAACGAAATCGCGGGCAATAGCCCAGTAACTATATAAAAATCTCAAACGTATGAGGGTCAGTACATTTTCTAGTTACTGATCGTCCTATAACTCTGTCGGGAATATGCATGTATTTTTTTCTTTATTTAAATCAATAAAGTACAGTACTATCAAACCAATAAAATAATTAAAAGATAAGTTCAACGACTGCTTGTCGGCTTGTCGCTCAAAAAATCAGAATCGACACCAATGATCGTGACTGTGGCGGTCATGTCATAGCGGTTGTCGCCATTTCCGTCTATCTGCCTTGTTTACCACATCCAACTTTGTACCCTTATTAAAATCATCATCTGCCTAGCCTTTTCCCAACTTTGTTGGGGTCGGCTTCCAGTCTAACCGGATGCAGCTGAATACCAGTATTTTACATGGAGCGACTGCCTATCTGACCTCCACAACCCAGTTGGTACCGGGTAATACGATACCCCTTGGTCAGACTGGTTGTCAGACTTTTTGGGCCTCTGACTACCTAACGACTGTCAAAGATCTACAAATGACAGCCGGGACCAACGGCTTAACGTGCTTTCCGAGGCACGGAGGAAACTCGGTATGTAATGGGCGGTCACCCATCCACAGACCAACCTAGGCAAGCACGGCTTAACCTAACGATCGACCCGAGCGGCTGTTATTATTTAGCCACGAGCTCCTCAACCCCCTAAACCCTTATATGTCCTATGTGCTATAATCAAGCAAACATTGCAATAACAATATTATATTAACATCTAAGTGAAACTTTACGTAGTTTTCAAATGAAAGTGTTTCTTTGACATATAACATTTGACGTCACTACCGGCAACAATTCGTTTTGAATTTGTAAAATAAGTGTTGTATTAGAAAGACAAACAAGTGTACCTACCACAATGTTTGTAAGGGCCGATATATATGGCATTTTTAAGGAATAAAAAGTTTTGAACTTCTTGCATATTCCATAGTGTGGGAAGGAGGTAGCCCGTCCCACGACGCTAGGCTACCCTACCGCAAGCAATGACATCAAAAGGAGCATGTCGAACTCGAAAGTCATGATGACAGGTGATTAGGATCAGACATGGATCAGACCCATAAAATATGTTGACGTTATTGCGAAAAATAAAAACAAATGTTATTCGAGTAGGATGTTAAGTACTTTCATTTTTATTGTTTAATTAATCAAAAAAAATTGGGCGGCAGTTTCCAAGAGCATCAGGCCTGTAGCCTGCAGGACATTGGTTTGGTACACTTATGACATTTCTGTTAGCGTCGGCCACTTCTCCACCTCTGAAACCGGTGTTCAACTCATTAATCTGCATTCTGAAAAAATAAAAAGTAATTTGAAGGCTTCATTCCAGATTTCCAGCATATTAATGAGCATGCGACGTTTTTTCGCATTTCGAAGGCAGAAGGAACAGGCTACAACTAATAAAAAAAAATGCACACAATCATTATTATTGTGTGTTGTACATTTTTAGGGTTCCGTACCACAAAAGGTAAAAAAAAGAAACCCTTATAAGACCACTTTCTTGTCTATCTCTTCGTCTGTCACCACTGATTTTCTCACGAACGGAAGGACCTAGCAAGTTGAAATTTATACAATATACTGAGGTCTATAGTCCTTATTAGTTGTATAAAAGTCAGGTCCTGAGTCAACACGATAAAAAGATATGGGCAAATTTAGATTTTTGCGAAAACTTGTAAGTACTAAATTTATCTTAATTTTCAACTTTTTTTTATTTTTCGGAATTTTTCCTTTACTTGTACTGTAAGACCTTGCTTTTAACCAAAATTGACAATAACTAGGTCAACCGGAAGTAACTAATGGTCGAAAACCTATATGGTAGTTCCCGTCGACCTAGAATCATGAAATTTGGCAATAAGCAAGGTCTTACAGCACATGTAAAGGAAAAAATCTGAAAGCCGTAAATATGTAGTTTAATAACAAACAAAAAAGCGATTTTACTATTACAAACTTATATTATTATTTGTGGTTGGTGCAATAGCCGTTTCTAGGGATCGAACAGCAAAGTTATGTTTGTCCTAAAAAATTTGTACGGAACCCTCGGTGAGCAAGTCAAACTAGCTCTTGGCCGGTTTTTTTATGTTAATTTGATAAAATTGTATGTTTTTGTTTATTTATCATATTTTTTAATCAACATTATCATCATCTGGTTAGAAGACAGTTAGGTTGTCAGATAAATATTTTAGTATTCGATTAGATGGTAGAGCTAGAGCTATCATAAGCTTTGAGCAAAGTTCGGGTAAAATAATTGTAAAAGGTTTATACACACCTCCACACTTCGCGGCATTGGCCATTGATGAATTCTTGGCCTGACGGACAGTTGTTGGGAGCCGTGATAACATTCTTCGTACCGCTTCTCCATATATCGCGACAGGCACCATTGATCCACTGCTGGCCAGGGCGGCAATTGGGGGGAACGGTGACTATATTTTGTGGTGACAACTCAGCATCTTCCGGTTGAATTTCACTGGAGAAAAAACTTTTATGAAATATTTGTTCATTTCTGTCTAGGATTCAGCTTCATTCGCGGAAATAAAAGTGTCTTGGGATCTAACCACAGATCTAACGTAGGTATACCTATATCTACAAGCTAGACGACTAGGTATAGGTACCTACCTACCTACGTATTCATTTAATTTTCCTTAAATATGTCTAGCTTGTCTTATCGTTCATGTTGCTAAGGTATTATAATAATGGGTTTCTTGTGATGATAAATAATTAATGCAACTTTTATCGCAATACTTGTGTTAATTAATCGCTGGACCAACCGATTCAGTAGATTGTGTCATAAATATCCTTCTAATTTTTAGAGGAAAATAAATCAACAACAAAAATATGTCACGGGTTATTTTAATATTTTTGATTAGATAGGATCTTATCTTTTTTTGTTCATTACTTAACGCAACCCCACCGACCGAAGCGACGCGGCGCGACGCCCTCCGTGTTTCGGAAAGCAGCGGTCCAGTAATGTTGTATGAAACGGCGTGCTGGGATTATTAAATTAATACTCTTTGATTGGATTTCTTTTATCATTCTTGGCATACCAAAGTACCTTAGTCTCTTTGCTTAGTTCAACTTGCGTTCACGTGGCTGTATAGCCATAAATGCGTTTGCCTTTCGGCACAGATGATAAATAGAAAATTGGGGGTAAAGCTGAAAATTTTATTCGTCTTGATTTGTTATATACCTACAAAATATAAATTTAATAATTAAAATGAGTTCCGACGGTTCAGAGAGGGAAACGGTGATGGATTGTACTCCACCCACCAGACAAGATAAGATCAGAAGCCAAATTGGCAATGGAAAATTCTGCTTCCAGCGAAGTCAAAAGAAAAATACATGAAAGTATACTTCAGAAAATTTTATCATTTGGAAAAACGAGAAAAAACGTGAACAATTTCTCCGAGATTGTATTTTTTGGCGTACCTATTTTAATGAGATTGCTAAAACAAAGCCGTGTGGTATCCGGCAGAGTAGAATAGAACCAACCCATTATACTCACGGGTGTCGTATAAGGCGACTAATGTCTGAGGCAGAACACCTTGCGCCTCCGAAGACCAGAGAATGGGCAGCAGCGTTTTCTGTTAGTCTTTCATCACTGCGATCTCCAATCCGCCTGCCAAGCGTGGAGATTACGGCAAATTCCTCCCATCATGGAAGAGGCTTATGTCCAGCAGTGGACGTTATGGGCTGTTGTGGTGCTAAAACTAACTGCTATCATTCATCATTCATCACTGCGATCTCCAATCCGCCTGTCAAGCGTGGAGATTACGGCAAATTCCTCCCATCATGTAAGAGGCTTATGTCCAGCAGTGGACGTTATGGGCTGTTGACAACAGCCTGTTGTTGTTCTTGGTGTTACTAAAACTAAAAAGCCATCTACATTATGGGCAATTTATTCCATTCTGAAATCTAGGGTTACAGTTCATGTTAAAAACGGCAATAACTTGATTTGAAAAATTATGGAAATTTAACTACTTTTTCATTTTAATTAAATTAAATATATAATAAAAAAAGTATGTTTTATTTCCCTGCATTCTTAATTTTGAGCCTCTGCGGAAATAGCAATGGGGAATTTTCTACTGACGTTTGTCACGACGCTTCAGTACCTATATATCAATAGATGGCGCTGATTAGCTTTAGGAATATTTTTTTAAGCGGCGTTCTAGTAAAATCCAATGAAAAAAGAATTTACTACGTATTACATTATAGGTCAATGGTAAAATCTTTTAGCAGGGCAAAAAAAAACTCTACTAGACACAATGTCAATCTCATTGTATAGTAAAATTTCTTTACTATTCATTGTTGTACGTTTAGAAAGTGAGAACTGTAAAGAACCTTTGTCTGTGGAAGTTTTTTTTTAATTTAATGGGATGCCATCTGTGGAACTAATGACATCGCTTGTACCAAACATCCTCATTGGTTGAAAATCTGACTATGTAATTTTATAATTATATTTCAAAATAGTTTGACCTCATTGGTCAGATTGGGTCTAAGCTATGGACGCGCCATCTACAATCAGCCTTCCCCATTGTTTTGGCTTGCACTGGCAGCTCAATATCAGTCAGTGTTGCTATTTTATTATTCCCAAGATTGATCAGCGCGATCTAGTTCGTTCATAAAAAGCACTGGAAAATTCCCCATTGCCTGTCTCGTATTAGTGAAGTCCTCACCCATACTCGAGCTGCATTTCCTATTTCACGGCCTTTGCAATAATGTACTATTTTATAATATTCTGTTTAACGGCTTCATACCTTTGCTTCTCCTTCAACCTGGCGAAAGCAAAGCGCGGAAATAAAAGATGATAATTAAAATCTTTTATATTAGTATTAGTTTCATATTACTTCATGACCAAATTGTTTTCGTTCATTTATTTTATTTCTTCAAAAGTGTATTGAAAAAAGTCGTTTGATACAGGTGATAGTATTTGTTAATGCAGTTCTTTCTCCACTTGTATCAAAATGTAGGTACTATTTTAATTTTACTCGTTGGTACCACGAGTACTGGGTTTGGTAGATACTTAAGATCAACGATCATAATCTCAGCTTTGAAAATCTCAAAACCATAATCATAAATAATTTTAGAAAGGAGCTCGTGGTTAACTAATAACAGCCGCTCGGGTCGATCTTAGGTTAAGCCGTGCTTGTCTAGGTTGGTCTGTGGATGGGTAGAAGACAGTTAGGTTGCCAGTTTAATATTTAATAATATAAAATTTGTAAAGGTTTAAACACACCTCCACACTTCGCGGCATTGGCCATTGATGAATTCTTGGCCTGACGGACAGTTATTGGGAGCCGTGATAACATTCTTCGTACCGCTTCTCCAGATGTCGCGACAGGCACCATTGATCCACTGCTGGCCAGGGCGACAATTGGGGGGAACGGTTACTATATTTTGTGGTGACAACTCAGCATCTTCTTCATCATCTAATCTTAAGAGAAAAAAAAAAACAAAAATACAACAACAAAAAATATGTCACGGGTTATTTTAACATAATTGAATAGGTGTCTATAGTAAGTTCATTACATAACGCAACCCCAACCCCGTGGTACCAGTTACCACCAGTGGTACTACGGGTAAAACAAAAATTCGGGAATTTTGATACAAGTGGAGAAAGTTTGTTATTGCATCCGAGGTGGAATTAACGCCCGAGCCGTAGGCGAGGCACGACGGTACCACTGGGATTGGTACATGAAATCAACAATCATAATCTCAGCATTGAAAATCTCAAAATCATAAGTAATCATAAATAGTTTTAAAGAGGAGCTCGTGGTTAAATAATAACAGCCGCTCGGGTCGATCTTTAGTTAGGTTAAGCCGTGCCTCGGAAAGCTTGTAAATTGTAGATCTTTGACAGTCGTTACAGGTAGTCAAGTGGCCTAAAATGTCTGACAACCCGTCTTACCAAGGGGTATCGTCCTACCCAGTACTAACTGGGTTGTGGAGGTCAGTTAAGTAGTCGCCCCATGTTAAATACTGGTACCTATTCAGCTGCATCCGGTTAGACTGGAAGCCGACCCCAACATAGTTGGGAAAAGGCTAAGCAGATGATGGTCTAATCTGTCTACAGATTTTCGTCATACTTGCGTTGTGAGCTAGGTAGTAAGTATTTAAATGTCGCGGATGGGGTGGTCACGCATACAGTCGTGACTTCTACTTTACGCGGTCGGCTACAGTTGTGTCGACGCACGCTGTCCATCGCTCACTGCATGCCGTTGCAACTGCACACTTTCCGTGTGCGGTTGCTGCACACGACTGCAGCGTCTGCAGCCGAATGCATGAAGTTGATATCATGACTGAACGAAGTCGAACGTACAACTGCATGCAGTTGAATTTATCGACGGCGCGCGGTTGCTGCGATGCAGTCCGTCTGTTGGCAGCCTAAGTTTTAGGCTGCGGTTCCACTGAGGCGGAGCGGAACAGAGCGGAGCGTGATTCACCAATCACATGGCTTGAAATCCACATCTCTTCTCCACTCCTGCCATGTGATTGGTGAAACGCGCTCCGCTCTGCTCCGCTCCGCCTCAGTGAAACCGCAGCCTTAAGGTAGGACGTTGGTATTTTAGTGTAGGGCATTCCCCCACAGAGTGTCCCTAGCTGCGGCTCTGGTAAAGTAATGTAACAAATTAGGTCGGCTAAGTATTTAGGTTAGGTAGGTGTAGGTAATTAACATTATCCGAGTAAATTATGTAATGTTGCTGTCTGTATCTAGCTATTCTGCTCACCTGGGTTTTTACCCACCTACATAAATCCGTCGCAAACCCATGTTTACACCTTAGATAAGTTTCATTGTATCTTATCTTCATCACACCCAATATCATTTTATCAGCCTGTAAACACAGCACATGGCTACGCCATGGCTGTCTTCCTACATACATTTGCAAACAGGGTCATGTTACCTATTGTAAACATTGAAAATGCACTAATTAAAACATTTGAGAACTCACCTGAGCTCGCTCTCGTCTGTCAGTGTTTTGATCCAGACGTCGCGGCATTGTCCATTAACAAATGCTTGGCCTGGCGGACAGTTAGTGGGCACCGTGACCAGGTTGGCAGGTCCAACGGTGACACTCCAGATCTCGCGGCACGCGCCGTTCACCCACACTTGTCCATCTGGGCAGTTCGTTGGAACCGTTACCACATTTTGGGGATTTATTTCGACAATATTTAATTTTGGTCGGGCGGTACAAGAACTCGCAAGAAAGCAAAGAAACGTAACGAATATAATCATTTTTAAAAGTTGCTTGCACTAAATTGTGAAATTCTTTTGTCTAACTATTGCTTGCTGCGTACTTCAAGATGAGAACAATTGAACAAGAATCTTAATTGATTTCTGATTGTATTTATCACTTCAAACGTAGTTTATGGAAAAGATAATCTTGTGACGTATCTAGTGATAAGCTATCTGCAAGAAGTGTTTTTTAGTACCTAAGAACAAAGAGTTTGTTTTATTATTTTTTATGAATAAAAGTAGGAATCTATACTTACTTCTTGTTGATATACCTACTACTTGTGTACGGCTGTTTGTTACAGTAGGTGACTAGGTGTTACATGCATAACTTGTTTTTTTCATTTACGCTCAAATTGCCCCTTTACAAAAGAATCAATTTATCAATTGAGAGCCACGTAGCTAAGGTACTTTGGTACTGACATACCTCTGGACATTCTCAGGGTTTCTTAGTATGTCAATTTGTCCATAAAGATAAATGGAACTATACGCTGATCTTGAAACGTCGGAAAATGTACCGTTTGCTATGGACAGAAAGACCAAATTAGTTGACATGAGTCAATTACGTGGCAGAGTCCCTGCGGTCTGGTGTGGATAAGTAATTTCCGGCTATTAACCAATGGATATCGTATTCTGTCTCAACACGCGTATGCTGTGTTATTTCTAGAAAGAAAAATCTAAAATATTTAAAATACAAATTATAGACAAGCTCACAAGAATAACACCACTATCAGGTGACTGATTAAAGTGATGATGCGGCACTAACTTAACTTTCACTCAACCAGAGAAAGTACCTACTTATAATTTAATAAGAAATCACACATCATCTGCCTAGCCTTTTCCCAAACTATATTGGGGTCGGCTTCTGGTCTAACCGGATGTAGCTGAATACTACTTATTTTACATAGAGCGACTGTCTCCACCATAATTTTATTATATGCCTTATACCTACACAAACATAACCATAGTTACAAATTAATTTTTCATAGAATCATCAACTTATGACTGTCCCTGATAGTAAATACTCTTCTTCTTTATGGTCACCTGGTCGGTCTTTGTCTAGAATAGAACTGGTACCTATAATTATATTTCTTAAATTGTTACCTCCTCTTGTCAACATTATATAAAAAAACGGTTTATATACAGGGTGTTTGGCGTATGGATCGACACAATTTTTCCAGTGATTTGGGAAGTCATTAGCTTGGTTCTACCCATACACCCTATGTCCTAAATGTCACGCTTACCTTACATAATATGTTTGAAAAAAAATACCCATAATGTTTCCTTTAATTCCAAATAACTTTTTCGTTTGTGGGTGTAATGGCACAAAATAAATTTTGTTGTATTCTCTAAAGTCTTTATCTAAATACTTAAATCTTTGTTTGATAAAACTGATGGTTTCAAGAAAATTTCTCTCCCAAACCTCCCAAACCCCTGGAAAATTTTGATTGTTTCGGACAAAACCAAACAACATAAATAACGTAACTAGGCACATGAAATTCGTCTTTTTTCGTAAAGTAGAGTTTTGTAACTTGAAATTATCGATTAGAGGGTGGTAGGTAGGTAACTTGCCTACGTTTGTTTGTGGTGTGCTCGTTTGTTTGTGTTTCTATGTTGGAGTATTGATTCCTCGAAAAGAGTCCATGTTGTTAGCGTGCGGTCCATTTATAGCGTTTACCTAGGCACTACGTCGGTCACAGCACCTAGTACCTATGTACCTATAGATGTGTGTCCCGCTGTAGCGCGCATTAGGGTGGGCGGTCAACATTCGACCATATTCTTGGGTCGATTCACTTAGCGTTCGAGAAACCGAGTGTGACACACGACAGTACAGTGTTGACGCATATTGAACAAGTGAAAAACGTATTACAGTGTGAACTTTGATACAATTTCGGGACTGTTGTTAAAATCCAAAGAGTGAAACATGAATCGGAAATATTTTGTAGCGTTCTTTACGATTTTATTTATTATTTGTGCTGATGGAAGAAAAACGTCGGGTAGGAGCCGTGGCTCTGGATCTCGATCGGGCAAAAAGACAAATTATCAACCTGCGCCGACATCGTTTAGTAATCCTCAAGCTTCAGCACCCAAGCCAACATTATTCGGATGGCAGTCCAAGCCGTCCGGTGGCAGCGGACAAAGTCAGCATTCGTATCCGTCCAGTGGAACAGGATTATCTGGGGACAAGTCAAAACAACCAGCGAGTCATCAAGAAAGTATACAACGTAGTAGTGCACCTAATAATTTAGCTGGTCCACAACAGTCTAATAACCAACCGAGTCATTCTTACCCAGCTTCAACCGGTCTATCAGGAAGCCCTGGAGCCAGCGGAGCCAGCGGAGCCAGTGGATATCCTCAGCAAACTGCAAGCAAATACCCACAAGGAACTGGGGTGTCAGGAAATACTGGAACTGGCCAATCAGGGTACCCACAAGGAAGTGGGATGTCTGGAAACACTGGAACTGGCCAATCAGGGTACCCACAAGGAACTGGATTGTCAGCAAAAACTGGAACTGGCCAATCAGGGTACCCACAGTCAACTGGATTATCGGGAAGTGGCCAGGCAGGACACAACTATCCACAACAACACGGATCCGGCGGTGGCTACCCTCAACACCCACAGCAACACAATACTGGAGTTGGTGGTTCTGCTGCTGCACCGCCACCCTATAACAGCGGTGGGAATTATCAAAATAACCACGGAAACCAATATCATCCTCAAGGACCCCCTCCTTCTTATTCGAATTACGGCTCTAATTACGGGGGTGGCGGTGGATACGGTCCAGGGTTTGGCTCTCAATCACCTGGATACTTTGGAAACTATGGTAGAGGAAATGGAGGTATGAGTCGTCCGGGAAGCGCTCTGAAGGGTATAGGTATCGCTGGTGCTGGAATTGGAACGGTATTGACTGGATTAGCCCTTTGGAATTTGGCCCGCTCTACCGGAAGACACCAACATACCGTCATCTACGATAACAGAGGCCAGCCTGTGGCTGTCGCAGCGGCTAACGACACTACCCCTGTTGCAGATTCAATTTTAGCCGATCTGGTCAACTGCAGTTTGACCATTAGTAATGATAACAAAACGGAAGTACTCGCCATTCCGTGTTCAATCGCTACATCATTTACCCCAGATGCTGACGTAAAAGATTCTGGTGTTGGTCAGAACTCTACAGACAATACCAAGTGCACCATTACGGTTCTTACAAAAGCAGGTCAAGAATATATGACGACGATACCATGTTCGATTCTCTTAAACTCTGCCGCAGAAAACAATGTAACAGAACCTCCTCTGGTGGATGAACAACCTGTCAATATTAGTAATGTTACTAGCGAATCGGACATTCTAAATGGCACTGTTGCTGAAAATAACTCAACTGTAAGTGAACCGACGGCGCTCCGGCTAGCCGGTGAAGATATAAGTGCGGATGGTTTAAAATTAGCACCTTTAAATTGCACTCTTCAACCAGAGGAAATAAGAGATCCGATCAATCCTTGTTTGTCTGTAAATCATAATTTAACTGTAATTCCTTTACCAGCAACGGAGGCGCCCCAGTAAATTTCTATGAACTTGATCCAAATAAAGTATTTCCAATTACCTATATAGGTAGTGTTATATATACGTTTTAATAGGTACATAATTGTCAAGAATATTTGCAAATATAGGTTTTCCTTTATTTAATTTAGATTTATTTTTAAATATTTTAATGTTAAGCAACAAAAATGTAGGTATCTAATAGTTTTGTTAAATAATGTCGCATCATTATTTCAATCAGAGGTAGGCAGCTTCCCTTCTCCGGTCCGGTACGTATGTACCTTTAACTTATGGGTGAAAAATAGTGTTTGTAAACCATATTCACAAAAAAATGGGATAATACACAAGTTTCCTCCAGTGAAACGTCTTATACGTCGAAATTTTACGTCCATTTTCTCTGTTCTGAACTGCTTTTACATCCGATAGTCCTACTGGAATTGTATTTCCTATTGTAACTTAATCTCTAGAAAGAGCTCCTCACTACAACACAACAACTCTTGTACTTCACTTTGTCACGTGTGTGTGCATGCACTGTTGATATTTCAATAAACAATGAATAATTAATTATGTACCCACCAACCACTTTGCTTCGTATTCATAATACTTAAGAAGCCTGAACAATGTCTCATTTGATTAAGCTTTTATGTTCATGTAGGTAACTGGGTAGTTTCAGGTATGCCCTCTGTAAATGTAAGTACTTAGGTAATTCCGTAACTAAGTCTAAATATACCATTGAGTGCTTTGTTTTTTTTCTGTAACAAGATTCTTTGTTGTACCGTTTAACCCTTTGGTGATTTTAAATTTATTGTATCTGTACGGCTAATTGTGTCAGTAGAAAATAAAAAATAAATGTAAATGAATGTTATGTAACGCGCATTTTATTTATCTACCTAGAGATACTCACTGCGCCTACAAAGAAGAAACTGCAGGTATCTAAAACATGAATATTCTTAAATTGCTTAGATCACCTATTTAGTTGCCTACTTCCTAATATCTTACGGTCGTAAACTGAGGGGTGTTATGAACACCCGACCCCTTTCGTAAGGTGTTAACCACCACGTGCAAGTCTTCAATGAACCGCACAATTGCGAGTAGGACTCGCATCCAGCATACCTACTGCATAAACAGCCTAGACGAGCGAGACACACAGGCACAGGGACACAGGCCTCTTCGCTGTGTGTGAGAGTTGGGTGATATTAATATGGTATAGTAGACAGTTATATGGTAACCTCGACCTGACGCTGCAGCCTAACCAACTCCCTTATAACTTACAACAGACGTATTTGGTGTCGTAAAATTGATTTCTCTCGATGACTGGAGTTAACTGAGAAATAATATAGCTGTTTCTCATGAAACATTGTGGAAACCTCTTCATTCTCAGAGGATCCTCCGAACAGACGGGTGTTCTGTTTGGTAGGCTACCGCTAATGCTCAACGGTTGATGTCCGGCTGTGGTAGGTGTACTTCTTATGAATCAGATGGTGGCACTACAATAAGTGACGGATTTACAAGTTTGCCGCCAGTTAGGCTTTTCAAATTTTGCTGCCCGTTTATCTGACCTCTACATAATGTGTTAGTTTCTATAGGATTGTTTTTACAAAACAAAAATTTTGTTAAGTTTACCCAAGAAACAGTTTTTGGGTAAATTCCTGAGCCAAACGAAAATTTTAACTCTACCTTGAACATGCTAGAATTGTTTCAATCCTGATACATGAGTTATTTGGTCGACTAACATACAAAGGCAAGAGCGGGCTGCTTGTCCATTGACGCGGAGCTAGGCTGCGGAACGGAGAAATATTAACCAATAGAATTGCATACAATCTCAGCTCCGCTCCAGTATGCAATCCTATTGGTTAATATTTCTGTTTCTCCGCTCTGCTTTAGTGGACAGGCAGCCTAAGTAGGCTGCAAGAGCGAGCGAAGCGAGTATGCTATAATTGCATATTAGGGCCTCGGGACAAGTGGCTCCTAATTTATTTCAGCCTCTGTCTATATGCCAATCGATCGAGAAGTACGACCGCCCCTAAAAATATCTACCGGGACTGCCGCCCTAGGCTCCAGCCTACTCAGCCTAGTGGTACATCCGCTACTGCCTTTACTCCCCCCCTCTCACTGCCTCCATAAACAATGAACAGCAGTTGTTTAATCGTAACCACACGTTCAAAGCTAGCAAATTACCTTACCATAATACATATACCTACCTATTTAAATATTCATTCGATATAAACTTTACTTTGATAATAATCACTAGGACTCTTCGATGTCCTTCACGTTCACGTTTTGACCACCTTCACGTTTTGTCGGAAGTGGCTCGTCGTGACTCCTCGACGTCTGGCGTCAGCCACTTCCGACAAAACGTGAAGGTGCAGTGCATTTGCGCATTGTTTTAGTTGCAAATCTTCACATAAGTACTTACCTAAGTATATTCTATAGTAGAGGTGTACTATCGAGGACACTCCCGCCTGACCACCACAAAGCTTATTTTTGCTTGCACTCGCAACATAAAAACGCTCTCTAGCCCCGCCCTGTTGACTTTGTATAGAAATAATGAATGAAACGATACCGAATCGGCCGAGCGCACTGACGACGCACGCCATACGAGAGTTAGTGCTCGGCCAGAGTGGGAGCGCGGTGCGTGGTGCGGTGCGGGTGCGGCAACGCGTGCGTTTTACCTGGCCAGACTGGCCGCGCGGTGCGCCGAGCGGCGCGGGTTCGGAGATCCCCGCTCCCGCCAGGGTTACCAACATAAGGGTTTTCCCCCCAAATTTAGGGGTAAATAAGAGGGATGTGATTTTTTAGGGGCGTTCTATTTTTAGGGATACTTTTAGTGCTGGGCTAGACTAAAAACGCGGGCGCGAAGAGGGCGCGATACTACTACTAAACATATCACACACACACTTATATCACGCACCAACTAGCCCGCACCGCAGCCCGCACCCGCGTGCCCACTATGGACACTCCAATGAAGTTCATATGTTTGAGCTCGTCGCACCGCGCCCGCACCGCACCCGCGTTTCCACTCTGGCCGAGCACTTATTGTTATTTTGCGCGCCAAAGTTGACGCTTTCCTAATAGGCCCAAACTTTAAGGGGGCGTGGCTCCTCCGCATGATTTAAGCGAAAAAGTTTGAAACTGGTCAGGCGGAAAAGACCCCGATAGTACGTACCTATGTTGTGTTTGTAGGATGTACTGATCCAATTTCGAAAATTCTTTTACTAGAAAATGGCTTCAGTAAAATTCAAAAACAAAGAAAAATGATGGGTACTGGATATTGGACGTCATATTGTGGAGTACGAATTATTATCTTTCAAACCCATCAAGTGGGGTATCAGGTGCCAAGTGCCGTTTAAAAGTAATTCAAAATGATCAATCAAAAATATAAAGTAAAAAAAAACCAATAGAATTGAGAACCTCATCCTTTTTAAAGTCGGTTAAAAATAGATTAAGTATTACATTTTGTATTGTTTGAGAATTAGTAGTGGCGTGGCTAAACACGCCACAGTGCTCTCACTGGAGCGCTTCTTCACGTCAAGTGGCACGTGCTTTCGTCACTAGTTTGTTTCCTTCGCGTGACCGGTGCCTCATGGCATTCTTTCCACCACTTCTTTGATTTGATTTCTACCAATGCCTTTTTGTCTCGTGCCCCTATGGCCTCGTTGTCTCTCACAAAAAAATAAATACATAGGTAATGAAGAAGTTTACAATAATATGGTCGCTCGGAGTTTACCTGTGTGCTCGAACATAAAAATAAGGACATTCGCAGAAGCACCTAATCATAGTCACTGACACAGCCCGGTGCAGCCAATGAGCCAAACAGCCAACAGGTGTAGGTATCATAGGCCGGCAGCCAGTGCTTTTTACTTGTTTTGATGATGTCTACCGTCATCAGTAGGTAGGTAAAGGAAAAGAGTAGATAAGCTCCTTATGTACATACCTATTGGCTATTTGCGTAGATAATACTCAAACAGTGCTTGATTTTATCACATAATGTGCTGCATACAACTATGTACCTTTCAGGAATTTAGTTAAGAGTGATTTAATTAAAATGATTCACCAACTCGGCTTGTTGTCTCGGTTTACAGTAGATATAAATACAGCTAGTCTCTCATCTCCTCACTTTTCGAATTCAATTTTAGTTTCAACTGATTGGTGGTGATGAATGACGTCTTTTGATAACCCAGTCGACTGCGGCGAAGCCAACATTGAGGGTTGTGTTTGACCATGTACCTATGTAAGTAGGTAGGTACCTATACAAGTATGTATGTCCGTTTCGTTGTGCCCTCGTAGCCCGAGGCATGCCTTTTAAGTTTTGTCGTTTGAAGAAAAAAACACAACTAGAACCGGATTTTGGGCGTCCTTCGTGAGATTTGTCACTAACACTAGTATGTCCACGCTGGAATTCTAAATACCAGCGTTCGACAGTCCGCAGACATGGGGCTTCATCACTGAACACAGATGTTAGCTCTTCAAAACACTGAAGCCGTGTCAGGCCTCTTCTAAAGTTGTAGAAAATTATTGCGTGAACATTTTCCTTAGAAAGATTCATTTTCGTATGTAACCTGACTGATTCCAATCGACGCTGTGACTAAACAATAGCATTAATCCCATTGATTAATCCTAATACTTTCAACTGTTTTGAGATTCAAAATTTAAACACATTCGAATATAGTTTCCAAATTCAAAATTGCCGGGAAATATGGAAACGACAGAACTTAAAAGGCATGCCTAGTATGGAAGCTCTTCAACGGATGAACTAATCTAGATAATTTATACGTCAGGACTCAGGACTCGAGATCAGTGTCACTGGCAACATTGAAATCAAATATAACAAAACACAACAAATTTTTACACAATTTTTTTGTACAAACATTTGTAATAAAAAATACCAATCGAATTGAGAACCTCCTTCTTTTGGAAGTCGGTTAAAAAAACATGCGGGGCAGTCTGGGGACTGCCGATAGAAGTGTAAACTTAAGTAGGTAACTTGTGAATTGTATCGTCGAGCTATGTGTGTGAGTGTGCGTGTGGGTTTATGTGAAATCTATATATATAAAAGAAAAGTCCACTCACTGACTGACTGACCACTCATCACGAAATCTCGGAAACTGCTGGGCCGTGAGGTCTAGAATTTGGCACAAGCACTCTCTATGGGGTGCAGGCGCGCACTAAGAAAGGATTTTTTTAAATTCGCACCCCAAGGGGTTGAAAAGGGGTCTCAAAGTTTGTATGAAAGTCCTATGTTTTTAAAGTTAGAGACGTGAATGTGGGCCTGAATGTTCCTTTCAGCTTCTTGGTGCTCACTAAGGTTTAAGGTTTTATGAAATTCGGCCCTTAAGGGTATAATTAAGGGTATTTAATGTTTGTATGAAAAAAGTGGAAAGATCCAAATTGAATCTTATAGCAACGCGTTATTGCATACTTTACATTGAAATTATAATTCGGAAGCCGAAAAAGATCCATATTGAATGTTACGACAGCGAGTTAATGCATATTTTACATTGAAATAAGAATTTGGAAGTTCCTTGAGGTTTATCTTCAGTTTTTTAAATGCGATTTTGTAGGTGGCCAGTATGTTTCAGTAATATGCAGGCGTCTGCTGAAAGGTAATGAAATGAGGTTCTATAACGTTCTAAAGTTTTTATGCCAATTTCTAGGTGGCCAGTATTTTTCGTCTGCTGAAAGGTAAGAAAAAACGTTTCAAAAAACGAACTCATGAATCAATCACAGACGGGTTACGCGATACACGTTCAAACTAATTTCTGTTATGCAATATTTTGCTATTACCTACTACTAATTTGCTTTGAAATATTTGTCATCATCGTTGTTTGGTTTGTCTTCGTTATGGTTCAAACTATTTCATGCCATGGCGTTTCTGTACAATCAAAATATTTAGAAAAAAAATAATAGGGGTGATAAAGGATCACTAACAGAATCCATTTCTACTATATTTAAATTTTTTGTCTGTATATCTGTGCGGTCTTTTATTACAGCATCATGTGTAAATTACAAAACCTATGTGGTTTTAATGCACAAATATTGGCCATAACTTAGAGAAGGTTTTAGTTTTTGTTTCATTGTAATCGGTGCTTTCTATCAAATGATATATGATCAATGATATATGAACTTAACGTGTTCTAGAAGAACTTATCATCAAAATGTAAGATACTCGCAGCGACATCTATTCAACCAAAATGGTACTAATAACTAAACATGTGCTCACAAGTTAACTTTTAAATCGAGTGACCGTCTTTAAAAAAAGTTAAGATAGCAAGAGGTACTCTAAATTAGTCTATATGACGCTGCTTTAAAAATCTTCGCTTTCCATGTCTATTGATGGCGTTGTTCATTTCACTCCATTTTCTGAATCGCGTTGTTAAGATTTTTCGTGATAGAATGACTCTCGCCCGAGTCAGTTGCCTCAGATTTGGTGTTATGCCTACGAAACAAATTCAGGAGGTTCTCAATTCAATGCGTATATTTTTTTATATAGCACCATGCATAACTTTTTACAGGTAATTCCGATATTGCATGAT
This sequence comes from Xestia xanthographa, assembly GCA_905147715.2. Classification (NCBI taxonomy): domain Eukaryota; kingdom Metazoa; phylum Arthropoda; class Insecta; order Lepidoptera; family Noctuidae; genus Xestia; species Xestia xanthographa. The sequence continues at coordinate 15,861,944 of LR990647.1, read as the reverse complement.
TTCTTTTTTTTGTGGCAATTGCAAAAGCTCCGCAAGAATTTGCAGCAGCTATGTGGTGTTTGGGCTCATTTATGCAGCTTGATGAGAACTTTAGACCTAACAAGAGCATGACTTTCATCGAAGGTCTGACGATGGAGACTGAAGACAGTAGCCAGAAGTCCCCGAAAGTATACAGCAGCTATATCGCATTTGGGCTCATTTCATGTATCTTGATGAGAACTTTCGACCTTGCTAGGGTAAAACTATCATCGAGTGTCTAAGGGTGAAAACGTAAGGCTGTCGAGGGAAGCCTCTAATTGGAAAAAAACAATATTTCTGAGAAATTCAATTGTTACCCACTTGAATCTATACTTATTATAAAGGAGAAGAGTTTTTTTGTTTGGTTGGTTCAACGCGCTAATTTTAGGAACCACTGGTTCGAGTTCAAACGTCTTTTAGTGTTGGATAGCCCATTTATCGAGGAAGGCTATACGGTATATAAGATCACGCTATAATCAATAGGAGCGGAGCATCAATGAAAAATGTTGCAAATACAGGGAAAAAATTTTGCTTTTGAGAGCTTCCGTTGCGTGCACTGCGTAAACGGTAAAAGTTACTCAACAATCATGCATGTATGACAGGATTGTTTCTCTTATAAAGTTCACGATAGCACATGTCTATCTTTTAAGGTTGACTCACACTCTCTCTAACCCTCTCTCTCTTAAGTAACGCAGACGAAGTTGCGCGGGTCAGCTAGTCTATATATATAAAAGAGAAGTCCACTCACTGACTGACCACTCATCACGAAATCTCGGAAACTACTGGGCCGTGAGGTCCAGAATTTGGCACAAGCACTCTCTATGGAGTGCAGGCGCGCACTAAGAAAGGATTTTTTAAAATTCGCACCCCAAGGGGTTGAAAAGGGGTCTCAAAGTTTGTATGAAAGTCCTATGTTTTTAAAGTTAGAGACGTGAATGTGGGCCTGAATGTTCCTTTCAGCTTCTTGGTGCTCACTAAGGTTTAAGGTTTTATGAAATTCGGCCCCTAAGGGTATAAATAAGGGTATTTAATGTTTGTATGAAAAAAGTGGAAAGATCCAAATTGAATCTTACAGCAACGCGTTATTGCATACTTTACATTGAAATTAGAATTCGGAAGCCGATAAAGATCCAAATTGAATTTTACGACAGCGAGTTAATGCATATTTTACATTGAAATAAGAATTTGGAAGTTCCTTGAGGTTTATCTTCAGTTTTTTAAATGCGAATTTGTAGGTGGCCAGTATGTTTCAGTAATATCCTGCATTTTACTGAAACATACTGGCCCCCAACAAATGCGTCTGCTGAAAGGTAATGAAATGAGGTTCTATAACGTTCTAAAGTTTTTATGCCAATTTCTAGGTGGCAAGTATTTTTCGTCTGCTGAAAGGTAAGAAAAAACGTTTCAAAAAACGAACTCATGAATCAATCACAGATTACAGAATAGTGTAAAACCTGAGGTTAGGATACAATGACTTAGGCGATTCACGTTCAAGCTCATTTCTGTTCTGCGATATTTTGCTATTACTACTAATTTGCTTTGAAATATTTGTCATTGTTGTTTGGTTTGTCTTCGTTTTGGTTCAAACTATTTCAAGCCGTGGCGTTTCTGTACAATGAAAATATTTAGAAAAAAATAGTAGGGTGTTAAAGGATCACTAACAGAACCCATTTCTACCATTTTGTTTTTTTTTCTGTATGTCTGTGCGGGGTCTTTTGTTACAGCATCACGTGTAAATTATAAATGTTGTTAGATTTAATGCACAAATATTGGGCATAACTTAGAGGTTTTGGTTTTTAGGGTTCCGTACCCAAAGGGTAAAAACGGAACCCTATTACTAAGACTTCGCTGTCTGTCCGTCTGTCTGTCACCAGGCTGTATCTCATGAACCGTGACAGCTAGACAGTTGAAATTTTCACAGATGATGTATTTCTGTTGCCGCTATAACAACAAATACTAAATATAGTCAATGGTACGGAACCCTTCGTGTGCAAGTCCGACTCGCACTTGGCCGGTTTTTGTTTCATTGTAATCGGTGCTTTCTATCAAATGATATAATTGAACTTAACGTGTTCAAGAAGAACTTATCATCGAAATGTAAGATACTCGCAGCGACATCTATTCAACCAAAATGGTACTAATAACTAAACATGTGCTCACAAAATAACTTTTAAATCGAGTGATCGTCTTTAAAAAAAGTTAAGATAGCAAGAGGTACTCTAAATTAGTCTATAAGACGCTGCTTTAAAAATCTACATAGCCAATATAGTGTGTGTTAGACCGCTTTCTATGTCTATAGATGGCGTTGTTCATTTCACTCCATTTTCTGAATCGCGTTGTTAAGATTTTTCGTGATAGAATGACTCTCGCCCGAGTCAGTTGCCTCAGATTTGGTGTTATGCCCACGAAACAAATTTAGGAGGTTGTATATTTTTTTATATAGGACCATGCATAACTTTTTACAGGTAATTCCGATATTGCATGATATTTTTTTTTTGTGAAAAGCGTATATTTATCTCAAAGTTGGTCCTATTTAAAATTGAAAAATCGTGCTTGGGCTCATTTCATGCACCTGAATGAGAACTTTAGACCTAGCTGGAGTATGAAAGTCATCGAAGGTCTGACGATGGAGACGGAAGGCAATTGCCAAAGCTCCGCAAGAGTTTGCAGCAGCTATGTGGTGTTTGGGCTCATTTATGCAGCTTGATGAGAACTTTAGACCTAACAAGAGCATGACTTTCAATCGAAGGTCTGACGATGGAGACTGGAGACAGTAGCCAGAGGTCCCCGAAAGTGTACAGCAGCTATATCGCGTTTGGGCTCATTTCATGTATCTTTGTGAGAACTTTCGACCTTGCTGGTAAAACTATCATCGAGTGTCTAAGGGTGAAAACGTAAGGCTGTTGAGGGAAGCCTCTAATTGGAAAAAACAATATTTCTGAGAAATTTAATTGTTACCCACTTAAATCTATACTTATTATAAAGGAGAAGAGTTTTTTTGTTTGGTTGGTTCAACGCGCTAATTTTAGGAACCACTGGTTCGAGTTAAAACGTCTTTTAGTGTTGGATAGCCCATTTATCGAGGAAGGCTATACGTTATATAAGATCACGCTATAATCAATAGGAGCGGAGCATCAATGAAAAATGTTGCAAATACAGGGAAAACATATTGCTTTTGAGAGCTTCCGTTGCGTGCACTGCGTAAACGGTAAAAGTTACTCAACAATCATGCATGTATGACGGGATTGTTTCTCTTATAAAGTTCACGATAGCACATTTCTGTCTGTGTCTGTGTGTTCTTATGTAACGCAGATGAAGTTGCGCGGGTCAGCTAGTTTAAGTATATATTGTGTTGTTACCAAAACATCATCATCTGCCTACCCTTTTCCCAACTATGTTAGGGCGGCTTCCAGTCTAACCTGATGCACCTGAATACTAGTATTTTACATGGAGCGACTGCCTATCTGACCTCTACAACCCAGTTAGTACTGAGTAATACGATACCCCTTGGTAAGACTGGTTATCAGACTTTTTGGGCCACTGACTACCTGTAACGACTGTCAAAGATCTACAAATTACAGCCGGGACCAACTGCTTAACGTGCTTTCCGAGGGGTCTGGCAACTTTGTTCTACGAACAAGATGTAGGTGGGCTAGAAAACAAGAAAGAGACAACAACATTTTAAGCAATTTTTTCAACAAAACTTGAATAACATTTCAAAGGAGATGGTTCAAAACGGGATAAGTTTATGTACTATGGGGGTCTTTTCCACCTGACCATTTTAATTTTTTTTCGCTTAAATTCATGCGGAGGCGCCGAGCCACGCCCCCTTAAAGTTTGGGCCTATTAGGAAAGCGTCAACTTTGGCGCGCAAAATAACAATAACTCTCGTTTGGCGTGCGTCGTCAGTACGGTCGGCCGATTCGGTATCTTTTCATTCATTTTTTCTACACAAAGTCAACGGGGCGGGGCTAGAGAGCGTTTTTATGTTGCGAGTGCAAGCAAAAATGAGCTTAGTGGTGGTCAGGCGGGAGTGTCCTCGATAGTACATCACCTCGTGTAATCGAGAGAAATCCGTAGAATTTTTGAAAAATACTGAATTGAAATATTACATTAAGTACAAATTTTTCTAATCATAATTTGATATAAATGTGAAACGTCAATAATCAATCAACATGACAGCTTATAGTTAGAGAGCCCGCAACACTAAAAAACAAGTTCGATAAGACTCCCAGATGGTATATATGGATATGATTAATTGAAAAAATATTATAGGGGTGACGAAAGATTTAGAAATCCTCTTCCGAAATGTATACACATTAACTATTTACGAAAAAATCTTTATTTCGGTAATACTAACTTAAGTTTAATGAAGTTAGCCATTGTTCTAATTTTTTTTTAATAGTGCGCGAAAACAGCTCGCAGGTGTCATGACGTCGCCTCTGACGCCACACCTAGGTAAACATGTCATCGCAATGCCATTCATTGTGTCTTAGATGCGTAGCGAAAAAAGTAAACAAAACATTAAATTAATAATCGTGTGAAAAAAATGAATTCTTAAGTTTATAATATGTGACCTCATTTTTATTATCAGCGACCCCAAAAACCAACTACATTTACATTATCAGCTACCACGAAAACCACGAAAACGACACCTATGAAGAAAAAAACCGAAAATTTTCTTCGGCGCCATCTTTGATTTTCGTTTTGACCTCATTTTCATTATCAGCGACCCCAAAAACCACAAAAACGACACCCATGAAGAAAAAACCGAAAATTTTCTTCGGCGCCATCTTTGATTTTCGTTTTGACCTCATTTTCATTATCAGCGACCCCAAAAACCACAAAAACGACACCCATGAAGAAAAAACCGAAAAGTTTCCTCGGTGCCATCTTGGATTTTCATTTTACCTCATTTAAATTTCATTATCAACTACCACGAAAACTACGATAATGACACCCATGAAGAAAAAACCGAAAAGTTTCCTCGGTGCCATCTTGGATTTTCATTTTAACTTCATTTTCATTATCAGCGACCCTTCACCCCCTCCTGCCTCCACCCCCCTCCACCCCGTCCCCGCCCCAGTCGTAGCACTGGTTCTGCCCCGCACATGCCTATGTAGTGCTACGCCGTAGCGGATTGCCTACGAGTTACGAGTGCTACGATGCGTGACTGCACGTTACGTTACGTGACGATGAATTCAATGTTTTTCCTTCACTCAAAAAGTGCTCAACGCGCCTAAAGAAGTTTTCACTTTTAAAAAAAAACGAAAATGGCGTAAGTACCTACCTAACTAATATTGTGTTGTGCTTGTGGGCTTATGAATATGATTGTGGGGTTCTCGAATAAATATTTTTTATTTCCATTTTTTTATTTTCGAATTGGTCTCGCTTACTTTCAACTTCTAGTAAATTGAAAATGTGCTTGTTTTTTGCTTTTCAGTTTTTTTTATCGCAGACAGGTTTTTATTTTGTAATGTTAAATTTAAAAAAATATAAATTGTACTAAATATTTTTTTTTTGTTTCTTATTAGCCTATTCTGTGCCACTGCTGGGAAAAGGCCTCACCCATTTCTTTCTATCTGTCCCGGTGTTTTGCCTTCTCTGGCCAATCAGTCAGGAACGAGTCCAAATCGTCATAAATAAATTATAGTATCTTTAATAAAATTATAGCTAATTATGCAAATGCGCACAGCAATAAGCTTGTCGCAACAGTTAACTCTGCGTCCATCGTCATCGAGCGTGAGAACTGTATTGAGAACCTTGCGAGTGTGTGGGTAGTGTGTACCCATTTAAAGTTCTCGCGAGATTCTCACTGGGATTCTTGCCGAGATTCTCGTGACAGTGTAGAGCGCGCTTAAGAATAGTCTTTTTTACGTGAAATATGGTAGGTAGGTAACTAGGTAGGTACCTATTTGAGGTGTTAAAGTTAGAAATAGGTTCGACATATTTCGCAAAAGTAGGTACCTACTATAATTCAGCATGCAAGTATTGTTAAATAAAAACTAAGCTAACGCATTAGGTAGGTATGTAGGAATAGGCGGTATAGCTGTGACATTTACCTAAGATGAGTAAGTAAACGCTGCAGTTTTTTAAAGCTGCGGTAATTCCCATTTAGCAAAACCGTTGTTTGTGTTGCTTCAATGAATCACCGGCACCGGTCAACGTAATCTACAAAAACAACACTTATGTAGGTAGGTACTTGCTTATATAAATACCTATCTTATCTCAACCTCGCGATCATGGCAACAATCTGTTTATTACCTCATTTCCAGTCTGATTTATATTATCTAAGTATTATTATTGCCTAAATTACCACTGGCAGTTCATAGGTATAGACTGCTCATTCATTTCCTTGTAGTATAGGGTTGCCATCCGTCCCGGTATACCGGGACATGTCACCGGTTTGAAGTTCCGGTCGTCCCGGTTGATCTACAAAGTGTCCCGGTATTTCAAATGCAACGTGTAATACTCGTACAGCCCAGAACGGTGAGGCGGCGGCGGCGCGGTGCGGCGTGGCGCGGCGGGCCCTGCCGCCGTCTTTAGTAGCTGCACAGTGGCATAAAGAACGTAGACACAGTCGAAAGCATAATTTAAATGCAAGTTTAATTACACAATGCCATGTTCAGAATTTCATATAATTATGTTATTTTTGGGCAAACCGGTCCTGTTACCTAGATAAAAAATCAGAAAAATGTAAAAGCAATTAGTGTTTCAGGTCAATCTACATTGTAGATATCTAATTTCGTTATTAATTATTTTAATGTGTTTAATAAAGTTAAAATTGTAACAAGTAGGTGTTTGATATGTTTTTTTATTTTTTTACATTACATGGATATTTTTAGTCACATATTACTCTAATGTCGCTGTCAGTAATTAGGCTGCTATGGCAACCCTATTGAAGTACCTAATACTTGGAATAGGTAACTACGGCCAGGACCATCTTCCCCCGTCTTCCTTCCCCTGTCCACTAGGGAATAATACCGAACAAAAAAATGGGATTGCAGGAAGTTAGATTTAGGGCCTTATCATACTAGCAGATTGCGAGCGTCTTGAAAGCGGAGCGCGCGCGCAACGAATGCCTACGTTACTGGCGTCCAACGAATACACAGCGCATGCAGACGCGCAACGAATTCGCCGCGAATGGCAGCGTGAAAGAGGCTGCGAAGCCTAGTTTAAGTTGAAAATTGAGTTTGCGTTGAGCAGCGAATTCGCTGCGCATGCGCTGTGCGGTCATTGGACGCTCGTAACGTACAGGTCACGGCACGTAACTCTAGCGCTGAACGAAACGTGGAGGGGATAGCTGCGCATGTTATACGACTGGAGAGCCAATCGGCGCAACGGACACCCCCCGGTCAGCGCTAGAGTTACGTGCCGCGACCTGTGCGTTGCGCACCCGCTCCGCCTTGAAGACGATCGCAATGATAAGGCCCTTAGATGGTAATTAATCAACCACGGGGAATACCGGGATAATATAAACGAACGATGAAAAGTGTCCATCTATAGAGATCTACGTACGCTTTGGAATGGGCAACTACATTACCTTCACTGTAATAGGCTTTGAAACTGAGACTGTAATTTTTGTTTTTGATAATTCAAATGTGCCTATAATTGCTGAAAAGTTTGTGCGAATTAATGGATGGATATTTGCTACTCTTTACTTTTGCTCTTTGCTTTTTTTGTATTGAGCGGATTTGGATGTTTGACACATAAGGTGGGTGGACCATGGACGGCCACTCTAACGAGTAAATACTTTTTATTCCTTTATTTACTGGTTAGTGAAGGAAACAAATTATGAAGTAATACTTTGTTTTATTGTGTAGGTACTACCCTACTATAAATCACTTTTTATAACCTAGCTTTAATCACTATATATTAAATTTAAGTTTTATTATGCTCTTCCAAATGGACTGGCAAGGAACAGGGCTCCACACAAGGCCAATATTATAAATCAGTCATTCAACTTAAAAATAGAGTTGTAACAATTAATATTTATCCGCTTTTACTACACTACATCAAAGCGAAACACGATAAAAGATATCATCGATAGATATTTTTATCATCTTTAAAAAACTCAACGAACATTAGTAACGTACGTAACTAGGTTTAGCCTTCGTCATAGCGGCTAGAACTAGGCAGAACTAAAAACCTAGTTCTAGCCGATGATAAGTAAGACACACCTAAGTTTAACCACCGGTGTGCGGCTGCACCTAGTTCTAGCCGCTATGATGAAGGCTAAACCTAGTTCTAACCGAAGATAAGAGGATACATATAAGTTTAGCCGCATGTGGCCGGCTGCACCTAGTTGTAGCCGGCTAAAACTAGGTGTAGCCGCACTTCGGCTATTAGCCGTAACGTAACATATATGTCGGAGTTTGTCAGGAATTCATTTCGCTAAGTTCGAGCTTATGTGGGCAGAACACGCTATGAAATGGAATATGAATGGGTTTCGTGCTATAAAAACACACTGGATGCGAAACACTATTTTATTTCGCATTGCACGGTTCGGGTAGGTAGTTTCCATGGAGAAGAACCGGCAGGAAACTCCATGGTTACTCTTTTCAAACAGATACACTGAGTCTAACAATTAACTTGACATTACACTTTCACACATTAACACCAGGCACAATGAATCGGGTACAGTTTCAAGACGTCTTAGCTCCGCTGCGATCAGACCCAGAATGTCTGCCTCGCCGCGAGGTGTCAACATCAGGACTCTGCAAAAGCCGCCATGGTGGGGAGTAGGTTGCGTGATGTCACCACTGGCGCGCTTTCGATTCATTCGCCCGTCCGTACTCATGACCGGATGCGACATATATATATATTTTTTTAAGTACTTAATATGGCCTTCATCTTTGTAAGGCCAAAATGTTCATAAGAAGATGTTGAATAACCCTTATAATGTCCACGACACAAGCCTCGTTGCTTAATGTGGCACTAGATGGCGCTGTGTGTAATGTCCAGCGATATTTATTTATTATCTAGCTAAGCAGGCAAGGCATCCGCAATCCTTGGCAAAGTTAGTTATCTGCATTTTATTGTCTCCACTGCTGATGCTTTATGAACAGAAATATTATATAACTAGCTGACCCGCGCAACTTCGTCTGCGTCACATGAGAGAGAGAGGGTTAGAGAGAGTGGAGTCAACCTTGAAAGATAGACATAATGCTATCGCGGTTTTTTTTAGAACGCTTTAAAACGAACAATTCCCTAATACATGATTGTTGCGCAACTTTAACCGTTTATGCAGCGCCCGCAAAGGAAGCTCTCGAAAGAAATAAATTTTCCTTGTTTTTGCAACATTTATCATTGATGCTCCGCTCCTTTTAATTATAGCGTGATGTTAGATAACCTATAGCCATCCTCGATAACTATTCAACACTAAAAGTTTTCCTGTAATTAGCGCGTTCAACCAACCAAAATCTCTTTAGCTTTATAATATTAATAGATATATACCTACGTAGATCCAAGTGGGTAACAATTTAATTTCTTCGATATATTTGCATTAATCGCTAAAATAATCTACTTATGTTTTTCCAAAAAAGGGCTTACCTCGACAGCCTTTTTTTTTCGGATGGGAAATCATCAAATGACTCCTCCCGCTCTGGGCGGACCAGGAGGCAGTGTCATACTTTTACTGACTAAACCCATCCATGTTCCTTCATCGCCCTTTGTGTTCCGGGGCCACGGTATCTCTTTAGAACAGTCCCGCAACGCCGGCAGGCATCGGCCCTTCCTATTGCTGACTCTCTTTGAGGCGCGCGTCGAACACGAACGTGCTGTCGACACGGCCTGTCGTCATGAGACAGACGGACGGCGAGCTAGCCCATAGCCCACCGTCCACAGGCCCGCGCGTACGGTGGCCGGGGCGTCTCCCGCGGCGGCCGGGACGTTTAGAGGTTCTCTCCCTCTCACGTTCCGCCACCTCCTTCATCCTTAGACACTCGATGACAGTCATACTCCAGCTAGGTCGAAAGTTCTCATCAAAGGTGCAAGAAATTAGCCCAAACACGATTTTTCAATTATAAATGGGACCAACTTTGAGATGTACCTACGCTTTTTACAAACAAAAGGACCATGTACGGACTTCTCTGTAAAAGTTATCCGTGGTCATAATATAAAAAACCGGCCAAGTGCGAGTCGGACTCGCGCACGAAGGGTTCCGTACCATTATTATCAAAATACGGCAAAAAAAATCACGTTTGTTGTATGGGAGCCCCCCTTTTTTTTTTTTTTTTTTTTTTTTTTTTTTTTTTTTCGGATGGGAAATCATCAAATAACCCCTCCCGCTCTGGGCGGAGCAGGAGGGAGTGTCAGACTTTTACTGACTAAAACCCATCCATGTTCCTTCATCGCCCTTTGTGTTCCGGGGCCACGGTATCTCTTTCGAATAGTCCCGCAACCCCGGCATGGGAGCCCCCCTTAAATATTAATTTTATTCTGTTTTTAGTATTTGTTGTTATAGCGGCAACAGAAATACATCATCTGTGAAAATTTCAACTGTCTAGCTGTCACGGTTCATGAGATACAGCCTGGTGACAGACAGACGGACAGACGGACAGACAGCGAAGTCTTAGTAATAGGGTTCTGTTTTTACCCTTTGGGTACGGAACCCTAAAAAAATACGCGTCGAATTGAGAACTGCCTTTTTTTTGTTTCGTCGGTTAAAAAACCAATCTTGAGGCAACTTACACGTTTGCGGCGGCGACCTCTCGCGTCCGGCCCTGGTGCAAGCCATGGTCAGGAGCGAGACGGAATGGGACGCCGTCACCTCCTTCTGCGAAGCAGTAATGCTAGAGAAGGAGGTGGCGGAACGTGAGAGGGAGAGAAGCTCTCAACGTCCCAGCCGCCGCGGCAGACGCCCCGGGCTTCCGGGTCAACCACGTGGCCCCCGGCCACCGTAGGCGCGGGCCTGTGGACGGTGGGCTATGGGCTAGCTCGCCGTCCGTCCGTCTCATGACGACAGGCCGTGTCGACGGCGCGTTCGTGTTCCACGCGCGCCTAAAAGAGAGTCAGCAAAAAGGAAGGGCCGATCCGAAAGAGATACCGTGGCCCCGAAACAAAAGGGCGATGAAGGAACATGGCTGGGTTTTAGTCAGTAAAAGTCTGACACTCCCTCCTGCTCCACCCAGAGCAGGAGGAGTCATTTGATGATTTCCCATCCGAAAAAAAAAAACAAAAAATAAGCAACTGACACGGGCGAGGGTCATTCAATTCAGAAAATGGAGTGAAATAAACAACGCCGTCTATCGACCAAAATGTTAAACTGCTAAAGTATATTACCTATGCTATAATTTTTTTTAAAGCTGGTCAGTCGATTTAAAAGTTATGACTGTGGTGAGCACATTTTTAGTCATTGGTATCATTTTAGTTCAACAGATGTCGCTGCATGTATGTATCTTACATTTGATGATTATTTCTTCTTGAAAACTTTAAGTTCATATATCTTTTGATAGAATTAACCGATTTCAATGAAACAGACACTAAATCATACCCCAAGTTACACACATTTTTTATGTATAAAGATTGTCAGAATTGAATTCGTAGATTTTACGTGATGTGCGCACAAACAAACAGACAAACAGACAAACAGACAAAAATTTCAAAAATGATGGAAATGGGTTCTGTTACTTATCTTTTCACACGCTGGCTATTTTTTGTTTCAATTTCTTCAATGTACAAAAATGACTTTTCTACAGATTTATTATATGTATAGATTAAATATTGAACATTGTTCTAACTTTAACTGTACGTACGTATTTATAACTAAAAAATAAGTATTCATATGTTCATGATTTGTAGATTTTTCTTGTAAGGCCTATGTACCCTAGCAAGGCCAACCGTCAAATTTTTTGATTGGCCATTTAAGGAACCACTGGCTCTCCTACGAACACTACCTACCAATATTTTAATTTTAAATCGAGGCATTTTTTTTCTTTAGTACCTAAGTACCATATACAAATCCTATGACAATTCACAGTAAAAATATGACAAAATAATAGGTAGGTACTTAATTGAACTAAAAAGTAACGTTTTGCTGTGCGCGCGAATAACGAACGTCGACGACCGAAGTCAAAGACTACAATGACTACAATATATAACTTGACCGAAGTCTACAAAGCGTGAGATCGCACTGCCAAAATATGAAAAATTTAAAATAGTGGCGCGAAAAACTCACCGCCGCGCCGCGTCTTTGGCCCTACAGAATATGTTGAAATATGTCCTTACATGTCATTAACTGCGACTTTCCTTCAAAGGAACGTGGCCTCCCATGGTCCACCCACCTTAGATACTTTATACCCTGGCCTTGGATTAACACCTAAGGGTGCTTACATAAAGAAGCAGGTTTCCGGTACGGGCGGGTCGGTTCAAATCGGTGCAGGGTTAACTTGCATATAATATAAACCTGTTTCTTTATAAGTGAGCGCATAAGATAACATAGAAATTAATACCTGCACCGATCGTTACCGACCCGCCCGTACCGGAAACCTGCTTCTATAAGTAAGCACCCTAAGATATTTGTCTTACTTATTCCTGTAGTACGTACGATCCTGTTGGAAAAATCCACACGGAAGAAGCTGCGGGCAATAACTAAACTGAAATAAATGCTTTGAGTTTTATGCAAATATACTCGTATTTGCATAAAACTCAAAGCATTTTATTATTCGTAGGTAGTTTAGTCAAAGTCAGTAGAATACTGCCATCAAGCAAAAGGCATAAAACATACAAATAATCTCAGACCAAATAAAAAGGTAAAGACGGAACTCTGCGAACAGCAAAGTGAGGCCGTCAAATAACATCCTGCCGCGTACACTCAGACCAAAAAGTTAAGACGGATCTCTGCGAACAGCAAAGTGAGGCCGTCAAATAACGTCCTGCCGCGTACACTCAGTCTCAGACCAAAAAAAAAGTTAAGACTTTCTGCGAACAGAGAAGTGAGGCCGGTTTCGTAAACACGTTGTGCAGTTATTAAGGCGTAGTCTAATTTTACTTTGATGTAAATGTGTGCGTGTGGCGTGTATGAACAGAGCGAGACGTAATTTGCGATGGCCTCACTTTATCGATCGCAGCGCTGTCTTAGTTTTTTACTTGGTCTGAGCATATCTAAATATATAAAAGAAGAAACTGACTGACTGACTGACTGACTGACTGGCTGACTGACTGACTGACTCATCTATCAACGCACAGCCCAAACCGCTGGGTCTACAGATTCCAAATTTGGCAAGTAGGTTTCTTATGCGGTCTAGGGGTGCAGTAAGAAAGGATTTTTCAAAATTCACCCCCTAAGGGGGTTAAACGGGGCTCCAAAGTTTGTATGGGGGAACAAGATTAGTTAGACTATTATATTCGAAACTTCACAGGAGTGCTCCTATTAATAAATGAGTAGAAACGGGTTTCAGGTTTTTTCAGAATTCAACCCCTAAGAGGGGGAAATGGGGTGACAAAGTCCAAAAATCAATGCACAGCCCAAACCGCTGAGTCTAGAGATTCCAAATTTGGCACATTGGTTCCTCATGTGCTCTAAGGGTGCACTAAGAAAGGATTTTCCAAAATTCACCCCTTAAGGGGGGTTAAACGGGGATCCAAAGTTTGTATGGGGAAACAAGATTAGTTAGACTATTTTATTCGAAACTTCACAGGACTGCTCCTATGGATAAATGAATAGAAACGGGTTTCACGGTTTTTCAGAATTCAACCCCTAAGAGGGGGAAATGGGGTTGAAAAGTATAAAAATCAATGCACAGCCCAAACCGCTGAGTCTAGAGATTCCAAATTTGGCGTATAGATTCTTTATGAGGTTTAGGGGTGCATTAAGAAAGGATTTTTCAAAATTCACCCCCTACGGGGTTGAAACGGGGCCCCAAAAATTACATGGGGAAAGAGGATTAGTAAGACTACTTTGTTCGAAACTTAAGTACTCCCGGTACTCCTATCGATAAATGAGTTAACATTTGTGTTTCAGATTTTTCAAAATTCATCCCCTAAAAACGGGAAATGGGGTAACAAAGCCTGAAATTCAACATAAGTATTGTTTTTATTGTGAATTGGGTCGGGTGTATTACAAAAACAACGATTTTAAGATTTAATGTGGCAGACCTGAAATACTACCATTCCCTGTTGGGGTGTGATGGGGTTGAAATGTCTAAAAATCAATATGGGTGTCGATACCGAGATTATCAGGGGTGCTGATTACGAAAATGGCCTTTATTTTGAGATCCAGATGATAATGGTTGTGATTACGATGATGATGATTGTGATAATGATACCGATGATTGTGATGATGATGATTTTGATTACGATGATAATGATTGTGATTTCGATGATGATGATTGTGATAATGATAATTGTGATAACGATGATAATGATTGTGATTACGATGATAATAAGTGTGATAACGATGATGGTGATTGTGATAGTGGTTTTGATGGTGATTGTGATGGTGATGGTGATGGTGATTGTGAAAGTGGCGGTGATTGTGATGGTGATAACGATGGTGAAGTTGATTGTGATTGTGATGGTGATTGTGATAGTGACGGTGATTGTGATGGTGATAGCGATGGTTGTGATAACGAGGATGGAGATTGTGATGATGATGATTGTGATTACGATGATAATAATTGTGATAGCGATGATGGTGATTGTGATAGTGATTTCGATGGTGATTGTGATGGTGATTGTGAAAGTGGCGCTGATTGTGATGGTGATAGCGATGGTGATGGTGATTGTGATTGTGACAGTGATGGTGATTGTGATAATGATGAAGATGATTGTGATTACTATGATTACGATTGTGATAACGAGGATAATGATTGTGATTGTGATGGTGATGGTGATTGTGATTGTGTTGGTGATTGTGATAATGATGGTGATTGTGATAATGATTGTGGTTGTGTGATGAATGTGATTAAGATGATAGTGATTGTGATTACTATGATAATGATTGTGATTACGATTATAATGATTGTGATGACGAGGATGGAGATTTTGATGACGATGATTGTGATTACGATGATAATGGTTGTGATTGCGATGATAATGATTGTGATAATGATGATAGCGATTGTGATTACGATGATAATGATTGTGATTACGAGGACGGAGATTGTGATGATGATGATTGTGATTACGATGATAGTGGTTGTGATAACGATGATAGTGATTGTGATTTTGATAGTGATTGTGATGGTGATTGTGATAGTTATTGTGAGAGTGGCGGTGATTGTGATGGTAATAGCGATATTGATGGGGATTGTGATGGTGATTGTGATTGTGGTAGTGGTAGTGACGGTGATTGTGATTGTGGTAGTGGTAGTGACGGTGATTGTGATGGTGATTGTGATGGTGATTGTGATGGTGTTTGTGATGGCGATTGTGGTGGTGATTGTGATGGTGATTGAGATAGTGATGGTGATTGTGATAGTGATTGTGATAATGACTGTGATTACGATGATAGCGATAGTGATGGGGATTGTGATAGTTATTTTGATATTAAATGTGATGGTGATGGTGATTGTGATAGTGATTGTGATAGTGACGGTGATTGTGATGGTGATAGCGATAGTGATGGGGATTGTGACGGTGATTGTGATAATGATTGTGGTTGTGATAGTGATAGTGATTGTGATGATAATAATTGTGATGATTATGAAATTTGGCACATATATAGTTTATAACCTGGATTAACATGTAGAATACTATTATCCCTTTAGTATGATCCAGTGTGACAGTAACCGAACTTCACACGGGCGAAGCCGCGGGCAACAGCTAGTTATAATATAAAAAGGTACTATGTACTTACATAAATAATGCATATATCAAGTAATTTTACACAATTGTTGGAGATCGTTATCCTCAATTCTCTTTACATACCTGAAGTTCGATTTCTAACAAGTTTCCGATAGAAATGAGTACCTACCTATGATGAGAATTTTTATCAGTACTTATTATAGGTTTTCCCCAGCAATAATTATTTTATTTTATTTCAACTCTACAGATAAAGATCGCTACGAATACGATTTCAATGGGAGAGGTAGGTTACTAACTACCTATCACGCGGACACGTGTTCTTTAGTCCACTGTGGGGACATTTTGTAGATCAACCGGGACGACCGGACAGAAGTAACAAACCGGTGACATGTCCCGGTGTACCGGGTCGGATGGCAACCCTAGATTAGGATGAATGTTTAGGTATATTACAGTAAGAAAGACGGTGTGCGTTACCCCAGCCAGATATGGTCGAAATTTCGAAAATCGTCTTCTAAGTGCACTAAATAATTAGAAATACTGCTTCTGTAAATCGTAAGCACATTTTTAAATTTGGTAAGCTGATAGTTTTTTAATTATTTGATAAAAACACTTCCTGCTGGAGTAACGTTACCCCAGCCAGAACTTTTGTTAAAAAATGGATATTTTGAAATAAATCTTATACTTAACTAGAAATTAATTTGAAATAAATGGTATAACTTAATTTGTATTTGTATTTGCTATGGTTGCGAAGATATTTAAAATCCTGCTGGGGTAACGTTTGCACGATTGGTGTATCTCGGAATTGACTATACGGATGATAGCAATATTTGTACATGAGATCTGGCTAATTTGTTATAATTTGTTACGCAATAAACGAAGCCACTATAAAACAATAATGCACCGTTTTGAAGTTATTTTAGTAAATAGAAAATAGGTCCTAGCACTTCCAATAAGCGCTCCAAAGACTAAACTTAAAACGTTATTATATAGGTAATTACCGTCTTTAAATGGTACTGAAGTTTCATTAGTATCCTACATGTAATTAAAAAGTTATGATGATTTTCCGACCACGGCGCGCAGCCGATTTATTTGACGACCGATTTTCCGAGTATACTGTAGTAGTAGAAACTGAATCTTATATCAGTAATTAGAAATACAGTTCAATTATATACATGAGAAATTTCAGACTTGTACACCAATTAATTAAAGAGATAATCGAAAAAAACGATGTGTGCGTGGTAACCCGACCAAATCTAGAATGTTATGAAAATGCGACCGCGCCATACATTACCCTAAAACTAAATGTTTTTGAGCCGAGAACTGCAATAACAAATGTCCACGTGTATCAAACGACGTTTTTCAATACAGTTTTGAAGAAATAAAATAAAATATAACGAAAAATATTTTTTTCACGAACTGAAACTATGATTTTAATTTTCTTTTTTTTTTCGCGCCCTGCTTTCGCCAGGTTGAAGGAGAGGCAAAGGTATTACGGCTGATGCTCCTGGAGCATCAGCCGTAATACCTTTGCCTCTCCTCGTAGCCCGCGAAATTTAAATTTTCTTACGTTTTTTTGCAATTTGCGGGCCAGTGCTAGGTTGTATGTTGATTAAAATATTATTTGCAAAATCATAAATACAACCCTCCAAGTTCATAAAGGTGCAAGAACAACTTTGACCTTGAAAAAGTAATTTTTCCACCTTTATGAACTTGGAGGGTTGTATTGATGATTTTGATGAATATAATTCTATAACTACATACGTCTTACAGCCGCGAATAATATTTTAATCAACATACAACCTAGCACTGGCCTGCAAATTGCAAAAAACGTAAGAAAATTTGAATTTCGCGGGCTACCCTTGAGCTTCCACCTTAAGTCGTTAGAGTCTGGCCAACGAAAGCTGTCCAAGAAAAAAGGCGGGAATTTAAAAAAATCAAGAGCTGTTAACCCTGGATAGACACTGCTTAAACGTTGTTGATACTATTTATTATTCAGCAAGTAAAGTCTTTTTTATTTCTGTTTTATGAGCTGTAATTTTCGAGTGTAATGAAGAATATTAAATAAAAGAGTAGGTACTTTTAATTCTGCCTTTTTATTATTTTCAAATAGTTCATAATTTTATGTTCACGTTTCCACGCCACCTGTGAGGTAGTGTCCTTAAAATTCGTTTATTTTGTTTCTTAAAGCTGAAATATCAAAATTATCCAAATCGGAAACTGTTGCTGAATGTGGACGATTTTTCCCTGGAGTATTCCACTGTCCTTGATTTTTAGACCCTTCAATTTAAATTCTTCATAATTATGGTCTTCACACTTACATCTGAAGGGAACAAATACAATAAATTATGTAACAGTATACTATTAATATCAGTCATTAAAGTAAAAAACCATAATAAAATACAGATAGTAGAGTTTATTATTTAATTTAGCCATCCATACATTATCATAAATGTTTAAACCCTTCGAAGTAACTGTTAAATATCTATAATTTCTAAAGTAATACCTGTCATTGAAGATATCTTTACAAAATAATGAGATTCACAGGTCGACATTTCATTTTTTTCGAGTTTTCAATTTCTTTACTGCTTCCACAATTTTAAGTTTTGCCTCCTCGTTGTTAGTACTTCCTGAAAAGTAGATAGACCGTGAAAAATATTGCGATTTGTTATAAATAGTCGAAAAGTATCAAGGTATTTCATTAGAAATTCAATAAACTAACCTAAAAATGAAATGATTGAATCCAGTCGTAGTATTTTCTCTGCAATTTCTGATTCATATCACTTTTTATGTGTTTAAATTTGTCAATCATAGTAAATAGAAGCTTCCTCGTCGAACTTTTGATTGTTTTCGGCATTATTTTAAACAAAACCAATAAAATTACGAAACACGTAAACACAAGATGACTCAATATGAAACAAAGAGTAAAGTAATATATAATGGGAAAAGAGAGCCCTCTCTAGGCAATTTAGAGCAAACCTGTTTGAACGCCAGCGACATCTGGACATTGGCCCCGGAAATTATTCCTTGCCTATATTACGACCGACCCTACAATAGGAACACTACTTATATTAGTTTGTTAATTTGTAAGTTTAATATATTGTAGCAATATACCCGCTACAACATAATTTACTTACAAATTAACAAACTAATTTAAGCAGTGTACCTATTATAGGGTCGATAATTAATTTTACGCCAAGAAAAATAGGTAGAATCGATTTACTAAGAGTAATTATTTAATAAAAGGAAGATAAAATAAAACAATTTAGTTTAAATATTAGGTAATCACTTTTTATTTTTATAATGTTTATGTTTTTCATAATATTCTTGCGCAGCAATTTTAAACTGATCATCACCATTGTACACCAATTTTCCAGACAAAATTCGATTAACCGATCTGCACCAGCTGTATAAAATAACATTTATTGTCGTATTCATGAAATACTTTTTTAAGTCTTCCTTATGCGTAATGCAGTTAAAAGGAAAATCAACCATCACATCTGCTATCAATAAAATATTCTGTTTAATTTTCTTTTCTGGTAAACCTTTTTTTAAAAATGCTACTATTATTTTTTGTAGGTCATGAAAACTATTTTCTAGTTCTTCACTAGGATAGCATAACCACCTTTTATTTGCGTATTCTTTGGCTTTTGTGAAAGCACTTCTATTTTGGTCTCCCTTGTCGATTAGGTTTTCCCTACACCTTTTACAAGTCTTTACAACATTTTTTAAACATTTCGTCAGGACCCAGCCACAGACATAATTTCTCTGACCTGCATCAGTTTCCTTAGTGGTACTTAAAATATCTTCATTAAGTTCAATTATGTCGTAAGTTTCTAAAGAGGGATCATCAGAAGTATTAGAGTCTTTTTCTGTGAAGAAGAACTCAAGAGTTTGAAGACACTTGTTTGAGTCTTCTTCACAGTTTGCTCTCCCTGAATGGGGCGAGTTATAATTATTTAATAATAATGCTTTGTATGCCCCTTCAAATGCTTTTGTGTTTGGAGAATTGTTTCTTGCTCCATAACTTCTGATGTTCCCAAAAAAGTTTTCTACTGGGTCCTGATTAAAATTTCTTGTTAAAAGGCAATCAAAACCATATCTTTGGGAAACAATATGCCAAATAGCTTCCATACCTTCAATAGTTTTAATTAAATTAATAACAGATGGAATGTTTGTTTCGATTAATCGAGCTTTGTTTCCAACAATTTTACTGTATCTAAATTTAACAGTTTTTAAAATTAATTTAGCTTGCCTCCATAACTCATGATGAGGCGAGTGCCTTCTAATAGGACCTTTATATTTTTTTCCATTGGGAATACAAAAACTGTTTACATTTAACGAATCAAATAAGTTGTCCAACAACAAAGTAATTTCTATTAATTGTTTACAATCGTTTGGTAGATCGCCTCTGGCCGTCAAATGTTCGGTAGCCACAGCGACGCTGTGGCTAAATATTTGAGTCGCAGATTTGACTCTCATTTTATTTATTTTTTGAGGGTTAACATGTTCTTCTGTCAATTTATCTAATAATCTCAGTTCACCATACGACTTATCAGCGGCATACACTTTTTGGAAGTACTCCCATTTTACAATTTTTACTGTATTGTTGGACTTATACACCAAGTCTTTGGTAATCAAATTATTTCTTATTCCTTTCATCAAATGTGGCGTATCAAATAATGGAATAATAACTTTTCCATTTATAACAAAGTGGTCATACCGCCATTCTTTTTGCTGTCTCAAGTATTTTGCTTTCGTGTCATTAATTAATTGCGTTACGGCACCGACATTTACAGCGCTTTGGTCACAGACCGTATTAATTATTGTAACACCCGACATTTGAGCATGTTTTATGACATCAATAATCATATTTTTTAACTCTCCTTTGTTTAGGCCGTTTGTATAATAATAAGCTATAGGCTGTTTAAAGTTTTGCCTAATTCCTTTGATCATAAAAACCAAAACATGGTCAGCAATTTTTTTATATTTATTGATGGCAAGGCCTTCCAAAACATCTTGCTGAGCATTATAATTGACCTGAGGTGTCAAGGACATTTCGTCAAACATTAGCGAACACAATCGGTCGTTGTCGTCTTTTTCCGACATCGTTTTTTTTATCCTCTCGAACACTATAGGGACAATCCCTTGGTGTATTTTTACTGTGCTTAATAGACGCTTCATACACTTAATAGATGGCAAAGTAAATAGTCTATTTAATAGCCTATACGCCTTGGGACTTTTTTTATATAAAGATAAAGAAAGCACCTTTTCTTCTGTCGTGAAGCGACGCCCTTTTGGTTTCTTTGATCCTTGCAGTTGCATCTGGAGAAACAGTTGGGCCGGTTTATTAAAAATATTTGCAAAATGATCCATAGCCGTTTTGCTGGATACCACTTCCGCACTTGATAATCTCGCTTTAAAAGATTGATTCTTCTTACGTAGGCGTGATACTTCCGCCTGGAGATGCTTGATCTTCTTGCGCAGTGGACCCATTAGATCTGTGGAAGTATAATATTTATATTATTAAAACTTTTATATCAAGGGATATTGTGCAACACTTCATGAAGATAATATTATGTCTATCTATCATACTCCAGACCTACACTACAGAGTGAGAATTTAGATAAAACTCTTCCACACTGAATTGGGTACTACATGTGGTAGTCGTTTGTTGCCAGTTTCGCATATTTGGGAATATCTATGTTGAAATTTAGGTGCTAACCTCACAAGTAATGGCCAGTTTTAAATACTTGAACAAGCCTGAGGGACAAGAAATACTTTTAATTATATGTGAATAAATAATACCTTTTCCAGCTGTTCTACGAGGCTTGCTAAAAACACTGTAATTATGTTCTAACAGCCAGTTCAATGCAGCATTCCTTTGAGATTTGCCTGAAATTGTAAATATTTATTAGAATTAATTGTGAGGTAACAAACACATATCAAGTTACTTGTACATTATTATCAAAATATTAATGATTACAATATGATCAATGGAGGGAAATCTAAAGTATCAATTTCAAGTTTGCCTTCTTCCAAGGTTTACAAACATTCTGCAGTCAAATTATGTTTCCTGTGTATGTTTGTGCATAAATTATACAAATAAATATGAATTTTACCTGTAGCGACAGGTTGGGATACTGATTGCTGCTGGTATTGGCTAGAAGTTAATTCTTCATCCACAGCGCTTTGCCTTGTTGATGGCTCTGAAAATAAGTTAAAATGCCTATTTATATTTATGATACAAACTAAATTGTAAAATACCTAGTAGAACAACTGATAATACTGCAGCCAAAAAAATATTTGTATAATAATAAAAAAATTGTTTTGTAATATTTTTAAACAATTATTTGTTCCGTGCGGGAATCGAACCCTGTGGCATGTTCATCATGTTATTGATTAAATTATTAATTAGTAATTAATATTAATTAAAATCTTTAATGAATAAATGAATAATTATTTCAATTGGAAAATCCAGAAGATAACCAAAGGTAAAAAAAAAAATTGGTCTGGTTAACTGGTCATAAGCAAATCACATGCAAATAAAAATATTTATTTGATTTAAATTAAAAAAAATACCTGAAATGTTTTGTTGTTCTGTTGTAGGCTGGTTCATAATGGTTGAAGCTTGTTCCAAAATGACTTGACTCTGAGATTGTCCTGCAAAATAAGATTGATAATTTTGTAATATGATGAAAATTTATTCCAATAATAAGAATGGCTATCCTATGCTTGAATCTAATTTACAAAAAATATTATATGGTGAAACTATTCTAGTATTTACTAGCTTTTTCAAGTGGTTTTGCCTATGTGTAGGAATCTTTTCTGTGGCCTTTTTCAGATCACGGTCTATATCTGTCCAAGTGATATCAAACTCTGTTAAGTCATGAATGCATAAACTCATATTCACATATTAGTTAAACAGAGATACACATTCTACGAAGGTTCAATTTAACAGTTAAAAAAAAAACATTCCAACAGACCAAGAGACAGCAATGTCTTAGTAGGATCGTGTTTGCACCCGGGTGATTAAGACTGCCCTAACATAAGAAAAAGAATTTAAGGTACTCACCAGGCAGATGCAATGTTGGAATTGCCAATGGACTCAACCGTTTATTGCGATTTCTGTGCCTGTCACAAAAGTGTATATCACAAATTCGTTTTTTCTTGTAATATTCAAAATCAGAGGATGTTTCGAGTTTTCCACCAACAAGATTGACCCAAGCTTTAAGTTGCTCAGGAAATTTTAAAGCATCTGGGAACCGATGCATTGGAACATCTGAAAGTAAGAAAAGATGTGTTGAGACATAATATAATAAAGATTGTTTTTTTTTATGATATGTAAGTACCAATTAATTAATTTCAAGCATAACATTTTCAGTTTCACACACCCATACTGGAATGCTGTTCTAGTTTAACTGTATCATTTATGTTTGTAATGGGGTCCTTTTTGTGAACCTACTTGCATAAATAAATATCATTTCATTTCGTTTATTGAAGGAACACTGTGGACTTTAGTCAGTGCGAGTCTCTCAGTGCTACCCTTGGCGGGAGGACTCATTTGATGATTTTACCACAATAAATGAAGGCATATATGATCACAAGCAAAGTTTTCACTGCTGAGCTATTAGCTAAAGATCAATTACCAAGTCGGGCAGTTTTATTCAATTTAGATTTTTTATAGTAGTAAAACAGTCTAGTTGTGCCTGATAGATGACCATAGGCTCGAACCCTATATCATGCTAAATGTGGGTGTACTGCTCAAGTTCACGCTGTCTAGCCCTTCGGGTGATACAGGAGTGATGATAATTGCACTAGGTTTCCTTGCATCATTATCCAACCGGTAATAAGTACTTAACTTGGTCACCCTAACTACTAGATCATTATAAAGGCATTATGTACTTACCATTGGCCGCACAACCTAAAGCACAACGTCTCGGCATTTTAAAATAGTTCATAAAACGCACAAATCTCACAATGTTCACAAGAAGTGTCTCTATCACCAAATATGAAGAATTTCAGAAGTAAATTCACAAGAGAAAGGCGGAGGAATACAAGATTCGACTCAACGCACTAACCGCTGGACATTTAACAACTGAAAATATACAAAATAGACGGAAAACTAAAATCATGCGCACTCGCAAGAAGTAACCGCCATTTTGTGACATTTTTGACAAAAACAATATTTACCAACTGATTTTGACATTAATTAAAGAGTGTTACCAGATAAAATACTTGAATTGTAATTGAATCAGAATTAATTGATCATACAATATTTTTTTAAAGGTTTTTAATAATGATAATATCGAATTTATATCAAAAAGAAAAACTAATTGTTAAAACTATTACGTATTACTAACGTAGCCGTTATTCGATGCCAATTTGTAATTTCGATTTGAGTTTAATTTTACCTAGCTTGCGGTATTTTTTTTATTACATACCACACTGAAAGGTAGTTCAGAGTGTTGTTATCCCATTGCTTGTAATACCATAAACATATATTTTAAATATGTTTAATATTTACTTCAATTTTGTGTTGATTATTAGTCTTCAATATTTACTTAAACAAAGTAATACCAATTTTTTTTATTGGTTTTTTTTTAATTACTATCTAAAGACAACGCAGCGACATCTAGAAAGGAATTGAGAACTAATGTGGACATTATTATGGGGCCGAGTAACAGATGGCACTACCATCTTTGCGAAATGTCACTTTAAGGCATCTGTCCCCCCCCTGATATGAAACGTAAATATGTCAATTTTGACAGTCCTAAATTATTGCCATATCAAAACTTCTGAAAATATGTCGTGGACAGCTTTCGTTGGCCAAACTCTAGACAGCCTATTATAAAAAATAGATTTATTTTATATTTTGAATTCAGAACACAAATAAATGTTAATTTGTTTATAAAAATAACTATTAATTTTTAATAATCATGCTATGATATTCTTTAGAAAAACACAATTTTAATATTCAAAAAATATTTATGCCGTAGAGACGTGTAGTGCTTTGCCGAAATTAAAAAAAAAACATTCACCTCAGACTATAGGCATTGAACGAATTTGGACTAAAGTAAGTAAAGTATAGGTATACAGTGCGACATAAAAGAGTAGAAATTAAATATTTGGGAACTAAAATTTTTCATTTTCTGGCAACATCTAAAATGAGTACTTGAGCTGTCAATTCTTCTCGAACGGTTTCGTTTTTCGTTTGAATTTTGGTTTTTGTGTGTTATTTCTGAGTGTGGACAGGAAAACAGCGACATATCATGAATAAGGTAATTCGTGGAGGTTCCCGTGAAATAATGTTTAAGTTTTCATGTGGTATTTGACCGAATTACAAGCTGGGAAGCTGCTATCCTACTTCGAAGATGTTTGCCATCGTACAGCAGATTTTACTGGTAAGTAACTATTGAAAGTTGCAGTAAACGTTAATTACAAACGATTATTACATTCAGGGAGCAACATTTTCCATCTAAATAGTATTTACAAATTAACAAATAAAAACAAATTACAACCCGGTCACATTATCTCGAGACCTGGCGTCGATGACGTCACGTCGCGTCGGCGCTCTGATATGGCGCGCAATTAATTTAAGTAATATTATTATAATGATATGATTAAAATGATGAACGTATCACATTCCAGCGAGGTCTCGAGATAATGTGACCGGGTTGTAGTTGTCTACCATTTTTGAGGTTATGCTAAGATAAACAAATACCATTGTAGTTATAGCGCGACTTAACAACGTTGATAGTAAGGCAAAAACATTTAATGAAATTTAATTGCGTATTACCAAATACGTTTTTTGCCATACCATATTTGATGAAGCAACCGACTAGTGGAAAGAAACAATTTTAAAATATTTTCACGTTAAGAACATATGCGCGGGACTTTTTTCGTCGGACTGACAGCAGTTATATTATGAAGATAAAAGCACTAGTTTAAAGTTGTATTATAAGTTTATGTTAATACCATGCTTTGTTTGTTTTAGGTATTTCTGTAAGCACAGTGCGCAGAAAAGTGCAAAACGGCGGGTAATTCTCGACACCAGATAGACACAGAAAGGGTCGTCCCTCGAAGTCCTTCTTATTATATTTGAGTGAACTTGTAGTTTTATTACTATTACGTACCAAATCTATGATCTACGCGAAACTTATTGAAAGCAATGAATTAATAAACATATTTATTTAAAATAATTATTTACTCATTATTCATAGCTAATAAACCAATAATACTATTCAAGTATCAAAATCAGCAAGGTCGTACTAACTGGGTTGCCACCTGACCGATTGTGGCGCCCTCATTTATTTTCTACTCTTTTATGTCGCACTGTAGTTATCTGTGGCAATTTTCATTCCCGCACACGTGCGGGAAAATGGAAAAAAACGCACGGGTGTGAAATACATTGCTTAATGTAGGTACATTTAGGTTACAATCGTAGTGCGTTATGGACCAGTTTTCGAGGAAGTGTATTGAAAATACTTGTTTTTTATTGGATTTTACTAGAACGCCGCTTAAAAAATATTCCTAAGACTGATCAGCGTCGCCTATTGATATATACTGAAGCGTTGTGATAAACGTCACTGGAAAATTCCCCATTAGATAATCCCGAATCAAAGTAATGTTATATTCATAATGTAGTATTTACGACTAATTAATTCCATGCATAGTACTTTAAAAAATTGCAAGATCTTACGACTTTATCGTAGAGGAATAAGCTATAGAAATGGCATAGCTGGGCTGACCCATCTGCCAAAGCACATTGGCCATTTGACCATACTGGTTTTGGACAAGACGAAACTATAAGGGGTCCTTGTCAGGACTACAGAACCCTAAAAACGATCTGTCACTGGAAATATGCAAAATCATATCGTTTCTTACCTTAGTATTAAATATTTATTAAATAATTTGTGCGACGGTCCCAACTATTATTTTATCATTCATTTGTTCCCGTCGTCCCAGGTTCTCAGTCTTATGCCAAATCACCTACCTGTTAGCCCCTGTACTACGTTTGAGCTACCAACGTAAAGCCAAATTCTTTCAGATTTTTTCATTCGATTTTGAACCTTATAATGTTTAAAATCACTTGAAGAAATTTGACAGTTTGTGGTAACTTGATGTGCATGCGACTGAATTTAAATAAAACCACGCTCTGCTACCGTAATAAAGTGAAACGCAGTGGAAATTTGGTTTTCTATACTAATATTATAAAGAGGAAAACTTTGTTTGTTTGTTTGTTTGTTTGTAATGAATAGGCTCAAAACCTACTGGACCGATTTAAAAAATTCTTTCACCATTCGAAAGCTACATTATCAACGAGTAACATAGGCTATATTTTATTCCCGTACTCCTACGGGAACGGGAACTACGCGGGTGAAACCGCGGGAAGTCCGCTAGTATAAAATATATTCAGTGCTAACAAAGATACGTTGAGTAACAACAGCAACAGTTACCTAGCAACCACCAACCTAGATCACTTAAAACTAGAAGGGAAACACTTAATAAAATAACACTGGAAGTGCTTTCCTAACAGTTAGGGCCCTTCTAACCCTAAAATTAGCAACTCTATTTTTATAAACTAAAAAGTAACCGCCATAGACTAAACCAGAAAAAATAAAAAGTAACTGACAGTTTGACAATTTCACACATTTGACAGTGTCACAACATGAAAATTTTGAGTAAAAATATTTTATTTCAGCTATTTTTAACCTAATGAATCGTAATTATATTGATTTGTTGAGTTTAATCATAGAAAAAATTAAAAAGGATGATAAATAGTATTATGAATGATGAATATAAAGTGTAAGTATTATGTGTAGCATTAAAATTCTTTAGGCTTAGACCCAATCTGACCAAAGACGATGTTTGGTATAAGCAATGCTAGCGCCATTAGTTCTACAGATGCCATCCCCATTGAAAAAAAATCTGCTGTTGTGCATTTTGACCGTGTAGGTATTGCACTTTTTTGAGAACACTAGTTTTTTTTTATCCCTCATTTCGAAATGTGCATAATATGAAGACGCACACTGTACACATGCAGATTTGTTAATGTGTGTGTGTTTCTGTCTGTGCATAACTGTCAAAATTTTCCCGTAATGCGCAGTGTGTTTACCTCGCGTCCAATAAAATGTAGCAGACAGTTCGGGAATTCACTCTTTGCTTTTACCATAGCTAATTCCTCAATGGACTATATTGATTAACCAAAACAATAACGGACTTCAAAAAGATTTGATTGTACTGGTCGGGCATTATTTGAGTCCATCGACACGTAAAGAAGAAGATGAAGAATTGATTCCCATGTTAATGTATTGTGGAAGCTGCAGAAGATTGTAAAAATATACTTGCATTGTATAGATTCCAGTTCTTAGTATTATATAATTGCATAGCACATGTGTGAGTACTTTGTACTGTTCAGCCACCTTTTACATTTATTTATCTTTCATTGACTTGAATATGCCTTGGTGGCTGAGAGAATGTCATGCTCACTTAAATGTCTCGCTGATGGTGGCGGGTGTGTCGGGTCATTTAGTTCCCTTCAACATGGTTGAGTTGAATGGCGCAGGTACACGCGTCATGTTTGTGAACGGGCGCTGTCAGTTGGGACTGGTCATCTCTTAGCTGCCAAGGCTCATTTTAATTAATTTATTCATAAATTGTTGATCTAATCTTTTACTCTGGACGCTCTTAGTGTGCACGTATTTCTACATCGTTCTCACATATATGTATAATTTCAAAATTAATGATGTAAATAACCAAGATTTTGTAACAATATTTTGATTTTAAAAGAGTGTCCATGGAGTTTTTTGCCCGTTCTTCTCCATAGAGATCTGCGCTAGGGAATGGGCAACTACAGTACTTTCTCAAGTTATTATGCCTTGTGACTGGGACTGTAGCTTTGATTTTCTTTTTTGTATTTTTGACATTCAAAAGTGCCGTAATGGTCTAATTGAAATAAATGCTTTGAGTTTGAGTTTGAAAGTAAACACAATAAAGTTAAAAATAAAATTAAATTAAAATTAACATGTTTTACTTTGTTTCATTGATTTTTTGCCACCGACTTCCGAAAGTAAAGTTAGTTTTTAGTTAATTTGTGGTTTATTTGGAAAAAGATTTTTATTTTGCCATTTTCGGTTGTGACATTCGACACAAATTCTAGTCATGCATATATTTTACATAGTAATTAGAAGTTAATATTAAATCATCATATTATCAACAAATGCAAAGAATGAAAACTGACCCTTTGAACCGCGCTTGGATTAAACGACCACCACAAGCGCACATCATCAAAGCGCGCCCGGCTGTAATGACCACCGCACGCTGTTGGAATAAATTGTTCAAAACTTTATATAAAATATCAACTAAACGTGCTCTGTCCATGTATTCAATGCTTTATTTATAATTTGTATAACATTTCCGAACGCCGTACCAAAAATCACAGCTCTACTCCATTGACAAGTTGTCAAATAATATAAACAAAATTACTTCAACACACCCATCGTGATAACGTTAGTGTCACATTTCAAGTGATTACGAGCTACGTATTTGTTATTGTATTATAGTGCCTTAAAGTACCTTTAAATGTTCGTGAGAAGTTGTACTATCGTATTATGATAAATTGATAACACAAATTAGGTTTCAAATCGCAAAGTTGCAGTGTTTCGCCTGTGAAAATACCGTAGGTATTTATACCCAGTGATTGTGAACTGTGATGAAATAAGTGATTTAGTGATTAAAACGTGTGTGAAATTGGGAAAAATAGTGCTTAATTAGTGAGGTGATTAGATTGTTCAACTATCTAAACCAAAAAACAAGTGTTTTGTGTTTTATATGGGGACCATTTCGCCCAACAGCGGCTGGCCATAGTTAGTCCCCAGATGTAAACAAACAGTGAGATGATGCTATTGAGATATTAATGAGATTGTGGTCTTGTTGGAAAGGAAAAGTCTAGTTTATTTTGAAATAATAAAAAATGGTAAAAAAGTTAATAGTTTTTGCTCAAATTAATATTTTAATAGTAACATATTCATTTTTATCACCGTTTTTCAAGTTCTACATTATTTTTTGAGTATCAAATTATAATTTAATATGTTGATTTTTGGTTTAATAGTTTCCTTATCTATTCTGCTATGCACTGTAAAGTTTATAGAGCTATAACTCTTGTAGTTTGCGATCATCAAGTGTTTTTGTATAACGCGTGCAAATATTTCGCGAGATGGCGCGTCCGGCGCGTTTCATACTTTTGCAAAAGCGCTGCTTTGCTATTCAGAGGGCCTAACTCTACGCCAGCGGGGCTATTACGTGTATTTGTTGACAGCTCGAAATTATAGTAACTGGGCTGTGTCCATCAAATAACTGTTATAAGGTTAGTTGCGTACCTATTAGAGTCTGGCCAACGAAAGCTGTCCAAGAAAAAAGGCGGGAATTTTAAAAAATCAAGAGCTGTTAACCCTGGCTATACACTGCTTAACAAGGTATTTCATTAGAAATTCAATAAACTATCTTAAAAATGAAATGATTGAATCCAGTCGTAGTATTTTCTCTGCAATTTCTGATTCATATCACTTTTTATGTCTTCAAATTTGTCAATCATAGTAAATAGAAGCTTCCTCGTCGAACTTTTGATTGTTTTCGGCATTATTTTAAACAAAACCAATAAAATTATGAAACACGTAAACACAAGATGACTCAAGTATGAAACGTAAATATGTCAATTTTGACAGTCCTAAATTATTCTGAAAAAATGTCGTGGACAGCAGGCTTTCGTTGGCCAAACTCTATGTATGACCAGTCGCGATCAAATATGACGTGACTGGTGCTCATCGTGGCTGATAGTCACAGTAACTCATTTTGACAGACGCTTTCGGATACGAAAGCGTAGGCGTAAGCGTAGGCGCCTGCGTAGGGCGTAATATTGCGATTATCTAAACTTAAGGCTGATGCTCCAGGGTAGCCCGAGAAATTTAAATTTTCTTACGTTTTTTTTTTTAATTTCGTGGGCTGGTTAGAGCATTCACCTTTAAAATGGCCATCAAATTGATGACAACTGAGTTTGAAGTGGCTTTCGTGAAAGACGTTACACGGTACCCAGGCTGTTATTAATAAATACAGATCGATACAGGGAGCACTATTTAATTTTTCTTTTTTTCAATTTTACGAACAATATCAATTTACACATTTTTCACATGACACAAGTCTTCAATCAAATATTCAAAACTGACACTTCTTATTTTTCTTTACTTAATGAGGTCGCTTATTGCAGCAACCTTATCAGTTATGTTAGTCACCCTAAAGTGTTATCCACCCACTCTGAGTAATACGTACCAAAATTGTGACATTCGGTGTACAACCGAAGCTTGATAGTCACTGGAGATCAAAAAGATACTTAATAGCTCTACAGGAAAGTGAAAAAAAAAATATGTTGGACCAAAGCGCGCTCTTCCTCTACCAAATGAAAAAAATCACGTAAATCGGTCCAACAATCCGGGAGAAAAAGGTGTTCAAACATGAAAACAAGATGCTAGTGGAAAGATAACTATATATACATACTTATATTTTTATTTTACAATACGATTGTAGGATTTAATAGATCCATAGATGCGATCCCGTTTCAAGTTGGCAACACCATCACTATAACTGTCAGAGCAGAGACTGTCATAAATGTTATCAATACAAACATTAAGCCGCCTGCTGAGCCTCCAGGCTCAACGATAATTATAGCAAGTGTAATGAATTAGAATATATTTCACAGTTGAAAGCAGCTACCTAAGAAAGATAAAAATGTCGGACCCTACAATACAAACATTTTGTTGCCATCACACTGGTAACAAAGAAGACTTGGCAGTTAGAATCATGGATGAATTTAACACCGATTCATACAATTTAGTATGTATAATTTCGTCTACGGTTGGAATTTTAGGATCAGTATACCAGGTAAGCGTCTAGTATATTTAATATTAACTTAATCAGCATGTATTTGTCTTTAAGCTTGGTGTAATGGTGTACTACACTTACAGCCAAATATTCATGGCCTTATTATGGCTTCTCAAGTTACAGTTCGCCGGTTTTGAAATTGAGGGCATGTAGGGCTCGGTTGCATTCACCTTTATTATGTTCTTGCTTTTAAAATAGGTAGAAAAAAATATTGCATTTTTGTTACAGGTGGTACTTATAACAAAGTTGATGAATGTTTATTATTTTTACATGTATAAACCAAATATTTAACTTTATTCAAATATTTTTAGATTTTTCCAGATATCATAAATCAAATACAGAGAGGGGTTGGCTCCACGCGAGGACGTCGTATTATTATCTGGTTAGCTGTAGCAGATTTATTAGCCTCATTTGGTAATACTTCTTACTAATATTTTTTATCCTTAAATACTTTTCTAAAACAATATTGATAAAAAGAATAATCAAATTGCTAAATTCTACTTCCAGGTGTTCTAGTACGCTCTTCCCTATGGCTTAGGTATAAAAATATAATGCCTTTACCAGATGATGACGTTAGTGTTTTGTTCTGTAGCATAATTTCAGTAAGTATTTCATATTATTATTTTGTAGCTTGCTATCCTTACATTATCTCAACACATTCTCATAATAAACTCTATCTTAATAATTTCAGGCATGGACACAATACTTTTACACAGTGACTTGGTTCTGGACCCTATTTTATGCTATAGACACATGGCTCACGATAAAGGGCCGTGATTCACATACTTTACTCTATCACTCTATTGCCTGGGGGCTACCTGCAGCTACTACTGGTGTTGGCTTATCTATTCTATACATTCCCAATGCAAAGTAAGTACTCCAAGGCTACTTTAAAGTTTGGAATGTATGTGTTGGAAATATAATTTGGATCATGTTAATCACTAATATAATTAATATTGCTTGTGCTAATAGCATCATATAAAATTCAACAATCAATATACAATAACAAGAAACTAGAATTATGCCTATTATTAGAAATTGTAGCCTAGTGTTACAAACATGGTAATAAGATACGATATAAATATTTATCTATAAAGATAAGTATTTTCGCTATAAATAACATACCTAATCCCTGAATGATTGCCTGGCCTCCAACTTGTTATTTTTTAATATAAGAGAAATATAATTTATGAATTAGAGGATTTTTCTTTGTGTACACCCTAGAAGCATGTTGTAGATGCTTTTTTAAATTTTACATGTATTTGTTACTCACCACAACAAAAAAAATAATTACATTCTATTCTATCTGTTACAGATGCCACAACCTACCAACGGTAACAAGTGCTTTGTACAAAATATTACCTAACTATTGTGCTACATATTTGCCAATAGCTATGGTGATGGTAGTAAACCCCATTATGTATGTGATGTCAAGTAAGGATGTGGAAATGGCTGTTGCAGTTCCCCTTTCTCAGGTAGCTATCACTGTTTGAAAATATAGTTGATGGCTGGCCTTCCTAGATATTTACATAGTTTAGTTTGTGCACAACAGAATCGACACCATTAAATAATTATTCAATTAAATCATCATTCAGATTTAATTAAGAATGCAAATAGCAATGTAGCGCATGATTAAGGCAACGACGTTAGTCTACTGACGCATGTTTGCGTCATTTGCAATATCTAGCTATCTACATAATATATGAGTTGGATGGATCCTTATTATAATTCAAAGGAAAACTTGTTTATAATTTTTTTGCAAATGTAAATTATGTTTGGCTCCTTCCTTGTTCTGTTCGTCTGATTACTAAAACTAACCTTGATTTGTATTTAATGACGTTAGTGTAACGCACGCTGGCGCGAAGAACCTTCCTCGATTGTCTCGTAAAAAATCTATAGAGCGAATTAGCGAAATCCATCTCTGAATGGCAACTGAAGTCTAACCAAATCCTTGTTTTCAATTTATATTTTTGCTACAGTTACTCAAACGAATACCAACTTTAAAAAAGCGGTAAATAAGTTGATTTCACAATGACTAGCTCATCTAACCTATATCCCTGCATATACAGGATGGTCCAAATAGTGTCGTCATAAAATTATAATAAGGTTCCTCATGCCCAGGGGTATCAGAAAATACTTAACCCATGTAGGTATGTGCGATTCGTGTTATTTTTCGAACTAAATATATTCTAAAAATAACACAACTACCTATTCGAAATCGTGTTTCGAAATCGTGTGATCCAATATCACTCAAAACGTATTTCGCTACATCGTTGTTTGCAACAACACCATTCGTTCAAGGTACTGTTAAGGCGACTTCATGAGGTAAACGCGAGTTTTATATTGCAAAAGAGCATATGATTCTCTGCAATAAACAAAACCATAAAAATATATGATATTCTTCAGGATATATGCTAAAACGATAGTGTTTTGAAAACTCATTACAACTAACTTTATTTGATAGAAAAAAATCATGAACTTATTTCTAAAAAAATCTTTTATCAAGTAAAAACCATACTGAAATAGGTACATGCGATCATTCTGATTTTTTGGCAAATAATTCTACAAGCAACATAGTAGTACCATAGTGTTTTACTTTTTTAGTCCAATCAACAGATTTTTTGTAATTCGCAAAAAACTACTCATTTCGCATTATTCGGCCCGCAGTGACTGACATAACAACCACTTTGTAGTGCAAGCTGATTAGAACCTTATTCTAACAGTATTTCAAACGAAGTTTGAACCACTACAAATATAGTTGCTAATTTAGCTCCTGTAATCGCCTTAAAAAGTAATATCTATAATATTAATAAATAATTAATGAAGAAACTATAATTAATGAAGACGCCACAGTACCCCCCTGCCAGTGATCGTTAAAGGCAGATTTCATCAACTACAAATTATGTGGATACCTCTACCTTGTTTTTCAGTTCACGAGTAAAGAGCGACGAGTAGTAAAGACATTGAGATTGAAGTTTTTCTTGATCAACGTGGTGTTCTATCTGTGTTGGTTGCCAAACCTTGTAAATGGCGTTTTGCTTTGGACAATGTGGTTTAACATTCCTGTCAAAGTTATTATCACTATTTGGTACATTATGGTGAGTAATAAATTAAATTCATCAAAATTTTAGGGTACCTACCATACCAAAAAAGTTTTAAAAAATAACCCTTGATGTGCGACTTTGTCTGTCCGCCTACCGACGTCTCGTCTAGCGCCTGTCCATCACAGATGATTAGTTTACTAAATATATACATAATAACTCTCCGAGCTTCGTGGCAGTCGGGTAGAAATAATATCACGCATAAAATCTCCAGAGGAGGCGTGGTGGCAGTGGCGCGTACCTAACTATAGTACCTACACGTTTTGCCAGTTAGGTACTTACCTAAATTTAGGAACTTTGAAAAACTATTGTAATTTTCATTGCAAAAGTGGGGTAAGTTGGGCCAAGTAGGTATGGTACGAAAGGTATATGTAAAGGATCTAATGTAGCCATTAGATCCCTCCCTTAAAATTTTCCTTATAAGTGTCATAACTAGCACAGTTTATTAGTGCTTATTCAGTAAAATATGCTCTCTTTTCTACAAAAACTAAATATCACTTTGAAAATAGTAATTATTACCTTTAATATGTCGTTTAATTTTTTCAGGCATTAACAAACCCCATGCAAGCATTATTAAATGCACTTGTTTACCGAAAATGGAACACAAATGAGTGGAGACATATGCCATCATTTAGTAACGAGTCGCGAAAAGAATTTTGTTTTTATGATGAGCAGTCCCCTCTGCTGGGCTCAGAACCTCCTAGATTACAGTTATCACCTATCCCACCGGGTATTAATAACTACGCGACTTTGTGATCAACTCACATCATTCCCAGTATTCTTGGCATTTTGTTATACATTTTTTTACATGAATATACTTTTTATGACTTTTATATATGTGCATTATTTATTAAATGGGCATTCATGGAAAAAACGACAGTAGTAAGTGAAATAGATGATTTTTATTAGTTACAAGGTATATATACATTTATTTAACATTTTACTTAATACAACTGCAATGAATGATAACTTACATATCATCATGCTCGTTATCCGGTGGGGCCATAGTAAGATCTGTTACATCTTTTACAATCATGTGGGCTATCTGCCAGGCCATTTCTTCTTCTACTTTAGATGTACTCATTGGCACAAACCGGCTCACCATTTTCTTCAAGACAGACTTATCCTTTTTGTCTGGATCTGGTTCAAATTTAGATTCAAACCTGCCTAAACTATTAACTCTCCCAAGATTTAAGCCATCAGGTCTATTGCGCTGCCATAAAGCATCAGCGTTATACAGCTGATTAGAGTCTATTGTCATGTCAGGTACAGAGAGATTGCGTTTCTTCTTACGGAAGACTGGGTCTCCCATTGCAAGGAGAGTATTTTGAGTGCTTATACTAAATTCACTGCTGCAATCGGAATGTGATTTATGATTAGATGTCCACATGTTTTCAACTGAATGTATCATTTCTGAGAGGTACTTAAAATATAACTCTGATTCTAAAAATGCCTTGACATACTGAGTCAGTGTTTTAAACACAATTTGATAAGGCAAATCAAAACATGTTGGTAGTGGACCTTCTTCTCTGCATATATCACTTTCAATTCTTAGCCTAATATCAGTTGGAAATCCAATGGGATGGGTTGCCTGAAGAGAAAAATATTTTTCGTAAATAGATATAGCATCAACTTGAGCTTGCTCAGGGCTTGTTGTGTTACCATTCAGTAAATTATCTC
Organism: Xestia xanthographa; assembly: GCA_905147715.2. Taxonomy (NCBI): domain Eukaryota; kingdom Metazoa; phylum Arthropoda; class Insecta; order Lepidoptera; family Noctuidae; genus Xestia; species Xestia xanthographa. The sequence continues at coordinate 15,825,465 of LR990647.1, read as the reverse complement.
GGAAATGCATGACAGCCATTAAAAATTCTAATAATACCCTGCAAGACTCTTGTTCCAAAAATTCTGTGAAGTAAAACAAAACTGTTTCATTATGTATAATATCTTTTAGATTTAGAGAGTCACTGGTTAATATGTCAATTTGTGCTTTAATGTAAAATGGGCTGTTGATGAAATCATTATAATGACTATTTTCTATTTGGCTACTAAGAACATCTTGCACTGGCTTAAAACAATTTTCTTGTATCTTTCCTTCAGGTTGGCAAATATTAGATATAACAGATTTTCTGATACCATCAGGTAGATCAAGTTGGTATGGAGCTTCCAAAGCAACAAATTTTTTGAAAATTGTTACTGCTTCTTCAGTATAGTCCCTTAGTTGATTATTGTCACTGGCCGAGTTTGAGTTCTCAGATTTAACATGTTCGGCTAAGTTACCACATGAACTCATAGAACACTCATTAAATCTTGGATTACTAGTACTTGTAAATATATCACTGTTTTCTCTCCAGCTGCATCTTTGCGAGTTTACGATTGTCTCTTCCTTTAATTCACACTTGCACTGAAGGTCCAAACTTTTAGTTCGATTAATTTTGGAAATATTCCCACTATCATTTTCATTGGTCGAGTTTAGTACATGTTTTTTGAATTCTTCTATTTCCAACAAACATTTAATGAGGGCATCCTTTCCTATTGATTCCATGTATTGTACAAAATATTTGAGAGCTTTCTTTTCAACAATTATATCATGTAAGCTTATGGACAATTTGGAGCTTTTTTCAAACATTTGTTTGGGATCTGAAACACAGTAGCACAGGGATTTTAGAACACTTGCGTGCGACACATAATCGGAGTGTTGATGTTATGTACTTACCTTCATGTTGTTCGAGTAGTATTTGCGCATTTATTAGACTTTTGATGTCAGGTGTGCTCACGAATTTCACTTCTGGAGGCCGCACCGGGCAGCCAGTTTTACCTTTCGCTAAAATGGATGAAAATGATTTAGAATGATACATCACGTTCGTTTTGTAATGTGTGAAGATTGAAGAAATAAAGATTCATCAGAATACTTTACCTGCACTTTTCCAAAACTTAATCATTTTTGTATCAACTCTTCGTTATACGTGTCTATTGGAACTATGTACAACCGCACAAGAAACCTACGTAAGCTCTTCATAAGTGCGTTTTATGACCATAAGCGTAAACAATAATAAGAAAATGAAAACAATTTGTTTATGTACTAGTGTTGGATTACGTTTACATTACAAATGTCAGTTCATTTATGTCAAAGCACATATGTCGAACTGTCAAACCATAAACACCAGAGACTATAGTTAGTTTGTTTTACTGACTTGGAATCTAGTTAATTTCGAAAGCATTTAAAAAAATAGCACTAAGACGTATTTTTTATTGATACGTGAAACGGGTATTTTTAATAATGTCATCATCTGCCTAGCCTTTTCCCAACTTTGTTGGGGTCGGCTTCCAGTTTTACCGGATGCAGCTGAATACCAGTATTTTATATGGAGCGACTGCCTATCTGACCTCCACAACCCAGTTAGTACCGGGTAATACGATACCCCTTGGTAAGACTGGTTGTCAGACTTTTCGGGCCTCTGACTACCTAACGACTGTCAAAGATCTACAAATGACAGCCGGGACCAACGGCTTAACGTGCTTTCCGAGGCACGGAGGTAACTCGGTATGTAATGGGCGGTCACCCATCCACAGACCAACCTAGGCAAGCACGGCTTAACCTAACGATCGACCCGAGCGGCTGTATTTTTAATAATGTAAAACAATTAAATGTATTTACGTTACGTTTACACCGCGCGCTCGTGCTTGGGCCCTCTACATCAAATTGTGTAACTCTACGCAAAATATGACTTTTTTGGGGTTAACATTCACATTTACGATAGGACTATATTATGTAACGCACTAACAACATTGTGCTGATGGGTGCACTCAATGATATTCTATTAAACAGATATGTAATACTCCTACAAAACCACCGAAAAAAGTGTTTCGTGGGGCAGAGTCAGCTCACCTATACACGCAGTGACGTAGAACAAAGGCAAAACGAGCCAATTGGCCCGTTTTCGAGTCTTCACGATTGCGCGCTCACAACATATCTGTTTACTAAAATATCATTGGGTGCACTAAATAGTACAGCAAGGATCACGTATTTATGGTGAATGCTTCGACCAGCCCGCGAAATTCAAATTTTCTTACGTTTTTGGCAAATTGCAAGCCAGTGCAAGGTTGTATGTTGATTAAAATATTAGACGCGATTGTAAGACGTATACAATGTAGTTACATAATTATAATCATCAAAACCATCAATACAACCCTCCAAGTTCATAAAGGTCTAGCAATGACTTTGACCTTGAAAAAATCGTTTCTCGACCTTTATGAACTTGGAGGGTTGTATTGATAGTTTTGATGATTATAATTCTGTAACTACATACGTCTTACAATCGCGTCCAATATTTTAATCAACATACAACCTAGCACTGGCTTGCAATTTGCAAAAAACGTAAGAAAATTTGAATTTCGCGGGCTACCCTGGAGCATCAGCCTTAAGGTGGAAGCGCCAAAGTAGCCCGCGAAATTCAAATTATATTACGCTTTTTACAGGTTGCATATTGAACATTATTTGTGACCGTGACAAATTGGCTTCGTTCAACTCATCCCATTTAATGAATATTTTATGAGCATTGGCAATGTAGTGAGTAGTGTCTTGACCAATTATGTAGGTATTACGAAAGTGGACTAACTACTATTATAAGGCGCATGCCCAGTACATCACAGGTGGATCATGCGCTGACCGCAGAGCAAGGAGACGCCAGAGACTGCAAGGGGCAGTTATTTATAAAGGTATGTACAGACACCAGCACATCAAGCTACCTGAAACTGTCAAATTTTCCCAATCAACCTTGAACCTAATTAGAGGTTGCAGTCGAATATTCGAATTATTCGAATATTCTTTTCAAATTTATATTCGAATGGATTACTATTACTAGTACTACGATTTGTTATTCAAGTAACAAGTATTGTTCTGTCTTCTGTATACTGGTGACTCTTTATGTCTATTGTGCAAGTAAATATTTGAATGTCCTTGGGTTAGTTAGAGTTTGGTTCAAACATAATGGCGGGTCGGAAGTTAGGTGCGAGTGACGGTCTGCGCAGGAATAACGCTTAACTTTATGGCGATTCGGAACATCTAATATAAAGCTGCGTAGACAACAATTTCAGGTATCAACGGGGCGCAGATGATCGCGCATCGTTTTGTCTGTTTAATGCGCAGACCGTCACTTGCAGCTAACTTCCGAGCCGCCATTAAGTTTGAACCGCTAATTATGAAGCCATGGGTGTATTCAAAGTTGCTTTTATAATTAAAACTCCTCCAAAGAATCCTGATAGTCCGGTACCTACCTATAAAGACAGTTATGTTGCTGGCATCGACCCCAGTTTCGCGTGGCAATTCGCTACGGCAAATAAAACGTTTTATAATGTTCGTTTGCCTTTCGTCTGTTTACCGTATACCCATAGTAATAAATAGACATTTCGATAAAACTTTAGTCAATTTTCAAATGCACGGTTGCACCTAGTTGTCAAACTTTAATTATCTGGTAGTAGCTACCTACCTACAGATCAATGAGTTAATCAGCATTTCAATGATTTATCGTTGTAAGAATGGGCTTCGCAAAAATGTCCTTCGAGGCTTCGATATCACTACGACCGAGTCCCAGTCCCAGGGTACCATCTGTTAGATGTTCTGGGATGATTTTGATGCCTTTCTGGTAGCTGAGTCCAGAGGGTTTTTCAGCAAACATATTCAAAATGAACTGATTGCTCTGTGAGCAGGTAAGGCGTGATGAGAGAAACTATACTACGAAAAATTTGAAACAGGAGCTGGGGACAGGGTCCCTTTTTCACAAAGAGATAAAAACTAAGAACGGTCAGTTCAGAAATGTTGATTTTCACCCTATCATCCAGGGCCTAAACCAAAACGATTTAAAAACTGGATAAACTTCTCGAAGATATTGTGGCCTTGTCCATGTTTGTATAGGTACCTATGTAGTATAGGTGCTCACAGTGATAACTGTGCGTACAGCTACTCTACTCGTAAGTATAGTAACTAATTTAGATGGGTACGTATTTTGCAGTGTTTTTATTGCTTCAATCAAGGAACCGATCGATGGGCTATAAAATTACCACATAAGTAGTTGCGTCCGCGTGCGGAAACTAAACTCACGACCCGTGTCCAGAAACTGAACTGCGTCAAAGGATTAAGATTTGTACTTCAGTTTGTTGAACCGAGTCTGGATGAATGGTCCCCACTGAAGCAATCAGAAGGCTGAAAATCAAATGATGTCATTGGGGACTTGCGTTTTGACATCAGTGGTCAAAGGCAAAAAGCTCGTGGCTAAATAATAACAGCCGCTCGCGCTCGGGGTCAATCTTTAGGTTAAGCCGTGCTTGCCCAGGTTGGTCCTTGGATGGGTAACCACCCATTACATACCGAGTTTCCTGTGCCTCAGAATGCACGTTAAGCCGTTGGCCCCGGTTGTCATTTGTAGATCTATGACAGTCGTTACAGGAGTCATCAGTGGCTGAAAAAGTCTGAAAACCAGTCTTACCAACGGGTATCGTATTACCCAGTAGGTACTAACTGGGTTGTGGAGGTCAGATAGGCAGTCGCTCCATGTAAAATATTGGTATTCAGCTGCAACCGGTTAGACTGGAAACCGACCCCAACATAGTTGGGAAAAGGGTAGGCAGATGATGGTCAAAGGCAATCCTAAGACGAAAACCGTAGCAGCACAGCAGCAGATAGGCGACAGAATTATTGAAATAAGGATGGTGAATCAACTAAAACTGCAGCATAAATTGCTGAACTGCATGACACTGCTGAACTGCATGACACTGCACTGTACCTACACACAGATGCAGATAGAGCACTGTCTGCCATTGTGTGTACAGTTGGCATACTGTGCACTGATGGCAGACTCGATTTTGCAACGGTTACCAACTAACCACGTATTCAGTAGGTGCATCAATCTCATAGACATTTTTCATCGGTACGTAATTTACTGGACGTACGTGGTAACCGTTTTAATGTCGGTGTTGTATTGCTAGCTATCGATTGATACACGTTTTATGCGTGTCTGATTAAATCAAAGTTGTGCTGAAGATGCCATCAGTGAATAAACTAAAGTTTAAGAATTTTGATAACCTATACTCGGAAAAGTGACACTTTAGAACATTTGGCTCTATACTAAACGTGTTTGTATTGATACCAGCTATCGATAAATAAAGGGTGTAAAAAACCTCATAACGAAGCCGAAAGGCACTTGTTCTCCCCGTCATTGCGATATTTTTAGGGTTCCGTACCCAAAGGGTAAAAACGGAACCCTATTACTAAGACTTCGCTGTCTGTCCGTCTGTCTATCACCAAGCTGTATCTCATGAACCGTGACAGCTAGACAGTTGAAATTTTCACAGATGATGTATTTCTGTTGCCGCTATAACAACAAATACTAAATATAGTCAATGGTACGGAACCCTTCGTGTGCGAGTCTGACTCGCACTTGGCCGGTTTTTTTTGTTTTACACCATACCTGGGAACCTTCTAGTTACGGAGATATTGGGGGTCAAAGTTACAACTTTTTGTCTTTTTTTTTATTCAAATTTTTAATGTAAGATTTTTACTTTAAACGCCTCCACGACCCCCGTACTATTCAATCCATCCATCAGCACGATGTTTTGAGGGCGTTACATTGAGTTCTACCACAAAACATTATTTTTCATCCCAAAAAAAAAATCGTTTCCCAGCAACAGTTTTTGCGAAAAGTTACATAGTTTGATGTACAGAATGCCTGGTTAACGGCTTCGTGATGAGGTCTTTTACACCCTGTAGGTCTTATGCGTGCAAAAAAAAAAAAATCCGTAGCAGTCTTTGAGGACTGCCGATAGAAGTGAAAACAAAAAGTACACAGGCCCCGCCCCAGTCGTAGCACTGGTAACCCGCCGCCCCGCGCACGCCCATGTGGTGCTACGCCGTAGCGGATGCTACGAGTGCTACGAACGGCTACGAAGCGTGACCGCACGTTACGTTACGTGACGATGAGTTCAATGTTTTTCCCTCACCCAAAAAGTGTTCAACGCGCCTAACTAAAGAAGTTTTCACTTCAAAAAAACAAAACGGCGGAAGTTAATCCGGCCACGCTTCATACAAAAATCTTACAAGCCCTTTCTCGAAAAAATATGTACAGACTATCCATAATTTTAAGACCTAAGACCATTTTCGTGTAGCTGCAACTGTTAAGGTACTTACCCTTACTGCCCCGTTTACTGTATCCACTCTGTTTAGTAGGTACATACCTACCTGATTTTTAGAATCTGTTGCGTTAGTGTCGATATCAATATTTATTCGGGATTTTGTGAATAGGTACCTACCATTAGGTAAGTAGGTACCTAAATTACCTATAACATAAGTACCATACTGTAGCTATTCACATAAATAATTATGCAAACCTATGGAGACAGGTGCTGTGCAATATGCACGCGGACGCCGCGCCCGCCGCCGCCGCCGCCTTGCGTCGACTGTAGGTAGGTATGTCACGAAGATAATAAAGGTACCTACCTCCTAATTAGGGCATGCAGAACCGGATTCGGTTCCAGGTTTTTGAGAACCAGGTCTGGTAGGCAGTTAGAACCGGGGGATCCGGTTCCGGCAATTCAATATAAGTTTTTTTTAGAATTTGAATAAATTTAGGGTTAGGGTAAGCAATTACCACTAGGAATATGAAATAAAATAGTTTCGAAAAACATGTATTTAAAAAAAAAACTTGTCAAAAAGTACTTTGACCCCAATATCAAAAAAATCAAACATATCTAACATAATACACGCAAGTTAAATTCTTTTATCGAAAGAAGTTACGTCTCCCTCCTAGGTATTATTATATTTTAGTAACTATAAAAAAAGAAGGTTAATAAACATAACAGTCCCACCACAGCCACAGCAGCACTCACAACAGTTGTCTTTTAAATTCTTTTTTTTTAATAATAGGATCTTAGACATTATCGTGCAAACTCCGGTCCCTCAGTGGGCTGCGCAGGCGATTGCAAATTTTAATTTAAACTGCTGAGAAAAAAATTCGCTCAGGGTCCACGATTGTTGGCGGTATAGCTTTTAGGTAGTTTTGGGCAGTCAAAAGATTTGTTCCACGACTACCACCATTTTCAAAAAGAGTCATTTAGACAACTATTATTAGTATTTTAAATCGAAGATATAATGCGAACAATTTTTTTTAAAGAACCGGGTAACGGGTTTGCTCTTTCCGGAACCGGTTCTGCACACTCATTGAAAGAACTGGGTATACCCGGTTCTTTTAGAACCGGGTAGAACCGAGTGCATGCTCTACTCCTATTGCTGTTACATAGGTGATACCTATTGGTCAATGGCGATTAGTAGATACTATTATTCGTACCTAATTACAATAATTAAATGTTTTCGACATCGGCATTGGGGGGTACTTGTGTGGTAAGTTGTGTGGTTATCTGGGTGCTGAAGTGTCGTTGTGCCTTGTGCGAAACTTGTATATTTTGTTTTGTTTCCATTATTGATTCGATTTGTGTGTGTTCGTAATTATTTTCTATTGACCGATATTGATATGTTGTTTTTGGATGGTTATTGTTATTTATTATTCGGCAGGTACATACTTACTAGTTATTTCACGCCGGAACACTCGCGTGAAAATCGATTTTGTTGGTCATGTAATCTGATTCATGATTTTCACAGCATAGCAAGTGATAGCCTAGCGGTGTGACCGTCGGACTGCCAAGTCATAGGACTCGAGTTCGAACCCAAGGCACGCAACACTGATTTATCCACAGGATATATCGGATTCATGCTGTGCGTGGTACCTACTGTATAAAATTATCACTTGTTTCGGTGAAGGAAATTATCGTGAGGAAACCAGCATGCCTGAGAGATACTTATTTCTTGATGACTTAGAGCAGTGTTCCGCAAACTTTTTGTGTTCAAGGTACATCTAGGTAATCAGAAAATTTAGGAGGTACACCATAAATAAAAAATCTAATTTTACATAATATTAATCAGCATTTATTATTAAAGTTTTGCGGCTGTTTAAGTAGGTATTTTTCTTCCGTCTGTCTATTTAGCTTTAAGAAGATAACCTTATTTTTTCCGAGGCACACCAAATAACGACCACGGTACACCAGTGTGCCGCGGCACACCCTTTGCGGAACACTGACTTAGAGCACAGTTTTACAATCCATACAGTTGGGAAACGCCTTTGATGTTGAACGATGCCGCCACGCGTGTAGGTACTTAGGCTCTGAGTCGCAAGCGTGTTAGGGTTGTCAACATTTTTTTACTATACCTACGGTATGGTACTCATTATTATCTCCTAAACGCGTTTTTACATGATTGAAAATTCAAACGGATAAAATGGTTTTAGACCTAGACCTTTCATTTGGTACCAAAATCGTCAAGATATCTCAACAAACAAAAAATCACATTTTCAAACTCTCGTAACTATCCAACATGTATGAAACGCGTAACAATTATTTTGATATAGGTACCTACGTTCACAATTAGCGCAGTAGAGTTGGCCGGCAGAGCTATAGGTGTAGGTATAGGAGGGCTAAGGCATAAGGTCTGTCTTTACGTACCTACTTGGCGTTTTAGTACTAGATATACGACGGGTAGGTATTACTAATTTAAACGAAAATAGTAATAGTAGGTACCTACTAGATGGTTATTTGGTTAGGTAGCTAATTCGAATTTATAGGAAGATAAACTTACCTCTCGTCACGAGGAAATCTATGAAATTTTATATTTTTATCCTTATTGGTGCTCGTCGAGGCACACCCGTATACGCAACAAGTGTACACCATTATATTCAAGTTATATAACGATTATTAATAGTATTAACAACGATTTACACAGACGCGTCAGCCCTAAACGTCCAAGTCTATGAACTGCGCGAGATCGTAGACCGCGTACCGCGTCGCCCAACCCTCCGCAAGATCCCCGCCGTTGCTCCACGGAAGTACATTCGTTGCGCAACTGTATGGATCGTAAAACTGTGCTTATAGCCAAGTCAGTGGCCCATTTGGCGGCATAAAATCTCTGACACAAGGTTAGGCACTAACCACACTATGAAAAAGAAGATTATTTTCATCTCAAGTCAACCCGCCAGCGTAAAGGAGTAAACAAATACACACTGGTGTCGATTCTGTTGTGCACAAACTAAACTTAATTTAGACTATTGCTATCGTTTTCTCTCTAATAAAACGAGAAAGAGACGGACGTACATAATTTAGAGCTGTCAAATTTAGTTGGAACTAATTTTTCTATACAAATGAAGGGTGCACGTATAAGCATGTCGACTAAAACACGGTGAAGCGCAAGGCATAAACTAGTTTGACATGTCCAACTTAGTTCATAGCTATAGCCATCCTTTTCTCGCACTGCCTCTTAGTAAAAGATAGCAATAGCCTAAATTAAGTTTAGTTTGTTGTCAGTAGTGTGGACCATCCCTAATAAAGTGTTGTGTGCCGTGACTTTAGATTATCTGTGATCGGGGGAGTCGGTGGTAAAATATAGAACATGGCTGATTATTACAAGCCCTGCAGTTTTATTTATAATACAAATAGAATCCCAGTATCATACTAATTCAAGATCTATTATGAAGATCATATTTGTGCAGAATCGACACCACTGACTGTATACGAATCGCATTTGCCTACCTAGTTTGATTGATTAAATAGGTAGTTATTCCTTATCAAAATAAAGGTGCACTGCAGGAATAGAATTTATCTAGGCCCTACCTATTTATTTACGTAGAGATTTCCGAAGCATAATACCCACCTATTGATATGTGAATAATCAAATGTCGGTCATCTTTGCTTTATTGATGATTTTTGCGCTAAATACAAATAGATAAGCCTACTTATATTATAAACATTTTAACAACGAAAATATTTCGCAGTACCTACCTACCTAAGCCTACATACTCCGTAATACCTACATACTCCCACGGGAACATAGTGCCGTAAAAAAGTATCATATTATGTGGTAGGTATGTGCTAAAGTTCTAATTCAGGTCATGGTCTACCTGTGTGCCAAATATCATCGAGTCTGACAGCTACTACGATGTACTCGATGATATCGTATCGTACTTTCGCTACTACTAAATAAATGTATACTTACTACTAAGTAGTTTTTGAGTTTATCGCGAACAGACAGACAGACAGACGCAGCGGAGGACTTTGTTTTATAATAATAGGTATGTTGTGACTAGTGAAGTAGTAGGTATGGATTTATTATAAATAGGTCTGTGTACCAATTAGTAAACTTTTTTAAGTTAAATTACCAACAGCCAATTTCTTATGGGTTTAGATACCTACGCACCTTTAAAAACAGTAATCACAATGTCTGCGATTCCTTACGCAATGCACCGGCTGAGGCTATCGACCTTCCCACAGTTACTTGAAATAACTGTTAAGTTGTTGGAAATAACTCCGTGTGGAGCTGTGTGCTGGGCGACCGGTGGCTCAGCCCAGTCGCGCATGACCACGGGACTCGATCGCAATTCCTATTTCATCGCCCACTCGCGTGCTTATTAGAACAGCAAAAATGTGTAAATTAATAGCCCTTGCATTGACTTTGTGCTCTGTTTTAGTAGGAACAACAGACTGTACTTCAAGTTTTGATCAGAGACAAACGGGAGATTTAAATGTGCAAATTGGTTTAAAAAACATAAACATCATTGCTTTGCTTAAAGGAGGAAAAGAAGAATATGTGGTATGTATAGTACCTAGGTACTTACCTATTCAAAATAAGACAATTAGATCCCGTAGATCCTGTAACTATGGGTTGTTACTTCTAAAAGTTGTTTGAAAATCGCGAATGTTTTTACCCGAGTTCGAATACTGTACCACGGGCAAGGAATGGAATTACCTACCTGCTAGGAATGTTGATTTTATTTGTATATTCGTCAGACGAGTTGTCTTTATTTTTAAGTAACTCTACCATAGCGACAGTAGGTAGTTCATTTCATGGTGCTTTATTTGTTAATTTTGCAGGATTATGATTACGCTTATGATTACTCCGAAATGACGATAAAGCCGCAGAACGGTACAACTCCGAAACCGTTAAACGCAACACAAACGACTTTATACAATGCTACTACTTCTTCACCACTATCAGAGCAGTCTACGGAAGCTATAAGAAGTAGCACTGTTGTTGGCGTAGAAGTAACGGAAGTGTCGTTGAATCAGACTGCTAACAATCATGTTGTTACTACACTTCAGACGACAGCGGACGTTCCGACGACAATATCTCCAGATTCTTCAAACAACGCAAATACCACAGCTCTACCAATAATAAATAAATGTAGAAGGGGATTTGCACAGAATAATGAAGGGAAATGTGAATATAAAGTTCATGGGACATCAAACGCGTAAGTTGAAAATTGATATTCTATATTTGTTTTATTTCACCAGCCTTTATGTTCCCACTGCCGCGATGCCGTGACTGGCCTACTCTCTATGACAGGGAGTTGGCAGTAATACACTTCGCGGGCCCTGTGCACACCTACCGTTAAGAGGGCCCTTCCCAGCCCGCCTTTCGTCAACGCGAGCATAGTCGAAAAGCTTGTTGTTTCATCCAGAGCCACAGCGGTGGTATTCTTTCAACTCCCCTGTCTTACCTAGCCCCGAATCCGCACTACTTGCCTCCCGCGTACCGAAAAATATTGTTCGAAAATTTATAAAACTTGTTCCAGGAAATACGTGTTTTTGAATTAGTCTTACAAGTATGTGAAATAAATATTTGTTATTTAGAATCTCCACTACATTTGCAAGGCTTCTATCAGGCTGCTTTCTTTACTTTTACAATTTATAAGTACATTATGAACGGCCGAAGTTGAGGTAAAAGTTGTGAAAAACAGCAATTTTTGGAGGCTTATACTGAATTTGTTTCTACAAATTTTTATTTTCTGGTTCGATAGAAGCCTAGATATAGTCCACAAGATACCTATTAGTTCAAAAAATCCAAAGATATATGTCTAACAACGGCATAATCACGCACTAGCTATAGTCAAAATTCTCGCGAATAGTATGGCGGGTTGGCCGCTCTTCGAACTCACGAAGGTCTTATTTTGCCATTGTAAAATAAATAATTGGACTTTTGAAAGCGCATGTCTCACATGCTGCGCTTCAAAAGTTAGAGTTACATTCACTAGACTTAGGTACGAAACAATTAAAAATTACCAAAGCAGAATTCCTTGAAGATTACTGAAGTTTTATCAGAAATTAAGTTTCTGAGTTGCTTTGAAATACAAACCGTAAAACCGGGCTATTTGGGATGGCCTAGAATTTCGAACAAAAATATCGATAACTGTCGGTTGGTGTATGGTAGAAGTTATTTTACAATGTCTAGAAACACTTAGCCAATGGCTAATACTGAAAAAATCCTGATGGAAATACCGAATAACATTTTGGTTTCTAGGGGACCAAATAGCCCCCTAAAACCCAAATAGCCCTGTTTTACTGAACTTGATAAAATTAATATTTTGTGTGTATTATATAGATCTATATCGTACGTTACCGCCAACAAAACCCTTCAATGTGCATGGCCTGACACCTTTTTTTAGTTTCAGTCAGTGTAGTCTGAATTGACGACCTGAATCGCGAAGCGGTAGTGAGGCTGCCTTACGTTCTTAGGGCCCCGGGTTCGAATCCTGGTAGCGGCAAATGTTTGAGTGATGAGCATGGACATTTGTTTCCGAGTCATGGATGTTGTATAAATGTATGATACGTATGTATTTACAAAACAGAAAGTATCTATGTAGTTTATCAACTATCTGGTGTCCACGACACAAGCCTAGTTGCTTAGTGTGGCACTAGATGGCGCTGTGTGTCCAGCGATGTTTACTTATTTATAAATCCATGAATGCAGGGGGTCTAAAATGGCCGCTTTAGCAGAATCCACGAAGAATCCTAGTATGAATCACGTTAAAAAAAAATCTTAAAATGGGCTTTAAGCTCTTAACCATAAAGTCCATTTTAAGAATTTACATTTTTTAACGTGATTCGTGCTAAGATTCTGCTATAGCAGCCATTTTAGACCCGCAGATTTGAATGGCAGACAGACATAAGACATTCAATTTGTTAAATTATAATTGTATTTTTACAGATTACGCAGGATCGTGAAACTTGCTCAAAAAATCAAAATAGGCAGGAGTATGGAGGATCGTAAAACTGATGAGCTAGTTCACAAACAATAAACATTTTCCATGTCAGCATTACTATGTTTATGTCATGAGTAGATTTAAATTGAATGATGAAAGTAGGTATTTGAGAATATGAAGAGTTCTGAACTGTTTGTGTTTGGTAATATCAACTGTGCATCTTTTTACTAGAATAAGCAAATTCTACTAAGTAGGTATTTGAGTGTGTGTTTTATAATAAAATTGTTTTAAATTGTGTTTCCTCTTTTTCACCCAATCATCATCTGCCTAGCCTTTTCCCAAGTTTTATTGGGGTCGGCTTCCAGTCTAACCGGATGCAGCTGAATACCAGTATTTTGCATGGAGCGACTGTCTATCTGACCTCCACAACCCAGTTAGTACTGGGTAATACGATACTCCTTGGTAAGACTAGTTGTCAGACTTTTTGGGCCACTGACTACCTGTAACGATTGTCAAAGATCACTAATGACAGCCGGGACCAACTGCTTAACGTGCTTTCCGAGGCACAGAAGAAACTCGGTATGTAATGGGTGGTCACTACAGACCAACCTAGGCAAGCACGGCTTAACCTAACGATCAACCCGAGCGGCTATTATTATTTAGCCACGAGCTCTTCTTTTCACCTAATATGACCTACAAAAACATAATTAGGTACATCATGCCCGTAATCCCCAAACAGTTTAATTCCAACTGTAATGTTTATGGAATAATGTTCGATAATTAGAGGATTCTCTAGAGGAAAATTTAGTATAGAAACTCAACATTTTTGGCAAGAGGTCATGACATTAAGGAAAATAAAGTTAGGCATAATTCACCCATTGTAATTTTTATGTCTGCTTGTCTCATTTCTTTTAAAGTCAATGGTGGAATAGATTTGGATGGAGATTTGCACATATAACCAGGATTAGGTTAGGACATGGAATATTTTTTATCCCAGTATCAAGTTCTCATGGGATAATTTTCGGTCTCTAAGCAAGGGAAGCCCCAGGATAAGCTAGTATTAGCTTTTTGGAAAGTAAATAAAGATGAAATTAGAGGGTGGTGAAACAAAAAGCAAAAGATGTTTTTTTTTTAAATAAACTCAAATTATTTATTTACATAAAGTGCATCTGATCAGCACATAATGTGCACATAATAGTGTAGAATTCAATTAATATTTCAACATGGGACGGGCACTAGTCATTTTGCATTTGTTGGCTTTGTACTATCACCATTGAGCTTTGATATTAAGTGCTTGAAAGTAATGTCAATATGATTTATTTAAATAAACTATATCACACCACCAAGTTTAAACAAACTATATCCACAATAAATAAAAATATACTAAACAGCATACAATCACACGAAAATGAATACAGGAAATATAATCATGAAAAGATTATAGTTTACAGAGGCAGAATAATAGTGGAATGAAAGCACCTATAGTTATAAACACTGGGACCAGCACAGAGCTCTCGTCCATAGAGTAAGGGTCTGGCTGTTTAGGCCCACTGGCACGCTGAGAGTTGGAAGTCTTCTCCTCAACCTCATCTCTAGGTTCTTCTGCTTCATTTTCTGGCCACACTAATGGAGGTAGTTTAGGCACTTCATCAATGGTGCCTCTCATTACATATAAAGCATTGATTTTTGGATTGTCTCTGTAACCTTTAATGAACTCTACCTTTATTTTCCCTCCTCTTATATCTGACTCTTCCTCATTGTAATATAGTTTTCCATTTTTGATTGAATAAGGTATATACTCATCATGAGCAACACCCCGGCTTACTTTGTCAAAAATGTCCAAGTCAGCAACAATAGTGTGGTCTCCATTTAAAACTACATCAAACACTTTCATGTTGGGAGAATTGAAGTACACTTCACTGAACTTCAGTACTAGTACGTAGTCACCGTCCCTGCTTGCAGGAATGTCGTAGCCGAACGTACTATGGTGGTATCTCTCAGTTTGATACAGGATTTCGTCTTTTGGGTTCACTCTACCGATCATAACCAGTTGTTTACCATAATCAGAAGCGGTACCGATTCTTCCTTGCAACGGATCCTTTTCGTAATGTATGCCATAAATATCCGTATGGGCTGGTCCGCCGGCGTTAATGGCGTAAATTATTTCACCCAAACCGGTAGCAGTTTTTAAAACAGAAAATATTGAAACAACGATAAAAAATATCAACTGACACATTGTGCACGACGATTATCCTTGTTTGAGATTAATAATTTTTAATCACTTGTGTCACAAGTTATTAAAATTTCACTTGTACTACTGAGTTAGTTGATACATTATTATTTTGTTTGTAACTTTCTTTTTACAAATAAAAATTGACACTAACCAACAGCCGGCAGTCGGCTAACCAAACCATGCCATCATGCCATTGCCAAATTCTTGTTAATCGATTTTTTTATTCAGTTTATCACGAATGGAAGCCAAGTCTTTTGAGCCACAATATAGTAGGTTTATTAACGCCACCCTGAAAAGTGGTGGATGGAATAGGGCATAAGTTTGGGGAACTCTATTCTTGTAGTACCTATCGATATTTTGGTGCGGATCACAACTACGCGATATGATTTTAGGATCTAGTTGTGGGTGCATTCCGTATTACAAAATAATCACTCACAGCGCTTACTTCGATATTTTGCGTTCCGATTTAGTTATCACGATTATGACAGCTGATAGCTGTCATCCTCATCAATTCGGAACGCTCGTGAACGCGCTGACGCCGAAACTTATCCCCAAACCAAAACCTTTCACAAGACTTATTTTTGAAAATGGAAGTTATGTTTGTTGACTCTATCGACTCTGTTAACTAAGATTTTGAGATAGAGAACGACGATTCGTCCAGTGATGAATAGGATGACGGAAGTGTTTATATTAGCCTATTTTGCTCCCGGCAAAGGTTTCCCCTTCAAAAAATCCCACGAATTACAAATTACATAAATGCAACTATAATTAAATAATTATAATGTTCATGAGTTTAAAACTCATTTAATTTTTTTTCAATCAAACAAAACAACACAATCTGTGAACACAACTGTCATTTTTGACAGCGCTCACGGTGATATTTATTTGGGGCATGGTCGGTGTAATCGCAAGATGGCGCATGTCATGACGTCATCTATGAAGATTCAAGGGACATCGATATCGCGCTTACGGTAATTCGGAACGGGTTTAACAGGCGCGGATACAGGGGGGGGCAATGGGTGCAATTGCCCCTCCCCGAACCGGACCAAATACGTCATTAGCCAAGCTTGAACTAGTTTGACGGAATTGAAACTAAATATTATTGTTGTATATCTTGTCATGGGCGTCGCCAGGAGGAGGCAGCTGCCCCTGCCCCGAGAGGCTCAGGATTTTTAAAGTTATAGTTTTTCCTGTCTGATGCCATAGAATGGTAAAAACGTAATAAATTGTAGTAATAAATTGTAAAATGGAATCACTTAAATTAAGATAATGTATATCCCTCCGAAAAAACATTTATCAAAAAGGCTCCTTTTTTCTACCTCTACATTGGATTTTTGCATGATCGATCTATACATACATATAGACAGAGCCTGAAATAAATTAGGAGCCCCTTGCCCCGAGGCCTTATACCTATAAATATAAATGCAATTAGAGCATAATTATCTGAGGCAATGTTGTAAAAAATGTCGAGCTCGCTACGCTCGCTTTTCTCGCTTTTAAAGCCTAGTTTTTCATGAGTCTTAGGATCTTATCTTTGTTTTTAGGAGGGCCAGGTAACTCCAATAGGTCGGTAGGAAAAGTGTTAAAATCTTCGAGCTCGCTTCGCTCGCTCTGCAGACTACTTTCTCTTGAATTTATCTAGATTTCGGGCAAGTAACTCCTTTATGAAGGTTCGAGACCATTCTAACCTGTCCAAGGCAAGGTGTCGTAAAAATTTCTCGCTACGCTCGAACGAAATTGCCGACGGCGAAATTGTAGTCAGCGCACATGTATATTCCAAAAAAAAGGAAAAAAATGCTTTTAAATAGTTCTATCAGTTGTGTATAAATTCGCATGGTTCTTTAGAAATAAACCATCATAATTATTTCAACTAAGTCCGATAGATCCATGAGACAGTTTTTTCAAACTTATTTAATATTTAAGTCCATGAGAGCCAATCAGCTTATTACGTTTTTTCAATATGGCCGTCAGTCGACGTAAACTTTGCGACAGCAGCACTTTTTATTGTTTGTTTTTATTATATAAATAGTTCAGTAAAGCCCGCAAGCGGCCTAATATACAACTATTATATAACTATAACTATTGCATTCCAATATATCAAAGAAGGTAAATCCAAACGAAATATTACATTTTTGAAATAATGAATGGTGTGTATACTGAATTTGTTAGACAGGATCGTTTTCTTGAATAATGGCTGCCCTAATAAACAAAATACTGCCTTTTAATTTCATGGAATTAAGACGATTATCACTTTTTCTTAAATATCTCATGAGGGTCAAAGATGATAATTGTTAGTTTCTAACAAATAAAGGTGAACGCAGACTTAGCCGCACCGCAGTCACCGCATTCCAATTCTTCGTATAAAGTTCTATGGAATCTGTGTCTGTGTGCAATCTGTGTCTATGTCTGTTTGCGAGATTTCATAGAAAAATTCGAATGCGGCGACTGCGGTGCGGCTAAGTCTGCGTTCACCTCAACAAGGTGACCAAACATAAAAAAATAGGACATGGGGAAAGCTGAAGATATAACATTAAGGCTGATGCTCCAGGGTAGCCCGCGAAATTCAAATTTTCTTACGTTTTTGGCAAATTGCAGGCCAGTGATAGGTTGTATGTTGTAAAATATTGGACGCGATTGTAAGACGTATGTAGTTACAGAATTATAATCATCAAAACCATCAATACAACCCTCCAGGTTCATAAAGGTCGAGAAACGATTTTTCCAAGGTCAAAGTCATTAAAAAAGGCAAAGGAACAGGCTGGATCTGAGTGATTCTTTAACCGCTTGGCCACGAGCTATATAAACTCTCAAGTGACATGCTTGCTAAGGCAGCGACTGAGGAAACATGGAAGTCATTGCTTAGTATGGTCAACTCTCCCATTCTTTAGCGGTTTGAATTAATTATTCATCTTTTTGGGCAGTTTTCGGCTAAAGTTCGTGGATTATTAGTACTTTTTTGAACAGTTTAAAGTCGTGGGTAGGTACTTAGTTATAATTTTATAAATATAGGTTTGAATTCCCCTGGAGACAATCGAAATTATTGTCGACATTGGCTTCATAATAAATCGATACCAGAATTAAATCGTTCAAAGTTTTAATTAAAAGATATAAATTTAGATTTAACCGTTTATTTAGACTGTTGAAACAGTCGACAACAAACTTTTCAGGATCTAATTGTTTCCTAAAAGTTAATCAACGTTTTTCATTTTGTCATTAAGATAACATTTCGAATTATTTAAAATATGAGGACATAATCGAAACACCCAACCGGATTCGTTTAATATAGTAATATGTACTATGAGCTCGGACGAAATCTCACCACCACTACGAATAGCATCGCAGCATCTGACCCCTTGTTTTAGTTAATGAAAAAAAAATACTTTAACTTCTACTTTAAGTTCTTCTTCTTCTTCGTGTCGATGATTCGTTAAGGGTGGTAAACAGTGAAGATCGTGTGCAATGAATTTTGTTTTAAAAATGAGCAGATTTCGTCCGAGCTCATGGTCCTCTAATGCTGACTGCCTCGTTGATCTAGTGGTCTGAAGTGCTGCTCCTGAGCATCTGGCCCTGGGTTCTATTCTATTGGGTGTTTTTCTCGGGTACCCTTTCAAAACACGTTATTTGTCTTGGGACATAATACACAACTGCCCAAGAAAAGGAGTGTTATGTTTTTTTAAATATTCTTTGTTGCAATCGGAGCGGATAATTTGTTCAAAATTATCCGCTTTTGTAATTATTGACCATTTGACCTGATCTACCGTAATTTAAATTGATTATTTTTGTCTTTTGTGACAAGTTCCTGAATTTTGACTAGGATGCAAGACTGTACCTGGTAGGTCTAATGACCTCTTTGTTAAATTAAACATAAGTAGGTACCTATTTGTTTTTACATTGAGCTGAATCTGCCTCAAAGCTCTCACGGAAATGTCAATAGGCTCGCGCCCAATTACATGGGGCTTTAACATCACTAAGCTTAATGACAAAAAAGAAATACCAAAAAATGTGAACCTCTTTTTTTTTAGATTCAGATCAAAACCCAATCGCTGCAGGCTGGCCACTTGAAGTTTTTAGATTTTTCTTTTTTTTTTAGAAGGTTTTTTCTGTTTTTTTTACATTTCTGTGATGTCATCCCTAATTATTTGCATCTCATTTGTTTTATTCAAGTTGTCGATTTTTGGTCAAATTCAAGGAGTACAGTTCCACCAACTTAACTGTTCATCTAGCTAGGGCGGCGCTAGTGGTGATTTTGGTATTGCCATTTTAGAAACTCACCAAGAAAAAAGGGAAGTAAAACATTAGGCAGTCTTTCATGTCCGTCTTTAAATATCATTACAATACGAGTATATTATAATACACATGCAAACGGGTATTTTCGCGAATTTTTACCTTTAATATTATCCCGACGTTTTGACCGGATTGCACCAGCCGTGGTCGCGGGAAGACTGAAAGTATTGGAGGTACCGCCACAGCAAAGCGAAGGTGTTTATTTAACTACCCTCACTTGATCTTCATAAATGTTAATTAGGGCCGGTTCACACTAGGACAGCACACTACACTAACAGTGTCCGCATACTGAGATGATTTCACTTGACGAGTACACTTAGTGATCACTGGATTCCAAGCGGGAGAGAGTCTGAAACCGTCTTCGCGATTGAAATTAGGAAGGATACTTCTTGATCTCAATCGCTTCCCGAACCATTCTCTTATAGTAGTGCTTCTCATTTGCAAGGATTTTTGGGTTGTGTAACAGTGTAACTCCATCCAGTGGTTGGGTCCTGAGTCTATCACATGCTCCGCTATAGCGGACTTGTTTATTTGTCGATTTTTGACCGCTGCTATGTGTTCCTTGACCCTTTCAGCGACTGTTCGCTTCGTTTGGCCTATGTAGGAACGGCCGCAGCTGCAATCGATTTTGTAAACACCAGGAACCTGGAAAGGTACTACATCCTTCGGTGTACGCAGACGCTTAGCCACTTTGTTGAATGGAGTATAAATCGACTTTATTGAAAACTTCTTGAAAAGGTTCCCAATTTTGTCCGTAACCCCTTTCACATAAGGCATGAATGCTGGCTGTCTTGTTACATCAATGTGTTTTTGCTTTTGATTGCGTCTGCTATCTGGATGCCACCCATTAGTCTTGTACCCGTTTCGTTCAAGAACCTTCTGAACATGTTCCAGCTCTCCGGGCAGATGTTCAGGGTCACAGAGGTCATATGCTCTGTTCATGAGAGAAGAAACTACTGACTGAAGATGTGCTGGATGATGATGTGAGGCAGCATTCAGATACCTGTCCGTGTGTGTCGGTTTTCTGTACACAGTATGCGACAAGGTTCCATTGGACTTAATTTAACCATCACTTTTAAATCTAAGAAGGCTAAAGATCTGTTATCCTCCATCTCATACGTGAACCTTATCTTCGAGTGTATGGAGTTAAGATGTTCTGTCAGCTGATCAACTTCTTGTTTACCTCCATTGATAATGCAGAAAACATCATCGACGTACCTTTTCCAGAGTCTTATACCGTGAGCTGTCATGTTGATCATAGTCTCAAAGTGCTCCATCCAGATATTGGCAAGTACAGGAGCTACAGGACTGCTCATAGCTACGCCATCAATCTGGAATTAATGTTGCCCCTGGTATAAGAAGAAATTTCCGTCTAAACAGTTCTCCAGAAGACAGATATACTGGTCAGGAAGTTCATGATCACACAATCTTTGCCTAACAACACAAAATACCCGTTTGCATGTGTATTATAATGTGTTTTGATCGTGAAATTTTAAAAAAGACAAATACGAGTATAGCTATGAATTTTAGTAATTAAATAAATGAAACAAAAAGTTCGGAATAATAGGATTTTGATTTATATTTTGTAATAGTAGATTGTATGACAAGGGAGCAAAATAGTATTTTTACGGCGAGGGCGCTATTTTGATTCCAGAGCGAAGCGAAGGATTCTAGAATAGAATCCCGAGCATAGCGAGGGATTCTAAAATAGAATCCAGAGCGTAGCGAGGGATTCAAAGTACATCGCCTGAGGGAAAAATATGTTTGCTCTCGAGTCATATACTCTACTTTTCATCTCGTTATAAATGAGAAAATAAATAAGAGACACTTTTAAGTAATTATTGAATAAGTTTCATTAAAAAAATGGCATGAATGTAAAAAAGGTCAATTACAAATTTATATCTAATACACTGGCGAAATTTTGAAAATTTTTGTCACTGTGTGTGTTTTGTTTGGGATTGACATAGTTGTGGATTTATTTATACAGGATGACATTTTTATCACTTTCAAAATAAAGCGGGTATTAGGTGAACGGAGTAGAAGCAAATGCCACACTTAGTTTTTTTTTCCAAATTCGAAAAAAAAAGAAAATTTTTTTTCTTTGGTTTGAAATTCGATATTTTACATTTTTTGTTTTTTTTTTAATATCGCTTTCTTTGTTCTAATACGAAAAGTTTACTTGAAATTTGTAATTTGTAGCGTTTTTTGATGATGGATCAATTATTTTCTAAACTGTGGAAAAAAGAAAAACAAAACTAGGTATGCCATAAACTTCTACTCCATTCACCGAATATACCCATTTTTTTTTGGAAAGTGATAAAAAAGACATCCAGTATTTTGAGTGTTTGTAATCTCAGTATCTGGCTGGTGCTCAGGAAAAGGTTCATTTGATGAAGAAGGGCGTGGTGACAACGGCATGGGCGAACTATCTGCAACTCTTAATTTAATATTTTCAACAATGCGGGTGCTGACCCCCGCACCGTACAAACACTTACAGCTAGTATTTTATACAATTTTCGTTCGATTTCAATGAACGATTCATGTTCCAAATTCAAATCTCATTACTGCCCGCTAAAAAGTCTAGTGGAGAAAAGAGCTACTTTGCTCCCGCTAAACGGGGAACAAAGCGACACTTTTCGAATAGAAGGGATGAAATAGAGGGAGCAAAATAATATTTTTACGGCGAGGGCGCTTTTTTTAATCCAGAGCGAAGTGAAGGATTCTAGAGTAGAATCCCGAGCGTAGCGAGGGATTCTTTAATATTCTATTAAAGAATCCCTCGCTACGCTCGGGATTCTACTCTAACGTAGCGAGGGATTCAAAGTACGTCGCCCGAGCCAAAAATATATTTTGCGCCCGAGTGATACACTCTACTTTTCATCACCCACTATGAGAAAATAAAAGGCGTCTCATAATTTTAACCGACTTCAAAAAGGAGGAGGTAATTCGACTGTTTTTTTATGTATTTACACCGATTACGCTGATATTTATGAGCGGATTGACGTGATTATTCTTTAGTTTGATGCGGAATAGTTGCCATTTGGTCCTAAAAAAATGTAACATAGTTTGGCCGTAGTTTAGTAGTTTTCATTTTATGAACGTTTTTACTTCAGTCGTGTGGTCTAATTTCAACATGTAAAATAAATGTATATCTAATATTTGGATAGGATATTACAACTAAAAATGGAAAAATCAAAAAACATTTTTGCAAAAAATAAAACCGACTTCACAAAACACAAAAACGTTAAAAATAACTTTAGCTTCAGAAGTCGGTGACAAAAAAAAACTAAATGAATCAAACAAAGGTCACCGACTTCTGAAGATCTAAAGTTATTTTTAACTTTATTGTGTTTTTGATTCACTGTCACTTGAAGAACTCATTTTTCAAAACAAAACCATGAATTTCTAACAATTCATGAAAATTGACGAAAACGCGGTCTGTAGTTCGCGCGTTTTTAATTTGATTTCTTTTTTTTATTCAGTCAGCGCGGCGGCCGGCGGCGGCGGCGCGACTGGGCCGTCGTACCAGCCAGTCTTTATTCAAACAATATTTGCGTTCGATTTCTTTCGGCGCTGAACACTAAGATGTTCCAAATTCAAAAAGTGCGCCGCAATTATCTTTGCGGCGCACTTTTTGAATTTCGAACATCTATAAAGAGGATTAAAAACTCATTACTGCCCGCTAAAAGTTTCTTAAAGAAAACACCACCTTTGGGTGCACATAAAGGCGAACCAAGTCGTCCTTTTCGAATAGATGGGATGAAATAGCTATTTTTCGTACCACTTGCTCAAAAAAGTGACATTCTATGGCACAAAAAGCGAACATAACAATAGTCATTTTTAATCTGTTAAAAAAAGGGAAAGAAAACTGTACTGAATTTCATTCATCCTCTAGGGGGAGAATGTGATTTTAAATTTGGAATACTTACCGAAATTTGTACTGAACTACATCTGTGTTTACACCATTGAGTTTGTATATAGAGCATTATACATCTTTTTGAAAAAGGAATACGCATTTATTATGCAGTTATGATTATTAAATAAAATTACGAAAACCGAAGAGGCCGTATGAGCTTGATGCCTTTGCTTTTCCGACAAAAAAATATTAGTCTAGGAATATGCCGCGTTTTTGTTTTTTTTCAAATACATAAATGTTAGGTTTATTTTAATTTATTTTAATAAATAAGTTAATGTTCTAAAAATACGTTACGATGTTATATCAAAGCGACAGTGACATTGAATTGTCGGATTCCATCAGTGCAAATGCTGCCGCAATGAGGGATTTTCTTTTTAGCTCTTCCCTAGTCGCTGGATAGATGGCGCTAGGAGTAAGTATGATAATGTAAGGAACGGAACCTAAAAAAACTGATTTTAACAAAGCGCGAGAAATGTTGGTTATATTAGCAAATGAAAGTGTCAGTCAACGAGAGTATGTGACGTGACACAATGTTTTTTTTTCAAGCGTTTTGGCTTTGGCATAGTAAGTTCAACGCCATCTATAGAGTTCTTAGAAACTACGTTTTTTTTTAAAACCTCAAAAGGAAAACCTCTCATTATAAATAATTTGCTTCCAACAAAATCCAAGGAAAATTATTTAAAAAATTATGAAGAATTTTCAACGTGGAGAAGTGCGAAAGGCCTATCATTTTCAGAATCAGTACTTCTTGTCTATTTTGATTATTTATCCAAGACAAAGTATCCGAATACACTTTGGTGCATATACTCAAAACTGAAAGCTACACAAACACAGCATTGAAATAAATAGATTCACGAAATTACTGGCTTTTTTAAAAAGAAAATCAGAAGGGCATTGCGCAAAGCAGTCTAAAACTTTTACGACTCAAAATGTGGAAAAAATTCTTAATGAAGCTCCTGACGAAATTTTTCTGGCCACAAAAGTAACTATCTAACTATCTTCTTTCTTTATTTCGTATCTTAGTACTGGTAATTATTCTATATATTTACCTGTTTTTTTATCTTTGTTATAAGTGGCCTTCATTATTGGACTCAATGGTGCTTGCCGCGGATGTACCTAAACTTGTAAACTTAAAGGTGGAGGACGTTGAAAATCATTCCAATGAGTTACTGCTGATTAATGTAAAGGAAACTAAGACAAAGAAAAATCGGTCATTCATTGTACAAGGACAATATACTAAAATCATTCATAAATACCAAGCATTACGTCCCACCAACATGGAAAACAATAGATTTTTTATAAACTATCGGAATGGGAAATGTACTCGACAAGCCATCGGCAAAAATAAAATTAGCAATATGCCAAAGGAAATAGCTAAATATTTAAAACTTAAAGATGTTGAACTCTACACCGGTCACTGCTTTAGAAGAACTTCGGCGACTTTCTTGGCGGATTCAGGGGCGGATATTACGTCAATAAAAAGACACGGTGGTTGGAGCTCTGATAGAGTAGCTGAGGGTTATATCGAAAGCTCAATGGCGAATAAAACCATATTAAGCAGTCAAATTAACAAAAATATGAAACTTAATCCATCAGAGCCACAACCATCAACTTCCGGCATCTTATCTTCGTCCGTAACTCACGATGCACCACCACAACTATCTCCGACGTATACTATCTACAATGAAACGCAAGTTCTTCAGACGCAAGAACAGAGAAATACTCAAATGAACTCATCAACAATAAATGTACCAAACAAAAATGTAACTCTCTCTATCAATAATTGGACCAATGTTTCGAATGTTAACTTTTACTTTTAATTGTCATTATTTTTAATAAATGCTTATATAATATTATTATTGTGTTATTTTTTTCGCAAATGGTACGAAAAGTAGAGTATTTTCCTCGGTGATAAAGCTGTCTTAGTCTTGGGTTAACTTAAATCCCTCGCTACACTCAGGACTCGTCTTAAATCTCTCGCTTCGCTCGTGATTTAAGTTTTTAACACCCTCGCTACGCTCGGGAGTAAACCTCGAGTCCTTCGTTACGCTCGCGATTTAAATCGTAACCCGCGACAGAAGACACTGCTTTATCCCCTTGGTTAATAATCTACTATTACTCTATGGCCGAGACTGACAGACGCATGACGTTTATAAAATGGCGGCTGTAGTTCTAATTTTGTCCGCGTGTACAGCTAAGTTGGTGGCACTATATTATGCTAATGATTTTCGACTCGAATCAATAATGAAATGGGAAGTTTTTTTTTTCTCATTTACGGAAATCGGTAAGTTTTAACCACCTTTCGTCTGTTACCTACTAGCCCTGTAACCGCGTCTTCACTCAGTTCACACACACAAATAAACGCACATAGCGACATGTCGCGCGATGGGTGATTCTGTTTATTACATTCGTGATATTCTGAGATACTGTCAAAGTTAAACAATTTAAAATAGCAGCTTTATTAATTATTGACCATTAGACTGTACCGTAATTTAAATTAATTATTTTTGTCTTTTGTGACAAGTTCCTGAATTTTGACTAGGATGCAAGACTGTATCTTGTAGGTCTAATGACCTCTTTGTTAAATTAAACATACCTATTTGTTTTTACATTGAACTGATTAGCTGCCTCAAAGTGGTCACGGAAATGTGCCTGGTTGATGGCAATAGGCTCGCGCCCCATTACATGGGGCTTTAACATCACTAAGCTTAATGGGGTGTACTCATGTACTGAGTACACTTCTGCCTAACCCTTAGGGGCATCACGGGCGTAATGCTACCGTAATCTATTTAGTGAATACAGACAATGGGCAATAAACAAAGGAATAATAGTCGATCTGTCAACAAAACCATGATAGATGTGTAATTATAGCACTGTTGCAGGCATTGCGGTGTCCAAGCCAACAATCTATTGTAATCCTACATGTACGAGTAGGTGCCAGTTAGTAGCTTACGGATTTGGGTTTCACATGGGTACTAACTAGTAAATCTATACTTCTGTCTATACTAATATTATACATTATAAAGAGGAAAGATTTGTACGTTTGTAACGAATATACTCAAAAACCACTGGACTGATTTCAAAAATTAATTCACCATTAGAATGCTATATTATCCCTGAGTAACATATGCACCGGCTACTATTTCAATCACTAGTTGACGTATTTTGATTTTGAAAATTTCAAAATAAAACTAAGTATTCAATGTGGGTACATCAATATTTAGTTCTTGAAGTATAATTGCCCTACGTATTATTAGTTAAAGATAACTGAGTATTAGTTTCCATGTTCAATGATGTGTTAACAAAAAATCAATATTGTGGAAGATTAACATAATTTATTAGACGAAATTAATGGTTTCGACTTTTCCCCTTGACTGCGCTCGTACTCAGCAAAATTTTCAATAACGTACTCTCGACAGGGCTGATGAATGTTTAGTTTGGTATAGGTAACATGACTGAGCAGATTGAGCTAGATGACAGCTTACAAATTCAAGTAGGTCCGTATAATGCTAGACTGAGGTACTTTAAAATGTCAATATCGATTTAAGGTGAATGTTCCAACCAGCACGCGAAATTCATTTTTTTTTACGTTTTTTTTCAATTTGCAGGATATTATTCGCGGCTGTAAGACATATCATGTACTTACAGAATTATAATCATTAAAATCTTCAATACAACCCTCCCAGTTCATAGAGGTGTAGAAATAACTATTTCTGTTTTTTTTTGGTTCCTACACCTTTATGAACTTGGAGGGTTGTATTGATGATTTTGATGATTTTATTTCTGTAACTACTACTAAAAACGTAAGAAAATTTGAATTTCGCGGGCTGGTTGGAGCATTCACCTTAAGTGCATATAAGTAGCGATAGGTATGTACAATTCACATGAGCAGCGTTTATTTTTCACGCATTTAGCAACCGCTTAAATTAGATTCTGGTAGGCGTAGGAAAACACCCCTGGGGAGGTCACGAGTACTTAGCGGTCACGTGCTGACGTGCAACGAGAGGGTGTTTGGGAAAATGACTGTGTCCCCTGGGATGTGCTAAATTTGTCGTAGAGGAGGTCCGAATGGGCGCCCCCTTTTAAATCTCGGTCCACATGTGTACGTGCTGAGGACACCTACGACGGTGTTGTTATTCCGACTTCTCGTTAGGCATAACCGTATTCATGAAGTTTTCTAAGGGTTTCCTAGCGATACCGCAGTCACATTTAAATCAAGAATTAAGACCTAGCCGTAGCCGTGTAGGTTTGCTGTCCCTACATTACATTGTTTCGAACTCCGCCACATAACTCGTTCCCTTTTACGAAATTTAATTTGGAAAGCACTGTATTCTGTTTATTTCACTATTTTGGAAGTTCCTGGTGGTTTGGGCTAGACTAGGGATAACTTGATTGTGGAGTAACGTTGCGTGTTAAATTATTTTAATGCTTTTTCGATAGTTACCTACTTCTACTAAATAGTAAGCATCACTTATATACTTATTTTGCTGGTTTTAGTTACACATCAACCAACTTTATCAAGATTCCCTCACTTACAGTGTTAATTTTAATTAGCTAGCAAAACTGCAGGCCTGGCGGGTATCGATATCTACAGACATAAAAACCGACAGACAGATTCCGTTAGTTATTTAGATCATCAAATGTTTTTTCGTCTCGTCACGTCTGTGGAGGTTCGCTACCTCGCTAATTAAATTTGACCCTGTGTATCAAAGAACAAAGATATTAATTTTAATTAGCTAGCAAAACTGCAGGCCTGGCGGGTATCGATATCTACAGACATAAAAAACGACAGACAGATTCCGTTATAGTTATTTAGATCATCAAATGTTTTTTCGTCTCGTCACGTCTGTGGAGGTTCGCTACCTCGCTAATTAAATTTGACCCTGTGTATCAAAGAACAAAGATATGTGTAATAGTGTCACACGGCTTCTTTCATTGGTTGCTTAGTGATGGTGTCAACATTTTACCAGTTCCTGTAGGCGTCGCCCATTGATGTCGATGGGACAATAAGAACATAATGTACTTCACTTAATGTTTGGTATTGTAAGAAAATACAGATCAAGGTGAAAGCGTTACTTACATGTAAGTATGTATGCCGCAGAATCATAATATCACGCACCCTTTTCATAAGAGGATAAAATATTGGAAATTTGAAACCAATCGTCTTTCTGCCTAAGTGATGGCGCAGCTGCTGTGTGTGACAGTCGTTTCTTTTTTCCACAGTTTATTTTTTGGATTTCTTTTAGGTTAAACAATCAGACATCACAGACGTGATGCTGGAACAAAATGGAGCCGTCATATCTCTAGAACCTAAAATTCTTGATGAATGAATTTGTGTCATAGAAAACACAAACAATTCAATTTTCTAGAAGTTCTTCTCAAACTTGTTTCGAAGTATGTTCCTTTCCTTCAGAGGAAGATGTTGGAATAAGAAAGTGCATTACTTTCCTAAGTGCTGGACGTGATACAAGTTTTCAGGCCAGTGTACCTAATGCGCCTCGCTTTTGACTCAAACAAACTTACCCTCCTTTGAAATAAGTACGTAATTCGCAAATGGGGAACCTAATAACTTGGAGTTTCGATCAGGCACATAACAAAGAGAAGTCAGTTACAAAGAATTGAAGGCAAAATAGGGTTCCCTCGGATTCCGGAAGGGCCAGTAATTTAGAGCGATGGGAAATGTAGAGCTAAGTCAAGGAAATGGGTTAGAGCTAAGATGTTATGTAGAGCCACGTAGGTAAAAAGCCCCAGATTCCAGTTTCAGTTCCTTTTAGTTTTATAGGTAAATGAATAAGGAGGAAAAATAGAACTTGAAAATAACTAGACCATTCTACGACTAAGGCTTGAATTACTGTCGCGCTGACAGTCAGTTCACGGTGGATGAAAATTTAAAAAGTTTATGTAACAGTTTTGTTTTTGAAGGATTTGCAAATCATGCAAATAATGGAAAAATCACTGACGGTGCAAATATAACGGAAACAATCCTGAGTGATCCGCTTCAAGGGTGAGGCGAGGCTGGTTTTGATAAATTATTGGAGCTTTTTGTGACTTGACCATAGTTATACGGATTACGGTCGGAGTCGTCAAGACGTGCGACGCGACCGGAGCGCTAAGTGGGCCGAAGTCCGAATCTAACAATGGGATTATTTCAAAAGCCTGACAATAATAAAAATGAATTCTAGAGGGCTATTTTTCAGCAAGAAGTTGTGGTATTTAATTTATTTGGCATTGTAATAGCTCAGAAGAAAAATTATCACTATACATTCACCTTTTTAGGTACATTTGCTGAATTTTGTATTAGTCTCGAGTTTTTACTTAAATCTATCACCATTGTACTGACACTTTTTTTCGTATTTCTTTAATAGCAGATTTCCCTGCGGATCCTCATTAAGATTCATTTCTGAGAAATATTTCTAAGGAGGAACGACTTTCATGGAAATGTCTGCACACAAAAACGCTTAATTTGGGTTTGTAGGCACGGCTATATACTTCTTATAATTTAAAACATAGGTACCTATAGTAAGCATTTTCTTACCTAGATTGAATACCTAAATACTTTTTGCCAAAATAGCTGAAAAAATCTGTGTGGCCTACACAGATTTTTTCAGCTATTTTGGCAAAAAGTTACGTACAAGAGGTTATTGGTATTCTGCTCACAGTGGTCACAAGTCTGAACAGAACGGGGTTTTAAAATTCCTGCGGCAAACGGATATCAATTAGGCGAAACACTTAGGAACATTTTACAATCTAGAAACAAAAAAAATGTGAAAAGAGTTCTGTTGAATACCTTAAATCTATTCTTGTAGGTATAAACAAATCACGATTATATTGCAAATTGCAAGCCACAGCACAAGGGCGGATCCAGCTTTGGCGCCAGGGGGGGGTCACATTGTCGTGGTCAAGTCACAAGAAGTTACAATTTAATTTTGATAAAAATAGATACAAGTTAAAAGTAGGTATTTTATAAGTAAGTACTGTACTTAAAAATACCTACCTATATTTAAATAACAAAATCAAATTTTTTTTTACGTCTTCTCCCGAAACGCGCTATCACTTGATCTTCGTCAATTGGTACGTTTTTATGGACGTGGAGAAGTGTCAGTCCGGTTAGACGTTCTTCAACCATTGAAGCTTTTTCGTAGCCACGATTTGATTTTTTGAAAGCTCCAAGAACGAGTGAAACGAGCTCAAAAATTTTAACACTCTACCTTGGGCAGGTTTCAATTGTTTAGACCCTTCATATAGGAGTTACTAGATC
Organism: Xestia xanthographa; assembly: GCA_905147715.2. Lineage (NCBI taxonomy): Eukaryota > Metazoa > Arthropoda > Insecta > Lepidoptera > Noctuidae > Xestia > Xestia xanthographa. The sequence continues at coordinate 15,794,548 of LR990647.1, read as the reverse complement.
GACCCTCAGACAAACAATGACAACATTCAAGAGGAAGTAGGCTGCAAGAGCGAGCGTAGCGAGCTCGAAATTTTTATGACACTTTGCCTTGGACAGGTTAGAATGGTTTTGATCCTTTCCTTCATACAGGAGTTACTTGTTTGACTTTTAGATAAATCCAAGAGAAAGTAGTCTGTAGAGCGAGCGAAGCGAGCTCGAAAATTTTAACACATTACCTACCTACCTTAAATAGGTTAGAATTGTTTCGACCTACTGGAGTTACTTGGGCCTCTAGACAAAGTTAAGACTCAAGAAAAACTAGGCAACAAGAGCGAGCGAAGCGAGCTCGCAATTTTTTACATCATTGCCTAAGTACCACTATTGTACATGAAGTTTAAATAAATAAAATAATCGGTTGCTAGTCGTTTCAAAGTTTTCAATGTCTTGATTACTGTATTCGCTTTTAGGCATAAAAACGCTTAGCTGAAACAAAATAAGTATTTCAGGAGAAGGTCCTGTAGGTCACTTATTATTAAATCCAGAAGAGGGATGTATATGGCTCTGCGAAAATATTCTTCAGCAGATTGAGCAGGTTGGTTATTGGCCCTAATGTATTTGTCTTGACGCTATTCTGATACATGTTTAACAATTTTAATTAATGGTCCACTTAGGTCTTGGACCCAGCCCAGGGGGGGGTCATGACCCCCATGACCCCCCCCCTGGATCCGCCCTTGCCAGCAGAACCATTAGACTCATTAATTTAAAAGGGAGGCTGTTTAGGATGGATACCTGCGGTTAAAAGTTATTTATTTATTTTTGTCACAACGAACACCATACAATAAAGTAAGTATAAGTCCCTAAAATTATAAATAAGCCAACGATTTATAAAAATAAGTATACTGGTAGTACCTTCATTCAAAATGAATTATCTGTTAGATTTAGATCGGGTACATATTTGCTGGCTGAGTTTCTATGCCATTAGACACACTCACATCGATGCCGCGAACGCAATCCACTCGCGATCGAACATTAGGTAAATGTTTACGCTTCTTTCTATTAAAGAATTCAGAGATTTGTTTAAATCGAGTACTTGTTTGTGCATAGCTAGGGAACATTTGAAGCGTTCGCTGTCTGAAAACTTGTGAAAGAATGGCAGTTTTAAGAACACTTGGGTGGAAAGTGCTGAAACCGTCGCCGCGTCGCCGCGTCGTCGCCACCGTCGCGCGTCGGTCATAGCGCCCGGTGTACGTTGTACCGCGTGCATTACGGCAGACATTCTGCAATCAGAAATTCTATTGTCTCCTGTCGCTTATAGAAAATAACCGTTTCCAAGTTATATTAATCTAGATTCAAAGAGCTTCTTGTTTAAGATTCTCTCGTGCTGGTGAAGATCTCTTGTAAGAGTAAGTAGTTTTCACTTATTTAGTCATTAATTACGAAATGGCTGTTCGTTTTGCCATGTTTAGCGCCATCCCTACAATTGCTTTTAAACTAAAAACGACATCTTTTATTAGAATATTTAGTTAATTAGTGACTAGGGACTACTAGACGACAAGAAACAAGAGATTCCTCTTAATAATTCCAATAAAGATAACCAACTTCGCAAGTGATGTTGCGAAGTCAAAATGAACCGGAGTTATTCGGGTATTACCTAATACTAACACCTACACGATTACTCCCGTGCTTACTGTACAAGAGGAAGTTGTGCCAAACTTACATAATAAAACCGCAAGATGAACACGCTCCAGTTAAATTGAGTTGTAAGTACACGATACGTCTTCGAGTGGCAGGCTACAAGCCACGCCGTGCCACCTCTAGCAACCACGAGCCAAGATTCAGACGTGAATTCATACTTCATGAATACTGTATGACATGTCAAGTCGTCGACATAGGAATGGTATATGTATGTAAATCGATTGTTACGTACAATGTTGATTAGGATAAACAGTTACAACTATTAAGTTTGTTGTTCTCATGCCACTCTTGCTGCTCCATTTTGCGCCAGGCATTGCTTCGGCTTTCATAATAAGTAAGTGATACAGTTTTGTTAACACTATGCAAAATTATGTAAAGTTCTAGTCATGCTACAGGATGCAAGTTAGTGCCTGAATATATTCTGACATGAGTATAGAGCTCCTTACACCAGCATCGCAAATTCGTACACTGCAGACTACCTACGTATACATTTATATTATGTACTAGCGGACGTCACTCGGTTTCACCCGCGTAGTTCCCGTTCCCGTGGGATTACGGGGATAAAATATAGCCTATGTTACTCAGGGTGATTGTAGCTTTCTAATGGTGAAAGAATTTATGAAAACGGCGCAGTAATTTTTGAGTTTATTCATTACAAACATACACACAAAAATACAAATCTTTCCTCTTTATACTATTAGTGTAGATGTAGATAATGTACCTTCTCACACAATATCCTGCTAATTACAGCCTGCAATTGACATGGCGGCTTAAAAGTACCGGAGAAGTACAAGCTTATGTAAACCATAATATAATGGTTTCGGGGCCTAATTTCGCAAAAACGTCGCACAAATTTATAAGTCACACTCTCAAGCTTCTCTGATTAATGACAGTAAATGTTGCTAATTGGCTCGCTGATTGCTGAGGGAACAAAGCTCGGAGCTAAGTAATGTGCTAGAGATTCTGGGCCGGACATTACGATCTGTGTTTATTCTTTTGTCGACAACAGTACCTCTGTTGCTAGGCAGTAGGCAGACAAAAACAACTGAAGCTAGTTTTTACTTTTTGTTATTCAATAATAAATAACAGACGGTTGTGGCTGAATCTCGGTGAAAATGTATCTACACTCACGCCTGCAAGTTATGAGCTAGCAACCTATCTCTACTGTATAATACTACACTTACTGCTAAACGCAGCTTACCTCCTGTGTTTACACCTCCATCTTGAAAGCTTCTAGAATAGTGGATCTCAGATTAATTTGAAACGAAATAAAATACCTTATCATGTTTCTATATTGACTCCCACAACTGGCACTGCCTTGAGAAAAGTGAAGTGAAATATTTGAAGATGATTGATTTCTGCGAAAATTCTAGCCGATATACCTAGTGCGAATTTGTTTAGATTAGATTCGTTTAATAAAAATAGACTTGACTAAATATTCCTGGAAACTATTATGAATGTAGGGGGCCTTCGTGTGTTGTTTGTATTTGTTATATAAGTTGGTATACAGCTGTACAGTGTACACCATTCATCACTGCAGACCCACCGTACCCTTGGTTTTAAATAATGTTACAACACTATTACCTGGTGGTATCGTTTAACTTTAGAAAACCTACAGTACCACCAGGGGTACGGCCAGGGGTACGGTGGGTCCGAAGCCCCATTTATTATTACCACTAGAAAAAATATCATCACACAACTTCATCATCAGAAAAATCAACGCTCCTGGTCGAAATAATAAATATTGGAACTTGCAATACTCTCGAGAAACCAGTATTGTTGATAACGTCACGCGTCGTTTTGTTGATAAGTGCTTTAAAGGTAAGTAATTAACAGTTACAATACAGTGAGAGCAGCGAGCGGTGGCACAGTGGTGGCAGCCCCGACTTATGAACGAGTAAGTCGTGGGTTCGAACCCAGGTAGGCGCATTACTTAGTGTAATTTATTTCATCACCTCAAAACTGTGAAGGAAAACATCGTGAGGAAACCGGCAAAAATTCGAAGACATATGACATCTACCAATCCGCACTGGGGCCCGCGCGCGTGGTGAATTATAGCCCATTCCCTCATAGAAAAGGAGGCCTGTGTCCCAGCAGTGGGAACATTAATAGGCTGATGATGATGATGAATTAACAGTTATGATTAATTAAGGCTCTACTAACGCGGGGTTATGTGTTCAAATCCGGCCAAGTGCCAATGGGACTTTAAACCATACATACTCGTATGTAGGTACTTTCTAAGACTTAAACATCTCTTTATAGGCATCGGTGAATGAAGAAATTGAGCAGAAACCTGAAGTCCAGGGGCCCTACTCTCTAACGTTTCGTCCGTATATTCGGATCTATCCGTCTCTCTCGCGCACGTCTGCAGATGAGTGCGTGTGAGAGAAACGGATAGATCCGAATCTACGGACGAAACGTTAGGGAGGGTTATGTGGACCTCATAATTGATATAGGTAGGTACGTAAGTCTGAAATCACCAATCCACTTTGAAGATTACTCCTGCCGTCTCAGTATGGGAAGGTCTTTGCCTTCTAGTGCGACAGTGACAGGTAACATCAGGCTCTTATTGTAAGGCTACACACAACGATTCTGCAACCAACAGTTACCTGCTTTTACACAGGAGTGTACTACGTGAGCTCGACAAATTGATGTGCGAATAACGCTTAGGCGACAAAACTGTACTGCGACTCACCATAGTTCGAATGCACGCTTGTGCGACACACTGAAGATCGACATCACGCTAGTGTGACAAACAATAGCGCGACAGTAGTTCGACACCACGGTAGTGCGACACTACGGGAGTGCGACAGTACGTTGGTGCAGTACAGTAGTTTGACACTACCCAAGTGCGACAAACGATTATGCAATACTCCCGTCTGTAGATATTAAATAAAAATAAGAAAGCATTAACTTCATCTACATAAATTTATGTAGATAACTTTTGTTTGTAATAAATAAATAAAAATTAATAGCCGAAATGTATAGTTTGTAGTAGTAGTTGCAGTTTTAGTTGCAGTAGCAGTAGCAATTGCAATTGCTTTTGTTATTTATTCTGAGGCGGTACGGAAGTTCGCCGAGGGAGCTAGTGTATAAATAAAACAAACTAAATTGAAATAATAAAAGCTATTTATGATATGAAAAAAAAACATATTAATTAAACAAAAACGATTCGATTTGATTTAAAACTTATAACTTCTTTTTTGAATATAATCAAAACTATTTTAAGATAAGAAAAAAAAATACAAATTAAACACAAAGATTCGATCTAATTTAAAAATTATTACTTCTTTTTTGAATAACAAATATAGGACAGGCCACGCAAGAATGATAACAAATCCATTGTATTTGATTGTATCTTTTTTTTATGCTTTTTAATTTGTTCTTCTTTTCTCGTTGTTTTTTTCTTCTTTTTGGTTCCCTTGCTCTTTGACCTATAATCTTTTCTATTGTGTCCGTTGTCGTTTTTTAGGGTTCCGTACCCAAAGGGTAAAAACGGAACCCTATTACTAAGACTTCGCTGTCTGTCCGTCTGTCTGTCACCAGGCTGTATCTCATGAACCGTGACAGCTAGACAGTTGAAATTTTCACAGATGATGTATTTCTGTTGCCGCTATAACAACAAATACTAAAAACAGAATAAAATTAATATTTAAGGGGGGGGGGGGGGGATAGTGGCGATAAGTCCCCTCTTTGAGGAGTGGCTTGAGAGACGCCCCGGGCGTCGGGGGCCACCACCACGTGGCCCCCGGCCACCGTAGGCGCGGGCCTGTGGACGGTGGGCTATGGGCTAGCTCGCCGTCCGTCCATCTCATGACGACAGGCCGTGTCGACGGCGCGTTCGTGTTCCACGCGTGCCTCAAAGAGAGTCAGCAAAAAGGAAGGGGTCCGTAAGGACCGATGCCTGCCGGGGTTGCGGGACAGTTCGAAAGAGATACCGCGGCCCCGGAACACAAAGAGCGATGAAGGAACATGGATGGGTTTTAGTCAGTAAAAGTCTGACACTCCCTCCTGCTCCGCCCAGAGCGGGAGGAGTTATTTGATGATTTCCCATCCGAAAAAAAAAAAAAAAAAAAAAGAAAGAGCCGCTCCCATACAACAAACGTGATTTTTTTGCTCTTTTTTTTTGCCGTCTAATCTATACTAATATTATAAAGAGGAAAACTTTGTTTGTTTGTTTGTAATGAATAGGCTCATTCACCCTGAGTAACATAGGCTATATTTTATCCCCATACTCCCACGGTAACGGGAACTACGCGGGTGAAACCGCGGGACGTCCGCTAGTGTTATATATAATGGTACGGAACCCTTCGTGCGCGAGTCCGACTCGCACTTGGCCGGTTTTTTTTTCTTTTAATATTTCCTCAAAAGCTTTATATACATTCCATTTTATGCGACCCAAAAGTGCATTCCATCTATGGTGCCAAATTTCGACACTGTTTTGTGTATTAGGTACCCCCATTTCGACACCCACACTATCACAATCACTATCATCATTATCACTATCATTATCATCGTTATCACAACCATTATCACTGTAATCACAATCATCATCATCACAATCTCCATCCTCGTCATCACAATCATTATCATCGTAAGCACTATCATTATCATCTTAATCACAATCATCATGATCACAATAACCATCACTATCACAACCACAATCATTATCACAATCACCATCGCTATCACCATCACAATCACCGTTTCTATCACAATCACAATCACCATCAAAATCACTATCACACACAATCACTTTCATCGTAATCACAATCATTATCAAAATCACTACCTATCACAATCACCATCATCGTAATCACAATTATTATCACAATCACCATCACTATCACAATCACCATGACAATCACCATGACAATCACCATCACAATCACCATCACAATCACCATCACAATCACCATCACAATCACCGTCACTATACAATCACCATCATCGGTATCACATTCATTATTATTGCAATCACAATCATTATCATCGTTATCACAATCATCATCGTCATAATCGTAATCACAATCATTATCATCGTAATCAAATCATCATCATCACACAATCATCATCATCATGATCACAATCATCCACCGTCCGGGAACATTACCAAGAGTTTGTAACTAACTAAGCCATCAAGGTCATCATTTTTACAAATGATTATGAATACAAATGTGTCTTCATGTCGTACTAGCGTGATGTCGATCTTCAGTGTGTCGCACAAGCGTGCATTCGAACTATGGTGAGTCGCAATACAGTTTTGTCGCCTAAGCGTTATTCGCACATCAATTTGTCGAGCTCACGTAGTACACTCTTTACACAGTTTTAAATTTAAAGTAACGCTTGGTAACTTATATCAATTAAGTGTGTCAGACATGTGGGTGAACTAAGCGAAGCTATCGGCCCGAGTGTGTCCGTGCGACGACGGATATTACGGAGTATATTTCACGTTTTACAGCTCCGGATACTCGAATGGCTGCGGATACAGCCTGGCAGGTTAACAAACACCGCTTCACTATAAAGGATGAAACTTAACCTACTTTATCCATAACATTACTCAGGAGAAATCTTTAGGGAATGCACTACAAAGAAAACAAAGCGGAAACTTCCACAGTTTCTTTTCATAAATAATATTTTATTCAGTTTATATTTATATGTTTTTTTCCTACTTTGAGGGTATAAAGTATCCCACATACAAAGATATACAGGGTGTAAAAGACCTCATCACGAAGCCGTCAACCAAGCTTTCTATACATCAAACTAAGTAAGTTTACGAAAAAAAATATTACTGGGAAACGACTTTTTTTTGGGGTGAAAAATCATGTTTTGTGGTAAAACTCAATGTAACGCACTCAAAACATTATGCTGATGGATGGCTTGAATAGTACGGGGGACGTGGAGGTGTTTAGAGTAATAAAAAAGTAAAAAACTTACATTAAGAACTTGTATTTACAAAACAACTTGTCAAAAAGTTGGAACTTTGACCCCCAATATTTCCGTAATTAGAAGGTATGGTGTAGAACAAAAAAAAAAACGCAATGACGGGGAGAGCCTTTCGGCTTCGTGAAGAGGTGTTTACACCCTTTATACACAGATACGCGTGAAAAATGTAATACTATCTTTGCTGTCACGCAGTCGGGTAAATATGATATTACCTACGCGGCGTACGACAGAGTGCGGTTGTTGAGCTGCTGCGGGCCTTGGGTTGGATTACCAGGCCTGGAAAATTGTTATTAGCTTTATACTTTTATTTTGCTAGCCTGTTTGAGTGTCCCACTGCTGGGCAAAGGCCTCCCCTTTCTCCTTCCAAACCAAACAAACGCAAACGAGATTAGACCGTCACACCACCTTCGCCGCGCGGTCTACCTCGACGGCGATTTCCTCCGATAGGCGTCAGGTCAGTGACGATCGCATAAGTAAACATACTGTACTATTATTCAATACAGTTTTTTCTATATCGATGATGATGAGTTGATGATATTATGTGTTAGCTGCCGTTTCTTGTCAGTCATCCAAAACACATCATTTCATCTCGGCTATTTCGAACAGAAGCGGTAAAAAATGAATACTTACCTACAACCAAGTAACATCACTCATCATCACTCATCCATCACCGTTGTCTTCATCCAAATACTTGAGAACTTTAAGTTTTGCTATAATTACTGAATGTAATTAGAATCTGAAGAATAATTATTGTTATTCAAACTTAATTGAAATTCACTTTGATCAATGAATTTTGTATCTAATGGCTAAAAATATAGCTCCAGAGTAGATTTTAGTGGAACAACAAAGAATAATATTGCCTTCTCTGGTGTACGTAATTCATGCTTTTGAGCACATAGAACATTGTTCATACTATTGTTATAGTTAACTTCACCATTTGTTATTTTTCCTTGAATTTTCTCTTACTCGTTACTTTGTGTAAGAAACTTACGCATAACGTGTCTTCAAGTTGTTTAGTGAGTTGGTTGGAACTAAGTAAATTAATTTGAGTGTACATACAACATTACGTTGATTATCAAAGGTTTTTAAGAAGGTTGCTTTTGTAAGTAATTACTTGAAATTGAATGACACTTAATTTTTTAAAGAGGTTTCCAGTGTAGAGTCTTGTCTAAACTTTTAAGGCTTCATTTTCCTCAGTGTTCTTTATGTTTTTTTTAAAATTGTTAATATTTGCACATTTTATGGCAAAATAAAGAAGATATCGTAACACCTTCATTCTGATTTTCAGTGTGTGACTAGTACAGGACCAATAAATATTGTACAAGAATGGATTCGTGCACCTAAAGGTTCTGTCTGTTCTGTCTCAAGGCTATGTCTAGCTGCTCGTATCTTCATTCAAGTGACATGGGCTATAAATTTCCAATGTCAGATTAAAGGAAAAACTTATATTTGCAGTTAAAAATAGAGAGTAGAAAGAGGTCCGATTTGAATAAAAAAGAACTAAATATTAAAGTAAATAGATCCCAGTCCCCAAGATCCAGTGGACCGAATAACTAAGATCTGCGGTTTGATATTAGTTTGAACTTGATAGATAGGTACTTCTACCCGATCCTGATAAAAAGTATTCGGCCGGACAAACGAGGTGAGCATACAAAGAATATTTTTTTCCTTTTGACTATGGAACCCTATAAAATGATCAAAACTGATCTCTTTACTACATACACTACATTGAGTCTTATTTATACTCGTTACTTGATGATACAATTTTGAATAATCCTAAAGGTCAACGCAGACCGGGACGGCACGGCATGGCAAGGGATTTATTTTTTTATCAATGGACATTCAAACGTATTGAAATAGAAATACGACATAAATTGCTATGCTTTAAAATGACCCCGTGGCATGCCGTGGCATCGAAAGGGAATTGTATTGAAAGACGCGCCACAGTCGTATTTTTATATCAATACGTTTGAATGTCCATTGGCAAAAAATTAAATCCCTTGCCATGCTGTCCCGGTCTGCGTTAGCCTTAAGTGTCCCGAATAGGTGAAAAATTGGAAAACTTTCAAACAATGCGAGAGACATGTGAGGGCGGGTCGCAGTGACAAGTGAATCGTATCGAGAGATTGAGAGGCGTGCAACCGCTACATCGGTTTCAGCAAGCGCACACTGAATGCTCCGTCCTCCGTCGTCCGTCCTCCGTCCATCCAGCCAGTGAGCTGTGAGCCAGTAGTCACTAGTCAGTATGAGACGGCCCGAGCGGCAGCACGCGGTACTGTACTCGCTCTCCCGCTTTCCGCTAAACTCACGATATCAACGCTCCGTAAAAAGTTACGATGAATTATTTTAATACAATTAAAGTTATCCCAGTGACTCTGTCAAAGTTAAAATTAAGAAATCTGAACAAATATTAGGGAATGAAGTTAGTTCAATGCTAAATATAGTTAATGATTGTGATGATGAGATATCCAATTTTGTGATGTTAATATAACAATTGAAGAATACCGCGTAAGTATTGCTTTCGTAATTATTTGTTACGAAATGTATTTTTTATTTTATTAGAGGTTTTCCACGCGCTTTTCAATTTTGTTTTCTATTAATGTCACGGCGCGGCGTGAAAACCTAAATTAACATGATTAAATGTTTAAATCCACATGTATTAAACAAATTATAATATCAAAGTTATTTTATGTTACTATATTTACTTAATTATGTATTTACCTTAATGCACATTTAGCTGTTCGTTCAACAAAAAAATACTATCATGGTTAATTTTTGAAATGACGGGTTTACATGAAATATGATTCTGAGAGGCAAATACAGTTTCATTCATACATTCACAATAAGACGTAGGGTAGGAAGTAAAAGCATCGGAAAACATAAATAGGTACGGAAAACCAACATTGTCCGGGGCATGTATACTATCCGTTATTGTAAGAGAATGTTAATGGCTCTCTAAGGGTCTCTGAGAGTACTTCACCATCCACCTTTTCACATATTTCGCTGGATAACCCTTTTAAATGGGGAGTATTGAATACCTGCTTATTTAGGATCACAATACGTTGAAGTTATTATATGGTACATGTGAGGTATTCTGATGTAAAAATGTGGATTAAGTACACATTTTTCCTAAAGATTTATTTTACGTTTGAAACTTATGATCCTATTTTTCATTTTTCTGAACATTATTTATTATAATCTTTTTGAAATATTATGCCTAAACAATATTTTCTACAGAAGAAAATTCACTAGATACATGTTTTGTATTTAACATGAGATAGTTAAGGTAAACTTAACGTTTCATGTGTGTAACAGACTGTTTGCAAAGTGGTGGTATCACTTAAATTAGTTAAATTAGTTAATATAGGCTATATATATAGACTATATAGGCTCACCCCCTAAAAAATGGGATCTAAACATAACTGGAATCCGCTGGATGCGAGCCGCACGGGACCGGTCAATGTGGCGACACTTGTGGGAGGCCTATGTCCAGCATGGACGTCTTTCGGCTGAAATGATGATGATGATGATGAAACATAACTGACTAAATGTGGGTGTAGGTACTGTTAGTTACACCTCTGCCTAACCCTTCGGGGAATACAGGCGTGATGTTATGTTATGTATGACTGTTTTTTTAATTAACTTGTTTCTAGTTTGACAAACCATGTGGGTGGAAAATTCACAGAAATTCGAGTCAAACTCAAACTTAATTAAATTTTGCATTTGTTAAATGCATTTGTTTCAATTAAACCATTACGGCACTGTTGAATGTCAAAAATACAAAAAAAACAAAGCTACAGTCAGTCAACGTCAGTCAGTAAAGTACTGTAGTTGCCCATTGCCTAGCGTAGATCTCTATGGAGAGGAACCGGCAAGAAACTCCATGGACACTCTTTTAAATCAAAATATTGTTCCAAATCTTGGGTCGACTTTTAAAGCACGAATGTGTACCGAAAGCGGAAATATCCCGGAAAACTCTCCTAATCTCCATTCACATACTCGACAAGACTATTATAGATTGAAAGGCTTGTTGGCTAGATTAAAGGGACCTTTCATTTCGTTTAAAATAGGGATTTGGGCTTCTTTTTATCGTAGGTACATAATCCGAGGGTGTGATGAAATAAGTGATTATGAAGATAAATTAACGTTTTTGTGGGTACCAATCTGCTCTATTCAAATAGAAACTCTCATTAGAAAAAGGTACGATTTTCATTAACAGGGTTTTACAAGTATCTACAAATCTACTTTCCTAATTAAATTACTTTAAAAAAACAACTACCTACTTACCACTACATGTTGAAATAGTTAGCATTACGAAAACATTCCTATTCCGTTATGTAACTTGTTGCGATGAACAGAACTTAAAGATAAATGACTAACAAATGCAAATAAGCTGGTAGGAAGTATGCGTTTATCTAAAAGAAATGGTGTAAACAACGTCCGATATTTTTATCTCAAGTAAACAGACGGATTTTATCTGTTGTTTTCGTGAATTTAATGTTATAATGTACCTACTAGCTTATGGGCGCGGCTTTACTCGCGGAAATTATCACGGGAACGTCCTGATTTAAATTATAGCATAATTATGGCCCACTAGCTTCTGGTGAGAAAAAAACCGCCCAAGTGCGAGTCGGTCTCGCACACGAAGGGTTCCGTACCATTGACTATATTTAGTATTTGTTGTTATAGCGGCAACAGAAGTACATCATCTGTGAAAATTTCAACTGTCTAGCTGTCACGGTTCATGAGATACAGCCTGGTGACAGACAGACGGACAGACAGCGAAGTCTTAGTAATAGGGTTCCGTTTTTACCCTTTGGGTACGGAACCCTAAAATCAGAATCGGAGCAGTAGTTTCCAAGATTACCTCGTACATAAGTACAAACTTACTAACTTTACCTCTTTATAATATTAATTGTAGAAGTACTGAGGCGGAGGAACTCTCTTCAATTGTTACGGGTTCTATACCGTTCTCAACGCCATTGATAAGCTGTCGTCATCCATCTTAGTAGTGCAAAGGATTTCCACGTCGTTCGTGGGAAGGTGTAGTCTCACCCACAACCGCAATTCTCCTAAGTTTGATTGAATCCGGACGTTTATAGGCTAGTTCCCCGTGGTGTTTGCACTCGTAAAATCGAACTGAAATAATAGGCTAGTTTCTACCATCAATAAATTGCAAATCTATTTAGTCCGTCAGTTAGAGTATTGGAAAATAATGGACACGTGTTTTTTGTTTTTGTAAATTGACAAAGATAAAACGCATCAAGACTTGAGAGTGGGGTTCCCGACGTCACAACGCACTAAAAAATATAGCACAGCGTGACGTAGGACACTCACGGGTGTCGTATAAGGCGACTAATGTCTGAGGCAGAACACCTTGCGCCTCCGTAGACCAGAGAATGGGCAGCAGCGTTTTCTGTTAGTCTTTCATCACTGCGATCTCCAATCCGCCTGCCAAGCGTGGAGATTACGGCAAATTCCTCCCATCATGGGAGAGGCTTATGTCCAGCAGTGGACGTTATGGGCTGTTGGTGTTGTTGTTGTGACGTAGGTATTAAGAATTTTAAAAGCGTCGTATCTTCGTCAATTTTGGTTTACGTAACAAAAGAAAAAATACGTATCTAATATTTTTTGATAATCTAACTGATGGACTAATTAGATTTTTTTAGGACACAAGCCTATTGGCTTCTAAACGAACTCAATTTTGAGCGATAACTGCAGAACTTTGATAGCTGTATACATATCAAGAGCTGTTTTTGTGGGCTAAATCGCAGCCCGACATTCTCTTGCTTCATGCATTTGATCGACAGTAGGTAAATTAGCTGAAAAAATCCCAAATTAGCATTTAAAACGGAAAACAATCGACCGCACCCGCATCCAGTTCCAAAACAAAAACTTAAAAGCCATGGCAAAAAAGCTAAAATAAAGTTGTTACCTTCATTTTATAGGTCTGATGCAACTATATGCTGATGGGGGCCTACTTGTGATGTCACAACACGTGAAAGTTTAACATTTTAAATGTTCTGTTCACGTCATCAAAATAACGACTTGGAAGTCTAGCAAAACAAACAGCTCACTAACCTAAGTATAGCTTAATGATTCTTGGTCTTGATCCTCTTCTGATAACGACTTCACGATTTCGAGATATAACCGTATAATTATCTACCTTAACGTATAGGTATATGTTAACGAGTATCTAGTTTGATAGAGCTAAGTGGATTGTTTCTGAACAAAATATGAATCAGATTTTTTTGCAAGAAAAACGATACGCCCTATGTAGGTACCGACTTCGATTTCCTATTTAAAGGTTGGATTAGCACCTGTAGGTATACTCGCTACATTATTGGAAAATGATTTTCTGCATTATCCTACGAATTTGATCCAAGGTTGTCGTCGTACGTGATCAATAGGTACAACTTTTTCCTGTTGAAAATCATTTCACATTGTAGTGACGGGGCAAACATTAATCAGATATGTCTTACTAAAGTGCATTCAAGCGACTAATACTGTATGATTTGGCACGTGATAACTTTTGGAGCAAACTATATCAAACGTTGAGGTGTAGGTACGAAAAAAAAATTACTTTTTATTATCTTTATACAACAACAACAACAACAGCTCATAACGTCCACTGCTGGACATGAGCCTCTCCCATGATGGGAGGAATTTGCCGTAATCTCCACGCTTGGCAGGCGGATTGGAGATCGCAGTGATGAAAGACTAACAGAAAACGCTGCTGCCCATTCTCTAGTCTACGGAGGTGCAAGGTGTTCTGCCTCAGACATTAGTCGCCTTATACGACATACGTGAGTGTAATGGGTTGGTTCTATTCTACTCTGCCGGATACCACACGGCTAATTAGTAATTAATTAATTATCTTTATAAATACAAATAAATAAAATGGAAGTGTCTGTTTGTTATTTCAAAATAACAGCTTTTTACTGAATGCATATGAAAGTATGTACGGTAGGTAGGTGTAAAAAAATACAATTGCCTCAATTTTTTTCAGTCTGTCTCTCTGTATGTCTGTTTGTTCCGGATAAACTCCGAAATGGCAGTACCGATTTTGACGGGACTTTTACTGGCAGATGGTTGATCTGATAAGGAGTAACTTAGGCTTACTTTTATTTTAGAAAAGGTTTAGGGTTCCGTGCAAAAAAAACTGAACCCCTTGGAATTGTTACCAAAATCTGATTCAGATAGGGAAGTAATGGATTTATAATAATTTCACGCGGAAGAAGATCGCGGGAAACAGGTAGTGTTTAATGTAATTCTGGTACTTATATTTTGTGTCATACTCATAAAGTCATCTGGGCTGATGCCATAGACACCCCTAGGTATATTCCGTAACAGTTTATGGGGTTCCCAAACCGCGCCGCGGCGCCCTGGTGCGCCGTAGAGAGTAAAGGAGAGCCGCCGCCGCCGTAAGGTGCTTCTGTTTACTATTCTCCGGAAAATAATCTTAAGTATTCGTTAAAAGTTTAATGAGCTTGTTATCTCACAAAATTTAATACCCATTTTTACGAAAAACCTTTCGAAGCTCACTTAATGTTTTTTAAAATACTTTGCTGAAGACGACATCGAAAATTTTTCGTGAATCCAAAATTCTTTCCATGCACAAGATCCACCAGAATCTTCTTCGTAAGAAGAAGAGTCTCATTGAACTATTGCGACAGCAGCCCTAAATCAAGTTTCACGTGTTCCGATTTGGTGGAGTTTTAAATATTGGTTCAAAATGAATAGCAAACTTAAAATTCAAAACCTCTAAGAATTCATACCTCTTGCAACATCTTTCTTATGTGAAGAACTGAGACTACTGATAAAAAAACTCTGCTTTTTCGAATAGCTAGGGCGCCCGCCGAGGCAAAATATTAAGAGCCTATACTACCTCAGATTAGCAACCCTATTTGTGGTGGTTCAAACTTCGTTTGTAATACTGTTAGAATAACGTTCTAATCAGCTTGCACTACAAAGCGGTTGTTACGTCAGTCACTGCGGCCGAATAGTGCGAAATGAGTGGTTTTTATTCTTTATAAAATCAAATTTTCGTCTTTTGGAAAAAATAAAAAACATAAGACCTGCTTTATAGTTAGTTCAGTTAGTATGCAGTGTCAAGTGTCATGATCTAATTTGAAGTACTTTTTGAATACCAGCGGTTTATTGTTCGATTTAGAGGTAACTTTGGGATTTTTTTCTATCGAGAAAATTTTATGAAATCGTGTTTTCGCCAAACATAAAACCTAACATTAATCCTCAACTTTACCATATATTTATTTCAAAATTAATGCTGCAGTATTTTAGGCGTAACGGAGGATCATGCTAAGCCATTTGAGGTAGTATAGGCCCTTAAACCTGAAAGTGCGCCGTGAACTGAACAAGTTTGGGAACCTCTATAGCATTAAAGTGACCTCTAGCATCGAAAGCAGTTCAACCCTTAACATAAAATTAATGGAACTCAATTAATTTAAATGTAGCTACGGTAACAAGAGATTAGTCGCATAAGACGCAGCACCCGACGTCTCTGGACTTCTTGAAGGAAATAATTGCATTTTAATCCTTTTTAAGTTGGTAAAGCAAACTAGGACAGATTGAAATGATGTTGTCCGTAAAACTTTGTCTAAATTAAGCACACCCTTTAATCACACAGATTTTGGTTTAAAATAATTGTATTTTCATGTTCTTTAATCTAAAGCATCTCGTTATCGTTACCGCCGTGATTTAGTGCTCACACTTTTTAGTGTTCCATGCCACATTGGGATGACGTTAACATGTACCATGAGCTCGGACGAAATCTGCTCATTTTTAAAACAAAATCCCGTGTACACGATCTCCACATCTGTGTTTACCACCCTTAACGAATCATCGACACGAAGGAGAAGAAGATCTATTATTGGTCAATTTTTTCATTTTATTATTATTATTCTTTCTTTCGACCCTTCTTTTAATTAACAAAAACAAGGGATCAGATGCTGCGATGCTATGGATTGATGAGCTTAAATAAGCGCTACTTACCAATCCACATAAAAGTTAGAAAAGTTTAACTTCGATTTCAGAGGACAAAATACTGATAGGTAAAATAAAACACTAAAAAGTTATTAAAAGGCCGCAATTCATTATACGTATGGAGGACAGAATAATAATCTTACAACAGTTAACATTGTTTTCAAGAATTTTCTTCAAAAAGTCCTGGAATATTTGAGCAAAAAGGTCAAGGTTTATATCAACAGAAAGTTGATGGCTAAGCTTTGTTATTCGATATGTAATTATAAGTTTGTGGTGGGGGGAATATTTTCAGTAAACAATCCTCAAGAGTGCTCGAAAACAAACCGTGTACAAAATATTTTACTGCGAATCACAGAAAATAGTATATATATATTATATTATATTTGTATTCAAAAATTATATTTCCTTAATAGCTCCTGGAATGACATACTAGGTAAATTAGTTTCTACAAGTAAGTCTTGATCAGAAGTTCAAAATTACATTACAATTTCCAAACATTATTATGATTTTGAAGTTTAATTACTTTAGATATGCCCTAACCACACCACTAACAATCTCACAAGAATAATAACTGATGATCACGTCTTGTTTGGTAGATGGTTAGCCTTAGCTGAAACATTTCAAAATCTCGGATTACCCGGGTGGCAAACTTCAGATGGCGGCCTCTCTCGGATCAGACAAATTGGCCACAATATATCACAGCTGACCAATTTACTTTAAACCACGAACGAACAATTCACATTATCTGTAGGTTTAGAACGGAAACCGATTCATATCTTGAGATATGGAATGGATAATAGACCGAACATCTTAGCGGAGTTTATTCGTGCGACTAATTCTATATGATTCAGCATTCTGTGGGATTTGGAGCGAATTCGAAGTGACTATTGTAAAAAATATCTTTGAACTATCCACCGTTTTCTGGTCTGATTCCACATCAAGAAATATATTATAATTGTGTAAAGCTTCGTTCTTTCTTAAATTTTTAGCAATGTAGACAAATATGTAGATGAAAATGAATATTTTTACGCTTAAAAGTTATATTCTTGTTTGTGTCGAGAATCTGAAAAGAATATGTAGATCGGCACGCGAATTCCCAAAACTCGTTACAAAATGGATTATGCTGGTTTTAAATGTGCCTTAGAATTCGGATTATTTAATCATATCCATTTAAATTTTGTGGTTAGGATGAAAGCTAATCGGAATACGGATGCACGCCTAAGATAAGCCAGCTCGGTTTAAGTTCAAGGTCACATTCGGTTAGAATTATGAAGAATAAAATAAAAAGACTTACAGACAGAATTTAAAAGTGTAATTATTGTAAACTGGCGTCTGGAGATCTTAGATCACGAAGAGTTGTAGTCATGGTCAGTTCACAGGACGAAAATAATAGTAAAAGCACAATAGACAAATAACTTTTGTTTTTTCGTACTTTCTGGAAAGATAGAGCGGGACTTAATACTCATTATCTTCATATTAACATAGACAGAAACATCAGTCACTGA
Organism: Xestia xanthographa; assembly: GCA_905147715.2. Taxonomy (NCBI): domain Eukaryota; kingdom Metazoa; phylum Arthropoda; class Insecta; order Lepidoptera; family Noctuidae; genus Xestia; species Xestia xanthographa. Next base: position 15,776,420 of record LR990647.1, on the reverse strand, counting down.
GGCGTTTAATATTAATTAATGTAGCTAGGTATATGGACTAAATACTAATTAACTATTTCGGGGAAAATAAACATGCCTAATGCTGAGATTTGTGAGACCTATTATATTTTTACTCCACAATTTCAATATAATTGGGAATTAGGTATAATTTTGTAAAAGTTAGAAATACGTACCTATAGGGTAGTTGGTAAACAATTTAATTGATTAGCAGCGTTTAAAACGTTATTTTCAAATTTTATCCAATACTTTTGGAACAGACCAGAAACTCACCGTATCTAGTCACCTGATTCAATCGCATGATTGCCATACAGCCTAGGTATAGACCACCGTAGGTAACTCGAGTTTATACGTAAACAGATTTTTTTATTGATACCGATATCATTTATTTTTTTTTCTATTAAGAGCCTATACTACCTCAAATTAGCAACTCTATTTGTGGTGGTTCAAACTTCGTTTGAAATACTGTTAGAATAAAGTTCTAATCAGCTTGCACTACAAAGCGGTTGTTACGTCAGTCACTGCGGCCGAATAGTGCGAAAAGAGTGGTTTTTTGCGATTTACAAAAAATCTATTGATTGGACTATAAAAACAAAACACATAAGACCTGCTTTATAGTTAGTTCAGTTAGTATGCAAAGTTTCATGATCTAATTTGAAGTACTTTTTGAATACCAGCGGTTTATTGTTCGATTTGGAGGTAACTTTGGATATTTTTTCTATCGAGAAAAATTTATGGAATCGTGTTTTTGCCAAACATAGGATCTAACTTTAATCCTCAACTTTACCATATATTTATTTCAAAATTAATGCTGCAGTATTTTAGGCGTAACGGAGGATCATGCTAAGCCATTTGAGGTAGTATAGGCCCTTAACGTCTAAAAAGTAACCAGTTTACCAAGGGGTATCTTATTACCCAGTAGGTACTAACTCGGCTGTGGCAGATATATATAGGCAGATGGTGAAGTAAGGACTACCGTAGTAGCTTGCTAATGTTTTTGAAAGAAATAATAAACTCGAGTTATGTAGGTACTCAGCTGCCTACTCGTGTTCTCGTAACGACGTGTGTGTAATTACGTTATCTAAGTCTGGTATCTCTAAATGTTTCAAGTTATTACTAACATGTGGTGCCCGACGATGCCGACGCATCTATTGGGACTCTTTGGAATGTTAGTAATACTGCAAATGCTTTTGTGCAATTTGTGGCGCCCGAGCCAGGTTAACCAAAGCCATATTTATACTGTGGCCCACAGAACATTTATATGTTCTGTGCTGTGGCCAAAGTGAGGTGCAACTTGGGTAGATATTATACTCGTTAGTGCATTGAATATGTGTAAAGGCATTTGAGTTCTGCCAAAATGTACGCCACATACAATTTATTTACTACCACTTTCCGAATGAATTGTAATAATTGGGATAGTTAAAGCTGATTTATTTAAGATAATTGTCCTCTAACTAGCATACGTTTTAAATGTATTTGGGACTGATTTTCCGCGTCAGTAATATACACACACTTAGAATGATGGATTAGTTCGATGTATTTAACTGACATAAGAAGGTATTGTGGATTGGCTCATTATGGCATAATACGTCCAACTATTAAATAATTAAAGGTTTCTCAATAACGGGCCATTACTATCGGATAGCAAACTAATACAAACAACGAGGCTTAAAAAATAGGCGGTACGTTCAGATGCCAATGTATGCGCTTTTACAATAAACTTCCGAGCCAAAATCAAGCACTAAGCCTAAATAAATTCAAATCGTTTATAAAACGGAAGCTGTGCCTGAAAGCCTACTATCATGTTAATCACCATCTTGAATGAAATTTGCTCTGTGAATGTCGAAATTTCGGACTTCGCTTGTTTATTATTGATTCCTTTCTTTTATACACTCTGACATTGAATTTTTTGTTGACATGTATTTTATTATTTTACTTTAATTTTTTATTATTTTATGTGACATTTACTGATTTGACATGAATACTTATTTTATTAAGTATTTAACTTTTTTTTTTATTATCATTACATTCATTTGGAAAGAACTTTTATTAATTTTATTTGATTATTGTGAATGTGGGGACCATGTGGGTCACATTTTTATTTTTTGTTTGTTTTTTTTCCACAACTGTCTGGCAGTTTGAGTACTTTAAGCGACCTACCGAAATGTCCTTTCTTTGGTATTGTTCGTCGTTTCGTTGAGCTCCTTGAGTTATAAGTCGAGCTACACGTTAACTGACAAATGCTTGCACTGACTGGACAGGTCCACTCAAATATGTATGGTTCTTTCTTCAAAAGACCATCTCAGGCACTAATCTGCATAGTCCTCATGTGAATTGAGTAAGATTATGTCTGGACTTTAAAAGAGACTACGACCTCTGAGTTTGTTTCGGCTGTTTCTTCTCAGAGTAGTCAGGTACGAAACACCGGCCCCATCTAGTTTTAAAAAATGACGTGTAAAAGTGTTTGTAAAAACCTACTTGCAAAATAAACATCATTTATCATTATCATTTAATGATATCTTCTGAAAACTACAGACACGGATTGATATAAGTATATGAATATCATTTGGCGCCGCTTGGAAGCTGATAAATGTAGTTTGGTCATAAATTCATAAATATGCAATGAGGTAAGCTGCGTTTTAACTTAGGGAAGTTGGATATTAAAGATATGAAAAGCCTTCTAGAAGAGGTATTTATCTATCTTTAAATTGGTGGATACTTATAGTCAAAACTGTTGTAATAATAAGTATTTTGAATAAAAACACTGTGACCAATCCTACAGTATTTTTGTTATTGAAAGCAGTTTTTCTTACAAAAACTTCCGCTTCTTCAGGAAGACCTTTCGATTGACAGCTTTCACTAAGAAAACTTTGGACTTGAAATTAAGATTAATTATCTTAATTTTTTTCTTGTGGAGGGTGAAACTAGGAATCTAAATTGAACATGACACCATTTTTAAAGGAATATTTTATCTCTGAGATATTTTAGAATTCACTCCACCAATGAACCTGTTTGCTTTCATCTCAAGACTGAAGGTATTCTCAAACCTGCATCAAAAATCCCAAGACGTGAAACTTGTTTGTAAGCGAATATCATTACAAAGTAAAAATGTTTTGTGAACAAGCTTTCAACGTCGTAACTCAAATTTTTGAGGGTCCTCAAGTCAACAGGCTTTTCAGATATTTTAAAACAGCAAAGGAGATATGCAAATGTTGTTTGTTTGAGACGGGAACGATTGGCTCCATGTTGATCTAAGTTGTTACAGTTTTCTATACGGCGATGTTCAGTGTTGATTCTTGAGTGTTTGCAGTGTCGTGTGGCAGGTTAAACTTGGTTTAGCGTCGAATAGCGCAACACGTGCCACGAATACATTAAGGGTCTTCCGTCCGATAGATCCATAAATAATCTTATGTACGGTCGAACAAGCTATTTGGTTTACTTTAATTTACAATGTAATTTGTGGGTTAAACTGTAAAACAAATAGCTTGTTCGGCCATACCTGCCATCTACAAAAGTTACAGTTACACATCAAAAAAAGTTTGCGATCACTTTGAAAAATCGAAATCTTTTTTGTTACGGTAGATTACATTAAGATTTCTTCTTCTTTTTAGATTCTTTATTTAAAATTAATTATTTGTTTATTTCTATTTAAAGAAACCACACAACAAAGATTTTTTCTTGATAAAGTTCAATTTAAAAAATTATATCAGCTTATGCTAGTGATCACAAGCTTTTTTTGATGTGTGTATATAGGGTGACTTTTTAAAGTAGCGTGAATGGCCAAGTCCGAAAGCATGAAAAATTATGAAAAGGAGCCTCGGGTCCGACTTCCCTGAGCTGGCTTTAGCCTTCGCCAGAGGCTAAGCCATCGCTATAATATAACGCGGCAATGCCGCCAGTCCCTTGGACACATTACCAGCTGACAGCGTTGAGGAGTTTTTTGATACAATTTTATAGTTTAATTGTAATCTATTTGAATACTGACTGTTGCCCACGATTTCATTCGCGTGGACATTTTGATTATATAATTTTGAGTAGGTATATATGTGAGACTGTAACACGAGATTTTTATAAAGGGTGTAAATAGACCTTTGTTTTGGACTATACCTGGGAACCTTCTAGTTACGGAGAAATTGGAGGTAAAAGTTCCAACTTTTTCACATCCAGTTTTTTTTTAATATCTACTAATTTTTAAGGTTATAACTTGAATTTAAATGCCTCCAAGACCCGTTTACTATTCAATGCATGCTACAGCACAATGTTTTGAGTGCGTTACATTGAGTTTTACTGTAAAACGTGATTTTTAACCCCAAAAAAAATCGTTGTTTCCCAGCAATATTCTTTGTAGGGTTACTTAGTTTGATGTATAGAATGCTTGGTTGACAGCTTCATGAAATATTTACACCTTGTATAACAGACACACAAGCTTAGCTTCTGAACTGCAATCGATAGAGTGTTGAAAGGTTAAAATCTGGTTTTAACGGAAAGCTTTCAAGCTTTATAGGGCAACAACAACAATATAACTAACAATAATCATGACACTTATTGGCATAACCTTTTAAAGTTTATGTAGCGATTGGATACGACCGACTGAACTTGTTTACACACGGGCCTTGAATCTGTAAAATGTAGGGCAGAAGGGCGTAACTTTAATTAGCTTGCGTTTCCTTTAATGTTGTGTTCTCTTTGTAAGCAACTATTGTACCTACATCACATAATTATGTACAAAATATATACGTGAAAATATTCCATTTAAGGCGACTACGGGAGCTGAATTAGCAACTCTATTTGTGATGGTTCAAACTTCGTTTAAAAACTATTAAAATAAAGTTCTAATCAGCTTACGTTGTAACGTTAATCACTGCGCTGCGGGCCGAATAGTGCAAAATTAGTGTTTTTTGCGATTTATAAAAATCTATTGATTGGACTAAAAAAATAAAACACTATGATGCTAATATGTTGCTTGTAGAATTATTTGCTAAAAAGTCAGAATGATCGCATGTATTTTAGTATGGTTTTTACTCGTTAAAATATTTTTTTAGAGATAAGTTTGTGATTTTTTTTATCGAGTAAAATTAGTTGTATAATGTTTTCAAAACACTATCATACTAGCATACAAGCATATAATTATCCTGAAGAATATCATATATTTTTCTGGTTTTGTTTATTACAGTGAATCATAAGAGTTTTTGCATTATAAAACTCACGTTTAGCTCCAGTTCCCTTAATGAACCTTTCGGAACTGAGAATTCTTTTTAAAAGGCGTATTTTTGACAACTGCCGTTGAATAAATAACGAATGAAGGAACAGCGAACCAAAAACGGAGCTAACCCCCATAAACCTTGATTGTATCGAGAACGCTTCTTTGACTACATTGTCAGTCCTTAGTTACCTTATCTCAATATTTCTCGGACCCCAAGATGTGTTTGGAGTTGACAACCGGTAGTAATTTTTTTATGTGCGTTCGGATTCATGGGGGTATGAGATTTAGATAGTGGTATCTGGTCTATACACGTAGCACCTTATGAAAGACTAGAATAGGCTGTTGTAAAAATAGTTTTGAGACGGATCAATATCACTAGAAAGTATTTTCTGCGAAAAATACGCTCTTTTTCCATGGGGATTAAGGAAGACGAGTGCATGTCTATGAATGGATATATCTACCTATTTTGTAGGGTGCTTCCTTGGTACATAAAGCACTCGACAGAAGGTCATAGTATAGCATTAGTACTAATACTAACTATGCGACGCGACGCCTGCAACTGAGCCGAAAGGCACTCACGATTATCTGATGGCGGGATAAACAATATCTTAATGTCTGGAGCAAATGCGGGGACAAGCTGATTATAATGAGAGGCAAGCAAGCAACAAGCAAGCAAACAAGGAAGCAACAACGTTTGCAAGTAGGCAACATACATAGGTACTACATGCACGTTATCACACGGTAATTCTAAACTCAAAAGACAGTTAATTGTAATGGTGGGTGGCAAATATTTCACACATTCGAGTCAACGTTTCCTAATTTCAAGAGCAGAGATTATGATCACATGTATGAAGCAATAGAATCAGTATGCAAGCCACGATACAGCCTCTCTTAATTAGTTATAAAATGAATGGCTCGTCTAGAGTCTGAGATTCAGCGTCAGTTTGGCATACTATGAATTAATTTAATTCCTTTGGCTTATTTATACGGCTGGAGTCATGAATTTGTTTCTATTACATTTTAGTTATTTGTATGTTATTCTTTTAATTAAGTATTCAATTAGATACATAATTAGCTCGCTCGATAAATGATTAATTACAACGTAAAGACAGACGCTTCACAAAGCCGTCAACCAAGCATTCTGTACATCAAACTAAGTAACTTTACGCAAAAATTATTGCTGGGAAATTACCGTTTTTTTGGGGTGAAAAGTTACTTTTTACAGCAGGATTCAATGTAGCGCGCTTGAAAAATTTTGCTGTAATTACATTGTATAGTACAGGTGTCATGGAGGTATTTAAGGCCCTTCTAACCCTAAAATTAGCAACTCTATTTGTGGTGGTTCTGTTAATACTGTTAGAATAAAGTTCTAATCAGCTTGCACTACAAAGGGGTTGTTACGTCAGTCACTGCGGCCGAATAGTGCGAAATTAGTGTTTTTTTTTGCGATTTACAAAAAATCTATTGATTGGACTAAAAAAATAAAACACCTGCTAATTGAAATACTTTTTGAATACCAGCGGTTTATTGTTCGATTGACTAATGTCTGAGGCAGAACACCTTGCGCCTCCGTGGACCAGAGAATGGGCAGCAGCGTTTTCTGTTAGTCTTTCATCACTGCGATCTCTAATCCGCCTGCTAAGCGTGGAGATTACGGCTAATTCCTCCTATCATGGGAGAGGCTTATGTCCAGCAGTGGACGTTATGGGCTGTTGTTGTTGTATTGTTCGATTTGAAGGTAACTTTGGATTATTTTTCTATCGAAGTAAGTTTATAGAATTGTATTTTTGTCACACATAGTACTTAGCATTAATCCTCAACTTTACCATATTATATTTAATTCAAAATTAATGCTGCAGTATTTTAGGCCACGACCGACGGAGGATCATGCTAAGCCATTTGAGGGATGAGCCCTTAAAGTAAAGATATAACATTTAAAACGGTAAGGTCTTATCTTTAGACCTAAGACCCACTACCGAGCCAGTTTTGAATGTCTTACTGCATGAGACTATACGGTACAGAGGACTTGCAAAACTGATAACTTAGTTCTGTACTACGTTGCCAGTTTTATAAAGAACTTTATATCAATCACTGTTAGGTTCTTATTTACGAGTAAAATACTAGCTTGATAGTTACAACTGTTTAAAAAACCCTTGTTTTCACGACTCGACGATTCGAGTGCTTTAATAAATTTGCAGCGAGGCCCGATTGTAAGAGTACCCGCAGCACAGAGCCACTTTGCTCCTCATTTAGTGCGCATAGAGAGAGGGATTTACAAAATTAGGCTGCGCATTAGGTGTGGCTTTCATGTTCCTGCAGGTACTGTAGAATACAATGTCCCATGTGGACGTGCAGGCTGCTCACACAGCCTTTCATAGAGTAAATTGAATCCCAGAGAACCAACTAAGTTTATTTATCAAAGAGGAATATGACTGAATGAAGACTTAAGAGTATTAATTTTGCTTTGTTACCAAGGACGGCCCCAAATGTGTTTATTTCTGGTTGCAAACGAAATAACACACTCCTAAAGTAATCTAATGTTTCATTTTATAAAATAATGCTAGCGCTTAGCATAGGAAATTATATTCTTTAGTACTTTGAAACGAATGTTTTATAAATGAGGTATAAAACTTTTCATCGTAAATTGAGCACAACAAAGTAGTTAGGTAGACTGGCTTTTTGGAATTGTTTTTCGCTAACATTATCCGTTTCAAAGGCTGAATTAATTAAATGGAAATGTTGTGTAGGTATGCACTTATAGAGCTGTCGACGCTTAGATTCAAAGCTGACCAGTGCTCGTATTCCAACTTCGAAGTAATGTAGACGGTCATATTATTTGAGATTTTGAACTGCAGCCGAGCGAGTGGTGAACAAGAAATTCTCATCTAATCAAATTGAGAGACCAAAGAGGAATCCGTGGTATAGGTTTATTGCTGACGCTGAAAATCAAAGCTATTCTACAACTATTGCTACTATTATTCAGTTTACAGTTAATCTTTCAGTTAATTGAAGTGTGATGGTACAGAGCGGAGCTACCTACATATTAAATATTTTATTTTAACTTCCAAAAAATACAACGAAAGGTGGTAAAATTTGCTTTAGTAACAAGCACTGGGAGGCACTCAGCAATTTCATGGCTTGTACGCAGGTATACAAATATTGGTTTTGCTTGTATAATTAAGAGGAGGTATGTATTTATATGTTCAGTCTGATGTACCTAGGTGAGTAGGTAGGTGTGAGTAGACTTGGTTTATCGAGAGTATTCCCTTCGAAAGCCTTAACGTTCTAGAGCACTTTAATTAAACTTCATCCCTCACATACTTCTGTAGCCAAGAGCGATCTCCGCCGATTGATCAGTGAGCCGTTTCATCTCTGCATGTAACACGGTTTTCTTTACGAGTGTGTACTAATGAAACGTAGTCGTTTGCCTTGGATAAATATATAGTCATCTACTAATTGTTAGGCCTGATTCTAACGATTCGTACGTTTTTAGTGTGCCTAGAAATGTTTACTTTTGCGTGTATTAAAATTTCGTGTCATAAGAGTAAAATCGGTAAGTAATACTCACCGAAAAGAAGTGTACAGACTATCTATAATTAGCATTTAAATTTTTGGATGTTATTACATTATGGTTCAGTTTTTGAGGAAGATTCTCTCAGGGGGGAATAGTGAAATAACTCAAAATGAAAAGGGGACTTTCTGGATTATTTTTACATTGAAGTCCAGTTTCCCCCCTGATGGGTTTTCTCTTAAGTGGGATTTGTAGAATAAGCCCAGTTTTTGAGGAAGATTCTCACAGGGCGGAATAGTGGAATACCTCAAAATAAAAAGGGGCCTTTTCGGATTATTTTTATATTAGGGTCCAGTTTTCCACCCTGAGGGGGATTCACTTAGGGGGGAATAGTGGAATAAACATCTAAAAACATAAAGATTTAAGATAAAACCAGTTAAGGTTATGTAGTCAACTAACCTGAGACAACAAAGTTACTCAGACAGATAATTTTATGAAAATATTATGGCCACAAAGGTTTTTTCAGATAAAGCTTGAAGTAAAAGAAATATTATGAATCCCCTGGTGGGAGTATCTACGCATTTGCAGTGGAAAAACATTATACTATTTTTTTTGCAAAAATACTCTCTCATACTCGTATTCTGACATCGTTAGAAATACTATAAGCTGAAAATGTATATTATAAAAGTTTTTTTTAGCTCGATAACAATATCGATAGCTATTAAAAGAATCTCATATACAATGATAATCAAATATCAAAATCTCATATCAATGTATATAATGATATATACTTTTGTGCTTTCCAAGAAAATACTGAATGTTTTATCGTGTTCCAACTAGGGCATCGAAAACAGGCCATTTTTCAGAACCGGTTTTTCGGTTTCCGGTTTTTCGTTTTTTTTTCATTAATACAAAATGCTCTTGCTCTATTTATTAATGAAGAATTACAAAGGTTATAATATTGACCAGGCGCTCGACCAAATGGTGGAAATCTTCAGGGAAGAAGCTCTAGACGCGTTTTTGCGGCGTACGGGCAGGAAGTCCAAACTTTCGGAGTAGACTCTGGAGCTTATGACGGAACGACGTAAAAACCCACTTATCACTTCGACAGAACTACAAGCACACAGCAAAATAATTAGAAAATTGGTAAGACTATATACGATCTTCGATGCTCCAGCACACGCTAATTAGAAAAAGCAATTGAGCAAAACTAGGGGTCGAATGTGTCCGTCTAATTACTTGGGAGAAGCTACCTGACAAAGTTGACTAAATCTAGTGAGGACTGGGAATATCGTCGTTTCAAAGCCGGAGATTCTTTTGGAAGTCAAAAACTTATAGGGCCAGTTATACGCATCGTATGCTTCTGGACCTGATCCCCGAAAATGAGAATTCCAGAGCAATCTTAACCCACCCTTTCACAGAAGACCTGCCGGGAGTCAGTCAAGATGAAATCGAGGCGGCTCTTAGACAGCTTAAATATCGAAAAGTGATGAGGATGGCATAACGACTGAGCCTCTGAAAGCGGGAGGAAATCCTCTATTAAGGGAGATTTTCAACTCCGTCCTGTTCTCTGGGAAAACTGCAGAAGCGTGGAGAAGGAGCCTGGTCGTTATTTTTTTTTTTTAAAAGGGGAACAAGACTATTTAAAGAACTACATATCCATTTCGCTCCTTAGCCACGTGGCTAAGGAGCGAAATGGATATGTAGTTCTTCAAGCAGGTTTCAAGAGACGTCACGTATCGTCTAGCGCAAATACTCGACTTCCAGCCAACAGAGCAAGCCGAGTTTCGAGCAGGATACAGCACCCTCGACCACATCCACACAGTGCGACAGATTATACAGTCCGAAGAGTATAATTGGCCTCTGTGTCTTGCAAATTTGGACTATGAGAAGGCTATTGATTCTATGGAAACCTGGTCAGTCCTGGAGTCTCTGTAGCGGTGCCAAGTAGACTAGCGATACATCTAAGTGCTGAGAACCAGCAAATTTGTAGCACATTCCATTGTGTCGGGGGCTAAGACTAAGGTACGTAATTACCCCGAAATTGTTCACCAACACACTGGAGGATGTATTTATAGACACCGAACTGGGAAAGACGTGGCATTAACATCAACGGCGACTACATCTCACACTTGAGATTTGTAGATGATATCGTCATATTGGCTGTATCGCTGCACGACTTGAAGCAAATACTGAATGGCCTAGTAGATTCTTTAATACGGATTGGTCTCAGGGGGAACTTAGATAAAACCCAGATTTTATTCTATGAACACGTCACCCCAGGACCTGATCCTGACCTGGATTGTAGTGGTCCTATCGAGATTGTTCGAGAACATATTATTTACCTCGGGCAAACTGTACAGTTTGGTAAAAACAACTTTGAGAGGAAGGCTACCAGAAGAATTCAGCTGGGCTGGGCAGCATTTGGAAAACTTCTTCAGATCTTGTCGTTGCGTATTTTACAGAACCTAAAGACTAAGGTCTTCAACGAGTACGTTCTGCCTGTTATGACTTACGGGGCCGAAACGTGGACATTCACGGTACGGCTGGTCCATAAATTCAAGGTCGCTTAGCGAGCTATGGAGTGGACTATGCTTGAAGTCTCCCTGAGGGAGCGTAGCGGGTACGAGGTGATCAGATACATTTGTTTAAAACAAAATACAAATGTAAAATTATAAGTATCTCAGAAGAATAAATACACAATAAATTTAAGAGAAGAAAAATATACAACAGGCACTTTCGAATAAGAATTTTACCAATTCCACAAGAAACCCTGTAGCGTATTTTTGAGAATAAATTATAAATTAGATAAATAACTCGGGGGATATAAAATTTAACTTATTCATATTTCTACATTTTAACCCTACGACGTGTTGTGTGTCTGATCTGCGAAGTTCACAGATCAATAATGATCGATTACGAAAAAGACCGAAAAACCCGAAAACCCGGGTTTTCAAAAGACAAAACCGGTTTTTTACAAACTGAAAACCCGAGTATTCCCGGGTTTTTGAGAACCGGGAAAAACCGGTTCGTATGCCCTAGTTTCAACATTGTGAATAGAACAGAAAATATACAGTTACAGTTCGCACTTGACATTTTATTCATGCTTGTGTAAATGAACTCTAAAATGTTTTTTTGGCATTATGTTTTAGCATTGCTTGTATAATTTATTGGCATAAACAATATTATCACAAAAAGAAAAATTACGATACTCACATAAAACTCAAAAATACAAGTTTTATCCATGGAGCTACTTACCATGAATAAAAAAAATAAACTTAGATGCAAGCTAGCCAGCCTAGCCTGCCTAGTACATACTCGTCAACCCAATAAGAACCTTTGTTTGCCTAGGTATGTACCTACAGCCACTTTAATAATGGCTTTTGGTAAAGGCTCGTAAAAAAAGGGAAACAGAATCTTTGTGTGTGACGTGATTTAATTTATCACCCTCGCGTATCTCCCGAATCATTTCGGCTTGTTTCGCTACATGTATTTTTGTCGGTAGGGAAGGTTTACATAAGTTTTGAGTTAGAGCAACTGTTATCTATCATAATTATGGGTAACTTTGAGGATCGAATTTTATCTAGCTATATTTTGTTTAATAATATAAATGTTAAAGCAACTCTGAAGTCTGCACCATTTAAATATCAGTTGAACGTATTTTAATCAAAATTGGGATTAATGTTTAAATTTAATTTGTGCACAGGGTTATTATGATCTGGGTAAAGAAAGAAAGAAAGAAAAGTATTTATTGAACTTACACAGGACTTATTATAACAAAAACAAAAAGATAGAATACCTAGACATGAAAAATAAAATTATAAAAAGTAAACAAAAGAAAAATAATAAAAAAACAATCAAAATGGTCCTGTGCAAGGCCAAAAGTCTCCTATCTCAGCAAGGTGCTGTGACATTTAAAAAAAAATGTCACAGCGCTGGTATTCTGATAGGGCCCAGAAGGGTACATAGAACACTACACACACACATAGAACATACAACACAAACACAACACACACATAGAATACTTTTATTTAGGTGTCCCCCGTGCATATTTTTTTAAAGCTGGTAGGTTTATGTATGAGCAGGATGTGCAGTTGAAGCAGAAGAAATTAAACTTTGTCTTCTATGGCGTAATCGTGGGATAAAAAGAAAACAAAACAAAAGTATTATTTCTTGTTCGTGCTCAACAAATACCATTTTGTTTTAGTTCCCATAAGTTATTACTGCATGGCCCTAAATGTTTGTTGTTGTAGTTTCTCGATTACGAGTACCCTTGTGAGTTCTCCCGTGCTTGGTTTATATTTATCTAAAAAATAAAAATAGTCTTCCACGTGCATGACTGTAAACTATTACAATAATGTCAATATTCTGAATAAGTTATATTTCTATTGGCAGGTTTGTTCGGTTAAGAATTAGTCTTAAAGCAATAAAGCCTTTTTGGGTAAGTTAGGTAAAGTTTATGTAGTGTGTAGGTAAACTACGAGTAAACAAGTTACACGAACTACCTTTTTGCTTCAATATAAATCAATCAAAACTTGGCATAATAAATTCAATTTAGGTTTGAAACTGATTGTAAATAAGCAATTAAAATAACTAACTTGCGTGATAAATGTCCTACTTAATACAGAGAGAAGTGTTTCTGGTTAATTACAGACACAATAAAATGTCTATTGTGTTGTGTCTCGTGTAGATTATTAAATACTTAACGAGGACATAAAAGTATGCTAATGATACTCGTTGTATAAAAGTAAATAAAACAATAAAAGGTTGCTACAACGAGACGGATTAATAAAATATGTTGAAAAATGTAACAACTAGCGGATGCAAGACACATTTCCATAAAAAACAGCTAAGTTTAAAAACTGACTTTTAATTCTCTAGCGTCTTAGGGAAATTCGTGTTCTTGTCGATATTAATATGCAGAGCGTCGGCAGAACAGCCATCTACGTGGGAATTAATGCTTGCGAGGCTGTGCACCAGTAGCGAAGTGTCAATTTTTGTACGAGCTAAGCCGGAGTACACATATTTAACGTGATTATATAATTTGTCTATAGAATACTGACTGTGCTATTTTTCAAAGGGAATCCGGTAGGAATCGAGTTGTATGGATCCTTCGCCACTGCTGTGCACATCCAGTTGCATCCGCTTTAGCGCGTTACCTACACTGACTAAACCGTAACATGGAATACACGTAAAAGAACAAACCAGGTAGATACCCACATGGTTCGCTTTGTTCTCGCTGCGTTCAGTCAACTATTTCATTTATTCTGCACTGTATTTATTTAGGTTTCATCGCTTTGTTAATCTCAGTCCTTTTATTAAAGAAGAGGTTTCTTAAATTTCAATGTGTTACCTAAACTCGTGAAACATAAAATCCTATTTATAACTGTAAAAGTTTATATAGCCATATAAACTTATACTACCACTTACGGGATATCTTCCGTGATTGTCCATTATATGGAGCTAGAAATAATGAACAATCACGGAAAATATCTCATAAGTTTAGTTTTAAACGGTGCTAATTTCTGGACAGCGACGTCCAGAAATTCAAAAACACGCCGCCTCTCCGTAAACGGAAAACGCGCAACGCGCCGCACAACGCGCCGCCCTACTTTTCTATTTTCCGTTTACGGAGAGGCGGCGTGTGCAGCGGCGGTGTCATCTGTCATATGTTTGTATTTGCGCGCGCACTACCGCGTTGACCGCGGCGGTGCACGCGGCGGGCAACGCTGCATTTCAGCAAACGCGCGTAAAATCGCTTCTCCGTAAACGCTCTCATACATTGCCATATGTTTGAATTTTAAGCGGGCCGCACCGCACGACGCGCCGCGCAACGCGCCGCGTCTCTGTAAATGAGCCCTAAAATAGTGTTTGTAGGGTACCTATATATGTCAAAAGTCCAAAGGAAGTCATTCTGTTTAGGGCCGGAACCAGATAGACATGAGCACACAATAATGCTCATCTGCGGGTTGAGGGCTGCCCAATCTAAGTTAATTGTTTATATAGCGAGGCTCGACAGATTATGCCCACATGTCTGTATAGATAAGGGTGAAATACGGATTAATTAAACTTTAGCCTCTCTCTGCCTTTATCGTACACACAGAGACGTCAAATTGTTAATTACGACACGAGTACGTAAAGAACAAACTAATTTTCCTCTTATTCCAACTTTTATATGCTCTTGTTTTTTAAGTAGGTTTTGGAAGTCCAAAGTTTGCTGTGTTCACGAAGTGTTACGTCACCGCTGTATGTCGTCCTTCCAAAACCATTAATTTTAAGCATAAGATAATTATGTCATTTCATAGTTTCGGTAGCTTTCAATCCATTTTCTAAAAGTTTTTCTTACATAATAATTTACACGCATACTTGTAGGTTGGGTGGAAAATTGTGGAAATACGTTTTCAGACAGATCTTCCAAAGTTTAGTTTATCTTTAACATAATACAAATATTGACGAAATATTTGCAAAACTATATTTTAAAAGAGTTTTTTTATATAATTAATAAGTTAGTTAGTTCCTTAATCTCAAGGCATTGTCTAATCTTATTATCTAATTAGTTTCACTGGACTACTCGTCGTGAATTCCACTGAGGTTTCCCGCACTAATCAAGAAGTGGTTGGTAACTAACCTAAGTACTTCGATCTTAAACCAGAGCGCCCACGGTTTGGGAAACAACAGCGGAATTCGATGGAACCCCTCCCCTCCACGCAAACCTTTTGAAAAGTGTTTTAAGAAAACATTCTTCAACAAATTGTTGTTTCGACAAGTTCGGCCCAGCGAATCGTTTGTTGGTGAACCCTGTATCAATAAAAACATTTTTGCCAAATCATTGTCGATTTTATATTGTTAGGTTCGCTTATTGTAAGAGTTCTTAGCATGTGAACTTTTAATCTTATTATTTACTAATGACCTGCCTCTGCGTCGCACGGTTTTGTAAGAAACATCAAAGTTTCTTTAGTATTATGTGCAAGTTTAATATTTATTATTCAACCTTTTAAAATAAATTTACAAAATGTTGGTGAAAATCACATCGAAATCCGCCCTAGTTAAGAAGAAGCACAGGAAACATAGACGGACACGAAAATCCACTTTAATTGACAATGTTACGAAGTTTTTTGATTGCTTTTGTTAAGTTGACTATGGTGGGGAAAAACCTACTTTTTTCTATCATAGGTAGTTTTTTTATTTCGAATTTTCATTTATAAAATCCAGCCGCGGTTGTTGCGACGTGGGCGTTACGTGGAGAAAACGAACTAACATCCTATAGGTTCATCCTAGTAAAATAAACGTCATGAATAGTACTTACTATTCATGACGTTTATTTTCACAAAGTACGCGGCACCTACTTAGGTGCCGCGTACTTTGTGAAACTGTAAAGTGTCTAACTATTGAGTACATAGTGATAAAACCGCTACACACATTCATTATATTTACCTTTAGTACATACTACAAATAGTTTTAACAGTAGGTAATTAATTAAGGTACGAGATAAACATATTAGAGCGAATTCAATTATTTACAATTTAGCCTCCAGTCATACACAATATGATGAATCCATTATTTTCCAGTTACTGAAATAGATTCACTCTATCGTGACTTATTAATAAATTGTTTTAGAATACTAAATAAAATAAAAAAACTAACGCAATTATAGAAGTCTTCCTGAGTCTTTCAATAAAAAGGAAATTCCTTCCGGTGTGGTAGAGAGAAAGTCCATTATTTTATGAAATAATTACAGCTTTGCTCTACTTGAGAAGTTTATGTTTTTTTTTTATGATATCGTTTTTTTCTTTAGCGGCTGTAGCTGTATCCATAGTCACGTAATATTGATTTTATGGTTCATTAAAATAGGCGTATGTGAACTAACTCTATGACTAAGAAAGTTTTTTACCAGCAAACAACGAGGGGCTAGGTATTTATGAATACCAAACAGATATGAATTCTTGGGCAAAGCTAATAATGTAGCTCCTAACGCTTCGGTCATAAATATGCCCTGATGCTTATTAAACAACATCAATTTCCTAAGGGGATTATTCCATTATACTTTTTTATTTATTTGCAGAAAGTAGATTAGGTACTTAATTCTACAGATGTAGATTAAAAGTAAAAGAATGTTTAATAAAACATGGCTAAAGTGATTTCATAAGTAGTGTTTCGTTATTCGCATAGCCGTGTGCGCTGGACGCCGAAATAAAAGACATTTGTGTTCAAATGTCTTCGCGGCGTTGTTTTCGCGGCTATGGTGAAAATGACCAGATTTTCTTCACATAATCTACATATAAGGACTCTCAAGGGTACCCAAGAGTTTTATGGAGCTTTAAATAGCATGCATTATTATCATTGTCATCGAATATTTTATGATAATTTCTTAGCATCCATATTTAATAACATTATTTACTTAGGCACTTTAGATAAATGTGTTTTTAGAAATCTTTATTTTTTTAGATGACGATTTCAGACAAATTAGTTTCTTTCATATTAAATAAACCTTTTCAAAACATTACTTTACTTTTCCTTTAATAGGGTAGGCAGGTATAGATTGCGTGGGTGTGTAGTGTAGGTGCTAAAATAACATCGATTCAATCAGTAATTCCGAGAGCGTCTCGTCGTTGTCAATAAATGTGTGTTTTCAAACTACGGACTGACGAACTGTAAACTTGATTAATCTAATCAGTGCTTTAAGAGCGCTGTTTGTGGCATCGGCGTAAACTCTCAGCATTTTATGGCTTTTAGATCGAGAGAACGCTTCTCTTTATCCACTTTATCTAAAGCGTAGATACGTACATACTAATGCCACTAATGCCTATCGAACCGTGTTTCATGAAGGCCCTTCTAACTATTGGACTAAAAAAATGAAACACATAATACCTGCTTTATAATTAGTTCAGTTAGTATGCAAAGTTTCATGATCTAATTTGAAGTACTTTTTGAATACCAGCGGTTTATTGTTCGATTTGGAGGTAACTTTGGATTTTTTTTATATCGAGAAAAGTTTATGGATCCGTGTTTTCGTCACACAAACACAGCACGGACAAAGCATTATCAACTTTGCCATATATTTATTTCAAAATTAATGCTGCAGTATTTTAGGCGTAACGAAGGATCATGCTAAGCCATTTGAGGGATATATAGCCCTTATGAGAGAAAAATGCAATGCTGTTTGTTGCTCTCGTTGCTCTTTAGTAATTAAATAGGCTTCTTACTTTGGTAATGAAGAAGTGAAGCGAATAATATTCTAAGCATGTTTAGATTAATTTGATCTGCTCATTAAAAGCAGGACTCTGACAATCCATAAAAAGATAGACCTTCATAAAAGTAATTCAATGTCCCATTAATTTCCTGTTTCATTCTCTTTAATTGACTTGTTTGTATTTGTGATTATATCCGAAAAACACAAAGTAGAAACGTACGAATTTACAAGACGTAATCCTCTGCTAACAAACGGTGTTTCGCTCTGCATCATTAGGCGCCATCAAAGCCCAAGTGATTGTCCACTATATTGATGGTAATAGTGACTATTTTTTTCGCCAACGCACGTCGAAATTCCGAATAGGCTACAAAGTTTCCTGTTGAGAAGACAAAGTGCTAGATTTATTTAAGTTGGCAACTATATTAAATATGACCTTTACGAGAGACAGTTCTTTGATAGAGAGATCTCAGAACTTTGACTACCCGCGAGGGTGGAAAGATCAAATGACTGGAAGTGACGTAGGTGAAACTACACATCTCACGAGTATGTAAATACTTCATATAATAAACCTTTTAATTTATCAACGAAACATTTAACATAATTAGGACAGATTTCGTGAGAATACCATATTTGACTCGATGGCAAATAACAGGAGTTGAAAGTTAACTAATTAAGTACCTTATTAAGTTTGTTTGTACCCATAAAAACCACTGTAGATAAATTCATTTGTAGAGTATTTGACCTGTAAATACTTGTTTAAAAGGTGAACCAACGAAACTCTAGACGGGTCTGTTTCATTCCGAGATTTTATATAATTACATTATAATTGTGGTCCCTATGTTCTTTATGGACCTCTTCTTGATAATTATAAACAAATCCAACGTTGGAAGGCTTGTTTTCAACTAAGTTATTTTAAATCACTTTTGTGACTCTTAATTGGCAACCTACAATGCCAGTGTAATGAATTAATTAGCTCTTTTCAAGTTCCGGAGCTGAGTTGAGTTGTCGGCTATGAAACAGCCAAATTGAATTTAGTTTTTTTTATTTGTCTTTTTATTCAAACATGCGCAGTATTGCGCAGTGCCTACCTACCGTGTTTTTTTGTATTGAAATTGGCCGAACGGAAACTTGTCGCGGATAGGAGACCAATATTGTGTCCAGGAGTGGTATAGTTAGTTGTTAAACAGCGACACACGTTTTCCTGAAGCGTTTTGCGTACGATGCGGACGTGCCGTCCCAGGAGTGCCTTTGAATAGTAATTCCGATAAGGATGAACGTGTCACAAAAGAGGAATATTTTTCGACACGCGTTGTGCCCTTCCTAAGGCGATATTAAGGTGACTGATCTTAAAGGAAATGATGGTTCACGCCTGATCATACTTTACGTGAGAATCTATTTAACATAACAAAAGGTGCATCCACGTAGAGGAAGATTAGACTGCGGGTGGTGTAGGTATCAGTGTCAGATGGTAGGTAGCTTGCACGATAATGCAATTAGCTCACAACTACCCCGTTACACGAACGCGGCGACACTTAATTGTCAGAATCAGTAAAGTGAGCTGGGAACTTGTGGAGCAACCCTCGGCCTCAAGAGCACGCACTAAACTAGTTTAGTCACTCGGGATTACTTGATAAACAAACTTTGTCGCTAAGCCTTCCAGGATAACTTAGAGTGCGAGTGATACTCTACTGTCACCTAATAATCGTATTGTGTCTTGAGGTTCTATTGTTATTTAGGTAGGTATAGAATAATAGTACATTTTGATATAAGTGGAGAAAGTTTGTTATTGCATACGAGGCGGAATTAACTCCCGAGCCTCAGGCGAGGTTGTTTTTGAGCCGAGAACTGCAATTACAAATGTCCACGTGTATCAAACGTCGTTTTTCAATACACTTTTGAAGAAATAAATTATAAGAACGAAAAATATTTTTGTCATAAAATTACGAAACTATGATTTTCATTTTCATTTTTTTCCACGCTTTGCTTTCGCCAGGTTGAAGGAGAAGCAAAGAAATGAAGCCACTAAACAGCCTAATTTAAATTATATTTTTGAATTTAGAACACAAATAAATGTTAATCTGTTTATAAAAGTAACTATAACTTTTAAATAATCATGTTTACCTATGATATTCTATATAAAACACAATTTTTTTTTTTGAATATTCAAAGAATATCTACGCCAAAGAGACGCTTAGTGCTTTGCCAAAAAAAAAAAAACATTCAACTCAGAATATAGGCATTGAATCAATTTGGACTAAGTAGAGGTATAGTTATCTGTGGCAATTTTCATTCCCGCACACGTGTTGGAAAATGAAAAAAAATCGCACGTGTGTGATTGCATTGCATGTTGTACCTAATCGTAGTCGTAGTGTGTTATGGACCAGTTTTCAAGGAAGTGTTTTGAGGATTGTATTGTATTTTCACAATAATCTTTCCTGTATCGGTCATTATATAATTGAATCTGAAAAAGGAAATATTTGTTAAAACAATCGATTAAGTTTTTAGAATATCTTCCAAAGGTACGAATGCTAACTATTATTTTTTTAAGTATAACCAATACAAAATCACGTTTCTGTGCAAGCATTAAAGTTAACATCAACAACAAAAAGACATCAAGGTTCTTTAACGAACTACTTATGTAGATATGTAAAATTAAGATGAGATGTTCGTCTCTTCTGAAGTAGTTGAGGAACCGTAATTGCACAATGGAATTTTCAATTTATTGTTAGTTAAGAAGATATTAAATGAATAACTTATTCCGCCTGAACTATCCGGATTACGGGTTGTTCAACGCGTGAGAACTTTATACGTTCGAGACAATGTTCGTTGTATGGCTTAAATATTATTTATAACACATTTGCTCGTAGAGGGTCTCTTATTTCACCGATTTCAATATCGTAATGTATCTCATTACGTGCTTGTGCAGTAATGTAATGTACAACCACAGAGTATCTATATAGACGCACGGTTTATCAAGATGCTCCGTCAAAAGGGAACGGTACTTTTTTAAATTTTAGCAAAGAGTTTTTATGTCAGAAAAGTGGTCAACATTTTATGAATAAAATTAACTGTGGGAGATGAAATATAATAAATAAACATTTAATTCTTTAATTTAATTAATTTTGACAATAAATTATAACCATTTTTCTGTAACAAAAACACAAAAATATTAATTTACTTTATTAGTAATACTGGCTGTTTTTTGTGTCTTTGCCTTAAAAAAAAAGCGCTGATGCGCGCGCATCGCTAATTTGTGAACAATTAAAAGATTTATTCGTAAGAAAGTCTGAGTTTTATTTATTTCCTCGCAAATATGTTATAAAACGTCGTATGACATACGTGCGCTTTGATAATTACAGCCTCTGCTTTATTATAGCCCTCGCCTACGGCTCGAGCTAGCAATATCGCCTCGGCTGTAATTTTCAACTTACCGCACTTATAACATAATGTACTATTACGTCTAATAATACATTCTATTTGATCATAATAAAGTATTTTTACTGAATTCAAGGAAATTCTAGCCTATACTATAGTTGCCATTATTACATGTATATTATATAATAATATACATGTAATAATGGCAACTCTACGAACGAAAAAGCGATAAATTGTTATGAAATTTTTCATTGTTAGGTATCAAGTGGTCTTGTTATATTTTAAACCTAGTCCAAACTTTTTGAACACATCTTCATAACAAGGAAATTGTTTTATAGAATTCATTTAACTTGCTTGAATCCTACAAGTACCACTATAAGATTCACTATCTATTGAGGATTGAGATGACATAATTCAACCACTCAAAACTTTGAACAAGCAGTCTGCAAACCAAGTTTGCAGTTAATAGTGCTTTTCAAAGTCTATCTGGGACTAAGGCACTTATCCGATAGGGAAGAAAATACGAGTTCGTTCAGACGCCGCGGACAATCGGAGAAAGTGGCGCCAACCCGGAGAAAACCCCGCTCTCCTTTATTTATTTTTATTCCATACCCAGCCGCTGCAGGCACGGACATAAATATCCGAAAACATGCGGGTAACACACAACCAACCGGAAAATCTTGTGTTTAGATATTTTTATTTCTTTATCACTGGCGTTGATATATTTATTTTGAGTGACAGCGGTCTGGTTTCCCAAGCTTTTCTATTAGATTCACTGAATATGTGCCGCGTTACATATGTATTACCCCGAAATAAGCGTTATAATAAATAACGTACCTTTCTTTTCTTTGCAGACAATGCACGCAGCCGCTGTACACAGATAGTTTTCTAAGAATCTGTGGCTGACACATCCTAAAGTAGAAAAGTAATAGTTTAGTATGGAAGGCGACGACGTGGCTTACTGCGTTCCTGAGGGGCAGGCTTTCCAGAGAGCCTATGTCCGAATCCACGGCTACATCGCACTGCTCATCTGCCTGCTGGGCTGTGCTGCCAACTCCGTCAACATCGCCGTACTCAGTCGCAAGGAGATGATCTCGTCGACCAACTCCATCCTCACCGGACTCGCAGTAGCCGACCTGCTCGTCATGATCGACTACATTCCCCTGGCGTTACATATTTATACA
Source organism: Xestia xanthographa (assembly GCA_905147715.2). Taxonomy (NCBI): domain Eukaryota; kingdom Metazoa; phylum Arthropoda; class Insecta; order Lepidoptera; family Noctuidae; genus Xestia; species Xestia xanthographa. The sequence goes on along the minus strand of LR990647.1, from coordinate 15,753,960 downwards.
GACATATGCGCAGAACTCAATCGGAATTCGTATGCGTGGGCTGTTTACGTATATTTTCACTCCATATTCAGTCAAACCTTTCATACGATATCTATTTGGTTGACGATCACGCTTGCCGTTTGGAGGTTCATAGCAATAAAGTTTCCTGCAAAAAATAGGACTTTGTGTAACAAGAAGAACACTAACATTGCTATAGCAGTGGCATATGCCGTATGTCCAATACTGTGTCTTCCTATTTATTTTGCTATGAAAATTCAAGAAATACCTTCATCAACCAGAAATGGAAATGCCACATTGAACGATACAGATATCCAAGGAAACGCCACAGTAGGCACAGAACGAGATTACGCCATAGTGATGACCGATAATAACGAACTGCTGACAGCTATCTTCTGGATTTACAGTGTATTTATTAAACTGATTCCTTGTGTAGTGTTATCGATATTGAGTGTGCTACTAATTCTTAAAATGAAGTCGAGTGATCGGAGAAGACAGAAATTATTGAAAAAATCTGCAATCAGCACTAACGAGGTAAGACTAGTTTTGTTTTTATTTAGCGTTCGAATTCAGTTCAATTGAGTTTCTGATTTGAACAACCAGGTCATGCCTGTGTCGATTGTACTCACGTTATAACTAGTCTTTGCATTTGCATGTTCTTTGTGCATTTGCAGAGGGACTCAGAAAATACTTTTATACCCCATAAAGCTCTGCATGTACAATATTTTGCATACACGAAGAACCTAGTTCACAACTTCTATACTTGTTTTATCTTGTTAATGTTGAGTGAGATGTATCTTTACATAATTGGCATCTCAAAGGATCTAAGCTTTCATATGTTTGAATAGAAACAAAAGGCATGTTATAACGACGTACAAGAGAACTACGAAAATAAAGATTTAAGTAGTTATTTTTCTTTGTTACATACCCCAGATGCTTTCAGACAGATTTGCGACTATTGAGTTGATTATAATGAACTACAGAAAAGCTGCTCAGATTCTTCTGATCGATTTCTTTTCATCGTGTTGTTCGCACATCACAGCAAATGACCTTTGCTGAAAATCCCAACGACCGCTATATAGACCAGTCAAAGAGAAATTGTCAGAACCACCACATTAATCTGTGCAGGGTGAGAAAGCTCGGTTGAACGAGGACGGAGCGCACGGAGCGAAGCGAGGCGGCGGCGGCGGCCGGACAGACCGCACCACCCGCATGCTGGTCGCACTGCTGGGCCTCTTCCTGGCCACGGAACTGCCCCAAGCTCTCTTCGGTCTCCTCACTGCAATAGCTCCGCATCTCTTTCAAATCTGTTACTATGCCTTTGGTAAGTGTTTCTTCGTAATTTATTGTCGATCGTAGCTTAATTGCTACGACCCAGATCCATCGATCTACGAGGTGTCAAAGTGCTGAATGGTAAAGCTGTTTATACATCAAGATCGCTCCGTGTATCGGAGAACGCCGAACGCGGTATAATTGATGAACTGATGGCACGGCTACGGCCGTGTTGTGTGTGTGAATATCATTATACGACATACGTGTCACAAGCAGCTTTGCCTTCTATTCTACAACATAACCTAAATAAACGAATCAGTCTACATCTTAATATTTCGATAGCTAGGTATGAGTATAAATTTTTAGAAATCTAAAAAAAACAAGTAATATTTACAGATTTCATGAAACGAAAATATACATAACTAACTGATGCCCGCGGCTTCGCCCGCCCGCAAATTATTATACTAAAACCTACCTCTTGAACCACTATCTATTAAAAAAACCCGCATCAAAATCCGTTGTGTAGTTTTAAAGATCTAAGCATACATAGGGACAGACGCGGCGGGCGACTTTGTTTTATAATATGTAGTGATATGGTCGTTAATAACTTAACAAGTCGCCACATAAGGGTAGTCTAATCTGGCCAGCTGTGGCTGTCGAGAGTCGTCCCTTACATTATTAACAGATAAACTTGGCAGAGTAAGGTTGGATGGTCCTCTAATCTGTTCCTCTTATTTTATGGGCACTTTTGGCAAGAGCAGACCACCCTTATACTTTACATTATTAACACAAATTGGAATATAAAAACTGTTGTATACTGATATAAACACTTTTATTAATTAAAATCGTATTTATTTCACAAGAGAATTTTACACACCGTTTACAATATGGCTGATTGGGTGCGAGAGAGCGAGACAGCAAAAAAAAGGATAATAGACAACAAGACATAGACAAACTGTTACGTTCCGATATCACACTCTCCGCCACCATATCTAAGATAATCTTAAATTAAAATAACATCAGTTTACTAATACTACTAACACTAAGTAGGACATAACTTTTATCTAATTCATCTAAAACAATCTCAAAATAAAATAACATCAGTTAACTAATACTAACACTACATATTCATAATCATCTTATCTAATTAATTACTCATCCACCAATTGATCACAAGTACGAATTTGATTGAGATGTCTTTTCCATTTTAAACCCCCCACATCAATGTAATAGGTTACCCCTGGACAGGATTCATCAATTATAGTTCCTAAAATCCAAGGTTTATGCCCCTTTCTATAGTCCCTAACCATTACTTTCTGCCCTAATTCTAACGTTAGTGTATTTCTGTTTCCTTTATAATAATGTTTAGATTTTTCTTGCATTTCATATGATTTTTCAGTTATTGGAGGTGGCCTTAACAACGTAAATCGATTCCTAAGCTCTCTACCCAGCATTAACTTGGCTGGTGTTACACCAGTAGTACTATGCTAGTGGGGGCTTTTGTTCTCAACAATGGTTCAACATTTGATTTAATAACGCTTATGTCATTTTTAGTAACTCTAAAACCAAACACATCAATACTTTTTTTGAAAAACTTGCACTTTTGGAGTTTTAATTTAAACTGACATTCTTGTAGTTTAGATAGGACCTTACATAAGGTATTTAGCATATCATTTACACTATATCCTGCTATATATATATTGTCTATGAACACAGCGGTATTCGGTATGTTAGCAAGTTTTTTACACATCAGCCGCTGGAAAGAACCTGGTCCTGTACTAACTCCATATGGTAAGTATAGATATTTATATGTACCTTCTTCAGTTACAATAGTAGTAAGTTCCTGAGACTCAGAACTTAGAGGTGCCTGTAAGTAAGCCTCTTTAAGGTCAAGCTCGCAGAAGTATTATCCATTCTTAAGTGTGTTAAAAATTTCATCGATATGGGGTAATGGAAAATGGTCAACTTCCAAATGAGGATTCAAGGTAACCTTGTAATCACCACACAGCCTTACTGATCCATCTGTTTTCAATACAGGGACCACCGGAGTACCCCACTGACTGTATGTCACAGGTGTTATTCTACCATTTTGTAGCAAACGAGCAATTTCAAGTTTTACCTTGTCCTTTAATGCAAATGGTACACGTCGTGGTGGTAGGCACTTCGGCCTTGCATCCGGTTTTAACTGTAATGTAATAGCTTCACCTTTGAAGTTACCCCACCCTGGGCTGAATACTTCTGCGAACTTCTGTTTGATTAGATTTTCTGCTTCTGAAACAGTTTTATTGTCACATGAGTAAGTATTTCACAACTCGCAACTCTGTGCCCATACCCTTTTCACAGAATCGAGGGCCTTGGCTTAGCCGCCCGGACCAAGAGGTAGAACACCTCTTTAAAAAGTCACCCTAACCCTAAGGTGGGATTACGTGCCGAAAGGGTGCATGGCTTGCAGGAGGCAAGTTCTAAGCGCCAACCTCGACGGACCCGGCAAACGTCGTTGTATATTGCCTTCTTGAGGGAATGGGCGTCACCCCTCTTGTGACTTGTTAAATCGGCCCTACTCGTGGGAACAAAATGAATAATTCAAAAACCTCTGAAAATATACTACAATTAGATAAGAATAACTCAAAAACTTTGACTCAACAACTCTTCCACAAAGGAATGTTTACGAATCGGCCAAGATCGAGTTCCTTTAGCGGAACAACTAATCAAGATAAAGTGACCATTGATCTATCAGATGAAACAGATAGAGAATCCGAAGAACAACAGTTCACAGAAGTGCACTATGGCAAAAGGCAAAGATCCAGTCCAGACGCAGTAATGCGTAGCCAAAAACAAACAAAATTGAGTTACTGGCTAGCAGCACCAGCAGTACCAACATCCAACAGCTTCACAGGGCTCGACGATATAGAACAAGCAGATAAACCTGAACTACAAGCACCAAAATCTATAAGACCCCCACCACTGTTTATTGACGGTGTCAAAAATATCCAACCTTTACTAAAATTATTAGAAGAAGTTGCGAAAGGAGAGTATGAAACTAAGGTACTACGAAACGACAAAGTTAAAATACAATCGAAAACAGCCGAGTCATACTCCACTATATACAAAGAACTGAAGGCTAAAAACACAGAATTCTTCAGTTACCAGCCTAAACAAGATCGCAGCTTTAGAGTGGTGCTCAAAAATTTACACCCATCGACAGATAAAGAAGACATAAAAATAGCTATTGAGGAGCTTGGCCACAAAGTGACAAATGTCTGGAACATCCAAAACTCAAGAACAAAACAGGCGTTACCAATGTGGAACATCGAACTAGAATCCCGTGAAAATAATAAAGACATATATATCGTAAAATCTCTGTTACACTGTCGCATATCGTTTGAAGCACCCAGACCTAAGCGAGTAATCCCTCAATGCACAAATTGCCAAGATTATAACCACACACAAAAGTTCTGCAATAGAAAGCCCAGATGCGTCAAATGTGCAGGTTCGCATCACACTTCACATTGCCCACGGAAAGAAAGATCAAACCAGGTTAAATGCGTCCTCTGCGATGGAAACCATCCAGCTAACTACAAAGGCTGTACAGTCTACAAGGAGCTCTTGAAAGTCCGATATCCTCCCACAATCACCAAACACAGAAGAAAACCTACGAGTGTTGACCAAGAACCTACAAACAAAACAACAAATAACGGAAAATCGTATGCATCAGCCACAAAAGAACTCCCCAAACAACCTACGACGCAAACCGTTAACTTCGAAGATGACAACCAAAAAACCAACGAACTCAAAGCCATTACAGAAACACTTGTTGCCCTGATGAACCAAATGCTAATTATGACCCAAACGTTAACCGATCTAATCTCAAAAATGTCATTACATTCACAGCACTAAAATTGGGTGTATGGAATGCTAATGGCTTGTCAAATCACTCGGAAGAGTTAAAAATATTCCTTAAAATCCACCACATAGATGTTTTACTAATCTCAGAAACTCACTTCACATCCAAAAGCTACTTCAGGATACCAGGATACAACATGTACCACACTAACCACCCAGACAACAAAGCACATGGAGGATCGGCCATACTCATCAGGTCAAACATTAAGCACCATGTTCTACAAGATTACTGTAAAAACTACATCCAAGCAACAAACGTCGTAATAACAGACTGGATCAGTGACATTACAGTATCGGCCCTCTACTGTCCGCCGAGATTTACTATCAAGGAAACGGAGTTTAATGACTTTTTTCAATCGCTTGGAGACAGATTTATTGCGGGAGGTGACTATAATGCCAAGCATACGTATTGGGGTTCTAGGCTTGTTCTACCCAGAGGGCGAGAACTCTTTAAATGCATCCAAACAAGAAATATGAACGTGATATCGTCTGGTCAACCGACTTACTGGCCAACAGACAAAAGAAAAATCCCGGATGTTATCGATTTTTGTGTCAGCAAAGGAATAGTAAATAACAATATATCGTGCCAGAGTTGCTGGGATCTGTCCTCAGACCACTCTCCAATCATAGTAGAACTACACACTACCGCCCAAGAATGCGTAAAAAAATGCGTTCTGCATAACAAAAGAACTAACTGGTCCCTATTTCGAGAGCTCATCGATAAAGCATTCGAGGAACCAGTTAGTCTAAAAAGTGAAGACGAAATAACAGAAGCTGTTCTGTACTTCAATAGCAGTGTGCAGGACGCAGCCTGGTCTTCAACCCCACCACTACCACAAAGAAGCATGGACAACTATGTAGCGGGACATATATTAGATAAAATAATCCAAAAAAGGAGAATAAGGAAGCACTGGCAGCAAAGCAGAGACCCTGATGTGAAAAAAGAACTCAATCACATCAACAGACAGCTGAAACACACTTTAGACAAAGATCGTAATGACGGTTTTCATAATTATCTCACTGGCCTGGATGCGACTGCTTCCTCAGACTATTCTTTATGGAAAGCTACCAGAAGACTAAAACGACCTGTTAGTGTGTCTCCTCCTATAAGAAAATCTGACGGTTCCTGGGCACGGACAGACCAAGAGAAAGCCGAAACCTTCTCAGAACACCTCTCAAAAGTCTTTACTCCTCACCCATATGAAGGCTCTCCAGTAGATGCCGCAGAAATCACTGACTATTTGAATACTCCTAAAAATACGGAGAAAATGCCCTTGAAATTTTCAAAGACAGAAGTTGCCCGAATCATACAAAAATCGGACCCAAAAAAGTCACCAGGGTACGACCTTATTACAAACCGTTTACTACAAGAACTACCTGAATCGGGTATTACTTTTCTGACGTCACTATTTAACGCCATGACAAGACTGCAGTTCTTTCCCATGGAGTGGAAGGTCGCACAAATTATAATGCTACTGAAACCAGACAAACAACCAGAAGAAGCAAAATCTTATAGACCCATAAGCCTGCTACCTATCCCATCCAAAATATATGAATCTCTACTGCTGCAGCGAATCCTACCTATACTCAAAGAAAAAGAATTAATTCCTGACCATCAGTTTGGGTTCCGCAGTAAACATGCTACTGTCGACCAAGTGCACAGACTAACAAATAAGATCATGGAATCACTGGAGGCAAAGTCTTACTGTACCAGTGCATTTCTGGACATATCTCAAGCGTTTGACCGCGTTTGGCATGCAGGTCTGCTTTTTAAATTAAAAAAAGCTCTACCAGATCACTTGTACGGAATACTAAAATCATTTCTACAGCGGCGCCACTTCATAGTACAAAGTGGGGAAGCACTGTCTGATCTTTGTCCGATACAGGCAGGAGTGCCACAGGGTAGCGTGCTGGGTCCCATACTCTACTTACTGTTCACTGCAGATTTGCCGACATCTGAATCATTAACTACTGGAACCTTTGCTGACGATACCGCCATACTAGCTGCACACAGTGACCCAAAAATTGCCTCACAAATACTCCAAAAAGGACTAAATGACATATCACACTGGCTTAAAAAGTGGCGCATAAAAGCTAACGAAACAAAATCAATCAATGTTGCGTTTACTTTAAGAAGAGGATCTTGTCCTCCAGTCACACTAAACAACATTGAAGTCCCACAAGCAGATCATGTGAGATATCTCGGATTACATCTGGACAAAAGACTTACCTGGCAAAAACATATCTTCACTAAGAGGAAGCAACTTGGCATTCAAACACGAAAACTTTACTGGCTCATTGGGCGAAAGTCTCAACTATCTCTTGAGAACAAAATACTTTTGTACAAGGCAATACTAAAGCCCGTCTGGACGTATGGCATCCAATTATGGGGCACCGCATCTCACTCAAACATCGAAATCATACAGAGGTTTCAAAATAAAGCGTTGCGTATGATAACCAACGCGCCCTGGTTTGTACCTAACGAACTATTACACCGTGACCTACGAATGCCCACTGTGGAGCACGAAATCGTACGCCATACCAAGTCCTATAAAGAACGAATCCAACAACATCCTAATACTCTGGCTCAGTCACTAATGGAGAACCACAACAAAGTGCGACGATTAAAGCGCAAAATACCTCAAGACCTAATCCAATCACAGTAAATAAACTACTGTCTAAACAATGAGGATGTGACACAGGTCACATACTGAGCGCGCCAGCGATAGCACCAACCAACATACTGCTGAATGTCCCATGAGGGAGACAGATTGTAGTGAAACAAGAATACAAAAAAAAAAAAAAAATGAGTAAGTATTTGAATGCTTAGTCATTGTGTTAGTTTCCATAAATTTTGGAGGCCACAGATCAAATGTTTTTAACCAATCTCGACCTATTATTCGTGGAACATTATCCTGAGCTACAAAAACATTCAAATTTCTCACCATTTTGTTATATTTGACTGTTAGATTTTTCAGTAAACCAACTGGTTTTGAGATGGTTTGGTCAAAATTTTTAAATCTTACATTGGTATCCTCAATCACTAACTGGTTGAACAAACTGACCTTGTCTTTCAACGGAATTACTGTCACCTCAGAACCAGTGTCCAACAGGAAATCTAAATATACTCCTGCAACATTTAAAGCTATATAATGCGGAGGTACCTTACTTACATTTACAGAGTACATCTCATACTCATTGAATAACTGCCCAACAGAAGCTTCAATGTCATCATCTACATCTGGCTTGTTTTCATGATCACTTCTCTCAATTGAATATACTCTCCGTTTGTTAGTATACAAAGGGGACGAGAGGATTTTCCTATACCTTTTTTTTAATTTAAGAGTGTCTGTTATTTTGGGTCCTAGCGAAACAGTCCTGTGTGTAGTTTTATTTTATTTTACCCGGTAAGTGTAGCTATTTTCTTAGTCGTTTTTAGTGTTAGAAATGAGACTATCACGATTTGGCTTCGGCAAAATTAGGGTCGTTTACACGCGCCCTTAGAGGGCAAATATAGCTAAACGTTACTGTCAGTCCGTGTAAACGAACTCGTAGTTTGGGTCACGCTACCGTAATTAATTCCACGATACAATACTCTTTCATTCGTTTCCTTTCTTTTATCTTAGATGGGAATCTATTTTGGTACTCGTTTAGTTCTTTCAAAATGATGGATGGAACCTGAGTCTTTATTGTTCAGCGGGCTAATGTGATATGTAAAGGTGTTTCTATTCATGAACGAAATATTTTCAGGGAAATCATCTAACGGCTATAAAGAAGCCATTTCAAGGAAAAAAAATATTGAGTGTGTTTAAAAATTAAAATTACTTGACCCACAAAATAAATATTGACTCTGTATTTTTCAACATCCATTATGCTAGTTTACTACTATGTCGTAGTAAAGGTTTTATGCAAAATGTCTCAGAAATTTTGCAATTATAATAATTTTCTAAAAACAAAAAACTTAGATAAAAATTTCATAATTTTAGATAGAATTTTCAAGCCATAGATAGCAACGAAAAAAAATTGTTGTCAAAGTTTTTAGGGTTCCGTACCCAAAGGGTAAAAACGGAACCCTATTACTAAGACTTCGCTGTCTGCCGTCTGTCCGTCTGTCTGTCACCAGGCTGTATCTCATGAACCGTGACAGCTAGACAGTTGAAATTTTCACAGATGATGTATTTCTGTTGCCGCTATAACAACAAATACTAAATATAGTCAATGGTACGGAACCCTTCGTGTGCGAGTCCGACTCGCACTTGGCCGGTTTTTTTGTTTTGTTATAGTCGTTAGATGAGTCCGATAATATTTCGTGTTTGAATAACCTTATATATTATAGTTTCCAAAATACAGGGTGGAAGGAACACAGACGCGAAAACGGTTAAAAACCAGCTGTTCCAAACATTTTGACCGTGTAGGTATTGCACTTTTGTATTCTAAAAATCTAAATATATAAAAGACTAGCTGACGTCCCGCGGTTTCACCCGCGTAGTTCCCGTTCCCGTGGGAGTATGGGAATAAAATATAGCCTGTAGCACTCACGAATAATGTAGCTTTCTACTAGAGAAAGATTTTTAAAATTGGGTCATTACTTCCGGAGATTACCCCCTACATACAAACTTACAAACATACAAACAAATGTTTCCTCTTTATAATATTAAGTATAGAAGAAACTGACTGCACGCACAGCCCAAACCGCTGGGTCTACAGATTTCAAATTTGGCAAGTAGGTTCCTTATGTGGTCTAAGGGTTCACTAAGATAGGATATTTCGAAATTCACTCCCTAAGGGGGTTAAACGGGGCTCCAAAGTTTGTACGGGGAAACAAGATTAATGACAGTGACAGTGATAATGATGGTGATAGTGATGGTGATTGTGACGATGATGGTGATTGTGATAGTGATAGTGATTGTGATAGTGATGGTGATTGTGATGATTATGAAATTTGGCACTTAGATAGTTAACAAGTAACATAGATATGAGTTAACATAGATAGTTATAACCTGGATTAACATGTAGGATACCCTTTTAGTATGATCCCATGGGACAGTTACCGAACTTCACGCGGGCGAATCCGCGGGCAACAGCTAGTTTATAATATATGAGGAGGTTCAGAATTATGTACTGAGTACGTGGTAACCCTGTGTACATTTATTATTTTGAATAAGTCAAATTTAAAATCGTTGTTTCATAAAGCTCCTGTCAGCAAAATTGATTAGCGATTTAGTCGCGATATTTTTTTTCTGTATAACAGCTGAGATATTTTAATGAAAAACGTTTAAAATTTAGCCGCGAACTCGGCTTAACAATGACGGTCGGCTAATAGCTATATAATTCACGTTAATGTGGCAGAAGGCGGTAGTATTTATTACTTATACGGAAATCTTCCTGTTAAAGCTGTATTTACAAACGGAATATATAAAAGTTTCACAAGGAAAAGATTAAGCTGGGACCAAAATAATTTATGATGCAAAGGACCATTATTTAAAATTTTCTGGTGTTTGCTCATGTATTATGTTTTCAACCCAAACGGAATGTTTAGGAGTTATTTGTATGTTGTTGTTGGTGGACTGCACAATATTCAAACTGTTAATGAAGCATGGCACTTCTGGGAAGCTGCAGTGGGCCGGATAGTAATCATACAGTTTTAGAACTAACTATTTGAATTGTTTGTTTGTTTATTCCACTAACAACTACTAAATTGTTTAATTTTGCTAGTCTCAAAGCGGTTGTGATTGTCTTTGTCTATTCAATATTTCTCTTCAATCGTGTTCTGACATGTCCGCTTTGTGATCGGAGTTTTTCGGCCAAAGTTGGATATGCTAGCCATTTGAGAGTGTATGAAAGAGCTGTTCACCAAAGCTCTCAATAACCACACTAGAAAGCCATCGAATGCAGGCGCTGAGGCTGAAATCGGCTAGACGGCATCATCATCATCATCATCATAATTTCTCTTCACGGAACTCAAACTTGCAATACTCGTCTAAAATGAACTATTAGACAAACTAGAACCGCGGCCAAGTGGTTCTGAGACAAGGTGCATTTCTCTTAAAACTTTCGCTCCGGCTGAAAATATTTTTTGAAATAGAAGAAGAAGCTGCAGGAGTAAGAGAAATTACTTTAATAACTTAAGGACAATAATAGCAAAACATCAAAAAAACATAAATCAGAAAATATCAACATTGGTGTCGATTCTGTTGTGCACAAACTAAACTTAATTTAGGCTATTGCTATTCTTTTACTAAAAGGCAGTGCGAGAAAAGGACGGCTATAGCTATGAACTAAGCTAAAGATGTCAAACTAGTTTATGCCTTGCGTTTCACCGTGTTTTTAGTCGACATGTTATTACGTGCACCCTTCATTTGTATGGAAATTAGTTCCAACTAAATTTGACAGCTCTAAAGTATGTCCGTCTCTTTTTCGTTTTATTAGAGAGAAAAAGATAGCAATAGCCTAAATTAAGTTTAGTTTGTGCACAACAGAATCGACACCATCACTTACGTTAAAGCCTAAAAATATAGTAAAGAAGATTTTTTCTACTGTACGACAGGATTTCATAGAAACCAATGCATAAACAGTGAAACAAAGACCCACTTACCACTAACATGCTGATACACCCACGGTTAAACAAGCAGTCTTGGTCTGATGCTGTTAAGATTCGTGTAGCTAAGCTCTGTAGATCCTAATGAAATTGACGGAACTCATGGTGCGTTAAAATGAATTAGAACTCAACGACAACCCGCTAGAGCTCAATTTGTGGATCAGGTAAGTGGATAATACGACAATGTTATTCAGCCGTTTTAGTACAGATAAATCTATACTAACATTATAAAGAGGAAAGATTTGTATTTTTGTATGTAACGAATAAACTTAAAAACTACTGGACCGATTTCAAATAGTAGATTATTAACCAAGGGGATAAAGCAGTGTCTTCTGTCGCGGGTGACGATTTGAATTGTGAGTGTAGCGAGGGATTTAAGTTCACCCAAGACTAAGACAGCTTTATCACCGAGGAAAATACTCTACTTTTCGTACCATTTGCGAAAAAAATAACACAGTAACAATATGAGATAAGCATTAATTTATTAAAAATAATGACAATTAAAAGTAAAAGTTAACATTCGAAACATTGGTCCAATTATTGATAGAGAGAGTTACATTTTTTTTTGGTACATTTATTGTTGATGAGTTGATTTGAGTATTTCTCTGTTCTTGCGTCTGAGGAACTTGCGTTTCATTGTAGATAGTATACGTCGGAGATAGTGGTGGTGGTGCATCGTGAGTTACGGACGAAGATAAGATTGAAGTTGATGGTTCCTCTGATGGATTAAGTTTTATATTTTTGTTAATTTGTCTGCTTAATATGGTTTTATTCGCCATTGAGCTTTTGATATAACCCTCAGCTACTCTATCAGAGCTCCAACCACCGTGTCTTTTTATTGACGTAATATCCGCCCCTGAATCCGCCAAGAAAGTCGCCGAAGTTCTTCTAAAGCAGTGACCGGTGTAGAGTTCAACATCTTTAAGTTTTAAATATTTTGCAATTTCCTTTGGCATATTGCTAATTTTATTTTTGCCGAAGGCTTGTCGAGTACATTTCCCATTCCGATAGTTTATAAAAAATCTATTGTTTTCCATGTTGGTGGGACGTAATGCTTGGTATTTATGAATGATTTTAGTATATTGTCCTTGTACAATGAATGACCGATTTTTCTTTGTCTTAGTTTCCTTTACATTAATCAGCAGTAACTCATTGGAATGATTTTCAACGTCCTCCACCTTCAAGTTTACAAGTTCACATCCGCGGCAAGCACCATTGAGTCCAAAAATTAAGGCCACCTATAACAAAGATAAAAAACAGGTAAATATATAGAATAATTACCATAACTAAGATACGAAATATTCATAGTTAAATCATGTATACTTACTTTTGTGGCCAGAAAAATTTCGTCAGGAGCTTCATTATGAAATTTTTCCACATTTTGAGTCGGAAAATTTTTAGACTTCTTTGCGCAATGCCCTTCTGATTTTCTTTTTAAAAAAGCCACTAATTTCGTGAATCTATTTATTTCAATGCTGTGTTTGATGCTTATTGTAGCTTTCAGTTTTGAGTATATGCACCAAAGTGTATTCGGATATTTTGTCTTGGATAAATAATCAAAATAGACAAGAAGTACTGATTCTGAAATTGATAGGCCTTTCGCACTTCTCTACGTTGAAAATTCTTCATAAGTTTTTAAATAATTTTCCTTGGATTTTGTTGGAAGCAAATTATTTATAATTGCGGCAGCATTTGCACTGATGGAATCCGACAATTCACTGTCACTGTCGCTTTGATTTAACATCGTAACGTATTTTTAGAACATTAACTTATTTATAAAAATAAATTAAAATAAACTTAACGTTTATTTAATTGAAGAAAACAAAAACGCGGCAAATTCCTAGACTAATATTTTTTTGTCGGAAAAGCAAAGGCATCAAGCTCATACGGCCTCGTCGGTTTTCGTAATTTTATTTAATAATCATAACTGCATAATAAATGCGTATTCCTTTTTCAAAAAGACGTATAATGCTTTATATACAAACTCGATGGTGTAAACACAGATGTAGTTCAGTATAAATTTCGGTAAGTATTCCAAATTTAAATCACATTCTCCAAATTCAGTATAATTTTCTTTCCCTGTTTCTAACAGATTAAAAATGACTATTGTTATGTTCGCTTGTTGTGGCATAGAATGTCACTTTTTTGAGCAAGTGGTACGAAAAATTCTTTCAGCAATGGATAGCTACATTATCAGCGAGGGGATAAAATATAGCTTAAGTTAAGTTATATTTTATCCCCGTACTCCCACGGGAACGGGAACTACGCGGGTGAAACCGCGTGGCGTCCGCTAGTTATGAATAAAATGCTTATTACACGAAATGGACACGTTTTTGTTTGAATGCATAGCGTATTAAATTCATAGGAACTCTATTCATTTGACGCGGTTGCGGACATTTTCATCATGTTTCTCGGATTATAACTAAACATTGTCACTACGGGATATCTTTCGTGATTATCCTTATTCTGAGCTCGAAGATCACGAATGATATCCCATATGTGACAGTATAAGTTTATCATCATCATTCTCCTGTCGTTATCTTAATTATTAGTATTCATTAAATTCTTGAATTACATGTCCCCTTATAATGCAAATGAATAATTACGAATATTAAAGTGAATTAAAAAAAAAACAAAATTATTTTTTACATTTCACAAAGGCACTTACAAAAAGTCGAAAAAGTTGCATGGTTCGCGTTGGTCGTTTCCATGGAGAAGAACCGGCAAAAAACTCCATGGTTACTCTTTTCAAATCATCACAAAATAATATTGTAATACCTACGTATTACAATATTATTTTATAACACATTTGCTCGTAAAGGGCCTCTTATTTCACCCATTTCAATATCGTAATGTATCTCATTACGTACTTGTGCAGTAATGTAAATGCTCCGTCTAAAACGAACGGTACTTTTTAAACCTTAGCAAAGAGTTTTTATGTCAGAAAAGTGGTCAACATTTTATGAATAAAATTAACTGTGGGAGATGAAATATAATAAATAAACATTTAATTCTTTAATTTAATTAATTTTGACAATAAATACCAACCAATTATCTGTAACAAAAACACAAAAATATTAATTTACTTTATTAGTAATACTGGCTGTTTTGTGTCTTTGCCTTAAAAAAAATGCGCTGATGCGCGGGCATCGCTAATTTGTGAACAAGTAAAAGATTCATTCGTTTAAAAAAGTCCGAGTTTTATTTATTTCCTCGCAAATATGTTATAAAACGTCGTATGACATACGTGCGCTTTGATAATTACAGCCTCTGCTTTATTATAGCCCTCGCCTACGGCTCGGGCTAGCAATATCGCCTCTGCTGTAATTTTCAACTTACCGCACTTATATCATAATGTACTATTGTTACAGCATTAGTATTTATGTATGGGGGGACAGCGTAGGCTCGACAATAGGTCGTTGCTTACTATACAAAAAACGTAAAACAGAACAATATTTAACAAAAGTTAACAAAGCCTACAATGTTCAGTCATTCACAAATAAAAGTTAAAAAAAGAATCTATACAAAGGTAAGAAAATTTCGTATACAAAAAAATAAAAAATAAACAGTGGAACAAATATTGTCATCAGTGCTATAACTATTCTGAGCAAAAGATGAAAATAAAAATGATTTGAATTAGCAGCACTCCTAGCTAATATAAATAATATCTAAACAAACAATTCCTGTATTTCGATTTTCTACTAACCGATAACTAGTGTATTTAGGCGATTATTTAACTTGTCAGCTGTTTAAGGGTTATCTAATATTTATACAACATCCTGTGGGTACCTACTGAAGGCAAACCGTTATGTATATATGGATATTAACCGTTTTCATCCGATTAGTAAACAGCCTGAAATCGTTGATTCGAATAATTACTTAAATTCCAATAAAACAGTGATGGTTTATTTATATGGTTTATGTTTCGCGTTAATGAGCGCTTAAACTCAATCATTTTTATTTAGTGGCTATATAAAGCACAAGATGGCTGCTCATTCATTTAAGCCATTTATGGCGTGGCTAATTAATGATCGCAAACACACTAGCTTTAGAAAGAAAACAGCTACCCACGTTATTCTGGCTGTATACGGTTTTTCCTACTTCCGAAATGTATTTCATTTTCGATAAAATTTTAACAGTAACGTAATTTGGTAGAGCCGAAATAAATTAGCCTAAACGTGATGTTTAGGCCAATTAATTAAGTATTTAATGAATTAATGTGGTGTTAATGCTGTGATTCTACTACATAATTAATTAAGTGCCATCATTAGGCAGTGTTTAACTCATTAGAGGCCTTCGTCTCCTATTTGTTGGCTACTATAATAATGTGTAATGTTAGGTTTTCTAATGAAAAAACTCGTTTATTACAATTTGCTGCTTTTGTATTTATTTACTCTTTCGATGACGCCCGCTCTGAAAGTAGCGCCTGTGTGCGGAGTGCAATTTTCTTTCATACGCCGTTTCTTTGCTGTGACGGCAATACATAAATTTAAAATTTTCGATAATAATTTCCTTGCTATGACTTCATCAGTAAAAGCAGTCAAGTTACTGTTGTAGTATTAATTTAAAAATCACTACAACATTGACAACGAGTCTTACCAAGGGGTATCATATTACTTGCTACTAACTGGGTCGTGGAGGTCAGATAGGCAGTCGCTCCATGTAAATACTGGTATTCAGCTGCACCGGTAAGAGTGGAAGCCGACCCCAATATAGTTGGGAAAAGACTAGGCAGATGGTCCTTTTATTCAAATTGAAGCCTTCTACGTCCAGACATGCCATGCAAGACCGATTCTTTCGCATCGCCACCGTTTTCGGTCACTGAGTAGATCATATCAATTATCTACATGTATTGACAATTATATGATTTGGTACAGATCACGGTTATCGGAGTGCACATGATCCGTTACGTTGATGTCTTAATGATGGAACCATAATTATACCTATTAAGTGAAACGAATGATTGGCATCCTAATTAGAGGCTGGGTAAGGTAATTACATGAAAATGTTATTTGATGTTGGGTTCTAAGCTGAATATTATGTGTCCTACCCTAGTATAATTTGGGTAGTACATTAGGAGCTAAGTGGCCTTGCTGATCGTGGAGCTCTAAGAATTTACGCAATTCAGTTACCACGGGAACAGCCGAATTCGGACCTAATTGTAAATAATGTTGTCTGACTCAATCTAGTCTACATGTCTGTTATTCAAATGCTTAGAAGTCACGTCAGGCTGTGATACAGCAGTAATAGACGTTTGTTTAATAACCACGTGGCACAGTTCTGATGCAATCTCTGGGATTGGCAGCTTTAAAAATAAAATAATACGCAGCTTGCGTGACTCACGATCTGAACCACGATATAGGCTTGTTACTAACTAGACTTAACGTTACTTTGTGTGATTATAAATTGGTTTTGACAGAGTGCCTACTCTTACCTACCTATTTTATATAGGCTCAGCCTTGGTTAGTAAAACAGTTAATTGCTTACTCTTTTGCGAATGTTGGGAGGTGATTGCAAGATAGTAAAGATAAAAAATCAGTCACGCCTTTAATTAAAATTAAATTAATGCAGCCTAAATACCTAATTAGTAGCGATAGTCTAGTCACGGTAATATTATGATACAGTAGTGTGACTCGGCCGCATGATAGAAATAAATGCCTACAGCCGCGCGGTACGTAAACATGCGTTAGGGCTGCCCGTCTCCAGCATTTTAATTACATTTGCCTACTTTCTGTTTCTATTTAGTTTTGTGATTGTAAACATCTTTTTTTTTTTAACACAGATAATAAACAAATATTATTTATAATAAAATACCACGTCCTTACTTTGAATTATGCAAACTAACAAAACACACATGCACCGAAGTTTAACACAAGCGTAAGTAGGTAGGTACCTACCGTATCATGATTCATTCAGAACCGCATATAACTACCTATTTTACTCGTCTCAATAAATTTCCGTTACTCTATTCGCTTTATTTATTAATCCAAACACCTTTTTTTTCGTGAGATAAAAGGAAATACTTATCCATTAAAAAGACACACATTATGTACCTACCTACTAGTAAGTAAAATTATTTTATAGTCTTACCTTTCAGAGTTTCCAGGTAATTTAAAAAAACTTATGTCTGGATGCGTTATTGACGAATTCATACAACCAAAAACAGCACAATATTTCCTACTCGTCATATTAACTGATTTTTAGAGAAAAAATCGCGCGGTTAATGTTAAAAAAACAACACACCGTCCGTTCGACACTGCGGTACAGCCGTGACTGTCTGCGCCCCAAGTGCACCCTTAGATCGAGGCGCGTAGGTATAGCTCGCGTTTCGTCCGTTTCTATGAAGTCGGTAATACTACTGTGGTCTAGTGTTGCAGAAACCATTACTTGGTCTATTTTTTCTAAAGTATTGCCGACTCGAAAACGCAGATTGATTCCCGAAATCAATCTGGAATAGCAATTCGTTCGTAACGAATCGAACAAGCCAATAAAAGTAGCTATAGCTTTACTGAAGCATTCCCCTTACATTGCGGCGCACGCAGCTGACCTGGAAGGTACAATTCTAAAATTATTCTTTATTTCCCGGAAATCCCGAAACCAGAATTGGATGTACGAACGAAGTTATTAGCGAGGTTGTAATCGAATCACCATCTGCCTAGATTTTTCCCAGCTATGTTGGGGTCGGCTTCCGGTCTAACCGGATGTAGCTGAATACCAGTATTTTACATAGAGAACTGCCTATCTGACCTCCACAACCCAGTTAGTACTGGGTAATACGATACCCCTTGGTAAGACTGGTTGTCAGTCTTTTTGGGCCACTGACTACCTGTAACGACTGTCAAAGAACTGTAAATGACAGCTGGGACTAACTGCTTAACGTGCTTTCCGAGGCACGGAGGAAATCCAGTATGTAATAGGTGATCACACATCCACAGAACAACCTAGGCAAGCACGGCTTGACATAAAGATCGACCCGAGCGGCTGTTATTATTTAGCCATGGGCTATACGAGGTTGTAATCGAATAAGGCACTGAATTAATACTGCCGTTGCATAGTTTGAAGATTCACAGCGAGCAGTAATTTTGGGTACCATTACCAACGACTAGGTGCGTTACGAGGCAATGATCATCTCGTACTTGACTAGGTGCGTTACGAGGCAATGATCATCTCGTACTTGACTTTTTCCAGTGCGGTGTTCAAAAACATCTCGCACGGTTCCATTACTTTAATCCCGTAGTATATATCAATGAAAATTGCTTAGATTTTTCATGCCGATGTTCTAATGAATAGTCTATTGTCTGAATATTATATTATACTAGTGACCTGTCCCGGCTTATAAGAATAATAATAATATTAGTATAGATTGGTATAGAATTATAGATATCTCATCTCGCCCGAAAATTGGTTCAAAACTGACATAGTAATCCGGTAGTAATCCCAATTAAGAGATGTTTCTTGCCTCGCCCCACATACAAATAAAATACGAGGTGATTATAACGGAGTATTCTTCCTCATTCCAAAATATCGATAAATAAATAGGGATGTTATTAAAGAAGGATAAAAATGATCGACTAGCACATCATGTAAAAATAAAGCTCGGAGAAACGTATAGGTACAATGTTGGCAATTTTCTTAATAAATATGGGTATATTATATCAGGCGATTTAATTACAACTAACATAAATATACTTATTTATGTAATTAAATCGCCTGAACTTTAATGAGAAGCACGATGAAGCACTTTAGTGAAGAGCGAATGTGATTTATGGAGAAAAAACATTTCATGCGAGCTATCGTCCGTATTTAAGGTTTTATCCAAAGACATTCAAATATTACGATATTTTTTTTAGTAATCTCATAATATAATTACAAGTTTTTACAGGGTGAACTTATTCACATACAACTAACTGAAATAATATGCACATGGAAACTGCAGCAATATGCACATTCAAATCATATAGGTATACTAGCTGTTGCCCGCGACTTTGTTCGCGTGGAAATTTTGATGTGTATAATGTGTGAGACTAAAAATTAGCCTACGATCTATTCTCAGAACTACCAAATATACACAAAAAAAATCATAAAAATCGGTCAAGTGTTTCCGGAGGAGTTCGATAACAAGCACTGTAACACGAGATTTTGATATATTAGAAGAAGAAGATAGAGCTAGCCATATAAAAGTTCAATCGAATTGTCCAATAAAAATCCAAAGGAACTGTACGGAAAATTACAAAAATTTAAATTAAAAATTAATTATCGAAGCAGTTTCATATCGTGGAATATTTTGCGAGTCAATTACGTAGGTAATGACATCACTTAGCGAACTTTAATAAAATTGGATGAATTTCAGTAACACTGTAGGTGCTAGTCGGACTTTATTTAACGAAATTGTTGATCATTAGTAGATCCCTATGTAACAAGTTTTTGAAGAAAGAAAGAAACGACTTGTCAAAAGCAAATAGGTACTACGTGTGGATCTCCCGATAATTTATCAAATTAAGTGATGTATTCGTCCCAAGCGACTTGCTCGTCCTATGGTAAGAGAAAATCACATTTTTATTTAATATCCATCCATATATGTACATAGCTAACATTAATCAATTTACATGATGCAGCGTAAGCAGTTTAGCAAGCGAAGGGCGATCCAAATTAAATTAAGATTTAGATTGATTTGCTTATGAAATTAAGCGGTAGTAGCTTATATGGATAAGGTATAAGTAGGTAAGTGTGTATTGTACATAGATACATAGATGCATATATTGTGTTATGGGTATGGGGGCTCGAGCGTACGTTCCTGCAAAGCTTTAATTAAGTGGGTATATCAAGATGATTGACACCTGACGCGCGACGTGGCAAGCCTTACGAAGAGAGGCCTTATTCCACAATTTATTTCGCGAAATAACTGCTTTTATATTGAACAAGCCGAAGTTTCAAGCCAGTAAATCAAATGTTTCACTTGAGATAAGAAACGTTATTATTGTATTATGTTTCCTATTCATTAAGTAAACTTGAAAGTAGGGTACATAGTCATTAGTACTTGAGAGTTTACTGAGGGTAAACCTGTTTTGCAGGAGTGTTGAACTTTGTCTTAAAGTTATCTAATCGGTAGACTTAAATAAGGTAAAGTAAACTTACTAAGAATCAGAAAGTCGTAGAACAAAACTTAGTCAATATTCTAACTAAAAATGGCGAAACTTTTCCATCAGATTATTTTAGCTCCTAATGTACCAAATGTAGTATTATTTATTCACGGCATGTTCCGTGTAAAAACTTAAAGTCGTCTCATTAATAAATTGAAATCTGTAATGGGTACCTATACTTTAGCAGAATGAAATTGAATAAAAGGTTCCCATAAATCTTTCTCTCACCTTTGAATTTGATTTTTACAGTGATATTTTACTCTAATACCTGTTTCTCACTGAACTAAAAGAAATAAGTGTTTGATTTAATCTCCGTTGCCAAACCCTGGCGGCGTCTGTACCGGATAGTTAGGGCGTGTCAATATAATGTCGATAGTATTGGTTTGATAAATTGCTATTACCCAGATATATCAAGAGCGACCGCCGACCCTATTGTGGCCAATTGTTTCACGAAATAATAGTATCAAGTATCTACTTGTAACGTATATTGAATTTATTGGAAATTATAGTAAAGTTAACAAAATACAGACTGCCTTTAGTTCATCCTGGACTAGCATGCGCTAGGCCAGTGCCGTGCTAAGATAACAAACATTTTCATCTTTATGTGTCTTGTGTTTAAAAACTTTAATCAGCAATTAGCACAAAATGAATTTCAATTTCTAGGTGTATTATCTACTTATCTTTACTGTTGATTAAGTAAACTGTGCTAATACTAGCAAACACGGTCAGTTTACATGGACCAAATTGAACAGGATACTAATTTAGTTTTTCATTGGCGCAGGCGAGGTGATGGACTTGATGGCGCTGGTGGGGTCTGCGGTGAACTTCGTGCTGTACTGCAGCATGAGCCGACAGTTCCGCAGCACGTTCACGCGGCTGGCGCGGAAGGTGCTACCTTTGGGCACACAGGGGGACCCCGTACCTAATACCAAAGCGTAGCACTCCCGCACCGCGACAACGTCGGTCGCGCACCTTTGAATCATTCATAAGGTACCTTCATTCAAAACCTACGATCATTCAAACTTTCAACTACGACCTATACGAGTCATTGAATCGTCTGATCGTTTAAACAGATGAACAATGAATAAGTTTGTTTGCTTAAAGTGAATAAACTGTGGAGGCGGACTTTCTCTATTACAATGAAAAGAACTTTTTTAATTTTGTAAGTAAAAGTTAAAGCGGTGCTTACTGTTCGACATGTT
This sequence comes from Xestia xanthographa, assembly GCA_905147715.2. Lineage (NCBI taxonomy): Eukaryota > Metazoa > Arthropoda > Insecta > Lepidoptera > Noctuidae > Xestia > Xestia xanthographa. Next base: position 15,731,848 of record LR990647.1, on the reverse strand, counting down.
CTAGTAATTAGTGACTAGGTATTAAAGCTACGAACCAAATCGTTTAGTATTTATGATTATGTACTTATTTATAAGCATAATTGTACAGTTATATTATGTAAGTTCAATGTTAAAAAAGTTTGTTGTAGGTGCCATTGTGAAAATGTTTCAGCTTCAACACGCACACATGGTCTGTCGTTATGTGGTGCGTATTTAAATTTTAACGGTTGGTTTTGACATCGAATGTTTTTGCTGTAGGTTAACCATGTTTGGAAAGTATCCAGACCGTTTTTATTGTTCTATACTTGTTTGGTCTAACGTGGGTCTAACTAAGTGAAATCTGACCGCAAACACATTTGCTGTTAGCGAATGGAATTCAAAGTTAAACACAAATTGAGTGGCTCTCAGAAACAACAAAGTTAGAGAGTTCATGTAGGTATTGGTACACGTAGATATAAATGTAATTTAACAGCTATCAGGGATTTTGTGTCTAGGTCTTCACGCCTATACACAGGATAGGAAACCCTTGTTGAAACTGAAACATAATACAACTATGTAAGGGTAGTCTTACCCAGTTTTATTAAAAATAATTAAATTGATAAGCCCCTTATAAATATACTACACTACATGTCAATCGTGTCCTGAGAGGGCAATAGACCTAATCATTTCAGGTACGTATAGGATGCTTATGAATAAGGAAGTAACTTGCGACTCACTAGTCATTTTGGATAATAAAAATAAGTATCAAGTTATTTCATAATTGTGTAGATTTTGTATTCGTAAGGTACGTTATTATTTTTTGCCTCTATCGTGTCGTTGAAGACCTGATTTCACACGCGTTCGCTGCAAATTGGAAACTTTGTTCTTAAGATACGACGCTACAAATTGGAAACAAATTAAATTAGTTGTACCTACGTTGTAAAGTTTCATGCCTTGAACAGAGGTGAGGGAAACCTTTACTTTACACGTAACTACATTTGTTGAGCTTGACTTTTTCAACCAAGTTACTGTTGCACAAGAAAGAAGAAACTTGTTTAAAAAACAAATCTATTTTTTATCTTTATACTTCCTTTATGGCCGATGGGGCCGAAAAGTTCTGGACTGGCGACCACGAACCGGAAGACGATGCGTTGGAAGACCTCCCACTAGGTGGACAGATGACCTGGTAAAGGTTGCGAGAATCCATTGGATGCGGGTCGAATGGGACCGGTCAATGTGGCGACACTTGGGGCAGGCCTATATCCAGCAGTGGACGTTTTTCGGCTGAAATGATGATGATGATGATACGACCTTTGATTTCACAGTACTCTTAAGTTTACTATATTGATTCGGTATACTTCCTTAGTACAGAATTTAAAGTAAAATGGGAGTATACAACCAGATTCCAGTTGGCACTTAGTTGCACGTAATAGGGGCTACATTACTGGACTAACTAGTACGGATGAGCTTTTACTTTTCTCATTACGTACGAGTGGAAACTAGAGTGGGTTTGCTGCCAATTTTGAGGATCGATTGTTTTTGGTTCCAGTTGTAAACTTTAGGCTGATTGAAACAGAAATTAGTATCCGTTCTGGATCATGTCGCAATTAGAACTAATAATTAATTTGGATTATTGTTCGCTGACAAAATAAGAAATACATTAACCATTTCTAAATAAAGCTTAATAAATTACTAAAGTAAATGTATACGTATAGGCTTAGGCTTAAACGTAATTACCTACGGATTGTTCCTTCCATGTTTTCTGATCACGTCTCTTGTGCCTAAGACAAGAAACTGTAATGAAATAGAGTCCAATTACGTAATTAATTGTTTTTTTTAAGAACTACTCTTATAATATTTAAAGGATATAATACAATCTCTTGATTTGTGCCCGGTTGATGGCAATAGGCTCGCCCCCTATTACATGGGACTTTAAATCATAACTGGAGAAATGTGGGTGTCTAGTACACCCACATTTCTAGGTTCGCTTCATTTAGGTAGGTTAGGGATTATAGGTGTATTTTTGTCTCAGAGTTTTGCATGACATGACTTAGATATTATGTCAATGTATTTTTTGTCTACAAATCCAAAGTTAGAAAATACATAAGTATAGCGTTCTTTTCTTTCGAATAATAACATTACGTGAAAATATTTAGTTAAGGACGTATCGTCGGGAACAGCAGCTAAACAATGTGAACACTCATTTCTCCGAATGATATTGTATCCCACAGACTTGAGCAATGCTCATACTCGTCGTAAACATATCTGTGCGACCGTGCCGTTGAATTATTAACGTTCGCGAAATTCATGTACGAATACCCGGAAACTTTATCAAAACATTTATTTCTAAAACAATATTAATGGCAGTATCCTTTGTGATGTGAGCCCACTATTAGAACTAAGGCTCTACGTATTCAACTTTTTCAAAGACGGGCTTTTCATTGTAAACAGCCGTGGGGTATTGTGACCTTCGTCCTCTTGGTAGCGTTCCAGGATGAATTAATAAGGGCTCGGCTTACTGTTTGAGTTCACTCGAAGACCCCAAAAAGGTACCTTCACCGATACATTGTTCGGAGAGATCTAATCGAGTGCGATCTGCAGGGTTGACCCAATTGACTAGGAAAAAAACCTGTTTGATGTGACCTCTTTGGTATCACTTTTATTGAGGAAGTTGTAACACGTAGGTACGTGTACCTTAGGTAGGTACTTTCAAGCAACACTTATGTATCTGACTACTTATTTTTTAGTTTGAGAAAATTATACTCAATTCTATTCTAAGATTCAGTACCTATATACCTATTTGCGTCCGCGTTCTTAGCGATAACTTGTTGATGAAAGATAGTTTCTAAATTAATATTCATAAGAAGTTGCTACCTGAACTAAATGTGCAGGATCAAACTAAGATAAAACAGTAGTGTTCCAAACTCGTCTGAAGTTTCATTAATTTTAGTTTCAACTTCAGAGGCTTCCATCGCTCAACTTCTAACTTATATTTTTATTCTGCGATAAAATGCTAACATCCAATGTAGTTATGTACTTTAATGTGAAAAAAATAAGAATCTTTATTCTGAGTCATATATTATATAAAATGTTCACACTTCTACTATTTTAATGTTTGTGTATTATTAGCAGTACACCATTGACTAACCCTCGTTTATATTAAAAAAAAAAGTTGTTTGGACGATATCGTTATCAGCGATAAGACCGCCATTGTAACCATTGAAATAGCAATATTGTAAAACAGTTGTTTCATTTTTGATGTACCTACAATAATGTACATACATTCTGTATATATATGTTCATATATTCTGTTCTATTCTACTCGTAGTTATTTTCTAATTCTTCAAAGACACAGATCTATCTAAAGCTGTCTGGGTCTTCGACTGAACTAGATAATTGTGATGAATAGGTTTCAATTATCAATAAATACTGAATCTTCGTATCTCTACAAGATTGAGTATGTGTCATCAACCGATCGATCATTGTTTTAGGTCCATCAGTCTCATTAAATCTATGTATGTTCACGCGTAGATTATATTTGATGCAATTATATTCTAATACCTAATGTAAGTGCATTGTTCTCACGTAGTCAATTCATAATCAAAAGAGTTGTACATACTTTTTATATGTGAAAGAGACGTATTAGTGAAATATATTAGAAAGTAGAAAGTAATCTATGTGTATAAGTTTTTTTTACCAAACCTTGTAAATTGTATTAGATACTTAGATAGTAATCACTTTTTTATTTTTACTATTGTTTTTAATTATTAGAGTATCTAAGTATATCTTTTTCAGGACTTTGTAAGATTCAGGTATGTGCATGGAAACCCTCTGTAAATTTTAATGTGAGAATGGCTCAAACCAATTCATGTGAGCGTCGATAAGTTCTGACGGTGCTCCCCGAGGGCATCCATCCCGAATTACGACAGTTTGTGAACCGCATTTAATGTCTCAACATATTCGAATATATCCCACACATAATCGTACGCTGGAAAATTGAGAATCTGTAATACAAAATCAATGCTTTCTGTGTATCTATCGCGATGGAGAACGTAAGAAGATTACTTTTAGAAAATTGGATTTCTTAACTTGTCAATATTCATGTCATAAACATTATGAATCGAGGCGTGAAATTTTTCAGATATTATCTTTAGCTGATACACCAAACATGTAGGTATATATATACATTTTGGTTGCTACATAAAAACAAAATCCATCAAAGTTTGGAATGTGCCCAACTTTCCCATTATATAAAACTTATTTTGTTTGTTATTTGGTCCTTGTTCGCATAAACAAACTTCTTTTAAGATTTGTTTAAGGAAACATTTTAGAAAAAGCTTATGAAAACAAAAATACTCCGTGACGATTAAGAAAAACACGAAGTACCTATTTACATTTTTACGGCTCTAAATTAGGTATATCGAATAGGCATTGGTCTTGCGCCAGATGCAGGATGTCACAGCTGTAAGCAATTAACGAAATCATTGAAAGTTACTTCAAGTTACTTTGACCAAAAACATTTTGACAACAACTTAATTTATATTTAGATGAAACTTAATGCCGTTAACTTAGTAAATAATATGTATCTAGGAGACTGAGATTCCAGATCATAAGATCTATGCATTAGTCTTTGTACATGTTTAAGGTTCCAAAACATTCTTGAACGAAACACTAGAATTATTTAATCATAAATTAATATTCTACAACTGCTTACATCTACGTATTGTCTGTAAATAATTGTATAGATAGGGTTCTGTCTTTGTATTCATTTTCACAAATTAATTATTCAAGCACATATTGTATTGTATAACGGGCTGGTGTCCGCAACTCCACGTCAAAGCGCATATTTTGCGTACGAAAGCATATATTTGCACCAGGTGTCTGTAATGTGTATCACAAAATAAAAATACTTAGGTACCTAAGTACTCAATCAATTAGAATCGTATAAATATTGAGACGTATTTTCAAAGGACCGTCTAAAATAAAAATATTCAATGTAAGTATGATGTATGTCCTTGAAATCATGTAAGTATATCATTGTAAACAGTTAAAATCCTTCTTTTTGATACTATTATCGGATCGTTTGATAGCCCTCCGGGAGTTCAATCATATAAGTAGTTGCACAAAGTACCTAAGGACCGAAACGAATGTGAAGGGTCTCGCGACGCCATTTTCTGCGATGTTAATCTTGGAAAATCGTCTTTTATGTAGTACCTAATGTATTGTAGTAGCTATAGGTACCAATATTGTGTAAATGACTGTGAAATCTGTACTGTATGTAGTTGTAAAAAAATACGAATATAAGTAATGTTGTAAATAAAGATGATACATATTTTTTAATACTCACCTTGTCTTGCATACCCCACACTAGAATAGTCAGTTATTTATTATTTTATTCATAACAAAATACAGGATATGTTGGTTACCATCTTACTATGATTATTTACTCAGAAAACGTGAAGAATATACTGATTCTCGTTCCAAAAAAAGCTATTGCATTAAACAGTTAACATATTTCGAGCCTTGTCTTTGAGAGTTAAGGTCGGAATTGCAAAAATGGTGACTTTGTTCGCTTCTCGGGGGCTTCAGCACATATTTCGCGTTTCAAAAAACAGTGATTATCATAATCATCTTTTCTATCTGCTGGCCTCGCATAGTTTCATCTGTTGTTTTTCCCGCGGTTCTCAAATCTATGTGTATTTTTAAATTGAAACTTTTGATCCACGTTATGCAGTGAATTAACTACATTTTGTTTTTTCTGAATGAGCTTGCAAATACATTATTTGTGTGAAAATAATTTTACATTATGATTTTGTTAGAGACGAACAAAAAACTTATCCACAAAATAAAGCCCTTGATATTAGTGTATAGTACCGACGTATTTAATTAGTTAATCATTCATCAGCGAATAGAAATTTTAGTTTTAATCACGTAGGTAGGTACATACACCTCTTGAGTTCACAACGATGCCACGTGTGACATGTTCAAGCAGAATCTTATTAGAGTACATTTTGATACAAGTGGAGAAAGTTTGTTATTGCAATCGAGGCGGAATTATAATATTATAATTATAGTTTTTGAGCCAAGAATTGCAATAACAAATGTCCACGTGTATCAAACGACGTATTGCAATACACTTTTGAAGAAATAAAATAAAATAACGAATAATATTTTTGTCACGAACTATGAAACTATGATTTAAATTTTCTTTTTTTTTATTCGCGCTTTGGTCTCGCCAGGTTGAAAGAGAGGCAATGGTATGAAGCCGCTAAACACCCTAATATAAAAAATAGATTTATTTTATATTTTTGAATTCAGAACACAAATAAATGTTAATTTGTGTATAATAGTTATTTATGCAACTGTTGTATAATGAGGGGTATTAAAACACGAATGTGGGTTTATCACACGAAGCGAAGCCGAGTGTGATAATAGTATCACATGAGTGTTTTAATACCTAATTATGTACAGTTGCATACAAGACTTTATCTACATCCATGATATGAATCCTCCATATAAAAGTTTCTGAAACCATAGGGTGTTGTAGTGTTGTAAGAAGTCTATGTAAATTCATGAAAAGTTTAATTGCTGAGTATTTAATACATATACGTACAAACCATGTATAGGTAATAATATAATTATTTACATTTGGATTGTAAAATTATTAAAATGCACAAAGCTTGTATCACTCATTTTTGTAAACAAAAAAGTACATAATGCAATACTAATATGAAACAAAAATGGCGGGATACGACGTGAATTCGAAGTTTAACTTATAAGTTTTTTTTTAATTACGGCGCTGTGGTAGTGAATCGCACGTGCTAGACAATGTTCTTTTTTTAAAACGAGTTGCATAATGATATTCAGTTCAACATTATAACACCCGTTTGGGTGTTATAATGGTTATTATGACACTGGCTGGCAATAAGCTAACTGTTTCAGATACTTTTATAGAGGATTTATAGCATGGGTGTAGATAAAAGTAACTATTAGTTTTAAATAATCATGTTTATCTATGATATTCTATTTATATACACAATTTCAATATTCATAAATATTTATGCCGTAAAGACGCGTAGTGCTTTGCAAAAATAAAAATAAAAAAACATTCACCTCAGACTATAGGCATTGAACGAATTTGGACTAAGTATAGTTAAAGTTATCTGTGGCAATTTTCATTCCCGCACACGTGCGGGAAAATGGAAAAAATCGCACGCGTGTGAAATACATTGCATATTGTACCTAATCGTAGTGCGTTAAGGACCAGTTTTCGAGGAAGTGTATTGAAAAATATTTATTCGCTTTTCGGCTTAATTAAATACGGAATATAAATTTATTTATTTATATAAACTTCGTGTACAAGAGTGGTACATAGGCGGACTTAATGCCACAAGGCATTCTCTACCAGTCAACCTTTGGGTTAAATAGGAAAACATAGTGATAGGGTACAAAATAATGTCTAAAAAACTAACTTCTTGTTAACGAGAATGTATATACCTATATTGATACTAACACACATATACACATAAAATAAACTAATAGATACCTATTCTATCAACTACCAAAAATTAAAAATAAAATAGCGAGAAAACTAATAATAATTATTATGACTAGACTTCGATTTGAGAGCTATTTATTCTGACTTAAATAGTGGTTACGAACTTTTCTTTTGAAAGTGAATTTGCTTTCAGCCTTATAAATCTTTAGAAACTGAAACATTTGTATGGTTGGAAGATTGAGAAAAGCGTCTAAGGACCCCTTTTGCCGGTACACCGGTTTTATGTACACCTCTACCTAACCGTTCAGGAATTACAGGCGTGATATTATGTTATATAAACCAGTGAAAGAATACCATATCTGTAAGGAGCGGTACAAAGCCGCAGCCAGTTTTTCAGGTCGTCGATCTGATTGTCGCGACGTCCCACACTCTTGCGAACTCTCCACACAACGACTCCTCCTCCAACCCCCAATGAATCTACATACAATAATAAAGTTAGTGATTGTAAAGCTAACAAAAGCATCTGTTTCAATGACTTTCTATTATTTTAATAACATTTCCCGTCAGAGTGTAGCAGCAGTCATGAAAAAAATGCTCCAAAATTCCTGGAAAGTAAACATCAGTACACATTGAGAGAGAAAATAAAACTCACACAACTGTTCCAAACACTAAGCGATCTTCATTACTTCGTCGGGGCAGGTAATGTGATCACGGGTGCCACATAAATCGAGACTATTTCGGAACGGGAAACAAAAAATATTGAATCAGAAACTTCTTAAAATTACGTGCGATGAGTTCAGCTCTCATTCGATGATGTTTATGTATAACGACTCGCGATAAACTTGGCTGCGGAATCAGATCTGTGGGCGTTACGACTGAATTGAAAACGTTTCTTTTAAGCATCAATTACGTTGAATGTATGCCGAGTTGCCGAGTGCTGGAGCTCGCCAAATACTCAATGGATTTGGGGTAAGTATTATGATGTTAAAATACAGGTATGTGCTGAAGTGGGACATTACGTATTCATGGAAACATGATTCGCATCGTACTGATAGGATATCGACCGTGATGCCGGTCAACCTTGCCGTTTAAGTACCTACGGTACTTAAACGAGAAGATCAAGTGATAATTCGAAATTGTTATAGAGGTACGCCTCTATAACAATTTCGAATTATCACTTGATATCTTACGATTTAAGCCACATTTCCACGTTTTCACGCCCAGATTAACTAAGTTCAGATGAGTCTTTATTTACTCCATAAAAAAAATATCTAGCCTGTAAAGTATTGGAAAACTGTTGGGCACTTACGTATTGTCTGCTTCAAATACAATAGCGCCTGTCGTACGAGGTACGACACAATTCCTTGCAATTAGATTTTTTTCTTTTCCGCTTCTACCGAGATTAAACTGGGTGCAGATTAATCCGGAAATTATCTTCAACAATCTTCTACAAGTCGCATGTCTTTTCGCGAGCCATTTCTCATTTCATCCCGTTACAGACAGATATTTATTATAAGAGATTTTATATTTTTTTGACAAAAATTAACTAGGCATACTCTGGATGCAATCAGAGCTTTTTTTTTGGTAAAAAATATAAATGGGTGCCTTACATCAAATGATTTCTATCACTCTATCATGTAAGATCTAATTGAAGCTTACATCTTTATTCAAAGGGCAAGATAACTCCTGTCTGTCATAATCTTCATGAGAAATGAAGACTACCTACAAGAAGCCTTTTCAAATTCATTCGAATCTTATATCATCAGAGGGCAATTTTTTTGAACCTTCTCTGCAATGCTTTATCTCACGACCAAATAAATTCGTTGTCGTAATTTGAAGAACGCAATAAATATTATATTTTCACTTAAGATGTTGACTTTATGGGCTCATTCTGTTTAAATTGTCACCAAGAGTGGGAGCAATTTCATTATTTTGTTACAGTTTTGATGACGCAGTAACCGTATACCGGGCTCGCTAAAGGGCCTCTCATTTGCTTAAGAAAACAATGGATGGGTTCTCCTTCTCACGAAGGCGAAGCTTGAGTGAATAGCCACTTTAGTTATGCTCAGGTTATTTTAGATAAACACCGAGCCACCTATTATTGTGTTGCGAACAGTCGCGGACTCCGGCATGTTCCTTACGTCATTATTATGTAAACTGTTAATTGTTGTTACTGAACAACGAACAACATAAATATTAAATTATTCCGAATGAAAGCTTAGTTGGAAGTCATTAAGTAGCGGAATTAAATTAAAACTTTTAAAACTGATAAGTATTTAGTTCTAGAAATATTCCACGTTTTTCATACTCGCTCATTCGATAATATCGATACCCAGTTGATTTTGATTAATAGATAAACCGTGGACTGTTCTCAGGGTTTGGGGAAAATAAGGTTCCCGCGGGAATACAATGTGATCGACTATTTTGTTGTGCGATGTTATTTGTCAATGTCAACGAACGATAATCATTAGCTTTTAATATTTTCTCTATTGTAGGTACAGGCTCGCTTTTAACCACATAACGCGTACTTAGAATAATCTACTTTATCTAAATGAGTGAACCTACACACGCAGTATTTAATTAATAAAGCTGCGCAACGGCTATAAACTATTTCTAATTTAGCCTGTTTCGGCCCATTTTCCTTAAGTTAGTTAGGCAATTAAGAAGGAAAATATCGGCCTCTTTTATTTTTGTTCCCATTGGAAAAGTTTAGCTAAAGACCTTCAAGTTCCTGATGCTCAAATTAGTTTTAAATGATTACGTAGAAAACTTAACACATTATAAAACCCTGGTAAGGTATATCTATACTAATATTATAAAGAGGAAACCTTTGTATTTTTGTATGTTTGTATTGAATAGGCTCAAAAACTACTGGACCGATTTCAAAATTTCTTTTACCATTACTTAGAGGGATTCTTCCGAATCCGTATAGGCTATATTTTATTCCCGTACTCCTACGGGAACGGGAACTACGCGGGTGAAACCGCGGGACGTCAGCTAGTAATTATTAATATTATAAAGAGGAAAACTTTGTTTGTTTGGTTGTTTGTTTGGCTGTAATGAATAGGCTCAAAAACTACTGTATCGATTTAAAAAATTCTTTCACCATTTGAAAGCTACATTATCCACGAGTAACATAGGTTATATTTTATCCCCGTACTCCCACTGGAACGGGAACTACGCGGGTGAAACCGCGGGACGTCCGCTAGTGTAGGATACTTTGAATGGTTAAAAGTCTAAGCAAGAATAGGACCTTGATGAGCGTCTATAGCTATACTATATACTACTATACGGTTGCATCGTAAGAGGGTCTAAACTTCTAGACAAATGGAAGGGACAATGGAATTTTAGTAGGTGATAGGTACTACCGCAAGGTGCTTGTGTATTTACGACAGTCCCTGAACATTATGAAGAGCAATGCTCAAAGTTTTGGTCAGCCATATGTCATTAACACTGGTCCCTAATTACACGAGGCTGGGTGGTCCGGTCAGTGCTCCCTTAAGACCTCCACCAGTAATTGCTATCTGTAGGATGAGACGCCAATAAATCTGCCAAGTTTCATAATACTGATGATACAAGTTTAATTTAAAGGTTCAGTGGTAGGAGACATCATAGATACAATATTACCTTCTGCTACATGAGCAACGAAAGCATTCTTGGAGCATTTCTGTATCTTCAAATCATAATAAACGTAACATATGTGTGACTGTTTGCAAGAGGCTCAGTCTACATATTCCTCTGTGAATCGGATGCGACCTTCATAAATTCAACTTTTTGGACTAGCAAATGTTTCATTTTCAGAATTGATGAGCCCCTTCTCCCGAGAGCTCGAAAACTAAAGCAAAAGTGTCCTTGTTTATGATTAAATGGACTGTACTATACGGAAATTACGTTAGTTCTGCCACAACAACGCACTTTACCTACGAAAATACTACTATATATACTATATAAAATAATACTACTACGTTTGTATATTTTTAATGTTTCCTGCACTTCATCAGGGCCTTGACCTCTGGTAACGGTGATGAAGAAATAAACTCTTCTTATTACAGATCGTAATCGAATCTCGGCAGGATTGACGCCATTATAGGATTTAGGGTGCAATAAGGCATTAAATTATACGAGCATGAGGGAGCTTTGTGCTCATTTCAGACATTTCATGCCACAGCTGTTCAGCGTAAAATGTATTTACCGAAAAAAATGTGACGTTAAATTATTATCTCAATGCAGTCTAGCCATCGAAGCTCACAGCTTAGCGAGGGCTTTTCTTTTGAAGGTGATAAATTATTATTATAACGTTATCATCAGAGGACCAACGACTCAACCTCCTTAAATTTAAATTTGAGATTTTTACGGTTTTCCTAAGAAATAAAGTTATGGTGGTATTTCATGGTGCCAAATAAAGCTCTCGCAATGAATTTTACGTAATTAAAATGATTTAATAGTATTATTCGGCAGGTGGGTAGGTACGTACGTCCTACAATAATTCTATTTTTACAGTAAGGGGTACTTACATCGTAATTTTTATTTACTAGAAAATGTTGTGATACACTCAAAGTAAATATAAGTAAGTAAAGTACCTATTATTGTTTAGACGGCACTTCAAATGTTCCCTTTCAGCACATTCGGAGTGAAAGCGATCGTGAAAGATAAACATTAGTTCAGAGTTTCAATTAAGGCATGGTTTTGAAATTACATGGTGGTTTAATTGTGCTACGTGATTATGCAATCAACATACTTGGAGATTTGTGCTGGATAGTGAGGTTAATTCTTGGAACAACTTTTTGTGTAAATGTCTCAAACACAGAGCTTTATGATGATGGTTAAAGGCCCTGAGATACGAAAGCTAGCATCTTAGGTGTTCGACATAATAGGTATGGTATTAGTGAAATTACCAAAGGAAATTAAAAAATAATGTTTTCCACAGAGATAGGTTTTGAATTGTCTGCTTTTAGGTCACGCAGGAGAAGCGTAGAGCAGCCAACCATTATGAATGACGATCAAATGTCAACGGGTGCGCGTAATCGTGTAATGGTTGTTTTATGTAGATTTTATCACAGTAATGAATATGTAGAAACGGAATATCTCCAAGTTGCTCCTAACAATTCGGTACTCTAACGAGAAATCAAACAGCAACCGTCTTGGGATTATATGGAGATATTTTTATTAGATTAATGGCAGACTTATATGAGGATTTAGGGTCATAAAGACCCCCTTCCGACACATAACAATATCATCGCCATAATATTGCGCTGTAACACGCGTCACCATATTTTTACGACGGGCTTCGGATATTCGATTAAAATTTATAGATTCAATGATATTGTGATGGGTTATCTGTATGTAAAAAGAGGTGTTTTAGCGATGCGAATAAGTACATAGAACCTGCACGTGTGAGTAGGTACTTTTAGTAAATGACGCATCAATTGCTTCAAAAATAATATTAAGTAGCTAATCATCACGTAGGTTATAATGCATTCGTTCTATATCGAATTTTGCTTCAATCTTTGATATAAAATTCTCATAATAATGCGAACGACTACTTATCCAAAATGGAACATACAGATGGTTCATAATGGTAATGTACGAGCTGTGAATGTCACAATGATGTGGTAATAAGATCAGGAACATGCTGGATAGATAGATAGAAGCATAATACGGGCATGGTGCCAAGATGTGGATCCAAGCTCACACTAATGTGATTGTGATTACTGACATTTTGTACATCACCCCTACTCCGTGGTCCCATACCTGGGGATCGTAGGCTGGCTAAAATAATTAATCTATAATGCCTTCAGCATTATCTCAGGCTTAGTTACAATACCAGCATTCATTTTGTAGCAGTAAGTGCCTACACGTGTTTCGAGCCGGAGTGGGCGGGCTCGGCTGAAAGCTACCGTATTCTTCTTCATCTGCGTCATAGCTTTTGTTTCTGTGTATTTTATTTCAGCGCTTTTATAACCGACGAACCAAAAAAAGTGGAGTTTCACATTTCGACGCGTACCTTTATAATATATTTTTAGGAAGGTTTTATTTTTTTACAAAGTAAACACATATTTTGCTTATATACCATATCCAACTGCTCATTCATTAAATCATAACCATGGAGTTTAATTCTTCAGGCAATATATTTCCATGAATTCTCAGTAAGATCTCTGTTTGCCAAAAGTTTGCTGTCCATAATAAACCTGTCATATAAAAAAGAAATTCATGATGTGTTGTCTGCATCATTTTAAGCTAGAGGCTTATTAAATCATTGACACGTTGACACTGAAAGTAACGTCTTTGTTTTGGTACCAAGAAAAGCAAACACTTTACAAGACCAGATGGTGATGGTGACACCACCTACTATAAATTTCATAGAAAATGTACATGAATTTCGCGTTGATATTTTGGAACAAAGGGAATTTGCAAAGGGTGTCAAGCGAGATTAGATTTTTAATGAGAAGCTATTACTCTGGCTTCATTGCTTTGCACACAACATTAATTTTCGACTTCGTCAAACGATGTGTCATTTAAAGATTTCAAAACAAATGATGCTTTGATTAGTTTCAATATTGTCCTTTACTACAAATTCATGGCTGCCTGACGCTTGCTTTATTTCGTGGAAGTAATTTCTTGACGCTCCGAATTAAATCGATTGTTCATCGCTTTATAATCCGGTTTGAAGGCTAGTATTTGAACTATAGCAATGCGTTTTAGCATCTACTGTTTAATAATAGACATTTTTAGGGTTCCGTACCCAAAGGGTAAAAACGGAACCCTATTACTAAGACTTCGCTGTCTGTCCGTCTGTCCGTCTATCCGTCTGTCCGTCTGTCCGTCTGTCCGTCTGTCTGTCACCAGGCTGTATCTCATGAACCGTGACAGCTAGACAGTTGAAATTTTCACAGATGATGTATTTCTGTTGCTGCTATAACAACAAATACCAAAAACAGAATAAAATTAATATTTAAGGGGGGCTCCCATACAACAAACGTGATTTTTTTGCCGTTTTGTCTAATGTATAGATAATGGTACGGAACCCTTCGTGCGCGAGTCCGACTCGCACTTGGCCGGTTTTTTTAAATAGAGTCAGTTCAGGATGAGTCAACCAGAAGAGCTCTCACAAAAATTTAACAAACAGAAAAAAATGTTTTCAATCCACTACATGCTTCATACATGAATAAAAGGGAAGTTTTTATCATGCATACATGTCAGGAAATGACCGAACATGTGCCCAAACGGAGTGGATTGATGTCAAGGATCATATTTTTTCAATCATTCAAATCCTTCACAATTCAAAGGTTTCTTCGGAAGGGCGCATGTTTTTAAAAGGTTTCTCGTTTCAAGGGTGACTTGTAAGGGATGCAAAGTACTAAAAGTCAGCTAATCAAATCGGGAGCCTTCGTGAAGTCTTTCAGTCGAGTCACGTCCGCTTTTGTCAGCCGCCGTCGACGGCAGTAAATTATTATTATGACGTCACATCATTTGACTATCCTCAGGATTTATGATCCGTATCACAGTATGAACGGTGTTTAGGCAGAAAGAGTTTAATCACTTTTGTAGCTAAATACGTCTCTTTACTGCTATTTCGTTTTGGATTATCTTTTTATCTGTTGAGATAACGCAGATTGCTCTTTCCTGTTTTTCTGAAATTTAATTTAAATGTTTGTAGGACATTGGTGTCAATTCTGTTGTGCACAAACTAAACTTAATTTAGGCTATTGCTTTCTTTTAATAAAAGGCAGTGCGAGAAAAGGACGGCTATAGCTATGAACTAAGTAAGAGATGTCAAACAAGTTTATCCCTTGCGCTTCACCGTGTTTATAATCGACATGTTTTTACGTGCACCATTCATTTGTATGGAAATATTAGTTCCAACTAAATTTGACAGCTCTAAATTACGTCCGTCTCTTTCTCGTTTCATTAGAGAGAAAAAGATAGCAATAGCTTAAATTAATTTTAGTTTGTGCACAACAGAATCGACACCAGTGTCCGGTTTATTTGCGAGCAATACAAGCAATAGGCATATACGTGAGTGAGTAGCTACAATAGTACGACCAACCCCACTACATTTAATCAAAACTGTAAACTTACAAACATATTTGGCTGTTCATTAAACCTTCTAAACAAAAAGGTGTGACGGTTAGGTACTGAATAATTATTCATTCGTAACGTCCATTTCATAACAGGTCAGTTTGACCTGGTAGAACTGTGATCTATAACGGACAAAGCATTATGAAATACCATCTTAAAATAGAACATTGTTCAGTGTTGGTGAATATTTCGGACATTCAATGCGACTTATAGCAGCTATTCTCTTTCAGAAAGTATTTCGCTTTGTAAATACATGTAGCGTTCAGTGAATTCAGAGAATCTATACAAATAAATAAAACTGAAGTGTCTGTTTGAAATTTCAAAATATATGTTAGGTTCAGAAGTGCAATAATGCACAGTATTACTTATTTCATCGTTGTATTTCTCTCAGTCTCAACAATTATATTTTTCCAAGTTATTACAAAAACCATGTGGAAGTTGCTACGGCGGGAATCAGAATGTCACCTGTCACTTGTCATCGTGTTTACCGAATGGTTTACCGATTGACGTATTATTATTTTTCATAAACCAATGTCAAAGTGCCACAGATAAAATATAACACTTTTAAACTGATACTAAACGTAAAACAAATAAGGATATAACATATAGCTTTTTACTGAATGCACCTGAAAGTAGATACTTTTTTTTAATGTGACAATTTTTTTTAATGTGTTTTTGTTATAAGTAACGTAGATACGTTACTTATAACAAAAACACATTAAAAAAAATTGTCTTTCTGTCTGTTTGTTCCGGATAATTTCCGAAACGGCTGGACCAATTTTGACGGGCCCTTTACATGTGCTTACCATCGGCATATAACTGAGGTTATAAGAAGTACCTTAGGTTACTTTAATTTAAAAAAAAATGGGTTCCGTGCAAAAAAATGAAAACCCTACGCAAGGGAAGTAATATTTTATTGTTTGACGACCCGAACGGCGCAGCAGTAATGAGGCTGCCTTATGTTCTTGGGGTTCCGGGTTCGAATCTCGGTAGGAGCAAATGTTTGGGTGTTGAGCATGGACATTTGTTTCCGAGTCGTGGATGTACGTATGTCGTATATATAATATGTATAATAAGTATGTATGTACAAACAAAAAGTATCTATGTAGTATATCAATTATCTAGTGTACGACACAAGCCTCATTGCTTAGTGTGGCACTAGATGGCGCTGTGTGTAATTTCCAGCAATATTTATTTTTAAAATCATTTAATATGGATGAAGGCCGCGGGGCATAGCTAGTCTATATCTATATACATATAATAAATCTGTAGAAAAATAATTTTTGTACATTGAAAATATTTAAAAAAAAAATTGCCAGGATGTGAAAGGATAACCAACAGAACTCATTTCCAGCATTTTTGGAATTTTTAACTGTTTATCTGTTTGTCTGTTTCGATGATCAAGCATCACGTAAAATATACAAAACCAATACAGATAACTTTTATACATAAAAATTGTGCGTATCTTGACGTATTATTTAGTTTTTGTTTCATCGTAATCGGTTAATTCTATCAGAAGATATACGAATTTAAAGTGTTCAAGAAGAAATAATCATCAAATGTAAGATGCAGCGACATCTATTGTGCTAGAATCAATGGTACTAATGACTAAAAATGTGCTCACCAGATAGCTTTTGAATTGACTGACCAGCTTTATAGTCATCATCATCATCATCAGCCTGTTAATGTTCCCACTGCTGGGACAGGCCTCCTCTCTGTGAGAGGGAATGGGCTATAATCCACCACGCGGGCCCAGTGCGGATTGATGTTTTCCTTCACCGTTTTGAGTGCAGCGGTGATGAAATAAATTACACAAAGTTTTTTAGGGTTCCGTACCCAAAGGGTAAAAACGGAACCCTATTACTAAGACTTCGCTGTCTGTCCGTCTGTCTGTCCGTCTGTCCGTCTGTCTGTCACCAGGCTGTATCTCATGAACCGTGACAGCTAGACAGTTGAAATTTTCACAGATGATGTATTTCTGTTGCCGCTATAACAACAAATACTAAAAACAGAATAAAATTAATATTTAAGGGGGGCTCCCATACAACAAACGTGATTTTTTTGCTGTTTTGTCTAATGTATAGATAATGGTACGGAACCCTTCGTGTGCGAGTCCGACTCGCACTTGGCCGGTTTTTTTTTTTGGATGGGAAATCATCAAATGACTCCTCCCGCTCAGGGGTGTCAGACTTTTACTGACTATAAAACCCATCCATGTTCCTTCATCGCCCTTTGTGTTCCGGGGCCACGGTATCTCTTTCGAACAATCCCGCAACTCCGGCAGGCATCGGCCCTTGCGGACCCCTTCCTATTGCTGACTCTCTTTGAGACACGCGTGGAACACGAACGCGCCGTCGACACGGCCTGTCGTCATGAGACGGACGGACGGCGAGCTAGCCCATAGCCCACCGTCCACAGGCCCGCGCCTACGGGGTTGTCTCCCGCGGCGGCCGGGACGCTGAGAGGTTCTCTCCCTCTCCCGTTCCGCCACCTCCTTCTCCAGCATTACTGCTTCACAGAAGGAGGTGACGGCGTCCCATTCTTGGCTTGCACTAGGGCCGGACGCGAGAGGTCGCCGCCGCCAATCGCCGCTTCGAGGACACGGCGGTGCTCCACCCACGCAGGGCACACCTCTACCGTGTGCTCCACCGTGTCCTCCGATCGATCCTCGCAGTGGAAACACCCGGACGTGTCCTCCCACCCGATTCGGTGCAGGAACCTCCCGAAACAACCGTGTCCGGTGAGGACCTGCGTCAGGCGGAAGGTGAGGACGCCGTGGCGTCGCTCAAGCCACTCCTCAAAGAGGGGACTTATTGCCACTATTGTGGCGTGCCCTGCACGGGGTTGCGACAGTCGCTCTCTCCATGTCGCCATGAAGCCTGCCCGGGTTCGAACCCACGACTTACTGTTCGTAAGTCGGGGCCTAAAATGACTCATTATATACGAGGTAGTTTTACTACCGAGCTTTAGCTACAACTCACGCAGTAGCGTGATAATGTAAATTTAGTAACTAATAGGAGCGAAGCATCAATGATAAATGTTGCAAAAACGGGGAAAATATATTTCTTTTGAGAACTTCCGTTGCGAGCGCTGCATAAACGGTTAAAGTTACGCAACAATCTATGTATTAGGCAATTGTTCCTCTTAAAAAGTTCAACATAAAATCCGCAATAGCATAATATAATGTCTATATTTTAAGGTCTCACATTCTTTCTGACCCTCTCTCTCTCATGTGACGCAGACGAAGTTGCGCGGGTCAGCTAGTATTCAATAAATTGTTACTAAAACGGATTCCTATCAAAGTTCGATAAAACATACAACGTTTCGTTTGATATTTAAATAACTACCGATACCGTGGAATATGCGAGGAAGGAAAAAATTGTCACCAGCCGGTTGTTGATTTGTGCTGTTGTGCTTCCAATTCTCGTTTCTTTTTCTTTCGAGCTACTTTGTTATCATAGAATATTATAACAGCAACGAGAGCTTCGCAAGAAATGGTAATTTTATTTAAACAAGAAATCGTAACTTCTATAAACTAATAATTAAGTTAAGATAAGCTTCTTTTGTATCGAGTTTATCTCGCATTGGCTGCTGTGAGGAGCCAGTTTCTGTACCTGGGTTGTGAATTCAGTTGTAACAAAATAAACAATAGTCATTATAAAAAACAAGTGCATTTGGAAGCAGGCTCCTGGGACCCAATGAAATTATTTAAACATGGAATGGGTCCCGCCTGCGTTCAAATGCGCTTTTTTAATTTTATAACTACCGTTATATTTTCAGCTTTTTAATTTACTTACTTTTTTTTTCACGGACGATTTATCTTCTTGATGTTTTCACTTTTATATAAAGGGGGTAAAAAACCTCTTAACGAAGCCGAAAAACACTTGTTCTTCCCGTCATTGCGATCATTTTTTTGTTCTACACCATACCTGCAGGGAACCTTCTAGTTACGGAAATATTGGGCGACAAAGTTCCAACTTTTTGACAAGTTTTTTTTTAATACAAGTTTTTAATGTAAGATTTTTACTTTAAACACCTCCACGACCCCCGTACTATTCAATTCATCCATCCATCAGCACAATGCTTTAAGTGCGTTACATTGAGTTCTACCACAAATCATGATTTTTCACCCCAAAAAAAGAAAGTCGTTTCCTAGCAACAATTTTTGCGTAAAGGGACTTAGTTTGATGTAAAGAATGCTTATGGATGGCTTAACGGCTTTGTGATGAGGTTGTTTACACTCTTTAATTAGTCATTCGAATAACCAACTTTAGAACGTTTTTAAATCGTAAATGGGTATTCGAGATAAAAATTGAAATTATGCGAACCCTAAAGATGTTTTTCAAATACCTATTCAGAGATACCCCATACCATAACATAGTTCGACTTTTTTATGTTTTCACAATTTGGCGTCTGGTTGTCACCATATTTAATTTTGATTACTGATATGTTTTTAAGACACTCGCAATATGACAAATCGATTGATGAAGACTCCTCAAAATCGGCCCACGTACCTAAACACATAATTACGTATATACCTATTCTGATAAACACCCTCCTCAGTCGGGTAAAACGGTCACTATTAGGCCCGAACTTAAAATTGCTGTTGAAATGGTTCGAGATGAAGGTGGCTGAATGAGCTCTACACCTTTTTTCCGAGAATGTCGATGCTCTGAATCAGAAAAAGGAAGTTTTAACAACAGCGGGGTTAAGCAGCTTTTGAATAAGGGTCAAATCCATCAATGTGAAGAGGAATACATTTATTTTACGATGGCACTTCTATCCGCAAACTTAATAGGATCGAATGATGGAAAATAGGTTTATTGGATTTTCCCTATACATGCCTACTTATTAGGTTATATTTTATTTATGAAGATGTTCTGTTCAGAAATATATGGATATCAAATTGTACTTATTAAACACGAAATTTCATACAGTCAAGTCAGAGTCTTACCAGACACTAGCGTTAACAGCACGTAAGGTGTCGATTTTCTTTGATGTTGTTACAAACCTACAGACACCTTCCCACGTGCATACGTGAGTGCTTAGAGGCTTAGGTATAATATGGCTGCTAAAATAATACAAGTGACGATATCTAGTAACAGAAAATAGACTTAGGCGAAGTCACGCAGTGTGACGTGTAACAGTATCTCGTGTCTCGTGGTAAACTTAGTATTCAATAGTTTCGCGCACACGTTCATTGAATCGTTAAAGTTATTCGTCTGAAGTGTCGAAGGCTTTGAGGCATTTGCGAAAATTATAGTTTACCCGCCATTCAACCCCGAAGATTCTTGTCTGGATGATACATTTATGTACATTCAACGATTAGTAAGCAAAGCAGGAGAGTAATCCTACTGTACAGCGCGACCATTGAGCTCTGTGATGTGAAGCTTCTGCATCATGTATCTAGTGTAACCAGTGGCGTGTCTAGGGGTTAGTAGTGGGCGGGCGGTCTTTGAAAACGGTTCGTCACCACCGTTTTCAAAGACCGTTTTGTGTTCTGCGACGATGAAACCGTTTTACGCCCTGGGTTCAAACAATCTTCGTTGCTCAAACCAGTCTTCGAATTACTTGGCTCGATTTTTTATTTTACGCCTATGAAAATTCAGTCGAAAACGCAATGATTCAAGTATCTTTTTCACTAGAGTCACTCGTCGCGTTGCGTCGTTCCGCGTTCGTTTATAAAGAGATTGTAAAAAACTGCAACTAGTTCCACTCTACGAAAACGCAATTCAACGAACGTCTCTCGACAAAAAGGCATTTTTTTTTTTGGGACAAGCCCGCCACACTGTTCCCAAACCACTGTAACTCCTGAAAGCCAGAATCAACAGTGGCGACCACCAGAAAAACGCCGAGACAATGAAGCTCGACGAAGTCCCAGAGAATGAATTTAACTGTCTTGGATCCCGCAACGAAATTAATCAGAAAAGTATAGCGGAGGAGTAGGAAAATCTGTAATTTCCACTTCCCTCCATATCAGCAGGAGACACAAAGAAACAAGGCCAATAGGCGCAAAGGGACGTTTACAACTGGGATAGGCCCAGTTGCCTAGCACCATGGATAAAATATTAACATTAATGGGTCCTAAGTTGTGAGCAGTTATATTTGATTCCAATAATAGGTATGGCAAAAACGCTTGAACGCACGGAAATTTGTTCTAGTTTCTACAAGGTCTGTGTAGTAAATAACTCCGGATGTAACCTGTACACTATCCAACATAATATTGCGTTCATTCTGCCAAAGACTGCACTCCCATAAAATATGATGTGCTGATTGTTCATATTCGCAGTCAGATCGGAACATTGACAAAAAGGCGAGTCAACAAGCTTGAAGGAAAATAATTTACTCTTAAAGTTACCATGACCGGTGAGAAATTGAGCAACACAGTGATCAACCTCCAGCCATGTCCTGGCCAGACAGAGCATCGACGAAAACGCATGTTGGATAAGTTTCTTCCTTTAAGCCGTCTTCAAACAAGTTGCAACGACGACCGTTTTCTGCAACCGTTTTCGTCGTCGGGAAAACGGTTGCGTTTCGTCCGTCAAAAATTCGACAACGACCCACCAATACTAGGGGTCAACATTATAGCAAGCCAATAAATTTTCAGTAGTAGTAGTTTGTAGGGTAAGCCAAGCTTTTGGACTTGTATGAAGGTACCGCCACCGAGTGTAACGAAACGTAATATTATTATGAAATCGTATTATTTTAAACTACAATGTACAGTTTCATGGAGCAGTGGTTCCACTGGTGACGACTTCGACTTACATGTAGTAGGCACATTTGTTTCATGCATTTCATCACCACTGCTCTCTAAACGGTAATGAGGAAACCGATTTGTCTTGAAACAAAAAAATCGAAGTCATTTGACATCCACCAACCCGGATTGGTGGATGCTATTCAATGAGTATAACGACACACTCCGTCACATCCCTACAGTGAAATTGGGAACATTATAGACTGATGAAAACCAAATATAAGTGAAAGCGCCTTTTCTCAGCAAGTTATGCACTCATGACGAATTGCTGAAACTTTTCTGAGATATGAAAGTTGACTCATACCGAAGAGCGCGTATAAGAAAACCCAAAAACACAGCCCATAGGTACCCTAATAAAGGATAGATAAAGGCACATAAAGCTATAACTTGGTATTCAAGTACCAATAGCAGTGGTGTTCTTTTCATCCTGTTGATCTGTGAGAATCAATACCCCAGTGATTGTTATGTCGTAAAACTTTATGACTGTCATTTAGATTTCTTGCTAACTTTATTCTTTTGTATCCTTGACTGTGTTGTTACTGATAGAAAATAAATGGGAATCACAATATGACAATAGGTAGTCTGTAATTATAGATGTTTCGTAGTAAGCACGAAAGTAAAACACAGTCACATGAACTTTCAAAGTCACTTTACACTCAAATGTTAGGTTTAACGTTCTTTTCCTGTGTTGGCTACTGTGTGTACCTAAAAATAAAGTAAATAAATAAACCTTACGTTATTTCATAAAGTGTTTTACTTGGTCATTTTATTTTTATCATTCCGTAAATTCTGCAAATTTCTACGAAATAAGTCACAAAATTTAATGTTACCTAGAGAATGAGGATAGAATCAGTACTGGTAGAAACTATTTTGTTCAATCCCGAAATTAGTTACATTAACAAGTTACACTTCCGTATAACTACGCTAACTATGTACCTCTACTAACTATAGGTAGGTACTTATGCCACTATTTCGGCGACAGATAATGAGATTAACCGACTTCCTGATCCCTTTCAGAAGTTTATCAACTTGATTATAAATACCAACTATCTGCCACAGCTTTCAACCCTATTAGTTGAATTTGGTATAATTCTATTTGGCATACAATTAATGAACCACCAGATTTAGCACAATGTAACGGCAAAAAAATCACTTTTGATTGCCAAAATTAGTAAATGATCACCAAAATTAATCAAAATCAAAATCAATCAAAATTTTTTTTAGTTAATAACCACCAGAAATTGAACTGTTATGCTCTTGCATCCGAGTCGAGGGAGACCCGGTTGACGGAGACCCGCTTTGCGGGGCTCCTACTTCTGAATGGTTTATAAAAAAATAACGTTTAACCTCTTCTGACCTAACCCATCCGTGTCGGGGTGCCCCAAGTCGGCCTAGGCAAAACTAGTTTGTCATCAACCACCTCATTCAAATATGGTGCTGAGTTTACTAAATTTGGTGATCAATTGATATTTTAGTGTCATTTATTTTTTGTGGTCATTATATTTTACCCCATTCCATTTTTACCGACAAAATTTGGTCAAAATTCTTTTCGACGAAATAAATCAACGTATAGCTTATTGTGCGTGTATCTTGATTTCATAATTAACTTGAAAGATAATCCTACTGCTCCGGGTTGATCCCTTTTAAAGGATTATAGGATTTTAGACTGTAGGCAACATTAAACTGTATTGTCTACAGCTTGACGTCGATTATTATCATATTTATTATCGTTTCGTATCGAGCTAATCGGGCCACATGCAAACGAATCGTGAACCTTAATCGCACATGGTGGAACTGGCCGCTGATTGACGAAGCTTTACCAATCTACGTGGCAGATGGTTGCCATATTTAAATAATTCCCAGGCCATAGAGCTTGCTATCAGATTTATCGATATTACGTATCGGACGTCTCTATTCTCGTGTCCAGCAGTGATTTAGAGGTATGCATACTGGCAATGACGCATACAAAATTTGTTGTTCAAAATCGTTGCGGAGTGGCCATCGAACTGTTTGTAAAATACCCTGTCCGGTACCTGTGCAAAATTGGAGTTCTACCTGTATTCAGCAATGCTTTATGATTATCATGAAAATATTACCAACGGAGAATATCCAATCAACAAATAGCCTAACAAAAAACATTCAAACTATACTTATACAGCCTACGATTAGTTAGATCGTAGTTCCAAGTGGTGAATCAAATATTGACTACTGCTGTTCGGGTAAGATAAGGCAAGAAGGAAATTAAGATGAACGACCAACTTCCAAGTTCAATCAGGTCAACTTATGTATTATTTAGTAGACCGGTACATTTAAAGTGGTTTACCGCTCCTGCCTCCTTTCTATAGAATTGGCCTTGTTATAGTGAACTTGTGTTGTATGTACAGTCGTGGTATTTTCCGCCTGATCAGTAAGTTTTTTTCGCTTAAATCATGCGGAGTAGCCGAGCCACGCCCCCTTAAAGTTTAGGCCTATTAGGAAAGCGTCAACTTTGGCGCGCAAAATAGCAATATCTCTCGTTTGGCGTGCGTCGTCAGTGCGCTCGGCCGATCGGTATCTTTTCATTAATTATTTCTATACAAAGTCAACGGGGTGGGGCTAGAGAACATTTATATGTTGTAAGTGCAAGCAAAAATTAGCTTAGTGGTGATCAGGCAGGTGGGAGTGTCCTCGTTAGTACAGTACAGTACAGTAGCGTTAGCAGCACCGACAATCCTACATGGACTAGTCTTCACGAATCATGACCCGCTTCACTTGCTGACACTACTTATGTAACGGATCAATTTAATTTCGACGACTTAAATCTAAATAAACAAACAATAGCAACTCTCATCTTCAAACTCCGGGGAACTTTTTAAGGGTGAAATGAAGAGGAATATTAATTTAACTGGGACTTGAGTAACGCAGGGAGGAGGGAGAGGGGTTCAGGCGCCGGTCATTTATAGCTGTCCAAAGGCTCAGAGGTCGACGGGCGCTGGGGCGCTTGTGTGAGACATTTGAAAATAGCATGTTTTTATGAAACCATCTGCGATAAATCAACGCCATTGTTGAGGTCAGCACTTCAATAGTCATTGAATGAAAACAACCGTTTTCAGCGAAGTTAAATTCTGTGATAAATGATTCTGTGTTCAATTTAATATTTCAGCCAACGCGAGACTAATTAACATACTTTATAAGTAGTTATTATAATAGTTAGAATTTGTTGAAGTTTCAGATCAGCTATTCCAAAGGTACGTAAGTATATTTAGCAAATCAATAACACTTTAGTAAGGATTCTCCAAGCAGTTTATAAATAACTCATGAAACAGTATAATTTATAATAATATTAGTTTCAATGTGAAAACATTTAAGAGGAATGAAACAATTAATTAATTAATTCTTTCGCTCGGAATGTAGAGTTTCAGAAAACGTAGCTATATTAAAACTTCCTGAGAAATTAAAGTGAAGAAGAAAAGATCAATTACAAATGAAGACTTTGCCTTCCATTACTTTCGTAATGGATTTTTTAAGACAACGTAAATAAATGATGTGAAGGGTCCATTTTCTGTAGCACTACCGGCTGGAATACTGTTGGTTCTCAAGAGACTCCTAAAACGTGAATCCCAAAGCTTATTTTATATATTTCTAGCGGACGTCACGCGGTTTCACCCGCGTAGTTCCCGTTGTCGTTCCCGGAGTACGGGGATAAAATATAGAATACTAGCTGTTGCCCGCGGCTTCGCCCGCGTGAAGTTCGGTAACTGTCCCACTGAATCATACTAAAGGGATAATAGTGTCCTCCATGTTAATCCAGGTTATAAACTATCTATGTGCCACATTTCATAATCATCACAATTATTATTATTACAATCACCATCACTATCACAACCGCCATCATTATCACAATCTCCATCACTATCACTATCACAATCACCATCACAATCCCCATCACCATCACTATCACAGTCACCATCATTATCACCAATTATCATCAATAACACAACCACCATAATTACGACAGTCATTATCACAATCACAATCACAATCACCATCACAATCACCATCACAATCACAATCACCATCACAATCACCATCACAATCACCATCACAATCACCATCACAATCACCATCTCAATCACCATCACAATCACCATCACAATCACCATCACAATCACCATCACAATCACCATCACAATCACCATCACAATCACCATCACAATCACCATCACAATTACCATCATAATCACCATCACAATTACAATCACCATCACCATCACTATCACAGTCACCATCATTATCACCAATTATCATCATTAACACAACCACCATAATTACCACAATCATTATCACAATCACCATCACAACCACCATAAGAATCACAATCACAATCACCCTCACAATCACTATCACAATCACCATCACAATCACCATCCCAATGACCATCACAATCACCATCACAATCACCATCACAATTACCATCACAATCACCATCACAATCACCATCGCTATCACCATCACAATCACCACCACTCTCAGAATAACTATCACAATCATCATCACCATCACAATCATCATCAAAATCAGTATCACAATCACCATCATCGTTATCACAATCATTATCATCGTAATCACAATCGCTATCATCATTATCACAATCACTTTCATCGTAATCACAACCATTATCATCGTATTCACAATCCTCGTCATCACAATCATTATAATCGTAATCACAATCATTATCATCGTAATCCCAATCACTATCATCTTAATTACAATCATCATGATCACAATTGCCATCACTATCTCAACCACAATCATTATCACAATCACCATCATTATCACAATCACCAACACTATCACAATCACCATCACCATCACAATCAGCATCACAATCACTTCCCTCGTTATCACAATCATTATCATAGTAATCACAATAATCTACATCATTATAACAATCACCATCACTGTCACAATCACAATCGCCATCGCTATCACCATCACAATCACTGCCACTTTCACAATCACCATCACTGCCACTTTCACAATCACCATCACCATCACCATCACCATCAAAATCACTATCACAATCACCATCATCGTTATTACAATCATTATCATCGTAATCGCAATCATTATCATCTTAATCACAATCATCATCATCACAATCTCCGTCCTCGTTATCACAACCATCGCTATCACCATCACAATCACCGACACTATCACAATCACCGTCACTGTCACAATCACCATTACAATCACAATCACTATCACAATCACCATCATCGTTATCACACTTATTATCATTGTAATCACAATCATTATCATCGTTATCACAATCATCATAATCACAATCATCATCATCGTAATCACAATCATTATCATCGTAATCAAAATCATCATCATCACAATCATCGTCATCATTATCACAATCTTCATCATCGTAATCACAATCATTATCATCTGGATCTCAAAATATATGCCATTTTCGTAATCAGCACCCCTGATAATCTCGGTATCGACACCCATATTGTTTTTTAGACATTTCAACCCCATCGCACCCCAACAGGGAATGGTAGTATTTCAGGTCTGCCACATTAAATCTTAAAATCGTTGTTTTTGTAATACACCCGACCTAATTCACCATAAAAATAATAACTATGTTGAATTTCAGGCTTTGTTACCCCATTTCCCCCTTTAGGGGTTGAATTCTGAAAAAAAACTGAAACACAAACGTTAATTCATTTATCGATAGGAGTACTCCTGTTAAGTTTCGAATAAAGTAGTCTAACTAATCTTATTTCCCCACGTAATCTTTGGACTCCCGTTCCAACCCCTAAGGGGGTGAATTTTGAAAAATCCTTTCTTAATGCACCTCTAAACCTCATAAAGAACCTTTGTGCCAAATTTGGAATCTCTAGACTCAGCGGTTTGGGCTGTGCATTGATTTTTATACTTTGCCACCCCATTTCCCCCTCTTAGGGGTCGAATTCTGAAAAAACCTGAAACCCGTTTCTACTCATTTATCAATAGGAGCACTCCTGTGAAGTTTCGAATAAAATAGTCTAACTAATCTTGTTTTACCCATACGAACTTTAGATTCCCGTTTAATCCCCTTAGGGGTTGAATTTTGAAAAATCCTTTCTTAGTGCACCCCTAGACCACATAAGGTACCTACTTGCCAAATTTGGAATCTCTAGACTCAGCGGTTTGGGCTGTGCATTGATTTTTATACTTTGCCACCCCATTTCCCCCTCTTAGGGGTTGAATTCTGAAAAAACCTGAAACCCGTTTCTACTCATTTATCAATAGGAGCACTCCTGTGAAGTTTCGAATAAAATAGTCTAACTAATCTTGTTTTCCCATACAAACTTTGGAGCCCCGTTTAACCCCTTTAGGGGATGAATTTTGAAAAATCCTTTCTTAGTGCACCCCTAGACCACATAAGGAACCTACTTGCCAAATTTGGAATCTGTAGACCCAGCAGTTTGGGCTGTGCGTTGATAGATGAGTCAGTCAGTCAGTCAGTCAGTTTCTTCTTTTATATATTTAGATGTTACACAGTAAAGACGGGGTTTTCTAATAGTGAAAGAATTTTGAAAATCGGTCGTATAGTTTTAGAGTTAAATCGTAACAAACACACAAACAAACAAAAAAACCGGCCAAGTGCAAGTCGGACTCACGCACGAAGGGTTCCGTACCATTATCTATACATTAGACAAAACGGCAAAAAAATCACGTTTGTTGTATGGGAGCCCCCCTTTTTCTTTTTTTTTTTTTTTTCGGATGGGAAATCATCAAATAACCCCTCCCGCTCTGGGCGGAGCAGGAGGGAGTGTCAGACTTTTACTGACTAAAACCCATCCATGTTCCTTCATCGCCCTTTGTGTTCCGGGGCCACGGTATCTCTTTCGAATAGTCCCGCAACCCCGGCAGGCATCGGTCCTTACGGACCCCTTCCTTTTTGCTGACTCTCTTTGAGGCGCGCGTGGAACACGAACGCGCCGTCGACACGGCCTGTCGTCATTAGACGGACGGACGGCGAGCTAGCCCATAGCCCACCGTCCACAGGCCCGCGCCTACGGTGGCCGGGGGCCACGTGGTTGTGGCCCCCGACGCCCGGGGCGTCTCCCGCGGCGGCCGGGACGTTGAGAGGTTCTCTCCCTCTCACGTTCCGCCACCTCCTTCTCTAGCATTACTGCTTCGCAGAAGGAGGTGACGGCGTCCCATTCCGTCTCGCTCCGGACCATGGCTTGCACCAGGGCCGGACGCGAGAGGTCGCCGCCGCCAATCGCCGCTTCGAGGACACGGCGGTGCTCCGCCCACGCGGGACACACCTCCACCGTGTGTTCCACCGTGTCCTCCGGTCGATCCTCGCAATGGAAACACCCGGGCGTTTCCTCCCGCCCGATTCGGTGCAGGAACCTCCCGAACACTCCGTGTCCGGTGAGGACCTGCGTCAGGCGGAAGGTGAGGACGCCGTGGCGTCTCTCAAGCCACTCCTCAAAGAGGGGACTTATTGCCACTATCGTGGCGTGCCCTGCGCGGGGTTGCGACAGTCGCTCTCTCCATGTCGCCATGAGATCCCGCCGGAAGTCTGTCCGCTGAGCGACAATTTGTCGCTGCAGCGGAGTTTCCCCCCGGCGTAGCGCCTCCGCGCGCCATTCATGCAGGCGCGCGAGGACTATCGCCTCCAGATCCCACGGCGGCAATCCGGCAAGGAGGCTCGCTGCCTCGCGGGAGATCGTGCGGTACGCCCGGGCCAGCCTTACGGCTACCACCTTTTGGGGCGCGTTCAGATAGTGGGCGGCTCGCCGCCTCAAAGAACGCGCCCACACCGGGGCCCCGTAAAGGGCCATGGACCGCACGACTCCCGCGTAGAGCCTCCGGCAGGAGGCGTTCGGCCCCCCCAGTGCCGGTTGGGCAGGAGCCGCCTTAAGGCAGCCCCAGTCCGTTCCAGTTTGGGGGCCAAACGTCGGAAGTGCTCCACGAAGTTCCACCGGCTGTCGAGGACGAGTCCTAGGTACTTCAAAGTCGACTCGACGCCGATGGATACCCCTCCTACCGTGAGCAAGGATCCCGGAGGTGGCGCATTCCGAGGCCCATGAAAGCACATGGCCTCGGACTTGTGCAATGCCACCTCGAGACCCAGTTGCCGGATCCTCTCAACGACTATCGCAACCCCGCGTGTCATCGCTTCAGCCGCCGCCTCGTGCGACCCCCCCTGTGCCAGCACCAGCGTGTCGTCTGCATAGCAAACCACGCTGACACCGCTAGGGAGGTCGGCGCGCAATGGGAGCCCCCCTTAAATATTAATTTTATTCTGTTTTTAGTATTTGTTGTTATAGCGGCAACAGAAATACATCATCTGTGAAAATTTCAACTGTCTAGCTGTCACGGTTCATGAGATACAGCCTGGTGACAGACAGGCGGACAGACGGACAGACGGACAGACAGCGAAGTCTTAGTAATAGGGTTCCGTTTTTACCCTTTGGGTACGGAACCCTAAAAATGAAATCTTTCCTCTTTATAATATTATTAGGTACTAGCGCATGTCACGCGGTTTCTCCCGCGTAGTTCCCGTTCCCGTAATAGTATGGGGATACTGGGGGAGCTTTCTAATGGTGAAAGAATTTTTGAAATCAGCGCAGTAGTTTTTGAATAATCTTTCCTCTTTATAATATTAGTGGAGATAGTTATAATAGACTAGCACTTCGCCCGTGACTTCGCCCACATAAATTGTGATAGCTCGGCTAATATGCATGATATAAACATAATTTATAGCCTATATTACCCTCGAATAGTGTCGCTACTGCCAGTGAAAGGAGAATTTGAATCATTGGTTCCGGAGATTAACCACTACTTGCAAACTTACAAACCTACAAACAAATTTTACCTCTTTATACTATTAGTATAGAAAAGTAGACATTA
Source organism: Xestia xanthographa (assembly GCA_905147715.2). Classification (NCBI taxonomy): domain Eukaryota; kingdom Metazoa; phylum Arthropoda; class Insecta; order Lepidoptera; family Noctuidae; genus Xestia; species Xestia xanthographa. Next base: position 15,700,655 of record LR990647.1, on the reverse strand, counting down.
TAATATTACTAATAATATTATAGAACATCAAATCCTATCACGACAAGTTGAGCTGACTCACATTTTGGAGACTTCTAGGCTCGAGTATGTATCTAACAAATTATAACGTTAAATCTGGAGTTTATAACTTTATTAGATAAACCAGGCGGTAACTGACATTAGAAATAACTGGATCATATTAATAATGAACGATGGCTTGTATCTTTCTCACAAAACATGTTTACTTTTGCAGGGTTGCGGTAATTGTCACGCGACATGAGGAAATTCAATTATGTCCCGTGTTATTCTTGTTTCTGAACATAATGTCATGACACTTTGTATTAGGGTCACAATTTTCAACGCCTTAACTTGACAGATTTTCGTGTTTTACATTTTGGTCTTGGCTCTTGCTTGACGTTCATATCTAAACTAGCACATCTATATAATTGAATGATTTGTTCCTCCGTTGCATGACAGTGCGGTAGACTTTGTATTTTTTCAATTTTTAAAGCGTTTAAAATCCTACTAACTGAAGATTTTAACTGAGCAAGTTTGCTGTTCGATTTGTCAGTTTCATTCCTCCCAAATTGCGACTCACGGAGAGCTAGAACTACATCACGATGTTGTTTGCAAATTTTTAATTTCTGTGTTTTAGTTTGAGCATCTTTGACGTCGATTAATGGGGCATCAGTGCTGCGATCTAAACAAGGTTTTGGCTCTGTGCACGTAGAATTATGTTTTTTGCCGTGTGCAACATAATCCTGAGACTGGACTCCTACTTGGCGACATCTACTCAAACCTCTCCCAGCTTGAACAGATACCGAATGACTCTCTGGTCTCTGGCCTCTCCTCAACACGTAAGAGCTTTCTAAAGCAGTAGAGCACGCAGCATCAGCTAGCTGGATAGATTTGACATTAACGTCAGTTGATGCGCTCGGGGCCGTTGCTACTTTAATATCATGTGCTCTGTTTGATGTTCTCCGGGCCGTTGTGGCTTCTTCAATATCATGTGGTCGGCTTGATATTCGTAAGCGTAGTTCATGAAATATAGCTGTTGAAGGATCATTGACTAGATTACCTAAATTCCACAGAAGTTGAGCCATTCGGCCAAGATTTGTTCTACCATAAAAAAACTTTCACGAATACTTGACAATTCAACAGATAACGGGCTACCATAGAGAGCTGTATCTAAATAGGTCATATATTATAGGTTTTATTTTATTAGGATTCGAAATTATCTTCTTCATATTTCTTACGTGTCGATCGATGAACTCAAATTATGTAGCCATCTGCACAGCAGCTCTAACGTTTGCTTCGATTAAATCTTGAAAGGTGCAAGTGATTGTCCAGGATGAGCAGAACAGGTGGTAGAGCATATCCTGCAGAGGGGCTCCACACTGACAATCTGTTTGGGATGTGTTATAATGAAACAGCCCTGCTTTCGAATTATGGGTTTATTCCACATGACATAACGTTTCTATAGTTACCTATGTACACTCTCAATATAAAACCTACATCATTCTTCCCTCCTTAAGTTTGTTTCGTAGTCCTGTAGATGAGTTGGCGGACGCCAGCTTCTTTCAGATCGCCGAGGGTCAGGTGGGAGAAGTGGAGGAGGTTCTTCGGTGTCGTGAAACTCGATATCCTCAGAGTCTGAAGTTTCGCTAACATCTGCGCCTCCGCCTCTTGTTAAGATTTTTGCACCTTACCCAATGTATCATTCTCGTTACTCCAGGATAGCACAAAGATTCGTGTAACCTCATAACATCATTACCATTTGTATTTGCACATATTGCTTTAATACGTGACAGAGTATCGGCCACAATATTTTCTTTTCCGCATCGATACTTAATGTCTATTTTGTAGTTAGCGAGTTCCATTCGCCATCTTTGAATTTTTTCATTCTCTACCTTACTTGCATGTCCATTCATCATAAACGCCACAGATTTTTGATCAGTTATAAGATAACATTGCCGTCCAAGTAAATAGTGTCTCCATTTCTTTAAGCTTTCGACTATAGCGCATGCTTCTTTTTCAATGGACGGATATTTTCTTTCACTTTCATTAAGTGTTCGTGAGAAAAATGCAACAGGTCTTTCGTTTTGAGTTAATGATGCAGCTATTGAATGTTCTGATGCATCAGTTTCGATTGTAAATGGCTCCTTTGGATCAATCGTAGAAAGAGAAGCTTTTGATATAATTTGTTTCATGTTCTGAAATGCTGCGATTTGTTTCTCGTTTAATGGATAAACTTCTACATCAATAAGTGCTCGTAGTTTATTTGAAAAATCTGGTACCCATTTCGAATAATGTGAAAAAAGACCAATGGTACGTCTTAAAGCAGCTGAATCGTGTGGCACCGGCATTTCTAGTAAGGGTGCTAAACGGTCTTTGTCCGGTTTAACCACTCCATCATTAATGTTATATCCCAGTATGTTAAGGTTCTTCACTGAAAATTCACTCTTATCCTTGTTGATGGTAAGGTTATATTTTTCAGCGACCTCCATGATGTATCGAGGATACCCCATTTGGCCAGATTATATCTCCAGTGGCCAACCTGGACCCGCAAATTGTTAAGAGATTTCCAGATTGGTCACTGCAATTCATATGCGGGCGGCAGCTGTTCGTCCGGGTTGATGAAACGTGGAGGGATGGTATGTTTATTTCTCCATAGTTAGAAAGAAAGAAAAAGCATTTATTAGCCCGCACAGGACAAAAAAACACGCAAAAATTAAAATGGTGAATGGTGGTGGTGAATCGGTGATGGTGGTTGGTGGTTCTAAGAAGGTCGTATATCTTAAAAGCTTTAAAGGTGGTCAACCGACTAAGTAGAAGAGACCTATAAACTCAACATTCTATGGAGAAAATAATGATTAAGTAAATTGCTAAAACGTTATGTTTAGAAACCTACTTCAACTGATGTAAATTAATCTTGACTTTAACATTAATATAACATTGAAGAGATGCAGCTTTATCTAATAAAGTTCCGTTGGGGTACTATACGTATCCCAACCTACCTACTGATTTATCCAAGTGGCAAGGAAAATATTGGAATTATTGCAGTCCACTGATTTGGAATACTCAATTTATTACTACATAGCCAGCTACTAAACACATGTATAAAGGTATATTTTGACAAAAAAAAACCTTAGTTATGTACGATTTCCTGCTTAAACGTATTTGAGTCAATTGGGGGAAAGTAAAGTAAGTTCGAAGATAATGTAGGCAGAACAGTCAGGAGATTGTGCGGAAGTGTTCCCGGTAACAGACAATAAGTTTGTTTATTTCAGGAAATACAGATTTTGCAGTATTTTGTGTGAATAAGGCATTGAACAAGCACTTATGGCACAAGACCATCATTTTCTTAAAGTCATGAAATAGAATACCTGAGTTAAACAGCTATAAGTTTACAATTGTGTGGATTGCAATAAACATTTATAAATCAAGGTTGCTATATATTGTAAAGGTTTCTTTTGAAAATCGTCCGCTTTGTACAAAAATGTAACGCCGGATATTCTTCTAAAGTCGAAGAATTTCGGATTTGAATGGCAAAAGGGGTATCCAGTTGTCTGTGAACGAGCGATTCTCCAAATAATACATATTTCCGATACGTAACATTGTCATTTTTTGGAATCAGGTGTCGTGTTTGTTTCTTTCTGTTCTTTTCACTTCACTGCATCAATTCTTATAAACTAGAAGGATTTCTTTCAGGCGCTTTGTGTCAGAAATTTCGCGGCTTTACAAGACATTTTACTTTATTTATTTCTTTCTCTGGCAACTTATCTTATACGAGTATAATATATGTAGTTGGAATCTCAGAACAAAATTCCAAATCTCTGACTCAGGGTGGTAAGAGACAATGGTGTCGATTCTGTTGTGAACAAACTAAACTTAATTTAGGCTATTGCTATCTTTTACTAAAAGGCAGTGCGAGAAAAGGATGGCTATAGCTATGAACTAAGTTAGAGATGTCAAACTAGTTTATGCCTTGCGCTAAACTGTGCTTTAGTCGACATGTTTTTACGTGCACCCTTCATTACTTGGGAAATATTAGTTCCAACTAAATTTGACAGCTCTAAATTACGTCTGTCTCTTTCTCGTTTTATTAGAGAGAAAACGATAGCAACAGCCTAAATTAAGTTTAGTTTGTGCACAATAGAATCGACACCACTGTCTGTCAGAGCGATATTATAATTTTATTCACTGGTTTCACTGAATCTGTTTATCGAGTAACGCAGATTTCCGTTCCGTGGCCGTTATTACCACTCGCGCCTTGTGTGTAACATCACTAGTTATGACATATATGTACTTCTAAAAGTATGTTAGATGTTCTGGATAATCCTTTTTTTGCACAAGAAAATACCAGACACATAGGTGATTTCGACACGAGGAGTTTTTTATAGTAGATAGGTGCGTGCCTATTTAGGTAAGAACTTCAATTCATTATTTGATGGGGACTATGAATTTACCACAAAAGACTTCATTATAAAAATTTGTGGCGTTTATGCAGTTTGATATTTACTGTTAAAGAGTTGGCTGACACTGGCAACATTAAAAAACTTTCAAGTGTTTGTACTTGTGGAATAAAGCCACATTATCATGTATGTACCTTAGATATAGTAAGTTAATCGTAGGTAAAAAAAACCTTCGCATTAACTAACAATCTGATTTTCGTGGTATCTACCTGCCAGTGAACAATAATTCATATCAACTTCAACTTTTGATTTTGTGATGGACATAAACAAAGAAATGAAAGATTGACGCTGTCGACCGGAAAAGAAAACCAGCTTTTCTTGCACTTTTGAATCTTTTGATTGATGTTTTTGCATGATTGTCATCTGTTCTTCAGTGCCACACGAACTAGTGGCCACTTCTTTTGTAGGTTCTTCAGTTTCAGTTGTCAGTGTCAAATCCATAAACTGTCAAAACCCAAAACTCAGGTTTTTTTTTATTGCCCACATGCCTACACGTGTCTTCATAACGCATTGGACAGTCGACATCGGCATATATTGCCATAAAGAAAAATAAAACAGAATAGACTTTTCCTGGGATTTTGCAGAATAGTACTTCTGATGATCAAAATTGGTTCAACCAATACTTTGCTATTTTTAGTAACTTCATCAACATCAAAAAATCCTTAAAGCGAAAGTAATGAATTAATAAAATTTGGCCATTAGTAGACTCGCATTCGCTCCGAATAAATTGGGAATTCCTTATTTGATTAAACGAAATTTGATGGTCAAACCTAGGAAAAAAATTATTTAGAGAAAATTATTTTCGTAATGGACACTGGGTGGTTGGGTGCAAAATCACGTCGGGGTCACCAATTTGGGGGTATGAAGAACAGGATGTAAAGCTCTTCATCCCCCATAGAAAAGGGTAGTAGCCCACCAGACATAACACCCGTCTGGTCGGAGGATCCTCCTTTTTCTATGGGGGATGAAGAGCTTTACACCCTGTTCTTCAAACCCCCAAATTTTATGGTATCATCGTAAGTTGATGTATCTGCAGGCCTAGCCAAGGTACAAACGTTTCGTATCGATTCTCTTTCCATAATCGTAAACGCCTCGGCGTAAGCGAATGTTGAAAGTGCTAAATTGTTGCAAAGTTGACACGACTGAGTCGATCGCTCGTTCTCTATTGTCTGTAGAAAAAACCTACACTTTAGTCTATGGTGAGCGTTCCTACCAAAGCGTATAGCGATCAACATTGCAGAAACGATAACATTTTATTCTATCATTTTGAACGATGTAAACTTGTCTACGAATTTTCTATTCGTTGATCACGTGATTTAACGTTGAGATGATGTCAATCCCATACATTTGATTAGTTTTCTACTAGCGTTAACAATTTGTAGATTTTTAACTTGGCTAAGCCTGCTGATCATAAACCTTTGCTTGCCGAATCATAAATGTTTATAAAATAAATATTTAACAAAATGAAAAACGTAGATTGTTAAATTATTAAGGATCCTGATGTAAGGACCAAGCGCATACCAACTCTGTTGTGTGTGACACAGGCTTTAATTAAAGAACACAATTTGGCGTGTAACGTTTTTGTGATAAAAATTAAAAAGTATAATCTGAATCGGACATTTCCAGTGAAACCTTTAGAAATATAATATTTATTTGGGAATGAAAATGAAAATCATAACCGGGCGTAAAATGGCGCATCGAGGACATACATAATATATATGAGGGTTCAAAAAAGCCGTTTTGTAATATCTTTCTAATCCACTTATGCAGTCTAGACAACTTGTCCAGTTTATGACTGACAAAGTTGCCTGACAAATTGTGCCACGGGGAGAGCCGTTGGCAAAAAGTGTCGTCAGAACTATGCAATATTAATGGATACCTATTTTTTTTTGTATGCCAAAACTGTCCCACTCCAGGGCCGCATTCCCTCCCCATTCCTCCCACTTCTTTCGGTATTTCTCTTTGCCAAATTGTATACATACTTACTTAATTTTTATTTGTTGCTGGTAGCAGGATAAGCAGGTAGAATCTCCCTCGCCATATTTACAGGTATCGTGATGAAGCGATGTAACATAATCTTTAGAAAGGTTGGATATCTCGAGAGCTCGTAAAATTTGGCCTCCCTAAAAGGTTCGCTGACTTTTCTAACACCTCTAGATATCGCAACGACGACGGAAATTTTTATTATTTTCGGTTATGAATTTCTTTGCCCCGCTTTCAAAAAACAAGTGTTTACACACTCAAATCCCAATTTAAATCTGAGTAGTGTTGAAGATGTAGAAGGTCACTTCAAATCTAATTTCCAATACATTGCTTTCCGACATTTTTCGTATTCTCTTTCAAATGACTCTTTTTGCTACGTGCAGCTTCAAAATTGTCGGCGACTGTTGCTTACAAAATGTTCGCTTGCCGATCTAGAATAAATTGTAGACACTATTCGCGTTAGCGCTGCACTCCTACGTGCTGATTCCGCTCAAATATAGGTTTCCGTCTTGAATAAGTCAATAAGCTTTAATGTTTAAGCAAAGTTGCAGCTGTTTTCGAAACTTCGTTCTTTTGCATATAACATGTATGAGAGTTTACATAAGTGGTTGTTGCATATTAAGTACAATGAAGAAAATTTTCTTCGAAAAGACAGATCATATTCGTGCACAAAACAAAAAATAGGATATACTAGCTTATGAATTGCCCACGGGATCGTACTTCCGGAATAAAAAGAAACTGACCAGACTATAATCTATCTCTGTGCCAAACATCCAGATCCGTTCTGGCATGATTGAGTAGCATCCATTTATCCAAACTTTATCATTTACAAAATTGTAGAATAGTAGTAAAATTTATTTGTATCATATAATAAAGAACATCAGACATGTATTGATGCGTTCTACGTGTTCTTTGTAAACACATACGATTGAGTAAATAAAATGGCTAACCAATTTGTAAGAACCTTTGTATCAACGCAGATTCACAGAAGCGTATATTCAATAAAATAAAATTGATCAATTATGGAAGAATGGTATAAAAAGGTAGAAAAGAAGGCGTTACTCAATTACCAAACTAATTGAGGTTAGAAAACAAAATATTGATTGTGAAAGCGTTCCGAGCGAGGCCATGTGATGCCAAAACTTTGGATATAAACAATTTCGGATCAAATTACGTTCACAGTTAGTTTCTGACTAATTGCTTAAGTTGACATTGTTTGCAGGAGCACAATAGCGCTGAGAGTATAGATAGAGCAATTTTAATTTTAAACAAACCTTTTACATTAAAAAGGTAGTTTTGTTTAGGAGTTAATCAGCAGATGTTTAATACGAAGTCGGGGCTACAATCTTGTAGTGCAGCTCTAATCCACTACGACATTATTGAGATTTATGAAGCTGAAAAGAAGATGATGAAAGATAGTACCTATAGTCAACCAAGAACAGTGTGATTAGAAAGCTTTTCTTATTCATATTCATTTCCTGATAGCGCATACGTAGTCTGGATAGATATGTGGGGGCAGACTAATCTATCATTCATTTCAGCCGAAAGACGTCCACTGCTGGACATGGGCCTCCCCCAAAGGGGGGGTTTTTGCCATAATCGCCAAGCTTGGCAGGCGGGTTGGCGATCGCAGTACGGTTGTTACAAAAGCACAGAGAACGCTGCTGCCCAATCTCTGGTAAGTCCCTTAGTCGCCTCTTACGACACCCACGGGAAGATATGGGATGGTGCTATTCTTTACGTCCGACACCATACAGAACGAACGAATCTATAATGATAGATTCACGAGTTCACGAGTTCACGATTGTGCATGACTAATGAGTCATGCACAATCGTGAACTCGGTGTCACGTCGTTAAGCTCTGTTACCATGAGCGAGAGCACAGGGAACGCTCTCGATTCTTCTGTGTGATTGAAATGCCCACAAAAGCAGAAAATCGTAAAACTAGCAAAGCCAGACATAAACCTGCAGAGTTAGTATCAATTCCCGTATACGTTAAGGCTTTCAAAATAATTTTAGAACGGATATCGACTGTGATAATGGTCACATTAATTCACATTCGAGTTTACGTGTGTGTGTGGGCACTTAATCCAACTTGAGATATAACTTTACACTTTACTATGATATAAACCTTGTTACTGTGTACCTTGCTAATGCGTTCGACATGAGTTCACAATTAACCATTTACAATAATTATACCTTATCTACCTATGTTTTCAACGCTAGGGAATATTAGTTTATCTATAATCCATTCGCCCATTTCATTTTATTTTTGAAAAGTAAAAATATTTTGTTACATTATAATTTTTAGGCGTTTCTGTGAATCCCAAAGAATTATTTTGAATCGAAGATTAAAAGGCCCTGTGAGATCCGTATAAAACGCGCCTAGAGATTTCCAGGATGGATTTATTTCATTCTGAAATATTGAAAGCAGCGAATTTTTCCTTATATCTATAAATAGAAATCCAACGAAGAAGGTAGTTGCCATTCTATCTTACTATTTTTTCAGTAAACAGCTGTATTATTGGCAAAGAGTTAACTAATTTATTTCTGTAAAAGATTTTTAAGTAAAATCGTCACGTTAAAAGATTTTTAAATAAAAACGTCTAGGAAAGAATATTTCTTTGAATCTAACTTTTGCCTCAAAGTCTAGACTAGTCCAGAAAATATACCGACGTTTAGTTCGGTATTTATAAAGTGTGTGATTTGGGTCGTATTCCATTTTGTGTCGGCCCTTTGTCGATGCCCTAGGGCACACTTCCCTGGCAGCCAACATGTGTACCATTTTATTGTCCTGTGTCAGACACGAAGTTAATAAATTACGACTGAGCTGTACCTACATTACTTTCTATTTGACTTTTACTGCTCGTAAAATTTTACTACAATGGAAGGAATCATAAGATACGTGAGTAATATCGTACGTATTCCAATTAGACTTGTGAGGTTCGTCTGAATTGAGTTCAGTCTCTTTTTCCATAAAAGTGTAAACATGCACACAATAAACACAAAGTTTCGGATTTTCCTGAACTGTAATAAACACCAGCGTGGTCTATAAGTGGAATTTTATCGATCGAGTACCGCAGCGCACGGAATGCGGATCGTATCAGAAAATCTTTTTTTGTTAAGCTTATTATACCGGTGTTCTTAACTTTTAGATTAGACCTTATACACTACTTCCCATTCCATTTGATATTGCCAATTACCTCCCGAGTTCACGACACGACTTGTAGCGAACATTTCGATTCGGTGTGTTCCAAATAGTTCGTACGACATCGTACGATTTTAATTTGCAATTTGATTACAACACGGGGTGGATTATATCGAAAGCCGGTTCCTTTCTTAGCTTCTGTGTATTCGTTCTGTAGTACTTACATTATAATAAAAAAAATAAAAAATAATTTTACGGCCTACGGTTTAAGTGGTATCTGCTCCTACTATTTATAAATGTGCTTTAGGTATTCTGCAGATGATTGTATCTCGCGCAGATTCCTTATCCAAAACAAATGCATTGTGTGGGGCGCTCATTAATATAACATTGTATAAGTCGACTACTTATAAGGAATAACTTAGGCTGCTTTCTTCTTTCTGACGGGAGATAGCTGCTGATGTTATAAGGCTTACGATATCAGCTATCTCTCGTCAATATCTGTCGTTTCTGAGATTAGCCGGGACTAACAGATAGACCAAAATAATAAAAAAATGTTATGAGTACCTACCGTAAGTAGGTATACACTTTTTAATGGATTCAGTAAAAGCTGTTATTTTGACATCCAAACAGACCAACCACTTCAATTTAACACTAATATCATCAAATAAACCAATAACACTAACTATACTACTACTAATATCATTAAAAATCCTTCCTTTGGATCATAGAGCACTACAGTGGCGAAATTTCAGACCTATGTATATGTCACCGGAAATGTATGAAATCCGTCATTATATACAATTCCTAAAATAGATAGGAAATGTATGATATATTTTATAATATGTATTTTTCCTAGGATATCTATACATTTCCTAAAGAGCGATCGGAAATGTGTTACATTCTTGATGTTCTATATATAAACGCTATACCCCTTCGTGGTTATTTTTTTAAACCATTCAGAAAACCTATCAATCAACCTCAAACAAACAAAAAACCAACCCAAATTGAAATTTCGAAACAGTTATAGTGCAAAACCATCTTAATAAAAAATTTGATTTCAGTTCTCAAACGTGTTTTATTTATTTTTCAATACACTTTCTCGAAAACTGGTCCATAACGCACTACGATTAGGTACAACATGCAATGTATTTCACACGCGTGCGCTTTTTTCCACTTTCCCGCACGTGTGCGGGAATGAAAATTGCCACAGATAACTATACCTATACTTAGTCCAAATTGGTTCAATGCCTATAGTCTGAGGTGAATGTTTTTTTTTAATTTTTGCAAAGCACTACGCGTCTTTACGGCATAAATATTTTTTGAATATTCAAATTGTGTTTATAAATAGAATATCATAGATAAACATGATTATTTAAAACTAATAGTTACTTTTATACACAAATTAACATTTATTTGTGTTCTGAATTCAAAAACATAAAATAAATCTATTTTTTATATTAGGCTGTTTAGCGGCTTCATACCATTGCCTCTCTTTCAACCTGGCGAGACCAAAGCGCGAAAAAAAAAGAAAATTTAAATCATAGTTTCATAGTTCGTGACAAAAACATTATTCGTTATTTTATTTTATTTCTTCAAAAGTGTATTGAAAAACGTCGTTTGATACACGTGGACATTTGTTATTGCAATTCTCGGCTCAAAAATACCCTCGCCTACGGCTCGGGTGTTATAATCCCGCCTCGATTGCAATAACAAACTTTCTCCACTTGTATCAAAATGTACTATTTCAATACACTTCCTCGAAAACTGGTCCTTAACCAAACAAACCTACAACAATTAGGTACAACATGCAATGTATTTCACACGCGTGCGCTTTTTTCCACTTTCCCGCACGTGTGCGGGAATGAAAATTGCCACAGATAACTATACCTATACTTAGTCCAAATTGGTTCAATGCCTATAGTCTGAGGTGAATGTTTTTTTTTAATTTTTGCAAAGCACTACGCGTCTTTACGGCATAAATATTTTTTGAATATTCAAATTGTGTTTATAAATAGAATATCATAGATAAACATGATTATTTAAAACTAATAGTTACTTTTATACACAAATTAACATTTATTTGTGTTCTGAATTCAAAAACATAAAATAAATCTATTTTTTATATTAGGCTGTTTAGCGGCTTCATACCATTGCCTCTCTTTCAACCTGGCGAGACCAAAGCGCGAAAAAAAAAGAAAATTTAAATCATAGTTTCATAGTTCGTGACAAAAACATTATTCGTTATTTTATTTTATTTCTTCAAAAGTGTATTGAAAAACGTCGTTTGATACACGTGGACATTTGTTATTGCAATTCTCGGCTCAAAAATACCCTCGCCTACGGCTCGGGTGTTATAATCCCGCCTCGATTGCAATAACAAACTTTCTCCACTTGTATCAAAATGTACTATTATTCACAGAAAGCATTTGTTTTTATACAGTTCCTAGTATCATTTCGGAATTACATACAATTCCTAGGAAATGCGTACATTTCCCAGCAAATATGTGTATTAAAGAATCTTTGAAATATTATTTTACACATTTCCTAAGTAGGCTCGGAATTCAATTCCTAGATTTCATACATTTCCGGTAGCATATATAGCAAAGTAACCAAGTTAACCCTACATTTTAATATTTAAAAAGTAGATTTGGCGACCTCATTTCGATTGAACTGATATTGGGGGTGTTTACCACCGTGAGAAAAATGTAAAATTCAGGTATGGATGTGAAACCAGAAAATTGGAATGTAGCGCACGCACGCTCGCTTCAAATCAGATAGGTGGCTCCCATCTTTGAAACGCGCATGCAGCGTTCTTTTCTCACTAAAAATTATTCCTTTACACAAAAATGATAAAAAAAAGTTTTTAAATAATAGCATGTGTTTATATGTACCGTGTTTCTAATTAATCGTTGTATTTTTGGTAACTTTTGGACATTAAAATATCATGTAGGCACGAAACAAACATAAGGTGAGGTAGTATCATAGAAAGGGTTTCGGCTAAATTGAGTAAAATATTGTTTAAATTTTTTGAACATATTCCTACCTGAAAATGTATTTAGAGAGGTTTTCCGTCAGGAGGAAAACTTTTATACACGTGAAAACGAAAAGTCAGAAAATGAACCCAGTAATGTATAGTCATGATATTATGATACTTATTATTTTGCCGCTGTTAATTTATACGAAATGGATATCTGAAACATGAGTTTTCAGAACCTCCCTAATTTTCCACCCCTCAAAGTAGGTTTATAACGAAAACTTCTGGTTCATTATTTATTTTATTGTTTTAATAAAGCAACACTCGGGTGCCATTTACACATTTCTTTGAGTATTCATCATCTGCCTAGCCTTTTCCCAACTTTGTTGGGGTCGGCTTCCAGTTTTACCGGATGCAGCTGAATACCAGTATTTTAAATGGAGCGACTGCCTATCTGACCTCCACAACCCAGTTAGTACCGGGTTATACGATACCCCTTGGTAAGACTGGTTGTCAGACATTTCTTTGAGTATTGCATAGGTAAAAAAAACCATCCAAATTGCCGACTTTTCCAGAGGATTTTCCAAAAAAATCTTTCATACAAGCTTGTCCTAACAATTACGAACACAATAAAAAAAAGTCTGCTATAAGTATCGGTCGTGCATATCTCACGGGAATATCGGAAGCTCAAAATAAACAATAATCACAGAAGATATCCCGTAAGTGACATTTTAAGTTTAGTATTATTTCAATTAAATGGTTTTAAATTTTACGTCGCTATAGCTAAATGGTAGCTATAACCAAGGTCGTAATAAATGAGATCTACTGTTATATGAATGTAGAACCGTATACCTATAAAATATAGATCTTTGTTTTAGAATGTCTGCCGTTAATCCACACATAAAATGTAGACCAGCAAACAAAAACTTTTAATCCTGCTACATTAATCTCGATTTATCATATCAACAATATTATGATTAATGCTTCCGCTGCACATTTGTTTGCGAAAACATGTATTTAATATTAATTTATGGATGGATAGGATTACCAAAGTCCCAACATTAAGAATGTGTATAAAAAATTATGAGTTTCTAGAATATCTGAACATTCCATAATATTTTAGAATCAATTGGAAATAGCCGACCATCGCAACAATATATAATTGGTTGGCTTGGTTTTTCACAGTAAAAACCCAAAATATCTACTAAGTACTATTTGTTTCTTTTTTTTTGAGTTCTGAAATAACAATTTGTGAGTAAAGAAAGCTATTGCTTTAAACCCAACGGAGACATCTTTTCAACTGTAATATTATTTTCACATATACAGGGCGATTCGATCTGGATTATGTAAATTTTTATACTTTATTGAGATTTTTCCAAAATTTGACCTTCAAGCATTCATTTAACTTTTCTCTTTTATTCATTATTTTAGTAGTTTTATTATTATTTGTTGGTAGTAATAAACATTGGTGATTAAATACCTCGAAACTTCCCTCAAACTAGGGTTGTAAAATAAGATAGGTAGTAAGATTAAAAAAATAAAATAAAGTAAGGTCTAATAATTAGCAAATGACCTTCTCTATTTGCGAATTTACAATGGTGGGTCCAGCACCCTGTATACCCTCAGCATTGTGTGAGTGAGATTTACGAAAGAAAATCTTTTTGCTTGAAGTTTCAAAATCTTTTTCTGGCGCGCTTTATCCCGTCTAATTCCGAGCTTTCTGTACTAAATATATCTCTAACACTGAGATTTTCGACTATTAAGCCGGTCTGAACTGAGAATAAACAAATCTTTGTTTTGTTGGTCCGTTAGCAAATCCCACTATACTGTTTCAGTTTCAGGTCGCCGTTGTGCTGAATCCAGGTGGCATGCTGCCTCGAGCCCTCGATATATGAATGGACGCTCTGGCTGGCGGCTGCCTGCTCTCACTGTAGGTAATATCTGTCACGGCGCAACAACAACACCGTATGGTTCTTGTATACGACCTTCGTCTTTATTTTGGAATTTACATGGAAGAGAAAATAATACGCTGCTGGTATCGATTTAATGAACCACATGGAACGCTTTGCGGAATTGAAAAACAAATGCATTCTGATGCGGACTTACATCACCCACACCGGAGGAATTAATTACTGTTAGTGTAAATAATGGTGGCAGATTTGTTTTAAGTAAGTGCAATAATTCTCTAGCTATTTTGGAAACGAACTTCTGTAAATAAGGAACGAGTTATCTACTGGTTAACTTTTTAAAAGCTTTGACATTGGAAGCTGAAAGTAATTTCAGCTGTAATAACTCATAAGTTCCGATTTATTCAGTCATTTTACTTATTTATAGATTCCATACATATCGATATAACGTATAGGCATGATTTATTTGGTTTATGTTTATACATTTAGCAACTGGCGTGAATCATGTTTCCGTTGAAAACTTCGACAACCGTGAAAAGAAATCGAAATTCGGGATTTGGACACTATTTTATCGATAACTCTCACTTAGACACCATTTTAAAGCATAATATAATATTTTTAGTTGAACATTCTTTTACTAACCTGAGTTTTAGTTAGTTTATAAACTGTGGTCAGATCTAGAGGTACTAAAAAGACGTTTATTCAGCTATTTGACATTTTACAAAGGTTTGACAGACATTTTCAATATTGTAGGAGTCGCACAAGGCTTCGACCCGATCAGTCCACCTACTCAACACAAAGTTCAGTCATGTGGTTGTTTAAAATGCTAATGTTTTTGTTGTTGTTTTACTTCATAAGTTATAATTATCTAAAGGTAAAGTACACAGTCATGTGTTTTGATGGATTGAAATCAACATACTATGTAAATTATTTGTTTGATGTTTTTGACTAGTTGCTTGGTAAGCAACATTTTGTTCGTTAAATAACGTTTTCAGGTCGTTGACCGTAGCTGATTTATTGCGTATCATCATAATAATTTTACGGTCTGATTTGGAGAGTAACTGACCAGTCACATGTACGTATATGTGATTTATTTTAAACGAAACATTCAAATCGATTAATAATGAAACATGCTTCGAACACATTCGATGCTATAGAGGCACACGGTAACTCGCGTGAATGGAGCAACAATACAATTTAATCGACGAGAGATGCATGCCGTACGTGCCTTCATAAGCAAGAGAGTGATTGTGAAACAATAAAATTGGTCCACCGCACAGAACGGTTCTGACAGTTTTTTAAGGGTTCCGTACCCAATGGGTAAAAACGGGACCCTATTACTGAGACTCCATTGTCCCTCTGTACGTCTGTCTGTCACCAGGCTGTGTCTCATGAACCGCGATAGCTATAAGACAGTTGAAATTTTCACAGATGATGTATTTCTGTTGCCGCTATAACAACAAATACTAAAAACAGAATAAAATAAATATTTAGGTAAGCGCAAAACAATCACGTTTGTTGTATGGGAGCCCCCATATAACAAACGTGTTTTTTTTTGCCGTTTTGTCTAATGTTGTATAGATAATGGTACGGAACCCTTCGTGCGCAAGTTAAACTCGCACTTGGTTGGTTTTTTTATATGGTATTGGGAATTTTAGCGAAGGGGAGATAGCAGCCTTGAAAAGCGTGTCATTATTGTCAATACCAAAGCCAAGAGAGCACGAGGCTGGTCGCCAACACGATGGTCCGACCAAGTAAAAGAGGCGATATCCTCAAGCAAATTTCAGCAGGCGGTGATGGTAAGTTTGGACCGGAGTCAATGGAGGCAGATTGTCCGTTTAAAGGGTTCCAGTGACCACGATCCTCAGTAATGAGGGACCGATTGATGAAGAAGATTAGCAATAAGAGGTAAATCCGAATAATCGCTTTCCCGAGAAAACTGTGTGAATATGTAAGCATAGGAATAATCAACAAAACAACAACAGCCCATAACGTCCACTGCTGGACCTAAGCCTCTCCCATGATGGGAGGAATTTGCCGAAACACGCTTGGCAGGCGGATTGGAGATCGCAGTGATGAAAGACTAACAGAAAACGCCGTTGCCCATTCTCAGGTCTACGGAGGCGCAAGGTGTTCTGCCTTAGACATTAGTCGCCTTATACGACACCTGTGAGTGTAATGGGTTTGGTTCTATTCTACTCTGCCGGATACCACACGGCATAGGAATAATCATATAATAATAATCAAAAACTAAAAAAAAAGAAAAAACAAATTGGTTGAACGTGACATGATTCGCTCCGAAATTTTATTTTTTAACTCCTTCTAATGGAAAAGCCTTATTGAATTAAAACCTGAAAATGGAAATAGAAACGGCCAAAACAGTAATACACAAAGCTGTTTAGAAAAAGGCCCGGCCGGAACAATTAGAGAGACTGAAGGACCTTAATGCTCTTTAAGTCTTTGTTATATTCATGTTCGGTAAATTGAACAATTGATTTACAATCGGAAAAATTGGAGCCTTGCGTTCGTTTACATTGGTGCCATTGGCTTGTGTACCCAGCCTTAAGTCATTCATATTCCCGGAAGTTCCAATCAAATGAAAACGGAATGGACTTCTGCGAAGTTCATTTGACTCAATAAGTTATTGTGTATTCTTCTTCCTCTGTTTAATGTCTCGTCATATTAGGCTTGTTATAATAGGGAAATTCGAAACTAAGTTGCTGAAAAGAATTTGAAGATTGTTTTGAGATCAAATATTTGAAGAGAGCAGCAGCGGCCCAGTGGTGGCGGCCCCGACTGGGTTCGAACCCAGACAGGCGCATTACTTTGTGTAATTTATTTCATCACCACTGCTCTCAAAACGGTGAAGGAAAAAATCGTGAGGAAACCGGCATGTCCTAGAACCAAAAATTCGACGACATGTGACATCTACCAACACGCACTGGGCTCGCGTGGTGGATTATAGCCCATTCCCTCTCATAGAGAGGAGGCTGTGTCACAACAGTGGGAACATTATAGGCTGATGATCATGATGATGATCATTTGAACACGACTGTTTTAGAGACGTTGTGCAGTAATGTGTGGGGTGTAACCAAAGATTAGTTTTGTCACAGAATAGATAATAGTACTAGCGTACAGAAGTTGCACTCCTTTGATCTTGAAGAAAGCCGACATTATAAATACCTAAACTAGGCCCGCTCGATCTAAATTGTGCCTTGACGCCTCGCGTTAGCGTATTATATTCGGCGTCTCACTGCTTAATGGTCAGTCGGTAGGGTTGCCTCAAGTAGGTACTCAAAATAGTCCCCAGCCGTGCCTGATCGGGCACGGTGCATTGTTATTTTAATTGTGTCTGTAATTGCGGCTATCTAAGTGATGTTAATTAAAACTTTTATAATTACAATTGTTTTACTCTATTAGAATGTCTCATTATATATCTTGCCTTCTCTAAAATTACGATTAAGTACTTATTAAAGGAGACAATTTTTTTTTGTTTGGAGAACAGGCCACCCACATAAAATTGTAACAGACATACAGATATTAATGAAACGTATATAGATTTCTTCCTTATAATTTCTAGATTACAGTGGTAATATTAGCTAAGCCATGTCTAACCGGAATGATGAGAAATTCGAAAATGAAAACGTGAATCTAACAATAATAATAACACGTCAAATGTCAAATGAAGTTGTCAGTCAACCACCAAAAAGACGAATTTACAACGTTCCGTGCCATGATGATTTTCTATACCATCTAAAAGATTTTAGCGGAAACCTCTAAAATAGCATTAGAAACAATGATATATAAACTATAGATACGTTGTCCGCACTCTAAAATGACAACATGAAATGAAGCCAAATGGCCACATCGCGCTTAGTTACGCACCAACCTGTCGCGCGACGCTACTTTTGTTTATAATTTAATAAATCCTGTGACGTGACTGAAGATGTATATTTATCTCCCTCTCGCAACAGGCATCCCGCCGTTCGGTGTCATATTTTCTTTCTCTTTCTTCACGCTTATAAGTAGTTCTAGTATTTTCGCCGTTTTTAAGCGCCGCGATGTTGGTTCATGACGTGTCTATATTATAATACGTCATTGATTAGAAAGCTCACAGTTTAATATTATTTCTTTTTATATTATATTATATTTTAATTAAAGCAGATATTAATACCAATGGATACCGTACTTTTTTTTTGTAAACGGAAAAAACGCCCCTATTTACGTATTGTAAGTATTGTCCGTCAAATGGCATTGACCACAACAGGAATGATTTGACTCGCAAAAAAATATCATAATACAACTTATTTGTTATGATTTTAAGATTCCGGTTTCGTTTCTATGTAGGTAATCTTTCGTTTATTATTAGAATAAAATGGTTACTTTTTTTTGGTGTAAGTAATTTAATATGAATATCCGCAACATCGAAGAGGGCCTAAAAAAAACTGTCTCCTTTATATAAAAAAACCGGCCAAGTGCGAGTCGGACTCGCGCACGAAGGGTTCCGTACCATTATCTATACATTAGACAAAACGGCAAAAAAATCACGTTTGTTGTATGGGAGCCCCCCTTAAATATTAATTTTATTCTGTTTTTAGTATTTGTTGTTATAGCGGCAACAGACATACATCATCTGTGAAAATTTCAACTGTCTAGCTGTCACAGTTCATGAGATACAGCCTGGTGACAGACAGACGGACAGACGGACAGACGGACAGACAGCGAAGTCTTAGTAATAGGATTCCGTTTTTACCCTTTGGGTACGGAACCCTAAAAAGACAATTTTTATCTACACTTATTAACAGCAACAGTTTATCCGGCTTGTTATTTTCACTAGTAATGATTAATGATCAATAAATCAGTCAGTTAACAAACACGAAGTACGAGTAGGTAGGTACGCGACGCAAGGTCAAAAGAGCGCGAAAAATTAAAGCGGCATACGCAGTTACGCACGGCTGGAGCTTGACAGCCCTAGAGACCTTGTATATTGAATATGCGCGAAGCGGTAGGTAATTATGTCGTGCCTACACACGGAGTGCAATAGCTCTGGTTTTGTGTAATTGTATGAAAATTCAATTAAGTATCCACCATTATGTTTGTTTTTATGAACTGGCCAGTATTTACCTACTACAAGTCGAACGTTTTTTGGTCATGAATCTATTAAATACTAGCGGACGTCACGCGATTTCACCCGCATAGTTCCCGTTCCCATGGGAGGAAAATGATAAAATATAACCTATGTTACTCAGGGTGAATGTAGCTTTCTAATGGTGGAAGAATTTTTGAAATCGGAATTTGAGTTTATTCATTACAAACATACAAAAATTAAATTTTTTCTTCTTTATAATATTAGTGTAGATAACATAGTATCACGACTTGTGATCCCCGAAGGGTTAGGCAGAGATGTACACCACAGTCACGAGCACCAATATGGATACACTTTCCTACCTTCGTAAGCAATTTTCGTGAAAAATAACGATTGTAACTTGGAGATAGGATCTCTTTCATAAAATATGAGTTCCAAAATACTCGTTACAACATGAAATTTTAATCAGAACTGTAGGACAAAAACACTTATAAAAGCTATCTTTATAACACATTTGCTCGTAAAGGTCTCTTATTTCACCCATTTCAATATCGTGAATATCTCATTACGTACTTGTGCAGTAATGTAATGTACAACGCACGGTTTATCAAGATGCTCCGTCAAAAAGGAACGGTACTTTTTTAAATCTTAGCAAGGAGTTTTTATGTCAGAAAAGTGGTCAACATTTTATTAATACAATTAACTGTGGGAGATGAAATATAATAAATAAACATTTAATTATTTTATTTAATTAATTTTGACAATAAATTACAACCAATTATCTGTAACAAAAAACAAAAATATTAATTTACTATAATATTAGTAATACTGGCTGTTTTTGTGTCTTTGCTTTAAAAAAAAGCGCTGATGCGCGCGCGTCACTAATTTGTGAACAAGTAAAAGATTTATTCGTTTAAGAAAGTCCAAGTTTTATTTTATTTCCTCGCAAATATGTTATAAAACGTCGTATGACATGCGTGCGCTTTGATAATTACAGCCTCTGCTTTATTATAGCAATATCGCCTCAGCTGTAATTTTCAACTTACCGTACTTATATCATAATGTACTATTACGTATTGGTGGTCGTGACTGTACTTAAAAAAAGTAGCACCCCACGCTTTCTTTAAATAAAACATTTTTTCTTATTAACACTATTATTCATTTATATTTGTTAGAATTTTTACACTATTCTTAATTCAAATTTATTAAAATTTATTTTCTATTTTTTAGTTTGGTTTTCTAAAGCGTGTTTTTTAGTTTTTTATTAAACTATTCTATACTTTCTACTTTTTAGTTTGGTTTATTTATAAAAGCGTGTTTTTTTAATTTTTAAAACTGTTATTTAAACTATAATTTATTAAGTCAGTAACTTATCTGGGAAGTGGGGAAATCGGGCGCCTGCTGCCTTCTTTAGATGAGGTAGCTGTTTCTCAGGTTCCCTCTCCGAAAGGTTTATCTTATTTTAAGTTGATGAATTTATCGACTGTAAATCCTAGGCTACGCTAATTACTAAATGTTATTCCGCAAAATAAAAAATTGAGTTTTCTGTCCTGAATATTTTGTTTTGATGTATATAAGAAGCTTTTTTGTAAATCACGGTTACCGTTATATCAAGAATACTAGCTGTTGCCCGCGGCTTCGCCCGCGCGTGAAGTTTGGTAACTGTCCCACGGGATCATATTTATTCATATTAGAGAGATAAATAGTATCCTACATGTTAATCCAGGTAAAAAACTATCTATGAACCAAATTTCATAATCATCACAATCACCATCTTTATCACAATCGTCATCACTATCACAATCACTGTCACAATCACCATCACTATCACTATCACTATCACTACCACAATCACTATCACTATCACCATCACTATCACAATCATCATTATCACAATCATCATCATCGTTATCACAATCATCACAATAAATCAACAATAACCCTGTTTAGAAGTCGAATCCGCCATCTTATCTAAATCATCTAAATCTTCTGGATCTCAAAATAAATGCCATATTCGTAATCAGCACCCCTGATAATCTCGGAATTGACATCCATATTGATATTTAGACATTTCAACCCCATTGCACCCCAACAGGGGGATGATGGTATTTCAGTTACACATTAAATCTTAAAATCGTTGTTTTTTTGTAATATACCTGCCCGAACCGATACACCATACAAACAATAACCATGTTGATTTTCAGACTTTGTCACCCCATTTCCCCCCTTAAGGGGTTGAATTCTGAAAAAAACCTGAATTGTCATCGGTCTTTGACGGGTGTGCAAAATTTGAATGAAATCTGGCCGTTTAAAGTGGGTCAAATCGCACCCTAAGAAGTGGGTTACAAACATACAAACAAACAAACATACAAGTGAAGCTAATATAAAGCGTGTAAAAAGATCGTGTTCAAAATAAATTAATGTACCTATTGCTTCTCATTTCATGCAACTTCGTATTTAAATAGATAATTTCAACTTGTACGTTTTTAAGATAAAACTTTCACTCAAATATATCTTTTGTTTTCTCTGTAATAAAGAAAACTTTGAATTTCCCATTTTGTACGTGGCTAAACCGCTATCCGTGAAAAGCCAAAAAAAATAAAATCGGGGCAGTCATTGGGGACTGCCGATAGAAGTGAAAACAAAAAGTACACAGGCCCCGGCCCAGTCGTAGCACTGGTTATGCACCGCACATGCCTATGTGGTGCTACGCCGTAGCGGATGCTACGAGTGCTACGAAGCGTGACCGCACGTTACGTTACGTGACGATGAGTTTAATGTTTTTCCTTCACCCAAAAAGTGCTCAACGCGCCTAAAGAAGTTTTCAATTCAAAAATAAACTCCTTAGTCTATGGCCGATCGCCATTGTTAGATAGGAAAACTGATTAATTTTTCCCGCCATTGCGAATATTTTTTCACAACTCGTTTTCACTTGTTGAAATTATAGGAGCCTATACTACCTCAGATTAGCGACTCTATTTGTGGTGGTTCAAACTTCGTTTGTAATACTGTTCGAATAACGTTATAATCAGCTTGCACTACAAAGCGGCTGTTACGTCAGCCACTGCGTGCGAAATGAGTGGTTTTTATTCTTTATAAAATCAAATTTTCGTCTTTTGGAAAAAATATAAAACATAAGACCTGCTTTATAGTTAGTTCAGTTAGTATGCACATTCATTTCATGATCTAATTTGAAGTACTTTTTGAATACCAGCGGTTTATTGTTCGATTTGTAGGTAACTTTGGGATTTTTTTCTATCGAGAAATTTTTATGAAATCGTGTTTTCGCCAAACATAAGACCTAACATTAATCCTCAACTTTACCATATATTTATTTAAAAATTAATGCTGCGGTATTTTAGGCGTAACGGAGGAGCATGCCATTTGAGGTAGTAAAAAATAATAAAATATAATAATAATATAATTAAAATGTCCACAAGTACTAGTTGCGAAGAAAATTATTTAGGTTGTACACCGCCCAATACAAGATGTGAAGCCCTTACCGTTATGGAAAGTTTACTACCTGAAAACTCCAAGGACAAATATCTATTATCTACTAAATAAAATGATTTTTTAGTGTTTTTTTCTTCACAAGCGTGTTGAAAAACGTCGTATGATACATGTGTGTATTGATGATTACCGTCCTCGGCTCTAGTCCCCAGCCGTGCCCGATCGGGCCCGGTGCATTGTTATTTTAATTGTGTCTGTAATTGCGGGTATCGAAGTGCTACGACCCTCGCCTGACGGCTCGAGTCTCAATAGCGCCTCAGCGGTAATCACCAACATTACACACTTGTACCATAATGTACTATTACACCATGTTAAATGTTATCCCAAAAATACAGGGTGTAAACAACCTCATCACGAAGTCGTCAACCAAGCATTCTGTACATCAAACTAAGAAACTTTACGCAAGAATTATTGCTGGGAAATGACTTTTTTTTTTGGGGTGAAAAGTCATGTTTTGTGGTAGAACTCAATGTAACGCACTCAAAACATTGTGCTGATGTAAGGACATCAGCACAATGTTGTGAGTGCGTTACATTGAAAACCTTCACGACCCTCGTACTATTCAATCCATATTGAATAGTACGAGGGTCGTGAAGGTGTTTAAAGTAAAAATCTTACATTAAAAACTTGTATTAAAAAAAATATATATCAAAAAGTGCCTTTCGGCTTCGTTAACAGGTTTTTACACCTTTTATTTAAAAAAGGATACAAGTTGGACACCGAGCGACACTAAGTACCTATCCGCTATCATACGCGCACAACAGACAGGTCATAGCGGCTCTAGGCGCGGGCGCCGCGGGGGCCGGGCGTGAGCTAAGTGGTGATACGTTTTTTTTACGGACAACCACGTAACAGAACAAGAATAAAACTTTGAATTTTCATGATACAGTTTTGAATTTTTTTATATAGATTCTTTACATAAAACTACTAGACACGTGTTTCGGGTTTTGCTTGTACTAAAACTAATGTTGTATATACCTACTTTAATATCTACGTAGTCTGCAAGTTCTGCAACAGTGTTACAATTACTTACTTACCTAGCGTAGAACCACGAGTTGGCGCAGAAAAGCCGATAATTAAAATCCTACATCTAATTAAGTGCTGCGCAAAATGTGCTCTTCATTTTTACCCACGTTTGTTCTGTATCAACATCCGCTTGAAATGTAATTAAAATTGATTTTCTTTTAAAAATGCTCATGTAAATGTTCTAGTGGAAAGTATTTTTTAAATCGTGTTCTTTTCAGTTTGTATATTTACCGCATCCGGTTAGACTGGAAAACGATCCAATGTAGACTAGATTTAAGTTTATTACCTATGTGTTTTGTTGTTGTTTTACACTTGTGTCATGATGTGCCAAATAATAGTAGATTTTACAACAAGTGCACAAAACGAACCATTTTTATGAACTAGACTTAGTAATGTCGAGGTTAAAATGGTTTTGTGAACGAGTTATAATCTCTGCTGTTCACTTCGATTGCGAGGAAATAAAACAGTAGTATAACATAACATTTCTTTAATTAAAATTCAAAGTAAAATTAGTACAGTTTTGAATACTGAAGGAATAGTATATTTCATTACAAGTGCGGAAAGGCTGTTATTGCAAAGAGTTCCGACAAATGTCTACCCGAGCCGAGGCGCAGCCGAAGGCGAGGGTTGACAGTCGGAACAAGTTGCAATGACGGTTCCGCAGGTGTACTGAACGACTATTTTTAATATAGTTGCGAAAAAATGAAGCAATTTAATAAAATAATAAAAACACAATAAACTCGCAAAGAAAATTTCTGGAAAATGGCGCCAACCGTAGAATATAAGCAGAGTTTTTTTCTTCTTCACCCATTTTGGTAGGCAAAGGGAACTTTGCCTTTAAAAAAAAAATCTACTGAAGACTAAGCTGTATGGATTCATACAGCTTAGTCTTCAGTAGTTTTTTTTTTATTGATATTAAATGAAAATGAAATTTAATGAGATGAAATGAAATGAAACCTAACCTAACTCATTCAATTAAATCTGATATTGAAATAAATTTTATTACACGGCTCATCCTGAAAACAATTATCTTACATGGTAGTATTCGTCTCCAACGAACTCGGTCGCGTAGTTTTTAGAGTTCTAAAACATAAAAAGAACAAATTGAACGCAGCTAGTGTGGTCTAGCTGTCAGCAGTGACAAATGTCAAATCACTTTTTGACTTCGCGCGCTCGCGTTACCGCGTAAAATATTGTGTGTCGTGTAAAATTATTTAATTCCCGAAATTATAACTATTGTATCAATAATAATAACATGTATAGCTCAGAACAAGACCCTATCATGGAAGAATTGTACAGAATTAGGAAGAAACTGAAAAAAATTAATAAGTTGTAGACGCCGCCGACGCCATCGCCGCAATGTTTCGTCGTCTACATCTCGGAATCGATCTCGATCTAATACTAGGATCAGATCACAGTCAACGAGTCCGCCACAGTCACCCTGTAGTGATAATCAATTGATGTCACCTCATCCGTTGCCCTCCACGGCTCCTCCAGATCAACTAGGAAAGGAAAATTTTGGTGAGTACCTACATCTTTTATCTAGGTTATAGAACCAGCTAATTGGACTCACGACGAGAAAATCTATGGAACGAGATTCCTAAATACGCCATTCGTACATACGAATTGAGGTGTGAATAAGACGACCTTGACCGCCAACCGTGCCAGTACGAGATACTTCCGCACGAAGATCAGATTTTGATACGAGATATCAATTCTGATATTACCCTACCGTATTGTGCGCGACACAAAGCGGTAGTCGTACAATCAAATAGCAAACACTACTAGTGTATTGTTTTAGAGTTACAGGAGGATAATCTGTTATTAGAGATCCTGTTACTATAAATGTGGAGAATGTGGGCGAGCCTGTAATACCAGAGGCCTTACTAGTTGCCTTGGGTAATGACAAACCCTTAGAGGAAAAGTACGGGCCAAATATCAACAACCTTATTGGCTCAAGAGGCACCGGAACTAAACCCAGAGGTCAAAGCCGCTATTAATGAAGCAGCCTGTAAACGGGATCAGGTGCTGAAAACCAAACAACAACAATTGGGCATTGCTCTGACTTGTCTGGGTCATGCAATGACCAAGATCTTAGCTGAAGATGAGGTCTCAGGAGCCCTGAAATTGCTCAATGATGGCACTAAAATTTTAACATCCCTCCATCACGGAGGTACCAATACAAGGAAGCAGTTGCTAGCACCTCTCCTGGACAAATCATTTACAAAAAATGGCTCAATAAATACCAAGAAATAAATACCTATTTGGTTAAAACCTATCTGAAAAAGTTAAAATAACAAAGATATAGAAAAATCAGGATTTGAGTTGAGAAACCCCAAGCCTACACTCAACCGTCCTGGAAACTGGGGAGGCCCTTCACGCCAACCACAACAGAAGACACAAACGATGCGTGGAGGGCACAAGCGTCCAGCAGTACATTCACAGACAAGGAAGTCTTACCAACCAACCAAGAAGCCAATGACACAGGCACCGGTCAACTCCGAGAGGGACTACCAGCGTGCTCGTCCACGACGCTGATCCCACAACAGGTACAGCATGGAGGTAATCTGGCTAGGTACTTAAGTTGTTGGCAGATCATTACAGATGATGTGGTAATACCAGATTGGGTCCAAGGTTAACATATACCTTTCACATCTGCACCGTTCCAAACTAGAATTCCATCCAATAATTTCTCTCAATCTGAGGAACTTAATATTAATAAATCAATAAATGAATTATTGAAACTGGGTGCTATTACACCCGGCGAAGCAGATAGAGATCAATACATTTCAAACATATTTTTGGTACCTAAACCTAATGGCAAATTTAGAGTTATTTTAAACTTTAAAACCTTTAAATAATTTTATCTCCACATCTCA
This sequence comes from Xestia xanthographa, assembly GCA_905147715.2. Classification (NCBI taxonomy): domain Eukaryota; kingdom Metazoa; phylum Arthropoda; class Insecta; order Lepidoptera; family Noctuidae; genus Xestia; species Xestia xanthographa. The sequence continues at coordinate 15,673,688 of LR990647.1, read as the reverse complement.
TTTTAAGATGGAGGATTTACGTACTGGGTTGATACATAAATATTGGTTTATGACCATTATTGATTTAAAAGAATCTTACCTTTAGTTCCAACTTATTGCTCTAGAAGATAGGAAATATCTTAGATTTAACTTCAAGCAGTTGTATGAATTTACAGCTCTGCCATATGGCCTGTGTACAGCACCTAGCGTGTTCACAAAATATTAAAACCTGTGATGTCATACATTAGGAGTTTGGGCTATGTAACAGTTATATATTTAGATGATATTCAATGTATAGCAAGGACATATGAAGAATGCTTTGCTCAAACTCGTCATATCATACAGATCTTAGAATGTTTAGGTTTTATACTTAACCATGAAAAAAGTTGCTTAATCCCAAGTAGACAATGTAATTTTTTAGGTTTTATTATTAACTCTCAAAATTAAACAATAAAAATTGCCATCTGAAAAAAAAAAAAAAAAAAAAAAAAAAATATTATTATGATAAAGCAGTTTATGTCACAGAATAAATGCAAAATTAGTAACCTTGGTCAACTACTTGGAACATTGTCTGCAGCTTGTCCAGCAGTTACTTATGGTCGACGACATACCAATCTTTTAGAAAAGGAAAAGTTTTTAGCCCTACAGTCATCTAATAAAAACTTTGAAAAATACATGAATATTTCCTCAGAATTAATGCCTGAACTAAAATGGTGGCTGTGTAACATACCTAAAGCTAAAAATCATTTACCACACAAAAAAATTGTTTATAAATTTTCACTAGCTCATTGTCTAGTTGAATCAATTGGGGGACTTTGGAATTCAGTTGAGAAAGAGCAACATATTAACTATTTAGAAATAGTAGCAGCTTATTTTGGCTTAAGATCTTTTGCTAAGGACTTGTCAAACTGTCATGTATATGATGACAATAGACAACACAACAGCTATATCTTGTATTAATAAAATGGGTAGTGTCCAATTTATATACTTAAATACTATTACTCAAAAATTATGGCAATGGTGTTAGGATAGGAACATATGGGTGACAGCTTCCTATATAAAACACCAAGTGTGCAAAGTATGTTTCTTGGAAAACAGACCCAATGGCTTTTGATATAGATGCATTCACATTAAATTGGACAAACAACATCGCCTGAGCTCCCATCTTACCCTGGCTGCAGGACATGTCTCCGGACGGCACTTCAACTGAGATTACTCCCTCAAACTTCCTTGGAGGTAATGCTTGGATCCTTAGTGCCAGGTATCCAAAAACAGTATGATTGCTGTTATAAAAAATGGTGAGCACACTGCCACAATAACAGTATTGACATTGATAAAGCTTCAATACCACAAATAATAGGCTTCTTGTCCGAATCATTTAATAATGGCTGTAACTATTCTACATTGAATACACACCGCTCAGCGTTGTCCCTGCTAATAAGCTCTGAAGTTGGGAGGGACGAGAATGTGAAGCGGTTGCTGAAGGCTCCCTGCCTTCAGACAGAGACCATCTCTTCCTAAGTACACAGAAACTTGGGACCCTACAGTGGTATTAGATTTCATTAATAAAATGCCAGTTATCTTAAGATATAAAGGAACTAACAAAAAAATAATAATAATAGTTACTTTATTGGCCCTTACTACGGCACATAGAGTTCAAACTCTGGCGTCAATTAAAGTAAAAGATATTCACTTTACTGCTGATTGTGTCATCATTAATAAATAAATAAATATAAATAATAAATATTGCTGGACATTACACACAGCACCATCTAGTGCCACACTAAGCAACGAGGCTTGTGTCGTGGACACCAGATAGTTGATATACTACATAGATACTTTTTGTTTGTAAATACCTACATACTTACTAAACATATAAACATCCATGACTCGGAAACAAATGTCCATTGCTCATCACACAAACATTTGCTCCGACCGGGATTCGAACCCGGGACCCTAAGAATGTAAAGCAGCCTCACTACCGCTGCGCCAATCGGGTCGTCGAAATTTAATATCTCTGATGTTCTGAAAACATCTGTTAGAACTAAAAATAGCACTACTTTGCACTTACCTTATTTTGTCCAAAACCAGTCAGTGTGCCCAGCTAAGACCTTAAAATTGTATATGAAAAACACTAAGGAAGCTCGAGGAGATATGCCCTACCTATTAATTACCACTAAAAAACCTTTTAAAAAAGCTACACTGCAAACCCTAAGCCGTTGGATTAAGGAAATCCTTACAGATAGTGGCATCGACACTAGTATTTTTTCTTGTCATAGTACTAGACATGCATCCACATCTAAGGCAAAAACAACAGGGGTGTCAATTGAAATTATCAAAAGACTGCCGGCTGGTCAGACAAGTCAGCTATCTTTGGCCAAACATTACAATTTACCAATAATTAGTGGTAGAACTGACCTTACATTTGCCAATACTATTTTAGAATAACTTGGTTAATTTATTACATTTCTCAAGAATGTCAATTAATATTGAGATTGTACCTTTTAATAATGATTAACTTGTTAAGTTTGAAAATTATAACACAATAGTGATAGGTTGCTATTAATTGATTTCTTTGCTATTTAATTTTAACTATCATCACAATGTGATGTTTGTTTTAACATAATTATTTAGTCTAAATAGATAAGCTTAAAACAGTTTGTTAAGTACCTTTGTTAAGTTATAACAACTAGATTATCTGCTTATTTATATTTTAAAACTTGATATATATATTTTGATTGTATCATAGATAATACATTTTTTTTGTTATAAAAGCACTATCGGATTTAACTTTTAATATGCTTTTACACATACACACACACACATGTATAGATGTTGCCATTACCTATCTCTGAACATCTACCATGTAAGATAATTGTTTTCAGGATGAGCCGTGTAATAAAATTAGGAAATCAGACTAACTTACCTTAAGTGACGTCTGATGGTAATTTTATGAACGGCTCATCCTGAAAACAATTAGGTTCCCACCCTGTCTCATACAAGGTATCACCCACCCATCAAGTAATGGCAACCCTTGTTTGTTACTCTAAAGAAAGTGATTTGACATTTGTCACTGCTGACAGCTAGACCACACTAGCTGCGTTCATTTTGTTCTTTTTATGTTTTAGAACTCTAAAAACTACGCGACCGAGTTCGTTCGAGACGAATACTACCATGTAAGATAATTGTTTTCAGGATGAGCCGTTCATAAAATTACCATCGGACGTCACTTAAGGTAAGTTAGTCTGATTTCCTAATTAGTAGCTTCTTTTTAGAAATATACGTATTTGTATGAATCACAAAAACTCTTTAGTAAAAACTTCATGGTTGGTTTTTCTTTTTACTAGACATTGTTTTGACAGTTGGGAAAGAGAACGCACGAGTTCGGGAAAGGTAAAAAAAAAAGCACTAGTATGTAATAGCCCACATCCCGAACGCTATACGTCCCTGCAATACACCACTTTTTGAGCAACTGTATTAAAAAATCTTTTTCCCGGCATATCGCCGCTTTATTTTTTTAATCTTGATTAGACATTGATTGGCTTGGGTTGCAGACCTATACAGCTTACTATTAAATTAATTTTGTAATAATAATTTTCTCAAATTAATTAAATAACCTTCCGTACTTGAATTTAAATTTGAATATCTTTTATGTCTTAAAAAAACACTTATGGCAAATAAATTAAAGTAAATATTATAAAATAACAAATTCTATCTATGGACTTCTTATTGTCATTGGCTGTATGGCTCATTTTCTTTGCCTTAATATAGATACATTTATGAGTAGATACGTTAATGCACAAATAAGCACTTTCAGAGCATGAGAAGTGAAAATTACTTTTTTAATACACTTCCTCGAAAACTGGTCCATAACGCACTACGATTAGGCACAACATGCAATGTATTTCACACTCGTGCGTTTTTTTCCATTTTCCCGCACGTGTGCGGGAATGAAAATTGCCACAGATAACTATATCTATACTTAGTCCAAATTGGTTCAATGCCTATAGTCTGAGGTGAATGTTTTTTTTTTTAATTTCGGCAAAGCACTACGCGTCTTTACGGCATAAATATTTTTTGAATATCCAAATTGTGTTTTTATATAGAACATCATAGATAAACATGATTATTAAAAACTAATAGTTACTTTTTAACTGCAACGTCTCGGCTCAAGATTTAGACCCAAAATTACCGGCACAGAGATATACATCCTCAAGAGGTATATCCCACCTGGTGGAAACGAAGTTAGGGGAAGGTGACATTAGCGGAGCAGCCAGGATTCTCTTCAGCATCGATGTGGTGGCACCGTGCTCTCCAGAGACACTCGCAGCTCTGGAGACCAAACACCCTGCCCCGGCGGATGGCCTTTCCTTTCCCGACCCTCCTGATTCAGACTTTCATTCCCTCATCGTTACAGGTCGAGAGGTGGTCACAGCCGTTTGCTCCTTCCGGAGTGGCTCAGCCGGTGGCCTCGACGGTCTAAGTCCTCAGCATCTGAAAGACCTAATATGTTCAGGTGCTGGGGAAGCTGGTGAGCTGCTCTTGAAGGAGCTTACGGCTCTGATTAACCTTATGCTCTCCGGCAAGGTGAACGAGTCCGTTATCGACGTCCTGTACGGGGCCAATCTTTGTGCCCTGCGCAAAAAGGATGGCGGCATTCGTCCCATTGCCGTGGGAACAACCTACCGTCGTATGGCAGCCAATATTTGCTGTAAATTTTACGGAGAGGTTGTTTCGAAAAAATTTCAGCCCCTGCAGCTTGGATACGGTTCTAAAGGGGGTTGCGAGGCTGCCGTACACGCTATGTCGACCTATCTAAATTCCGGCAAAGGTGAGGTCATCCTGAAGGTTGACATAAAGAACGCCTTCAATTCAGTGAATAGGGACACCTTGTTGACTGAAACTAAAAAAGAATTACCCCAAATTTATAGTTTTCTTTGGCAATGTTATAGACACCCATCTAAATTACTATACCGGGACAACCTTTTGGAATCTGCTGTTGGCTGTCAACAAGGTGACCCCCTCGGGCCAGTGATTTTTAGTTTAGCTATCCACCCAATTATTCGACAGCTAAATTCCAAATTTAACGTTTGGTATCTTGATGACGGAACTCTGGGAGGCGATGTAGATTCTGTTTTACTAGATCTAAATTTCTTAAAAAATGAATTTCACTCCATTGGCCTCGACCTCAATGTTTCAAAATGCGAATTATATGTAGCGGACAGCACCGACAGACAACTGACTTTTTCAAAGTTTAACGCAATAGCCCCTGGCATCAAAATTATAGAAAAAAGCTCTCTTCGCCTCCTCGGGTCACCTATCTTTGAAAACTCTTTTCCCGATTTTATCGAGGAAAAAATTCAAAATTTCAGTGATGTTTCAGAAAGATTGCTCCAAATTAACATACATTCGGCCATCACAATAATTCGTTTTTGTTGTTTCGGACCTAAATTAACATATTTCCTTCGTGCTTCCCCTTTATGGAAGTACACTCACCTTTTGGACAAAATGGATCAAATTATCAGACATACTTTATCATCTATTTTAAATGTGGCTTTGGACGACCGAGCTTGGGCTCAAGCTACTCTTCCCATTCGCATGGGAGGACTCGGCGTCCGCAAAATTTCCAGTATTAGTTTACCGGCTTTCATATCCTCGGTCCACGGCACTGAGAAATTAATCAGGAATATCCTGGCTTCCACACTGATTGATTTTGATGTGCCGTGCTTCTCCGAGGCTATCGATGCTTGGAAACTCGCTTGCCCGAACACTGAAGAACCCGACCATCCATTCTCTCAGAGACGGTGGGACGAGCCGCTCTGCAGAATCGTTCAAAACAATCTGCTGAACTCGTCTTCTACTACTGCTGAGCGTGCGCGCCTACTGGCTGTGGGTGAATGGGAGTCGGGTCTTTGGCTTCACGCACTGCCGTCGTCGACAATTGGCACATTGTTTGACGACACGACCTTTCGCCTCGCTGCTGCCTTACGCCTCGGTGCCGCCTGCTGTTCTCCTCATCGCTGTCACTGTGGTGAAGCTGTCAACAGCCTCGGTCACCACGGCCTGTCGTGCAGCCGAAGTGCGGGGCGTTTTGCACGGCACGCGAACATAAACGACATTATCCGACGAGCTCTTGTCACCGTCGGCGTTCCAGGTGTTTTAGAACCTAATGGCTTGGCACGCGACGATGGCAAGAGACCGGACGGCATATCTTTGTTTCCTTGGAAGATGGGTAGGCCCTTAGTATGGGACGCGACTTGCGTCGATACTCTTGCGCCTTCTCATCTTCCAAGTTCGTCGTGCTGTGCTGGCGCTGCTGCTGCGGCTGCAGAGAACCTCAAACGGCGTAAATATAGAAACCTTTGTGGTAACTATATTTTCGAGCCGTTTGGGGTTGAAACTCTAGGGCCGTGGGGTCCGAGTGCCCATAGTCTGTTCAAAGAACTTTCAAAACGCCTAGTTGACGCTTCCCGTGACCCAAGAGCTGGCTTTTACCTTGGTCAGAGGCTAAGTGTTGCCATACAACGTGGCAACGCCGCCAGTCTCTTGGGCACATTACCAGCTGACAGCGTTGAGGAGGAGTTTTTCGATGCCCTTTTATAGTTTGTTGTTAGTTTATTTATTTTAGTTTATTTAATACTTAGTTTTTAATTATTTATGGCAATGAATAAATAGTCTACATAGTTACTTTTATACACAAATCAACATTTATTTGTGTTCTGAATTCAAAAATATAAAATAAATCTATTTTTATATTAAGCTGTTTAACGGCTTCATACCTTTGCCTCTCCTTAAACCTGGCGAAAGCAAAGCGCGAAAAAAAAAAAGAAAATTAAAATCATAGTTTCTTAATTCGTGACAAAAATATTTTTCGATATTTTAATTTATTTCTTCACAAGTGTATTGAAAAACGTCGTTTGATACACGTGGACATTTGTTATTGCAGTTCTCGGCTTAAAAACACCCTCGCCTGCGGCTCGGGTGTTATAGTTCCGCCTCGACTGCAATAACAAACTTTCTACACTTGTATCAAAATGTACTATTCTTCTTTATTTTCTTTGATAGTAGGGCGATGGCTAGGCGTACATGATACGATGTTTTTAAGCATAAAACCAATATTATTTTATACGAGAAATAACTGCAATAACATTTCAACGGGCTGTCAGTTTTCCTTGACTGGGTGGGCCCTTCAAGTTGTTTTACGAATACTAATGAGTATCGGATCTCGAACTCCATAAGTTATGTGATTAATACATCTCTTCTGAAGTAAAGATGTGAAAAAAAAAAGCAATGTCTTACAAACTAGTGAGGCTCCGGCCCATCTAATATGATTATGAATACATCAAATACTACGGCAAGCGTCACCGAGATAGTCTTTGTATATTTTTCCATCGTTAAAAGTGCGTTGTGTTGACATTTATCGATGAGGGTGGCAGGCAACATGTGGCATGTGGACATGAAAGGGAGAGTTAAACGTCGTATTTGTATTTTTGTGTCTATTGAAAAAATACCTTTCCCATTTATTCCAAATGATAAAATGTTATTTTTACACATGTATTTTAACATTAATTGTTTGTTTTTATTTGTAAAATTTGCAGTTTTTAATTTGTAAAAGTTTAGATTGGATACCAATAAACAATTCAGGTATTACGTCCTAAAGTACTTAGGACGTAATACCTGAATTGACTTATTACAAAGATTTTCAACATTTCAACAAAGACAGTTTCTAATTAACCCCCTTTTGGAATAAATAATAAAAGCTTCATTTTAATGAACGACTATTAATATAACGATGAAGTACTTGGTTATTAACGGTACTCTTCAATCACACGGTTTTCAAACGCAATCGAGTAAAAGCTGCTGGGGGGTGAGGGGGGAAATTAAATAGATATTACCTACAAGAAACTTTTAGTGAATGGTGTGTCCGATGAGGCATGTCTTCATTATTTACAGTGGTTTGAAGTACATAAAATGTCTATTTCTAGCGAAAAACGATTATGTGCTTTCCACGAAATAATTGTGACGAGGTTACAGGTGGGTGTGCGTAGGTGTTACTTTAATACATACTATTACTATATAAATTGGACTGTTTTGGTTTTTAATGGCTCTTCAACGTGAAATAGACGAAGTGGAGAGACAAAAAGTGTTGTTGATAACAAAAAACACTTCAAAATTAGATGGGTAAGTAATTTAGCAGCAGAGGCAATATGCAGGCAGTTTTTGAACCAATTGTGCTTATAGTGTGTAGTTGAGTCTTGAAAACAGCTTGTTGCATTGTTTGTGACTTACTTAAACAGTACTAAGTAATCAATGATATTTTAGCAAACACTATGTTATACACCTACAAAAGCACCGAAAAAAGTGTGCCGCGGGGCAGAGCCACATTGAGATAGTCGCAACAGCATCCTGAGAACTGTAGCGGAGAGCTACAGCTCTCCAATTGTATTTTTTCTTGTGCAGAGGGTAATTGGTACTAACACTAGATAATAAGTTATTTAATATTTATGTTACTAACACTCTATGGATCTTTTTGTGTCCGAAATAAAATAAATAATAATAATAATAATAGAGCCAGCTCACATACACGCAGTGACGCAGAATAAAGGAAAAACAGGCCAATTGGCCGGTTTTCGAGTCTTCACGATTGCGCGCTCACAACATATCTGTATAGTAGAATATCATTGTAAGTAATACTAAAATCGAATCTATTGAAACTTGTTGACTGATTGATTCTTTAACCTGAAAAGGAACATTTTCTTATTGCTACTTCCCCTGAAAGCCTCGAAAGTAAAATAAAAATCCAAGTTAAATTTCAAATTACAAGTACTTACCTATTCTTTACAGATTGAGTAAGTCTTGAGAAGGTAACTACGTTTAATTGTGGGTCTAAGTTAAAATTAAGCTAAATAAAATTATGCTAAAAGAAATTAATTTGTAACTTTATTACATTATTTGGCGAAGAAAAATCTTTTTACATTTCGCACTTACGAGTAGTATAATCTATACTAATATTATAAAGAGGTAACATTTGTTTGTTTGTAAGTTTGTAAGTTTGTATGTTTGTAAGTTTGTATGTAGGGGTAATCTCCGGAAGTAATGAACCAATTTTAAAAATTGTTTCGCTGGTAGAAAGCTACATTATTCGTGAGTGCTATAGGCTATATTTTATTCCCGTACTCCCACGGGAACGGGAACTACGCGGGTGAAACCGGGGGACGTCAGCTAGTATCTATTATTTTTAGAAATACGTAGTAAGGTGGCAGACGGACTAATGTAATACATAATACATATTTATTATTTCAAAGAACGATACAACTGTAAATATTATTATTATTTATTTATTAATCAAAGATGGTAAGTAGACTTATAAACTAAGCCCCACAAAACCATTGTAATGGTTTGACTGTGGGGTCGGTGAGTCTCTAGACACTCATACTTATACACTACACTAATAAGATAAATTAAAATATATTTCCGACAACATATTTTTGTTAGTATTAAGTATTAGTAACAATGGTGCTTAGGTACTAAGTTAGCATTGTTAGTATAATCATCTCTCTTGTACGTGGGCGAATAGATAGATAGATGATATATGTTTTGTTAGTAACAACGAAAACTTATAAACTAGTGTTAATAATATTTACTAGAAGCTGGGTGGGGCACGCCTATTTTGGGGAATGTCTGACCTGAAGATGTGTGACCTTATTTCAATTGATATCGCTAATTAAGACTTGTGGTTGCATGGTTTAGTGGACTGCTGACGATTTTCATTCCTTTGGAAATGCCTCCAGCACCATTAATATGTCGCTGAAGCCTTATAAAGATTTAACTACACGCCTTGTACATTGCAATTAGACACTAAGAGTAGCAAGTATCTAGATCTGAGCATATCTCATAACATCAAGAGCACTCCTTCTTTGAATGATTTTTTACTAAATTGCGTATATTTTTCCATCACTGTCACGAAATGCTTTATTTTCGCATTTGGTTAATTTCAAGTGGAACTGGGAGGGAGCGACCACTGTTTTGCATGAAAATTATTTGTATCAACAGGGATTTTTTTATAGACACCAATGGATGGATGACGATGTGGTTCTCTTTTTATATTATACTAGCTGATGCCCGCGGCTTCGCCCGCGTAGATGTCGGTTTTCGCGACCAAAAGTAAAGATCCCAGACGGCTTATTTCTTTCCGACACCTCCAACAAATATCATTACGCCAAATCATTATTAATCAATCATTATTAATTAATCATTATTATATTTTAGTCAAAGTATAAGTATAACTTAGCAAATTATATATTAAAACTAAAACTAGAGTTGCCGCGAATACTCGCTATTATTCGGTATTCGGCATTACTCGTCATTTTTTTTATATTCGTCGAATTCCGAATAATAGCTAGTATTATTCGGCATTCGGCGAATAGTCGTCGAAAATAAACTTTTAACGAACAAAATAACTAATGAGTTAAAAATAATCATTTTTTAAATTATTTTCCTTAATAAAACAATACACAATATCAATTATTATCTGTAATATGTGCCTGTGCCTATCATATTCATGAAATTAAATTAGTAAGGCTTTTTAATTAATATTTAAAATCCAACAGAGGCAGATTGTGGTGCAAAAAAACAATTTTTTCTGCACGTGCTGGAGCAAGTCGGTTTCGTGTTTCCTCGTAAATTGAACCTGCCTCGGAAAATAGTCTTTCTGAATAAACAGAGAGATTTTTTTATGTCGAATAGTAATGTCGAGTTATTCGACTATTCGCCAAAGTGAATGGCGATTAATCGGTATTCGATTATTCGCTATAAACACTGGTATTCGTGGCAACTCTAATTAAAGCCTTCCTCAAGAACTACTCTATCTATTGGTGAAAACAGCATGAAAATCGGTGCAGTAGTTTTTGAGGTTATCGCGAACAGACAGACAGACAGAAAGACGCGGCGGAGGATTTTGTTTTATAAAATGTAATGATCTGGTTTTGTGGATTCTTAAAACCTTGATATTTATTATTACTATGCCTCTACGAGTTGCTCGCAAAGAAGCTCGTAAAAAAATATAACAGTTATCAAACTACTTTCCATCATCAATAAATTGCAAATCTATTCTGTCCGTCAGTTAGAGTATTGGAAAATAATGGACACGAATTTATTGTTTTTGTAAATCAATGAATATTGACAAAGATAAAACGCATCAAAACTCGGGAGTGGGGGGTTCTTGAAGTCACAACGCACTAAAATTTATAGCATGGCGTGACGTATTGAGAATATTAAAAGCGTCGTATCTTCGTCAATTTTGGTTTACGTAACAAAAGAAAAAAAACGTGTCAAATATTTTTTGATGATGTAACTGACGGACTACTTAATTAGTTTTTTTCAGAACACAAGCCTATTCTTTTATTGAATACCTAGAGAAGAAACGACTGGCTTATATTAACTTGAACATGGATGTAACTGCCACGGCCGTATAGTATCGTGCAGAGCTAGATGACACCGGTCGTGAGCGGTTACATGAATAACCCTGTGCACTAGTGCACACCTATAACCTACTTTAGCCAGATTGCCATACACGGCGAGGGCCAGCCGGCTACTAAACACTAACTAGCTTATCAATCACGTATCTGTAGTGTTCTCGTAATTGGACGCAAGCAAGCCTATTATCATACCTAGGTTTACTAGTCACAATACCTAGATAACGCAAATATCACGATCCATATGAAAACCAAGTGAGCAATTTTTTTACTGCCTACTATGACGTCTTAAAAACTATTTAGTTACTTTAAAAACAAGTTACGATACAAAAACACAATGTTTTTGTTTTTAAATGTGCAGATATATTTTTAGAGATGTAAAGTTGTTTTAAACAAATTAGCCTGCTGCGACAGTGGCCACATACTTAAGCCGGGACGCGAAGAAGGTGCTTTTACGTTTTCTAGGTATTCGTCCGCGAAAATTGAGATAGCTCAGCTAATTTGCACGATATCAATATAATTTATAGCCTATGTTACTCGGTAAAAATGTACGTTAAACATGGTAGCTTTCTAATGGTGATTTTTTTTTTAAAATCAGTTGAGCAGTTCTTGAGTTAAATCGTAACAAACAAACAAACAAAAAATCAAATCTTTCCTCTTTAGATGTAGATCTTTCTCTAGATTTAGATTAGTGTAGATGTAGACTACAATGCTGTTACATTACATGCTCACCAGATAATATTCTAACAATCGAGACCGGAATAATTCATCAACATCACAACAGTAAAGTTACACAGAACGGCTATGTCGAAAATAAAAGTTGTTACATTTAATAGGCATAATTTTGTATATCAGATTCAGGTGGCCTTCGCAAACGGCGTCAAAGCTTGTCGTTAGATTTTGTTTTACGAAGGCCCGGGTTTTAAATTGCCGGCGCGTAAATGCCTTTTTTTACATTTACCTACGCTTGTTTTAAATTGCAGAATTTTCTAGAAAGCTGCTTTTGGAAGAAAGAAAGAAAAAATCTTTATTCATCGCAGGGACATGCCGTGCATACAAAATTTGAAAACAGAAACAATAAACATAACTAACATTCAGAGTATTTCAAAACGGAACATGAACAAAAAGTAAATAAAATAGTACATTTTGATACAAGTGGAGAAAGTTTGTTATTGTATTCGAGGCGGAATTATAACTCCCGAGCCGTAGGCGAGGGTGTTTTTGAGCCGAGAACTGCAATAACAAATGTCCACGTGTATCAAACGACGTTTTTCAATACACTTTTGAAGAAATAAAATAAAATAACGAATAATATTTTTGTCACGAACTATGAAACTATAATTTAATTTTTTTTTTTTTTTCGCCCTTTGGTCTCGCCAGGTTGAAAGAGAGGCAATGGTATGAAGCCGTTAAACAGCCTAATATAAAAAATAGATTTATTTTATATTTTTGAATTCAGAACACACATAAATGTTAATTATACTATATAAAGCTCGATTACCACTGACTGACTGACTGACTCACTCACTGACAGAATTGTTCTCCCAGATGGTGGATGGGGAGGTGGGTATATTTTGACAGATTCGTAAACAAGTGACTCTCGCGAGTATGGGAAAAGTGCCAAACCTCCCCTTTTCGCCCCCCTTCTCACCCCCCCCTATCGTATCTCGGAAACCAAGGGATTTGGAACGTTTTTTTTTTCAGATTCGTATAGAGGAAGCTCGGCAAAGTAATAACCAGTTTTCAAAGCTGCCCCACTTGCCCCCCTTTTCACCCCCTTTAGGCGGATCTCAGAAATTGAGAGACTTGGAACATTTTTTCTTTCAGATTCGTATAGAGGAGGCTCGGAAAAGTAAAAACCAGTTTTCAAAGCTGTCCCCCTTGCCCCCCTTTTCACCCCCTTAAGGCGGATCTCGGAAGTTGAGAGACTTGGAACAATTTTTTTTTCAGATTCGTAAGAAGGGGCCTAGAGTTAGTCAAAATCATGTTTCAAAACTCCCCACTCTCCCCCCCTTCACCCCTCTCCCCATCGTATCTCGGAATCTAGGACACGTAGCGGCTTTTTAATTTTTACCATAAGTTATTATTGAGGAGCGTTTAAAATTGTACACGGAGGGTATCCTTCACTCCCCAACCTCCCCTAAAAATAAAAGGGCTATAACTTCGTAACGGTCAGAGATAGCCATTATGTGTTTGAACAAATATTATAGTAGGCGTCAAAACCTGTCTGTCAAAAACTTTTATTTTATTAGGTTTTTTTTTAAATTAATTTTATAATGTTTTAGGGGTTCTTAAGGGTTTTCATAGTGATTTAGGGGTAGTTGTAACGGATTTTCCAATTATTTTAAGGATTCCTATGGATTCTCAAAATTTTATGATGGTAAGGAATACTTCTCAAGAACACGACAACACGCGAGCTGCGCGCAGCTCGCGCACCCACGCAAATACTAGTTATACTATATAAAGCTCGATTACCACTCACTGACTGACTGACTGACTCACTGACATAATTGTTCTCCCAGATGGTGGATGGGGAGGTGGGTATATTTTGACAGATTCGTAAACAACTAACTCCCGCGAGTATGGGAAAAGTGCCAAACCTCCCCTTTTCGCCCCCTTTCCTCCCCGTCCCTATCGTATCTCGGAAACCAAGGGATTTGGAACATTTTTTTTTTCAGATTCGTATAGAAGAGGCTCGGGAAAGTAAAAACCAGTTTTCAAAGTTGCCCCCCTTGCTCTCCTTTTCACCCCCTTAAGGCAAATCTCGGAAGTTAAAAGACTTGGAATATATTTTTTTTCAGATTCGTATAGAAGAAGCTCGGGAAAGTAAAAACCAGTTTTTAAAGTTGCCCCCCTTTTCACCCCCTTAAGGCGGATCTCGGAAGTTAAGAGACTTGGAACATTTTTTTTCAGATTCGTATAGAAGAGGCTCGGAAAAGTAAAAACCAGTTTTCATATTTGCCCCCCTTGCCCCTCTTCTCACCCCCTTTAGGCAAATTTCGGAAGTTGAGAGACTTGGAACATTTTTTTTTTCAGATTCGTAAGAAGGGGCCTAGAGTTAGTCAAAATCATTTTTCAAAACTCTCCACTCTCCCCCCCTTCACCCCTCTCCCTATCGTATCTCGGAATCTAGGACACATAGTGGCTTTTTAATTTTTACCAAAAATATTATTGAGGAGCGTTGAAATTTGTATACGGAGGGTATCCTCCCCTCCCCAACCTCCCCTAAAATTGAAAGGGCTGTAACTTCGTAACGGTTAGAGATAGCCATTATGTGTTTGAACAAATATTATAGTAGGCGTCGAAACCTGTCTGGTGGTGGTAAATCCCGAGTGGAGCGAACCTGCGAGACCGAGTGGAGAGAAGGGGGGAGGTGGCGAGCGAAGCGAGCCGGCGACCTCCGTAGCGTAACGAAGGTCGAGTGGGTGAAGCGTAACTCAGGGGCGACGACAAGCAACTTTAGGGTTATGTTTTTTTTAATGGGTCTCAGTTTTTAAAGTAAGGTTTTTTACTTTTATATTATTAGGTTTTTTTTTTAAATCTATTTTATAATGTTTTAGGGGTAGTTGTAACGGTTTTCCCAATTATTTTAAGGATTCTTATGGATTCTCAAAATTTTATGATGGTGAGGAATACTTCTCAAGAACACGACAACACGCGAGCTGCGCGCAGCTCGCGCACCCACGCAAATACTAGTTTGTATATAAAAGTAACTATTAGTTTTAAATAATCATGTTTATCTATGATATTCTATTTAAAAACACAATTTGAAAATTCAAAAAATATTTATGCCGTAAAGACGCGTAGTGCTTTGACAAAATAAAAAAAAAACATTCACCTCAGACTATAGACATTGAAACAATTTGGACTAAGAGTAGGTATAGTTATCTGTGGCAATTTTCATTCCCGCACACGTGCAGGAAAGTGGAAAAAATCGCACGCGTGTGAAATACATTGCATGTTGTACCTAATCGTAGTGCGTTATGGACCAGTTTTCGAGAAAGTGTATTGAAAAAAAATAGTTGACATCTTGCACGTCGTGAGTGCGAGAAGTAGGTCACCACTCAGCATGATGCTGTGCTATGGGGGGCCCACCGCACAGCACTGGTTTTCAGTGGTCACCCGTGAAAAGATTTTGTTATAATAAGTACTGCTTCCTAGAAGTGAGATGTTGTCTGCAAATTTTAAGGTAATAACGTTAACAAAAGTGATTCAGGCGAAGGGCCCATTAAATAACTGTTAGGATCGATTTGGATTTTCAATAGTGTTGAATTTAATTGGAGCGTGCATCTTTTTAACTTTATTGTTTAAATGAAATACGAATGGACACAGCTGCCGAATTTAGATGCTTAGAATTTTACGATTACTGGAAATCTCATAAGCTTTTATTTTACTTTCTAGAAATAAATATGTAAATTTAAATGACTTATTATAAGATTGGTTTGCCTAGTGATGCAGGACACAACCACCATCACCATGATCGTTATCACAACAACCATCACCATCACCATTCCATTCCATTCCAATCACAATCACTATCACTATCACAATTAAATCACCATCATCGTTATCACAATCATCACAATAAAACAACAATAATCCTGTATAGAAGTAGAATCCGCCATCTTTTGGATCTAAAAATAAATACCAGTTTCGTAATCAGCACCAATGATAATCTCGGAATCGACGCCCATATTGATTTTTAGACATTTCGACCCCATCGCACCCCAACAGGGGATGATGGTATTTCATGATGGTTTTTCCGCCACATTAAATCTTAAAATCGCTGTTTTTGTAATACACCCGACCCGATACACCGGTTGAATTCTGAAAAAACCTGAAACCCATTTCTACCCATTTATCGATAGGAGTACTCCTGTGAAGTTTCGAATAAAACAGTCTAACTAATCTTGTTTCCCTATACAAACTTTCGACTCCCGTTTAGGGAGTAAATTTTGAAAAATGCTTTCTTAGTGCACCGTTAGACCTCATAAGAAACCTACGCGTGCTAAATTTTAAATCTCTAGACCCAGTGGTTTGGGCTGTGAGTTGATTTTCAGACTTTGTCACCCCATTTCTCCATATTAGGAGTTGAATTCTGAAAAAACCTGAAACACAAATGTTAACTCATATAACGATAGGAGTATTCCTGTTAAGTTTCGAATAAAATAGTCTAACTAATGTTATTTCCCCATGTAAATTTTGGACCCCCGTTTCAGCCCCTTAGAGGGTGAATATTGAAAAATCCTTTCTTAATGCACCCTTAAACCTCAATGTGACAAATTTGGAATGTCTAGACTCAGCGGTTTGGTTTGGGCTGTGCATTGATTTTTATACTTTGTCACCCCATTTCCCTCTCTTGTGGGTTTAATTCTGAAAAAACCTGAAACACAAATGTTTACTCAATTATCGACAGGAGTACTCCTGTTAAGTTTCGAATAAAACAGTTTAACTAATCTTGTTTCCCCATACAAACTTTGGAGCCCTTTTTCACCCCCTTAGGGAGTGAACTTTGAAAAATCCTTTCTTAGTGCACTCCCTGACCACATAAGGAACCTACTTGCCAAGTTTGGAATCTGTAGACCCAGTGGTTTGGGCTGTGCGTTGATATGTCAGTCAGTCAGTTTCTTCTTCTTTTATATATTTTTA
This sequence comes from Xestia xanthographa, assembly GCA_905147715.2. NCBI lineage: Eukaryota > Metazoa > Arthropoda > Insecta > Lepidoptera > Noctuidae > Xestia > Xestia xanthographa. The sequence goes on along the minus strand of LR990647.1, from coordinate 15,656,586 downwards.
CCCGACTGCGGCAGAAGGAGGGTTACTGTATAGATTTTATCTAAAACTAGCTGTTGCCCGCGGCTTCGCCCGCGTGGAGTTCGGTAACTGTCTCACCGAATCATACTAAAGGGATAAATAGCGTCCTATATGTTAATGCAGGTTATAAACTACAATCAACAATAACAATCTATGTACTATCATCACCACCATTATTATCACAATCATTATCACAATCACCATCACTATCACAATCACCATCACAATCACCATCACAATCACCATCACAATCACCATCACAATCACCATCACAATCACCATCACAATCACCATCACAATCACCATCACAATCACCATCACAATCACCATCACATCACCATCACAATCACCATCACAATCACCATCACAATCACCATCACAATCACCATCACAATCACCATCACAATCACCATCACAATCACCATCACAATCACCATCACAATCACCATCACAATCACCATCACAATCACTATCACCATCGCTATCTCCACCAAAATCACCGTCACTATCACAATCACTATGACAATCACCATCATCGTTATCACAATAATTATCATCGTAATCACAATCATTATCACAATAACTATCACTATCATCATCATCATCACTATCACTATCATAATCACCATCACAATCCCCATCACCATCGCTATCACCATCAAATTCACCATCGCTATCACCATCAAAATCACCATCACTACCACATTCACTATCACAGTCACCATCACCATAACAATTACCATCCAAATCACTATCACAATCACCATCATCGTTACCTCAATAATTATCATCTTAATCACAATCATTATCACAATCACGATCACTGTCCCAATCACCATCACAATCCCCATCACCATCACAATCCCCATCACCATCGCTATCACCATCAGAATCACCGTCACTATCACAATTACTATCACAATCACCATCATCACTATCACTATCACCATCACTATCATAATCACCATCACAATCCCATCACCATCGCTATCACCATCAAATTCACCGTCACTATCACAATCACTATCACAATAACCATCACCATCACAATTACCATCTAAATCACTATTTCAATCACCATCATTGTTATCACAATAATTATCATCGTAATCACAATCATTATCACAATCACTATCACCATCACTATCACCATCACTATCACCATCACTATCACCATCACAATCACCATCACAATCACCATCACCATCACAATCACCATCACAATCACAATCACAATCACCATCACTATCACAATCACTATCACAATCACCATTACGATCACCATCACAATCATCAAAAAATCAATCAAAAAATCAAAATCAAAGCATTTATTTCAAGTAAGCCAGTTACAGGCACTTTTGAATTGTCGAAACAAAGATGAAAATTAAATGTAGCTACAGTCCCAGTCACAAGACATAAAAACTGTGAAAGTACTGTAGTTGCCCATTCCCTAGCGTAGATCTCTATGGAGAAGAATGGGCAAGAAACTCCATGGACACTCTTTTAAATCAGAATATTGTTACAAAATCTTGGTTACATCATTCACGTTGAGATGGTATATTATGTGAGAACAATGTAGCAAGATGTGCACGGTAAAAGTGTCCACAGCAAAAAAACACAAACAAAAAAAAAATACAATTCAAAATAATTCATTCAAATAAGCCATGGCAACCAAGAGATGACCAGTCACAACTGACAGCGCCCGTTCACGGACATGACGCATGGATCAGCACCATTCAACTCAACCATTTTGAAGGGAACTAAATGATCCGACACATGCGCCACCATCAGCGAGACAATAGAGTGAGCATGACATACTCCAAACCGCCAGGGCACATTCAAGTCAAAAAAAAGACGTAGGTTTCCAGTGAATGATAGCTTTCTAGTACATAGTACTCACACAATATGGGCTATGCATTTATATAATACTAAAGAGATTGATTCTATACAATGCAAAGAAAGTTGTACAATCTTCAGCAGCTCCAACAATACAATTTAATGCTATCAATTTATGCGCCCCTGTCCATGTGGAGCAGGACCAGCATTGAGCCAAGCATTTTTATCATCGATATAATCGCTCAACTTGTAATATGCTTGCTTACATAGTGTGCGTTTAATGCATGTTTTAAATTTCGTCTCATTCAGTTCAAGAATACTTTGTGGAATTTTATTATAGCATCTCAAACAGTACCCCATGAAAGATGAGTCTACTTTAGCGAGTCTGAAACCTGGCTGAACTAGTTGGTCCCTATTTCTAGTACTGTAATTATGTCTGTCACCCCTTTTACCAAAAAGGTGCAGATGTTTTCTGACGTACATTATGTTTTCGTAGATGTATTGACAATGTACCGTCATGATGCCAATATCCTTAAACAGTTCCCTTAGAGAATCGCGCCTACGAAGATTATATATGGCTCTGATGGCTCTTTTCTGCAGAATAAATATAGACTTAATATCAGCAGCCCGTCCCCACAGAAAAATGCCATAAGACATTATACTATGAAAGTAACTAAAATAAACCAGTCTAGCGGTATCTACATCAGTATACTGACGGATTTTTCTAATGGCAAAGGCTGCTGAACTTAGCCGCCCCGCAAGAGATGTCAAATGAGAACCCCATTGTAGCCTTGAATCAAGCGTAATCCCCAGGAAAACCGTTTTATCTACGAATTCAAGTTTCTCTTTATTCAATATTATATCACAATCACTACTTTTAACATTCGGTAAAGCAAATCTTATGCATTTGGTTTTTTTTTTCATTTAATACCAAATTGTTTGCTGTGAACCAATTTTGGACCTGAAGTAGGGCATTATTCACGTCATCTAGATTTTGGGCCCGCCTATTTATCTTAAAAATTAGGGAAGTGTCATCAGCAAATAACACCATATTTTGAGGTTGGTTTTTCAGTAAATAGGGTAGATCATTTATATATACTAGAAAGAGGAAAGGACCCAATATTGAGCCTTGTGGAACCCCCATTTTTACTTTTAACCCCTGTGAATTAACACCATTTATTTGAACATGTTGTTGTCTATCATTCAAATAAGATTTTACCAAACTAAGTGCAAGTTTACCCAGTCCGTAATGCTCAAGTTTCAAAAGTAATGTGTCGTGATTTACGCAATCAAACGCTTTGGAGAGGTCACAAAAAAATCCTATGGCGTCTTGAGACTCTTCCCACGCAGTAAATATGTGCTTTAATAAGGTTACACCGGCGTCAGTTGTACAACGTCCCTTGGTGAAGCCATACTGTTGATCATGTAAGATTCTGTTGGTGTTAAAATGATAGAGCATTTGATTAAGCATTACTTTTTCAAAAACCTTGCTAAAAACTGGTAACACGGATACAGGTCTATAATTATTAGTATCTTTACTGTCCCCGGATTTGAAAAGAGGTATGACTTTACTGTATTTCATTAAATCAGGGAAAACTCCTTGGTCTACACATAAATTAAAAATTAAAGCTAAGTAAGGGGCTATAGTCTCAAGTATGGATGTACAAACTTTGACAGACATTCCCCATAGATCTTCGGTTAGTTTGATCTTTATTTGCCGGAAAGTTTTAATAACAATCATAGGGTTAATGTGTTTAAATTTAAATTCAACCAGGCAGCCAGACACATTCGCCTTTAATAAACCAATTGAGAGTTCAGGTGAGGAAATAAGAGCCTCCGTTGTTTTTTGTGGTATATCGGTAAAGAATTTTACAAATTCTTGAGCTACTTCCTGATTAGAGCTTTTAGGACCACATGCTGTATCTAATGTGTAGCTAGTGTTACGTATTTTCTTCCTGTTAGTCTCATTATTTATAACTTTCCAAACTGTCTTTATTTTATTTTCTGCTGTTTTGATCTTGTTGCTAATGTGCAGTGCTTTAGCAACCTTGCATGTATTTCTAAAAATGTTTGATCACCATCCAATCACCATCATAATCACCATCACAAGCACCATCACAATCACCATCACAATCATATCACAATCACCATCACAATCACCGTCACAATCACCATCACAATCACCATCACAATCACCATCACAATCACAATCACCATCACAATCACAATCACCATCACAATCACAATCAATCACTATCGAAATAACGTTGTGGGTGTTGTGTGTGGAATGATGATTCGTTATCATAATCATTATCATCGTAATCACAACTATTATCATCGTAATCACAATCATCGTCATCACAATCTCCATCCTCGTCATCACAATCATTATCATCACAATCAACATCATCACAATCTCCATCCTCGTTATCACCATCACACCTTCACTATCACCATCACAATCACAATCGCCATCACTGTCTCAATCACCATCACAATCACAATCACTATCACAATCTCCATCCTCGTCATCACAATAATTATCATCGTTATCACAATCATTGTTATCTTAATCACAATCATCACGATCACAATCGCCATCACTATCACAACCAAAATCATTATCCATTACCATCTTCTGGATCTCAAAATAAATGCCATTTTCGTAATCAGCACTCCTGATAATCTCGGTATCGACACCCATATTGATTTTTAGACATTTCAACCCCATCGCACCCCAACAGGGAATGATGGTATTTCAGGTCCACTACATGAAATTTTAAAATCGTTGTTTTGTAATACACCCGACCCAATTAACCATACAAACAATACCTATGTTGAATGTCAGGCTTTGTTACCCCATTTCCTCCTTTAGGGGTTGAATTCTGAAAAAACCTGAAACACAAACGTTAACTCATTTATCGATAGGAGTACTCCTGTTAAGTTGCAAATAAAGTAGTCGAATCTTATTTTCCCATGTAATCTTTGGAATCCTGTTTCAACCCCTTAGGGGATGAATTTAAAAAAATCCTTTCTCAATGCACCCCTAAACCTCATAAAAAACCTATGTGCTAAATTTGGAATCTCTAGACTCAGCGGTTTAGGCTGTGCATTGATGTTTAGACTATGTCACCCCATTTCCCCCTATTAGGGGTTGAATTCTGAAAAAACCTGAAACACGTTTCTACTCATTTATCAATAGGAGCACTCCTGTGAAGTTTCGAATAAAATAGTCAAACTAATCTTGTTTTCCCATACAAACTTTGGAGCCCCGTTTAACTTCCGTAGGGGGTGAATTTTGAAAAATCCTTTCTTAGTGCACCCCTAGACCACATAAGGAACCTGCTTGCCAAATTTGGAATCTGTAGACCCAGCGGTTTGGGCTGTGCGTTGATAGATGAGTCAGTCAGTCAGTCAGTCAGTTTCTTCTTTTATATATTTAGATAGAAGTAGCTTAAGTTACTCCTTATTTCATCAGCTATCTGCTAGTGAAAGTCCCGCGTCAAAATCGGTCCCGCCTTTCCAGAGATTAGCCGGAACAAACAGACAAAAGAAAAAATTGAAAAAAATGTTATTTTGGTATATGTACCCTACATATACATTCATATGCATGTAGTAAAATTCAGTTGTTTTAATATTACAAACAGACACTTCAATTTTATTTATTTGTTCAGTTATAGTCCCCTTTTCATCTTTCACCCCCTTAGGAGTTGAAATTTTTAAAAACACTGCGTTAGCTTCCAACCATAAGCCTAGATAATAAATTTAGTGAGTTTTACTTCGAAAATTAAGGACTTTCGATAAACAACTTCATTCTCCTTTTTAACCCTTCGGGGGTGGAATTGTGAAAAACGCTGAGACACATATCAATTATTTTTAATCATCAGCCTAAACACTAAATTTGAAGATCCTAACTTTAAAACTGACGATTTTCCATATACAACTTCATCCCCGTTTTTAACCCTTTGAGGTTGAAATTATCAAAAACGCTGAGACACGTATAAATTAATTTTTAATCGTCGGCCTAAAAACAAAATTTGAAGATCTTAACTTTAAAACTGACGGACTTTCATACACAACAGCTTCATCCCCTTTTTAACCCTTTGGGGGTAGAATTATGAAAAACGCTGAGACACGTATACATTAATTTTTAATTGTCAGCCTAAACACAACATTTGAAGATCCTAACTTTAAAACTGTCGGACTTTCATACAAACTTCCTTAGGGTTCTTATTTAACTCCCTTAGGGGTTGAATTTCTAAAAATCCTTCCTTAATTCTTGTGTAAATTATAAAGGGAACCTCTGTGCAAAATTTCAGCTGTATAGGTCCAAGGGTTTGGGCTGGGCGTTGATGAGTCAGTCAGTCAGTCAGTCAGGCCTTTTGTTTTTATTTATATAGATAGATAGATTATGTCAAGAGTTTACCTGTCGCTTTTTGACATATATGTCACGTTCATAAAGCAGCCTAAGCGCGACAATTCTACAATTTTGTCATTTTTTGACATAATATAATTATGTGGGATTGTCAGCTTCATAAAACAGGGCCCTGTTAGTTAATATAGGTACTGCACAGATACTTTTTTTGTATTACTCCATGGATTTACAAAATATTTCGTTTCAAATAGATACTTATGACAGTGATAATTATGGTGATAGTGATGGTGATTGTGATAGCGATTGTGATGATTATAATTGTGATGATTATGAAATTTGGCACATAGATAGTTTATAACCTGGATTAACATGTAGGATACTATTTATCCCTTTAGTATGATCCCGTGGGACAGTTACCGAACTTCACGCGGGCAAAGCCGCGGGTGGCGCTAGTAGCGAATATGCACTTAATTTTTTTTTAACTTAAATCAACAAAATACAGTAATCCCAAGAAAAGTATTAAAAGTTAAGTTCAACTACTGCTTGACCCAAAAAAATAATATTAAACTCCTGCAATTTTCTATGACAGTTCAAACGTCCGTAGCTGTCGCGGCCATGATGTGACCTCATTTACCACAATCTGCCTTGTTTACATCAAATTTTTTGCCCCTAATAGAATAATTTTACTAATTGTATGTGCTATTATCAAATGAAAATTGCATTAACAATACTCGTATTATAATAAAATCTTAGTGAAAATTTAAGCACTTTTCAAATAAAAGTGGTTTTTTGACACATAGACTTTGACGTCACTACCGGCGTTATCGAGGACGACGCGTTTTGAGAGTGCGTTCCGTTTCACCAAAAACATGCTACATAAAACAGTAAATTGTAAAATAAGTGGTGTATTAGCAACATAAACAAGTGTGCCATAATGTTTTTTATGGGCCAATACAAGGTATTTTTATAATTAGAAAAGTTTTGTATTTCATGTATATTCCCTATTGTCATCTAAGAAAGCGTTTTATGAATCTCGACATATTATTATGTCAAAAAACCACAGTCGAATTATTCCTGACAATTGTTGGTGACATATTATTATGTTGGATTGTCGTGACAAATATGTCGACTTTTGACATATTATATGTGCATATAATTTTGTCTATGAAGCTAATGAGGGTAAAATAGAAAAAAAATATTAACAAAGTAAAAGAATGAATTAATCACTAGTGCAACTTCGATTGTTTGTCAAAATACAAGGTTTTTTGTTTGGTAAAATGGAAATGCACAAAAAACTTACAATTTTGGGCCTAATAAAAAAAAAATACTTTGGGAAGTTTAGCGACGAAATGACCCACGACATAAAAGTAAAAAAAAGCTTAGTGTGGCACAAGATGTCGCTGTGTGCTGTGTGTAATTTCCAGCGATATTTATTATTATTATTAAAACACTCATGCAAAAACAATGAAAATGAACGTCATTATGTAATTCTTATCCCCAGTTAGATACACGTAACATGAAGCAATGTTTGCATTACAATTAGATAAAGTATTTGCGACATTATTGTATTCTTGCGCTGAAAAAAGGCTCTTACACGGCTCAACTTGGTCGTCCCCGGCCCACTGATACCTATTACTTTGACTAAAAGACGAAAATTTGATTTGCGGTCGTTTTCAAGCTGATTCGTTACTTTAGCCTGAGCCGACCATTACTTGGAAAAGCTATCGAATTACTGTCCTGTGACTGTAAATGGTTCCGTTTGATTAATTAGATTTTTCATATTAACATAGAAATCCAGTTTACATGTAAAATGGATATTTATTTGCACCAATTTAGATGGAAACAGCCGTAATTGCGATTAAATTATTGCCCAGATTTGAGCATGTTGTTGTTTACATAAGTATTTACCTTAATCATTATGGATTTGGTCTAGTAGAGTAAATATTATGTCGATTTGAGATAGAATGTATGGTATTATTAGAATATTAGCTTTTCTTAAGCTTTTTTATGTTGTAGCGGCTATCGATTCGTCCATTGCTCGCAGAACGGATGGCCGATGGGGCCGAAAAGTTCTGGAGTGGCGACCGCGAACCGGAAGACGTTGCGTTGGAAGGCCTCCCACTAGGTGGACCGATGACCTGGTGAAGGTTGTGGGAATCCGCTGGATGCTAGTCGCACGGGATCGGTCAATGTGGCGACACTTGGGGGAGGCCTACTATGTCCAGCACTGGACGTCTTTCGGCTGAAATGATGATGATGATCGATTCGTCATGGCACAGGTGGACTCTCTGTTCTTTTACTATCATAGTCCGATGGGACGGCAATCCGACACGAGACAGGAGAGACATCAGGCGTAGGACCAACTGCTTAGCGTGCTTCACGAGACACGGGGGTACAATACCGCCAACTTTCAAACTCCGGGCTGCTACTGAGAATTTTCTAAAGGGTAAAAACTTAATATAACTTTTTACCCGACCCGGGAATCGGAACCAGGACCCCACGCTCAGCAGTTGCACTTGCGGTCACGATACCAACGGGGATACTTAGTTATGCCTAGATAGTAGTAAGTACCTTCTTCGAATTTAAGCTAAAATTACCTTTTGCTGTTATTTTTAATGATTAAATGATATAGGTAATTAACTCCGTGTGTTATGGGTGCTGCTTATACAGTTGTTAAGTTGTAAATCACTCCCCACGAAAAAACATCAAGTCGAGAATACTTTGACAGAATACCGGATGTGTGTAGAAAGAGAATCGAAAAGAAAGATTTATCTTCGATATATTTTTCCCCACTTTGCTTTCCTCAATTATATCGGGGTCGACAGCTATTTCCAAAGGTACGACATCAGGATCTGATAATAATTTCTACTTTTTGTGAAGCAAAATAAAGTAAATTGACCTCTGAAGCAATGTGTTTATTTCAGGATTCTGTAATTATAACTTATCGTGGAGTTTCCGAAATACAATAACACCGTATTGTTAAAGGTCAGAAATGTTGTAATATAATATCTATCATCAACAACATGAACCACGCTTACATTTTTTTTGGTAATGATAAGAATACCTACGTATATAGGTACCCTGGCGAGCTTACCATAGGTAGAAAGAAAATGGCAACGATTTGGATAAAATGCGTTCCACCCGAAAATATCAGATAGGCGCAATTTGTATTGTTGACACTTCACGCAAGCTGGCGACACATGTACAGTACTTCTGTGCAGACAATATTTGGGGCTATAAATCCAGCAGTCAGGTTTGATAAAACTAGCGAATCCCTCTCATTTGTCACAGGCTCAGGCGCCAGAGATGGCACAACGATAAACAGTTTATCATGAATGGTTTTTTCCACAAAGCCTGGTATTTGTTTTCTTAATTGCGTCACTTTGTCAATGAGGTTACATTCCAGCAGGGTGTGGCATAGGTGTGGACGAAAAGGTAACTAAACAAGGTGGCCACGGTTATACTTCGTTCACTTAAAACTGTGTTGTGGTAAGTAATCAGTTGTCGGCCATGCGGCCAGGCCATCGTAGCGATATTTTTGCTTGTCACATTGGATTGCGGTTAGAATTTCCAGTTTTCCGCCCACTGAACAATTTTGTATTTGCTTTTAAGCTGAAAGCGAATAAAAGCATTTCTGTTTATTTGCGTATTGTTGAGTTATGTATATTTGATAACATGTATGCTGTACTCACATGTATTTATGTTTTGTCACGACCATTGTGCGAACGCAGAACTGCAAGTAGGCACCAATTTACAGTACCTATATACTACATTAGTATGGCTTGGAAAAAATGTGGAAATAAAACATAATCCTATTATTATTTCAGTAGAGAAGCTCAACCGCGACACAATTTCCATATCAATCATTATAGAATATTTTATTCATTTAAGGGTAGGGTGACTGTTTAATTTACCCAACAGTAGGTATTATAAACAATAGGCTTATAAAGTTAGAGGTTTCAAAATTTGAAATAGATAATGCATACAGAAATCTTTATTATTAAGATTTCTGTGATAATGCATTATACTCACCGAGTATCGCAATTCATAACTGTGATTTTTGTCACCAAAAGTGTATCACGGTAAGTTTATCGAGTATAATGTCTTCTCATTGTCTACCTAATCCACGACTATTTACTTAGATAAGCAAACATAATTTCATGACGTTGAGCCATGTCTTAATTTGATACCAAAGTTAATAATTTGCTTTGTTGATGTAACAACTCGCGTAATAATTTTAGAAGTATTTAATTAACTGATAATTATCTTTACAAATCAGATGAAAGGCTTCATAAAAAGTGACAAACACGGACTTGTTCTTGACTTCTTTGAAAATAAGATAAAGAAAGTACTTAGAGATATTTATTTATTCCGTTCCTTTTATTTAGTAGAGATAGAACTAAAGAAGGTAAATGATTAAAAAACTGTTTTTTTTTTGTGGCAAAAGTCTCGCTCGCTCGGCGAAATGTGCGTGTACTATTAGATAGGGAAGATGTAGGTAATGAGGATCACTTAAGCGAGAATAGAAATAAAACCATATCTATTAATCAACTATTTATTGTTTTGCTCTTCTAATAAACTTGGTTTATTTAAGTATGAATTGAGATCAACTTTAATCACTTTGGCTTAGCAATTCTGGAAGTATAATGATTAAAAAAAAATAGGATCGATCACCATTGCCAGCATCGGTTGGCAATGGTGATCAGCATGTGGACAAAATGGTGATCAACACATATCGCTCACATAATTGCGAGCAGAGTCCCACACAGTGCAGTCGGCAGCTTTATCAGTCTTCCTAGGTCGTACTTTCGGCATCTACAAACAAAACTACATTGTTTCATCGAAGTTAGGTACAGTACGATTCAAACTTAATGGCGGCTCGGAACATCGTACGTGCCGCTGCGCAGATCGCAATTTTTAGGTATCAGCGGGACGTAGAGGGGCGTGCCGGCGGGGCACATCCCCGCGCGCTCTCTCTCTCACCCGCACTCGCCCTACGCGTCGTCGCTTTAGTGTGTGAGTTATGTCTGTATTCTGCACACGCGCGCGAATTTCTGCATAAGTACAGTCGAGCTCATAATAATTTGTTGTTGTTTGTTAACTGTTTTGTTTTTTTTTTGTTATTGTTTTGTTAAGTTTTTTTTGTTTTTATTCCGTTTGTTGTTCGTTATTTACGTAAAGTTTTAAGACTGTTTTTGGTTGTACGGAAAATACTTTGGTATTTATTTGTAAAATGCCTCGCGGACGATACGTTTTACGCAGACAAGCGAGAAAAATGGTTTATAATGTCATCCATTTTCTTAACTCTTTCTTCTTTCTTTCTCAACTCTGAATCTGAAAAGGAATCAGATTCAAGTGAAGACGAAGGAAGCGATAGTTCCATGGAAGTTCCTTCCACAAGAAAACAAGTTTTTTATAGAGGGTGTTCAGCCGTTGTAAAATAAATTTAAAATACATTTCTTATATTTTTCATAAAACATTAGCACTAAAACATTCACACAAGTTTCAGTTATAAAAATAATTAAACGAGCTTAGATGATTTTCGACTTGACTGTACATGCGCGAACCTGCACTGGCAGCTAACTTCCGAGCCGCCATTAAGTTTGAATCGAACTGTAATGTGGGCAATGAGGGTCACTAGGAGTCACCTGACTACGATTACTTACATGGGCAAAAAGGAGAAAAAAACAATCCTCGCAAAAAAGTTGAAGATACAACAAAAATCTGGGTTTTGATTTGCAATCTAAAATGTTATGATTATTACATATTATCACACGTACAGAAAAAAAAAGATGTAGTAATGTAAGACTTACCTTCGAATGTATCTATTCGAAAAATTTTTGGCGCGAAATCTTCATACATCTATTTCTTACCAGCGCGTCCCGCGAAGTAACTGAGTGGCCCCGCCCGCGCTCGGGAACGACGTAAAGCTAGCACGTAGGTATGCTGCCATCACTTGCTCTGCTCGCGTTCGGATTTTGTTATTTTGTGGTGACCACCATTGCCAACTGACTCCGATTGACTACATCTCCCCTACACCTCTGCCAGCCCTTTGGGGATTACAGGCGTGATGTTATTTTGTGCTAAGTCAGTCTGTCAGTTAATATTACTAGGGCACACACACACAGCTAGCTATAAGTAGATATGTATTAGTTAGATAATGAACGTAGGCGTTCCGTTGCTTCAATAAACTTAATGCCAACTTATTAATAGCTGCTTATTACCATACGAACTTACTTAGTAATAATGTTGCTACGTACTTATGTTGAGGCTTAATTGATGAGACTCAGAAGTTTGCGTAATTGTTAAAAGTAGGTATGTTCGAAAAAATATATTCGTTCTTATCCAATTTAACATAATGGGACATAATTATGTACTTATTTACGATAAATATAGACGCAGAATACATACATATCGTATTTATATATTTTTCATAAATTGTTGGTAATTTTCCTCGTCCTCTAATTTTAATTAACTTTTATAATTTTAATTGTCCATTGAAAGGTTTTTTGAGAAAGGCCGGAGTTGTTGGCCCTCAGAGGAATTTTATGTTTTTAATATTGGATGAACATAACTCCGGGCAGTATCGAATTTATTGGAAAAAGATGTTTTTTAAGCAACAAGCTGTGATTGATCGGACACATACTTATTCCAAAACGTATTTCATAGATTCGTATCGATACAAACATAAATAACATGTAGCACGTTAAGCAAAACAAAATATATGCATGAAACTGTACTTTTTGGGATTGTAAGAGTTAGCGTTTTTTGAGTTACCGCGTCCATATTATCATCATCGATCGTTCAAACGTGTCCTATTGTGAGAACGAAAAGTCATTTTATTTTTTGCCGAGTAAACGAAAACTGGCTCTATTTTACAAAAATAAGTACTCTAAAGTTAGACAAAATAATTGAAAGTACCCTACTAAGAAAGATAAGTAGATTTAATCTAATATGATCCAGACATGGCTGTAATAAAGAAAACCGGCCAAGAGCGTGTCGGGCCACGCTCAGTGTAGGGTTCCGTAGTTTACCGTCCGTCACAATAAGTGTTCCCACTTATGAGTTTAAAGGTGGGTATCCATTATGTAAAAATGCTTGCATATACGAATATACTATACAAACTTAGTTCAGAAATTATTTTGTACAACTTTTTGTCTTTTTTGTACAAAAACTGTTGTTTCCATCAAGTTAAAAATAATTTTCCCAGAAAGTCCTTATAAAGTTCTACTTTTCAGATTTTTTTCATATTTTCTAAACTTATGGTTCAAAAGTTAGAGGGGGGGACACATTGTTTTTTACTTTTGGAGCAATTATTTCCGAAATTATTGACATTATCAAAAAATGATTTTAAGAAACCCCTATTCATTTTTAAATACCTTTCCAACAATATATCACACGTTAGGGTTGAAATTAAAAAAGAAAATCACTTTCCACTTTACATATAGGGGGCTACCCTAATAAAACATTTTTTTCCAATTTTTATTTTACCTTTTTGTCGGCGTGATTGATATACATATTGGTACCAAATTTCAGCTTTCTAGTACTAATGGTCACAGAGATTAAGCGAGGACGGACGGACAGACATGGCGAAACGGGTCAGAGCCCATTCGTCCCCTAAAATTCGTCTCCCAGCATAAAAGTTGTGGATTCGGCCCCTATATAGGTGCCCATTGGTCTCCTGGTAGGGGACCAATTAATATTTTAACAAAAAATATTATTTTTAAGGTACCCATTCGTCCCCTCTAATATATATACAATATAAGTTAAAGATTCGGCACCTATTCAGGTGCCTATTGATCCCCTGAGATAAAATTAGCTATATTTTACATAAGAAACGGTTAACATAGTACACTTGTGAACAGTTTATTAACGGAATTAGTTTAATAAATCATAACAGATCATTGAAAAAAGAGCTATGATCAATGATAATCCGTCATGATAATAATATAACCTGACGATAGGCTTACGATGTAATATTGTCTCTCGTCTCACGAATGGCTTGTTAAAAAAACGGGTTACAAAATAGATAAGGTGTTTTGTTTGTATGTTATGGCTGCCTCGGTGACATATTGGTTCTTGAAAGTGACTGCGAATACGAGACTGTTCAATGTGTCTTTGATCTTTTATTAAATGAAGTTCGCCTAACAAAATAAACAAGAATCGAATTATCTCATTTGAATCCTGGAATATGATTAGTATTATTATTGATGGTAATTCACTTTATGGTGGAATACTACAGTCATATTTTGACTAAAAAGTCAAAACTAAATTATTTACTCCTAAATATGTTTAACAAAGCAATTTTTTTTCCGTAATTATAATTTTACCATATTCGTGGATGTTATTATGTTCTTGTATTCTAAGTGTTTCGTTTTAGCTCAATGTGGTGTCGTTGCCACCCTTTTAATGTACAAAAATAATGAACGTTCTAACATTAATTCTGTTTTCGTAATAAGATTAGTTTTATACTGAAATAATGTTGATTTGTTTAATCTTCAATAATTATTGTGATTTTAGTCATTTTTTGTTATTGTAGTTATAGTTTGTTAGATTTAACTTATTATGATTTTGCATGTAGTTGGTAAATATACAAAAAATACGGTGATTATAGCCAATTTTTATGTAGGTACTTCTAGTTATAATTTATTAGATGTAATTTATTACGATTTTGCATGTAGTTGGTTAATATACAAAAAAAAATATGTTGATTTATCTAGTCTTCAATAATTACTGTGTTTTAGTATTTTTTTTGTACTGTTATAATTTTTTAGATTTAATTTATTATGATTTTGCATGTATGTAGTTGGTAAATATACAAAAAAATAAGAAGTGATTATTTACTGTTGATATGTGTTCTGACTGACTATATATGTGTTGTGACTATTTTTTTGCATATTTTATATTTAATGTTGATTTATATGATGGTCAATCAAGGCTGATTTTTGTAAAAGAGTTGTATTTTGTTAGTTTCTAGGACATTGTGATTTTGCATGTGTATTTGTAGTTAGTAAAAATGTTGGTTTTACATAGTTGATAAAGACTGATTTTACTTTTTATATTACTTTTATACAAAGTTATTGTGATATTGCATTATTTTGTAGATCTCTTTGACTGTATTGACTGTACAAAGTACTAACAATTAATTGTTATTTTTGTTATATTGGTATTGATATTTGGTTATTTGTTTGTACACTGGATGTAAATTAATCTAAAATTCAGTTATTACTGGGATTTTATTTAAATAGTTACACAGTTTTATTTTACTGCATAAAGATATTATAGTTATCATATATTTTGCTAAATATTTACAAATGTACAAGAAACCAAAAGTTGATTAATTATTTTGAAGACTGACTTAATGTCTAGAGCCTAGAGGCATTTTATTAAACTTAATCTTATTTGAAATAAACATGATATCTACCGAATTACTATATTTTTTATTTTACCCTTTTCTGCGCGACTGTACCAGGACTACCAAGCTGCAGTATACACATATACATGTACTTATATTAGAAGAATGAATAAAAATAAATTTTCTTCAGGGGACGAATGGGCACCTCAAAAGTTCCAGGGGACGAGTGGGCACAGGGTGCGAATCTTAGGGGACGAATGGGCTCTGACCCGGCGAAACTATAAGGGTTCCTAGTTGACTACGGAACCCTAAAAATGTGCGTTGGTTTTTATGAAATAAAAATATTTTTTATAAATTTATGATTTGGCGAGGATTAAATAAATCTAGCACTTTATCTTTTATAGGTATACCATCTTGGGAGCTATTAGATTCATAATAGAATCCATGGCTGAACGTTGACCCCTAAAACACAGGTCCAGCCTAGGCCTAGTTTGGGGGTTGGGATCAGATTTGTGGAAATACACTCGAGTGCTTTCTTATGTGACTGGCTTGTAACATGTATTTTAAAAGTGTCAAATATTTTTTTTTTATTACTTGCTTCTTGCTTTGTGACGTATCTTATACTAACAGTTGCCCGCGTACTTCGTCCACCTGAAATTATTATAAAAATAATACTTCCTTATTTGAATCGGATTTTGTTACCAATAACAACGGTTTTCTTAATTTTTTGCGTGGAATAGTAATCCTTTTTCTAAAATAAAAGTAGCCTAAGTTACTTATTATAACATCAGCTAACGGCCAGTAAAATTCCTGTGAAAACCGGAGATTTCGGAGATTAACCGGAACAAACAAACAGACAGACAAAAGTTAAAAAAACATGTTTTTTTCTTATAAGTACCGCATACACTAAAAAGCTATTATTTTGTAATTACAAACAGACACTTTAATTTTATTTGTTTGTATAGATGTAGGTACGAAACAACAAAATAGATTGAATGAAATCTTGCTATAAAGTATAAACGATTCCATTCGCTTGACATTATTGCTCGTAGTTACGAGCTGAACTTTATTAACTGTTTTTATTTGAGCGGAATCTGTTTAACAAGTTAACATTCAATGAAAGAGAAGTTTTATATTTTGAAAGTGATATATTATATTATTATTATTATATTATTTATCTTTTTCGGTTTTCCGGTACTCGACCTTGCGTCGGTTTAATAAATATCCCGTCCTGCGTCCCGCAGGAAAAAGCATATTCATTGCCCTCTATCTCCTTCTTCTACTTCTTCGTGTGCTAGTTATGCATTGTGTGGTTGACGGATGACTTTGTGTATTAAGTGTGTGTGAGGTAGATGAACGCTGTGTGACGGATAAATGCTGTGAGTCTACTGTTTGTGATGTTTGTTGTGTTTCTGGTGTGGTCTCTAGTGTGCTCGGTGGACGGTTAACAAACACAGTGTCTCCCAGTACCTTACTGAGTATGGTGGTTGTGTGTATGGCTGCTTGTTTTTGTAGGATTATTGCATCTATATATATTATTATATATTATATTATATTATTATTATCGACTTTTTTATTATGAACAAAGCCCCTTGAACAAAGTTTCAAGCTATTCAGAATAGTTTAGTCTAAGGCAAAAAAAGTTGTTTAAAATAGTAAAATACTAACAATCTAAAAATAAAAAATAAATGAAAGAAATGGTAGACTTTAAACGTCGTACCGAGTTCTACATATTTATAAAATAAAGTCCCTTTTCCAGTTGATCAAACCCTCCGACTGTACATTATAAAAGGTTAGAAGAGTTATTAAGGGTTTCCAGATTAACTTTTTGTGTAGCAGACGTTGACAACACTGGACCTACATAATGCTGAGATTAAATGTTACCCTTACCGCAGACATAAACTTACTTAGGTATGTAAATGTATGCCTGTGTTTTAAATAAAACCATATCTGAATGTTTGATGTTTTATTATGTTCTAAACTAACAATACTTAATTATATTGTAAAATTAAAAACGATGAAATAAACTTAACTAAACTTGAATGCATTATGTTATTTTTCAATTAAAAACATTATAATTATGTCGCATTCATTTATTCTTATCTCACTAAATAAACTGTCCGTAGATACTAGTACAAAATATATATACGTACTTAAATAAACGTCCATCGTGTGGAAACCTGGATTTATGATTAACATACCTAAGTCTGAAATCGCCAGTGCGCCTTGAGCTAGCGTGGTGATTAATGATCGTGCCTTCTTTATTTACGAAGAGGTCTTAATCCCCTGCTGTGGCACAGTAATAGGCTAATATTACTCATTATTTACAATTACACATGTATGGTCATAGATTTTTCACATACAAGCTCTGGTGCTTTTTTGTCAATTTATTTTTATTGTTTTATTTTGTTAAAATAATTTCAATCCACCATGAAATTATTATAACACACTCCTTTCTGATAACTACGTATAGTTCAAATGGCAACAGTGAAAAATATTACCTAGGAATTTTTCATTTCACCCAAAGTATTAAATATGCGAAACACGCTTATCATCTTTGCCTAAAGGCTTAATATAAATGGTGGAAACTCTTTTTGAAGTCACGCGTGGCATTTTGGTTTTGCACTTGATTAAATTTTACTGTATAAATTAGGTTACCAACCCTTTATTCCGAGTATTGGAGCAGAAACCACACATTTATTTTGAGATGTAAACCTAATAAGAGGGCATTTTCAGGAGGCATTAGTAAGGATATGTAACATATAGGTACATAGTTGTATGGTGTCTGTTAATGTTACCACGACTACCGTAGTTCGTGTGGTCGGTTCCAGACAGAGAATAAATGCCCAAAATTCATCTTAAGGCATCTAAACCTACATTATAGGGATACATTTTATGAGCGAGCCTGGGCGCCAATATAAGGCCCGCACGATGACTTGCCGCTTTCGAGACAGAATTGATACTTGTTAAAGTTAGGGTTGATTTATTGTAAGATAGTTTTTGTTGTATCGCTATAAATCAATCTAGTTTTACATGTGTCTTATGCTACAGAGATAGCCATCCTCGAGGAATGTCTTTGAAAGTGATTCGGCTTTTCTGTACACATATAAAGTTGGCTTACGTAGCGACTTTTTTCTTCTTGACTTTATAGGCAGATTAGGTTAGCAGTTTTATAAAGGACTTGTCTTTTCAGTCTTAGCATATTATGGTTATATGTGTATATGGTAGCTACTTATGTTGAAGTCTTATTTTTATGTTCTTATTGCTAGAAGAGACTTCTACGCCGAAAAGTTAATGTGTTTAGAGTTGTCAATTTACTCAAATTCATTTGCTGACCCCAACATAACGGGGTCAGCTTCTAGTCTAACCGGATGCAGCTGAGTACCAGTATTTTACATGGCGACTCCCTATCTGAGCTACACAACCCAGTAAGTATTGGGTAGGAGTGGTTATAAGACTTATGGTAACTATCTGTAACGACTGTCAAAGATCTACGAATAACATTCGAGACCAACCGCTTAAGGTGCTTTCTGAGGCACGGAGGAACTTCGGTATGTAGGTAATGGGTGGTGACCCACCCACAGACCAAACTAGGCAAGCGTCGCTTATCCTGAAGATTGATCCGAGCGGCTTTTATTATTTAGACTCCAGAAATTCTTCAAACGTAAGAATATGTCACACATTTTGTTTCTTTTATCATCAAGTTTCAATACCTGAAAATATTTTAGTACCTGAAATGATAATGCATGTTGATAAAATAAATCTATGACAAAATAATATACCCTTATACACGATATTATTAAAATTTATAGGTGACATGTATTTTCGATAGGTTACGCAATACGTGTGACATGAATTATTAAAACACTCTCCGACACTTTTTGCAAAGTTCTGGATTGTGTTTTACGTCCCACTTTCGATTGGTAAGTGTTCGAATATTGAATACGAAAGGTCCCGAACAACGCACCGATACAATTAGAGCATGACTTGCTTTATTACACCTTCCTAAACCGAAAATTCTTAACACAAAACGAAGGAGAAACACGAACTTAATGGAAAGCATTTAACAGCTACTGTATTTGGAAGGCAGATATTTTTATAAAACACCGACCAAGTGCGAGTCGGACTCGCACACAAAGGTTTCTGTAGCAGCAAACAGTATACACATACATTTATATATTGGTTGCTGCTGCAATAGGTCAATGCTGAACAGCAAAACTGGTAGTAGTTCATAAAAGACACCTGTTTTCCAAATTTCAACTGTGTTGAGTGAACAGTCTCGATGTAAAATGGATGTGATATAAGGACAGACAGACAGATAGACGGGCAGGACGAATCTAGGGTTCCGTATTTGCCATTTTTCAACGGAACCCTAAAAACAATCAATATATATTATTTGCACGCTTAATTTGAAATGACCTGAATCATCAGATTCGTCCATAAATCATTGACACAACAACTTTATTCTACTTTCGTCCCTCTGGCCCCTCTTCATTATGTCGGTAATAACTTAAAAGGTTTTACACCGTTCGATTTTATAATACAATTGAATCACGTTTTATCGATCGCTGTTCCCAAGGCGAGTACCAAATAGAAATAATCGTGGCCACCTTACCCCATGATGTACAGTCACGATCCGTCATAGCTCTTACACCAGCTTATAAATCAAGACAATTTCTATTAAACTAATTTATCTTTAAACTCGACCCTTCGAACGTGAAACTGAAGCTTTGAAACAACAGCGGTTTGTTAAAAGTTTTAGTTTTAAACAAAAATATCGAATTTAGATAAAGGCAAGTATTTGTTATTTTCTACGAAGTACAAAACTTCTGTTTGCTGAAACTCAGGTTAAATAAAAAGACGCTGTGCATGACAGTTTTATGGGGCCAAATAAAAATACGACTCGTAATAGGAATATTTAAGGTCTCATGATTTTCACGAATATGATCGAGATGTCCATAAAATGGAAGGAATCGGTCCCTTTGGCGGCACTGAAACGAATGACACCGCTAGAATTAGGACACAGACGTAAAACTGAACCCAAACTCACTTTTCATCCAGAAAAAAAAACATTTTTTCAGCTAAATAGTAGGCACGCGGCATGGGACATTGTTGCGAATGGGACATTGTGTGAATGGGACATTCTGCACCAACGGGACTTTTTGCGAATGGGACATTCTGCGTCAGATCCCGTGTATCATGTCCTTTTCGAGTGGAGCCTTGGCATAACAAGTGACGAATGAAAGTCTTATGTAAATTCCATGAGCATCCTTCAAAAGAAACTGTTTACATAACCTTTGAGTACTATTCTGAGCCAGAAAGAAAACTTAGGTTTGCTTAATAGAATATACTACTGGAAAGGTCCGTGAAACAAAGGAAGCCATAGGTTTTCTGTTTTTGCATTTCCCATGGGAAAGGTAGGGCGTTATTTGATTGTGTAAAACATTCCTTTATTTATAATCTGTGGCTGCCCTTGTTCCGAATACACGCCGAGTTTGTTGCGAATTACGTTATTACATTTGTCTCATGCCCGATACATGATTGGGCCATTAATTAAGGACATCGATGTTAAATTACATTTTTGTGTCCGCTCCCTTTTGTTTGTTGTGCCAAATTAATTTCTCAACGGTGCTTCGATTGATCAGAGGGTAATAAATTAGCAATCGATTATATAAAAGGGAAAATGTCTGAACGAAATGTATGCGTATTTTAGTGAAATCCATGACACGTTTAATTTTGGTAAAAAGGTCAAACGGGGAACTGTTTTTAAGGTAAAAGCGGAGTTTGGGTATTCTATACGTTGGTAACTTTAGTGTAACTGGAAATATAGATGCTCAATTTACGGTGAATCAAGAGTAATATTTTCTATTTTATATGTTAACCGGGCTGAATAAAACTGTAGCCAAATGTTTGCTACGAAAACCACTTAGGTAAGAATTTTAAGAAAGCTCGTGGATTAAACAGGTGAGAGAGAGAGACAGGTACGGCATAGTGTGTACTAACAAGTACTTGCTTGGTTTATTAATTGAAACTTTATCGACGCATCAACAAACCCCATTAGTATTATAGGAGTCTTTAGTCGTTGGAACCAATTTCAATCAGTTGGGCGTTGTCCTGTTTGCCAATCTATTACTTACGAAAAAACGTATCTACTTATATTTATTCATTTTATCGAAGACTAAATGAACAATTTCCCGAGAATCTCGTAATTAATCTCCCAATTAGTAAGTAGCGATAGTGTGACAAGTTGGGAGACAACTCAGGACAGTCTTGTCAGGCCATCTTCTCAAGACTTGCAAACTAACTTTGCTCGTATGACTTATTAATAGGTAAGCCGGTATACCTATACACTCGCTGTCGAAGTTTAGTTCATTTGATTTATATTACTCTGCTTACGTGTTAGAGTTCATTTCAGCAAAGCACTCAGTAAAATTAACCGTGAATAAGTAACCTATAACGCAATATTGTAAGCTTTCGCGACGTATTTGTTCAAAGAGGAAATTAAAAGCGCCAATTGTAAGTCTAATGGAGCCGACGCATTAACGTATTGACTTATAGCCATTACAGTAATAAAACCGTCAATTGATATCAATGAACCTCAACAAGCCAGGCAAATAGCTAAAGTAAAAAAGAAATCTTTAAGGTCGGGTTTTTTGAGGCCAGGAAATTAAATGAAAAGCATCTCCAACATCACGATATGCAGTGTATTCAAGGGCTCAGGAGACTTGCGATTGTGAACACAAAGAGGGCTTGACAAAAATACCCTTTCTTATTTGTACAGGGTGTAACGTTACATTTTCCTGGATAGGATCCACAAAACTGTAAGGTCACTCTGAGCACTCACCTACCTAACTTTCAGTCTGGAGGGGAGCACTATTAAAAGAAATAGACAAGGGGACGAGTTCTATGAATTTATTACAAAGATCCTAACCTAAAAGCTGGAGCTACTTAAATCACTAATGCCAGTGAAGCTGGCGGAAAATACTGAAGATGAACGCAGAATAGAATAAATAACTGAAGAACGTCCGTCTTCAGACTGTGGAGGAGGACCGAGGAACCATCAACTCTCAGGCCGTAGAGAAGGGCCGAGGGCATCCGTCTTCAGACGGTGGTGGACGGCCGAGGACCGTCAATCCTCAGGCCGTAGGAGGAGGAGGGCCGAGGACATCTGTCTTCCGACCGTGGAGGAGGGCCGAGGAGCATCAAATCTTCATCAGGCTTGTGTAGCTCAAGCATCAAGGTTTCCAGGTGTTCTTGGTGAGGGTGCGGCACGGAGAGAGGCCGACTTAAAACAGAAGAATAAGGGGAACTGCCCTTTTAAATATACTTTTATGGAGCTTCTCAGAGGTGTTCCTGCTCTCAGCTCTGAACGTAGACTGCCCATTCCACCACCAGGCTCCTGTCAACTCCAGATATTTACATTTTAAAATTAGAAAATTATTAAAAAGAAAATCGAATGAGGTCGATGTGATTTACCTATACAACCAACAACTAGCTCCAGCAATAAATTAAAAATAAAACTAGGGTTGCCACTAACTGACATCACAAAAGTAAACAAAGATTTAATAAAGATAAAAACTTAAATAACATGAATTACAAGGTAAAAAGGCCAAAGCCGTTGCTAAGCCTCCAAGAAATGACCATGAAGCTACCTAGGAAGGACGAATGCTTAAATTTTCAGGTTAATAATATCCAAAAATGTAAGTAAAAAACATGTAAAAGACATATACATTACAAGGGGTAGATGTTATCTGCAAGGCTTATACACCTAGTCGTACAATAAAATTGTATCTACAATGAGATTACGCGCTGAGCATTCTTGTACTTATAAGTACTGCTAAATGTTAGTACCAATGTACCTAAAGCGAGAATCGCTGTAAGATTGTCATGTTCCTCGCAGTTCCATTTGTTGAATTTCTGTTTTTACGTCTATTCCGTCGTTTTGGAAGACGTAGGTGCGACATTTGCATAGAGTGTTAGTAACTGAAATTTACAATGATTTTATGCGTAATTTTCAGCAGAGCTTAGCAACCGTGTCGTCATCAGGGAATGTATTAAAGATTGATTTGACGGGGGTGCTGCTGACATGTTAAATCGCGTTCTAATACCTTCCAACCCTGCCCTGAAGCTTGCGGTGTATCTATTGAATATCTAATAAGTACACAAATCATAGCCTCATTTTGTGTCATTTGACAGCGACAGTAAATATTATGTCCACTTTAATGTACCTGTCTACCTATACTCCTAGCCACAATCATAATAATTTATGCATGTTCCTAACTGATACAGGTAATGTTTATTCGTTTTTTCGTTTGTCTCGGACAAAGTATCTTTTAGGAATTCTATGATTAGAAATAAAATAAAACATTCTTTTATCAGGCCACGAATGACAATCATGGGTTTTGTTGATGTATTATAATGAGCATATATACAGGAAAGTATTTCGTTTTTCCAAGTCCGTTTCTACCCCTGTGTGTAATAATCTCGAAATGCAGAGATAAAAAGTTACGTACGACAGCCATTATTAATATTTTCATTTGCGCTACGTAAAACATGATTTGAAAATATTAAAATTGTAAAAAATAATAGGTACTGCTGTCCCTCTGACGGTTGTTAGTAAAACACGAGCTTTATATTACACTGCAGTTTTGTATTTTTAATCACGGCAGTCGTATTACACACACGTACTTATGACGAACTAGCTGTTGCCCGCGGCTTCGCCCGCGTGAAGTTCGGTAACTGTCCCACTGGATCATACTAAAGGGATAATAGTGTCCTCCATGTTAATCCAGGTTATAAACTATCTATGTGCCACATTTCATAATCATCACAATTATTATTATCACAATCACCATCACTATCACAACCGCCATCAATATCACAATCACCATCACTATCACAATCACAATCACCATCACAATCCCCATCACCATCACTATCACAGTCACCATCATTATCACCAATTATGATCATTAACACAACCACCATAATTACCACAATCATTATCACAAACACCATAACAATCACAATCACCATCACTATCACAATCACCATCACAATCCCCATCACTATCGCTATCACAATCACTATCACAATCACCATCACCATCACAATTACCATCAAAATAACTATCACAATCACCATCATCATCATCTGCCTAGCCTTTTCCCAACTATGTTGGGGTCGGCTTCCAGTCTAACCGGATGCAGCTGAATACCAGTATTTTACATGGAGCGACTGCCTCTCTGACCTCCACAACCCAGTTAGTACCGGGTAATACGATACCCCTTGGTAAGACTGGTTGTCAGACTTTTTGGGTCTCTTGACTACGTAACGACTGTCAAAGATCTACAAATGACAGCCGGGACCAACAGCTTAACGTGCTTTCCGAGGCACGGAGGAAACTCGGTATGTACTGATCACAATCACCATCACAATCACAATCATCGTTATCACAATAATTATCATCGTAATCACAGTCATTATCACACTCACCATCACCATCACTATCTCAATCACCATCACAATCACCATCACCATCACAATCACCATCACCATCACAATCACAATCACCATCACAATCACCATCATCGTTATCACAATAATTATCATCGTAATCACAGTCATTATCACACTCACCATCACTATCTCAATCACCATCACAATCACCATCACCATCACAATCGCCATCACAATCACAATCACCATCACAATCAAAATCACAATCACCATCACAATCACCATCACAATCACCATCACAATCACCATCACAATCACCATCACAATCACCATCACAATCACCATCATCGTTATCACAATAATTATCATCGTAATCACAGTCATTATCACACTCACCATCACCATCACTATTTCAATCACCATCACAATCACCATAACAATCACAATCACTATCGCAATCACAATCACCATCACAATCACAATCACAATCACCATCATCATCACAATCACCATCACAATCATCATCACCATCACAATCACCATCATCGTTATCACAATAATTATTATCGTAATCACAATCGCTATCATCATTATCACAATCACTATCATCGTAATCACAATCATCATCATCACAATCTCCGTCCTCGTTATCACAACCATCGCTATCACCATCACAATCACCGACACTATCACAATCACCGTCACTGTCACAATCACCATTACAATCACAATCACCATCATCGTTATCACACTTATTATCATTGTAATCACAATCATTATCATCGTTATCACAATCATCATTATCACAATCATCATCATCGTAATCACAATCATTATCATCGTAATCAAAATCATCATCATCACAATCATCGTCATCATTACCACAATCATCATCATCGTAATCACAATCATTATCATCTGGATCTCAAAATAAATGCCATTTTCGTAATCAGCACCCCTGATAATCTCTGTATCGACACCCATATTGATTTTTAGACATTTCAACCCCATCGCACCCCAACAGGGAATGGTAGTATTTCAGGTCTGCCACATTAAATCTTAAAATCGTTGTTTTTGTAATACACCCGACCCAATTCACCATAAAAACAATACCTATGTTGAATTTCAGGCTTTGTTACCCCATTTCCCCCTCTTAGGGGTTGAATTCTGAAAAAACCTGAAACCCGTTTCTACTCATTTATCAATAGGAGCACTCCTGTCAAGTTTCGAATAAAATAGTCTAACTAATCTTGTTTTACCCATACAAACTTTGGATTCCCGTTTAACCCCCTTAGGGGTTGAATTTTGAAAAATCATTTCTTAGTGCCCCCCTAAACCACATAAGGAACCTACTTGCCAAATTTGGAACCTCTAGACTCAGCGGTTTGGGCTGTGCATTGATTTTTATACTTTGCCACCCCATTTCCCCCTCTTAGGGGTTGAATTCTGAAAAAACCTGAAACCCGTTTCTACTCATTTATCAATAGGAGCACTCCTGTGAAGTTTCGAATAAAATAGTCTAACTAATCTTGTTTCCCCATACAAACTTTGGAGCCCCGTTTAACCCCTTTAGGGGATGAATTTTGAAAAATTCTTTCTTAGTGCACCCCTAGATCACATAAGGAACCTACTTGCCAAAGTTGAAATCTGTAGACCCAGCGGTTTGGGCTGTGCGTTGATAGATGAGTCAGTCAGTCAGTCAGTCAGTCAGTCAATCAGTCAGGCAGTCAGTCAGTCAGTCAGTTTCTTCTTTTATATATTTAGATATAATTATGAATTTTCATTACAATTCACAGGCATATGAATTGTAATGAAAATTCATAATTATATTCGTCATAAGTACGTGTTACCCGTATTATAATTCGTTTTTCGTTTTGCGTTGATGTGACGTATATTTTCCCGTTATTAATATTTTTGTGCTTTTTTACTTTTATGCATAATGTTTGTCGTAAATTAATGTTTTTTCTTTTCTTCTTCCTATCTAGTTGACAGACCAATTAACCTTCTCAAAAAAGTCCCTCAGGCTAATATTTTACCTTAAGGTGAATGCTCCAGGGTAGCCCGCGAAATTCATATCTTCTTACGTTTTTTGCAATTTACAGGCCAGTGCTAGGTTTTATTTTGATTAAAATATTATTCGCGGCTGTAAGACGTATGTAGTTACAGATTTATATTCATCAAAATCATCAATACAACTCTCAAAGTTTAAAAAGGTGGAAAAATGTCTTTTTCAAGGTCACAATCATTCCTGCACCTTTATGAACTTGGGTGGTTGTATTGATGATTTTGATAATTATAATTCTGTAACTACATACGTCTTTCAATCGCGAACAATATTTTAATCAACATACAACCTGGCACTGGCCTGCAAATAGCAAAACACGTGAGAAAATTTGAATTTCCCGGGCTACCCTTGAGCATCAGCCTTAACTAAATTCTATCTATTCTTGCGACGAACTGAACAATGAAAACGCTACTATCCTTAAAAACATAAGAACCTCCTTTTAAATACAGTTGCTACTGGCCACATGCAGTAAAATAATCAAGGAATGCCATTAGAGTTTTCTTTTTAAGCATTTTTTTTCAGTATGATAAATGGTTTCCATTTTTTTTATTCCAAATTTTGCCTGTTTTTAGTGTTTTGTCTAATGTATGCAACCTCTTTGTTAAAATATTAATTATACTAGTATCACTTCGCCCGCGACTTCGTCCGCGAAAATTCTAATAGCTCGGCTAATTTGCATGACATCAATAAAATTTATAGCCTATGTTACTCGGTAAAGATGTAGCGTTCTTACGGTGAGAATTTTAGAAGAACCGCTTTGATAGGATTTTTTTATTTATTTAATACTGAATCGATCTACTTGGCAGTATTTCAGGAACTTTTAGATATACACAATAACCTAATTACTACTACTAGTGACCTAAGAATCAAAACTTAATTAACTTAAAGAAAAAAAAAAAGTGGCAACACTGCCCGAGTGACATGTAAAATTTTTGTTCCGTATTTAGAATAAAATAGTAAATAGATAGATTAAGGTGTAATTGTTTGTGTAAACGTATCATAAATGCGTAAATACTCAGGAAAATTGTTATCCTGATGATTAATGAAGTTTTCGGCACTACAACGGTACCGGTAAACTAAAAAAAAAACAGCTGACGCTCTAACTACGGACTTAAACAGATATTTCGGGGAAGTATTGTTTACTTTTTATTTAATAACAGCACAAACGTCTCTTTAGCTCTATAACACATCCATGCCCATTTCTAGTCATTGAGTTATTACTACTACGTATAGAGAAGACAGCGCGAACAAAATTTGTGCAACAAACGCGGCAGTGCGGGGCGCGCGGGGGGCGGCTAATGAGTCATAGATGCGATGTCACCGTTAAGAGGCAACACTTTGTTTATATTCTGCCTATTTCATTGGGTACCCCTTACGTGCACATTGTTTGACTCACGATTTTTATTATAATATTGATTTTAGGTATAAACTGACTTTAAGTACTCTGCGGAACAAATAATATATTCTGGCATATATACCTACCTATACCTACTAACTACGGACGAGAAGAGTAACTGAGTGGTACCCACGCGATGGAAAAAGACGCAGGGGCAGACAGTTCAAGAGGTGGGAAGACGACCTACCACAGGGGTGGAGGAGGTTGACACAGAGTCGAGAGGCCTGGCGCAGCCTGGAGGAGGCCTTTGTCAAAGGGACAACCTGACAAAGAAAACATTATTTAAGTTCAGTTAAAAAACTATATTGTAAAAGGAAGTCAGTGAAATAAAGGCTATTTTTATTTTTATTTTTTTATTTATACCTACTAACTGGTTCAGTCAGGGTTATGGGAAGTCTCATTCTTAAACAAATTGTATTGTATTCCTAAATAAAAAATAAAATTGGTTGCCTGTAAAGTCGGTATACGGGCGAAAGTTTTACGTGACAACGACTTTGAGTGGTAAAATAAACTTTTTATGTCTGTCTCTCTCGCTCTTAGGCGGGACGCGTGCCTCTCACTCGCTCTCATTGTGAGCGCATAACGTGAGCGGAGCGTTACCCAGTTTCTTGAAGTGTCACCCGGCAAACCAATTTATAAGACGTTGTCACGTCAATAATAACTTTATTTCAGGCCTTTACTTGTACAAACAAATTAATCAACTAAAACCAAACAATCTAAAAAAACAATTAGGTACTTACGTAGCTAATTGATTTTCTTCTTTCATGAATTTACCTTCCTTCAATTAATAACCACAGTCTATTCTTTTCTAAATGTGTTAGATTATTATTTTCCACTATAAAAATATACGTCAGCTATCTACACGACTGGTTACACAGCCAATGTCACTTCTTAAATTTTTAGTCTATGACAAATGATGCAAAATGGCGTCCGCTAAATATTTTGCTCGAATTACATTTTAAAAATGATTATCTAGTTACTTACCGATGGAAAGTTATTTCTTTGCACTTTGCCGTGTTGCTTGAATTATTAGTTCAATATCGTAACACACACGTAACCATATTTGTTGAATTTTCACGTTTTATTGCTTAAATAACAAACAAGACTGAAAGCGCTCAAGAGCGAGCAAGCGACTGAGTGGGTTGTAGCCAGCTGGCTGAGTTTGAACGGAGCACAGATTTTGTTAGCGCTGTCTTCTCTATACGTAGTAGTAATAGCTCAATGTTTCTAGTATAATTTTTCGCTGATTTATTACCCTGTACTGGTTCTAAATCTCTTTGTTGACAACCGGTCTTGAACAACAAAACTGAGTAATTCCATAACTCTGATTGTTTATTCGAATCAATCTTTTCAATACAAATGATTAGATATATCGTTTAAGATAATTTATTGTGCATTATTGTCTTGCATTAATTATCTTATTTTTTTTCTTCTTTTATGCAACATACCCACATAGGAAAAAGTAAATCCCTAAGACAATAGAACCATTGAAACTGAATATTTATTCAATTAGTTACATTGAATTGGACAATCTTTTAAAACTAATATAGCAGCCTACCTCATTTCATTTCATGACTTTAACTTTTTGCTTTCCCTTTCAACGCTAACTTCCCTTTATTTGTCTATTCTATTAGTTCACACCGTTTCTTTACTTCTAATTTTCAGTAACCAATCCTGATACCATGCCTGTGATGACCCGTAAGGCTACTGCATAGAATATGGAGCTAAAATTGAGAACGGCCCTCCAAGAACTCAAAGAATCCAACCTCCAAGTCCAACAACTGTTACATGAGAGAGAAGAGAGTGAGGTGGAAGTCGATAAGGTTAATGGCAAAACTCCAGCTTAAAACGGGAGCTAGTAGACCTACATCAGCAATACTTGGACGTTGTTGATGAACGCGATCAACTGAAGGTGGTGACGGATGGTTTCCATAATTGTAGTAACTTATATGAGGAGGCTTTATATAAAATTAGGGACCTAGAAGATGAGTTAATTCATGCCAATAGTTGTATAATAAAGTTACAGAAAGAAAAAGCATGTAATCGGGTTTCACAAACAAACCTTTTATATAATGAATTATTAAATACTAATTGTAACCCACCTTCCTTAATAACCATTGATCTGACTGAAGATTCCTTACTAAAACAGAACTATACAGTTAGCAATAAGAAAATTAAAAAATATGCAAAACTGAATAGAATAATTAAAAAATGTTATCAATATAGAAAACAACACAAACTCTTTTCCAAACATATTCCACTGAGGAAAGAGCGTGTTGATTTAGTTAATAAGTTAAATAATTACCAAATTAAATTAGAGGACAGTATAAAAATTTATGAAATTGATACTCAGCATTTGCAGTCTGAAATACAGGTACTTCAGGACTCACTAAGTTCCCTTTCTAGTAGGTATAAGATTTCTCAGAACCAAATTAGGGAACATATTTCTGCAGCAAATGAGTTGGTAATGGGTCAATGTAGTTGCCAGACAGTTACCAACCATGATACTATCCAGCCTAAGGTAATGGAGGACCCATACCAGGTTGAAAATTTGTCTCAGGACAGCATATTGAACCAACAAACGACAAATAATTATAACACTAGATTATTCACACGTGATACAGCCTGAGTTGTATGATAGTCTGCCTGAGATTGGTAATTTTGTTTCTCCTAGTAGTCATGTTTGTAATCATTCAGTTATGTTCTCTGACAGTATAGGTAGGGGGCTAGGTAAATTAATTAGTAATAACCTGAGTTACTGTACCCAAAACAATTGTATGCCAGGGTCAACCTACAAACAGATTATGGCATCAGAAACAAAGGCTGTTTGTGATCATAGTACCACCATTAGTATATGTGTTGGTAATAGTTCAAAGATTAAGAAGGAAGACATTACTGACTGTGTTTCAGAGTTGTTGAAGTTAAAGTGTAATAAAATAATATTGTGTTCTTTTCCATATTTTGAAAGTTTATGTACCAGAAAAAACAATTATATTCACATGTTAAATAAACATTTATATTTATTAGCAGGTCATTATAGTGACAAACTTGTATATCTTGATATCAACACTTTTGTTGATAAACTTAGATCGACTCGGGGTAAAGTGTATCTACCTATTAGTTGTAGACACAAAATAGCTCGGCTATTAGCTTATAATATTCACACAGACATAAGTAGTATGTCTAAGTTTAGTTGTATTATTAACACTGCGACTATTAGTAATAAACTTATTACTATTAAAAAACAGGTGACTTTAAATGAAGATAGCATTAGTGCTATAGATGTTTACAAACATTCTGAGGAGGATCCATGCGTCACCGTGGAAAATCCTCAATTAGGCTCTATTAGTGATAAGGTCTTGTTGTCTGAGGTTGGCACGGGAGTCTCCGGCCTCACTCCAAATATTAATATTAATTTAAACTAGGAAGTGAGACAACAGAAGGTACCATTAACAATATTGTTAATCCTTCCAACAGCAAGGTATCTTCATGCACTCAGTTAGTTAGTAGAAAAGGGCCTCAGCAGAACACCTTAAAATTATTCCACCAAAATATCCAAGGCATTTCTTCCAAATTATTAGAAATTGAGTTGTTTTTAGAAAATAGTAAGTTTGACATTATTTGTTTTACTGAACATTGGCTAAAGGATTACCAAATGCTTATTAATTATGAAAACTATATGGTGGGTAGCTGCTTTAACAGTAAAACTATGCTTCGTGGAGGTTCCCTAATATTAATAAAAAATTGTTTTAAATATAAGCAACGTAATGACATAGTAGGTCTCTCGGTTGAACATTGAGTCGAACTGTACTGTGTTGAGCATGTAATTGTGTGTGTGTACAGACCCCCAAACTATCAAAACTTTTCCTTATTTGAATCAATAATGGAAGATGTCCTGGCAAAACTTGCAGCCAGTAATAAATCTACAATTATTTGTGGTGATTTCAATATCAATATTTTAGAAGAAAGTTCAAATAGCAGTCGGTTATTAAATCTTTTTAAGTCATTTGACTTGACCAACATTTTTATAGAACCTACTAGAGTCACTCCATCTTCTGCTACTTGTATAGATAATGTTTTCTGCGATTGTGATTACTTAGATAAAGCCATAGTAAATTGTCTGCCGTCTGACCATAGCAGACAAACTGTAACTTTTAGGTGTACCATTGCTAAAAGTCGAGATGAAATTTAGACCTATAACTTCTAGCAAATTAAATAGATATAATATTTTCCTACAAAACAAGTTAGATGTTATGAGCCATGACGATATTAATGTAAATCAATTGTATGATCGTTTCTTTTCAATAGTTCACACGGAATTCAACAAAACTTTTGAACAGAAGACAAAAAGTATTTGCCCTAAATTTATATTTAGTGATTGGGCAACTAGAGGTATCAGAAAAAGCAGGGAAAGACTATTTGAGCTATATGGCCTTAAGCCTTATATAAACACTGAAACTTTTAACAAGTATGTTGCTAAGTATTCAAAATTTTTTAGAAATACATACAAGGTTGCTAAAGCCCTGCACATTAGCAACAAGATCAAAACAGCAGAAAACAAAATAAAGACAGTTTGGAAAGTCATAAATAATGAGACTAACAGGAAGAAAATACGTAACACTAGATACACGTTAGATTCAGCATGTGGTCCTAAAAGCTCTAATCTGGAAGTAGCTCAAGAATTTGTAAATTTCTTTACCGATATACCATTAAAAACTACGGAGGCTCTTAATTCCTCACCTGAAGTCTCAATTGGATTATTAAAGGCGAATGTATCTGGCTGCACGGCTGAATTTAAATTTAAACACATAAACCCAATGATAGTTATTAAAGCTTTCCGGCAAATAAAAATCAAACTAACCGAAGATCTATGGGGAATGTCTATCAAAGTTTGTACATCCATACTTGAGACTATAGCCCCATACTTGGCTTTAATTTTTAATTTGTGTGTAGACCAAGGAGTTTTCCCTGATCTAATGAAATACAGTAAAGTCATACCTCTTTTCAAATCCGGGGACAGTAAAAATACTAATAATTATAGACCTGTATCCGTGTTTCCAGTTTTTAGCAAGGTGTTTGAAAAAGTAATGCTTAATCAAATGCTCAATCATTTTAACACCAATAAAATTTTACACGATCAACAGTATGGTGTCACCAAGGGACGTTGTACCACTGACGCCGGTGTAACCTTATCAAAGCACATATTTACTGCGTGGGAAGAGTCTCAACACGCCATAGGAATATTTTGTGACCTTTCCAAAGCATTTGATTGCGTAAATCACGACAGATTACTTTTGAAACTTGAGCATTACGGACTAGGTCAACTTGCACTTAGTTTGGTAAAATCATATTTGAGTTATAGACACCAATATGTTCAAATAAATGGTGTTCATTCAAAGGGTTTAAAAGTAAAAATGGGGGTTCCGCAAGGCTCAATATTGGGTCCTTTCCTCTTTCTCGTGTATATAAATGATCTACCCTATTTATTGAAAAACCAACCTCAAAATATGGTGTTGTTTGCTGATGACACTTCCCTAATTTTTAAGATAAATAGACGGGCCCAAAATCTAGATGACCTGAATAATGCCCTACTTCAGGTCCATAATTGGTTCACAGCAAACAATTTGGTATTAAATGAAAACAAAACTAAATGCATAAGATTTGCTTTACCCAATGTTAAGAGTAGTGATTGTGAAATAATATTGAATAAAGAGAAACTTGAATTCGTAGATAAAACGGTTTTCCTGGGGATTACGCTTGATTCAAGGCTACAATGGGGTTCACATTTAACATCCCTTGCGGGGCGGCTAAGTTCAGCAGCATACGCTATTAGAAAAATCCATCAATTTACTGATGTAGATACCGATAGACTGGTCTATTTTAGTTAATTTCATAGTATAATGTCTTATGGCATTTTGCTATGGGGACGGGTTGCAGATATTGAGTCTATATTTATTCTGCAAAAAAGAGCCATCAGAGCCATATACAATCTTCGTAGGCGCGATTCTCTAAGGGAACTGTTTAATGATATTGGCATCATGACGGTACATTGTCAGTACATCTACGAAAACATAATGTACGTCAGAAAAAATCTGCATCTTTTTGGTAAAAGAGGTGACAGACATAATTACAGTACTAGAAATAGGGACCAACTAGTTCAGCCAGGCTTCAGACTCGCTAAAGTAGACTCATCTTTCATGGGGTACTGTTTGAGATGCTATAATAAAATTCCACAAAGTATTCTTGAACTGAATGAGACGAAATTTAAAACATGCATCAAACGCACACTATGTAAGCAAGCTTATTACAAGTTGGGCGATTATATCGCTGATAAGAATGCGTGGCTCAATGCTGGTCCTGCTCCACATGGACAGGGGCGCATAAATAGATAGCATTACATATAATTGTTGGAGCTGCTGAAGATTGTACAACTATATTTGCATTGTATAGATTCAATCTCTAGTATTATATAATCGCATAGCCCATATTGTGTGAGTACTATGTAAAGCTATCAATCACTGGAATCCTACGTCTTTTCTTGACTTGAATGTGCCCTGGCAGTTGAGAGTATGTCATGCTCACTCTAATGTCTCGGTGATTTAGTTCCCTACAAAATGGTTGAGTTAAATGGTGCTGATCCATGCGTCATGTTCGTGAACGGGCGCTGTCAGTTGTGACTGGTCATCTCTTAGTTGCCGTGGCTTATTTTAATGTTTATTTTTGAATTGTTAATTTTGTTTTTACTATGGACACTTTTAACGTGCACATCTTGCTACATTGTTCTCACATAATATACCATCTCAACACGAATGCTGTAACCAAGATTTTGTAACAATTTTTTGATTTAAAAGAGTGTCCATGGAGTTTCTTGCCCGTTCTTCTCCATAGAGATCTACGCTAGGGAATGGGCAACTACAGTACTTTCACAGTTTTTATGTCTTGTGACTGGGACTGTAGCTACATTTAATTTTCATCTTTGTTTCGACAGTTCAAAAGTGCCTGCAACTGGCCTACTTGAAATAAATGATTTGATTTTGATTTAATACCCTGAAGAGTTCTCTAATTCTGCGTAGGTAGTTACCGAATGAAAATCCTTATGGTTCCTTTTGAAATAATATTCAACATAAAATACCATTCTTCCAAATTTAAATGGTATTCCTTCATGACGGTCACACGAAATTCTTGAATTTCTATAGCTAGGTTTCATAACCAAACAGATTTAAAACTTTGCGTATTTCACAAAAAGCAATAATTAAATCAAACGATTATTTCGATGTAGTTGTTAGAATACTTATAACGGCAATGTTCACGCGATGTTACCATTAAAAGTGTAGTAAAATAAACCGTGTGAACTAACTTAACTGGGAAACTTTTTGTTTACTCCCTCCGGATGAGGGGAACTAGTTAGATGATAAAAATTGAGCTGGTAACACTGATCTACTTTTGTTTTTTGGTGAAACTCGGTCGATATGGATGAGTTTTTTTTTTCTGGTTTCGCACGGTTTAGATGACAGTTGTAGCCCAAGTTTGCAAGATGCATGGAACTAATAAGTTTACTAAAGCAAGATGATCATGAATGGGGAAGGAAACTGTGGAACTAATGGCGCTAGCATAGCTGGTTCCTAACATCGCCATTATGGTTGAAAATGTGGTAATGTCATTTTATATTTCAAAATAGCTTTACCTCATTAGTCAGATTGAGACCAGCTATGGTGGTGCCATCTTAGATTTTCTTTGCCTGTGTCTCCCCATTGGAATACTTAGCCTGTTGTTGCTCTGAAAATTATTGACTGTGTGACATATTATTAAAACAGTTTGGAGCATTCGCAATTTGTTTTTTATGAGACGTAATTATTTAAATAAGAACGAAAAGCTCTCTGCCATTGGGAACAGGGTCCCAAAAATAGGAAACTCCTAACTAACAATACAAGGTCCAAAAGAATATAAGTATGACACCCTAACCTAACCTAACGAGAAGTTCTTCAGGTTTCGCCGGTAACAACTGAGTACAATGACCGGTGAGTAAACATCTCACATATACAATATACTTACTTATTTTGGGCGGTGGGCGTAGAAAGGTACCTTCCTAGCAGTTAACTTAGTTAGATGGATACTTATCAAGGTACAGTGAAGAGCACACACTTAGCGATATTGAACTTGAATACAGGATGGATTTTTTGCATGCCACCTGGAGGGTAAGTACTCTAAATATCGGAGATAGCAAATTTTACTCAAAGGAAACATTCCTTTATTTTTTAAAATAAATTATACATTCATAGATTTTGAAAATTCGCGTGCCACACTCGGGAATCGAACCGGCTAAATAATAAAAAAAAACACCCTGTACTTTTATGGCACCAATCGAGCGTAAATCATAAAGATTAAATCCCTCTATCAAAATCCCTCTATCATAATAAATTAAATGAAAGAAAAAACCATCAAATCCTTAATTATACATTCAATGGGACAACATAAAGCACTTTTACTCAAAGGTCCATCCAATTACGTATGCTATAGAACCTAATAAACATTTATCTTTTGACGACATTTATTGATTAAAATGACGAAGAACTATTTAGATTGGGCCTGAAAACCCGATTTATTTTCAATTAATTGCCAAATTCGATTTTTAGTTGCTTTGAAATCGATAAATAGTAGAGTCATTGAGTTGACCAAACAGTGACGATTAGGGCGTGCAAAACCGGAAGGTCCTCAAAACCGGTTTTGAATTCCGGGTTTGAGGGCCCAAAACCGGAAACCGGTGTTAGCCCCGGTTTCGGCAACTTTTTTTTTTTTTTATACATATTTGAATTTTTACAACAAAACAATATTTTCAGATACACAAATAAAACGAATTGTATCAAACCTCTTTTTAATCAACCATTTATGCCAATACCAAGAAGACCACATTAATAGTTTGGAATATGGATAACATGAACTTAAAATAATATAAAGATTAACTAACTGAGATCAAATCAACAAGAAGTAAGTTTGTGGTATCTCTAATCGCATTGTCAGTTTTGGCAGAAACTACAAATCCAAGTGTTACGAGAAATGCGTATTTTGGAAATGTGTACCCACTGTTAACTTACGGTGTTATATTGGGGGAACTCGACAAACGTACAATCCACATTAATTCTCCAAAAGAAATGTTTTAAGACAATATATAACATGCATAGTACCGAATCATTAAGAAATCGAAAAGATTAAAAAAAACGTCTCGATATTTTTAATCTTGAGCTCATTAATTACGAACTACTAACAACATTAAAGCATTCATATTTGACTATAAAACGAGATCAAATCAACTGTGTACCGTACAGTAATTTAAATAAACAATAATATTTTTTTCCATGAGACAGCTGTTCTTGATAATAATAGAAGTGCATCTAACATTTTATCAGATCATAGCGTACTTCTTATTTCGTTGCAAAAGTACCCAGCACTCGAAAAGGCTTTCCCACTCTCAACACTTGTTGGTAGTACACATATCAAATAGTTACGTCATGCTTTTCATACATGGCTTGTTCTACCTTGACAAACCATGCAAGGTCGAAATAAGTCCGATTCTTGGGGGTTTTCCTGCATTTATCCAATTCCTTAACAAGCTGCTCTTGAAGAGCTCATCAGCTACTTCAGCGTCAGATGATAACGATAACGATGGCACGGACTACTCGGAGACAACTACGGCGATGGTATCAGAGTCCTTGAGCTTATATTTTAGCTGCGGCAATAAGTTTGTAATAGTCGCAGATATGTCAGCACCATTGGGTTTGGGAAAAGTTTAAGGTAAGGTTTGAGTTTGGGCAGGCGGGATCGCTTCGCAGGAGTCACTTCGTGGGTGCGGGGGTCGCGGAGGGAGAAGTGTAAGAGGGTGTAGGTTGCGTTCGGATTTATTTGATGACTCTCAATTGAAGATTTCTTAATTAAGTGCGTTCGAAAAAAGTTGATTTAAATCAAAATGTAATTCAATAACGGGAAAACCGGAGTTAGCTCCGGTTTTGACTCTCAAACCCGGTTTTCAAAAATCCATAAATTTTGTCCGGTTTCCGGTTTTTTCCAAAACCGGAAAACCGGTTTTGCACGCCCTAGTGACGATACAGTTTGCTATTGCCATACAAAATCTATGAGAGAACCGCGTTTTGAGAGTGTTGAGGATGAGGTCTGTTCCCGGGTGATGAAATGAATCTATCGTTATGGTTTCACATCTATATTGAATAATTTTGGATTTGTACAGAGTTTTGGGTTACACCGCCATGGCCATGGCGGGGGGTCTGTACTGGATGATGGATGCGAGGTGAAAAGGAATGATTCGATACAATGCAAGCCTTTTTATAGCCGCTGTGAATGAACAGAATGACTGAATGACTGTATGATGCTGAAGAATGAACGTAGCAGCGCCAGGCGAGCGTGGTGGCCAGTGGACGAACTAGGCGGAGCTGATGTCCACCCAGCTGCAGAGGTCGGGCCGCTGCGCTCACGCACCGAGTGCGTCATCTTGTGGATAGGTGGCGCTAGCAGTAGGCGTGAACATGCCCCCAGCCTTGGAAGCACTGCTTCCAAAATGGTTCCCGGCACGGAATCAGGCGTCGTCGCCCACAGGCTGCGGAGGCAGCGGGCAGATCTTGGAGAAGGCACGTCTGATCGTCCCAGCAGCTGTGTGGATGTCAGCCACTCGTGCCACGCCGTCTCCTCCTGGAAGTATACGCAGAACACGACCAAGTCGCCACTTTAACGGTGGCAACTGGTCGTCCTTGATGAGGACGAGGCTGCCCAAGGTGATGTCCTCCTGCCTGATCTTCCACTTAGTTCGCAGTTGTAGCTCCGAAACGTATTCTGTGGACCAGCGCCGCCAGAAGTGCTGCCGCAGGTGCTCGATGCGTTCGTAGCGTGTCAGACTCGAACTTGGCTGGTCTGGAACATTCCTTGAAGGTGGCGACGTTAACGGTCGGCCAATGAGGAAGTGTGAGGGGGTGAGGGGGGTAAGGTCAGAAGGGTCTGAGGAAAGAGGTGAAATTGGACGGGAATTTAAGACAGCTTCGATTTGTGTCAAAGCCGTGGAAAATTCCTCGTAAGTTAGTCGCGCGTTACCTACTATGCGTCTCAGGTGATACTTGCATGATCTCACCCCGCCCTCCCATAGACCGCCAAAATGTGGGGAATAAGGAGGAATAAATCGGAATTCAATGCTATTATTGGAAGCGTAATTAATGATGGCTTCCGATTCCTTCTCTAAGAATAAAGGAAACTCCTTTTCCGCGCCCACGAAATTTCTACCGTTATCAGAAAAGATAGTGCGAGGCGTACCTCGCCTACTAATAAAACGTTTTAATGCTAAAATATAGTCGTTTGTGGATAAACTAGTGACGAGTTCCAAATGCATGGCTCTAGTCGTAAAACAAATGAAAAGACAGATGTATGCCTTAGTGAGTCTAGAACCTCTGCCCTTTCTGGATACTATGAAAACTGGCCCCGCATAGTCTACACCGGTTCGCATAAACGGGTAGCCAGGTTCTAAGCGCTCGGGAGGTAAGTTGCCCATGATAGGTGCTAATGTCTTACCCCGGATACGTGTGCACGTTACACATTCGTGTACTATTTTTCTAGCAAGATTTCTAGCGTTCAACGGCCACCAACATTCACGCATGGTAGCTAATAGAAGTTGAGGCCCGGCATGTAATAATCGTACATGCTCGTATTTAAATAAACAAATTGTAAAAGGATGCTTACTACATAATAAAATCGGATGTTTCTTATCGTAGGTAAAATCGGACGAATTACACAATCTACCGCCAACCCGAATTATTTTATGTTCATCAATAAAAACATTTAGACTTGAAATCCTATTATATTGTTTACAACTTCGCTTAATAGGAATCTGAGCGACTAAGTTATTTAAAACATCTGGAAATGAATGCCTTTGTACGAGTCTAATTAGCATTCTTTGTGAGGAGCCGAGTTCTCTCACTGATAACAAACCGGTTTGCCGATTGGCTCGGTCAGCTGACTTGAGGCGTGAGTTATTTATGAATCTAAGTACGTAGCTACCTATTCGTATGAGTTTAGTAAATGACGCGTATTTATCGAAGTTGATTATGTCTTCGTTTTGAATATTGGGTAAGCAGGTTTGTTTGTGTTTTAAATCTGGTAAGTTACATACTTCGGAATTATCGCATTTAGTTTGCTTGAAGTAATGTAAACGATTATGTAAATAAGACGGACCGTACCACCAAAGTTCGTTATCCTTTAACAAATCTAGGCTACAACCTCTAGATAATAAATCAGCTGGGTTGTCCTTACTGCTTACATGTAACCACACTGAATCGCCTGTGAGTTAATTTATTTCAGTTACTCGGTTTTGTACGAAAGTTTTTAGTAAATGTGGTGACATTTTAATCCAACCCATAACTATTGTGGAATCCGTCCAAAAACATACTTTACTAAACCGCAACCTAAGAGATTCAATTATTTTCTTATATAATTTAGCTCCTATCAACGCGCCACACAGTTCCAAACGAGGAATACTGATTGTTTTCAAAGGTGCGACCTTACTTTTTGCACACAACAACCGAACGGTTGCGTCACCGTTATCGCTATATGTACGTAGATAAGCACACGCGCCATATGCGTCTTGAGAAGCGTCGGTGAATATATGAAGTTCTGTGTATTGAGTATGTTCACCTTTCACGTGACGAGGGATGCGAATATCGTTTAGAAATCTTAACGTAAAAATAAAATGTTTCCAAATGTTAGCAATTTCCTGAGAGACCGGAGTATCCCAATCAATTTTACTCAGCCATAATTTTTGTAGAATCATTTTTGAAATTATGACTGCAGGTGAAAGAAGACCTAATGGATCGTATATTTGTGATATTACTGATAACATTACTCGCTTAGTTAAATATGAATTGTTGTCATAGTTATCAATATTTGTAACGAAGTGTAGCTCATCGCTAGTGTTGTGCCAACCCAAACCAAGTGTTTTGGTTTGCGCATGTTCGCCTATGAAACGTTCTGTGGCATTATTTTGAGATGCATCTAAGTTAAAGGTCCACTTGCGCAAAGGAAAACACCCCGACTGGAGCACGTCTGATGTTTTTTGACATATTCGAAGCAATCTATTTAGATCATCATCACCGGTGATGAGATCGTCCACAAATATGTCCTCCATGATGACACGAGCGATGACGTCATCATCGCATTCGTGTCATCATAACTGTCTAATACAGCGCATGCTTAAGTATGGAGCTGACGCAGTTCCGTACGTGACTGTATTCAGTTGGTATGTATATAACGGATCTGAAGGGTTATCCCGCCACAATATTAATTGCAGTGACCTTTGGTCAGGCTGTAGAAGAACTTGACGAAACATTTTCTCCACGTCTGCACAAGCTACGTATTTATATTGTCTGAATCGTAGCAAAATCGAGAGAATATCGTTTTGTAACGCGGGTCCCGGATACTGAATATCATTTAATGATTTATTCGAGCTAGTGACGGCACTAGCATCGAAGACAACGCGTAGTTTGGTAGTTGAACTAGATTCCCTAACAACGCCGTGATGTGGAAGGTAATAGTTTGGTTGACTACAAG
Source organism: Xestia xanthographa (assembly GCA_905147715.2). NCBI lineage: Eukaryota > Metazoa > Arthropoda > Insecta > Lepidoptera > Noctuidae > Xestia > Xestia xanthographa. The sequence goes on along the minus strand of LR990647.1, from coordinate 15,614,489 downwards.
TCTCTAACTTGGACATATGACCTAAGTCATTGTATTCACGCATGAAGTTAGAATATAAACGTTTAAATTCTGGTGAACGATTGAGTTTACGTTCTAAGGTCAGAAATCGTTTCGTCGCTGACGTATAAGAATCACCCAACGCATCTGGTGCTTCTCTCAACGGTATACGAACCGAAAATCTACCGTTTTCAACGCGTTTTGTTGTATTATTGAATATTTCTTCGCATGTGCGTTCATCATCTGTTAGGGGTACGCATGATGATGAAGGAATGTTTTCGAGTTCCCAAAACAGCCGGAGTTGTTTATCAATTTCCTGACTGAAGTGGCAACGAACGTGAGCAGGGTTTGGGTTCCTCGCGAACACAGGTCCAGACAATAACCACCCCAATTTTGAGTTTTGTAGGAATGGGCCACTCGCTAGACGTATTTTGTCTGTTTCTAGAAGATCCCAAAATCTATCCGCGCCAATCAACAAGTCAATTTCTGAACTAATGTTAAACGTCGGATCTGCTAATTGTAAGAACTCAGATATACGTATATTACCGGCTTCGATGTTCATCGTAGGCAAACTGGATGTTATGCATGGCAAGATCAAACAACGAAGCTTGGTATTAAAATCGCTTAATTTTGCACGTATTGTGACGTCACATGAATGCTGTGATTGCGAAACCGATTTTCCCACACCCGAGATTTGAATAGTGGACTGTATATATAACGCATTTATTTTCTTTGCTAGTTTTTCTGTTATGAAGCAGTTCTGACTTCCGTTGTCTAATAGCGCGCGAGCCGTATGATACACGTTGTTATTGTCAGCTACTTCAATTAACGCCGTAGAGAGCAAAACAGTATTTATTAATTTAAATTCGGTAGTGTTCGCTTCACACACGACAGTGCCGCTCGAGTCGTTGAGATACAATGTTGACGTCGCTGAGATGTGTGCGCGTTCAACCTCTCCGTGCGATTGAGCACGCACACACGCGCCGTTACCTTTCTCGTCCAAATGTAGCAGACTGTTATGTTTGTTTGAGCACTGTTTACACGACCCGAATCTACATTGATTTAACGCGTGACCCGTTCGCAGGCAATTTGCACACATCTTGTTATCGTTAATCAATTTAATTCTGTCTCTCACGGACATGTTAAGGAAGGCTAAACACGAGTGTAATGAGTGTTCTCTATTGCATAGGACACACTTAGGTAAATCCCATTTATTATTTGTATCACCACGGTTATTATTACAGCGCGTTGGTTTAGTAGAAGTGTAGCTATGTACGCGGTGCGAATTACGCTTCTCGCTCACGTTTTGATGCTTATAATTGCTATGAGGCGTTTTATCTTTAGTGTGGCTCGCGCCGATCATCTCCAACGTGTCGGCTCGGCCACGGAGGAACGTTATTAAATCGCTAAGTTTTATTTTTTCGCGTGAACCTAAACACGTGGCTCCGATGTGATTTTCCCATTCGCGCTCCGTAGACGAATCCAGCTTGCTGACCACCAAATAAATTATTAACGTGTCCCAATTGACAGTGGGTTCATTTAGTGAACTTAAAGCGCGCAGATTACGTAAGATAGTATCAATTAATTTCCTTATTTGCGATGGCGATTCTTGTTTTAATGACGGAATATTATGCAACGCTTTTACGTGATTATTAATTAATAACCTCTCGTTGTGATAACGGTTTCCTAATAAATCCCATGCGTGTACGTAGTTGGCAGGGCTGAACTCTAAGGCTGCTATCACCTGTAACGCGCTTCCACCAAGGGCTGACCGCAAATAATGGAATTTTTGAATCTCGTCTAAGTCGGAACGATTGTGGATCATGGTTTCGTATGAATGTTTAAATTCTAGCCAGTGATCATAGGCTGCATCGAAGGCAGGTAATTTTATGTCTGGTAATTTAATATTGACACGTGGTTCTGATGCAATTGGAAGTCGACTTTGAATTTCCGCGTTTTTAATTAAACAATTCGCGCTTGCTATTGCCGTAAAATATATTGCCTCTAATGCTTCTATGTATTGTAGATTCGCGTTTGTTTCTGATTCCGGCAGGAGTAGTTCGATTTCATTTTCTACGTTGTCAAATTTATCGTATAATTCACTCGCGGCTTGAACACGTAAAGTTAGCTCCGCTGCTTGTAAGGCTGTTAAGTGAGCTCCCGCGAACGATTCTACATAATTTTTAAACTGGGTTAACCGAACCTTAATGTTACCCCTACGTTTCTTTAACTCGGAAAGAACTTCTTCTACTGCCTTAACCGACATTCTGACGGAATATGGATGAGCGTTATGTGGTGTGGTGTGGTGTGGTGTGATGTAGTTGTACTCACATGCAAATATCACCTGGACCACGTGGCTGCCACACACTCGCGTGAACTGAAACGAAACACAGCTTTAACACAAATTGAAACTAATGAATGGGTGTGACGGGGGACGGACGGGACGGGAACAGAGACCTGACCGTTTCTTACGCCTTCGCCTTTTCCTCTTCTCATGAAATGATTGCTGGGTCACTGGACCGGCTGTGATGATCGCTGCACTCGGTCGATCGTCTTCACAGCTAGCTATCGTCTTCAGCGCCCGGCTCCAGTCCGAGTCGAAGTTCCGCAACGTGCCAGCAACGTGGTCGGCACCGTGTATGTGGAGTCTTCTTCCGGATGGTGTGATTGATAATGAATGATGAATCCGTCTCGTAGGACCAAAATGTTGAGGATGAGGTCTGTTCCCGGGTGATGAAATGAATCTTTCGTTATGGTTTCACATCTATATTGAATAATTTTGGATTTGTACAGAGTTTTGGGTTACACCGCCATGGCCATGGCGGGGGGTCTGTACTGGATGATGGATGCGAGGTGAAAAGGAATGATTCGATACAATGCAAGCCTTTTTATAGCCGCTGTGAATGAACAGAATGACTGAATGACTGTATGATGCTGAAGAATGAACGTAGCAGCGCCAGGCGAGCGTGGTGGCCAGTGGACGAACTAGGCGGAGCTGATGTCCACCCAGCTGCAGAGGTCGGGCCGCTGCGCTCACGCACCGAGTGCGTCATCTTGTGGATAGGTGGCGCTAGCAGTAGGCGTGAACAGAGCTTTTTTTTTTTTTTTTAATTTGATTAAAGGGCTTTGTCGCTTAGCGACCACATCGCCCAGTGCAGGAAAGCAGATTACTTACGATCTATCTAACACTAACTTACAATCTACTTATTACTAGCTTATACAATTCTTTTGCTTTCTCGGACACTGGAAAAGCAAGGATGGTATGGTGTGGAAAACAAGTGCCAATATTACACGATTTATATCGTCCCAAAACATGTATTCTACTATTTTCATTCCGGACAAACTCCATCAGGATATGAAAAACATCATCAATTACTCCACAGTCATCACAATTTGGAGACAGAACTTTCTTCATTAAATGATAGAACTTATTCGAAGGAATATGGCCGGAACGAAGTCTTAAGGCTTAATTTTCTGTTCAGATCACAATCAATTCACGGAGCCCGAGAAATCTCTGGCTGGATAGTTCGGTACCATATCCCCTTTTCTTTTGATCTTTCATCAAAATACTCTTGCCAAAGATCTACACACTTTTTTTTGCCTTCCAAAATGATCTCAATACAGCGGGATAATATTCATAGGGACTCCATCAACGCACGCTTGTTTGGCGAGAATATCAATCATATCATTTTAGCTCTTAAAAAGTATCTTAATTGATTGGTGTGTCATCTACACAATTATATTGTAAAATTAAAAACGATTAAAATAAAAACATAATGGCAACAGTGAAAAATATTACCTAGGAATTTTTAATTTTACCCAAAATATTAAATATACGAAACACTCTTATCATCCTTGCCTAAAGGTTTAATATAAATGGTGGAAACTCTTTTTGAAGTCACGCGTGGCATTTTGATTTTGCACTTGATTAAAGTTTACTGTATAAATTAGGTTACCAACCCTTCATTCCGCGAGTATTGGAGCAGTAACTACACATTTATTTTGAGAAGTAAACCTAATAAGAGGGCATTTTCAGGGGGCATTAGTAAGGATATGTAACATATAGGTACATAGTTGTATGGTGTCTGTTAATGTTACCACGACTACCGCAGTTCGTGTAGTTGGTCCCGGACAGAGAATAAATGCCCAAATTTCATCTTAAGGCATCTAAACCACCATCCCTGCCTAAAGGCTTAATATAAATGGTGGAAACTCTTTTTGAAGTCACGCGTGGCATTTTGGTTTTGCACTTGATTAAATTTTACTGTATAAATTAGGTTACCAACCCTTCATTCCGCGAGTATTGGAGCAGTAACTACACATTTATTTTGAGAGGTAAACCTAATAAGATGGCATTTTCAGGGGGCATTAGTAAGGATATGTAACATATAGGTACATAGTTGTATGGTGTCTGTTAATGTTACCACGACTACCGCAGTTCGTGTAGTTGGTTCCGGACAAAGAATAAATGCCTAAAATTCATCTTAAGGCATCTAAACCTACATTATAGGGATACATTTTATGAGCGAGCCTGGGCGCCAATATAAGGCCCGTGCGATGACTTGCCGCTTTCGAGACAGAATTGATACTTGTAAAAGTTAGGGTTGATTTATTGTAAGATAGTTTTTGTTGTATCGCTATAAATCAATCTAGTTTTACATGTGTCTTATGCTACAGAGATAGCCATCCTCGAGGAATGTCTTTGAAAGTGATACGGCTTTTCTATACACATATAAAGTTGAAACTACTAAACTTTTTTTCTTCTTGACTTTATAGGCAGATTAGGTTAGCAGTTTTATAAAGGACTTGTCTTTCGAGTCTTAGCATATTATGGTTATATCGATGGCCCCACCGAATAAACGTGTAAGAGAAAAATGACAACTTTTCAGCAAAAAATAAAAACGTTCAAAGTTTAATAACGCTCATAATTTTGTAAATAGGTATAAATAATGTATTATCGAATTATAGGTAAAAAAATAAACTATAGATTTGGATATTAACTTTTTTCAAAACATCGACGAACTTCAGGCAATTCATGAAAAACTATTTAATTTTTTTACTCTTGTGAAATTTGCATGACTAGGTCTCAGTAATATGTCATTACACGTTTATTCGTGTAATAATACACACCGAATAAAACGTACTGTAATATTACACTATTATTCTCCGTAAATCAGGTGTATTTTTGAGCCCAGCTATAACTATTTACACGCTTCTTTACAGTATATTGTTCTGCTATTAATTATTGGAAAGATCGTATGCATTTATATTAGTGTTATTAAGATCAGTTTTCATTTATGTAATACATCTTTGTTAATGCATGGTCTAATGATTTAAATAATTATGTAAAAGGATGAATTGAAATAAAGATATAAATAGAATTAAAAAACATATAACGTATATAACCACGTGAAAACAAAGTATTATTCTTCATTATTTAAAAAAAAACCGGCCAAGTGCGAGTCGGACTCGCGCACGAAGGGTTCCGTACCATTATCTATACATTAGAGAAAACGGCAAAAAAATCACGTTTGTTGTATGGGAGCCCCCCTTAAATATTAATTTTATTCAGTTTTTTTTTTGTTGTTATAACGGCAACAGAAATACATCATCTGTGAAAATTATAACTGTCTAGCTGTCACGGTTCATGAGATACAGCCTGGTGACAGACAGACGGACAGACAGCGAAGTCTTAGTAATAGGGTTCCGTTTTTACCCTTTGGGTACGGAACCCTAAAAAACGAATTGCACTATTAGAAACCCTAATCCTCTTCCTCACTTTCATTGGAGACCGAGATGGAGTTTTTCAATGGCAGTACTAGTTTAAAAAAAAAACTGTGATAATGGTTTGGTATTGCTCTTGAATCACACAGACTTATCAAGTCCTTAAATCAGGTCCAGTGTACGCCAGTTTTATGCTTTCAGCATCTGTAGGTTGTCCCCGCCGCCTTCTTGAGTTAGTCCTTATAATGATTTGCACCTCTCGTAATTCGTCTTCCTGCCCAGTAACTTTAGAATTATCTATCAAGTAATACATATAATCGGGAGTGTATACAGTATCTCTTTTCTTTGAACGCTCGATAGCAGCATGCATAGAGTAACTTTCCGATTGCCTATGACCCTTCTCTAAAAATCGATGAGTTATTTTGATGTTAAATTTCTTCGACGCTAAAGAGAACATGGCAAACACAAAACGGTTACGATTTTGCCCACTGCATGAATCGGAGTCATTCATCATCATTTCAGCCGAAAGACATAGGCCTCCCCCAAGTGTCGCCACATTGACCGGTCCCGTGCGACTCGCATCCAACGGATTCCTGTAACCTATTTTTTTGTTTTTTTTTTTTTTTTTTTCGGATGGGAAATCATCAAATAACCCCTCCCGCTCTGGGCGGAGCAGGAGGGAGTGTCAGACTTTTACTGACTAAAACCCATCCATGTTCCTTCATCGCCCTTTGTGTTCCGGGGCCACGGTATCTCTTTCGAATAGTCCCGCAACCCCGGCAGGCATCGGTCCTTACGGACCCCTTCCTTTTTGCTGACTCTCTTTGAGGCGCGCGTGGAACACGAACGCGCCGTCGACACGGCCTGTCGTCATGAGATGGACGGACGGCGAACTAGCCCATAGCTCACCGTCCACAGGCCCGCGCCTACGGTGGCCGGGGGCTACGTGGTGGTGGCCCCCGACGCCCGGGGCGTCTCCGGCGGCGGCCGGGACGTTGAGAGGTTCTCTCCCTCTCACGTTCCGCCACCTCCTTCTCTAGCATTACTGCTTCGCAGAAGGAGGTGACGGCGTCCCATTCCGTCTCGCTCCGGACCATGGCTTGCACCAGGGCCGGACGCGAGAGGTCGCCGCCGCCGATCGCCGCTTCGAGGACACGGCGGTGCTCCGCCCACGCGGGGCACACCTCCACCGTGTGTTCCACCGTGTCCTCCGGTCGATCCTCACAATGGAAGCACCCGGGCGTTTCCTCCCGCCCGATTCGGTGCAGGAACCTCCCGAACACTCCGTGTCCGGTGAGGACCTGCGTCAGGCGGAAGGTGAGGACGCCGTGGCGTCTCTCAAGCCACTCCTCAAAGAGGGGACTTATCGCCACTATTGTGGCGTGCCCTGCACGGGGTTGCGACAGTCGCTCTCTCCATGTCGCCATGAGATCCCGCCGGAAGTCTGTCCGCTGAGCGACAATTTGTCGCTGCAGCGGAGTTTCCCCCCGGCGTAGCGCCTCCGCGCGCCATTCATGCAGGCGCGCGAGGACTATCGCCTCCAGATCCCATGGCGGCAATCCGGCAAGGAGCCTCGCCGCCTCGCGGGCAATCGTGCGGTAGCCCCGGGCCAGCCTTACGGCTACTACCTTTTGGGACGCGTTCAGGTAGTGGGCAGCACGCCGCCTCAAAGAACGCGCCCAGACCGGGGCCCCGTAAAGGGCCATGGACCGCACGACTCCCGCGTAGAGCCTCCGGCAGGAGGCGTTCGGCCCCCCCAGATTGGGCAGGAGCCGCCTGAAGGCAGCCCCAGTCCGTTCTAGTTTGGGGGCCAAACGTCGGAAATGTTCTACGAAGTTCCACCGGCTGTCAAGGACAAGTCCCAAGTACTTTAACGTCGACTCAACGCCGATGGATATCCCTCCTACCGTCAGTGAGGATCCCGGAGGTGGCGCATTCCGAGGCCCATGAAAGCACATGGCCTCGGACTTGTGCAGTGCCACCTCGAGACCCAGTTGCCGGATCCTGTCAACGACTATCGCAACCCCGCGTGTCATCGCTTCGGCCGCCACCTCGTGCGACCTCCCCTGTGCCAGCACCAGCGTGTCGTCAGCGTAGCACACTACGCTGACACCGCTAGGGAGGTCGGCGCGCAGCACCCAGTCGTACCCGATGTTCCACAAGGGCGGCCCTAGGACCGATCCCTGCGGAACACCGCACGACATCTCTCGCCGGTTCCATTCTCCGCTGCGACCGGGGTAGATGACGGCTCTGTCCGTCAGATAGTCCCCGACCACTCGACGGAGGTAGGTTGGCACCCGGTGATACCGGAGTGCCTCCCTAATGCAGCTCCAGGGCATGGAGTTGAAGGCGTTGGTGATGTCGAGAGACACCGCCAAGACAACCCCACCCCTGGAAACCGCATCCCCCGTCGTGAGGGCTCTCACGCGCATGATGGCATCCACCGTAGAGCGCCCCTTGCGGAAACCAAACTGGTGTTCCGCAAGGTCCGGCCCAGTCCCCGCAAGGTGCTCGGCGAGGCGGTTTGCAATGACTCTTTCAAAGAGCTTGCCCACCTCGTCGAGCAGCACCACGGGCCGGTATGCGGACGGAGAGTCCGCAGGGCACCCCGGCTTCCGGATGAGGACCAGCTTCCCCGTCTTCCAACGAAGCGGGAACTGGCCTCTCTCCAAGCATGCGCTTAGGAGCCCCTCAAGTCGGGGCCCAAGAGCCTCTGCCCAGGCTTTGCCAGGCAAGCCGTCGGGTCCCGGGGCGGTATTTTTGGCACTGAGCCTGCGTACCGCCACTCTCAGGTCTACCCCAGTCACTTCTGGAGCGTTGTCGTCGTCATCCTGTTGGTCCGCTTCCAGCATCGCAGGTGGCGGAGCCATAGGCGGGGGTGGATGATCCCCTCGCGAAGGGAACAGAGTGCTCACCACGTCCTCCACGAGCTCAGGCCGGAGACTCTGCGTCAGTGGGGGGGCCCAGGGGCGGAGTTTGTCCCGCACCAACTTGTAAGGGCGCCCCCACGGATCTCTGTCGAGAGTCCCCAGCATCTCCTCGCGGGCCAGATCCCTGGCCCGCAGGACAGCCTCGCGGAGAGCGGTCTTCGCCGCTCTGTACCCCTCATATAGCTCCGCCTCAATGGCTGCCGCATCCGGTGGGCGGATGCGGAGCCTGCGATGCCTGGCGTACAGGTGCCGTGCAGCAACGCACGCTTTGCGCAGAGACGTTAGCTCTCGCGACCACCAGTACACCTGACGCCGGGCGCTTCTTGGCCGAACGCGGGGCATTGCCACGTCGCAGATGTCGGACATTGCCTCCTGGAACCACCCTGCCTCATTGTTTATGTCGGCAGGCCTATCCGGTGATGTCACCCAGGCCTGCACGATCGAGGCTTCCAGAAGGAGCTCCCGGTCCAGCTGCTTCAGCGCCCAACGCGGACCACTCGGGGCCTGTTGGACCGGCGCGCTTGAGGTTTGGGTGGAGACGTCGAACCGGATGTACCGGTGGTCGGAATAGGTCTCCACCCCCTCCATGACACGCCAGTCAACGACACGCGGCGACAGAGCGGGGCTAGCGAACGAAATGTCCACCACCGACTCGCCCCGCATCCGCACACACGTGGGGACAGAACCCCGATTTAGGACGACCAGGCCCTTCTCCAGAGCCCAGTCTTCCACCATCCTTCCCCGCACGTCTGTACAACTAGAACCCCAAGCCAAATTCTTGGCATTGAAGTCCCCGAGGACAACCACAGGGAGGGAATGGTTTCCGACGACAACACTCAACTCTGCGAGAGAGTTGTGGAACTCGGCGAGAGTTCGGCTCGGGAAGAAGTAGACTCCCACTACTACGATCTCCCCAAACCGGGCTGCTACGCACCCCCGACCCCTCCTGACACCTTCAAGGGTCGGGGTACCGGCGGCGGCCGATGACACTATGGTCACTGAGCCGCTAAGGTCCGCCACCCAGTCTTCCCTGGGCAGGACAAAATACGGCTCAGCGACCACAGCGATGTTAATCAACAACTGCGCCATGCTCTGGAGCAACAGATCCTGAGGGCAGGCGCAGTGGTTGATATTCGCTTGGAGGAAGCGTAATGGGGCCGTTATTGGCACTCCATTACCGCTTCCTCCTCCCTGGCCCCCTGTGAGGGCCCCTCTGTGGCGGCGACAGTGGCAGTGGCGGTAGCGGCGGCGACAGCGGCAGTGGCGGCAGCGGCGGCAGTTGCGGCTGCGGCGGTGGCGACGGTGGTGGTGGTGGCGGAGGGCCTTCCCCTGCCTCTGGTGGCCTTGGTGGGCGGAGCGCAGGCCTTGCTCCCAGCCCGGTGGTTGGCCGGCTTGCCAGTCGCCGCACATGCACTGCAGTGCGGCGTGGCGCAGCAAGCTGCGGACATGAGCCCGGGCTGACTGCAGCGGAAACAAAGGCCGCTGCGGTCGACCTCCGAGGCGCACTGAACTGACACGTGGTGTCCCACGTGGCAGCGATATAACCTCAGAGGTCTGGGCTCCAGCAGTTTCACCTGCGCTGAAACCCAGCCCACCAGAAGCCTTCGGCCCTCCACTATATTTTTAGCCGCCGTCACTGGGCAGCATACCGTAACGGTATGCATACCCGTGGAGTCCGGGCGAAGGGCGCCTGCCCTGACCTGATCGGCAGGGCACCCTCCGGACCTGGCAACGGCGGCCACCACCTCCTCCTCGGTAACCGAGTCGTCCAGACCCAGGATGCGCAGGTCTGCGCATTTGACGGGCGTGGACACTCTGGCCTCGTCCGCGTTTAGGGACGCTCTGAGCTTTTCAGCCAGAGCGTCGGCGGACGAGCCACTGGTTTCGCCGGGGATCTCCAGCAATCGAGCCCCTGTCGCGGTGACTTTAAGCCGGAGGCCCCCGGTGATCCCAAGCTCACCGAGGTTCACCGCCTCTTTCGCTTTCGCCAGAAGGTCGCGGTAGGACACGCCCCTCTTTTCCGCGTCCGGCTGTAGCGTGATCACTACAGCTGCGGTCTTCGGGGCGCGGAGCCTAGCCGCGATCTTTTGCTCCCTGTGCTGGCGCTGCCGCTCCGCATTTCGGGCTTTTTTGGCCGCCTTCCTCCCCTTCTTCTTCTCCCCGACCACCTGCCATCCGGCTTCAGCCGCAGGTGTCAGGGGCTGGGGGGGCGGTGGTGGCAGCGGCAGCTGGCCTGCCGCAGGCACTGGCCCATTCGCCGCTGGCACTGGTGCCGGCACCGTCACCGCCTGTGTATCTGCCTTGCCCTTCCTCCTCCTTGGCGCCTTCTTAGCTGGCGCCGGTTTTGCCGGAGCTGGCTTTCCAGGGGGAGGCGCCACAGCCCTGCTGGAGGGCTGACTCGCTGGCCCCGGTCCGGGTGCCACAGCCGCGTACGACACCGTGCTTGGGCCCGCGGCTGCCCTGTTTGCACCCAGGGGGGGGCGCAGGACTCTTTCCTCCAGGACGGAGAACCGCTGCTCGAAGGCAGTCAGCTCCTTCCGTACCAGATTGAGAATCTGGTTCTCCGCCGGTTCGGGCTGGGTAGGCCGCTAGGTCTGGCTCCCAGTTTGAGAGCCGCGCCCCCGCAGGCTGGCCAGGTCTGCCCGGAGCTTTACATTCTCCCGTTGGAGAAGCTCCGTGGTGGCCGTCAGGCGGGCCACCTCCTCCCGTAGCTTGGCCACTTCATCTCCCTCTATTGAAGGAGGAGGAGGAGGAGGCCCCGCAAAATTGGCCTCCGCTGCCGCCAAGATGAAGGCGGAAGCCGCGGGTATGGCCTTAAGTTTGGACGACGTCTTCACTTTATAGGCCACGCCCCTTATCGCGGCTTCCACCGCCTTTGCGAACCTGGCCTTACGCTCCGCCTCGGAGCTGCCAGGTGCACTCGCCTCGTCGCCAGACCCGGGAGCATTGGTGCCCGGTTGGCAACCCTCCTCGGCCGGTCTCGCCAGCCTCTCGGAAGAAACAGGCCCCCCCCTCTTGCCTCGGATCCCACCGCGCTTGCTAGTGGGGATCTTGCGGGCTGAGGCCATCTCTCCCTCGGATGACGAGACTTGGTCGCCATCCTTTCTAGACCGCTTGCGGAAGAACTTGGTGTTCTCCGCGAGCGTCCCAGCCGTCACGCGCCGGGAGCTCTCTGAGCCTCCCGCGCTCATGTCGCTGGATGCAGCGTCGGACTCCGACTCCGCATCCCTCCTCTCCTCTCCTTTGCCGTTGCCGGCGGTTTTGGGATTTTCAGAATTTTCCATATTGTTCCCACGAGTATGGGGGATTTAAAAGTCCATCTGGGTAGAGAGTTAGAGACCCCTTTACCCTAGATAAGCAGATTTAAGTATTTGTTACTCGCCATGGGGGTCTGCAGGTACCCTGGCGAGGAGTGCACTAGCGACTGATTTGTTCCATAGAACACCCGTCAGCCATACATCCCCTCGCGGTGCGTCGCCACTTGGGATTCGGGGTAACTTTTTATAGAGGTTTTCTACCTCGCGGTCCGGGCGGTTAAGCCAAGACCCTCGGTCCCCTACCGAAACCGCGAGACGTGATCCACAGCGCTTCGATAGCCAGATTACGACATTGGCGGTGACAGAGGAGGACGGATCCTTCTCTGTCTGCTCGGAGGCAGGGTGAGTGCACACCGAGCCCGCCCTAATTCCTCAGCTGTGCTCTCTGCCTTACAGAGGGTCACGCAGAGGAACGCACCGTTGGTCCTGAAAGGACCCTACCTTTGTCAGAATCATTAGCCACGGCGGTCACATTCCCCCGGGGATAAAAGAAAACTCTCATTTCCTCTCATTCCCCGGAGAAGGATACCGCCGCGTCCAGGGTGCACCGGCCCAGCAGCTGCTCTTCCCTCCAGACGTATCGAGAGGGACCAGCAGCCGCCAGACACACGTGGAGGACTTCTGACATCGCACCCCGATTCCTGTAACCTGAGCCAGGTATCCGTTCTGCGAGCAATGTGCCCTGCCCACTGCCATTTAAGTTTGGCAATTTTTCGGGCTACGTCAGTAACCTTCAGCATGTCTTCATTTCTGATTCGGTCAGGCAAGGAAACTCCGTGCATAGTCTTCTCCATTTGGGTGACTTTCAGCCTTCTGATAAGGCCCATTGTAAGCGACCACGTTTCGGTCCCGTATGTAATCACTGGCAACACTCAGTGCGCATAGACTTTCGTCTTGAGATACTGCGGTAAGTTGGACGAGAAGCTGCGCAATTTCCCGAACGCTGCCCAGCCGGGTCAGATTCGACGATTGACCTTTTTCTCGAAGTTAGACCTACCTAACTGGACCGTTTGTCCTAGGTACACATAATAGTCTACAACTTCGCGTGTACACTACACGCGAAGTTGTAGACTATTATGTGTCTCCGATCTTGAGAGGAGTGGGTGTTACCTACATGGACATTCAACATGACCTTGGCATGACCCAGTCTTTTGGAAGCTCTACTGAGGTCATCGAGCATTGTACTGAGGTCCTCCATGGTCTCAGCCATTACCACTATATCATCGGCAAACCGAAGGTGAGTGATGTACTCGCCATTGACGTTGATGCCTAGCTCTAGTCCAGAACCTTGAAGACATCCTCCAGTGCAGCGGTGAACAGTCTCGGAGATATGAAGTCTCCCTGTCTCACACCTCGCTGCAGGAGGATAGGTTCCGAGGCTTGGTCCTGAAGTCGGACTGACATGGTGGCGTTTTTGTACAAACACTTAAACACCTCGATGTACCGGTAGTCGATTTGGCACAACTGGAGCGACTGCAGTACAGCCCAGGTTTCGATCGAATCGAAACTTTTTCGTAGTCCACAAACGCTAAGCAGAGAGGCAGGTCTTCGGTCTTCGGTATAACCTGCCGCAGCGTATGTTTGTGGTCCACGGTGCTACAGCCTTTTCAGAACCCGGCTTGTCTCGCGCGCAGGTTTGACGATTTTCAGCCTCCCGAAGGCTGAAAATCGTCAAACCTGCGCGCGAGACGATTCGTGATGACTCTTGAAAACAACTTATAGACATGGCTTGGCCTATAATTCTTCAGCCGGGAATTGTCACCCTTCTTGAGGAATAATACAACCACACCCCTGTACCATGCCTCTGGGCGATTTCCTCTCGAGTATGACGGAATTAAACAGCTTCTGAAGGGCCTTAAGTACCGGTTTTCCACCCGCCTTCAGGAGTTCGGCCGCAGTCATCACCCGGTGCCTTGTTGTTTTTAAGTCGTTTCAGAGCCATCCTAATCTCATACAGGCTGACGTCCGGGATGTCTTCTGTGATGTATAGTGTCAGGTCAGTCTAGCTCTTGGGTCGTTTGCTAGATCTACAACGGGTTACTGGTTGACGTGTACAACTGCCCATAGAAGCTCTCGATCTCCCTGAGAAGCTCCGATTTGGCGGATAAGATCCTGCCATCGTCGGTCTTTAGTTTCGTGAGCTGGCTCTGCCCAAAAGCCAGATCTCTTGTAAATACCTTGGAACCTTTGTTCCGCTCAATCGCGTCTTTAATACGCTCGGTATTAAAGCGGCGGAGGTCGCTCTTCAAGGATTTAGAGATCCGTCTATTGAGCTGCCGGTATTCGTAGTATTTATATGCAGGATTATTTCACGCCGCTCCTTCATTTCGTTGACAGTTCGCATCCCTCTATTTCCCTTACCTTTATTTCGTTGGCAGTTCGCTAATTCTAATATCCTTTTGCAGCAACTAGAAGCATCCCAATATCTTCTCATTGTTATACTTAATTACAAAACAACAATTTGATTGACTATAATAACAATTTTAATCGAATGTAATTGCTCGTAACAAAATTACGTAGGTACCTACTAGCGCGCATAGAATCACAACAAAACTGACCTTCCGAGCTACTCACTTAATTTCACTTGCATCTGGGTAAGATACCCCTTTCTAACGTTACGTACGATTGCAATAGAATTTATCGCGTATACGTTTGTTTATTTACCGTTACTAGCTATAAACTCAAACTAATTTGCAAAGAATATTATGTTTAAATCTTTAACACAATTGTTAGAAAAAAATAATTATAGTAAGAGATAATGCAATACTTTAATTTTAATAACTTAATAAAAAAAAATAAAAAAAATCATTTAATTCAGGCAAGACACCACTGAAGATACAATTAGAATAAAATGCAATTAAAATAAAATTAAAATTAATAATAAATAAAAATATGTATTAAAATTGTTAGCAGGAATATTGACAGCCATATACAAAGAAATAATTAGCTTCGTAGATGGCTCTCAATATCCCATTGTCAGAATCATGTACACGGCTCATAAAGGAGGCCCTCGCTTTTCTTAACACGGCATAGAAATCATCTACTCTGTTCTCCGCAAACATACCGGACGCACTACACCTCCACGGTAGCCCAAATATACATCTAAATGCGTTGTTGTATTGCACACGTAGGGTATTATATGCGCGTTGTGTGTGCTTGTACCAGAGGTGTCCAGTGTAAAGCGACCGACAGTACGCATTGAACAGAGTGACTTTAACTTGATTGTTACATTTAGCGAATCGCCGAGCAAGCATATTACTTTTCGCTGCCAACATTCTCCTCTGTCTTTCTAAATCCTCATCGTCTCGCAGTTTATCCGTTACGATATGACCAAGATATTTAAAACTCTTAACAACTTTTAGTTTGGTGTTACACAATGATATATCAGGCGTAGGTAATAGACTATTATCATATCTAAATACCATCAATTCCGTTTTCTTAACGTTGTATTTGAGACCATGCTTACTAGCGTACACTTCACAGATGTTCAGTAGCTTTTGCAACGCCTTGACAGAGGGGCTGAGCAGAACCATATCGTCCGCGTAACTGAGATTGTTTACAGACACGTTATCAATAGAACAGCCGACACCGGCTCTGCTCAGCTCCTCTATCAAGTCGTTAACATATAAATTAAATATTGTAGGGGATGTCAAACCACCCTGTCTCACTCCGGAATTAAGGGTGTGTTCACCAGATATACTTTCTCCCCACTTTACAACATTAGTTTGACCCTCATACCAGTATCTCATGACATTAATCACTTCAGGTGGTATACCTGCGTTGAACATCTTATTCCACAGGACATTGTAATTTACAGAGTCAAAAGCACGACTTAAGTCAAGAAAACAGGCATAAATATTTGTTTTTCTATCCAAATAGTATTGGACCGTCTTCTTTAATGAGAATATGGCGGTATCAGTCGAAAGATTTGGACGAAAACCAAATTGCGCATTGTGTAACTTTATGTTTTTCGATAGATGTGGGTGCAATAACCTTTCAAATATTTTAGAAAACACAGTTGCTAATGAAATAGGTCTATAGTTATTAATATCCGATATATTACCTTTTTTATCTTTAACGAGTGGCATTACTACAGTTTTCATAAAACTTTTCGGCAAGTAACTGTGCCTCAGAAATAAGTCGTACAGCACAGATAGTTTTTCGGCTAACTGAGGACCTCCTAGAAGAATATGATCCAGCGTCAGACCATCGTGCCCCGGCGACTTACCGCGTTTCATTCCACGCACACACTCCCACACCATATCTGGTGTTACAGCGACACTCAACTGATTAGTCGCCGGCGCACAACAGCCGACACCTGTATCACACGGCTCGTAACCAAAACCTGTTTTAAATTGCGCGACAAACTCCTCCGCGATTTGTTTTGGTTCCTCAATGCCATTAACACTTAACGCGCGACTCGGTTTGTGTGATAAATTATTTGTTGATTTCCAAAATTGTTTAAAATCACGGGAGGCTCTTTGTTGCGCAATAACATCCATTTTTAATTGCTCTTGGTGTTGTTGACACCATCGTAACTTATTCTTAAACATTTTCCTGCTATTATGCATGTTCTCGAATACGAGCCCATGCGTCGGCCTACCATGCAGCGACCAATTATGAAAAGCATCCCGGGCAGTTGCATGTAATGCTTTCACGTGATTATTCCAACCCACAATAGTTTTACATTTTTTTGAGAATTTTGCATGCGAATGCGAATTACTAGCTGCATTTGTAATGGCCTGTACTAAATCATGATGGTATTTATCAATTAAATCATAGCATCTAGGATCACTACACGATGACCCCTTACAATATTTATATGTGTCACTGTCAATATAATACAAATATTCGTCACATAAACGACTGTACCCAGAGAGTTGCGTCTTAATTCTGTTATTAAGCGATATTGTGTTATTAATTGGCTGTTGAGTTACAATCTTACGTCTTATAACATTAAAATCACATTCAATTACGAGTGGGAAATGATCCGACCAATTTACTTCATTAAGAACATAAACATTAGAAATAGTGTCCCAACCGGCAGATGTAACTACACAATGGTCTAGCCAACTTGTTGTACCGTGTGCGTCACTGAGAAATGTGTAAGTGTCAGATGACTCACCCAAGTAATTAATGTCCGCAAAAGTCCAATTCTGGTCTTTACAGTACCTTAACAAGTCCCTTCCAAACAAGCTGCCAATGTTTGCATTATAATCACCTAACATGAACACACACTCGTCTTCACAGTCCTGCACTATCGAGTTTATTACTCCTAAACACTCGGTAAACAACGGTAGATTGTCTATACATATATATGTCGGTAGGCATATACACTGACATAACCACAGCGCACCGGTCCGGTAGATGCAGGCGCACAGCGGCTATACGCTTTGATTCACAGCGTATTGGTACCACCTTCTGGAATAAACTTCTCCGCCATAGGATTGCTACACCTCCATACGGTCTTCCTCGTACAGGCCCCGCTGTAGTATCCATCGCAGACACGCCATAGTACAAGAAGTCTGTATTGGTTTGACTGAGAAAGTCTATGTCATCCGGCAGCAACCAGGTTTCTTGAAGCGATACAATGTCATACTTATTACATAACTCTTTTACATATGTCATACTTCTTTTAATACTTTTACAGTTAAAAGTCGTCATTTTTATAGTTGTCGTAATGTTGTGTTGGTCCATTATGTTTTGGTTTTAAACGTTCTGAATACTATTCCGGATGGCCAAAAATCCTCTTTTAGGATAACTTCTAAACTTTTCTTTTCAACAGCAATCTTAAATGATGAAAAATTTGTGGGGTTTTTTGGTTTTAACTGTTCCACAGTAAACACCGATTGCCCATTCTCACACATGTACGTTTCAAGGTCCTTTTCGGTGCAGTCATTCTGAAACCTTGATACATAGATCCACACTATATGATCAGCAGCCTTTAACTTCTCACTTATCTTGGTTCCTCTTTTATTTCTCACAATATTTCTCCTTTGTGCACTACTCTGAACATTATCTGTGATCAGCTGTTCGGCGATTCGGGGCCTTTTCCGCTTGTAACTAACTATTTGGAAACCGTCGTCGTTGTCGTCATGCACACCTCGCTCGTCTAGTGTACGTTTCTGCCCTCCTCTCGTGACTTTGGAAAAACTTGATCCGTCTGGTGTAGGTGCGGTCATCGGGCTTCCATAACTTACTGCTTGTCCTTCCATCTCAATCCCTAGTTCGGGTGCTTTTTCAGGCAGCACAGCCCACGTCGTTGCATTATTTGCCAGTGTCTGACTTGTGGGTAAGCTTGAGAGTCTCTGTGATCGATCTTGTCTAACGGATAATACTCGTCTTTCAGTTTGGTCATGCTTGCTGGTATTTTTCAGTGAACTTACTTCGTCATTTAGTCTTGTGACCTCCTCATGTAACGTGTGCTTCAACGTCAGTATTTCAGTCTTCATAACGGCCATAGTTTTTAAAATACTAGTAACATCCAAATGATCGAATGTAACGGGGGGTACTCTATTCAAATCTTTAGCAACAAAGACGGGTAATTTTTCGGCTTCGGTTTCACTCAGTAGGTATCTTTATTATGTCGGAAATATTATTAACATGTTTCTTCTCGCCTTTACGCGCGATCTTTTTGGTATTTGTCGCCTCACAGATAAGCACCTTTGCAACTTCGATTTCTTCTTCGGAGAACCAGGAGCTGCATATTTTTATGACACTCAAATCGTCCATTCCATCACATTTCGTAGCCATAAAGGCCAGTACTTCGTTAACAACTAAGTTACACTCGCACGGCATTGTTATTCGATCACATTATACGCGTCAACTCTGATAAGCAACTTTACGTGCCAGCTGTTCGCAAATTCTGATGATGAATGAAACTTTCATTTTGTGGAATATAACATTAGTAAAAAAAAATGCATACATTTCTACACGAATAAACGTGTAAGAAGGCATTACCCAAATTCGAAAACAATCCCAAATCTTCCCAAACGACTGTAGGTTTTAACATGTTTATTCTTGTGTACTTGGCGACTCAAAAAGCATGGAAAAGAAGCTTATACTATTATTTCTGTATTTTTTTAATTAATTATTTCCCTAGAATAAAGAAATTAACTATTATAATAGGCGTGTTCTGAGTCTAAAATTCATAAAAAAAATTAAGTAGGTGCAGGATCGGCAAAAGAAATGAAAAATGAAAAATAAAAATTCGTGTAAGAACTCTTGCACGTTTATTCGGTGGGGCCATCGATTATGTGTATATAATAAATATTTGCTGGACATTACACACAGCGCCATCTAGTGCCACACTAAGCAACGAGGCTTGTATCGTGGACACCAGATAGTTGATATACTACATAGATACTTTTTGTTTGTAAATACATACTTATTATACTATATAAAGCTCGATTACCACTCACTCACTGACTCACTGACAGAATTGTTCTCCCAGATGGTGGATGGGGAGGTGGGTATATTTTGACAGATTCGTAAACAACTAACTCTAAATAGTATGGGAAAAGTGCCAAACCTCCCCTTTTCGCCCCCCTTCCTCCCCCTCCCTATCGTATCTCGGAAACCAAGAGACTTGGAACATTTTTATTTTCAGATTCGTATAGAGGAGACTCGGAAAAGTAAAAACCAGTTTTCAAAATTGACCCCTTTTCCCCCCTTCTCCCCCCTTGAGGCGGATCTCGGAAGTTGAGAGACTTGGAACATTTTTTTTTCAGATTCATATAAAGGTGCAACGCGTTAGTCAAAATCATTTTTCAAAACTCCCCACTCTCCCCCCCTTCACCCCTCCCCCCATCGTATCTCGGAAACTAGGACACGTAGCGGCTTTTTGATTTTTACTAAAAATTATTATTGAGGAGCGTTTAAATTTGTATACGGAGGGTATCCTCCCCTCCCCAACCTCCCCTAAAAATAAAAGGGCTATAACTTCGTAACGGTCAGAGATAGCGATTATGTGTTTGAACAAATATTATAGTAGGCGTCGAATCGAAACCTGTCTGGTGGTAGGTAGGTTCTGAGTGGAGCGAACCTGCGAGACCGAGTGGAGCGAAGGGGGGAGGTGGCGAGCGAAGCGAGCCGGCGACCTCCGCAGCGTAACGAAGGTTGAGTGGGTGAAGCGTAACTCAGGGCGACGACAAGCAAACTTTAGGGTAGTGTATTTTTAATCGGTCTAAGTTTTTTAATAAGGTTTATAGGTAATATTTTTTTTAAATTAGTTTTTAGAATGTTTTAGGGGTTCTTAAGGGTTTTCATACTGATTTAGGGGTATTTGTAACGGTTTTTCCAATTGGTTTAAGGATTCTTATGGATTCTCAAAATTTATAAGGGTATGAAATACGTCTCAAGAACACGACGACACGCGAGCTGCGCGCAGCTCGCGCACCCAAGCAAATACTAGTTATACATATAAACATCCATGACTCGAAAACAAATGTCCATGCTCATCACACAAACATTTGCTCTGACCGGGATTCAAACCCGGGACCCTAAGAACGTAAGGCAGCCTGACTACCGCTGTGCCAATCGGGTCGTCTATATGTATATGGTATCTACTTATGTTGAAGTCTTATTTTTATGTTCTTATTGCTAGAAGAGACTTCTACGTCGAAAAGTAATCGCAAGTGTTTAGAGTTGACAATTTACTCTAATTCATCTGCTGACCCCATCATAACGGGGTCAGCTTCTAGTCTAACCGGATGCAGCTGAGTACCAGTATTTTACATGGCAACTGCCTATCTGACCTCCACAACCCAGTTAGTACTGGGTAATGGGTACCTAAGAGTGCTTCTAAGACTTACGGTAACTACCTGTAACGACTGTCAAAGATCCATGAATAACATTCGAGACCAACTGCTTAACATGCTTTTTGAGGCACGGAGGAACTTCGATATGTAATGGGTGGTGACCCACCCACAGACTAAACTAGGCAAGCGTCGCATAACCTGAAGATTGATCCAAGCGGATTTTATTATTTAACCATGAGCTCCTCCAATTTGCTCTAATTGACTCCAGAAAATCTTAAAACGTAAGAATATGTCACACATTTTGTTTCTTTAATATTGTCAAGTTTCACTGAAAGTACTTTTAGTGCATGAAATGATAATGCATGTTGATAAAACAAATCTATGACAAAACGATATTATTAAAATTTATAGGTGACGTATTTTTGATAGGTTACGCAGGTAGGTACGTGTGACATGAATTATTAAAACACTCCTCGAAAATTTTTGCAAAGTTCTCGATTATGTTTTACGTCCCACTTTCGATTGGTAAGTGTTCGGATATTGAATACGAAAGGTCCCGTACAACGCACCGATACAATTAGAGCATGACTTGCTTTGTTACACCTTCGTAAACCGAAAATACTTAACACAAAACGAAGGAGAAACACGAACTTAATGGAAAGCATTTAACAGCTACCGTATTTGGAAGGCAGATATTTTTATAAAACACCGACCAAGTGCGAGTCGGACTCGCACACAAAGGTTTCCGTAGCAGCAAACAGTATACACATACATTTACAAATATTGGTTGCTGCTGCAATAGGTCAATTCACGCTGAACAGCAAAACTGGTAGTAGTTCATAAAAGACACCTGTTTTTCAAATTTCAACTGTGTTGAGTCAACAGTCTCGATGTAAAATGGATGTGATATAAGGACAGACAGACAGATAGACGGACAGGACGAATCTATGGTTCCGTATTTGCCATTTTTCAACGGAACCCTAACAACAGTCAATAGATATTATTTGCACGCTTAATTTGAAATGACCTGAATCTTCAGATTCGTCCATAAATCATTGACACAAAAACTTTATTGTTCTTTCGTCCCTCCGGCCTCTCTTCATTATGTCGGTAATAACTTAAAAGGTTTTACACCGTTCGATTTTATAATACAATTGAATCACGTTTTATCGATCGCTGTTCCTAAGGCGAGCACAAATAGAAATAATCGCGGCCACCTTACCCCATGATGTACAGTCACGATCCGTCATAGGTCTTACACCAGCTTATAAATCAAGACAATTTCTATTAAACTGATTTATCTTTAAACTCGACCCTTCGAACGTGAAACTGAAGCTTTGAAACAACAGCTGTTTGTTAAAAGTTTTAGTTTTAAACAAAAATATCGAATTTAGATAAAGGCAAGTATTTGTTATTTTCTACGAAGTACAAAACTTCTGTTTGCTGAAACTCAGGTTAAATAAAAAGACGCTGTGCATGACAGTTTTATGGGGCCAAATAAAAATACGACTCGTAATAGGAATATTTAAGGTCTCATGATTTTCACGAATATGATCGAGATGTCCATAAAATGGAAGGAATCGGTCCCTTTGGCGGCACTGAAACGAATGACACCGCTAGAATTAGGACACAGACGTAAAACTGAACCCAAACTCACTTTTCATCCAGAAAAAAAAAACATTTTTTCAGCTAAATAGTAGGCACGCGGCATGGGACATTGTTGCGAATGGGACATTGTGTGAATGGGACATTCTGCACCAACGGGACTTTTTGCGAATGGGACATTCTGCGTCAGATCCCGTGTATCATGTCCTTTTCGAGTGGAGCCTTGGCATAACAAGTGACGAATGAAAGTCTTATGTAAATTTAATGAGCATCCTTCAAAAGAAACTGTTTACATAACCTTTGAGTACTATTCTGAGCCAGAAAAAAAACTTAGGTTTGCATAATAGAATATACTAGTGGAAAGGTCCGTGAAACAAAGGAAGCCATAGGTTATCTGTTTTTGCATTTCCCATGGGAATGGTAGGGCATTATTAGATTGTGTAAAAACAATACCTTATTTATAATCTGTGGTTGCCCTTGTTCCGAATACACGCCGAGTTTGTTGCGAATTACGTTATTACATTTGTCTCATGCCCGATACATGATTGGGCCATTAACTAAGGACATCGATGTTAAATTACATTTTTGTGTCCGCTCCTTTTTGTTTGTTGTGCCAAATTAATTTCTCAACGGTGCTTCGATTGATCAGAGGGTGATAAATTAGCAATCGATTATGTGAAAGGGAAAAGGCCTGAACGAAATGTATGCGTATTTTAGTCTAATCAATAACACGTTTAATTTTGGTAAAAAGGTCAAACGGGAAACTGTTTTAAGGTAAAAGCGGAGTTTGGGTATTCTACGTTGGTAACTTTAGTGTAACTGGAAAAATAGATGCTCAATTTACGGTGAATCAAGAGTAATATTTTCTATTGTATATGTTAACCGGGCTGAATAAAAATACAGCCAAATGTTTGCTACGAAAACCACTTAGGTAAGAACTTTAAGAAAGCTCGTGGATTAAACAGGTGAGAGAGAGAGAGACAGGTACAGCATAGTGTGTACTAACAAGTACTTGCTTGGTTTATTCATTCAAACTTTATCGACGCATCAACAAACCCCATTAGTATTATAGGAGTCTTTAGTCGTTGGAACCAATTTCAATCAGTTGGGCGTCTGTTTGCCAATCTGTTACTTACGAAAAAACGTATCTACTTATATATACATTTTATCGAAGACTAAATGAAAAATTTCCCGAAGAATCTTGTAATTAATCTCCCAATTAGTAAGTAGCGATAGTGTGACAAGTTGGTAGACAACTCAGGACAGTCTTGTCAGGCCATCTTCTCAAGACTTGCAAACTAACTTTGCTCGTATGACTTATTAATAGGTAAGCCGGTATACCTATACACTCGCTGTCGAAGTTTAGTTCATTTGATTTATATTACTCTGCTTATGTGTTAGAGTTCATTTCAGCAAAGCACTCAGTAAAATTAACCGTGAATAAGTAACCTATAACGCAATATTGTAAGCTTTCGCGACGTATTTGTTCAAAGAAGAAATTAAAAGCGCCAATTGTAAGTCTAATGGAGCCGACGCATTAACGTATTGACTTATAGCCATTACAGTAATAAAACCGTCAATTGATATCAATGAACCTCAACAACCCAGGCAAATAGCTAAAGTAAAAAAGAAATCTTTAAGGTCGGGTTTTTTGAGGCCAGGAAATTAAATGAAAAGCATCTCCAACATCACGATATGCAGTGTATTCAAGGGCTCAGGAGACTTGCGATTGTGAACACAAAGAGGGCTTGACAAAAATACCCTTTCTTATTTGTACAGGGGTAGATGTTATCTGCAAGGCTTATACACCTAGTCGTACAATAAAATTGTATCTACAATGAGATTACGCGCTGAGCATTCTTGTACTTTTAAGTACTGCTAAATGTTAGTAGTACCAATGTACCTAAAGCGAGAATCGCTGTAAGATTGTCATGTTCCTCGCAGTTCCATTTGTTGAATTTCTGTTTTTACGTCTTGAAGCGTGGGAATATGGAACCCTAATGGGTTAAACAAAACTCACCAACACTTTCAATAAAATTTAATTTAGGTCGTGGAATTACAAAAAGCCCGTCATATTATTTTCTGTCAATGGAGGTAGGCGCGTCAAGTACTGCCCTGGCTTGCGCGTAGCTGTATGGACGCTGGAGCCGAGGAGCAGGATGCAGGACCCGCAGGGTAGGTGGTAGCGGTGCCGGATGCCCGATGCCCGTAGAGGCGTCGTTGGATGCCGGATGCCGGTGGTAGCGACTCGTCAGTTGCGAGTGTCGGCACCAGGTGACGCAGCAACGGCACACACGGGTTAAACCCGGTGGAAGAAAATCCCGAACTTTGGTCCCTGGAATTTATGTCCAGTGGTAAGCGTAGGGTTCTCTGCTTATCCTCTCCTGACGGTGACCACAGCAGCGTAAGCGTAAGCGTAGGGATGGGTACTATTGCGCTTAGGGCGTATGTGTGTAGAGGTCACCTTCAGAAGCGGAGTTTACAGAGAAAAAAAAGAAAAGAAAAAAAAAAGGTGTGAAGAACTTTTAAATTAATATTTACATGCATGAACATTGATGTAGCAATTAAGGTTTGAGTACAATAGCTGAAATAGTAGCTAAAATGATGTCTATGAAAAAGATGATGAAATAATTTTGCACATCATTGACCTTGACATGACATTTAGAAACAAGCACTGCGTGAATTTGTCAACACTTAGCCACTTACCCGATATGGGGAATTACACACTGAAGTTATGGTTCCTTTATAGAACTTTTCAAAAAAAATAAAATTATTAAAAAAAGTTTTGGAAATTATCAGTAGTCTAATCAAAAGTCTAATTCGCGAGGCTGCGCATATGTCGTCTAATATGTGTGTAGACTGACCGCGTGTAGATGACCACTGGCCTCTGCAGGTATGCGAGCGTGGTCGACGCTCGCGGCGCGCGTTGAATGATGGAGTGGGAAAAAAACTGGTTTTAAGAACGCGAGCGAGTGAGACAAAAGTACAGACGCGATCAGGTGATTTGGTCGGCTGGAAAACGATATTAAAATGACTTCTGTTTTATTTGTTTACGTTTTATCAATTATGAACTAACAACGTTACAATACCCCCGCGCGCAATCAAGGATTTTTGTCATCTCTTAAAATGAATAAAAATCCGCATCAAGAACTTGAGTTATTATAGGTTTACCTTTTATAAGTCATCTTTCATACTTCTCGCTAACATAAACTAGCAGCAGTTATTGTATTTTAACGATACCAACATAACTGACGCACTATAACATAAAAATATAGGTATCTTGTTTTTCTCTAACTAGATACCTTACCAATAAGTGTTCCAATAGAAGGTAGAATATATGCGAGAGGGAATGCAAATCTTGATTCGTAAAATCAAAACTAAATGTGAAAAATTCAAAATAATATAATATCAAAATATAGAGGAGAGAAGAATAAGAAAAATATATATAACGCTATTTATTTTTACCGACTAATTTTAAATCTTTGATGTGCCATGACCCTAAATTTTTGCCAGACATGTCTTGTAACACATACACGAGAGGTGACTTTTTCTCAATGATCTTGGCTTTGATAAATTTTGGAGCCAGCTTCTTTGAGAATCTGCTCTCTTTGTCACTAAGAAAGTAGGCGCGTTTCATGACTACGTCTCCAATATCAAATTCGGCAAACTTGCGTCTCAAATTGTAATGTGAAGTATTCTTTACATGAGCCTGCCATAACCTTGCCTGTACGTCATTTAAGATGGAAGACAAACAACCTAAGTTTTCTGCATATACGTCTCGTGGCAGGAAAAGTATTTCGTCACCGAGGTCATTATCAGTGTAATGTGACCCACATGTAACAAGCTCACGCCCGAAAACTAAAAATGAAGGTGAGAATCCTGTTGCCTCATTTACAGAGTTATTAATAGCAAACTGCACCTTAGGAATGAATGTGTCCCATGATCTATGATCGTTATCCACGTAGGTAGAAATGCAAGTGATAATGGTTCTGTTATATCGTTCTACTAAGTTTACCTGAGGGGTATACTTAGGTGTATAATGAACATTTGGAATTTTATATTTCTTAAATAATGCCTCTGTTACCTTGCCAGTAAACTGAGTACCGTTATCCATCAACACGGTTTGAGGTATGCCGTGGATTAAGAATACAGATTCTTCCAAAATCTTTGTAATTATTTCTGCTGTAGCCTTTTTGATTGGAAATATTAAACAAAATTTAGAAAAGCAACAAGTAACGACTAATATATAATTATTCTGCTTTCTCGAAGTAGGAAGAGGTCCCATGAGATCAATAGAGATCATTTGGAATGGTCGCGAGCAATGTTTAGGACGACCCATTTCTCCTAAAATTTGATGATTTTGGGACTTGTAAGCTAAGCATTTTTCGCAAGAACCAATAAATTTTACGACGTCTTGGTACATGCCAGGCCAGTAGTACCGCAAAGCGAGGCGTCGGTAAGTTTTGAAAATCCCCATATGTCCAGCCGTAGGCTCGGAATGATTTTCAATTATTATGGTCTCTCGGTATTCCGTAGGTACGACCTCTTTCCACGAGAATTCTGAAGTTAGTTCGTGTTTATTTTTAGATAACCTATACAACGAATCGTTTTTAATTATAAAATTTGGAAATTTGGATGGATCATTTAGACAACCGTTGTAGATATTTTTGTACCAGGAGTCTGTAGTAGCTGAATAAGAGTTTCAAATATTGGTGGCATCAACCGGAACGATTCTGGATAGCGCGTCAGGAATAACGTTATCAACGCCTCGTCGGTGTTTAATGACGAAGTTAAAGGCTGAAAGACGTACGCCCCATCGAGCTAGTCGACCAGTAGGGTCACTTAAGGAGAGGAACCACTTAAGAGCGCTGTGGTCCGTGTAGACAGTAAACTGTTGACCGTTTTCTATGTAGCAACGCCAATGTTCGAGAGCGGTAATAACGGCTAAGGTTTCGCGTTCGGTTATGCTGTAATTCTTCTCAGCAGCGGTTAGTGACTTACTCATGTACGCAATTGGGTGTTCTTTGCCATCTATCGACTGAGTAAGCATTGCACCGATACCGTAACCGCTAGCATCGGTATGCACTTCGAAGGGCTGAGTATAGTCTGGGCAAGACAGAACTGGAGCAGAAATTAAGCATTCTTTTAAGTTTTGAAACGCAGCGTCAGCTTCAGGAGTCCATTTAAAAGAAGGGGTGCCTTTCCTAGATGAAGTCAACTTATTTAGGGGACCAGCAACAGTGCTAAAGTTGGGAACGAAACGCCTGTACCACGTCGCAGTTCCTAAAAAACGTTTGAGGTCCTTACGACATGTAGGTGTCGGATAATTAAGTATAGCCTCAACCTTGGCTGGATCCGTACGTAAGCCAGAGCCATCAACGACGTACCCTAAATATTTTAACTGTGAGCTAAAGAATTTAGACTTTTCAAGGTTAATTGTTAGGTTAGCTTCTTTCAACTTGTCAAGTACACGTAAAAGTAGTGTCACGTGCGAATTAAAGTCTTCAGATATGATGATGATGTCATCCAAATAAGCGAACACCTTGAGATCAAAGTTAGAAAAAAGTAAGTCAACCAATCGCTGCTGAGTAGCTGGTGCATTGGTAAGGCCAAAAGCAGTACGTTTGAAACGAAATGTGCCTCTGCCGGGAACGTAGAACGCAGTTTTATCGCGATCCTCAGAAGCAATCGGAATCTGCCAAAATGCTTTGGACAGATCAATACTGGTTAAATAGCGAGCATCTCGTAAATTGTCCAGGATCTCGGAAATATAAGGAAGATTGTAGGCATCTCGTTTTGTGACGGAATTTAGTTTACGGCTGTCCAGGCAAAAACGGGGTTGACCGTTCTTCTTTGCCACGATCAGAACAGGAGATGACCAAGCACTCTCGCAAGGTTCGATCACGTCAAGTGAAAGCATCTCATCAACCTGTTCCGTCAAGATTCGCTGCTTCTCCGGAGACAAACGATAGTAACGCTGGCGAATTGGTTCCGAGTCACCTGTGTCTATGCGATGCGTGATAAGACCTGTTACGCCCAAGCCCTTGCTCTGATATGAAATATCCTTAAACTGCCTAATAACATTATCAGCCAGTTGTTTTTGTGACTGATCAAGGTTATCATAACCTTGTATGAAGGTTGAATGAGAAGTAACCAAAGAACAATCCTTGGACTTGGCCATGGTAATGCTGCCAATAAGATTTGGACATAGTTTAAATTTACGCCAAAAATCTATACCTAAAATGAGATTACGTTTAATTTCTGGAATAACGAAAGCTCTTAAAATATGAAATTGATTTTCAAAATGAATTGGAATATTTATGTAACCTAAACTCTTTATATTCTGACCTCCCGCAGCTGTTACTGTTATACGATCAGATTCAACAAGTGGCAAGCCATGAGCAACTAGCACTGAGTGAGCACCGTTGCCTAAAATAGTGACAGCTGAGCCAGAATCTAGGAGTCCCGAAACAGTGAGGTCGTTAATCTTAACAGATACGTAAGGTCTATCATCGAGATCGTCTCTGTCATCGAGAATTGCGTTGATGTTATACGATTTGAAAAATAGTTCAATAGTTTGCAACCAGTTTTTCCAGTCTTCACTATCAAATTTGTTATTTCCACAATTCTTTTTAGTTAGTTTTTTGGATTGGTTTGTTTGTTTTTACCACATTTTGGACAGTCTGGTACTTTAACACCTTTGTGGCCACATTTAAAACAAACCAACTCATCTTTGCTAGCAGTACACTGCCTCAGATGATGTGTATTATTACGACAACGAGGACAGTAAGGCTGTTTTGTGTTAGACTTAGGGTTATCAACTGTATGAACCATGGTAGGTTCCGTGTTGTTATTAGAATTAGGTTTATTTTGGTAATTATTAGGTTTAGAGTAGTGTTTATTATATGAGTTATTGTTATTATTATTATATTTAGAGTAAGTTTTACTATTAGACTGTCCTGAATATGCAAATTCAGGTGCTAGGGTATTCGAACATGGTTTAGGAGGTTCTCTAAATTGAGTAAATCGTGATTGCACAGCTTCATAATTTCGGCACAAGGTTCGCAATTCATCTATGGATTTGATGTCTGATACAGAAGAGAGGGTGTTAGCGTAGATAGGACGAATGTTGTGGAGTAAGATTTCCAATTTATCTTCCTCTGATAATTTTTTCGTTAAACGTGAAAAAAGTCCAGACATAATGGAAAGGTAAATAATAATATTCTCAGTTTCTCCTTGTGTACGAGACCTAATTTCTGTAAGCAATCTGTAATCATAATCAGACTGATCGAAATCACGTCTCAAAGACACTGTAAGATCGTTCCAACCCGAAACCGTATCCCTAACACTCCTGTACCAATGTAATGCGTCACCGCTAAATATGTCAGTAGCGTATGTCAAGATCTTATCGTGTGAGATATTTCTAGCGACACAAATTTCCTCACAACGTTGAATGAACGCCCGGACGCAGGACTTGCCGTCGAATTTCAATTTCGCGAGTTTGTTAATGTTACCATCACAAGTAACGGTGACATTAACCGGTGTCGAAAGAGTAGGTGAAATGCTATCAGAACTAGTAGTAGCTAAGGGATCTGAAGCTGAATCGCTAAGTGAAGTAAGCCTTATTGTGGCCTTCTTGAAAAGGCCGACACATTCCTCATAGTCTGCCTTTAATTCATCGTCACATGTAATGCGGTTTAGCCGGTGATATAAATGATTAAGCAAATTTTGAGTACGCAGCAATGTGTTCTTATCCAATGACGTAGATTCTAAAGTGACGTTAACCTTTTCAAGAACGTCCAGCACACCATTTAGGTCACCCGTTGGTTCGAAAGGACTAGTGAGAATATCCTCTGAAGGAAATAAAGGTCCACACTTAGCTATTTGTTTGCGCAACTCCTGCACTGTGGCCGCTGGTGATTCACCCCTAATAGCGACTTCATACTCAAGCTCAGACTTTTGAAGCGACATGAACTTCACGGGATAAGCCATTTTAACAATAATTTAAATTAATAGCAAAGAGAGGAAAAAAAAATTTTTTTTTTTTAGAAGTTTGGGTAAGTGTTGAACAATTCCGTATAGTGAAAAAAACAAATAAGTACTTAATACTCCGTCTGTTACAATTTCAAGTTAAATTTAAGTAACGTCTTGTTGTTTTTTCCACGTATGTAAAGCTAGCAAAAAAAAAACTAAGAAATTTGGTAACTAAAAATAAAAAAATGCAAAATAATAAAATTTGCAACTAATGTGTACGCAGAACTAAATAAAACTAGCTAAAGTAAGAAAAAAAACTTTGTCAAAAAGAAAACTTTTTTTCTGACTGTAAAGACTGTTAAGAATTAGCAACGTCAATAAGTAACGGTTAAAAGATATTGAGTTGAAAATTTAATGTAATGAAAAAAAAAATTGCAACTTATATCGTGCGCTGACTGTACAACAAAACAGTTACAAGTTTTTGAGCATGACTGTACTTAATAAGCACTCCAAAACTTAATAAATTACTGTAACGTACACTTTAGTTACGATGCAACAAAAAAACAAGAAAAGCGTAAAAAATAAAAAAAATGTTTTGCAACTGGTGTGAGGGTACAAGTAAATTACAAAAAAATAAAAATAAACTAACGATCCTAATTTTGGCGTCTAACAGTAAAAAATCACAAAGATTAAAATAATACAAAACTAAATTTAATCACCCTGTATACAAAACAAAAAAAAATGTAGACACTTTACAGTAATTTAAGTGTCGACATAAGACAAAGATGATAATGTCTATAAGTTAGCCAGTACTTACACCCGGCACTCAAACCCTTCAACCAGCACACAGCAAAAACTGCTTACCGGAAGAAAAAAAGGAATGAGGGTAGTACTTCCCCGGGGCGAGCCGTTACCATAAGCTCTACTACTACAAAATGTTGAATACACGGTATTCAAGAAAAAAAATTAAAAAAAAACTAAGTCCGCACCCGGTATATAAAAAAAACACCCTGTATATCAGGCAAATTAAAAACAAAACTAAACTTAACTCTTCACACCAGTTGCTGCACACGAAATAAAAAAAAGAACAAAGCGTTATTACAAAAAACAACGAAACACAAAACACACAAAACACCGAAAAACACCACTACCTCCATAAAACAGAAAAAAAACGTATGACCATGAAAAAACCACGATATGGGCGCCAATGAAGCGTGGGAATATGGAACCCCAATGTGTTAAACAAAACTCACCAACACTTTCAATAAAATTTAATTTAGGTCGTGGAATTACAAAAAGCCCGTCATATTATTTTCTGTCAATGGAGGTAGGCACGTCAAGTACTGCCCTGGCTTGCGCGTAGCTGTATGGACGCTGGAGCCGAGGAGCAGGATGCAGGACCCGCAGGGTAGGTGGTAGCGGTGCCGGATGCCCGATGCCCGTAGAGGCGTCGTTGGATGCCGGATGCCGGTGGTAGCGACTCGTCAGTTGCGAGTGTCGGCACCAGGTGACGCAGCAACGGCACACACGGGTTAAACCCGGTGGAAGAAAATCCCGAACTTTGGTCCCTGGAATTTATGTAAGCGTAGGGTTCTCTGCTTATCCTCTCCTGACGGTGACCACAGCAGCGTAAGCGTAAGCGTAGGGATGGGTACTATTGCGCTTAGGGCGTATGTGTGTAGAGGTCACCTTCAGAAGCGGAGTTTACAGAGAAAAAAAAGAAAAGAAAAAAAAAAGGTGTGAAGAACTTTTAAATTAATATTTACATACATGAACATTGATGTAGCAATTAAGGTTTGAGTACAATAGCTGAAATAGTAGCTAAAATGATGTCTATGAAAAAGATGATGAAATAATTTTGCACATCATTGACCTTGACATGACATTTAGAAACAAGCACTGCGTGAATTTGTCAACACTTAGCCACTTACCCGATATGGGGAATTACACACTGAAGTTATGGTTCCTTTATAGAACTTTTCAAAAAAAATAAAATTATTAAAAAAAGTTTTGGAAATTATCAGTAGTCTAATCAAAAGTCTAATTCGCGAGGCTGCGCATATGTCGTCTAATATGTGTGTAGACTGACCGCGTGTAGATGACCACTGGCCTCTGCAGGTATGCGAGCGTGGTCGACGCTCGCGGCGCGCGTTGAATGATGGAGTGGGAAAAAAACTGGTTTTAAGAACGCGAGCGAGTGAGACAAAAGTACAGGCGCGATCAGGTGATTTGGTCGGCTGGAAAACGATATTAAAATGACTTCTGTTTTATTTGTTTACGTTTTATCAATTATGAACTAACAACGTTACAGTCTATTCCGTCGTTTTGTAAGACGTAGGTACGACATTTGCATAGAGTGTTAGTAATTGAAATTTACAATTATTTTATGCGTAATTTTCAGCAGAGCTTAGCAACCGTGTCGTCATCAGGGAATGTATTAAAGATTGATTTGACGGGGGTGCTGCTGACATGTTAAATCGCGTTCTAATACCTTCCAACCCTCCCCTGAAGCTTGCGGTGTATCTATTGAATATCTAATAAGTACACAAATCATAGCCTCATTTTGTGTCATTTGACGGCGACAGTTATATTATGTCCCCTTTAATCCCAGTAAGCGTTGATAAGTGCAGAGGCACGCTAAGGATTGTATTGCTGTGAACGCACGGTCGAGCGTCCGTGCGTCTGTATGTGTAAGTGGTCTCAATACAGTACGCACACCACAGCCACAGAGTTCGCCCAATCGCATGTCGCGCGTCACACTCCACGAAACATAAGAATATAGCAGCAAACCTTATTTGTGTAGCGACCTGTTCTTACCATTGGATAGCTAAAATTCACATTTATTTACCATGTGTTGATAGCTGTTGGGGTAATCAGTAGGATTCACGATCAAAGAGATCCGAGTTCGAATCCTGTTAACAACGTGGGGTTTTTGTTTCTTGGTAACATTAGCTATTGGTTCATTATTTATTTTTTATAAGAATAAGTTAAATATTAGTAAAAAAAAACAAATTATTAAACATATTATTATTCAACTATTTATTTATTATTTTAGCTGTTCGGTGTTGGAAGGTGGAAATAAAAAAGTCGTGGTGAATGATAACAGAAATGTTTATTCGTTTTATTTATTTATAAAATTAACAAACTTTCATGATAATTGTAACGTCACATTCCTACCTAGATGTAAAAAAGTTCTCTTGTAACCGATCATAAGATTTTTTATTGTATACGGTATACCCACTTACTTTCAATTCATAATAACATACTTAAGTAACAAGGAAAGGATATTCTAATCACACAAATATAACATATAGTTGATACCCACTTATTATAGGTATCGGTAATCAGCAGAATTTATTGAAAACTAATATAAATCATTTAGACTTTATGAATATATTTTTTTGTGACGTCACAATAAATGTAACTCGTATTGAGGTTATAGTTTAAGTGTTCATTTTCCCGAAGAAAAGAAGATTGAAACTAAACCTCAATTTAAGATCATTAATATAATTACGGATAAGTTAATATTCACTAAATATTTTGTTACACATCTAATTAAAACTAAAGCATCTAGGGATTAATTTTGTAGCATGACAGTTTCTAATACTTCTACATAATTAAGTAGAACTGTTGGCGCGTGGAGGAATAAAAGCCAGTTCTCCTGGCCCTGCTGCACTTATCCATCCCCACATGATCCCCACATATTAACCATAATTCGACATGAGTCTGTATTAGGGATTATGTTTTTGTCAGACCAGCAGAGTATTATTCTTGCGCCATAAATGAAGCCTACCCTTTTGACTTTATTTAAAAAGTCAGTTTTTTGAGTCTTCTCATGGTAGTATTCCAGTAAAAATCTAAATAATCCCGTGCGAAACGTAATCGTTCTTCTATAACTCTTTCTGTCAAGAAGGGCTTCTTAGCTGGTCTTCGTGATACAAGCCTTCAGCGTGGAGGGCACGGCGAACAGTTTACGATGAGGTGTCAAATAATTCCACAAAGTGTCTCGTAGGTGTGAAACCATTTGTTTCTTATTCTACAACCATATATTATGTCGTCACTGCGCATCGATAATAAGCGACGGCTTTCCACTTCATTTTCGACTAGCAAGGCCTTTTGATCTGACTCACAGTATTCCTCTAAAACAAAAAAATGATGTTAGGCAGCTATAATAAAATACTGAAGTTATCATTCACTCTGCATTTATAAATCCAATAATTAAAACTAATTATTTATCTTTTATGCCTCATGATGGATTTAAAATCAATTTATTTATCCCTAAGTCACCAAATAAATAAACAGTAACAAAGTAGGCTTTAATTTTTAATAAAACTTTGTTACAATAATTCATAAATATAATACTCACATTAGTCCGGTTTCTTCAGATATTTGTGTTCTATTAAGACCACTTTTATGCAGCACGATAATATTAGTGGCCCTCGCCTCAATATCAATATTTGCCTTGCTTTTGAGAAATACCAACAACAATACCGCTATCTATTAAACCACACGTCACTAACCAAATTTAACACAACCAAACGACAACGTTCATTTCGATCAAGTAAAATATTCATAAAACTCAGGTTTACCTCACAGAAATATAAATTCTTGACTTATTTTTCTATGATCTGGCCTTCTTCTAACTTTATGAAATGTGTGAACAAAGCGAGAATATTTTTCTGTCCCATTACTTCCAATCGAGTAAACACTTACAAAAAGTCTAAAAGTAAAAAAAACGTGAGATTTGAATTCACGGCTTACTGATTCACTCTTAGATGTGGACGCGCCTAACCACTAGGCCATCTTGACTTATATTTCAATGTTGAAATTTTGGACTACATTTACTTGTAGATGACAATGTCTATTTTCTTGAAAGTAGAAGGTCGTAAGTCAAACTAAACGTCAAGCTATTGCTTTGTGAGATTGCCTATCGACTTTTGGTCGACACTGTACCTGTCTACCTATACTCCTAGCCACAATCATAATAATTTATGCATGTTCCTAACTGATATAATGTTTATTCGTTTTTTCGTTTGTCTCGGACAAAGTACCTTTTAGGAATTCCATGATTGGAAATAAGTAGATAAAATATTCTTTTATCAGGCCACGTATGACAATCATGGGTTGGTTTTGCTGATTTATTGTAATGAGTACGTATACAGGAAAGTATTTCATTTGCCAAGTCTGTTTCCACCCCTTTGTGTAATAATCTGGAAATGCAGAGATAAAAAGTTACGTACGACAGCCATTATTATTATTTTCAATTGCACTACGAAAAATATTTGAAAATTTTGAAATTGTAAAAATAATACTGCTGTCCTTCTGACGGTTAATAATAAAACACGAGCTTCATATTACACTGCAGTTTTGTATTTTTAATCACGACAGTCGTATTATGCCTGTGAATTTGTAATGAAAATTCATATATTCATCATAAGTACGTGTTACCCGTATTTTAATTAGTTTTTCGTTTGTCGTTTTGCGTTGATTTGAGGTATATTTTCCTGTTATTATATATATATTTTTTGTGCTTTTTACTGTTATGCATCATGTTTGTCGTAAATTTGGTAATGTTTTTTTTTCTTTTTCTTTTCTAGTTGACAGACCATTAACCTTCTCATAAAAGTCTCTCAGGCTAATATTTTACCTTAACTAAATTCTATCTATTCTTGCGACGAACTGAACAATGAACACGCTACCTACTAACCTTAAAAACATAAGAACCTCCGTTTAAATACAGTCGCTACTGGCCACATGCAGTTAAAATAATCAAGGAATGCCATTAGAGTTTTCTTTTTAAGCATTTCTTTTTCAGTATGACAAATGGTTTCCATTTTTTAAAATTCCAAATTGTGCCTGTATTTAGTGTTTTATTCAATAGATGCAACCTCTTTGTTACAATATTAATTATACTCGTAGCACTCCAACATGTGACATCTACAAACCCGCACTGGGCCCGCGTGGTGGATCATCACCCATTCCCTCTCATTAAGAGTAGGCCGTGTCCCAGCAGTGGGAACATTATAGGCTGATGATGATGATGACTCCGCCAGCGACTTCGTCTGCGAGAATTGTGATGGCTCGGCTAATTTGCATGATATCAATATGATTTATAGTCTATGTTACTCGGTAAAGATGTAGGCTTTCTAATGGTGAAATATTTTTTTAAATCAGTTGAGGAGTAATTATTGAGATAAATCGTAACAAACAAACAAGAAATCAAATCTTTCCTCTTTATAATATTAAGTTTAGATTTTTCAGTAACTATTACAGAACAAGATTTTTTCGGATTACTTATCGGATTTATTTTTGTCACTGGATCGGATGACACTCTAGTCGATCAGAGAGAGGCGATATTTATTAATTCTTCTTACGTATTTATTATTAATTGTGTCGTGTCGTCATCAATAGGGAGAGTATGTCGCGTAATATTGAGTAATTAAGAGGTACCTAACCAACCAGTCGGGAAATAAATAGGTACTAATAGAACACAAGTAGATTCAGCTCCACTATAAAGTCATCGCTGAGAGGCTGATCTTTTTACCTGCACTAAAGTATAGTAGCTAAGCTTGCGAATGCGACGAAGAAGGAACTGTGAAACTAATTATGGACCTATCATGAATTTAATCGGGTTATCGGGTCTTGCTCGAAATGCCAGGCGCGGGACACCAGTCGACTGCATGTCTCAGCAGATGATGTTTTCACTTGTGTTAAAGGCATGAAGCGTGGTAAGTCACCGGGCCACGACGGGCTCAGCGTTGAGCACATTTTGTTTGCGGGACCATTGTTATTTGATAAGGTTGCAATTTTTTTTAACGTTTGTATTGATCACAATTATTTACCGCATAATTTTATGAAGACATACCTATTATCTATATCTATATATCTATACATATAATAAAACAGTAAAAAAACTGTGTCTGTACATTGAATATATTAATCTATACATATCTATACATCTATCTATACATATAATAAAACAGTAAAAAAACTGTGTCTGTACATTGAATATATTAAAAAAGAAATAATTGAGGGGGGTTTAGAAACAGTAATAGAGCACGAATCCAAAAAAAAAAGTTCTGTCTGTTTGTCTGTTTGTCTGTTTGTCTGTTTGTTTGTACACGCTAATCTTCGGAACTACTGGACGGATTTGAATGATTTTTTTGTTGTTGTATAGGTATTAAGTCTGGGCAAGATATAGGCTATAATTTATCTTGGAAACTTGAACACCTGATGCAGAACCACAACAGACCAGCTGAACTATAAGAGATACAAAAATGGTACCATAGCAAAAATTGTTCCACGTGATGGGCATTTTCTGCTGAGAGAATAAATTCGAAGATCTGGAACACCTGATGTGGAACTCCAAGAGCCCAGCTACACTATAACTTATAAGGAATGACGTTTTAACAAAAGTTGTTCAATCTGATGAGCACTCTCTGTTGACTTATAAAAATCGAAAATCTGGAACACCTGTTGTGGAACTCCGAGAGCCCAGCTACACCATAACACATATAGGAATGACGTCTTAGCAAAAGTTGTTCGGTCTGATGAGCACTCTCTGTTGACCTATAAAAATCGAAGATCTGGAACACCTGTTGTGGAACTCCAAGAGCCCAGCTACACTATAACATATATTATAGGAATGAAGTTTTAGCAAAAGTTGTTCAATTTGATGAGCACTCTCTGTTGAATTATAAAAATCGAAGATCTGGAACACCTGTTGTGGAACTCCAAGAGCCCAGCTACACCATAACACATAGGAATGACGTCTCAGCAAGTGTTGTTTGGTCTGATGGGCATTTACTGTTGACTTTTATCTTGGAAACAAACACCTGATGCAGAACCGCAACAGATCAGCTGAACTATAAGAGATACAAAAATGGTACCATAGCAAAAATTGTTCCACGTGATGAGCATTTTCTGTTGAAGATCTGGAACACCTGATGTGGAACTTCAAGAGCCCAGCTACACTATAACATATATATAGGAATGAAGTTTTAGCAAAAGTTGTTCAATCTAATGAGCACTCTCTGTTGAATTATAAAAATCGAAGATCTGGAACACC
Source organism: Xestia xanthographa (assembly GCA_905147715.2). Lineage (NCBI taxonomy): Eukaryota > Metazoa > Arthropoda > Insecta > Lepidoptera > Noctuidae > Xestia > Xestia xanthographa. The sequence goes on along the minus strand of LR990647.1, from coordinate 15,576,115 downwards.
TGTTGTGGAACTCCAAGAGCCCAGCTACACCATAACACATAGGAATGACGTCTTAGCAAGTGTTGTTTGGTCTGATGGGCATTTCCTGTTGACTTTTATCTTGGAAACAAACACCTGATGCAGAACTGCAACAGACCGGCTGAACTATAAGAGATACAAAAATGGTACCATTGCAAAAATTGTTCTACGTGATGAGCATTTTCTGCTGTGAGAATAAATTTGAAGATCTGGAACACCTCGAAGATATGGAAAACGTGTTGTGGAACTCCAAGAGCCCAGCTACACCATAACACATAGGAATGACGTCTTAGCAAGTGTTGTTTGGTCAGATGGGCATTTCGTGTTGACTTATAAAAATGTTTAGTCTGATGGGCATTTCCTGTTGACTTACAAAAATGAAAGATCTGGAACGTCTCGAATCGTCTCGCGCATCCCGTTGTATTTCCGTCCCCGGGCTCTTAAAATTCGACATCAGACGTTTAAGATCTTCGATTTTGACGATCCCGTTGTCGCTGGCATAAGCAACAGGATCCGCGTACGAAGTCGCGGGCAGAAGCTAGTACATATAATAAAACAGTAAAAAAACTGTGTCTGTACATTGAATATAATAAAAAAAAAAAAATTGAGGGGGGTTTAGAAACAGGAAAAGAATACGAATCAAAAAAAAAAATTATGTCTGTTTGTCTGTTTGTCTGTTTGTCTGTTTGTTTGTACACGCTAATCTTCGGAACTACTGGACGGATTTGAATGATTTTTTTGTTGTTGTATAGGTATTAAGTCTGGGCAAGATATAGGCTATAATTTATCTTGGTAACTTGAATACCTGATGCAGAACCACAACAGACCAGCTGAACTATAAGAGATACAAAAATGGTACCATAGCAAAAATTGTTCTACGTGATGAGCATTTTCTGCTGTGAGAATAAATTTGAAGATCTGGAACACCTCGAAGATCTGGAACACATGTTTTAGAACTCCAAGAGCCCAGCTACACCATAACACATAGGAATGACGTCTAAGCAAGTGTTGTTTGGTCTGATGGGCATTTCCTGTTGACTTATAAAAATGTTTAGTCTGATGGGCATTTCCTGTTGACTTACTAAAATGAAAGATCTGGAACGTCTCGAATCGTCTCGCGCATCCCGTTGTATTCCCGTCCCCGGGCTCTTAAAATTCGACATCAGACGTTTCAGATCTTCGATTTTGACGACCCCGTTGTCGCTGGCATAAGCAACAGGATCCGCGTACGAAGTCGCGGGCAGAAGCTAGTAATATAATAAAACAATAAAAAAACTGTGTCTGTACATTGAATATATTAATCTATATCTATATCTATTTCTATTCTATACATATAATAAAACAGTAAAAAAACTGTGTCTGTACATTGAATATATTAAAAAAGAAATAATTGAGAGGGCTTTAGAAACAGTAATAGAGCACGAATCCAAAAAAAAAAATCTGTCTGTTTGTCTGTGGGTCTGTTTGTTTGTACACGCTAATCTTCGGAACTACTGGACGGATTTGAATGATTTTTTTGTTGTTGTATAGGTATTAAGTTTGGGCAAGATATAGGCTATAATTTATCTTGGAAACTTGAACACCTGATGCAGAACCACAACAGACCAGCTGAACTATAAGAGATACAAAAATGGTACCATAGCAAAAATTGTTCCACGTGATGGGCATTTTCTGCTGAGAGAATAATTTGAAGATCTGGAACACCTGATGTGGAACTCCAAGAGCCCAGCTACACTATAACATATATATGGGAATGACGTTTTAGCAAAAGTTGTTCAATCTGATGAGCACTCTCTGTTAACTTATAAAAATCGAAGATCTGGAACACCTGTTGTGGTACTCCAAGAGCCCAGCTATACCATAACACATATATAAGAATGACGTCTTAGCAAAAGTTGTTCGGTCTGATGGGCATTTTCTGTTGACTTTTATCTTGGAAACAAACACCTGATGCAGAACCGCAACAGACCAGCTGAACTATAAGAGATACAAAAATGGTACCATAGCAAAAATTGTTCCACGTGATAAGCATTTTCTGTTGAAGATCTGGAAAACCTGATGTGGAACTTTAAGAGTCCAGCTACACTATAACATATATATAGGAATGACGTTTTAGCAAAAGTTGTTCAATCTGATGAGCACTCTCTGTTAACTTATAAAAATCGAAGATCTGGAACACCTGTTGTGGTACTCCAAGAGCCCAGCTATACCATAACACATATATAAGAATGACGTCTTAGCAAAAGTTGTTCGGTCTGATGGGCATTTTCTGTTGACTTTTATCTTGGAAACAAACACCTGATGCAGAACCGCAACAGACCAGCTGAACTATAAGAGATACAAAAATGGTACCATAGCAAAAATTGTTCCACGTGATGAGCATTTTCTGTTGAAGATCTGGAACACCTGATGTGGAAATCCAAGAGCTCAGTTACACTATAACATATTTAGAGGAATGAAGTTTTAGCAAAAGTTGTTCAATCTGATGAGCACTCTCTGTTGATTTATAAAAATCGAAGATCTGGAACACCTGTTGTGGAACTCCAAGAGCCCAGCTACACCATAACACATAGGAATGACGTCTCAGCAAGTGTTGTTTGGTCTGATGGGCATTTCCTGTTGACTTACAAAAATGAAAGATCTGGAACGTCTCGAATCGTCTCACGCATCCCGTTATATTCCCGTCCCCGGGCTCTTAAAATTCGACATCAGACGCTTCAGGTCTTCGATTTTGACGACTCCGTTGTCGCTGGCATAAGCAACAGGATCCGCGTACGAAGTCGCGGGCAGAAGCTAGTAAAGAATAGAACTGGAGACTCATCTAGCCTGGCGAACTATAGGCCAATCTTATTGGCAAAAGTGCTTTCGAAAATATTTGAGCGCCTCATCTCTCAACATCTGAACGAAGATAACATTCCGTTGAGTGATGCACAAGACAACGCATGTCAACTGACTTAGCTATATTTGCTCTTAGTTAACCAAGTTAGATGGGGCACTGCTTATTCTAGACCCTACAGACTTACCTGTGGGCTTACCCCACACACAGGGGGGAGTAACGTCCACAATATTGTTTAATTTATATGTCAACGAGTTGATCGAGGAGCTGAGCTGCTCCAGAGTCGGATGCAATGTTGGCGGCATAAGTGTAAACAACCTGAGCTATGCAGACGATATGGTGCTGCTCAGCCCCTCGGCCAATGGTCTTAGAGTACTCGTGGGAATTTGTGAGCGATATGCAGCTGCTCATCAGCTGACGTACAATGTTCAGAAAACTGAAGTTATGATTTTTAAGTATGGAAAGGGCCCTGAGACTGTATTACCCATCACTTTAAATGATTATACATTAAGGGTTGTTGGCACCTTTAAGTATCTTGGACATGTATTGAATGAAAAGTTAACAGATGACAATGATTTGGTGCGGCAAAGAAGAGGCATTGCGTGTAGAAGCAACATGCTTGCAAGACGATTTGCACACTGTTCCAAGCAAGTGAAAGCAACACTTTTCGAGGCCTACTGCCGGGCGTTCTACACCAGCCAACTCTGGTACCAGTACACGAAAAGAGCTTACAACTCGCTTCGTGTACAGTACAACAATGCATTTCATGCCATGTTTAACCTGCACTGGAGGTGTAGTGCGTCTGGTATGTTCTTTGAAAACCGAGTGGGTGACTTCTTTTCCGTTCTGAGAAGAATGAGAGCTTCTTTTCGAACACGATTGTTAAACTGTAAAAATATTATTGTAACTACTGTATTCCGTACAATGTTCGTGACTAGAACCGAACTGTTTAATCTCAACACTGACTATGATGTAATCAGGAAACAATAATAATGACGCATTAATTTAATTAATGATAATATTGTAAGATTATGTAAGTAATATTAATATGCATAACTTCATTATTATTTATCCGTAAATCCATTATCGAATAAGTATAATTTAATTTAAATTTAAATTTTACAACTTATATATAATACTTATCATAATGTAACTGCTATGGGTGAACTGTATGCGATTACGTGCAATGCCTGAAATAAAATGATTTATTATTATTAAGATAATAACGGTGAAAGCAGCGGTATCGGTTCAATTTTTTTTCTTTTATTATACCAAGAGAAAGTACCTAATAAAACGCACACGTTGGGCCAAAGCAAGTAAAGCCCCCCGTAGTCATTTCCCTGTTAGGTTGACATAATATTGTATTAACATGGTATCTGGAAATGCAGAGATAAAAAGTTACGTACGGCAACCATTATTATTATTTTCAATTTCGCTACGTAAAACGTGATTTGAAAATTTTGAAATTGTAAAAAATAATATTGCTGTCCCTCTGACGGTTATTAGTAAAACACGAGCTTTATATTACACTAGCTGTTGCCCGCGGCTTCGCCCGCGTGCAGTTCGGTAACTGTCCCACTGAATCATACTAAATAAAGGGATAAATAGTGTCCTGGATGGCGGATTAACATAATCCAGATTATTAACTATCTATGTACCAAATTTCATAATCATCATAATTTATTATTATCATCACAATCACCATCACTATCACAACCACCATCATTATCACAATCATTATCACAATCACCATCACTATCACAACCACCATCATTATCACAATCACCATCACTCTCACAGTCACCATCATTATCACAATCACCATCACAATCACCATTATAATCACCATTATAATCACCATCACAATCCCTATCACCTTCGCTATCACCATCACAATCACTGTCACTATCACAGTCACCATCACCATCACAATTACCATCAAAATCACTATCACAATCACCATCATCATTATCACACTATCATCGCAATCGCAATAGCAAAAGCAATCGCAATCACAATCACAATCACCATCACCATCACCATCAACATCACAATCACCATCACAATCATCGTAATCACAACTATTATCATCGTAATTACAACCATCATCATTACAATCTCCATCCTCGTCATCACAAATATTATCATCGTTATCACAATCATTATCATCGTAATCACAATCGTTATCATCTTAATCACAATCCTCATGATCCTAATCACCATCACAAGCACCATCAGAATCACCATCAGAATCACCATCATAATCACGATCACAATCACCATCATCATTATCACAATCATCACGTCACAATCATCACCATCTCTATCACAACCACCATCATTATCACAATCATTATCACAATCACCATAACTATCACAGTCACTATCATTATCACAATCACCATCACCATCACCATCAAATCACTATCACAAACGCCATCATCGTTATTACAATCATTACCATCACAACCATCGCTATCATCATCACAATCACCGTCACTATCACAATCACCATCACCATTACAATCACAATCACTATCACAATCACCATCATCGTTATCACAATCAACTTTATCACAATCATCATCATCGTAATCACAATAATTATCATCGTAATCAAAATCATCATTATCACAATCATCATCATCGTAATCACAATCATTATCATCTGGATCTCAAAATAAATGCCATTTTCGTAATCAGCACCCCTGATAATCTTGGTATCGACACCCATATTGATTTTTAGACATTTCAACCCCATCGCACCCCAACAGGGAATGGTAGTATTTCAGGCCTGCCACATTAAATCTTAAAATCGTTGTTTTTCTAATACACCCGACCCAATTCACCATAAAAACAATACCTATGTTGAATTTCAGGCTTTTCCCCCTTTAGGGGTTGAATTCTGAAAAAACCTGAAACACAAATGTTAACTCATTTATCGATAGGAGTACTCCCGTTAAGTTTCGAATAAAGTAGTCTAACTAATCCTATTTCCCCATGTAATCTTTGGACCCCCATTACAACCCCTTAGGGGGTGAATTATGAAAAATCCTTTCTTAATGCACCCCTAAACCTCATAAATAAACTATATGCCAAATTTAGAATCTCTAGACTCAGCTGTTTAGGCTGTGCATTGATTTTTATAATTTTCCACCCCATTTCCCACTCTTAGGGGTTGAATTCTAAAAAAACCTGAAACCCGTTTCCACTCATTTATCCATAGGAGCACTCCTGTGAAGTTTCGAATAAAATAGTCTAACTAATCTTGTTTCCCCATACAAACTTTGGATCCCCGTTTAACCCCCTTAAGGGGTGAATTTTGGAAAATCCTTTCTTAGTGCACCCTTAGATCACATCCGGAACCAATGTGCCAAATTTGCAATCTCTAGACTCAGCGGTTTGGTCTGTGCATTGATTTTTAGACTTTGTCACCCCATTTCCCCCTCTTAGGGGTTGAATTCTGAAAAAACCTGAAACCCGTTTCTACTCATTTATTAATAGGAGCACTCCTGTGAAGTTTCGAATAAAATAGTCTAACTAATCTTGTTTCCCCATACAAACTTTGGAGCCCCGTTTAACCCCCTTAGGGGGTGAATTTTGAAAAATCCTTTCTTAGTGCACCCCTAGACCACATAAGAAATCTACTTGCCAAATTTGGAATCTGTAGACCCAGCGGTTTGGGCTGTGCGTTGATAGATGAGTCAGTCAGTCAGTCAGTCAGTCAGTAAGTCAGTCAGTCAGTCAGTCAGTTTCTTCTTTTATATATTTAGATTGTCTACATCTCTTTTTAAGTATCTCCTTTCGCAGGTATGCTGAAAGAGATTTCTTTAGAAATAGCATCACCTTTGTACTATTTTCTGTTCGTTTCTACTTTTCTTTATATTTAGTGTGTACCTACGTAAATTGTTAAATAAATAAATAAATACACTGCAGTTTTGTATTTGTCGGGTTGTCAGGATTTATTTCGCTAGGCTCGAGCTTATGTGGGCAGAAGACGGGTTTCGTGCAATGAAAACACACTGGATGCGATACACTATTTTATTTCGCATTGCACGGTTCGGGTTGGTAGTTTCTATGGAGAAGAACCGGCAAGAAACTCCATGGTTACTCTTTTCAAACAGATACACCGAGTCTAACAAATTACTTGACATTATACTTTCACACATTAACACTGGGCACAATGAAACGGGTACAGTTTCAAGACGTCTTAACTCCGCTGCGATCAGACCCCGAATGTCCGCCTCGCCGCGTGATGTTAACATCAGGACTCTGTAGAAGCCGCCATGGTGGGGTAGACTGGTAAGTAGGTCGCGTGATGTCACCACTGGCGCGCTTTCGATACATTCGCCCGTCCGTACTCATGACCTGATCCGACACGGCCATCCTGCTAGCACACGTCCTCGTGTGATGGTAACCCTGCAAACAAAAAGTCCACGACAGAAATTTGTTCCACTCGGTCACTCCTGACCAAACTAGATTCTTCGGGTCGGTGAAAGTAAAGAACTACCGTTTTATTTTAACCACATCTTACTCTTATAGAATCAAACATCATAACTTAACACTTGCAATCCCCAAAGGGTCTATCAGAGGTGCACCCAACAGTACACTCACAATTCGCTAGTTATGTCCAAGTCCCATGTAATAGGGGGCGAGCCTATTGCCATCAACTGAGCGCAAATCCTAACTTCGTGGCTGTTACTGAGAAATTCCCGATGGAAAAACCCAATAACACTTTGCCAGACCTGGGAATCGAACCCAGAACCTTCAGACACACTTGCGACCACTAGACCAACGAGGCAGTCGACTAATTCAAACACGGTTAAATTGGGAACACTCTAAAATAGATCAACCCCCTGGTCCGGCAATTCTTTTTTAGGGTTCCGTACCCAAAGGGTAAAAACGGAAACTTATTACTAACGTCTGTCTGTCCGTCTGTCCGTCTGTCCGTCTGTCTGTCACCAGGCTGTATCTCATGAACCGTGACAGCTAGACAGTTGAAATTTTCACAGATGATGTATTTCTGTTGCCGCTATAACAACAAATACTAAAAACAGAATAAAATTAATATTTAAGGGGGGCTCCCATACAACAAACGTGTTTTTTTTGCCCTTTTTTGATAATAATGGTACGGAACCCTTCGTGCGTTGGGTGCTGCGCGCTGACCTCCCTAGCGGTGTCAGCGTAGTGTGCTACGCTTTTTTTTTTTTTTTTTTTTTTTCGGATGCGAAATCATCAAATAACCCCTCCCGCTCTGGGCGGAGCAGGAGGGAGTGTCAGACTTTTACTGACTAAACCCATCCATGTTCCTTCATCGCCCTTTGTGTTCCGGGGCCACGGTATCTCTTTCGAATAGTCCCGCAACCCCGGCAGGCATCGGTCCTTACGGACCCCTTCCTTTTTGCTGACTCTCTTTGAGGCGCGCGTGGAACACGAACGCGCCGTCGACACGGCCTGTCGTCATGAGACGGACGGACGGCGAGCTAGCCCATAGCTCACCGTCCACAGGCCCGCGCCTACGGTGGCCGGGGGCCACGTGGTGGTGGCCCCCGACGCCCGGGGCATCTCCCGCGGCGGCCGGGACGTTGAGAGGTTCTCTCCCTCTCACGTTCCGCCACCTCCTTCTCTAGCATTACTGCTTCGCAGAAGGAGGTGACGGCGTCCCATTCCGTCTCGCTCCGGACCATGGCTTGCACCAGGGCCGGACGCGAGAAGTCGCCGCCACCGATCGCCGCAGTGTGCTACGCTGACGACACGCTGGTGCTGGCACAGGGGAGGTCGCACGAGGCGGCGGCCGAAGCGATGACACGCGGGGTTGCGACAGTCGTTGAGAGGATCCGGCAACTGGGTCTCGAGGTGGCACTGCACAAGTCCGAGGCCATGTGCTTTCATGGGCCTCGGAATGCGCCACCTCCGGGATCCTCACTGACGGTAGGAGGGGTATCCATCGGCGTTGAGTAAACGCTGAAGTACTTGGGACTTGTCCTTGACAGCCGGTGGAACTTCGTAGAACATTTCCGACGTTTGGCCCCCAAACTGGAACGGACTGGGGCTGCCTTCAGGCGGCTCCTGCCCAATCTGGGGGGGCCGAACGCCTCCTGCCGGAGGCTCTACGCGGGAGTCGTGCGGTCAATGGCTCTTTACGGGGTCCCGGTGTGGGCGCGTTCATTGAGGCTGCGAGCCGCCCACTATTTGAACGCGCCCCAAAAGGTAGTAGCCGTAAGGCTGGCCCGGGGGTACCGTACGATCTAACGCGAGGCGGCGAGCCTCCTTGCCGGATTGCCCCCATGGGATCTAGAGGCGATAGTCTTCGCGCGCCTACATGAATGGCACGCGGAGGCGCTACGCCGGGGGGAAACTCCGCTGCCGCGACAAATTGTCGCTCAGCGGACAGACTTCCGGCGGGATCTCATGGCGACATGGAGAGAGCGACTGTCGCAACCCCGTGCAGGGCACGCCACATTAGTGGCGATAAGTCCCCTCTTTGAGGAGTGGCTTGAAAGACGCCACGGCGTCCTCACCATCCACCTGACGCAGGTCCTCACCGGACACAGAGTGTTCGGGAGGTTCCTGCACCGAATCGGGTGGGAGGAAACACCCGGGTACTTCCATTGTGAGGATCGACTGGAGGACACGGTGGAACACACGGTGGAGGTGTGCCCCGCGTGGGCGGAGCACCGCCGTGTCCTCGAAGCAGCGATCGGCGGCAGCGACCTCTCGCGTCCGGCCCTGGTGCAAGCCATGGTCCGGAGCGAGACGGAATGGGACGCCGTCACCTCCTTCTGCGAAGCAGTAATGCTAGAGAAGGAGGTGGCGGAACGTGAGAGGGAGAGAACCTCTCAACGTCCCGGCCACCGCGGGAGACGCCCCGGGCGTCGGGGGCCACCACCACGTGGTCCCCGGCCACTGTAGGCGCGGGCCTGTGGACGGTGGGCTATGGGCTAGCTCGCCGTCCGTCCGTCTCATGACGACAGGCCGTGTCGACGGCGCGTTCGTGTTCCACGCGCGCCTCAAAGAGAGTCAGCAAAAGGGAAGGTGTCCGTAAGGACCGATGCCTGTCGGGGTTGCGGGACTGTTCGAAAGAGATACCGCGGCCCCGGAACACAAAGGGCGATGAAGGAACATGAATGGGTTTTAGTCAGTAAAAGTCTGACACTCCCTCCTGCTTCGCCCAGAGCGGGAGGAGTTATTTGATGATTTACCATCCGAAAAAAAAAAAAAAAAAAGGGGGGCTCCCATACAACAAACGTGATTTTTTTTGCCGTTTTGTCTAATGTATAAATAATGGTACGGAACCCTTCGTGCGCGAATCCAACTCGCACTTGGCCGGTTTTTCGCCCTTCAGGTGTGTCCCTTCAGTTAAACTGGACCGGACTTAGCTAGGCCGAATAAGTATCGTTCCTTTAGCTTTCAATTTTCTTGGTCCGGTGAACTTCTGACCCTACAAGATCAACCCATGGGCCATGTACCATAGTCGTTCGAATCAACCTTTAAAACTCTACTGCTATAAAAACTGCCAAGCTTACAGAAACCCTCAAGCAAAACCTCTAACGCCACGGCACTCCAGCCGACCAGCGATCGCATTGCTCTCACATCCATCAAATGGATCTGCCATGTGCATCACCCAGTGACTACACACTACGGTCTTTCTAGACCCTAACCTCCGCCATAGTTAAACACGCATCGCGCCCCACGGACCACGAGTACGTAATAACTACTGGTACGGTCAAACACACTACTATAACCGAAAGGGTACTAAAACAGTGGTACACAACGTATGCAACGCACACACTACGCATGTAACGCACACACTACGCAAGCTACGCATACTACGTATCTATCTCATACACTACGCATCCACTACGTACGCACTACGTATGCACCACGTCTACACTACGCATCCACTACGCACGCACTACGTATGCACTACGTTTACACTACGTATGCACTACGTTTACACTACGTATGCACTACGTTTACACTACGTATGCACTACGTTTACACTACGTATGCACTACGTTTAAACTACGTATGCACTACTTTTACACTACGTATGCACTACTTTTACACTACGTATGCACTACTTTTACACTACGTATGCACTACGTTTACACTACGTATGCACTACGTTTAAACTACGTATGCACTACGTTTACACTACGTATGCACTACGTTTACACTACATATGCACTACGTTTACACTACGTATGCACTACGTTTACACTATGTATGCACTACGTTTACACTACGTATGCACACCATTAAAGTTCCCCGCCCTACAGGTGCCACACAAGCTGCTACCACTTAAGCTTGCTCATTATTATTAAAATCCTTATCAACATCGACTGGTACGTGACCCACTGACATCTTTCTTAGCCTACCCTGTGCCCTGTAGACACCCTTATAATTCAAAGATTTTAGTTTTTAATGATGAAACAGAATTAGAACTCTGCTCCCGAGTCATAACAAAATGAAGACGACTCACCAAAGTACTTTCATATTCCGGCTTGACGATGAAAAGGTCGACTCGCTTCTCCACCAGTACAGCAGCACTGGACCAGCGCTGGCCTGCTGTGTAGCGACTAGCGATGTGGCCAGGCGTGCCACACTTGAAGCACATCAGTGAGCTGCTGCTAGCCTGCGGTCGCTGCCCAATGGCTGTAGCAGCCAGCACAGGCAACAGCTTCTTGATGGCGATCGTCTTCGTCCGACAATCCACTTGCTAGTGTCCTTGTTTGCCGCATGCGCGTCACTTGATTGGTGGTAACGATGAAAGCTTCTGACGTATCTCGTTCCCGGCGTCAGTGCGCATATTTTCCTTTTGTTTGTCACTACTCAGGTTAATGACGTACGACGTACACGAATTTGGCACTGAACAATTCTTTAAACTGGTCCACAACACTATCTTGCTATTCACTGGTGTCTGTTTGGAGTTCCAGATATTTCGGCGCTGTTGCAAGCACCATGATCACGGATAAAACTAAAGTTATTGCGGGTGGGTGTTCATTAGCACACTAATCGGTCTACCCTCTTTCTTGTCCGTTTTTTTTTCGCGAATTTTATTCGACACTTTTTCAATTTTTACACAGTTAACACTGAACTGTTATTGACACTGTCCCCGCGTATGATTTCATTAGCACGATTTAATCCCACTTCTGATGTCGGATTGTCAGGATTTATTTCGCTAGGCTCGAGCTTATGTGGGCAGAAGACGGGTTTCGTGCTATGAAAACACACTGGATGCGATACACTATTTTATTTCGCATTGCACGGTTCGGGTTGGTAGTTTCTATGGAGAAGAACCGGCAAGAAACTCGACGGTTACTCTTTTCAAACAGATACACCGAGTCTAACAAATTACTTGACATTATACTTTCACACATATACTTTGTCGACGTTGGTAAAAACTTGGCTGAAAAATTCATAAATATTAGCATTCCTCCTACTCAAAACCCAATTAGGACATCTTCCTCGTTAAATTCTTTTGTTTTATTAGATACGGACGTCAACGAAGTAGTTAGAATAATAAACGGCTTAAAGGATGTCTGCGCAACTGGGTGGGATGATATACCCAATACCGTACTTAAAAGATTTCAATACCTACTGGCCCCTCCGCTTACCCACATCTTCCAGCTTGTTTATCTAAAGGGATATTTCCAAAATTGTTAAAAAAGTCTGTGGTCACACCTATCTTCAAGTCTGGAGACAAAATGAGTGTGAATAACTATAGACCCATTTCAGTACTAACGGGTCTATCAAAAATCTTAGAAAAAATCATAAACAGTAGACTGATAAAATACCTGGAAGATAACAAACTTCTTTCAGATAATCAATTTGGGTTTAGGCCTAAAAAATCAACTAGCCAAGCAGTAAACAAATTGATTAATTACATTTCTACAAATCTAGATAATAGTATGCATACAGTTGGTATTTTTCTAGACCTTGCCAAGGCCTTTGACACTATTTCTTGCACTAGTCTTTTGCAGAAGCTTGAAACACTTGGGATAAGAGGAGCACAGCTTCAACTATTATCTGATTATCTTAGCGATCGACAGCAATGTGTAAAAATTGGTCCGAATAAAAGTTCTGATCTTTTTAATACTTGTTTCGGAATTCCCCAAGGCAGTATATTAGGTCCTACATTATTTTTAATCTATATTAATGACCTGTGCAGCCTGCCACTCAAAAATGGTGTTGTAATGTCTTATGCAGATGATACTGCTCTTTTGTTTGCAGCTAAATCAAGAGCTGAGGCCTATGAACATGCTCAGAATGGTTTCAACATTGTATCTAACTGGCTCCAGAATAATTTCCTAACACTAAATGCTGATAAAACAAAATAAATTTCATTTACAATGAGAAATACTAACACACCGCTTACTAACCCAATAATTTACGCGCATACCTGTAGCACGTACGCTGACACTGCATGTTCCTGCCCTACTTTAGAAAAAGCTGACCATTTGAAATATCTTGGTGTCACAATTGACTCCAATCTAAATTTCCGTAAACATATCGAGTTGCTATGTACTAGAGTGCGCAAACTAATTTATGTTTTTAAGTATTTACGTAATGTAGCCGATTATAAATTAATAAAACAGGTTTATTTAGCGTTGTGTCAGTCTATTCTAACCTATTGCATAACGTCCTGGGGTGGCGCAGGAAATTCGATTCTTCTCCCTCTAGAACGTGCTCAAAGAGCAATTCTAAAGGTACCTTTCGTCCGTTTAGGTTTCCAACACAGCTGCTCTATAAAGCATGTAATGTGCTCACAGTACGGCAATTATTTATTCTTCACATTATACTACAGCAGCACTCTACCCTTCCCTATGACCCAGTTCCTTCCGATAGGAGAAGGAAAGACCTGGTTTGCACAAAGCCTCAAACTAGACATGCTTTTGCTAGTCGATTTTATGTGTTTTTAGGACCTTTTCTGTATAATAGACTCAACAAGAAACTAAACTTTTATAGTCTAAGTTATAGGAAATGTAGTTTTGTAATATCAGATTATTTGGCAACATTTAATTACACGGACACAGAAAAACTTCTAGAAGTCCTAGTTTGATTATTATTTATATATATTAGTTAGTTTTAATGTTTAATTTAAGGTTGTTGTACCAATTTGATTTTTGTCATAGTTGTTAATAGATTTATTTTATTTTATTTTAAAGCTTCTACTGCCCTAATTAAATTATACAATGTAAAGTGATGGCCTGAAACACAGGTTTAAATAAACCTAGATCAGGCAGGTCGCTACCTAACATTTGAATTCGACATTTTTGTTACTTGCAACTGTTATATTATACTGTAGTTATAGTTTACTTTTATGCACTAATTATACAATTCTGTAAGAAATAACACTACTGCACCTAAATGTACACTTTTGTAATATCTACTTTTTAAATAAATTATTCTATTCTATTCTATTCTATTCTACACATTAACACTGGGCAGAATGAATCGGGTACAGTTTCAAAACGTCTTAACTCCGCTGCGATCAGACTCCGAATGTCCGCCTCGCCGCGTGATGTTAACATCAGGACTCTGTAGAAGCCGCCATGGTGGGGTAGACTGGTAAGTAGGTCGCGTGATGTCACCACTGGCGCGCTTTCGATACATTCGCCCGTTCGTACTCATGACCTGATCCGACATATTTTTAATCACGACAGTCGTATTATGCCTGTGAATTGTAATGAAAATTCATATATTCATCATAAGTACGTGTTACCCGTATTTTAATTAGATTTGCGTTTGTCGTTTTGCGTTGATGCGACGTATATTTCCCGTTATTAATATGTTCGTGCTTTTTTACTGTTATTACGCATCATGTTTGTCGTAAATTAATATTTTTTCTTTTCTTCTTCCTTTCTAGTTGACAGAACAATAAATTAACCTTCTCAAAAAAATTCCCTCAGGCTAATATTTTACATTAACTAAATTGTATCTATTTTTGTGACGAACTAAACAGTGAACAAACTACCTACCTTAAAAACATAAAAACCTCCTTATATATCAGTTGCTACTGGCCACATGCAGTTAAAATAATCAAGGAATGCCATTAGAGTTTTCTTTTTATGCATTTCTTTTTCAGTGTACCAAATGGTTTCCATTTTTTAAATTCCAAATTGTGCCTGTAAGTATTTAGTTTTTTGTCTAATAGATGCAACCTCTTTGTTACAATATTAAGTAGACTCGTAACACTCCGCTCGCGACTTTGTCCGCTAAAATTGTGATAATAGCATGATATCAATTTAATTTATAGCCTATGTTACTCGGTAAAATTGTAGCTTTATAATGGTGAAAGATTGTTTAAAATCGGTTGAGTAGTTATTGAGTTAAATCGTAACAAACAAACAAAAATCTATTCTTTCCTCTTTATATGGAAATATACTTGCGGACGTCACGCGGTTTCACCCGCGTAGTTCCCGTTCCCGTGGGAGCACGGGGATAAAATATAGCCTGTTACTCAGTTATGACGTGGCTTTCTAATGGTGAAAGAATTTTTGAAATCGGCGCAGTCGTTTTTGAGTTTATGTAAGGGGTAATCTCCGGAAGTAATGAACTAATTTTAAAAATTGTTTCACTGGTAGAAAGCTACATTATTCGTGAGTGCTATAGGCAATATTTTATTCCCGTACTCCCAAGGGAACGGGAACTACGCGGGTGAAACCGCGGGACGTCAGCTAGTTCATTATACTTACGTATTTATTATTAATTGTGTCGTGTCGTCATCAATAGGGAGAGTATGTCGCGTAATATTGAGTAATGAAGAGGTACCTAACGAGTCAGGAAATAAATAGGTACTAATTAATATAACAGAAGTAGATTCAGCTCCACTATAAACTTATCGCTGAGAGGCTGATGTTTTTACCTGCACTAAAGTATAGTAGCTAAGCTATTCTTGCGAGTGCCACAACCTATTTCATTTATACAAGGGAAGAAGGAACTGCCAAACTACATATTATGGACCTATTATGAATTTAAGATAACGGTGAAACGAGTCATCTTATCCGTTAAATTTTTTCATTAATAATACGAGGAGAAAGTAATAAAACGCACACGTTGGGCCAAAGCAAGTAAAGCTCCCCGTAGTCATTTCCCTGTTAGGTTGACATAATATTGTATTAACATGGTATTTTCCCTCTCATAGAGAGGAGGCCTGTGTCCCAGCAGTGGGAACATTAATAGGCTGATGATGATGATGATGATGAACATGGTATTCAAACGTTACTTAGATGGCACCCCACGACGGTATATCATTCACCTTCCTTAGGTATATTACCCAGTAAATAGTAAGTACGTGAACTTACAACATAGGGCATTAAAAACGTAGGGGGTATTTTAATATGTGTTCCATTAATTCAAAACATGCTATTTGTCTCAAGGCTTAGGTATTTTCATCAATATTTTTTTGTCAATAACATAGTTTATACACAATTATTAGGGCAGATTACTAAACAATCTAATTAGTCCGTCGAATAGATTTCCAAAAATATTGGACACGTATTTTTTCTTTTGTTACGTAAACTGTGTAAACCAAAATTGACGAAGATACGCAAAAAATACAAAAAATACAAAAATATTTATTACTTCTCAAACATTGTGTCATACATAAATTGAGGTAGCCCCAGTAAGTTACAATAGTACTTGTGTCGGGGCTGTCTCGCTCTTCCCATAGGTGGTATCCTAACAATGAAAATTAAGTCAACGAATATAATAAAAATGCAATAAAAAGGAAATAAAAATAAAATAAAATGATAGTTAATTAATTACTTAAGCAGCTCTCCTTGTATTTTACGCGCGTTTAAAGTTCTCGATACATGCCGTGGTATAATTTTTAGTGCGTTCTGACGTCACGAGCCCCCACTTCCGAGTTTTGATGCGTTTTATCTTTGTCAATATTCATTGATTTACAAAATCAGAAAATACGAGTCCATTATTTTCCAATAGGTACTAACTGACGGACTAAATAGATTTGCAATTTATTGATGGTGGAAACTAGCCTATTATTGAACTCAAATGAAAAAAAGAATACGTACAGGAAAGACAAAACTTATAAGAAAGAATTAACAAATTACCTTTATAGTTACATCCTTCTTTTTAAATGTAGATCAAAATGCAATCGCTTCTGGCCACTTGAAGTAAAAATAATTATGAAAATGCCATTAGATTTTTTCTTTTTATTATTTTTTCATTATTTTTATATGGCATCCATGATATTATTTTTACTTTAAAGTGCCTGCATGTGATTAGTTATTTTATAAATTAACCGCTTTGATAGATTTTTTTTTTAACTTAAAGTTGAATCAATCGACTTGGCAGTATTTCAGGAACTTTAAAGCAATAACACTATTAATGATCTAAGAATCAAAACTTAATACCCTGAAGAGTTCTCTAATTCTGCGTAAGTAGTTACCGAATGAAAAGTTAATGGTTCCTTTTGAAATACTAGTCAACTTAAAATACCATTGTACCAAATTACGGTAAAATAACGGTCACACGAAATTCTTGAATTTCTTTCAATAGCTATAGGTACGTAGGTTTCATAACCAAACAGATTAAAAACTATTCATATTTCACAAATAGCAATAATTAAATCAAACGATTATTTCGATGTAGTTGTTAGAATACCTACTTATAACGGCAATGTTCACGCGATGTTAACATTAAAAGTGTAGTAAAATAAACATTTGTCGTGTGAACTAACTTAACTGGGAAACTTTTTCTTTATTCCCTCCGGATGAGGGGGACTAGTTTGATGACAAAAATTGAGCTGGTAACACTGATCTACTTTTGTAGTTTTGGTGAAACTCGGACGATATTATCACGGTAATATTATAATACAGTAGTGTATCTCGGCCGCATGATAGAAATAAATGCCTACAGCCGCGCGGTACGTAAACATGCGTAAGGGCTGCCCATCTCCAGCATTTTAATTACATTTGCCTACTTTCTGTTTCTATTTAGTTTTGTGATTGTAAATATCCTTTTTATATAAATAAATGAAATACTTTGTATATTGAATAGGAAGTGTTCAATAAAAATGCGTGTTGTTTTTTGATTGGTAGATTTGCAAACTAACAAATTTATTTAGAATTTAGAATTATGCAAACTAACAAAACACACATGCACCGAAGTTTTAACACAAGCGTAAGTAGGTAGGTACCTACCGTATCATGATTCATTCAGAACCGCATATAACTACCTTTTTCACTCGTCTCAATAACTTTCCGTTACTCTATTCGATTAATGTATTAATCCAAACACATTTTTTTGTGAGATAAAAGGAAATACTTATCCATTAAAAAGACACACATTATGTACCTACCTAATAGTAAGTAAAATTATTTTATAGTCTTACCTTTCAGAGTTTCCAGGTAATTTAAAAAAGCTTATGTCTGGATGCGTTATTGACGAATTCATACAACCAAAAACAGCACAATACTTCCTACTCGTCATATTAACTGATTTTTAGAGAAAAAATTGCGCGGTTATTATTAAAAAACAACACACCGTCCGTTCGACACTGCGGTACAGCCGTGACTGTCTGCGCCCCGGGCGCACCCCGAGATCGAGGCGCGTAGGTATAGCTCGCGTTTCGTCCGTTTGTATGAAGTCGGAGTACTGTATTATAATATTACCGTGATATTATGGATGACAGTTGTAGCCCAAGTTTGCAAGATGCATGGAAATAATAAGTTTACTAAAGCAAGATGATCATGAATGGGGAAGGAAACTGTGGAACTAATGGCGCTAGCATAGCTGGTTCCCAACATCGTCATTGGTTGAAAAAGTGGTAATGTTATTTTATATTTCAAAATAGCTTAACCTCACTAGTCAGATTGAGACCAACTATGGTGGCACCATCTGAGATTTACTTTGCCTTCGCCACCCCATTGGAATAGCCTGTAGTTCGTCTGAAAATTACTGGCTGTGTATTTAAAATTAAAACAATTCGGAGCATTCGCAATGAGAGGTTTTCCTTTTGCGGTTTAAAAAAAAAAACTTAGTTTCCAATGTCTCTGTATATGGCGTTGAACTTACTATGATAGTTGGTGCCAATGCCAAAACGCTTGAAAAAAAAAACATTGTGTCACATCACATACTCTCGTTGACTGACACTTTCATTTGCTTAACCTTCCGAATATAACCTACATTTCTCGCGTTTTGTTCAAATCAGTTTTTTTAGGTTCCGTTCCTTGCATTATCATACTTACTCCTAGCGCCATCTACCCAGCGACTAGGAAAGAGCTAAAAAGAAAATCCCTCATTGTGTTTTTATGAGACGTAATTATTTAAATAAGAACGAAAAGCTCTCTGCCATCGGGAACAGGGTCCCAGAAATAGGAAACTCCTAACAATACAAGGTCCAAAAGAATATGAGTATGACACCCTCGAGCCTGCCTAACGAGAAGGTATTCAGGTTTCGCCGGTAACAACTGAGTACAATGACCGGTGAGTAAACATCTCACATATACAATATACTTACTTATTTTGGGCGGTGGACGTAGAAAGGTATTCAACCTTCCTAGCAGTTAACTTAGTTAGATGGATACTTATCAGGGTACAGTCAAGAGCACACACACTTAGCAATATTCTACTAAAATATAATGTAGATTTCAACTTTGAGATAGTACCTTATATTTATCCAAAAACGGCAAAGCCAAAGAAAGGCTTATGATTTTAGCTGTCTAAAGTTACATTTTTTCTATACGAGATATATTCGTAATACGAGTTCGAAAGTAACTCGTTACGAAATAAAATCAAAATCAATAACTACGTAGGAGAAAATCACATTATCAATCATTTTTAAAGATGTAACGTGTAGTTATTGGTGCTCGACCGTGTCTGTAAACAGACTGTGCCATACTTACCTTCGCTATATTAACGTGTGAATACAACAAAAATACACAACAACACAACAATAATATACAATATAATGTTGATATGTCCATCTAATAAGCAATGGCGACATTGCGGATATTTTTCTTGGCAGTAATATAAAAATCAAAATACATAGTAGATATGATGATGCCTCACCCCGCCGGGAAATATGAGCGAGATTATAATTAATATTATTTTGTGCGTTTGGCGATATTTGAGTAAATAACTAGTGTGATAAATATTGAATAAACATTTTTATCGACACCCTTGCTATCTAAATATATAAAAGAAGAAACTGACTGACTGACTGACTGACTGACTCATCTATCAACGCACAGCCCAAACCGCTGAGTCTACAGATTCCAAATTTGGCAAGTAGGTTCCTTATGTGGTCTAGGGGTGCACTAAGAAAGGATTTTTCAAAAATTCACCCCCTAAGAGGGTTTAACGGGGCTCCAAAGTTAGTATGGGGAAACAAGATTAGTTAGTCTATTTTATTCGAAACTTCACAGGAGTGCTCCTATTGATAAATGAGTAAAAACGGGTTTCAGGATTTTTCAGAATTCAACCCCTAAGAGGGGGAAAAGGGGTGACAAAGTCTAAAAATCATGCACAGCGCAAACCGCTGAGTCTAGAGATTCCAAATTTGGCACATTGGTTCCTTATGTGGTCTAAGGGTGCACTAAGAAATGATTTTGCAAAATTCATCCCCTAGGGGGGGTTAAACGGGGCTTTAAAGTTTGTATGGGGAAACAAGATTAGTTAGACTATTTTATTTGAAACTTCACAGGAGTGCTTCTATTGATAAATGAGTAGAAACTGGTTTCAGGGTTTTTCAGAATTCAACCCCTAAGAGGGGGAAATGGGGTGGCAAAGTATAAAAATCAATGAACAGCCCAAACCGCTGAGTCTAGAAATTCCAAATTTGGCAAATTGGTTCCTTATGTGGTCTAGAGGTGCACTAAGAAAGGATTTTTCAAAATTCACCCCCTAAGGGGGTTAAACGGGGCTCCAAAGGTATGGGGAAACAAAATTAGTTAGACTATTTTATTCGAAACTTCACTGGAGTGCTCCCATTGATAAGTGAGTAGAAACGGGTTTCAGGTTTTTTCAGAATTCAACCCCTAAGAGGGGTAAATGGGGTGGCAAAGTATAAAAATCAATGCATAGCCCAAACCGCTGGGTCTACAGATTCCAAATTTGGCAAGTAGGTTCCTTATGTGGTCTAGGGGTGCACTAAGAATGGATTTTTCAAAACTCACCCCCTCAGGGGGTGAAACGGGGCGCTAAAGTTTGAATGGGGAAACAAGATTAGTTAGACTATTTTATTCGAAACTTCACAGGGGTACTCCTATTAAGAAATGAGTAGAAACGAGTTTCAGGTTTTTTTAAGAATTCAACCCCTAAAGGGGGAAATGGGGTAACAAAGCCTGAAATTCAACATAGGTATTGTTTGTATAGTGAAGTGGGTCAGGTGTATTACAAAAACAACGATTTTAAGATTTAATGTGGCGGACCTGAAATACCATCATTCCTTGTTGGGGTCTTGGGGTGCGATTGGGTTGAAATGTCTAAAAAAACCGGCCAAGTGCGAGTCGGACTCGCGCACGAAGGGTTCCGTACCAATTATTATAAAAAAAAACCGGCCAAGTGCGAGTCGGACTCGCGCACGAAGGGTTCCGTACCAATTATTATAAAAAAATCACGTTTGTTGTATGGGAGCCCCCCTTAAATATTAATTTTATTATGTTTTTAGTATTTGTTGTTATAGCGGCAACAGAAATACATCATCTGTGAAAATTTCAACTGTCTAGCTGTCACGGTTCATGAGATACAGCCTGGTGACAGACATACGGACAGACGGACAGACGGACAGACGGACCGACGGACAGACGGACAGACGGACAGACAGCGAAGTCTTAGTAATAGGGTTCCGTTTTTACCCTTTGGGTACGGAACCCTAAAAATCATTAAGGGTGTCGATACCGGGATTATCAGGGGCGCTGATTACGAAAATGGCATTTATTTTGAGATCCAGAAGATGGCGGATTCGACTTCTGTACAGGGTTGCTTCTGTATTGTTGATTTATTGTGATAACGATGATGATGATTGTGATAATGATGATGATGATTGTGATGATGGTGATTGTGATTACGATGATAATGAGTGTGATAACGATGATGATGATTGTGATAATGATGATTGTGATAATGATAATTGAGATAACGATGATAATGATTGTGATTACGATGATAATGAGTGTGATAACGATGATGGTGATTGTGATTTTGATGGTGATTGTGACAGTGATGGTGATTGTGATAGTGACGGTGATTGTGATGGTGATAGCGATGGTTGTGATAACAAGGATGGAGATTGAGATGATTGTGATTACGTTGATAATGGTTGTGATTACGATGATAATGTAATGATTGTGATAATGATGATAGTGATGGTGATTGTGGTTGTGATAGTGATTGTGATGATGATGATTGCGATTAAGATGATAATGATTGTGATTGCGATGATAATGATTGTGATAACGATCATGGAGATTGTGATAGTGATTTTGATGCTGATTGTGATGGTGATTGTGATAGTGATTCAAAATCAAAATCAAAATCAAAATCAAAGCATTTATTTCAAGTAAGCCAGTTACAGGCACTTTTGAATTGTCGAAACAAAGATGAAAATTAAATGTAGCTACAGTCCCAGTCACAAGACATAAAAACTGTGAAAGTACTGTAGTTGCCCATTCCCTAGCGTAGATCTCTATGGAGAAGAATGGGCAAGAAACTCCATGGACACTCTTTTAAATCAGAATATTGTTACAAAATCTTGGTTACATCATTCACGTTGAGATGGTATATTATGTGAGAACAATGTAGCAAGATGTGCACGGTAAAAGTGTCCACAGCAAAAAAACACAAACAAAAAAAAAATACAATTCAAAATAATTCATTCAAATATGCCATGGCAACCAAGAGATGACCAGTCACAACTGACAGCGCCCGTTCACGGACATGACGCATGGATCAGCACCATTCAACTCAACCATTTTGAAGGGAACTAAATGATCCGACACATGCGCCACCATCAGCGAGACAATAGAGTGAGCATGACATGCTCCAAACCGCCAGGGCACATTCAAGTCAAAAAAAGACGTAGGTTTCCAGTGAATGATAGCTTTCTAGTACATAGTACTCACACAATATGGGCTATGCATTTATATAATACTAAAGAGATTGATTCTATACAATGCAAAGATAGTTGTACAATCTTCAGCAGCTCCAACAATACAATTTAATGCTATCAATTTATGCGCCCCTGTCCATGTGGAGCAGGACCAGCATTGAGCCAAGCATTTTTATCATCGATATAATCGCTCAACTTGTAATATGCTTGCTTACATAGTGTGCGTTTAATGCATGTTTTAAATTTCGTCTCATTCAGTTCAAGAATACTTTGTGGAATTTTATTATAGCATCTCAAACAGTACCCCATGAAAGATGAGTCTACTTTAGCGAGTCTGAAACCTGGCTGAACTAGTTGGTCCCTATTTCTAGTACTGTAATTATGTCTGTCACCCCTTTTACCAAAAAGGTGCAGATTTTTTCTGACGTACATTATGTTTTCGTAGATGTATTGACAATGTACCGTCATGATGCCAATATCCTTAAACAGTTCCCTTAGAGAATCGCGCCTACGAAGATTATATATGGCTCTGATGGCTCTTTTCTGCAGAATAAATATAGACTCAATATCAGCAGCCCGTCCCCACAGCAAAATGCCATAAGACATTATACTATGAAAGTAACTAAAATAAACCAGTCTAGCGGTATCTACATCAGTATACTGACGGATTTTTCTAATGGCAAAGGCTGCAGAACTTAGCCGCCCCGCAAGAGATGTCAAATGAGAACCCCATTGTAGCCTTGAATCAAGCGTAATCCCCAGGAAAACCGTTTTATCTACGAATTCAAGTTTCTCTTTATTCAATATTATATCACAATCACTACTTTTAACATTCGGTAAAGCAAATCTTATGCATTTGGTTTTTTTTTCATTTAATACCAAATTCTTTGCTGTGAACCAATTTTGGACCTGAAGTAGGGCATTATTCACGTCATCTAGATTTTGGGCCCGCCTATTTATCTTAAAAATTAGGGAAGTGTCATCAGCAAATAACACCATATTTTGAGGTTGGTTTTTCAGTAAATAGGGTAGATCATTTATATATACTAGAAAGAGGAAAGGACCCAATATTGAGCCTTGTGGAACCCCCATTTTTACTTTTAACCCCTGTGAATTAACACCATTTATTTGAACCTGTTGTTGTCTATCATTCAAATAAGATTTTACCAAACTAAGTGCAAGTTTACCCAGTCCGTAATGCTCAAGTTTCAAAAGTAATGTGTCGTGATTTACGCAATCAAACGCTTTGGAGAGGTCACAAAAAATTCCTATGGCGTCTTGAGACTCTTCCCACGCAGTAAATATGTGCTTTAATAAGGTTACACTGGCGTCAGTTGTACAACGTCCCTTGGTGAAGCCATACTGTTGATCATGTAAGATTCTGTTGGTGTTAAAATGATAGAGCATTTGATTAAGCATTACTTTTTCAAAAACCTTGCTAAAAACTGGTAACACGGATACAGGTCTATAATTATTAGTATCTTTACTGTCCCCGGATTTGAAAAGAGGTATGACTTTACTGTTTTTCATTAAATCAGGGAAAACTCCTTGGTCTACACATAAATTAAAAATTAAAGCTAAGTAAGGGGCTATAGTCTCAAGTATGGATGTACAAACTTTGACAGACATTCCCCATAGATCTTCGGTTAGTTTGATCTTTATTTGCCGGAAAGTTTTAATAACAATCATAGGGTTAATGTGTTTAAATTTAAATTCAACCAGGCAGCCAGACACATTCGCCTTTAATAAACCAATTGAGAGTTCAGGTGAGGAAATAAGAGCCTCCGTTGTTTTTTGTGGTATATCGGTAAAGAATTTTACAAATTCTTGAGCTACTTCCTGATTAGAGCTTTTAGGACCACATGCTGTATCTAATGTGTAGCTAGTGTTACGTATTTTCTTCCTGTTAGTCTCATTATTTATAACTTTCCAAACTGTCTTTATTTTATTTTCTGCTGTTTTGATCTTGTTGCTAATGTGCAGTGCTTTAGCAACCTTGCATGTATTTCTAAAAATGTTTGAATACTTAGCAACATACTTGTTAAAAGTTTCAGTGTTTATAAAAGGCTTAAGGCCATAAAGCTCAAATAGTCTTTCCCTACTTTTTCTGATACCTCTAGTTGCCCAATCACTAAATATGAATTTAGGGCAAATACTTTTTGTCTTCTTTTCAAAAGTTTTATTGAATTCCGTGTGAACTATTGAAAAGAAACGATCATACAATTGATCTATATTAATGTAGGATATTTTTTCGTGGAAATACAATTTATTTTTATTATAGTTAACCGTGAAATGAAACATCAAATTGATTAGCTAGAATGGAACGTAAGAGGAGTGAACGGAATGATGAACGGAGAGAGTGAAAAAAATGGCGGAATGAGAAAACGTAACAGAAGGACGACGTTAGAATTATTTTTTATTTTTTTGTGTGTAACGAGCCAAAATAAACGAAGATATTAAGAAAAAACTGTTTCTCTCATCACGCCCCTCTCCCACAATTGGGGGCACGTCCGGGATTGACTGGGAACATTTGGCTGCAACGAATCTCTGGTGTGTGCCGGGCGGCACGCGACACGAAACAAAGAAGAAAGACGAACGACGAGGTAGCTGGATAATAAGCGGCGAGGTGGCTGCTACTATTCGCTACAAACGAAGATTTCCACAAGAAGAAGATGCCTGTGGATAAAGACACCGGAATACCTACCGGCACCAGTTCAGCCGCTGCGTCGGGGGCGTCGGCCATGTCGCTGGATGCTACGTACGGCATAAATAAGTTCAGTGGCGAGGACAAAACCTATTCTTCGTCAAAATGGGCTGCCGACATCGAGGATAATGCCGAAATATTTGAGTGGACCGCTCATCAGAAGCTGATCATCGCTCGACGGTCGCTCGTAGGTACAGCAGAATTATGGCTTAAATCCGAAAAGACATTTAAGTCATACGATGATTTGAAGACGGCTGTTCTCAAGGAGTTTCCAGACGCATTAAATTCAAAAGAAATGCATGAATTCATGGCGAGCCGCAAGAAAAGGAAAGATGAAACTGTGTACCAGTACATGCTCATTATGAAGGAGTTGGGCAAAAGAGCAAAATTTCCCGATTACATTGCTATCCAATACATAGTAGACGGTATATCTGATTACGAAAGCAATAAGGCGATATTATACGGAATCACATCGTACGGCATGCTAAAAGAAAAGCTCTCAATTTACGAGACAATGAAGTCTAAAATGAAAAGAACCAACGAAAGCAAACATAGTGCGGCCGGTGCGAGTAAAGGAAGCGGTGACAGTAAGCAGAAAACATCAACATCAGGCGACAAGCGTACATCACCATCTGGTCGGTTGTGTTATAAGTGTGGCGAAAAGGATCATGTGGCCAGTCAGTGTCCGAATGGCGTGAAGTGCTTTCGGTGCAATAAGTTTGGTCATTTAAGCAAAGATTGCAGCGGCCATGTTGTTTCGAGTGACGCACCCAAATCCAACAAGAATGCAAGTGGAACCGGTCATTCAATGTGTGTGACCGATAAGGTTGGTAGCAGTGACAACACCGAACGAGTGGACGAGTTGAACGACGACGGACCGAATGGATCGACCATAGACACTTCTGATGGTGGCGGTTGTCAAAGAAGCCGTAGCTGTCAAGATCAGTTTGACGTTTTGAACGTAAACAACAACAAAACTAACAAGTCAGTGAAAAGTGTTAAAATGTGCGGTGTTACGGTTGATACGTTGATAGATACGGGCTGTGACTATAACTTAATAACGTCTGAATTGTTTTTCGAGTTAAGCGGCGTCGCATACGTCAAAGATAAAGTTATACTAACGGGACTAGGATCGGCGAAGGTGTCAACTCTAGGTAAGTTTACCACATCCTTACAAGTTGATGATAAAAGTTTCGAAACCTGTTTCTATATTGTTCCATCAGGTGTTATTCCTTATCAGATCATATTAGGCCAATCTTTCTTGGAGAATGCGACCATATTATTAGATAAAGGTGCAGTCAAGCTTATGCCACAAGATGATTACAGTCTGTGTTTGTTAAGTTTACCTAGCGAATCTGAGGAGCCTATTTCTCAGATCCCTGCGGTCCAGGAGCTCATTGACAACTATAAGCCATCAAAGGTTAAGGAGGCACCTATCAAATTAAAGATTATTATGAAAGACGATATCCCAGTTGCTCAGCGTCCAAGAAGATTAGCTATCAAAGAAGAAGAAGTAGTGAAGCAACAGGTTAAGGAGTGGTTAGAGAAGGGAATAATAAGACCTAGCTATTCGGAGTATGCAAGTCCATTAGTACTGGTCAAAAAGAAAGATAGTAGCAGAGTATGTGTAGATTTCAGAAAAGTAAATCAAAAGATGGTTAAAGATGAATTTCCCTTGCCAGTCATAGACGACCATATTGATAAATTGAGTAAATCAATTGTTTTTAGTACACTGGATTTGAAAAATGGTTTTTTTCATTTGCCTGTAGAGGAGGACTCGGTGAAGTACACTTCATTTGTGACTAGCAGTCCAGAAGGGCAATACGAGTTTTTACGAGCACCTTTTGGTTTGTCTATATGTCCAAAGTACTTCAGTAGGTTCATTAACATCATATTTAGAGATTTGGTTGCTCGGGGAATAGTTTTAATTTTTATAGACGATATTGTAGTCCTTGCTAAAGATGAAAAAGAAGCTCTAGGTCATCTCAGTTTAGTTTTAAATGTTGCTTCTGAATATGGGTTAGAAATTAATTGGAAAAAGTGCCAGCTAATACAAAGAAAAGTAGAATATTTAGGTCATGTTATTGAAGATGGTACTGTCAAACCATCACCTGGTAAGACTGAGGCAATCGCTCGTTTTCCAGAACCAAAGTCGATCAAGCAGGTTCATAGTTTTGTGGGGTTAACATCATACTTTCGCAAGTATGTTGAAAGTTATGCAATTATAGCTAGACCACTAACTGAATTATTAAAGAAAGATAAGGCATTTTACTTTGGAGAAGAGGAGAGAAGAGCATTTGAAGTTTTGAAAACTAAACTTTGTAGTGAACCCGTGTTGAAAATATTTGAATCTGGCTTGGTCACAGAAGTGCATACAGATGCATCAAAGTATGGATTTGGAGCAATTCTTATGCAGAAAGATAGTCAAGATGGAAAATTACACCCTATTCATTACATGAGTAAGAAGACCAGTAATACTGAACAAAACTATCACAGCTATGAGCTGGAAGCTTTAGCGGTGGTTGAAGGCGTTAAGAAGTTTAGAAAGTATTTGTTTGGAATTCACTTTACGATTGTCACTGACTGTTCAGCATTTCAGAAGACTTTGTATAAAAATGAAGTATCTACCAAGGTGGCTAGATGGGTATTGTTTCTTCAAGACTTTGATTACGAAATAGTTCATCGGTCAGGGAAGAAGATGTCACATGCAGATGCACTAAGCAGAAATCCCTTTGTTTACCTTATCCAGTCAGAATTGCATGCAAGAATATGTAAAGCCCAAAAGGAAGATGAAAATTTAAATTTAATAAGAGACATTTTGAAGGAAAAAGAATACAAAGATTTTTACATTGAAAATGATTTAGTTTACAAAGGAGTAGGGAAGAGATTAGTTATACCAGAAGTCATGGACACCGAAATTATAAGAAGAGCTCATGAAGTTGGACATTTCGGCAAGAAGAAGACTATTGATATGATAGAAAAAGATTATTACATACAAGATTTAACTAAGAAGGTGGATAAAATAATATTGGGATGTGTTCCCTGTATTTTGTCCTGTAAGAAAGGTGGAAAACAAGAAGGCTTTCTTAACCCAATAGAAAAAGGAGAACTTCCATTAGAGACGCTGCACTGTGATCATCTTGGTCCATTGGATGTTACGAAGAAATTATATAACTACATTTTGACTGTCATTGATGCTTATACCAAATTTGTTTGGATATATCCCACGAAGACTTTAACATCTAAGGAGACAGTAGATAAACTGAAAATTCATCAAAAAGATTATGGAAATCCCTCAAGGATTATTACTGATAAAGGGACAGCTTTTACAGGGAAGGAGTTTCAAGATTACTGTAACCAAGAAGGTGTTCAGCATCACACAGTTACTACAGGCATTCCTAGGGGTAATGGACAGGTTGAGCGCATCCATAGGGTAATCATCTCTGTTTTGACTAAGATGTGTGTACAGGAACCAACTCATTGGTATAAGTATGTAAGTCAAGTTCAAAGAGCTATCAATAGCACCTATCAGAGATCAATAAATACCTCGCCTTTTTACTTGTTTATTGGAACAAAAATGAAGCAGAGAGAAGATATCCTAATTATAGAATTAATAGAAGAAGAGTGTAGGCAAGATTTTATTGAAAAACGACATAATTTAAGACAGGAAGCTAAAGCACAGATTTTAAAAGTTCAAGAGGAAAATGTCAAGTCATTTAATAAAAGAAGGAAAGAAGAACAAGAATATAAAGAAGGGGACATAGTTGCAATTCGCAGAACACAATTTGGAAATGCAATGAAACTGAAACCAAAATTTTTAGGGCCATATAAAGTTGTCAAGAGCGTAGGTAAAGGAAGGTATCATGTCCAAAAGGTGGACCTTAATGCAGAAGGACCTCTTAAGACTTCAACAGGTGCAGACTGTATGAAATTGTGGCCATGAGTTAGTTTTGCACTCACTGTCAGACTAGTTAATCCCTTACTCAATTTATTTTGTCTAATAGAATGTGATAGGTGGATGCTAGGTATTTTAGGTGGCATAGCCTTCATCAATTCTTTTCTTAAATATGTGGTATAACTTAATCTTTGATGTGTCAGTTTAGCTTTGAAATTTTGTTAAAATTTATTTTGTTGTTATAAGAATTTTGTACCTACTTGTCTAATTTGGTAGTCACTGTAAAAATTGTAGTCAAGATGTATAAGATTAATCACCTACTTCTAGTAAGTTACTCATTGTTGTCGTTATAAACTAAATTTAATGGTAGTTCTGTATCAATGACCTAATGTCACCCAAACAAATATTATTATAAAATCTGTCTTTTAACTAACATAATATTTTTCCTTAATGAGATGTAACACACATGTTGCATAACAAAGTAACATTAATTGTTCTTTAGTTTTAGTAGCTTAAGTGCATGTTAGTATTATATAAAGATTTGGAAGTTAAGTAGTGTTGTTAATTTAAGTTCAAGTTATGATGATGAAGTATGGAAGGTAGTGAGAATGTTAGAGGATAGGTATTAGTTGAGTAAAATGCATTTTGTTATTTAGCAAAATAAGTTTATTTCTGTTTCTTTTTACCAAATAAAGTTGTATTATTGTTACCAAGTTAAACATAAAATTTTGTTGTAAACTCAAAATCTAAAGTTGATGTGTAGACAGTTCTCAGGAGTAATAACCTAATTATAAGATCTAAATCATTGTATTGTAATAGAAGAAAAGTAGTATAGTTTAACGTAGCATAGTCTGAGGTCAGACTATAGGGCAGAATGGCCGAGCTGTAGGATATTTTTTCGTGGAAATACAATTTATTTTTATTATAGTTAACCGTGAAATGAAACATCAAATTGATTAGCTAGAATGGAACGTAAGAGGAGTGAACGGAATGATGAACGGAGAGAGTGAAAAAAATGGCGGAATGAGAAAACGTAACAGAAGGACGACGTTAGAATTATTTTTTATTTTTTTGTGTGTAACGAGCCAAAATAAACGAAGATATTAAGAAAAAACTGTTTCTCTCATCACGCCCCTCTCCCACATTAATATCATCAAGGCCCATAACGCTTAACTTGTTCTGTAGCAAAATATTATACCTATTTAATCTGCTAGAAGTATAGGTCTAAATTTAATTTGAACTTTTTGCTTTTTTTTTGCTAAGGTCAGAGGGTAGACAATTTACTATTGCTTTATCTAAGTAATCACAATCGCAGAAAATATTATCTATACAAGTAGCAGAAGATGGAGTGACTCTAGTAGGTTCTGTAAAAGTGTTGGTCAAGTCAAATGACTTAAAAAGATTTAATAAGCGACTGCTATTTGCACATTCTTCTAAAATATTGATATTAAAATCACCACAAATAATTGTAGATTTATTACTGACTGCAAGTTTTGCCATCACATCTTCCATTATTGATTCAAACAAAGAAAAGTTTTGATAGTTTGGGGGTCTGTACACACACACAATTACATGCTTATCTAGCTCAACACAGGACAGTTCAACGCAATGTTCAACCGAGAGACCTACTATGTCATTACGTTGCTTATATTTAAAACAATTTCTTATTAATATTAGGGAACCTCCACGAAGCATAGTTTTACGGTTAAAGCAGCTACCCACCATATAGTTCTCATAATTGATAAGCATTTGGTAATCCTTAAGCCAATGTTCAGTAAAACATATAATGTCAAACTTACTATTTTCTAAAAACAATTCAATTTCTAATAATTTGGAAGAAATGCCTTGGATATTTTGGTGGAATAATTTCAAAGTGTTCTGCTGAGGCCCTTTTTTACTAACTAATTGAGTGCAAGAAGATACGTTGGTAGGATTAACAATATTGTTAATCGTACCTCCTGTTGTCTCATTTCCTAGTTTAAATTAATTTTTGGAGTGAGGCTGGAGACACCCGTACCATCCTCAGACAACAAGACCCTATCACTAATACTAATATACCCTAATTGAGAATTCTCCACGGTGACACATGGATCCTCCTCAGTACAATGTTTGTAAACATTTATAGCACTAGTGCTATATTCATTGAAAGTCACCTGTATATTAGTATTACTACTAATAGTCGCAGTGTTATTAATAGAACTAAACTTAGACATACTATTTATGTCTGTGTGAATATTATAAGCTAATAGCCGAGCTATTTTGTGTCTACATCTAATAGGTAGATACACCTTACCCCGTGTCGACTTCAGTTTACCAACAATAGTGTTGATATCCAGATATATAAGTCTGTCACTATAGTGACCTACTAAAAAATGTACATGGTTATTTAACATATGTATATAATTATTTTTTCTATTACCCAAATTTTCAAAAAATGGAAAGCCACACAATATTATTTTGTTACAATTTAACTTTAACAACTCTGAAACACAGTCAGTGATGTCTTCCTTTTTAATCTTAGAACTATTACCAACACATATAGTAATGGTGGTACTAGGATCACAAACGGTCTTTGTTACTGATGCCATAATCTGTTTGTAGGTTGATCCTGGCATGCAATAATTTTGGGTACAATAACTCAGGTTATTACTGATCAATTTCCCTAACCCTCTACCTATACTATCAGAGAACATAACTGAAAGATTAGAACCAAGACTATTAGGTGAGACCAAATTACCTAAGTCAGGTATTGTATCTTGGGTGGAAATACAGTCCTGAGTACTCACAGCTAGGGACGGGTCCTCCGTTGCCTCAAGCTGGAGGGCATCATTGCTGGATTGCCTCTGACAAGTACACTGAGTGTTGCTGAGAGTCAGCGAGTCCACTTTGTCTACCAATGCATTTGTAGCAAGAATATGCTCTTTAATTTGATTTTCCGAGCATTCATATTTATTACATAAAGATTTTAGTGACTTATTAAGAGCCTGTATTTCTGATTGTAAGTGCTGAGTGTCAATTTCATAAATATTTATACTATCTTCCAATTTAATCTGATAGTTATTTAATTTATTAACTAGAGAAACACGTTCTTTCCTTAATTGAATATTTTTGGAAAGGTGTTTTTGTTGTTTCTTGTATTTATTACATTTTTTAATTATTCTATTTAATCGTGCATATTTCTTAATTTTATTTTTACTAATTTTGTGGCTGTAGTTATGCTTTAGTAAGGAGTCCTCTGTAAGGTCTATTGTTATAATGGAATGAGGGTTGCAATTTGTATTAACTAATTCATTATACAAATGTTCAGTTTCCATAGCCTGAGTATGATCCTTTTCCTTTTTCAAATTTAAAAGTTTGACATTTGCATGGACTAATTCATCCTCTAAGTCCCTAATTTTACATAAAGCCTCCTCATACAAGTTGCTACAAGAGTTGAACCCATCCGTGACCGCCCTTAGTTGATCCCGTTCATTGACAACATTCAAGAATTCCTGATGAAGGTCTACTAGCTCCCGTTTTAAGCTCGAGTTCTTGCTATTTACGTTAATGACCTCCTCCTCTCTGTCCTCTCTCTCTTGCAACAGCTGCTGGCATTGGAGTTTAGAGTCCTTAAGTTCTTGGAGGGCCGTTCTCAATTTTAGCTCCATATCTTGAGCAGTAGCCTTACGGGTCATCACAGGCATGGTTTCCGGATTGGTTACTGAAAATTGTAAATAAAGAAACGGTGAGAACTAATAGGATAGACCAATGAAGAGAATTTAGAGATAAAAAAGGGGAAAAAACAGGGAAAAAGTTTGTGTTACTCAAAGAAATGAGGTAGGCTGCTATATTAGGTTGACAATAATTAAATTAGCTTACTGAATAATTATTTTTATTGCTTCAATGAGAATTTTAAATCAAAATCAAAATCAAAATCAAAGCATTTATTTCAAGTAAGCCAGTTACAGGCACTTTTGAATTGTCGAAACAAAGATGAAAATTAAATGTAGCTACAGTTCCAGTCACAAGACATAAAAACTGTGAAAGTACTGTAGTTGCCCATTCCCTAGCGTAGATCTCTATGGAGAAGAACGGGCAAGAAACTCCATGGACACTCTTTTAAATCAGAATATTGTTACAAAATCTTGGTTACATCATTCACGTTGAGATGGTATATTATGTGAGAACAATGTAGCAAGATGTGCACGGTAAAAGTGTCCACAGCAAAAAAACACAAACAAAAAAAAAATACAATTCAAAATAATTCATTCAAATAAGCCATGGCAACCAAGAGATGACCAGTCACAACTGACAGCGCCCGTTCACGGACATGACGCATGGATCAGCACCATTCAACTCAACCATTTTGAAGGGAACTAAATGATCCGACACATGCGCCACCATCAGCGAGACAATAGAGTGAGCATGACATACTCCAAACCGCCAGGGCACATTCAAGTCAAAAAAAGACGTAGGTTTCCAGTGAATGATAGCTTTCTAGTACATAGTACTCACACAATATGGGCTATGCATTTATATAATACTAAAGAGATTGATTCTATACAATGCAAAGATAGTTGTACAATCTTCAGCAGCTCCAACAATACAATTTAATGCTATCAATTTATGCGCCCCTGTCCATGTGGAGCAGGACCAGCATTGAGCCAAGCATTTTTATCATCGATATAATCGCTCAACTTGTAATATGCTTGCTTACATAGTGTGCGTTTAATGCATGTTTTAAATTTCGTCTCATTCAGTTCAAGAATACTTTGTGGAATTTTATTATAGCATCTCAAACAGTACCCCATGAAAGATGAGTCTACTTTAGCGAGTCTGAAACCTGGCTGAACTAGTTGGTCCCTATTTCTAGTACTGTAATTATGTCTGTCACCCCTTTTACCAAAAAGGTGCAGATTTTTTCTGACGTACATTATGTTTTCGTAGATGTATTGACAATGTACCGTCATGATGCCAATATCCTTAAACAGTTCCCTTAGAGAATCGCGCCTACGAAGATTATATATGGCTCTGATGGCTCTTTTCTGCAGAATAAATATAGACTCAATATCAGCAGCCCGTCCCCACAGCAAAATGCCATAAGACATTATACTATGAAAGTAACTAAAATAAACCAGTCTAGCGGTATCTACATCAGTATACTGACGGATTTTTCTAATGGCAAAGGCTGCTGAACTTAGCCGCCCCGCAAGAGATGTCAAATGAGAACCCCATTGTAGCCTTGAATCAAGCGTAATCCCCAGGAAAACCGTTTTATCTACGAATTCAAGTTTCTCTTTATTCAATATTATATCACAATCACTACTTTTAACATTCGGTAAAGCAAATCTTATGCATTTGGTTTTTTTTTCATTTAATACCAAATTGTTTGCTGTGAACCAATTTTGGACCTGAAGTAGGGCATTATTCACGTCATCTAGATTTTGGGCCCGCCTATTTATCTTAAAAATTAGGGAAGTGTCATCAGCAAATAACACCATATTTTGAGGTTGGTTTTTCAGTAAATAGGGTAGATCATTTATATATACTAGAAAGAGGAAAGGACCCAATATTGAGCCTTGTGGAACCCCCATTTTTACTTTTAACCCCTGTGAATTAACACCATTTATTTGAACATGTTGTTGTCTATCATTCAAATAAGATTTTACCAAACTAAGTGCAAGTTTACCCAGTCCGTAATGCTCAAGTTTCAAAAGTAATGTGTCGTGATTTACGCAATCAAACGCTTTGGAGAGGTCACAAAAAATTCCTATGGCGTCTTGAGACTCTTCCCACGCAGTAAATATGTGCTTTAATAAGGTTACACCGGCGTCAGTTGTACAACGTCCCTTGGTGAAGCCATACTGTTGATCATGTAAGATTCTGTTGGTGTTAAAATGATAGAGCATTTGATTAAGCATTACTTTTTCAAAAACCTTGCTAAAAACTGGTAACACGGATACAGGTCTATAATTATTAGTATCTTTACTGTCCCCGGATTTGAAAAGAGGTATGACTTTACTGTATTTCATTAAATCAGGGAAAACTCCTTGGTCTACACATAAATTAAAAATTAAAGCTAAGTAAGGGGCTATAGTCTCAAGTATGGATGTACAAACTTTGACAGACATTCCCCATAGATCTTCGGTTAGTTTGATCTTTATTTGCCGGAAAGTTTTAATAACAATCATAGGGTTAATGTGTTTAAATTTAAATTCAACCAGGCAGCCAGACACATTCGCCTTTAATAAACCAATTGAGAGTTCAGGTGAGGAAATAAGAGCCTCCGTTGTTTTTTGTGGTATATCGGTAAAGAATTTTACAAATTCTTGAGCTACTTCCTGATTAGAGCTTTTAGGACCACATGTTGTATCTAATGTGTAGCTAGTGTTACGTATTTTCTTCCTGTTAGTCTCATTATTTATAACTTTCCATTATTTTTACTTTCTTAGGATTTTACTTTTTCATGTGGGTAGATTGCCTGGACTAAAAACTTATGATTATTACAATATTACTTCAAGACGTTAATGAAATAACTATCACGAACTTAATATTTAACTAATATTGAAAAGATTGATAGCAAGTATAAATCGTTAAAGTTTTACTTTTTACGAAATGACAATTGTCAACAATGCAATCTAGAACCTTAGAAGGAAATTAGCAAAAAAACAAAAACTATACTAGAATTGGCGTGGACGTGTTGTAAAGTTACGATTATGGGACGATTGTGTGCTATTCTAAATATAAAAGTAAACAAATACTCCCCGTATAAATCCGTAGTCCGAACATCAGCTGTTGGTTTTAGGTTACCGGTAACGTCGTTTCGTCGCTGTACAACCGAATCCTTTATTAATTAACAGGAAAATATGTTTCCTGGGTATTTACACATTTAAAATACGATATTACATATGATTACACCTTAATTTAACTTAATTACTATTTAATTTTAATTTTAAAATACGGAACAAAATTTTGACATGTCACTCGGGCAGTGTTGCCACTTTTCCCACTGATTGTGATAGTGAAGGTGATTGTGATGATGATAGCGATGGTGATGGTGATTGTGATTTTGAATGTGACAGTGATGGTGATTGTGATAATGATGACGATGATTGTGATGATGATGATTGTGATAACGATGATATTGATTGTGATTACCGTGATGATGATTGTGATTACAATGATAATGAGTGTGATAACGATGATAGTGATTGTGATTGGGATTGTCACAGTGATGATGATTGTCACGGTTATTGTGATTGTGATAGCAATGGTTATGATAACGAGGATGGTGATGGTGATGATGATGATAGTGATTAAGATGATAATGATTGTGATGACGATGATAATGATTATGATAACGATTATGGTAATTGTGATAGTGATTTTGATGGTGATTGTGATGGTGATGGTGATTGTGCTAGTGACGGTGATTGTGATGGTGATAGCGATTGTGATGGTGATTGTGATTGTGACAGTGATGGTGATTGTGATAATGATGAAGATGATTGTGATTACGATGAAAATGATTGTGATAACGAGGATAGTGATTGTGATAGTGATAGTGATTGTGATGGTGATTTGTGATGGTGATGGTGATTGTGATAATGATTGTGGTTGTGATAGTGATGGCGATTGTGATCATGTTGATTGTGATTAAGATGATAATGATTGTGATTACGATGATAATGATTGTGATTGTGTTTGTGATAGTGATTGTGATTGTGATGGCGGCGATTGTGATGGTGTTTGTGATGGTAATAGCGATGTGATTGTGATAGTGATGGTGATTGTGATATTGATGAAGATGATTGTGATTACGATGAAAATGATTGTGATAACGAGAATAGTGATTGTGATGGTGATTGTGATAATGATTGTGGTTGTGATAGTGATGGTGATTGTGATCATGGTAATTGTGATTAAGATGTTAATGATTATGATGATAATGATTGTGATTGTGATCTTGATGGCGATTGTGATGGTGGTTGTGATAGTAATTGTGATGGTGATTGTGATGGTGATTGTGATGATGATTGTGATAATGATTGTGATTACGATGACAATGATTGTGAAAACGATGAGGGTGATTGTAATAGTGATTTTGATGGTAATTGTGATGGTGATGGTGATTGTGATGGTGATGGTGATTGTGATAATGATTGTGATTACGATGACAATGATTGTGAAAACGATGAGGGTGATTGTAATAGTGATTTTGATGGTAATTGTGATGGTGATGGTGATTGTGATGGTGATGGTGATTGTGATAATGATGGTGGTTGCGATAGTGATGGTTATTGTGATAATGATGGTGGTTGTGATAGTGATGGTGATTGTGATATTAATAATAAATTGTGATGATTATGAAATTTGGCACA
Source organism: Xestia xanthographa (assembly GCA_905147715.2). Lineage (NCBI taxonomy): Eukaryota > Metazoa > Arthropoda > Insecta > Lepidoptera > Noctuidae > Xestia > Xestia xanthographa. Next base: position 15,538,222 of record LR990647.1, on the reverse strand, counting down.
TAGATAGTTTATAACCTGGATTTACATGTAGGACACTATTTCCGTGGCTGGCGTGAATATGTTGACATGTCTAAAATTGTAAATTGTCAGGGCGCCCATTTTAAAGTTTTGACGTCTTCTGGTAAATCGGTAAATTGGTTTAACTTATGTGTTTTAGTTGTTTTATAGGTTATTTTATGCCATCTTTTAAATGATGACAATAAATAAATGAAATTACCCATAGATTGCATAATAATAGACTTGTCAAGTCGTTCACCAACGAGTTATCAACTTATTTACCAAGTTGTCAACTTGTTCACCAGCAGTTATCAACTTATTCACCTTCTGAGTGGAGAGTGTTATTTGGTAAACAATGTTATTTTAATGACAAACACATTATTTTAATTGCATAGCAAACAGATGACAAACAAAAAAAAATTGATTTGCTGAAATAGGTACCTAATATTCACTCAAATCAAGCAATGTGAAATAAAAACAAAATAAATATAATTAATTGAAACACCACGAACCTACCAGTTTCGTATCGTTTTTGCAATAAAGCCTGGATCACAAACCCCCTTTCAAATCAGTCAATTTTCGGAAAAGAGGAAAAACCACCTTAGATATCTTTAAGTTGAGCCAAATCTCCAAGGAAGCTTTGCAATCAGTGCAGAGAAAAAAAAAGGATTTGATGGACATGATAGACCTGATTGACGACTCGTTCAAAGAGTTTTATATTAATATAAAAACTGTCGGTGATGTCTTTGCATCTACTGATCCAGATTTGGACGAGGACAACCCAGATGAAGAGGATTCTGAGGTCTTATAAAAATATATGAATGGTAATGTCGTCTAAATGGGAGTGATTAATGGGTTTTCGACGAGGTTATGGAGTCAATTTTTTAGTTATTTGTGTTAGTAACATACTTGTATCTGTATGACGTTGTTTATAGTCCAATATATATATTTTTTCTATTTTATGTTTTTTTTATTGCAAAAACGATACGAAACTGGTAGGTTCGTGGTGGTTCAATTAATTATATTTATTTTGTTTTTATTTCACATTGCTTGATTTGAGTGAGTAGTAGGTACCTATTTCAGCAAATCAAATAGATTTTTGTTTGTCATCTGTTTGCTATGCAATTTAAATAATGTGTTTGTCATTAAAATAACATTGTTTACCTAATAACACTCCCCACTCAGAAGGTGAATAAGTTGATCACTGTTGGTGAACAAACTGTTGGTGAACAAGTTGACAACTTGGTGAATAAGTTGATAACTCGTTGGTGAACGACTTGACAAGTCTATTATTATGCAATCTATGGGGAATTTAACTTATTTATTGTCATCATTTAAAAGATGGCATAAAATAACCTCTAAAACAACTAAAACACATAAGTTAAACCAATTTACCGATTTACCAGAAGACGTCAAAACTTTAAAATGGCCGCCCTGACAATTTATAATTTTAGACATGTCAACATATTCACGCCAGCCACGGATAAATTCATTTAAGTTTTTTGTAACGGACATGTACTGATACCTATACTTATTACATTTAGGGTTCAGAACTTCGTTGGCCGTAACTGGACATCTCAACATATCGCAATTTAAACAGAAATACTTCGGTTGGCCATAACTTGATATCTCAATTTATTACGATTTAAATCAACAAGACCTCGGCTGACAATAGCTTGATACTTCAAGTTGTCAATTTAACATTAGTACCTAGAGAAAACTTTTAAGTGTATATGTTGAGATATCAAATAACGAATATTATTTTGGGTACTGAGTACAGGTTGATATAACAAAATATCAATGTTCGATCACAAAAACATGTGAATCGTTAATTGGACATGAGGTTTTGTTAAGTTAGACACGTTAAAATGCGAGATGTCAGCATATTACCAAAGTCGATTGCTCCAAAAATTATGTATATTTGGAGTTGTCAATTTTTTTCATATAAGTTCCTAATGCGCAGGATGTAATAAGCCAATAAAAAAAAAAAACACAGAAGTCGACATGTCAATGTGTTCACGCCAGCCACGGATTTATCCCTTTAGTATAATTCAGTTGGACCGAACTACACGCGTGCGAAGCCGCGGGCAACAGCTAGTAATAGTATATTATGATACAATTGAGCTATGTTGCTCATTATACACGAGGCTGTGGATTGCAGCCCGAGCCGTAGGCGTGCGCGTAAATCAGCTGAATGTCGAGTGAGCAAGTTGCTCACGAGTTTCATATGCACTTTTTCAACACACTTGTGAGGAAAAAACAAACATATATTAGGTACATAAATCGTTTTACCACTCAGCAACAAATGCGATACAAACAAAATATGAAAATTATTATGGGAAATGGAGCGCAATTTTTTTTTTTGCTCGCGCCAAATCATTCAAAATGTATTGGTTACATACAAGCCTACTTCAAAATTATAGTTATTATGATAAAATGCAAATATTTAAAAACAAATTATTTTGAATCATAAATAATTTAATAATCATAAATGCTTTTTTTTATTTCATAGTTTACAAATTTATTTATTCCAAAAATGTAAATGGATTTTCAGCGGCATAAAACCTCTTTGTTGTTACAAAATAAAACTGTATTACGCGGTTAAATTGAAAATACTCTGTTTACTCGCATATAATTTGCAGTTAGGTACTAACTTAACTTTGTAGAGATAATTCTATGCACTAGTGTGTAATATTATTATGCACGTGTGTTATAGCTCGGTTTATGGCCCTAAGAACGATGTAATAAGGCTCACTTTACGAGCAAGTGTGTTGAAAATAACTACTATATCATACTTATATGTATGGGATGGCGCCGACACAATTAATAAGACATGTTCTGTCGAAATAAGAATCCGCCGAACAAGTGCATATCGAAGAAGGGATCCCGGATCTGTCGAAGGATAGTGTTTTTCGAAGGTGTGCGTAGTCGAAGTATGTTCTGTCGAAGTCATAGCATTAAGAGTCTATACTACCTCAGATTAGCAACTCTGTTTGTGGTGGTTCAAACTTCGTTTGTAATGCTGTTAGAATAAAGTTCTAATCAGCTTGCACTACAAAGCGGTTGTTACGTCAGTCACTGCGGCCGAATAGTGCGAAATTAGTGGTTTTTATTCTTTATAAAATTAAATTTTCGTCTTTTGGAAAAAATAAAAAACATAAGACCTGCTTTATAGTTAGTTCAGTAGTATGCAAAGTTTCATGATCTAATTTGAAGTACTTTTTGAATACCAGCGGTTTATTGTTCGATTTGGAGGTAACTTTGGGATTTTTTTCTATCGAGAAAATTTTATGAAATCGTGTTTTCGCCAAACATAAGACCTAACATTAATCCTCAACTTTACCATATATTTATTTCAAAATTAATGCTGCAGTATTTTAGGCGTAACGGAGGATCATGATAAGCCATTTGAGGTAGTATAGGCCCTTAAATGAAAATAGTCATAGTCATAGCAATGAGTAGTCGAACATTTGTTAATCGAAATTGAGACGAAATAATTACGTAACTGTCGAAGTTCAGGATGACACTCACAATAAGATACTGGATAATTATATTCGAATAAACTGTACTGTAATGACTGCTAAAATCATAACCCTTACTTTTGGCTTCGTCGTAGTCGGGTAAAAAAAAAACTCTATATTCGGGCCAATATTTTACCTTCGCTAAAGTAGTGTTCATTCTTGCGACGAACTAAACAAGCTATACTAACAAAAATGCGATTAGAGTTTTCTTTTTAAGCATTTATTTTTCAGTATGATAAATGGTTTCCATTTTTTCACCGACAATAAGACAATAAATACTGGATATATTCGAAAGAACTTTTGTATGCAGACTAGGAATATCATGAGGTATACGCAGTTAAATTTATTGTCGTAATGCCGACGCCACTCTGTATAATAAACAATACTTCTAAAGTTCTTTAGTCTATGTTTCTTCAAGCTTGTTGACTCGCCTTTTTGTCAATGTTCCACATCTTACTGCGAATATGAACAATCAGCACATCACATTTTATGGGAGTGCAGTCTTTGGCAGAATGAACGTGTATTTAATGTTCGTGACTTATTAGGTATAAAATATAAACAATCAAAATCAAAATCAAAGCATTTATTTCAAGTAAGCCAGTTACAGGCACTTTTGAATTGTCGAAACAAAGATGAAAATTAAATGTAGCTACAGTCCCAGTCACAAGACATAAAAACTGTGAAAGTACTGTAGTTGCCCATTCCCTAGCGTAGATCTCTATGGAGAAGAACGGGCAAGAAACTCCATGGACACTCTTTTAAATCAGAATATGGTTACAAAACACAATGGAATACAATGGGATTCACTTCATAATAACATTATATTTACCTCGTAGTATATAACAATTAACTGTAGTAGTGTATATAACACAACGTTACGCAGCAATATATCGACCATACCTAATAAACAACACACATAATAATAACCACAATCATCTTCATTATCTTGTTATAATGAAGATGATTGTGATTCACCTTCATTATCACAATCATCATTTTATCACAATCGTCGTTTTATCACAATCATCAGTTTATCACATCATCAGTTTATCACATCATCATCATTTTATCACAATCGTCGTTTTATCACAATCTTCATTTTATCACATCATCATCATTTTATCACAATCGTTATCATTTTATCACAATCATTATCATTTTATCACAATCATTATCATTTTATCACAATCATTTTCATTTTATCACAATCATTATCATTTTATCACAATCATTATCATTTTATCACAATCATTATCATTTTAACACAATCATCATCATTTTATCACAATATTAATCTAACCTTAACTAACACAATCACCATCGTCGTTATTCACAATCACTAACACAATCACCATCGTCGCACTATCACAATCTCCATCGTCGCACTATCACAATCACCATCGTCGTTATCACAATCACCATCATCGTTATCACAATCACCATCATCGTTATCACAATCACCATTATCGTTATCACAATCACCATCATCGTTGTCACAATCACCATCATCGTTGTCACAATCACCATCATCGTTGTCACAATCACTATCATCGTTATCTCAATCACCATCATCGTTATCACAATCACTATCATCGTCATCACGACAAATCAACAATATAATCAGAATAGTATTATCAACCATAATCAAAATAATGTCATACCTTAGATGTTAACGCCCCAAAAGTCGTAGAGCGACTGAACCCGCTCCAATGAGGCTCCGCTCTTTTATACCCGTTAACAAATAAGTATAATTCACAAGTGACCGTTGAGTCAAATCAGTGTTTGACTTGTACACAAATAAGTTTGTTATTTAATTAATTCATTTTAACAATTGATTAGACAAAATAAAACAGATAATATTTGCATTTATAGGTATTTCAAGTATTTATGTATCGTATTAATACTAGACACATAATAATTTAATTTATCTAACACGGCCATACTGATAAGTACTTCGCTCTCGAAGTACAAACACAATATTCTTATTATATATAGGTACATTTTATTAACATAATATCAGTAATCGTTTCATAGTAATCATGCTATAATCAATAATCAGACCTTACTGGGCAGACCAAACCCCCGCAGTCAGTGAAGCTTAATCACCCGCAGCCAGTGAATGTCATACCACAGCTAAGGTTTTAATCCATAATACAATCATATCTTAAATTAATATTATAATATGGTATAATCAATAATCAGACCTTACTGGGCAGACCAAACCCCCGCAGTCAGTGAAGCTTAATCACCCGCAGCCAGTGAATGTCATACCACAGCTAAGGTTTTAATCCATAATACAATCATATCTTAAATTAATATTATAATATGGTATAATCAATAATCAGACCTTACTGGGCAGACCAAACACCCGCAGTCGGTGAAGATTAATCACCCGCAGCCAGTGAATGTCATACCACAGCTAAGGTTTTAATCCATAATACAATCATACCTTAAATTAATATTATAATAAACCTTCTACTACAACGTTTTGCTCAGTCCACTCTCCGGGCCATAGGCGATTTTTTTTTTTTTTTGCAACTATTAAATTCCTTATATTTTCAATACTGTGATGTTGGGAATTGGAGCGAAATGATACCAAGGCGAATGATGAGTAAATACTGTCTTTATTGAAATATCTCTCTCTTTCTGCTGTCTTTGATTTGACTGATTAATTTTTCAACAAATATTCTATTATTCTTACTTTTCATGAAGTACACTTCCTCTACATATATCTCACTACAAAAATTACTCAGGGCTTTCACAAATTCTGCTCGAGTTATTTGTGAGTGAGCCGCTGGTTTTATAAAGAGAGATCTTTTATTTTTTGAATAGATAAAAACATCGTTTTCTTTGTTGACTTCGTTCTCTTTCTTTAGTTTTCCTATCCCTGAATTGTCTATAAATCTTAATTCAACTACTTCTTTTGGTTTATTCTGTGTCTCGACAATTTTAGGTTTTTCTAAATAATCGCTTGGCTGGGCTGGCTCATCTGATGATGGGTTGGAAATCAACTTTAGTTTCTGCGCCCGTGTCATTACACATAAATTATTGTTCATGTCCTGCAAATCTTTGGAAGTTAATCGAGATAGCGCGTCCGCGGCTGCATTGTCTCGACCTTTGATGTACTCAATTTCGTAATCGTATTCCTCGAGTATCAATTTAAATTTTAGTAGTCTGCTGGATGGATCTTTTAGATTAAATAAGTAAATCAATGGTTTGTGATCTGTTTTAATTTTAAAATGACGGCCAAATAGATATGGTCTGAAATGTTTCACCCCCCACACAATAGCTAATAGTTCCTTTTCTATGGTGGGGTAGTTTTTCTCTGATTTATTTAGACCTCTGCTAGCGTAAGCAACTGGGCGCCCATCTGCATTTGATAAAATAGCTCCAACTGCATAGCCTGATGCGTCTGTTTGTAATTCGAATTTATTATCTAGTGAAAAATTAGGATATTGCAGTATTGGCGGTGTTAGCATAGTTTCTTTTAGTATGTCAAATGATTTCTGACAGTTGTCATCCCAATTAAATACTACATTTTTTCTACACAACAAATTAAGATAATAAGCTTTATCCGCAAAATTTGGAATAAATTTACGGTAGTAGTTCGCAAAAGCGACAAATCGTTTTACATCGTCTACATTTTTGGGTGTTGGGTATTCCTTAATAACACTTGTCTTTGCAGGATCTGGCAAAACTCCTTCACTAGATACTATGTGGCCTAAATAAAGCATCTCTTTCCTAAGAAAATTGCACTTTGTTGGGTTTAGTTTTAAATTAACTTTGCGTAAGCGATCAAATATGTCTATAAGGTTTTTATTGTGTTGTGAAAGAGACTTTCCAAGAACTATCAAATCATCGAGATATACTAAGCACTTATCATATGTTAGCCCGGCCATAGCCATTGTCATCATACGTGAGAAAGAAATGGGGCTGGTTTTTAAACCCATGGGCATACGCGTCATCTGGTACTGCCCTGATGCAAATGCTGTGTATTTGCGGCTGTCTTCGTGTAGATTAACATTATAGAAACCTTGGTTTAAATCTAAGTGACTGAAGTAAATACAGCCTGATAAAGAGTCTAATATTTCATTTATATTCGGTAGGGGAAACTTGTCATCTTGAATACTGCTGTTAAGTTTGCGGTAATCAATAACTAAACGCCATTTTTTATTTCCCGCAGAGTCTGGTTTTTTGGGTACTAGTAATACTGGGCTCGACCATTCACTGTTACATTTTTCTATGACTCCTTGCTGAAGTAAATTTTCTATTTGTTTGTTTATTTCTCCTTTCTGGGAATGTGGAAGTCTGTATGGCTTTGAGTATATGGGAGCTACGTTTGGTTTCAAGTTAATTTTGTGCGTATATAATTCTGTTGTTGTCATTTTGTCACCTGCAAGATAAAAAATGTCGGAATACTTCGCACAAATTTTTTCTATCGATAATTGTTCGTCCTTGTTAAGGTGCTTTAAATCTAGAGTTGAAAACAGTTTTTTAACCCTTTCGGCATTACTAATTGTTTTCTCAAATGTACAAATATTGTATTCCGACGATTTTTGTATAGAGGGATTAATTTCGTCTAAGGTTATATCATTATCCGTTGTGTTAAGGACTCGGATGGGTAGCATTCCGTTTTTGGGTTTAACCAATGCGCTAGCTATAAAAACTCCGTTTTGCAGCTCTGATGCATTAATAACAATTTCTTCAAATGCATACCTTGGCTGGACACTAATGAAATGTATTGATTCACACCTCGCGGGTATCTTTATATTTTTGCGTGGAAAATACAGAGGAAAAGAAATTTCAACATTATTATTCCATAACAACAAGGTATTGTTACCTAGGTTTAGAATTGATTTGTATTTGTTTAAGAAATCATGCCCTATTATGCCACTGGTCTTACAAGGTAAGGAATTAAAAACATAGAATTTATGTTTCAGTATCTGATTCTTAGAACTTAGATCTAGATAAACATATCCAATAGATTGAACTTTGCCCCCCATTCCAGATACGTCGATGTTCTGTTTATGGATTGGAATATTTTGTTTCATTACATGTTTATATTTTATTGCCGATATGGAAGCACCGGTGTCAATTAACCAGTTATATGAATAACCATTACGACCATTTAAATAAATGGTACTAGCATTATTATTTGTTAAAAGAATTGCTTTTTTAGTCACGAAAAAACTCATTATTTTCGTCGGATGGTAAATAAGATTCGGCCGTTTGCAAAGTTGCTTCGGTTGTCTGCAATGGAGTCGAGTCTGAGTTTGTCAAAGTATGTATTTGTGCTTGGCGACTATAATTAGATCTACCTCTGCTCCTGAAGTAAGACCGCCTTGCACCGCGCGCTGTGTTCCGTTGACCTCGCCAACCGTGCCCTGTACCCTGCTGGTAACCAGAGTTCTCACTGTTGTGCTCTTCTGCAGCTGCGTGTGACATACCTCTGGCCCTTATGCTGGCTCGACGATTCCCGATACCCCTGTAATTGTTATTAGGATAGTTATTGCGATTGAAATACAAAACTTCAGGATCGGTGGGTCGTGATATTTCTTCATCTAATGCCGCTTGGACGGCATCCTTTAACGAGGTATAATTCCTTGCTGTGATAACTGTACTGAGTCTACGATTTCTCAATCCATCTGCAAAACATTTTATAGCGAGTTTTTCGTTTAGTGGGCGTAAAACCTCGTATGCGTGGTCCTTACCTTCCGACTGAGAAATAGTCAGGTCAACGAACATTTCTGTTATTTTATTGCCAAACTCATCAATTGACAGATTATCCTGTCTAAAACTTTGTAGTTTGCGTTGAATAGCAGTCGCTGATTTTTTCGGTAATAGCTGAATTTTCATATCATTAATAAGCGCGCACTAGAATAATTACTGGATAATTTTAATTTCGCGCCCCGAGTTAGTCTATTTTTCAAAACAAAGTTTACTAACCTTTTCTGGGAGTCGTCGTCGAGCTCTGAGCTGTAATATTCAATACCATCTATAAGACGATTAATACTGGATTCATCGTCGGCTGAAAGAGGCAATAAATTCATAGCTATCTTTAAATCAAACTCGGCCATTTTTTGGCTTTCCTTATTTTTCACAGAACACAAGCTTAATATTTCCTTATATATTATATTAAATTGTTCACAATTTTGTTTTACAAATATGTATTCTTCTTCCTTAATGCTACCTTCAATTACTTCTAATTTTCCTAATAAGTTTTGATAGTCTTTATACAAGTGGTTCGCTTCCCGTACCTTTACTTCAATTATTCTACCTACTCGCCTCTTAGCTCCTATCTTCACTAAATATGTTCTCAATTCTTTAATCTTTACAAGTAATTCTGATATATTTTGAGCCATGTGGCATAATTAGTATTAAGATTAATCCTTTACAAACATGTGGCGTTTTTTTTTATTTATATTTACTTAGTAGGTATTGCTATTTAAGTACATACATAATGTGGATACATTTCAATTAGCACTATTAAGTGATAATTATTTGATATACTTATCTAGGCGTTTTTAATTCATTTTAGTGTCCTCGAGATTTCACTATTTAAGGTTTATTGATATTGTCTAAAGTTCCACTTTTAAATGCTGTCGAACCGAACTAATGACTTTATAAATTGCGGGTCACACGTATTTTTTTTTTTAGATATTTTCAACTTCACTTTTTCACTTCACTTTTCCCACTTCACTTCGGTGCTTGAATCAGCATGCTGTTGTCTTCTTATATCCAGCTCATACTCATGAATATATCGCCAATTATGTCGTTCTATATTATGTATACATTATAAATGTTATGTGTCGTTGTCCATGCCTTTTTAATTAAGTAGTTTGATCTTTTTGAAAGTTTCTGTTAAACGTTCTCCGTTCGCGCATCAATTTTTGGGTCTCGCCGGAAGTATGAAGTTGATCTTCGCAAAGCGTGTCGATTTATTTCATTGCTCATCCACTTGGTGTGACAATTCTTGTAAATCCTGAGTATAAGGTACAGGAATCCGAGCAACAGTAACAACAAAATGACCAACAAAAACACATTCGTTGTGCTGGTATGGTACTTCAATTGCTCCAAATCTGCGTTGTTATTACCACCGGAAGCTGTTTGAGCTATAATTACTTCCTCCTTACTCTGACTTTTCCCCATGATAATATTGAATATTATTATTGATGCCACAAAAAACACTGTTTCTCACTAGACTTTGTTTGCGACTAACCATCGTGAAATGGTGCCCTAATACGGAGAAAGGAATTCCAAACAAAGTCCAGGGGACTCTTACGTCACGGTCGCCATGTGATGTTGGGAATTGGAGCGAAATGATACCAAGGCCAATGATGAGTAAATACTGTCTTTATTGAAATATTGTTACCTATTTTATACTGTAACACACATAGAAGTAATTATAATATAAAGGTGCCTCTACATACACGACAATACCCCTTAATGAGAATCTGTCATTATCTAATATGTTCATAATTTCGTAAGGTCCCTTAAATTTTGCTGTTAGTTTGTCATGTCGCCTATGGTCTTGATTTACATAAATGGTGTCACCTACGCTATAACTTATTTTATCTCTACGCGTTTGGTCAAAGCGGTTTTTGAATTTATCGGCAACAATTTTAAGACGTTGATGTGCTAACTGACTATCGGCCGTTACGTCAATAATTATATTATCATCTTGTATTACCTCATCTAATCTAGCTTGTATACACGGGATGTTAGAGTTTCTGCCAATAAGCAGCCTAATAGGTGAAAAGCCAGTTGATTGTTGTACAGTAGTGTTTAAGGACAATTGGACCTTCCACAAAACGCTCGGCCAGTCTGACACATCAGTACAAGAAGAGCTGTTCTTTATTTTAGTTCAAAGAAAATCATCTAATCGGACCACTGCTAAAATTGGTTCTTCTATCGGAAATTACTATAGGAGTTCCAAATAAGGTAGTGACATCTCATTAAAACTGGTACTAATTCTTGGGCATTAGGATTTTGAAAAAAATACTGTATATTATTAACATAATTAAAACCACTTTTTATATTTATCGAGATATAAATCTTTGCTTTTAGATTTCCTACTTTGTCAATTTGATCCTAAATAAGAGTGAGAGGATATGTGCCTCCATCAATAAATTATCAAAGGATCTATAATCGGCGTAAAGTCTCAGACTGTTATCTCTTACTAAAACCACGTGACATCTATTAACCTCTTTCACACCATGGTGCCAAGCGAAGGACTAACAAAGCTTTATTATGCGAAAGTGAATTAATATTGATTTTAACTTGGCCGTTTGGATATTACAATTATTTAGCATGGAGCAAGCTGTTTACGTGTAAGTCTACATAGCTATGAGTTTTCCTCCAATTTCTACTTTCTTCACAATCTGTAAGAATTTCTACCAGATAAGATTATAATTAATTATAAACAACGAATACATCAAGTTCTATAAATAAACATCTTAATAAGGCTGAAGTCAATCCCACTTCTGATGTTAGCATTTGAGTATATAACTATGTAGATATGTAACTAGATGTATTTAAATATTTAATGTTCGTGACTTATTAGGTATAAAATATAAACAATCAAAATCAAAATCAAAGCATTTATTTCAAGTAAGCCAGTTACAGGCACTTTTGAATTGTCGAAACAAAGATGAAAATTAAATGTAGCTACAGTCCCAGTCACAAGACATAAAAACTGTGAAAGTACTGTAGTTGCCCATTCCCTAGCGTAGATCTCTATGGAGAAGAACGGGCAAGAAACTCCATGGACACTCTTTTAAATCAGAATATGGTTACAAAACACAATGGAATACAATGGGATTCACTTCAAAATAACATTATATTTACCTCGTAGTATATAACAATTAACCGTAGTAGTGTATATAACACAACGTTACGTAGCAATATATCGACCATACCTAATAAACAACACACATAATAATAACCACAATCATCTTCATTATCTTGTTATAATGAAGATGATTGTGATTCACCTTCATTATCACAATCATCATTTTATCACAATCGTCGTTTTATCACAATCATCAGTTTATCACATCATCAGTTTATCACATCATCATCATTTTATCACAATCGTCGTTTTATCACAATCTTCATTTTATCACATCATCATCATTTTATCACAATCGTTATCATTTTATCACAATCATTATCATTTTATCACAATCATTTTCATTTTATCACAATCATTATCATTTTATCACAATCATTATCATTTTATCACAATCATTATCATTTTAACACAATCATCATCATTTTATCACAATATTAATCTAACCTTAACTAACACAATCACCATCGTCGTTATTCACAATCACTAACACAATCACCATCGTCGCACTATCACAATCTCCATCGTCGCACTATCACAATCACCATCGTCGTTATCACAATCACCATCATCGTTATCACAATCACCATCATCGTTATCACAATCACCATTATCGTTGTCACAATCACCATCATCGTTGTCACAATCACAATCATCGTTATCTCAATCACCATCATCGTTATCACAATCACTATCATCGTCATCACGACAAATCAACAATATAATCAGAATAGTATTATCAACCATAATCAAAATAATGTCATACCTTAGATGTTAACGCCCCAAAAGTCGTAGAGCGCAGTCGTAGACCACTCGCAGTTGCAACTCTAGACGGTTGCTTGACTGCTTAACCGGACAATCCTGTGGTGGCCAAAAATTACTTTAAGGCCCCCAGCCAGGGCTTACAAACTAACAGGAATTACACATTAAATGAACCGTCACTAAGGGCACCCCCTGTGGGGTTCGGGCCTCGGCTTAGTGGGTCATTGGCAAGAGGGCAGCAAGGGACAACAACAGGCTGGGTCGCATCATTAATTGGCTCATCGAGCATGTCGGGCTGGGGTCGGGCAGTGATGTTACTGGGGGGTCGCGGGGGTCCACGCCGGCGGGACCGGATTCGCGGTTTAAATCGGTTTTTGTATTTGTACCTACGTAGTGTACTCGTTTCCCTACAGCTCTCTTGATAAAGGGTGATGGGATCATCGGGAGTGACAAGGGTAAGTCTGGGTCTACGAATCCTAGATATGTTAGAGGGGGCATAACTGGCTGCTGAGGAGATCAGCGGATTAGGGTGTTTTTCGGCTGAATCGAAAAAGCCCTTGGTCAGACGTTTCATGTACTGCATCATGGTGGGGATTTTGAGATCAACGTGGAGTTGCTCATTCCTAACGTAAGGTGGGGCACCTGTGGCCTTTCGCAAGAACCTATTCTGGAGGGTCTGCATCTTATGAAGATGGTAGGGTTTGGTGTGCGCAAAAACGGGACATGCGAAAGTCATAATAGGCCTGATGCACGCGGTGTAAATACGCAATTTGCACTTGAGTGTCAATTTGCTACGTGCGTTCAGAATATAGTGAAGCCTACCGAGAGCAAAGGCGGCACGCGAACGCACCGTCTTTATGTGCTCACTAAAGTTAAGACGTCGGTCTAGGATAACACCCAAGTACTTGGCTCGCTTCGCCCAAGGGATCGGCTTGCCATCATGGTGATCGGACTGGGTGAACCCGCTCCAATGAGGCTCCGCTCTTTTATACCCGTTAACAAATAAGTATGATTCACAAGTGACCGTTGAGTCAAATCAGTGTTTGACTTGTACACAAATAAGTTTGTTATTTAATTAATTCATTTTAACAATTGATTAGACAAAATAAAACAGATAATATTTGCATTTATAGGTATTTCAAGTATTTATGTATTTAATACTAGACACATAATAATTTAATTTATCTAACAAACGCAATATTATGTTGGATAGTGTACAGGTTACATCCGGAGTTATTTACTACACAGACCTTGTTTAACTGGAACAAATTTCCGTGCGTTCAAGCGTTTTAGCCATACCTATTATTGGAATCAAATATAACAGCTCACAACTTAGGACCCATTAATGTTAATATTTTTATCCGTGGTGCTAGGCAACTGGGCCTATGCCAGTTGTAAACGTCCCTTTGTGCCTGTTGGCCTTGTTCCGTTCTGTCTCCTGCTGATATGGAGGGAAGTGGAAATTACGGTTTTTTCCTACTCCTCCGCTATTCTTTTCTGATTAATTTCGTTGCGGGATCCAAGACAGTTAAATTCATTCTCTGGGACTTCGTCGAGCTTCATTGTCTCGGCGCTTTTCTGGTGGTCGCCACTGTTGATTCTGGCTTTCAGGAGTTACAGTGGTTTGGGAATAGTGTGGCGGGCTTGTCCCATAAAAAAAAAGTATATGTTACAGTGATGTTGCGAGCTAAGAATGTCGCTAAATTGAATTATCGCACCTAGGTATGTAGGATCTTCCAGTAAATTACTTAATTGGATGACGTAGGACTTTACCTACTAAGTATACGACGTAGGCTACGTATTGTTCTGACCTTCGCGAAAATTGAGGCTACCATTCAAGTCACAAAACACAGAAAGTGTTTCGGGCGAATACCAGAAAAAATAAGTTATTTATGGTTCTTATTTCAAAAGACTTGTCACGGCAGCCATTAAATATGCTTTTCTATATTCCACCACCTTATTTTGTTATTTAGGTTTTACGAATTTTATCTCCCCATACCTACATCTCCTGCCAGCTTAGCATGAACGCCGTAGACACGAAAGAGAAACGACAAATCTTTTGTTCATCTGTCATTGAATCGACAAAATGACAGATGAACAAAAGATTTGTCGGTTCTCTTTCGTGTCTTCGGCGTTCATGCTAAGTGGGCTGCTATGACATGACGGCCGCGTTGGAAATCGTGACTGCTGAGCACGAGATTCTAGGTTTGATTCCCGGGTCGGGCAAAGTGTTAGTAGGTTTTTCTATCAGGAATTTCTTAGTAACAGCCACGGAGTCTGGATTTGTGCTCGGTTGAGAGCAATAGGCTCGCCACCTATTACATGGGACTTAAACATAATGTGGGTGTACTATTACGTACCCCTATGCCTAACCCCTTCGGGGATTACAAGCGTGATGGTTTGTTATGAGTTATCTCCCCATAAATCTTCTAGAAAGTGTGTATTTTCACCGATCTTAGAGGATTCATTCGTGATACTAGTGGTGCCATTACGTAGTGAATTAACACTTCAAATGCGAACTCGGTTTTAAGCCATTATTATAGTTCACGACTCATGCAACAGATGGCGTGTTATTAAACTTTCTGTTTCTGTTTCAGGAAAGTAGATGTCGCTACTTGTATCGTAACTGAAACGTAACCACGTGGGAGATGTAAATTCTGAAATGAACAAAGAGTGGAGAGCTCATTCAAATGCAAGCGTTCTTTGTATGTCTGTTTATCTGATAAAGTGAAGTAAACAGATATAATGTTGGTATGATACAAGTTGGTTGCTCTACTATTATATTTTTGGTTAAGTTTTTGATTGTAATGAAACAACATAAGCAAACATTTCAGAATTGGTCCCATAATAACCTTCTTATTTTTGTATAATTATTGAGTACCTACAACCCGGTTACATTATCTCTGGACCTGGCGTCCATAACTATTACAACAATAAAAGTCCAAACATAACATGGAAATGT
Source organism: Xestia xanthographa (assembly GCA_905147715.2). Classification (NCBI taxonomy): domain Eukaryota; kingdom Metazoa; phylum Arthropoda; class Insecta; order Lepidoptera; family Noctuidae; genus Xestia; species Xestia xanthographa. The sequence goes on along the minus strand of LR990647.1, from coordinate 15,522,129 downwards.
TCAAAAATAAAGCAGTGATAGTACGAAAATATCACGAAATATATCGGCAACCAAATTGCTTAACCGTAGGTACTGACGAAAATGTAAAAATACAAGGAAAAAGTCATCGACGCCAGCCAGGTCCAGAGATAATGTAACCGGATAGTATTTATATTGGGTGTTTAGTCTGAACGGACCAAAATGAATGGACCGTGGTCCGTTCAGACGTAGACAAGAAAGGTATACGTCTGAACGGACCGGTGTGAAAAAAAAACAAATTCTTTACACATAAAAGATTATCAATATATATTTTATACAATTCTAGGGATCAAAGCGTCAGACTTCGATAATAATGTGAACGGACTAAGATTAATGATAACACATAACATAACGTCATGCCTGTAATCCCCGAAGGGTTAGGCAGAATAATTGTACTTAAGAGTACACCCAAGTTTCGCGTGGGGGAAGTCCATGGCTGCTTACTGATGGAAAAACCCAATAACACTTTGTCCGACCTGGGAATCGAATCCAGGACCTCATGCTCAGTAGTAGCGCTTGCGATCACTAGACCAGATAATTTTTATTTTTTTTATTTTCCTTTATTGGCCAACCAACAATTGTATACACTGTAAATATTTCGAGTAATTATCTACCATTATCTGATGTTAGTGTAACAATTTCTTACAGGTTAGCACCGCATGCCCCATAAACATATTAGATGTGCCACAAGCACTGTGCACTGTACAATAAAGTTGGTGTCTAATTAACTAAAATTAACAAGTTGAATTTACATTATGTGCAAGAATATAAAACTAATATTAACAGTAAAGTAAAATTCAATAGAACAGAACAAACAGAGACACAACAAAACAGAAACAAAAAAAAAATTGAAATAAAATTAAAATTAAAAAATTAAATGATGTAAGACTATTGATAAATATTTCGTTGGGTGGGTACCTCTCACACAACACCCAAACCAAAGTAATTAGAGGAAGTATCCTCTAATTACCAACTTTTCCAGCATGTAATCGTTTTTTAAATGCGGCATGTAGCAGCAAGCGTGCAGCAAGCATGCAGCAAGCATGTATCAAGCATGCAGCAACCATGCAGCAAGCACGCATACAGTATGCAAGCAACAATGCAACATGCAAGCGAGCAAGCAACATGCAGCAGGCATGGTTTCTGTCATTGCTCCGACGCTGCGGGGCTCCAGCAGTCCCACGCGAGCTTATCGTCGCAGATGTGTTAAACGCTCACCATCGCAGCTTCGGCTTGCGGCTTTTTTTTCATTTTTCAAATTTAGAGGATCTTTACTTTTCTTGACTTGTAACCGGTCAATCGTGTCTCGGAGTTTCATTCACTTGCTTGCAAACTCTTGACTGGATTGAAACTACCTTAATGACTGCCGTAGCGTGCCAAACAGCTTCTTTGACAAACTTTAAACTTGCCAAGGTAGTTCGACGGTGAAAATGTATTTAATGGACAAAGCTTTGAGTAGATTCACTCTTAAAAAACTAAAAAAAATACCTACTTAAAAAGACGACCAACTTATATCTAAGAATTATTTAGTAGTTTTCGCTGTATTGTTTTATCATTAGTGGAAGCAATTTTCCTGACAGAATAAGTACCTTCCTAGGTAACTAGTTATAAAAGCCATGTTTTTATAAAAGTTCTATTAACAAGAAGCATTTCAGTCTCCTTAGAATAAAAATAAATAAAAAGGCGCTTAAGAGACATTTTAATCGTTGGCCTGTGCACTATTCCGCCCCCGGACGTTTCTCCGCGAATCACTCCGACGACGTTCCTCATTTCAATTTCATAAAACGGATCTGCAACTCCTTTTCTTTTTGCGACAAAAAAAAAACTTTTTGTTTCTTTGTACAAGATAGGTACAATCTTTGGAATAGAATAAACATTTTTTTTTTTTTTTTTTTTTTTTATTATTATTATTTTTTTTTTTTTTATATATTTTTTTTTTATTTTTTTTTTTATATTTAAGTATTTTAGTACAATTTTTAAGTTTGGTAACTTGAAAATTGTTTTGAATTTTATGAAACACGCCTTGAGGCTGGGGTTTTACATAACTGATCCTCTGTAGTAAGCAAACAATAACGCTTACACCTCTTGAGTAATTCATCAGTGTGTCCCACATGCCTGCGGCCCATTTGGGACGAGTTGATGAAAATCAAAATTAATAATATTTTCATTCGAAGAATGCGTAAATGTGTTATGACGGAACTGTTTTCAGCGATGAGACTGTCAACTGTTCAGCTGAACGTTTGCATTAGGTACTTTTTTTTACATTTAAAAATGGGACCCTCACTAAGACTTCACTGTCCGTCTGTCAGTCTATCCGTCTGTCTGTCACCAGGCTGTATCTCATGAACCGTGATAGCTAGACAGTTGAAATTTTTATATAGTTATAGCGGCAAAAAAAATACAATATCTGCGGATATTGTATTTTTTTTTGCCGCTATAACAACACATACTGAAAAGGGGGGCTCCCATACAACAACCGTGATTATGTTGCCGTTTTTTTGCTCGATTTTAATAACGGCAACAGGTAGACGCTTGAAATATTCACAGAATATTTAGTTTAATATTCACTATTCAATATATATTTATATTCACTTTAAAAATAAATAATAAAAATTAAAATACTTAAAGTAAATATTTAAGGGGGCTCCCATACAACAAACGTATTTTTTTTTTGCCGTTTTTAACTGACTTCTAAAAAAGGAGGTTTCTCAATTCGAACGTATATAATTATAGGGTGTAATACGCCTCTTAACGAAGCCGAAAGGCACTTGTTCTCCCCGTCATTGCGATCATTTTTTTGTTCTACACTATACCTGGGAACCTTCCAGTTACGGAGATATTGGTGGTCAAAGTTCCAACTGTTTGACAAGTTTTTTTTTAAATACAAGTTTTTAATGGGACATTTTTACTTTAAATACCTCCACGACCCCCGTACTATTCAATCCATCCATCAGCACAATGTTTTGAGTACGTTACATTGAGTTCTACCACAAAACATGATTTTTCACCCCAAAAAAAGTCGTTTCCCAGCAATAATTTTTGCGTAAAGTTACTAGTTAAAGTTACTAGTTACTTTTAGTTTGATGTACAGAATGCTTGGTAGCGTTGGACGGCTTCGTGATGAGGTCTTTTACACCCTATATATTATATGTGTATATATTTATGAGTGGTCGCGGGTAACTTCGTCATTTACAAACCAATTTAAATGATTCTTTTTTTGTTGGAATTGTGATATAACAAGGCTGGTATCATGATAAGAAAACTAGGGTCTGATGATGGCATCCTTCGAGAAATCGAGGGGAACCTTCTAAAATCGAACTGGTGACTAGTGCGTTTGTTAATTTTTTCGTTAAGTATTTTAAAGCACTACTATTTAATGCAGGTCTGGAGTCGATCTGATAATGGAGCCGAAAGACAGTTGAGGGAACTCCTCAACGATTTACCTGGTGTTTGGGCTTGACTAATTTGTATTGATGAGAACTTTACACCTAGATGGATTGTGACTGTCATTAGGGGTCTGATGATGAAGACGAAGGACAGTCAAGGAACTCCTCAACGTTTTACAGTAGCTACCTTGTGTTTGGACTTAATTCATTTCCATTGATGAGAACTTTGCACCTATATGGGATAAAGGTGCCATTACAGGTCAGATGATGGAGACCAAAGACAGTCGACGGAATTTTTCAATGATATACAGCACCTTTTGTTGGGCTTACTTCAAATTTTAGTTTGCATAGCAAATATTTGTATAGGATACATAACAACTAAAAATGGATAAATAAAAACATTTTGCAAAAAATAAAACCGACTTCAAAATACTAACACAAAAAAGTGAAAACAAACTTAACTTCAGAAGTCGGTGACAACAAAACTAAATCAATCAAGCAAAGGCCACCGACTTCTGAAGTTAAGTTATTTTTCACTTTTTTGTTTTATTTTTTAAGTTGGGTTTTAATTTTTGCAAAAAAGTTTTGTCTAACGTTATATAGATAATTGGTACGGAACCCTTGAAGCGCGAGTCTGATTTGCACTTGGCCGGTTTTATTTGTACTTATTATTCACAGGCAGTATCTAACCTAACCTATATATCAGTTTTTCTGCTGAACAAATGTTGCATACAAACTGCTCTTCGGTTATTCATGTCACTGTTGAAAAATGCATGCTCTGATGCTGGTGCATGCAAATGAGCAGAGTCAGGAAAGATTGACGGAATAAAACAGTTGGAGAATCGTTGGCATATTCAGGCGTCAGAAAGCTTTCAAACACTGTTTTAAGCTTTCACGGTTCATAACTATACCTACAATGTCACTTAAGGGATATCTTCCGTAATGTAAAGCATGTCTCGATCAAAAAAAAAAAAAGTTTTTATTTCTTAAACTTATGACTTAACAAACACATGATAGGAAGTACCTTTTGAGCAAAAAATTACTTGTATTAGGTACTTCCGCTCTTCTTAAAATAAACAATAATCCCGGAATATATCCTGTAAGTAACATTTTAAGTATAGTCAGAAAGCTTTGTAGGAAACTAGCATTATCTTACCATAGGGTTTTAAGAGACCTGAAAATGTATGCTGATTTAAGTCATTGGCATATTCAGTTGCCTTTGTATATATATATATCTTGTATTCATATATACAATGTCTAAGAGGTAATATTACTTACATACTTTTTTTATTGTTGTGCCTTGTGCTGCTAAAACGTGTAAGTGTTAAAAGGGTATGAAAACAAGATTTCTGTAGTTTGGTACCTACTTATTCTTGAAATTAGAGCTAAATCAGTCATAATACTTACATGCTTAATGCCAATGTTCTATCTAGAAATATTTATGTTTAATGTCGGTAGATACAATATGATCAAGTGACACTATAGAAATCAAATCCCATGAAAATTTTCTGTGTATTTTAAAAATAACTGATCGCTTTTGGCATAGAACAAACTGCACGTGGAAATCAAATCAAGATTTTCCTCGTTATCAATACAAACTCGGAACAATACCAATTGTTGTTTTCACTGAAATTGAACTGGAGACAAACAGTTATATTGTAATTGTACGTATTCTATTTGACCCCTTTGTGGAGCTATAAATAGCCAGAATTTATTTGTAATCACATAGTTACTTACTCTATTGATCTTAAAAAAAAAAAAAAAAAACCGACTTCAAAAAACACAAAACACAAAAAAGTGAAAAATAACTTTAGCTTCAGAAGTCGGTGACCTTTGTTTGATTCATTTAGTTTTTTTTTTGTCACCGACTTCTGAAGCTAAAGTTATTTTTCACTTTTTTGTGTTTTGTGTTTTTTGAAGTCGGTTTTATTTTTTTGTTAAAAAGTTTTTTTATTTCTCCATTTTTAGTTGTAAGTAATATCCTCTACAAATATATTATATGCATTTATTTTACATTGTTAACAATACATGTCATGGTAATAGGCTTATCCCCAATAAATGGAACTTAACTTATCTAAACTGTCGAAATGTGGGTGTATTGTACACATCTGCGTACCCTTCAGAGCATACAGGCGTGATGTTACGTCATGATGTTGTATAAACAATAAATATCCAGGCGATGGCAGCAATCACGACCGATTTACCGTCTAGTTTTGAAGAGTTCCATTGTACGTATATATCTCCGAAGATCAGCATCAGATCTTGACCAAATTTAAGTTCGACCATTTCAGAAGTATACTCTTTCAAATAAAAAAATAATTTTGAGAATCGCTCCACAAATGGAGGAGAAATCGGTGAACATACATGAAATTTTACCACACGACTGAAGCAAAAATGTTCATAAAATGAAAACTACTGGGCCAAACTATGTAAAATTTTTATGGGACCAAATGGCAACTATTCCGCATCAAACTTAAGAATAACGTAAATCGGATCATAAATCTCAGCGTAATCGGTGTACATACATAAAAAAAAAAAAAAAAAAAAAATACCCATCGAATTGAGAACCTCCTCCTTTTTGGAAGTCGGTTAAAAATGAAAAGAGTTTGTCTATGTTAGGTATAGACGATAAGTAATTAGTTTACTTTTTATGTCTTTCGTCATTCTACTTACTTCCAAAACTAATTAAAAAAGAAGTCTAACATTTCGACTTCGAAATTTACTCGCTGTTTTTAATCCAAACTTTGCTTACACCGTGAAAAATTGGTAAAAAGAATCCTTTGATAATATTCCTGCAACTTTTGCGTCCTTCTCTTTGTACCGAAGTGTGTTTTTGTAAACTGTACGCATAATTCCAAACTTAAATTGGATAGTAAAATAAAAGATCAGAAACCATTTCCGCAACTGAACAAAAACAAACATTATCTATGCTATGCGATCCATATAATGGGATCCCTCGTAAAAGTTCAAAACTATTTTGAACGTAACATTTTACGATGTTGGTTTCACAACTATACTAACAACTAATAATAACTTTGGTAACTTTGGTTAATACATTTTACAATTTTTTAACATGTTTTTAGCCGGATTTTCAGAAATACTTCATTTTTTATAGCTATTTAATTATACTTGGTGAACAAACTGTTGTTTGTGTTTGAAAGCAATCATATAACAGTTTTTATCTAGCGAAGTTCTCACCAATCTATTGTACTTGCTGTATATTTGTAAAAACGTGTCTGCTTTTATTTTGTTTATACTCGTACTCCCCCGAGAGTGTGCAGCTATTCGTGGATACGAAATGTAATATACGGGTAGGAGCTTTTATTAACCAAGTTCTCACCCACGCAGTGCAGTCTATACAAATGTATCTGCTCTAGGTAACTACTGGTTATTTAAAGGTGCGTTTAGACACACTAGTATACTTGCACTAGTGAAGATTACTGCGCAATGGTTGATCAATAAAAGAAACAGCTATGTGGAACAATGTTATATTCTTGACTCTTTCAAAAAAACTATATTATTTCCAATATCGTTTTATTTAGAAACACAAAGAGAAATCACGTACCTAGTTCTTCCATTACTTTCCAATAGGTTTATACATCATTGGGCAACTCTTCAGCGGTTAAAAAAACCGGGTCTAAAAGATTGCTTTGTGCTTTCAGTTCTGTAAAACCAGTTAGTACCAAGCTCAATGTCCAATAAGACAATACTAACACAGATCCTGATAAACATTTACAACTTGGTTCCATAAAGTTACTTGCTCCATGTATAGAATTTTCAAAGGAGCTATAATTATTTCTCGAATGAAATGAAAATCGAATCGATTCGATTGATGAATGGTAATCGATTTCATTTGTTTTCGTTCGAGTGTAGGACATGAGGCCGTGGGATCACAATATTATACCCATAGAAAGTAGATTTAAAGGGTATGGAATCATTTTCTGTAAACAGGTCATGGATTTATAAATAAATATGAGCTCGTGCTGCTCTCAAAACAGTGAAGGAAAAACATCGTGAGGAAACCGGCATGTCCTAGAACCAAAAAAAATCGAAGACAAGTGACATCTACCAATCCGCACTGCGCCCGCGTGGTGGATTATAGCCCATTCCCTCTGATAGAGCAGGCCTGTGTCCCAGCAGTGGGAACTTTGACTGAGTCTTACCTATGTTTCCTAGTACCAACTGGGTTGTGGAGTAAAATAATGGTATTCAGCTGCACCCGGTTAGACTGAAAGCCGATCATATATCATATGTGAAAAGGCTAGGGAGCTGAACAGATCATAGAAATAAATTAAATTGTTCGTACATTTAGAGGTATCATTACAAACGTAATATGGACTACCACTATGGAATTGGTTGCGAAATTCTAATTTACAGTTTTGATTTGATTTTCGTGTAGGCCATAATACTTGACCAGTGGACTATGTTCTATGAATTTGTAATTGTACTACGTTTTTACCCGACTACGGCGGAGCCAAAGTCGGGTTATGATTTCAGCAGTAGATTTGTGTTATGTGGGGTACCAAAACATAAAAAAAAACTTTGTGGGATTTTCAGGAAAGCACAATAGCTGATTTCTGTGCCTGAGTTAAGCACATTTTTTTATTTATTTATTTATTTATTTATTAAAACTTTATGCACAAGTAAACAAACTGTACAAAGGCGGACTTAATGCCTTGGGCATTTTCTACCAGTCTACCTTAGGGTGATGCAGAGATAGTACACAGTAGGTGCAATAACAGAAAAAAAGACTAGAAAATATTTATAAATTTATGACTAAAACATAAGAATAAATACATATATACATACATATAACAAAATATATATATATATTAATATAAAAAGTGAAGAGAGATAAACAAGAAAAATAAAAACTAACAACTTAGTTCTGAGACGAATCTGCCAACTTCTTGTGAATATGCTCTCGAGCTTTCACTTTGAAGGTGAAACGACTAGACAACGTCCTGATACTCTGGGGGAGTGCATTCCAAAGAAAGACCGCCTGGACAAAGAACGAAGATTTTATAAAGCCAGATCGGTGAGAAGGACAGCGTAGAAGACGGTTATTGGAAGAACGAAGATTTTTGGTGTGCGCAGAGCATAAATATTGAAAATGAGAAATTTAAATTTATTAAATTCATGATCTGACATTTTGATGTCAGATCATGAATTCAATGGACATTTATTTTTGTAAGTAAGTACCTTGGGAAAAGGCTAGGCAGATGATGATACATGCCCAACATTCTGATCCATACAGTACAACAGTTCTAATCATGGACTAATAAAATGCTCTCTTTGTCTTCAAACTCACAGCACGATAAAATTGATAATGTGAATGAAAGAGACTAACATGTTTCAAGTAAACCTTAGTATTACTGATATATATTTTTGTTGTATGTTTAGCCGAAAAGCAGTTTTCTTCCTTCATGTTTCCGTCTTTCCAAAGTTTGGCCTTACGAGTTATTCAAAGAGGGTCAAAAAGAGAAGTAAGTCTGAAAAAGAAATGTATAAGTACCTATATTATATATTTAAAAGTTGGACAGAATTTTAGGGAGTTGTTCATTCTTTACACATACTCATCAGGCTGATCACACACATTCTCGATATTTCTATAAAACAGGAGCAGACTATGTGTCTTGTGTTGTGGATTTTGTAACATTAAATAAAGATTTTATTATTTTTCTGGGAAATTCCAACGAAAGTAAGAAATCTGAACACTGAATACGTAAAGAATACCTTCAAAATCTCGTGTGGGTAAGACCGCACTCATGATTTGTTTTAATGAATCTATTACATAACTACCCACATATTTTGTTGCTTTAAATATACTTTTATACAAATATACGTATATAATTATATCTACACATCTAATTAAGCAAACAACGTTGATTCGCTCAAAGAACAGAAGACTTAACCAGCTTCTACACAGTAGAGCACATGAAATAATTATCATCAAAGGACGGCTTTCTCGTGAGTCTAGCTCTTCACAGACTTCTAAAATAATTAACAGTTCCTATTTCACGGCCTGTCTTTAGAATATCAAGAAGAGGCATCAGGAATGTAAAATGTCGGATCGCCGTCAGTCACACGTCTGCTTGGTGAAACATGCCACGTTTGAGCAATGCCAAGATGGCGGCACCGTAAAAATGCTTTGATGTGTTCCACTTGAAAAATATATGAGAAACTGGTAGATGAAAAACATAGTTATCTCATCATCATTATCATAATTTTTCTGGCCTTACCTTCAATTTATCCAATTCAATTCCTCCATACTCAGCAGTCACCTGACTGCGAGATAACGAGTTATAGAGAAGTAAAGTATAAGTAAAGTAATAGAGAAGTAAAGTATACCTAAGTAAAGTAATAGAAAAGTAAATAAAGAAGTAAAGGAGGTCCTCTCTAGCCATAAATCATCCTTCACACAGACCATCCATCGCTCCTTTGGTCGTCCTCTACTTTTATAACCATCTACATTCATACTCAACATTTTCCTTACTACATTTTCTTAATTCCTCCGCACAAACAGTTAGGTATCTATCTATGCTCAAAGCATTTATTTCAATAAGACCATTACGGCACTTTTGAATGTCAAAATTACGCAAAAAAAAAGGGAAGCTACAGTCACAGTCACAACCACAAGACATAATAACTTGAGAAAGTACTGAAGTTCCACATTCCAAAGCGTAGATCTTTAAGGAGAAGAACGGGCAAGAACCAATATTGTTACAAAATCTTGGTTACATCATTCATGGTGAGATTATACATGTACTTAGGTATGTGAGAACGATGTAGATAGTCGTGCACATTAAGAGCGCCCAGAGTAAAAAAATAAATCAAAATTTATAAATAAAGTAATTAAAATGAACAGTGGCAGCCAAGACTTATACTACTCCACTACTCCTACTCCCTCCTCCTACTCTACTATCTAATTTTATTTAATTTCATTAATTGATTTGTAATTATAATTTTAAATGATAAGTATTTTAATGTAATTGCTAATTACTAAATGTGTACTGCATGCTATTATTATACCAAGATGTAAAATCTCAATATTTGTATGGCCGAAATGCCATATATAGTGAAACCAATAGATATTAAGAACTTACCTATGTTAACTACCTATATTCTTGCAAATAAATGTATCATTCATTCATACAAATATTTTGTAGAGGTTTCTATTCTAAGTCGAGGTATAATACTAAGAGGAGTTCGTAAGTCGGAGGTAATCTCCGAAACTACTCATCCGATTTCAAAAATTCTTTCACTGGTATAAAGTTACACTGTGTTACCGAGTGCAATAGGGTACGTTTTTTAGACGAGGACGAAGTCGCGGGTTATAAAATCACCTGTTTAGTCAGTTGCTATAGCTGTTTATATTAACTTTTACCGGTGAACTGAGCATTGCAAATGTAACAGTGCACTATGCATGTAACGCTTAGTATTAGTTAAACCAGCATAAATTCGCTTAAAATCGCTATACACACGCACCGCGGTATCGCTATACAGAATATCAGTGTTACTAAACATATTAGAATCCGCTGTTACTAAATATATTCGATTTTATACGCAGAAGTAAAATACGGTAAACCATATCTGCCACAAACAAATGTCTACATACTATTTCTGGTGTTCCGGTGACGGAAATGAAAGTGCCGCGAATGTCTTTTCTTGTCTCGAGACTTTTATCTATATCTATATCTATATCTATAATAAATCTGTAGAAAAGTCATTTTTGTACATTGAAGAAATTGAAACAAAAAATAGCCAGCGTGTGAAAAGATAAGTAACAGAACCCATTTCCATCATTTTTGAAATTTTTGTCTGTTTGTCTGTTTGTTTGTGCGCACATCACGTAAAATCTACGAATTCAATGCTGACAATGTTTATACATAAAAATTGTGTGTAACTTGGGGTATGATTTAGTGTTTGTTTCATTGAAATCGGTTAATTCTATCAAAAGATACCTATATGAACTTAAAGTTTTCAAGAAGAACTAATCATCAAATGTAAGATACATACATGCAGCGACATCTGTTGAACTAAAATGATACCAATGACTAAAAATGTGCTCACCACAGTCATAACTTTTAAATCGACTGACCAGCTTTAAAAAAAAAATATAGAATAGGTAATATACTTTAGCAGTTTAACATTTTGGTCGATAGACGGCGTTGTTTATTTCACTCCATTTTCTGAATTGAATGACCCTCGCCCGTGTCAGTTGCCTATTTTTTGTTTTTTTTTTTCGGATGGGAAATCATCAAATGACTCCTCCTGCTCTGGGCGGAGCAGGAGGGAGTGTCAGACTTTTACTGACTAAAACCCAGCCATGTTCCTTCATCTCCGGGGCCACGGTATCTCTTTCGAACAGTCCCGCAACCCCGGCAGACATCGGTCCTTGCGGATCGGCCCTTCCTTTTTGCTGACTCTCTTTTAGGCGCGCGTGGAACACGAACGCGCCGTCAACACGGCCTGTCGTCATGAGACGGACGGACGCGGCGAGCTAGCCCATAGCCCACCGTCCACAGGCCCGCCCCTACAGTGGCCGGGGGCCACGTGGTTGCCCCGGAAGCCCGGGGCGTCTGCCGCGGCGGCCGGGACGTTGAGAGGTTCTCCCCCTCTCACGTTCCGCCACCTCCTTCTCTAGCATTACTGCTTCGCAGAAGGAGGTGACGGCGTCCCATTCCGTCTCGCTCCGGACCATGGCTTGCACCAGGGCCGGACGCGAGAGGTCGCCGCCGCAAACGTGTAAATTGCCTCAAGATTGGTTTTTTAACCGACGAAACAAAAAGAAGGCAGTTCTCAATTCGACGCGTATTTTTTTTATATATGACCACGGATAACTTTTACAGAGAAGTCCGTACATGGTCCTTTTGTTTGTAAAAAGCGTAGGTACATCTCAAAGTTGGTCCCATTTATAATTGAAAAATCGTATTTGGGCTAATTTCTTGCACTTTGATGAGAACTTTCGACCTAGCTGGAGTATGACTGTCATCGAGTGTCTAAGGATGAAGGAGGTGGCGGAACGTGAGAGGGAGAGAACCTCTAAACGTCCCGGCCGCCGCGGGAGACGCCCCGGGCGTCCGGGGCCACCACGTGGCCCCCGGCCACCGTACGCGCGGGCCTGTGGACGGTGGGCTATGGGCTAGCTCGCCGTCCGTCTGTCTCATGACGACAGGCCGTGTCGACGGCACGTTCGTGTTCGACGCGCGCCTCAAAGAGAGTCAGCAATAGGAAGGGGTCCTTAAGGGCCGATGCCTGCCGGGGTTGCGGGACTGTTCTAAAGAGATACCGTGGCCCCGGAACGGAAAGGGCGATGAAGGAACATGGATGGGTTTAGTCAATAAAAGTATGACACTGCCTCCTGGTCCGCCCAGAGCGGGAGGAGTCATTTGATGATTTCCCATCCGAAAAAAAAAAGGCTGTCGAGGTAAGCCCTTTTTTGGAAAAACATAAGTAGATTATTTTAGCGATTAATGCAAATATATCGAAGAAATTAAATTGTTACCCACTTGGATCTACGTAGGTATATATCTACTAATATTATAAAGCTAAAGAGATTTTGGTTGGTTGAACGCGCTAATTACAGGAAAACTTTTAGTGTTGAATAGTTATCGAGGATGGCTATATGTTATCTAACATCACGCTATAATTAAAAGGAGCGGAGCATCAATGATAAATGTTGCAAAAACAAGGAAAATGTATTTCTTTCGAGAGCTTTCTTTGCGGGCGCTGCATAAACGGTTAAAGTTGCGCAACAATCATGTATTAGAGAATGGTTCGTTTTAAAGCGTTCTAAAAAAAACCGCGATAGCATTATGTCTATCTTTCAAGGTTGACTCCACTCTCTCTAACCCTCTCTCTCTCACGTGACGCAGACGAAGTTGCGCGGGTCAGCTAGTCATAAATATTTGCGTAATATAGAACGAGGCACTTTCATCGAGAAACACATTTGCAACGCCGATTTGCTGACAAAGTGCTTATCCAGACGTCCTCTGAAGTTGTGGAAATAATATGTAAACGTTTATCGGTGTGAATTAAAATCTCCTTTCACAAACAGACTGAATTAAATAATTAATAATTAATTAATTGGGAAGAGTGAACTAAGCATTCCTCATTATCTCACACACCACACAACCTCACTTACACACTCACACCCACACTCACTTACACACTCGCTCATGATACACATACCACGTACACGCGCGATCTGGCCTTTTTCTACATAACGCTCATTTATTTATCTGCAGAGCTGTCTGTATAATTTTTAAATTACCCATTTATCATTTATTTTTTATTTTATTTTACATTTATTTTGATTTTTATTTTAATTTTTATGTTTGTTTAGTCTTTTATGTTTACACTGTTTACATTTCAATTGCATAAAAATGACAATTGGAAGTGTGGAGTCTCATAATACAAGCAATTCCTTGCTTAAAAGGTGATCTCCAATAATATGTATCGAAATGCGAAGCAAGGGTATCCACTCTTCCTTGCCGGATTGCCGCCATGGGATCTGGAGGCGATAGTCCTCGCGCGCCTACACGAATGGCGCGCGGAGGCGCTACGCCGGGGGGAAACTCCGCTGCCGCGACAAATTGTCGCTTAGCGGACAGACTTCCGGCGGGATCTCATGGCGAAATGGAGAGAGCGACTGTCGCAACCCCGTGCAGGGCACGCCACGATAGTGGCGATAAGTCCCCTCTTTGAGGAGTGGCTTGAGAGACGCCACGGCGTCCTCACCTTCCGCCTGACGCAGGTCCTCACCGGACACGGAGTGTTCGGGAGGTTCCTGCACCGAATCGGGCGGGAGGAAACACCCGGGTGCTTCCATTGTGAGGATCGACCGGAGGACACGGTGGAACACACGGTGGAGGTGTGCCCCGCGTGGGCGGAGCACCGCCGTGTCCTCGAAGCGGCGATTGGCGGCGGCGACCTCTCGCGTCCGGCCCTGGTGCAAGCCATGGTCCGGAGCGTGACGGAATGGGACGCCGTCACCTCCTTCTGCGAAGCAGTAATGCTAGAGAAGGAGGTGGCGGAACGTGAGAGGGAGCGAACCTCTCAACGTCCCGGCCGCCGCGGGAGACGCCCCGGGCATCGGGGGCCACCACCACGTGGCCCCCGGCCACCGTAGGCGCGGGCCTGTGGACGGTGGGCTATGGGCTAGCTCGCCGTCCGTCCATCTCATGACGACAGGCCGTGTCGACGGCGCGTTCGTGTTCCACGCGCGCCTCAAAGAGAGTCAGCAAAAGGGAAGGGGTCCGTAGGGACCGATGCCTGCCGGGGTTGCGGGACTGTTCGAAAGAGATACCGTGGCCCCGGAACACAAAGGGCGATGAAGGAACATGGATGGGTTTTAGTCAGTAAAAGTCTGACACTCCCTCCTGCTCCGCCCAGAGCGGGAGGAGTTATTTGATGATTTCCAATCCGAAAAAAAAAAAGAAAAAAAAAGGGTACTCTTGGCTTCGCTAGGTCGCTCTCGCTACAATTTAGGCAGACGACGATAACTTCATAAGTGAATAATTAAATTATTCTGGCAAAGTGAACGGAGCTGTCGTTGTACGTACCCGGCGCGATAATTATATATAGAAAACACGCATAAATGTTATTTTCCAGTGTAAATTATCTCCGGAAAGTTGGTCGAGTCTGATAGAAAGTTGAAGTGACGCATTCCCAACAAACTGTGAAGATTAATAACGGTGAAGTTAATTACTTTTGGGCAATATAACACGGAGTTACGCAGAGCAGCCATTAATGGAATAAATTATAGAAACTGCTGCCCTTTCCATCACGTCGCGCCGTTGCGCTCTAGTAGACTCTATAAAAATACAAAATACCGTACTTCGTAATTCATTTAAGAAGGTTTATGTATCAATGTATGGATTGTTAAACAAAGCATGTGAAAAGATGTGAATGAATCTAGCGACGAAGGAGGAACGGCTTGTATACATAAACACGATACGACGTCGCATCGTGGTAATCTACGACGTCTTAACGTACCACGACATCGCAACGTGTCACGATTTCGTCGTATGGGCGGTCGCAGTAAATTTTGAAAAATGGACCGCACTAGACAAATAACAAATGAATGCGGCACTGGCGAAAGATAGTTTCAACGACGTACCGTGCATCGTGGCACGTTGCGACGTCGTAGATTACCACGATGCCGCGTCGTAGCACGATGCGACGTCGTATCGTGTTTATGTGTTACTTTCTACAAAAAGGTCGGTTCGTAGCGTGTAGCACGAGGCACACGGTGTTTACGGCTACGCTAAAATCGTAGCACGTAGCGATTCGTAGTGCGCATGCCATCACGAATACAATGAGCCACTTCAGAGAAAACGTGTGTTGTAAACGTTGGACTTAACAAAGCTACTGTTTAGTCCTTAAAAGAAGTCCGTAAAGTGCCTTTATTTCTTGTTTTCTTTCTAAAGTAAACATGTAACACGTGTTTATAACAACACGCTTATCTGTTCCACACGGTGTCGTCGCCATTTTGTTAATTGAGCGTTATTTTACGGCCCATTAACATTTATTAGCTTGCAAGCAGCAAGCATGACTCGTGTTTCCCTTTTAACCGCTAGCCTTGTGTAGTACTAGGTACCTCCTTTTATTTATGCCAGGGGACGTTTCAATAACCCGTAATGGCAACACCAAACCCCTTTATGTAATTGGAAAAAAGTGATGAATGGGGTAATACCATTTCATTTGTAAAACGAGTAATTTATGAGATTATTCCGCCGTTTCAAATTTTTTAGGGGCGTGTAAATTAGTTTGTCATGGTTTACAGAAATGTTTTTGGACATTTGTTGGGAAATTGATCAAAACGTTTCATACGTTTAAAATTTATTTACCTATGAAATTAAAATTATTTCCGTATGTACTACACTATCTACCTACTAATTTTAGAAAATTATTAACTCTGCTACATCTCTGATCTGCTTTTTATTTTTTAACTTTACAATGAATGTGATGAATGTATCGATCAATAGAAAACAATCAAGTACCAACATTGCGAAACAACACTCATCTATAAAAGTATTAAATATTAATAAGGATTTTGCGATTAAAACATGCAACGAGTTTTTAAAGAATCATCGTAATACCTTTTACAGTGACTGATATGCCGTTGAATTTACATGTCATTAGATGCGACAAGATGATTGATTAAAATATATTTGAAATCCTATATTTTTAACAAAATTTCGAGTAAATTGATATTCAGAAAGTGCGACTTTTTTACCTTGATAGATAGGTACTCATATCAACATACCTACATTTTAACGTGAAAGGGGAATTCAATGAAAGAAAAACTGTTGGTATGTTTTCGTTACTTCGGTATCACAAAGGAATTGGCAATTTTCATATGAAAAATTCGGCAGTTTGAGCTCTCTGATTGTAAATCAACCTATTTGAATGATTAATTGAATACTGGGATCCGCGGCTCGGGGATGGAATGGATTCTAGAAGCAAATTTTTTAAATCCTTGTTATTTTGAAATCATGTCAATATCAAAAGATATTGGTAAGATTACGGTACATTTCCGTTAATAGAAAGATTATTTAATCGCTTTCGCATTGAAAACAGATTTCCATTTTCAGTTAGTATTACGGTTTCTTCTTGGTATTGTATTAATTAAAGGTTTTGTTAATTTTGCTAATTCTATACAAAGCTTAGGTAACTCAGAAAGTGAGTTACTATGAACAACTGACTGTTTGTTAACGAAATGATTGCTTTATATTCTTAGAATGTTTTACTATCACATAATGCTGCTTAGGGTCACAAAACAGTCTGCTTTGTTTGATAACACTAGTGGCCTACACATGCACAGCTTAAATTTGTTCTAGAGAATACCCATATTGCTCAAAGTATTTTTCAATACACTTCCTCGAAAACTGGTCCTTTACGCACTACGATTAGGTACAACATGCAATGTATTTCACACGCGTGCGATTTTTTCCACTTTCCCGCACGTGTGCAGGAATGAAAATTGCCACAGATAACTATACCTATACTTAGTCCAAATTGGTTCAATGCCTATAGTCTGAGGTGAATGTTTTTTTTTAATTTTTGCAAAGCACTACGCGTCTTTACGGCATAAATATTTTTTGAATTTTCAAATTGTGTTTATAAATAGAATATCATAGATAAACATAATTATTTAAAACTAATAGTTAATTTTATACACAAATTAACATTTATTTGTGTTCTGAATTCAAAAATATAAAATAAATCTTTTTTTAAAATTAGGCTGTCTAGCGACTTCATACCATTGCCTCTCTTTCAACCTGGCGAGACCAAAGCGCGAAAAAAAAAGAAAATTTAAATCATAGTTTCATAGTTCGTGACAAAAAAAATATTCGTTATTTTATTTTATTTCTTCAAAAGTGTATTGAAAAACGTCGTTTGATACACGTAAACATTTGTTATTGCAATTCTCGGCTCAAAAACACCCTCGCCTACGGCTCGGGAGTTATAATTCCGCCTCGATTGCAATAACAAACTTTCTCCACTTGTATCAAAATGTACTATTTCAACTTATCAAAACTTGTTATAGCTTTATCTGTCAGGCACCCTGAAAATAAAGACAGGAAAATGTAGTTTCGTGAGTGACCCGTCATCACCATTATCGGCTCTATTGGCGAAATTCCTTTTGCGTACATTATAGTTATACTTAATGTAGGGTCAGAACACACGGAGGTTCGCAGATATTCCTGTAGTGTCATTAGACAATCAATCCGTCTCACAATTCTGTACCTGAAATTACCTATTGTCTCGTAGATATCGCCAACAGAGATAAGACCGCCATTGTACCCATAGAATTAGAGCAATATTGTATACTTAGAAGCTTTGTTACAATTTTGGTATACAATGAAGTAAATATCTAGGTAAGTATTATTTATGTACCCTTTGCTAATTTTTATAAATTCTCAATGTCTCAAAAACAGTTGAAAGGTATTCAAACAATTCAAGCAAATAGAAATTATGTTCGCCCTGATTTAACTTGTTTCATTTTATTGACATAATTTATATTAATATAATATCAAATAGACATTTGTAAGACATAATTCCATAAAGAGACAGAAAGGAGACATTTAATTATAATGTTCGGTTTTTGAGATGCCGTCAACTTCTTGTTGTTTCGAATAAGCTATAAGACAACTAGGTACTTATTAATGAGTCGTTATCAATCTAGACTGCCTTTTGTACTTTATGGTCTCATAAGCAGGCCAAGGCTTGGTTCTATGATTTATTCAGATAGGTAGGTACCTATTATATTATAAGTAAATGATCGATAGGTTGGGACAGTTTCACAAACGAAATCTTCAAGTAATTTATTGTTCTCTATAGCCAGAACAATTAAGACGTTGTCCGTGTCAATATAACAAAGCCAAAATGAGCTTTTGTTCAACATGTTGTTTAGAAACTTTGCTGTTTAACAGTACTACGATATTGGTTTAATTAAAAGTAAGTTTCGATTTAGGTACTTTGAAACTTTTTAACAAAAAAGGACCTTATACCTAAATTGTATACTTGCCAACTTAGCTTTTATTGACAGAGCAGTAGCCTCCTACTGCTCTGTCGTCTGTTGTAAGTTAAAGCAAGATTATCTAATTTAAAAAGAAAAGATAAATTGGCGTTAACTTTTGTTAAAAAATAAAACACATTTTTAAAATTCTAATCTCAAAAAAACAACGTCTAGAAAAGTCAAACATTGGATAAGATTTATGAATCGAGTTTTATTTCAAAAAAACAGTCTCAAGCGAGTTGGAAACTGTTATTTCTCAAAGATCCCAGATGTCTCGGCATCGAAAATTTTGCTAGTTGTAAAATATCTCAAAAAAAGACAACTTAAATATAAAAATATCACCTTTAACCGTACTTAAGCTGTAGAACGATTTTTTCTAAAAACATTATTTTTCTCTAGTCAGTAGATATATTGTACAGACTATGTACAACTGAATATCCATACACATTGTATTAGCTCTTAGCTGTTGCTTCCGTTTTTCACACACACACACACACATACACAAGACATTAGGGTTTCTTTTCATAATAATGATGTAATATTACGTTGTTTTGGTCTCTACCGGTAAATAAAACCAAGAATTCCAGGAAATGTATTTTTACTTCTTCTTTGAAAACAGTATTTATTCAGTATACTTTTCATAACAAGGAAAATTAAATTCCTCTTAACAATTTATTATTTATAGGTACTACTCATCGTTTATTTTCTCAGCGCTTATTAATATTTCACCTTATTCTATAATCCTTAGCCGTAAACTATATAGGTAAGCTTCATAAGACGAGTAAGCTAGGTACTTATAGTCTGCAAATTAACTTGGAGCTAGCAAAGCATAATTAATGAATCTTCGTAAGTTACATCGGTACGGACATATTCTGATTAAACGATAATACGCTATTTACTGCAGTAAATATTTAACTAAGGTGTAATAACTAATTCATTGAGCAGAAGATACCTTGCAAAAACAAAGTCTTGTCTTGACGAAGTCAAAATCAGAAGAGAAATTATCTAGAAGTCAATAAAAGGGATATCAATATTAGTTCCTGCTGAGTTCAAAGACGGTCTATCACTTTTATGCTCTAAGTAATAAGGTTGAAAAATGGTCGACCGTCAGTGAACTCAGTAGTACCGTAAAACGGGGTGAATAGAAATGCAGGGGTAAATGGAAACAAATGAATAAATATATAAATATCGCCACACTAAGCAACTAGGCTTAAAATAATTGTGTCGTGGACACCAGATAGTTGATATACTACAGAGATACCTACTTTTTCTTTGTAAATACATACTTATTATACATCCATGACTCGGAAACAATGTCCATGCTTATTACACACACATTTGCTCCCATGCATTTGAACCCGGGACCCTAAGAACGTAAGGCTGCCTCACTACCGCTGCGCCATTCGGGTCGTCAAACAAAACTTTGAAAGGGATTTTAACGCTGAATTAATATTGTATATCGCCAACAAGGTATCTAAACAATTAAATATAAATGAATAGAGTACTTACTTAATAAAATAGAGTACTTGTTGGTAACATAACTATCATGTGAATTCAACTTTAAAATTTCTCTGTAGTATTTCAAAGTTTTGTTTCCATTCACCCCTGCATTTCTATTCTCATTCGCCTTTATGTAAACTTGCACGGTACTCCCTTATATCTCCTAAAAATTTTTGTCCGAAAATCATTATCCATAAAACGTTTGCTATAAACTTCAGTTACCATAATGTTCAAAATCCCGAAATTTTGTTTTACATAATTATCTTTATTTCTAAAACTGTTCTGTCATAATATCAAATACTATAATAATTGAATCTTCTAATTGTATATGCCATAAAGTCAAATATCCTAAGTATTATATTATATAATGTGTATTATTCCTAATGTCCATATAAGTGTAATAAATGTTTTGGTCCTAAAACATTTGCTAAAAATTAGGTTTTAGTGACAGAAACGAATCGCTGTAAATCCGACCCCACGTAGTCTTGTCTGCCCTACCCCGAGAGTGTAATTTAAAATCGCGTAGGCGCGGAGGGGCGAGGCGGCCCGCGAGTTGAGGAGCAGGTGGTTGTAACACTCGCCGCCGCTGCTGAGGCTGGCCGGCGAAGCCGGCCAGCAAGCCGAAGCTGCGGTGGTGAGCGTTAAACACATCTGCGACGATAAGCTCGCGTGGCACCGCCGGAGCTCCGCAGCGCCGGAGCCGTGACAGAAACCATGCCTGCTGCATGTTGCTTGCTCGCTTGCATGCTGCATGCTTGCTTGCATACTGTATGCGTGCTTGCATGGTTGCTGCAAGCTTGTTGCATGCTTGCTGCATGCTGCTTGCTCGCTTGCATGGTTGCTTGCATACTGTATGCGTGCTTGCATGGTTGCTGCAAGCTTGTTGCATGCTTGCTGCATGCTTGCTGAATGCTTGCTGCATGTTTGTTTGCATGTTTGCATACTTATTACAGGGAAAAATAAAATCCAAATAATCATGTTCACACTCAAGTGTTTTATAATGACTGACGGTTTGATTGATTTATTTTCTGCCTTTTAGTGACTACTTATATGAAATGTATGCCAAAACAAAAGAAGATTCTAACTATGAACTTTCTGCGATATGATTGATGGTTCTACTTTTTAATTCTTACAAATTTCATAAGAGCAATATTGTATAAAAATGTGTTGTGTTGAGAGAAGTTCATAGCATAGCAAAAGCTAAGTAATACTTACTTTACTGTAGGTACCCGTAATTACAGACACAATTAAAATAACAATGTTCTGTTCCCTTTTGGGAACGTCTGGGAACATACCGGTTTGTTTTAAAAATATTATTAAGATCTAAACATTTTTTTTTTATTTAGGATTTATAACTATTATTGAAAACGATTTTAAGTGTTTTGTATATTATTGATTGTAATATTTATGACAAACGGGTTTAGAGCATATTGTATTTAGGGATTTCAATTTTATGGCATGTGATATTATGTGATATTAAGTTCGGGTAAGTTATCATTCGGACAAATGATGATTAGGACAAAAAAAGTTATGGCACTTTAAATTATGTGTAAAAAAGTTAGGTAATACAATAGAGAACCAAACTTGCACAGATGGACTGTATAAGTTTACATAAAGGCCAGTGTACCAAATTTTCTATTTTTTCCCAATGTTTTCAAGCTTTTGAATAAACTACCAAGGCGTGAAACAAATACGATGTGTTTTCACATCTATGTGCCACTATTTATCATCAGAACAAGCTTTGCAACTAACAAACATTTTGTGTATATATGACTTATTAGTTTTGTGGGTTTTAAAATGAAAACACGCATATTTCTGTTTGTTTGTGGCACAGATATAATAAAACGTAGTTTGCATTCCAGTTATGATGCGGCAATAAGAGATGCAGTAAAACTCTGATATAATTCGTTTAAACTTTATGTGTAAAACAGTTATCAACTACGTATTCAGTTCAGTTCCTCTCTAGATGCACTAATTGAGGCCTGTGACTTCTGCGATCTAGAAAATAAGGTAACATACTCGAATATTAATGAAATGTACCTACGGATACAAGTAATTGTCAAATTTCATACCAATCCGTTGAGTCGAATATCTCTACAGTCGTCTTCTGTGGTTGTGTGAGGCAGATATTTGCTCGACTAAACCCACAGCTCGCGTGGTGCATGAGCTAAGACGCGGTTCTGTATCTAACCATTTACTAAAGTAAATTCCAATGTCTAAAACGATACTGAGAATTTCCTTATGGAAATTCATATTATCCTTGTTGTTTTCCAAAGGTTACTAAAACAGACAAAGTGTTGTTAAAAACTTTAGGTTGATGGAAAATTTCTGTCTGTGAATGGTATCAGGTCAATGGATACAGAGTCTTCAATTTCCTCCAATGCTATAATCAATGCCTGCTACATTTTATTACATTAAATGTTTATAACTGTTGTTCCTAACGTTCCAATTAGGGCTATCGGCTCTGATCCCCGGACTATCAGTCAAATTAGCCATCTAATTGCTAACTTAAACTTACATTGGGATATCTAATCTTTTTAACGGGAGCTTAGAATATTGAAAATCACGTAAGATAGGGATTTCCCGTAAGAGTCAGTGTAGTAGTTGTAAACCGTGAAAGCTTAAAACAGTGTTAAACTTAAACTTATTTACTAAATGTAATTATAGCTCTTAGAGAAGTGAAATAGTTCTCTGGTCTACGGTTCAATACACTCAAAATATAGCCTGGTAATTTAAACTGAATTTTTAAATTAGGTAGGTAGTTAACAAAAAAGAAAATAATTATCAGCTTTAAGACTTTTATAAAGTGGTAATTTCATATCATACTGGCCTGAGTAATTAGTTAGTTATTGCGTTGTTGTTTTCTCTTCGTTCATGTTTGTAGCAAGTTGTTAATCCGCAGACAGTGGTATCATACAATCGGGTCCCTAAGCCACGTAAACAATATGACTTTGGCGTATGCTTCATAAACAAAATTAATGGAATGAAAATCGCTTTCGACGTCTTCCGACAACTTGCGGTTTCGAGTAGGGGCAAGATTTATCGAATCTTCATGGAAAAGGTCCGGTTAACCAATCACTGGGATCAATCCGGCGCAAATAGGGGTCGAATTGTGACTGATTAAACTTTGATAAGCGAAACAAACAGGGTCAGGCACTTTGTGTGGTATATTTTGAGGAAATGTTCTTTGAGATGCGTCTCTAACATTTTTACGAACAAGGAAAAAGCTTTTCTTTGTTACAAAAATAAAAACTTCACAGCTTTCGTCAGTAAAGCTTCAGAATAATTACTATACCTATTATGGTATTAATATGGCTATTTTCCTGAAGCTTCGTCAATTCGCGAGGGAATCTTACAAGTGAACATTTACATAGGTTACATACAATCGTTCAGAAGTGTCACTTACGTCAGCTGTTACCGACATGACGTGGGGTAGCCACTAGGGATAGGATCACTTCCCCACTTCAACGTTACTTGCTAATAGATTAGAGAGATTTCGGTTTCTGGATGTGATCGACTACTCATTCATCATCCATTGATGTGGTTAAGGACGGGTGGGGGGGGGCTGCTTATTGACAAGTAAATCATTAACGCAATTACGCATTAAGCAATAACTAGTGATTAGCCAACTTTAACTATACCTATCTAAGGACACGCCATGGCTGAAAGTACATAAACAAACCATTTATAGTAGCTACTGTTTAAATAATTAGGTATTCAATAACTACGTATAATAATTAATTTTATTAAAAAAAAGCCTTGTTTCGATGGGATTTACTATCGGCAAAGTTAACAAATTTCTAATACACTCTTTTGTCACCTATTCGTTTTTACTCCGCTGAGGAAGGAATTTTCAAAAATCCTTCCTAGTTGCTGTTATGAAACTCTTCTGCAATATTCCATGCTTCTAGACCCAACAGTTTAGACTCAGCGTTGTTTGTCATTGATTTTTATTTAGTAGATTCTGACCTCATTTTAATATTTCGCGGGCAAAATTCAAGAGGCCTTAAAAAAGGTAGAGGCTCTACTTAAAATTGTTTCTTGAACAGTTTCATCAGATTTTATGTAGCGCTTTGAAGATAGCCATTTTTTTATACTACGATTAAAAAAGATATTCATGTTCTAAGGATATTCTAGATAAAACTTTTTAGGTAATAGCCAGATACCTGTTGAAACTTTGTTAACGAACTTTTATTAAAATATTCTGAGTTTAAACTAAGAAAAGTAATTTAAATTAACAACTAATTAAAACAAATTTAGAGTTTTTATTGGATGGCTGCATTTAATTTGTGCTTTCTCGTTTTTATTCAATTAGATATCATTTAAAAAGTTATCGGTAATTATTCTACTGTCGTTAAAAAGTTTTCAAGACTTGTTCATAACTTTCATCGTCATAATTAATGAGACTTCACGACATTCTTTACAATTAATTTTATTAATTTGATTTATTTAATGTTTTAGGATTCATAAATCTTCATACTGACTCACTCTGAGTAAATTAGGTACCTACATAGGTAGACAGTTAAATTTAGCTAATGAATTTCGGTGAGAGACATTTCAATTCACATTCACATCAACACAATGATGGAATCAGAACTGCTTCACTATTTGCTGTAAGGTACTGGTAGATAAATGATTTGAGTTCTGCCTTAAAATAGTCGATTCTTCTGCTCTGAATATTTCATACGGAGTAAAACGCAAAAAAAAACCCGTAGAAATGACGAGAAAAAACCATATAACTGCGTCGTAATCCGTTACTCGTTCAGAACAAAGTCTTTTTCTGGAACACTTCCAGCTCTGCAGCTAAAGGATTGGCTTTTTATCAGTCACTAAGAGTAGAGAAAATAAAAGAAATCGCTCAGTGATAATTCTTAATGAATGCAAAGTGCTTCGACAAATTGGATATAGCTGGTAGGTCTCCAACGAAGAACTTTTAGCTTGAAATTATACTATGCAGTTCGTTAAGTCTACTGATATAAAATTGGGCTGCAGAAAACCGCTGTAATGTAGTATCAGTTATTGTTAGTCATGATGTAAAATCAATAACTGTCACGCGCCAAAGACAGGCCAGTCTCGACAGAGATAACGACAAAATCGCTAACTTTCGATTGCTAATTACTAACGAATACATTCGGTTGCAATAATGATGCTTCCGAGAAACGCATCTTGGATGTAGAGACTTGCTTTACTCGCAAGCATCATTATTAATAGAGCCTTAACATTGATTAAGGATGAACTTAAAACTGGCCTTATTTTATATTGTGGCCAAGTGCCTACATTTGAATTACACGTACCTGCAGAGACTGTGATTTATAAAAGCCTTCTATAGCGTTTTTTATAAAGCTTAATGTTTTGTCTAGTAACTGTAAACAATAAAAGCTTTTTAAAAGTTTAATGAAGAACACCAGCAAAATATTTAAAATGAGTAGATCCTGTGTAGGTAAAGCGGAACGTCAAATCCAGTTCGTCGTATAGGTTGCACTTTGACGGAGCCTTTATTAAGTAGCAATATGGTCGATTTTCGTAGTTCAAGTTAGTAGTGACTTGCGGATACCTACTATTACTCTTAAAATATTCCGCTGGTTTATTCGCTAACCTTTCTATTATGCTAGTAAGTAGCTTGCACGCAAGCTTGCGGAATGGAAACCATAATTTACAGCAAGTTCCTGGATATACGTGACTTTGAATTGTGTGGTGCAGATGTGACGTTTTACCCGCGTGCAAACTACTTGCACCACGGAAACGTGGTGGTATCCTAATAAAAATAAATAAAAGTCTGCATTTTGTTATGTTAGATATAATCGCGTTGGTTCTTTTATGTAAAACCACGGTTAAATATTTTGGCTCGTGTTTGCTAGATTCCCATGTTTGTTTCTCGTATTTTGGGTACAATTTCTACCCTATCAAAACCAGTCCGCAAATACCCTAAAACTAATGTGATTTTCAAGCCTACCAGCACTCAACAGACTGTTAAATACGTAGGTACATTTACCTAAGTAAACATTTCCAGTTTTATTCAAATGTAAATAAAGACATTAATTTAATATTTTCATTGTTCCAAGAGTAATACGGCGTCTTTATAGTTTAAGAAATAGGTGAACCTAGCCGGCATTTAATGCCCTGGGACCATTAGTACCTAATTCCTTTGAAGCTCCTGAATAAAGACGCAAGGCGAATTTTGTTGCCTTAATATGAAATCTCAGTCAGTAGGTAACTTACTTTATACAGAAATCAGGTCAAAAATTACTTAAAATATGTTTTTCTATAAACAGGACTAAGCTACTTAAGTACCACGCCTACCACGTTATAACATTTTTTCAATGGATTTTTACAAACTTCTATAATGAATTTATAATACCCACTCATAATAGACCCACCTTGAAAGAAACATTTGTAAATAGAAATACAAACCGTAGAAAAAGCCTGAATGTAATAAAAATAGATAGAATAAATTCAAGGTAGGTAGAAGTTATGGTGCCTATCAAAATTAGTATGTATCCAAAGTTCGGATAGCCCACCGAAGTCATCGGAGGGCAACTGAGCGATCCGATCCATTTCTAATCGGATATGTAGTACATGACACACAACACGATAGCTACTGTCTCGTATCAGGATGAAATGGAGCTCGAGGGCTTACAGACTGCTGGCTTCGAAAACTCCTCTGTGTCCGAGATGGCTTTAAACTCAAAAACTTTTATAGTTTCTTATCGTGTAAGCTCGGAATTGGTACCTAGCTTGTTATATATGCCTAGGTTACGGCTTAAGGGGATCCTGTGATCACTGTTTTGCCGCATAACATCTTTGCGTTTAAGATTTCAATTTAGATTGAGAAGGCCTTTGTAACGATACTTGAGGACGTCAGGCGCAGTTTTAGCACTTAGCTCTAACCTACTAAGTTTGCTGACGGAAAATTTATTCCACTACTGCATAGCTTTGTAATCAGTATCAGAAAAATGTTTAAATGTAATTCGCAGAATAATTAATTTTCACTCTGTTTGGCTAACTTATCTTTTATATATATATAATTATATTGTATCACTGTATAATAGCTATTTAGGTGCATAATATAGTGCATGCAGTGCTCTCCTTTAAGTAATGGGGCACTTAGATGTAAGTTTGAAATGTTGTACGGGTACCTACTATATACTATGTAATAGTGTACCTATTGTTGAAGAGCCAAATAAAATAAATAAATAAAAAGGCGACGGGAACTGACCGGATGAGAAGGGAAGTAGACCGGGTAGTGCGCAACTTCTAAGAGAGATCTGCGTTCAGCCAGCGCTAAACTGCCAGATAGAAAGGAAAAGAAGAAACGTGAAATCTTTTGATGTAGAAACTTTATTAATAAAACTTAAATAGGTACTCCACATACGCATGTATGTGTAGTAGTTAAGTAATGAATATCACATACCAACAAAATATCGCGATGTCAGGAGCGAAGATCCTTCTAGAAGACTGCACGCTTGACAACTTTTATTCTGGTATCGTCGTTCACAAAGGTGCACAGGTGGAGCTAAGAAACTGTAAAATCCGAAACTGTGGCGTCGGCATACAGATGTACTCCGGATCGCAAGTTGAACTGAACGAGAATAAAATAACTAAATAAATTAACAACAAACTATAACAGGGCATCGAAAAACTCCTCCTCAACGCCATACTTTAGATGTCAGATTTTTTTAAATTATTTTAATTCCTTTCGTAATCTTGCGACACTAAAAGCTTACTGTCCAAGTAGTACACAGCCCACATCATAAAATTAAACTTTTTCAGAAAAGCGATATTTTCAGTTTATTATTTTGATATTGGGAAAATATTTCTTTGTTAAAGCGGTTGTTTGTGGACATAAATCTATCAATAGATTTATAAATATGTTACGACTTACGGTTAAAGATATTTATTTCTCAAAAGAATTACAAATTCACTTACAGAGAAAAACATAAATACGTTTACAATGTTATCTGCCAGTAAGCGTAGATAAAAACAAAAACAAATATGCATCTTAAAACTACGTTACAATAATACTTTTACTTATCATTCATCGTTCAGTTCATAACAAGTACAAAATTAACAATTCAGAAGAAGGTAGGTTACACATAAGAAACAAGAAAGAACACAAATGTAGCTGATGTTTAATGGTCTACATATTACTGCTGTTGGCGAGAAGGGCTTTCCAGTATAATATCCCTCAATTTTATTATTATCTGGAGCGGGCCTCGCACATGCCGGCGACCATTGTACCTACTGTCATTTATCATATAACGCTGGCCTTGGCTAATAACCATGTTATCTCAATTACACAATAGGAAATTTATTAATATAAATGTCCGTTGCTCGTAAATTTTGGACACGTGATTTCTTTTATTATAATTTTATTGGTGCTATCGTGTCTAAATATAATTATTTTATGTGGTTGAAATATTGTATAAATAATTTTTTGTTTATTTTTTTTCGTAATGTCAATGTTAGGGTTTTTAACGTGAAAAAAGTTGAAATATAAGGTGCTTTAATACTTCTAATTCAATATCCCGTCTTCCACAGCTGCCGTGTAAACTCCGTGTCTGACTATGAAGAACAAACTGAACTGTTTTCACTTAAAAGTAAAGTTTCAAACAAAATACAAGATACAGGAGAACTTCATCGCTGTAGAAACAAGGTGTTGAAAGTTTTTGGTTAATAAATAATGTTTTAATTGTTATTCTTTGAACATACTCGTTTTCGTACGAATAAACATGATTAACCCCATGAGTTGTTTGCAAGATAGATTGACAGCGACGACGTCAAGGGAGGAGTTCAGCAAACGAGGTTCCTTTGAAACAACAGTGAAGGGAGAATCCGTGGGAACAACACCATTTGGTTCAAATAACAAATTCATTCAAAAGTTTCAGGAGAAATAACAGATTTGTTAATTGCGCTATTGTGAGTGATGAATTAATCGTGAATGATTGAGATGAGACTGTTGTGAAATTTGGCTTACAGGGACGTTGTCTAAGCCTGTATAGTTTGAATTATAGATTGCTGTTCTAAAGAAGAGCGGTTAAGATTTCTTTGTGACCGCATTTATCCCTTGAAAGTTTAAGTTTAACAGTATCCGGATATGTCTATATTGTCCGAATACCTTTTCTTTCTAGATATCTAATCCAACAGAAGATCTGTTTGCGGTCGGGTGGACGAAGATTTTATTGGTATGTCAGAAGTACTGTGAGAGGAATTTATGAAAGTAACGTTAGCTTAATTTTGCTTTACTTTGTTATTTTGTATATTTACATAATTTTCTGTTTTAGTTACTGTAATTGGTTTTAAACAACCGTTGTAATTAAATAAGGAAATAAAATAATTAGCGTTATTTAATCGTAGCTTAACTGACAAGCCAAACCTTCATAACCCAAAATTAGTCATTGCTTAGTGGTTAATACGAACTTTTTAATGACTTTTGGTCATAACCAAGACAAGTAGATCATCATCATCAGCCTATTAATGTTCCCACTGCTGGGACACAGGCCTCCTCTCTATGAGAGGGAATGGGCTATAATCCACCATGCGGGCCCAGTGCGGATTGCTAGATGTCGCATGTCTTCGAATTTTTTGTTTCTAGGACATGCCGGTTTCCTCACGATGTTTTCCTTCACCGTTTTGAGAGCAGTTGTGATGTAATAAATTACACAAAGTAATGCGCCTGTCTGGGTTCGAACCCACGACTTACTGTTCGTAAGTCGGGGCCGCCACCACTGGGCCACCGCTGCTCTCAGACAAGTACTATGTTTACAAAATGTTTAGTGTCTGTCTGGTGGTAGCACTCAATGGTACCTACTCGATGGTCACACACAACTTATCTCCAGCTCCGTGCTAATGACAGTTCCACCATTAGCATATCGTAACAGTTTAATCGATAGTCTGAGTGGCTTCTCACTGTTTACACATGAGTCTGTCACTCCCACTGTTTGTTTACAAGATTTATGGCACAGCAGCTACAGCCGACGGCTTCGCTCGCGTTTTGAATAATAATTATTACTAATAGATATTCGTATATGGATTAGTAGTTCCAAAGATTAACCCCTACAGCATGCAAACTTACTCAAATACAAATTATAAAAAAAATATACAGGGTGGAATTTTGTAATGCCACCTGGAGGGAAATTACTCTTAATACCGGAGATAGCAAATTTTACTCAAAGGAAACATTCCTTCATTTTTAAAAAGAAATTAATCTGCATTCAAAGATTTTGAAAATTCGCGTGCCACACTCGGGAATCGAACCGTCTAAATTCCAAAAAAATAACACCCTGTACTTTTATGGCACCAATCGATAGGGTCAATCATAAGGATCAAATCCCTCTAACAAACATGATAAATTAAATGAAAGGAAAACCATGAAATCTCAAGTTATAAATTCAATGGGATAAATTCAATAGGTACGATAAAGCACTTTAATAAAATGATGGACCTTTACAATTGAAGAGAATAAGATTGCAGAAGAAGATTGCAATTTGCATGTGTTTGTTTGTGCAAATTGCAATATTCCTATGTAAATAGTTCTTCGTCATTTTAATTAATAAATGTCGTCAAAAGAGAATTGTTTACTATGTTCGTAATTGGATGGACCTTTGACTAAAAGTGCTTTATCTTATCCCATTGAATTTATAAGTTAAGATTTCATAGTTTCCCTTTCATTTAATTTATCGTATTTGTTAGAGGGATTTGATACTCATGATTTACCCTATCGATTGGTGTCATAAAAGTACAGGATGTTATTTTTTTGGAATTTAGACGGTTCGATTCCCGAGTGTGGCACGCGAATTTTCAAAATCTTTGAATGCAGATTAATTTCTTTTTAAAAATGAAGGAATGTTTCCTTTGAGTAAAATTTGCTATCTCCGGTATTAAGAGTACTTTCCCTCCAGGTGGCATTACAAAATTCCACCCTGTATATATATCTACTTGAAAAATAAAATAAAATTAGATTAGGTATATATTTTTATTTTTATTATTTTAAATAAATTATACTTGATTATAAGTTATGATAACACTGAAGATCTTCAGCTGGGTGCAGTGTTAATTAATCAAAATCTAAACATAAACGGGAGTGTGCTGCCTACACTTTCACAGTACACACACACACACAACCTTCCAGTTAAAAGTTTTTCAGTTTGTTTTTTCCTTATACATAACCCAATTTTATACTTAAATTTCTTTTCTTTTCCACCATTTGTTTTTTTGTTAAACTATTTCGGTTGAATATAAATACCTACCACCTACGTCTACTTTAGAAGTCAGAGTATTTAAATTATGTTGATCTTGTAATAAGTCTTTTTATGTTCCTAATCAAAAAGAATAAATAGCAGTGGGCAATTGTATGTTTTTTTTCATACTAAATAGGCTTGCGTTTGTTGAAATAAAGAATTTATTTAATTAAACTTGGCTGTAACCAATCATGAGACAACGTTCAGCTCTGTACAGCCACAGAATAATAACTAGTAACTAGCGTTACAGAAGCTTTACTTCGCAATGGTTTTCAAAGAAATATATAGTTAATCTGATAAACAATATGATTTAATTTAGCTCGCGTTCCAGTCGAGCACGTGTTCATTTACATACCTACCAAATTTTTTTCGAGGGAATATGGGCCCTAATTCACTGAACTACGGTTCATAATAAGTTATACGTGGTTATACATATTGAAAGAGCCGCGGACTAGGGTTGCTTACTTCGAGAAACTACTTACGCCATCTAGTGTGGATTCGCAAACTCCCTTTAAGTTGAAAAGAATTCCATAAGTATCACCTATAGTATCACCGTAAATATTTTGCGTTGGGCTCTTAGTCTAAGTTCGTAAATGAATACGACAAATGAAATGCAACTCGAATGAAACGACTAAAATGTCTTTTTATTGTACTTTTAAATACTTTTAGGGTATTGGAATAGTACTTTGTTCAACAAGGGGAGAAAGGGTTTGTAGTTTGAATTAATTTAATTTCAAATACGAACATAATGTAGTCTAATCAAAGTAGTTTTTACCTGTCAGCGTCTTTAGGCAACCAAAAAAAGTTAAATTTTGATCACGATCCGTATTTAAACAATTAAATACTGCACAGTATCTTTTTGCTTTTTTTCGTTTTGTGTCCATCTTGCAATTATCGAGAAATTTGAACGTGGTCGAACAAATAGCGCGCGCGCGTGTCTTCTTTCGCTTGGGGCAGCCTAGCCAACTAGATTGGCCCTTGCGCGATGGCCGCCGCCTGTAGGTATGTTTTTAATACCTACACGCGGAGTGACACAGGCCTGGTACAGCGTCATCTGTGTCACTCATACACGTGTAATAAAACTGCTGTAGCTCCAATCAACTCTTCAGTATATTCAAATCCAAGTATTTCATTCCACATAGGCCTGGATGGGCACTTACGAACGTCGACAAGGGTGCACGGTTCGGTTGGTGGCTTCCATGGAGAAGAACCGGCAAGAAACACAATTCTACATTACTTCAATGATATATAAACTATAGATACGTTGTCCGCACTCTAAAATGACAACATGAAATGAAGGCAATTGCCCACATCGCGCTTAGTTACGCACCAACCTGTCGCGCGACGCTACGTTTGTTTATAATTTAATAAATCCTCTGACGTGACTGAAGATGTATATTTATCTCCCTCTCGCAACAGGCATCCCGCCGTTCGGTGTCATATTTTCTTTCTCTTTCTTCACGCTTATAAGTAGTTCTAGTATTTTCGCCGTTTTTAAGCGCCGCGATGTTGGTTCATGACGTGTCTATATATAATACGTCATTGCATTACTTCACGTTTTATACAAAATGCAATAATTAAAACACTTATCAGATATAGATTCGACTGTTAGTCTTAACACCACAATTTCTCCCAATGAACAGCGCTCTCTCGGTCGAGTGTCATGTTTTATAAACTACCCCTTCCCGCTACAACATTGACGGTTAGGCAGTGTTGTCATTTCTCAAATATAAAACGAATTATTAAAATCTTTGAACCCCACATAATATTAGTTAAATAGATCACAGCAGATCTTATTATTTATTACATATTTGAAAATCATGACACACGTGTGACAGTCTCTGTCAAAAACTATGAACGACCTCGAGTATGTTTATATAATCGTCGAGCCGCTACGGATATTATCATTACCCACTCATCTCTGAGTTGATAAGAAAGAATCGGTGTACATTAACTGGTTTCCACCAGTAGTGTAGTAGCCATGTTTAGTTTTGCTTTGATAAAATAATAATTGGGTACATTATGATATATTATGGTAGGTTATTAACACCTTCCGGCTGTTATAGCCGCCATAACAATAAAACTTTTATCATCATACTGTTTTATGGTGTTTCCACATTGTTTGGTTGATTTTTTCTTTATCCATGACTTACACAATAATTTTATCAGTTGTAGTAAAATTGGACAAGGTATGCTACAGTTAGATATAACTTTATAAGTATGGTGTATTCTAAACCATGCCAAGTCTAAGTGTGTGAGACGTAGATACGAATGACTAACGAGAAATATTCATATAAACTCACACCTGTAATCGCCTAAAGATTAAGCAGAGGTGTGTAGTAACAGTAGGTACACGGCACAAATCCAGATTCTGGGTTGATACTGTTAAAATCCTGCTGGAAAAACCCGACAACACTTTAACGTGAACCATTCCCATCATCGCGTATCGTTCATTAAAATATGCGTTGTTTTTACGCGTGCCCTAATATTGAATCCCTACATGGTTTTATTCTGTTTATCTACACCCATGCTATAAATCCTCTATAAAAGTATCTGAAACAGTTAGCTTATGGCCAACATTAAAACAGCCAGTGTCATAATAACCATTATATATAACACCCAAACGGGTGTTATATTATAACACCCGTTTGGGTGTTGTACTAAATTTCATTATGCAACTCGTTTTAAAAAAAGAACATTGTCTAGCACGTGCGATGCACTACCACAGCGCCGTAATTAAAAAAAAACTTATAGGTTAATTCGAATTCACGTCGTATCCCGCCATTTTTGTTCGATATTAGTATTGCATTATGTACTTTGTTGTTTACAAAAATTAGTGATACAAGCTTTGTGCATTTTAATAATTGTACAATCAAAATGTAAATAATTATATTATTACCTATACATGGTTTGTTTGTATTATATACTTAGCAATTAAACTTTCCATAAATTTACATAGACTTCTTACAACACTACAACACCCAATGGTTTCAGAACTTTTTATGTGGAGGATTCATATCATGGATGTAGATAAAGTCTTGTATGCAACTGTACATAATTAGGTATTAAAACACTCATGTGATACTATTAAAAACCCACATTCGTGTTTTAATACCCCTCATTATACAACAGTTGCATAAATAACTATTAAATTGCAGTTGGACCCTCTCATAATCCTTTAATGGGTTTAATGCAATTCGGAGTAATAAATCATTGGGAACTGTCGTATCGACATTGAGTCGAAGGCATATTGAAGATAGAAGAAGATACTTAAGACCCGATTGACCTGTCATAAATCAAACCCAAGCCCACATTTGAATATCTGAAAAGATGCAGTGAGATTTATATGTTAATTAATGTAATTAATTGTTATGGTAATGGTGCACGTTTATTTGGATCTAGAAAATTACAAAAACTATAAACAGGCATTAAAAAACTCTTCCTCAACGCTGTCAGAGAGAATGTGCCCAAGAGACTGGCGGCGTTGCCACGTTGTATGGCAACACTTAGCCTCTGGTCAAGGTAAAAGTCAGCCAGTCAGCCCTTGGATCACGGGAAGCGTCAACTAGTCTAAACTAACAACTTAAATCGTTCGCATATCAAATCATAACTGTCGTTCTTCGACAGTTGTATGAAATGGCTTCAACACAGAATATTGAGGTAGGCTGTCAATTTGCTAGACAAATAATTTCTCTGGATGCTCTCCTAATGAGGTCCTGACTAATAGACATAGCAGAATAATATATATTATGTATTTGCGTAGGCTGTAAATTAATGAATAGTTCTTTAGATTGTCTCCAATCACGTTCACCTTTGTTCTTAAGTCAACGTTAATTATGGCTTCGACATTTAAGATGGAGGCTATCCATTAGCGAAACAAATATACTTTAGCTCTTCGTGAATTCGTAAAGGACACTATTACTAACAAAGTCAGGGCTCCTAAATGCTTCGATGGATAAATTATTATTTGACAATATCTTACAAGCCGAATATTTTTTCAAGAGTTTTTGTTTTAACCTAACCGTTTAAGCAAACTCAAAGGTCATGGTCTCTTTTCATAGACCTGAAGAATGAGAGAGTATTGTGTCTTACAATTTAATTTGTCGTACTTTAAGTACGAGAATATCAAAGGAACATCTACAATAATGTAACCTTTAGCTTTTACAGTCGTATAAAAAGGTATTTCTGTAGGCTCACCCACGAGCTACACCAGTATAGGTACCTACTACGGTATTTTGTTTGGTTTGTGTGTTTCGTGTTCAACAATGTTCGCACGGGGAAGCAGCGGATAGTTTCTGTTTATTTCTGGACCCAAAAAGCATTTTATATTCAACATTATTAAAAGGTAAAATAAAACTACAGCAAAGTTTTTCAGTGCGTTTTAAATAGTCATCGTTTCTTCGTTTAAGGCTTAGTTGAAGAAATAGCTTTTTAAACCCTATTAAAGTGTATAGGCTATTAACGAAGTAATCAATTTGTTTGGACTTAGTTTCTTACTGAGCCGACTAAGCTAAACTTTAAATTAATTATCTATCTTCCCTTTAAACCATAAAGTCAACTTGGGCGAAAATAACACTTGAATAGCGTTCGTTTGCCTTCATTTATTAAACTTGTTTTCAGCCATCAATCCTGTTTAATTTAATCGTTTCAGTATTATCGATTACATAGTAAAAAAGTATACATGGTAAGTTTTCAATGACCAGCCAAAATTTAAAATTAAGATAGATCTTAGTTTTTTTTTGTTAATTTTATATCTAGAGAAAAACCAAAAGCGCATTTTAAATATTATTGTCGAAAAATATAAAATTAAATAATAGCATTAATTTGAAAATGTCTTTAAAAATTCCTAAATCATAAACCTGGAATCAATGCACTTATGTGCGTGCATGCATGCACCGCCAAATTTATGTTTGTGCAAACTGCTACCTACCTAGGTTGTTGAACTGAATTGTACTGTTGCAATATCCACAGGGAGAGCAGCGGTGGCCCAGTGGTGGCGGCCCCGACTTACGAACAGTAAGATTCGAACCCAGACAGGCGCATTACTTTGTGTAATTTATTTCATCATCACTGCTCTCAAAACGGTGAAGGAAAACATTGTGAGGAAACCGGCATGTCCTAGAACCAAAAAATCGAAGACATGTGACATCTACCTATCCGCACTGGGCCCGCGTGGTGGATTATAGCCCATTCCCCTCTCATTGAGAGGAGGCCGTGTCCCAGCAGTGGGAACATTATAGGCTGATGATGATGATGATGATGAATATCCACACGTTCGCTTTTTAGTGGTAGACAGGAATGAAATTTAATTTAAATTGGTCATTGAAAACTAACCCTGTATATATTTAGGTATGGCATTTATGTATAAGAAGCATATATGTATAAGTAAGTATAGTAACAATAGCTTAGTGGTGTGTGGTGCAGCAGCGGTGAAGGCTTTTGTGGCAAGCCAAGCTGATTGATGAGATGCAATGAATGTCTAGAAGAATTTTTAGGTGAAATAAAAGATGCGTATAGTGCAAAAGCAAAATTAAATGTAATAAATGATGTCGTGTCAAGAGTCAAGGAGGGGGGTCATCGGGAACAATATTAACCAATTGCGCGAGTGAAAGGTGTGTGAGGTAGGTTGATAGGTTTGTTCTTGACACCGAGATGTCGCCCTCAGTCTTGAATGTAGAAAAATAATAGGATTTGGAACATGCCCCCGGCCTTGGAAGCCATGGCTTCAATGATCTTCAGTAGCAGCATCCTGGTCCACTTTTTGTAGTAAGGGACAAATCTTGGCGAATGCGCGTCTAACCACACCCGATGACGTCTGTATGTCGGCCACGCGGGATATGCCATCCGTTCCTGGGATAGTACGAAGGACACGTCCCAAATGCAAACTTCGGACTGCCAAGTTATAGATCTCGAGTTCGAATCCAAAACATCTGATTTTTCGGATTAATTTGTGCGTATTACCTAATTATTTTGTTAGAAGCAAATGCTTCTACTTGTAACCATACCTCTACTTAACCCTCAGTACTGGGCTTACTGGCGTGATGATATGTCATGTAACAATGTTTGGCAATCGTGCCTCATGTCGTTACAAGTAAACTAAGTATTCAGTTTCCCAAGACATCCCATCTCAGACACTAATCTGCATAGTCTTCATGTGAATTGAGCAAGATTATGTTTGGACTTCAAAAGAGACTATGACCTCTGAGTTTGTTTCGGCTGTTTCTTCTCAGAGTAGTTAGGTACGAAACACCAGCCCCATCTAGTTTTAAGTTTGTAAAAACCTACTTGCAAAATAAACATCATTTATCATTTACCAAACTGATGCACACTGAATTGCTCAGTTTAGCTTCTCCATTTATGCATGATAAGAATTCTGTAGCCTAATGCAGTAGTTCGCAATCTTTTTGTGTTCAAGGTACATCTAGAAAATCGGAAAATTTTGGAGGTACCTACACCATAAATGAAAACTCAATTTTACATAGTATTAATTAAGATTTTTTAGGTTTTTCAGTTTTGCGGCTGTTTAAGTAGGTAATTTTCCTCAGTTTATCTATTAACTCAAAGAGATAACCTTATTTTTTGAGGCACACCAACGAATGACCACGGTACACTAGTGTGCCGCGGCACACACTGCGGAACAATGGCCTAATGGACATACCTTTACCACCTAAAATAATTATTTTTATTTAGGTGTGTTACATTGAGCACAAAAACCGGCTTCAAGTAGTAATTGATTGATGAAGTGAAAAACATTTTTCACCACAATATATCAACGTAAAAGGGCTGTAACAAAAAGTTGTTAATGTATCGATGAATGTTCGTTGTAGTGGGTCAAGACGGATCGCTGGAGTACACGACCTGTTCTTAGAATCTTAGATATTGTGGTTTTAGGGTTGAAGCGTAAGCGAACTATAAAAAACAAGATTGAGTTATGTTGTGGTTGGGTAAATCTAAGTAAACCCATATGTCACTCTATGTTGTACCATTATTGAACTAACGAAGTACAGTTTATTCAACACTATCTGACCCGCACAACTTCGTCTTCGTCACATAATATAGCTTATAACATGTCATTTTGTGCATTCAATTACGAACAAAACCTTTTAAAATCAATATTGCTTACCTCCCATAATATACGGCGTGATAATATGTAGCCTAAAGTCTTCCTTGGTTTACAAAGAACATTTTTGCAGAATTTCAATTCAATCTATCTAGTAGTTTTGGCGTGAAGCCGTACCATACACACAGACAAACAGACAAAATTCTAAAAAGTCACTTTTTGTCATCAGTTACGTACAAAAGCCACTTATTTTTTCTTGAAAATTCTCAATGTACAGTTTTTCTCTCGTTATTGTTTTATTATATGTATAGATTATCCTATAGCTTTTTCCCAACTATGTTGGGGGTCGGCTTCCAGTCTAACCGGATGCAGCTGAATACAGTATTTTACATAGAGCGAAGCCTATCTGTCCTCCACAACCCAGTTCGTACTGGGAAATACGATACCTTTTGGTAAGACTGGTTGTTAGACTTTCGGGCCACTGACTATCTGTAACGAGTGTCTGAAAGATCTACAAATGATAGCCGGCACCGACGGCTTAACGTGCTTTCCGAGACACGGAGGAAACTCGGTACCTATGTAATGGGTGGTCACCCATCTACGGACCGACCTAGGCAAGCGCGGCTTAACCTAAGTATCGACCCGAGCGGCTATTATTTGGCCACGAGCTCCTACAGTTTACTCAACATATTTATGTATTTTTATTAGAAAATACAGCAACAGCAGTTATTTACAAATCTCATACAGATTTAATACATCTAAAGAACCTCGTTTCAAAGAGTAATACAACCAAGTATCGTCAACGGATGCCTTAATAAAAATCAACTACACGAATAAAATTTCATGGCCTTTATCTGGCGGGCTTGAACGCGCACTTGACCAATATTTTATCGATCTATTTGTATGGATACGGGCGAGACAGGACAAGGTATCACAGAAATAGGACAGCAAATATAGGGGGGCCCTAACTGTGCCGCTATTAGGCGGTTCGTGTTATCACAAACAACACTACACTTGGCGTGTTCGAATTAACAATGCGAATGGCTTAACTATATTTCAATAACTTTGATGTAACTGAATTGTCTTGTTAATGTTTTCTATACCTACACCATTATTTTTAGGTCGTTCTGGAACCGAAAACCATAAAACTCGATCATCCCGCGATTATCGAGTTTATGGCTTTCGGTTCCAGAACCACTAAAATTAACCGTGTATCTATATAGTGATAATATGATTGTAAGCGAATGTTGTTATTGGCGTAAGTTGTAGTATTTTAGCTCATTCAGAAGAAATTCTATTGGGGTCACGAATTTTATATGTGCATGCAATGACGTATTATATATAGACACGTCATGAACCAACACCGCGGCGCTTAAAAACGGCGAAAATACTAGAACTACTTATAAGCGTGAAGAAAGAGAAAGAAAATGACGATGACGATGAAAGAAAACGGCGGGATGCCCGTTGCGAGAGGGAGATAAATATACATCTTCAGTCACGTCACAGGATTTATTAAATTATAAACAAACGTAGCGTCGCGCGACAGGTTGGTGCGTAACTAAGCGCGATGTGGCCAATTGGCTTCATTTCATGTTGTCATTTTAGAGTGCGGACAACGTATCTATAGTTTATATATCATTGTGTGCATGACAATATTCTGGTGTGTCATGCACTTGAAACGGAAATAGCGGTACCATGCAAGAAGTTTTCCGGTACAAGAGGTACCTATGCATGCACGGCTCTTTAGTAAATTGATCCCGCTCATTTCGATCCCGCGGGATCAGTTTACTAAATTAATATTTTTATGTCAATTTCTTTAGTAGATTGGTCCCGCTCATAAAATAAAATAAAAAATGCCGTCGAATTTCAAATTTGAGTAACATCATGTAGAAAAATATTAGGAAGAATAAAAATATAATCCCGTTGGCCCCACCGTATTTTTAACATTGTAAGGCACATCGCCATTTGATTGCCAATATCAAATGATTAGAAGTGTCAATTGTTTCAATTCTGCCAAAAGCCCAGTTTCCACGTGTCACTATTGCAGGATTCTAAGCTACTAGTTTGAGCGCTGAGAGAATGGAGAGAATGCGTTCCTGACGTCTGTCAGTTGGTCATGACTAGTGATGGGCATTAGGTAACGCTATTATAATTGTAAAATATATAGTTTTTAACCGACCCATAACAAGAATAGCTTTAATACTTGTTTGTCTGTTTTCTAATTTCTGAATTTAACTAGCGCAAAGAAAATAAAAATTATATTCTGGAATATTTAATATAAAATAAAACAATAATATTTTGAGTAAGTAGTTGCGACTGGGTTCAAATTTATCAAATTCGCTAACGTGTATTATTATGTGATTATCAATCAAAGAAAAAAAAAGAAATACAAAAGTAGCGGCTACTCATATTCCGCATTGGCGCTATTTTCGGTTTGGACGAAGCTTATTAAAGTAAATTATAATAAAATTTACTTTATTATTCATGCATTTCATAATTATTAAAGAAAAACGTATTATTATATAGTTTAACGACAGATAACGTTTCAACTGCCTAGTTATTTTTGGCACATCA
Organism: Xestia xanthographa; assembly: GCA_905147715.2. Taxonomy (NCBI): domain Eukaryota; kingdom Metazoa; phylum Arthropoda; class Insecta; order Lepidoptera; family Noctuidae; genus Xestia; species Xestia xanthographa. Next base: position 15,480,825 of record LR990647.1, on the reverse strand, counting down.
CTACAAAAATAAACATTTGAATAGACCTTTGAACAACGCAGGATGAATTAAAAAATATTTTTTTCTTATTTATTAAACATACATTTAGCGCGAAATTATAACATTTATTATTAGTTGATTTAATGATCTCGTTTTTAATAATATTATTTGATAATAGGGCAAAAAACGATAGTAAATATGTTTATCATAAATTCTTCGCCACTTCAAAGTTACATCGTCCTTTCGCTCACGACCTCAGGAACACATTCTCTCAGCGGCTAAACTTGTAGCCCAATAATTCCCTTACCTACGTCGATATACAGGGTGTAAAAGACCTCATCACGAAGCCATCAACCGAGCATTCTGTACATCAAAAAAAGTAACTTTACGCAAAAATTATTGCTGGGAAATGACTTTTTTATTTGCGTGTAAAGTCATGTTTTGTGGTAGAACTCAATGCTGATGGATGGATTGAATAGTACGGGGTCGTGGAGGTGTTTAAAGTAAAAATCTTACATTAAAAACTTGTATTTAAAAAAAAAACTTGTCAAAAAGTTGGGAGTTTGACCCCCAATATCTCCGTAACTAGAAGGTTCCCAGGTATGGTGTAGAACAAAAAAAATATCGCAATGACGAGGAGAATAAGTGCCTTTCGGCTTCTATAAGAGGTGTTTTACACCCTTTATTTGAAAACTTAAATCGTTAATGGAAATCGTTGGAATCGTTGGAATCGTTATTTTTATTTTCTGGACCAAAATAAAACTGTTCGGATTCGAAGGATTACACGACAATGACTTTAATCGGACATACAACTCCATTAAATGGTCAATTTCCATAAAAGCCTTGACAAAAATCACAAAATTTTCATCAATAAAATGTGTGAATATTAATCAGTATGCGATAGGTATTTCATATCTCTGTCATAAACCAAATACCATTGTTTGTAAATTGCTGTTGTTATTCTATAAAAGACAGGCAGTAAATCTTTTATTCTTTGGGTAACGATGTCAAAGTTGCTCCTACCTTTTGACATTTGTTATACCATAAAGTAGTAAAACTGCAGTTGGATAAAGCAATCACGACAATAGCACGGAAGCAATAAACTTTGTATCATTGTGTTGTTGCCTGTCATTCGATAAAGGTGCGTTTTGACTATGCAAGTCGCTTTGATACGGGTATCGCGTATCACCCGATCTTAGGACAGAACTCAATTCAATGAAACCTCGTGTAGCTAAACATAATGATCGACTGATTGTCGCACAATGACTGTCCAGCGCGTCGAGAACTTTGAGGTAGCTGGGAAAGATAAGGAAATCGAGTATCTTGACTTGGGTCACAAGGCTGTCAACATTTGTGGCGATGTTAGTACAACGTTCATTATGCCAATTCCTAATTTAAAAAAAATTCAAGTCTGGAAGAAGAAGACATGTTGCGTCGACCCCATGTACCATTGGAATAATGGCAGGAGAATTATGATGAATTACGATTTTTATGCTAATAATGTTTGTGTATAATTATATAACTCTGCTGACGTTATGTAATGACAATACTTATGCATAATATAAAATAGACTATTCATTAAATTTAACTACTATAATAATTTAACAGAATAATTTATTACAAAAAGCAATTACTTTCCATGAAAAACCAAGCCAAAAGAGGTTAATGTTAACCATGTAATAAAGTTTAAAAAATAAAAGGCAATGATTTTAAACGCAATTTTTCATGAGTACCAAATTGTTCACTTGCGAAAACGATGCGATTTATTTTCGGGTTTGGGCACAATTCCAAAATACGCCCGCATTTCACTGCAACCGTAACTATGCAAATTGTCTCCGATTTACAAAGAATACTTGGGTACGTGGAAGTGGGTACACAACTTTATTTCTACCTGATTCTGCTATACGTAAGCGATGTTCTACTTTTGGCAACCGACTAAACTAAAGTGAATTATTTACACGACGACGTAGACTAAACTTAGTCCATCGGTTAAAAATGTTTAGATTTAAAAAAAGCAGTAGCTCTTCGATTTCAGAGAAAAATGAAATGGATATTAAACGAAGTGTTTAATGAATTTTTAAAATAATTTCAAAAGAGTAGATACCTATCTGAGTTTTTAAGATTTTGAAACTAAACTTTGAATGACGTGTAAACACAGACAGGCTGATAAAAATGTTTCAAAAGAAATTAATTTACAAGACCCAGTTAATTTTGAGTGACGGCTCTGAAGAGAGATTCTGTATTTATTAATATTTTCTTTTCGTAACAAATTATTTGTCAAAATAACGAGAAATGTCCAAGCGATAGCATCTAACACTGTATTCTACTTATCCATAAAGAAAGTCATAATTTACGGCAGCACACAAAAACGGCATATCTAAATCAGATGTAAATACATAATACCTACCTTACCATTGTCAAACACGTGTTAACGCCGGCGAGCGCCTCCGATAAGGGGGAGTTATTCAGGGCAATACTTTTAATGATCTCATACCTTTTGCTGCCCTCGTGCGAAGCCCGTGATTCCAAGCTCACCCACGTGGATCCAATCACAGCGTGAAATTCTACCTAGTGGTACAATCCAATGAATTGCGATACAACTAGGTTAAAATAAACCTTTTTCTATACCAATCTTTTATCGAAATTGAACAATATCGCAGCGATTTATTTTAATAGATACTTACTGTAATATACGATACCTATATGGAAGAAATTTTCCTCACGATTTTCACTAGTCGAATAAATTTTCGATCTGTCGTCGCTAAATGATTTATCGTCACATTTTCAGATCTTAATATCAGACTGAATTTTTGTTTATTACCTAATATTATGAAAGAGCTTGATTTAAGAGTTATTTTTGTAGTTTTGCCTTTCCTTTGGAACTGTACGGCCCTTCTGGTTACAACATACTCTTATGCTGACTGTTAAATTGTATTTAGTTCATGGCCAACCGAAATAATGATGAAAAATCGACAAATGACATGTTTTCATTAGAAAAACCACACCTCTACGCAATAAAAGTATTGTGGCAAGGTCAAGATCCAGAGGCGTGGTATTCTGAATACGCATGTATGCGCTGGCGGCGGTGGGGATCGTCACACAATACAATAAAATGTTCCTGTCGTTTCACACACCCTAATAACTGCCAACTGAATGTTTCAGCGATACGATAGTCACTCTTTACATTCACACTATATTGAAACGGGGTTATTTTGCTGTCTAACATGTCAGAGTTTGAGGAAAAAATGGTGTATTGGAATGTACATGATTTCTTATAACACTTAGATCGGGTTGTGTAAAAAGATAAAAAATAAAATAGAAATATTCAGAAAGCGATTCACCGTTTTCGTATTTTTTTGGATCACACGTTTTAGTGTGTAGTGGCAGGAATTTATTTCACTTCATGTCATCTCACTGTTTGAGTAAACTTGGAACGTCGTACGTCCGGCGTACCCTGAGGCAGTTCCCCAGTTGGCTGACTGGCTTAAATGATTATCATAACAAGTGATATTCAAATGTGGTACATACTGAACATAGATGCCAGACACATACAATATGGCAGGCAGGCCGCACGGTAGTGGCTGCTATACGCATCACTAACAACGGCTTGTATTGTGTTATGTACTATGCCCTAGTAACTAGGGCATTTATTATATACCTACTAAGGAACTTGTCCTATCGCTAACGGTTAGCGAGAAGCGAGTAGAGTTAGAAATTAATAATGAAATGTTTGTTTCAGAAAGTTCTCGCCATCATTATGAATATTCAGCGATTATAGTTATTTATGCAACTGTTGTATAATGAGGGGTATTAAAACACGAGTGTAGGTTTATCACACGAGGCGAAGCCGAGTGTGATAATAGTATCACATGAGTGTTTTAATACCTAATTATGGACAGTTGCATACAAGACTTTATCTACATCCATGATATGAATCCTCCATAAAAGGTTCTGAAACCATAGGGTGTTGTAGTGTTGTAAGAAGTCTATGTAAATTCATGGAAAGTTGAATTGCTGAGTCATCATCTGCCTAGCCTTTTCCCAACTATGTTGGGGTCGGCTTCCAGTTTTATACCGGATGCAGCTGAATACCAATATTTTACATGGAGCGACTGCCTATCTGACCTCCACAACCCAGTTAGTACCGGGTAATACGATACCCCTTGGTAAGACTGGTTGTCAGACTTTTTGGGCTTCTAACTACCTAACGACTGTCAAAGATCTACAAATGCAGCAATCTGCAAATCGCAGCGGTAGTGAGGCTGCCTTACGTTCTTAGGGTCCCGGGTTCGAATCCCGGTAGGAGCAAATGTTTGTGTGAAGAGCATGGACATTTGTTTCCTAGTCATGGATGTTTATATGTATAATAAGTATGTATTTACAAACAAAAAGTATCTATGTAGTATATCAACTATTTGGTGTCCACGACACAAGCCTCGTTGCTTAGTGTGGCACTAGATGGCGCTGTGTGTAATGTCCAGCGATATTTATTTATTTATTTATTTAATGACAGCCGGAACCAACTGCTTAACGTGCTTTCCGAGGCACGAAGGAAACTCGGTATATAATGGGTGGTCACCCATCCACAGACCAACCTAGGCAAGCACGGCTTAACCTAACGATCTTCCCGAGCGGCTGTTATTATTTAGCCACGAGCTCCTCAGTTGAATTGCTGAGTATTTAATACAAACAAACCATGTATAGGTAATAATATAATTATTTACATTTTGGATTGTACAATTATTATTATTAAAATGCACAAAGCTTGTATCACTCGTTTTTGTAAACAACAATAGTACATTGTTCACCGAGAGGAGAAAGTCACCGATTACCGTCGAGGGTGTCGTTTGCTTTAAAACACCCGAGATCGGGAATCGCACTTTCTCTCGCGTGATACATAGTGCTTTATACTACACCTACGAGGAAAATAAAAAACTCAAACAAAACACAAATTGGAAATGGCGCCAATGGCGTCTGCAATTTTCACATGTTCTTTTTTCAAATTGTTTATCCTGCCGCCGCAGGGTCGCACTGCCAGCCCGACACCATCCAACACACAGCTAGTGGCCAGTGTCATCTTGCGAACTTGGAGATAAAAACTCACTGTAAAAACTTTTTGGCTTTTGATATTTAGGTTACCGGCGCATAGTCTTACCCAAAATTAAAAAAGAAAAACCACGTAAGAAATGGATTTTCATACACTTTTCTCTCCCGCTCAGATGCGTTTTCTCCCCGCATATTTGTTCGATATGCAATGACGTACTTTCTACCGTAAATTTGATAAAGTATCAAGTTACTTTCCAAGCAGGTGTAGTATAAAGTACTTATTGCAATACTAATATCGAACAAAAATGGCGGGATTCGACGTGAATTCGAATTAGCCTATAAGTTTTTTTAAATTACGGCGCTGTGGCAGCTGTGGTAGCGTGGTGGTAGTGAATCGCACGTGCTAGACAATGTTCTTTTTCATTACTCATACTCTGAAAGTAGGTCTGAAGTTGCCTGAGGAGCGGGTTGAAAGTAATACTTTTCAGCCCTAGGGAGAATCGTTTGCAACTGACAGCTGTCAAATTATTAAAAAAAAATGGTTCATTTTTCTATTGAACCATGTTCCAACTTTCTATACAGCCACCATGTAAAATTGAAATAACATAAAGTTAAGTATTAATTAAAGAATATATATATTTTAAATATCTTTATTATAATTAAGTTTCAACTATTTCTTTAAAATAACATAGATTTGGGAAAAATATTTACCATTTTTCGATGATGAAAATGAAAAATAGGTATTGGCTGAATAGCTGGCCGGCCACAGAAAAAAAAAAGCAAAATAGGTGGGAAAGCGGCAATAGGGTAGATGACACCATAAAACAATAATTCCAAGACACCTTTTTTTAAAAAAAACACTTTAAATCGGGTTTTCAGGCCCAAACCTGAAAACCCGATTTATTTTCAATTAATTGCCAAATTCGATTTTTAGTTGCTTTGAAATCAATAAATAGTCGAGTCATTGAGTTGAATAAACAGTGACGTCACAGTAGGCTATTGCCATACAAAGTCTATTAGAGAACCGCGTTATGACAGCTCTTAAAAAGTATCTCAATTGATTGGTGTGTCATCTACCCATCCCCATTCGAATTCCGATCTTCATTAGTTTTTTCGAGTTGTATGTTTTTTTTTACGTTCCTTGTATTCGTAATGAAAAGCACAGTGTTTACCTCGGGTTAAAGACTTATTTAGTCCCTCAAACTATTAGCGCCCTCGCTTCGCTCGGGCACCAAACCCCGTCTCGGGACTAAATAAGTTACTTTCACCCCTAGGGTAACAATGTACTATTTTTAAAACGAGTTGCATAATGAAATTCAGTACAACATTATAACACCCGTTTGGGTGTTATAATGGTTATTATGACACTGGCTGTTTTAATGTTGACCATAAGCTAACTGTTTCAGATACTTTTATAGAGGATTTATAGCATGGGTGTAGATAATAGCTATTTATTCACCAAGGGGAGTAAGGCATAGATTACTAATCGAGTGTGCATTTGAGGCCCGACGCGAAGCGGAGGGCCGTGAACCACACGAGTTTAGTAATCTGTACTTACCCTCGAGTGATATATACTGCTTTATACTACACTTGCACAAAGAAAAAAACATTGTTACAATTGTTAAATGCTTTTAATTTTAGCGCGTCAAACAGTTTTCGCGCCAAAAGACGTTAGAGTAGGTAAAAATGCCCCGTTTTGCAGGTTCCAGAGTGTTTGTTATAAATAAATAAATAAAATAAAAAAGAAATAAAAAGAAATGAAAAGAAGCGAAAAGAAAAGAAAAGAAAAGGATAAGATAAGATAAAAAAACGTGTTGCGCCGACCCCAAGTAACATGGGATTAGGGCAGGAAGATGATGATGATGACGTCATCAAGACTTAAAAAAAAAACAAAACGCGTTAGTAATGCATTACTACCCTGATTTTCAGGGCAGTTATGAAATTCCATACAACATAACTGCCTAGATTTTTGAGAAGGTTTAATGAACAGCTTTCAAGCCTTTTAGTGGGGTAGTATTGGTACACTTACTAAACAAGTGTAGTATAATAGTACATTATGATATAAGTGCGGTAAGTTTAAAATTACAGCAGAGGCGATATTGCTAGCACGAGCCGTAGGCGAGGGCTATAATAAAGCAGAGGCTGTAATTATCAAAGCGCACGTAGGTATGTCATACGACGTTTTATAACATATTTGCGAGGAAATAAATAAAACTCGGGACTTTTTTAAACGAATAAATCTTTTACTTGTTCACAAATTAAAGATGGCCCGCGCATCAGCGCATTTTTTTTAAGGCAACAACACAAAACAGCCAGTATTACTAATAAAGTAAATTAATATTTTTGGGTTTTTGTTTCAGATAAATGGTTGTAATTTATTGTCAAAATTAATTAAATTAAAGAATTAAATGTTTATTTATTATATTTCATTTCCCACAGTTAATTTTATTCATAGAATATTGACCACTTTTCTGACATAAAAACTCTTTGCTAAGATTTAAAAAAGTACCGTTCGTTTTAGACGGAGCATTTACATTACTGCACAAGTACGTAATGAGATACATTACGATATTGAAATGGGTGAAATAAGAGACCCTTTACGAGCAAATGTGTTATAAACATTTTTAAATGCTGCAGCCGTTGCTGACCAATGACTTAATGCACGTTCCTTTTTTTTTTTTGCTTTTTTTTTTCGGATGGGAAATCATCAAATAACTCGTCCCGCTCTGGGCGGAGCAGGAGGGAGTGTCAGACTTTTACTGACTAAAACCCATCCATGTTCCTTCATCGCCCTTTGTGTTCCGGGGCCACGGTATCTCTTTCGAACAGTCCCGCAATCCCGGCAGGCATCGGTCCTTACGGACCCTTTCCTTTTTGCTGACTCTCTTTGAGGCGCGCGTGGAACACGAACGTGCCGTCGACACGGCCTGTCGTCATGAGACGGACGGACGGCGAGCTAGCCCATAGCCCACCGTCCACAGGCCCGCGCCTACGGTGGCCGGGGGCCACGTGGTGGTGGCCCCCGACGCCCGGGGCGTCTCCCGCGGCGGCCGGGGCGTTGAGAGGTTCTCTCCCTCTCACGTTCCGCCACCTTCTTCTCTAGCATTACTGCTTCGCAGAAGGAGGTGACGGCGTCCCATTCCGTCTCGCTCCGGACCATGGCTTGCACCAGGGCCAGACGCGAGAGGTCGCCGCCGCCGATCGCCGCTTCAAGGACACGGCGGTGCTCCGCCCACGCGGGGCACACCTCCACCGTGTGTTCCACCGTGTCCTCCGGTCGATCCTCGCAATGGAAGCACCCGGGCGTTTCCTCCTGCCCGATTCGGTGCAGGAACCTCCCGAACACTCCGTGTCCGGTGAGGACCTGCGTCAGGCGGAAGGTGAGGTCGCCGTGGCATCTCTCAAGCCACTCCTCAAAGAGGGGTCTTATCGCCACTATTGTGGCGTGCCCTGCACGGGGTTGCGACAGTCGCTCTCTCCATGTCGCCATGAGATCCCGCCGGAAGTCTGTCCGCTGAGCGACAATTTGTCGCTGCAGTGGAGTTTCCCGCCGGCGTAGCGCCTCCGCGCGCCATTCATGCAGGCGCGCGAGGACTATCGCCTCCAGATCCCATGGCGGCATTCCGGCAAGGAGGCTCGCCGCCTCGCGGGAGATCGTGCGGTACGCCCGGGCCAGCCTTACGGCTACCACCTTTGGGGCGCGTTCAGATAGTGGGCGGCTCGCCACCTCAAAGAACGCGCCCACACCGGGGCCCCATAAAGGGCCATGGACCGCACGACTCCCGCGTAGAGCCTCCGGCAGGAGGCACGTTCCTTGATCGTGAAAATACTCGATAGCCAGTTACTTCCTCAACGGCGCGGCGGTGGGACGCTGTCTTGCCTTGAATGCATGTCAACGTACACTAATTTCATTACACGAACAATTTCCCTCGTCAATGGCTGCACACTCACGCTTATGAAGCGTTAGTTGACATTGAATTAACAGTAACTACTGAACTAATTAACATTATGTGGGTCTACGCTTAACAGTGTGTCGTAATTTGTCTACCGGCTGGTCTGATAGAGATCAACTGCAATGCTTACGTAATTAGGAACCTGCTGTGCTGTGAAATTCAGTGAATACGTTTTGTACCTTTATAAGTAAAACATTACGAGTAGTGCAGGCTATCCGATAAATTACCACACACACACACAAAGCTACTTTTGTAAAATGCCTTGGGCTAGGTCGCCCGATTTTTTTATACTTTCAAGAAAAAATAAAGGATTTGCAAACTGAACGAAACGGGGAATAAATCGATCAAAAAAGGTAACATAAATCCAATCCTGCCTATTTTGTACCCCTAACGATATTCCAGTCAGAAACATTGCGCATTGGGATATAAATCTTTCAAGACTTATCCAATAGTTCAAGCTTTTTCTGTTCAATAACCGACTTGTGCTTTTATTTTATGTAATGTATGTTTACACTTTTATTTTGCCCATCAAGATAATTTATAAAAGTTGTACGAAATATACAGCATTGATGATTTGTTACCACATGGATACCACTTTTAATAAATATCGTGATCCGTGATGAGTGATTCACGTAGTATTTCATTTAGTTCTTTTGCTTCTACACAAACTATCTTTCTTCGAAGAATTGATGGATCGGATTTTTTATTGATACCTAGATTTATTTTGCTAGAGAGCACTGCTGTTGTCTGATCCCTAGGTCAGGCGAGTCCAGTGCTTCAGATTTTTTGTAACTACCGCAACTTTCCCTGTGTAATACATACAGGGCTGTCGTCCCACCGTAGTCCTCCAACTTTATTTTTATCCATTAGATAGAACACTATCTAATGGATAAAATGAAATACATCCTGAGCAAATTCCAAAGCAAATGTGGATACGTTATTGTGTATACCATACAAGCTTTAGAACTGCTTTTGACAGCTTTAAACTGGTATAATTATGGTCTGGTATACTGGTACTATCACAATAATGTATCCACATAACCGGAGACACGCACATTTCTTATATACTTACTTTTCTTAGAAAAATATATTGCCGTAGATTTATGTACCTAACATTTTTATTTTTCGCCTATCTTGTCGGAATAATCGTGCCAGGTGCTAGTTTCTCAGGCGCAGAGATCGACAGAGCGAATTGTGAAAGATATTAGGTATCTGACTTAGAAATGTACCAAACATTTCATCATCGGAATATTCCAGCTGATAACCAAGATTAACTAAAATAGTCGCAGATTTTGTGTCGATATCATTGTGGTAAAGTACCCAAAAATAATATTTTGAAGGTGTTTTTTTTACAAAGGTCATGATTTATTTTTGATTTTATACAGGTGACTTTTTTATCACTTTCCAAAAAAAATGGATATGGTGAACGGAGCAAAAGCAAAAAAAATTAAAAAAAACGAAATTCAAATCATACACGTATTGCGTATGATTTGAAATTCGTTTTTTTTTTTTTTTAATTTCATTTTCTTTGTTCTAATATGAAAAGTTTAGGTACTAGAAATTTGTAGCGTTTTTTGATGATGTATCAATTTTTTACTAGCTGTAAAAAAAAAAAAACTAGGTATGCCATAAGCTCCTACTCCGTTCACCTAATATACCCATTTTTTTTGTAAAGTGATAAAAAAGTCATACGGTAATGAGCGCTGGGAAAAATTAAAGACTTACTACGCATCAATCACTTACCATTTATAACGGGTCTGTTCACTGTAAATATTTATTGAAATTATTGAATGGTTCTTGAGGAATGAATGGCCTTTCATGACATTAATGTCATGAAAGGTGAATCACTTGCATTAGCAGCTATCGGCAAGCAGCTATTTGATACCAAACATTAGTGGCAATGTACTTTGCGCTGAATTGTTTGTTACTTTTAACTCAAACGACTTTCCTTTGAAAGAAAACAAGTCATCACATCAAAAACGTTTGTTTTTGCTCACATATTATGATGTTTGTGTTTTAAATAATATTGGTTGCTTTTGTTTATTTGTTATATTTTACTTTAGCTATAACATCCCATTTAAAACACATTAGACATCTAAACACATTGTCATCTCTGAATAATAATGAGTTCATTTCGTTTTATAAGTAACATTACATCACATCATCATCAGTTATGTTTATTTATTTATTTAACTCTTCAAGTACAAAATACAGAGGCGGACTTAATGCCATAGGCATTTTCTACCAGTCAACCTTTAGGTGACGCAGAGACAAGCAGTGGTAGGTGTCACTTCTGAAAATGAGAGAATAATTGTATTTAATACTACGATATACTACAAGGATATTTATAATACTATACATATTATATTTCAAATACTATAAATAAATGTAAATAGAATAACAACATTTACACGGATATACTAAAATAAAAAAACCGGCCAAGTGCGAGTCGGACTCGCGCACGAAGGGTTCCGTACCATTATTTAAAAAAAATAGACAAAACTGCAAAAAAATCACGTTTGTTGTATGGGAGCCCCCCTTAAATATTGATTTAATTCTGTTTTTAGTATTTGTTGTTATAGTGGCAACAGAAATACATCATCTGTGAAAATTTCAACTGTCTAGCTTTCACGGTTCATGAGATACAACCTGGTGACAGACAGACGGACAGACGGACAGACGGACAGACAGACGGACAGACAGCGAAGTCTTAGTAATAGGGTTCCGTTTTTACCCTTTGGGTACGGAACCCTAAAAAAAAACAAAAAATGAGGAAAACATTACCGTTGTGACGATGCTGCCAGCTTCTTCCGAATGTACCTACTCGCGAACTTTAATTTTAAAATATAAACGATTTTAAGTTAAGTCCTATGTACCTAATAGAGGGCTTGCCCTATATTGGGTACATAGGACTTAACTTAGCCACGGAGTCTGTATTTTATGGCATTAGGCTCGCCTAATGCCATAAAATCCAGACTCCGTGGCTGCTACTGAAAAAATCCTGCTAAAAAAACCCAATGACACTATGCCCGACCTGAGAATCAAAACTTTGACCGTTACTGACACTGAGTGTTCTCCAAGTTGTGTTGTCGTACATTATACAATAATTATGTAAAAAACCGGCCAAGTGCGTGTCGGGCCACGCGCAGTGTATAGGGTTCCGTAGTAGCCAGTTATCACAATATAGAACGATTTTAGGTTATTTTTACTACTTCATCTTAGTCACTTTAATTAAAGGATTTATTCTAAGGATTTAGTATTTGGTACAAAATTATCCAACACCTAAGTTCAATGACTATTACTGCAAAACTGATAAAGTTATCTTAAATGCTATAATTTTCCTTTAAAGGTAATGAAATGCACTATTTTCATGATTTTTTCCAGATTTTTCAAGCTAGCAGCTAAAAGCTAGCAATACATAACATTTTTGTAAAATAATTTAATATTTCGTAAATGGAGCATTAAATCTAAAAATAGTATTAGCAACCCCTAAGTCATTTTACACGATGGGGTAGACGATGAAAAAAAAATTTCCCCACTTCTCATGTAGGGGAGCTACATTAAAAAATATATTTTTCTAAATTTTATTTTACCACTTTGTCGGCGTAATTGATATACACACCAATACAAAATTACAGCTTTTTAGTACTAACAGTCTCTTAGCAAAACCTCGGACAGACAGACGGACATGTCGAAACTATAAGGGTTTCCTTGTCCGGACTACGGAACCCTAAAGTCCGACCAGTGAGGGTATTATTAGGTATCGAGAATAGATTCTATTTATGTAATTCTTCCGGTCGCTTCTCGGGTAGTGACGTCATAAAAAAAAACAAATGATGATCGAACATTTATGCCGAACATGGTGTTTTTACGTTTTAAAAGTTTGTTAGAGTTTATGGAAATGGTAGTAATTTGAGGCAAAAATCGTGCATTTTAAAATTCATTATTATATTACTTTCATGAATATTTTATGTTTTGTATTTTATTTGGTAGGTGATGTCATTGGTAGGTATACCTATATATATGCCCCTTTCGGATCGGCCATCCCTTTTAACATAAGTAGGTACCTATTGTATATAATATTTATCTTTGCTTCTCATTTCTATACCTATTCTAATTCTCGTTTCTAAGATAAAATAATATTTACTATCGGTCACCGGAGATCAATCTCCGCCGTCGCTTACTCGGTCGACGCTCCTTTTGTAGTGTTTACCTAAAACTATCGAGTTTAGCTGATGTATCTATGTGGGTCGGATATTTGGATGTTTTGTGTAACTAGTTTCTTTTTTGTTTCTGTAAATTCTACACGCAGTTTTGTTACACTTTAGTCAGAACTTCTTCCTATTTTTTAATAGATTATTATTCATCATCATCAGCCTCTTAATGTTCCCACTGCTGGGACACAGGCCTCCTATCTATGAGAGGGAATGGGCTATAATCCACCACGCGGGCCCAGTGCGGATTGGTAGATGTCACATGTCTTCGAATTTTTGGTTCTAGGACATGCCGGTTTCCTCACGATGTGCGTGTTGATGAGATTATCATTAAAAACATTTATTAAAAGGAAAGGCTAGCGACGCTTCGCCTGTATAAACGTGTTGCCCTGTGTTCTATCTGGAAAATAAAAATAGAACAAACAAAATTATAGAATTTATTTTCTATACTGGGTGTAAAAGCCCTCATCACGAAGCCGTCAATCAAGCATTAAACTAAGTAACTTTACGCTTAAAATATTGCTGGGAAACGGCTTTATTTTTTGGGGCAAAAATCATGTTTTGTGGTAGAACTCAATGTAACGCACTCAAAACATTGTGCTGATGGATGGATTGAATAGTACGGGGGTCGTGAAGGTGTTAAAAGTAAAAATCTTACATTAAAAACTTGTATTTAGAAAAAAACGTCAAAATGTTGGAACTTTGACCCACAAAATCCCAGGTATGGTGTACAACAAAAAAAAAGATCGCAATGACGGGGAGAACAAGTGCCTTTCGACTTCGTTAAGAGGTGTTTTACACCCTTTATAATCTAAATCCACCCAATTATTTACTACTCATAGGTTCAGGAGTAAGTTAAGATTTTAGTTTCTATACATAAAGGGTGTAAAAAGACTCTTCTATCAATCAATCATGATCTAATCATGATCAATTATTGAAGGAAAAATTTATCAATCAAAGAAATGAAGTCAATGAAACTATACAACAAACAAAAAGTGTTTATTACCAAAATGCTTTTGATCAATGCAAGAAAAACCCTAAAAAAATGTGGAGTCTTATAAATGATCTCTCTAGGAACAAGGTCAGAGAGTCACCAGCACCTCCTTATGCCATCTGGAGTTTTGACTAATCAGACTGACATTTGTGAGTGTTTTAATGACTTTTTCTCAAGCATTGGATCAGTTCTGGCTAGTCAAATCCCAAATCAATACCATAACAATTTAACCCACACTAAAGGAGCGCAGGCAACTGGAACCTTGGACACACTTTCACAAATAAGGCCATGCACCATAAATGAAATAGAAAAAATAATTGAAAACTTAAACTAAACACTAGCTCTGGCTTAGACGGTATAAACACAAAATCAATCAAATGCGTAAAAGACTTAATACTAGTTGAACTAACAAATTGTATAAATAAAAATTTACAGCTTGGGACTTTTCCCGACAGCCTCAAAATGGCCAAAGTCAGCCCCATCTACAAAAATGGAAATAAATCTGATCCAGGAAATTATCGTCCCATTTTTGTGTTGCCGGTTTTATCAAAAATTTTTGAACGTGTCTTATACAACCGCCTCGATGAACATCTTCGAGCGCAAAACTTTCTTTATAAAAAACAATACGGTTTTAGGCCAAAATCCAATACACTTTCTGCAACAGTAGATCTAATAACAAAAATTAAACTTAGTATCGACAAAAAGCAAATAGCGTTAGGAATTTTCATAGACTTAAAAAAAGCCTTTGACACAATAAGTCACAAACTGTTATTAAAGAAATTAAATGACATTGGTGTCACTGGTAATGCTCTTGATATCTTTAAATCTTACTTGGCCAATCGTTCCCAAGTGGTTAAGATTAACGAAACCCAAAGTAGTCCTAAGATTGTAAGTTTTGGCATTCCGCAGGGATCAATTTTGGGACCCTTATTATTCCTGATTTACATTAATAATATTCATGAAGTTGGACTTAAAGGCGATGTATCGTTGTACGCCGACGATACAGCTTTATTTTATTTTGGACACTCTGTAGATGCCGTTATGCGTGACGCTCAGGACGATCTAAATCTTCTAAATATGTGGTTTCAGTGCAATCTACTCACGATAAATATAGCCAAAACCAACTACATAGTATTCGCAGCAAAAAACAAAAAAATATCACACAGTTCACAATTAACCATAAATAACCAACCTATCAAAAAAGTTAATCACGAAAAGTACCTTGGATTAATTTTAGATAACCAACTGAACTGGAAGCCACATATGGAGAGGGTTAGATCTAAACTGACTTCTCTCACGGGAGCCCTACGGAGTGTTGTTCGATGTCTTCCACGCCAAGTACGCTACAATATATATAACACTCTTATAAAACCTCACCTGGACTATCTAATAGAAGTATGGGGCACAGCGGCCAAAACCAATATTGAAACGCTTCAAATAGCACAAAATAAGTTAATAAAGACACTCTTCCAATATGATTACAGTACACCGACACAAAAAATATACAATGAAACTAAGTTAATGAACATATCACAAACATACCTAAATAATACTTGCATCTTAATAAGAAAAATACTTAATAAAACCATTCACACACAAATAAATTTTACAAAGAAACATCAAATACACAAAATTGGGCTCAGAAATGCAAATGACATACAATTACATCCACCACGCACCAGTTATGGCAAGAAAAATGTGATGTACGAAGGTGCTGCATTATACAATAAACTGCCAAATAACATAAAAAATGCAAAATCCATGGCAATATTTAAGAAATACTTAAAATTACACATATTTAAAGCAAGCGCACCTTAGTACATTTCATACCACATCTAGTTGCGCGCGTTCCGTGTATGTTTACATTTTGGCTGGGTTAATTTTTTTACCGATTACCCTAACACTTAGAATAATTTTGTACATAAGTTTGTAATTATTTTGTCAAAGCTGTACGTAAAACCAATGTTTTTTTTTAAACTAGTTAATGTTTCTCATGTAAGTGAAATTTCTTATGAGAAATAAAGACATCTCAAACCCGAATCAATCCATCCATCAGCACAATGTTTTGAGTGCGGCACATTGAGTTTCACCGAAAAACGTGATTTTTCGCCCCAAAAAAAAAGTCGTTTCCCGTTTCCGTAAAAAGTTACTTATTATGATGTACAGAATGCTTGGTTGACGGCTCCGCGAATAGTCTGTATATATGCACACCTTATGGAAAAAAGTGTGTGTATCTACTTCGGTATGAATCTTAGTCCGTACACTTCATAATATTAAAACCACGATTTATTTTTCTTCGGTTTCAATGTTCAAATATTTTCTCTCAGTTTTAATTAATTAGATTTTAACTTAATTGAAAAATAACTTCTTTCTGAGGTAATATTGGCTCGTTTATAAAAAAAAATATTTGGTTCCACGCAAGCCTTTTAGTTATATTAAATATGGTTGATTACTTTTAACGAAGAGGCGGTACGTATTACGTTTATTATAATGGCTCAGGCTAAGTAATGATAAAACATGTTTAGTATGTATATGAAGTTTATGTATAGTTTGATTCCTTAACTTTTCGCTACCGTAAGTCCCAAATGACACATATTATATTTACTTATGGCAAATGATAAATCTAAGTAATCATGAAATTGCGATGGTCTTTTGTGTGTAGTTTAGCTACGATCGGTTTTACCTACGTAGCTCATCATGTATATTATTTAGCCTTCTACTCTTCTTCCTTCTATACCATCATCATCATCATTTCAGCCGAAAGACGTCCACTGCTGGACATAGGCCTCCCCCAAGTGTCGCAGGGTCTACCCTTTATAGCAGAACTTTTTATGAATTATAATATTATTTTGGATAACAGCGAATAGCATAAACTTCATTTCGCAGAAAATCATTTGGCAGGCACTCATTTATCATGTCATTCTAACCTCATAATTTTGTAAGTCAGAATCATCCTTAGGCATACATTTCGTTTGCATAAGAATGAAATGTAGAACCATTTTATCGCAGAAAGTTCACAGTCAGAATCATCTTTTGGCATAAATTTTATATCGAAAGTCATTAAAAGGCAAAACTATATTATTTCAGAAAGTTTACAGTTAGAAACATCTTTTGGCATACATTTCATAATGCATAATAATGGAAAGCCTCATCTATCACATTATAGAAAATTCATAGTTACAATAATTTTCTATTTCTTACCATAATAATAAAATTAATTGAAAATGAATTTTTTTTCACCACAAACATACGACGATAATGTTAATTGCTGCATATTTCTGATCAGGCAAGCATTCATCATGCATGCAGCAAGCATGCAGTGTGCAAACATGCAAACAAGCATGCAGTATGCAAACCGGAATACACCATGCATGCAAGCAAGCATGCAGCATGCAAGCAAGCATGCAACATGCAGCAGGCATGGTTTCTGTCACGGCTCCGGCAGTCCCACGCGAGCTTATCGTCGCAGATTAGTTTTACGCTCACCACCGCAGCTTCGGCTTGCTGTGCAAGCAAGCCGAAGCTGCGGTAGCGAAGCCGAAGCTGCGAAGCTGCGCCTACGCGGATTTAAATTACACTCTAGGGGTAGGGCAGACAAGACTACGTGGAGTCGGTTTTGGAGCGATTCGTTTCTGTCACTAACTTTTTTAGCGCAACGTATTGTCTTTTTAACAATATTTTAATTCTAATTTAAGGTTAAACATGCTATTTTATAGAAATGGCAATACTGCCAAATAAAATTATTCTAAATGAAATTCTGCCATCTTCATAGTATGCCAAGTGAAATTGTACCAAAGAATCGTCGCTCTAAATAAACGTTATTCTAAACGAAATTATGCGGAACTTGAACATTGCCAAATAAAATGCTGCCATCTTAAAAGTATTCCATTGTAAATTCGTACATACAACAATTCGGCCAAACAATGACTATATTAAATATTTTTATGCCTTAAAAATATTCGTTTAAAGAAGATTATGCCAAGTGTTTTATGCCAAATAAATTTCGGAACATCAAGATTCTGCCAGATAGAAGGAACCCAGTGTCGCCACATTGACCGGTCCCGTGCGACTCGCATCGAGTGGATTCCCGCAACCTTCACCAGGTCATCGGTCCGGGTCCACCCTTTATAGCAGAACTTTTTATGTCATAATATTACTTTGCATAACAGAGGATAGCATAAACTTCATTTCGCAGAAAATCGTTTGGCAGACACTCATTTATCATACATTCAAAACTCATAATTTTGTAAGGCAGAATCATCTTTAGGCATAAATTTCATATGCATAAGAATTAAAAGTAGAACCATCTTAGCGCAGAAAGTTCACAGCCAGAATCATCTTTTGGCATAAATTTTATATCGGTAGTCACTAAAAGCAGAACTATCATATCTCAGAAAGTTTACAGTTAGAATCATCTTTTAGCATACATTTCTTATGCATAACAATGGAAAGACTCATCTATCACATCCACGTCACAGAAAATGCACACATGTGAACATGTGGTTTTTATTTTCCTGTAAGCAGGAGGCAAACATGCAAACAAGCATACATCTTGCATGCAGCAAGCATGCAGTATGCAAACAAGCATGCAGTATGCAAACAAGCATGCAGTATGCAAACAAGCATGCAGTATGCAAACAAGCATGCAGTATGCAAACCAGCATACAATATGCAAACATGCACACCAGCATACACCATTCATGCAGCAAGCATGTAGCGTGCAAGCAAGCATGCAGCATGCAAGCAAGCATGCAACATGCAGCAGGCATGGTTTCTGTCACGGCTCCGGCGCTGCGGGGCTCCGGCGGTCCCACGCAAGCTTATCGTCGCAGATGTGTTTAACGCTCACCACCGCAGCTTCGGCTTGCTGGCCGACTTCGCCGGCCAGCCTCAGCAGCGGCGGCGAGTGTTACAACCACCTGCTCCTCAACTCGCGGGCCGCCTCGCCCCTCCGCGCCTACGCGATTTTAAATTACACTCTAGGGGTAGGGCAGACAAGACTACGTAAAGTCGGTTTTGGAGCGATTCGTTTTTGTCACTAACTTTTGTAGCCCATCATATTACTTTTTAAGACAATATTTAAATGTTTGGTTAAAAATGCTATTTTATAGAATAATGCCAAATACAATTATTCCAAATGAAATTCTGCCATCTTCGTAATATGCCAAGTGAAATTGTGCGAAATTTGAACATTGCCAAAGGTAATTATGCCAAATAAAATTCTGCCATCTTAAAAGTATGCCATTGTAAATTCGGAAATACAAACATTCGGCTAAACAATAACTATATTAAATAATTTTTATGCCTTAAAAATATTCGTCTAAAGAAGATTATGCCAAGTGTGTTATGCCAAATAAATTTCGGAGTATCAAGATTCTGCCAGATAGAAGGAACCCCATCGGTCCACCTAGTGGGAGGTCTTCCAACGCAACGTCTACCGGTTCGCGGTCGCCACTCCAGAACTTTTCGGCCCCATCGGCCATCCGTTCTGCGAGCAATGTGCCCTGTCCACTGCCACTTAAGTTTGGCAATTATTCGGGCTACTATATAGCCAAAGTTTTTATTTCTGTAAAGTCGGTGAGAAAAATTAATCACAGTCATATTCCTCACTTTAATATGTATTAGAAATTAACAAATGGCAAACCATGGCATAATCATCTGCCTAGCCTTTTGGTCGTAGCTGAATAGCAGTATTTTATATGAAGCGACTGCCTATCTGAACTCCACAACCCAGTTAGTAACTACTGAGTAATACCTCTTGGTAAGACTGGTTGTCAGACTCTCGGGCCACTGACTACCTGTATAACGACTGTCAAAGATCTACAAATGACAATCGGGACCAACGGTTTAACGTGCTTTCCGAGGCACGGAAGAAATTTGGTATTGTAATGGGTGGTCACCCATCCACAGACCAACCTAGGCAAGCGCGACTTAACCTGGTGATTGATCCGATCGGCTGCTTTTATTTAGCCACAAGCTCCTCAAGCAGCAAACCATATTAATTATAATTAACATTTCCAAGCAGACGCAATGTTTAGAAAACACAAAAAAGTGAAAAATAACTTTAGCTTCAGAAGTCCTTTGTTTGGTTGATTTAGATTTTTTTGTCAACGACTTCTGAAGCTTTTGTGATTTTTGAAGTAGGTTTTATTTTTTGCAAAAAAGTTATTTTTCCATTTTCACTTGGTGGGACCAAGTGAATATGGAAAAATAACTTTTTTAAATAATTTTAGATTTCATTGTTTTCCTTTCATTTAATTTATAACGTTTGTTAGAGAGATTCGATCCTTATAATTGACCCTATCGATTGGTACCATAAAAGTACAGGATGTATTTTTTTTTTGGAATTTAGCCGGTTCGATTCCCAAGTGTGGCAAGTGAATTTTTTAAATCTTTGAATGCAGATTAATTTCTTTTTAAAAATAAAGGAATGTTTCCTTTGAGTAAAATTGCTATCTCCGGTATTTAGAGTACTTTCCCTCAAGGTGGCATGCAAAAATTCCACCCTGTATATACATATAAATTTATACGGTCGAATTGAGAAACCTCCTTTTCTTGAAGTCGGTTAAAAAGGGAAATGTCCATATAGCAAACAACAACATACCTTGTTTATCAACTCAGCATTATTACCAGCGCAATAATGCAGGGATATTATTGTTCGTAGCGGCTTTGCAGGCGGGGGTTGAATGGAACGCAGCAGTCGTAGCTGCGTAGCGCGTAGCTCGTAGCTCGTAGCAGGGCAGGGGGCAGGGGGAGCAGAATTAACAATAAAAACGAGTTTATAGCTCTGTTTTAATAATCATTCTAAAATTTTGAAATGAGTTTCGTGATCTGTGTTAATTCAGTTTTTTTATAATGGTTATAAAGCGGAAGAGCTGTTGTTATAAAAATGTTCATTAGCCTTAAACATCTATCTGTATATACACAGGGTACATATATACAGGGTGTAAAAGACCTCATCACGAAGCCGTCAACCAAGCATTCTGTACATCAAACTAAGTAACTTTACGCAAAAATTATTGCTCGGAAACGATTTCTCCTTTGTTTCGTCGGCCCTGCTTCTAAACCACCTGAGGCAACTGACACGGGCGAGCGTCATTCTTTCACGGAAAATCTTAACACCGCAATTCAGAAAATGGAGAAGAGAGAGAGAATAAACAACGCCATCTATCGACCAAGATGTTAAACTGCTATAAACTTTTTTTTAATGCCGGTCGGTCGATTTAAAAGTTACGTGGTGAGCACATTTTTAGTTATTGGTACTATTTTAGTACAACATAAATATGTCGTTGCATGTATATATCTTATACTAGCTGACGTCCCGCGGTTTCACCCGCGTAGTTTCCGTTCCCGTGGGAGTACGGGAATAAAATATAGCATATAGCACTCACGAATAATGTAGCTTTCTACCAGTGAAATAATTTTTAAAATTGGTTCATTACTTCCGGTGATTACCCCCTACATACAAACTTACAAACATACAAACTTACAAACATACAAACTTACAAACAAATGTTACCTCTTTATAATATTAGTATATAGAAGTATAGATTTTATGATTAGTTCTTCTTGAAAACTTTAAGTTCATATATCTTTTGATAGAATTAACTAACCGGTTACAATGAAACGAAAACTAAATAATACCCTAAAATTACGCACAATTTTTATGTATAAAAGTTATCTACATTGGTTTTGTAAATTTTACGTGATGCATGATCATCGAAATAGACAAACGCTGGAAATGAGTTCTGCTGGTTATCCTCTAACACCCTGACAATTTTTTTTTTAAATATTTTCGATGTATAAAAACGATTTTTCTACAGATTTATTATATGTATAGAAATACTACTACTTACTGTTACGGTACTTTAGATTAGTTTACATGATGCTGCTTTGAAAATTTACACATCATGATTTCCGTGCATTATATTTTAGCAGTTTAACATCTTGGTCAATAGATGGCGTTGTTCATTGCACTCCATTTTCGTAATTGAATGACCCTTGCCCGTGTCAGTTGCCTCAAGATTAGTTTTTAACCGACGAAACAAAAAGAAGACCCGTTTTTTGTATGTATGAGCCCTCATAACTTTTTACAGAGAAGTCCGATATACATGGTCCTTTTTTTTAAAAGCGTAGGTCCTGTATATCTCAAAGTTGGTCCCATTTATGATTGATAAAAATTCGTGTTTGGGCTAATTTCCTGCACCTTTGATGAGAACTTTCGACCTAGCTGGAGTATGACTGTCATCGAGTGTCTAAGGATGAAGACGTAAGGCTGTCGAGGCAAGCCCTTATTTGGAAAAACATATGTAGATTATTTTAGCAAATATATCGAACAAATTAAATTAGTACCCACTTGAATCTATACTAATATTATAAAGCTCAAGATTTGTTCCTCTTAAAACGTTCTAAAAAAATCCGCGATAGCATATGTCTATCTTTTAAGGTTGACTCACACTCTCTCTAACCCTCTCTTTCTCTCATGTAATGCAGACGAAGTTGCGCGGGTCAGCTAGTTATACATAGTTATATATAAATACATAATTCCGAAAACAGAAATAATGACATAAACTTGTCCCGAAACTACCTTTATCGTGAGCCTTGACTTTTTCTAGTAATAAAAAACGATTCATAATGTATTGTTGAGGTACCTACGCAGAGAAATTAAGGAAAGAGCAATGACCTTTAATTCGTACTTATTTGGCGCAGACTATAGAAATCAGTTCTCGCTTAATCCTATTATTATAGTTGCTTTTGCAAATATGATTTACGAATAAAAAAAACCATCTGCAAAACAGACCAATTTTATAAGACAAACAGCAGCCTATTTGTATGTCTGTACATCTTTTCTTTCTGAGATAAAACTTCCGCAATATTTTCAGCTACCATGGGAGTCTGATTTATATGCCGCGATCTCCGTCCATGTGAATGATTGTCTGGATTTTCTCGGAAACAGTTGAGCCGGTAGTTTATTGTTTTACATTAAAACATCAAGGTTGTAACAGTAATTGTTTAGCTACCATAAGGAATATTTATGAAGACATCACGTAACTATCCAATGAACGTCGTTGAGCTCCACTAATTACAGTTGGGATTAGGACTGTTAGTCAAAAATAATAAACGTGTTTATTGATTTATTAGTTAAAGGGTTTAACTGAAATATTTTTTTCAGGGTACCGTACCTAAAGGGTAATCAACGAGACCCTATAACTGGCCTCCGCACCTCCCCTCGGATCCCGTCTGTTCCCACTAGTTCAGTTGACCAGTTCAGTTAGCTGAACTAGTGAGATTTCTTTTCTCGTTTGTTCAGTTGTAAATGAAACTACTTTTACATCTGGTTCCACCGTTTTTTATTTATTATTTTTTTAATTAATTAATTTACTCGAAGTTTAATCCGTCTGTTTGTCAGCGGGCTGTATCTTATGATCCGTAATAGGTAGACAGTTGAAATTTTCACAGAATGTGTATTTCTATTGCCGTTATAACAACAAAAAAAATTAAAGGGGATTCCCCTACTACGATGGTACGGAACCCTTCATGCGCGAGTTCGACTCGCACTTGGCCGGTATTTTAAAGAGTCATCATAAAATGTAAAACGTCTGTGTTTACGTTTTACTAAACCCGTGAGGATTTAAATAGTATACCATAAGTTACATTATTTTACCCGATTTACAAAAGCATTATAAACTAACGTTAGCAAAACTAAAGTTTTTAATATGAACCCATAAAGCTTACTGTTCAATCGACTTTTAGATCGGAATTTTATGCATGAATCGCATGATCCCTGTGTTTTTATCTAATACATAGTTTAGTTTGATGTGCGAGCGCTAAAAAGTGATTAAGCTCAAGTTATTTTTACAAAGTAAATGTTACTTAAAATTATGGGGAATAAGGCTATCAGTATCAGTAAATGAAACTTGTATGGCCTATGATACGTAATGCCAATTTCTTACACCGACCCATGTTTTTAGGACAATATAATAATAATTAGGGAAGTTTGGAGAGGAGCTCGTGGCTAAATAATAACAGCCGCTCGGGTCGATCGTTAGGTTAAGCTGTGCTGGCCTAGGTTGGTCTGTGGATGGGTGACCGCCCATTACATACCGAGTTTCCTCCGTGCCTCGGAAAGCACGTTAAGCCGTTGGTCCCGGCTGTCATTTGTAGATCTTTGACAGTCGTTAGGTAGTCAGAGGCCCGAAAAGTCTGACAACCAGTCTTACCAAAGGGTGTCGTATTACCCGGTACTAACTGGGTTGTGGAGGTTAGATAGGCAGTCGCTCCATGTAAAATACTGGTATTCAGCTGTATCCGGTAAAACTGGAAGCCGACCCCAACATAGTTGGGAAAAGGCTAGGCAGATGATGATGAGGGAAGTTTGGAGTTTATTATATTAACCGGCTCTTAGGATCAAAAAAATGGGGATACTTACACTAACTTCATAAGAAAAAGTTAGTGTAAGCATCTCCATTTTTTTGTGTCGTTGTCATGACGTCAAGTTTTATTAGCCAAAAACTTCCCCACTTTCACGGCTTTGTCGGTGGCAGCGCAGAGGTCGCTCCGACGGCATGTTTTGGAGCTCAGTCAGCAGAATATGATGGGAGGTGGAGCATAGTTTGCGACACGGCTCCACAACCACACTTCACCGCTGATCCATCGAGGTAACCCTACTTCATGAGAAGAATGGAGTTATATATCTTCCTACTTGGGTCCGCAGGCAGTTCAGGGAGTTAGATGTGGATCACTTATCACAACATATTATAAAACAAAGTCCCCCGCCGCGTCTGTCTGTCTGTCCCTATGTATGCTTAGATCTTTAAAACTACGCAACTGATTTTGATGCGGGTTTTTTTAATAGATAGAGTGATCTAAGAGGAAGGTTTTAGTTTATAATTTGAAGGCGGGCAAAGCCGTGGGCATCAGCTAGTAATAAATAAATAAATATCTTTGGACATTACACACAGCGCAATCTAGTGCCACACTAAGCAACCAGGCTTGTGTCGTGGACACTTTAAACGCGGTTAAACTACATAGTTACTTTTTGTTTGTTTATATGATAGAAGTGATGCCATTCAAATAAAACAGTCCGCCTTGATTATTTCAAAACAACAAAAAAAATGTACGGTTCGGTATCGTAGATTTTAATGAGTGTTATGTAAACTCATCACTAATGATAAACAAAAACAGACAGTGGATTGTTTATTTTCCTCGAAAATTAAATTCTTTTTATGGATTTCATTTTTTTAAAAGAAAATTGCTGTATAAATGGCAAGAATATTTTCCAAGAAAGGTACAATCCTAAAAAGATACTCTTTTACCCGGCACGTTTCTGGAGGAATTTATCGTAAGACACGTTTTATCATGTCCATTTGTATTTTCGTTTTCATTTGCAATATTTTCCCTACCCGAAAAGACAACACAAAAAATCTCAGTACATTGTCACTCTCTCATGGCGCTTCGATAATCTTTTTGTGATTTTTTCTTCATTTTTTTTTCTGGGCGTATTGCCAACGTCTGTTAGCTAATATCACTTGCGCTTAAATAAATGGTTGATGCGCTTATTAGCAAGCGCAGGCGCATAACCGTGATTCAGTTTTTTTTACAGATTAGACGCAGTAAAAGGAATTTAATCAACGAAAACTGGTTCTGAAATAATACATTTTGATACAAATGAAGAAACTGCTATTGCGTCCGAGGTAGAATTCACTCCCGAGCCGTGCATCAAACGACATTTTTCAATACACTTCCTCGAAAACTGGCTCCTATGACAAAAATACTTTTCGTTCTATTATTTTATTTCTTCGAAAGTGTATTGAACAGCGTCGTTTGATACACGTGGGCTTTTGTTACTGCAGTTATCGGCTCCATAACAACCTCGAATGTGAAATACACAATTGTCAGTGTATGATCTGTGTTCTAAGTGCGAGTTTTTTACTAAAATTCAAGTAATGTGTCGACCGCGTAAACCGAGTTTACGTTACCATTAACGTTGTCGGTAACGACAATAGAATGCCTCTATGAAAATGAGGTCCGTTTGAAGCACATCGCTAACGTTTGCATGCTATCGCGAGTGCAAGTTACAATTTTGACAGTTTTGACAGCTCGAATACGATACGCGAGCGTGAAAAGTTTTCACTTAAGATTTTGTGGTGAGAGCATCATGAGAGTGGTGAAATAACAAAGTAATTTAATTTAATTTCGTATTGTGAATGAAACTTACCATGGAATCTCGTACTATTTAGTTTGGACAATGTTTGAGACCGCAAAAGCACAAGATAAGCGTAATGTAACGCCACAAAAAAGTAAACACGGTTACGTAAACAAAGATAGTAACACCACCACAAACCACTCGGGCATTATAAGATCATTTGCTTAGATCTCCATGCCTAAAAAATAACAAACTTAGTTTTACAAACTTCACAGATGGATCAAGGTCACTCACTACACACCAAAAGATATAAATTACACTAACTGCTCCATTTATGTCACCAGCATTTCAAATTGGGACGGGCTAGTCTTTATTTTTAACAATAATATTCAAAACTAACACAAACTTTCGTAAACACAAACAAAACTATTGACCACAGATAAGTAATGTCGTCTAACTTCGTTCTATAACCACCACTAATTGAATAGGCAGGTCGCTTATATTATGAACACAAAATACGAATGTCAACTTATTTTGGCCGGTTATTAATGTACGCAACACAAGTTACGGTGAATTAACGCGAAAACGAATGAATGTATTCTAGGATCTCACACTCGCAAGTTAACGATTGTCGATGCGGCTCACACTACCTAGTTCTGACATATTACGCTAGATGGCGCTACCCCAGCGCCATACAAATTTGCCTAAACGTTAACGCGCTCGAATGTGGTGAACGAAAATAACAAATCTCGCACTAAGCACACTGTGGTATTGTAAAATTATGGAAAAAAAAAACTGTTATAACCATGACAAATTAAAATTTGCGGATTAAGCTCTATAATAATGCTTTCCGTTATACAATTATTCATAATAGAGAAAATGAAAAGACAGCGTATCCAAACATTATTCTCTTGGCACGAACCACAAAAAGAACGAAAGACAATTTCTTGTGGAGA
Source organism: Xestia xanthographa (assembly GCA_905147715.2). NCBI lineage: Eukaryota > Metazoa > Arthropoda > Insecta > Lepidoptera > Noctuidae > Xestia > Xestia xanthographa. The sequence continues at coordinate 15,453,538 of LR990647.1, read as the reverse complement.
TTATTTTTAGTAGTATAATTACGTCGTTTTGTCCCAGTCTGCGGTGTTGCGTGGGCTAACGTATATGTTGAGTAGGTGATGTAATGTAACAGACACGGACTACCGTGTATCATAATAACCAGTGTAACTAGATCCACGGAAAAATAGCGAACTAGCAAATTAGACATTTACCTTTGAAAGTAGCGCCACAATAATGTGTCAAGATAAATTGGCCATGTTGTATTAAAAGCTTGGAGTCGGTATAGTGGTGGTTCTTTTATAAACACAGCTGTTCCATACATTTTTAATCTACAAAATAATCTTTACTATAGTTGGTGCCAGTTAAGATGAGAATAGCGGTCATTGCCCTTTCCCAAATATCTCTTCGTACGAACCAAAGCAAATAAACCATGTATTGTTTTTCATTACAAAAAATGTTGAAGATCACAATAGATGGCGATTCCAGACTTGAACAGGATGATTTTGGTTTTCAAAGTTAAGAAGTTTAATAAATGTAGTGACCGCTATTCTCAACTGGCATCAAATATATACGTATTTTGAATATTTTTTCCTCATCAGTGTATAGTAGAACCCGCTCGCTTGAGGAGCTCGTGGCTAAATAGTAACAGCCGCTCGGGTCGATCTTTAGGTTAAGCCGCGCTTGCCTGGGTCGGTCTGTGCACGTTAAGCCGTCAGTACCGGCTATCATTTGTTGATCTTTCAGACAGTCGTTATCGGTCAGTGGCCCGAAAGTCTAACAACCAGTCTTACCAAAGGGTATCGTATATTTTCCCAGTAGGAACTGGGTTGTGGAGGCTGTATTCAGTTGCATCCGGTACGACTGGAAGCCGACCCCAACACAGTTGGGAAAACGATAGGCAGATGATGGTGAGTAGAACCCGCGGCTTTCATATTGAGGGCATGACTTCAATACCTGAATAAGGCAAAGAGGTATTTTTTTTCGACGATCTTCGCTGGAGGCTTGAATATGTACCTGCTAATTGGCTCGAGCTTTTTACCGAGAGAAAAAAATATCAACAGAAAACGTGGGCGACGACATTTTGCCCCTGTATTATTTTTATTTTTACTTATAATTTGGCAAGTTACACAACCATCTTGTTTGTTGATTACAAATCCTCGTTTCGTAATCATCGTTAATGAATGGAACTGCCGCTGACATTGCGAATAGCTATCGCAGCATAGATTTTCTATCCTAGAGTTAAGTGGTCTTATGTAAGCATAGACTTCCCGTCTCAACACTAACAATACTTTGTTCCGTCGCCGAGGTTGCGGGACTATTCGAAAGAGATACCGTGGCCCCGGAATACAAAGGGCGATGAAAGAACATGGATGGGTTTAGTCAGTAAAAGTCTGACACTCCCTCCTGCTCCGCCCAGAGCGGGAGGAGTCATTTGATGATTTCCCATCCGAAAAAAAAAAGAAAAAAAAACCGGCCAAGTGAGAATCGGACTCGTACACGAAGAGTTCCGTACCATTGACTATATTTAGTATTTGTTGTTATAGCGGCAACAGAAATACATCATTTGTGAAAATTTCAACTGTCTAGCTGTCACGGTTCATGAGATACAGCCTGGTGACAGACAGACGGACAGACGGACAGACGGACGGACAGACAGCGAAGTCTTAGTAATAGGGTTCCGTTTTTACCCTTTGGGTACGGAACCCTAAAAAGGCTCGGTGTTCCTGAAGCTAGGAACTGAACGGAACTGTGGGCTCAAATGACAGTTACTCCGTCATAGTCAGTCACTTTGAAAGTCCCTAGATATTTAAGAACGAAGAATGTATATATAGAGTGTATGTCATTTTATTTTATTACGAAACTAGCTGTTGTCTGCGAAATTCGTCGACTTGAATTTAATAAATAAATAAATATCGCTGGACACTAAGCAACAAGGCTTGTGTCGTGGACACCAGATAGTTGATATACTACATACATACATAATATATAAAATGTTGATATTAGAATCGGATTTTGTTAATAATTTCAAGGGTTTTATATTTTTTTGCACGGATCCCGAATTCTTTTTCTAAAATAAAAGTAGCCTAAGTTACTAATTTTATCATCAGCTATCTACCACTAAATAGGTCCAGTCTTTCGGAGATTAGCCGGAACAAACAGACAGACAGACAAAAAAAATGATTTTCTGTTATAAATATGGTGAACTTTATTATTTCTCATCAAAAATTAACAATAATTCACTTACTGAGAAACTAAATTTAAATACAATGTCTACGAGCGTACATTGCAGAATCTACGTTCATAACGTACGTACGTTCGTAAGTAGTTGAACTAGATGTGGCAAAACATGGCAACAAAGTTTTTATGTTTATTGTTTTTATTTGCTCATTATGTATGATTTCAGCATTTTTTTAAAACAAGACATACTTTTAGCTTCTTTTATAACCATCGGTATTTTATTGTACATGTTAACACCTTCAAATTGAATATTCTTTTTACAGTAAATACAAGTTTTTAATGTAAGATTTGTAACAGATCTACTTGCTCCTATTTAAAATAAATGGATAAGCAGACTTGTTCAATTAAATTTTAATAGAGGGGAAAGATAAAAAATACAGCTAGTTATAAAAAACTACCTAGCACGCACTCAGTTTTAAAGTTTATGCACTTAGATGGACAATAATGAGTTTACCACACTGTAAGAACGGGATCAGGCGTCAGGGTAGCAGGTCGATACCTGAGTAACCTTGAAGTTGAGCTCTGAAGCAGTAGAAACGGCGGCAGCGCAGATCTCAGAGTTCACTAGGACAGCTCAGCAGCAAGACAGTGCAGAACTCAGGGCCAGACGTAGGACAGCCCTGCGAGACCAGTAGACGGACAGGCACGTAGTTAGCCTCCGAACATCGGGAGTAGAAGTCCCAGGAGAAACTTTCGTTGGATCCCCTGGACAGTTTAAGAATCTCACCGCCAAAACCAAGCTGCTCTCTGATACTCCTCAAATCAGATTTTAGAGTAGACTTTTCAGCCGTCCGTCAGCTCGTTTCTCCCAAAGTAGTCTTCTTCTTTTCAAATCTTAGTTTTCTTAGTGTGGCCATCATCTCAACTGACAAGTGTAATCGGCCAGGACATATACATGAGTGCGTAAAGAATTTTATAATATAATTTAATATTAAGTTATTTAGTAAACAATCATAATAATCTACAAAATATAATGGCTAAACACATATTGATAAAAATAATTTAAATTATACAAGCCAAAAAGAGAAATCATAGAGCTAGACCATAGACTGAGCAGAAAGAGAATTAAAAAACTAACTGACAGTTTGACAATTTGACGCTTGACGTAAATATCACAACATGAAAATTATAATAATATTTTATTTCAGCTATTTCCAAGTTAAAGAATCGTATTTAAATCGATTTGCTGAGTGTAGAAATATAAACAAATAAAAAGGATGATGAATAGTATTATGAATGGTGAATATGAAGCGTAAGTATAACATAATACTATAGATTTTACTATAAACACCTCCACGACTGTTCCCCCGTACTGTTCAATCTATCCATCAGCACAATGTTTTGAGTGCGTTACATGAGTTCTACCACAAAACATGATTTTTCACCCAAAAAAAAAGTCGTTTCCCAGCAATAGTTTTTGCGTAAAGTTACTTAGTTTGATGTACAGAATGCTTGGTTCACGGCTTCATGATGAGGTCTTTTACACCCTGTATGTATACTTTCATATGCATTCAGTAAAAATTTATCTGTTATTTTGACTTTGCAAACAGGTACTTCACTTTATTTGAATAAATATAAAAAAGTCATACAGTCATAATCAGAATTTGAGTTTCTAGATACAGTACTTACTGAAGAAAGAGTCTGCGTTGCCAAGAATATAACCAGTAAGTGTAATGAGGCGTTACAGGAGAAAGAAACCAGGCCATCGCAAAAAGCGTAATGTAAAGTTAATCGAAATAACTTTATGGTATTTTTTGTTTCTCTAGAGGAAATATTTGCATGTTCTAGTTTAATCTTCCTTTTCTTAAATGAGATAAGCATTTTTGCACAGTTTATCACTGTAAACATTCGCTTAGTTATACACATATTTTTGTATTCTTTTCGACGATAAAAATGTGTATCCATTCATTTTTAGGGTTCCGTACCCAAAGGGTAAAAACGGAACCCTATTACTAAGACTTCGCTGTCTGTCCGTCTGTCCATCTGTCTGTCACCAGGCTGTATCTCATGAACCGTGACAGCTAGACAGTTGAAATTTTCACAGATGACGTGTTTCTGTCGCCGCTATAACAACGAATACTAAAAACAGAATAAAATTAATATTTAAGGGGGGCTCCCATACAACAAACGTTATATTTTTTTACGTTTTGTCTAATTTTGTATAGATAAGGTACGGAACCCTTCGTGCGCGAGTCCAACTCGCACTTGGCCGGTTTTTTTTTCTTTGTTTTAATCTCAGTGTTTATTTTAAATTTTTCGTTTAATCATATCGTCCCCTTGGAGATTCTAAGTGTGAATCAAACTTTTTAAATATAATCCGACGTTCGCGGCACTTGTCGCTGAACATTACCCACAGGTAATAAAACATCCACAATATGGTTAGGCTTAATGCAAAAAGTTTGTTTGGCGTACTCATACTAAATTTGATCGCAGAATACCTAGGTGCGTAAGTATCTAGGTGCCTAAGTACAAAGTAGACATTTTGAACTGAATTCGTAGAAGCAAGACGAAGTCCTGTAAACTTTTAGCAAAAATGCGTCATTGAGAGAGAAGTTACACATTGCTTTATTTTATTTATTTATTAATGTACACACAGTAGACAACAATGGAAAATAACTTATGATATTTGAGTACAGACTCAGCACATCATCATCATCATCAGCCTATTATTGTTCCCACTGCTGGGACACAGGCCTCCTCTGTGTCTCCTCTGGCTCTCCTCTCAGCACATCAAGCTACTACTACAATCTGGCAAATTTCTTTAATAGATTTTCAACCTAATCGCTAAATCATTAAGTTCAAGGTTGATTAGGAAAATTTGTCAGTTTCGGATCGCTTGATGTACTAGCGTCTGTGGTGCTGCTTATTTCTTAAGATATTTCTGCCAACAGACCGGCAAAAGGAGAAATGAAAAAGAAATGTAGCCGATAGTGTGTGTGTGTGTGTTTTACCTACTTATTGTTATTTTAATTAGTAACATTAGCTACATTCTCACGCATTTTATTACCAACATTCAATACAATCGTTTCGAATAGATAATATTATTCTATTTATACAAGGCCACTAATTACGTTCATCATAGTAACTGGTTTTTATGGACACATGTCAATCTTACTTTTTACGATAAGTGCCTCTTATCACACGAATCGTGTAGTTATGTGGATAAATAATTAGTATAAACTGCATCCTGATTTAACAAAAAAGTGTTTATGTGTGGCGGTGGTGACTGCGTAGGTTAGATTTGCAGTTGACAATAAGTTTCGGAGACAATATAGTTGTGTGGTAGTTCATGTAATAGTTGAGATGAGCGATAAAGGAGGTTGTTTACTGGGCTGATTGTAGCGGCTGGTCGGGCGATGGGCACCCAGCAGTGCCACTCTCGTGCCCGTCGTCGCCACACGCACCGCGCGCCGCCACTTCAGTGTTTTCACATTTTCCGACGCGACGCGCTCGCTGCCGCTCCTGTAACGCGCGCCTAATATTTGTGAATGAACCAAAAACCATGAAATCGTGTATTATCGAGTACAACACTCGGTAAGTCAGTTTCAGTAATATTTTAACAGATTTATTATTATAAACAACTTGTTGAATCCACGTAGTTTTGCTGTAAATTTTGGTGTTACGATTGTTTGTTTGGAGTTCTTCGATGATTATTCTTGTAAGTAAATGATTACCTGATAGTTGATATATTAAACGCTTATACAAAACACGTTTTTAGGAATGGAATTGTTTAATTAGGTTTAACAACATATAATTCAGTTTCTTAGAACTTTGTGATGGACACATGTCATTTATATAATTATTGCAGGTTGGGTACTCTACTTTATAGCCCTGTAATTACTAAAGCCGTTAATGGCCCAATTAATTGTTTTCTCACGATTATTGTGTATCCATACCAGTAATATACACAACAGGTTAAGTGCCTCCATTTTGTTAAATAAGTTTCGTTTTTCAGTGCGTGTTTAGAAACAATTACGATCACTGATAAAACGACTTAACTAATTGATCACTTGGGAAGTTAATACATTAGTTAGTTAATAATGAAATGATTAAAAAAAACATGCCAGGTGTACAACATAATATAAAGACACATGAACATAATAATACCACACTAATTCGTAGCTTTAATGAAGACTTATTTTCATCAAAACCCAAGTCTACCTAACGTGAAAAAGATCACGTAGATTTTCCCAATTTTTCCTCTTATTCAGTGAAAAGAGATATCTTTTATACGGTACAATATCTACGGATCAGATATTAGATTAGATTTGGTAAGAACTGCCAATGAATACGGGGATCTTGAAATATATCATGCAGTAGGTATCTCATTTATTTACACCTACATCTCACACGGTCTGGTGTTTGTAACATTGACGTATGTACCTTTAATGCTGTTTAAATAGTAATTTTGTTTTATGTTTGCAGTTACAAAAATTTATTGTTATCAATAAACAACATTTTATATGTTTAAACCCGTTTTGTGCGTTACATTTGGCGCAAGACTAAACTATGTATTTTCTTCTTTTTTTCAAGCAAATTTGATTGAAATGGCATTCAGTGCTCACTGCTAAATTTGTTTTTTTAGGCTTAAAAATACAATACCTACACATAACCTGTATGGTCAGTTTATACGGCTCTTTAGTAAATTGATCCCGCTCATTTCGATCCCGCGGGATCAGTTTACTAAATTAATATTTTTATGTCAATTTCTTTAGTAGATACCATGATTGTTGATGATGTGATGACTGAACAGGATTCAGTTTCTCTACATTTCGGTTATAATCAAAATGTTTTTTAATCAGACGAAGTACTAATTAGAGCGCAGCCTTAGTGTCATTTACGCTTTTAGCGATGATAGCATTAGGTGTTTGGCCCTTAACAAGGTGCGATAGCAATTACTTCTGAAAATTAAAAAAGACACGTTCCCAAAACATAATGGAAACTATGGCACGCTTTTGCCAAAATATATCATTTGTTATGCTTGTAAATAATTAATGTTATCTTATTATTTATTTTTATCAAGTCCATAAACCACATTTTATTACGAGACTGAGATATCTGGTAAATACTACCTTATACGTAGGATATAATAAAACTAAATACATATTATCAGGCCATTTTACAATACCATTGGGAAATCAAATACCTTCGACTTTTGACAGTAATAAAATAAAGGGTTATCAATTTCGACTAAGAATTTACTATAATAGGTATATAAGCCATGTGCTCGACAAAATTTCTTATCCAAAAATGTAATTGTGTCATCACCATCATCATCACCAGCCTATTAAAGTTCCCACTGCTGGGACACAGGCCTCCTCTGTGTGAGAGGGAATGGGCTATAATCCACCATGCGGGCCCAGTGCGGATTGGTAGATGTCACATATCTTCGATTTTTTTTTTGGTTCTAGGACATGCCGGTTTCCTCACGATGTTTTCCTTCACCGTTTTGAGAGCATTGGTGATGAAATAAATTACACAAAGTAATGCGCCTGTCTGAGTTCGAACCCACAACTTACTGTTCGTAAGTCGGGGCCGCCACCACTGGGACACCGCTGCTCTCACTGCTGTAATTGTGTATATTATGTGTATGCTCATATATACAAACTCTCAACCCCTATTTAACTTCTTCAGTCTACGAAGGCTGCAAGTTATTTGTCAGTGAATGATTCAATGAATTTGTGATATTCATTAAATACGGTACATTAGTTTTACATTCGATCCTTGGCCGGTTCATATAGAGTTTGCTGCTGTCGAATGTTCCCGAGGTCTGTCGAACTAATTAAGGTTGTTAATTGCCTGTTTAATTTAGGTCTTGTGGTTGAGTTGTTTCACTTTTAATTAGTGAGAGATGTACACATTGGTTTCTGGTAGCCATATTTATTTGAGTTACTCCGTTGTCATAGCCACGAGTGACCGAATATGCTTTTTGAGATACTTTGCTATTACTAGTGGCATTTTAAGCTAAGAAATTGATAAAAAGGCGGTTAGCGTAAGGAAACCTAGTATTCTGATGTCCAAAAATCGTCCATAAACACAAAATAAGCAACCTAATCAGGTACTAACTTTTGAAGTACTTATCTATAACTAAGTAAAAGTGATGATTTATTACTCGTTCGTTTTCTGTATGAGCATACGTCTTTGCCATATTATGGGACAGTTACATGGTTTATTTTAGTTAGGTACTTACTACTAATTTTAAGCTACGCAAACAGGCTGCTATTTTCTTATTTTTCTCTGAACGATACACCGAGGAAAACGATGGTATATTTGCATCAGAATTATTTATCTAGGAGTGTTTTATTTTACTGTTGAAACATAAGCGATCGCGAAAGGTGAAATACTTTTCAATTTACATTTCATCACATGCAAGAAACGTGTTATTTAAAAACTGTTGTTTGTTTTGTTAAACTTGATTAATAGGTATCATTAATATGTCCGAATAATAATTATGTATTCAATATTTTAGACATAAGAACTTTATTAATTCGCTTTAAACATATTACTTCCGCATTCTTTTTGTCTCAGATGGCATGAGAGCGATTTTGAAGTAGCCTTCGATATATCGTGTGGGTTATTTTCTACTAATACGTTTTATTTATTGCCCAATTAACACAATAAAAAATATATCATTCTTATTTTAAAACCGCTGAACCAACCGTTCTCTTTCAACTTCCTCATATATGCCTCAACAATATTTAGAACTATGTTTGTAAACAAAAATGCTTTATTACTTTCCAGTTTCCATGTTTAAATATAAGGTCTCAGTAATTATACATATATCACAGATGTTAGCAGTAATCTTTGCAAACTCGCATTTTATGACCGTAAATGTAAAGATTTTTATCTACATTCTGGCTTTTACATAAACGTTGTTTACAGATGTTTATATAAAACCCAGAAGACAGTGCTTCATTATGGCTGACTGAAACCTGACATTAAAAAGAAATGCTCGGTAATGGCTATTACGAGTATAATGGCAATGTCATATACTAAGCTATGTATTTAGGGAAAATTTTTGTGATGGGTTTGCAGTACGAAAACTGAAATGAATAACAATGAAAGGTGGACATATTTATCATGAACTCAATTTCGGAATCATTCACCTAATTGAATAAGTGATTTTCGGAACGTGTTTAAAAAACAGCGCTTGAATTTTCAATGCAGTACTTCTGTTGAAATGAATCTTAAGATTCGTTTGACTGCGCATTATGTTTGACCGCCGTTTTCACTCCAAACTCATCTTGGAAATTCAGTCTTATCGCAGAGTGAATTTGAATTGTGAAACCCCGTATTGTAGATATCGATCACAATACCTACGGGTTTTGTTTTCGTCGCAAGCTGTCACGTGTTCTTCTATAAAACATTCCGAAAACCAGCTTGGGGCGAAATTGCGTGCAATAGGTACATGTTTTCTCTATGGATAGCATGTAATATAAAACAGACGTCGTAGTTTGTTTTCGTCTACGGGAAGACCTCCGATTTATCCACTCATAATGAAAAGGTAAGGCAGGAACGTGGTTTCGTATAAATGACATAATATTCTTATATTAAATCTTCGCTTTTTTTCTTCGTTCAGGATACGAGAATACCTCATCCCGTGGTAAAATTCTTAGCCAGCCAGCTCGGTAACAAAAAAATGGGTTTTAATTTGGACTAGTAGACGTTACTGTTATTGTTAGCCCATGTCATCCCACTGCTGGGCAAAGGCCTCTCCCCATGTCTTCCAAATTCTTCGATCCAGGGCCAATGTGGACCACAGGTCGTTGGTTTTATCCAGCCCGTCCCGCCATCTCCTGCGAGGTCTACCGCGTCCCCTTCTGGCTGTATCAGGGCTCCACATCGTGGTTATTTTGGCCCACAGCTCGTCGGGCATACGGCAGACATGGCCAGCCTAATCCCACTTTAGGCTACGTTAGTAATTTGTGTTTTTGAGCGCAGTGTGATGTTGCGTACATTGCTAGACGTAAGTATCTTTTATTTACGAGAATCGCCTTCTCCGAACGGGTGCAATATTGTATTGAATAAAATGAGAAGTGCGTTAAATATAAAAAAATAGGTGTATCGGTCGAGCCGTCCTTAAGTGATGCTTTGTCATACACGATGGCAATTAATTTTAAATATATAGATACATGCATATATATATAATTAGATGTGTCACCACTCATGTAGGCCATCGGTATAGCAGTAAGGAAGGAAGGGCAATAATCTTCGCCTAGCTTTCAAGAACTTTACTTAACAGAGAGCTTTTAACAGGGTCGCTAAGGCAAAGTAAATCTCAGATGGCACCACCGTACTTGGTCTCAATCTGACCAATGAGGTTAAGCTATATAAAAATATAAAATGACATTACCACATTTTCAACCAATGACGATGTTTGGGTACCAACTATGCTAGCGCCATTAGTTCCACAGTTAGGCTGCGTTTCCACCAAAGCTGTGCGATGAAAATGTGCCTACCAGGATGTGTAGCGGAGCTGTGAAAATGCGCATTAATGTGTGGTGCGAGGATGCGTTGCGAAGCTGTGATCGCAAAATATGTCGATGTTTTGGATGTGAAAATACACGTGTATTTATGACATTTCTCATTTCTGTCTCCTTGAATCCACGTCAAATCCTTTGAGCAATTTCCAGAGCCACAAAGTTAGATAATACGTATCTAAACAATAGAAATGGCATTTATCGGTCAGCGCTAAATCCTTCCGTGTCATATCACAAGACACTGTCTACGTAATCGTTCATTGAACCTGAATGACGCCGCAAGGGGTTGCGAACTTGATGGCCCCCGGCCACCGTAGGCGCGGGCCTACGGACGGTGAGCTATGGGCTAGCTCACCTCATGACGACAGGCCGTGTCAACGGCGCGTTCGTGTTCCACGCGCGCCTCAAAGAGATTTCAGCAAAAAGGAAGGGGTCCGCAAGGGCCGATGCCTGCCGGGGCTGCGGGACTGTTCGAAAGAGATACCGTGGCCCTGGAATATAAAGAGCTAAGAAGGAACACCATCCAGGTTTTAGTCAGTAAAAGTCTGACACTCCCTTCTACTCCGCCCAGAGCGGGAGGAGTCATTAAATGATTTCCCACCCGAAAAAAAAGGGTTTGCGAACTTGCGACCCTAATGATCAAATTAAACATCCGGAGTGTCGGCTTTCCAAATGTTGTTACAAGGAATTCTCCTCACCTCTTTCACTTTGTTCCTTAATCTAATCAAGGAATTACATTTTTGTTTAGGTAGGTGGAGAACTAGCGTAAATTACTTATTTTTTAACCCACTTCAAAACAGGAGCAGGTTCCACGTTCGGCTCGGAAAGTCGGTGGCGAAAAAATCAGTGAAACAAACAAAAGTCACCGACTTTTTAGTGTTTTGTTTTTGTATCTTTGTATTTTTTATTGTAAGGATAAGTGTGCCTAGTGGTAAACAAAAATTTGTGTGGTGTCATCATCATCATTATCATCAGCCTATTAATGTTCCCACTGCTGGGACACAGGCCTCTTCTCTATTGGAGGGGAGGGGCTATAATCGACCACGCGGGCCCAGTGCGGATTGGTAGATGTCACATGTCTTCGAATTTGGTTCTAGGACATGCCGGTTTTCTCACGATGTTTTCCTTCACCGTTTTGAGAGCAGTGGTGATGAAATAAATTGTACTACCACTAAAAACCCGACTACCTACTGAATAAAATGTACCCATTGTTACCCGGGCCATAATAACGAATATATTGACACCTTACTTATCAAAATTTGGATGAATAGTTTAGGCGCTACGGTGGAACATTCACAAATAAGTAAGTAAATACATAAGTATACATAAGTAAATACATCATTCACAAATAAGTAAGTAAGTAAGTCGGGTTGTTAGGATTTATTTCGTTAGGCTCGAGCATTATGTGGGCAGAAGATGGGTTTCGTGCTATGAAAACACAGGTCACCCATCCACAGACCAACCTAGGCAAGCACGGCTTAACCTAACGATTGACCCGAGCGGGATGCGATAAACTAACTATCAAATTACTTCCAATTACACTTTGACACAATAACACGGGGCACAATGAATCGGGTACAGTTCAGACGTCTCAACTCCACTGCGATCAGACCCAGCATGTCCGATGCATGTCCTCGCCGCGAGCTGTTAACGTCAGGACTGTGTAGAAGCACGCCATGGTGAGGTAGACTGGTAAGTAGGTCGCGTGATGTCACCTAGCGCTTTCGATTCATTTTAAGCCCGTACTAATGACTGGATCCGACATATACAGTCCGGCAACGAATGGATAACCTTAAAATGGCCCATTGCAGAACCCATGGCCATTCAGAAAAAAAAAAAGAAAAAAAAACTATCTTATGCAAAAAAATTCATTCGCATATGTAGGGCCTGCATAGGAATGGGAGGCCATATTTAACTTTTTCTCCTTGTCTACAACCATTCACTATTTATGGCAGATACAATTATGAATCGTACCATTATCAAATCTACTTGAAATCGACATTATTTTAAATTATTGGTCACTCATGAATGCATACATTTCTTTTTTTGCCCAAGATGTTTAAAATTTGTTTAAAAATTAATTCATACTAATTTTCCAAAATAAATTATTGCTTACAGGCTGAAGCCGTGTGGTATCCGGCAGAGTAGAATAGAACCAACCCATTACACTCACGGGTGTCGAATAAGGCGACTAATGTCTGAGGCAGAACACCTTGCGCCTCCGTAGACCAGAGAATGGGCAGCAGTGAGCGTTTTCTGTTAGTCTTTCATCACTGCGATCTCCAATCCGCCTGCCAAGCGTGGAGATTACGGCAAATTCCTCCCATCATGGGAGAGGCTTATATCCAGCAGTGGACGTTATGGGCTGTTGTTGTTACAGACACTACTTATGATAGATTTTTTTTCTTAGTTTTTTCTAAATGGTTATAAGTTCTACTATAAGCCATTTCAAGGTTATCCATTAACTAAAATAATGATTTTTCGCAATCGTAAAGCCCAATTTACTGACATTAATATAGATTATACAGGAAATAAAATAAATGAAATAGCAACTACTAAATTCTTAGGTATGTCAATTGATTATAATTTGAATTGGAAGACGCATGTCGATACTTTAAACCAAAAACTAAATAAGCAATCATACGCCCTACATATGCTGGCAAAAACGGTAGACACTTCTGCTGTACTTGCTGCATACCATGGCTATGTGGGGTCCTTGATAAAGTATGGTATCATATTCTGGGGTAATTCCACAAATAAGGACATTGCATTCAAGGCGCAAAAGCGGTGTATTAGGGGTATGTTTAATATCAAACAGACTGATAGCTGCAGATCATATTTTGTCAAATATAATATAATGACATTGCCGTGTGTCTACATTTATGAGATTGCTAGCTTCGCAAGAACTAATAAACATCTTTTTGATAGGTATAGAAGTAAGCGGCATGGTGATAAAATTTGTTGCAAATCTAGCAAGACGGCCGTATATACCAAAAGCATTTTCAGTATGGCACCGCGTATATACAATCACCTACCAAAGTCTATACTAGAATCTCCATCCATCAATGAATTTAAAAAGAAATTAAAAAGATTCTTGCTATTTAAATGTTATTATAGTACTCAGGATTATTTAATAGATGATGTAAGGACCTATTGTACTCAAAAATAATGTTATTGATGTGACATTTACTGATCAATTGTTTATCTAATATTATTATTTTTAACATTTATTTATAAATATTTCTTGACTTTCTCATTATTTTAATACATTATATTTTAATTTAATAACTCTAGTGACATTGTATTTTTTTTTTTTTTTGTTTTTGTTTCTGCTAATCTTTCAATATTATTTGCCACGGTGAAATTAAAAAAAAAATATATATGTTACTAATTAATTAGTGTTGCAATGAATTGTATAATAAATAATAATGTTTGTGATACAGTCCAAGCTTGAGATTTGCATTCCTCAAGGCGTAATATGGTTGAACTATTATCTATTTTTTTTAACAACTTTATGTAATTACCCATATTAGCAAATAAATGATTTTGAATTTGAATTTGAATTTGAATTAATTACCGGACTCCCTGTATAATAAAGACAAAGATGTATATATAAATATACATATATAGTCTGCTAAAATCATAACCCTTTCTTTTGACTTCGCCGTAGTCGGGTAAAAGTAAACATAATTATTGAATATAGATACAGATTTACAGATACAGAACAATAAGAATGGTATTTAATATTCAATAAGAAGTCAATGAGTAGGTGCCTAGCAAGTTTCCTAAGATATTACGTAAAAGTTACGAGCAGCGAGAAAAGTCAAGCATAATAACACTTAACGTCGGGAGCACAGGTCTTTACCTTCCATTAACTTCTCATTCTGACAAATTTCAGAGCTTGTTTAAGTATTTATGTATTTAATTTCACTGAACAAGGAAAACTAGTTAATGTTAAGTGTTTACTAGCGAGTCGCATGATTTTTACGGCTAAACTTGATAGCTTCAATTAACGAGATTTCTTTATTTAATTTAAGTTTAATGTTCATATTATTTAACTCGGAGGAGCTCGTGGCTAAATAATAACAGCCGCTCGGGTCGATCTTTAGGTTAAGCCGTGCTTACCTAGGTTGGTCTGTGGATGGGTGAGCACCCATTACATACCGAGTTTTCTCCGTGCGTCGGAAAGCACGTTAAGCAGTTGGTCCCGGCTGTCATTTCTAGATCTTTGACAGTCGTTACAGGTAGTCAGAGGCCCAAAAAATCTGACAACCAGTCTTATCAAGGGCTATCGTATTACCCAGTACCTACTAACTGGGTTGTGGAAGTCAGATAGGCAGTCGCTCCATGAAAAATACTGGTATTCAGCTACATTCGGTTAGACTGGAAGCCGACCCCAACATAGTTGGGAAAAGGCTAGGCAGATGATGCATATTATAAACATCATCATTCATCATCATCATTTCAGCCGCAAGACGTCCACTGCTGGACATGGGCCTCCCCCAAAGGGGGGTTTTTGCCATAATCGCCACGCTTGGCAGGCGGGTTGGCGATCGCAGTACGGTTGTTACAAAGCACAGAGAACGCTGCTGCCCATTCTCTGGTCCCTTAGTCGCCTCTTACGACACCCACGGGAAGATATGGGATGGTGCTATTCTGTACGTCCGACACCATACAGAACATTATAAACATAAAACATCCAAAAAAAAATACTTTATTTATGAGGAAATTTGCATAGAAATCTAATAAGTATAATTCTGTAAGAACTAAGTCGTCAATAATTAAACAATTTTTATATCGACAAAGCGTGATCTACCAGTTTAAAAGGCATTTTTGAACGTGAAAATGTACACGGAAACAGAATTTATTTAGTAGATTTAACTGAAATTCATAGATTGTTTAGATAATGAAATGAAACTTTAATAAACCACACCTACAGTGTGTAATTTAAGTGTAGTGAAAAACCGTGAAAGTCTAAAACAGTGAACTTTGATTAAATTCTCTGCATACGGATCACTTGCGAGTGCCACTGTAACCACTCGATCCAGCCACAGCCCAATGATTGCCGCTGGGCTACACAGACAGACTACTCACTTGTTTTCGTGACTGGCGAGTCTCTGAAAAGTGTTGAAAAGTGTCTGCTACAGACCATTCCCATTGAGCTTAAGTGGGCCATGTGCGAATTACGGTCCGGAATTTTCCATCACAAACTACATAGTATCAGTTTAAGTACGGCCCACAATTGATTAACTTTACAAAGCAAATATCCTCAAAGTGTTATGTTGGCAACATTAAGTGGGTACTTGTTTGGATATAGGAGTAGAACAAATATTGTACAGCTCACACTTAAGAAAACTTGAGGGTCTTAAGGGTTCCGTAGTTTCCGCTTAAGTTCAACAATGTTGCTGTAATAATAATTAAGAAAAAAATATTTAATGGCCACCGATGCCATAGAAACTTACTATAGGTCCGTAGCACGAAGGAAGGTCAAATGAATATTACAATAGGAGGGTCGGGAAAAGTCGGATGTCGAAATCCGAACATCTCGGCAACTTTGAGAGGAAGTCTTACCGAACCAAGGATACCACGATAAAGTAACTTTCGAAGAAAAAATACTTAGCGATATTCGATTTGAGCCTTCGATAATGTATCAAATAATTTCGAAGCTCATCTTTTGCAACACTTGAAGTATTATTACATATTTCAGAGGAAAAGGGTATATTTTAGTTGCTCGCTGTGGTCTACTGTCATGCGGTTGCGATCGCGATGGTGACTATTGAGGGGATATAAAAACTTATATAACTAAATAGTAATATAGTGCTAATTACTTTATATTTATTAAACTCTGATGGTACCTACATTGTTAATTTTATCCGTCCAGAAACAATTTAAAAATTTAGACTTAATGAATTGCGGTTTAACTTGAAAAGTTCCAGTTATAGATAAATAAGTATACAGTTATATATAATTATAGTGTAGATAATAATACACTTGAGCAACAAGACAGCACGAGCAAGCACTATAAGGGGTGTAAATCACCTCTTAACGAAGCCGAAAGGCACTAATTCTCCCCGTCATTACGATCATTTTTTTGTTCTACACCATGCGTAATGCGGAACCTTCTAGTTACGGAGATATTGGGGGTCAAAGTTCCAACTTTTTTTTTAAATACAAGTTTTTAATGTAAGATTTTTAAACATCTCCACGACCCCCATTCAATCCATCCATCAGCATAATGTTTTGAGTGCGTTACATTGAGTTCTACCACAAAACATGATTTTTCACCCCAAAAAAAAATGTCGTTTCCCAGCAATAATTTTTGCGTAAAGTTACTTAGTTTGATGTACCGAATGCTAGGTTGACGGCTTCGTGATGAGGTCTTTTCCACCCTGTATATACCTACCTAATGGAAAACCATCACAATATTTTCGAGTCGAAAATAGTTATATACCCAATGTTTAAGAAGCTGCATTCCACAGCATAGATATTGTTATGAAGAAAAACTGCAGAGGCTCAGTACAAATCATAACTCATTGCTAAGTATAACACAGTATTCAGATTTATGATTTACGTTGATGTCTACAGACAATTATTTGAACTGCTTTTTATCCTCCAAGGCCGCCAAAAAATACATCGAGAAGAAAATGTGAGGAGCATTAAACAAACAAACATAAAACCTAGATATAACTGACTTTCAAGCCAAACCACAAACATGGGATTATAAATATTGATAAGAAATGACGCACGAAAGTACAAACAGAATAAGACAAAAGGTTAGTTTAGCGATTGAAATTCAAAAGAACATGTAAAATATCATCAATGTATAAAAGATTTTTTACTTTTGTGCATTTGTTTGTGCCAGGAAAATGCATGTGTATGTTGTTCAGGCTAAGAGTGGTCGGATAGATTGTGTATCTCGCGGCTAACGAGAGGATTGCTCAGGTAAAAAACAGTGCTTCTGCTTTCTACGTCCGTGGTCTCTGTTATCCCCCCCCCGTCATAGCTCACCGTCTCGTATATTCCACATATTTATATAGCGAGTTTCCTACATGCCACAAAGAGGCAGACATTTTGTATAAAGTCGACGAGTTTCGTTAGTTGTTTGTAAAGTGGAGTAAGTTGGTAAATAATAGCGAAGCAGTCAGGGTATCGTAGTGCAGCTGTTGGTTTCACTGATGTTCGATTAACATGTGAAAATGACCTATATTTTCATCGTTTGACCACAAAGAGTATATAAAACAAATCGGTTGTATCGGGCTATTAAATGTCTAATAATGTGGTATCAGTAAAAATACAATCGGTCTAGAATTGGTTTGGGTTGGGTTTTATTTAACAGGTTTACATTTATGTTCTTATTGATGAAATTATTATAAGTTTGTACAGAATATACGTGTCTGTGTATGTGTATTCTATTATGTATACTTACATGATAAATTATCCATCTATACTATAATAATAATATTATAAAGAGGTAACATTTGTTTGTAAGTTTGTATGTAGGGGGTAATCTCCGGAAGTAATGAACCAATTTTAAAAATTGTTTCACTGGTAGAAAGCTACATTATTCGTGAGTGCTATAGGCTATATTTTATTCCCGTACTCCCACGGGAACGGGAACTACGCCGGTGAAACCGCGGGACGTCAGCTAGTATATTATAATTAACTCTAGGAGATGCGGCGTCTCTCTAGTTTGATCTCGACTAATGAATTTCGCAATAGCAAGCTCCTTAGAGAGTTTGCAGTGGTATATGTGGTAACATTGCAATTTATGTTGTCTGCGTCGGTATATTACCAATAAGAAGATTTGTGCATCGCTGATTATATTCGTATCTTTGAATACTAATATGTTTGCATTGATTTAGTAGAGGTTTGAGAAAGCTGCTTATGAAAGTTATTTGTGTGCACGTTTAAAGGTAACTGAAATTGTTATATAACATCACCAATTTATTAACTTATCCCAAAATATATATCGTATATATTCCCTTAAATACATATAGATATTGGGCCTTTCACTAAATCTTAAGAATCATCAGGCAATTCTCTAAAACACATTTGAAATTTTTTTTATTCTATACAGCAAATAACGCTACTGGAGACTAGGAACACGTTCAAAGAGAATTAAATTTATTAGCGGAAAATATTCTAAAATTGACACAAAATCAGATTTAGTGATAGGGATAGGCCGCAATAGTTTCCCGAAGTTTTGCCTGTTTAAAGGCCTCCACGATAATCGATAATAAGATGAAAATCAATGTGTGGCTGAACAGCCCGTTGTTATATTTGGCTCTTTTTGAAAAGTGAAAATGAGCCCCGCCCGAATGGCTTCTATCTAAAACTTTTCGTCGTCATATAGTTTTAGCGTTCTCTCGTCACCTTACCTCCTCGGCTATCAAGTTTTAATGCTGAAAATGCTTGCCTAAAACCTTCTGGCCCCCCCTTATCACTCCAATATATATAATCTAAATCGTGCATGGAAAATTGATAGCCTGATCCCGGTGTTTCAGGGAGCAAATTGACCGTAATTTTGAGCCGAGGCCAAGTATTCGGGGCTTAGCGCCCGTATTGGGAGTTTGTAATACGATCCGATTTTAATAAAACCTTTATCAAGCCGTCGCGTCGCCGATAAACTGTTCGCCAATTAATATCACACTGCGAATTTTATTAAAAAACCAACGACCAATATCGAATGTATTACAAAGGAAATCTGATAATGGGATACCGTTATTTTTAAATTATTTAATCATGGAAATTACAATGGGATTGCGTTGTTCAATAGCAGGTACTATCGGGGTCTTTTCCGCCTGACCATTTTAATTTTTTTTCGCTTAACCCGTATGCTCCCGGCCGTGCCTCCAGAGGCACAGTGCATTGTTATTTTAATTGTGTCTGTAATTGCGGGTATTGAAGTGCTACATCATGCGGAGGCGCCGAGCCATGCCCCCTTAAAGTTTTGGCCTATTAGGAAAGCGTCAAATTTGGCGCGCAAAGTAACAATACCTCTCGTTTGGCGTGCGTCGTCAGTGCGCTCGGCGGATTCGGTATCTTTTCATTCATTTTTTCTACACAAAGTCTACGGGGCGGGGCTAGAGAGCGTTTTTATGTCGCGAGTGCAAGCAAAAATGAGCTTAGTGGTGGTCAGGCGGGAGTGTCCTCGATAGTACTTCAAGTTATCTTTTTTGATAAAATCCATTCATTCGACTATCTTCCGAACGAGGTTCCGCCTATTTAATACTACAGTAATAAAATGGCGTCGAATGTGGCGTCGAATGTCACAAAATGTCAATAAATTAATAGCTATCACCGTCTATTTGTTTTGTAAGTGACACCTATTGAAGCTAATGGCTTGAATAACAAACAGCACGAGCTATACTCAACCATGGATGATTTATTGTTTTAACTAGACGCTACTGCAAATTGTTCTTTGGTAACGACGCTTGTCATGGGTGAAACTAACTGCAGTGATGAACTTCATTTGCAGTTTGTCCGTAGCTCCGTCAACTACAGTCGAAATGCTGAGAGCAGTTGGACCGAAAATTAGGTTGAGAATCGCGAACTTGGAGCTGAAAGTTAGCTATGCGGGTTTTAAGTAAATTGCAGCTCTCTCAATTAAGTGCATTCTAGAGAGATAAGTGCAAAGTTTTTATTACAGGAAAAGATTGTTCCAACTGTGGTACCTAAACTTTTCAGAAAACACGTGGAACCACTGCAACTGGCCATGTATTATGCAGTTGTACATTAGGAAGGTGCTTTACAGTAATATGTAAATTTCTCGTACAAAGACCGTTGGTCGGAAGGAGTCTGAGCCACATTAGCATGGTTCGCCGCTGTAAAATTCCGCAACTTGTGCTTACACGGCGAAGTTTTTCCAACTTTATAATCCGGGGATACTTTTCAGCTCCCGATTCTAGCACAGTTTTATGTAGAAAGACTAACCGGTTTTAAATCGATACTGTTGATCAAACTTAGTAGACCGGATCGAGTTAGCGATTTCTTGGTATCACTTAGTGTTAAACTGTTTCGAGGAACGAATTTTATTTTAAGACGTTACAACGCCCTAGGTTGTACTTAGTTCGAAACCTAACTGACACCTTCTTTCATGACAATTACTATAGATAAGTAATTTCAGAGAAAACGCGTAAACTAATAATTATCGCGTTTATCTACTTACCTATCAACTACGTTTACTTGATGTAATAATTTTATTCAAACATCAATAAATTAAGAGATGGCGTATCGGGTCATTTGCGGTT
Source organism: Xestia xanthographa (assembly GCA_905147715.2). Classification (NCBI taxonomy): domain Eukaryota; kingdom Metazoa; phylum Arthropoda; class Insecta; order Lepidoptera; family Noctuidae; genus Xestia; species Xestia xanthographa. Next base: position 15,432,611 of record LR990647.1, on the reverse strand, counting down.
GTGATATTTGTTCGAAGCGTTAAACCGTAATTATTATGAAAGAAGTGTATGAAGTTAGGTAGGTACCTATCAATATATTATCTGTGCTATCAATAGACATCATTCTATTGTTTCGGAATTATTTACGAAAAAATGATAAGAATGGAATGAGGCTTGAACTTGACCTAAATCTTTACTCCAAGGGTCTCCGTAATAATAAATGAGTAGGGTCTAAAAAAATTGGATAAGTGATATCCGGAAAGTTAAAGAATGCCTGAATAGACTTATTCATCCGGAAGATCTGTCAAACCAATCTAACTCAAAGACATTTCGGTGGGAGAACGATCCACTTGATTGTCTCTTCCTTTGCATTTTTCCACAATCTCTTAACACGCCTCATTACGTAATGTAATGATAAAAAATATTTTCCATAATTCGGAAACGAATTGCCATTTACGCAAATACACAAAAAAAAAAAACTGTATTGGGTATTTATATTTTCGATCAGGTTTATTTTCCTCAGTTTCTTCTAACAAGTTTGGTTCGTAATTGGATCAATATGTTAATTGGATCGTTATTCATAATACTTTCTTCAATACCTTGTTACATCGTTGCGATGAGAAAATAAGACAATAGCCGTCGTAAATCAGAGCCAGACAAAGACAACGTAGTACTCATACAGCAGACGTAGAACGACGTGACGAGTTAAGCTCGAAGTAAAATTAAATTATTAATGTAGTGAATTGTTCTGCCTCAAGTGTCTGTACAAGAGCGTGTGAGTAAGTACTCAGATTTTATTGCTATAGAAATATATAAAAAGTGATTGTTTTTTTTTAAATAAAAAGACGAATGGACTGTATGAAGAATGATATGAAAGAGAAAGGAGTAAATGATGCCGTGACGTCATGACAGGGAAGAATATAAGAAGACTAGTATTTGCGTGGGTGCGCGAGCTGCGCGCAGCTCGCGTGTTGTCGTGTTCTTGAGAAGTATTCCTTACCATCATAAAATTTTGAGAATCCATAGGAATCCTTAAAATAATTGGAAAATCCGTTACAACTACCCGTATATCAGTATGAAAACCCTTAAGAACCCCTAAAACATTATAAAATTATTTTTTTAAAAAAACCTAATAAAATAAAAGTAAAAACCTTACTTAAAAACTTAACCCTAAAGTTGCTTGTCGTCGCCCCTGAGTTACGCTTCACCCACTCGACCTTCGTTACGCTACGGAGGTCGCCGGCTCGCTTCGCTCGCCACTTACCTCCACTTACCACCACCAGACAGGTTTCGACGCCTACTATAATATTTGTCCAAACACATAATGGCTATCTCTGACCGTTACGAAGTTATAGCCCTTTTATTTTTAGGGGAGGTTGGGGAGTGAAGGATACCCTCCGTATACAAATTTAAACGCTCCTCAATAATAATTTATGGTAAAAATTAAAAAGCCGCTACGTGTCCTAGATTCCGAGATACGATGGGGAGAGGGGTGAAGAGGGGGAGAGTGGGGAGTTTTGAAAAATGATTGATGAAGACTCTAGGCCCCTTCTTACGAATCTGAATAAAACAATGTTCCAAGTCTCTCAACTTCCGAGATCCACCTCAAAGGGGGAGAAGGGGGAAAAAGGGGTCAATTTTGAAAACTGCTTCTTACTTTTCCAAGCCTCTTCTATACGAATCTGAAAAAAAAATGTTCCAAGTCTCTTAACTTCCGAGATCTGCCTTAAGGGGGTGAAAAGGGGGGCAAGGGGGGCAACTTTGAAAACTGGTTTTTACTTTCCCGAGCTTCCTCTATACGAATTTGAAAAAAAAAATATTCCAAGTCTCTTAACTTCCGAGATCCGCCTTAAGGGGGTGAAAAGGGGGGCAAGGGGGGCAAGGGGGGCAACTTTAAAAACTGGTTATTACTTTCCCGAGCCTTCTCTATACGAATCCGTAAAAAACGAAAAATACGGGTCTCTTTGTTTCCGAGATACGATAAGGAGGGGGAGGAAGGGGGGTGAAAAGGGGAGGTATGGCACTTTTCCCATACTCGCGGGAGTTACTTGTTTACGAATCTGTCAAAATATACCCACCTCCCCATCCACCATCTGGGAGAACAATTATGTCAGTGAGTGAGTGAGTCAGTCAGTCAGTGAGTGGTAATCGTCGAGCTTTATATAGTATAAAAACGTGTTGCGCCGACCCCAAATAAAGGACATGGGCAGAAAGATGCTGATGATGTTTTTTTTTTAAAAAAAAACGTGTTTAATTTTCGTTGTATCTTCCTTTTAGAATTGTATTTTATCAAATACAATAAATATTACAATAGCCACTAAAATATAATTACACAATCGAAAACACAGAAAACAGTTCCATTTGTATAACAAAAAGTTTGAATAATTTAAAACCAACTATTGGTGGTTTCGACCGCCGACCGTTCGCAAATACTGAAACTCTGAACACAATAATGTTCTCACGCTCGTTTTACAGGCGTTAGGTACTTACTCATACCACAAATCTGTAAACGGCTCAAAATAGTGAATAAATAGTTTTTATAAAAGTGTTTTGTGATGACTGACTGACAGATTCGTGAAAACAGAGTGATCTTCGAGTCTTTACTTTTGCATTCCGCTTGAGAAATGATAGGCGGAGAAAACAGAGTTGTTTGATTATCTGTGGAGTGGACTGTTATGATTTATAGATTTTTAGATTGTCTATCTATTATTATTAGATGTGTTTAAAGTCCACATACCTACTTAATGGAAGAACCTATTTGTTTTATCGCTTTTAAAGTTGATTCAAATTGATTTCGATAAAAGCTTTTAAAGAATTTCTACAATTCTTTCGTAACTAAGCGGGTTTTTTTTAATTTTCCTTCCTTATATTTGTTTTAAATTACCCGGAGCACACTGCCTACTTCTCCTTATATGGAGATCACGCAGAAATGTATTTAAAATTCACTAATTCGTTATTTGATTAGTTTTTTTTGTACATAGTTTAGTTAATTACAAATTCTATAATAGAGCTGTGATGTCTATTTTCCCTGCAAATAAAAACGTTTCTTTGTTTTTGAGACAAGACCCGAAGCATTATTTTCTATTGTGATCTACTATTGTCCAATCTTCCAGACAGTTCTTGACAGTCAAGAGAGATGAAAATCGTAATATTAGAGGTTCAGTTACTTGCTTATTAAATTTTCCCTTGAAAGAATGTTGTTAATTAAAGGAGCTTTGTTTGTTCGGAGGACTTTCGATACTTTGCCGATAATAATTTTATTACATTATATAAGTAAGTCGACGTCTTTTGTATTGTGTAAATATTAGCAACTTGGCAAGCTTCATGGACTATTAAATATCGTCTACTCTGGGGGCTCTTTTGCAAATTATAATAAGTAGGTAGATACATTCAAGATTATGTTTCTACCTATAAAACATATTTAATAGCCTTGATAATTATGTAATATAATATTGTCGCCTGAGACAGGAGTCTCAGATAGGAACCAAACCAATAATATAGATACATTTTAATAGTTAGTGGCCGTAAGAAAATACTGATACTTACGCTCGTCTGATAAACCCTCTTCCGCACTTTATTAGTTGATATATTTCGCAGAGATGTTATCAAGATTATTATTAGGAGCGTAAATAAAGTGACATTCAGATCAGCGATAACGATCATGGAAAAGTAAAAAATATGTGATAGGTGTAAGCTTCCTACGGAAACGTGTACGTCACTCCTGTTGACAGTCTTCATAGAAGTGCGAAACTCTTTGAAAGTGATTGTCGCAAGTCTAAGTCCTCAGATCCTCGATACTTAGAGATCGGGATTATCAGACTTTTTGTCCTAGTACAACATATTGGTAGCTTTATTAGACTTTATTAATTCAGCGAGACGATACAATACCATTCTATACAATAGGTACAGAGATTCATTTGGCAGTATTTAATTAAGACGAGTCTGTATTTACTGACAAGAAGTCGTTATTACATTTCAAGATGCTAAAGAGATAGTGCCATCATTTATTACTGAAGTACCTTTGTGCTCGTTTAAAAATAGTAACATCTCAATTTTAGTGTTTCAAAAGACATTTAAAAATAATTACGTTTAAAAGCAACCTCAGGTTGTCAGAATTTAGGACGGCTTATTCCCAGGCGCTCCATAATTTTATTCCCGGCGGCTCCAAATTAAAAAAGCAATATAATAGTAATAAATAAAATCTTTCTCATGAGCTCCAAAATTTTCAAGTACTTACCACGAAATTATAACATTGATGGTAGCAATTTGTGTTTTGTTGACCTTACGCAATTTGGTTTGGAGCCGCTGGGAAGAATTTTAGTATTTTTATTATTTGACTAATAAAATCATGGAGCTGTTGGGAATCAATGTATGGAGAGAAATTGTTTGGAGAACAATAGATTTGGAGCTCCTGGGAATAAGCCTTTAGGACGTGAAACTAGATATCTTTTTATTCGGTTTAGCGGTAAAGTATTTGTGCCTTATTTTTTTAAATAATTAAACATACACTATGCTGTAAAAACATTTCGGAACGTTATAAAAACGTCCCTCATTAAAACTATTCGAGAACCTTTAAAACGGGATCCTGAAAGTGTATCCAAAGTAATTTAGTTACAGCGTGATTTTTTATTCGTAGACGTTGAACTTATCCTTATGAAATAAAACACCGTAATTTAAAAGATCTTAAAACAATTCAGTATCATACTTAGCCTATGTAACTTTATCCCTGAAACAAATCCTTTTCCAAAGAACACATACCTCCTACGTGAAAACACAAAGCCCGTGGCCGTGCAATGCATGAGTAAAATGATGTAGCCTCTTAAACTCCTCCCGTTCAGCAAGTAAAGTGGGATCTTAAATGTCACCCGGGGCTTCATAATATGTCACTATGCGAGACTTAACTGTACCTGCAAGCGAACATTTCATGTTGCATAATACTATGAGACTTTATAGGTATTCTTAAAGGATTTTATGCGCGCTGGCGATCCCCACATAAATTTAACTCCCGATCGTTGTCTGCGGTGAACGTTTAAAGTGCATTTTAGCTGCACGACTGAGATTTTTCCTATTTTAAATGTGCAAAACGATGTTGCAGATTTATAGAATGCTGTGGGAGTGGGTAAAATAATAAAATAATAAAGCTTATAACGTCTTTCAGGAAAAATAAACAGTCACGCGTTGAATTCTTTTCTCTTTGGTTCTTGGAAGTTTGCGAATTCTTAATATTTTCTCCATGCTTTACCTCAGGCGTTTCGTATAATAATATGTTGGAATTTTCATCTTGCTACCCTCAATAATACTCTTTCCCCTAGAAGACAAAAAAAAAAGTCGACCTGAACTCTACCAAATCGATCGCGTTAGAAGTGGCTTATACGAATACTAAGACTTGCTATAGGTCACATATACAATAGTTGCACAAAACCTGAAGCAAACCAAAACGAATTAATCAGCATCCGTTGTTCAATTATGCATTAGGGGCTCATCGCCAGATTGAAATGTATTCGAGTTTCTACGGTACCCGGCCGAAAATTATGTAAATCACATTCAAATGTATCACGATACCACTTAGGACCCCTTGTGGGTGGGATAACTTGGGACGTAAGCCATTATTAACCAACTAAGGTAAAGGGATTGGCGGGAACAGCAGTTTCTCGGAATATTATAAGTACAAGTACCCATCTGATCCGCCATAATGGCTACGTCGATTTGACTAAATGAAGTGTCCAATTGATTTCACTAACAAGGTCACGTACCTACATTTTAAATGGGTACTTATGTAAAATGTGTTGGTTAATATTGAACAATACCTTTAAATAAATAAAATAAATTAAAATGTACCGTTTCGCTGTTTCCTGTGTCAATAAATTTAAATTGGCTCCAACATCGAGTACGTTGGGTACTTACTGTGAATTGTGCGCGAATAAAAGGTAGAAGCACCGAACTGAAATAAATACACCAATAATTCTTTATATTCCATTTTACAGTCCGTTTCGGTACATACTGGGAGTCATAAAACTGTAAAGTACTTGCGAACTCTACAGTACAGTACATTTAAAATAATGAGTGCAGCAGGATTAGTTTCATAATGTTGACGCCGTTCGTGATTTACAGCGGTCCCGTAAACAGTTTCATTAGAATTCGCGTTAGAATAAACACGTGTGACGCACATGATAGGTGATGGACCAGTAACATTACACATGAACAAAATTCGGTCGTCGGCCTTGACGCTATTGTTCACTGTTTACCTACCAACTCCACGAAAATTGTTTTCTAATACAACTCGTTGGAAGACATGTGACTTCTGACGACTTCTAAGCGTAACGCGAAATCAATCTTGTTGATTTTAGTTACACAACAAACTTAACGTCTGATTCATTATTTTGAAATTTGAGACTTATGTCACACCTTAATAAAGTTGGACGTCATTTGTTCCAGGTTATGACGCCGAAGTCCGTAACGAGGTAGTTGGAGTAGTTCGCGGCGAGGCTACCGTCCCTGCAGCGCCGATGACCAGCCGGTGCGGGCCGCGAGCGCACCGCGAGCATGTCGAACGCGACGGACGCGTACTGCGTGCCTGGCGCCACCAACTTCAACAAGGCGTACAGCCGCATGCACGGCTACATCGCGCTGGTGATCTGCATCGTCGGCTCGGCCACCAACTCCATCAACATCGCGGTGCTGAGCCGCCGCGAGATGACCAGCTCCACCAACTCTATCCTCACCGGCCTCGCCGTCGCAGACCTGCTCGTTATGTTGGAATACATACCCTATGCGTTACACATGAACATCAAAATAGGACCTCAAGTTAACAAGAACACGTACGCTTGGGCGGTTTTTGTTTACTTCCATTCAATATTCAGTCAAACGTTCCACACCATTTCCATTTGGCTGGCGGTGACTCTGGCTGTGTGGAGATACGTCGCGATCGCGTTTCCCCAGCGGAACAGCACCTGGTGCAATAAGAAAAACACAACTTTCGCTATCGTAAGCGCTTACGTCATATGCCCTTTCTTGTGTCTCCCGATTTATTTCGCGATGAATATAGTGCCCAGTGAAGTGACAGCTCAAAACAATTCAGAATTCGCAGAGGATCTCTCCCTGCCGGACAATCGGACTGTTTATGTTTTAGAAATGTCAAGAAACGTACAATTAGTTACAGCAATAATGTGGATTTATAGTGTAATATTAAAACTCGTGCCGAGTATAGCGCTGTCGATATTAAGTACTTGTTTAATATCAAAGTTAACAACGACGGACCGAAAGAGGCAGAAACTTCTAAAGCGCTCAACAATCGGCCCAAATGAGGTAAGTTGGAATGAGAATATATATTGGAAATGTACGGCTTCTGTTAGTGCTATGTATACGTCGTAACAAAACAATGTTTTCAAAACAAACAAGCTGAGCTACTCTCCATATGAAAGTGAACTTGTAATAGGTACTATTGTATAAACCGCTATTACTACAGCAATTGTTGTGGTTGCATAATATGTGTGTTTAAACCATCTGCAATAACATCTAACGTTCTGAAATTGTAATTAACATGCGGGAGCGTGTCGATTAAAGTTATTACAAATTCAAAGAGCAGCTATTATAATATTTCAGAGTGTGTTCCTGATGTTTTCAAAAACACTAGATCCTGCCGGATAATCAGTAATTCGAGTGAGGAGAAAAAACTCTTTAGAAGTTCTCCACAATAATTAGCGGCGATACTTGATGCCGCTGCTTCACTTTTATTTTCGCTCGGAGACTCGTTTTGGCGACACGAAGTGTTATACGGTCGCACCCTCTTGGGGGCACTTCAGAAGTTATCATCCGAAGAGTAAATAAGTGGTTATTTTATGTAAAAAACAACAACTGAAAGTCTCTGGAAAAATATATAAGACAATTTTACTTAAATATTGAGTTTTTCGAATAGGTATAAAAAGGCACTAGTGTACCTAATATCTCATTAACTTCATTGTTCGTATTTTGAAACATCTATCTACCTACTTAATTGGATTTTCTTCAAAGCTTTTAAATGAACAGGTTAGCTTAAGAAATGAGTCATTATTTTGGGATTAATCTTATTGACACCAGTGTTGTTTGAACGGTATAATTAATCTCATATTATTGCGTTATTAGATTGCTATATTTTCCTACCTTTCGCCGAAATAATATCTGAAATTCACCAGTCAAGCTGCCTACTAATTATCCGAGCCCCAAATTAAACCAACCTATTAATAAAGGAACAAAATGGGTCCCTTCCCTCCGCAGTGTCAATAGAAAATGACATAAAATCAAATTAAATGTAATTATGTACCCCTTTGTCCACCGATCCTAACTGTTGATGGGTAAAAGGGTCCTAAACGTGAACCCTAAAATGTAAATGCTATTTAATAGCGTAAATATGTGCTATTATTGAAACGTATAATTGTAATAAAGTAGCGAAAAGGGTTCAAATTGTTATTAGGTCCCTAACATTTTGTGTTAAGAGGAGCATGAGATAATAAAGATTATCTTAGGTACTACGGTATTTAAACTTAGTTTGTACCTAGAGTTACTCTTTTGATTTTCGACAGGAAACCATTTTAACCGAGCTTGCTAGGACTCTTTTAAACTTTTCCGAGACCAAGGAAGTAGTCTGTGTGGTTATAAGAAACTTAGTTTTCTCATAAGTCCACTTAAACAAAAAGTAAAGAGTTATAAGAGCCAAGAGACCATAATATCTATACCTACGGCTAATAGGTTAACCATAAGGAGTTAAAGTTAGCAAATCGCTTGCCAGATAATATTAGTTAATAGTTACCCTTATATTTGAAATGGGCATTCCTCAACGGTATTAGACCTGTTAACTTCCAAAATACGTTTACGGATTATCTATATATTGAAAATGAACAGGCTTGTTGTTCAGAAAAGCAGAATTTCTCAATAAATAGTTGTTCATTAATAGTTTTGTATGAACATGTTTAATAAAGAATCTGCACACCCACATCAAAAGATTAATTTCATAAATCAATGTCAGTTCTTATTCAAAAGAAGATGAATGGTAGGTCAATGTAGAGACCTCAGATTTTTTAATAGACGGAACCAATTTATTTGAGTTGGAATATAAAAAAAGTTCATTGACGCTTCATTGAGAGAGATCTACGAGCGAATGAATAAATTACTTTGTACGAGCAACTTGATATAAATGTATGTACGTTTCATTAGATATTTTATTTCGCAGAGAGAGTTTTCGTGATTCAGGGGTCGAGTTTTATTTATTTGCTACTTTTTTTTTTTCTAAAAAGAGAAAAAAAAACAATTTTACTTTTTTCTGAAACAGATAATAATATGCTGACTGTTAGATTTAATTAGAATTATTTTATCTTGACCCTTTGCTTCTAATTATTTCATGTTGGATACCACACTCTATTCTCTTCACTAATAGGTACGTTTTATCTTCTATGGGTACTCCTGAATTAATAGACGTTTCATCGTGTCCGATAAACCTTTTAGTATCTATTAAATACAGTGATCCCTTTTATCGCCCTCGCTATTGTTTTGAAACCGACAGAATTCATGAAACTTTCCGAAAAGAATCATTTCAGAGTCGGTTTGCAAAAGTTCAAAAGAAGATCTCAAATGTGTACCTAGGTATCAAAATGATTACCTACCTACCTATAAGTACTAGTACGAACTTACTTATGCTTATTTTACGTAAGAAGATGTAACAGAAATCATTTTATTTAATATACACTAAAAGGATCATCGGACAGAAAGGTTTAAAAGGTTTAAGGTTTTTTGACCGATAATACTAATCTTACGTTATAATTTTCGTGTGACCTCCTAACATGTGTACCTTAATTAGGTCTAGGGATGACACGACGTAATTAGCGTAATAACATTAGTGTCCCAGGGGACAGCGGTTCTGCGGACACGTCGCCTTATGCAGTTCATAAAGCATTCAGGGTATAAAAGCGATGTTTATTATCCTATTAAAAGCTAAATAAAAGAAGAAGGAGTGTATTTTATAGTGCACAGCTTAACATAAGCGGTGTTAACGAGGCTAAATACGCCACGTAACTTTGCAGTGAGGGTTGACACCCGTTTGAACTCAAAAACTTTTTGGAACTAACTTCTTGTTTCTGAGGAGGTTGTATGCCGTGTTGTGAGCCGCAAATGCTTGGTATACACGCTAATCCCATGTTACCTTTGGAAAGTTCACAAGAGTTCACTCTCCACCTACGCGCTGTAGACATGTGATATGCGTCTGTACACCCATATTTATTGTCAAATAAAAATATAAAGAAAATGCTTGAATACACACAGCTGCTCATTTTGTTCTCTATTGTTTATTAAATTAATCGTCATCAGCTCATAATAAGAGATTATCTAATATAATAATTAGCGATGATGGCCAACAAAAGGATCGTAATTAATGTGCAAACACCTATTGTTGCCTAGAATACCTTCATGCCTGATCACCAAGGATCATAATAAACTTTATTCTCAGAGATCTTTCTCTATTCCAAATCCTTAATGAGGTAGAAACATTTCATGATTCATAAGTCGAATTAATGGATTAACAAATGATTTTGCTAATAGCGTGAAGGCCTAATTTAGCAGAAATTATACACATTTCAACTAATCAATCATCGCTGCCGGCTGTTGTCTGAGTATATATGCATAGATATGATATATATGCTCCTCGTAGATATGCCCCTGCACGATTACACGGAACATAACATGACGGAACATAACATGACGTAACATCATGCCTGTAATCCCCGAAGGGTTAGGCAAAATTGTACTTATTAGTACACACTAATAAGTACAATTTTGCCTAACCCTGCCACATTTCGCCAGTTATGTTTAAGGCCCTGCTAACCCTACACACCCTAACACTCTATTTATGGTGGTTCGTTGTACCACCTTTTTGAAATACTTTTAGAATAAAGATCTAATCAGCTTGCACTACAAAGTGCTTGTTACGTCAGTCACTGCGGGCCGAATAGTGCGAAATGAGTGTTTTTTTGCGATTTACAAAAAATCTATTGATTGGACTTCTTCTTCTTCTTTGCGTGTCGATAAACTCAAATAATACCCGACCAGTATGTTGCCACCTGCACAGCTCTGTCATTGGCTTCGTTTAAATCCTGGAAGGTGCAGGTGGCTGCGCAGGATGGGCAACAAAGGAGGTGGGGCATATCCTGTAGAGGGGCTCCACACAGACATTGTATTTGGGACAGGTCGATGATACCCCATTTGGCCAGATTATTTCTACAGCGGCCAACCTGGGCCCGCAAACGGTTAAGAGATTTCCAGATTGGCCACTGCAGTTCCTGTCCAGGGGGAAGATGTTCTGTTGGATTGATGAAGTGAGGAGGGGTGGGATGTCTGTTCCTCCACAATTCGCATCTTTCGTCTGACGCACTGTCCTTTGAGGAAATTGTGTGTCTCACGAAGCTTTTACGGCTTTTTAAGCGTGAAGGTGGCATTTGGTGCCCGTACAGGGGGTGGCGGTTATCTCGTTCCTGTTTTCCTTTCTCGATGCGACTAGCTATTTCGCGCCGAACGTCTGGTGGGGCTATACCTGCCAACGGATACAACATCGCAAGAGGGGTGGGTTTTAAGCACCCCGTTATAATGCAGCAAGTATCGTTCAGCGCTATGTCCACTTCTCTAGCGTGGGCCGAACGGTGCCACACTGGGCATGCAAACTCCCCAGCAGAAAAAGCAAGACATAGGCCGGTCGTGCGGAGAACTTGTGGCGATGCTCCCCAGCTGGTGGATGTGAGGCGGCGAAGAACGTTATTTAACGTTATTTAACCACGATGACTCAAACTCATTGATTGGATTAAAAAAATAAATAACATAAGACCTGCTTTATAGTAAGTTCAGTTAGTATAAAAAGTTTCATGATCTAATTTGAAGTATTTTATGATTGCCAGCGGTTTATTGTTCAGTTTAGAGGTAACTTTGGGATTTTTTTCTTGAGAAAATTATATGGAATCGTGTTTTTGCCAAACACAGGACTTAACATTAATAAATATAAATAAATAAATATTCCCATGTGATAGGGGGCGAGCTTATTGCCATCAACTGGGCACAAATCCAGACTCCGTGGCTGCTACTGAGAAATACCTGATGGAAAAACCCAATAACACTTTTACCGACCTGGGAGTCAAACCTAGGACCTCATCCTCAGTAGTCGCGCTTGCGGTCACAAGACTAACGAGCCAGTTAGATTAAACGGAACATTACACAGAAAACGTCCATTTCTAACTCAATGGTTACCGTGCGGTTGTCGGACGGAATAGCCTTTAATCCCACTAACTTTCCGGCCTAATGCCGTCGCATATTTCCGGAACAAGCTATCCGATGCTCATTAGTGGGATAGCCGCATGTTTCTAATCATCTTGAAGCCGATCATTCTCGGCTTTTCCAACGGACATAAACTAAATATAACTTCTTCTAATAAATCTATCTATATACATTATATATATATATAAATATATACATATAATAGATCTGTAGAAAAATCGTTTTTGTACATCGAAAATATTTAAAATAAAAATTGCCAGGGTGTGAAAGGATAACCAACAGAACTCATTTCCAGCATTTTTGGAATTTTTGTCCGTTTTGCCTGTTTATCTGTTTGTCTGTTTCGATGATCCAGCATCACGTAAAATTTACGAAATCAATGTAGATAACTTTTATAAATAAAGATTGTGCATATCTTGAGGTATTATTTAGTTTTTGTTTCATCGTAATTGGTTAATTCTATCAAAAGATATATGAATTTAAAGTGTTCAAGAAGAACTTATAATCTAATGTAAGATGCAGCGACATCTATTGTACAAAAATGGTACTAATGACTAAAAATGTGCTTTTTTTTTAATGACGACTCACACTCTCTCTAACCCTCTCTCTCTCATGTGACGCAGACGAAGTTGCGCGGGTCAGCTAGTACTAAATATTGATATATGCGTAACCGAAAGAGAATAATTTCTCTCGTTACATTGGAGAGCTTTATCAACAGAATAGTTAAACAAAATAATTCGCCATCAATGCTGTTTAAATTTTCATCGGTAGATCGGGATTTATTGAAATAACATCGCTTTAATATTACTTGAGTTAAATTAATAAATTTTAAGAGTCCTATTACATTTTTTACGTAAATTCATGATTTTTGACGCAGTAATTCTCAGCAGCAGTAAGATATTTTAATTATTTGCTTAAGAATAACGATAGTGCCATTCTCTTTCTTGTAAGTTGGAGTTACACATTTTCATTTTTCTTTTCGTGTAATTTACCATGAATATTTTACGAACTCAGTTTGCAAGAAAAACCGTCGACGATGGAACTTTAACGCTCAAATTCACATAGTTACATTCAATTCATATAAAAGCTAAAATTACTAAAAGATAAGCTGAATGTTTTACTTGTTTATTGGAGTTTTAGAATTTATTTAAATTCCTTGAGTTTTCACGGAAAAATCGTAAAGAAATAGTAATTTAAGCCATAAATGTCTTAATTCAGCGTCCATTATATTCCAAATAAACTCAATTTTATCAAACAAATTAATATGATATAAGACTTCGATCTAAAATGAATAAGTTTCATTAGTTTTCGTTTGTCAATATAATAAGACAAAAATACAATAAATAAAATTAAAGTACCTACTATAATTCTCAATTCAGCTCGCTCCTCAGTCTCATGTCAGTCTCGTCTCTAATATTCGTCAATATCAATCAATAATCGTCCAAATATCGCTATTATTATCGACTCGTGTACGCCGACCGAAATTATTTGATTCAGGAAGTAAAAATCAAAAATTTGCCTAAAAAATGTAATAGGACTCTTAATACGTGATTTATTTGCAGCCGGTCATTTCACAATTATTGTACAATATCGTTGTACTATCGTGGTCTTTTCCGCCTGACCATTTTTAATGTTTTTCGCTTAAGTCATGCGCAGGCGCCGAGCCACGCCCCCTTAAAGTTTGGCCCTATTAAGAAAGCGTCAACTTTGGCGCGCAAAGTAACAATAACTCTCGTTTGGCGTGCGTCGTCAATGCGCTCGGCCGATTTGGTATCTTTTCATTCATTTTTTCTACACTGGCTAGAGAGCGTTTTTATGTTGCGAGTGCAAGCAAAAATGAGCTTAGTGGTGGTCAGGCGGGAGTGTCCTCGATAGTACCTTTGAGCGTGCTAAAAGAATAATAATTAAAAGTACAGTTTATTGTAAATAGCAGACTATTATAGTCGTGTGATTTTCTTCCATGCCCAATGCACATACGGTTGGAAATCCTGTAGTGCAAAACAAAAGAACACTGGAAAAATCTACATTTTCTCAAACTTAGTTATTCTAGGATTGCTTTACGGGAAAACGTGCGGTAGATTTCCGCGCTTTAAGCTTGATTCCGCGCTGCTCCAGATTACAATGGTAAGAGCGTTACGGTTGCTTTCACTTCAGAATATTGCTTGTTGAACAATAGCGTTCGACACAATCAACCATTGATTCAAGCAAAGGGGTCGAGGGCGTCTTATTTTCATCTTCACTTAAGTACCTACTGAGGCGATCTTTACAAAAGTTTCTAACGCTTAAGTTTCTGTTTAGATTTTGAATTTTAGGCGAATAATTGCTTTTACGTAATTCTTTCTGAGTAAGATCAAGGTGGTCTTGGTATTTAACAACGTCTCAATATTAAATGGTAGGATTAGTTTCAGGCCCTCGCTTTTAGCCGTTGCCTCTTAAGGCAACGGCTGTTCTGTCTGCACCGTTATAACTTTTGCTTCTTGTCCAAAAGTGATTACTTTTTGCAATCTTTATAATAAGTTTTACTGCTCATGTGAAGCAGCTTTTACTGGTCTCCTTCACCGCAGATGGAAATGTAAGACTCAAAACAATAGTTAGGAATCAGTGTTTAGTAAAGTTTTACTAATATAGCTGTACAAGGATCTGTTAGTACGTGATAAAAATCAGAACTCACACCTCCATCTTGTTTTAAAATACCTTACACAAAACAATTTCACAAAATAATGTTTACCAACAGATGCCCTCCCAATAACGTCATTCGATCGCCAACGCATCCTCGTAGCACAAAACTTTAGTATAATGCAAGTTTTGGACTGTTGTCAATACATAACCTACGTATTGACAACAGTCCAAAACTTGTATTCTATCAAAAATACTAACTATGATCAATAACATTTTCGGTTTAATCATATTCATTAGTATGTGTACAATATTTAAAAACTATTAATAGAATACTAACTTAAGTATGTTTTCCAGCCAGAAAAGCAGTGCCTAGCAACGGAGGAGGCATGCGCGCGGCGGTCCAGTCGCACGGACCGCACCACGCGCATGCTGCTGGCCGTGCTCGGCTTGTTCCTGTCCACGGAGGTGCCTCAGGGGCTGCTGGGGCTGGCCAGTGCGCTGGCGCCCGACTTCTTCAAGAGCTGTTATAGCATGTTCGGTAAGTGTGTATGAGAGTTTCTTTAAAATAAAAGGAAGGATACGTTTCCTCGAGAGCAATGGAGGCTTAGTATTAACTGACCTTAATTACGAGTTCTGTCAATCGTTGGTTCGAATCCGACGTGCTTTAATTTGCTAATTTTATTTCATCAACTGTTTTCAGAACGCGACCACACGTGAAAAAAAAAACAAAACCAGTGTTTTTCGGTGAAAACGCCAGGGTAGCCCGCGAAATTCAAATTTTGTTATGACTTTTTCATGAAATAGTTATTCAGTGGGACTAAATGAACTTAGAGAGTTGTATTGATGTTCTTGGTTATTATAATTCTGTAAATATATACGTATTACAGCCGCGTATCATATTTGGTTTAACATACAGCCTGACATTGACCGGTAAATTGCAAAAACGTAAGAAACTTTCACCTTGAAGAAAAATATCGAATACATGAGATATCCACCAACGTATATTTGTGTAGTAAATAATCATGTATAACCCAGTCTCACAGAGAGTAGGCCTGTGCCGTTTCAGTCTGGTTATGCTTGACTTGACTTACGTATAAAATTCGTAATGCTGTAGTTTTTGTCCAATTACGGTCTCGCCGATTATTTCCTGCATATCGATAGATCAATCTCCTATCCGCATGGCTTAACTCTAAATGGCCACCCCTAATGTCGAAATATCAAAGTGAACAGACAGGGTTTAGGCCCACAAACTGCCATTTTCCTATCTTAAATCTCCGACCCGATCTATTGAAGATTAAAGATTGCAAAGACTACTTCTGGATTGGTTATTGGAAGCCTTTACTCAGAAATGGATTCAAATGTAGATCAAACTTAGATTTCAAGAATTGAATCAGCATTTTTGTTTGTTGTTAGTGTTTGATTTTGTTTGTAAAGACAGAAAATTAAATAAAAACTTTTGGTGTCAATTTGCTTAACGATTTCATTTCCCTAGTGATGTACCTGTGTAATGGTAAAGCGTGATGTAGAGTCTTCTAAAATACAGGGTGTAAACAACCTCATCACGAAGCCGTCAACCAAGCATTCTGTACATCAACCTAACGCAAAAATTATTGCTGGGAAACAACTTTTTCTTTTGGGGTGAAAAATCATATTTTGTGGTAGAACTCAATGTAACGCACTCAACACATTGTGCTGATGGATGGATTGAATAGTACGTGGAGGTGTTTAAAGTAAAAATGTTACATAAAAACTTGTATTAAAAAAAAAAAAAACTTGTCAAAAAGTTGGAACTTTGACCCCCAATATTTCCGTAACTAGAAGGTTTCCAGGTATGGTGTAGAACAATAGTACATTTTGTTACAAGTGGAGAAAGTTTGTTATTGCATTCGAGGCGGAATTATAACACACGAGCCGTAGGCGAGGGTGTTTTTGAGCCGAGAATTGCAATAACAAATGTCCACAAGTATCAAACGACGTTTTTCAATACACTTTTGAAGAAATAAAATAAAATAACGAAAAATATTTTTGGCACTAACTATGAAACTATGATTTTTCTTTTCTTTTTTTTTTTTTCGCGCTTTGGTTTCGCCAGGTTGAAGGAGAGGTAAAGGTATGAAGCCGTTAAACAGCCTAATATAAAAAATAGATAATGTTAATTGTTTTTAATAGTCATGTTTATCTATGATATTCTATTTATAAACACAATTTGAATATTCAAAAAATATTTATTTAAAGACGCGTAGTGCTTTGCCGAAATTAAAAAAAAAAAAACATTCACCTCAGACTATAGACATTGAACCAATTTGGACTTAGTACTTAGTATAGGTATAGTTATCTGTGGCAATTTTCATTCCCGCACACGTGCGGGAAAGTGGAAAAAATCGCCCGTGTGTGAAATACGTTGCATGTTGTACCTAATCGTAGTGCGTTATGGACCAGTTTTCGAGGAATTGTATTGAAAAACAATTATCGTAATGACGGGGAGAACAAGCCCTTTAAAAAATAAGTTGGAGGAGGATACCTAAACTATTTTATATTTTAGAAACGAGCCAGCTTTGATCAGTTAGGTTTTCCTAACATAATATTACTTAAAATCACAAACCTATGTTGTAACGCTAGGCAAAATATTATAATAATAACAAAAAGACTTTTGTTTTGTTATTCAACATGAAAACGTACAGGCTCATGACAGGCTTGAGATAGTAAAAGATAATAAATACAATCCTTTTTTGCTCGCTGTCATAGCAGATCCCACGTATACGTTACGTAAGATCCCACGCTATGATTTGTAAAGACACACAAAAAGTGTTATGTATCATTTCACTGCTTGACCGCAACTGGCTAGACTTTATGACTGGCTGGTTTTAATACTTTTTTCTTTCTTCGAAGTAGAATTCAGGGGTATTCTAGCTCCTGCCGGGGTTGCGGGACTGTTCAAAAGAGATACCGTGGCCCCGGAACACAAAGGGCGATGAAGGAACATGGATGGGTTTTAGTCAGTAAAAGTCTGACACTCTCTCCTGCTCCGCCCAGAGCGGGAGGAGTCATTTGATGATGTTCCATCCGAAAAAAGGGGTATTCTAGCTCTTGTTAAATTCTTGATAGGAGGACCTCTGGCCAAATCAGAGTGATCATTCTTCGCGTAGCTAGGGAAGAGGTGAAGGGTCAATGCCCTACCTTAAATACCACCAAACTAAGATGCTAAGTAAAGAATAAAGTAAAGTATTTGTTCAAATTAACTGTAATAATATGTGGACGCACCTATACTCATTAAATCTTTGTGTATATGTACTATCGAGGACACTCCCGCCTGACCACCACTAAGCTTATTTTTGATTGCACTCGCAACATAGAAACTCTCTAGCCCCACCCCGTTGACTTTGTATAGAAATAATGAATGAAAAGATACCGAATCGGCCGAGCGCACTGACGACGCACGCCAATCGAGAGTTATTGATATTTTGCGCGCCAAAGTTGAGGCTTTCCTAATAGGCCCAAACTTTAAGGGGGCGTGGCTCGGCGCCTCCGCATGTTTTAAGCGAAAAAAAATTAAAATGGTCAGGCGGAAAAGACTCCGACTGTACCTACGCTTCTGTTCATAGTTTGGTTCAAGTAACGTCTGCACATAAATAAACTTGTTTATGTTTCCAACCGCAAATAAAATAAACAGGCTATAAAATGTATTTTTATCAAGTAGGTACTAATATTTTTTTATGTTCTTTTGTTTTCCTGTCCGTACCAACTAAAATATTTGGGGAAATAAAAAATATCCTATTTGGTTATTTTACCATTCCAGGAGAGTTGGTCCAAAACAGTTATCTTCGCTTTTTATACTTGATTAAAAAATTATTCAAGTATTAATGGCTAATTTCCACAAAAAATTATGACCTATCCTCCGCTCCATTAAGTTGTGAATATTTATATAAATATCTATACGCAATGGAACGTATATAGTATATACTTTCAAATACATATTTACTTTTAAATACAATACCTCGTAGGTATACAATAGATTTAATTCGTCTCGGATAGTAGGAAACAAAGGAAAAGGAATTATGAGTTCGACTTACAGTAAAGGAAAATATTGTAAGAAAACTAGTTTCAAATCGCCAGACACTCTAGAAGCTCTAGCACAGATAATATATCATTGTTCTTTTGAGAACATGCCTTTTTCCTCTGGTGGAACAACACGGGTAATACCAAGACAATAAATTATTTCCTTAGTTATTATATACGTACTTGAAAAATTAACATGATGCTAGTAACTAACTAATAATGCTAGTATAAAATTCCCTATAGTCTTGAACTTCCCTACAAACATAATCCCCGTTAAGTGTTTCCTTGATAATTATGCAGAGGCTTTCGAATATTATATTAATTTATACAATTATGCAGTAAGTTAAGGGACGGGTGTTGGCATCTGTCCAGTTTGTCATAATTGGTACAACAGATTGAGTTGATTGAATTATGGGGCTTCAATAAACTTTTTGTTTTAATTAAAATGTCGTACAGGACATTGGATTTTCAACTTTCAGTAGTGAGCCGTACGTTGTAAATCCACCTTTTTAGTGAGGTATATTTTGCTCAATAACTACGGCGAGTTTATGCCATGTATCATGCACTTCTCTAAACTTAAGTCACTGTCGAGAAGTCTTAGCAGAAAAACCAATTACACTCTCCTCCAGCTTCAGAACTAAATCTCTCGCACTCACACGACCGGAAAGCACTTGCCACTTTACCGATGATACAATCCCTAAAGCGCTGAGAAAAGACGTAAGACGAGGGTGGGGCGCAGACGGGGCGCCCGCGCCCGTCGCGACTTTTTAAAACATATAGAAAAGACGAGGCACGGACGTGACGCTGGGCGCCACGAGAGACGACAAGCGACGCATGCACCGCGCGATTCCCGGCACCCGCGCCCCACCCTGCTCGCACCCCCGTTCTCGCCCGCCCCTCGTTCTCTCGCATCCGTGCCCCGTCTTTTCTAACAGGGCGCAGACGGGCAAGCGTCCCTGCCTTTTTAGGGTTCCGTAGTCAACTAGGAACCCTTATAGCTTCGCCATGTCTGTCCGTCCGTCCGTCCGTCTGTCCGTCCTCGCTTAATCTCTGTGACCGTTAGCACTAGAAAGCTGAAATTTGGTACCAATATGTATATCAATAACGCCGACAAAGTGGTAAAATAAAAATTAGAAAAAAATGAAAGTAGAAAAAATAAAAAGTTTAGAAAATATGAAAAAAATCTGAAAAGTAGAACTTTATAAGGACTTTCTAGGAAAATCATTTTGAACTTGATGGAAACAACAGTTTTTGTACAAAAAAGACAAAAAGTTGTACAAAATAATTTCTGGACTAAGTTTGTAGTATATTCGTATATGCAAGCATTTTTACATAATGGATACCCACCTTTAAACTCATAAGTGGGAACACTTATTGTGACGGACGGGAAACTACGGAACCCTACACTGAGCGTGGCCCGACACGCTCTTGGCCGGTTTTTATGTTTTGCGTCGCAACGCTTCTATACATTTTGTATGAAAGAGACGCGGAAGAGACATGTCCGAGCCCCGTCTGCGTCTTACGTCTTTTCTGTGTGCCTTACGTAAGTAACCTCTCTTAATTCAAAACTTTCAGTTCCGATATACTTGCTTAAAAGGGTAGGTAGTTATTGTTTTTTGGTAGTTGTGTGGACTTCGTTCTATAATTCGGTTAGCACTAAACGTATTTAAAAAGTAAAAGAAGAAAAAGACGAAATAAATTCATGCGTTTGAGTTCATTTTAATTCGTAAGAATTTCATAATGGCTGTTCACATGGGATATTTTACGGTAGAAATATATCCTGCGCGATATTTTACGGTAGCCCCCTAATACATGGGATTTAAATATGGCAACTGGCGAAATGTAGGTGTACTATTAGATATATCTCCTTGCCCCTCGGGGGTTACAGTCGTGATGTTGAGTTCACACGTCAACAAACTAAAGTTAATACATTTGAAAACAAATGCAGAACGGAACTGACATCCGCCGCGGGAGACGCCCCGGGCGTCGGGGGCCACCACCACGTGGCCCCCGGCCACCGTAGGCGCGGGCCTGTGGACGGTGGGCTATGGGCTAGCTCGCTGTCCGTCCGTCTCATGACGACAGGCCGTGTCGACGGCGCGTTCGTGTTCCACGCGCGCCTCAAAGAGAGTCAGCAAAAGGGAAGGAGTCCGTAAGGACCGATGCCTGCCGGGGTTGCGGGACTGTTCGAAAGAGATACCATGGCCCCGGAACACAAAGGGCGATGAAGGAACATGGATAGGTTTTAGTCAGTAAAAGTCTGACACTCCCTCCTGCTCCGCCCAGAGTGGGAGGAGTTATTTGATGATTTCCCATCCGAAAAAAAAAAAAAAAAAAAAAAAGTACGGAACTGACATGTGATCCCAAAACTGTACACCAAAAAGAGGGTGTTCTTTTTGAGTATTTAAAAAAAAAACGTAGTTTCCAAGAACTCTGTAGATGGCGTTGAACTGACTACGTTACTAGGTGCCAAAGGCAAAACGCTTGAAAAAAAAAAACATTGCGTCACATCACATACCTACGCTCGTTGACAGACACTTTCGTTTGCTTAAACTTCCGAATATAACCATTACATCCAAGTGAAATGATGAGACACTCCGTTCCTTGCAGTAACTTACCAAGTTTAGCGCCATCTATCCAGCGACTAAGGAACAGTTGAAAAAGAAAATCCCTCATTACGAACAAATGAATGCCGTGTAAACGGGGCTTTACGTAATAACAGAGTTATTCATTGAGTGACGCATTTCACACATTTCACTGCATATTGACATTTCAATTTTCGACAAGTATTTTTAGTGATCACAATGCAGATATACACACGAAATTTTTATGAAAATTTGTTTGACAAAATTCCGGCCAAACTATAGCTGGAATTTTGTCAAATACATTTTAAGCACTCAACATTTTATATTTTTAATGAAAAAGAAGTCAAGGATTTTTCTTTTTCAATAATTAAACAGAATTTAAAATTCTAAGAGACAGCACCTTCTTATTTATTTAAAAAGGAGGAGGTATCTAAATTATTTATGCGACTTAATCTCCATTAACTCAGCGTTATCTGTCGCATAAGCCGTCTTGTTTTCCAAAAAGAGATTTAGCTGAGCGGATTAAAAGACCTCTTTGCATTTACACTTTCTTTTTACGTTTTTGTTTATGTTAATCTTAAAATAAATAACTAACTGACTCTTTAGTGTAGTTGTCATACGCTACTGCTGAGTATGAAATCGCTGGTTTGATTCCCTGGTTCAGCAAAACGTTATTGAGTTAGTCTAGAATTGTTGATGGTACGGTTGGCGTAGTGCTTGAGCGATTGACTGCTGCGCTGCGTGTCGCGGGTTTGATCCCCGCTGGTACAAATATTTGAATGGCCTACAGAAAGTTGTTCCGGGTTTAGCTGTTCGTGTATGTGACGGGTCTGGCTATTTGTGATACACGAACCTATCGTGTATCACAAATAGCCGAGAAAGGAGACATCACAGGAGAAAGTTCAAGTGTGGGGAAACGTTTAAAAAAAAGAAAGACTCGTTCCTATTACATAGTGCTCAAATAAGACTGGCGACATGGGGATATACTAGGTACTCCTCTTCCTAATCCCACGCCGAGTACAGACGTAATGTTTTGTTTTAAAAGAAAGAAGTTGCCTACGAACCTATCATTGTATAAAACGCCTCACGGGGCCGCAACGTGCTCTTCCAGTCCTGAAAAGGATCGTTCATAAGTTGCGCCTCTCAGACGCGGAGCCTCAGATCAAATGCAGATTAACGGTACTATTTTAACGATGCAATTACCTTCAGTGGCAGATCGGATATTTATGACTGAATAATGTGCTTTCAGATCAACGGTTCGGCATCGCATTATTGTACAATCGGTTGTACGCCTCTTAAAGAGTCAAATTAAAATGAATGTACCTCTCATTTGTGCACAACATGATTAATGAGGAGTCGTTATAATGGGCATCATGTTTCACCTTTGTAGGAACAAGTTTTCAGTGATTATAAAATATTTTATTTTTATGTTTGTTAAACCAACAAAAAATACACAGAGTTAATCCATCGAAATATCAAACCCATTCCATCGGAGAGTAAAAGAGAAACTAACACTCCCAAGCTCTTCAGTGTATTTAATCTCTTCGCAACGGAAAACGGTACACATTCAATAAATAAGCGGATTAAGATATATCTAAATATCCTTTCTAGAGACTCAGCTTACACTTTTATTAAACTTTATCAGACTTTATGCAGATGTCTGAAAAAGAAAACCTAGAAAATGTAGGAAGGTTTTCGTATTTCGTAGAAAAATGTTGAAGAAAAACGCCGGATAAGGGTTGGTGTATGATAATTTCCTATATATTCAAAAATTTTATTATCGAATACATGTAGTCAAATAACTTTTTTCCTTATCGGATCTTCGCAAACAGGAGATATTACATAACCGAGAGGATTCAGAATGTTGTATATATGTAAGGATAACTCGTTGAGTGGAGTGTTGGCCGCCCACAGCACACATAACTTGTAGATACGTAGGTAAGCAGATACTAGGCAAATAGATCGAGTTTTGTTTGTACATAAATGCTATTCAAGACACGTTTTTCTTTGAAATTGTATCTTTCTGTCTCTTTGCAAAGTTATCTGTCCCATGCTGATACTTACAAGTTATTAATTAATTAATACGAGTGTCCAGACAGCATACAAAAATAACATTGAAACAATAAGTTACGTGTTCAGCCTATAAATGCATGAAATAATAGAAAATTAATGTACATAAACTTTCACCGTCTGAAATTAGATAGAGGTCTGAATGCCCGTTAGTCTTCTTACTATTATAAATGTGAAAGTTTGGATGTTTGTTACGCAATCACGCCAGAACGGATGAACAGATCTGGATGAAACACATTGGCACAGAGATAGATTATGCTATTATAATCTGGAATAGCACATAGGCTCTTTTTAGGGTTCCGTACCCAAAGGGTAAAAACGGAACCCTATTACTAAGACTTCGCTGTCTGTCCGTCTGTCTGTCACCAGGCTGTATCTCGTGAACCGTGACAGCTAGACAGTTGAAATTTTCACAGATGATGTATTTCTGTTGCCGCTATAACAACAAATACTAAAAACAGAATAAAATTAATATTTAAGGAGGGCTCCCATACAACAAACGTGATTTTTTTGCCGTTTTGTGTAATGTTTTTAAATAATGGTACGGAACCCTTCGTGCGCGAGTCCGACTCGCACTTGGCCGGTTTTTTATAGGTACTCTTCATAATTGCCACGCAAAAGAAGTCGCGGGCTGCACGGTCAGCTAGTCATTAATAAATATGTGATAAATATAATGTCAGGGTGAAAATAAGTAACAAAATACGGGGCTGATTTTATTTTAAAAAATCAGCCCATGTTAATAATTAATAATACCTGGACAAGTTGTTGGTGCCAATAAAGTTTGTTTGGCACCGCCAACGGAAATAAACTCAGTGTCATTTTCGTGGAAAGTCGTAGACACTAAAATAAAACATAATGGCTGGAAGCGTAGGGCTTTAATCCAACTGACATGATCACTCCTAGGTTGATATCGTATCCATTGGCAGTAATCTACACGACACAAATTAGTAACTAACCATCGGCATCGGTAAAATACTTTTTTTCAATTTCATCAATAAGAAACAAAAATCATGTAGCTATTAATATTTACTACTACTACTACAACAGCCCATAACGTCCACTGCTGGTCATAAGCCTCTCCCATGATGGGAGGAATATGCCGTAATATTTAAATTAAATAAAAGAATCGACCGTATTTACCAACGTTAAAAAATACAGTCCTTGTAAGTCTTTGAGGTGGGTAACCGCCTAGTGTTTCTCACATTTAACCGATGCGATCATTTCAGTCTAACGACAATATTTCCAATGACACATAGACACAGACAAAAACCTGCTGCTCTGTCACTGAAATGCTCCAAAGAAACCTCGACATGTTTTCCGACCTGGAAATTGAGCCCAGTGAACCAGACTATCCAATCAACCGAACAAATAAGTTTATTTTTGCAAGAAAACAGATTCTTCTGCAAAAAATACACATATTTTTTTGTAAAAGGTACCGTTTTCACGACCTATCGTCACCCGTGTTACGATAATTCGAAGGTATTGCTAGCTTAAACACATCTGCTACGTTCTGAGACGTAATCTCTCAAACGTGTGTGTTTCAGTCTGCTGGGAATGTAAATAAAGTCCGAGAAATAAATCCATTTAGAATAACAACTGTAAACCCTTTAATTCGAAACACGGTATTCCAATTCAAGATGCAGGCTGAAATTCACGTTAGTTTTCAAGTCAAGTCTCCAAGGAGGACCCAAAGAATTTTCAGTATTCCTTTTTTAAATGAAAAAACCAAGGAGACTTAAATCTTTACGCTCTTTTTACTTTTTTAAGTTGGTCTGAAATAGTTTTTTGCAAGCTGGGTTGCGCATAAAATATGAAAAGAAGAATTATGTCCTTTCATATACTCTTCAATATTGCGACAAAAAAAAAAATTTTTTTAAAAAAAAAAATAATTTACGCAAAACAATACGGCAACCTAAAATAAAAACTACTTTTCACTAACGTTAAAATGTTGTGTTTTGTATTGCGTTTGGCCCCAAAAAACAGTAGGAAATTGTGTTTATCTCATCTTACCTACGTTGTTTTAAACCCAGTATTATATAATCTTTAATCTATTGTTGTCTTCTCAGTCCCTACGGTTACGGAATATAATATAATACGTCTTATCTTGTTTTTCTTGGTACGTTAAGTACCTATCCACTGAGAGTATGCCCAGAGAGGTTCTATATACATAATTATGTACCTAAACCTATCTTGTTTTTTTTTATCGATAACATTGATAATTTCTAATAGATAACGATATCTTATTGATATTCTAAAAGGTTTCTATCAGTTTTCATCGGATATCTTGGTTCATTTCCACTAGTTCGACTATACGAGAATTTAAGTAAATTCTATATTTAGGATCGTGATTAACACTAGACTCAATAATATTATATTATGTTATTTCCTGTTGGCAATAATTAAACGACTAACATTAATCATCTTCCTGTCCTTATCCCATGTTACTTGTGGTCGGCGCAACACGCTTTTTTCTTCCGTTCTCCCCTGTCAACCGTCACACAATCATTTACACCTTTTTCCTTCATATCATTCCTCACACAATCCATCCATCGTTTCTTTGGTCTTCCTCTCCCTCTCCATCCATCCATATTTATATTCATCACTCTTTTATTCACATGCGATTCTTCCCTCCTCATCACATGCCCATACCAAGACAGTCGATTCCCTTTCAACTTTTTTGTAACTGGCGCAACTTTCAAACTACCTCTAATACTTATACCCATTCCTTATTTTATCTATTCTTGTCACACCACACATCTAGCTTAACATTCTCATCTCCGCTACATGCAATCTTTTTTATCCATCTTCTTCACAGCCCACCATTCCGATCCATTCAGTACGACAGGTCTAATCACGGACTTGTATATTTTTCCCTTTAACTTGAAGGGCATCCGTGGGTCGCAAGTTGTTCCAGTGACCTGTCGTCACTTCATCCGTCCTGAGTTGAGTGACCTGTCGCCATTTCAATTTATAAATTTATAATTTAAATAATATTAATTTATTAATTCTCTATTCACAACTTTTTGATGCCAGCTTTCCATAACATAAAATATGTAATTACTTAACACACTTTTAATTCTGCCCGGCCTGGCGGGTTACAGTCGCTTCCAAATGAGCTAAATGGGCTAAGTCAGAATTTAACTGAACTAAAACTGAATATTAATTAGGATCTACATACAATCAAGAGTTGCAGCAATGATGACGCTCATAGATCTTGTACGCAGATTACATAATTATGCTGATTGCGTTCAGTTTATAGGTGCGATGTGCCCCTAAAGCCAATGAACAACTAATATTTTATGGGAATAAGGAACAGTAGGGTGTGAATATTAATTATAATCTACAATCAAGAGTTGCAGCAATGATGATGCTCATAGATTTACGCAGATTACATAATTATCTTGATTGCGTTCAGTTTATAAGTGAGATGCGCCCACAACTAGTATTTTAAGGGAATGAGGAACAGTGGGGTCTGAATATTAATTATGATTCACAATCAAGAGTCGCAGTAATGATGACGCTCATAGCTTTTGTACGCAGATTACATAATTATGCTGATTGCGTTCAGTTTATAGGTGAGATGCGCCCTCAAAAGCCAATAAACAACTAGTATTTTATGGGAATGAGGAACAGTAGAGTGTGAAGCTCATCATCCCCGATTGTAAAAGGAGGTTACTCCGACCAGACGGGTGTTGTGTTGTTTCTGGTGGGCTTTTTTAGTTCTCGACTTATATCATAGATGGTGCTGATAGTATTTTTTGTAAATATGGCTATGTCAGTATACTTTATTAACAGTGACATTTCTTTCCCAGGTGACCTAATGGACATGCTAGCGCTGTTCACGTCGTCAGTGAACTTTGTGCTGTACTGCAGCATGAGCCGGCAGTTCCGCTGCACGTTCGCTCGCCTGGCGCGCCGCATGCTATCCGCGGCCGAGGAGCCCGCGAAACTATCCAATAAGTTAGAACCGACCACGCAGGTATCTCAATGTTAGGACACCTAGTTTGTTATCAGTGTTTTATGTTTGTGAGTAAAACAGTCAAGCTTAACACGCTGTAATTACTAGACATGGGTCATGGTATTTGTCGTTTTAACTTAAAAATTAAATCGATCGATGTATCGTTCTTAGGTCGAGCAAAGAAGTCCTTACCCTGAGAAGATTGAGCTTAATATGAGAGAGCGAAACAATACTTTTTGAAAAAACTCACACTTATAACTGTAGCTCTTCTGTATTTTAATCCTGGTTTATATTATTCTAAACACAAAGAAACATAATTAATAAAGTTTAAGTAACATTGGCTCACTCAACATGCCTCGGTATTTTCTTTGAAACGTAATTTCGAACTTAGAATCAGCGAAACAGAAACGTGTTTTTATTATGTCGTAATATGAATCAAAATGATTTCAATCTTTGGCTGTATCTCACTATCGACAAAATTCATGACTATCTTTACGGTACGCCATACTTTCTACACTGCTACATTGTATAATTATTATGGTGTGTTAGAACGTAAATAATTATCTTTTAATCGAAGCAAACTTAAACCCCGGTTTCCAGAATCACGTCCCTAAAGTTCGAGATGTTTATCTTCCCAACTTTAGCAGCTCCAATCGGAAAACAATCTATTCTTAAGTATCTGTGGTCCAGTTTCAGATGTAGTCACTAATTTTGCTTCGCTTAACCGCTGTAGTATCGTGTGCTTTATGGTGAGCGACATAAATATAATTATGTAATGTTAATTTGTGAACAATATTTATTGTAATATAACATAACATCACGCCTGTAATCCACGAGGGGTTAGGCAGAGGTGTACCTAATAGTATAGGTACACCCACATTTAGCCAGTTATGTTTAAGTCCCATGTAACAGGGGGCGAGCCTATTGCCATCAAATGGGCGCAGATCCAGACTCCGTGGATGCTACTGAAAAATTCCTGATGGAAAAACCCAATTTATAACATTTTGCCCGACGTGGGAATCGAACCCTCATGCTCAGCCCGCTTAGCATGAACGCCGTAGATACGAAAGAGACTCGACAAATCTTTTGTTCATCTGTCATTTTGTCGATTCAATGACAGATGAACAAAATATTTGTCGTTTCTCTTTCGTTTCTACGGCGTTCATGCTAAGCGGGCAGTAGTTGCGTTTGTGACCACTAGACCAACGAAGAAGTTTAATATATAACTGGCTTGTTTTCAGATATACCTTTATATTATAGTTTTAACTTAAAACAAAGAAAGATATTAAAGTTCAAATAATGATGGGTCACTCAACATGTCATGTTATTTTCTTTGAAGCGTAATTAAATGCCTGAAAGCTTGAACTTTGAATCGTAGTTCTCAGAAGTTCTCCATATCAAAAGTGCAATCACGATAGCAGAATGAATGTTCTCTTGAAAGGCCAAAATGAACAACAAAATTTATCCGAACTTCAGTCCAGACAATTTACTACGATCAAAGTCTTTAGTTTGCTAACAGACCGAAAACAAAATGCTTCTTTAAATATATTTTGATATAATATATTTGATATACATAAGTACCTACTCAATGTCAATTTACGATGTGCTTTCTCCACAATGGCAAATATACTTTTTGCAATCGATACGCTAAGAAGAAAAAAAATACGAAATTAATAAAGTAACCACAAATAAGTATACCCTTTATAGAAAGGTCTCTAAAAGAAAAGTCGTGCAAATGATGTAATAAAATTTATGTTTTATAGGGTTAATAAAGTATATGTTACAATAATAAACGCAGAAAAATAAAACCTTTTGGGAATGCCAAAGCTTTTATGAGCGAACAAAATAAATCTTACACCTGTTTCAATCGTAAATACACTTAGGTCAAAGTGCCTGTAATTCGGAGCATGATTTCAAAAAAGAGGCAGAACTCTCTAAAATAACAGATATAAATATCAAGGAAGAACTTGGTGTTTATAACTTGAGTAAAATATTTTTTTCAATACACTTTCTCGAAAACTGGTCCATAACGCACTACGATTAGGTACAACATGCAATGTATTTCACATGCGTGCGATTTTTTCCACTTTCCTGCACGTGTGCGGGAATGAAAATTGCCACAGATAACTATACCTATACTTAGTCTGTGTGAGACTGCACAAACAGACTCACGATGTCCGCGATTACGCGGAGCCCTAATCACAATATATTTGTCCAATTGACAAAGGAAAAACAACTATTCAATACACTTACCATCACGCTGGCACCGGTGATGTGACGTAGTCCTGGTCACGTCTCATCTGGGTGGGGTGTAAGTATATCTGTGGTTTGTGTGGTGCATGTGTAGTTATGTGAGATTACGACGGTTCCATGGACGCCACAGCGCGTACCGACGTCTTTCTGGACAAACCTTCCTATCACACACGTGGCAACTTTCACCAATGTCCAACTGAATTTTATCCCGGTTTGCTAACCCAATCGGGGATGTAATAGTCCAGCACTGAATTTAGTAAATTACCGGCGTTCAAATGACACAAACAGGCCGGACATAACCAAAAAAATCACTCGCGGTCAAGACCCAAAATGGCGAGATTTCTCAATTTTCACTCAATTATCAACAAAATATCAAACACCGATCAAGATGGTATCGGATTAACAATAACTCAAAGTTTTCAACCAATAATTACACGGAACAGCGTGTACCAAAAATTACAAGCACGGAGCGACCATTATTCAACCAATATTGCACTGACAAGCAAACGTCATCGCACAGATTCGCACAGACAACGAAACGTAATCTGTCAAACGTCAAAAAGGTGCGTTCAGAACTTGGTGGATGAAACATCTACCCCCCCCGGACGGGCCGTCCCGTCCGCTAATCAATTGGCAGTCTTGACAAAGTTGCGACCGCTCTCTTCATAACCGATCCATCCACTAAAACCTCAGCAAAACGAGGTACCCCGTCGGTGCCAGCCACCAAATTGAGAATGCGCCCCCGGCGCCAATACAGAGGCTTAAGGT
Source organism: Xestia xanthographa (assembly GCA_905147715.2). Taxonomy (NCBI): domain Eukaryota; kingdom Metazoa; phylum Arthropoda; class Insecta; order Lepidoptera; family Noctuidae; genus Xestia; species Xestia xanthographa. Next base: position 15,402,038 of record LR990647.1, on the reverse strand, counting down.
TGGCATCCTTAATAAGGACGAGGTCTCCTATCTTGGGCGGATGAGTTTTATCAGTCCACTTGACGCGCTGCTGGAGGATGTGCAGATACTCTAAGCTCCAACGCTTCCAAAAGCTCTGAGTGAGCTGTTGCACCAACTGAAACCGCGATAGCCGATTTTGGCTCACATCAACAAAAGGGTACTCAGGCAGAGCGACAAGTGGCTGTCCAATCAAGAAATTGCCCGGGGTTAGAGCCTCCAAATCGTTAGGGTCCGAAGAGAGCGGGCACAATGGACGCGAATTTAGTACCGCTTCAATGCGACAAAATACCGTAGCTAATTCCTCAAAGGTGAGAACGGTGTCTCCCAACAATCTCCGCCAGAGTCCCTTTGCCGCTTTCACCGCGGCCTCAAAAATACCCCCCCAATGGGGGCAGGTTGGCGGGTCAAACAACCAAGTGACCCCTCGACGGGCCAATTTGTTACCAATGTCAACCTGGCTCTCATTAAGAAAGTCATACACTTCCTTCAAATAGTTACTTGTACCCTTGTAGTTGGTACCGCAATCAGACCTGATCAGAGAAGGTAACCCTCGGCGAGACGTAAATCTATCCAAAGTTGCCACAAAGGCCTCCGTCGAGAGGGAGGATACCAGCTCCAAGTGCACTGCCTTAGTTGACAGGCAGACAAATACGCACAAATAAGCCTTGACAATTTTACTATTGCGAAGGGTAGACGTCTTTATCGAAAAGGGACCAGCAAAGTCCGTTCCTACGCCTGCAAAGGGCCTCGCCTCATTGACACGATCAGCAGGCCAGTCTCCCATCTGGGGCTGCATCGTTGGGGCCTTAGTCCGATAGCACGGTATGCAACGGAAGACGATGCTACGAATGGTACGACGAGCCGACAAAATCCAAAACTCTCGCTGCAGAATGGCCAACAGCGCATTGCAACCGGCGTGCGAGTTCTTAATGTGACGATCAGTCACCAACAATTTAATCAAATGGCCCGCCTTGGGCAACAAAAGGGGGTGACGGACCCCATAAGGAAGGCTAGAGTGCCTCAACCGTCCTCCAACACGCAAAAGACCCGTTTCATCCAATAAGGGGTTCAACTTACTAACGGCTCCCGACAACTTAACTCTACCGGACTTCAAGGTCTCGATCTCCTTCTCAAAGTGTACGGCCTGCACAGAGCGAACCCACAGGAGGAGTGACTCCTGTCGCTCTTGAGGAGAGAGAACCGGTGACAGGCGCTTGTCCCCAGGATTCCTAGCATTGTGACCAAAACGCCTGATCCACGAGGTAACGTTCAACAATTTGTCGAGGGAGCTGTATCGATTCAACAAAATATCCGGATCAAACGGAGGGTCCTTCGTCCCAACAGCGAGCACCTTAAGCCCGGGCAAAGGATCCGACATCAAAATTGGCGTTCGAGGCCAATCATCCTCGGGGCGAGTCAGCCAATCCGGTCGCCACCAAAGGGGGTGCACAATCAGGCGGGGGGCCATGCACCCACGTGAGGCTACGTCGCCGGGGTTCAAGTCTCCAGGCACGTGCCTCCAAATCAAAGGCGTTTCGGAATTTTGTATCTGTGACACTCGGTTCGCCACAAAGACCTCCAAGGAGTGCACGGACGTCTTCAACCAGCACAAAACAATTTGACTGTCCGTCCAGGCGTAAGAATTCCGAATGTTCACAGATCCACCTAAAGTTTGAGCAACGTGATTCAAGAGACGCACAAGAAGCGCCGCCCCTGACAACTCTAGCTTAGGGATGGTCAATGCCGTCCGGAGGGGGGCCACCTTGCTCTTGGCCATGATCAGTGACAACTTCACCTGGCCTGTCGCGCTGACGGTGCGCAGATAAACAACAGCTGCATAACCGTGCGAAGATGCGTCACAAAACCCATGAAGGGTAGCAGTATAGTTCCCAGGGGGGAGGATAGCGCGTGGTAACGCGACCTCGTTGACCGCAGGAAGTGCGGATACAAATTGGAGCCAATCTTCCAAAAGGGTTTCCCGAAGTGGCTCATCCCAACCAAGTTGCGCGGTCCAAAGACGCTGGAGAAAACATTTCGCCCAAAACAATACCGGGCATATCCAACCATTCGGGTCAAAGGTTCTCGCGACAGTAGACAATACCAGTCGTTTAGTCCAAGTGTGTGGTGACTCCAAATCGACATCATACCTAAAGGTGTCTTGGACTGGTCGGTACTGAACGCCGAGAACGGCCAACATAGCAGGGTTGTCAGCATTTTCAAACAAATGAGGATCCTGCTTATGATCCTCTTCCACATCTTCCAACAGTGCTGGCGAGTTGGACACCCACTTACGCAACTCATAGCCAGCGGAATCCAAAATTTGAACCAACTCGTCACGCAACAGGATAGCTTCCTCAACCGTGGAAGCCCCAGTGCAGACGTCATCAACATACAAGTCCGTTTTCAAGATGGCGGACGCCCGAGGGAACCTCAAGCGTTCTCGGTCCGCGAGCTCCCAAAGCGAACGAATAGCAACAAAAGGGCTCGATCGAAGGCCGTACGTATTCGTGTTGAGCTCATAAACAACCATGGGGTCCCGGGGATTCTCTCGCCACAGGATCAACTGATAACGTCTGTCATCCCGGTGAATAACCGTTTGCCGGAACATCATTTTGATGTCAGCCACAAAGACTACTTGATGACGACGAAAAGACGTGATGACATCACAAAGGTCCCTCAACAATTTGGGGCCGGAGTGCAAGCAATCATTCAAAGAGACACCAGAGGAAGTCCGCGCAGACCCATCAAACACTGTGCGCAGCTTACCGGTGGATGCCTTGAGGACCGCGTGATGCGGCAGAAAGTAATGCTCAACTGAGCGCCAATCCAAATTTGACACCGACATGTGTCCCAAGTCTGCGTACTCACGCATGAAATCTAAATATTTCTGCCGCAGCACCGGATCCCTGGCCATACGGCGCTCCATCGCCAACAATCTCTTCTCGGCCATAGGTCTGGACTCGCCGAGAGGTGGTCGAACTGCAACAAAAGGCAACCGTGTTACGAGCCGACCGGAACGGAGTCGACCTGTGTTGTTCTGATAGAACAACTCGCACTCCTCATGTTCCGGGTTCAAGCGGGCCACTTGCGGTGGCTCCTCAACCTCCCAAAACCTCTGAACAGCGTCAGAGAGAGCGGAGCCACACGCCAACGCAAAATCAGGCTCAGGTGGAGGGGGAGCCTTCAACACTGGGCCCATCACCGCAAAGCCAAAGATGGTCGAGACAGCCACCAAACCGTTCGGCTGCAAGACTTTCATATTACCCAACAATATTCTCCCTAGTACATCGGAACCCAATATCAAATGAGTTGTATTAGGGGAATCAAACCGGCGGTCAGCCAAATCCAGGCCTGACGTCAACCGGACAATATCAGGCGACAGCTGACGTTGGGGATGACAGCCCAAAACACTCGTCAGAACAATGGCCGAAGGAAAAAACTTAGGGTCCAAACAACTCACAGGAGTGAGCCCAAATAAGGTTTGTCCCTCAACAGTCGGGATAGGTGTTTCGCCTATTCCATTAATCGTGCCTGAAAAGGCACGGACATCCAGGCTCACCCGACCCGCTAACCAAGACGACAAAAGGCAACCCTGGGCTCCCGTGTCCAAAATGGCACGGACCACAACAGAGTCCCCCGTGGGTCCCCAGACCCTGACCGATGCCGTTGGCAACAAAACCGTGTCGATCTGGGGAGGTACGTTAGCGGGACAGGCGCCAATTTCCTAGTAATGCCTGGGCGGCGACCGATCGCCGCATCCAGGCTGGGGTCTATCCCGATGAGGATAGTAGTCAAACTCCTCGTCCGCGCGATGTCCCGAGCCGCGCGCCATCGCTGGAGGGGCATATCTCACTTGACGCCTGAGTGGCGGGGGGCGCGTCGCCAAACGGGGACGTTCCGCCAACGGAGGGGAGGGAAGGCGGTGCTGGTCTGGCCAATGTCGCCTACCAGCAGCTGCATAGTCGCCTTCACGAGGGGAGGTCAATCGGCGGTCGCGCGGCTCCCAATCAACTGGCGCGGGGGGTGGAGTACGGCGGTCAAAGTTGCAGGCCCCTCCCCGACTCTGATCCGGGGAGCGAGAAGCCCGGTGCTCATCTCCATCATACCCCCCCCTGCGCGAACCCCCATCAGAGGCTGGTCTGACAGAGCGGTTCGCGTTGGCGCACAAAACTTCAAGATGTGAGCCCCTACAAATTGAACAAGGGCGGGGGTTGGGGCAATCCCGATGAAAATGATTCCCCAAACACGAAAAGCACAGACGGCGTGCATTGGCAACTCGGCGGCGGGCACTCACGTGCAACTCCAAGAAGGCCGCGCAAGTTGGTACGCCATGTCCCGTGGCCTTACAATAGCCGCAAACAAGATTACTCTGCCACCAAAACGGGGGGCAGGGCGGCTATCACCAGGCCCGACAGTCCTAGTCCGTCCCTGGGCCCTCGGCCGAGAGGGCGGTTGGCTTGACCCCGTGGCACCACGGGCGTTGTCGAGGAAACGACACTCATCCTCCAAAAATTTGACGAGGTCCTCAAAGGGGGGAAGATGGGTGGCACTATCCCCACCATACTTCTGCTCAAAACGGGACCTCAAGTCTGACGGAAGCCGCTGCAACACCAAGTGCACCAAAAGATAGGACCAATAGTCCACCGGCAACTCCAATCGTTTCAAGGCGTTGGTTGCTGCAAGCAACGGATTCAAAAGGTCAGCACGCAACGCTGACATTCTGGTGATGGCCGGCAACCCCAAGATCTGGTCAATATGGACATCAGCCAGGCAACGTTTGTTCTGGTACCGTCGGGATAGAAGTTCCAGAGCAGTGGGATAGGCCGAGTCGGTCACCGGCAAGTGCTGCACCAAGGCTCGAGCCTCACCTCCTAGGGCTGACAACAAATAAGCCAACTTCTGGGCCGGTCGGAGGTCAGAGCGCGCATCAACCAAACTGTCAAATAGGTTCCTGAAGCTTAACCAATGGTCCAAGTGACCGTCAAAATGTGGCAGCTCCAGGGTAGGCAGTCTACCCAAAAGTCCAGGGCCTGCAACAACAGAGGTCTCTGTTTTGACCTGGGCAGGGTCCCGACTCTTCAAAATTTCCCTGGCGCGCATACTTATTATGTCACCCAGGTTCAACATCTGGTCATAATCCGCAACAACCTTATCACGGGCTGCTTGACCCAATGTTTCCAGGTCCAAGTCCAAAGTCACTTCATTGAAGCGAGCAAACAAAGTGTCAACCGCACTCAATCTCGCATTCAACTGCTCATACCGAGCAAGCGTGGCCTCTTCCAGGTCTAGACGCTCAGCGGTTGCAGCCGCAGAGGCAAACCATCTTAGCTGTGAGGTCAATCCACCAATGGCTTGGTTTACAGCTTTCAATGAAGCCATTGGGACAAATATCAAATAAACAAATTAAATTCAATTAAATAAACAACAGGAATAATTTTCCCGGACCCAACTACAATTTAAACCAAATAATAAAACTTAGTTTGAATTATTACAAGTTCAAATCCGACCCTGTACAAGCAATACCTTGTTTATACAATAGCAAATTAAAGTACAAACCACAAGGGACACTACATATCATAATATATTATGTCAAACAATATATGTTTAATTTGAGTCAGGCTGACGGCAACAAATCAGACTTCTCAATACTTTTAACTCGACAATAAGTGGTGAATTTAACAATTCAACCACGCTCTGCTACCAGTTGTGTGAGACTGCACAAACAGACTCACGATGTCCGCGATTACGCGGAGCCCTAATCACAATATATTTGTCCAATTGACAAAGGAAAAACAACTATTCAATACACTTACCATCACGCTGGCACCGGTGATGTGACGTAGTCCTGGTCACGTCTCATCTGGGTGGGGTGTAAGTATATCTGTGGTTTGTGTGGTGCATGTGTAGTTATGTGAGATTACGACGGTTCCATGGACGCCACAGCGCGTACCGACGTCTTTCTGGACAAACCTTCCTATCACACACGTGGCAACTTTCACCAATGTCCAACTGAATTTTATCCCGGTTTGCTAACCCAATCGGGGATGTAATAGTCCAGCACTGAATTTAGTAAATTACCGGCGTTCAAATGACACAAACAGGTCGGACATAACCAAAAAAATCACTCGCGGTCAAGACCCAAAATGGCGAGATTTCTCAATTTTCACTCAATTATCAACAAAATATCAAACACCGATCAAGATGGTATCGGATTAACAATAACTCAAAGTTTTCAACCAATAATTACACGGAACAGCGTGTACCAAAAATTACAAGCACGGAGCGACCATTATTCAACCAATATTGCACTGACAAGCAAACGTCATCGCACAGATTCGCACAGACAACGAAACGTAATCTGTCAAACGTCAAAAAGGTGCGTTCAGAACTTGGTGGATGAAACATAGTCCAAATTGGTTCAATGTCTATAGTCTGAGGTGAATGTTTTATTTTTTTATTTTGTCAAAGCACTACGCGTCTTCACGGCATAAATATTTTTTGAATTTTCAAATTGTGTTTTTAAATAGAATATCATAGATAAACATGATTATTTAAAACTAATAGTTACTTTTATACACAAATTAACATTAATTTGTGTTCTGAATTCAAAAATATAAAATAAATCTATTTTTTATATTAGGCTGTTTAACGGCTTCATACCATTGCCTCTCTTTCAACCTGGCGAGACCAAAGCGCGAAAAAAAAAGAAAATTTAAATCACAGTTTCATAGTTCGTGACAAAAATATTATTCGTTATATTATTTTATTTCTTCAAAAGTGTATTGAAAAACGTCGTTTGATACACGTGGACATTTGTTATTGCAATTCTCGGCTCAAAAACACCCTCGCCTACGGCTCGTGTGTTATAATTCCGCCTCGATTGCAATAACAAACTTTCTCCACTTGTATCAAAATGTACTATTCTGACGTAACCGCATTACGAATTTCTCTTGTGTACCACTACACAGGAGAAATTCATAATGCGGCTGTGCGTTTACAAACATCGGGTCTGGCTGTGTATTTATGTGTATTTAAACACATACAAATTCGACCCGGAACCCTACCTGTGGGTCAAACAGATATTTGATGCATGCAGAAATCGAACTCGCGATACTTAACGCAGCAGCCAATTGCTCAGCCGCTGCGCCAATCGTGTCGTCAAATATTTTATATTTTTAACTTTTTAGTTGTACCCCTTGCAAAATCCAGCTACTTCAACTTGCTATTTGAAAATCTAGACATAATTTTAAACATAAACGAACTGGATTAAAAACCTAATACTGAAGCTAACTCGAAAACCACTCAAGTAAAGTTGATACAATTTTAAGGGACGCTTATATCAAATGTGAAAATTGAAACACTTTACGTAATTATCCCTGTAATCTCTAAGGATTCGGTGTACCTACTCCTACATACACGAACAAGAATATGTATGGTAAGCTACAACAAAAAAAATTGAGTGCTGAAAAATTACGCTCTAATTAAATTCGGGGTTTACAAGGTAAAATCGACTCCTCCTATTGTTGAAGTCAGTTAAATGTAGCCTAATGTTAGTCATAATACCCAGTAGTCATGAGCCGAGACCTGCAATAACAAATGTCCACGTGTATCAAACGACGGTTTTTAATACACTTTTGAAGAAATAAAATAAAATATAACGAAAAATATTTTGTCACGAACTAAGAAACTATGATTTTAATTTTTTTTTTCGCGCTCTGCTTTCGCCTGGTTGAAGGAGAGGCAAAGGTATGAAGCCGTTAAACAGCCTAATATAAAAAATAGATTTATTTTATATTTTTGAATTCAGAACACAAATAAATGTTAATTTGTGTATAAAAATAACTATTCGTTTTTAATAATCTAGGACATTTTTTTTATAAACACAATTTTAATATTCCAAAAATATTTATGCCGTAAAGACGCGTAGTGCTTTGACAAAATTAAAAAAAAAAAAAAACATTCACCTCAGACTATGGGCATTGAACCAATTTGGACTAAGTATAGGTATAGTTATCTGTGGCAATTTTCATTCCCGCACACGTGCGGGAAAATAGACAAAAACGCACGCGTGTGAAATACATTGCATGTTGTACCTAATCGTATAGGGCGTTATGGACCAGTTTTCGAGGAAGTGTATAGAAAACTCCTTTCCTCCTTTTATTCAAGTCGTTGAAAAATAGAAAACTGTTACGAATAAAACTTAGATGACGTCAATCGGTAACCTTCCGTCCTGTTGCAGATACCGATACTTTTATAAAAAAAAAACGATAATCTTTTAATCTCTTCATTTTGTTTAAGCTGAGCATGTTTTGATAGCTCATATGTGTCGCTACGCTTTAGCAAAGTAAGTAGCAATTAAGAACGGATTTGATAAAATTATCCATCTGGTTTTATATCATTTCCAGATTTGCTTTTTTTACGTTTTATATTAGACTAGCTGATGACTGCGGCTTCGCCCGCTTGACAAGTTATATACTAAAACTTTCCCCTTGAATCACTATCTATTAAAAAAACTCGCATCAAAATCCGTTGCGCAGCTATAAAGATCCAAGCATACTACATAGGGACAGACGCGGCCCCCGGACTTTGTTTTATAACAGGTAGTGAAGCTTCTTCTTAAAATCGTCACGTTAGTTTTAATTATTCGAATGTATTGGAATAACAGAATTTCACATGGAACGACAGATCTAGCTAAAAGATTATTTATTTAACTTTGAGTCTTTTGTAAAGTGTTATTAAATTGACTATTGATTGCCTCGTTGGTCTTGTGGTCGCAAGGTCCAACTGCTGAGCATCGCTGGTCTTGGGTGCGATTCCCGGATCGGGCAAAGTGCAATTGACGACCCGAATGGCGCAGCGGTAGTGAGGCTGCCTTACGTTCTTAGGGTCCCGGGTGCGAATCCCGGTTGGAGCAAATGTTTGTGTGATGAGCATGGACATTTGTTTCAGAGTCATGGACGTTTATATGTATTTACAAAGAAAAAGTATCTATGTAGTATATCAACTATTTGGTGTCACACAAGCCTCGTTGCTTAGTGTGGCCTAGAAGGCGCTATGTGTAATGTTCAGCGATATTTATTTATTTATAATTGGATTTTTCCTTCAGAAGTTTCTCGCAGTAATAGCCGCGGAGTCTGGATTCGTGCCCGGTTGATGGCAATAGGCTTGCCCCTATTACATGGGACTTATACATAACTGGTGAAGTGTGGGTTTACGTTGCGTGTAACTGTACATATTATCAATGATATATAAACTATAGATACGTTGTCCGCACTCTAAAATGACAACATGAAATGAAGCCAATTGGCCACATCGCGCTTAGTTACGCACCAACCTGTCGCGCGACGCTACGTTTGTTTATAATTTAATAAATCCTGTGACGTGACTGAAGATGTATATTTATCTCCCTCTCGCAACAGGCATCCCGCCGTTCGGTGTCATATTTTCTTTCTCTTTCTTCACGCTTATAAGTAGTTCTAGTATTTTCGCCGTTTTTAAGCGCCGCCATGTTGGTTCATGACGTGTCTATATATAATACGTCATTGCATATTATAGTTTCATATGGTTTATGTTGGTTATCTTGAAATAATAGGAACTGCGTTTTACAATAGACTGGTTTTATTAATCGTTTTGACACGTACTCTTACAATAGTTGTTACAGTGTTGCCAACTATATAATAGACAAGATGGTAGAGAAGTTGGCAACCTAAAAGAGGACATTGCCATACCAATACTAATAACAATTTAAAATATGTAGGTAATAGTTTATTATTTTTGTGTATTTTATCCATGGGTCTTAGTTGCCTGATAATAAAATGATTGACTGACTACACCTCTGCCTAACCCTACGACGATTACAGGCGTTATGTTATATTTTATTAAATTACTTTCCCCATGAAAATCAATTAAAAATTCGATCAATTCCCCATCGATTCACACTAAGAACAAAGATGGATCTCCCAGATACGATCATTACGATCCATATTGTTTGAAGGATGATGGAATTATAATTAGTTGTAACATCCATCTGGGGATTATGTTGTGACGTCACAATGTGTGTGTGTGTGTGTGTTAATTGAATGATCATTTGTTCACAGGTCACCGGGCCACTATAGCGCCAAATTCCCGCCCTCATCAGGGTGGTAGAAGAGAGTATTATATAAACAACGATACAGGTAACAAAAAAATATGTTTTTCAGTATTTTGTATAGTACCTAGTGTTAAAACTTTTTGACCATTCAGGTTAGCACGTTTTATGCTGAGTATATCATGAATATCCTTTTAACTCGGTGTGTTTGCAGATTTTTTATGTTTAGTATTGTAATTTCGCTCTATAATAAAGCAATTTTTATAGTAAGATTTTACTACCTCTGCATTAGTTGGGGTGACGCAAAAATGTACAGTGGAAGGCACACCGACGCAAAAACGTAACCAAGTCACACACACACATGGGCACATAACACACAGTTGTTATGTGCCCATGTTTTGAATGATGTACTGAATACGTGGTACTTAATAGTTTATGCGTCGACGTAAATATATCCACCCTGTATAGAAAAAAAGAACGAAATTTTATCGTGCACTTCGTGCAATAATGTTCAGGATTTTAATATCGAATGCATATTTATGAAAAAGTTAGATATCACTACATTTGTGTTTATGTAATAAAGTAATACAGGTTAGAGCTGGAAAGTTGCTAATTTCAAGTGCCAACAAGCTTTATAGATTGGAAGCTACGTACGGATGAAAAAATACCAGCAATAGGGTAGACGACAAAAAAAAACTAATTAGCCCGTCAGTTAGATTATCAAAAAATATTTGAACCGTGTTTTTTCTTTTGTTAGGTACGTTAACCAAAATTGACGAAGATAATTATAACGCTTTTAAAATTCTCAATACGTCACGCCTTGGTATAATTTTTAGCTAGTTCTGACGTCACTCCCGAGTTTTGATGCGTTTTATCTTTGTCAATATTCAGTGATTTAAAAAAAATGTGTCCATTATTTTCCAATACCTACTCTAACTGACGAACTAAATAGATTTCCAATTTTTTGATACTGTCGGCATGCCTATTGCGTCGATATAATAATAATATATTACGGGGAATAGTCGATAACATAGCAGTACGTTGGTTTCAAGTAGCCATACTTTACTAAGTGGTTCTAAAAAAAATCTCAGCGCAATCGGTGTAGGTACATACATAAAAAAAAAAAAAAAATACCGATCGAATTGAGAACCTCCTCCTTTTTGGAAGTCGGTTAATGAATAAGTATTCATTAGAAAACATTGTTTTTCATTATTTCAGACTGAAATGGTATTTTGTTTTTGTAAGATTTGTCTGCGAAGGACAGTAGGTATTTCTCTTTACATAACTATCCATTAATTCGTAGCTGAGTTGATTAAACATAAACTATATACTTAATTAATAGTTAATCCAACATATTATACGTACAGTCGGGGTCTTTTCGGCCTGACCATTTTAATTTTTTTTCGCTTAAAACATGCGGAGGCGCCGAGCCACGCCCCCTTCAAGTTTCGGTTTCCTATTAGGAAAGCCTCAACTTTGGAGCGCAAAATAACAATAACTCTCGTTTGGCGTGCGTCGTCAGTGCGCTCGGCCGATTCGGTATCTTTTCATTCGTTATTTCTATACAAAGTCAACGGGGCGGGGCTAGAGAGCGTTTCTATGTTGCGAGTGCAAACAAAAATAAGCTTAGTGGTGGTCAGGCGGGAGTGTCCTCGATAGTATATGACTAAAGTACTAGCATAATTGATGTTTATGCGTTAAATATGGACCGATGTTATTAACGTCTGGTCTCACACGTGTGTGTTTGGCAAACACAACAGGCCAAAGATTTGCTTATTCTGCGTGATTGAGTGACGCAGTTGCATCTTATGGTCACGTTTCAATCACCATCTGTTCTTTAGCGGTGGCTCAATTACTGAACTCAGAACTGCTATGAAGTGTCAATCATAAGAGTTATGAATACGGTCTGCTTGATGATATGAGAATAACGATTGAATTTCTCTGCTACCTTAATACGGGATGATCAGTGTTGATTCGTAGTCTGGTAATACTAGGCATTAAAACATCATAAGTTTGACAGACCTTTGTCATTCGGCATAATTTATTAACCCTCATAAAAGTTTTGAAGCAAAACTTCAATTAGAAGCAAATAATACGGTACTTACTGCAATCCAAGATTACTTTCTATTTGATTATTATAGAAAGCTGTTAAAAATGAAAGAAACGAAGTCAGTACAGATCCCTCTGGCCGTTTTCGCTACTGCGATTCGCAAACAGTTGGGAATTAGTTTATTCCCTTATTTCAACTTGCAAAGTCACTCAAATAGCAGAGCAGCAGTTGTCAAAAACCTCTTCGAATCAAAGAGATATTTGAGTGACGTAAAGATTATTCGAGGGAGAATTTCGAGAAGTACGATAGTAATTCCACGATCGACCTCACTTAGTAAGTACGTAATATTTACTGTTTCTTCGTGCCTTACAAGTCCCTTGTGTCACGCTCGGTTTTATTGCCAAGATATCCTACGTTAGAGCGTCCTAGGTCTGATATAATCCATTTAGTTAGTACGAGCACAAGTTACCCAGCAGTTATTTATTGGTTGAACTATCAACATGAGATACCAATCTTGTTCAAAGCAATTTGTTTCAATGAAACCTGACCCCGTATGGAAGCCTTATTAGCTTGGGCAAACATAAATAGGTCAAGGGCTCTAAGCCTATTAAATGTTTGTGAAATTTCGGGGACAACATTGTTAAATCAATTATATTGTAACTAATTTATAATTGTTGTCAATGAAGCCGTTTACAGTTTAGAATTTCGCATTTCTTATTTGAGATTTCGGTATTAAACGAGATTTTAAAGTATTAGCTTTTGCCTACGTATTTGGCTCCACGTAGAGGTCGAAAAATATTCAATTTACTAACCCAACCTGGCTCAAATCACAAATACAATATAAAGCTTCCAAACCAATAACAACAACTCTTCTGCCAGGGGTTAAAAATATAATAAAATGTGTGCAACATTCTGTTATCTCAAAAGCATTCGTTCGTATTCACAAATATCTGACATAGGTACTCTTCTTGTTATAGGCATTCACTTGTAGTAGGTATATCGGCATGATTCACAAAGCATTTTTAAATTGAAAAGTATTCAGACAACTTCACTTTGTGAAATCGAATGCCGCCGGTTGCATGAATTTGAAATATACCTACATCTAGGCATACCTATACAAGCTTGAAACTGAAAAAAATGAACAAGAGAACTTCAAATTTATTTGAATAATGGTTCGCATGTTGTTTGCTTGTTTTTAATACGTAGGTATATAGAATATGTGTTTGCCAACACACGTGTGAGGCTAGACGTTATTAATCCCACAGGCCCATATTTAACGCATAAACATCAATAATTATTATGCTGGTGCTTTGTATCCTAATGACGTACCTACTATCGAGGACACTCTCGCCTGATTACCACTAAGCTATTTTTGCTTGCACTTACAACATAGAAACGCTCTCTAGCCCCACCCCGTTGACTTTGTTTATACATAATGAATGAAAATATACCGATCGGCCGAGCGCATTGACGACGCACGCCAAACGAGAGTTATTGTTATTTTGCGCGCCAAACAGACGCTTTCCTAATAGGCCTAAACTTTAAGGGGGCGTGGCTCGGCGCGGCGCCTCCGCATAAATTAAGCGAAAAATTGTTTAACTGATCAGGCGGAAACGACCACGACTGTACATATGTAATACGTAATTATATTGAATTACCTATAAGGCTGTTTCCTCATTAGGGAATAGTGAGCGGCTGTTTGTTTGAGGACTGTGTCCAGTTCGACTCCGTATATTCGATTCCGTCCGAATGTAAATGGAGTGTTCATGTGTATGTATTTTGTGAGAGTGCGCGTACTGTATGCAGTTTGCGGCGTTTCGCTTTCTGACTTATTCAGTTAGCGGCCGATTCGCAAAGAAATTTTGACTCTAGTGAGAAGTACTTTCGCTAGGCCCACCCGCCGGCGATAGGAAGTGAGTTTGCCTTTTTCACTAGGAGTTCGCGGTTAATTTTCTACAATTCACCGTTTACCCGAAATTTTCGATCGATTCGCCGCTCAGAGGTAGTCAGCGGACATTCAGTCGATGACTGTTCGCCCAATGAGGACACAGCCTTAGTTATATTATAAGCAACTCAGCATCAACATAATGAATAGTTTAGTTGGCCTTTACCTACATGGTGTCACACACTATTTATTACCTTGATATTAAAACAAGCACACAAGATGGCGAACCGTGATTTTAATAACTTTGCGGTCCTCTGATCTAGTCTGCCAGTTCCAAATAGAGCAATTTGCCTCTAACATTATAGACTAGTTTATCGTCTCATTTGACCGATCTGATTAAAAGTTTAATAGCTTTGAACTTTCCTCTATCGATATACGATAGTTTCCATAAAATTGGTTACGAAACTTTAGCTATTTTCTCTGTTTTCAGCAGTTGTGAGCGTATTAGAGAGAGGAAGAGGAGAGTTAGGAAATTGGTTATTCACTTATTGATTTTTGATTAGAATTCTAATGACTTATGTTACAAGCTAACACGTGTTTACAGTACACTAAAGCAACAAATACACAATTAAATTTCAATATAGATATGAAACAATACATTTTCGCTTCAACAGTTTCACATTTCGACTTTCAAACTCTTGAGCGCCATAGTCTTGGAGCTTTATCGATAATTCCGCTAAAATGGCTATTTACTAGAGGAATATTCCGTGAAATATTTTGCAGACGCGGCGGATTATTTGGCCTGGTGAAGGGGAATCTTATTTAGTGCTCGGCTCGGATGTAAACCCTTCGCCCACTATCACGATCGTCATTTATTTCCTACTTGCCCTCGCTACAACTTGCAAAGATAAACACTATTACGTAAGTAACCACATTTAATATTATTGCTAAAGTTTCTCGAAATAATGTTTGAATTGAACACACACACACGTTTGGTTACAAACTAAATAACACTTTTATTATTTGTGAATATAAACCTAGCCTACCTAAAACTAACATTCAAAGTTATTAGGTAGTAATAATTGGTTACCAAGAATAGCACGTTCAATGAATGGGCAGTAAACAGAATTTGTAAGTGAAAATTGATTCTAGTACGTAGTACGCAGCGTCTAACTATTGGCAAGTATTCAGTACGACGAATTATAATTCGAAATAACTACAATTTGTGACTACTAGCGTAATTTCGAAGAATTCGTTCTAGTTTACTAATAGCTCTCAAAACTTTCAATCGGTAACCAGTTATTATTGTATCGTTTTTCAGATATTCATTAAAATTCCTATAATTCTGGTCAGACCGGAATAGTTTTTGCGACTTTCATTCAAGTTCACATAGTTTTGACAGATCGAAATATTTTTGGGGTAATGCCTAAAGTTAGGCGGTTTTCAAAGTCACGTGGTTCAATAACGTTTAGATCTGAGTCGTTTTGACATTGAAATGGAGCTTTCCTAACATGTAGCTGACTGGTGGAATTGTGTTGATCTATTGGTATCGTTATTAATTTCTGTAAAATTCTGGACCTGTTAAATTAAAGGGAAACTTCAGTATCTAAATCAAGAAATAAATCGTTTTTGTTTTTATCTACGCTTACTGGCAGATAACATTGTAAACCTATTTATTAAATGTTTTTCTCTGTAAGTGAATTTGTAATTCTTTTGAGAAATAAATATCTTTAACCGTAAATCCCATTCTACTCAAGTTTCTCGACTTGAACAAATACCTATTAAATATATCTGAAATAAATATCGGTCGGCAGGGCTTTGTTACTAACTTGCAAATAGCATACCAGCCATTTTTGTTACGGGGACTTTTTTCTTGAACTCTACAGAGTAAGTAATTGATCATAATTTATTGATCATCATTGATCATTAAGAACTTGTGTAGAGAAAATAAATTTGATTTATTTATAGATTAAAAAAAAAAAGAATTGTTAGTGGGCAGGGCACATTGCTCTCAGAACGGCTAGCCGATAGGGCCGAAAAGTTCTAGACTAAGTGGGGACCGCGAACCAGAAGACGTTGCGTTGGAAGACCTCCCACTAGGTGGACCGATGACCTGGTGAAGGTTGCGGGAATCCGCTGGATGCGAGTCACACGGGACCGGTTAATGTGGCGACACTTGGGGAAGGCCTATGTCCAGCAGTGGACGTGTTTCGGCTGAAATGATGAAGATAATGTTTTTTTAAGCAGTTATAAGTAATTGTGAAACCAATAAACCAACCATGTCGAAAATAGTACATTTTGATACAAGTGGAGAATTGCAATTCTCGGGTCAAAAACACCGAGATTATAATTCCACTTCGATTGCAATAACAAATCTCCACGTGTATCAAACGACGTTTTTCAATACACTTTTGAAGAAATAAAATAAAATAACGAATAATATTTTTGTCACGAACTATGAAACTATGATTTAAATTTTCTTTTTTTTTCGCGCTTTGGTCTCGCCAGGTTGAATGAAAGAGGGCAATGGTATTAAGCCGCTATACAGCCTAATATAAAAAATAGATTTATTTTATATTTTGGAATTCAGAACACAAATAAATGTTAATTTGTGTATAAAAGTAACTATTAGTTTTAAATAATCATGTTTATCTATGAAATTCTATTTATAAACACAATTTGAATATTCAAAAAATATTTATGCCGTAAAGACGCGTAGTGCTTTGCAAAAATTAAAAAAAAAAAAACACCTCAGACTATAGGCATTGAACCAATTTGGACTAAGTATAGGTATAGTTATCTGTGGCAATTTTCATTCCCGCACACGTGCGGGAAAGTGGAAAAAATCGCACGCGTGTGAAATACATTGCATGTTGTACCTAATGGTAGTGCGTTAAGGACCAGTTTTCGAGGAAGTGTATTGAAAAAAAATTCTACTTATTTAACCACACATTTTACACCTCTGCATAATCCATCGGGGATTACACATGTGATGTCATGTAACGTTACGTACATTTTTTAATTTATAAAAAAACTAGCTGTTGTCTGCGACTTCGTTACGGAAAAAATGAAAATATTTCACGGTTTTGGTCCTAAGTGCTTATCGACAATTTATGAGACGGACCCAAGAGTCTCTGGCGCCTAATAAAATAAGGACTAATGTAATCTTATTACTTGAACTCCATAGAGTTTGTGGAAGGTTCTGGGGCCTCCCCAAATTTAAATTAGTTTATAATATTGGTCGGTAGTCTAGGTTTGGTACCTAATGTGTACCTAAATTACCCTAGTATGGCTTTCTAGAAATTAGATTGAATGACAATATTTAATGTATCTAATGTGCAATAGGGATGATGACTGACTAAAAAAATCAGAGCAGTCTTTGGGGACTGCCGATAGAAGTGAAAACAAAAAGTACACAGGCCCCGCCCTGGTTATGCCCCGCGCATGCCTATGTGGTGTTACGCCGTAGCGGATGCTACGAGTGCTACGAACAGCTACGAAGCGTCACCTCACGTTACGTTACGTGACGATGAGTTCAATGTTTTTCCTTCACCCAAAAAGTGCTCAACGCGCCTAAAGAAGTTTTCACTTCAAAAATATGATTCTGTTTAGTCCGTCAGTTAGATTATCGAAAAATATTGGATACGTGTTTTTTGTTTTATCAAATTAATAAAAATTGACTAACATAAAACGTGTCTGGGGGGCTTGTAAATGTCTCAATAATGTGACGTCGCACGGGTTTTCGACGCACTGTATCATCTTCATTTTTTGTTTACGTGAAAATAGAAAAATATGTGTCCAATATTTTTTGGAAATCTATCTGCTGGACTAATTAGTTTTTTTTTGTCGTCTACCCTATTCTTATTATTATGAATCCATGTCTATATCGGTTATGTTTATTACTGTACAATATTCAATTAGTTAATCTAGAGCTAACGCGAATGAAGTCGCTTAAATGTAAGAAATGAAGTAGCATGAACACTATGTAATAAATTCCTGCTTTCAAAAGTTTACAGAAGCTTTTAAACTGAAAAGTCTTTTCTATTTAAATAATCATGAATTCATTGCATTCCTTCACTAAGAAGTTCTCAGATATCTTCATTCCAAGAAGATCATTTCTTAAAGGTACAAATCACACCGGTACCATCACTTCTAGGTATGTACCCCATTGATTGCGCTAAGTGCTTGTGCTTATAAGCGGGGTAGGCCTAACACGATTTATCAGGAACAATCTAGGGCCTTGTCTGTAGCTTAAACTATCTAGATACAGTAGGAACCTAGATAGATGTTGTATTGTAGTTCAGTCTGGTGTCCGCAATTTCACGTCCGAGCACCGCGTATTTTTCGTACGATGAAAAAGTGAAAAAATGAAAAAGGTGTATGCATTGTTTGAATGTATGGAAAAATAACTTTCCTGTATGTACTCGAAAGCTCAATAACAGGATGCTATGTTAACGAAATAGAATATTATGTTTATACTACACCTGCTTGGAAAGTACCTTGATACTTTATCAAATTTACGGTAGAAAGTACGTCATTGCATATCGAACAAATATGCGGGGAGAAAACGCATCTGAGCGGGAGAGAAAAGTGTATGAAAATCCATTTCTTACGTGGTTTTTCTTTTTTAATTTTGGGTAAGACTATGCGCCGGTAACCTAAATATCAAAAGCCAAAAAGTTTTTACAGTGAGTTTTTATCTCCAAGTTCGCAAAATGACACTGGCCACTAGCTGTGTGTTGGATGGTGTCGGGCTGGCAGTGCGACCCATAGAGATAGAAAGAAATAGTGTGACCCTGCGGCGGCAGGATAAACAATTTGAAAAAAGAACATGTTAAAATTGCAGACGCCATTGGCGCCATTTCCAATTTGTGTGTTGTTTGAGGATTCAGTTTTCGTAGAAAGTAAAATAAAACTATCAAAATGATAAGTAGTGATAGTGATGATGAAGATTTTTTAACTCCGCCGCAGTTGAAAGAAACAGCAAAAATACTGATTGATAACCTTTTACCACAGAAATCAATTAACTGCAACAATTTCAATATAAATTTCAATTAGTAAAGATTTCGTTTTTTATTTTCCTCGTAGGTGTAGTATAAAGCACTATATATCACTCGAGAGAAAGTGCGATTCCCGATCTCTGGTGTTTTAAAGCCCTCGCCTATGGCTTGGGCTTCAAATGACACCCTCGAAGGTAATCGGTCACTTTCTCCTCTCGGTGAACAATGTACTATTTTTGTTAGGTATCCTAAAATAACGGACTTTAACACTGGAAAATGTTAGCTACTTGTAGTTAGATACGTACTATAAACATTTCACACACAAAATAATTTATATTTTGATGTTTAAGGTGAACTTAAAAATATAACGTTATTGTTATGGTAGTAAAGGTTATTGAAAATATAAAATAGTGATGTAAAAGTATGTTCTTATAATCAAAATCAAAGGATTTATTTGAAGTAAGCCAGTTACAGGCACTTTTGAATTGTCGAAACAAAGATGAAAATTAAATGTAGCTGCAGTCCCAGTCACAAGACATTAAAACTGTGAAAGTACTGTAGTTGCCCATTCCCTAGCGTAGATCTCTATGGAGAAGAACGGGC
The DNA here is from genome assembly GCA_905147715.2 of Xestia xanthographa. Lineage (NCBI taxonomy): Eukaryota > Metazoa > Arthropoda > Insecta > Lepidoptera > Noctuidae > Xestia > Xestia xanthographa. The sequence goes on along the minus strand of LR990647.1, from coordinate 15,382,392 downwards.
AAGAAACTCCATGGACACTCTTTTAAATCAGAATATTGTTACATAATCTTGGTTACATCACTCATGTTGAGATGGTATATTATGTGAGAACAATGTAGCAAGATGTGCACGTTAAATGTGTCCACAGTAAAAACACACAAAAAAAATACAATTCAAAATAATTCACTCAAATAGGCCATGGCCACTAAGAGATGACCAGTCACAACTGACAGCGCCCGTAATATTTTGTACATCAGATTCGTTGTGGCGCTTTTAACACAGCAACTCGCAATCTGACTGCTGGACATAGATGACTTCTATACTGAAATGATAAGACAAAGTCTCAGGACATAATATACTAGATTTTAACCTCGCTAAATAACATAACATAACATCACGGCTGTAATCGCCGCGTAAATTCAGAGGTGCAACTTATACTTAGTACACTCACATTGTTCCAGTAATGTTTTAAGTTCCATGTAATAGGGGTCGAGCCTATTGCCATCTACCGGGCACAAATCCAAACACCACGGCTGCTATCAGAAATTCCTTTGCCCGACCCGGGAATCGAACCCAGGACCTCATGCTTAGCATGGGAGCGCTCGCTACTCCTGGACCAACGAGATAGTCCTCGTTAAATACTTTGATACAGGTCGCGGCACGTAAGTCTAGCGCTGAACGAAACGTGGAGGGGATATTTGCGCATGTTATACGACTGGAGAGCCAATCAGCGCAACGCACGCCCCAAGACATTTTTTACTTCTGCGCAATAACGGTCACCGCTAGACTTTCGTGCCGCGACCTGTACAGAACTCATTTTGTCCCAAATTGTATTCCACGTAAAACGGCTACATAAAATTAAGAACAAATACAACTGAGTGAGTTCTTGTAGAAAGAATAACAAGACAAACGAGTTTTGTTAATAGATTTTACTGTCCTCCGGTAATTTGCCGTACTTCTCTTTATGTGGGGCGACTACAGGAGCTAAATTAGCAACTCTATTTGTGGTGGTTCAAACTTCGTTTGATATTCTGTTGGTATAAAGTTCTAATCAGCTTGCACTACAAAGTGGTTGTTACGTCAGTCACTGCGGCCGAATTGTGCGAAATGAGTGTTTTTTGCGATTTACAAAAAATCTATTGATTGGACTAAAAAAATTAAACACTATCAATATATTGCTTGTAGAATTATTTGCCAAAAAAATTAATGATCGCATGTATTTTAGTATGGTTTTTCCTCGTTAAAAGAAATTTTTAGAGATAAGTTCGTGATTTTTTTTTATCGAGTAAAATTTGTTGGGTAATATGTTTTCAAAACACTATCATACTAGAACATAATAATATCCTGAAGAATATCATATATTTTGCTGGTTTTGTTTATTGCAGTGAATCATGCTTTTTTAAATTGTAAAACTAGCGTTTAGCTCCTGTAGTCCCCTTAAATAATAAATTTGTGAGGATGTCTAGTAACTAGCTCCGAGGGGAATCATTTCATTACTATGAGCGTTTCGTGTAGGTAAATATATTGTAGGTACATGCGTTGATTAGTCACCAAGGACGTGAATTTACGATATTAGTTGTTAACCTCTACCTGGCATATCGTTCGTACATTAGTTTACATTATAAGTACTAAAGTTAATAAGCCAAGTTCAAAGCCATTAATTTCACAACACTTTATAAGCGTGTGTTAATATGAAAAGTTGGTGCTTACCAATACTTTGTCACGGGCTGCTGGAACACGATTCGCGATTTGAAAAGGTTTTTAATAGGATTTTTTTGGATAGGTACTTAGATCTATTTTACAAAAAATCGATGGTGTTGATACTGGTTTTTGTATGATCTCTGGTGACAATCAAAATCAAAGCATTTATTTCAAGTAGGCCAGTTATAGGCCCTTTTGAATTTTCGAAACAAAGACTACAGTGAAATGTAGCTACAGTCCCAGTGACAAAGCATAAAAATTGAGAAAGTACTGCAGTTCTACATTCCAAATCGTAGATCTCTATGGAGAAGAAAGGGCAAGAAACTCCCTGAAAACTCCATGGACAATAGGCCTATATCTCAAGTCGCTTTAATTAAACCCAATATAATTACAAAGTGTCAATAAATTATGTAGCAAAAGCATTTACCACTCTCTTAAAGCATTTACCCGTTTAATGGTTCTTAGGTGCTAAGAGACAAATCGGTCTGGTCCTAGCTAGTCAGCTGTTTAAATTAGAACCTCGTTTACAACGACAAGACATTGATTTAGTGGATCAGTAGCCACCGAAGCCACTCGATCAACGAAGTGTTAAGATGAAAAATTCGATTTATTTATATCTTTACGTAAAATATATTTTTGGTGACACAGACGGATGGTGTTTTGATGCTAAGGGTTACTGTTTCTCTTCAATAAAGAGATTGAGGAGTATCTGTGACTATTAATTTTTTATACAGGGACAGGGGCAGGGTTTTTTCTAACTGTTAAACGGATCCTTGACGAAGCTTCAACCAAGCTTTTTATATATTATCAAACTAAGTAACACTGCGCAAAAATTATTGCTGGGAAATGACTTTTTTTTTGTGTGAAAAATCACGGTTTACCGTAAGGCTAATTGTGACGCACTCAAAACATTAAGCTAAATGGCAATGGAAATGGAATTCATTGAATATTATAAGGGTCTCGCGCGGTATTTAAAGTTATAACATTTAAAACTTGTATTTGTCTAGTACAAACAATTTTGAAGTGATGATAATTTTATAATATACGAGCTGACGTCCCGCGGTTTCACCCGCGTAGTTCCCGTTCCCGTGGAAGTACGGGAATAAAATATAGCCTATGTTACTCAGGGTGAATGTAGCTTTCTAATGGTGAAAGAATTTTTCATTACTTCCGGAGATACAAACCCTACATACAAACTTACAAACATAAAAACTTACAAACAAATGTTACCTCTTTATAATATAAGTATAGATTATAATTATAATATAAGAAGGATTGCCTGAATGATGAAAATGACATTGTTCCTATCGAAGTTTTCGGGAACTAAATCACTATCTACATCAAGTTCCCGGTTTCCTTTCATCACGAAGTAGTGTAGTAACTAGTTCTAACTCATATTTCGCGTTGAAACTCAGAAACTTTCTCTATTACTAACGATGGTAGTCCTACAAAATGGCAAATATGTTTCAATAGATAATATGTGCGTGGGGGCTGTTGTATCTTGTCGTCCTGAGCCGTTGAAGCCCCAGTTTCGGTGCTGGAAAACTATAATAGGCAATATTAAAACTTTTTTAGTTCTGTGTGATGCAGGGTTAGTGGAATTTGAGCCTTATTGAGTTCAAACCTTGGGTACATATGGATGTGGCTTTATTAACTTCACTTAGGAGATATTTTAGTTGGTAATAGTGTTTTCCGTTATCCGGCAGAGTAGAATAGAAGCCGTGTGGTATCCGGCAGAGTAGAATAGAACCAACCCTTTACACTCACGGGTGTCGTATAAGGCGACTAATGTCTGAGGCAGAACACCTTGCGCCTCCGTAGACCAGAGAATGGGCAGCAGCGTTTTCTGTTAGTCTTTCATCACTGCGATCTCCAATTCGACTGCCAAGCGTGGAGATTATTGGAGAGGCTTATGTCCAGTAGTGGACGTTATGGGCTGTTGTAGTAGTAGTTGTAGTAGTGTTTTAGAGTCTTGTTCGGCTGAGTGAATATGTAAGTTGACGGTGTATGAATGAATGATAAATAAAAGGCCTACCATTGATTGCGGTCCCTTTGTGCCTATTGACTTTGTTTTGTTCTGTCTCCTGCTGATATTGAAATTATGGTTTTCCTGGTTTCCTGGAAGTGGAAATTAAGGTTGTCCGCTATGTTTTTCTGATTAATTTCGTTGCGGGATCCAAGACAGTTAAATTGTTTATCTGGGACTTCGTCGAGCTTCATTATCACGGCGCTTTTCTGGTAGTCGCCACTGTTGATTCTGGATTTCAGGCGGTTGCAGTGGTTTGGGAATAGTGTGGTGGACTTGTCCAGATTACCATGGACTAATAAACCAAGTAATAATAGGTAAAAGTAGGAATAGCAAAACTGTTAAAATTAATTAGGTATACCTAAGCAAACACTAGGGCTATTTTCGAATCCTTAAATACCTTACCTGCCCGAAGGTTACTCGTGTTGAAACGTGTTTATGTTTTTAATTAATTATAGTTTTGTGGATATTGATGATGTACTCGTATTTATATTTTATCGTGTTTTTGTTTTTATAAAACCTTACGTTTCGTTTATTTTTGTCTATTTGTATCCCATTTACGTTAAAAACACGTTTACAGTATCTAACATGCTTGTTTTTTGTTGCAGGAACTATCGCTCTCTATAACTTCGACAGCTTAGGACCTAGAGATAAGTAGTGGGTAAATAGTGAATTGTAATTATTACAATCTTAAGCAGTAGTCACACGTTACTAGATAATGTAAATATTCTAAGCCAAAGCTAGTGAATAAGGTCATTTCAACGTAACTTTGTACTTTAATCATCTGATTTGTATTTTAGTTTTTGCGTCTTATGAGCCGTGACGCAAAAACTACTTCAAATTATTACATTTTAAACTGTAAATATATTTACAACGTTATTTTTTTAATTATTACGATCTTAGCATGGATTAATGTAGTTTTACTTAGGGGTCCAATGATTATTCATATTTTTTAATAACAATGTAAATACCTACTTTATTATTTGTGAACTTTTGCATTTATATCGAGTTTCTCTGAAAAACGATCGTGTTGTTTTATGAATATTGTAACGAATTTAAATAATTGTCATATTGCATTTTTATAACTAATGTAAGATTTTATTTTTATTGTATCTATGCTGATCTGCTCTTATCGAACATTGTTTGTCTAATGTAATTAACAGCTTAGTCACCAAAGCATATACCAAAGTTATGTATAAGGTATAGGTAATACCTACGTGTTCATTGTTGCACCATTGCTGTCATATTAAACTGATTAATTTCTATTAATTTGAAAATTGTCGTTTTATTATCCTGAACTAAACAAGTTACGAATAAAATAAAGAAACATGGACCGAGCATGGAAGGGATCTAGTAGAATATTCGTGGGGCTGCAAACAGGTCGAGGAATGACTTTGACCTTGAAAAAGTCGTTCCTCGACCTTTATGAACCTCACAGAATTATACAATATTTAATATTATTTTTATTATTAAATATTGTTGGTGACTGTAAGACGTATGTAGTTACAGAACTACATACGTCTTACAGTCGCCAACAATATTTTAATCAACATACAACCTAGCACTGGTCTGCCAATTGCAAAAATAGTAAGAAAAAATTGAATTTCGCGGGCTACCCCCTGAAGCATCCACCTTAAATCTAAATAAAATAGTGGTAGTTTTGCCGCGCGTCGATCAATTACTAACTGCTACTACCACACGCGGCACAATCCGTGATAGGTACAAATCTATCTCACGATGCAAAATAAACCAAAATAAAAAGAACTTTTCCACAGTATTTTGGATTTCAGTTAAAAACTGAAATAACTGCGAATTAAATGTAATTCTCGACATATTACAAGTCAGTCGTATAATATCAAACAGATTACTGTTCGATATTACGTATATATGACTGTACCTAGAATCATTGAATAGTAAAATTCTGCGAATCCAAGGCCTCCCAGAATCGTTACATACAATAACGATGTGACCTGAATAATTTGAAATGTACCTATATCTGTCTATGTATCGAATCATGGCACTCACGTCTGAAATCACCAGCAGTTAAGTAATTATAGCTTAAATTAAATTTAGTTTAAGCTTCGTCCTATAATTACACCAAAATGCTTAAACGTATACGTTTTGTAATTAAAGCATTAGTGTGAGCTAATGGAAAGTTTGCGTAATAACTTTATACCGTAGCACTTCAATACCCGCAATTACAGACACAATTAAAATAACAATGCATTGTGCCTCAGGAGGCACGGCCGGGAGCATACGGGTTAATTTCTCTGGATGTTTACTTAAAAGTAACTTGTTTAAGTAACACTTACTTTACCGTTGAGTAACTTTTCAATAGGCACTGATTGTTTGTTTGTTGCAGAACGTGTGCAAGGAAAACTAATCCATTAGTTGGTATGTGCCTTTATTTACGTGGTGCTTTAGTTCAAGACAAAGGAGCGTGCCCACTGCTCTGTTATGTACTTGTGTAGCATTCACCAATAGAATGCCTGAAAGCGATCGAGTGAGTCAACTCGCTCACTTTGATCACAGTTTCCGTTTACCGCTCGAGGTAATTGTTCTGACGGGTCAAATACTCGAAATTCACTGACGTGGTTTTGTTATTAAGGCTTTGGTTCTGGCTTTAACTATTTCCGTATTTTTAAGAAAGTTGGCTCTCTAAATCTCAGTTTTAATTATTAAGTAGGTACCTTAATTATTCAGAAGTTTTTGACATGGCTTGTCGAGAGGAGAATGCGACTTGAATTACAATGGTTTAATTAATTGGCCTTCTGGTATTTGCGGTGTCAATAACCCAATTTCAAAGAACAGAAATCTCACAAAGGTGTAGGTAGTACGAAAGGTAGGCGAATGATGAATTAATGATATAATATCATATTCTCGGTATTTCCATGAATGCCAATTTATTAGTAGCCATTATTCGGTGAATATTATGTATCATTTTTAGGCCTATGAATAAATATGTAGTTCTTTACCTCCAGAGAAAAGTTAATGACAAAATTCGAAATATTAGTATACGTTGACGTCAGAAGTTGTAGTGTTTAATTTTGTTTTTATCGGAGATAGAGAGGCAATATGAGCTAAATCAAATAATGAAAAAGGTTTGTTCAAACAAAGGCAATGGAATGACAGGAGCGGTTGTTTCGTTTATCTCAAGTTAGTAATTTTGAATATGTACCTATGTAATTATAATTCACGTTATCGTCTACCGAACAATCAGTACAAAGCTTTCAGGAATTTTGAATTGTTCTCTATCTCTAATCAGGCTTGCGTAACAGCCCCAGGCTTAATCGTGCTTTATCGGATTAAACTACATTCAATGTTTCTTTTGATACTACACCAAAGAGTTAATATTGAACGTTGCAAGCGTATTTCTAGGTTGTTAGGTGGAAATAAACAGTGAACACCCACAAACAGTAATCGTACTCACCTACACAAATCAAAGTACTGAAATGAATCGACTCTTTCGATGAAAACTTCGCAAATAGGATAGAGGAAGGGGAAGTGGCTGTTGACCTGCAGTGGGGAAATCCAGGCTAATAATATTTGTAAATCGAATCTCGCTGGTTGACCTAATAGGTTGTCGGCTGCCATCCTGAGAGTGGTTTGAATGTAATTCCTCCAGCCACTGCTAAAAACTTAAAAATTACAGGCTAACGACACTCCCTGTGGTGGGGTAAGAGCCTCAGCTCAGGACAGCAAGAGGCAGGCTGGTTGGGATCAAGATTTTTTATTTTATTATAGGAGTCCTATTACATTTTTTTTCGCAAATTTTTGTTTTTTACTTCCTGGATCAAATTATTTCGATCGGCGTACACGAGTCGATAATAATAGCGATCTCCGGATGATTGTCGGTTGTTATTGATGAAAATTAGAGACCAGACTGACATGAGACTGAGGAGCGAGCTGAATTGACGGAGAATTATAGTACTTTAATTTTATTTATTGTAATTTTGTCTTATTATATTGACAAACGAAAACATTAATCGTTTTTATTGTATATCGAAGTTTTATAACATATTAATTTATTTGATAAAATTGAGTTTATTTCGAATATAATGGACGCTGAATCAAGACATTTATGGCTTAAATTACGCTTTCTTTACGATTTTTTCCGAGAAAACTCAAGGAATTTTAAGAAATTCTAGAACTCCAATAAACAAGTAAAACATTCAACTTATCTTTTAGTAATTTTAGCTTTTGTAAGAATTGAATGTAGCGAATGTGAATTTGAGCGACAAAGTTCCATCAACGACGGTTTTTCTTGCAAACTGAGTTCGTAAAATATTTATTGTAAATTACTCGAAAAGAAAAATGAAAATGTGTAACTGCAACTTACAAGAAAGAGAATGGCACTATCGTTATCCATAAGCAAATAATTAAAATATCTTACTGCTGCTGAAAATTATTGTGTCAAAAATCATGAATTTGCGTAATAAATGTAATAGGACTCATAACTAACAGGCTCAGCGGTGCGGCCTTCTCGAGCAAGGGGCAGGCATGGAATGGGACGTCGCGATGGTACTCGACGGTGAATAACGGCGATTTGTACTTACGAACTATACTTCTGGCCCTACCGCTCTTCTGGGGGAGGGTAATGGCGTCATCGGGACTGTTGAAACTGCCTTAGTCGGCAAATCCGGCTCGTTAAGAGAAATAATAATTATGAATTTACTGAATAAAAGCTTAGGAGCATCTTTAAGTAATTTTGTAAGTAGTTACTACACGAATTACCGAGGTTTTAGACGAAAATCTACAGGGACTGGGATAGACGATGTGGGTACTGGAATATTATTAAAATTTCAGAGGGCAGTACATAAGTAGTAAATCTTTTAAGTGGTCAGATTTATTTTTTATCAGAAAAACACTTAACCTATGCTTATCTTATAATCCTATGCTATGCTCTATACTTACTACTTATGTTATACTTACTGCTTTAGCGCTAGCAAAGATTTAACGTAGTTTAACAGAAAGGATCCAACCCATATCCCTTCTACCTTCCCTTTAAAGTCCTTCCAATTGAGGATTGACGAGAAAAGGTCCAACGCAGTATCTACTATTACACACTTCATCTTTTCCGCTGAAACATTTTCCGTTTTCCATAATGGAACCTAGTGTAAAAATCCTGAGCATTTTATAACTTTGAACAAAACTCACGGCCTTCATTACAACATTAATTTGGTAGAGTGGCGAATGATGACATTTTTATATTTGAACTTGTTCAATGTTCAGCCATTGTTTTACGTGGAAATATTATTTTGTAACTGTTTTAATTTCTGCCGCAATACTCCCCACTATACGTATGTTACTCGTATTATGAATGAAATTATGTATGTATCTGTGTTTATATAGCGCGCCAGCTATGAATGGAACGCTAATAATTTATTCTGTATTATGAGTAGGTGGCATTGGTATGCAAACAGAATATACATATGAATATATTATATTTTATATTTATATGAATATATATCTGTATATTTAAGTTAAAAACCTTCATGCGCATTTGTGTATATTCTGTACCAGGTGTGACAAGCGATTTTAAAAAGCAAAACCTGATAAAAGTACGAAATCGCTCCCCTTAAATGAATTTTATAGAAATAAAAATATTGTGTATAAAAAACATATCGAATGAGTTATTGGTCTGGTTTATACAAGGGTTATGTAATAATGGAGTGTAGTCAGTCGCCGCACCTTTTGCATATTCTATTCTTAATTAAATTCGCTTGTTTATAGAGTCAGCGAATAAATATTAGGAATGGAGTACTCATAAACGGAACTTGAAAACTCAGTTTTGGTATACTTCATTATTAAAACACCGCAGTTTGGCATTGTTTACAAAAAAACACGCGTTTTACTTTTGTGAGTGTTAGTTGAAATCCTGATTGCTTGTAAAAGCGGATTCACAATAACGATCGGTGAAAGAAGTCGGTGCGCTGGGGGCACATTGAAGAACACGGTTTTGCGATGAACGCAGACTCTTATTATGGTTAGCTTAAATGTACTGAAAGTGAGTAAGATAACTACATAGAGGAAGTGGGAGAAACAAAAAAACAAAAGAAGATGATTGGTGCCATTTGGTCTCTGGTAATTTCTGCATCATTTGGAAATATATAGGGTTAGTTTTCAATGACCAGCCAAAATTTAAAATTAACATCTAGTTATCAAACCAAAAGAGCATTTTGAAAATTATTGTCGAAAAATATACAATAAAGAATAATATCGAATAATACATATATTCATTTGAAAGTGTCTTAAAAAAGTCCTAAATCATAAACCTAGTGGGAATCAATACACTCGTGTGCGTGCATGCACCGCCAAATTTATGTGTGTGCTAACTGCTATCTATCTAGGTTGTTGAACTGAATTGTGCTGTTGCAATATCCACACGTTCGCTTTTTAGTGGTGGACAGGAATTAAATTTTATTTAACAAAATCTTTGTTTTTTTTTTCATTACATTGAAAATACTATCGATTCAAAACCATTTCTGAAAATTTGGCCGATCATTGAAAACTAACCTTGTATATATGTGTGTGTTTCCCGGTGCAATAGTACCTATGAAGTTTTGTCACTTGTTAGAAATCGTCCGAACAACTTTGAACAACTCAAAAATGCGATAGACGGTAAGTTCGTCTGTTTTACTAGTCCCCAACGAAACACGCAGGAAAAAATATAAACATGCAAAGTGTATGTAAATATTTTTGAACATTTGTGACATCTGCTGAGAAGCGCGGGACGCCAGAATAACCGCAAGACTTAGCGATTTAAAGAGGCTTACAGTGACTTGCTTTACATATTGTATAAGATTAGACCAGGCTAGACTTGACTTTTTGTCAACTTTCTGGAGATACAAATGTATACAATATATAAATACCTTTTTTGTAACACGAGAACGTCTAGAAGATGGGCAGTTGCCTTTTTTCCCATTTCAGCTTACTACGACGATTTTTTTCACCAATTCTGACTACAGACTTTTTCTTTTCTTAAATGTGGTCTACATACATACATCACAGACCTTCCTATGACTCTCACTTGATATAATCCTTTTCACGTTTACGTTTACGAATTTCTCCTTTACCGTGGCCTTTGGGTGCGTTTACCTACAAACATTAAAACACATACAAAAACAGTCAGATTCAGATATTTGACCCAAATATTTGTTCTGTGCGGAAATCGAATCCGCGACACGCAGTGCAGCAGCCAGTCACTCAGCCACTGCGCCAACCGTGCCGTGAATCGTTATCACTGATAGAATGCCAATTTGTCCAAGCCAACTGCCCGCGTAGCATGACCACCGTAGAAACGAAAGAGAATCGACAAATATTTTGTTCATCTGTCATTAAATCGACAAAATGACAGATGAACAAAAGATTTGTGGATTCTCTTTCGTTTCTACGTTGGGCATGCTAAGCAGGCTGGTATTATATACCTACCTACACTCATACCTACTTAACTATCATATTAATAACATTAAGGTTTTTCCTACGTGTTCGTAATTATCTTAAAAGAGAAAAGATAGCCTTCAGTTATCGTCAATCATTTTCATTTTCATCTGACGTAACAATAACAAACCGTACTGTAGCTGAAATATAAATGACATAGATAAGATGTAGTAATAAGATTTTCATGTTATTCCCCAATTTTCTTTTTACGTATATTGTATTAGATGTCCTGAGCAGAAATGCGATAGTTTTATACAGTAGTAAAATAAATTGTAATAATAGTACCTACAGATTATGTTTGGTTTTATCTAAATGTTCTCGAATGTATTTTATTTTTTAATATAAATACTTATATCGAAATTGAAATCTAGTTTATACACAGAAATAATAAAAGTGTAATGTACTGGCAAAATCGATTATCCTAGTAAATAAATATGTACATGTAAATCAGTTTGTTAACTTTTTAGCTCAGCGTTTTCTACTTATTAAAACAGTTTTATGTTTCACACGGTAATGACAGGTAGACAGCAATTGTGCTCACGTCAATAATTATGTAGCGGCGTAGCACGCAGTACCTAGGCACTCGTAGCACCGCTACGAGCTACGAAAATGCTACGAAAGCCGCAGCAGCTTTCGGGTAGTACAAACATTGTTTTACTGAAGTTACGGTATTTAAGCTTTTAAGTTGAAACTTATTCATCAGTCACCGTGACTGTTATCAAGGCAATTTCCATGTGAAGTTTACGCATGAATAAATACTGTAATAGGAAGCAAATGCACCGGTGTAAAAAGACTGGTTGTGCTTCATAAATTCCATAATGATTGAACACCAGAATAACCTTGTTATTTTTTAAACAAGTAAGTCATAGCAGCATGCCTGAGTGATATTTCTTGACGGCATGTCAAGCCATGCAGAGGCCATGGGCGGCATAAAACTCTGACATCAGGTTGGTACTAGCCACACGATGAAGAAGTAGAAGAAGACGCGAAAAAACTTATTTTTTCGTAATTAATAATAATAAAACCTTTCCTTTTAATTCAATAAAAGGACAGTCTAACCAAGCTTTGTTTTTTAAAGATCAGTTTTTAATCTGACGTACATTTACTAAGGTAAACGTAATTTACTTCAAACATCTCCACGAACCCCGCACTATTCAACGCACCCACCAGCACAATATTTTAAGTGCATTACATTGAGACCTACCGTAAGCTGTGATAATCATCTCAAAAAGAAGTCGTTTCCCAGCAATAATTTTTGCGAAGAGTTACATAAGTTGATGTACAGAATGCTTGATTGGCGCTTTCGTGAAGGGGCTGTTTACACGTTGTATACAGGCACATGACACATTTACACGTTGTATACAGGCACATGACACATTTCTCACCTTTGACTCAGGGCTGGTTACGCAACAGCGATGCTTTTAGTGTTAATCACTAACTACTAGGAAGACTGCCAGTTTATTTGCCAAGTAGAAATAAAATAAAAAAACGGGAACAAAATAAATCATTCTTGTAATTGGTGCTGGCGAACTTCAGCAAAAATGAAGCCGCTTCTACATTGCTAAAGTTAAGCACCCCTTGGACTCCCACAGAGAAGTTTTTACTAAGGTAAATGGTAATGGTAATTTATTTATTTTATTATTATTTTGTTTTTATTATTATTATTATTTTTTAATTCTTATGTTAAATTGTGATTTATGATTGTGTTTTTGTGATCTCGTGTTTCGTATAATTGTCATATGGGAGAACCTGAAATAAATAGATTTTATTTTATTTAAATGTACGTCAAATTAAGAGTGTCTAATTGAATGTCGTCTAGCAAATTAGTTTAATTAGCAATTTTAATTGTTCAAGCGTTGCAGGTTGTTTAGCGCTTCGGAATGATGGATTAAGATGTTCTGAAACGACGATAAATATAAATATAAACTTTAACGTAAATATTGATGACTGAATGGATAGCTTGTTGAAGCATTTTAAGAAAGTTTACATTACATTGGAGACGCAAATAGAATATCTTTCATACCGAGTAGATCTGAAATAATGAAGCTATACATTCATTTCTTTGAAATATCAACTGACAAAATAAATACTTCTACAGTGGGCTTATTTTAATATTGAAAATACTCGATTCGCTCATAATATTATCTTTATTTTAATAGTTCACTCAATTGGGCTTTGACAGTCGAGGCAGTTTTTATATAAAATCAACCCAAAATATATAAAGTAGGTATTTTAGCTATCCTTGTTTATCTTCATCATTTCTTTAATACTTCGCCCTTAACTTTAAGTAAGCTGCAAAACACGAGTAAGCTGGGTACTTATAGTTTGAAATTTAACTTAGTGCTAGCAAAGCATAACTAATACGTGTCTAAGCAATATGAAACTACGTGAGTTACATAGGTACGGTCATATTCTGAGTATGAATATGATCATACGTTATTTACTGCAGTAAATATTTGGCTACGGTTACTCGGAATACTTTAATTCATAATGCAGAAGCCGTGTGGTATCCGGCAGAGTAGAATAAAACCAACCCATTACACTCACGGGTGTCGTGTAAGGCGACTACTGTCTGAGGCAGAACACTTTGCGCCTCCGTAGACCAGAGAATGGGCAGCAGCTTTATCTGTTAGTCTTTCATCACTGCGATCTCCAATCCGCCTGCCAAGCGTGGAGATTACGGCAAATTCCCATCATGGGAGAGGCTTATGTCCAGCAGTGGACGTTATGGGCTGTTGTTTTTGTTTTTATAATGCAGAAGGTACAGTCGAGTACAGGTCCGGTCGGTCACCCATGAGGCTAAAATCGCAGCGATTCAACATTATTGTTAGACTCAAACAAATTGTTGGTACGGAGAATCGAATGAATGAACTTGAGACACTGAACAATTTCATCCCATAATTATGAAGTTTAACTCGATAGTAGTAGGACTCTTTCCCATACATTTACTAGGGTACTTCCCGTACCTAGTAAAATAATATACAATGTGTTTGGCTACCGGTTACCGATACTTTAAGTGCACATTATTTACTGATTTCTATCGACAAATACAATATGTTTATAAATACTCCTAACCCCACACCCTGCAAATGAAAGCCATTTTGTTTTTCTAATCGGTTGGTCTAGGGTATTTTCAATGAAATGCTAATATTTTTGAATGTAAGCGACCTAAAGACGTGTGAATGATCTTATTGCAAGGGTAAACAACGAAGAACACCATGTATAGACCATACCTGGAAACTTTCTTGTTTCGAAGATATGCATGTGCCTGTGCACATGACACATTTCTTACCTTTGACTCTGGGCAGGTGACGCAACGGCGATGCTTTTAGTGTTAATCACTAACTGCTAGGAAGACTGCTAATTTATTTGCCAAGTAGAAATAAAATAAAAAACAGGAACAAAATAAATCATTCTTGTTATTGGTGCTGGGGTCGGAGAGCGGAACTTCAGCAAAAATGGAGCCACTTCTCTTGCTAAAGTAAAGCACTCCTTGGGGTCACATAGAGAAGTTTGGATAAAAAGTAAGATATCCGCATCGTCACTGCACACTTTTGTCGTGCTGGCATGAGTTGAGTATCTCGTTGGTCTTGTGGTCGTAAGTGTGACTGCTGTGCTGAGTATGAGGTCCTTGGTTCGATTCCCAGGTCGGGTAAAGTGTTATTGGGTTTTGCCATCACGAATTTCTCAGAAGCAGCCACGGAGTCTGGGTTTGTGCCCGGTTGATAGGCTCGTCCCCTATTATTTATTTATTTATAATAAGCACACCAACAGCACAATCACTTACAATTCCAATCAAACAACATCTAATATTAACATTTCAGTAACCATGCAAATAACAGGAATGCATTATGTGTGACTATACACCTACATAACTGGCGAAATAAATAAATATCGCTGGACAATACACACAGCGCCATCTAGGTGCCACACTAAGCAACGAGGCTTGTATCGTGGACACTAGATAGTTGATATACTACATAGATACTTTTTTTGTTTGTAAATACATACTTATATACCTACATATAGACATCCATGACTCTAAAATAAATGTAAGAACGTAAGGCAGCCTCAGTACCGCTGTGCCATTCGGGTCGTCGCCGTCGTATCGATTCCCAGGTCGGGTAAAGTCTTGTTTAAGACTTTCACGGTTTTTCACTACACTTCTTACGGGATAATATCCGTGGTTTTCCATATTGATGAGCTCCCGATATTTCGACGCTGTTGCAAGCATCATGATCGCGGGAATACTGAAGAGGTATGCGGGTGAGGCGAAAATTATTATTATGAGCAGACAAATCTTCTTTTTTTTTCCTTTTCAGTATTCCCGCGATCATGATGCTTGCAACAGCGTCGAAATATCCGGAGCTCATCAATATGGAAAACCACGGATATTATCCCGTAAGTACTTTAAGTGTCGGGTAAAGTCTTATTGAGTTTTTCCATCAGGATTTTCTCAGAAGCAGCCACGGAGTCTGGATTTGTGCCCGGTTGATGGCAATAGGCTCGCCCCCTATTACATGGGACTTAAACATAACTGGCGAAATGTGGGTGTACTATTAGGTGCAGTTCTGCCTAACCCTTCGAGGTGTATAGGCGTGATGTTATGTTAATATGTCCATGTCACTGTAGCAGGGTTTGCCAATCACTAAATAACTGAACTGACTAGCAGCCTTCCTACTTTGGAGCTGAGCAGGGAACATAGTTAAAGACAAAATCGCTAACTTTCGATTGCTAATTACTAACTAATAAATTCGGTTGCAATGATGATTCTTGCGAGTAACACAAGTCTATACATCCAAGATGCGTTTCTCGCAAGCATCATCATTGTTTGAATTTATTCGTTAGTAATTAGCAATCGAAAATTAGCGATTTTGTCGTTATCTCTGTCAAGACTGCCGGCACTCTCCGACTGGCTAGGTGACTTAAGGCCTAGTTTCATACAATACAGTTGGCACCAATTGCTCGCATTTATAACCATGCTAGCAAATAAAGAAGACTTTGATAATCATCCATTTTTTCAACTAACATGTTCCTCTATATATGATACTTATAGGTGTCGAAAATAAAAATAAAGCTCATAAAACTACAAAACTAGTTAATCTGAAAACAGAATTTTGCCGGTAATATTCCAAACAACTCTATTTTAAACAACACTAGGTTTCAGTCAGTGGATAATTTCCCAGCTAAAATTGCTGTTTGTGAAGGTGACATTCAACTAAATTACTCCCGTCAAAGCTAGTGCACATTATTTTGCATTAATATTTCGAACAATTTCCAACGAAATTCCCTTATCAGTAAATTACAAAGACTAATCTGGATACGCTGCTTTTACGCGACATTTCCCATGTGTCGTTCTGGCTTTTATCAACAGATATTACATCCCCTTGATTTGATGCTTTATCTACTTTTCAGGCCAAAAGCTTCGGTAATCCTGATTAAATTGATTCAGAATGTGGGCGCCAAATGTGATTAGTATTTCAAGGACTTTAGACTGTACTACTATTTGGGCTTCATTTTAGCATTGCTAATTAATTTAATGTTACACTGTGTGCATATTTGCATAATATATACGTACGTACAAATTTAATGCTCATTTACTCATCATGCATTAGTACCTACTAGCTTTACTAAATAATAACATTTGTGTTCATGAATATTATGCTTGGAAAACTATAAACGCTGGTGTTATTTGAGATTAGCAGTGGATCAAACAACATTATGAAATTGTACTGCGTGAAGTTGGCAAATGCAACTCTGCAAATACCAGCCCGATTGCCAAGCGAGAGGATTTTGGCAATGTTTACTCTCTGTCGTTCGGAACGAAGTACATTTTTAGCAGTTGACATTTACCGGCTAATAGGTCCCTGCATCAATTATACTTTCCCTCTGACAGATGGGATACCTGAATCGCAGTAATGGGAACGTTATATCCATTTTTATTCAAAACAAAAAACTGTGTAAACGAATTTGCAAAGATTTGCTCTGATTATATTTTCAATATACCTACATAAAATGGTTTGGATTATTTCAATTAAAATTTTTAAACGACGGTATTTTACAGTTTCCCAGTAGTTGTCAGCCTAAGCGCTTTCTGGAATAAAATTATGAGTTGATTCATAAATAGCGATCGACTACGTTTTGTTTCTGCATCACCCGAAGGTAGACTAGTAGAAAATGTGTAAATCTGTCAAAAACTATATATATAGTTTATAACAAAATACCTACCGCTTTATACGGAACTCTGGGTGCACGAGTCCAACTCGCACTTGTCCGATTTTTTTTTAAATAATAATAATATACTTGAATTCTACTACAACAAGCACGTACAACAATAACCTTAACGAGATGCAAACGCTTCTCACAAATTGACATTCTGACAGCATCCTGCGGATTGTTCTACCACAACCCAATTACGCTCTCATGAATAAATAAAATGTTATGTACGTAATAAGGATGTGGGTTGGGCAAACAGTATACTTCAGTAAAAGTACAAATCTGAAGCAGTAATCTTAAATATGTATTTCTATATTATTTTATGAGTACTTCACTTTATTGTAATGATGCTGTAGGTACTGTAGGAATCGTTTGTATGTTATCGTGATTTTCTATTTGAGTATATAATTTAGTGGTGTGTCTTTGTCAAATTTTTGACGGACAAAACGCAACCCTTTTCCGTCATCGTTGCAACTGGTTTGAAGACGACTGAAAGGACTAAACTTCTTAAAACATGGAAAAGAATTGCGTTTTCTTCGAGTGAAATAGTTGCAGTTTCTGCACGGATTTGACGGTGAAAACCAACGAATGACAGCATTGACAATTGGTAATACATTAGCGACTATTTCGTTGCGGAACCAAAGACTACAATATATAACGCGGAACGTTAGGGACGACGACGCGACGAGTTACCTGAGTGAAATAGATAGTTGAATCAGTTCTCGACTGTATTTTCATAGGCGTAAAACAAAAAATCGTACCAAGTAATTCAAAGACTGGGTTTGTGCAACGAAGACTGTTTGAACCCAGGACGTAAAATGGTTTCATCGTCGCAGAACACAAAACGGTCTATGAAAACGGTTCGTCGTCACAACGCCCACCACTAGTATATATTGAATGGCGTTAAGACGATGAATCGAAATTCTCGTAAAGAACATTATGCTAATTAAATTTGACGGACGCGGACTAAACTGTCTCCTTTTCTTATTCTAATTTGAACTTTGTTGTTTGTTTCTATTTTCTTTTTACTTTTGTGCCAGAGTTAATTCCTAAATTATCACAAAGGTTAACTTCTCCAGAGTACATATACGTATATTTCTTGTCAGATTAGGTCGATTTCTTCAAGCTTATAAAGATGTTTTCGTGACTAAAATACATCATATTTCAGCTAAGCACAGATCATCAATAGGTACCTATCCATAATAGCTTCGACTTTATATTTCAGTTTTCGTTATTCGTGTTTCTGTTTCGACTACATAAATAATATCCAGTGCCGCTTTTAGCTTAATAAGCTTATTGCAAGATTTTTATGTAAGCATAATTTAATTTCAAATAATATTTTGTTCGATACATATTAAATAGTATGAATACTAACTGTACGATTTATTAAAGAAGGATTACCTTTAACATTTCGAAAACACATTTTAGTTTTTAAATAAAACCTTGTACATTGCTCATTGGCCTTTGCCATCAGTTGATTTATATGACATTTCGGTGGAATGGAATGGATTTATATGGATTTCACAGAATTCTATAGCCAGTTCAACAATACCTTTGAAACCCTGTCGTAAAGTACACCATACATCGAAAAGGCAGTATAATACCTTAAACGCCCCACCATCCTCCGCTGGACAAAACAACTGTTTTATAGTTTGAACAATCAAAGTTCAAAATTGGTTAAGAGTTTTGAGTGATTAATATCTGTATAGCCGTTCAATTCGCATTCGTTTCCCTAACTACCTGCCATTAAACATTGCGGTCGTTTTACTGCGACGTGACACGACATGAATTTCCCAAAGTGGTTAAATCGGGAAATTCGCTCCAGATTTTGGCCATTTTCAATTTGGAGGAGACAAGCCGGTTCTTATCTGAACGAGCGGTTGGAACAAATTCAGTTGTAACTATGAGGTACCTTTATCTGCGGAAACTTGTAAATGGCCTTCGAATTCGTAAAGTTTAAGAACATTGTTTATATTAGCTGTAAGTTTCCCGAATAGTATAAAATAAAATACTTTCTTTAAAATGTTTGAGGTTGTGTAAGTATTATGGGTGGTGCCTGATCTCTCTTCAATCGCGTTCGTGTTGGATTGACGTTCCAAAAAGCTGGCTGACATGGCTGCAAATAACTAAAAACCTAAATAAATTCTAATAAAAAATCCTTCTTAGTTCATTCAGTTGGAAGGCTATATTACAGAAATAGCCTCCTGTTAAACAGTACGTATACTTACAGTGAAGTACTTAGCTAATAAAGTCACTTAGTGTTTATAAGTGTGCGCTGTGTTTGCACCTGGTTCAAAGTTATTTAGTTCTTTAACTAGAACAATTTAGATCATAAATAACTTTATTTGAATTTATTTGCACATTATTATAAAAGCACCTTTGTGCTTTTTTAATAATGTGCAAATAAAAAAAAATATTCTAACTTTCTATCGTGAGCTCAAAGAGATTCTTAATTACGAATTTATAATTTTTCGGAAGTCTTAACTTTCGTCTAAAGAAAAAGATTTAGGTAGATATTTACTAAAGTAAAATTAGAACGAAAATAGTTAAGTTGGTAAGGAGCGTACTAACAGATTTCCTAATGTATCAAATTTACCTCAGTGAACGTTCAACCTGTCCTTGTTATCATAATAACCGAAATTCAAACATGTAATATCGAGTGGGGCACAAGGGCGTAGCTAGGACTTTGTTAAGGGGGCGGCAGGCGTAGACAAACCAAGAATATGTCTAAAGAAAATGCTGCATGAGCAATGGTACAGGTTACGTTAAAATTGTGGTTATGGAGTGGTTGTGGTCCGTTCTGTGGTTATGTGAATTTCACAAAAAAAGAAGTCGACGAAGTTTTTCACAAAATCGTTTTAACACCTCAGATTAAAATTGTGTCCTTAGTTATTTGTACCATGTTTCGGTGTACACTGAGCATACATAGACCGTTCAAACGGTTTTCACCATTCGTAGTAAAATCTTATAAAATTCACCTGTCAACAGAATCAACTTTGTTTTTATTTATTATAGGCTACCTACGTAATATTACTTTACGGTTTGTAAGCATTCCTGCATCTTCTAGGGGGGGGAGGGGGGCAGGTGCCCCCCCTGCCCGTACCTCGCGACGCCCTTGTTACTGGGGCACATGTGTATTAAAACTCTATTTTTATGGCAAACAGGCCAACTGCTGAACGCATGGATAGCGGTTATAGCAACCTATATTTACGTACCTACCTGCAACGCCAAGGGTCTCGGAGCCTTTTTAAACTGATTTAAGCTTAATAAGTTCAAAGACAACTATGACCGCATACCTGTTGGTTGGTTAGCTGGTTGTTGGGTTTGTTATTGTTGTAAAGTGGTGTATTATTATTATAAACAATAATAAGAATATAGTACACCTCTTTTACATTTTGTTTAAATAGTCAAATAACATTAATCTAAAGAATAAATATGATTAGACAATTTTTATTGAAAAAGCCGCCTGACTGTTTTATTTTTTCCAGTAATAGTTATTTTCCAATTCAAAATTATCAGGATTTATCCAGCCCATATTATTCGAGTATTGAAATATTTATAATAAATAATTAAATGAACATGACAACATTGTTTTGCTCCGTAATGTAATTTCTAGTAATTAAATCGTTCATTATCGCAATTTCCATTTTCACCCTATTAAAATGTAACGTGCGCCCGGGATATTACTCTAATGGTTATGATATCAAACGGTTTTTGAAGTGCCCTTAATTAATTTAACCAAGGTACCACTGTACCTCAGTACCTCGAGCGCCGTACATAGCGCGAGTTCAGACAATCACGTTGCCAACATTTATCGGATACGGCGCGTAAATCTATTATTATAATAGACATAAAACCTGACACGTGTCACAGACGCTCCAAATTGCTGTATGTTCGGGACTCCAACAGTCACAATTACTAGAGTAATAACGTAACATTTTACGAGTGGTTTAGAGTGGTGGGTACTTATACGGGGTCAATTTAGAGTTTTAATCCCTAGTGTATATTTAGAGGGTGCATTTTGAAAGTTGGCAACGGCACAAAAAGCTATCATATGGCTATCGCTGTGTCGCACTGAAATATTGATTGTACATTGCAATAATTAAAATAATTATACTGAATATTTTGTTTTGGATGTAAAAATACTTTGAATTCTAAAACTGTTACAATGCCTTATCCAGTGATATTATTGCAATGCTTAGCCAGTATTTAAGCCCCTTAGAGTGATAATACATAATTTCATTCAGTAATATTGAATAAATAATTAAAACACGACGTTGACAACTTTCTGAACACCCTCTTAATAAAGTTATATCGAAATGGAAGCAGCTGCATCTGCTTGTTATAAACAAGCTGTTATACGTTCTGAAACACGCTGTTCACATTGTTGCCAGCTCCAACAATAATGCTTTACCCACAAACGAGGTCATGTAAGATTTTGTGTGTGTGTCAAGTTTACAGACTGCCAAAGCTGAAGTTTCGCGAAGCAGGCTTCGTAGCGCGCGGAATTGCAATATCTTGCCGCGTTATAACCGATGCAATAATAATCGTTCGCCAGCTACGAGCTACGCCGTAGCAAACATTGCGTTGGTATATGCGCGCATTTGCCCATGTGTAGAAGACTAGGTATTTTTCCTTTTTTCGTATATCTCCTTTTCATAGGAGCTATATTTTAACGAGATCTGAAAAATAAGATGCCATTGATGAACACCGCTGACCATATGTTTCTAATGATTTTTAGCACCTTTTTCTCTGTTCGACTGATGTTAAAAAAGCGCTCATGCTACGCCGATGGAGGATCCTTCCTTTTAGTTGGTCGAACATGACACTTTGCTCTTTTAACGCTAACGCTAGTTTTAACGCTTTTTTTATCATTCTTTCTGAGAAATCAAATATTTTATCAATAGTTAAGTAAGTTCTTTTAACCACCTAAATGGTATATCTGTTACGGCTAATAGCCGAAGTGCGGCTACACCTAGTTTTAGCCGGCTAGAACCAGGTGCAGCCGGCCACATGCGGTTAAACCTAGGTGTATCCTCTTATCTTCGGTTAGAACTAGGTTTAGCCTTCATCATAGCGACTAGAACTAGGTGCAGCCGCACACCGGTGGTTAAACTTAGGTGTATCCTATTTATCATCGCCTGGAACTAGGTTTTCAGTTCAGTAATGAGGTGGTTGATGACAAACAAGTTTTGCCTAGGCCGACTTGGGGCACTCCGACACAGATAGATTAGGCTAGAAGGGTATGGCGGGGTCGAATAAGCGAGCGAAGCGAGCGAATAGACCCCGCCATACCCTTCGTGGTTATTATTTTATAAACCATTCAGGTAGGAGCCCCAATCGCGGGGCCCGTTCGACCGGTTCTCCCTCGACTCGGATGCATCTGCGGGTACCTCCGCAGATGCATCCGAGTCGGGGGGCGGGATATTACCATACGAAATCGAATCAATCGGGAAACGCAAGATAAGAATCTCAAAACAAAACCAATAATTATGCTTAAGGGCCTACCCCATGGCACACTAGCGCCACTTTAGTAAAAAAATCAGAACTCGTTAAATACAAATATAATATAAAATCTGATAGACAAAATCAATGCTTTAGAGTTCTAGATTATTGACGTCTATTTAATTCATTAAAATATACTTCACTGTAGTTACAGTTAGAAAAATTGCTAAAAACGGCCGTTTTTTTCCATTTTGTATCTGTAACGACAGCGAGCTATGTTTCAATGAGATAGGCAGACGTAAATAATTTAGAAGACCAAAAGATTGATTTTGTCTATCAGATTTTATATTAATTGTGTATTCAACGAGTTCTGATTTTTTTTCTAAAGTGGCGCTAGTGTGCCATGGGGTAGGCCCTTAACTGAACTAAAAACCTAGTTCTAGCCGATGATAAATAAGACACACCTAAGTTTAACCACCGGTATGCGGCTGCACCTAGTTCTAGCCGCTATGATGAAGGCTAAACCTAGTTCTAACCGAAGATAAGAGGATACACCTAGTTTTAACCGCACGTGGCCGGCTGCACCTAGTTCTAGCCGTCTAAAACTAGGTGTAGCCGCACTTCGGCTATTAGCCGTAACATATCCATCAACAAGATAAGGATAAGGAAACCGAACATAATCCATAGAATATACATAATTACAGGGTTAGTTTTCAATGACCAGCCAAAATTTAAAATTAAGATATCAAACCAAAAGTGTATTTTAAATATTATTGACGAAAAATTTAAAATAAAATAATACTTAGCATTAATTTGAAAATGTCCTAAACATTTCCTAAATCATATACCTAGTGGGAATCAATGCACTTGTGTGCGTGCGTGCATGCACCACCTTTTTTAATATATTTTTACAACTCGGTTTACACATTTCAAGTATTTGTTATTTTGTGCATTTTTAATTTTTAGCATTGTATCAATTTTACACATTTTAAATTTTATCAATGTTATGCTATATTCAATTTTACCCTTGTTATTAATTTTATACATTGCTAAATATGTAAGCTGCAGACCGTGGATCGAAAAAAAACCAAAGATATTTTAAACTAATTTTAATTTAAAAGAAATTATTACAATAAAACAAGTGAAACCTATTCGATGCTAGAATATGGAATGAATGCAAAAATACTTAAAACTAATTAATTGCTACGATGAAGTTTGCTGCGTCGGCGGCTCGTTGCTGGACGGGTGTCGACGCTGCAGTTTTCGTGCGGCCGGCGTAAACAGGCAGGAATGTGCGAGGTCGGCGATATCCATTAGGGATCCGTACTTAACACCTCCATCCGCAGAACAGCAACTATTTGCTCATATTAAGAGAAAATGTTGCTGGGAGTTCATCTCGTTTTCTGGTCACATCTTCATACGTGTGTATCTTAAGGGTCTGCTGCTTCTCTTTGTCGTCTGCTCTAAGGTTCCAGCATTTGTATCTGCGGCTTATTACCAAGATGATTAGTATGGTTGCGCATAGTACAATGATATAAAATGGTATGGTGGTATGGTATAGAACAACCGGTTGAGTGTTGTCAATCTGAATAGGGCTTTCCATCAGTAGTTTGTTCTGGATGCTGTGAAGTTCTTCCAAGTTGACTGAATTGAAGCCGATGATGTGAGTGGAGTCAGTCGTTTGATTCATATCGTTATAAGGGATCTTTGATAGTTTTAGTGGCTGTCCTTTTATCTCGTTGCTGTCGTTGATGATTGTGAATTCTGTTGTTTGCAGATAGCAGTTCATGGGTATGGTGACGAGATAACTTCCCTGTAGAATATTGAAGTCTTTTCTGCCGCAGGCTAACTGTACTTTGGTCGGTTGGGGCAATGATAGCACATAGTGTTGGTCGTCCAGTTTTTCTACTGCTTGTTTGGAGAGTGAAATCTTGGTGAATTGGCAGGTGTCTTCTAGACCTTGGTTGATGATGAGCTCTTGGATGCAATCAGGTTTCGTCCGGATCTGATGACTTGTCTTCCTTTCGCAGAGATGGATGCTACTGTACTTCGGGCATTCAGCCTCTATGTACACGAATGATTTCTCGTTTGTTGCTATGTAGGGAGAGGAAGGAATAAGGGCGAGTTGTTGTTTATTGGGTACAATGGATAGTTTGTATAAATCATATATGTCTATGGAGACTATAGGAAAACTGTATACTATTACTATTCTTTTCTCAATAAAGTAGGAACCTGGTTTTATAAGGTTATAATACTCTCGTAATTCTAAATTTAAGACTTGGTCTTGGTTGTATATGGATTTTAGTCTATCTATCATTGATCTTAAAACCTCTATATCTATCATGGAATGATGGGTGCTGGATGCACGTATGAAAGCCATTATATTTTCTAATCTAATTATCTCTAACATTAAATCTTCTACATTGTTGGTTATGATTCCTAAAATTTGGGCAAACTTTGCAAATTTAATTAAGCTGTAGTCTGTGTACGCATTTTTCTCTAAAAGTAAATGTAATGTTGCGTTAACCTTTTCCTGATTTTTTGTTATTTGGTCTAGAATGGTACCATGCTGGGACATCCATTCTTTACTTAAACTGATATGGTTGTTGAATTCTGATACTATTTTATTTTCGTTATTTTGTAAAGTTTTAATAGCCTCGTCATATTTAAGGGCATCTAGATAATCTAAGTTGCCAGTAACACTTTTTATTACTGACCCAAGGCTATCTACAAGACCTCTTTTGACTCTAACAGGTTCCAAAGATTTTACTTGTTGTAGTACCTTACTAAGTTTGTTAGTAAGATAGTCAATCTGATATTCGTAAAGCATGTAGGTCTCGTTGGTAAGTTTAGTTTTGAAAGTCCTTAGTTGCGTCTGTACAGAATTTATTTTATCTTCTATGTCGGTCAATTGTATGTACTGTATAAATGAGTGGTAATGTGTAGTTAGTCTGGTTGGTCCTAATCTGTATGGTAATAGTCCTGGTCCATCGGCTAGAGTCTCAAGTCTTATCTCTTGAGGATGTGACGCATGGATTGTCAGTAGTAGCAGGATTCTGTAACAATTGGCTTGTTTTAGGCACACGTTTCAGCCGTGCTTTGGCTATAGGGCCACGTTTTTTTGAAGTATAGATATGTATAGGCAGATCAGCGAGCACTGTGTCCTGCGTATAACGTGGTGCAGCTTTCTGGCGACTGGCAAAGGGGTTTTTGATAAAAACTTGTTGCTGAGGGGTATATTCTATTTCAGGTTCGCGGGTTTTATTCCTATTGTTGATTAGGGCTGTACGATTCGCAAGAGACGAGTCATTAATGATTTCATAAACTTGCTTCATCTGTTGTCTATGATTCTGCGCATATTGTTGTAAGATGTGCTCAGTCAGGTCTATGTCGATTGGGTCTCTGGGATCGAAATGTCCAGTCAATAAGTCAAACGGTCTGCATTTCGTGAAACTATGGATTGAACTATTATATGCTATGATAGCGTATGGCATAAGATTAACTATAGGTTCGTCTTTATTTTGCAGTTTTAGAATTCTAATGTGTTCCAATAAAGTTGAGTGGAAACGTTCGATGTTGCCATTGTCATTCGGACTGTGGGGTAGAATTTTATGGTGAGTTATCTTATGAAGACGTATAAATTCGGAGAAAAGTTGGTTCGTAAACTCAGTGCCATTATCGGTGATAATGGTCATGGGTAGTCCATGGTGGGTACAGAACCGTAGTAATGCTTGTATAATACTTATAGCGGTACCGTCGCGCAGATGATACGCTTGGGCATATTTTGTGAAGACGTCTATAAAAGTAACGTACTTTTCGTTCTGGACTGTGAAGAGGTCCATGTGAATAATTTCAAGTGGTTTGGTAGCTGGGGGCACTATGTTAAATTGAGGTCTTATTGGATTCCTATCGTATTTAGCTTGACCACAGATGGTACACTCATTGATAAACTTGGTGATCTGCTCTTTCATCTTCGGCCAGTAGTATTTTCGTGAGAGGGCTAAATGACATTCGTTTATACCGCGGTGGTTCGTCTTACCGTCATGATAGTGTCGGATAATGTCTTGTTGTCTGAGGTACTCTTTAACATTCTCGAGTTCTATCTTGGCTAATACTAGGTTAAGTGAGGAACTTCTAAATTTGTCTTGTATGATGGGTATTATTGAGTACATGGCCAATGGTGGATTAATTAGGATGGCAGTTTTAACTTTAGGATTTACGTATTCCTTTATAGCACTAATAATGTCGCTCTCTAGGTTGGATTCTGAAATTTGGACTGCGATTCGGGTATGATTTTCGAATGGTTTAGTTACTGTCGGTCGGCGTTTTATGTCACCTACTATGGTAAAGTAAATCTGTCGATGAAATTTATTGAGAGGTTCATCTGTAATGGGGATTTCTAGTATCGGATGTTCATTACTGGTGTGCACGGTGTCAGTCGAGGAGTTTGTTGGCGGTGGTGGTGCCTCCGTTGGGTTGTTGATCATTGATCTAAGGTCGTTAGTACTTTCGATCAATGGGTCGGTGTCAGTCGGGGAGTTTGTTGGTGGAGATGGTGCCTCGGATGGGTTATTGATCATTGATCTAAGATTCTTAATATTTTCGATCAATGAGTTGATATCGTCTACTTCTTCGTTATGGATTTCTATACGGGAGAGAGCGTCAGCGTTAGTATTAATTTTTCCTTTTTTGTACACTACAGTAAAGTCATATTCGCTTAGTCTGAGTCGCCATCTGGTCAGTCGTGAATTTGGTTCTCTCAAGTTCATCATCCATTGCAAGGGTTTGTGGTCAGTCAGTACTTTAAATTTTCTACCGAAGAGATAAGGTCTAAAGTATTTCGTAGCCCAGACTATGGCGAGCAATTCTTTCTCAATTGTGCTGTAATTTAGCTCACTTTCGTTAAGTGTACGAGAAGCGTAACAGACAGGTTTGTCGGAACCTATAGGTCCTTGAGACAACACTGCTCCAATAGCGACATTCGAAGCGTCTGTTGTGAGATTAAATTCTTTTTTGAAGTCTGGGTACTGTAGAATAGGGTCATTGGTTAGCAAGGTCTTACAGGTTTCAAAGGCATTAACATAGTCGGGGCTAAAGGTAATTTTACTACCTTTCTTTAGGCATAGGGTAAGAGGTTTGGTGATGCGGGCAAAATCGGGGATAAATTTTCGGTAGTAACCTAAAAGTCCTAAAAATTGTTTGATTTCTTTCGGGGTCTTTGGGATTGGATATTTTTGGACTGCAGAGATCTTGTCGGGGTTTGGTTTGATGCCGTCCCTACTGATGATATGTCCCAGATAAGCAGTTTCGAGTTTCAGAAATTCGGACTTGTCCATCTGGATTTTAAAGTTGGACTCTCTAAGTCTTTGGAAAACTTTTTCCAAATTGTCCATATGCTCTTGAAGAGAAGTACTGTATACTATAATGTCATCAAGATATACGAGGCAGATATTATTTTGAAGGCCTCTTAAAACATTGTCCATAACTCGTTGGAAGGTGGACGGTGAATTTTTAAGTCCCATGGGCATTCGAAGGAATTCAAAATGCCCGTGTTTTACATTAAATGCTGTTTTTGGTATATCTTGAGGGTCCATCTCTACTTGATAAAAACCGCTTGCCAAATCTAGGGTGGTAAAGTATTGGCACTTGCCTAATTTGTCAAGGACGTCACTAATATTTGGTATGGGATATTTGTCGTCTATTGTTTTTTCGTTTAATTTACGAAAGTCAACTACGATGCGCCATTTTTTCTTTCCGGAAGCGTCAATTTTTTTTTGGAACAACCCATATGGGCGAGCTCCACGCGGATTCGGAAGGTCTTATTATACCCTGCTCCAGCATTTTGGAAATTTGGTCTCTAACTTCTTCCCGATGAACGAATGGGTACCGATAGCTCTTAGTATATGTGGGAATTTCGTCTCTTGTTCTTATACGATGTTTAATTTTGTTGGTGAATGTCAATGGTTCTCCATCAATGTAAAATACGTCTGCATAGCGAGAGCAAAGGGTTAAGAGATTAGCCTTTTCCTCTGCATTAAGGTGATCCGTACGCAACCGCGATAATACGTCGTCAACGCGATTCGATTGTTTCATTTGCGTGCACTTAGCATTGAACAGTTCTGCATGGGTTGGTTGGTCTAACGAAAATATGACGTCATTAGGAGTTGGATTTTCTAACTCCACATATCCACGACTATTGGTAACAGTGGTAAGGCACTCATGGATGATGCAGTTACAAAATACTTGTTCGTTCACAAAAACGTCGCCGTCCGGGGCATTTATGGGGATTTTAATTAACTTGGAACTTTTAGCAGGGATAATATCCTCATACAGGTTAACATTACGTGAATTGTATATTTTAATCTGATTCGTAGCAGTACGCGTTATTAATTGGTAATCTTTTAAATCTATTTTAGCTTCCCATTTGGATAATAAGTCTAATCCTATTAGGCCATCAAAGTAATCGTGGAAACGGTAAATGAATAATTTTATACTCTCGGCCTCATTGAATTCATTAAAACACGGTAGCGTTATTGAATAGTCATTTCTGCTTACGCCGTGTACGTTCGTAACTTCGAAAGGGTCATAGTTGACGGGATAGTCATAGAAAAACTTTTGTACTGCCTCGGGGCTTATAAATGACTGGTTAGCGCCAGTGTCAATCAGAAATTTTAAAGGAGGGCAAGAAATTTCTATATAGGGTAATTGTCTTTGGGTCTGTAAGTTAAGGTCTATTTTGGCTCTTTGGATGTCCTGTCCGACTGAAAATTCTGATTCTGATTTTCATGGCTAGGGCCTGGTTGTGGCTCTACTTCACTTGTCATCTGATTATCGGAGGATGTAGTCAAGTTGGAATCAGTCATATTCATGTTGTAGTCAAAGTCACAAACAACGTAACAGTCATTACCGTCTGTGTAGTAGTCATATACTGGCTCATAGTAATAGTCAGCAGAATAGTACGAATTATCAGGCAAAGCAAGTTCGCTGAGGTTTAATTCACGCGTCTTAAAATAATTATTCGGTGGTGGATTCCCGTTTCGTTGCCAATCGTGCCCTGGCATCGGTAATGGTTTCGGGATAAAATGTTGAACACCACTCATGGGTTTCGGACCCGAGTTTTGTGTTGGATTGATCCTCTGTTGAAATCTAAAAACGTTGCTTTGAGGGTTATAGTTCGGTAATGGTGCACGGAACATTTGTTGGGTTCGAGTAGGCATGCGATTTTGATGCTGGTTGGGATTATTAAATTTAAAGGCCTGAGGCTGAGGTTGATAGCCACGCTGTCCTACTGGAGTAGGCCAGTTAGGTACTGGGGGTCGCGGAACATTAAACGAGTTAAACGGCACAACAGGCATCATAGGAGGTTTGTATAAAATTTTGGGTGCGCCCTGAGAAGTTTGAGCCCTAGGGGTATCATTGCGCTGCTGCAGGTATATAATATTTAATTCTTCCTGCACGAATTCCAGAGCTTTTTCTATGGTTTCTGGACGCATACAACGTATACGTGAGCCTAAAGGTTCTTTTAGTCCACGTACGAAAGCCTGCATTGTTACTTTCTTATAAAGTGTCCGTTTCGCTTCAATAGTCGTTTGTAAGGTCTCGTGTAACGTCACGTAAGTCATAATTGTACTAAACAAAGTCTGACATTGATCATAAAATTCCTGCGGGGTTTTATTACCTTGTGTAGCCAACGAGAGGTCATTGTATAAAGCCGTTTCGTCCCTCTGATCTGAAAAGTTGTTAATTAAAGCTGATCTAATACCTGCCCAAGTTTCAGGAATGCCATTTGAGTTGATGGTGGATGCGGCAGGCCCTGTTATCTTGTTTAAGATACCATTTAAAAGACACAGGTTCCCTAGCTCATTGCCTGGCTCAGCGCTTGCATACTGGGTTACTATCCGGTCACAGATGTTAATAAACCTCGTCAATACATTGGGGTTTCCATCAAAATCGGGCACAAGGCGTAAGGCCTTGAAAATTACATCGGGGTCGTAAGGCATTATAACAGGTTCAAATAAACTGTTTAAATTAAAATCTAATTCACTATCTAAATCTCTGCTAATATCTGCTATATGTCGGCGAGCCTGTCGCGATGCAGGTTCCTGACGGTTAGATCTTTCGTGATGAAAAATCTTGGACATAAAAGTAACTAGGAATAGAGAGGAAGCAACACGAGAAAGATTCTAGTGTACTCACATATATTTCATCTCTGGTTCTTCGCCGTGAATCGATGTCTGGATTCTCCACGCGGCTCCGCAGCTTGGTTGTAGATTATGGATACTCGTGACGTGACTTGATAGCCACCCGGGTGACTCGCGATCGTGGTGATGATGTGAGATGATTCTAACGCGATTCGCGAACCGGCCCGCGAGTATCCTACCGGCTGCGCCAAATATGTAAGCTGCAGACCGTGGATCGAAAAAAAACCAAAGATATTTTAAACTAATTTTAATTTAAAAGAAATTATTACAATAAAACAAGTGAAACCTATTCGATGCTAGAATATGGAATGAATGCAAAAATACTTAAAACTAATTAATTGCTACGATGAAGTTTGCTGCGTCGGCGGCTCGTGGCTGGACGGGTGTCGACGCTGCAGTTTTCGTGCGGCCGGCGTAAACAGGCAGGAATGTGCGAGGTCGGCGATATCCATTAGGGATCCGTACTTAACATGCTCCATTTTTTACTTTTTGTTATTGATTCTTAGTGTAGGTATGTCATCAAATTTATTTTTGTTATCAATTTTATAAAATTTTCGATTTTATCTTTTATGCTTTTTACTATTACTGCCTTTTTGTTCTTTTAATGAATGGGCACAGTATTTCATAAATATATATATAACATTAATATGTGTTTGTTTATGTTGTCGAGCGTATGGCACTCGTGGGCTGCAGCTGAAAATCAGCGTCAGGTGGTACACCTTGTGTTGCCATCTGGCATTATGCTGAGCTGAGGCCCTTTTGGCATTATTAGTTTTGTTTGATTATTTATTTTGTGAAATTTTGTAATGTTTTGATGCCAAATAAACACCATTTTCTTTCTTTTATTTCTTTCTTCTTTCATGTGTGTGCTAACTGCTACCTATCTACGTAGGTTGTTGAACTGAATTATGCTGTTGCAATATCCACACCTTCGCTTTTTAGTGGTGAACAGGGAATAAATTATATAAAAAAAAACAATCTTACGAAAATATTATCGATTCTAAACCACCTTTGAAAAAACTTATTTTGTCACTTACGGGATATCTTCCGTGATTGTTCATTGTTTTGAGCTCCCGATATTTCGGCGCTGTTGCAATCGCCATCCCGGGTTCAACAGGTGGTGGTGGCGGTGGTCAACCCGCGATCATGGCGCTTGCAACAGCGTCGAAATATCGGGAGCTCAAAACAATGAACAATCACAGAAGATATCCCGTAAGTGACAATATAAGTTTAGTTTTAAACCGTGAAAGCTTAAAACAGTGCATCTCTTAAAATTTGGCCGGTCATTGAAAACTAACCCCGTATATACGATACCCTTTTCAGAGAACATGACGTGAGCTATTAATCGTCATATTTGTCAGTATAATTCTGTGGTATTAACAGTTAAGTAGTGATTTATACGGCATCGAATGGTAACATGAATTGTGTGAAGCCCTCTTCAAGACGAGCATTATAAGTGTTCTGGAAACTGGCAATTGAGTTGTGAAATATTGAGTTGGCAATAATAATAACAGCCGCCTAATCCGGCTGCGGCCGTTGAGCTAAATCTTCAAGGTGGAGAAGCGCTTTCCAAGGGCAATCTGTGGATGTATGACCATCAATTACATACCGAGTGACGGCTTTCATTTATTGATCAATAATTATATAATAATAATAATAATAACAAATTATAACAATTGATATAATTATTATTGTTAATAATAATTATTAACAATAATAATATATTTAATTAGATCTTTATTTTTGTACTATGTTTATGTTATGCTTTGTCTTTTTATATCATCATCATCATTTCAGCCGAAAGACGTCCACTGCTGGACATAGGCCTCCCCAAAACGGGGGTTTTGCCATAATCGCCTCGCTTGGCAGGCGGGTTGGCGATCGCAGTACCTATACGGTTGTTACAAAAACACAGAGAATGTCTTTTTATATAATGTAATATTTTAATAATGTTGTTAGCAAAAACACAGAGAATGTCTTTTTATATAATGTAATATTTTAATAATGTTGTTAGTTTAATCTTTTCTAAATTGGTTGCAAGTGTATGGTTTAGGTTTAGTTTAAGGTCTTAGCTGTCGCATTAGGGTAAACCCTGCAATGATAGTTTAAGGTGTTATAATTGAATAAATAAATCTTTGACAGTCTTACACGTAGTTAGTAGCCCGAAAATCAGGCAACCTGTCTATACTAGGGTATCGTATTACCCAGTAATAACTGGGTTGTGGTCAGATATAAAATACTTGTATTCAACTGTATCTTACTAGATGGGAAGCCGACCCCAACATAGTTAGGAAAAGGCTAGGCAAATGATGAAATTGTTTGCTAGAACCAGGTTGAACGATAACAGCCTTTAAACGAGTTCCATCCATCTCTTCTTCTATAACATTTCCGAGTGTCATTTTACAAAAAATATAAGAAAAAAATTAAATTAAAAAAATGTTGTCACCTGAATACCATGATTTATCTTCCTCATAAAAATAACATTGTTATAAGTACCTACTAAACATGCTATTTAAGCATCTAACCACAAAAAATAAATCACGAACCTAAGTTAGAAAAAAAAAATGCTTTTACCATCGTAAAGCGGTCATTAATCCACGCGCCAAGAAAACCGTATTGAATAAAAATGGTCTCAAAAAAACAAACAATGGGCTGAAATTAGCCACATTCTATTAGCTGTCTACCCCAACATAGTTAGGAAAAGGCTAGGCAAATGATGAAATTGTTTGCTAGAACCAGGTTGAACGATAACAGCCTTTAAACGAGTTCCATCCATCACTTCTTCTATAACATTTCCCAGTGTCATTTTACAAAAAATGTGAGAAAAAAATAAAATTAAAAAATGTTGTCACCTGAATACCATGATTTATCTTCCTCATCAAAATAACATTGTTATAAGTACCTACTAAACATGCTATTAAAGCATCTAAACCACTAAAAATAAATCACGAACCTAAGTTAGAAAAAAAAAATGCTTTTAACATCGTAAAGCGGTCATTAATCCACGCGCCAAGAAAACCGTATTGAATAAAAATGGTCTCAAAAAAACAAACAATGGGCTGAAATTAGCCACATTCCATTAGCTGTCTAACGGCTGAAAAGGGCAGCTCTAAGTGGTCCATATCCATTATCATGCAACGACAATTTCCGTACCGTTCCGGGTTGTACTTAGCTCGCTCCGGTGAATTGTGCTGCGATGAGGCCGGAAACCTACCGGATCGGGATATGACAAACATGGAACTTCGGGTAGTGAAACATTCATTAGCAAATAGGAGACAGATAAGAATGAGATAAACAAAGGATAGTTTTGTGCCTACCTACAATCAATCTATCCATCCTCACGAAATTGTTTGTGAGGATGGATAGATTGATTTTTGTTACTCTTATAACTACTGAACTGATTTGGGTGAAATCTAGCACACAGATAGTTTGTAACCTGGATTAACACAAATAATACTTTTTATCCCTGTAGTATGGATCCCGTGGGTCAATTTTAAAATTTCCGCGCGGGCGAAGCCGCGGCCACAAGCTTTACAAAATAATTATATTAATGTATGAAATTATGTATGTACTAAAAACCGAGCATTCACAAAACTTATTTAAAGTAATTTGAGATTTAATTTCACTTCTCTACAACTTAATTAACTATGTGCTCCGAGATTAGTTTTCAACTAAAACGTTAGTTCTTTATTTTTACCATTTTATGAAACGTACCTACATACAATTTCTATTAAGCTTTTCTGCGTCGTATTTATTATTCTTTCAAGGATAATTTATTATTAAAACTAAAACTGAAAGCAAAAAAGGGTTGTCAAAGAAATCCATATAAATCCACTTTGTATCTAGGTGCCTTTTTTAATTCATACATATTTTATTTAAAGCTGAATTAATCCTTCACAGCTCACTGGTGACGCGGACGGGTCGAAACGAACTAAAGTATATAAAATATCACAGGTACCCGTATTTGAACACTTAATTCAAACGCGATCGTAGTCTGTTTTTATTGGCATTTACACTTGACTCAATCAGTTATACAGTGTACAAGCACTGCAATTCCTGGAAGGTAGGATTTAGTGCTTGGAGAATGAAACTCGATGAATCTTGGAGAAAATTTTCAACTGTCTTGGAAGTACCGCTACAAAGTTAATCAAAAAAGAGCAGCGGGTAAGCTTAAGCAATTCTTTTGTCGCCTCAGTATGTAGCGGCAAATACGCTTTAACAAATCCCTCGTAGGCGTAGTACCCAAATCTAGGCTAGTTTTCCGACGTCCAAAATACATTTCAAGTCGTTTCTCGAATTCGGGAGCCTACTTCATTCGTTTTTTTCGCAATCCTGCGGGAATTCCTCGAAAAGAAATATTTACTGTTCTAAGTAGGCACTTCTGGGTAGTGAAGCGAGTGACTATAGAGTGATGAACGATACGAATGGTTACCTTTTGTTATTTATTAGGCATGCTTCCGAATTCACATTTCCCTTATTGAATATTTTGGCTTATTTATATTATATTTCGGCAACTGTAAGGAAAGAATTTCATTTTATTAGCGATTTCTGTTTCCGAGGCTCGATCGCATTCGCTTCTTTGTTTTGTCAGTATTTAGGTGCAGGTTGAGGCACAAAAATAATGGATGAATAATTCATCAATATTGAAAAATCTTTTGTTCGTTAGCGCGTTACTTATGAAAGTTTCTTGTCGGCTCAGTCACGCACTAACAGTAACCAGATTCAAACGTGCTCAATTTTTTTGTCATTTGAATATTAATGTTGGTCCTTTTCTGAGAAAGCCTTGGGTGGGGTCATCTTCCAACGTCGAATTTCTTATGAAGTTAGATTGTGGGTAAAAATGGCAGTGTCATTAATTTAAATGCATGAGACTTCTATTTTTAAATCTAGATTATTTTCTTCTAGATTTATTTTTATTTTCCCAATTTTAACTTTTTTTGTAAAAAAAAAAAAAATAGATTAGTATTGCATATTATTTTTAAACCACACACTACCACTATTAGTCACACTCGTAGTTATTGTTCGTATAGATAATGCTCCTTGAATTTTCAATTTCCTTGAAGAAACTTGTGCAATCTATTCACAATGTAAAGACTCTCGTGCCCCCAATGCAGTTTACTCTGTTGCTGGTAAACATGCTCCACACGACAGCACCACGTTATTAAATTTAAAAATCCATAAATTTCGATCCGCCACTATTATCGTCAAGTTTCAGCTCAAAATAGCACCAAAATATTATATAATAAAATCATGAAGTAACTAAGTTGGTCAGGCTTTTAAAGCTTACTTGACGTACTTAAGAAGCTATTTCTGTGATAACAGGTAGGTACTAGTTAGGAGCATGTTGTAGGTATGTGTCAGCTCATGTAGCTCTAGATCTTCGTAAAAGCTTTTAACTGGAAACAAGACATGGGAGTAACATTAAATTAGCTGTAAAATGTCTAGATCAATTGAATTTAACTTAAAAGGATTGTGATGCATTTAGTTATGCATGGTGTAAGAGACGTTGACGTGCAAACGGCTGCCATAAAACCCGTAAGGGTGACCCGTAAGTAGTAATACAAGAACATAATAACAATACACATACAAACATAAGAACAACAGAGAACATAATTATAAGTCCTTGTAGGTTATTTAAAAAAAATCTGTTGTTCCTTTCAATATGACCGTGACCGTATAAATGAATCAGCAGACTTTTTTACTAAGCGACGAAAAGTTTGTACGCTAGGTTGTGTAGTATGTAAACGATAATAGTACATTATGGTATAAGTACGGTAAGTTAAAAATTACAACAGAGGCGATATTGCTAGCCCGAGCCGTAGGCGAGGGGTATAATAAAGCAGAGGCTGTAATTATCAAAGCGCACGTATGTCATACGACGTTTTATAACATACTTGCGAGGAAATAAATAAAACTCGGGACTTCTTTAAACGAATAAATCTTTTACTTGTTCACAAATTAAAGATGCCCGCGCATTAGCGCATTTTTTTAAGGCAAAGACACAAAACAGCCAGTATTACTAATAAAGTAAATTAATATTTTTGTGTTTTTGTTACAGATAAATGGTTGTAATTTATTGTCAAAATTAATTAAATTAAAGAATTAAATGTTTATTTATTATATTTCATCTCCCACAGTTAATTTTATTCATAAAATATTGACCACTATTCTGACATAAAAACTCTTTGCTAAGATTTAAAAAAGTACCGTTCGTTTTAGCCGGAGCATTTACATTACTGCACAAGTACGTAATGAGATACATTACGATATTGAAATGGGTGAAATAAGAGACCC
This sequence comes from Xestia xanthographa, assembly GCA_905147715.2. NCBI lineage: Eukaryota > Metazoa > Arthropoda > Insecta > Lepidoptera > Noctuidae > Xestia > Xestia xanthographa. The sequence continues at coordinate 15,345,090 of LR990647.1, read as the reverse complement.
TTTACGAGCAAATGTGTTATCTATACTAATATTATAAAGAGGAAAACTTTGTTTGTTTGTTTGTTTGTAATGAATAGGCTCAAAAACTACTGGACCGATTTAAAAAATTCTTTCACCATTCGAAAGCTACATTATCCACGAGTAACATAGGCTATATTTTATCCCCGTACTCCCACGGGAACGGGAACTACGTGGGTGAAACCGCGGGACGTCCGCTAGTAAAGAATAAAGTAAGTAAGGTGAGTAATCCAAGAATCAACGTCTTTTTTTTACTTTTTTGTCGAGCAGGATTGTGGACATAAAACTTCTTTGGAATCACACCGACACAGAAAACAAAATTGAAAGATTATTTATTGTTCGTGTGTTTGTAGATTTCATTCCAGTCCAATAATCTCTTTCTCTTCTGCCATAGACTATAGCTGTACGGCCTGTCACCGCCCGGAACAATGTCTCAGTATCGTGAGTGCAAACACACTCAGTATGAATATTTAGTATGCCAGGCTAATATATTTGTTTCTTTCTTGCTATAATTAAGCGCGCCTCTCATAGCGCAGAAGTTGTTTGAGCCGTCATATGTTAAGGCCCTTCTAACCCTAAAATTAGCAACTCTATTTGTGGTGGTTCAAAATTCGTTTCAAATACTGTTAGAATAAAGTTCTAATCAGCTTGCACTACAAAGCAGTTGTTACGTCAGTCACTGCGGCCGAATAGTGCCAAATGAGTGATTTTTTGCTATTTACAAAAAATCTATTGATTGGACTAAAAAAATAAAACACATAAGACCTGCTTTATAATTAGTTCAGTAAGTATGCAAAGTTTCATGATCTAATTTGAAGTATTTTTTTAATATTTGTGGATTGTTCTATTTGGTACCTCCAAATAGAACAATCCACAAATATTAACTATAACTATTAACACAACTTTGGATTTTTTTTCTATCGAGAAAAGTTTATGGAATCGTGTTTTCGTCACACATAGGACTTATCAGCATTAATCCTCAACTTAACCATATATTTATTTCAAAATTAATTCTGCAGTATTTTAGGCGTGGCGGAGGATCATGCCATTTGAGGGATATATAGCCCTTAAGGAACATAAATATTTAACCAAATTAAGACGAAACCGAGACAACAGACTTAACTAACCGTAAAACTGTTTCCACCGTGTTGTGCGCAGTATTTATTTGTCTAACAGTCTAACTAAAACCATAAATCAGCTGTGTTTTAAGAGCCTATTTAATGATATGAAATCCAATAAACTCCCATGACAAGTGATTTGTTTGGCCTTTGTTCATTTTGGGCAGCCAATCACAGTGGATTATGAGGTTTGACAGCAGATTTGGCTTTAAAAAGTGGAAAACCCTCATCTATAAAAATATGTTACTTAATTCACAAATAAATATTGAAAATAAACGCTTACTATACTACCTGTCCCGTCATTAACTTTTTAATAAATTGAATAGGTAACTAAAGCTCGATAAAACCATTTTAGTAATGAGATAAAAAGCAGGTAACTCGTTCAAACAGATTTGTTTGACGATCGTGTCTTGTTTGAAATATTAAGAAAAAGGACTTGGGTTAGTAGGTACCCAAGTCAAGTCAAGTCAGTTCAAAACTAAAATAGCTGATATAAACTTAACTGAAAGTAAGCTTTGAGTGGTAACTACAGTTAAAACTAAAATAGACAAACCTCCACCTACTCCTACGTATTGTGCTAACAAAAATATGCTGAAATAAACACATTATGGGGAAAAAAATGACAAATAATTCTTGAACGCTACAGTACAATAATTGTGTTTACACACAGTTAATTTCAATGTTTGTTCGTTGTTACGTACGCTGTGATTCAAGCTAAAATTATACACAAGGAAAAACTGTTTTGCATTAGAATGAAAATAATCATTTAAATGTTTAAAATATTCTGAAGCCAACCGGATTATAAATCAAAATTGTGGCTTTTAAAAAACATGATGTAAGCATTTCGTTCCAGGCCCCTTGTGAGAGAAAAGGTCGTCCCCACACGCACGGCATATAAGTAATATTACTTATGCTTCTAAAGAAAATTTACATTCAGCAAGATGTCCTAAACAATAAACATTTGTCAAAAGAATCTTGAGACAATTTTTTATGCTAAAAGTACCCTTGGGTAACCATACTTATTTCTATAAAAGATTGGCTTGGCACCTGATCCCAGGCGTGTTAAGGTCAACCATGGCGATGTTTTTAATAATGACATTTTGTTTATAATAAACTTATTTATTTGCAAGCCAGAGATTAATAAATATGATAAGAGTTCTAACATGTTTGAAGATACAAAGACATTTCAGTAGTAATTTAAAAACACCTTTATGATTGTCAAAAAAACGCAGTACCGAATGCAAATACTTGAGTGAATTTCCCGGGACCGAAAATTGCGTGGCATCAATGAAATCGGTACTAAAAAACATAGTTATAATGTTCTCACATTTTTTTTCGGATAGGTGAAATTTTAATCTATGTGTAGCACTAAATATTTTATTTTATTGGATTAATGGATACTCCAAAAAAATTAATTAAACCTCGAAATCTTTCATTGCCGTGTTTGTCCACACTTCACCTTGTTGTGTATTATTCCTCATTGATAAAAATCTATTGGTTATTTATACTAAAACCTAGTTTTATTTGATACATGAATAGTTAAAGTATTGTTACGGAATACTTTTATTCAAATATTTAAACAATACAACGAATGGTTAATAGAAAATCATTTGTCCCAGAACTACCGTTCATCGCCGTGTCCTAATCATGTTCAAGGATATTGTTTTACCTACGACTTGCATCCCCCCTCCCGGTATGCTAAACGTTGCATATTAGTGCTGCCTAAGTGCTCAACGTGGAAGGACGTACACACGTGCCCGCGTTTAAACGCCTCGCGCCATAAATGTAAGTATTCAATTTTTATGTTACTGGACATTTTTTCTTTCATCGCCGTGGATAGGTATAACTATATTTGAATAAGTTTGTCTTCATGAGTAAGCATTCGATAGAACACCCATTTCTCTTAAGTTAATTTGTGAAGTGTTTATTTCTTCGAATAGTTAATAGATTTTTTGTTATTTATATTTTTTGCCTTGATTTTCATCGCCGTGCTTTCATTGCCGTGGTTTCCGTGGCCGAAATTTGCTATGGCAATGAAAAAAAAGACACGGCAATGAAAAAAATTTCATTGCCATGCCTTGTAAAACAATTTAGTTTCATTGCCGTGGCCAGGTATTTAATTTCCGTTACTTGTGTTTTCATCGCCATGGTATGATTAGGCAAAGAAAACATCTTTTGTCACCTGTAATACAGGTAATACCGATTACTGACAGTACAGGGAGTATGTATAAGAAAAGAAAGACTGTAGTATTAAAGTCTCTAAGTAGTGTTGCGAGTGTAATTCAACAGTCTTTGTTTACTTATTGTACTCTCATTCTTTTTTTGTAATAAATCTCCTTACCCAAATTTGACTCCCATACAAGTGTTGGAATCAAGACCTATTTTAAACAGTCATTTTTATTCTATCTATCTGTCTATCTCATTAAATAAAATATTTTTTAATTTCCGTGGATTGATTCTTTCATTGCCATGGCACAGTTCTTTCATTGCCGTGGACGCTTGTTTCATTGCCGTGCACGCATGTTTCATCGCCGTGGCACGAATTTTTTAATCCTGATATGTCGTTAGTTTTTTAAGTTATCTGCTAGACATTAAGCAAGCATATATACATTCTCAAAAACTTTAATAAAAGCGTTTTTTAAAAAAAAAAAAAACCAAAAATGAAAAAAAAACACGGAAATGAAGATTTTATAGGACCTGTTGAAATTCACTCACTTACATTATTTGCACAATAATTATAAATGCTCCCAACGTGAATCAAAAAAAAAAACAAACCATAGTGTTCAAATGTACAATCATCATCATCATCCCCCTATCCCCCCCCCCCCTATCCCTATTAATGTTCTCACTGCTGGGACACAGGCCTCCTCTCTATGAGAGGGAAAAAATCAAATGTACAAGCAGCAACAAATGACTGTATTACGGAACTCCGAAGTTTAAAACTCCGATGTACGTTATTCAGAATGTTCGTTATCACGAAGTACGTTACTCCGAAAGTACGCTATGACGAATTACGTTATTCAGAATGTTCGTCATCGCGAAGTACGTTACTCCGAAAGTTTGCTATGACGAATTACTTCATTCAGAATATTCATCATCGAGATTGTGAGAGAGTATTTCGCTTTTAGTTTGATAGCTAGTGTATTTACCTAAAGTACATTTTTTTAGAATAATCGTATGTATTTAAGTACGGTTTTTACTCGTTAAAAGAAATTTTTAGAGATGTGTTTTTTTTCTATCGAATAAAATTAGTTGTATTATGTTTTTTAAAAACACTATCGTACTAGCTTAGATCCTGTAGAATATCATATATTTTTCTGGTTTTGTTTATTGCAGTGAATCATATGCTTTTTTGCATTATAAAACTCGCGTTTAGCTCATGTAATCACCTTAATGGAAACACGTAAAAAATAATTTAATAGGTATGCATCCAGATTGTTGTGATATCAAAATATACTCTGAACTACCACAAAGACCTCTTTAGTAATATCTATGATTAAGTTCTCTTTGGTAAACTGTCTGTGTAATGTCGATAAAGAGGGCAGTGACAGGCCTTCAAACAATTTTCAAATTGATATTACTTAAGCCATTGCGTTTGTGCATTACAATCTATAATTCTGTGTTTTATTCTGCGAACATGCAAGTTCGTTGCGAATTCGTGAAATCACGTAAAAATAAAGACCAGTTGCTGCAAGATGGATTTTAATATACTTTAAATAAAAAATGCGACAATACATATTACTGGAATTGCATTCGAAGAACGTCTTCGAGTTGTGGTGCTGCGGCAGTTACAAAAAAGGTCGAAGATAATCACTACATTAGTAAACTAAACGGCGTCTCACACCTCTATGAAACAAACCAAGATGCTGCGAAGACGAATGTCTTACAACATTCGTCTTCGCAGCATCTTGGTTTGTTTTTGTTGTTGGCTTCATTAAAAAAAAGAGCTGGGGAAAGTTTTGATCGGCCTGGGCAAATTATCCAAAAAACCCAATAAGAAATACCAACCAAATTACGGACTAATTATTTAATTTTATGTTATGTTTATATTTAGTACACAGAAAAGTGTTTATTTCGTTTATTACCTCATGTTGGAAGGTACTTAAGCATATTTTGAATTTATTAAACTACTACCTTATTTACATTATGATTTCTTATTTCTGCAGCTATAGACAGACATTGTTGTAGTTCATAATAAATATCCTAACATCCATATACATAAAAACGAAATACTCTCTCAGAATCTCGACGATGAACATTCTGAATAAAGTAATTCGTCATAGCAAACTTTCGGAGTAACGTACTTCGCGATAATGAACATTCTGAATAACGTAATTCGTCATAGTAAACTTTCGGAGTAACGTACTTCGCGATGACGAACATTCTGAATAACGTAATTCGTCATAGCGTACTTTCGGAGTAACGTACTTCGTGATAACGAACATTCTGAATAACGTACATCGGAGTTTTAAACTTCGGAGTTCCGTAATACAGTCGCAACAAATATTTAATTATTTAGTCCATAAATATGAACTCGCTCATGTAACTACTTCAATACAATATATGACTCCAAATTTAGAAAAATGATTACAAGGCTGTACACTGTACAGTTTTATTAAACTTTAGTGTCAAGGTATTTTGATTCCCAGTAAGTAGAAAGCAAAGCAAACCGCAAGCGATGCGACTGCTTTATACAGGGTGTAAAAGACCTCATCATGAAGCCGTTAACCAAGCATTCTGTACATCAAACTAAGTAATTTTACGCAAAAAATAATGCTGGGAAACGACTTTTTTTTTGGGGTGAAAAATCATGTTTTGTGGTAGAACTCAATGTAACGCACTCAAAACATTGTGCTGATGGATGGATTGAATAGTACGGGGGTCGTGGAGGTGTTTAAAGTAAAAATCTTCCATTAAAAACTTGTATTAAAAAAAAACTTGTGAAAAAGTTGGAACTTTGACCCCCAATATCTCCGTAACTAGAAGGTTCCCAGGTATGGTGTAGAACAAAAAAATGATAGCAATGACGAGGAGACATAGTGCCTTACGGCTTCGTTAAGAGGTGTTTTACACTTTATACAGCATCATGGTGATCAGCATACAGCACACCAGTAAGCATCTCCAAATTGTAGCCTGTCTCCTGTACAGAGGCCCACCTTTCTCAGTTATGTTTCATCATCATCATCATTTCAGCCGAAAGACGTCCACTGCTGGACATAGGCCTCCCCAAAGTGTAGCCACATTGACCGGTTCTGTGCGACTCGGATCCAGCGGATTCCCACAACCTTCACCAGGTCATCAGTCTAGCCTATTGGGAGGCCTTCCAACGTAACGTCTTCCGGTTCGCGGTCGCGGTCAGTTATGTTTAATCCTACATTATAGGGGGCGAGAATTTTGCCAGTAACTGAGCAGATATCCGGACTCCAAGCTGCTACTAAAATATAAATTTTTGACAACTTTAGCAGGCCTAGGATGATGGGATGTCCCCCTGCCATATACTTGGAAGGCCAAAACAAGTATGGCAAACGCTTTCGAAGCGTCGATCGTATCCCTACAACGACTTGCAACGAGATTGACTTAAGTGTCTAATCAGTTCCATAAAACTTTACACATTCATCATCGTTATCGCTGGCGGAATGAGTGGACTTTCCTGATTCTCTACGTATTGTTTGTCTATTATTACCAATGTACCTTTTTCAAATAACTATTTATAATAAAATTTTATGTTTGAGGATATCCAACGTTTTTCCTTTATAACCTACTAGCGGTCTTCAGGCTTGGACGCATTGTACCTGCCTCTGTTGAAATAACTATATCTGAAATATAAAATGTATATACAGTGTATGTTTCCATTGTTAGCGCTGTATGTGGGGCTGGCGCAGTCGTTATCCTGGGGTGAGTTCAAAAGTCGTCTATTTTTTTGAGTATCGTTCCTACGTACCTACTAACTCACTAGTCTAACTTTATTGTCCTCGTGATTAAAATGTGGACCACATCATTCTTTAATGTCGTCGTTGATGGTTTAGTAGTATAATGGAAGCGCTACACCCTATTGTGCTCATTCAAAGTCGGCTGTCGGGAATGCAAGTTATTTGGTACCTACCCATTGATAAGCGTATTTTAGGATAAGGCCAGGAGATTGCTGATAAATGATAATCCTATGCGGCGGAGAACGGCTAGGTGAGGTCAGACTTTATTATAGCTTAAAAAATATCACTCTTATTTTTCAGACATCGTCGTAGGCAGAACTACAAAAACTGGTAGCCGACTAGAATTTTATAATGACGGAAAACTTACGCACTCAGTGAAGCCATCGAACGATTTTGTGGTCGAGTGGTTATCTTACGACCCAATTCACAAGAGGGTGTTGGTGTTCGATAGAAAAAATTCAACTGACTCTGTGTTAAGTTTTAACTTAACAACCTTGGAAACACAAACTTTAATTAAGAAAAAATATATCCAAGATATAAATAACATCGCCTACGACCCGGCAACGGATTTATTTTTTGGGTTTATTTATAAAACTATATACTCATTTCCCGTAAAACCTGGAAAAGACAATGATATTGACAAAAAACTTGTTATCAATTTGCATGGGCATGATTCCGTAGCGCCCCGTGATATTGTCGTGGATAGCAGCTGTGGAGGGTACGTCATTTCACGTTCATTCATTTTCTATTAATAACTGTTATTATTACGAACTTTGGGGTTATGACCTGTTATGACCAACCGAATTGAATTTTTTTGAGTAAAACCGTGTAGAAAAAGTGCCTTATTAGAAAAAGTGCCATACTATAAGTATATGCACCCGACCCCATTCTCGATGCTAATAATATCACGTTGTCATTAACACTGAAAATTACCATGTTTACTATTTGTTTTGTCTGCTTCTAAACACCCAATAACTTCAGTTTAAATCCGTCATCATGGTGCTTGCAATAGCGCCGACGCGTTGTCAAGTTATTAGAAGTTAGCAATGTGCAATGGTGTGACTACGGTCTACCTTTAAAAAAATATAATTTTAAAATTGTATTACTCTGAAATTACAATACAGGGTGTAAAAGACCTCATCACGAAGCCGTCAACCAAGCATTCTGTACATCAAACTAAGTAACTTTACGCAAAAATTATTGCTGGGAAACGACTTTTTTTTGTTGGGGTGAAAAATCATGTTTTGTGGTAGAACTCAATGTAACGCACTCAAAACATTGTATGAATAGTACGGGGGTCGTGGAGGTGTTTTAAGTAAAAATCTTGTCAAAAAGTTGGAACTTTGACACCCAATATCTCCGTAAGTAGAAGGTTCCCAGGTATGGTGTAGAATAAAAAAATGATCGCAATGACGAGGAGAATAAGTGCCTTTCGGCTTCGTTAAGAGGTGTTTTACACCCTTTATTTAAACTTTAAGAATTTGGTACCTAATTTATTATTTCTAAATTACAGGTATATATACTGGACCACTATTACTAGCAAAATAGAGAAGGTTCGGTTTGATGGTTCCAAGAGAGAAGTTATATTAGACAGCAGTAATATGACCAGAGAGGCTTTGGTCATTGACTCTCAGACAATGAAAATGTACTGGATTGAACGTCAAAAAGATGTGAAAAATACATTTTCCATTTTAAGTGCAGATTTGAATGGAAATAATATAAGAACATTATACGAGTATAGTAAAGACACGATTCAAAATTTTGTACCAGATCAATTAGCTGTATCAAAAGATTTTATCTACTGGGGGAACAGCCTACAAAAGTACTTCTGGCAATTACCAATTAATCCACTGCCCGACACTATTGTGGAACCTAATCGAGTTTCAATGGTAAAGTCGATATTTGGTTTTCATGGCATAGCCACCAATTATGAAATTGAAGCACATGCTCAGGGAATTCTAAATTGCAAAGCAACCGACAGCGACTCCATCAGTGTTTCAGCAGATGTAAGCCTGCTTTGTGTGCACGGTACGAAAGTTAGTGGGGAATCTCGTTGTGAATGTACCAAGGGTTACAGCGGCGACAAATGTGATGTTTCCGTCTGTCAAAACTATTGCATACATGGGAATTGTAAAGTCAGTACTGAGGGCCTACCGAAATGCAGGTAAAATATAATAATTATTCATCCAGTATATTATTTATACATATTATTTATAAATTAACTAGCTGTTGCCCGCGGCTTCGCCCGCGTGCAGTTCGGTAACTGTCCCACTGAATCATACTAATGGGATAAATAGTGTCCTACATGTTAATCCAGGTTATAAACTATCTACGTGCCAAATTTCATAATCATTACAATTTATTATTATCATCACAATCACCATCACTATCACAACCACGATCACTATCACAAGCACCGATCACTATCACAACCACCATAATTATCACAATCATTATCACAATCACCGTCATTATCACAATCACTATCACAATCACCATCACTCTCCCAACCACCATCATTATCACAATCATTATCACAATCACAATATCCATCACAATCCCCATCACCATCGCTATCACCATCACAATCACCGTCCCTATTACAATCACCATCACCATCACAATTACTATCAAAGTCACTATCATAATCACCATCATCGTTATCACAATCATTATCATCGTAATCACAATCATTATCACAATGACCATCACTATCACAATCACCATCACTATAGTTAGTCGAGAGTCTGGTAGTGTTACTCTGTAAGGTATTTATCTATGGGCTATCTATGGGCCAAAGTAGCCTGAAAATAAAGGATTTATTATTATTACAATCACAATCACCATCACAATCACCGTCACAATCACCATCACAATCACCGTCACAATCACCATCACAATCACCGTCACAATCACCATCACAATCACCGTCACAATCACCATCACAATCACCGTCACAATCACTATCCTCGTTATCACAATCATTATCATAGTTATCACAATCATCTTCATCATTATCACAATCATCTTCATCATTATCACAATCACCATCACAATCACCGCCACTTTCACAATCACCATGAAAATCACTATCACCATCACTCAGTAATCACAATCATTATCATCACAATCTCCATCCTCGTTATCACAACCATCGCTATCACCATCACAATCACCGTCACTATCACAATCACCGTCATTATCACAATTACCATCACTGTCCTAATCTGGTGATTAGGTCAGGTAGGTAGATAGTGATTGTGATTGTAATGGTTTACAATCACTATCACAATCACCATCATCGTTATCACAATCATCATTATCACAATCATCATCATCGTAATCACAATCAATATCATCTGGATCTCAAAATAAATGCCATTTTCGTAATCAGCACCCCTGATAATCTCGGTATCGACACCCATATTGATTTTTTGACATTTCAACCCCATCGCACCCCAACAGGGAATGGTAGTATTTCAGGTCTGCCACATTAAATCTTAAAATCGTTGTTTTTGTAATACACCCGACCCAATTCACCATAAAAACAATACCTATGATTAATTTCAGGCTTTGTTACCCCATTTCCCCCTCCTACAACTACTACAACAGCCCATAACGTCCACTGCTGGACATAAGCCTCTCCCATGGTGGGAGGAATTTGCCGTAATCTCCACGCTTGGCAGGCGGATTGGAGATCGCAGTGATGAAAGACTAACAGAAAACGCTGCTGCCCATTCTCTGGTCTACGGAGGTGCAAGGTGTTCTGCCTCAGACATTAGTCGCCTTATACAACACCCGTGAGTGTATAATGGGTTGGTTCTATTCTACTCTGCCGGATACCACACGGCTTACATTTCCCCCTATAGGGGTTGAATTCTGAAAAAACCTGAAACACAAATGTTAACTCATTTATCGATAGGAGTACTCCTGTGAAGTTTCGAATAAAATAGTCTAACTAATCTTGTTTCCCCATACAAACTTTGGATCCCCGTTTAACCCCCTTAAGGGGTGAATTTTGGAAAATCCTTTCTTAGTGCACCCTTAGAGCACATGAGGAACCAATGCGCCAAATTTGGAATCTCTAGACTCAGCGGTTTGGGTTGTGGATTGATTTTTTGAATTCTGGAAAAACCTGAAACCCGTTTCTACTCATTTATTAATAGGAGCAATCCTGTGAAGTTTCGAATAAAATAGTCTAACTAATCTTGTTTCCCCATACAAACTTTGGAGCCCTGTTTAACCCCCTTAGGGGGTGAATTTTGAAAAATCCTTTCTTAGTGCACCCTTAGACCACATAAGGAACCAATGTGCCAAATTTGGAATCTGTAGACTCAGCGGTTTGGGCTGTGCGTTGATAGATGAGTCAGTCAGTCAGTCAGTTTCTTCTTTTATATATTTAGATTAAATCATAATTTATAAATATAAAAGGAAGGAAAGCTTTTGAATGACCAAACTATAAAAACACAATGATGTACTTAACTACGTTTTTGTTATATGAAATACTAGCTGTTGCCCGCGGCTTCGCCCGCGTGAAGTTCGGTAACTGTCCCACTGGATCATACTAAAGGGATAATAGTGTCCTCCATGTTAATCCAGGTTATAAACTATCTATGTGCCACATTTAATAATCATCACAATTATTATTATCACAATCACCATCACTATCACAACCGCCATCATTATCACAATCACCATCACTATCACTATCACAATCACAATCACAATCACCATCACAATCCCCATCACCATTACTATCACAGTCACCATCATTATCACAAATTATCATCATTAACACAACCACCATAATTACCACAATCATTATCACAATCACCATCACAATCACCATAACAATCACAATCACCATCACTATCAAAATCACAATCACCATCACAATCCCCATCACTATCGCTATCACAATCACTATCACAATCACCATCACCATCACAATCACCATCAAAATAACTATCACAATCACCATTATCGTTATCACAATAATTATCATCGTAATCACAGTCATTATCACACTCACCATCACCATCACTATCTCAATCACCATCACAATCACCATCACAATCACCTTCATCATCACCATCATCATCACAATCATCATCACAATCACCATCATCATCACAATCACCATCACAATCAACATCATAATCACCATCACAATCGCCATCACAATCACCATCACAATCACCATCACAATCACCATCACAATCACCATCACAATCACCATCACAATCACCATCACAATCACAATCACCATCACAATCACCATCATAATCACCATCACAATCACAATCACAATCACCATCCCAATCACCATCATCATCACAATCACCATCACAATCACCATCACAATCACCATCACAATCACCATCACAATCACCATCACAATCACAATCACCATCACAATCACAATCATCATCACCATCACAATCACCATCACAATCACCATCACAATCACCATCACAATCACCATCACAATCACCATCACAATCACCATCACAATCACCATCACAATCTCCATCACAATCACCATCACAATCACCATCGCTATCACCATCACAATCACCACCACTCTCAGAATAACTATCACAATCATCATCACCATCACAATCACCATCACAATCACCATCAAAATCGGTATCACAAACACCATCATCGTTATCACAATCATTATCATCGTAATCACAGTCGCTATCATCATTATCACAATCACTATCATCATAATCACAACCATTATCATCAAATTCACAATCATCATCATCACAATCTCCATCCTTGTCATCACAATCATTATAATCGTAATCACAATCATCATGATCACAATCGCCATCACTATCTCATTCACAATCATTATCACAATCACCATCATTATCACAATTACCAACACTATCACAATCAAAATCACAATCACCATCACCATCACAATCACCATCACCATTACAATCACCATCACCATCACAATCACTACCCTCGTTATCACAATCATTATCATAGTAATCACAATAATCTACATCATTTTTACAATCACCATCACTGTCACAATCACCATCACCATCACAATTACCATCACCATCACAATCACCATCAAAATCACTATCACAATCACCATCATCGTTATCACAATCATTATCATCGTAATCACAATCATTATCATCTTAATCACAATCATCATCATCACAATCTCCGTCCTCGTTATCACAACCATCGCTATCACCATCACAATCACCGACACTATCACAATCACCGTCACTGTCACAATCACCATTACAATCACAATCACTATCACAATCACCATCATCGTTATCACACTTATTATCATTGTAATCACAATCATTATCATCGTAATCAAAATCATCATCATCACAATCATCAACATCATTATCACAATCATCATCATCGTAATCACAATCATTATCATCTGGATCTCAAAATAAATGCCATTTTAGTAATCAGCACCCCTGATAATGTCGGTATCGACACCCATATTGATTTTTAGACATTTCAACCCCATCGCACCCCAACAGGGAATGGTAGTGTTTCAGGTCAGCCACATTAAATCTTAAAATCGTTGTTTTTGTAATACACCCGACCCAATTCACCATAAAAACAATACCTATGTTGAATTTCAGGCTTTGTTACCCCATTTCCCCCTTTAGGGGTTGAATTCTGAAAAAAAAAGTGAAACACAAACGTTAACTCATTTATCGATAGGAGTACTCCTGTTAAGTTTCGAATAAAGTAGTCTAACTAATCTTATTTCCCCACGTAATCTTTGGACTCCCGTTCCAACCCCTAAGGGGGTGAATTTTGAAAAATCCTTTCTTAATGCACCCCTAAACCTCATAAAGAACCTTTGTGCCAAATTTGGAATCTCTAGACTCAGCGGTTTGGGCTGTGCATTGATTTTTATACTTTGCCACCCCATCTCTTAGGGGTTGAATTCTGAAAAAACCTGAAACCCGTTTCTACTCATTTATCAATAGGAGTACTCCTGTGAAGTTTCGAATAAAATAGTCTAACTAATCTTGTTTTACCCATACAAACTTTGGATTCCCGTTTAACCCCCTTAGGGGTTGAATTTTGAAAAATCCTTTCTTAGTGCACCCCTAGACCACATAAGGAACCTACTTGCCAAATTTGGAATCTCTAGACTCAGCGGTTTGGGCTGTGCATTGATTTTTATACTTTGCCACCCCATCTCTTAGGGGTTGAATTCTGGAAAAACCTGAAACCCGTTTCTACTCATTTATCAATAGGAGTACTCCTGTGAAGTTTTGAATAAAATAGTCTTAACTAATCTTGTTTTACCCATACAAACTTTGGATTCCCGTTTAACCCCCTTAGGGGTTGAATTTTGAAAAATCCTTTCTTAGTGCACCCCTAGACCACATAAGGAACCTACTTGCCAAATTTGGAATCTCTAGACTCAGCGTTTTGGGCTGTGCATTGATTTTTATACTTTGCCACCCCAATTCCCTCTCTTAGGGGTTGAATTCTGAAAAAACCTGAAACCCGTTTCTACTTATTTATCAATAGGAGCACTCCTGTGAAGTTTCGAATAAAATAGTCTAACTAATATTGTTTCCCCATACAAACTTTGGAGCCCCGTTTAACCCCTTTAGGGGATGAATTTTGAAAAATCCTTTCTTAGTGCACCCCTAGACCACATAAGGAACCTACTTGCAAAATTTTGAATCTGTAGACCCAGCGGTTTGGGCTGTGCGTTGATAGATGAGTCAGTCAGTCAGTCAATCAGTCAGTCAGTCAGTCAGTCAGTCAGTCAGTTTCTTCTTTTATATATTTAGATATATGAATCATAGTGTTTTATTATTTTGTTACCGACGCAGGATCAACGCGTAGAAGAACAGTAATGTAACAGTATATACATATATTATTTCAGTTGTAATGCTGGATACTCTGGGGATAAGTGCGAAGTGCACGCATGCCAGGGGCATTGTTTGAACGACGGTATCTGTTCCCTAGATGAGGACAGTGAGCCAGTCTGTCAATGCACTAGTGATTATGAGGGCGATAGATGCAATGTTCCCATATTTTTGGGCCAATGTCCATCCAAGACAGGTAAAATCTTTTAAATCTATCCATGTCAATATCTGGAGTGGCGACCGCGTACTGGAAGACGTTGCGTTGGAAGGCCTCCCACTAGGTGGACCGATGACCTGGTGAAGGTTGCGGGAATCCGCTGGATGCGAGTCGCACGGGACCGGTCAATGTGGCGACACGTGGGGGAGCCATGCCTATGTCCAGCAGTGGAAGTCTTTCGGCTGAAATGATGATGATGTCAATATCTGTTCCACAGAAAAATCTTTGAACCCAGTTCATGTGTGTGGCACAATATTCCCAGTTGCACATTTTTTTAACGTTTTTCATAGATGTAAAGCCGGTTACTCTGGCAAAAGGAGTGAAGTCAACGAGTCCTTCGCGGCTACCTCGCATGACTGTCACCTGGAGAAAAGGCGCTTCTTCGAAATGAGTACAAGATAATATTGAAGCCATTGCTGTGACTGCTCAGTTGAACAAAATCTAACTTTTGTTTATTTACGCAAAAAAAATATTAGTCAGTATTATAAGTAAGTAACAGATATGCTAAAAGTATGGGTAAAAAGCTCAACTCGTACTAAGAGCGGCTGAAATATTTTGGGATGGAATCACAGGAGAAACGCAGAATATTATCAGATTTGGTTTTCTTGAAGAAGTCAGTAACGGGCTCCCTGAACTGTCCCAATTTGCTAAGTAGGGTCTTATTCCATGTTCCACGCAATCTGCCAAGAAGTGCTAATAGGAGACTTTTTTGTATGCCAAGATGTCACATTTTCAATTCTCTGCGCATAGTGTAGTGCATGCTGTGCTTTTCTATAAGTGATGAGGCGCTTAAACTTAATTTTTTACAATTTGTACAAATTATAATTGTAACATTGTACTCATTGTTAAGAAGCCTAATAATAAATAAATAAATTATTCTCCTTCATTTATTTTCATACATAATATTTCGTAAAAAAAAAATTGAATCTAAAACAAAAACACATTGAAACATAATTATGAAAAATAATAGCCCACCGGTATCGAGAACAGGGTCAGAGGAACCTCATAAGGATACAAACCGTGTACCGCTTTCTGCATCAAGCTATTCATTTAGCTGCCCAACCATAGGATCCTCAGGGGTTGATTGAGACTATTACCCATTAAGCCATTTGATTCCCGTCATGAAGGATGATTATTATCAACATTGTATTTCCGAAGGATTACTCAAATCCTCTTCATCAAGTTAAGTTTAATGTGACAAACGAAGCCTTAACAATTCTTCTAAAACATAAATATCTGTAAACAATTGGCAGGCTTTTCTTTGTAACTGTACCTTCACTTACTAAATACTATTGAGTGATTCGTGAGTGCAAAACCCAAGACCCCATGTTCATGTCCCGCTTGCGACCACTCAATCAACGAAGGAGTTCACATCAATAGACATCAAAATTTTCACACGAACGAAGTCGCGGGTACCAGCTAGTACTAAATATAAACACAACGAGTTGTGACGTAGGTGACGTAGAGGTCAACGTGTTGAAGTGCGAACTAGATGTCAACCTTGATCAACAAAAATACCTAAACAAGGTGGAAGGGACACCGGCGCTAAAACGGAATCATTCTGAACCCCATGAAATTTTTCATCGATGATTTAAATTTTTAATCGGTTGGGGCTGTGTCGGTGCACACGGCCGTTGGTTTTAACTTGAAACGTCTATATCAGCGAGTCGCTTTTAGTGTTAAAGATTGAAAGAAAACCAATATGTGTTAATTTTTAACACTTATTGGTTATTTTTTATTTAAATCTATTGGACAAAACGAACTCTGTAAATACACGAAAAAATCACCGCGCTATCGCGTGTAAGTCGTGAGTTATACTGAATAGAATCCAGCGAGAGCGCATTGCCCCTCCCCCGCCGCCCCGCCCGGCCCCGATGCAAGCTCAAGGTCTTAGCAGCGAGCTGACTATATACGCTAAAAAATGACACTAAATTCATGTTTCTACGATTAATAGTTTTGTAGTTATTAATGTCAGACGATATAACCGAATTCATAACGCCAATTCGTTACGGTTCGGTTTTCTGACATGACATGGTACCCCGTGTTTGATACTGATTTTAAAGACGTTTCACGTCAAAAACAGCTGTTCCATACATTTGTAAATATTTCCGTTTTGTAGGAAACAGTAGTTTTTTTAATGCGTCAGTGTTTCCACCCTGTATAAGTGTGTTTAATATCCGAGTAAAGTGTTGATTAGTTTTCCACTTTGGTTTAAATAAGAAATGTTTCGAAAGAAAGAATAAAAAGATTTTTTTTTGAGAAATCGAATTATTTCTGCTAGAATTGGAAGTCGTCTGTGATCAAAATGTAATCACAGCAATATTGTTGCGAACTTCAATCATGGTGAAATCGACTTAAACTTATTAGTTTATCTGATGTGATATCAGTGATAGAGTTTTAAGTTTATTGCCCGTGGTACCACCAGTATTACTACGAGTAGTACCATCATCATCATCTGCCTAGCCTTTTCCCAACTATGTTGGGGTCGGCTTCCAGTCTAACCGGATGCAGCTGAATACCAGTATTTTACATGGAGCGACTGCCTATCTGACCTCCACAACCCAATTAGTACTGGGTAATGCGATACCCCTTGGTAAGACTGGTTGTCAGACTTTTTGGGCCACTGACTACCTGTAACGACTAGTAGTACTACGAGTAGTACCACAGGTAAAAAAATACCCCGTAGTACTACCAAGCGATCCAGTAGTACCACGGGAAGTATTTTTTTTTACATTTGGTACTACTGGGATTGGTACATAAGAACAACAATTATAATCTCAGTGGTGGGACAGGGTAGGCTGACTTTAAAAAAAAAAGCATTGCGCCGAGCATTAAGAATCAAACAGAGCTCTTCGGAATAAGTTTTTTAATACGCGAATATTGACTCTTAAATAATCGTATCAGAGTTCACTTTGTATTTGAACCTGGGATTTTGTGACTGAAAACGAGCCTAAGTACTTCGGTCCTATTGTCTTGAAAACAATGCGTTTGAGCAAAATAAATAACAATACTGGAGCAAACAATGCGCGACACAACCGATAGCTATTCTTTTATATTCAAAGAAACGTTAAGAGATGAAATAAAGTATTCCATATACATAAAATAACATAACGCCTGTAATCCTCGAAAGGTTTGGCAGAGTTGTATGTACTATCGAGGACACTCCCGCCTGACCACCACTAAGCTCATTTTTGCTTGCACTCGCAACATAAAAAACCTCTCTAGTCCCGCCCTGTTGATCTGTTCTGTTCATCTGTTCCAGATGAACAGAAAATTTATTTTTGAATTTGATGAACGAACAAAATGTGTTTTGTGTACCAGCTTCAAACAAGCTTTTCAATTACACTGTGTACTTTTATACTCAAGAATATAGTATGTATCTTTCACAACATCAAAACACGTGTTATATACTTAGCTCACAAGACATTGGCGCATGTAAAGTAGTCTTAGAATGCACAACTTTTAATAAGACAACTTATAAGGTTCCGATGTTGACTACAACGTCGTTTAAACTTTAAACTATTGTCTTTCCCGTCTTCGTTAAAAGTTTCATGTGTTCTCCAATGTTCGTTAGTAAGGTCCGATCTCCGACCAATTACAGGAAAGGCGAGACACGCCATGTGGATTTCAACCAATTTGATTGGTCGGTTTCCACACGTCTCCTATCTGGTCCACTCGTCTCCGCTTTGGTAGAGTCTTGTCCTCAACGTTTGATGTCCAGGATAATGAGGACGACTTCTTTTGATAGAACGCGACGTAACAATAGGTAATAGTTCGTTTTAAGGTGTTTAAGACTATTATTTTGTATCGAACGTATCCTTTTCGTAATTTATAGAGCTAACTAACCTAAAAGGTCTATTAATCTGTAGGATAACCCCACAAAAACAAGACCAACGGGGAGGACTTACTAGAACACCTACACAAACCTTTTCTTGTCAAAACGCTTGTAAATTGTCATGTTACGTAACTGTTTATAAATCACCATCAAAGATTATTTACGTTCGTGTAGCTACTTACTTTTCAGTTATAAAGTCCCTAGAAACAATTTTCCGGTTCATTATTTTAATAGCGAAAGGAAACTTTCTGCTCTTTTAACTTATTTGTTTGAAGAATTTAATTATTTACGTAATAAATCTTCGCTCACTTAAAATATTTTTTTACATAATATAATTGTAAACTATAAGGCTGTGTATTATGCTGATGAATAAACTACATAACTTTTTTTGCGTAAAAGAGAAACAAATACCCAGACATCTTCACAAACTTTCACATTTAAATAGTATCAATAAGATTATCACTCAATTTCGCTGAAAGCTACTCATATTATACTCAGGTCCTTCAACAAAACAGCCCCGTCAATTGACGTGAGTGACGACCGAATTATCAACGAGCAATTAGATTACTTGATATGCGTTTAATTTAGGTAAGTCGATCATTTTCATTCTAGAAACTGGGTGTAAGATAGACACAAACAAATTGACAATTTAGTTACCTGTATCTTTCAAGGGGGTGAAGCCTACAACTTGAAAACAACACAGGAATGCGGCTAGCGCTGGTGCGGACTCTGCCAGCGCAGGGGGGCCCGCACCGCTTGCGTAACATTGCATGGAAGCCGTCCATCGGCGCATCCGCAAACATTCCTGATGCGCTGCACACGCTGTAACGCCGTATTGGACGCGTACGTCGTTGAACGATCTTTGCGTAGAATTATTTAATATACTAATTACCCCAGATAATGCAGGTGTACAGCGATCTAAAAAAAAACGTTTACTTTGACTCGAGCTGTACCCGGATTGAATCTACTGGAGATTGACGATGCTCTATGCTCCCTTATACTTTAATAGAAATTTTGTCAAAGGAAATTGTCCTGTCAAGAAATGATAACTATGGTTTCCAACATATTTTTCTCTTCTAAAGTTATTGTGCTATTTATTACCTCTTTCTGTAATTTCTAGAATAACGTCATTTTCTCGTGTACCTATTAGATATTGTTGTTATATTGAAAATATGATAACTTATTTATTTCGTATTGCGCAGTAGCAACAAATTTTCATAAAATTGCGTTATTAAGGTAATTTTCCATGATTTTCTTTTGTTCTCAGACGTCGCTGTCGCTCTCAAGATATTCACAATTCTGGCAAATTATTGTTTCCATTACGCAATAATACATTTTCGTTACCATAGGTGCCACGGCACCTATGGTAACGAAAATGTATTATTGCGTACCTACGGGTTTAGATCCGTTTGATGGACACGAACGTTACCTTGGGTACACGAATGTCTCTTTTTATTTTTTTAGAAAAAATGTGCGTTTTTAGAGCGGTGTTTTTTGTCACTCAAACATTTGTGACTTTATGTTTTTTTAAGTAGATGTAGCACTTTAGCAATCATAATTTGATAATGGTAGCGTCATCTAACATATAACATTATAATAACAATAATACATAACTAAATTGCTAATTCCTCCACGGATATTTTATATACGTAAATATATCCACTTTATTTTGTCTGTGGCTGACCGTACCAGCACTATAAATACGAATTGAAATTAATTGTAGAACAATATATTATTTTATAATAAAGGAATTCAAAATAATAATTAGACAAACAATCAGGAGTGATGCCTCAATTTGATTTCTAGTTTACATTAGGTCAAGCGATCAGCAATATCTATGCTTATACCTTCAGGACGCAAAGGAATTTCCCAAAAAGCTTTGGCATATAACTGGATTCTATTTGTCTAGCATAGTTATGTATTGCCCATTTTTATTTTATTTTTTCGGTTGGGAAATCCTCAAGTGACTCCTCCCGCTCTGGGCGGAGCAGGAGGGAGTGTCAGAGTTTTACTGACTAAAACCCATCCATGTTCCTTCATCGCCCTTTGTGTTCCGGGGCCACGGTATCTCTTTCGAACAGTCCCGCAACCCCGGCAGGCATCGGTCCTTTTTGCTGACTCTCTTTGAGGCGCGCGTGGAACATGAACGCGCCGTCGACACGGCCTGTCGTCATAAGACGGACGGACGGCGAGCTAGCCACAGTCCTGCGCCTACGGTACGCCCAGGGTGTCTCCCGCGGCGGCCGGGACGCTGAGAGGTTCTCTCCCTCTCCCGTTCCGCCACCTCCTTCTCTAGCATTACTGCTTCGCAGAAGGAGGTGACGGCGTCCCATTCCGTCTCGCTCCAGACCATGGCTTGCACCAGGCCCGGACGCGAGAGGTCGCCGCCGCCAATCGCCGCTACGAGGACACGGCGGTGCTCCGCCCACGCGGGGCACACCTCCACCGTGTGCTCCACCGTGTCCTCCGGTCGATCCTCGCAGTGGAAACAAACCGAAACCGAATCGGGTGCTCCCACCCGGACACGGTGGAGCCCGGGCACGGCGGGACACGGTGGAGCACACGGTGGAGGTGTGCCCCGCGTGGGCGGAGCACCGCCGTGTCCTCGTATCGGCGATTGGTGGCGGCGACCTCTCGCGTCCGGGCCTGGTGCAAGCCATGGTCTGGAGCGAGACGGAATGGGACGCCGTCACCTCCTTCTGCGAAGCAGTAATGCTAGAGAAGGAGGTGGCGGAACGGGAGAGGGAGAGAACCTCTCAGCGTCCCGGCCGCCGCGGGAGACACCCTGGGCGTACCGTAGGCGCGGGACTGTGGCTAGCTCGCCGTCCGTCCGTCTCATGACGACAGGCCGTGTCGACGGCGCGTTCATGTTCCACGCGCGCCTCAAAGAGAGTCAGCAAAAAGGACCGATGCCTGCCGGGGTTGCGGGACTGTTCGAAAGAGATACCGTGGCCCCGGAACACAAAGGGCGATGAAGGAACATGGATGGGTTTTAGTCAGTAAAACTCTGACACTCCCTCCTGCTCCGCCCAGAGCGGGAGGAGTCACTTGAGGATTTCCCAACCGAAAAAATAAAATAAAAATGGGCAATACATAACTATGCTAGACAAATAGAATCCAGTTATATGCCAAAGCTTTTTGGGAAATTCCTTTGCGTCCTGAAGGTATAAGCATAGATATTGCTGATCGCTTGACCTAATGTAAACTAGAAATCAAATTGAGGCATCACTCCTGATTGTTTGTCTAATTATTATTTTGAATTCCTTTATTATAAAATAATATATTGTTCTACAATTAATTTCAATTCGTATTTATAGTGCTGGTACGGTCAGCCACAGACAAAATAAAGTGGATATATTTACGTATATAAAATATCCGTGGAGGAATTAGCAATTTAGTTATGTATTATTGTTATTATAATGTTATATGTTAGATGACGCTACCATTATCAAATTATGATTGCTAAAGTGCTACATCTACTTAAAAAAACATAAAGTCACAAATGTTTGAGTGACAAAAAACACCGCTCTAAAAACGCACATTTTTTCTAAAAAAATAAAAAGAGACATTCGTGTACCCAAGGTAACGTTCGTGTCCATCAAACGGATAGAAAGAAAGAAAGAAAGAAAAAATATTTATTTGCCGCAGGCACATGACGTGCAAAACATAGGTATTATGTACAAAACTTATAAGATGTTTAAAATATAACATACGTATGGAACAGAAACAAGAAAAAAACAAAAAAGTTGACATCTAGCACGTCGTGAGTGCGACAAACAGGTTAAACCACTCAGCATGATGCTGTGCTATGGGGAGCCCACAGCACAGCGCTGGTTTTCAGTGGTCACCCTTGAAAAAAACGTACGGAAGCCAATACAGTGGTATCTAATGAAATTAGTAACTAAAATAAAACAGCCAGTAGGTACTTACATTACGTAAACAAAACACAGCATAAGAAACATAAACATTACAACAACAAAAAAAAAAAAAATATATAAAAGGTACTTTTAAACAAAGACTGCAGGCTAAACAAAATAAACGTTAAATACAAATTTAAAAAATGACAACGTTTTTGTCTTGTTTACACACGTGAAGCGTGTCGCGCGACTAGTTGCCGATAGCTAGATAGCTACCTTGCTATGTAGATGCTTGCATCTTAGTCTTCGTCGCTTAATAGTGAGTAACTGTTTTCTTGGAAAACGTGATGCCGTCTCGAGCCGCATGGATAGATGTGCCTTGCCGTTAGATGATAAACCTTAAGTAAGTATTTATTTATAATGTATTTGCTGTTCACACTTTTGATTTTCTAAAAGGATTCTTTTTAAATGTAATATAAAATTTTGTTTTGTTTTTAGGGATCTTATGGGAGGTGGCAGATCATTCCAGCAGCGAGTGGCGGCATACTTGAAACATCCCCTGAAGGCAGTGGTCTTATGTCAAGGCATCGAGAGCGGATTGGACGTGGAACGAGCAGAGTAGCTGTAGTGCTCGTGCCTCCAGCTAATTTTTTTGAACAGATATTCCGGTTTGTGTGTTTTTATGATACCGAACATCAAAACTGCCAAGTGTAGTTTCCGCCGTGAAGTCATTTTAAGGATGTTGTTTTCATTTAAATACGGTGTGATGTGATGCCTCCGGGGTATACTAAAACAGTAACGAGCACATGCATTTTGTACTCGCTGTATTAATCGTTCAGTACGTGAAAGAAGACACGGTCCGTAAACAGTGTCGCAATAATTCAGTTTGGACAGTACTAGGCTATCCACCATTCTCTTCCTTACTGCGACACTAAGGAAATCCCTCACTCTGTACAGAACCTTTAGTCTATAAAAACAGTTTTTTACTACGCCATTTATATGTTCCTCAAAACGTAGTTCCGGATCAGTAATTAGCCCAAGGTTACGAACGATTTCTACCCTTTGAATACTTTCTCCCATAATTTTGACATCTGGTTTAGCAGAAAGGATTGATTTGATTTGATTTTTGCTCCCCATGACCATGAACTTAGATTTTTGTGGGTTCAGTACTAGAGAGTTCTTCCTAGACCACATAGCAATTCTATCAAGCTCCTCATTGAGGGTAAGTACGGCGGCTGCTGTGTTACTGGCGTTAAATGAAACATATAGCTGAGTGTCATCCGCGTATACGTGATACTTGCAGTTCTTTATGCATGTCGTTATGTCAGCACTATATAGTATATAGAGGAGGGGCCCGAGCAGGGATCCCTGGGGAACTCCCCTTGCTATTGCTTGTGGTGAGGAAGATACTGTGGAACCGTCTTTCTTGCGCAATTCCACCCGTTGTGACCTGTCGGTCAGGTAGCTTTCAAACCAACCCGTTGCCTGCCTATCAAAACCATAATACGACAATTTGGACAGTAATAAGGGAATATTGATTGAGTCGAACGCACGCGAATAATCGAGCAATACCAGGATAGATCCCTCACCACGATCCCGAGCTTCTAGAATGTTACCCAACACATCTGCCAAGGCAGTTGCGGTTCCGCGCCCTTTTCTAAAACCCGATTGCAGTTCAGGCAGCATACCATGCGCCTCAAGAAAATCGGTGACCTGCAAATACACCACCCTCTCCAACACCTTGGATAAACATGGCAAAATGCTTATGGGGCGAAGGTCTTTGTAGTTTTGTGGGTTATTATTTTTTGGAAGAGGCCGAACGATTGCATTTCGCCACAAAACGGGAAATACATTTGTGGTTATGGATCTGTTAATAATTTCTGTAATTGTAGTCAATGATTGCGGAAGTGTGAGAGATAACATGTCTCTCGATATACCGCCATTACCTTGCGCGTTTGTGGATATATTTTTTATTATATTTAGTACTGTTTTCGGGTCTGTTGGCATTATTGAAAAATTGGCGGACCCAAAACGGTTACATTTAAAAAAGGCTTCTTGAGTGGTGTTAACATTAGGGTCCCCCGGAACATCTAGAAAAGCCGAATTTATACCGTTTGGGTCGTCAAATGGTTCTAAGAGCACATCATCGTTCTTACACACTGGTAGCACATGTTTTTTTATATTGTGCCATAAAGATTTCGAGTCGCTTAAGTTGTCATTTATAAACTTAGTAAAGAATGCTTTTTTCTCATTAAGTAAACCAACTATTGCTTGGTGCTTGAGGTCTAGGTAGTATCGTTTGTGTGCTTCCAGTTTAGTTTGACGATATCGATCGCGGGCCTCATTTCTTAACTTAAACATTAAATTTATAATTTCAGTTATCCACGGTGTTGGTTGCGTTTTGAACAGCTTGGTTTTTATAGGTGCATGGGCATCAAAAAGTTGAATTAGGTGCGAGTTAAAGGAATGCACCATGTCATTGACATCCTGCAGCTCGCAGATTGAATCCCATGGAATGGCCTCGAGATCTCTTCTGAAATCATCAGCCGATATATCTTTAAGCGCACGATATGTCACCTTTTTACGTAAAGGTTTTTCTTTTCTAAAAACAATTTCGCAAGAAACAAACGAGTGATGACCGAGCTCCTCTACATGATTTACAGCAACGTCCCGATACCGCGCGTCCGTACATATCACATCGATCAGGGTAGCGCTTTCTCCTACAAAGTGCGTAGGCGTGAGTACTATTTGTTCCATGTTGCAATAATTTAGAAATTCATTGAGCATTTTTGTTTTTGAGTTATTGTTGTCAAGCATATTAACATTGAGATCGCCTAGTAAATTAATGTTGTCGTATGGAGCCAGTGCACAGATACTGTCCGTAATCGCATCTAGAAATATATTTAAATCTAACCAAGGGGGCCGGTATGCAGTTCCTATCAGTAACTTTTTTTTTTTGGCGGTAATATTCAGCCACATTTGTTCTACCTGTGGGTGATGCGGGTGAGCTCTGATTCGGGCGGTGGTTCCGGTTTTGATATAAAACGCGACCCCTCCCCCGCGCCCCGCACGGATTGAATGAGGCCGTGGTCTATGGCGCAACTGATACCCAGGAACAACTGGCGCCCGGCCTTCCTCCCCCTCGCGCAACCACGTCTCGTTTATTGCCATCACGTCGACTGAATGATGGTTCATAGCAATAATAAACTCATCATGATTTGTCGATAATGAGCCTGCGTTCAGAAGTCCAAATTTAATGTGTTTATTACGCAACATTTATGTAAAAAAGTATGTTTAAACACATCTGGTATAAGGGTTGAGCGAGACAAACCGGGCAGATACAAAACAATGAAGTAAAAAAAGTACATAACACAAATAAATGTCCACAATTGACCAAAAAAATCAACATCCTTATTACAATATATTTCGCGTAGTGTTGCCCAAAGTCTTTGAGAAAAAATAGTTTCCAACCCAGTACCGCAGGAGACACACACCGCCTTTCGACGTCACTAAATGTATACAAAAATTCTATAAGTGCAAAACAAAACAATAAGGAGATCAAAAAGTTAACATCCACAGAGGCAATAGGAATACGAAGAAAGTTTACAGAACGCGCTCGGACGCGGTACAAACCGACCATTACCCAAAAATCTGGCGGATATCGTCTTCACACCTAATTCGTTCGGCTTTCTGTCCATCTTCTCTGCGAGCTAAGATTCTACCTTCCCTTGTCCATACGTACTTCCATTTGTTTTGACTCCCTGCCTGACGAGCGTGATAAAATAACTGGCGGTTTGTTCGAGTCAAACGTTCGTTCACGTAAACTCGCTGCGGTGGCCCAGCGATATCAAGGTCACCCGTACTCAAACCGCGGCGAACCCGAGCTGCGCGCAGTAGTGTGTCGCGCGTGGCGCGCCTTGTGAGGCGCACGGATATACACCGCGGTCGCTGCGCAGCGGGGTCGGCAGAGATGGAGCCGTCAGAAGTCTCTACTCGATTACGGCGCGTGGATCCGACTCGCTCAGCATGAACCACGTCCCTCTCATCAATGTCGACGCCAAGTTTTATGGCAAGAACCTTAACAAGGTGCAGGGTGCTCTCATCCCTACTCTCCGGTATTCCGGTCACCTCAATGTCGTTGAGCAAGAGTTCTTGATCGCGCTCGTTCAATTGACATTTCAGTTCAGCGATGGTGTTTTCCAATGGATCCCTGTCCGGCTGTACTTCTTGCTGCAGTTTCTGTTCGAGGGCGTCCACTCGCGCTTCTAGGTTATCCATCCGGTTATCTGATGTCTTTATGGATTCCTTTAGTTGAGCCATCTCCGTGCGCAATTCTTGAAATTCCATATGCATCAAGCGAAACTCGGCACGCAGTTCCTCTTTAAATAGCCGCAACTCGTCTGCCAAGTCGGGAGAGAAATTGATGGCAGCTTGAGTAGCATCCAGGGCCGTGTTGTTTAATGGACTGTCCATGTCCATGAGCTCCTCGGGGCTACTATGCTCCTCTACCTGGGAAGGATTTGTCCCACCTCGAACTGGTGTCTCCGTCCTGTTGTCTCGTCGTTGGTTCTTTAAGCACTCTGGGCAGCGCCAGGTGGGTGCAACAGTACCCGTACCAGGCAAGCCAACGCAAACGCGATGATATAAAACGTTACATTGACGGCATTTAGCGGCCTCTATCGGCGATAAAAATTTCGCGCAACCACCGCACTTCGCTGCTGGCATGGTGTGTTTCGCTCGCAACGTAGGTTAAATCGATCCAACTTAGTCGTTCCGTGCTATATCAATAGATGGCGCTGTTTTGAACATATGCGAATTATTGTTTGATGGCGATTTAATGGTTTGTTCACACCATACAATGTCACTGGGCTAAGCAGAATTGCGGAACACTTTCGGACGACACTCCACAGCTAGTTTTAAGTGTATTCACTAATTGTTTTAATATTTTTAATGTTTAGGGTAGATTTTGTTCACTGCTGTACTAATTTAAGTTTACACAGTAATTACTAGTTATACACTGCATTTACGCACTAGATAACGTTTCGTGACTTGAATTGTTGTATAAAGAAACTTTCTGTATTAAAACTGTTCTTATTAAATGGGTTATTTTATTTTTAACACTATAAACAACTGTAGGGCGTACCGACTGACTTGACGTCCGTGACGTTTTTTTTCTGGATCTAAACCCGTAGGTACGCAATAATTTGCCAGAATTGTGAATATCTTGAGAGCGACAGCGACGTCTGAGAACAAAAGAAAATCATGGAAAATTACCTTAATAACGCAATTTTATGAAAATTTGTTGCTACTGCGCAATACGAAATAAATAAGTTATCATATTTTCAATATAACAACAATATCTAATAGGTACACGAGAAAATGACGTTATTCTAGAAATTACAGAAAGAGGTAATAAATAGCACAATAACTTTAGAAGAGAAAAATATGTTGGAAACCATAGTTATCATTTCTTGACAGGACAATTTCCTTTGACAAAATTTCTATTAAAGTATAAGGGAGCATAGAGCATCGTCAATCTCCAGTAGATTCAATCCGGGTACAGCTCGAGTCAAAGTAAACGTTTTTTTTTAGATCGCTGTACACCTGCATTATCTGGGGTAATTAGTATATTAAATAATTCTACGCAAAGATCGTTCAACGACGTACGCGTCCAATACGGCGTTACAGCGTGTGCAGCGCATCAGGAATGTTTGCGGATGCGCCGATGGACGGCTTCCATGCAATGTTACGCAAGCGGTGCGGGCCCCCCTGCGCTGGCAGAGTCCGCACCAGCGCTAGCCGCATTCCTGTGTTGTTTTCAAGTTGTAGGCTTCACCCCCATAAAGGATACAGGTAACTAAATTGTCAACTTGTTTGTGTCTATCTTACACCCAGTTTCTAGAATGAAAATGATCGACTTACCTAAATTAAACGCATATCAAGTAATCTAA
This sequence comes from Xestia xanthographa, assembly GCA_905147715.2. Taxonomy (NCBI): domain Eukaryota; kingdom Metazoa; phylum Arthropoda; class Insecta; order Lepidoptera; family Noctuidae; genus Xestia; species Xestia xanthographa. The sequence goes on along the minus strand of LR990647.1, from coordinate 15,316,269 downwards.
TAAATTGCTCGTTGATAATTCGGTCGTCACTCACGTTAATAAATTGACGCCCTGTTTTGTTAAAGGGTGTACCTGAGTATAATATGAGTAGCTTTCAGCGAAATTGAGTGATAATCTTACTATCTTACTTATACTATTTAAATGTTAAAGATGACTGGGTATTTGTTTCTCTTTTACGCAAAAACTACTTAACGTATTTTGATGAATCTTTCAGTTATGTACCTTATTCACCAGCATAATAGTTTACAATTATATTATGTAAAAAAATATTTTAAGTGGGCGAAGATTTATTACGTAAATAATTAAATTCTTCAAACAAATAAGTTAAAAGAGCAGAAAGTTTCCTTTCGCTATTAAAATAATGAACCGGAAAATTGTTTCTAGGGACTTTATAACTGAAAAGTAAGTAGCTACACGAACGTAAATAATCTTTGATGGTGATTTATAAACAGTTACGTAACATGACAATTTACAAGCTTTTTGACAAGAAAAGGTTTGTGTAGGTGTTCTAGTAAGTCCTTCCCGTTGGTCTTGTTTTTGTGGGGTTATCCTACAGATTAATAGACCTTTTAGGTTAGTTGGCTCTATAAATTACGAAAAGGATACGTTCGATACAAAATAATAGTCTTAAACACCTTAAAACGAACTATTACCTATTGTTACGTCGCGTTCTATCAAAAGAAGTCGTCCTCATTATCCTGGACATCAAACGTTGAGGACAAGACTCTACCAAAGCGGAGACGAGTGGACCAGATAGGAGACGTGTGGAAACCGACCAATCAAATTGGTTGAAATCGACATGGCGTGTCTCGCCTTTCCTGTAATTGGTCGGAGATCGGACCTTACTAACGAACATTGGAGAACACATGAAACTTTTAACGAAGACGGGAAAGACAATAGTTTAAAGTTTAAACGACGTTGTAGTCAACATCGGAACCTTATAAGTTGTCTTATTAAAAGTTGTGCATTCTAAGACTACTTTACATGCGCCAATGTCTTGTGAGCTAAGTATTATAACACGTGTTTTGACGTGTTGTGAAAGATACATACTATATTCTTGAGTATAAAAGTACACAGTGTAATTGAAAAGCTTGTTTGAAGCTGGTACACAAAACACATTTTGTTCGTTCATCAAATTCAAAAATACATTTTCTGTTCATCTGGAACAGAAAATGTGGTTTTGTTTCAGTTTATACTGCGCTTCTGTAGGCATCTTACTACTTGCTTTACTTTGTTTTAGATTTTTTATTAATCTTGCTTCTTCATCAAGAACACGAGACGCTAGGGAATGAGTCGGGCAAAAGTCAACTCCAGTACTTTCACAGTTTTTATGTCTTGTGACTGGGACTGTGGCTACATTTAATTTTCATCTTTGTTTCGACAATTCAAAAGTGCCTGTAACTAAATACCTAAATAAATATTGGAATAAATGCTTTGATTTTGATCAAAATAATAGAAAAAAAAAAACTCAAAGACAGAAGTAAATCAGTCTTTTGGATTCAAGAATTAAAAAATATGCGTTATTTTTTCTTGAATCGCAAAACGGGTACCAACATACACTCACCAAAATTCAGATACATACCAAATATTTTAGAAACAGTTAAATTCAAACAACTGGAATATTTTACCGCTCGCCCATTATATGGAACTGGCGAGATGTGGGATACTATTACGTACTATGTGGGGGTCTTTTCCGCCTGACCATTTTAATTTTTTTTCGCTTAAATCATGTGGAGACGCCGAGCCACGCCCCCTTAAAGTTTGGGCCTATTAGGAAAGCGTTAACTTTGGCGTGCAAAATAACAATAACTCTCGTTTGGCGTGCGTCGTCAGTGCGCTCGGCCGATTCGGTATCTTTTCATTAATTTTTTCTACACAAAGTCAACAGGGCGGGACTAGAGAGGTTTTTTATGTTGCGAGTGCAAGCAAAAATGAGCTTAGTGGTGGTCAGGCGGGAGTGTCCTCGATAGTACATACAACTCTGCCAAACCTTTCGAGGATTACAGGCGTTATGTTATTTTATGTATATGGAATACTTTATTTCATCTCTTAACGTTTCTTTGAATATAAAAGAATAGCTATCGGTTGTGTCGCGCATTGTTTGCTCCAGTATTGTTATTTATTTTGCTCAAACGCATTGTTTTCAAGACAATAGGACCGAAGTACTTAGGCTCGTTTTCAGTCACAAAATCCCAGGTTCAAATACAAAGTGAACTCTGATACGATTATTTAAGAGTCAATATTCGCGTATTAAAAAACTTATTCCGAAGAGCTCTGTTTGATTCTTAATGCTCGGCGCAATGCTTTTTTTTTTAAAGTCAGCCTACCCTGTCCCACCACTGAGATTATAATTGTTGTTCTTATGTACCAATCCCAGTAGTACCAAATGTAAAAAAAAATACTTCCCGTGGTACTACTGGATCGCTTGGTAGTACTACGGGGTATTTTTTTACCTGTGGTACTACTCGTAGTACTACTAGTCGTTACAGGTAGTCAGTGGCCCAAAAAGTCTGACAACCAGTCTTACCAAGGGGTATCGCATTACCCAGTACTAATTGGGTTGTGGAGGTCAGATAGGCAGTCGCTCCATGTAAAATACTGGTATTCAGCTGCATCCGGTTAGACTGGAAGCCGACCCCAACATAGTTGGGAAAAGGCTAGGCAGATGATGATGATGGTACTACTCGTAGTAATACTGGTGGTACCACGGGCAATAAACTTAAAACTCTATCACTGATATCACATCAGATAAACTAATAAGTTTAAGTCGATTTCACCATGATTGAAGTTCGCAACAATATTGCTGTGATTACATTTTGATCACAGACGACTTCCAATTCTAGCAGAAATAATTCGATTTCTCAAAAAAAATCTTTTTATTCTTTCTTTCGAAACATTTCTTATTTAAACCAAAGTGGAAAACTAATCAACACTTTACTCGGATATTAAACACACTTATACAGGGTGGAAACACTGACGCATTAAAAAAACTACTGTTTCCTACAAAACGGAAATATTTACAAATGTATGGAACAGCTGTTTTTGACGTGAAACGTCTTTAAAATCAGTATCAAACACGGGGTACCATGTCATGTCAGAAAACCGAACCGTAACGAATTGGCGTTATGAATTCGGTTATATCGTCTGACATTAATAACTACAAAACTATTCATCGTAGAAACATGAATTTAGTGTCATTTTTTAGCGTATATAGTCAGCTCGCTGCTAAGACCTTGAGCTTGCATCGGGGCCGGGCGGGGCGGCGGGGGAGGGGCAATGCGCTCTCGCTGGATTCTATTCAGTATAACTCACGACTTACACGCGATAGCGCGGTGATTTTTTCGTGTATTTACAGAGTTCGTTTTGTCCAATAGATTTAAATAAAAAATAACCTTTTATTAACTTTTAATTAACCGTTTTCTTTCAATCTTTAACACTAAAAGCGACTCGCTGATATAGACGTTTCAAGTTAAAACCAACGGATTTCTAGTTTACATTAGGTCAAGCGATCAGCAATATCTATGCTTATACCTTCAGGACGCAAAGGAATTTCCCAAAAAGCTTTGGCATATAACTGGATTCTATTTGTCTAGCATAGTTATGTATTGCCCATTTTTATTTTATTTTTTCGGTTGGGAAATCCTCAAGTGACTCCTCCCGCTCTGGGCGGAGCAGGAGGGAGTGTCAGAGTTTTACTGACTAAAACCCATCCATGTTCCTTCATCGCCCTTTGTGTTCCGGGGCCACGGTATCTCTTTCGAACAGTCCCGCAACCCCGGCAGGCATCGGTCCTTTTTGCTGACTCTCTTTGAGGCGCGCGTGGAACATGAACGCGCCGTCGACACGGCCTGTCGTCATGAGACGGACGGACGGCGAGCTAGCCACAGTCCCGCGCCTACGGTACGCCCAGGGTGTCTCCCGCGGCGGCCGGGACGCTGAGAGGTTCTCTCCCTCTCCCGTTCCGCCACCTCCTTCTCTAGCATTACTGCTTCGCAGAAGGAGGTGACGGCGTCCCATTCCGTCTCGCTCCAGACCATGGCTTGCACCAGGCCCGGACGCGAGAGGTCGCCGCCGCCAATCGCCGCTACGAGGACACGGCGGTGCTCCGCTCACGCGGGGCACACCTCCACCGTGTGCTCCACCGTGTCCTCCGGTCGATCCTCGCAGTGGAAACAAACCGAAACCGAATCGGGTGGGAGGAAACGCCCCCGGGCGTTTCCTCCGGGCGATTCGGTGCAGGAACCTCCCGAAAACACCGTGTCCGGTGAGGGCCTGCGTCAGGCGGAAGGCGAGGACGCCGTGGCGTCTCTCAAGCCACTCCTCAAAGAGGGGAGTTATCGCCACTATCGTGGCGTGCCCTATTGGTATTGCCCTTATCCTACAATTTGTCTGGATTTATAAATATCGTAGATATACTTCAGATGACGGCGGCGTAGAGTAATCGATTAAAAAAAACCAACAAAGTGCGAGTCGGACTCGCGCATGAAGGGTTCCGTATCATTGTAGCCTCTCCGACGCGATTAGTCACACTCGTGACATCCTGCACTTCGCTGAAGCGCTATCTGTCACACTTGTTGCACGCGCACCCGCCTCCAAAAAACTGCATTAAAAACCGTCTAAAACTGTCTACTCCACAGTTTATTCCTCTGTGTTCAATTCGTTACTAAATTCCTCAATAATAAAATTGAACATCACAACACTATTCCATTGACAATTTGCAAAAAAAAAAAGAAACTTTCATTTGACATTAAACGACTGACATTGAACACTCGAATTTACCTGCGCAGCAAATGTCGTGATTACTCTGGTATGTTTAATGGTAGCTGAGACTATTATATATCAAAATTATCCTTGTGAACCGTGCTTCATTATTTTGTCAACGTAAATTCTTTTTGGAATCTCTAAGTTGCAGTATTTCGCCCGTGAAAAAGTAGTTATTTTCGTTGTGAACGATGGCGGCGTAACTATTTTTTAGCTTTACATTATGATTTGGAGTATGTTGGCGACAGATCTGGCAACCCCGTTGCTAGGTCTTGTTGTGTGGTAGTTGGCTAGCAACGGGGCGGTTTACCTATATTTTCTTTTCTAAATATTGTGATTTAATATTAATTATACCCAATTGCGCCTCATCTATAAAAAATTTAATTTGGTGCCTAACAGAGTATATAATTAAAGTATTACATTTTGATTTCTAGATAAGTAGATTCCTTATCTAATCATCTTGACAACAGTATTTTTGAAATTGCTCTATGGTCCAGTCAAATTAGCTCAAAAAAACCGGCCAAGTGCGAGTCGGACTCGCGCACGAAGGGTTCCGTACCATTATTATCAAAAAAACGGCAAAAAAAAAAAAAAAAAAAACACGTTTGTTGTATGGGAGCCCCCCTTAAATATTAATTTTATTCTGTTTTTAGTATTTGTTGTTATAGCGGCAACAGTAATACATCATCTGTGAAAATTTCAACTGTCTAGCTGTCACGGTTCATGAGATACAGCCTGGTGACAGACAGACGGACAGACGGACAGACGGACAGACAGCGAAGTCTTAGTAATAGGGTTCCGTTTTTACCCTTTGGGTACGGAACCCTAAAAATAGGGGTAAGGTTACAATAATTCGCATAGAGCTAAAAATTGGTGCGAATGTTGGGAACATCATTACAAATGAAATGTCAAAAGTCCCCATCGATCCGACCTTTGCAAAAATAAATATACAAGGTCAAAAGTCGTGCAAATAGGTTTTTTGCATTTTTCAGCCGAAGGGTAAGTTTTATCATAAAAATATGTTCGACAATATTGTAAATCGTGCAATTATCTATAAAAACTGATTTTATGCTTTTTCCTGAGAATCACCATTTCTGAGATATAGCTGTTCAAAAAGATGAACAAGTCGTGTTCTTCATAAAAATCAAATGTTTCCACGGCACCACTGTAGTGGTGTACCTGGCGGATTTTTTTTAAAGTGATGAGCCTATTCCACGATCTATTGAGGTCATGTTTAATAAAAAAATATTGTATCGAATTAAAAATTGAACTATTAGGAATTGCGGTGAAAATTATAAGTAAAGAACTTATGCCCGCGGCCTCGCCCACGTGGAGGTCAATAATTGTCCCGCGGGATCATACTACGGGGATAAAATATCCTATGTGTTAATCCAGTCATAAGCTATCTGTGCGCTAAATTTCATCTAAATCCGTTTAGTAGTTTTTGCGTGAAAGAGTAACAAACATACACAGTTAGACACATACAAACTTTCGCTTTTATACTATGAGTGTGAAGTGTGATTGTAGAAAATGATTCGTCTGATTGAAAAATAATTATTTAGTGGAACTAAAAACGAGTCCAATCAGCTTGCATTCCCATAACCTCTGCTTCTGCTTGGAAATTAATTGAAAATACATTGGAACGAATAGGTACAGACGCACGATTAAGGAGTTTTTCCGGTGCGGGTGGCACCAGAAAACTCCGTAATAATTTTTTTTGCAATTTCATTAAGGCAGTGTTTTTCAAACTGCTGGTGGCGACCCCCTGGGGGGTCGCGAAGCCGTTGTAAGGGGGGGGGGTTCTCGCAAGAGGTCGCGAAAACTACCTCAATAAACAAAACAATGAAGCCTAGAAAGATAGATTTAATAAGAAAATGTTAATGTGTGGTTTGCCGCTTGTAAGAGGCTCAAGGATATAAACATTTGTATGTTCATACTTCATACAAATTAACAAAATAAAAACCTAGTACCTAGTACCTATTCATCCATCTTATTGAGGTTTCGCTTGTTTTTCATTCACTAATTTCTCCCATTGTGGGTCCGTTTTTGCTAATCGAATTCCAAATTCATTATTTTTTTATCCGGATCCTAATTATGCAAATGCATATTAAAAAAAAATGTATGGATTTAATATTTGTAACATAGGTAATTAAATAAATGAAAAAAAGCGAAAGGTCGGGGGGTCGCCTATATGTTTTCATACTATGGGGGGTCGTGTCATGAAAAAGGTTGAAAAACACTGCATTAAAGGGAGTCATACTAAATGCAGCTGCAACAAAGATGTGTTGTTTAGTTTATTAGCATGTGCCGGTTGTTAGGAACAGTCGGGCTCCAATGTTGAATCGCCTTTAGAAAAGTATTCTTACGATATCGGCAAGGAGATATCTCATGTGTCGGTCATAGAACAATTTACTTGTACTCGGCAGGAAGAAGATGAAGAAAAGAAGAAGACATTGCATTTGAAGTTCCATTAGATAATTTTATCAATCAGACGAATTACATTCTCTAGTTAGGTGCTTATAGTTTACACCGGTTTCATCTTTTCCAATTTTACCATTTTTTTATTTGAAACAATATCTTTATGGTTCCGTTTCCAAAAGGTATCCAACGGGACCTTATTACTAAGCCTCCGCTGTCCATCCGTCCGCTGTCTGTCAGCGGGGTGTATCTCATGATCGTGCTGTAACAGCTATGCTGGGGTCGGCTTCCAGCCTAACCGGATGCAGCAGAATAACAGTATTTTACATGGAGCGACTGCCTATCTGACTTCCACAGCCCAGTTAGTACCGGGTAATACGATTCGACCCTTGGTAAGACTGGTTGTCAGTCTTTTTGGGCCACCGACTACCTGTAACGACTGTCAAAGATCTACAAATGACAGCCGGGACCAACTGCTTAACGTGCTTTCCGAGACTCGTAGGAAACTCAATATGTAATGGGTGGTCACCAATCCACAGACAAACCTAGGCAAGCGCGGCTTAACGTAAAGATCGACCCAAGCGGCTGTTATTATTTAGCCATGAGCTCCTCGTCCTATAACAACAATAAATAAATTAAAAATGAAAGGCTCGCCTACTACGATGGTACGGAACCCTTCATGCGCGAGTCCGATTCTAACTTAGCCGGTTTTTTAACGAAACAGGGCCACAACAGATCGTGGAATACGCTTACCGGGGTAAACACTTTAAAAAAAAACACGCCAGGTAGGTACACTACTCCACCGGTGGCGTGGAAACGTTTAGATTATTATCAAAAACACAACTTTTTCATCGTTTTGAACGGCTATATCTCAGAAATGGTGATCCTTAGGAAAAAGTAATAAATCATTTTTTATAGATAATTGCACGATCTACAATTTTATTCCACATATTTTTATGATACAACTTACCGTTTGGCTAAAAAATGCAAAAAACCAATTTACACGACCTTTGACCTTGAATATTTCTTTTTGCAAAGGTCGGATCGATGGGGACTTTTGACATTTCATTTGTAATGGTGTTCCCAACATTCGTACCAATTTTTAGCTCTATGCGAATTATTGTAACCTTGCATGTCTAATTTGACTGGGCTACTAGGACTTGTAGTTTTTGACCTACAGGTGTTTTTATCGGAACGGGCAGAAAATGTTTTGAAAACTTGCAACAATTGTTGCATGTGCGTGGTTGAGGGATTTGCAATCCGCGCGTCGCGCGTCGGAGAGGGTAGTAGGGAAGCCCTCTTGAATGTTTAATTAATTTTATTATTTGTTGTCATAGCAGCAACAGAAATACACTTTCTGTGAAAATTTCAACTGTCTACCTATTCATCATGAGACACAGCCCGCTGACAGACAGACGGACGCTTAGAAATAGGGTTCCGTTGGTTACCCGTCGGGTACAGAACCCTAAAAATGAGTAAGAATTGAGTGTAAATAAATCGATTTGGAGATATCTAAGGTTTTCGATCGGAAAATGGCGGGGTAAGTGATTTGATTCGAAAAATATTATGCTTCCTTTCCCGGCTGACGATGTAGGGTCATAAAACGTGGCGGTGATCAACGAAACATGTCGTTGCCAAAAAGCGGATATTTTATCTTACGACCTTCTCTTCTACTTCCTTTATAAACTTTGCAAATCATTATTTTGATAATGTGCCATAATGGAATGAAAATATATAAGCTTCTTTCTGTCTTTGCAATTTTATTTTTCCTACACCGTTGATTACATTTCAGAGAATTCACTTCCATATTTTACGGAAAATATTGTGATAACAAAGTATACGGTCCTCGTATATTGTTACATGTTAAATTATGAAGAAATAAGTGAATACGTGGAAAATCAGTGTGTGAGTCTAGTGTAACAAAGCTCTATTCCACAATCTAAACAGACTTTGCTTTATAAAAATACTAGCGGACGTCACGCGGTTTCACCCGCGTAGTTCCCGTAGCTTAAGTTACTCAGGGTGAATGTAGCTTTCTAATGGTGAAAGAATTTTTGAAATCGGCGCAGTATTTTTAGAGTTTATTCATTACAAACATACACACAAAAATACAAAACAATCCTTTTTATAATAATATTAGTGTAAATTGTACTGATCGCGTTCTTTGTATGCGTGTTTCAAGTTTCAAGTACATCGTTTCAACCAAAAGCAGTGATAGCCGAGTTGTATGACAGTCGGATTGCCAAGTCTCAAGTTCGAACCCAAGACACGCATCTCTGGTTTTTCGGATTCATGTGTGGATTGTTTAAATATCTCTTGCTTCGGTAAAGGAAGACATCGTGATGAAACCAGCATTCCCGATAGATGTTTCTCGACGACATGTAAAGCCAAGTCAGGGGCCCATGGGTGGTGTGGTGGTGGTGTCCGTCAGTAAAATTATCAAAAAATATTTGACACGTATTTTTTTATTTGTTACGTAAACCAAAATTGACGAAGATACGTCGCTTTTAAAATTCTCAATACGTCACGCCGTGCTATAATTTTTAGTGCGTTGAGACGTCACGAGCTCCGACTCCCGAGTTTTGATGCGTTTTATCTTTGTCAATATTCATTGATTTAAAAAAATATATTACTTGTCCATTATTTTCCAATACTCTAACTGACGGACTTAATAGATTTGCAATTTATTGGTGGTGGAAACTAGCATATTCTCTTGACGCGGCAGAGAGATGGTTGTCTCTTTGCTTCATAAAATTCAGTGTCTTCGCCCTTAGGAATAGAGTATATGCATGATTTTTTTTATCACTCTAAACAAAGCGTATTAACATCAGAAATAGCAAAGTGAAATTATATTTTTTACTATCTATAAAAATACTAAGTTATAAGCATTTAAAACTGCTGTTTAGACAGAGAGATCCGATACAGCGAATGACGTCATTCGCTGCATCGATGTACAAAATCCATACAAAGTTCCGTTTATCTAGAAAGAGATAGAAACAAAAGTTTAAATGGTTATAACGTTTGTGTTGTTTGGCCGATTTATGTCTTGTTTTCGCTTTTTGTCATTCTTTTTAATAGTACTTAACATTCTGTATCGAAATAAGAAAAATAAAATTTATGCATATTCCCTATTGGAATGTGTTAGTATTAAACCTACTTGATACATGTTATGTACACCGAAATACATTTTATATTTATGTAGCTGCTGTTCCGTTATTTATTCAGTGTGGTGTGATGGAACATCCCCATTACTCGGTGTGGTCATGCGTGTGATCTATCCTGACAGCCAAGTAATGAAAGCTGTAGTGTCGAACCCAACGAAATACTAATTGGTACATATTGTTTATTATTTTTACGTTCTAACGTACCACGTGTGAGTTTTTACATCCACATTTGTTTCTGACATCGTGTATTTAATTTCTTGCTGTAGGGTATATTTTTTCATGATATAGGTCGACCTTAACCTTGATTTACAAAAACAACAGCCTAGCCAGGCCTTCTATCTAGTTTATCTAAATTAAACAAAGGTCTTTAATATAGGTCGATGTAGACCCAACTTAACTTTAAGCCAAGCTTTACTACCAATTAATTTTGCTAAACCACAGGACCTACCTACCTGGTACCTGAATAAAATATCTGCTCAATAAATCCGTAACAAAACTGCCCGTACAAGCAACGTTCGTAAAACCATAACGGCTTGAAGGGTATATAATAAAATGTCACGTTTGTATTTGCTCGCAAGGTTTTGGTGTTCATTATTTTAATTTTATTTCCACAAACGGATTGTGTTGTTGACCTTTTTGGTATATGGAATGCTTTCCTTGTTCATGTATTTATTTACTACACTTGGCATAGTTACCATCGGTTAATCGTGTTCGGGCAGGCTCGGCATAATTCGAGTTAACCCAAGCGGAATTTTACCGAACGTATACCTATAAATATTTGATTCTACCGTCCGGCTTTACTGACTTATGCAGCTTTGAACAGTATGTATTTAGCACCCTTAAGCTCCAACACTATTAACGTTCTTTTAATTAATTTAATGTAGAGCTAAATAAAGTTCTGAGTGAAGCGAAGCGTGGAGTCTGTAATCTGTTGTAAGCTTATCTTCACACGCAATTTCATCTACTAGCGTGATTTACGACTTAAGCTAGAACTTTTACTTACACTTATTAAACAAAGAGTAGGTAAAGCAGTTAAGTCATAAAAATAATCCTCCAGTATGTGGCGACAGTCCCCATACTGGAGGATTATTTTTATGACTTGACTGCTTTTCTAACTTTAGAATAGGCTAGTTTTCGCCATCAATAAATTGCAAATCAATTTAGTCCGTCAGTTAGAGTATTGAAAAATAATGGATACGTATTTTTTGTTTTTTTTAAATCTATGAATATTGACTAAGATAAAACTCATGAAAACTCGGGAGTGGGGGCTCGTGACGTCAGAACTAGCTAAAAATTATACAAAGGCGTGATGTATTGAGAATTTTAAAAGCGTCATATCTTCGTCAATTTTGGTTGACGTAACAAAAGAAAAAACACGGGTCAAGTATTTTTTGATAATCTAACTGACGGGCTATATTGGAAATCTATCTGACAGACTAATTAGATTTTTTAGTCATCAATCCCGGAAGGATTAGGCAGAGGTGTACCTAGTCGTACACCCACATTTTGCCAGTTTTGTTTAAGTGTCATGTAACATGGAGGCGAGCCTATTGCAATCAACTGGGCAGGAATCCAGACTCCGTGGCTGCTACTAAGAAATTCCTGATGGAAAAACTCAGTAACTAAAGAACACTTTGCCCAACCCGGGAATCGAATCCAGAACCTCATGCTCAGCGGTCGCGCTTGGGAACACTAGACCAAGGATTGAAAATTAGTAAAAGGAACAAAGGTTAAGACAAACCCGTGAGGACAGATTGTCCGCAGCAGGTCTGCAATGTGTCTGTAGTTCTGTACCAGTTGGAGTGGTCCCTAAAATAACTTGCATGTCATGAAATGGAGCACCAAACGCTAGTTTATAAAGAAGTTTATTAAGTCTAGAACAACTTAGGCAGCAATTTGAATCCATCATCCTAAAGTAAACATGATTTTGCCTTGCACGTGCCGCCGAAGGAAGACTCGATCCGCAAACGAAGTTTTATTTCAACAGAGAAAAATAGAAACTTTAATAGAACTGGGTGCAGCTGCACAACGAACTGTTGAATTTTAAGGTCATGGCACATTAGACAAGCACCGCACCAGCACTGCACCAGCACAGCTGTTGCCCGGCATTGCCTCGAATTTAGGCTACGGCGCGCGGTCCACCCGCGGTCCGCGCAGCGTCCACCCGCGGGCCGCGCGCCGTCCACCCGAGGTCCGCGCGGCGTCCACCCGCGGGCCGCACGCCGTCCGCGAGGCGTAAGCTCGCAGTCCGCGCAGTGGCCGGGATAGTCCAGGAGCTAGCGTTGTATTTTAGGTAGTGTTTTTACGCTGATCGTTTGCCATCTTGTTCATCGATCTCGAATGACTGATAAGTGAACCCAGCGTCAGCTGACGCACCCGCGGTGGCTGGAGGATTGGGAAATTACGGAAGTGGTGAAAAAAAAGAAAATAAAATTGGGACTTAGGGGGTAGCCCCTAGTATGTCTAGCAATTATATTTTTAAGTTGGATTCGTGGATTAATTCACCTACCCCACTAACACCCTTTCGGTTACAGTTTAAAAGCAGACAGCGTAGTAGCAATGCTCAAATATTTTTAACTTTTACTGCGTCAGCTGACGGTCTTTCCACCCACGCAGCTGATTGTTGTTTTCGTACTTTTGATAATTTAAACAATCACTTTGTTTTTCATCCGGCGTACTGTAACTTTATTTTACGTGTTTCTTTTACAAGTTTATGCTAGCGGTTGACGCATAATCCCCCCTCCACCATGCAGCTGAGTTTTTTTAAGCTCAGTATGACGTAATCTATTTATGAAAAAAGTTTCATGACTTTTTTGTTTGCAACGCTATCTCCCGGACTATGAGCTTGCTGCATTTGTTTACGACATTGTTTCGCGGGCAACCGCGGGCAACTCGGGAGTCGACGCGCCGTAAGCAGGCGGTCCGCGCGACGGCGGCGCGCCGACCACCCGCGGTCCGCGCGCGGGCCGCGCGCCGACTCCGAGGCGTCCGCGAGTCGAGTCGTATGGTAGCGGCAAGCGCGCTGACCACCCGCCGTAAGCTTTTTCATACAGACATTATAAAATATATTTTATGACACACGATTTAATGCTCATATTTGAATGGCAAGTTAAATGCTGGGTTGGAGCGGTGCCGGTGCGGTGCTTGTCTAGTGTGCCATGACCTTAAACTGTGAAATCAGTCAAAGTCGATTAAGGTACCCTTAATTGATTTTACTTCTTTGATAAGACTAACTAATTTTATAGTTTAAAAAACTTTAACAGGTTATCGAAAAATATTAAATAAATTTAATATTGAATTTATTAAATGAAAAAACAAGAAGTAGATAGTCAGTTTACCAACAAATAATTACAAAACAAAAATATAATATACGATTAATGATATTCTAATAAACAGATATGTTATACACCTACAAAACCACCGATAAAAAACTGTGCCGCGTGGCAGCGCTAGCTCACATACACGCAGTGACGCAGAATAAAGGCAAAACAAGCCAATTGGTCCGTTTTCGAGTCTTCACGATTGCGCGCTCATAACATATCTGTTTAGTAGAATATCATTGTATACGATGATATAAGTAGTTTACACGATTTTCCATCGACAAAAGCTAAAATAAAGCAAAGGCGCTCGTTCATTCAGCCAAGATGCAAGTTTTATCATGTGCACCCTCATCTGATACATTATTTTACACATAATTTTCGTGGTCGGCCATATGTTAGGGTTTCACGAGAACGATTATTCATTTTCAAAGTTTATCTAGATCCAGAAGACTAGATTTAGTGCTTTAACTCACGCAATTTTATTACCAACAGTGCTTGTTTATTGTTATTCCACCAAACTGTTATACACATGCAATAAATTTGTATTTATAATTTGATTTATATACACGTGCAGTCGCTTTTCATAATGTTATGTTCAAACAAGAAATATCTGATTTAATAACTAATCTAATATCTAATTTACTAAGTACTACCCCGGGATAATTCATCAGGATTAATTAAGAAGTTAACACGGACGTGGGGGTTTTCTAACGCTGTTTGCCAAAATCATATTTACAATATTAGAAGGGTATGTGGCTGAACCAGGATATAAACTCATTTATGAAAAACACACAAATTAAATAAAGTGAACGTGTCCAATATAAATCTGTGGCGCGTTCACACGCCCACGTTTGCATACACATATACGTCGCGTTATGCCTAGCTTTGAATATATTAAAATCTGAGAGGAAAATCATAAAATATATTGTGCTCTTTAATCATATTGCCCGCTTCACTCACCTCTGAACAATTTTGCATCTTTTTGCTATCAGAAAATGTATGTGGTGAAAATAAAGGTCGACGCCAAGATTAAGCACAGTAAATGGAAACAGGATCGGTTCCTATTACACCGGATTACCACGAAGACTGGCGAAGTGTGTGTGTATTTATTTAAACCTCTACTTACCTATTTGGAGAACACAAACGTGAAAATAAGATAAATAATTTTCTCCTTAGCTTAAGTATGATTTTCCAAATCAGTACAAACTTTTATTTTAAAGCCTGAGGGTTTATGACGCGCTGGCAGTGTTTAGTATCCTATAAGGATTGTCCGCTGGTTATAGTTAGGTACTTTCTTAAAGAATATCAAAACCGCAATTAAGGTGAATGTAGACGTAAGTAAATAATAATAATAATATTCACACTGATTTACTGAAAGCCTGACCGTTTTCAGTAAATCAGTGTGAATTTATTCAGCGTGTGCTTACCTGCTGAAAATTTGTTATTACACGAGACGATCACGCTCTATGAAACCAAACTAACTCCGAAACTCACTTCATCTAACTATTGAATTTCTCATAGTATTTGACTTGCATTCCCTAAACACACTTATATATTATGACAGAGTTATATATCTGGATATCAACACTATTGTTGGTAAACTGAAGTCGACACGGAGTAAGGTGTATCTACCTATTAGATGTAGACACAAAATTGCTCGGGTGTTAGCTTATAATATTCACACAGACATAAACAGTATGTCTAAGTTTAGTTCTATTATTAACACTGCGACTATTAGTTGTAATACTAACGTACAGGTGACTTTAAATTAATATTGCATTAGTGCTATAAATATTTACAAACATTGTACTGAGGAGGATCCATGTGTCACCTTGGAGAATTCTTAATTAGGGTCTATTAGTTATAGGGTCTTGTTGTCTGAGGATGGCACGGGAGTCTCCGACTCACTTCAAACATTAATTGAAACTGGAAAGTGAGACAACAGAAAGTACCAGTAACAATAATTATTGTTAATCCTACCAACAGCAATCTTCTTTCACTCAATTAGTAAAAAAGGGCCTCAGCAGAACACTTTAAAATTATTTCACCAAAATATCCAAGGCATTTCTTCCAAATTATAAGAAATGGAATTGTTTTTAGAAAATAGTAAGTTTGACATTATTTGTTTTACTGAACATTGGCTATAGGCTGGCCCTAGTAAAGACCCATGGTCCAACTAGTTGTACAGAGCAGGTGGACCACTGCCCCGGAATGGGATTACCAAATGCGTATCAATTATGAGAACTATATGGTCTTTAGCTGCTTTAACCGTAAAACTATGCTTCATGGAGGTTCCCTAGTATTGATAAAAAAATGTTTTAAATAAAGCAACATAATGACATAATAGGTCTCTCGGTTGAACATTGCGTCGAACTGTCCTGTGTTGAGTTAGATAAGCATGTAAATGTGTGTGTACAGACCCTAAACTATCAAAACTTTTCCTTATTTGAATCAATAACGAAAGATGTCCTGGCAAAACTTGCAGCCAGTAATAAATCTACAATTATTTTTGGTGATTTCAGTATCAATATTTTAGAACAATGTTCAAATAGCAGTCGGTTATTAAATCTTTTTAAGTCATTTGACTTGACCAACACTTTTATAGAACCTACTAGAGTCACTCCATCTTCTGCTACTTGTATAGATAATGTTTTCTGCGATTGTGATTACTTAGATAAAGCCATAGTAAATTGTCTGCCATAGTGAATTGTCTGGACTTCAGCTACATTTAATTTTCATTTTTGTTTCGACAATTCAAAAGTGCCTGTAACTGGCTTACTTGAAATAAATGCTTTGATTTTGATTTTATGATTTTGAAACTTCTTTACCCTACTTATGCAAAACATTGTAATCGAATATTGCCGTTCGACAAATATTTACTAAGTTAATATTATACGAAGTATTTTCTTCTGAATCGACAATCAGAAACACGGTGAATTTCAATTGTAAATAAGGTGTGTTCACTGACATCTTCGAAATCAAATTTCCTGACAAGAACATTTCTTTGAGTTTCAGAAAATCAGGATCTCCACGTCTTTAGAATTCACTTTTGGCTGTTCTTGAAGCAAACGTTTAAATATAATACTTTTATGGCTTAATACTTTTATGTTCAATGAATATTTGTAAAGAAATCACAGAAGTTATTCAATAAGCTCCAATGCGTTTTTTTTTTCGGATGGGAAATCATCAAATGACTCCTCCCGCTCTGGGCGGAGCGGGATGTCAGACCTTTACTGACTAAAACCCATCCATGTTCCTTCATTGCCCTTTGTGTTCCGGGGCGGAACGGTACGGTATTTCTTTCGAACAGTCCCGCAGCCCCGGCAGGCATCGGCCCTTGCGGACCCCTTCCTTTCTGCTGACATCTCTTTGAGGCGCACGTGGAACACGAACGCGCCGTCGGTCGGCACGACCTGTCGTTATAAGAGGGACGGACGGCGAGCTAGCCCATAGCTCACCGTCCACAGGCCCGATATGCTCCAATGCCTTAAGTTAAAACTGATTTTAAAATGTTTACCTTCTACAATGGACTTAAAGACTTTATTGTAATGAAGTCTTTTGAAGGGTGTACCCTTGATTGACTTGATTTCTATCTTTATATTAAACTCTCTCAAAAAGCGGATCAGCAGACAAGCTGTGAAAACGTAACTGACAGATAGAAAACTTGTCGTTTATTGGGACAAATACCTACGGATACAGTACCTACGGGTAAAGCCTATTGTTTATGCATCTCATAATACCCTCGGTGTTTAGTAATAAGGATGACGACTGACTAAAAAAATATGATTCTGTTTAGTCCGTCCGTCAGTTAGATTGTCGAAAAATATTGGATACGTGTTTTTTTGTTTTATTAAAATATAAAAAAATAACGAAGATAAAACGTGTCAAAGATCAGGAGTAGGGGCTTGTGACGTCACATTTGAGTAAAAAAATGTACTCAAATGTGATGACACGCGAGTTTTCGACGCACTGTATCGTCTTCCTTTTTTGTTTTTGTGAAAAAAAAAAAAAAATATGTCCAATATTTTTTGGAAATCTATCTGACAGACTAATTAGTTTGTTTTTGTCATCTACCTTATTATCACGACACTGCCGAGCACGAGGTCCTGGGTTCGATTTCTGGGCTGCGCACTTTGTTATTGGGTTTTTCCATCAGGAATTTCTCAGTAGCAACCACGGAGTCTGGACTTGCGCCCGGTTGATGGCAATAGGCTCGCCCCCTATTACATGGGAGTTAAACATAACTGGCGAAATGTGGGTGTACTATTAGGTACACCTCTGTCTAACCCTTCGGGGATTACAGGCGTGATGTTATGTTATGTCTCCTGTGTAAGCGAGTTCTACCAGTTTACAATAAAGTGTGAAGGTGACAAAGCATATTTAAAAAGCTCGCATAGCATTCCTACTTGCATAAAGTATTTTTTATTCAGAACAAGGACCACATCCCTAGATATGAACGTACACAGTTGCATACGTTTTAACCTACATTTTAAATTAAATCTACTGCATACTTTCAGAATAAAGTAAAACACGTCAACAGTGAACATTTCCGTTTATAAAAAACTTTAACTTTTTTCTTTTAGTTTATTCAAATCAAATCAAAAATGTTTATTTGTTAGGATATGGTACAAATAGATGTTACAATATTGGTTCCAGCATAACCTACCATAATATGGCGTACAAATATTTTTATACAAAAACAAAGCTTATGTCACTAACCCAGAATCAGAATGTTTATTTGTTAAAGTGTTACAGAGTGCTTGAATTGCCGTTTAGAAATATTATCATAAATTTAAATTAAGTTAAATGTGCAGAAAATACCATAATAATGTCAAAGCAACTTGATCCATATGTCGGAGTTGCCAGGATTTATTTCGCTAGGCTCGAGCTTATGTGGGCAGAAGACGGGTTTCGTGCTAATGAAAACAGACTGGATGCGATACACTATTTTATTTCACATTGCACGGTTCGGGTTGGTAGTTTTCATGGAGAAGAACCGGCAAGAAACTCCATGGTTACTCTTTTCAAACAGATACACTGAGTCTAACAAATTACTTGACATTACACATTCACACAATAACACCTAGTACAAAATACGTTAAGGCGGAAGTAGGCGAAGAGACAGTTTCAGAGTGGTGCTCTCACTTTGACGGTTCGTCCAAGACTGTTCGTCCGAAATGGCGTCCCGCCCACTATGACTCTGCCCACGTGATCAAACCACGTGCTTCACCAACTACCGTTACAATTCAAATAAACAACTTTTAATCAAAAATCAACCGGATATCCGACACGGCCAGAACTGACTATCACACGTCCTCGTGTGGTGCTGACATGGTACCTGTAACCAACGATAACACAGCTTAAAAGTTGACTGTTGACTCGGCCTACCTGACCAAGATTAAGGTGTTTATCAATAAAGTCATAGAATCATGAAAGCAAATCTAATTTAAAGGTCCAATCGCATTAATTCAAAACAGTTAAACTCGCGTCATACTGTGCATAATCAAACAAAGCAATACTACACTAATTGCACACACTCTTGTAACCCGGCTGCCCCAGGCAGCAAAATTCTAGTGACACATGTCACCCGGGGCTGATTAAGCCCAAACACTCAAATTCTAGTGACACATGTCACCCGGGGCTGACCAAGCCCAAACACTCAAATTCTAGTGACACATGTCACCCGGGGCTGACCGAGCCCAAACACTCAAATTCTAGTGACACATGTCACCCGGGGCTTACCAAGCCCAACACATCATTAAGTCTCCATGACTTTCGGGTCACTCCAAGTCGACCAAACATAATAGTCTCTACGAGACCCGGGCCCCCGCCACAACGCCTGCCGTGCACTGCGCCCTGAACAGCCACGACTAGACGTGAAGTGCGGCCAAATAGTTACAAGTGTGCATACAATTAAACAAAAGAGCTTTCATTAGTCTCTTCAACTCGGGAAACTAAGGCATTTTTCGAATACGGTCATGAGCGTACTTGTACATTCTATTACCTGTCACTGATTTTAAAACAGCGATCATTTTCAAGCAAGTCTACAATTTTGAAAGGACCTTTAAATTTGGATTCTAATTTGGTTTGGTTTCTTTCTTAATTTTTGATTAATAGCAAAATCACACCAACACTAATATTAACTACTTTGGCCTTATTTTTGTCAAAACGGGCTTTTTCATTAGCCACACTCTTCTCAATAGCATCAACCGCGTGTTCTTTTTCTTCTATTAAGTCAACTCCAGTTTTATCATCGTCATTACTTCATTAGCCTCTGAGGCCTAGCAACTTTTCATATCAGAAGCCCTAAGGGGCTCGATTTAGTCACCCTATTAACAGTAGTTCACAGCCAGCTGAACCTCACTCAATGCGTCCTGCCGAGAGTGGTCACGACTAGCCTCTACAGCTGTTAACATACTCTTGAGGGTACTCATTACCCTCTCGACCTGACCATTAGCGCACTGCCGCTAGTACCTATCAAGTGTAACTCTATGTTGTTAGAGTTAGCTTTTCTTTGATAGCGATCAGAATTAGCACTCTGCTACAGAGTCATAACAAAATGAAAACGACTCACCGGAGTGACGAAAAATCCCAGTAGCGCATGCGCTAATCACACACATGTCCACGCGACATTGCTCAGGAGCTGCGCCCGCTGCACCACCGCTGTTGGTACCGCTATTCAAATTCGGGTAGTCTGATGTCCTTACTCGAACCTCCTGATATGTCTCCGTTTGATGGTTACCCTGCAAACAAATAGTCCACGGCAGAATTTTGTTCCACTCGGTCACTCCTGACCAAACTCTAGATTCATCGGGTCAGAACAACAACAACAACAGAGGTGTACCTATTAGTACACTCACAGTTCGCTAGTTATGTCCAAGTCCCATGTAATAAGGGGCGAGCCTATTGCCCTCAACTGGGCGCAAATCCAAACCCCGTGGCTGTTATTGAGAAATTCCAGATGGAAAAACCCAATAACACTTTGCCCGACCTGGGAATCGAACCCAGGATCTCATGGTTAGGTGTCACGCTTGCCATCACTAGACCAACGAGGCAGCTGACTAAATCAAACATGGTTAAATTAGGAATAATCGAAAATAGGTCAACCATTGGGCCATGTACCATAGTCGTTCGAATCAACCTTTAATACTCTATTGCAACAAAAACTACGAAGCTTATAGAAACCCTCGAGTAAAACCTCTAACGCTACGGCTCTCCAGCCGACTAGCAATCGTATTATTTTCACATCCATCAAATGGCATGCCATGTGCATCACCCAGTGACTACACACTACGGTCTTTCCAGACCCCGACCTCTGCCAGAGCTAATCACGCATCGCGTCCCACGGACCACGACTACGTAATAACTACTGGTACGGTCAAACACACTACTATAACCGAAAGGGTACTAAAACGGTGGTACACAACGTATGCAACGCACACACTACGCATGTAACGCACACTCTACGCAAGCTACGCATGGACTACGTATGCATCTCATACACTACGCATCCACTACGCACGCACTACGTATGCACTACGTTCACACTACGTATGCACTACGTATACTCTACGTATGCACACCATTATAGCTCCCCGCCCTACAGGAGCCACACAGGCTTACAAGTACCATATAGGCTCAGGATGCTACACAGGCTGCTACCGCTTAAGCTTGCTCAACATCATCAAAATCCTTATCAACATCGACTGGTACGTGACCCACTGGCATCTTTCTTAGCCTATCCTGTGCATATTTGTAGGCACCCATATAATTCAAAGCTTTCAGATTTTAATGATGATCGTTACAAAATGATTGTAAGGACTTTTCGGGTATTTTCTTCAATTGAACGTGAGCATATTTATACTGGCAATTACAATTTAATGATTGCAAAGTGTATATCTGTCGTTCCAATAATAACTTGTCGGAAATAATTTTACACTCTCTCTCTACATTAGACTGACTCTACATTTACTCTACATTTACTCTACATTTACTCTACATTTACTCTACATTTACTCTACATTTACTCTACATTTACTCTACATTTACTCTACATTTACTCTACATTTACTCTACATTTACTCTACATTTACTCTACATTTACTCTACATTTACTCTACATTTACTCTACATTTACTCTACATTTTCTCTACATTTTCTCTACATTTTCTCTACATTTTCTCTACATTTTCTCTACATTTTCTCTACATTTTCTCTACATTTTCTCTACATTTTCTCTACATTTTCTCTACATTTTCTCTACATTTTCTCTACATTTTCTCTACATTTTCTCTACATTTTCTCTACATTTTCTCTACATTTTCTCTACATTTTCTCTACATTTTCTCTACATTTTCTCTACATTTTCTCTACATTTTCTCTACATTTTCTCTACATTTTCTCTACATTTTCTCTACATTTTCTCTACATTTTCTCTACATTTACTCTACATTTACTCTACATTTACTCTACATTTACTCTACATTTACTCTACATTTACTCTACATTTACTCTACATTTACTCTACATTTACTCTACATTTACTCTACATTTACTCTACATTTACTCTACATTTACTCTACATTTACTCTACATTTACTCTACATTTACTCTACATTTACTCTACATTTACTCTACATTTACTCTACATTTACTCTACATTTACTCTACATTTACTCTACATTTACTCTACATTTACTCTACATTTACTCTACATTTACTCTACATTTACTCTACATTTACTCTACATTTACTCTACATTTACTCTACATTTACTCTACATTTACTCTACATTTACTCTACATTTACTCTACATTTACTCTACATTTACTCTACATTGACTCTACATTGACTCTACATTGACTCTACATTGACTCTACATTGACTCTACATTGACTCTACATTGACTCTACATTGACTCTACATTGACTCTACATTGACTCTACATTGACTCTACATTGACTCTACATTGACTCTACATTGACTCTACATTGACTCTACATTGACTCTACATTGACTCTACATTGACTCTACATTGACTCTACATTGACTCTACATTGACTCTACATTGACTCTACATTGACTCTACATTGACTCTACATTGACTCTACATTGACTCTACATTGACTCTACATTGACTCTACATTGACTCTACATTGACTCTACATTGACTCTACATTGACTCTACATTGACTCTACATTGACTCTACATTGACTCTACATTGACTCTACATTGACTCTACATTGACTCTACATTGACTCTACATTGACTCTACATTGACTCCAGGTCCGATCAACATTGGAAAAGGTCCGATCAAAAAGTTACAACACAGTAATTCTAACAATTCTGTTACCCTTTATCATAATTCATAGGCAATACAAACTCAACTCACGAAACTTTTATTGTAATCTAAGCACCAACAAAGACAGAAATCGCACCAACGATTCCTTACAGACCCATCGCCACATGTCACTCATGAGGTGCGGTCTATAAATGACCCATCGCCATTATGATACTCATGATGTGTGGTCTAACAGTTTCGAGTATGAGTGTACAAGCCATTCTTAATCAGATTTGGTCTCACTACCACTGTCATCGACTATGACATCTAATTTTCGAGGAACTTTGTGATCGGGGATCTTTCTCACACAGGCTAAATCTTCGAATAACCATTTACTGAACCTTGAACTACACCAGTTATAGTAACGACAGGATAAATACGCTCACTCTTAAGTCTAGACGAAACAGAATTAGCATTCTGCTCAAGAGTCATAACAAAATGAAAATGACTCACCAAAGTACTTTCATGTTCCGGCTCGACGATGCAAAGGTTGACTCGCTTCTCCACCAGTACAGTAGCACCGGACTAGCGTTGGCGTGCTGTGCAGCGACTGGCGATGTGACCCGGTAGCACATCAGTGAGCTGCTGCTGGCCTGCGGTCGCCGCCCAACGCCTGTAGCAGCCGGCACAGGCAACGGCTTCTTGACGGCGGTCGTCTTCGTCCGAAAATCCACTTGTTTGTCCTAGTTTTCCGCATGCGCGACACTTGATTGGTAGTTACGATGAAAACTTCTGACGTATCTAGTTCTCCGGTCAGTGCGCATATTTTTCTTTTGTTTCTCACTACTCAGGTTAATGACGTACGACGTACACGAATTTGGCACTGAACAATTCTTTAAACTGGTTTCACGGCACAGCACAAAACTATCTTGCTGTTCACTGGCTAGGTTTTAAGAATTTGTAAACGATACAAAGTCTTTGTTCTGCATTTTAAAAAGTAACCGTCACTGATTGTCATTAACACTAAAAAACAGTGTGAATCCCGTTTTTTCACATGATAAATAACACTTGTCTGTTTTATTTCTGTTTTTTTTTAAGCACCATGATCACGGATAAACTAAAGTTATTGCGGGTGGGTGTTTATAGCACACTAATCGGTCTACCCTCTTCCTTGTTCGTTTTTGTTCGCAAACGTTTTCGGTTTTTACACAATTGACACCGATTGTTATTGAGACTGTCCCCGCGACATAATTTCAATAGCACGATTTTATCCCACTTCTGATGTCGGAGTTGCCAGGATTTATTTCGCTAGGCTCGAGCTTATGTGGGCAGAAGACGGGTTTCGTGCTAATGAAAACAGACTGGATGCGATACACTATTTTATTTCACATTGCACGGTTCGGGTTGGTAGTTTCCATGGAGAAGAACCGGCAAGAAACTCCATGGTTACTCTTTTCAAACAGATACACTGAGTCTAACAAATTACTTGACATTACACTTTCACACAATAACACCTAGTACAAAATACGATAAGGCGGAAGTAGGCGAAGAGACAGTTTCAGAGTGGTGCTCTCACTTTGACGGTTCGTCCAAGACTGTTCGTCCGAAATGGCGTCCCGCCCACTATGACTCTGCCCACGTGATCAAACCACGTGCTTCACCAACTACCGTTACAATTCAAATAAACAACTTTTAATCAAAAATCAACCGGATATCCGACACATACATCTTCTCAAAATGTCAACAATAATAGTTATTTATGCAACTGTTGTATAATGAGGGGTATTAAAACACGAATGTGGGTTTATCACACGAGGCGAAGCCGAGTGTGATAATAGTATCACATGAGTGTTTTAATACCTAATTATGTACAGTTGCATACAAGACTTTATCTACATCCATGATATGAATCCTCCATAAAAGGTTCTGAAACCATAGGGTGTTGCAGTGTTGTAAGAAGTCTATGTAAATTCATGGAAAGTTTAATTGCTGAGTATTTAATACAAACAAACCATGTATCTATGTAATAATATAATTATTAACATTTTGGATTGTACAATTATTAAAATGCACAAAGCTTGTATCACTCATTTTTGTAAACAACAAAGTACTTAGTGCAATACTAATATCCAAATATCGAACAAAGATGGCGGGATACGACGTGAATTCGAATTAACCTATAAGTTTTCTTTTTAATTACGTCGCTGTGGTAGTGAATTGCACGTGCTAGACAATGTTCTTTTTTTAAAACGAGTTGCATAATGAAATTCAGTACAACATTATAACACCCGTTTGGATGTTAAAATGGTTATTATGACACTGGCTGTTTTAATGTTGGCCATAAGCTAACTGTTTCAGATACTTTTATAGAGGATTTATAGCATGGGTGTAGATAAAATATATTAAATAACAAAAATGATAGATGTCAAAAATTAAAATATTGGAGGCATAAAATATTTTTAAATCAATTTATGAAAGTCAACACCATTAATAAATTATTATGAATTAGGGAATCAATTATGCAAATATTGCTGGGTTGTGGAGGTGAGGTAGGCAGTTACTTTATCAGCGGCATCCGATTAGACTGAAAGCCGTCCCCAACATGGTTGGGAAAATACTAAACCCCAGCATTTCCCCCTATTATGTTAGCCGTGTGGTATCCGGCAGAGTAGAATAGAACCAACCCATTACACTCACGGGTGTCGTATAAGGCGACTAATGTCTGAGGCAGAACACCTTGCGCCTCCGTAGACCAGAGAATGGGCAGCAGCGTTTTCTGTTAGTCTTACATCACTGCGATCTCCAATCCGCCTGCCAAGCGTGGAGATTACGGCAAATTCCTCCCATCATGGGAGAGGCTTATGTCCAGCAGTGGACGTTATGGGCTGATGTAGTAGTGTAATATGTTGGGGATGGCTTGACGGCTAGGTCAGATGATGCTGAATGAAGCATGGAGTCAATATCTCTTTCATGTAGCTTTGTTTGTTAGTATATACCTTCTCTACCTATATTCATGCCAATCAAGTTCGATTGACGTACTGATTGGCAGAATGAACGCAATATTATGTTGGATAGTGTACAGGTTACATCCGGAGTAATTTACTATAAGATTTCCTAAAAATATTGGACACGTGTTTTTCTTAATGAATACCTATAAGCGTTTTTGCCATACCTATTATTGGAATCGAACTAAACAGCTCACAACTCCGTGGAGCAAGGCAACTGGGCATATCCCAGTTTTAAACGTCCCTTTGTGCTATTCGCCTTGTTTTGTTCTGTCTCCTGCTGATATGGAGGACTCTGGAATAGTACATTTTGATACAAGTGGAGAAAGTTTGTTATTGCATTCGAGGCGGAATAACACACGAGCCGTAGGCGAGGGGGTTTTTGAGCCGAGAATTGCAATAACAAAATATCCACGTGTATCAAACGACGTTTTTCAATACACTTTTGAAGAAATAAAATAAAATAACGAAAAATATTTTTGTCACGAACCATGAAACTATGATTTTCATTTTCTTTTTTTTTCGCGCTTTGGTTTCGGCAGTTTGAAGGAGAGGCAAAGGTATGAAGCCGTTAAACAGCCTAATATAAAAAATAGATTTATTTTATATTTTTGAATTAAGAACACAAATAAATGTTAATTTGTGTATAAAAGTAACTATTAGTTTTTAATAATCATGTTTATCTATGATATTCTATTTATAAACACAAATTGAATATTCAAAAAATATTTATGCCATAAAGGCGCGTAGTGCTTTGCCGAAATTAAAAAAAAAACATTCACCTCAGACTATAGGCATTGACATTGACGACCCGAATGGCGCAGCGGTAGTGAGACTGCCTTACGTTCTTAGGGTCCCGGGTTCGAATCCCGGTCGGAGCAAATGTTTGTGTGATGAGCATGGACATTTGTTTCCGAGTCATGGATGTTTAATGTATAATAAGTATGTATTTACAAACAAAAATTATCTATGTAGTATATCAACTATCTGGTGTCCACGACACAAGCCTCGTTGCTTAGTGTGGCACTAGATGGCGCTGTGTGTAATGTCCAGCAATATTTATTTATTTATTTATTTATAGGCATTGAACCAATTTGGACTTAGTATAGGTATAGTTATCTGTGGCAATTTTCATTCCCGCACACGTGCGGGAAAGTGGAGAAAATCGCACGCGTGTGAAATACACTGCATGTTGTACCTAATCGTAGTGCGTTATGGACCAGTTTTCGAGGAAGTGTATTGAAAATAATGTTTTTCAATACACTTTACGTGCGATTTTTTCCACTTTCCTGCACGTGCGCGGGAATGAAAATTGCCACAGATAACTATACCTATACTTAGTCCAAATTGGTTCAATGTCTATAGTCTGACGTGAATGTTTTTTTTTTTTTTTTTGTCAAAGCACTACGCGTCTTTACGGCATAAATATTTTTTGAATTTTCAAATTGTGTTTTTAAATAGAATATCATAGATAAACATGATTATTTAAAACTAATAGTTACTTTTATACACAAATTAACATTTATTTGTGTTCTGAATTCAAAAATAAAAATAAAACTATTTTTTATAATTAGGCTGTTTAACGGCTTCATACCATTGCCTCTCTTTCAACCTGGCGAGACCAAAGCGCGAAAAAAAAAGAAAATTTAAATCATAGTTTCATAGTTCGTGACAAAAATATTGTTCGTTATTTTATTTTATTTCTTCAAAAGTGTATTGAAAAACGTCGTTTGATACACGTGGACATTTGTTATTGCAATTCTCGGCTCAAAAACACCCTCGCCTACGGCTCGTGTGTTATAATTCCGCCTCGATTGCAATAACAAACTTTCTCCACTTGTATCAAAATGTACTATTTCCTATCCCTCCGGTATTCTTTCTTGTTCGTTGCGGGATCCAAGACAGTTAAATTAATTCTTTGGGACTTCGTCAAGCTTCATTGTCTCGGCGCTTTTCTGGCGAATAGCCACTGTAGATTCCGGCTTTCAGGAGTTGCAGTGGTTTGGGAATAGTGTGGCGATCTCGTCCCAAATCAGGATCGCATCTCACACACTGTTTGGCATATTATCAGCCCTTAAAAAGAACAAGGGTAAGTACTAGGGTTAGTAATCTAACAAAACAAAACTTACATAGGAAACGACTCATTGCCCTCTCTGGTATAGGTATCTATGTAAGAACAACTCGTACCTAATTACTAAACACATTAAAATAAGTAGGCCATGTTAAAAGCCTTCCTGACTCCGCTAAAATGAGCCGCAAGATAAAACTAATTACAAAGGGTATCAAACTGAACTCAGGGCTCGTCTTTAAAATTCTGTAAAGTCATCGCTCGCCTGAGCGGTCGTGGGCTTTACAATAGGTTTTTTTGTGTCACAGTTTTTCAGCAAATCAAGCCACTGGTTTGCACTAGCAAAATTTTACTCAACAAAGATTTTTCGTAACAAAGAGTACTCATTTGTTTCAATAGGTAGTCTTTTAAAAATCACGTCTGAACTATTAATTTATCATGGTTCGAATAATACCTGACTACATTTGAAGATTTGGAGGTCATCGGAGGAGGCCTTTGCCCTGTAGTCAACACTTGAAGAAAAGCATCACAAAATAAGTATCAAAATTGGAACTGTTCTTGAGAATTAAGTTTTAACGATTTTCATCTTCATTGACTCGATTTTAAAGGAAAAGCTGTCGAATTGAAGAACTTTTGAGGAAATGACTTAGAATACGAATTTCATTGCAGGTAGCACTTTGAATTTATTAACAGAAGTCTCTCGACTTTTTAATCTAACTCGCAAATTACTTGCCAAGCTGATTGATTTTCACCCCAAAGTGTTGGATGTTGGGGAATTCGAAATCGAAAATGAATGTCGATTTAAAACCTATTTTCGTAGGTCGAATTTGTATGTACACTGTTTTAAGCTTTCACGGTTTAAACCCGCGATCATGGCGCTTAGAACAGCGTCGAAATAATTATCGGGAGCTCAAAACAAATAATAATCACGGAAGATATCCCGTAAGTGACAATATAAGTTTCGAATTGGATATCCATATCCTTGCTAGCATATTGATAAGTGCCTTTATTAACCACATTATTAACACTAGCTGTTACTCTCGACTTCGTTCGTGGTAATTTTGATGTGTATTTTAAAAAGATAGCCTTTCCCAGGGTACAATCAATCTACTTGGCAAACATTACGATCCGATCCACCGTTTAGTCTTGAAAAGGTAACAAACAAACAGAGACACTTTCGCATTTAGAATATTAGTATGGTTTTGCAGGGTCGTTGGTTGGTCCATATTTGTTTACCGATTCAAAGTGATTTTTTTTCTTGCCGATGGTAAAACTTAGGCAATCTTGGCCTCATTTTTACCTTTTCTGACGGAAACCGACATCAAATACCTGCTAACACCTAGGACTGAAACCATTTCAGAAGATTTACGTAACACGTGTGAGCTAGGTAACACGCTATCAGGCCTTTTATAGAAATCCCTTAAACGTAATACTACAATTTGAGTCAGGTTTGACTGCTGTAATCGGTTTACGAAAAGCATGAATTGCGACACATTATTCTGAAATAAGGTTCAATATTCTTACAACATTGTCGCTTACGTATCCACCTAATGTTTCTTTATAATTAACTATTTAAGATATCTCTCGTCCTTGTGAAATAATGCTCCTTGGATTATATTAAAAGAATGTCTGACTGTTACATGTATTATCAACAATGGAATAGGTTTTTCTCTGTTGTTTGTGATTCTAATTGTTTTCTTGGCGAAACAAAAGATTAAAGCTATTCTTGGCGAAACAAAAGAAGTAGCTTTATTTCTACCACAGGGATTTCGGTTATTTCCCGTCATGATAATTTTATGGGTGATTTATTTTTTAATGATTCTTTACTGTTTTTAGGGTTCTGTACCTCAAAAGGTAAGACAAGGAACCCATATAAGATCACTTTCTTGTCCGTCTGTCTGTCACCACCGATTTTCTCAGGAACGGGTGGACCTAGCAAGTTTAAATTATTACCAGATACTGAGGTCTATAATATACCCTTCTAATTGTTTTCTTGGCGAAACAAAAGAAATAGCTATTCTTGGCGAAACAAAAGAAGTACCTAGCTATATTTCTACCACAGGGATTTCGGTTATTTCCCGTCATGATGATTTTATGGGTGATTTATTTTTTAATGATTCTTTACTGTTTTGAGGGTTCTGTACCTGTGTGAGAATGCACAAACAGACTCACGATGTCCGCGATTACGCGGAGCCCTAATCAAAATAATATTTGTTCAATCGAAAAAGGGAAAACAACTATTCAACTATTAGACATAACTTACCCATCACGTTGGAACCGGAGATGTGGCGTAGTCCCTGGTCACGTCGTATCTGGGTGGGGTGTAAGTATAAATGTGGTTTGTGTGGTGTATGTGAAGTTATGTAAGATTCGACGGTTCCAAAGGACGCCCCACAGCGCGTACCGTCGACTCCCGGATCAAACCTTCAGATCCCACACGTGGCACTTTTCACCAATGTCCAACTGAATTTTATCCCGGTTTGCTAACCCAATCGGGGATGTACAATAGTCCAGCACTGAATTTAGGAAATTACCGGCGTTCCAATAAAACACAAAGGCCGGCTACATAACCTACAAATCACTCGCGGACACGACCCAAAATGGCGAGATTTCTCAATTTTCACTCAATTATCAACAAAATAACAAACACCGATCAAGATTGTATCGGATTACAATAACTCAAAGTTTCAATCAATAATTACACGACAGCCGCGTGCATCAAAAAATACAAGACCACGGAAGCAAGTTTTTTCCAAACCAATATGGCACTGACAAGCAAACGTCATCGCACAGACAACTGAAACGACATCTGTCAAACGTCGAAAAGGTGCGTTCAGAAACTTGGTGGATGAAACATCTACCCCCCCCGGACGGGCCGTCCCGTCCGCTAATCAATTGGCAGTCTTGACAAGGTTGCGACCGCTCTCCTCATAACCGATCCATCCACTAAAACCTCAGCAAAACGAGGTACCCCGTCGGTGCCAGCCACCAAATTGAGAATGCGCTCCCGGCGCCAATACAGAGGTTTAAGGTTGGCATCCTTAATAAGGACGAGGTCTCCTATCTTGGGCGGATGAGTTTTATCAGTCCACTTGACGCGCTGCTGGAGGATGTGCAGATACTCTAAGCTCCAACGCTTCCAAAAGCTCTGAGTGAGCTGTTGCACCAACTGAAACCGCGATAGCTGATTTTGGCTCACATCAACAAAAGGGTACTCAGGCAGAGCGACAAGTCCAATCAAGAAATGGCCCGGGGTTAGAGCCTCCAAATCGTTAGGGTCCGAAGAGAGCGGGCACAATGGACGCGAATTTAGTACCGCTTCAATGCGACAAAATACCGTAGCTAATTTCTCAAAGGTGAGAACGGTGTCTCCCAACAATCTCCGCCAGAGTCCCTTTGCCGCTTTCACCGCGGCCTCAAAAATACCCCCCCCCCAATGGGGGCAGGCTGGCGGGTCAAACAACCAAGTGACCCCTCGACGGGCCAATTTGTTACCAATGTCAACCTGGCTCTCATTAAGAAAGTCATACACTTCTTTCAAATAGTTACTTGTACCCTTGTAGTTGGTACCGCAATCAGACCTGATCAGAGAAGGTAACCCACGGCGAGACGTAAATCTATCCAAAGTTGCCACAAAGGCCTCCGTCGAGAGGGAGGATACCAGCTCCAACTGCACTGCCTTAGTTGACAGGCAGACAAATACGCACAAATAAGCCTTGACAATTTTACTATTGCGAAGGGTAGACGTCTTTATCGAAAAGGGACCAGCAAAGTCCGTTCCTACGCCTGCAAAGGGCCTCGCCTCATTGACACGATCAGCAGGCAAGTCTCCCATCTGGGGCTGCATCGTTGGGGCCTTAGTCCGATAGCACGGTATGCAACGGAAGACGATGCTACGAATGGTACGACGAGCCGACAAAATCCAAAACTCTCGCTGCAGAATGGCCAACAGCGCATTGCAACCGGCGTGCGAGTTCTTAATGTGACGATCAGTCACCAACAATTTAATCAAATGGCCCGCCTTGGGCAACAAAATGGGGTGACGGACTCCATAAGGAAGGCTAGAGTGCCTCAACCGTCCTCCAACACGCAAAAGACCCGTTTCATCCAAAAAGGGGTTCAACTTACTAACGGCTCCCGACAACTTAACTCTACCGGACTTCAAGGTCTCGATCTCCTTCTCAAAGTGTACGGCCTGCACAGAGCGAACCCACAGGAGGAGTGACTCCCTGAGTGTCGCTCTTGAGGAGAGAGAACCGGTGACAGGCGCTTGTCCCCTGGATTCCTAGCATTGTGACCAAAACGCCTGATCCACGAGGTAACTTTCAACAATTTGTCGAGGGAGCTGTATCGATTCAACAAAATATCAGGATCAAACGGAGGGTCCTTCGTCCCAACAGCGAGCACCTTAAGCCCGGGCAAAGGATTCGACATCAAAATTGGCGTTCGAGGCCAATCATCCTCGGGGCGAGTCAGCCAATCCGGTCCCCACCAAAGGGGGTGCACAATCAGGCGGGGGGCCATGCACCCACGTGAGGCTACGTCGCCGGGGTTCAAGTCTCCAGGCACGTGCCTCCAAATCAAAGGCGTTTCGGAATTTTGTATCTGTGACACTCGGTTCGCAACAAAGACCTCCAAGGAGTGGACGGACGTCTTCAACCAGCACAAAACAATTTGACTGTCCGTCCAGGCGTAAGAATTCCGCATGTTCACAGATCCACCTAAAGTTTGAGCAACGTGATTCAAGAGACGCACAAGAAGCGCCGCCCCTGACAACTCTAGCTTAGGGATGGTCAATGCCGTCCGGAGGGGGGCCACCTTGCTCTTGGCCATGATCAGTGACAACTTCACCTGGCCTGTCCCGCTGACGGTGCGCAGATAAACAACAGCTGCATAACCGTGCGAAGATGCGTCACAAAACCCATGAAGGGTAGCAGTATAGTTCCCAGGGGGGAGGATAGCGCGTGGTAACGCGACCTCGTTGACCGCAGGAAGTGCGGATACAAATTGGAGCCAATCTTCCAAAAGGGTTTCCTGAAGTGGCTCATCCCAACCAAGTTCCGCGGTCCAAAGGCGCTGGAGAAAACATTTCGCCCAAAACAATACCGGCATATCCAACCATTCGGGTCAAAGGTTCTCGCGACAGTAAACAATACCAGTCGTTTAGTCCAAGTGAGTGGTGACTCCAAATCGACATCATACGTAAAGGTGTCTTGGACTGGTCGGTACTGAACGCCGAGAACGGCCAACATAGCAGGGTTGTCAGCATTTTCAAACAAATGAGGATCCTGCTTATGATCCTCTTCCACATCTTCCAACAGTGCTGGCGAGTTGGACACCCACTTACGCAAC
The DNA here is from genome assembly GCA_905147715.2 of Xestia xanthographa. Taxonomy (NCBI): domain Eukaryota; kingdom Metazoa; phylum Arthropoda; class Insecta; order Lepidoptera; family Noctuidae; genus Xestia; species Xestia xanthographa. Next base: position 15,282,900 of record LR990647.1, on the reverse strand, counting down.
TCATAGCCAGCGGAATCCAAAATTTGAACCAACTCGTCACGCAACAGGATAGCTTCCTCAACCGTGGAAGCCCCAGTGCAGACGTCATCAACATACAGTCCGTTTTCAAGATGGCGGACGCCCGAGGGAACTTCAAGCGTTCTCGGTCCGCGAGCTCCCAAAGCGAACGAATAGCAACAAAAGGGCTCGATCGAAGGCCGTACGTATTCGTGTTGAGCTCATAAACAACCATGGGGTCCCGGGGATTCTCTCGCCACAGGATCAACTGATAACGTCTGTTATCCCGGTGAATAACCGTTTGCCGGAACATCATTTTGATGTCAGCCACAAAGACTACTTGATGACGACGAAAAGACGTGATGACATCACAAAGGTCCCTCAACAATTTGGGGCCGGGGTGCAAGCAATCATTCAAAGAGACACCAGAGGAAGTCCGCGCAGACCCATCAAATACTGTGCGCAGCTTACCGGTGGATGCCTTGAGGACCGCGTGATGCGGCAGAAAGTAATGCTCAACTGAGCGCCAATCCAAATTTGACACCGACATGTGTCCCAAGTCTACGTACTCACGCATGAAATCTAAATATTTCTGCCGCAGCACCGGATCCCTGGCCATACGGCGCTCCATCACCAACAATCTCTTCTCGGCCATAGATCTGGACTCGCCGAGAGGTGGTCGAACTGCAACAAAAGGCAACCGTGTTACGAGCCGACCGGAACGGAGTCGACCTGTGTTGTTCTGATAGAACAACTCGCACTCCTCATGTTCCGGGTTCAAGCGGGCCACTTGCGGTGGCTCCTCAACCTCCCAAAACCTCTGAACAGCGTCAGAGAGAGCGGAGCCACACGCCAACGCAAAATCAGGCTCAGGTGGAGGGGGAGCCTTCAACACTGAGCCCATCACCGCAAAGTCAAAGATGGTCGAGACAGCCACCAAACCGTTCGGCTGCAAGACTTTCATATTACCCAACAATATTCTCCCTAGTACATCGGAACCCAATATCAAATGAGTTGTATTAGGGGAATCAAACCGGCGGTCAGCCAAATCCAGGCCTGACGTCAACCGGAAAATATCAGGCGGCAGCTGACGTTGGGGATGACAGCCCAAAATACTCGTCAGAACAATAGCCGAAGGAAAAAACTTAGGGTCCAAACAACTCACAGGAGTGAGCCCAAATAAGGTTTGTCCCTCAACAGTCGGGATAGGTGTTTCGCCTATTCCATTAATCGTGCCTGAAAAGGCACGGACATCCAGGCTCACCCGACCCGCTAACCAAGACGACAAAAGGCAACCCTGGGCTCCCGTGTCCAAAATGGCACGGACCACAACAGAGTCCCCCGTGGGTCCCCAGACCCTGACCGATGCCGTTGGCAACAAAACCGTGTCGATCTGGGGAGGTACGTTAGCGGGACAGGCGCCAATTTCCTAGCAATGCCTGGGCGGCGACCGATCGCCGCATCCAGGCTGGGGTCTATCCCGGTGAGGATAGTAATCAAACTCCTCGTCCGCGCGATGTCCCGAGCCGCGCGCCATCGCTGGAGGGGCATATCCCACTTGACGCCTGAGTGGCGGGGGGCGCGTCTCCAAACGGGGGCGTTCCGCCAACGGAGGGGAGGGAAGGCGGTGCTGGTTTGGCCAATGTCGCCTACCAGCAGCTGCATAATCGCCTTCACGAGGGGAGGTCAATCGGCGGTCGCGCGGCTCCCGATCAACTGGCGCGGGGGGTGGAGTACGGCGGTCAAAGTTGTAGGCCCCTCCTCGATTCTGAACCGGCGAGCGAGGAGCCCGGTGCTCATCTCCAATATACCCCCCCCCTGCGCGAACCCCCATCAGAGGCTGGTCTGTCAGAGCGGTTCGCGTTGGCGCACAAAACTTCAAGATGTGAGCCCCTACAAATTGAACAAGGGCGGGGGTTGGGGCAATCCCGATGAAAATGATTCAAACAAACAAGAAAAGCACAGACGGCGTGCATTGGCAACTCGGCGGCGGGCACTCACGTGCAACTCCAAGAAGGCCGCGCAAGTTGGTACGCCATGTCCCGTGGCCTTACAATAGCCGCAAGCAAGATTACTCTGGGTGCCACCAAAACGGGGTGCAGGGCGGCTATCACCAGGCCCGACAGTCCTAGTCCGTCCCTGGGCCCTCGGCCGAGAGGGCGGTTGGCTTGACCCCGTGGCACCACGAGCGTTGTCGAGGAAACGACACTCATCCTCCAAAAATTTGACGAGGTCTTCAAAGGGGGGAAGATGGGTGGCACTATCCCCACCATACTTCTGCTCAAAACGGGACCTCAAGTCTGACGGAAGCCGCTGCAACACTAGGTGCACCAAAAGATAGGACCAATAGTCCACCGGCAACTCCAATCGTTTCAAGGCGTTGGTTGCTGCAAGCAACGGATTCAATAGGTCAGCACGCAACGCTGTCATTCTGGTGATGGCCGGCAACCCCAAGATCTGGTCAATATGGACATCAGCCAGGCAACGTTTGTTCTGGTATCGTCGGGATAGAAGTTCCAGAGCGGTGGGATAGGCCGAGTCGGTCACCGGCAAGTGCTGCACCAAGGCTCGAGCCTCACCTCCTAGGGCTGACAACAAATAAGCCAACTTCTGGGCCGGTCGGAGGTCAGAGCGCGAATCAACCAAACTGTCAAACAGGTTCCTGAAGCTTAACCAATGGTCCAAGTGACCGTCAAAATGTGGCAGCTCCAGGGTAGGCAGTCTACCCAAAAGTCCAGGGCCTGCAACAACAGAGGTCTCTGTTTTGACCTGGGCAGGTTCCCGACTCTTCAAAATTTCCCTGGCGCGCATACTTATTATGTCACTCAGGTTCAACATCTGGTCATAATCCGCAACAACCTTATCACGGGCTGCTTGACCCAATGTTTCCAGGTCCAAGTCCAAGATCAATTCATTGAAGCGAGCAAACAAAGTGTCAACCGCACTCAATCTCGCATTCAACTGCTCATACCGGGCAAGCGTGGCCTCTTCCAGGTCCAGACGCTCAGCGGTTGCAGCAGCAGAGGCAAACCATCTTAGCTGTGAGGTCAATCCACCAATGGCTTGGTTTACAGCTTTCAATGAAGCCATTGGGACAAATATCAAATAAACAAATTAAATTCAATTAAATAATCAACAGGAACAATTTTCCCGGACCCAACTACAATTTAAACCAAATAATAAAACTTAGTTTGAATTATTACAAGTTCAAATCCGACCCTGTACAAGCAATACCTTGTTTATACAATAACAAATTAAAGTACAAGCCACAAGGGACACTACATATCATAATATATTATGTCAAACAATCTATGTTTAATTTGAGTCAGGCTGACAGGTAACAAATCAGACTTCTCAATACTTTTAACTCGACAATAAGTGGTGAATTTAACAATTAAACCACGCTCTGCTACCAGTTGTGTGAGACTGCACAAACAGACTCACGATGTCCGCGATTACGCGGAGCCCTAATCAAAATAATATTTGTTCAATCGACAAAGGGAAAACAACTATTCAACTATTAGACATAACTTACCCATCACGTTGGAACCGGAGATGTGGCGTAGTCCCTGGTCACGTCGTATCTGGGTGGGGTGTAAGTATAAATGTGGTTTGTGTGGTGTATGTGAAGTTATGTAAGATTCGACGGTTCCAAAGGACGCCCACAGCGCGTACCGTCGACTCCCGGATCAAACCTTCAGATCCCACACGTGGCACTTTTCACCAATGTCTAACTGAATTTTATCCCGGTTTGCTAACCCAATCGGGGATGTACAATAGTCCAGCACTGAATTTAGGAAATTACCGGCGTCCCAATAAAACACAAAGGCCGGCTACATAACCTACAAATCACTCGCGGACACGACCCAAAATGGCGAGATTTCTCAATTTTCACTCAATTATCAACAAAATAACAAACACCGATCAAGATTGTATCGGATTACAATAACTCAAAGTTTCAATCAATAATTACACGACAGCCGCGTGCATCAAAAAATACAAGACCACGGAAGCAAGTTTTTTCCAAACCAATATGGCACTGACAAGCAAACGTCATCGCACAGACAACTGAAACGACATCTGTCAAACGTCGAAAAGGTGCGTTCAGAAACTTGGTGGATGAAACAGTACCTCAAAAGGTAAGACATGGAACCCATATAAGATCACTTTCTTGTCCGTCTGTCTGTCACCACCGATTTTCTCAGGAACGGGTGGACCTAGCAAGTTTAAATTATTACCAGATACTGAGGTCTATAATAGACCCTATGAGGTGTATAATAATCAAGGTCCTGAGTCAATACGATAAAAAGATATGGGCAAATTTAGATTTTCGCGAAAACTTCTAAGTACCAAAATTTACCTTAATTTATTATATTTTCTTTTTTTATAACTTTTTTATTTTTTTAGAATTTTCCCTTTACTTGTGCTGTAAGACCTTGCTTTTAACCAAAATTGACAATTCTAGGTCAACCGCAAGATCACTATAGGTTTTATTATAATTATTATTCCTTTAATTCAGGCAACTATAACCCATACAAAATACAATACAAATATTACAATAAAATTACAACATAAAAAATATACTAAAACAAAATATAACTTACAAACTATGACACACGAAGTCGAACACCTATATGGTAGTTTCCGTTGACCTAGAATTACGAAATTTGGCGAGAAGCAATGTCTTACAGCACACGTAAAGGGTAAAATCTGAAATCCGTAAAATGTAGTTTAAAAACAAAAAAAAGCGATTTTTCTATTACAAACTTATTATTTGCGGTTGGTGCAATAGCCGTTTCATGGGAACGAACAGCAAAGTTTGTCCTTTAAAATGTTTGTACGGAACCCTTGGTGCGCTGGTCCGACTCGCTCTTGGCCGGTTTTTTTAAATAATTTGTTGTAAATTTTATGGGTATTTTGCCTAAAATACAACACAATTAATTTATTTTATTATCTTTACGTATTTATATTATGTTTACTTACTTTCGTGCCAAGAAAATTTTGGACTTTTTAAATTACTGAGTAAATAAATATAATGTACGAATTATGACGCTTTTTGAAGTAAATTGTATTAAGTGGGGTGCTCGAAAGAAAATTGCCGTCTCAAACGAATCGCTATACCTATAACAGCACCTGTGGCCATATAAAATTATAGCAGTAAAAAATAGGGATTACTGCCTGAGATACGCCACTGTATTTTGTTTTTAAATGAGTGAAGCAAACTCAATTTGTACAAGACTTTTTTTATTATTCTTCCATTACCATGACTAATTAAAAAAATCTGCATCAGCTCTTCAGTTGGAAATACTTTTAATTAAACCTTCAATTCATTTACAGATGAAAACCTTCAAGTGATTTATTACGACAAAATTTTCATTAGTAAAGTAAACAACCTAATTTGGTAAACTACTTTCCAATCGTAGCTCCGTTTTGAAGAAAAGAAACCTTTGCCGGAACCGTCCAACTTGGTGCCCAGTACTTAATCGGTAAGACACAATCTGTATCTAATAAAATCGATAAAACTCGATTCCAAATTAAGTTTATTAATAGTAACATAATAGAAGAAACAGAGAATCGGCGGACAGACTTTGTTCAATGTTACCTTTGGACATTGACTCAGCACTCAGCCTGGCTGACGCGCGGCCCAGTTAAAAGAATGATTTGGTTGCATCTTACCAGTCTCTGAAGTAGCTGTTGTCCAGTGTACTTTCAGCCATTAGTAGTCCGATGTGAGTTTCTTCGATTTCTAGCCATTGTTTTTGTAAAGTTTGTAGTAGTGTTTGTAAATGCCATATAGGCTTGTTTTGTATAACGGATTCCTTAGCCTGAGTTATTTTCTAAGCTATTTGCGACATTCGGAATAGCTGTATAAATAGTTTTGGGCTACTGACTCCGTCCTTGTCTTCATCTTCGTCTAATAATCGTGGTTCATAGACACTTTGCACATGTTGTAGCCTTTCTTCGCACTCCTGAAGGTACTTGATCCCTTCGTCGTAACATTTTTTAATGTTGCCAAAGTAGTTTGTAGTAATATATTTATGAGTTGATAAAACCTCCTGTTCCTGTAGTCTTAAGTGGTTTCCTTGAACTCGCTGAAAAACTTGGTCTAAGGTTTTCTTTCTTTCGTTGATGTATTTTTCTGTTTTTCTTGTGGGCGAGTCCTTTTTTATGTTTGTCAATACCCTTTTGATCTCGTTGTAATCCGCTTCCTGGCTCCTGATTAGTTCGTTAACTTCCTGTATCTCCATAGTGCTCTTCTTTCTTCTTCCCTGACGCCCTACCCTACTCTAACAGTTAGTCCGTACTAGTGGTATCTGCGCTCTTGTTATATCCATGCGACTTCTCAATCAGCTGGTGAGACCCGCTTGTGGGAGGCCAGTGACCGATCCGCAACGAGAGGCTTTCTGACAGAATACCCTAGTACAATGTACTTCAGATTACTGAAAACTGATGCTTTGTTAAGTACACCAGCCCTCAGTTCTCCGAAGTGTCAGTCTGTCAACGTATATCCCTACAGTGGGCAAGGGGACCGCGCGATTCAAATGCTCGAAGGATCAAGGCACTCTAGCGATTACAAACTGCCAGTAACGCTAATAGTACTACCAAAACTAACAAGTTCATTACCAAGTTCATTATTAGTTTTTAGTTTATTATGTTGGATAGTGTACAGGTTACATCCGGAGTTATTTACTACACAGACCTTGTAGAACTAGAACAAATTTCCGTGCGTTCAAGCGTTTTTGCCATTCCTATTATTGGAATCAAATATAACTGCTCACAACTTAGGACCCATTAATGTTAATATTTTATCCGTGGTGCTAGGCAACTGGGCCTATCCCAGTTGTAAACGTCCCTTTGCGCCTATTGGCCTTGTTTCTTTCTGTCTCCTGCTGATATGGAGGGAAGTGGAAATTACGGATTTTCCTACTCCTCCGCTTTACTTTTCTGATTAATTTCGTTGCGGGATCCAAGACAGTTAAATTCATTCTCTGGGACTTCGTCGAGCTTCATTGTCTCGGCGCTTTTCTGGTGGTCGCCACTGTTGATTCAAGGAATGATTTACAACAATTACAAGAAAAAATTTTGGATAACGCACTTATAGCAGACCCAACTTATTATAAAAAGGGCCCAATTGACATAATATTAGGTGCCCAAGAATATAGCAGAATATTACTACAGGGTTTCGAAAGACTAAGGGACGGAATTATCGCTCAGAACACAGAATTAGGGTGGATTTTATCCCAATGGAACGAAGAATGGAGTAAAAAATACTGAGTATGGTCTTGCACCGAAGATGTACGACAACTTACCAAATTTTGGGAATTATAAGAAATTCCACAAAACTACAAACTTACACAAGACGACCAGACCTGTGAAAACGACTATAAAGAAACAACAATAAGAAACCCAGACGGAACCTATACGGTACGACTTCCTTTAAAGGATTCAAACTTGAACTTAAACTTAAACGGCGAATCACGCAGAAAAGCCGCTGCACGACTACTACAACTAGAACGACAGTTCGCAAAAAATGAAAATTTACGACAACAATACATTGACTTTATGAATGAATACTTACATATGGGTCATATGAGAAAAGTAGATACAACGAACTACAACTCAGGAAAATACTACATACCACATCAAGCAGTAATTAAGGAAGATTCGCTGACTACAAAACTACGCGTGGTTTTTGATGCGAGCAGTAAAAGCAGCACAAAAATGAGTCTTAATGATAAATGTATAAAGGACCACGATTACAACAAGACTTATCCACTATACTTCTACGATGGCGAAAACATAAGTTTGCCTTTATGGCAGATATTATGAAAATGTATATGTGTTTTATAAAAAAATAATGAATTAGACTTCGCACATCAAAGGATACTATGGAGATTTTCTCTCAAACACGCAATTAGTGAATATGAACTTAAAACGGTAACCTTCGGTACTACTAGTGCCCCCTATCTTGCGGTACGAACATTGCACCAACTTGCGATAGACGAACAAAACAATTACCCAATCGCGGTTAAAGCTACATTACAAGATTTCTACGTAGATGATATTCTATCCGGAGATTCCCAGAAAAGTGCAGCAAAAGAATTACAGCGTCATTAATATCCATGTTAAACAAGGGCGGTTTTAAACTTCGAAAATGGTCGTCAAATAGTTCGGAGCTACTGGAAAATATACCGGTGGAAGACAAAGACGATCAACTGCTCAAACTACCGTTAGACGAGTCCAGGAAATCATTGGGCATAATATGGTCACCACGGGAAGACAGTTTTTATTTCCAAATAACTATACCTAACGGAAAATAAAAATCCAACGAAAAGATTTATTATGTCACAAGTTGCGAAAATATTCGATCCCCTGGGCTGGTTAGCACCAATTATAATTAAAATGAAGCTGCTTATACAAGAACTCTGGACGAACGACATTGGATGGGACCAACCTGTTGATGACATACTCCAGAAAAAATGGGTTGAATTACAAAAACATCTTAAAAGTATAGAAGAAATTAAAGTACCACGATGGTGTTACATAACAGACAGCACAGAGATTGAGCTATATGGTTTCAGCGACGCTTCCGAAAAAGCGCACGGAGCGGTGGTATATAGCCGTGTAAAAATAAATAACATCTACTACATTACATTATTGCAAGCAAAATCGAAAGTGGCGCCAAAGAAACAGAAAACTACTCTACCTCGACTTGAGTTATGCGCTGCACTGCTACTAGCTGGTTTAATGGAAAAAGTAAAGGAAGCGCTTAACTGCAAGAATATTACAATATCTTGCTGGACGGATTCTATGATCACCTTAGGCTGGATAAGAGGAGAGCCTGAACGGTGGCAAACGTTCGTAGCCAATAGGGTGTCACAAATTAAACAACTCTTACCAAACGCAGAATGGAACCATGTTATTTCTGCCGATAACCCGGCTGATATAATTTCAAGAGGTCTTGAGCCGGAAAAAATGGTTAACTATTCCTTATGGTGGAACGGTCTACATTGGTTAAAAACCAATCAGATCCCTATCACGAAACGTATGCCGCAGCCGAACCAAGAAATCAAATTGTGTCACACAACTACAACTGAGATTGAGAAGAGTGATCTCTGGAATAGATTTTCCAGTTTAGATAAAATGATAAGGGTGTTGTCTTACTGCTACAGATTTGCAAACAAACAAACAACAAATAAACCAATTACTTGTAATGAACTAAACGTAACAATAAAACGAATACTTCTGAAAATACAACAGCAGGAATTCAAAGATGAATTAAAAACCATACAAAGTGGATAACCCTTAAAGAAAAATAAAACATTATCCACTTTAGATCCATTTATAGACAAGGATGGACTACTAAGAGTTGGAGGCAGATTACAAAACTCTGATTTGCCTTAAAATTAAAAACATCCTATACTTATACCATATTACCATCATGTAACGACATTAATTATACAAGACGCACATTTAAAAACGTTGCATGGTGGCAACAAATTGACTTTGGCTTATTTACGACAAACATACTGGATCATTAGCGGGAAAAGGAAAGTGAAGAGCTTAATTAACAAATGTGTGAGGTGCATGCGATACAAAGCAGATACAAACTCTCAGAAAATGGGAATACTACCAAAAGCACGAGTAACGCAATCCTACCCATTCAGTTATACTGGAGTGGATTATGCGGGACTAATACAAACAAGAACTATAAAAGGGAGAGGCCACAAGTCTTATAAATCATACATTGCTGTTTTTGTATGTTTAGCAACAAAAGCAATACACCTAGAATTGGTGGGAGATTTAACAACAGAAACATTTATCGCGGCGTTACGCAGATTCATGACACGAAGAGGTCACGTGTCGCACATGTACAGTGACAATGCAACAAACTTCGTTGGAGCAGCCAATTTCTTACATCAAGAAATATTACAAATCACGCAATCGCCGCAATTTCAACATGCAATAACAAATATAGGAACACAGTGGCATTTTATTCCTCCATCATCACCACATTTCGGGGGCATCTGGGAAGCTGGCGTAAAGTCATTGAAACATCATTTACGTCGAGTAATCGGGGATTCGACACTAACATACGAGGAAATGACAACCTTTCTCCACCAAATAGAAGCGTGCTTGAATTCAAGACCATTGTGTGCGCAAACCGAAAATATTAATGACAACACAATATTAACTCCAAGCCATTTTCTTATTGGACGAGAAGCAGTAGGAATACCAGATCCGATCGAAAACATTAATACTGACCTAGTAAACAGATGGAAACAGATTCAAAAGATGAAAAAAGATTTTTGGAACAGTTGGATAAAAGATTATCTACATCAACTTCAGCAAAGATACAAATGGAAACAAGCACATGAAAATGCTAAAATTGGAATTGTAGTACTAATAAAAGATGACAATATAAATCCAAGCAAATGGCCTTTAGCAAAAATCACGGAAGTTCACCCGGGAGATGATGGTGTAGTTAGAGTAGAAACTCTTCAAAAATCAACAGGCGCTTGTCTTAAAAGATCAATTCACACGTTGATCCCGCTACCTGTGAACGAAAACAAAGAAATTGGTACAACGAGTACAGACAGGCAAACGTCTACGCAATGTAATATAACAACAACAAACAAAAAAGGTATACGATCACCGAAAAGTTGGATAAAGGGTTTACTAGCTCATACAATAATTATTCTATTAATTGGCACCGTGTCGACTACGCCCACATACACATTAAAAAGTTTAAATCCAGGACTATATGTAGAAGACATAGGAACCACAATCATTAATCGAGGAACGTTTAGAATTGAAACAGATTACGAGAGAGGAAGCTTGGAACTAGACCAAAAAAAGATCGAAAAAATAACAACACAATTTCAACAACTTTGCAAGGATACTCAATACATCATAGATGAAACGCATTGCAACGAATTTTATCACCATTTAAACGAAGAAAAAACGAAATTTGAGACAACAAAGGAATACCTAACAGAGATAAAGAAAAATAGGAAGAAACGAGGTTTCTGGGACAACTTTTAACATCGGTGTTCGGAGTTAATGATGAAGTATACAGGGACATAGATACATTAAATAACAATCAGTAGAAGCTTATAAACGCTGCTAATCATCAAACAAAGATAATGATATCTACCATCGCAGGTGTAAACCAAACTAAAGAACAAATCCAGAAAAAGTTAGAGAAGTTCCAAGCAAAACTAAATGAAGCAATATCGTTCATGAATACCCACAATGTTTGGTATAAATCGATTGACAAAAATCACATCAAGATACAAGTAATGCAAACCTACGAGTTAGCAAACAATTTTATAAATGAAATTATGGACTACTATAAGGGATTACTTGAAATTTATTCACAAAAAGCAACTATATACAGTATACTAACACCAAAACACATCAACATAATAAAAACGGCTAATCAAAAACTACCATCAAATTTAAAAATTATTCAGAGTCAAATAATACACACTGAGATGAATGTAAATACTATGCACATAAGAGTGTACGCTTACTTCCCAATACACGATATAACGAAGTACACTCTGATACACGTAACGCCAATTCCAGAGAGAAAAACAGATGGATCATACGAGTGCTTAACTATTCAGCAGACATTCATGGGTTTCGATTACAACAACGAGCGTTACTTTGAACTAAATCGAGAAGAATTTAAAGACTGTCTTCATAGTAATACAGAGTTTGTCTGCTATCCTGTAGCTGTCAAGAACATGCAATTAAATAAAAATTGCATAGTTGAACAACTCTTTAGAACAGAGAATTACACCCATACTCAATGCACGTCAAAGACCTACAAAATATCGACTGATGTTGTATGGAAGCAATTATACATGCAAAATACCTGGCTCTTCATTACAACAAAACCGGTTGCCATATCGATTGTGTGTGACGGTCAAAGAAAAGAAATTTCGATTCAAGATGTCGGAGTTCTACATATCTCCGAGAATTGTATCATTAAAACACTTAACAACATACTTGCTGCAAGAAAAACAACAACTATAACAGTACTAGCTTCTTATTTTAAAACAACGAACTTCTCCCTTAATACGCAGATCCTACCATCAAATATAAATGATATATCCAAAGAAGAATTAGTTTTAGACAAGTCAAAAAGGGTTTTCGACCATTTAGCCACATCCGAAACAAACTTACAAACTCAGCTAGATAACACGATTTGGAAACAATTAGAGTCTCATACATACATCGGTAGCATCAGTACTTCACTTGATATTATAAGTTTAGCATGTGTTCTAATTTATTTCGGTCCACAGGTATTGAATAAACTTCGAGCCACCATTGCAGCAAGAAGGAAAACTGCGCCACCTGTGCAGCAACCAACGATCTGCACACCACACACGCAACCAACACAACAGCGGTACGGCATACCACACAGCGGGCCCACCCAGTCACAACAAATCGAAGCTGAACAAGGCCAAGCCAGACCTTACGAGACCATCGAGCTGTACCAACTGGAGTCCCGTTCCTGAGAGTCGCCAGAATGTTCAATGTTACCTTTGGACATTGACTCAGCACTCGGCCTGGCTGACGCGCGGCCCTGTTAAAAGAATGATTTGGTTGCATCTTACACGCATAGGACACATAGACTTAGTATAATAGTGCGTGTTAAGAAAAAGTAGTATATAAGCAGAGCATTTTTGTAAATATATTAGTTTTGAATTTTATATTCTTGTCTCATTACCCCTCACTGTGGCCAAGACACCTTTAGCCATCTCTGATCAGTCTCGTGAGTCTGCGGGACTGGCAGTGAGTGTACCCTTCCCGAACTTGGTATTCCTGTCTACTATCAGTCTGTAACCTTAGGTCGCATGGTGCAGACATCCTGAACTTATTTATATATTTATTTATCACACACTAGGTATATGGTAGGTTAGGGCTGTAGGGCTTATAGGGCTTAGGGTCGTAGGGACTGTTAGGCTTGTAGGTCTTCGTAGGTTCCTTTAACTTATCATATATTTTCATGTATCGTCACACCCTTGACAGCATTGCGGCCTTTTTTTTTTTTTTTTTATGATGGGAAATCATCAAATAACCCCTCCCGCTCGGCGGAGCAGGAGGGAGTGTCAGACTTTTACTGACTAAAACCCATCCATGTTCCTTCAACGCCCTTTGTGTTCCGGGGCCGTGGTATCTCTTTCGAACTGTCCCGCAACCCCGGCAGGCATCGGTCCTTACGGACCCCTTCCTTTTTGCTGACTCTCTTTGAGGCGCGCGTGGAACACGAACGCGCCGTCGACACGGCCTGTCGTCATGAGACGGACGGACGGCGAGCTAGCCCATAGCCCACCGTCCACAGGCCCGCGCCTACGGTGGCCGGGGGCTACGTGGTGGTGGCCCCCGACGCTCGGGGCGTCTCCCGCGGCGGCCGGGACGTTGAGAGGTTCTCTCCCTCTCACGTTCCGCCACCTCCTTCTCTAGCATTACTGCTTCGCAGAAGGAGGTGACTGCGTCCCATTCCGTCTCGCTCCGGACCATGGCTTGCACCAGGGCCGGACGCGAGAGGTCGCCGCCACCGATCGCCGCTTCGAGGACACGGCGGTGCTCCGCCCAGGCGGGGCACACCTCCACCGTGTGTTCTACCGTGTCCTCCGGTCGATCCTCACAATGGAAGCACCCGGGCGTTTCAAAAAAAGCACATAAATAAAAATTATTTACAAAACGTTGAATAATGATTGTGCAAACTCACAATTTTTTTTTTTTTTTCTAATATTCTCGTCTACATGGCACATAATTAGGTTTTAACAATATCGATAATTTCGATTCCCGAGCAAAAGTTTTCTCCAGACTAAAACAAAAGAAATAAACCAACTGTCTACAAATTAAAATAAATTGGCTTTTCAGGCTGTCATCAGAAATATTTTATTCTATTTCATTCCAAATTAGTAAAACTGAAATGCCTAGATGAGTTGAATAAATAGTTTATTTTAGGTCAGAATTATGAAATATGATGATATTAGACTTCCATTAAAACATCGCCTACGCATATAATTATATTCTCTGTAATGTGTTTGTTGTTCTAAAACTGGAACTAATCCTAAAAAGCTTTACCAAAGTTTGTTGAAAAGGTTTCCCCTAAAAACCGCCAGGCCGGATGAAATTAAACTTTGCTGTAATAATGGAACATGTGCCGTATTAAAAAACTTTTTAATATTTTTCACGCCTGTTTTTTATTTCATCCAGTGCCTGACTTCGTTTATTGAAATGTTTACTTACTCGGTTTATTTGTTGGTTTTGGCGACAAAAGTATTCTCTGTCCAATCTCGACTATCCACAGTGGTAAAAGAGCTGATGAAGAAGATGAAGATTCCAGGTTGTGTTTACAACGTGGAACAGAAAGGAGGTGCTACAAGACCATAAAACTGAATAGCTTTCTTCATCGTGAAAAATAATCAGGTGCCCCATTCAAAATTTCAACACTTACTCGACCCAAATAATAAGCAGCTGATTATTTTTCAGCGATAACGTTGTTGGTCTCTCAGAGAAAGTTGTTCAGTTTGATGGTCAAGTAAGACATCCTTAAAGATTACTACAACCTTTTTGTTACATGCTGTATAGCATAGACTGGGTGGTCCAAATAGTGACGTCATAATTCGTGTCGTCAGTTTCCTCACGCCCGAAGTATCCGAATATCCCTCACGTATGATCCACGATTCTTTATAATTTTCGAGTTATAGCTTCTTGAAAATTGTATGGGAACCGCTTTAAATAAAAAATATTAGAATCCTCACGATTCAAATTTTTGTTTTATGATGTCACTACTTGTACCACCCTGTATATTGGCCTTTATACAAGAACATTAGACTTGTAAGCATGTCGCTGTAATAAGAGCCTACCTAACGTGCGTGAGTTAGTGTCAATCATCAGAGAGATAAAATCTTTTCAGCAAGTGTTTTGTTTTGCTCGCAGAACGGATGGCCGATGGGGCCGAAAAGTTCTGGAGTGGCGACCGCGAACCGGAAGACGTTGCGTTGGAAGGCCTCCCACTAGGTGTACCGATGACCTGGTGAAGGTTGCGGGAATCTGCTGGATGCGAGTCGCACGGGACCGGTCAATGTGGCGACACTTGGGGGAGGGAGGCCTATGTCCAGCAGTATGTCTTTCGGCTGAAATAATGATGATGATGAAGTGTTTTGTACACGCAAAAAGCACGGAGCACATTATCTACACTAATATTATAAAGATGAAAGATTTGTATTTTTGTGTGTATGTTTGTAATGAATAAACTCAAAACCACTGCGCCGATTTCAAATATTCTTTCACCATTAAGAAAGCTACATTCACGCTGAGTAACATAGGTTATAGCTAGCTATGGCTAGGGTAGCTCCGTGCCAAGAACGAGCCAAGTTGATGAGGAGGGCTTCACTAAAGTGGAAAGGAGGAAGAAGAAGAAGCCCTGTCCTCGTAACTTGTGCGGTACCACACCGAGTGGACCTAACATGCTGCTGCGTCCTGCTATGCTTACGACGCAGTTGTACATTTCACGTCTGCATCACTCCACTACAACTGAGGAAGTGGTGCAGTATTTGAAAGTGAAGACCAACTGGACTCTGAGGGTCGAAAGGTTGGAATCGCGCCACAACATCAACTTTAAGTCATTCGTGGTACGAGTTCCAACCCACCATCTACAGACCTGCATGAAGGAGGACTTTTGGCCGAAGGGTGTCGTATATCGACGTTTCCGAGGACGGTTACGCGACACCACGCAGCAAAACACGACGCCGACAACGTTGCGTGTATAGTTTTAGTTTCTTAAGGTTTAAAATATGTATTAGTATATTATTGTTGTTAATTATTATTTTGTGTATTTTATCTATGGGCCTTAGTCGCCTGACAATAAAATGATTATTATTATTCATTTATTCATCTACACACATATTTTTAACATTTTTAAATATTTCTTAATAAAACTACATAAAAAACATTTAAAAATATAAAAAGCAGTAGCCCACCAGCGCTAGGAACAGGGTCCGAGCTGCCGGTGGTCAGGGCTCTTGAGAGAGAAACCTCCTAACGATACGTGCCGTGTCCAGAAGTACTGCTTTCTGAATCAAGCCCTTGATCCAGCTGCCAAGCGAGAGCCTCCTAAGATGTTGGTCGAGGCTCTTGGCTATTAAGCCATTGGCCGACACGACTATCTGCACAATGACTGCTGTACTAGATCTAGATATTTGAATTGTTTATCTTGCTCTGCTTTCACAAGGTTCTCGTCATGCGGGATCGTTATATCAACAATCATTGTGCGACGCTCCACTCGATCCATCACCACAATGTCAGGCCTAATGGCAACAACAGTCCTGTCAGTGGTGATAGGTCGATCCCAATACAACGTGATATGCCCATTGTCGAGAACTGGGTCGGGCGCATACCTATAGTATGGCACTTCTGATTCCACAAGGTTGTATTTCAAAGCAAGTTGCTGGTGGATAATCCTGGCAACAAGGTTGTGTCTATGCAAATACTCTCCGTTAGCCAGACTAGAACACCCAGAAATAATGTGTCGGATCGATTCTCCCGGACGGTGGCATGCCCGACATATGTCAACCGTGCCATCTTTCACAATGTATTACCGGTAGTTATTCGTCATCATAACTTCGTCCATTATTGCACAGATAAAACCTTCTGTTTCCTCGAAGAGGCCACCAAACTGCAACCAGGATACGGCCGCTAAGAAGTCTACATCAGGGCCATGTAGGGCCCGGTAAAAGCGTCCGTGAAGCTCCTTGCCCTGCCATTCCACCTTGCGGTCATTAGTGTCTAATACTTTAGGTTTGCGCCAGTTCTCGTTAGCCAGAGAGAGCGGGGTGAGGCCCTTGTCTACTGAGACCACATCTCGGTGCATCTCCCCATCGGCTTCTAGGAAGTATTCCCTGAGACTGCACACCTCACGGTTGTGTAGGGTCTTAGCATTTAAGAAGCCACGACCCCCGCACTTCCGTGGGATATACAGTCTCATCACCGACGACCGTGGGTGATGCATTCGATTTGCGGTCAGCAGTGTGCGGACCCTCCTATCCAGGGCATCAAGTTCCGTCTGAGTCCATTGTTGCCGAATTATTATTATTATTATATTTTATCCCCGTACTCCCACGGGACGGGAACTACGCAGGTGAAACCGCGGGACGACCGCGTCTCTGATAAAGATGTTCGTATCAGCAACTGCTCATTCTACTAAGTCTTCTAAGAGTTGATTGAGGGGCGGTCGTTATAAAGGTACTTTAAGACAATGGCCTTCATCATTATCTGTCCATTAACCTGCTATTTTCTGTAAACTACCAGGAATAAACACAGAGTTTATTTGGTCGAGTAGTCTCAAGCGTCAGTGGCAAGGTCTTGGGCTCGATTCCCGGATCGGGCAAAGTGTTATTGGGTTTATCCATCAGGAACTTCTTTCTTTACAGAGTCCAAATGTGTGCCTGGTTGATGGCAATAAGCTCGCATCGTTATCCATGATTGGAAGTTACTTGGTCCAGGCTTCCAGGTAAGTCGACATCATCATCTGCTTGCCTTTTCCAACTATGTGGGGGTCAGCTTCCAGTCTAACCGGATGCAGCTAAAAACCCGTATTTATGTACACGGAGTGACGCCTCTCTGACCTCCACAACCCGTTGGTAAGACTGGTTGTCAAACTTTCGGGCCACTGACTACCGTACACTGTAACGAATTAACGACTGTCAGATCTACACCTGACAGCCGGGACCAACGGCTTTATGTGCTCTGCGAGGCACGGAGGGAATTTGTTTTGTAATGGATGGACTCATCTACAGACTAACCTTGATAACCTTGAAGATAGACCAGTACTTCTGATATTATTTACGAGCGAGCTCAAGCACGAGCTCCATTGTTACGAAGCCTTTTTTTTCGGATGGGAAATCATCAAATGACTCCTCCCGCTCTGGGCGGAGCAGAAGGGAGTGTCACTTTTAATAACTAAAACGCATCCATGTTCCTTCATCGCCCTTTGTGTTCCGGGGCCACGGTATCTCTTTTGAATAGTACCGCAGCTCCGGCAGGCATCGGCCCTTGCGGACCCCTTCCTTTTGCTGACTCTCTTTGAGGCGCGCGTGGAACACGAACGGGCCGTCGACACGGCCTGTCGTCATGAAACGGACGGACGGCGAGCTAGCCCATAGCCCACCGTCCACAGACCTGCGATTGCCACGAACCCTCAGCAAAACCATCGGCAGTTGGTAAGTGTATGGCATCATAAAACATTTAATATACCACCACAGCTAGTCACAGTCACGAATTTGAATTTGAACTAAACGTTTGATTGATTGCGTCCGAACCAATGTTCCGCAAAATTTTGTTCAAATAGGCCTTTTTCCAACTATATATGGTCGACTTCCAGACAAGCCAGATGCAGCTGAATATCCGTATTTTACATGGAGCGACTGCCTATCTGACCTCCACTTCTTCCCAGTTATTGGTTAATTAATACGGTACCTATTGGTGAGACTGGTTGTCAGACTTTCGGGCCACTGACTAGGTAGTTGTTACAGATGTAACGACTGTCAAAGATCTACAAATGAATCAATGCTGATGATGAAGGAAACTCGATATGATATATAGGTCTTTGGATGGTCACCCATCCAAAGACCGACCTTGGTAAGCGCTGCTTAATCTTGAAGATCGACCCGTGTGGCTGGTTCACGAGCTTCTCCCCCTACTACGCTTCTAATTACGTAAATTTCTATCATTACACTTAAAAACAGCAAAATCTTGTTATGACGATATTTCTGAAAACTAGAAAAACCTTGGTCAAAATAGCCACTTGAGTACCAGGAAATCATAAACAAATCATATCATGTAGCACATTTGGGTCCCACATACTGACTTGCGTCGTATTACGTAAACACTTCCTCCTGAATTCCTGAAATCACATAAAAACGTGTTTATTGTTTCATGTGGTATGTGAAGTCGTTAGAGGTCATATTACACGTGGTTTATGTTAGACGCTTAAAGTTGATGGTCCGCTCTATACCTTTTACGACAGATTTCCCACTTCGCTTAGACTCCGTATCACGTATGTCATAAATCATAATGCACTTTTCAGAGCTAAAATCACGCAGATGTAGTTAACCAAAATAATATATCTAACAGTTTAAATATGGGCCACACAAAAGTTAAAATTAAATCTTTTACTGAAAACAAAATTGAAAATGTGGTTTGTTAATTTTATTATTGAAAGAGAAAACTTGACATTCAGAATTTTGAACGAAAACACAACTTTTGAAAACCTATAAAGTTCTTAATCAGAAATAGGGTCAACAATTTCGTTTATGGTTTGCTCACTTATTTACATAGATTTATTTTCTTAAATTGATAGCTTTCATTTTAAATTTTCCGTAAACGTTGGAAGCTTTTTCAATGTCATGCCGAAAAAAGAAATTCCTGAAATAAGTTACACTTTTCTAACGCTCACACAAGATTTTCTTTGTACCGTACATGTATCGTAAGATTATTATAAGTGGATATCCCGTCTATCCTATAAGTAAAAGGAATTTAATTTAAGGAAAACGGTCGTAAGAGGTTTTAATATTATAAATAGGTAGATTAAATTTATTATTAATAACTTTTGCTACGTTAAGTGGGCTTCAAAGGTTTATACACTCTTCAATTTACGAGTATTTATATATCATTAGATAGATGCCTAATAATGTAGCCTAGACAAGTATACATCTCGAGAGTTTGATTTCTCGATGGTGTATTATATACAACAACAATTTATTTATTTTCAGGTAACAAAGACCCATAGATAGATACCTAAACCTAAATATACCTAATAATAAAATTAGTGTCAGTATAAGCAACTTAAAACTATGTAAATAACACTACACTTGCACAACGTTTTGTGCGTTCTTGTGGAATTTGTCCGCGTAAGCGATGGTACACCACATCCTGCGGTGAAAAACTTTCTTCCAATACCAATTGAAGTAAACACAGAAACACACGATACACGAAAACGAAAGACTTTGTTATATATAATGGATCTTGAAATAGTAAAAGATTTAAATATGACATAATAATTAACTCAGGTTTGTAATGAATAGATTATTAAACCTTTGACATCCCATGAAATCTTACACCGAGTAGTTAAATAAAGGAACACCCAATTTCTATAAAAATGTATTCCGCAAAAAGGCGCCATTTTCCTTCTCTTTGTTTGAGTTTTTATTTCATTGATGGCATCAAACTAGAACCGAAAGAGCTCAAACAAAGAAAAAAGTCAAAGACACTTTGAAGCCTATTACACACGCAGACTGGTTTTTGTACAGTAAAGTTACAATTTATTTTTCTTAGCGCGAAGAGTAAAATTTAACAGTTTTATTAAGTTTGGCACTTGCTCTTTGTTTAGTATTGAAAATTATAATTAAGAAAAAATTTATCTTGCTTTGTGTAGGCTATCTTCCATCGCCAATTATTATTTTAGTAAATTACTATTTTAGCAATTTATACTGACTAGTTTGTTTGATAATAAGATATCAAGTCGAAAACTTTCTTTTATTAAGGAGTTTTCTATGTTTTGCTCTTCAATAAGGCACCTACTGAAATAGTACATTTTGATAAAAGTGGAGAACGTTTGTTATTGCATTCGAGGCGGAATTAACACCCCAGCCGTAGGTGTTATTGAACTTGAGAACTGCAATAACAAATGTCCACGTTTATCAAACGACGTTTTTCAATACACTTTTGAAGAAATAAAATAAAAGAATGAAAAATATTTTTATCATGAATTATTAGAAGACTATGATTTTAATTTTCTTTTTTTTTTTCAAAATAAAGAAAACGCACGTGCGTGAAATACACTGCATGTTGAACCTAATCGTAGTGTGATAAGAACCCGTTTTCGAGGAAATGTATTGAAAAAAATTAATTATATCGCACAGTCATAAATGTTTTGTGCATTTATTTGTATGTCCGTAGTTCTTCTGTAATAAATTTCCGCAAGTGTAATATCATAAAATTCATACTATCTGCAACACTCTGCTACTGTGACAATGTAAAACGTAAATTTTACGATTCATCCTATTAGTCAGATTTATTGTAGACACGATGTTAAAATGTAACATTATCTCGTCTATATTGTCACGTCGACGTCGTCTCAACAGAATGACGTTTGAGTGGATTTAAGCGCTCGGGCGGCGAAAATATTCACAGAAATCTTACTACAGCCCCACCGAACTTTAGATTATTTCATTATGTTAATCATCCGTGACCACTAGGTCTATTATGTATTTACAAAATTACAAAGACGTTTCACCAACATTCTACAAAACGTATATTTCTTTGATTTTTGTGAAACTTTCCCAATTACCCGTCGAAATTATCAGGAAATTCTGACAATGTCGAAATTCCAGTGAACTTAAAGCTTACTTCAAGAGAAATAGAATTCTCGCTACCAATCTCTTTGAACCCTCTTTGAGTGGCTGCACTTTCAGTTATTTTGCTGTCGGAAACAACATAGCCTTTAGGATGAGTATCCTTATATCCGTCTCCTATCTGTACTGATCCTCTATTCTACGCAAGTAATATGATGTCATATATTTTGAGCCCCAACATACAGACTAATTGTCTAGCTTAGTACTCACTGACAACAAACACTAGGTATCTATGTAAACTAGCTGTCAGTATTATAGTTAAGCATTATGATGTCTTAAAAAACTTTGCATGAGTGTCATCCTGAACTTCGACAGGTGAATATTTATAACCTATGTAGGTCTGTGTGTACCTATGAATAAATAAACAATTTTCTATTTCCAATTCGTTATCCGGTACATTCGGAGAGTTTTCAAAGTTATCCAGCGATAACTTTCTTGTGTAATTTTTGGGAGAAATTACTGGGACGTGAGTAAGACATTAGTGGATTCAGAAACTTTTACGCCAATTATGGAGTTTTGTACATGGCGGAGAGGGTATACTCACGAGCATTTATATAGAAACAGTAAAATTCAGGAGTGATTTTCACGTGGGACAACGATTACAACTTTTACATAAGACTTATTTTATAATCGTACAGTGTCCAAAATACTGTGTCGTAAAAACATGAAATTACAGTCAGAACAGTAGGAGAAAATCAGTTTTAAAAATAGCCTTAAACAAGTCTCTGTATAAGAGCCTTATCACACTAGCGGATTGTGAGCGGATTCAAAACGGAGCGGGCGCGCAGCGAATTCTCTGCGCATTTGCTGCGCAACGCAAACTCAATTTTCTACGCTAGGCTTTGCAGCCGAACGTTGACAATTGAGTGCACTTTCACGCTGCTATTCACGGCGAATTCGTTGCGAGCCCGCAACGAATTCGTTGCGAGCCCGCTCCGCTTTGAATCCGCTCGCAATCCGCTAGTGTGTTATGGCTCTTAGTGCTCCAGACTGTACCTACAGAAATCAGTCCCTTTCAAGAATTCCGACTTGATTGGGATTTTTTTCTGAATATTAGCTAATTGACCGCTTCGTTGATCGAGTGGTCGCAAGTGAGACTGCTGACCATAAGAGCCTGGGTTCGATTACCGGGTCGGGCAGTGTTAGTGGGTTTTGTCCATCAGTAGTATTTGTGGCCGGTTGATGGCAATAAGCCCTCCCTCCTATTATTACGGGACTTAAAAAAAACATTACTGGCGAAATGTGGGTTATTAGGTACCTACACCTATGCCTAAGCCTTTGGGGATTACAGCCGTGATGTTATGTTTATGTATTAGCTAATTGGTATGGCTCTATAGTTGACCTAAATATTTAACCTACTTAAATATTAATTGAAGAATTAATTAATATCATCGTTTCTGATAAATTACACTGCAACTTTTTAGGGTTCCGTACCCAAAGGGTAAAAACGGAACCCTATTACTAAGACTTCGCTGTCTGTCCGTCTGTCTGTCATCAGGTTGTATCTCATGAACCGTGACAGCTAGACAGTTGAAATTTTCACAGATGATGTATTTCTGTTGCCGCTATAACAACAAATACTAAAAACAGAATAAAATTAATATTTAAGAGGGGCTCCCATAGAACGAACGTTATTTTTTTACGTTTTGTCTAATTTTGTATAGATAAGGTACGGAACCCTTCGTGCGCGAGTCCAACTCGCACTTGGCCGGTTTTTTTAAATTGCGTGATCCGTGTACAAACAATAGTCATCATCGTCAACATTTCAGACGAAAGACGTCCACTGCTGGACATGGGCCTCCCCCAAAGAGGGGTTTTTGCCATAATCGCCACGCTTGGCAGGCGGGTTGGCGATCGCAGTGCGGTTGTTACAAAAGCACAGAGAACGCTGCTGCTCATTCTCTGGTAAGTCCCTTAGTCGCCTATTACGACACCCGCGGGAAGATATGGGATGGTGCTATTCTTTACGTTTAAAAACAATAGTAGGTACTTACAAATAGTTGAAAAATGTAACCATTTGGTCACGTTTGGCATGCTCGTATCATGTGATCCATTCTCCGAAATTTTTATTAGCATACTCCTTATTCAAAAAACAAGGGTCGCGTAATCAATATTTGAGGTTGTATGCGTGGCTTTAGCTTTCCATACTAAAAAGGCGACGAGAAAACTTATGGGACCACTGAGTCGACGATCCGCAAAATGGACGGGAAAATGCCCTTTGCTTTGGCTTAAGAAATATATTTCTGAAAAAGGAAATTCAGTTTACTTTTTGCAAAGAACTCAAACTTGACCTTTATTCAATGGAAAGTTTCCTCGTAGTTATTTTTAAATAGTTACTTATTTCGATGGTTTTTGAAGTAGGTACTTTATCAGCTAAGTACCTAAGTGCCAAGTTCTTTGCTCAAATATTCACAAGCCATAAAAAAACTAAATGAAAGCCAATAATCTTGTGAGTCTATTCTTAGATAATCCGATATTTCCCAGAAACCTTTCTACACTAATATTATAAAGAGGAAATATTTGTATTTTTGTATGTTTCTAATGAATAAACTCAAAAACATCTGCGCCGATTTCTAAATTTCTAAAAATTCTTTCACCATTAGAAAGCTACATTCACCTTGAGTAACATAGGCTATATTTTATCCCCGTACTCCCACGGGAACGGGAACTACCCGGGTGAAACCGCGTGACGTCCGCTATTTAATAATATTTTACTACTCGAGACCCAACGAAATAACCACCCACTCCACATATCATTGACTTGCATAGAGTTGTTAACAGTAACAACTCTATGCAAGAATTACAGAAACAGACACAGATTATACATAAATTATTATACAATAACAAAAAAAAAATATTACACAGATTATTTCTGTTACAGAATATAATAAAAAAATAATTAGCACTTTGTCAATAACCGAGCTACAAGTCGGACACTTTAATTAAATCGACTCAAGTAGATACCTACTCAGTTATCAATAAGTACCTATAGTTAAAGAAATAAAACTTTCCGCTTGTCAAGATGCCAAATTATAATTATAAATGATCTCTATTCTTTACAGAGATTTTAAATTAGCTACTTTAATAAAAAGTTGAGCGAAATTATTTCATCAACGTTTTTTTTTAATTTATTTGGTTTCATCAGTCATTGGTGCTGATATTTCAATTTGTCAGTGTAAATTAAGATTGATTTTGTATAGATAGGCATCTATGACCATGCATCTAATTCTTGATACTAAATAAAAACAGTCGAAACACAAGACTATTTTCTTATACGTTGATGTCACTTTTATTCACAAAACTATGTAGGTACCTTATTGGAAAATAAACACTAAATATCCTTTCAAATTATAAAAATAATCTGTTCAAATTTTATCCAAGGAACTAATAGTGTTGGGATTGCACAGGCCACGCGCCGCGCCTGCCGCCCGGTCTCCGTAGACGCGGTCTCTATCACGCAAATGAGGTTAAGTTCTTTAGAGACTGCGGCTAGAATATAAAACACATTTAAAATATTACTTTGCCTTAATATATCACCAGTAATTTGTCACGAAGCCACAAACTTAAAGAATATCGCCAGCGATGAAAGAACCCAAGTGCACCTTTTACTTTTATTGTTTGAGACAGTGAAATCTAACTTTTTTTATGGAGTCACGTAGTCTCGGAATAAAAATATAGTATTGTGCAGCTGGTGCTCCAGGCACTAACCATAAAATGTAAGAAATATGAGCCTGTTGAGAACGAATAACCTATCTTATAACACGGTTGGAAGTAAAGTTTTTAGTGCTTAACAGTTTATTTAGTTGTGAATATATATTGTAAAAGTTTCTTCTTATATATACAGGGTGTTTGGTTTATGGACCGACACAATTTTTCCAGGGATTTGGGAGGTCATTAGCTAGGTTCTACCCATACACCCTATGTCCTAAAGGTCATGGTTGGTTACATATGTTTTTTTTTTCAAATGAAAAAAATACCCAAAATGTTTCCTTTAATTCCAAATAACTTTTTGGTTTGTGAGTGTAACGGCACAAAATACATTTTGTTGTATTCTCCAAAGTCTTCTAAATCTAAATAAATATTTGTTTAATAGAACTGGTTTCTAGAAAATTTCTTACGAGCTATCAAAGTTATTTTCTTTTTTAAATGTATGAAATTGTACAACTTCAAAATGTATTATAAAAAAAACTAAAAGCCATTTTGAACTTAGCTTTCTTTTAAAAAGTTCTTTAGTTGATACCCTTTCTAACGGTATGCTACATGTCACAAAGAACAATTCATTAAGTAGTCAATTAGTAAGCAGAGCCAGGATTAAGAAAAGATTTATAAATGTTATTATGTTTTTATAAACTAAAGTTATAAATCTTTTTCAAATTTGATTCAAATTAACCCAATATTACCCATACATCCTATGTCCCAAATGTCACGGTTGGTTACATATGTTATTTTTTTTTTATTGAAAAAAATACCCGAAATGTTTCTTTTGATTCGAAATAACTTTTGTGTTTGTGGGTGTAATGGCACAAAATAAATATTGGGTTAATTTGAATCAAATTTGAACTTGTTTTATAACTTTCGTTTATAAAAACATAATAACATTTAGAAGTCTTTTCTTAATCCTGACTCTCTTAACTAACATTTTGACTACTTAATGAACTGTTCTTTGTGACATGTAGCATACCGTTAGAAAGGGTATCAACTAAAGAACTTTTTAAAAGAAAGCTAAGTTCAAAATGGCTTTTAGTTTTTTTTAATAATAAATTTTGAAGTTGTACAATTTCATACATTTAAAAAAGAAAATAACTTTGATAGCTCGTAAGAAATTTTCTAGAAACCAGTTCTATTAAACAAATATTTATTTAGATTTAGAAGACTTTGGAGAATACAACAAAATTTATTTTGTGCCATTACACTCACAAACGAAGAAAATATTTGGAATTAAAGGAAACATTTTGGGTATTTATTTCATTTGAAAAAAAAAACATATGTAACCAACCATGACATTTAGGACATAGGGTGTATGGGTAGAACCTAGCTAATGACCTCCCAAATCCCTGGAAAAATTGTGTCGGTCCATAAACCAAACATGTATGTAGTAGTGATTATTTATTTTACAGCTTTTGATCAGTACCAATACCAACCGAGGCGCATATATCATACAAGTGAGGTGTGATGAAGCTTACGATAATGATGCACTTGAACTGCGCAAATCACATTTTACAATCTCCAAACTAAAATTATTATACCCATGTTATCTTTTGACACACACAATGTGATGCTCGCGAAAAGTTCTTATGTTTTCGTTTCTTTACGCGGTTATACAAAAAGGCGTTTTCTTCATAACTTTCACCTTTACGAGATGAAAATATGTGAGCTTTAAAACACGCAGCACCTAGGACTATGAACAGCGTTGTATGAATAATGGTGGCCTTCACGAATAACTGACTTCACATTTGGGCATAAACCACTTTGCTTAACATGATAATCATATTTTTTGTTATCCAACTACAATAAAGCAAGAATGGAAGGCGTATATTTTTTGTTACAAGGAAAATAAAATGGAATTAAGAGAAACACGTACGAATTGTTGCCTCTAGAGCTATCAAGTACTTCTGAAGACTAGTTCATACACGAGGGCCTCACAAAATATTCACAAAGATTTACACTGTTCAGCTGCACATTTTACTATCTAATGTGGATTTATGTGTCTTGTCTCAACCGTAAATCAATAATTTTGCACAAAAGTATAAAATGAAAAAAAAAATTGAATAACGGTATCAAAACTAACCGAGTCAAACAAAACAACATCACTATTTCTTTTAAATATCGAACGGTATTTTTTATAATATTGCGTTTTTCTTGTGCCAGTTTTTATTTCGACACGAAAATGTGATATGTATTTTTAAGTATAACGTGCAGAGGTTTTAAAAATCTACAATTTTAAAAACGTCAGTCAGTACGATATCAAAAGTAAAACTAATATACTTAGAATTTAAATTTTCCTTTCCGTACTTTGATCATCATATAAAATGCACGTTGCTTTGAAATTCCATTTTTTCATGCTAGTCTTACTTTTCAACCGACTTCCAAAAAGAGGAGGTTCTCAATTCAACTGTTTTTTTTTGTGTTTGTTACCTCAGAAGTTTCGACTGATTTTGATAATTCTTTTTTTATTTGAAAGCTGGTGCTACCTGTGTGGTCCCATTTAATTTGGTACAGATTTGATGCTGATCTTCGGAGATAATATGATCAATGGAACCAATGATATTCTAACAAACAGATATGTTATACACCTACAAAACCACCGAAAAAAGTGTGCCGCGGGGGAGAGCCAGCTCACATACACGCAGTGACGCAGAATAAAGGAAAAACAGGCCAATTGACACGTTTTCGAGTCTTCACGATTGCGCGCTCATAACATATCTGTTTAATTAAATATCATTGAATGGAACTCTTCAAAAATAGACGGCAAATCTACAGTGATTGCTGGAACCGCATGGATGTTTATTGTTTACACAACATCTTGACGTAACATCACGCCTGTATGCTCTGAGGGGGTAGGCAGATGTGTACAATACACCCAGATTTCGACAGTAGGTATGTTAAATTCCATTTATTGGGGATAAGCATAGGCTTATCGCCAATAAATAATTTAACATTGTTAACAATACATGTCATGGTAAATTGGCAATAGTACCATGACATGTATTGTTAACAATGTTAAATAAATTCATGGCAAATATTTGTTTTGGAACAACTAAAAATGGAAAAATAAAAAACTTTTTTGCAAAAAATTAAACCGACTTCAAAAAATACAAAAAAGTGAAAAATAACTTAAGCTTCAGAACTCGGTGGCAAAAAAAAACTGAATCAAAGAAACTAGTCACCGACTTCTGAAGCTTAAGTTATTTTTCACCTTTTTGTGTTTTTGAAGTCGGTTTTATTTTGTTGTCTAATTTTGTTTAAAAATATGTTAACGAAGTAATATGTATTCAATAAAAATTGTATTTCTGAAAATTACACTAAATACGCCATAACATCCTGGACAAACTTCCAGTAATAAGTCCTGAAACCTCAATGACTTATTCTAACAATAACTTTATCTTGGTTTATTTAGGACATATTAGTTTGT
This sequence comes from Xestia xanthographa, assembly GCA_905147715.2. Lineage (NCBI taxonomy): Eukaryota > Metazoa > Arthropoda > Insecta > Lepidoptera > Noctuidae > Xestia > Xestia xanthographa. The sequence goes on along the minus strand of LR990647.1, from coordinate 15,254,331 downwards.
TATCACACCGTAACATCTCGGCTCCGTTCACTGCCGTTTGTGGGTACGTCGGTTAATTAAAATAATATTATTATGGAATACAGAAATCGGTAAAGGAAAATACTGTGGCACCTCCTTAGTCTGTGATAAGACGAAATTAATATTATTCGTTCAAGAAAAACTAAGTCTTCTATAATGTTTTTGATTTTTGTTGACTTATTTCTTTAATACTACGATGACAAATGACAAATCGGTTCGCTTGAAGTTGCTTTAATCCTACAGTATCCGAATTTTAGTCGAACGAGAATTGTTAGGGCAATATTCGTAGCGTTTTTATGGACGAACAAAAATCCTTTTCAGGATTTTTTACAAACAACCCAGGCAGTAACATTCATAAAGTTAATTGATGGTTGAGTGCTTTGTAGCACAAAGTTTCATTCATCGCCTGAAACATTGAATCCGGTGAATTCCCGCGTTTGAAAAGTTAGACACTTGACAATGCGCACAGGATGTGTATGTAGTTCTGCTACAAAGTCCGCTTCAATTTTTAAGCTGAAAATACAAAATAAACCAGACCTTTTAAAGGTTCATGGAAAAGAGCTTTTTTAGTTTAGAACAGGGATTCCCAAAGTGTGTCTTAGGGGTCGACATAAACGAAAACTGATTTTGGGGGTCGACGAGGTCTAAAAATCGACCCCTATTAAATTAACACAAGTTCTTATTTAAAACTTTCAAGATAGGTAGGTAGGTCCTGTATTGTTTATGTTGTGTTACGTGTACTAAGAATAATTATTATTTTTGTAGGAAACAGCATTGTTGTAGTAATGTAAAGTCAAAAGTTCGTACAAGATGAAAAACTCGGCAAGTCAGAGTGGACAAGATTGTGCAAGATAATGAGTTCGAGCGTACGTCTTTCAGGCGCGTTTTGACTTGCTCTCTATTTGACGCTTACGCGATTTAACACGAACGGATTCATGATCAAGTTGCAAGTCCAAACATGTTCCTGATATTTTTAACCGACTTCAAAAAAGGCGGAGGTTATATGTTCGTGTGTATGTATTTTTTTTTTTTTTTTATGTATGTTACCTGATTTCTCTCCCATTTGTGGACCGATTTTCAAAATTCTTTTTTCATTTGATAGAGTACACTCCTGAGGTGGTCCCATTTTAATTTGGTGAAGATTTGATTCTGACCTTCGGAGATATACAATGGAACTCTTCAAAAAGAGACGGCAAATCTGTTGTGATAGCTCCAATCGGTTGGATGTTCATTGTTTATACAATATCATGACGTAACATCACGCCTGTATGCTCTGAGGGGGTACGCAGATGTGTACAATTTACCTGATTTCTCTCCCATTTGTGGACCGATTTTCAAAATTCTTTTTTTACTTGAAAGAGTATACTCCTGAGGTGGTCCCATTTTAATTTGGTGAAGATCTGATGCTGATCTTCGGAGATATACAATGGAACTCTTCAAAAATAGACGGCAAATCTGTTGTGATAGCTCCAATCGGTTGGATGTTCATTGTTTAAACAACATCATGACGTAACATTACACCTGTTTGCTCTGAGGGGTACATAGATGTGTACAGTACACCCAGATTTCGACAGTTATGGCATGTTATGTTCCATTTATTGGGGATAAGCCTATTACCATGACATGTATTGTTAACCATGTACAATGAATGCATAGAAAATATTTGTAAGTATAGGATATTACAACTAAAAATGGAAAAATAAAATAAAACTTTTTTGCCAAAAATAAAACCGACTTCAAAAAAACAACAAACAAAAAAAACACAAAAAGAAAAGGACAAAAAAATACACTAAAAGAAATAAATAATAATAAGGGAATATATTGTAGTCTAAGGTCTGACTTGGCTAGTTCTCATATACGAATTATTATGTTTGATGGTTAGTTACCATCCGCAAGCCAAATTTTCGGAATAATAAAATAAGAACCGACAAGTAACAGGTTGTACTTGCGAAGGCTATAACATAATTCGTATATGAAAACTAGCCAAGTCAGACCTTAGACTACAATGTATTCCCCTAAGTTATAAGAAAAAATGATATTTTATATTGTTATAAATAAATTTCAGGACTGACCATTGAACTTGGCACCCATTTAGATTTCACTTCTTTTGTCGTTGAAGTCAACAACCAAGGCATATATCATAATATTGAACTTGGCTCTCATTTCACATTTATGTTTTTGATGGGATATCATTACTTTTTGTACATACGCCATCTAGTGTCACTTTTAAATAAATCAATGGAGGCAGCATGGTGTAGTGAGAGAGTTTCTGAGAATGATAATAGGTGGCGCTAGTGTTTCTAGGCGCTAGTGAGCAGCGGTGGCCCAGTGGTGGCGGCCCCGACTTACGAACAGTAGGTCGTGGGTTCGAACCCAGACAGGCGCATTACTTTGTGTAATTTATTTCATCAACACTGCTCTCAAAACGGTGAAGGAAAACATCGTGAGGAAACCGGCATGTCCTAGAACCAAAAATTCGAAGACATGTGACATCTACCAATCCGCACTGGGCCCGCGTGGTGTATTATAGCCCATTCCCCTCTCATTGAGAGGAGGCCGTGTCCCAGCAGTGGGAACATTATAGGCTGATGATGATGATGATGATGAGTGTTTCTAGGATACGGTTAGTTACGCGTAATAAATACGAAAATCTACTATATTCTCATTTATAAGTACAAAAAGGGAAATATTTGGATTAAAAAAATTAAGGGTGGTATTCAACTCATTATATATTCACGTAAAGATCTTAAAATCCACATATAGAGATTTACAGGTACTAATTATAAGTTAAGTGAAAACATTATAAAATGATAAAAAATTACCAGTTTCAGATTTTTTCCTTTGTATTCACCTAATTACCTATCTGCTTGCCAAATTTGAACTTTCTAGGTCATCTGGAACTGGGTTACAGTTTTGATCTATAGGTCAGTCATAAAAATGACGATTTTTGGACGTTAATATCTAAATAACCGTTTGAGATATGTCTATAAAATTTAGAACAAATATGTATCTCGCCAGTTTCAATATATGAGCAAAATTTGACAAGTTTAGGTGTAATAGTTTTTGAGTTATGAGGGGCTCTAAAGTGGCTCCAAATGGTTCGTGTAATATTACACACGGTGAGCTGCGCGCCAGAACTTGGCTTGACACGCTCCCGCGTGTCTAGATCAGTTGAGCTATCTGTAGATTGTTTGCAACAGTTTGCAGTTGCCTCAGTTGTTTCAATTGTAAAAATTTACCAGTAAATTTAACAGTTTATTATTGTTTTTTATTTAGGTAGTTTCTTATTTTTTTATTTGCAGGATTACTGAGAGTTTTAAGATGGTGGACACGAAAAAAAAATGCAGACAATGCAGTTTGGACTACTTGAAGTTCGGATTTATTGCTCCACTCCATTAAATCAACACCTGCCGATGTATCCCATATGTGAAAAAGTATTCAGCAACGATGCCATGAAGCCTTCAAAAATGGATGACCACTTATCAAGAGTACCTACATGCTGACAAAAAAGGGAAGCCCTTGTCATTTTTTCAAGCACTTAAAAAAAACTAGACAAAAGGCCATCCATAAGATAGATGTTTGCGTCATCATCTATTAAAGACGATGATGGTTTACGAGCGTCCTATAATATATCTTTACTAATAGCGAAGTCGGGGAAACCCCACACAATTGGAGAGCAGCTTCTCTTACCAGCCATTGCGGAGGTCCTTAATAATGTATTGCACAAAACCCGCACATGATATTTTAAAGAGAATATCTTTGAGCAATAACACCTTTCAGAGACGCATAGACGAGATGGGACGCGATGTGGAAAACATTTTATGCAAGTTCTTACAGACCAACAGATTCTCTCTCCAGTTGGACGAGTCTACATTACCCGGCAATGAAGCTCTGTTGTTAGGATATGTTCGATATATCAAAGACGAAAATATGTGCCAAGAACTGCTTTTTGCTACATATTTAGAGACTGATACCAGAAGAGAATCGATTTTTCAGGCCGTGGAACATTTTTTTACTGACAAAGCTATTCCATGGAAGAACATTGTTTCTGTTGCGACTGATGGTGCACCGTCTATGGTTGGTCGTCATCGTGGTTTTATAGCTCACTTAAAGCGACAACTGCCTGATGTACTGGTCATTCAGAGTGAGAATTAGTAATGCTTTAAGTTATTAAAGCATTGCTAATTCTCACTCTGTTTTCTTCTATTGACCTAAGTCGGAATGAAAAATAACACTCTGTAGCAGCCTGTTTTAAGTTAGCGGACCATTATGAATAAGGGGGTTGATCTTGAAAGTAGGTAATTTAGCCATTGGGGTCTGAGGTAACAGTTAATTTTGGAAAAGGGGTCACTTGTCCAAAATAGTTTGGGGATCCCTGGTTTAGAATATCAGTTCTGAAAAACGTCTCATCGATTTCTTATAGATGTTTTCAGATATATGTGTAATATGTGACATAATAACAGATAGTATGTTATCACTTGAAATAACGTTTACATGGTATAATTTTCATATGCTATAAAAACAAATAACCTAATTTCATGTAATGTTACATTTCATCTAAACTTCTTTTGCTCTAATAACATTTGGTATAACGTTAATTTCATATAATTTTCAATTTGTATAATGCTGTTTTTATATTAACTAACCTAATTTTCATTCGAACTAATTTTTATATACTCATTTTCAGCCAACATTCTGTAATGATTAAGTAAATATCAGAAAACTTCACACATAACTTTATCTAACCCAAATGGGTAAGTAATGATATAATTACAAAATCTCTAATATTTACAAGACATAACAACTAAATCTATAATTTTATTCTAAATAACGATCGATTGATAGGTATAATTTTAAAGTTACTATTTTTTATAAGCATAACCTACATTGAATATAAAATCATTTGATTTACCACTCAAAAGACATAAAACTTATTTAGTCTAATATGATAAAACGCGTGGTTTTTAATTCCCTGTAAAAAACATGCAAACAAGCTTACACCATGCATGGTGTAAGCTGCATGCATGCAGCAGGCATCCAAACAAGCATATACATGTAGCATGCAAGCAAGCATGTAGCATGCAAGCAAGTACCTATGCAGCATGCAATCAAGCATGCAGCATGCATGCAACATGCAGCAGGCATGGTTTCTGTCACGGCTCCGGCGCTGCGGGGCTCCGGCGGTCTCAAGCGAGTTTATCGTCACAGATGTGGTTCACGCTCACCACCGCGACCGCCGCTCCTCAGGTCGTGGGCCGCCTCGCCCTTCTGCACCCACGCGACTTTAATTAACACTCTAGGGGTAGGGCAGACAAGACTACGTGGAGTCGGTTTTGCAGCGATTCGTTTCTGTCAAGCTTTTCGATTAAATAAACGTTATATCCAATAACGTTATACGAAATAAGTTTTAGAGTATTTTAATGTTATATCTAAAGAAATTATATCAACAGTTGGTATAACTCACGTTTATTATATCTTGTGAACGTCATTAAAACGAAAATATAACAAATAACTTTATATGTTATGAGACGCACCCAACCCAAATGATTCACCAACAATAGAGGAGATCTGGCTCCTACTGCTAATGGTCACTGTTCTAACCTAACCTTAGACGATTCACCAACAATGGAGGGGGTCGGGGGGGGGGCGCACGAAAATGGCAGGCGTTTATAATCCGATTAGTATTAGCAAAAATATACAAAACAAAGTAGACGTTTCAAAATTATATTAAACGTTACCATAGATTTTCAATATAACTAAATATTATACTAACTGAATATTAGTTCAAATGTGCATTATAGAAAAAGTTAAACCATGTAAAATTTGGTAAACTGAACTTATATCAATAATTAATTATATCATTTCATCGTTTTACTAAAAAAAAGTAAATTGAATAAAATTAGGTCATGTGATCATTAGAACTTTTGCTATTATATCAAATGGTACGCACCCGTTTTCCTAATATATTTATGGGTATAATTTCACATCTCATTAAATTATTTTAAACACGAGGCTTCGACATGAACCCACATAACTGAAATATACCTACGGTACGAGTACCTACAGCCAGGAGCAAAAATACACCTCGACCCTTGTTTTTTACAAAATGAAGCTTGTTCGAAAATTTGGGATTTCTTTATAAAATATTTAAAAAGAAATCCGTAGCAGTCTTATAAGTAGGTAGGTAATTAGGTATGCTATAACTATTTCATTCTATTTTGTTGTAGACATGAATCTACGAAAAATACAAGTACAATAGAACCCTTCTAAAACTAGGTCTTAAACTATCGAATTATAATTTAAAACTCGCTCTGAAATCCTTCCACTACCAATCTTTCAAGCAAACCTCTAGGTATAGTCATATTACACAAACCGAAGATCTTAAGTATTTCGTAAAATTAATTAAAATTCCTAAGAACAAAGTATTAGGTATCTTAGTATTATCTAAAACAATTCCCAAGTAATTAAAAAATCCTTTAACCTATCCGATCCCGTTAAAGTAAGAAACCGTTTCTGAGAAAGCGTTCCATTTCACAAGATCAACCATTTTTGTTCTTATTTCATGAATATTGTAAGATCCAATGAAAGAGGGTCTATTACAAGACAAAGATGAGTTAAATTTTAAAGCTTCGAGTTTCGTCTCATCTCAGTGGTGTTTCAAGAGGACATTTATAAAAGACAACGCTTCGTTATAAACGTAAATGTTTGGAACAAGACAATATTTAAGTTAGTAAGTTTCCAAAACAATCTGTTTGTGAATGAGCGTGTTTTGAACCCTGTTTGACAAAGTTTTAGGGTATTTATACATAGCTTTAACCGGCCTTAAGAGTCGTAGAAACGGTTCATGTTTCTTCATGTCGATGTTTTACTTTGCGAACATGCTGGCTGTTGTAAATAAGTTCATTATGATGTATATTACTTCTTCCTTACACCCGGTTTCATAATCTGCCAGTCGGCTCCCAATGTAACCGGATGCAGCTGGATACCAGTATCATTCTTTTCGGCCGGATTCCGAAACGAAAATCATCGATGCGTGAAAAATAAACGTCACACCTACGACATCAGATTCTCCAAGATAGTCTCCGATTTTCTCGACGTCGGCGTCGTTTCCCAAAGTCTGGCGAAATATTTTTTGTATTCGCGTTAATCTTTAAGTACGGACCGCTAGCCCAAAAGGTTGGTTCCGATGAACGAGAGCCATGGGACGGCTTTCACGAGCCCTGTACCAGAACACCAATGTTTACATGCCTTTCAAAGCCAGCAGGGTGGAATACTATTAGTACGGAACCATTCAAAAGCAGTATTATACGTTTTTTAAAACATGAATTTATTTGCTCAAATCTTTATCCTCTTTGTTTAATTCCACCACGGATATTACTACATGGTTATGTTTGAATAAACGGTGAAATTAATTATGTAAGGTACAATTAGACCTCCCTTATATATGTTTTCTCCCATACTATGGCAATATTTTGATTTTATTTTTAAAAGGAATAGGGAGGTTTTCCAGTTCTATCAAAAGCACAGATAACACCGCAAAATTACCTCCTAAACGGGAATAAAACTTTAAAGGTAGACCCTTTCCAGAAGTACGCATTACGTGAGGCAAAGAATCATTGGAGTGATAAAGTCCATTTAAAAAGGCAGACTAATAAAAGCGATGAATTTTATAAAATTAATATCAAATTTTTTCTCAGAAAATATTGAACGCAGTCGCCTTTAGAGACCATTCAGAACCAGATATTCATTAAGATCTATCCAAGGCGACCAGTTTGATTAGAAAGCGACCACAAAATCTACGGCACTCTCGTGCCTTTGTTGGCTACCCATCTACACTGAAGGAGTAATATCGAGTACATTTTCAGTAAATCTTGGACGGGCACGTTTCCTGCCACACAAATCCTTTCAGTGCAAACCGTACAATGTTTTGACTGAAACTGAATGTACATGAATATGAAACAGTTTCGTTACATAAACAGTCAACTTATAAGATAGGAGTGCGCTTGTATTCTTCTACGAACAAGATATAGTAGCCTTTGTTGCCGTTGTTTTTAACGTTTGTATGGTTTTTACACGCTTTATATTAGCTTCACTTGTATGTTTGTTTGTATGTTTATAACCGACTTCTTAGGGCGCGATTTTGACCCACTTTAAGCGGCCAGATTTCATTCAAATTTTGCACACCCGTCAAAGACCGATGACAATTCAGGTTTTTTCAGAATTCAACCCCTTAAGGGGGGAAATGGGGTGACAAAGTCTGAAAATCAACATGGTTTTTGTTTGTATGGTGTATCGGGTCAAGCGGGTGTATTACAAAAACAACGCGATTTTAAGATTTAATGTGTATCTGAAATACCATCATCCCCCTGTTAGGATGCGATGGGGTTGAAATGTCTAAAAATCAATATGGGTGTCAATTCCGAGATTATCCGGGGTGCTGATTACGAATACCTATGGTATTTATTTTGAATTCCAGAAGACTTAGACGATTTAGATAAGATGGCGGATTCGACTTCTATACAGGGTTATTGTTGATACGATGATGGTGATTGTGATAGTGATGATGATAGGGATTGTGATTGCGATTGTGATAGTGATTGTGATAGTAATTGTGATGGTGATGGTGATAGTGATAGTGATGGTGATGGTGATTGTGATAACGATGTTGATGATTAAGATAATGATGATGATGATTCTGATGATGATAATCGTGATTACGATGATGGTGATTGTGATAGTGATTGTGATAGTGATTGTGATAGTGATTGTGATAGTGATTGTGATAGTGATTGTGATTGTGATAGTGATTGTGATAGTGATTGTGATAGTGATTGTGATTATGATAGTGATGATGATTGTGATAAAGATAGTGATTGCGATAGAGATGGTGATTGTGATGATTATGAAATTTGGCTCAGATAGTTTTTTACCTGGATTAACATGTAGGATACTATTTATCTCTCTAATATGAATAAATATGATCCCGTAGGACAGTTACCAAACTTCACGCGGGCGAAGCCGCGGGCAACAGCTAGTATTCTTGATGTAACGGTAACCGTGATTTACAAAAAATCTTCTTATATACGTACATCTAAACAAAATTTTCAGGACAGAAATCTCAATTTTTTATTTTGCTGAACAACATTTAGTAATTAGCGTAGCCTAGGATCTACAGTCGATAAAGTCATCAACTTTAAATAAGATAAACCTTTCGGAGAGGGAATCTGAGAAACAGCTACCTCATCTAAAGAAGGCAGCAGGCGCCCGATTTACCAACTTCCCAGATAAGTTACTGACTCAATAAATTATAGTTTAAATAACAGTTTAAAAAAATTAAAAAAACATGCTTTTATAAATAAACCAAACTAACAAGAATAAAATAAATATTAGTTTAAAAAAAACTAAAAAACACGCTTTATATAGAAAACCAAACTAAAAAATAGAAAATAAATTTTAATAAATTTGAATTAAGAATAGTGTGAAAAATTCTAACAAATATAAATGAATAATAGTGTTAATAAGAAAAAAAATGTTTTATTTAAAAAAAAAGCGTGGGGTGCATGGTGTCAATAGTTTTAAATATTTCATTGAAAGAAGGATTATCATTTCGATAATATATAAATGAATATTCTATTCTATTACGTACGAACATAACGAATAAATGAATATTCTATTCTATTCTAATATCTTAAAACCGGCCAAGTGCGAGTCGGACTCGCGCACGAAGGGTTCCGTACCATTATTATCAAAAAAAGGGCAAAAAAATCACGTTTGTTGTATGGGAGCACCCCTTAAATATTAATTTTATTCTGTTTTTAGTATTTGTTATTATAGCGGCAACAGAAATACATCATCTGTGAAAATTTCAACTGTCTAGCTGTCACGGTTCATGAGATACAGCCTGGTGACAGACGGACGGACAGACAGCGAAGTCTTAGTAATAGGGTTCCGTTTTTATCCTTTGGGTACGGAACCCTAAAAACCACCCCACGCTTTTTTTAAATAAAACATTTTTTTCTTATTAACACTATTATTAATTTAAATTTGTTAGAATTTTTTACACTATTCTTAATTCAAATTTATTAAAATTTATTTTCTATTTTTTAGTTAGGTTTTTTATATTTTTTTAAGAAGTAGGTGGTCAGGATACATTACTGTAAAACAATAATATTATAAAACTAAATATTTTAAAACTGAACCAAATTTAAAAGAGTAAACATGTAGTATCTTGCCGGTATATTCTTCTCACCAATTTTTCGACGTTTGTGCCCATAAAGGCCAAATTAGGTATGTAAAATAAAATATTTTAATTTTGAGGAGTGTTGATCAACTTCTTTTATCGATTATATAAATATATTTTGTCAATTGAATTTTGAAGATTGAAGAATGCTTTATATTAGTCGTAAAACTTAATTGTTTCTACGTTCGGCCCACTCTTCCACCCATACCAGCTTGTGATTGAATGTTCTTTCCCTATGGAAAGAACATTCGATATTTATTTATTTATTTATATCTAAGACTATTCTAGATATAAATAAATAAATAAATATCGCTGGACATTACACACAGCGCCATCTAGTGCCACACTAAGCAACGAGGCTTGTGTCGTGGACACCAGATAGTTGATATACTACAAAGATACTTTTTGTTTGTAAATACATACTTATTATACATAGGAACATCCACGACTCGGAAACAACTGTCCATGCTCATTACACAAACATTTGCTCCAACCGGGATTCGAACCCGGGACCCTAAGAACGTAAGACAGCCTCACTACCGCTGCGTCATTTGGGTCGTTATGTATACAGGTGGATGGTTCATATGGGTGGAAAAAGCTCAAATCTTGCCTGCGGTCTAAACTGTTTTGTCAATAGGGAATACGCACGTAATTTTTTCTTCTCTTAAATCAATAAAATACAGTAGTATCAATCCAAGAATAGTATTAAAAGCTAAGTTCAACTACTGCTTGTCGCTTAAAAATAATATTAAACTACTGCAATTTTCTATGACAGTTTAAACGTTCGTAGCTGTCGCGGCCATGATGTGACGACATTTACCACAATATCTGCCTTGTTTACATCAAATTTAATGCCCTTGATAGCATAATTTTACTAATTGTATGTGCTCTAGTCAAGTAAAAATTGCAATAACAATATTATAATAAAATCTTAGTGAAGCTTTAAGCACTTTTCAAATAAAAGTGTTTTTTGACATATTGACTTTGACGTCACTACCAGCGTTATCGAGGACGACGAGTTAGGAGTTAGTTAGGAGTGCGTTTCGTTTCACCAAAAACATGCTGCATAAAACAGTAAATTGTAAAATAACTGATGCATTAGCAGCTTAAAAAAGTATCTTACAATGTTTTTATGGGCCAAATACAAGGCATTTTTAATAAATAAACAGAGTTCTGCCTGTAAAGAGACGGCAAATAGTACCTAATTGTTCGTAGGTACAAACAATCAACTTTGTATTGAAGTTGGGCCGAAGCCCGTAGGTAGTAGGTACGATATTGTTCGTACGTAACGATGAAGCACGCTTCCGCATTAGGCTTCGTGTCAATCAGAGATTAGTGAGAATGCGTAGCATCCATAGCGACTAGCGAGGGATATGTGTGAAACTAATAATTAAAAAACTCGACTGCGTAAAAAATAACTATTAATATTGGATATTATTAGTTATTTTTATTTATATTGGATATTATATTAATATTGGATATTATATTATTTAGTCAAGATTATTTAATGGGTCCCGATTGTTGCATTCAATATGTCCTGTCTCATGAACTTGTTTTATTCTTTTTAGTTTTTATTTAAAGTTATAAGTAGCCAGTAGTTTATAATGTAGCCAGTGACACTCGCGCAATCAAAAAGAATCTAACGACATAATATAATCTATCCAAATCCCTCCATCCGTTGAGGAGTTACGAGGGAACAAAGAAACGGACATACACAAATACATACTTACAGGTCAAACACATTACCCTCCTTTTGGGCTTCGCCGCAGTCGGGCAAAAAAGGTAAAAGCCAGCGTTTAGGTCACTAATGACAGCAGTTTACGCGCATGACATATAAACTTTATTTCAGTATTCATTTTCATTTCAGGAACCGTTGCTGTTGGTGTAATAATAAAATATACTTAAGTATCAACTAATAGTCTTCCTTCTTCGTAGACCACTAGAGCCAATTTATCTTTATTGGCTTCACCACTCGGAAGCTTTGGTCGAGTTCATACTTTATTGTCTCAGTTTATTACGGAAAAGGTTAATACGAAATCGTTGTTTACTGCTTACAGGAATCAGTCTTGAGCCTGGTTAAAATAGTTGAGGCTTACAGTGCGAGTTTACTAGAAGTATTTTATGCTTAGTCGTATAATGTCGTCCAGTTACATTCCTATCAATTTAAAATATCAAGCTGTGATATAAAAAGAAGGCAGGCTATTCTTTTTGTTGACTTTAGGTATATAGGATTAGTTTTCAATGACCGGCCAAATTTCAGAGATGGTTTAAAATCGATAATATTTTCGATAAAAAAAAAACATTTTTTTAAATAAAATTTAATTTTAGTCCACCACTAAAAAGCGAACGTGTGGATATTGCAACAGCACAATTCAGTTCAACAACCTAGATGGATAGCAGTTAGCACACACATAAATTTGGCGGTGCATGCATGCACACAAGTTGTTGATTCCCACTAGGTTTATGATTTAAGAAAATTTTAGGACATTTTCAAATTAATGCTATTTTTAGGGTACGGTGTACCCAAAGGGTTAAAACGGAACCCTATTACTAAGACTTCGCTGTCTGTCCGTCTGTCCGTCTGTCTGTCACAAGGCTGTATCTCATGAACCGTGACAGCTAGACAGTTGAAATTTTCACAGATGATGTATTTCTGTTGCCGCTAATAATAATACTAAAAACAGAATAAAATTAATATTTAAGGGAGGGCTCCCATACAACAACGTGACGACAGGCCGTGTCGACGGCGCGTTCGTGTTCCACGCGCGCCTCAAAGAGAGTCAGCCAAAAAGGAAGGGGTCCGTAAGGACCGATGCCTGCCGGGGTTGCGGGACTATTCGAAAGAGATACCGTGGCCCCGGAACACAAAGGGCGATGAAGGAACATGGATGGGTTTTAGTCAGTAAAAGTCTGACACTCCCTCCTGCTCCGCCCAGAGCGGGAGGGGTTATTTGATGACTTCCCATCCGAAAAAAAAAAAAAAAAAAAAAGGGGGGCTCCCATACAACAAACGTTATTTTTTTTACGTTTTGTCTAATTTTGTATAGATAAGGTACGGAACCATTCGTGCGCGAGTCCAACTCGCACTTGGCCGGATTTTTTTATTTTTTTATTTTTCGTCAATAATATTTAAAATACACTTTTGGTTTGATATCTAGATTTTTAATTTAAAATTTTGGCTGCTCATTGAAAACTAACCCTGTTTAATATGTGCTATAAGCGACATTTCATTTCTAAGATCAAGGTAAGCCTATAAACCTGTCACATGACCAGAGATTGGAATCATCATCATTCTCTTTATCCCAACTTATTTGGGGTAGGCGCGGTATGTCATCTTTTTCCATACCTACTTACTTCTATAATACTCGTCATCTTAACAGACACCTCTTTGTAAACAGAACACAGAACTTAAAAATACTCCGGAATTTCAGAGACAAGTAATAAATAATAATAAGTAAATAATAAGTAATAATTATTTAATAATTGACGACCCGAATGGCGCAGCGGTAGTGAGGCTGCCGTACGTTCTTAGGGTCCCGAGTTCGAATCCCGGTAGGAGCAAATGTTTTGTGTGATGAGCATGGACATTTGTTTTAGAGTCATGGTTTATATGTATAACAAGTATATATTTACAAACAAAAAGTATCTATGAAGTATAACTACTATCTGGTGTCCACGATACAAACCTCGTTGCTTAGTGTGGCACCTAGATGGCGCTGTGTGTAGCGTCCAGCAATATTTAAAAAAAAAAATGAATGTCAAAAAATGATTCGCAACTGGTTGCGAACAAAGAATAAAAAATCCTAATTCGCAACTGGTTGCGAATCGCAGTTGCGAAAACGGCCGGAGGGATATCCACATGTTACTTACCTACTTCCTTAAGGCGACTACAGGAGCTAAATTAGCAACTCTATTTGTGGTGGTTCAAACTTTGTTTGAAATACTGTTAGAATAAAGTTCTAATCAGCTTGCACTACAAAGTGGTTGTTACGTCAGTCACTGCGGGCCGAATAGTGCGAAATGAGTGTTTTTTTTGCGATTTTCGAAAAATCTATTGATTGGACTACAAAAATAAAACACTATCATGCTAATATGTCGCTTGTAGAATTATTTGCCAAAAAATCAGAATGATCGCATGTATTTTATTTAGTATGGTTTTACTCAAAAGAATTTTTTAGGGATAAGTTCGTGATTTTTTTTTCCGAGTAAAATTAGTTATATTACGTTTTCATAACACTCTCATACTAGCATATATCCTGAAAAATATCATATATTTTTCTGGTTTTGTTTATTGCAGTAAATCATATGCTTTTTTGCATTATAAAACTAGCGTTTAGCTCCTGTAGTCACCTTAAAGTTAAGGCAAATAATTATGGTCTTCCTGTTCTGATCTCAGCACATAACTTATCTTTACTAAAACCAAAAGCAGACGACCTCGTACTCCCCTATGAGAGCATTAAAGCGTTGAGTAAACTCTTTTTAGTCGTACCCACTAAAATATTCTGTTTGTAAATTTATATGCGAATTTGTAAGTATGTAGTTTTAAATGTTAGTTTAATAGAAGTTGTCAATGTAACTAATGAACTTCAAATTAACAAAGTTTCAAAAACTATTAAATTATTTTGATGTGAATCTCCTCTAATAATATAAAATACTATCAAACTTTAACGAATTGTTTCAAAATGGTTCCATTAACGATTTTTGCATGCCGCTGGTCATTGTTTTATAATAAAAAATTTAATTTTAATGTTTATTATGTATATTTTTTTAATATGAAATGAGATCTCAATCTTGTCCTAACGACAGAGGCGAGGAGAGATTTTAGATATATGAAAAACAAATACAATGGAATACTGGGTATCGATTCCTCGGTTTTTGGTCCATACTGAGAGCTTTTCCTTTGAATAAATACCTCCACAATACTTTACGTAGCTAGTACCATGTTTTAAGGGACAAACTTTTTCATTCAACACGTAAAAGAACAAATTAAAAAAATCGTTGTTTTGAAATTAATTTTGACAAGCTTCAAAAGAACGCGCCGACCCTCCTGAAAGGCTTTGTTTCACTGATTATAAGCTCACGGCAAACTTCAGAACTTTGAACATTTAAAGACTGAAGTATATGGCCGTCTTAAACTTTGCAGTGTTTTTACTGCCTTTTATCTGTTAGAAAAACTTAAAAAAACGTCATGTTAAACCTTTATAACTCTTTCTACGGCGAATATTAAATTAAATCAGTCTTTTCTACTTAAAAGGTATATCATTAGTTCAAAGCAAAACGTATTTTGGTTTAAACAACATAAAACAGGTTATGTGGGCACTTAAAGGGCGTATACACTCATGAATATTTTATCTCGGTTTATTTTATTGAATTTATGTAACAACTTTAAGATAATTTAACCTTTCAAAAGTGTTGTTCAAGTTGTTTCTTGTTTAAGTCAGATTTTATGGCCTATAAAAGTTTGATACCACTTTGTCGTGATATACGGGGCCAGGCGCCTTTTGCTTCTCAATTTAATTCAAGACCGCTCATGACAATCACGTACTGACCCAATTCCTGAAGAAATATCGCGGCTATGTTATCCGCTGTAGTACGTGTTTATGTACAAATATATCTACAAAGGTACCTAGGTATCGGTTTTTCTTAACCTGATTTATTTCCAAATACAAATTAACTGCATTTCATCGCGTTTTAAAGCCACCCGGCTTTATGCAGGTTTGGAAAAAATATTTAAGTAGATACAAACGCCAGCACATCAAGGTACTCGAAACCGTCAAATTTTCCCAATCAACCCGCTTTATCGATAGAGAAGTTGAAAATATATAGAAATTTGACAGATTGTAGCAGCTTGACGTGGTAGCATCTGTACATGTGGCTAACCAAATTATATTTGTAAAAAAAATATATATAATATTTGTTGCCGCAACTTTTCTTCATAAACATATTCACTGCAAAATTCGAACAAAGTTGGTACTTTACCAACATTGTATAAGCGATGTCGTATACGGTCGGGTATTACATATCTTTTAACAGCTTTAACGATGTGTGATACTCCATTGTAGAGAGTCTTAACTGTTTGTTAAGTAAAATATACGAAGGCAAACTTTATAAAGTGGAAACATATTGTTAACATTGAGAACTTTTTGCTAAGAACCAGTTTAACGCAAGTTGAGGTTTCCCACGGAGATTAGTGAGTGAAAGGGGGAAATTGTTTTGCTTTGGCTTCCCTTTTACTAGTTACTGTTTATTTAAAAAGCGCTCTATTTAACACTCTTTTCAACTCTTTTAGAATATGAGTAACGGCTTCAATAAGCCGTCAGTAGCATGTCGTAAGATGTTAAAGTTTGAATTTTTCCTAAAGCCAATCAAACTGAGGCAAAAAAAACAAGAATGATATGTATTTTCAGTCCTTTACAAGCTTAACATGTCATGCCGTAAAAGATAACAACTTTATGACAAGTCTTGTAATTATAAGTCCACCTGTTCTAATGCGGACAATCACAAATTCCGATGGCATAAATCGGAAATTATTTAATTAATTAGCAGCCTGTCAGCCAGTCCTGACGGAATACCCGCAAGAGACCTGAAAAGCTGTGCTCCAGAGTTGTCTCCTGTCTTAACACGCTTGTTTCGCCTCTCTCTTAAAACCGGAGTGTGCAGCCAGTGCCCAAAAAAGGGTAACCGTGCCGATCCTACCAATTATAGATCAATCGCCGTTACCTCCATACTGTGCAAAGTGATGGAAAGGGTACTTAAGAATAAGCTGCTAGCATACCTCGAAGACAATGCGCTCCTCAGTGACCACCAGCATGACTTCCGTCGTGGTCGTTCAACTGGGAATCTTCTTATGTATGTTACGCATTGTTGGGGCGAGGCCATCGAGAAACATGGCGAAGCCCTTGCTGTGTCGCTTGACATCTCGAAGGCCTTTGACAGGGTCTGGCACGCCAGTCTGTTGGGTAAGCTTCCTGCATTCGGCATCTCTGCTGACTTTTGCAACTGGATTTCCGACTTCTTGAGTGACAGATCGATCACAGTGGTCATAGATAATGAGCAGCCGCTCATCGGATCATAAGGCCATTGAGTTCCTCAGGGGTCTATTCTTTCTGCGACATTTTTTTTGCTGCACATCAACGTCCAGTGCAAGAGCCAGCAGAGAGGATACTGCTACTTTTAGAGAGGCCATGGTGGAGCGAATGAATCTGAACCTAAATCTCGTCTCCCAGTGGGGTGACGTCAATTTGGTCAAATTCAATGCTCTGAAAACACAGGCGTGTCTCTTCACTGAAAAAAGGAGCCAGTTCCAGTTATCTCCCACTTTCCAGAGTACATCTGTAGCAGTTACTGACCGCCTACAGCTTTTGGGCATGGAGTTGACATCGGAACTCAACTTTGCCGCAACCATCGAGTCAAAAGTTCAGACCGCAGCCAAGAAGCTGGCGTATCTTGAATAAGATGAGGCGATACTTGACATCTGGACAGCTTCTAAGTTTGTACAAAGCACAAGTCCGTTCCTGTATGAAGTATCGCAGCCACTTGTGGGATGGCTCAGCAAAATACCAGCTTGCTGCACTTAACTCGGTGGAACGCAGAGCTAAAAGGCTTATAGGCGACGAACGTCGCCAATAAGCCTTTTAGCTCTTAGTAGCTTCGCTTCACAGCCTAGCTCACTGGCGTAATGTTGCCTGCCTGTCGGTCTTCTACAGACTGTACTTCGGTGAGTGTGCGCAGGAGCTCCACGACTTGATCCCATCATCACCCTTTTACCACCGGACTAACAGACGTACTGCGGCGTATTATCCGCACTTGGTTGATATCCCGACGTCGATGGTCGTACTAAGCGCTTCTCCTCCACTTTTATTATGCGCACAGCCAAAGTGTGGAACTCTCTGCCAGCGTCTGTGTTCCCACTCACATTTAACCCGCCTGCCTTCAAAGCAAGAGTGAACAAGTATCTTCTGGGCACGCTCGTCTCATCATAGATCTCATCCTTCGCTTTCCATCAGGCATGATCGTGGTTAAGAGCAGGCCCATATTATAAAAAATTGTTTGACATTAAGTAACTAGTGAATGGGTCAAAATTGACATGAAAATAATAATTTATGACCATTACCAGCTGGTTAGCTCTCTGGTAAGGTCTGGTAAGCTAGCTAGCTTGGTTAATGTTAATATACACCAGTGTATCCCGACATACCCTGCGTTTCGAACATTTACAAAAAATATCCCTTGCATAGTATTCAAGGCTACCACAAAACAGAGGAAACGGAATCCACACTACATGGCACAGGGGAAGTGTCGACTTTAATGAAAACCTCCAACTAGAACGGTTCAAAGCACGCAAAAGCGCATGAGTTTCGTCACAGGCCTTTGTAGGTCCTCACCGCAAAACTTTACACTTTTTGAAACCATCACTGAATGTTACTATATTTTCACCTTCCCTTGGCTTGTGCCGTATACAAATTTAAGTGACTGGGTTTCATGTCTTTTTTGAGTCCGTTTTTGAAAATGTAGGTGGCAAGAAAGAAATTTACTACAGTATTTATAGGTTGATATTTTGAGGTAGGTTTTCAGGATATTTTTATCACTAGGTAATATTGTATCACTGTCGGTAAAATTATATGCGTACTAGTCATATGCGTATGACACTTTTCACGCAGACGCGACGGTTACCCTTGGAGTGCACCTTAAATGGACATGACCTACCAACAAACATGACGGGATACCATAAAACCAATTACTCGGAGCAATTATTCGTAGAGGACGGTTTTGTGGTGAATCTTAATCTTGGGAGGCCATGTGCAGCTGTAGACCGCGATAGGCAAGTTGAAATTATTTAAGGTATTAATTGCTTCAATCAATTGATTGAAGCAATTAATACCTTAAATAATTTAAAACAAACTTAGGAATTGAAACCCGCGGTTTAGTTATTTGGGTATTGATCAGCCGCGTCACCTGCGCTTCAATGTTCAATCAATTTATCTTGCAGTTGGAGTGATTGCCAAACCAAAAGTGTGTGTATATACAGTTCGTTAGCGTTGCGCTCCCCGAGTCCCAGCATTAATCTTGTGAGTTGTTTGTTTAGCTATATTCCGCCAATATGACGCCGCATCCTGCGTCATTCAGAAATAGATAAACCGAATTGGATAAAGCTTTCCACAAAAATTTCACGAATAAATTCAGAACCATATCAGTTTCCATGTATGTGTATTTATGTATCATTAGTCGCAAACATTTCTAAACACGGAACTCATTAACGAAAGCCAGAGCTACTATGTTGGTTTACCCGTTTCAATATTAAAATTTCAAAATTCGTTATGCTTACTCGGCTACCGTATTACATGATGTTAACAAATGGCTGACAACAATCCACATTTACACACATAGTACCGCAGAGATAGACTACGGAGGCAGAAACGTGTTCACTCATTTATTCTGAAACAAATTTTATGTTTCACACAAAAGTAATGTTTGTAAATTGTACGAGATAAATTCTGTATTATTTACGACTTCATTACGCAGTTTACTGTAAAAGTAAACACAACAATTTAAATGTAGTAAAGCATTTAATCTAGCTTATATTTTAGCTAAGTTATGTTATTCAAGAAGAACCAGCAAAATTAGGTTAATTGTGCGAGTTTTACAAGAATTACGTCCGTAATTAATTTCGTTTGTCCTTTTTCTTGGTTGGTTCGAAATGAGCACGTATTTGTCGGTCATGTCGGAGTTGCCAGGTGAGTGAACCTGTAATATAAAAGTTATCCTTCAAGGGAGACACGGGCAGTGCGGCCATTTATCCAGCGACCCACAGGCTCCAGTTTATTAAGCGGCACTTACTCAGCCGACGACGGCGCTGTCCACTTCAAGACCTCACGATCAATTCACGTCTTAGCTTTTTGTAAAGTCTATTTTTATCAATGGAACGGTTTCAGGTAACTTATGGCGGCCGTTTGGTTTGGTTACGTGACATCGCATACTGTTCCCTTGAGCAGTCAGAATCGTTTTTTACTTTGTGTATCCCAGAGACGATATTGTAAATTTTCGTTCAGTGCTAAGTATTTTATATTGTACAAAATCTATGAAACGAATCCTCCTGAATCAATTCAGGTTTCGTCTCTATTTTTATCAATGGAACGGTTTCAGGTAACGCATGGCGGCCGTTTGGTTTGGTTACGTGACATCGCATACTGTTCCCTTGAGCAGTCAGAATCGTTTTTTACTTTGTGTATCCCAGAGACGATATTGTAAATTTTCGTTCAGTGCTAAGTATTTTATATTGTACAAAATCTATGAAACGAATCCTCCTGAATCAATTCAGGTTTCGTCTCTATTTTTATCAATGGAACGGTTTCAGGTAACGTATGGCGGCCGTTTGGTTTGGTTACGTGACATCACATACTTTTCCCTTGAGCAGTCAGAATCGTTTTTTACTTTGTGTATGCCAAAGATGATATTGTACATTTTCGATCAGTCCTATTTTATTTTGTACAAAATCTTTGAAACGAATCCTCCTGAATCAATTCAGGTTTCGTCCCTATTTTTATCAATGGAACGGTTTCAGGTAACTTATGGCGGCCGTTTGGTTTGGTTACGTGACATCGCATACTGTTCCCTTGAGCAGTTAGAATCGTTTTTTACTTTGTGTTTCCCAAGGACGATATTGTAAATTTTCGTTCAGTCCTATTTTATTTTGTACAAAATCTATGAAACGAATCCTCCTGAATCAATTCAGGTTTCGTCTCTATTTTTATCAATGGAACGGTTTCAGGTAACGTATGGCGGCCGTTTGGTTTGGTTACGTGACATCGCATACTGTTCCCTTGAGCAGTCAGAATCGTTTTTTACTTTGTGTATCCCAAAGACGAAATTGTACATTTTTATTCAGTACTAATCTATGGAAACGAATCCTCTTGAATTAATTCAAGTTTCATTGACAATGAAATAGGTATCTACCTACCTGATAATAAACCGTCCAACATCTGTTCCATCGTCCTGCTTAAATCATACCTATTGGACCGAGCCTACCCGAATTGATCTAAATCGAATAGTCCTTCGCAAAATGGAAAACAATGAGTTTGGGTCTGCGTTAATTAATTTTAATGTTTATTGAAGAAAGATAGATCTACATTTGAATAACTAAAGTTTGAAGATCCGTATCGATTACGACAGAGCCCTATTTAAAAACAAGCATCATCATCAGCCTTTTAATATTCCCACTGCTGGGACACGGGCCTCCTCTCTATGAGAGGGAATGTGCTATAATCCACCACGCGGGCCTAGTGTGGATTGGATTTTTGAATGCATATGAAACTATGTACGGTTATCATAGCAAAAACACTTTATTTTTTCTTTATTTTAGTCTGTCCGTTTGTTCCGGCTAATCTCCGAAACGGCGGGACCAATTTCAACGGGTATTTTATTTTTATATAACTGATATTTAGTTTACGAATATGGAAGTAATAACTATACAATAATTTCACGCGAACGAAAGCCGCGGGCAACAGCTAGTTTTGTAAATAAAATTCAAGAAATTTTGGCAAAGTCGGTAGCACCTTTTTAAAATTCTTCTACCGTTTACTTCTACCGACTCGGATTTATATTACACTATAATGGATAGGCACTTCGACCATACCTTATTCGCAAGAAAAGACTTATAAGGTACTTAAAAAAGTTTAATTGTATTTGCGCTTTGTAACAAAAAGATAAAACAAGCAATGCAATGCAATGCAATGTGCAAATGTGCAATGACACAGAAGAAATAGTAGGAGGTTATGGGCAAGAGTTTTGCCCAACAACAGAGAAACAGTATAGCTTAAAATAAATAAAAAACAAGTTTAACTAGCTTTAGTTAACAAGAAAACACAATCGGCAGATCGACTGAAGGCTAATAATAGTCTAGGATAAGAAAAACTATACTTTATTTACCGATTGAAAAATTTTCTCTCGATCCTCTGAGTGAGAGCACCTCTTTGAAAGGAGTTATAATAGGGTCTGCTTAATAATAGGTACGATCAAGCAAATTGTCATAATAGATTTAATTAATGAAAATACCATTAAACTAGGTCTTGAAAACTTAATCAACCCGACCCGTACTACGGACCACTGATGTCCCATAAGAACTTGAAATTACAGGAAAAAAATCGAGAATACTGTTGTATCTGAGAATTATGTTGAATATCTTCAAGAACCGAAGAACAAAAGATAAATCAAATCATAATTTATTTGTATATAGGTAAAAAAGTACAGATCTTATCTATACTAATATTATAAAGCTGAAGAGTTTGTTTGTTTGTTTGTTTGAACGCGCTAATCTCTGGAACTACTGGTCCGATTTTAATGATTCTTTCAGTGTTGGGTAGTCCATTTATCGAGGAAGGCTTTAGGCTATATAACATCACGCTGCGAGCGGAGCATAAATGAAAAATATTTCAAAAACGGGGAAAAATGTATTCCTTTTGTGAGCTGTTTCTCTTTTATGTGACGCAGACGAAGTTGCGTGGGTCAGCTAGTGTTTGATATACAGAGCGCTCTGTTATGCCAGGAGGCGTACAAATATGGTGTGCAAATCTAACTGAGGATTACAATTATAACTAAAATTTTTGAAAATCATGCATTATAGTATGGTAAAAACTATGTCAGAATAATTAAATTATCAAAGTTATTTAATGTCAATATTAATATTTACCTCAAACCTCATTATTTGTAATTCTAAATTAATTAATCATTTATGTATTCGTCACTATTGTTTGTAACAGCATTTACCAATCAAGAATAATTTCAATAATATTATGTAAAATTTAATTCTTTTATTGGCGTCTGGAATTTTATTTTAAATGTGTGGAGCCATAACCAAGGACACTTTTTGTTACATAAGCAGTTTTACATTTGTAATAATTTTGATAGAAAACGGTTTTTAGATCTTATGTCGGGAAGGAACCTACATTTTCCAGTCGATTGTAACTTACGCTGATTGAGGTCGGATTAAACGATGTTATTCGATTCTTCCGACCCACGTGAACCGGCATCCAGCCGTGGGTGTGACCTAATTAGAAACAGGTCTTGCGGGAACTGATGTAACCGGGGTAACCTACTGGTCTATTTATAAAAAGCCCTAGTAACTAGGGACGTTTATAATCTTATGACGCCCACGTAGATAAGCGTTAATAGATTAGCATCTTTTGTTTGACAATATGTTTTGTGATAATCCATCATCATCATCAGCCTATAATGTTCCCACTGCTTGGACACAGCCTCCTCTCAATGAGAGGGAATGGGCTATATAATCCACCACGCGGGCCCAGTGCGGGTAGGTAGATGTCACATGTCTTCGATTTTTTGGTTCTAGGACATGCCGGTTCCCTCACGATTTTTTCCTTCACCATTTTGAGAGCAGTGGTGATGAAATAAATTACACAAAGTAATGCGCCTGTCTGGGTTTGAACCCACGACTTACTGCTCGTAAGTCAGGGCCGCCACCACTGGGCCACCGCTGCCTCAGATAATCCATACTGAAATTATAAATGCAACAGTAACTCTATCGGTCTGCCGGTCTGACGCCTTAACAGCTGAACGGGTTTCGATGTAGCACACGGGGTTACGAAAAGGGATACTTTTTATCCCAATACTTCGTTTCTGTTGAATCATTTCCGAACTCGACGCGGGAATGCTGCTGGCAAAAACTTGATTCTTATAAATTCTGTAATAGAGATGAGTTAAATTCACATTCTATAGGCCTATGAATACAAGAATAATCTGGTTACGACTTAAACTTTTCAATCTGAAACTGCAGCTGCTCCGCGCTACATTAATATTCATACCATTATATTTAAGCAAAATCTCCGATACGTGCAATGTACTTATCATTGGATACGTGCCCGGTTATATCTGTCTTTTGCTTTGGAACCACACGGGCGATATTAAATCAACGTCGGATGCAAAGTTTTAAAAGAGCACGCTTCAGTAAAAAACTAAATAAATTATGTCCTTCGAAATTGCTAGAGTAGCTAACCTTCGTATCGATCTTCTACCTCGCCTTTTCTCAATTATATTGGGGTCGGCTTCCAGTCTTAATGCAGCTGAATACCAGTATTTTACCATTTACATGGAGCGAATGCCTATCTGACCTTGTAGCATTCGCACCACGCCGAAATACTGTGATGACTTTCTGCTACTCAGGGAAGACCTGGATGAGAGGTCTGACGAGTTACACGATAAAAATAAGATGTTCACTTTGATCTAGGCAGCGAACAGTAAGGATATGTGCAGAGTACGTACCTCAAGACTGCAAACTGACACTCGTTGAACTTCTGGATGTCCATGAGCTGACAATGGGGCCAGGGTTTTAGATTATGTAGATGAGATGAAATGATGATCACACGGAGTCGGTTAGATCTTTCGAGCTGGTCGCGAAGTCGCGCGTGTGTTCCGATCGGCGTTTGTGGTTTGTTAAGAAGTGACGTTTGCTCTGGGCTTTGACGTTTGCGTACAATGCATGACAACCAAAAAGTTGGCGTCTCGTTACTGCTGGTAAGCCCAGAGACAAAATGTGAACATCGTTTGGGTATTGGAAATAGTTTTGATGGGAACGAAACAGACCTCCACAACCCAGTTAGGACTGGGTAATACACCCCTTAGTAAGACTGGTTGTCATTTGTATATCTTTTTATAAATGACAGCCGGGACCAATGGGTTAATATGTTTTTCGAGGCACGCAAGAAACTCGGTAGGTATGTAATGGTTGGTCACCCATCCGCGGACTAACCTAGGCAAGTAGGGCTTAACTCAAAGATCGACCCAAGCGGCTGTTATTATTTAGCCGCGAACTCAATCTTCAATCTTCGTATACCCGTGCCAAATTTTATAACACAGGTGTTATAATAAGTATAGTATTTACAAACAAAAAGTATCTATGTAGTATATCAACAATCTGGTGTCCACGACACAAGCCTCGTTGCTTAGTGTGGCACTAAGATGGCGCTGTGTGTAATGTCCAGCAATATTTATTTATTTTATAAAATTTGGCACGGGTATAACCTTGACCTTGGGTTGACCTTTGTTTGATTGACTTCATTTTTTTGTTACTGACTTCTGAAGGTAAAGTTATTTTTCAGTTTTTTGTGTCGGTTTTCGTTTTTTGCAAATAAGTTTTTTAATTTTCCATTTTTAGTTGTTCCCAAACAAATATTTGCATTGTTAACAATACATGTCATGGTAATAAGCTTATCCCTAATAAATGGAACTTAATATACCTAAATGTCGAAATCTGGGTGTATTGTACACATCTGCGTACAGTCACGAGCACCAATATGTATACACTTTCCTTAATTTGATCGCAATTTTCGTGAGAAATAACGATTGTAACTTGGAGATAAGATCTTTTTCATAAAAATATGAGTTCCAGAATGCTACGTTCGTAACAACATGAAATTTGAATCAGAACAGTAGGAGAAAAACACTTTTAAAAGTTGTTAAGTGTTTACATATTGGTGCTCGTGACTGTACCCCCTCAGAGCATACAGGCGTGATGTTACGTCATAATTTTGTATAAACAATAAACATCCAAGCGATTGCAGCAATCACGGCAGATTAAACGTCTATTTTTGAAGAGTTTCATTGTATATCTCCAAAGATCAGCATCAGATCTTCACCAAATTTCATGTCACTCCAGGAGCATATTCTTTCAAAAAAAAAGAATCATCAAAATCGGTTCATAAACCACAAAGTTATACGCGAACACACATAAAAAAATATATACCTATTTTATTCGGTCGAATTGAGTAACCTTTTTTGAAGTCGGTTAAAAAATACATTTTACCGACACCATACCGATCATTTACTGACTGTAAGGGATTGTAAAATGACAGCAAAGATGAATATTTTCTCCTACGAAACTTAAAAACCTTTAAAGATACCATAAGAGCTATATACGTATAAAGCACAAATCATTTAGACGCAAGTTTCAGTACAAAGTCACAGAAGATAAATAGAACTCGCAACGGTCTCACTGACCGATATTCACCTAATGCGGTCATGTTTGTTATTCGCACAAATACATTATTCGTCCAGAAATGACCGCTAGCAACTAATCATGCCGCTAACAACAGGAAGAACAAAATGTTATCATCTAGACACGCGGGAGCGTGTCAAGCCAAGTTCTGGCGCGCAGCTCACAGTGTGTAATATTACACGAACCATTTGGAGCCACTTTTGAGCCCCTCATAACTCAAAAACTATTTTACCTAAACTTGTGAAATTTGGCTCATATATTGAGACTAGCGAGATGTATATGTGTTCCAAATTTTATAAACATATCTCTAACGGTTATTTAGATATTAACGTCCAAAAATCGTCATTTTTATGACTGACCTATAGATCAAAACTATAACCCAGTTCCAGATGACCAATAATGAAGTTCAAATTTGGCATGCAGATAGGTAATTAGGTGAATACAAAGGAAAAAATCAGAAACTGGTAATTTTTATCATTTTATTACAATTTTCACTTAACTTATTAATTAGTGCCTGTAAATCTGTATATGTGGATTTTATGATCTTTACGTGAATATTATAACGAGTTGAATACCACCCTTAATTTTCTTTAATCCAAATATTTCCGTTTTTGTACTTATAAATAAGAATATAGTAGATTTTCGTATTTATTACGCGTAACTAACCGTATTCTACAACCACTAGCACCACCTATTATCATTCTCAGAAACTCACTCACTACACCATGCCGCCTCCATTGATTTATTTAAAAGTGACACTAGACGGCGTATGTACAAAAAGTAATGATATCCCATCAAAAACATAAATGTGAAATGAGAGCCAAGTTCAATCTAAATATATAAAAGAAGAAACTGACTGACTGACTGACTGACTGATTGACTGACTGACTGATTGACTGACTGACTGACTCATCTATCAACGCACAGCCCAAACCGCTGGGTCTACAGATTCCAAATTTGGCAAGTAGGTTCCTTATATGGTCTAGGGGTGCACTAAGAAAGGATTTTTCAAAATTCATCCCCTAAAGGGGTTAAACGGGGCTCCAAAGTTTATATGGGGAAACATGATTAGTTAGACTATTTTATTCGAAACTTCACAGGAGTGCTCCTATTGATAAATAAGTAGAAATGGGTTTCAGGCTTTTTCAGAATACAACCCCTAAGAGGGGGAAATGGGGTGGCAAATTATAAAAATCAATGCACAGCCCAAACCGCTGAGTCTAGAGATTCCAAATTTGGCAAGTAGGTTCCTTATGTGGTCTAAGGGTGCACTAAGAAAGGATTTTTCAAAATTCAACCCCTAAGGGGGTTAAACGGGAATCCAAAGTTTGTATGGGTAAAACAAGATTAGTTAGACTATTTTATTCGAAACTTCACAGGAGTGCTCCTATTGATAAATGAGTAGAAACGGGTTTCAGGTTTTTTCAGAATTCAACCCCTAAGAGGGGGAAATGGGGTGGCAAAGTATAAAAATCAATGCACAGCCCAAACCGCTGAGTCTAGAGATTCCAAATTTGGCATTAAGGTTCTTTATGATGTTTAGGGGTGCATTAAGAAAGGATTTTTCAAAATTCACCCCCTTAGGGATTGGAACGGGAGTCCAAAGATTACGTGGGGAAATAAGATTAGTTAGACTACTTTATTCGAAACTTAACAGGAGTACTCCTATCGATAAATGAGTTAACGTTTGTGTTTCAGTTTTTTTTCAGAATTCAACCCCTAAAGGGGGAAATGGGGTAACAGAGCCTGAAATTCAACATAGGTATTGTTTTTATGGTGAATTGGGTCAGGTGTATTACAAAAACAACGATTTTAAGATTTAATGTGGCAGACCTGAAATACTACCATTCCCTGTTGGGGTGCGATGGGGTTGAAATGTCTAAAAATCAATATGGGTGTCGATACCGAGATTATCAGAGGTGCTGATTACGAAAATGGCATTTGGATGGATTACGATGATGATGATTGTGATAATGATGACGATGATTGTGATGATGATGATTTTGATTACGATGATAATGATTGTGATTAAGATGATGATGATTGTGATAATGATGATTGTGATAACGATGATAATGATTGTGATTACAATGATAATAAGTGTGATAACGATGATGGTGATTGTGATTGTAATGGTGATTGTGACAGTGACGGTGATTGTGATAGTGTCGGTGATTGTGATGGTGATAGCGATGGTTGTGATAACGAGGACGGAGATTGTGATGATGATGATTGTGATTAAGATGATAATGATTGTGATTACGATGATAATGATTATGATAACGATGATGGTGATTGTGATAGTGATTTTGATGGTGATTGTGATGGTGATGGTGATTGTGATGGTGATTGTGAAAGTGGCAGTGATTGTGATGGTGATGGTGATTGTGATTGTGATTGTGACAGTGATGGTGATTGTAATAATGATGTAGATTATTGTGATTACTATGATAATGATTGTGATAACGAGGGTAGTGATTGTGATGGTGATTGTGATGGTGATGGTGATTGTGATGGTGATTGTGATAGTGATGGTGATGGTGATTGTGATTTCGATTGTGATAGTGTCGGTGATTGTGATAATGATGGTGATTGTGATAATGATTGTGGTTGAGATAGTGATGGCGATTGTGATCACGATGATTGTGATTAAGATGATAGTGATTGTGATTACGATGATAATGATTGTGATTACGATTACAATGATTGTGATGACGAGGATGGAGATTGTGATGATGATTGTGAATACGATGATAATGGTTGTGATTACGATGATAGTGATTGTGCTAATGATGATAGCGATTGTGATTACGATGATAATGATTGTGATAACGATGATGGTGATTGTGACACTGATTTTGATGGTGATTGTAATGGTGATGATGATTGTGATAGTTATTCTGAGAGTGGTGGTGATTGTGATGGTGATGGCGATGGTGATTGTGATGGTGATTGTGATGGTTATTGTGATGGTGATTGTGATGGTGATTGTGATGGTGATTATGATGGTGATTGTGATGTTGATTGTGATGGTGATTGTGATGGTGATTGTGATGGTGATTGTGATGGTGATTGTGATGGTGATTGTGATTATGATATTGATTGTTATGGTGATTGTGATTGTGAAGGTGATTGTGATGGTGATTGTGATGGTGATTGTGATGGTAATTGAGATAGTGATGGTGAGTGTGATAATGACTGTGATTACGGTGATAATTATTGTGATAACGATGATGGTGATTGTGATAGTTATTTTGATGGTGATTGTGATGGTGATGGTGATTGTGATAGTGATTGTGATAGCGATAGTGATGGGGATTGTGATGGTGATTGTGATAGTGATGGTGATTGTGATAATGATTGTGGTAATTATGGTGGTTGTGTTAATGATGATAATTGGTGATAATGATGGTGACTGTGATAGTAATGGTGATGGGGATTGTGATGGTGATTTTGATTGTGATTGTGATAGTGATGGTGATTGTGATAATAATAATTGTGATGATTATGAAATGTGGCACATAGATAGTTTATAACTTGGATTAACATGGAGGACACTATTATCCCTTTAGTATGATCCAGTGGGACAGTTACCGAAAATCACGCGGGCGAAGCCGCGGGCAACAGCTAGTACTATGATACATGCCTTGGTTGTTGACTTCAACGACAAAAGAAGTGAAATCTAAATGGGTGCCAAGTTCAATGGTCAGTCCTGAAATTTATCTATAACAACATAAAATATCATTTTTTCTTATAACTTAGGAGAATATATTGTAGACTAAGGTCTGACTTGGCTAGTTTTCAAATACGAATTATATTATAGTCTTCGCAAGTTCAACCTGTTACTTCTACTTACTGTCGGTTCTTATTTTATTATTCCGAAAATTTGGCTTGCTGATAAAAACTAACCACCGAACATAATAATTCGTATATGAGAACTAGCCTAGTCAGACCTTAGGCTACAATATATTCTCCTAAGTTATAAGAAAAAATGATATTTTATGTTGTTATAGATAAATTTCAGGACTGACCATTGAACTTGGCACCCATTTAGATTTCACTTCTTTTGTCGTTGAAGTCAACAACCAAAGCATAAATCATAATATTGAACTTGGCTCTCATTTCACATTTATGTTTTTGATGGGATTGATTATAAAAAAAAAGTCTCAAAGGATTGTTTTATCGGTGTCATAGACCACGCACGGGCTTATGAAGGTTAACCGGAACGGAAGAGAAATCAATAGGTAACTGAAGTATAATTAATTAGTATTCAATAGGTACTTGGAAACGGGGACGCAATTTTTCCACTCCCGGTTTCGAGAAGGGAGCCAAATATATTGCGGAACATGTGATATTACTTTCCTCTTTATAATAACCCTGGAATATACGTATATCCTTATATGTATCTGTCGGGTATTCGATGAAAATGGTAGTTATTTGCGTTTCCGTTTCTTTCCGTAGGTACCAACCGATTTGGTTAATTCACCCCTAACTAGTTTAAATAGGAACAGATTGTTTTCCAAGAACGCTTTGAAGCCGAATACAACTAAAATAACAATATCATTGGACATGCACGCCATGCGGATTGATCTAATGAAGTTAAAAAAAATGTGACAATAAAAGTGGGAACAGATTTCTTCATAAATAATGCATACTGGCAACACAATTCACCAGATAACTAGATTACCTTATAACGAGTCTTTGAATAATATTATAATGTTTCCGTGTTTCAACGTTTTTGTAAAGACCTCCAAATTGAGAAACCAGTGGACCGAAGAACTATAACAAGAACTTCACTTAATTTGCAAGCTTTGCCTTCACTTGACTGGGTTTTTGGAATATATTTTTGCTCTATTAGTTGAGTAAAGAGTGGTGACATATCAGTCTGGTAAGGGCACTCAATGTGAAAGTCTAGAGTACAGGCACTTCGCCACGGAATAAAATAAATGGTCATTGCCTGGTTCTACGAGCCCGCTACGAAAGCGCTACGCCGAGCTTGTTGCGTAGCAACGTAGCCGCGTATAGCCCATTTATTTGCCGCAAAACTTTTACATTGCTTTTGTTTTCGTGTTTTCGCAATGTTTTTTTTATAACTTGATTAAGTGTGTAGTAGTTTTAATACATATTCAATCACATATTCACTTACCAAACTAATGTTTTATTGAATTCCATGAAATTCAAAATATGGTAAAGGATAAAATATAAACTATAGGATTTTATTGCGTGTAAATTATTCATGTGCGAATTATTCGTTTGCATAACTTTGTGGCCAGTCACCGAGGTTCGTTTCTCTTTAATTAAATAATGTACTCGTATACGAATTTCCTGCGAAGCGTGGAGCTTTGCGTTCACGGATGAATATATATACAGCGGAATACTGATATATTTTGCTTCATACTGTTGCGGTGCTTCGTGATATGTCTTGCTGAAATCTCAATGCTTGGCAGGCGGATTGGAGATCGCAGTGATGAAAGACTAACAGAAAACGCTGCTGCCCATTCTCTGGTCTACGGAGGCGCAAAGTGTTCTGCCTCAGACATTAGTCGCCTTATACGACACCCGTGAGTGTAATGGGCTGGTTCTATTCTACTCTGCCGGATACCACACGGCCATGCCGGATACCACACGGCCTATGTATGCTTAGATCTTTAAAACTACGCAACGGATTTTGATGCGGGTTTTTTTTAATAGATAGAGTGATTCAAGAGGAAGGTTTTAGTATATGCGGGCGGGCGAAGCCGCGGGCATCAGCTATAACTTATAAAATTAATTCATAAATCATTTTCAGAAATGTCTGTATTATACGTAATTGTAAGTAGATACTTTGCTTTCTAATCTTTGCCGTTACAAGACATTCCAAGAAGATCAAAACCGACGCCGCTTACCGTGGTCTAGCCTGCGGCTGATGCAAAGATCAAACAGTCATGTTTATTTGTATTATACAGCTTGTATCAGAAAGGCTGGTCCATGTTATAATAGCACGCTCCAAAATGGTGTAGTATTATTTAAGTGTGTGGTACAGACCACCCAACTGAACTATTTGTTCTTTGGTACCAAAATAGTCCCAAAGAAAAACAGCTGCCCCATACATTTGGGCCGAGTTGGTATGAAGTTGTGTAGCTGCTCACACGAACATATTTAGTTTTCCTATGACTAAAGAAACACAGGTACAGTCGGGGTATTTTCCGCCTGACCATTTTAAAATTTTTTCGTTTAAAATATGCGGAGGCGCCGAGCCACGCCCCCTTATATTTTGGGCCTATTAGGAGAGCCTCAACTTTGGCGCGCAAAATAACAATAACTTTCGATTGGCGTGCGTCGTCAGTGCGCTCGGCCGATTCGGTATCTTTTCATTCATTATTTCTATACAAAGTCAACGGGGTGGAGCTAGAGAGCGTTTCTATGTTGCGAGTGCAAGCAAAAATAAGCTTAGTGGTGGTCAGGCGGAAGTGTCCACGATAGTACCAAGAAAACAAGATTCGACAAATAAGAAAATACCAAGATATTTGTAGTCTCGGCACCTTTTTTAGGAATTGAAAGTATCAAATAGTTTTGTTGTTGTTTTTTGTTGGTTGTTTTTTTGTTTTTATTTTTTTTTCATAGTAATGTAAAGTTACTTTATAATAAAATCAGTGCGTTTACGCTTGCCGGTAAGTTTGTACCTAAGGAGCAAGGCTTTGACCGAGTGATGGCCAAGGTCAGGCCACAGAAACCAGGACTGTCCTAAAGCTTGTTGGGTCGACGACAAAGTCAAAGTCGCAGGAAACACCTGGATAAGGAATGCACAGAACTGGGACGTATGGTAGAAAAATGGGGAGGCCTATACTTAGCAGTGGGTGATTCCGGGCTGATGATGATGATGATGATGATAGACAATTGCAGTTTATTGAGAAACGAGTTTCGCTATTTCTTAGTAATTTCCATCATCAACTAGTCTATGTTACATACTAACAATTATGTATATTTACACAGAGCATTACTAGGGGCGGCTCACCGAGCAAATGACCTTAAGCGAGCAGTTTTTCGGAGCCTACTCCTCTTTATCCAAAAGAACTAATAAAAAATACATTAAATTACTACATGTCCTTGACTCCAAAATTGTCGTTTCATTTTTTTTTTTAAGTCGCTTAATGTTTAATAAATGGGGTCACAACGAAACCATAGAAATGAGAAATAATGATTTATAAAATGCTACTCCTCGTAAAGTAACCATTATTTTGATTTGCTACTTATACTAATGGATAGGCAATTTAATAATGAACATAATTGTCGTTTTATTTTTTCCAAAAGACGTGTTTGATTTTATAAAGAATAAAAACCACTCATTTCGCACAATTCGGCCTGCAGTGACTGACGTAACGACCAATTCGTAGTGCAAGCTGATTAGAACTTTATTCTAACAGTATTTCAAGCGAAGTTTGAACCACCACAAATAGAGTTGCTAATTTTGCTCGGGGTACCGCCTTAAGGTGGAAGCACCAGAGTAGCCCGCGAAATTCAGATTTTCTTAAGTTATTTGCAAAATCCCGGTCAGTGCCAGACTGTGTGTTGAATAAAATATGATTCCCAGACTTAACTATTCTGGCTTTACTGAGTTATCACATCACTATCACTACATATTATAAAACAAAGTCCACCGCCGCGTGTGTCTGTCCCTATGTAAGTTTAGATCTTTAAAACTGCGCAACGGATTTTGATGCTGGTTTTTTTTATTAGATAGAGTGATTCAAGAGGAAGGTTTGAGTATATAACATGCATAATATAGTAGAGAAACACTGATAATAATAGTATATAACTTGTCAAGCGGGCGAAGCCGCGGACATCAGCTAGTAATATTATAAAAACCGGCCAAGTGCGAGTCGGACTCGCACACGAAGGGTTCCGTACCATTGACTATATTTAGTACTTGTTGTTATAGCGGCAACAGAAATACATCATCTGTGAAAATTTCAACTGTCTAGCTGTCACGGTTCATGAGATACAGCCTGGTGACAGACAGACGGACAGACGGACAGACAGCGAAGTCTTAGTAATAGGGTTCCGTTTTTACCCTTTGGGTACGGAACCCTAAAAATCTATATCTATACTAATATTATAAAGAGGTAACATTTGTTTGTAAGTTTGTATGTTTGTAAGTTTGTATGTAGGGAGTAATCTCCGGAAGTAATGAACCAATTTTAAAAATTGTTTCACTGTTAGAAAGCTACATTATTCGTGAGTGCTATAGGCTATATTTTATTCCCGTACTCCCACGGGAACGGGAACTACGCGGGTGAAACCGCGGGACGTCAGCTAGTCATTAATAAAACTCTCTTACTTACACATACCATAAGGGAGCATAGCACATGGAAATAAATGATTTTTACTACTGAGACCAACTATGAAACAACGAAAAAAAATTCCGCTCTCTTGAATAAATGTAGATTTAGAGTAGCTGGTATTTTTGTCGTCAAACCGAGTATCTCTTAAAAAGAGAGTACTGTATACATATCTATTTCATTTCTACAAAAACAAACAATAAAATTAACAGTTATTGTACTATTATAATATATATGTTAGTCTGTAAGGTATTTATCTATGGGCCAAAGTAGCCTGAAAATAAAGGTTTTGTTATAACTATTATGTAAACAAAGTTACGATTACACTATGGTTACGAAATACGTATAATGTTGTGTAACTTGACTAAGTAAAGCTTGGAAGTTATCCTTGTTTATATTTGGCCCCGGGTCGGGTTTGACATCGTTTTATGTACCAAGCGGCTTTTAAATAATATAGTAATTACAGCAACGGCCTGTGGAGTTAACCTAAGTTCTTTTTTTCGAGGCAATGACTATTATTATTGCGTCCGGACTTATTAAAATACTGACCTTCAAATATATATTAAATAAGCCATCAGCACATATAAGACTTATCAGTAGTGATGGATTTTCGTAGAAAAACTGCTGAAGTAGTTTAAGCAAGTTTCGTAGAAAAAATCATACAAGTACAAGATCGCTGGTAGATCGCTGGATGCCCTGCGCGAGCTGCCTCGCTTCTGCAGTGCATCGGGGATGTTTGCGCTGTATCGAACTGATCTGGCTTTTATGCCGTCATTCCCAAGAAAACTGTTTTCCTGATCTGCAGAATTACTGCTAAATTCTGAAGACTGTAGATGTCTTTTATTAAGCGGGTAATTTGAATGTTTTAATTTTTATTTTATCTTATGTTAATTTAAATGTTTGAATTTTTTATTTTATCTTATTTCAATTTTGAATAAATTTTAATTTTATCTTATTTTGATTCTGATTTTAATAATAATTTTGATGGTTTCTTATTTTATTTCATGATTTTATGTTAAATTATTATATTTTTAATACTGATTTTACTTCAGTGTTTATTTTATTTTAATTGCACTTTAGCCTCTTTTATTTTATAATTACCTTCTTTAGAAAAAGTACAATAAAAAGGAAACCTTTTAATATGAAATATTTTTACGCACTAATATTCACGTTTCACAGTTTCATTCAAGATAATATGTCAATCAAAAATTTTATTTTTACTGTATCAAATACGACCACAACAATCAGCTACATTAAGCGATATAAGAAACATTTAAAATAACCGAAATAATAATCTAGCCCACCGCGCTGTTCACGGATTACCAAACCCTTAATTTGTACAAAGAATAAAATGCAATAATATCCATTTTTTTTTATAAAAACATATTGTAGACGTTTATAGAAGTTACAGAAAAAATATCAAAAAAAATTAGAAACTTCAGATTTCCTGAAAAACAATGTATGTCACAGCATACATTGCTAAATGCACGTAAAAACATTGAGTAAATGTGTTGTATCGGCATACAACACATTTACTCAATGTTTTTACGTATAGTATGTATATATGTATATATAATGTATGCCCGCCGGGGCATACATTGCTAATTTCAGTACAAAAAGAATCCTAAAAAAAAACAAGGTAGACAACGCCTAGAAATTGCTAGCTTTACAAAACACGCATATTGGTAGTCTAGTTGCCAACTCCTAAGACTACTTTATCGGTTATGAAGCACAGACGGACTTGGCAATTTATGCATAACACTGATGTTAGCTTGGGGCATATATAAATAAAAATAAAAAAAACATTTAATTCAGGCAAAACACCCATACTGAAGATACATTTTTCATTCACAAATTTTTAAAAGTAAAAAATTAAAGAAAAACAAATTAAATATGAATGAAGTAAATTTAAATTATCGTATCCATTAATTTTATAAAAAATAAATTAAACATATTTAAAATTTAATCATTACAATTGCAATTAAAACTAAAATAAAATTAAAATAATTAATAAATAAAAATATGAATTTAAATTGTTAGCAGGAATATTGACTGCCATATACAAAGAAATAGTTAGCTTCGTAGATGGCTCTCAATATTCCATTGTCAGAATCATGGACACGGCTCATAAAGGAGGCCCTCGCTTTTCTTAATACGGCATAAATCATCTACTCTGTTCTCCGCAAACATACCGGACGCACTACACCTCCACGGTAGACCAAATATACATCTAAATGCGTTGTTGTATTGCACACGTAGGGTGTTATACACGCGTTGTGTGTGCTTGTACCAGAGGTGTCCAGTGTAAAGCGACCGACAGTACGCATTGAACAGAGTGACTTTAACTTGATTGTTACATTAGCGAATCGCCGAGCAAGCACATTACTTTTCGCTGCCAACATTCTCTGTCTTTCTAAATCCTCATCGTCTCGCAGTTTATCCGTTACGATATGACCAAGATATATAAAACTCTTAACAACTTTTAGTTTGGTGTTACACAATGATATATCAGGCGTAGGGACAATGATATATAGCCTACATCGACCCTGAGTACTTATCGTCATGAAATGGCGAACATTATCGTATCATGATGATTCTAATGGGTTGGCTTGGCAATTGCTTTGTGTGTTTATCAGTGTTTTCACGGGTACGTCCGAACTTTTTGAACTCCTCATAAAGCTCAAATCGAAAATCTTCATCAAAAGACATCAAATTGGCTACGTAATGGTATCTGTACCGCAAACTCCAACAATCTGTATACGATAGCATGCTAATAACACCCAATCACCCATGATAAAATACATATATGCTTGACTAGAAAATCCCGCAATTCATATTCAGTTAATCCAAGAGAACGTCCGGT
Organism: Xestia xanthographa; assembly: GCA_905147715.2. Lineage (NCBI taxonomy): Eukaryota > Metazoa > Arthropoda > Insecta > Lepidoptera > Noctuidae > Xestia > Xestia xanthographa. The sequence continues at coordinate 15,216,889 of LR990647.1, read as the reverse complement.
TTTGAATATTGCGTATGCTCTATGGCATCTGCTAAAACGTCTGGGGGAAATAAAAAAAAAACGAAAAAGAACCCAGTAAATTTTCATTTTGAATGTCGTGTGTGATTTGAATCTTCTTCTATAGTTTCCCTGTGCGGAAAAACCGCTTTTTTCCATTGATAGCTCTGAGTGAACTTTGTGATTCGTCTTGGTCGTTTAGTAACAGAAACAGTGGGACGTTGCGATCCGGTATTTCTCCTTGGACTAGGAAGAAGCCCTTATGCGAGCTGCAGCTAAGCTAATGGTCATAGAGTCGCTTACTGTTGGTTCAGATTATGGTGCAGGGGTGCAGGGGTTGCAGGAGTAGTGGGAGTTAGTGTTACTCAAGTATTGGCACTTCCTTACAATTTTGTTCTAGAGAAGAGCTTGAATGGACGCTTTGAAAAATAGGTGTGAGTCTAACATTCTGGCTGGACGGGGGTCTTCGTCATTGTCTAAAACACTACATAAAATTATCAATGGAGGGTGCAAAAGTTGACATAGAAAGCACACCCCTGTGCACACGTAATTCATGATCAAGGTCAGAATACCTTCCGCCCAGGTCCCCACCGGACACGGAGTGTTCAGGAGGTTCCTGCACCGAATCGGGCGGGAGGAAACGCCCCGGGCGTTTCCTCCCGCTTGCTGCTTCCATTGTGAGGATCGACCGGAGGACACGGTGAAAAAAAAAAAATGGTCAGTATATTCACTACCGTCAGTGGGTGCATTCTCAGCAGGCACTAGCGCTAAAATTCTACCACCACGAGTTTGAAACTATTACTGTCGACATAGAAAAAAAAACTCGTGCTATAAAACCAAGTGAATCCAAAGCAACCTCAAACTGGCAATGTATGCCGTGACATAGAAGCAAAATGGAGGGTGTTTCGTTACTAACTTGGCAGTGTATGCCACAGCATACATCATGTGAGTGATCGAAATAAAACCATTTATTACTATACAACAACAACAACAGCCCATAACGTCCACTGCTGGACATAAGCCTCTCCCATGATGGGAGGAATTTACCGTAATCTCCACGCTTGGCAGGCGGTTTGGAGATCGCAGTGATGAAAGACTAACAGAAAACGCTGCTGCCCATTCTCTGGTCTACGGAGGCGCAAGGTGTTCTGCCTCAGACATTAGTCGCCTTATACGACACCCGTGAGTGTAATGGGTTGGTTCTATTCTACTCTGCCGGATACCACACGGCTAGCACGCGGCATGCATTCTATTACATAATAAAGCATAAATTTTAGTCATTACACCTGTCCTAAACTAAGTAATATTTATAATAATAGTATAAATATCTTGGACAACGCAGTTGACGTACGTCAAGTAACCATTTTTTTCACGTTATGTCAAAATAAATATTGCTAGATGTGTGTTTTATATTGTACATCAAATATTCAATATATTTTCAATTTGAAAATATTGATTTATCACACGCAAGTTTTATTTTTTTTAACAAATCTTTTTCAAACTGCTGCCGTGTCACGCACATCTCTGCTATCTTAAAAACCCTAACTATCATCATACTAAAACAGAATTTAAAAATTTGTAGTTCGTTTCTGAGATATTTGAAATGGCAAACTCGTTCAACTTCATTTTGTAATGATTAAATCATACCTAACTCTTTCAACTCAAGTTAGCATAGTTGTGCATTACTCGCGGTAGCTGTCGCATCGTAGCGCGATTTCTGTTAGGTATTAGTTAGAAACTCTTCTAACTTAAGATAATACACGACGCTTGACCACGTTTGTATGAAACAGTGGTTATGCCCAACTCTTTTAATTCGAATAAAACGTTTAATATTCACAATTTACAAAAAAAATAGGCCCATATTCTTTACTTCTTTTAAAAACTTATTCAACAGTAATTAAGTATTTCAGGCAATTAACACAAGAAATTAGTTTAGTTAACATTAAAAAGACGATTTACTCAAAACGCAGTTTTTCAAGATAGAAGAGTTGTGCGTGACACGGCAGACTGGTCTTGTATGACAGTACGTACAATGCCAAATTAAGGGTTAGTGACTTAACTTTAAATTGTTTGGAAATAAGCAAATCATGCATGACATTTATATCACATAATTATTATAAATACAAAAAAGAAAAAAATAAGTTTTATTAAAATTACGAATTAAATTATGTATCTACTTAAGAATAAGATTACACAAAGGTTTTCTAAAACAGCAGCCGTTTACTCCATGCAATAAATCAGTTGGTATATTACTCGTTTGAATTATGGAATATTGTAAAAGAACTGTGTAACATGTTGATGTAAGTTGACAATCTTACTGTACAGTAATAGTACATTTTGATACAAGTGGAGAAAGTTTGCTATTGCAATTCAAGGTGGAATTATAATAACAAATACAAAATTGCAATAACAAATGTCCACGTGTATCAAACGACGTTTTTCAATACACTTTTGAAGAAATAAAATAAAATAACGAAAAATATTTTTGTCACGAACTATGAAACTATGATTTTAATTTTCTTTTTTTTCTCGCGCTTTGGTTTCGCCAGGTTGAAAGAGAGGCAAAGGTATGAAGCCGTTAAACAGCCTAATGTAAAAAATAGATCTATTTTATATTTTTGAATTCAGAACACAAATAAATGTTAATTTGTGTAAGTAACTATTCGTTTTAAATAATCATGTTTATCTATGATATTCTATTTATAAACACAATTTGAATATTCAAAAAATATTTATGCCGTAAAGACGCGTAGTGCTTTGCCGAACATAAAAAAAAAAATCACCTCATACTATAGGCATTGAACCAATTTGGACTAAGTATAGGTATAGTTATATGTGGCAATTTTCATTCCCGCACACGTGCGGGAAAGTGGAAAACATCGCACGCGTGTGAAATACATTACATGTTGTACCTAATCGTAGTGCGTTATGGACCAGTTTTTGAGGAAGTGTATTGAAAAATATATTCCATCTGCCTAGCCCTGGCACAGGAAACCTTTTTGATTTGAAGTTACGACCATAAATACTATATCAACAGGAAATTCTCTTTATGTTATATACATTCCCAAGTCAGGAATAAAATGAAGTCAGTGCGACACGGGTGGCCAAGAGATACAGTAAAGATACATTAGGTTACAATGGTAATCTTACCTAGATATTGTAATATTATGGTAACTGTAGTGAGAAGTCCGCAGATTGTCATTACTCACATGCAGGGGTTAGAAAAGACAGGATTTTATTATAGCAATAGCATTTATGTTAAAAATATAAAACTATTTAACCTAACTTAACAAAACACGGTTTCGAACCTTCTAGAAAAAAAATGCTGGTCACTAATCAGATGCATAATATTCCGCATGTACGCGCAACTCCGCACGTAGAACGATACAAAAGGAGACATTAAAAAAGCGAGCTCTTAAGAGGCACTTATAAAAGGTCTAAAGCCTCGACGTGGCTTTCGTACAAGCTGTGAACGCAGTTTCATTGAACCGTTCGCAATTCGAGTGCCATCACGAGGACCTACCCTTCGACATAACAATCTTTCAGAATCTGTTGACAGAAACCTCGAGGGTCTCTGAGGAGTTATGAAAAAGTAATAAATAACGAAATACGAATGCAAGAAAGAATCTTGTTCGTTGATCTCGAGGTGGAAGTTGAAAATTTAGAAGTGGAATCTTAAGTCAAAAGCCCTCGTGCTCAACTTTATATTGACGTAACACTCCATACAGCGAGTCGTGTTCGTACTACTGCTCCTGGATCACGTACTGAAATGTATAATATACATACCCTTACAACTCTTCAAGTACCTACATTTCTCGACTTAGTTAAGTTTTTCTGCTAATCCTAAGTGAAAATGCCGAGATTCCGTGCTTACAATAGCTATATTCTCAGAAAAGACAAAGCGAACAGCCATGCTACAAACACAGATTGCTTTTGTTTGTCGACCGCTTTATCGTTTTCTTCTGGTTATCAAGTTATGCCGTAGTATTTACAAAGTATTAAGATAGAATTATGAAAAAAATAAAACATTTTCAGTGAAAGGAGATTGAGGCTTGAAAAATAAGCCTTCGTTTATAAAAATGTGAAACCTGAAACATGAAAAGTTTTCTTTAACAATAAGTACGACTGGAATATTAAGTTGGCGGTTTCTTGACGAGCTCATAAAATTCACAAATGGAATTACGTCACTAAAACTAATTACTCCGTTTTGTATTTTTGTACGAACGTTTAAAGACTTTGTTCAGTTGGTAACTTGACTGATGGAAAATTATGTATATAATTTATGTAACTGTCGTTGTTGAGTGTTTAAGTTTTAGTAGATTTTTTAAATTTATGAGGAATATAAAATTGTGTAAACAAGCAATATAAAATAATCTTCTGGTGGTTTCAAAGTACGAGAATTTTGTCTATAAGAAGAGTTTCATTGCAAGTAAGGACACAGAGCTGGCACTTTTTTAAAATCAGTAGGTACCATAGGCATTTATCACATGTAACAGTTTTCCAAACACAACTTCAACTTCTTTATAACAAAAGCAAAAGGAATGTGTAAGAATCCTGCAGGCGATTTGTGGTTTGTCTGTGTATCTTTAGAACAATAAAGTGTTTGCTTTAACACAATGTTTCCTATTGTGTTTGCAGCTCAACTTGTTTCTACTCTTATTTTGCGAAGTTAAGATTCCGACTCAAATTACACAAAAAGTTATTCCAGCCTCCCTAAAATGTTATCATCCTATTAGAAATATCTCAGGCAGATATATTACTTGAAAATCCCTCCAAATTGAATTCTTTTGGACCACCAAGACGTTCGCGTCGGTGTTACTTTCTCGGATCCTTTATTGCCTGAGATTGGGGTCGTATTTATTTATGTCTGGCTACATTTATAGCTCCGGGACACTTCAGGTCCCATTCTAGGGATCTAAAACTTACGAGACACAGTTGAATTGAACCGTTAACTTAACTGCTAACAGTATGTTGTCTATTTACTGTTTCGGAAGTGGTTCACTAAAGGTCGTTCGGTGTACTGAAGCGTCGGTTAGTCGGTTCTCAATACAATCGCTCTGTAGCGAATATGTACAATGCGTTTCTTCTGAGAAACTATATATAGTCAATCAAGTGTATAAACACTTCTGACGAACTCGGTAGTTTGTGTCTAGTTACGTGTATACTACCTACCTATACCAACGTAGCTTAGCAATAGCAATAATGAAGCACAATTCATTACTCTTATCTTATTCTCCTTTATCGTGTGGTTAGTGCCCTTTTTTTTTTTTTTTTTTTTTTTTTTTTTTTGCGAGTGTCAGACTTTTACTGACTAAAACCCATCCATGTTCCTTCATCGCCCTTTGTGTTCCGGGGCCACGGTATCTCTTTCGAACAGTCCCGCAACCCCGGCAGGCATCGGTCCCTGCGGACCCCTTCCCTTTTGCTGACTCTCTTTGAGGCGCGCGTGGAACACGAACGCGCCGTCGACACGGCCTGTCGTCATGAGACGGACGGACGGCGAGCTAGCCCATAGCCCACCGTCCACAGGCCCGCGCCTACGGTGGCCGGGGGCCACGTGGTGGTGGCCCCCGACGCCCGGGGCGTCTCCCGCGGGTGGTTAGTGCCCTGGTGTCAGAATTTGTATGCCGCCCATGGGCCCCTGATTGGCCTTTTTACATGCATGCTAGTTTCCTCCCGATGTATTCCTTCACAGAAACAGGTAACAATTCCAGCAGCAGCAGGTGACTCTTATCTTTATTCATTTTCGAATTCAGAAACGTTTTATAGATGGAACTAAAGTAACATCAGCCCTGCGTGAATTACGTCACTCAAAGTGAGTCGCCGTAATAGGGATGATGACTGACTAAAAAAAATATGATTCTGTTTAGTCTGTCAGTTCGATTATCAAAAAATATTGGATATGGAGATATATTGGGAGATGATTGGGGGTGTGAGTAGGAGTGAGCATGAGTGGGGGTTGTGACATCACATTTGATTAAAAAATACGCTCAAACGTCACACGACTTTTTGATGCACATTTTTTGATTGCGTGAAAAAAGAAAAAAATGTGTACAATATTTTTAGGAAATCTATCTGACAGACTAATTAGATTTTTTTGTCATCTACCCTATCACGTTGCATTTGGATTTATATAGTATCCATTGCAGTTAGTGTTTAAAGTATTTAAACTGAAGTAAAGTGAGTAGACTCAAATTGAAGATACTGTTTTGTACAAAGGAAAATAACGCTGATTTACGCTCGTTTGGTCCACACCCTATTAGAGTATCCATTAGGAAATATAAGTGTCTGATTGAGCCTCAAATTGTGGTTGGGCAAAAAGGTTATTACACGATTAAGGACTTGTCTGAAGGCCCTGGGGGATTACTCAACTTGTTTTACAACAAAATCGATCAAATTAACATTCCTCTCCACGAAGGTACTTACGACTCAGTTCAACATACAATTTTTTCCGTGAACGACGACAAAAGAAAAAACAAGAGCGTGTCGGGCCACGCTCAGTGTAGGGTTCCGTAGTTTCCCGTCCGTCACAATAAGTGTTCCCACTTATGAGTTTAAAGAATCAGACAAAAAGAAACAGAAATCAGACAAAAAGTTGTACAAAATAATTTCTGGAAAATTATTTTGTACAAGTATTTGTCTTTTTTGTACAAAAACTGTTGTTTCCATCAAGTTCAAAATGATTTTCCTAGAAATTCCTTATAAAGTTCTACTTTTCAGATTTTTTTCATATTTTCTAAACTTATGGTTCAAAAGTTAGAGGGGGGGGACACATTATTTTTACTTTTGGAGCAATTATTTCCGAAATTATTGACATTATCAAAAAATGGTTTTAGGAAACCACTATTCATTTTTAAATACCTTTCCAACAATATATCACACGTTAGGGTTGAAATTAAAAAAAAAAATCACTTCCCACTTTACATATAGAACGAAGACTGCACGAACAGACTCACGATGTCCGCGATTACGCGGAGCCCTAATCAAAATATATTTGTCCAATTGACAAAGGAAAAACAACTATTCAATACACTTACCATCACGTTGGTACCGGTGATGTGACGTAGTCCCTGGTAACGTCGTATCCAGGAGTGGGATGTAAGTATAACTGTGTTTGTGTGGTGTATGTGAAGTTATGTGAGATTACGACGGTTCCATGGACGCCCAGCGCGTACCGACGTCCTTCTGGACAAACCTTCCTATCACACACGTGGCAACCCTCACCAATGTCCAACTGAATTTTATCCCGGTTTGCTAACCCAATCGGGGATGTAATAGTCCAACACTGAATTTAGGAAATTACCGGCGTTCAAATGACACAAACAGGCCGGACATAACCAAAAAAATCACTCGCGGTCAAGACCCAAAATGGCGAGATTTCTCAATTTTCACTCAATTATCAACAAAATATCAAACACCGATCAAGATGGTATCGGATTAACAATAACTCAAAGTTTTCAACCAATAACTACGCGATAGCGTGTACCAAAATTTACAAGCACGGAGCGACCATTATTCAACCAAAATTGCACTGACAAGCCAAACGTCATCGCACCACAGACAACGAAACGTAATCTGTCAAACGTCAAAAAAGGTGCGTTCAGAACTTGGTGGATGAAACATCTACCCCCCCCCGGACGGGCCGTCCCGTCCGCTAATCAATTGGCAGTCTTGACAAGGTGGCGACCGCTCTCTTCATAACCGATCCATCCACTAAAACCTCAGCAAAACGAGGTACCCCGTCGGTGCCAGCCACCAAATTGAGAATGCGCCCCCGGCGCCAATACAGAGGCTTAAGGTTGGCATCCTTAATAAGGACGAGGTCTCCTATCTTGGGCGGATGAGTTTTGTCAGTCCACTTGACGCGCTGCTGGAGGATGTGCAGATACTCTAAGCTCCAACGCTTCCAAAAGCTCTGAGTGAGCTGTTGCACCAACTGAAACCGCGATAGCCGATTTTGGCTCACATCAACAAAAGGGTACTCAGGCAGAGCGACAAGTGGCTGTCCAATCAAGAAATGGCCCGGGGTTAGAGCCTCCAAATCGTTAGGGTCCGAAGAGAGCGGGCACAATGGACGCGAATTTAGTACCGCTTCAATGCGACAAAATACCGTAGCTAATTCCTCAAAGGTGAGAACGGTGTCTCCCAACAATCTCCGCCAGAGTCCCTTTGCTGCTTTCACCGCGGCCTCAAAAATACCCCCCCAATGGGGGCAGGCTGGCGGGTCAAACAACCAAGTGACCCCTCGACGGGCCAATTTGTTACCAATGTCAACCTGGCTCTCATTAAGAAAGTCATACACTTCCTTCAAATAGTTACTTGTACCCTTGTAGTTGGTACCGCAATCAGACCTGATCAGAGAAGGTAACCCACGGCGAGACGTAAATCTATCCAAAGTTGCCACAAAGGCCTCCGTCGAGAGGGAGGATACCAGCTCCAAGTGCACTGCCTTAGTTGACAGGCAGACAAATACGCACAAATAAGCCTTGACAATTTTACTATTGCGAAGGGTAGACGTCTTTATCGAAAAGGGACCAGCAAAGTCCGTTCCTACGCCTGCAAAGGGCCTCGCCTCATTGACACGATCAGCAGGCAAGTCTCCCATCTGGGGCTGCATCGTTGGGGCCTTAGTCCGATAACACGGTATGCAACGGAAGACGATGCTACGAATGGTACGACGAGCCGACAAAATCCAAAACTCTCGCTGCAGAATGGCCAACAGCGCATTGCAACCGGCGTGCGAGTTCTTAATGTGACGATCAGTCACCAACAATTTAATCAAATGGCCCGCCTTGGGCAACAAGAGGGGGTGACGGACCCCATAAGGAAGGCTAGAGTGCCTCAACCGTCCTCCAACACGCAAAAGACCCGTTTCATCCAAAAAGGGGTTCAACTTACTAACGGCTCCCGACAACTTAACTCTACCGGACTTCAAGGTCTCGATCTCCTTCTCAAAGTGTACGGCCTGCACAGAGCGAACCCACAGGAGGAGTGACTCCTGTCGCTCTTGAGGAGAGAGAACCGGTGACAGGCGCTTGTCCCCTGGATTCCTAGCATTGTGACCAAAACGCCTGATCCACGAGGTAACGTTCAACAATTTGTCGAGGGAGCTGTATCGATTCAACAAAATATCCGGATCAAACGGAGGGTCCTTCGTCCCAACAGCGAGCACCTTAAGCCCGGGCAAAGGATCCGACATCAAAATTGGCGTTCGAGGCCAATCATCCTCGGGGCGAGTCAGCCAATCCGGTCCCCACCAAAGGGGGTGCACAATCAGGCGGGGGGCCATGCACCCACGTGAGGCTACGTCGCCGGGGTTCAAGTCTCCAGGCACGTGCCTCCAAATCAAAGGCGTTTCGGAATTTTGTATCTGTGACACTCGGTTCGCAACAAAGACCTCCAAGGAGTGGACGGACGTCTTCAACCAACACAAAACAATTTGACTGTCCGTCCAGGCGTAAGAATTCCGAATGTTCACAGATCCACCCAAAGTTTGAGCAACGTGATTCAAGAGACGCACAAGAAGCGCCGCCCCTGACAACTCTAGCTTAGGGATGGTCAATGCCGTCCGGAGGGGGGCCACCTTGCTCTTGGCCATGATCAGTGACAACTTCACCTGGCCTGTCGCGCTGACGGTGCGCAGATAAACAACAGCTGCATAACCGTGCGAAGATGCGTCACAAAACCCATGAAGGGTAGCAGTATAGTTCCCAGGGGGGAGGATAGCGCGTGGTAACGCGACCTCGTTGACCGCAGGAAGTGCGGATACAAATTGGAGCCAATCTTCCAAAAGGGTTTCCCGAAGTGGCTCATCCCAACCAAGTTCCGCGGTCCAAAGACGCTGGAGAAAACATTTCGCCCAAAACAATACCGGGCATATCCAACCATTCGGGTCAAAGGTTCTCGCGACAGTAGACAATACCAGTCGTTTAGTCCAAGTGTGTGGTGACTCCAAATCGACATCATACGTAAAGGTGTCTTGGACTGGTCGGTACTGAACGCCGAGAACGGCCAACATAGCAGGGTTGTCAGCATTTTCAAACAAATGAGGATCCTGCTTATGATCCTCTTCCACATCTTCCAACAGTGCTGGCGAGTTGGACACCCACTTACGCAACTCATAGCCAGCGGAATCCAAAATTTGAACCAACTCGTCACGCAACAGGATAGCTTCCTCAACCGTGGAAGCCCCAGTGCAGACGTCATCAACATACAAGTCCGTTTTCAAGATGGCGGACGCCCGAGGGAACCTCAAGCGTTCTCGGTCCGCGAGCTCCCAAAGCGAACGAATAGCAACAAAAGGGCTCGATCGAAGGCCGTACGTATTCGTGTTGAGCTCATAAACAACCATGGGGTCCCGGGGATTCTCTCGCCACAGGATCAACTGATAACGTCTGTCATCCCGGTGAATAACCGTTTGCCGGAACATCATTTTGATGTCAGCCACAAAGACTACTTGATGACGACGAAAAGACGTGATGACATCACAAAGGTCCCTCAACAATTTGGGGCCGGAGTGCAAGCAATCATTCAAAGAGACACCAGAGGAAGTCCGCGCAGACCCATCAAACACTGTGCGCAGCTTACCGGTGGATGCCTTGAGGACCGCGTGATGCGGCAGAAAGTAATGCTCAACTGAGCGCCAATCCAAATTTGACACCGACATGTGTCCCAAGTCTGCGTACTCACGCATGAAATCTAAATATTTCTGCCGCAGCACCGGATCCCTGGCCATACGGCGCTCCATCGCCAACAATCTCTTCTCGGCCATAGGTCTGGACTCGCCGAGAGGTGGTCGAACTGCAACAAAAGGCAACCGTGTTACGAGCCGACCGGAACGGAGTCGACCTGTGTTGTTCTGATAGAACAACTCGCACTCCTCATGTTCCGGGTTCAAGCGGGCCACTTGCGGTGGCTCCTCAACCTCCCAAAACCTCTGAACAGCGTCAGAGAGAGCGGAGCCACACGCCAACGCAAAATCAGGCTCAGGTGGAGGGGGAGCCTTCAACACTGGGCCCATCACCGCAAAGCCAAAGATGGTCGAGACAGCCACCAAACCGTTCGGCTGCAAGACTTTCATATTACCCAACAATATTCTCCCTAGTACATCGGAACCCAATATCAAATGAGCTGTATTAGGGGAATCAAACCGGCGGTCAGCCAAATCCAGGCCTGACGTCAACCGGACAATATCAGGCGACAGCTGACGTTGGGGATGACAGCCCAAGATACTCGTCAGAACAATGGCCGAAGGAAAAAACTTAGGGTCCAAACAACTCACAGGAGTGAGCCCAAATAAGGTTTGTCCCTCAACAGTCGGGATAGGTGTTTCGCCTATTCCATTAATCGTGCCTGAAAAGGCACGGACATCCAGGCTCACCCGACCCGCTAACCAAGACGACAAAAGGCAACCCTGGGCTCCCGTGTCCAAAATGGCACGGACCACAACAGAGTCCCCCGTGGGTCCCCAGACCCTGACCGATGCCGTTGGCAACAAAACCGTGTCGATCTGGGGAGGTACGTTAGCGGGACAGGCGCCAATTTCCTAGTAATGCCTGGGCGGCGACCGATCGCCGCATCCAGGCTGGGGTCTATCCCGATGAGGATAGTAGTCAAACTCCTCATCCGCGCGATGTCCCGAGCCGCGCGCCATCGCTGGAGGGGCATATCTCACTTGACGCCTGAGTGGCGGGGGGCGCGTCTCCAAACGGGGACGTTCCGCCAACGGAGGGGAGGGAAGGCGGTGCTGGTCTGGCCAACGTCGCCTACCAGCAGCTGCATAGTCGCCTTCACGAGGGGAGGTCAATCGGCGGTCGCGCGGCTCCCGATCAACTGGCGCGGGGGGTGGAGTGCGGCGGTCAAAGTTGCAGGCCCCTCCTCGACTCTGATCCGGCGAGCGAGAAGCCCGGTGCTCATCTCCATCATACCCCCCCCTGCGCGAACCCCCATAACCCCCATCAGAGGCTGGTCTGACAGAGCGGTTCGCGTTGGCGCACAAAACTTCAAGATGTGAGCCCCTACAAATTGAACAAGAGCGGGGGTTGGGGCAATCCCGATGAAAATGATTCCCCAAACACGAAAAGCACAGACGGCGTGCATTGGCAACTCGGCGGCGGGCACTCACGTGCAACTCCAAGAAGGCCGCGCAAGTGACTACGGCATGTCCCGTGGCCTTACAATAGCCGCAAGCAAGATTACTCTGGGTGCCACCAAAACGGGGGGCAGGGCGGCTATCACCAGGCCCGACAGTCCTAGTCCGTCCCTGGGCCCTCGGCCGAGAGGGCGGTTGGCTTGACCCCGTGGCACCACGGGCGTTGTCGAGGAAACGACACTCATCCTCCAAAAATTTGACGAGGTCCTCAAAGGGGGGAAGATGGGTGGCACTATCCCCACCATACTTCTGCTCAAAACGGGACCTCAAGTCTGACGGAAGCCGCTGCAACACCAAGTGCACCAAAAGATAGGACCAATAGTCCACCGGCAACTCCAATCGTTTCAAGGCGTTGGTTGCTGCAAGCAACGGATTCAAAAGGTCAGCACGCAACGCTGACATTCTGGTGATGGCCGGCAACCCCAAGATCTGGTCAATATGGACATCAGCCAGGCAACGTTTGTTCTGGTACCGTCGGGATAGAAGTTCCAGAGCAGTGGGATAGGCCGAGTCGGTCACCGGCAAGTGCTGCACCAAGGCTCGAGCCTCACCTCCTAGGGCTGTCAACAAGTAAGCCAACTTCTGGGCCGGTCGGAGGTCAGAGCGCGAATCAACCAAACTGTCAAATAGGTTCCTGAAGCTTAACCAATGGTCCAAGTGACCGTCAAAATGTGGCAGCTCCAGGGTAGGCAGTCTACCCAAAAGTCCAGGGCCTGCAACAACAGAGGTCTCTGTTTTGACCTGGGCAGGGTCCCGACTCTTCAAAATTTCCCTGGCGCGCATACTTATTATGTCACCCAGGTTCATCATCTGGTCATAATCCGCAACAACCTTATCACAGGCTGCTTGACCCAATGTTTCCAGGTCCAAGTCCAAAATCACTTCATTGAAGCGAGCAAACAAAGTGTCAACCGCACTCAATCTCGCATTCAACTGCTCATACCGGGCAAGCGTGGCCTCTTCCAGGTCTCGACGCTCAGCGGTCGCAGCAGCTGAGGCAAACCATCTTAGCTGTGAGGTCAATCCACCAATGGCTTGGTTTACAGCTTTCAATGAAGCCATTGGGACAAATAAACAAATTAAATTCAATTAAATAATCCACAGGAATAATTTTCCCGGACCCAACTACAATTTAAACCAAATAATAAAAAATAGTTTGAATTATTACAAGTTCAAATCCGACCCTGTACAAGCAATACCTTGTTTATACAATAACAAATTAAAGTACAAACCACAAGGGACACTACATATCATAATATATTATGTCAAACAATCTATGTTTAATTTGAGTCAGGCCGACGGCAACAAATCAGACTTCTCAATACTTTTAACTCATAATTCAATATAAGTGGTGAATTTAACAATTCAACCACGCTCTGCTACCAGTTGTGTGAGACTGCACGAACAGACTCACGATGTCCGCGATTACGCGGAGCCCTAATCAAAATATATTTGTCCAATTGACAAAGGAAAAACAACTATTCAATACACTTACCATCACGTTGGTACCGGTGATGTGACGTAGTCCCTGGTAACGTCGTATCCAGGAGTGGGATGTAAGTATAACTGTGTTTGTGTGGTGTATGTGAAGTTATGTGAGATTACGACGGTTCCATGGACGCCCAGCGCGTACCGACGTCCTTCTGGACAAACCTTCCTATCACACACGTGGCAACACTCACCAATGTCCAACTGAATTTTATCCCGGTTTGCTAACCCAATCGGGGATGTTATAGTCCAACACTGAATTTAGGAAATTACCGGCGTTCAAATGACACAAACAGGCCGGACATAACCAAAAAAATCACTCGCGGTCAAGACCCAAAATGGCGAGATTTCTCAATTTTCACTCAATTATCAACAAAATATCAAACACCGATCAAGATGGTATCGGATTAACAATAACTCAAAGTTTTCAACCAATAACTACGCGATAGCGTGTACCAAAATTTACAAGCACGGAGCGACCATTATTCAACCAAAATTGCACTGACAAGCCAAACGTCATCGCACCACAGACAACGAAACGTAATCTGTCAAACGTCAAAAAAGGTGCGTTCAGAACTTGGTGGATGAAACAGGGGGCTACCCTAATAAAACATTTTTTTCCAATTTTTATTTTACCACTTTGTCGGCGTGATTGATATACATATTGGTACCAAATTTCAGCTTTCTAGTGCTAACGGTCACAGAGATTAAGCGAGGACGGACAGACGGACGGACGGACAGACATGGCGAAACTATAAGGGTTCCTAGTTGACTACGGAACCCTAAAAAAGAAGAATTATGAGGAGAGTGAATTAATAAGTAGTTGAGGTAAATTAATTGGACCTATTGAATAGATAACTCAACTTGGCTTAAAACCTTGAATAAATAGGAGTGCGCAATTGTAGCAGCCGCAATATTACTTCGATTCCGTTTGGTTAATAAACTTAATGTTTGTGCAACTAACTGAGTACTAAGCTTTCAAGAGACATAAACCAAGAAGTTTATGATTTACTGCACTTATATTTACAATCGAATTGATCCTGGTTGCATTTACTTTACAGTACTACAAATGTCACATGGGATATCTGATTATTGTTTATTTTTTGAGCTTCCGATTTTTGTTATTCTTTTGTAGTATAGTTATGAACCATGAAAGCTTAAAACAGTACTTTACAGTAGTTCTACAACTGAAACAAGAAAATCTATATTTACTATATATAAGTAAATATAGATTTACTATTTTAGATAGTTAAAGAACACCGACAAATAATAAAAATGCCGAAAGCATTTTTATACTTGTATCTTTTACTTAATACAAGATTAGACGGGATAAATTCTATAAAAGTTTAGAAAGGTACCTATTACTATAAAAGTCATTTTCTTAAATGTGAAAACGTCCCTGAAATAGAATAGAGTTACTTATAAAAAGGTCTTAAAATGTTTTCTGAAAGAGATCGCTGATTGCGATGAAACCGCCCATTGTACCCCCAGAGAGTAGGTCTCTAATTGATTGTATTCCCTTGAAACTGGCTCACAAATGAATCATTTGCTTCATTACTTTCTTTTTTTTTAAATTTAGTTATAAACCGTGAAAGCTTACAGTATTTGCTTCTTTGCTGTAGACATTTACATTAAAAAGATTTTTTTTTCTGAACGAATGTGTAACAATTATTTTTTTACGAATACTTTATTTGTTAATCTAGTGGGCCGATTTGATCGTGAAAACGCAAAATGTTATAAGAAATAATACAAAACTCTAAACAATCTCAAACACAGCAAATTCAGCGTCGGTAGATGGTAATTTATTCAGCTCATTGCTTTTTTACAAATTAATTAAGCCAATAAAATGAAAATTTAAAGAAAATTACCCAAACTCACTAACGAAAAATGTTTTACTCAGATTCCGAGAAAATACCAAAACGTTTACTCCGTCGCGGTCGCTATGTATACAGTAAAATCTGTATTTTTTTGTCGGTGACATCAAAGCTAGTAAAATTCAAAATTATGAATGAGACTAAAGGACGACCCTCCGGCGAAAGACAGTCTCAAAAGACAAAGATAAAGAAAAGCATGACCTGAATAAACTTAAAATCTACTAGAAAAAACAGTATCTAAATACAGAGTTTTCTGAGTTCGTAATTACGCAGAAATAGCATTTCTTCGTTGTTATAAAATATTTTGACAAAAATAATTTCGTGAAGAATGCAAAAGGCAAAAAGCACAAATTAATTCCAATAATGAAGTTTCGTGACAAGCGTACACGGTTTCAATCTCATTAAATCTTGCTGGAGTTTAGATCCCGAACTTTCGGCGTAGCCAATATGGAGAAGTGAGACAAATCCATTTTGAAGCGCCCTCCGTTTCGCCTTATCATTCAGGGTTGTGCTCAATTTAAACATTTTTGACATCCCTATATTTCAAACACTGGAATTATGTTCAACTCAACATAAAAAAAAAATACTCAGACTCTACGTTAAACAAATTAACAAATAATTACTAAAAGCTAAAGTATAATAAACACAAGAAAAGCGCCAACAGATCGTCAAATTGTAGTAGCTTAGGAACCCTCCGTCCGGTAGCGGTGGTTAAACCAAAAGGGATTAGACAAGATTTGTAGAAACGAAGCTACTGCCCCCTGAGCATTATAAATTGACTATTTGAAGACGGAATTTTCACATAAGTACTTAAAAGTTACCCGCACGTACGATGTTGACTTTTTAATTAACATTTATAGCAGAGCACATCATTGTCTCCCACAATTGTTTGCTTTGAATAAAATCTGAGCTACGCTACGAAAACACAAATAATACCAATCTGATGTTCATAATCTGGGGGCCAGGGCAGCGGCTGGGATCCACCCTGTGCTCAGGGTCACCAGATTAGAGCTGGTCAAGTTGGTTTCCTAGCAGTCATGGCAACCAAACCAAGTTTGTTATTATTATTAGTTTTATCGATATTTAATTTTTAATTTTTGGTATTTGATAGAATATCTATTAGTTTATTTTATGTGTATATGTGTATTAGTATCAATATAAGTATTATACATTCTCGTTAGCAAGAAGTTAGTTTTTTAGACATTATTTTGTACCCTATCACTATGTTTTCCTATTTAACCCAATGGCATTAAGTCTGCCTATGTACCACTCTTGTACATGAAGTTTAAATAAATAATAAATAAGTTTGAAATATTCCAATGACCCTGAACTGATGTCTCATCAGGATCTAAATGTAAATAATTACCACCAGTAGATGGCAGTATTGTCAATACAGAAGTAAACTTGTCGTCTGTTAATTGAATACGTTTAATTGCTTAACTTTTAACTCTTTTTGCCATTCCAATTACTTTGAGCGTAAGCTGCAGAAAATTGCAAGTGAATTGTATATTAAAATAACTGCAGATTAAAAGTTTTCACTTTAATTACGGATGCAAATGAGTGCCTGACTCTTCATTCAATATTTATT
Organism: Xestia xanthographa; assembly: GCA_905147715.2. Taxonomy (NCBI): domain Eukaryota; kingdom Metazoa; phylum Arthropoda; class Insecta; order Lepidoptera; family Noctuidae; genus Xestia; species Xestia xanthographa. Next base: position 15,199,791 of record LR990647.1, on the reverse strand, counting down.
AAAAATATTTAAATTTTATTGCAGCAGATGTCTGCTGCAATCACAAATATTTATGAGCAAATAACTGTGCACCAGATTGGTTTTATGTGAAGTTGTGATACCTACTTTATAGTACAACCTGCAAAGCAAAATCTTGTGAGAAAACATGACCTGACAATATAGATGAAATTATAACGTGCTCTAGATCTTGAGCCTGGAATTAACCAGTAGGTATACCACTTTCTCAGAATATAGAACTACCCATTTCCTCGGAAGTTTAATGTCCGGGGGTAACCAGTAAAGTCAGCTCTATCACTACGTACTCGACAAGATTAATATTTTCCGTAAGATTAACTGAATTTGAATGCAAATCAATGTGCAACGTGCACGTGCAGAGAATGGCAAAACTGTCTGGATATGCATTTATCCTGGCACTTTACGTTTAAAGAATCTTTAATATCAACTTCGATAGTTCATCTAAGAACAATAAAAGCAGGAAATCGCGTTTACCATCGACAGTTTTAAACTGGTAGATACACACCATAATGTTGTTGCAGCTACCTTGCACTATAGCCCCGTACAGACTTTTCTAAATTGAGCTCTATTTACTTGGTGCAATGTGTGTACGGACTCATCGCGAAGCCGTCAACCAAGTATTCTGTACATCAAACTAAGTAACTTTACGCAAAAATTATTGCTGGGAATCGACTTGTTTTTTGGGGTAAAAAATCACGGAATGAGGGTCGTAGATGTATTTAAAATTGAAACTTGTGTTAAAGTTGGATGATTATCTAGAACAAAAAAAAATGATCGCAATGACGGGTAGAACAAGTATAGCTTTCGGCTTTGTTAAGGATATTTTTACACCCATTATAACTACAATAAAATCTATGATACTTACAAGATCTTAAACCAGGATGTAACGTTCCTCATCCCCCGTTGAAAAGGGAGTGATGATCCTCCAGTCGGGTGCTGTGTCTGGTGATTGTACTTGGTACCTTAAAATCCTGCATCTGCACCGCGTCATCAAGATTATCCATCATGATGACGCGATGCAGGATTTTTAGTTCTTAATTCGCGTCACAGATGGCGATAGCGAGCTTTTTATAAGTCGCTATAGTCCCCCCCCTCCCCGCTCCCGGTGACCGGAGTGGGCCGATGAATGATTCCAGTAAGTCTGAGCCCTTTGACGCCAAGTTCACGGTTAGTTGGAACTGCTTGGGGCAGTAATGCGAACCCCAGTGAGTCGGGGTCGGATCAGCTTAGGGATAATGATGAACTGGTGGCCTACCATGACGTCTTAAAGCAGGATCGTTTTATTCTTGTTTGACTGAGGGTAAGAGACGGACTATAGAGGACGTGTAGCGCCATCTCTTTCCCTCACCGGAATAAAATTAAAACGATCCTGCTTTAAGACGTCATGGTAGGCCACCAGAATGTAAAACTCCTCATCATCCGTGGAAAAGGGAGGATCCTCCGACTAGTCACTGAATTCACGGAATTAAATCTTTGAACGTCTTTTCAACAAAGAAAATAAATCTTACCTACTTTAGTTTTTATTTACCACTGTATACACTTACGAATTAAACATGAAAAATAAAAGTGGTTTTGGCTATTCATCTCTTGAGAGAAGAGGACAGTAATGACGCTTTTCACTACTACACAAATGGGACGAATAATATTCGCAAAGTACTTTGAGGCATAAAAGCTGTAGCCAAGAAATGTGGTGAACTAATGTAATACCTTGTTTTTTTCGTAGCTGAAAATTTTTCTGCTTATTAATTAAAAATTATTTTGGAATTATTAAACTACTAGCTGATGCCCGCGGCTTTGCTCGCCCACAAATTATATACTAAAACCTTCCTCTTGTATCACTCTATCTATCAAAAAACCCGCATCAAAATCCGTTGCGTAGTTTTAAAGATCTAAGCATACATGTATGTACACTATAACTTCTAATACTCTGGAGGAAATTGTATTGTATTATCTTAATTATTACTTTGTATCTCATTATAAGCGGACTGTATGTTCTTATGAGAAATAAATTTCTTTAAACCGATACATGATGGACGCGGGTGACTTTGTTTTTTAAAATATGGTGATGATAGTGATAGTGATGATACAAGAAACATTTTATTTAACCTGTATCAGTATGTGACTTTTTACACCTCTCCTTCATGATGTCCAACTGTCCACTCTAACTGTCAGTATAGAGCTCGATTATTGGCTAATAATTATTAGACCTCTTAAAAATGGAAATCAATAAGATAAGATTTCTTTATTTGTTTAAACACCTCTTAACGAAAACGAAAGGCACTTATTCTCCTCGTCGTTGCGATCATTTTTTTGTTCAACACCATACCTGGGAATCTTTTAGTTACGGAGATATTGGGAGTCAAAGTTCCAACTTTTTGACAAGTTTTTTTTTAAATACAAGTTTTTAATGTAAGATTTTTACTTTAAACACATCCACGACCCCCGTACTATTCAATCCATCCATCAGCACAATGTTTTGATTGCGTTACATTGAGTTCTACCACAAAACACGATTTTTCACCCCAAAAAAAAGTCGTTTCCCAGTAATAATTGTTGCGTAAAGTTACTTAGTTTGATGTACAGAATGCTTGGTTGACGGCTTCGTGATGAGGTCTTTTACATCCCGTATATACAAGAGCTCACGGCGATGGCAATTTTCTTGTGAACAGTAGAAACTACCACTCTCCTGTAAGGCAAGTTATTTGTGAATCGTGGTTCAATAGACACCTGTCTGTCTGTGTATGTATGTATCAATCTCGTTATTGTCAAGTTGCATCTCGTGTCACTGAACCGAAGCTTGACAAAGTGGTCCTTATGCTCCTGACATAAGGACCACTTATACAGGACGGGAAGGACACCGCTTACAGACGCTTACAGAACAGAACACGTTTTCAAAATATCATTCTGACAACACACATAGAGATTTTCATTAGTAATTTAAAAAATATCAGCCGTTCCATACATTTTCACCTTCTAATTACCTGTATTGTCCTTTTATAGAAACCAGCATTTTTTTAGGGTTCCGTACCCAAAGGGTAAAAACGGAACCCTATTACTAAGACTTCGCTGTCTGTCCGTCTGTCCGTCTGTCTGTCACCAGGCTGTATCTCATGAACCGTGACAGCTAGACAGTTGAAATTTTCACAGATGATGTATTTCTGTTACCGCTATAACAACAAATACTAAATATAGTCAATGGTACGGAACCCTTCGTGTGCGAGTCCGACTCGCACTTGGCCGGTTTTTTATTTCCGATGAAAAAAATTCATGAAGGGAGGTTCGGCCCACCCTGTATTACGTTTTCGAGTAAACCATGTCGCACATAATTATAACGCAATATTTAATTACTATAACGTCGTTTTAACAAAAAAGAATACATCCCAGCTGCAAGCGTGTAAAAATACTCTGCAGTATAATTATTTAAAAGTCATTTTGTAACGAAGTCATTAATTTGGCCGTACCGATTTCCCCCGTTAGAGTTCCCCCGGCGTTACACGGACAAAATTAGTACGATAAATTCTTCTCGTATTTCCCGGACATCCACCACGGGGCGAAGTGAAAAAGAACGATTATCTACTGATAAATTTGTTCGATGATTCTGAAATAGCACCTTAAACTTGGAAAAAGGAAATGTTTGAAATAATAATCTAGCTATAGTCTCCGCCAGATAAGTAAGAATTAAAGGTCATTGCTCTTTCCTTAATTTCTCTGCGTAGCTACCCCGACAATACATTACGAATCGTTTTTTATTACTAGAAAAAGTCAAGAATCACGAAAAAGATCGTTTCGGGACAAGTTTATGTCAATATTTCAGTTTTCGGAATTATGTATTTGAATAAATGTATGCGGGTTAATGACCTTTAATTCTTACTTATCTGGCGGAGACTGTAGGAAGATAGTTTTTACACGACTATGGTAATGCCAAAGGTAAGGGATATGATTTTAGCAGTCTATATATACATATATATATGTATATTTGTGTTTACGTACTATGTTCCTCCGTAGCGCCTAAACTATTTATCCGATTTGAATGAATAAGGTGTCAATCGATTCATTATTATGGCCCGGGTAACATAGGCTATTTTAATATATACTAGCAGACGTTACGCGGTTTCACTCTTGTAGTTTCTGTTCCCGTAATAGTACGGGGACAAAATACAGCATATGTTACTCGCTGATAATGTAGTTATCCATTGCTGAAAGAATTTAATTTTCCAAATCGGTTCAGTAGTTTTTAAGTTTATTCATTATATACAAAAATAAAAAATACAAATCTTTATTATTCTCCTTTTTACAATATTATAACAGATATATTTTAACCGACTTCAACAATAGGAGGGGTCAATTTTACTTTGTAAACCGAAAATTTAATTGTAGAGCGTGATTTTTCAGTAGTGGGGTTTTTTTAGTTGTTATAGAGCACACATATTCTTGTTAAGATAAGAACTTCGATAAGCAGCTGTCAGTATTAATATACCACAACAATGATGACACTAACTGCTCGTAAATGCAGTTTCGAGGTTCTTCTATGAATAAGCACCTTATTTTTATTTATTTTCTTTTTTTTTTTATTGGACTAGACACATGCCTCGCGGTGGACTTCTTGAGTTTAGCAACAGCGGCGTAGGCGTTTCGTAGCAGGGAGCAGTTTAACCTCTAGAATAGTTCAACATGAAAACTGTGTAGGATATGAGAGGTAACTTTTTAACTGCTGAGCGACCCAGCAGTGAAAAAGTTATAAGTTGTGTAAAATTTATGAACCTTGTCACGATTTAGTTTTGAATAAAGTAGAAGTTATGGCTCGAGAACTGGGTATAGAGTACCGAATAGTCAAGCGTGAACCCAATATAATATTCAGCCGCATTTACCAAGTTTCGGACCTGTTTTGCTCGAACACTATCGCAATTTGTAAAAAAAATATTACGCAGTTGTCTGTGTCCCCCGAATCCCCTTCATCTTTTTTTGTCTATTTTTTACATTTTATTTTTACGTGCCCTTTACGCCAAACGACACAAATATGTGATAAAATGGTGGGGTCATTGTGCCTTAGCGTGGAGAGCACGCGCGTGCGTTTATGCTTTGGCGGTCAAAAGGGTAAAACCACAGTATATACAGTAGTGTATCTCGGCCGCATGATAGAAATAAATGCCTACAGCCGCGCGTTACGTAAACATGCGTAAGGGCTGCCCATCTCCAGCATTTTAATTACATTTGCCTACTTTCTGTTTCTATTTAGTTTTGTGATTGTAAATATCCTTTTTATATAAATAAATGAAATACTTTGTATATTGAATAGGAAGTGTTCAATAAAAATGCGTGTTGTTTTTTGATTGGTAGATTTGCAAACTATCAAATTTATTTAGAATTTAGAATTATGCAAACTAACAAAACACACATGCACCGAAGTTTTAACACAAGCGTAAGTAGGTAGGTACCTACCGTATCATGATTCATTCAGAACCGCATATAACTACCTTTTTCACTCGTCTCAATAACTTTCCGTTACTCTATTCGATTTGTGTATTAATCCAAACACATTTTTTTTGTGAGATAAAAGGAAATACTTATCCATTAAAAAGACACACATTATGTACCTACCTAATAGTAAGTAAAATTATTTTATAGTCTTACCTTTCAGAGTTTCCAGGTAATTTAATAAAACTCATGTCTGGATGCGTTATTGACAAATTCATACAACCAAAAACAGCACAATACTTCCTACTCGTCATATTAACTGATTTTTAGAGAAAAAATCGCGCGGTTATTGTTAAAAAACAACACACCGTCCGTTCGACACTGCGGTACAGCCGTGTCTGTCTGCGCCCCGGGCGCACCCCGCGATCGAGGCGCGTAGGTATAGCTCGCGTTTCGTCCGTTTGTATGAAGTCGGAGTACTGTATTATAATATTACCGTGGTAAAACTGTAAAATAGTCAAATACCACGAAAGTAAAGAAAACTTATCTAAGACTGCTCAGGAAGATATTATTCTGGCCACACAAACCTACATGATACCAAGAGGAGCTCGTGGCTAAATAATAACAGCCGCTCGGATCGATCGTTAGGTTAAGCCGTGCATGCCTAGGTTGGTCTGTGGATGGATGACCACCCATTACATACCAAGTTTCCTCCGTGCCTCGGAAAGCACGTTAAGCTGTTGGTCCCGGCTGTTATTTAACGACTGTCAAAGATCTACTCTTTGACAGTCGTTAGGTAGTCTAGTAGTCTAGTTTTAGTCTAGTTTAGTAGTCTAGTCTAGTCTAGGTAGTCTGACAACCAGTCTTACCAAGGGGTATCGTATTACCCGGTACTAACTGGGTTGTGGAGGTCAGATAGGCAGTCGCTCCATGTAAAATACTGGTACTCAGCTGCATCCGGGTAAAACTGGAAGCCGACCCCAACATAGTTGGGAAGAGACTAGGAAATAAAACCAACATAATACATTTTTGTAAAATCTAAAGTCGTTTGCATAATTTGGAACATAACAGGAATGGTGTTGTATTGTATTGCGTCTGCATTGCAAATCTTGATTATTCGTTCCTGACGGTATATATGATATTTCTTCCTAAAGCTAGCCGTTACGACGGCTCCGGCCCACCTCGTAACTTTCCCATTTCGACAACTACAAAAAATTTCATCACAAAAGTCCCAAATCGTAACTACGTATTTTAATCTTCATACATTGAATCCCATTTCGTAACTATTTTGATCTTCAGACGCTGAATGCTATTTGGTAAACTTTACGACGGCTCACTAGTTTGTTAACTAAAACAAATGGTAGTTAGTAGTAAACTCACAACATGACTGACGTCCGTTTTCTTTAACTTACTTACGTATAACTGTTAGTTAATATGCCTACGTCTCGTAGCTATCGGTGTTTGTATAAATAAAGTTAGAGAGAACTGTGATTCATAGAAAAAACAAAGAAAGCTTTTCTGACTGATGGAAAATCCTGTTTATTCGAAACCAGAACTGACTGTTATCTGTCATATCCGGAATTTAATTTTCATTCCAGCTCGCAACCTAACTCCGATCTTCACCGAATAACCAACATTTCTGCTTGTAGCAGTGATGTGATCGAGTAGTAAATATCAATACTACTCAACTTTTACAATAAAGCCAAGAGCACATTGCAACCGCACCGCATCGCATATATACAAATAAAATAAAATATATATTTTTTTTATAATAAAGATGCTCTTATTAAAATGATAAGAAGAAAGGAAAAGAGGAAGGTATAGTTGGTGCCAGTTAAGATGAGAGTAGCGGTCATTGACCCACCTACATTTATTTAAAAAACCGGCCAAGTGCGAGTCGGACTCGCGCACGAAGGGTTCCGTACCATTATCTATACATTAGACAAAACGGCAAAAAAATCACGTTTGTTGTATGGGAGCCCCCCTTAAATATTAATTTTATTCTGTTTTTAGTATTTGTTGTTATAGCGGCAACAGAAATACATCATCTGTGAAAATTTCAACTGTCTAGCTGTCACGGTTCATGAGATACAGCCTGGTGACAGACAGACGGACAGACGGACAGACGGACAGACAGCGAAGTCTTAGTAATAGGGTTCCGTTTTTACCCTTTGGGTACGGAACCCTAAAAATGGAATCTGCAATCTGGAATCGTCATCTATCGCGATCTTCGACATTTTTTGTAATTAAAAACGATAAATGGTTTATTTGTTTTGGTTCGTACGAAGAGATATTAGGGAAAGGGCTATGACCGCTATTATCATCTTAATTGGCATCTAAGGAGGAAATAAAAAAAAATCATCGCGGCACATAGGTTGCGCTCAAATATAACCTAACTAACTAACCTAACACCTTTATCTAAATAACTATGTTTAACAAATAAAGATTGGATTGGAAATAAAGACTGGAGGAGGAACTTTGCAATGCAGTGCGTAGTTGTAGTAGTTCTTTTGATAGCAGAAACTTCGTTCTAAAACCATCGAGTCAACGCTCCCGGTCATTCGCGGACACAACGTGATCTTTGTTGTACACAGATTTGGCATCTCTTTGTTACTCAGTAATGGTGTAAGATCTGACAGCTTAATGGATAAGGAGTATGCTTACGTCACGATTAGGGAAAATAAACAACAGTATATGTTAGAAAACAGAACTGTCCATCTTGCACGTCATGGCAGTATCGCATTTCACGAAATATACTTATGTGTACTTACAAACTTATGCTTCTAACTTGTCAGACTTGATTGTACTACAGCATACATAAAATTGTACCAAATTGGCTATTGTTCTCTCAGGAAAATTCAGGCAAAACGTAGACTCGATGGCATATTTACTTACCCCTGACAAATCCTTTTTTTTCTTTCTTATCAAAGTTCTGAAAATATTGGACGTCCTTTGATTTTAGCTTTTTAGTATCAAAGTTTTCTTTCAGTTCCTCGCTGAAAGGCTGAAAGGCTTGTAACTTTGTGAAGACTGTTGATTTTATTCGTTTCTTTCCACCTAAAATATTTCAACGTGAGCCTGTTTAGGAGCGAATATTCTTATCTTCACTACAGTAATAAACTAGAATCAATCCTGCAAGGAATTGCTTATTCACTGCACTACAGAATAGCTATTAACTCGAGGAACACAATAACAGAAGGGAAATCATTGTCCCCGGGACCGCAGACGACATTGCTAAAAGCTCAATCGACATTGCCATGCAAATTCCCAAATATAACAGACACTGTCTAAACTCACATAGAAATGCCATTTCCTACTGAATTGGATCCTGAAAAAATAAGGAAAGAAAAATATACCTAAAGACAATTCCATGATATTGGTTTGAAAAACACAAATGGTCACCGCATTACAATATCACTGGTTTTTCCTTCTTAAGGCGAGGCATCGTTCTAAAACCGGGCACGCGCGCATCGGGACTGAGCGGGGGACTGGGCGTCTGAGCGGGGCGAGGATTGCTAGCTTATAACTTAAAGGACGTAAACGACAAAATGGTTTTTGTTATTTAATTGAGTTGGGAACGATAATTTCAGAAATTCCTTCTATAATTTTAAAGAGTATGTATAGACTCATCTACGGAGAAAGTTAAGAGGCTTAAATTGGTCCCGTTTGCCCATTAAATGAGAATCTCTTTTTAAAAAGAGGTATGTTTGATATTTTTTTCTCTGTTACAAAAGTTACTTAATCATATAATGAAAACTAACAAAATAAGGGTTTTATCATGAATTATCAGGTCACCAACTTATATTTTCATTTGTTTTGTAATTACTGACAAAAATTGAGATCATTGACTACATGATTTCCAATGCGTCCTCTTAACGTCCTGTCGTTTTTCTCTACTTTAACCATAAACATGAAGTTACCAATATCAAAATGAATTCGGTGATGCCGCCTTATAGTACCTATAGGATCTAGGGCGTGCCAAACCGGAAAGTCTTCAAAACCGGTTTTGAATTCCGCGTTTGAGGACCCAAAACCGGAAACCGGTGTTAGCCCCGGTTTCGGCAATATTTTTTTTTTATATACATTGTTGAATTTGAACAACAAAACAATATTTTCAGATACACAAATAAAACAAATTGTATCAAACCTCTTTTTAATCAACCATTTATGCCAATACCAAGAAGACCACATTAATCGTTTGGAATATGGATAACATAAACTTAAAATAATATAAAGATTAACTAACTGAGATCAAATCAACAACAAGTAAGTTTGTGGTATCTCTAATCGCATTGTCAGTTTTGGCAGAAACTACAAATCCAAGTGTTACGAGAAATGCGTATTTTGGAAATGTATACCCACTGTTAACTTACGGTGTTATATTGGGGGAACTCGACAAACGTACAATCCACATTAATTCTCTAAAAGAAATGTTGTAGCACTTCAATACCCGCAATTACAGACACAATTAAAATAACAATGCACCGTGCCCATTTGGGCACGGCTGGGGACATAAGGGTGACAATAGGTATATAACATGCATAGTACCGAATCATTATGAAATCGAAAAGATTTAAAAAAACGTCTCGATTTTTTAAATCTTGAGCTCATTAATTACGAACTACTAACAACATTAAAGGATTCATATTTGACTATAAAACGCGAAGATAAAACGAGATCAAATCAACTGTGTACCGTACACTAATTTAAATAAACAATAATATTTTTTTAACACTTATTGGTAGTACACACATAAAATAGTTACGTCATGCTTTCATACATGGATTGTTCTACCTTGACAAACCATGCAAGGTCGAAATAAGACCGATTCTTGGGGGTTTTCCTGCATTTATCCAATTCAAGTTCAGAGTTCTAACAATGTTTTGATTAACGTAAAATTACATCACGCCTGCAGTAATCCCCGAAGCGTTGGGCTGTGGGCAGAAGTGTACCTAATTGTACACACATATTCGACAGATATAAAGTCCTATGTAATAGGGGGCGAACCTATTGTCATCAACCGAACATACTCCGTGGTTGCTACTGAGAAATTCCTGATGGAAAAACCCAAAAACACTTTGCCCGACCCGGGAATCGAACCCGGGACCTCATGCTCAGCAGTCGCATTTGCGGCCTCTGGACAAAGAGACAGTCCTGATGATTATGATTGAGGAGGATGTTTTGATTAAGTAGTCGCAAAACAAAAACAAACATAATAAATCATCATCATCACCCTATAATGTTCCCACTGCTGGGACACGGCCTCCTCTCAATGAGAGGGAATAATCCACCACGCGGGCCCAGTGCGGATTGGTAGATGTCACATGTCTTCGATTTTTTTGGTTCTAGGACATGACGGTTTTCTCACGATGTTTTCCTTCACCGTTTTGAGAGCAGTGGTGATGAAGTAAATTACACAAAGTAATGCGCCTGTCTGGGTTCGAACCCACGACTTACTGTTCGTAAGTCGGGGCCGCCACCACTGTGCCACCGCTGCTCTCAATGCAACATAATGTCAAATCTATTTTATTTCTAACCAATAAAGCACCGTAGAGTACCTACTCTATCAAACAAAAATCACGAGTTGTTTTAAAATAGGAGAGACACATTTAAAGGATTCTGCCCACTAGAACGTATCAAACCCGTGTATAGCAGGTTTAAATCGGTCATCATACGCGGTTATTACGGGTTTGGAATGGTCAACAAACGCGGTTTGAACCCTATATTCTTTGTATTGATTAGTATGAGACTATGCCCACTAGTACGGTGTACGAGTAGTAGGCAGATTCCTTTTATTGAATAAGGGAAGTCAGCTGAAACTTTAGTTTCACATCTATAACTTTGTTTTTTGTCGAGTAGGTATGCGAAATCGATTGATGTTTTTTAATTCAGTGGCTGTTGGCGCGACATGTCAATTTACACAAGCAACTGCGATCCATACGTTCTTTTCGAATGTCACCTTTAATAATAAATACTCGCATTTTTTCATACAGCATTTTCAGAAAGTGCCAGTGAAAGAATTTATGGAAGCAATTTGAAGAACCATATTTTTCTCAATTTTTCTCTCGTGGAAAAATGTTACCGCACAAATAACATGAAAGAAAACTATTTATTAGCAGGTAAAGTACCTTCTGATAAATAATTGGTTGCAAGCCGTAGAGATGAACTTTGATTAAAAAGTAGTATTACGTTTTTTCAATTATGTTGTCAAGTTGCTGTTCTCTTTATGTCGCCCAGTGAACCAGAAAAAGTCATCTATGTGAGTTATGACTAATGGACTAACTGCAAGTTGGTTTACATGAATGTTTTTGTTCTATAATCATTTCATCCTTTGAAATGTGAATCATAATCTTTCGCACATCCTCTAAAAAACTGTCAAAACACAAAAATATAGTTTTGAGATAAACGCATTTAAAGTTTTTGGTATCCGTACCAATGCTTTAGCAAGGATAATTCAACTCGAGTGGGGTATTATCTAAAGACTTACATATAATTTTTGTGATATGACAGATTTTTAGAGGACGTTCGTATAAGTTACGTTTGAAATTTAACAACCATTAACTGTTGCCTTCTCTTCCCCATTAAAGTTTCTGATGGGTACCAGTTCATCACACACCTAGACGCCCACAGAAAATCTGACACGGATTCTAAAAATATCCTACAATCGTATTAAACACCAAAATACCAAATTGGTACAAGGTGACCATCAATTTATTTCGGTAAAAGTATCCTTTACCTTACTTCCTCGTCATTTCTCGTCCTAAGTATCGGCAGGTACTATCGAGGACACTCCCGCCTGACCACCAGTAAGCTTATTTTTGCTTGCACTCGCCACATATAAACGCTCTCTAGCCACGCCCCGTTTTCTTTGTATAGAAATAATGAATGAAAAGATACCGAATCGGCCGAGCGCACTGACGACGCACGCCAAACGAGAGTTATTGTTATTTTGCGCGCCAAAGTTAAGGCTTTCCTAAAAGGCCCAAACTTTAAGGGGACGTGGCTAAATAGATATAATATTTCCCTACAGAACAAGTTAGATGTTATGAGCCATGACGATATTAATGTAAATCAATTGTATGATCGTTTCTTTTCAATAGTTCACACGGAGTTCAACAAAACTTTTGAACAGAAGACAAAAAGTATTTGCCCCAAATTTATATTTAGTGATTGGGCAACTAGAGGTATCAGAAAAAGTAGGGAAAGACTATTTGAGCTATATGGCCTTAAGCCTTTTATAAACACTGAAACTTTTAACAAGTATGTTGCTAAGTATTCAAAAATCTTTAGAAATACATGCAAGGTTGCTAAAGCCCTGCACATTAGCAACAAGATCAAAACAGCAGAAAACAAAATAAAGACAGTTTGGAAAGTCATAAATAATGAAACTAACAGGAAGAAAATACGTAACACTAGATACACGTTAGATTCAGCATGTGGTCCTAAAAGCTCTAATCTGGAAGTAGCTCAAGAATTTGTAAATTTCTTTACCGATATACCATTAAAAACTACGGAGGCTCTTAATTCCTCACCTGAAGTCTCAATTGGATTATTATTGATATGATATTTATTAAATATGTTATTTATTAAATAGTTATTAAAGCTTTCCGGCAAATAAAAATCAAACTAACCGAAGATCTATGGGGAATGTCTATCAAAGTGTGTACATCCATACTTGAGCCCATACTTAGCTTTAATTTTTAATTTGTGTGTAGACCAAGGAGTTTTCCCTGATCTAATGAAATACAGTAAAGTGATACCTCTTTTCAAATCCGGGGACAGTAAAGATACTAATAATTATAGACCTGTATCCGTGTTGCCAGTTTTTAGCAAGGTGTTTGAAAAAGTAATGTTTAATCAAATGCTCAATCATTTCAACACCAACAAAATTTTACACGATCAAGAGTATGGTTTCACCAAGGGACGTTGTACGACTGACGCCGGTGTTACCTTATTAAAGCACATATTTACTGCGTGGGAAGAGTCTCAAGACGCCATAGGAATATTTTGTGACCTTTCCAAAGCATTTGATTGCGTATATCACGACAAATTACTTTTGAAACTTGAGCATTACGGACTAGGTCAACTTGCACTTAGTTTGGTAAAATCATATTTGAGTGATAGACAACAACTTGTTCAAATAAATTGTGTTAATTCAAAGGGTTTAAAAGTAAAAATGGGGGTTCCGCAAGGCTCAATATTGGGTCCTTTCCTCTTTCTCGTGTATATAAATGATTTACCCTATTTATTGAAAAACCAACCTCAAAATATGGTGTTGTTTGCTGATGACACTTCCCTAATTTTTAAGATAAATAGACGGGCCCAAAATCTAGATGACCTGAATAATGCCCTACTTCAGGTCCATAATTGGTTCACAGCAAACAATTTGGTATTAAATGAAAAAAAAACTAAATGCATAAGATTTGCTTTACCCAATGTTAAGAGTAGTGATTGTGAAATAATATTGAATAAAGAGAAACTTGAATTCGTAGATAAAACGGTTTTCCTGGGGATTACGCTTGATTCAAGGCTACAATGGGGTTCACATTTAACATCCCTTGCGGGGCGGCTAAGTTCAGCAGCATACGCTATTAGAAAAATCCGTCAATTTACTGATGTAGATACCGCTAGACTGGTCTATTTTAGTTACTTTCATAATATAATGTCTTATGGCATTTTGCTATGGGGACGGGCTGCAGATATTGAGTCTATATTTATTCTGCAAAAAAGAGCCATCAGAGCTATATATAATCTTCGTAGGCGCGATTCTCTAAGGGAACTGTTTAAAGATATTGGCATCATGACGGTACATTGTCAGTATATCTACGAAAACATAATGTACGTCAGAAAAAATCTGCATCTTTTTGGTAAAAGAGGTGACAGACATAATTACAGTACTAGAAATAGGGACCAACTAGTTCAGCCAGGCTTCAGACTCGCTAAAGTAGACTCATCTTTCATGGGGTACTGTTTGAGATGCTATAATAAAATACCACAAAGTATTCTTGAACTGAATGAGACGAAATTTAAAACATGCATCAAACGCACACTATGTAAGCAAGCTTATTACAAGTTGGGCGATTATATCGCTGATAAAAATGCGTGGCTCAATGCTGGTCCTGCTCCACATGGACAGGGGCGCATAAATTAGATAGCATTACATATAATTGTTGGAGCTGCTGAAGATTGTACAACTATCTTTGCATTGTATAGATTCAATCTCTAGTATTATATAATCGCATAGCCCATATTGTGTGAGTACTATGTAAAGCTATCATTCACTGGAATCCTACGTCTTTTCTTGACTTGAATGTGCCCAGGCAGTTGAGAGTATGTCATGCTCACTCTAATGTCTCGCTGATGGTGGCGCGTGTGTCCGATCATTTGGTTCCCTACAAAATGGTTGACTTAAATGGTGCTGATCCATGCGTCATGTTCGTGAACGGGCGCTGTCAGTTGTGACTGGTCATCTCTTAGTTGCCGTGGCTTATTTTAATGTTATTTTTTAATTGTATTTTTTGTTTTTACTATGGACACTTTTAACGTGCACATCTTGCTACATTGTTCTCACATAATATACCATCTCAACACGAATGATGTAACCAAGATTTTGTAACAATTTTATGATTTAAAAGAGTGTCCATGGAGTTTCTTGCCCGTTCTTCTCCATAGAGATCTACGCTAGGGAACGGGCAACTACAGTACTTTCACAGTTTTTATGACTTGTGACTGGGACTGTAGCTACATTTAATTTTCATCTTTGTTTCGACAATTCAAAAGTGCCTGCAACTGGCCTACTTGAAATAAATGATTTGATTTTGATTTTGAAAGAAAACTATTTATTAGCAGGTAAAGTACTTAGGTACCTTCTGATAAATAATTGGTTGCAAGCCGTAGAGATGAACTTTGATTAAAAAGTAGTATAACTTTTTTTCAATCATGTTATCAAGTTGCTGTTCTCTTTATGTCGCCCAGTGAACCAGAAAAAGTCATCTATGTGAGTTATGACTAATGGACTAACTGCAAGTTGGTTTACATTAATGTTTTTGTTCTATAATCATTTCATCCTTTGAAATGTGAATCATAATCATTCCCACATCCTCTAAAAAACTGTCAAAACACAAAAATATAGTTTTGAGATAAACGCATTTAAAGTTTTTGGTATCCGTACCAAAGCTTTAGCAAGGATAATTCAACTCGAGTGGGGTATTATCTAAAGACTTACATATTATTTATGTAATATGACAGTTTTTTAGTGGACGTGCGTATTAAGTTACCTACTTATAAAAATTTTACAACCATTAACTGTTCCCTTCTCTTTCCCATTAAAGTTACTGATGGATGCCAGTTCATCCCACACCTAGACGCCCACAGAAAATCTGACACAGATGCAAAAATATACCTACAATCGTATTAAATATCTACCAATGTATCAAATTGGTACTAAGTGACCAATTTATTTCGGTAAAAGTCATCTTACTTATCTTACTTCCTCGTCATTTCTCGTCCTAAGTATATGTAGGTACGCAGATATAAAAACTGAATATAAGCAACTGAAATAAATGTAAACATCAGAAATTCTATCTCTAAATCTCGTCCCAACATCTTCCCTTTCTCGTAATCATGAGTATACTGATCTACATCGTATAATGGTGCGTTAGCATATGTATTTACACGTAGCGAACGATACTTCCAGCGATTTCTTCCTCAGCATCTGGGTTAAGTGGCTTCTTCCATTCCATTTGACACTCAGCTTACCCTCAACCCGACTACTTAGCCTTTGATTAAATCACAGCATACGAGAACTCCAGTTTTTTCATACTGTTCCATATGAATAAATGCATGTCATTTCAATATAAAAATTGTATCACTTTAATTAAAACATTTTTGTATGCTGTTAGTATTGAACAAATTGAAAAGAAGATGATAAAAATTGTCGAGTTCTGGGTCATACGGGAAACATTATTGCTGCACATTTTTTCATCAAATATTTACGTTCACCTACAATGTTTGGATATTGGATACAGCAGACGCATATAGCACCAGTCCAGATACGGGTCAAAATCATTAATAAAATTCACTGTTTACATGATACCAAGAGGAGCTCGTGGCTAAATAATAACAGCCGCTCGGATCGATCGTTAGGTTAAGCCGTGCATGCCTAGGTTGGTCTGTGAATGGGTGACCACCCATTACATACTGAGTTTCCTCCGTGCCTCGGAAAGCACGTTAAGCTGTTGGTCCCGGCTGTTATTTAACGACTGTCAGAGATCTACTCTTTGACAGTCGTTAGGTAGTCTAGTAGTCTAGTTTTAGTCTAGTTTATTAGTCTAGTCTAGTCTAGGTAGTCTGACAACCAGTCTTACCAAGGGGTATCGTATTACCCAGTACTAACTGGGTTGTGGAGGTCAGATAGGCAGTCGCTCTATGTAAAATACTGGTATTCAGCTGAATCCGGTAAAACTGGAAGCCGACCCCAACATAGTTGGGAAAAGGCTAGGAGATAAAACCAACATAATACATTTTTGTAAAATCTAAAGTCGTTTGCATAATTTGGAACATAACAGGAATGGTGTTGTATTGTATTGCGTCTGCATTGCAAATCTTGATTATTCGTTCCTGACGGTATATATGATATTTCTTCCTAAAGCTAGCCGTTACGACGGCTCCGGCCCACCTCGTAACTTTCCCATTTCGACAACTACAAAAAATTTCATCACAAAAGTCCCAAATCGTAACTACGTATTTTAATCTTCATACATTGAATCCCATTTCGTAACTATTTTAATCTTCAGACGCTGAATGCTATTTGGTAAACTTTACGACGGCTCACTAGTTTGTTAACTAAAACAAATGGTAGTTAGTAGTAAACTCACAACATGACTGACGTCCGTTTTCTTTAACTTACTTACGTATAACTGTTAGTTAATATGCCTACGTCTCGTAGCTATCGGTGTTTGTACGTGTAAACAAAGTTAGCTTGAAATATTCTATCCGCGTCACCTACCTGTTACTCGGAAGACTATAATTCATAGAAAAAACAAAGAAAGCTTTTCTGACTGATGGAAAATTCTGTTTATTCGAAACCGGAACTGACTGTTATCTGTCATATCCGGAATTTAATCTTCATTCCAGCTCGCAACTTAACTCCGATCTTTACCGAATAACCAACATTTCTGCTTGTAGCAGTGATGTGATCGAGTAGTAAATATCAATACTATTCAACTTTCACAATAAAGCCAAGAGCACATTGCAACCGCACCGCATCGCATATGTGCTCTTGGCTTTTTTACAAATAAAATAAAATATATATATTTTTTTTATAATAAAAATGCTCTTATTAAAATGATAAGAAGAAGGGAAAAGTGAAAGGTATAGTTGGTGCCAGTTAAGATGAGAGTAGCGGTCATTGACCCACCTACATTTATTAAACTTCTTAAATTTGAAAACTAAAAATGGAATTTGCAATTTGGAATCGTCATCTATCATGATCTTCAATATTTTTTGTAATTAAAAACGATACATGGTTTATTTGTTTTGGTTCGTACGAAGAGAAATTAGGGAAAGGGCAATGGCCGCTATTCTCATCTTAGCTGGCACCTACTATACCTTTCACTTTTCCTTTCTTCTTATCATTTTAATATGAGCATTTTTATTATAAAAAAAAATATATATATTTTATTTTATTTGTAAAAAAGCCAAGAGCACATAATAATAAGGAGGGAATTAAAAATATATATATATGTCATCGCGGCAAAACATAGGTAGAGCTCAAATATGTTAACCTAACACCTTTATGTAAATACCTATGTTTAACAAATATAGATTCCTATTCTGATTCTGGAATGATGTTTGGGCACAGGTATATCCTCTTCCAAGCCGCACTGGGCCCGCCTGGTGGATTACAGCCCATTCCCTCTCATAGAGAGGAGGCCTGTGTCCCAGCAGTGGGAACATTAATAGGCTGATGACGATGACGATGACGATATCCTTTTCTGTAAATCTCACAATCGAAGTAAGGTTTGCTGTAAGAAAACCCAATTCTGGGTTAAGCTCGCCGTTGTACTTACAACCACATTCATCAAGCTGTAACTTTACGCAAAAATTATTGCTGGGATACAACTTTTTATTTGGGATGAAAAATCACGTTTTACGGTAGAACTCAATGTAAATAACGCACTCAAAACATTGTGCTTATGGATGGATTAGAAGATTAGATTAGAATGGAATAGTACGGGGGTCGTTGAGGTCATTAAAGTAAAAAACTTAGATTAAAACACTCTAGTTTACTTTGATACTAAGTATCTCCGTAACTAGAAGGTTCCCAGGTATGGTCTAGAACAAAAAAATGATCGAAATGACGGGAAGAACAACGCGCCTTTCGGCTTCGTTAAGAGTCTATTTACACCCTTAATAATAGTATGGATTGATGCAGGACTGCAGGAAGAGGAACTTTGCAATGCAGTGCGGTCCGCCCAAATCTGCGACAGCCTTTTCATTTCGGAAACTTTTATTTATTTATTTGGCTCTTCAACAATGCGAACACTATTACATAGTATATAGTACAACATTTCTAACTTACATCTAAGTGCCCCATTACTTAAAGAAGAGCACTGCATGCACTATATTATGCGCCTAAATAGCTATTAAACAGTGATCCAAAAAAAACAATAAAATATCAAAGATAATATTAAGTTAGCCAAACAAAGTAAAATTTAATTATTCTGCGAATTACATTTAAACGTTTTTCTGAGAGTAGGTACAGATGTATGACACTTCTTCTTCTTCTGGCATACGTACAGTGTCGACCAAAAGTCGATAGGCAATCTCACAAAGCAATAGCTTGACGTTTAGTTTGACTTACGACCTTCTACTTTCAAGAAAATAGACATTGTCATCTACAAGTAAATGTAGTCCAAAATTTCAACATTGAAATATAAGTCCAGATGGCCTAGTGGTTAGGCGCGTCCACATCTAAGAGTGAATCAGTAAGCCGTGAGTTCAAATCTCACGTTGTTACTTTTAGACTTTTTGTAAGTGTTTACTCGATTGGAAGTAATGGGACAGAAAAATATTCTCGCTTTGTTCACACATTTCATAAAGTTAGAAGAAGGTAGATCATAGAAAAATAAGTCAAGAATTTATATTTCTGTGAGGTAAACCTGAGTTTTATGAATATTTTACTTGATCGAAATGAACGTTGTCGTTTGGTTGTGTTAAATTTGGTTAGTGACATGTGGTTTAATAGATAGCGGTATTGTTGTTGGTATTTCTCAAAATGCAGGCAAATATTGATATTGAGGCGAGGGTGACTAATATTATCGTGCTGCATAAAAGTGGTCTTAATAGAACACAAATATCTGAAAAAACCGGACTAATGTGAGTATTATATTTATGAATTATTGTAACAATTTTTTATTAAAAATTAAAGCCTACTTTGTTATTGTTTATTTATTTGGTGACTTAGGGATTAATAAATTGATTTTAAATCCATCATGAGGCATAAAAGATAAATAATTAGTGTTAATTATTGGATTTATAAATGCAGAGTGAATGATAACTTCAGTATTTTATTATAGCTGCCTAACATCATTTTTTAGGGTTCCGTACCCAAAGGGTAAAAACGGAACCCTATTACTAAGACTTCGCTGTCTGTCCGTCTGTCTGTCCGTCTGTCCGTCTGTCCGTCTGTCTGTCACCAGGCTGTATCTCATGAACCGTGACAGCTAGACAGTTGAAATTTTCACAGATGATGTATTTCTGTTGCCGCTATAACAACACATACTAAAAACAGAATAAAATTAATATTTAAGGGGGGCTCCCATACAACAAACGTGATATTTTTATAATAATTGGTACGGAACCCTTCGTGCGCGAGTCCGACTCGCACTTGGCCGGTTTTTTGTTTTTTGTTTTAGAGGAATACTGTGAGTCAGATCAAAAGGCCTTGCTAGTCGACAATGAAGTGGAAAGCCGTCGCTTATTATCGATGCGCAGCGACGACATAATATATGGTTGGCGAATAAGAAACAAATGGTTTCACACCTACGAGACACTTTGTGGAATTATTTGACACCTCATCGCAAACTGTTCGCCGTGCCCTCCACGCTGAAGGCTTGTATCACGAAGACCAGCTAAGAAGCCCTTCTTGACAGATAAAGTTATAGAAGAACGATTACGTTTCGCACTCGATTATTTAGATTTTTACTGGAATACTACCATGAGAAGACTCAAAAAACTGACTTTTTAAATAAAGTCAAAAGGGTAGGCTTCATTTATGGCGCAAGAATAACACTCTGCTGGTCTGACAAAAACATAATCCCTAATACAGACTCATGTCGAATTATGGTTAATATGTGGGGATCATGTGGGGATGGATAAGTGCAGCAGGGCCAGGAGAACTGGCTTTTATTCCTCACGCGCCAACAGTTCTACTTAATTATGTAGAAGTATTAGAAGACATCATGCTACAAAATTAATCCCTAGATGCTTTAGTTTTAATTAGATGTGTAACAAAATATTTAGTGAATATTAACTTATCCGTAATTATATTAATGATCTAAAATTGAGGTTTAGTTTCAATCTTCTTTTCTTCGGGAAAATGAACACTTAAACGATAACCTCAATACGAGTTACATTTATTGTGACGTCACAAAAAATATATTCATAAAGTCTAAATTATTTATATTAGTTTTCAATAAACTCTGCTGATTACCGATACCTATAATAAGTGGGTATCAACTATATGTTATATTTGTGTGATTAGAATATCCTTTCCTTGTTACTTAAGTATGTTATTATGAATTGAAAGTAAGTGGGTATACCGTATACAATAAAAAATCTTATGATCGGTTACAAGAGAACTTTTTTACATCTAGGTAGGAATGTGACGTTACAATTATCATGAAAGTTTATTAATTTTATAAATAAATCAAACGAATAAACATTTTTGTTATAATTCACCACGACTTTTTTATTTCCACCTTCCAACACCGAACAGCTAAAATAATAAATAAATAGTTGAATAATAATACTATATTTTTTTTTACTAATGTTTAACTTATTTTTATAAAAAATAAATAATGAACCAATAACTAATGTTACCAAGAAACAAAAACCCCACGTTGTTCGAACTCGGATCTCTTTGATCGTGAATCCTACTGATTACCCCACAGCTATCAACACATGGTAAATAGATGTGAATTTTAGCTATCCAATGGTAAGAACAGGTCGCTACACAAATAAGGTTTGCTGCGTGTATAATAAAAGAAACGGAAATATATATTCTTATGTTTCGTGGAGTGTGACGCGCGACATGCGATTGGGCGAACTCTGTGGCTGTGGTGTGCGTACTGTATTGAGACCACTTACACATACAGACGCACGGACGCTCGACCGTGCGTTCACAGCAATACAATCCATAGCGTGCCTCTGCACTTATCAACGCTTACCTTCGTTCTAAAACCATCGAGTCAACGCTCCCGGTCATTCGCGGACACAACGTGATCTTTGTTGTACACAGATTTGGCATCTCTTTGTTACTCAGTAATGGTGTAAGATCTGACAGCTTAATGGATAAGGAGTATGCTTACGTCACGATTAGGGAAAATAAACAACAGTATATGTTAGAAAACAGAACTGTCCATCTTGCACGTCATGGCAGTATCGCATTTCACGAAATATACTTATGTGTACTTACAAACTTATGCTTCTAACTTGTCAGACTTGATTGTACTACAGCATACATAAAATTGTACCAAATTGGCTATTGTTCTCTCAGGAAAATTCAGGCAAAACGTAGACTCGATGGCATATTTACTTACCCCTGACAAATCCTTTTTTTTCTTTTTTATCAACGTTCTGAAAATATTGGACGTAATATCCTTTGATTTTAGCTTTTTTGTATCAAAGTTTTCTTTCGGTTCCTCGCTGAAAGGCTTGTAACTTTGTGAAGACTGTTGATTTTATTCGTTTCTTTCCACCTAAAATATTTCAACGTGAGCCTGTTTAGGAGCGAATATTCTTATCTTCACTACAGTAATAAACTAGAATCTAGAATTGCTTATTCACTGCACTAAAGAATAGTACATTTTGATACAAGTGGAGAAAGTTTGTTATTGCATTCGAGGCGGAACTATAACACACGAGCCGTAGACGAGGGTGTTTTTGAGCCGAGAACTGCAATAACAAATGTCTACGTGTATCAAACGACGTTTTTCAATACACTTTTGAAGAAATAAAATAAAATTTAACGAAAAAAAAATTGTCACGAACTAAGAAACTATGATTTTAATTTTCTTTTTTTTTTCGCGCTCTGCTTTCGCCAGGTTGAAGGAGAGGCAAAGGTATGAGGCCGCTAAACAGCCTAATATAAAAAATAGATTTATTTTATATTTTTTAATTCAGAACACAAATAAATGTTAATTTGTTCATAATTATATGATATTCTATTTATAAACACAATTTTAAATTCAAAAAATATTTATGCCGTAAAGACGCGTAGAGCTTTGCTGAAATTAAAAAAAAAAAAACATTCACCTCAGACTATAGGCAATGAACAAATTTGGACTAAGTATAGGTATAGTTATCTGTGGCAATTTTAATTGCGGGAAAGTGGAAAAAAACGCACGCGTGTGATTTACATTGCATGTTGTACCTAATCATAGTGCGTTATGGACCAGTTTTCGAGGAAGTGTATTGAAATAGCT
This sequence comes from Xestia xanthographa, assembly GCA_905147715.2. Classification (NCBI taxonomy): domain Eukaryota; kingdom Metazoa; phylum Arthropoda; class Insecta; order Lepidoptera; family Noctuidae; genus Xestia; species Xestia xanthographa. The sequence goes on along the minus strand of LR990647.1, from coordinate 15,176,653 downwards.
ATTAACTCGAGGAACACAATGACAGAAGGGAATTCGTTGTCCCCGGACCACAGACGACATTGCTAAAAGCCCAATCGACATCGCCATGCAAATTCCCAAATATAACAGACAGTACACTGTCAAATAAACTTACATAGAAATGCCATTTCCTACTGAATTGGATCCTGAAAAAATAAGGAAAGAAAAATACACCTAAAGACAATTCCATGATATCGGTTTGAAAAATACAAATGGTCACCGTATTACAATATCACTGGTTTCCCCTTCTCATCGTGCTGCCGTTTCCTCTACTTTAACCCTAAACATGAAGTTAACCTAGCCAATATCAAAATGAATTCGTTGATGCCGCCTTATGCAATTAACCTCTATAATTTCAGTCAATCCAATGTATTTATCGATTTGGTATTCATTTTATGATGGTCCATGTCTAGCATGTCTGTGGTCTGCAATTAATGAGAGAGAAACATTTAAATCATATATGCCTGTCTCATCAAATTATTACTCGTCGTTTAAAGCACTTCATATAGCCTAGTTTCAAAATTGAATTAGTTGGGTATTTATATCTGCAGAAGACACCCACCCTCACTAATTGTATTCTAATGTGGGGGAGTGGGAAACGAGATTATATTATGCAAAGTGCACTCAAAGCCATAACAAGAGACCGCTGGTACAAATCAAGAATGATTGTGTTGATCTTTAAGTTCAGAGTTCTAACAATGTTTTGATTAACATAACATTACATCACGCCTACAGTAGGTAATCCCCGAAGCGTTGGGCTGTGGGCAGAGCTGTACCTAATTGTACACACATATTCGACAGATATAAAGTACCTAATTGTACACACATTCGACAGATATAAAGTACCTAATTGTACACACATATTCGACAGATATAAAGTACCTAATTGTACACACATATTCGACAGATATAAAGTACCTAATTGTACACACATATAATTATATTCTACAGATATAAAGTGCCATGTAATAGGGGGTGAGCCTATTGTCATCAACCGGGCATACTCCATGGCTGCCACTGAGAAATTCCTGATGGAAAAACCCAAAAACACTTTGCCCGACCCGGGAATCGAACCCAGGACCTCATGCTCATCAGTCGCATTTGCAATCACTGGACAAAGCGGCAGTCCTGATAACGATGATTGAGGAGGATGTTTTAATTAAGTAGTCGCAAAACAAAAATAAACATAATATAATCCTCATCATCAGCCTATAATGTTCCCACTGCTGGGACTCGGCCTCCTCTCAATGAGAGGGAATAATCCACCACGCGGGCCCAGTGCGGATTGGTAGATGTCACATGTCTTGGATTTTTTTGGTTCTAGGACATGACGGTTTTCTCACGATGTTTTCCTTCACCGTTTTGAGAGCAGTGGTGATGAAGTAAATTACACAAAGTAATGCGTCTGTCTCGAACCCACGACTTACTGTTCGTAAGTCGGGGCCGCCACCACTGGGCCGATTTAAAAAATTCTTTCGCCATTCGAAAGCTACATTATCCACGAGTAACATAGGCTATATTGTATCCCCGTACTCTCACGGGAACGGGAACTACGCGGGTGAAACCGCGGGACGTCCGCTAGTTTTAAAATAAAAGAGACACATTTAAAGGATTCTGCCCACTAGAACGTATCAGCAGCGTATCAAACCCATTTATAACGGGTTTAAATCGGTCCTCATACGCGGTTATGGAATGGTCAACAAACGCGGTTTGAACCCTATATTCTTTGTATTGATTAGTATGAGACTATGCCCACTAGTACGGTGTACGAGTAGTAGGCAGACTCCATTAATTAAATAAGTGAAGTCAGCTGAAACTTTATTTTCACAACAACAACTTTGTTTTTTGTCCAGTAGGTATGCGAAATCGATTGATGTTTTCTATTTCAGTGGCTGTTGGCGCGACATGTCAATTTACACAAGCAACTGCGATCCGTACGTTGTTTTGGAATGTCGCCTTTAATAATAAATACTCGCATTTTTTCATACTGCATTTTCAGAAAGTGCCAGTGAAAGAATTTATAGAAGCAATTTTAAGAACCATATTTTTCTCAATTTTTCTCTCGTGGAAAAATGTTACCGCATAAATAACATGAAAGAAAACTATTTATTAGCAGGTAAAGTACCTTCTGATAAATAATTGGTTGCAAGCCGTAGAGATGAACTTTGATTAAAAAGTAGTATTACTTTTTTTCAATTATGTTGTCAAGTTGCTGTTCTCTTTATGTCGCCCAGTGAACCAGAAAAAGTCATATAATTATGTGAGTTATGATAAATGATAAATGAATGATAAATGATGTTTATTTTGCAAGTTGGTTTTTACAAACACTTTTACACGTCATTTTTTAAAACTAGATGGGGCCGGTGTTTCGTACCTGACTACTCTGAGAAGAAACAGCCGAAACAAACTCAGAGGTCGTAGTCTCTTTTAAAGTCCAGACATAATCTTGCTCAATTCACATGAGGACTATGCAGATTAGTGCCTGAGATGGTCTTTTGAAGAAAGAACCACACAGATTTGAGTGAACGTGTCCAGTCAGTGCAAGCATTTGTCAGTTAACGTGTAGCTTGACTTATAACTCAAGGAGCTCAACGAAACGACGAACAATACAAAAGAAAGGACATTTGGGTAGGTCGCTTATAGTACTCAAACTGCCAGACAGTTGTGGGAAACAAACAAACAAAATATAAAAATGTGACCCACATGGTCCCCACATTCACAATAATCTCATAAAATTAATAACAAGTTCTTTCCAAATGAATGTAAGTAAAAAAAAATCACAAAAATCATTAAATGTCGCAATGATCTATACTTCTATACTAATATTATAAAGAGGAAAACTTTGTTTGTTTGGTTGTTTGTTTGGTTGTAATGAATAGGCTCAAAAACTACTGGACCGATTTAAAAAATTATTTCACCATTTGAAAGCTACATTATCCACGAGTAACATAGGCTATATTTTATCCCCGTACTTCCACTGGAACGGGAACTACGCGGGTGAAACCGCGGGACGTCCGCTAGTAATAAAATAAAAAAGTAAAATACTTAATAAAATAAGTATTCGTGTCAAATCAGTAATAATAATAAAAAGTAAAAAATAATAAAATACCATGTCAAAACATTCAATGTCAGAGTGTATAAAAGAAAGGAATCAATAATAAACAGGCAAAGTCCGAAATTTCGACATTCACAGAGCTTAATCCCAAGCTTTTTTATCTTCAAGATAATGATTAACATGATAGTAGGTAGGGTAAAAAAAAAAAAAGTGCTTGAATTTGGCTCGAAAGTTTATTGTAAATATATGACTAATGGACTAACTGCAAATTGTTTTACATGAATGTTTTTGTTCTATAGTCATTTCATCCTTTGAAATGTGAATCATAATCATTCGCACATCCTCTAAAAAACTGTCAAAACACAAAAATATAGTTTTGAGATAAACGCATTTAAAGTTTTTGGAATTTTGGTATCCGTAGCGATTTTTTACAATTGAAGTCGAGTGGGGTATTATCTAAAAACTTACATATTATTTCTGTGATATGACAGTTTTTTTAGAGGGCGTGCGTATAAGTTATGTATGTATAAAATTTAACAACCATTAACTGTTGCCTTCTCTTCCCCATTAAAGTTTCTGATGGGTGAAAGTTCATCCCACACCTCTCTGACACGGATTCTAAAAATATCCTACAAACGTATTAAACACCAAAGTACCAAATCGGTACTAGGTGACCAATTTATTTCGGTAAAAGTATCCATATCTTACTTCCTCGTCATTTCTCTTCCTAAGTATAGGTAGGTACGCAGATATAAAAACTGAATACCCCTTATCATTGCATTTGCAACTGAAATAAATGTTAACATCGGAAATTCTATCTCTGAATCTCGTCCCAACATCTCCCCTTTCTCGTAATCATGAGTATACTGATCTACATCGTATAATGGTGCGTTAGCATGTATTTACACGTAGCTACTTCCAGCGATTTCATCCTCACCATCTGGGTTAAGTGGCTTCTTCCATTCCATTTGACACTCAGCTTACCCTCAACCCGACTACTTAGCCTTTGATTAAATCACTGCATACGAGAACTCCAGTTTTTTCATACAGTTCCATATGAATAAATGCATGTCATTTCAATATAAAAATTGTATCAATTTAATTAAAACATGTTTGTATGCTGTTAGTATTGAACAAATTGAAAAGGAGATGATAAAAATTGTCGAGTTCTGGGTCATACGGGAAACATTATTGCTGCACATTTCTTTATCAAATATTTACGTTCAACTACAATGTTTGGATATTGGATACAGCAGACGCATAAATAGCAACAGTCCAGATACAGGTCAACATTAATGATAAAATTCACTGTTATGTGTCACTGCAGGGTACAAAAACCTTTCGTAGAGAATAAACAAGCATTGGTTACTTTATGTTTAGACAAAGCGCGCTTAGTTATGTTTAGACAAAACGTCTTTTTTCACAAGGTTTTTTTAAAAATATTTGTTGGTTTAGTCTTCGTATAAATAATTGCTTCTAATTTAATATCTCAATAGGAGCTCGGAGGGACGGGTATGGTTGCCCACTTGCCCCTAAAACAAGACTTGTTAACTACCGAAAACTGGGAATATGTACTTAATTCCCCGGAAGGTCAGGCTCCGTTGCCCAGACCTCTGCCACACCCTCCAGGGATTACATACTTGATGTTATGTATTCCTTCAACGTAACTTAAACCAATATTCCCCAAGCAAAGCTGTAATCGTTTCAAGCGATATTGGTTTAGTTCACTCGTCCAATTGCACGCTGTGATGAGATGAGATTCAATTTTTGTTGACGACAATCGTCAACAAAAAACAAAAATTGAATCTTCTTACAAAAGGAGGAAAGTTTTCTCGCTGTGGGTCGTTGATCTGCTGCACTTTTATGATCCAATATTAATTTGAACTGAATATATTGCTTGGAACACCAGTAAAGTAAAACTTTATTTTACCGACATTTCATCAACTTCACTTTGCTAATTTTCATCTTTTACATTTCGAGGACCTCTACCAAGTATAGTCATATGTAGGTGGGTAGGTACTAGGTAGGCTTTATTATGTTTAGATGGCATATCGTAATTTTACAAGGAAAATTGGATCTTGTTTCTTTGATTAATAGATATGGGCAATTTTAATAGCTATTGTACTTGACAATCCAAGAACTAGACAATCCAAGAACCAGACAAGTGAAAATTTGAGTGACACAAGGGATTTTATTTTATTTTATTGGTTTACCAACAATTGCTTATACTGGCTATGATAAAACAAGCAAAAACAGATAAACAATTAGTGTACAATCACTTAAAGGTAAACTCAGCATGCAAAACGAAATTTGTACATACAATAGAGAAAACAAAAGAAAAGAAAACTACCTTAATTTTTAACAACTACTAGTATCTCAAATGTTACAAATGTTATTTATATCAACTACTAGTATCTCAATTGTTAAATGGTATTTATATCAACTAATAGTATCTCAATTGTTACATGTTATTTAATATCAACTACTAGTATCTCAATTGTTACATGTTATTTATTTCATATTAGTATCTCAATTGTTACATGTTATTTATCTTAACTCCTAGTATCTCAATTGTATGTTATTTAGATCCTGACACAGAGAACAAAGAAAAAAAAAGTTAAATTAATCCTTATTAATCCTTATCCTTTCCTTGGTTTTCAAAGTCTTCGCTGTAGATTGCTTCATTCATGAATTATCTTGCTTAACCTCGCGATAGGGGAACTAGCTCCTATGACCGTTCGTCGGAGCGATGGACAGAGTGGCGTAAATTTTGTAAATGTTTTTAATGCCAAATAAACACAATTTTCTTTCTTTCTTTCTAAATTGGCTTACGAGGAATCCTTGAAGGCATAGAACATTTAAAAGAATTTAGTATCTGAGGGCAGTCAATTTGATTGGCCATTAATTTTCACACAAACATTACGTCAATAAGGCGACGGCGCTTTTCCAGCGAAATTATTTTAATGTATTTCAACCGCTTGGTATATGAACGCATTTTTTTGCTATTCCGCTGGTAAACGCCAGGTGCCACAGAAAGCGTTTTTGGATTCTCTCCAGACGCAACGAATGTGTAGCATAGTGCGGTCGCTAGATCACACTACAATATTCCAACAGGCTTTAAACCAGACTATTGTAAAGCATAATTTTAGTTTTAAGACACCTGAACTGTTTGCAATGTCTTAAAACGAAACTAAGCATTCTAGACGGCTTTTTTATTATGCAATCTACATGTGGGGTAAAAGTTAATTTAGTATCAAAAGTAACACAGAGGTCTTTTGTTGTGTTTAATTCTGCTATTTTGATTTCATTATGTTATAATCTTCTCTTACCAAATTATACTTTCTTGTAAATTTGATATGCATTTACTGCGATTTAACAGCATTGAATTGCGTTCGCACCTCTCAACAAGCCTATTGAGATCACTCTGCAAAAGGATGACATCATGTTGCGACTTAATAATTTTAACAAATTTCAAGTCGTCCGGCATACATAAAAACCATAGAATGTGAGAAACACTTTGGAATATCATTTATAAATAAATTAAACAAAACTGGGCCCAAATGAGAACCTTGTGGAACTCCGGAAGAGATGTATCGGTTCTCAGACTGAAATCTATTTATCACTACGTAAAAACATCTGTCCAGAAGATATGAACTTAACCAAGAAAGCAATGATCCAGTTATACCATAAGCTTGCAGCTTATGAATCAGTATTTTATGTGAGACTTTATCGAAACCCTTACTAAAATCCGATATATAATATGTATATTAGTGGGGCCCTGGTGTCCTAAAATACAGGCCTCGGCTTAGTTTAGGCACCAGTCTCCCACAAATAAAATACTTTTTCCTGTATATTGTATGTTACAACATAAGTACTGTATATTTTTTATTTGTGGAAACAATTAAACAATTTTTTTTTTTTTTATGAAACCGTAGGCTTTCGTCGTGGCTGTAGGTGAGTACCGACTTAGCCTTTTTCAATCATAATTATTGGATTTCAATTTAAATGCGTAACATCCCAGCGCTTTCCTAAAAAATTGGACTCCTATTAGCAACAACTTAGGTTATACCTACTAATAGCACAAGATTCCAGAAATCTGTTAAATAGACGTCTAATATTGTGACCTTTTGCACGAGATAACATAGAATACCCCACAATACCCTGACCGCCCTCTTACGATCAAATTCCAGATCATACCTTTGGTTTATTTTAATATTTGAGAATTAGCTACCCACATAGGTCTACAGTATTATGAAGACTATGAGGAGGTCTTCTCTTAAACATATGATATCCTAATATAAAGTCGATCCTAAAATCTGTCTAAAATTAATATAGCAATTTAGAAATTGGTTTTTCTTGGTTCTAGATTTCCATTGAAACTAACGTGTCTAAAGTCCCACAAACTTTCAAAGCCAAATTAATTGTGGGTAGGTATACAACTACCTGCCATTTGCTTCTCATACATCCATTTGCTTCTTCGCCAAATACAAGGTGTAAAAGGAAACTCACGAAGCCTTGACACCACACATTTTGTACATCAATTTATGTAACTCTACGCATAAATCATTGCTGGGAAACGATTTTTTTAGGAATGAAAAATCACGGTAATACATTTATGGACTCAGTGGAAGTAAAGTAACGCACTCAAAACATAAAGGGTGTAAAAAAACCTCGTAACGAAGCGGAAAGGCACTTGTTCTCCCCATTATTGCGATCATTTTTTTAACAGACTTCTATCTCAATTCGAGCGTATTTTTTTGTTCTACACTATACCAACCTGAGAACCTTCTAGTTACGAAGATAGTCATTAGTCATTTATTCATGAACAACAAATTGTATCTAAAATTACATGGTATAAAAGAAAATTAAATTACAACATACATAAAAAATAAAAAAAAATACATACACACGAACATATAACCTCCGCCTTTTTTGAAGTCGGTTAAAAAACAAAACACACACGCCAAAATATTACAACAACGCAACGGAGATATTGGGGGTCAAAGTTCCAACTACACACATCAAAAGTATCTAGGGATCAACATATATTTTTGCAATAACTTTTCTCCTGATTGATATTAATTAAAATTTTCTTTAAGGATTCATCAAATAAAGTGTTTTCGTTTGTCACAGTAACGATAAACCAAGTCACCTTTGCATTAATAAAGAAATTTGCCATTTTCCTAATAAAGGGATTTTTGACATTTGAACCACTAACATTAAAGTTCGAAAAAATGACTGAAAACACAGTTTTCTTTAAAATTTTATTGGGTAACTTAAACAATTAATAATCCGTGTTTCTACCGCGAACACTAACAACACAAGAACATCGGTTTGGCATACTCAAAATGAGTTCATCCAAATCACGCTGTGGAATGGCCGCCCATGTTCGTTGCAACAACAAAAAAAGGTCTTCTTGCGACTGGATACCCTCCATATTCGGCAGAGCTCTTCTCTGTAGCATATCCCATGCATGCTCAATCGGGTTCAAGTCTGGCGACTAAGCAGGCCAGGGCAGGACATTGATGTTAGCTGCGGCGAGAGTCTGTCTTACAACTCTTGCGGTGTGCGGTCGTGCATTATCATGCATTAACTGAAATAAGGGACCGATTTGCACTTGTAGAGGAACGATGACGTCTGATACAATCGTCTCAGCATAAATTTGAGCGTTGAGGTTGCCTCTGATCCAAATCAACTCAGTTCTTCCGCCGATCCAAATACCCGCCCATACCATGATGGTTCCACCACTATAAGGATGGACTTCCTGGCAGGATTTTAATCGCTGTTGGCGTCCAGGGGTTCTCCAGTGTCGTATACGTCTTGTATCCGGTCTCATACCAAAACGAGACTCATCAGAAAAGCACACGAAACGCCATTGTTCTTCTGCCCAATTTCTGTGTTCAAGAGCCCATTGATATCGAATCCTACGATTGTGCATTGCTATAGGTGGTACCCGTAGCGGTCTTCGGGAATGAAGGTTCACTTCATGCAAGCGGTTTCTGACTGTTTGGTCGCTAATTAAGTTCCCTGAAGAGTGATGAAGCCTCACGGCTAACATCATGGCGGTTATTGTTGGAGCTCTTCGAGTTAAGATTTGAATGTATCGGTCTTGTCTCCGTGTGGTGCAGCGATACCGTCCTCCATGGCGCTCAGCCACGGTACCAGTGCTTCGGTAACGTGTCCAAAGTCGACTGATAACACTCTGACTTGTATTCAGAGCTAAAGCTACAGTACGTTGCCGGGAACCAGCTTCTATCATTCCCACGGCTCTGAGCATTTCTTCCCTGCTTAAATGACGTCGCCGCTCCATAATAACGTTGGTTTTAATCAGTAGTAGGGAAACAGTAGCACTAATAATGTCTTCAATGCGTTGTATGTTTTTATAGGGAAAATATTGACAGCTTATTTTCATCTTTTACTCGAATTTGATTGAGAGTTCCTGATTCAAATTATGAAATGCACCAAAAAGGATCCATATAAATTTATAAAATCATAAATTTATTACAAAGCCACATCTCAATCTCAAGAAATCCGCATAAAAATGCTTGATCCCTAGACACTTTTGATGTGTGTATTTGACAACAAGTTTTTAATGGAAAATTTTACTTTAAACGCCTTCACGACCCCCGTATGCCCGTACTATTCAATGCATCCATCAGCACAATGATTTGAGTGCGTTACATTGAGTTCTACCACAAAACATGTTTTTTCACCCCAAAAAAAAAGTCGTTTCCCAGCAATATTTTTTACGTAAAGTTACTTAGTTTGATATAGGTACAGTATGCTTGGTTGACGGCTTCGTGATGAGTTCTTTTACACCTTGTATATTCATATCTTCATCTTTTTTTTTATTTACTATACCTAACCAGCAAATACAAAAAATATCGGCACAGCCATAAATAGCAGGGATTATTTGAACAACTTCATATTTTTATATCTTGTAAAATCCTACTTGGGCGTCAAAAGTAAGAAGGCTTCAATTTACCGCCTATTGCTGTCGGGCCCAATCCTTTTAGTAGACTCGTCCCTACAACCCATCTCAATTTAAAGAGACTGTAACTGTGAAAATGGATGGTATTGAATTGGGGAGGTGAGTAAGTAGGTGGGCTACCTACCTACCTACCTAGATATCAAAATGAACATAATACCTAGAACATTGGTGTCGATTCTGTTTTGCACAAACTTATTTTAGGCTATTGCTATCTTTTTCTTTCTAATAAAACGAGAAAGAGACGGACGTAATTTAGAGCTGTCAAATTTAATTGGAACTAATATTTCCATACAAATTAAAGGTGCACGTAAAAACATGTCGACTAAAAACACGGTGAAGCGCAAGGCATAAACTTGTTTGACACCTCTAACTTAGTTCATAGCTATAACCGTCCTTTTCTCGCACTGCCTTTTAGTAAAAGATAGCAATAGCCTAAATTAAGTTTAGTTATAGTGCACAACAGAATCGACACCATTGTACATACATCCGGCCTACAATATTCTAGAATAGTAGGTTCATTTTAATACAAGTGGGGAAACTTTGTTATGAAGCCGAGAGCTGTAGTAACAAGTGCCCACGTGTATCAAACGAAGTTTTTAATTCACTTTCGAATAAATATAATATTAGAACGAAAAGTATTTTTGTCATGAATTATTATGAAAATATGATTTAATCAGATTTTTTCCGCGCTTTCCTTTCGCAAAGTTTCAGAAGAAGCAAAGATATGAAGCCGCTAAACAGCCTAATGATATTCAAATGTTTTTGTATTAAAAACACAAATAAATGCTAATTTGTTCCAATTATTTTTTCAATACACTTCCTCGAAAACGGGTTCTTATCGCACTACGATTAGGTTCAACATGCAATGTATTTCACACGCGCGTGTTTTTTTTTCATGAAATGAAGAAATAGTACATTTTGATACAAAGTGGAGAAAGTTTGTTGTTGCATTCGAGGCGGAATTATAACACCCGAGCCGTAGGCGAGGGTGTTTTTGAGCCGAGAATTGCAATAACAAATGTCCACGTGTATCAAACGACGTTTTTCAATACATTTTGAAAAAATGAATTAAAATAACGAAAAATATTTTTGTGACGAACTATGAAACTATGATTTTCATTTTCTTTTTTTTTGCGCTTTGGTTTCGCCAGGTTGAAGGAGAGGCAAAGGTATGAAGCCGTTAAACAGCCTAATATAAAAAATAGATTTATTTTATATTTTTGAATTCAGAACACAAATTAATGTTAATTTGTGTATAAAAGTAACTATTCGTTTTTAATAATCATGTTTATCTATGATATTCTATTTATAAACACAATTTGAATATTCAAATAATATTTATGCGGTAAAGACGCGTAGTGCTTTGCCGAAATAAAAAAAACATTCACCTCAGACTATAGGCATTGAACCAATTTGGACTAAGTTTAAGTATAGTTATCTGTGGCAGTTTTCATTCCCGCACACGTGCGGGAAAGTGGAAAAAATCGCACGCGTGTGAAATACATTGCATGTAGTACCTAATCGTAGCGCGTTATGGACCAGTTTTCGAGGACGTGTATTGAAAAATAATTTTGAATCCACAGATAACTATACTTATACGAACTTCAAATAGGTTCAATGCCTATAGTCGGAGGTGATTATTTTTTTTTTCGGCAAAGCAATATGCCTCTTTAAGGCGTAAATATTTTTTGATTATTCAAATTGTGTTTATAAAATATCATAGATAAACGTGATTATTATAAATTATTATTTACTTTTTAGGGTTCCGTACCCAAAGGGTAAAAACGGAACCCTATTACTAAGACTTTGCTGTCTGTCCGTCTTTCCGTCTGTCTGTCACCAGGCTGTATCTCATGAACCGTGACAGCTAGACAGTTGAAATTTTCAAAGATGATGTATTTCTGTTGCCGCTATAACAACAAATACTAAATATAGTCAATGGTACGGAACCCTTCGTGTGCGAGTCCAGTCAAGTTATTGACTTAACCCAAAATAACGTTAAAGGTAATTTCTATTTTTTCTTAAAGCTGTCTTTTTGCGAAATAAAGGTAGATAAGTAAGTAACTATGTATCCTTCATAACATTAACTTGATTTAGGTGCCTACAGCCAGTTATGTAATCAAATTAGGGAAATATTGTTCGAAATTTCAAAATCTAGAAGTTATTTATAGACAAGGAAAACTTGCTTTTTAATAATGGCAGTAAGGTAATTTTCATTTTAATTGTACATTTGTAATTTTCAAATGTCACAGTCCTTTATTATGATTTTGTGCAATGAAATTAAATGGAAATATCATAATTTAGTTTTAATTATGTACTACTGGGTTATACAACAATTAAACAACTTTTAAAACGGGACCCTATTACTATGACTCCACTGCCCGTCTGTCCATCTGTCCGTCTGTCTGTCACCAGGCTGTTCTCATGAACCGTGTTAGCTAGACAGTTGAAATTTTCACAGATGATGTATTTCGGTTGCCGCTATAACAACAAACAGAATAAGGGACCATACAACAAACATGATTTGTTTGCCGTTTTGTCTAATGTTGTATAGATAATGGTACGGAACCCTTCATGCGCGAGTTCGACTCGCACTTGGCCGGTTCTTTTATGTTGGCAACATTGATGTGTGTATGAAGTTATGAACCATATACAGTCCGCCATTTTGCAGCGTCTTGTCATATTTGTTGAACACATACATTTTTGAGAATTTATTTTCGGTTTAGTTACAAAATTTCTGTAATTAAGGTAAGAAATCTTTGTAATTATGATAATACTAGCTGTTGCCCGCGGCTTCGCCCGCGTGAAGTTCGGTAACTGTCCCACGGGATCATACTAAAGGGATAAATAGTATCCTACATGTTAATCCAAGTTATAAACTATCAATGTGCCAAATTTCATAATCATCACAATAATAATCATCACAATCGCTATCACAATCACCATCACTATCACCATCATTATCACTGTCACAATCACAATCACCATCACCTTCATCGTTATCACAACAACCATCAATATCACTATTCCAATCACTATCACTATCACAATCATTATCACAATCACCATCATCGTTATCACAATCATCACAATAAATCAACAATAATCCTGTATAGAAGTCGAAATATTCGTAATCAGCACCAATGATAATCTCGTAATCGACACCCATATTGATTTTTAGACATTTCGACCCCATCGCACCCCAACAGGGGATTATGGTATTTCAGGTCCACCACAATAAATCTTAGAATCGCTGTTTTTGTAATACACCCGACCCGATACTCCATACAAACAATAGCAAACCCATATCCCCTTTTAGGGGTTGAATTCTGAAAAAACCTGAAACCCGTTTCTACCCATTTATCGATAGGAGTACTCCTGTGAAGTTTCGAATAAAATAGTCTAACTAATCTTGTTTCCCCATACAAACTTTCGACTCCCGTTTCACCCCCTTAGGGACTAAACTTTGACAAATCCTGTCTTAGTGCACCGTTAGACCTCATAAGAAACCTACGCGTGCTAAATTTAAATCTCTAGACCCAGTGGTTTGGGCTGTGAGTTGATTTTCAGACTTTGTCTCCCCATTTCTCCATATTAGGAGTGGAATTCTGAAAAAAACCTGAAACACAAATGTTTACTCATTTATCGATAGGAGTACTCCTGTTAAGTTTCGAATAAAGTAGTCTAACTAATGTTATTTCCCCATGTAAATGTTGGCCTCCCGTTTCAGCCCCTTAGGGGGTGAATTTTGAAAAATCCTTTCTTAGTGCACCCCTAAACTTCATAAGGAACCTATGTGACAAATTTGGAATCTCTAGACTCAGCGGTTTTGGGCTGTGCATTGATTTTTATACTTTGTCACCCCATTTCCCTCTCTTGGGGGTTTAATTCTGAAAAGCATGAAACACAACTGTTTACTCAATTATCGATAGTACCTAGTACTCCTGTTAAGTTTCGAATAAAACAGTTTATCTAATCTTGCTTCCCCATACAAACTTTGGAGCCATTTTTCACCCCCTTAGGGTGTGAATTTTGAAAAATCCTTTCTTAGTGCACTCTTTGACCACACAAGGAACCTACTTACCAAATTTGGAATCTGTAGACCCAGTGGTTTGGGCTGTGCGTTTATATGTCAGTCAGTCAGTCAGTTTCTTCTTCTTTTATATATTTTTACCCGACTGCGACAGAAGGAGGGTTACTGTATAGATTTGATCTAAAATAGAAGTAGCCTAAGTTACTCCTTATTTCATCAGCTATCTGCCAGTGAAAGTCCCGTCAAAATCGGTCCAGCCGTTCCAGAGATTAGCCGGAACAAACAGACAAAAGACAAAAATTGAAAAAAAAAAAAAAAAATTGGTATATGTACCCTATATGCATTCATATGCATGTAGTAAAATGCGGTTGTTTTAATATGAAAAACAGACACTTCAATTTTATTTATTTGTACAGATAAAGCCCCCTTTTCATCTTTCACCCCCTTAGGGATTGAAATTTTTAAAAACACCGTTGCGTAAGCTTCCAACCATAAGCCTAGATAATAAATTTAGTGAGTTTTACTTCGAAAATTAAGGACTTTCCATAAACAACTTCATTCTCCTTTAACCCTCGGGGGTAGAATTGTGAAAAACGCTGAGACACGTATCAATTAATTTTTAATCATCAGCCTAAACACAAAATTTGAAGATCCTAACTTTAAAACTGACGGACTTTCATACACAACAGCTTCATCCCTTTTTTAACCCTTCGGGGGTAGAATTATAAAAAACGCTGAGACACGTATCAATTAATTTGTAATCATCAGCCTAAACACAAAATTTGAAGATCCTAACTTTAAAACTGTCGATTTTCCATATACAACTTCATCCCCCTTTTCTTCTTTTCTTTTCTCCCTTTGGGGAGAAATTATCAAAAACGCTGAGACATGTATAAATTAATTTTTAATCGTCAGCCTAAAAACAAAATTTAAAGATCCTAACTTTAAAACTGACGGACTTTCATACAAACTTTCATCCCCTATTTAACTCCCTTAGGGGTTGAATTTCTAAAAATTCTGCCTTATTCCTTGTTTTCATTATAAAGGGAACCTCTGTGCAAAATTTCAGCTTTCTAGGTTCAAGGGTTTGGGCTGGGCGTTGATGAGTCAGTCAGTCAGTCAGTCAGGCCTTTTGTTTTTTATTTATATAGATTTATTTGTTGTTGTAGTGTACAGATAAAATTACGCTTTATATGTACTGTAGTAGCGGCGGTAAGGTAGGGCGCAGTTGTGCGACCGCCTAGGGCGCTTTATGGCCCCTCCTCATACAAAAATTGTATCAGCTTCCGTCATCGATGAAACATTCTAACCGATCACTTGGGATCATCAACCATCACGTTTTCAGTAAGTACGGTTGAACAAGCTATTTGGTTTACATTTTCAACAGACTTCCAAAAAGAGGTGGTTCTCAAGTCGACTGTTTTTTTTTTGTGTTTGTTACCTCAGAACTTTCGACTGGGTGAACCGATTTAGATGATTGTTTTTTAATTGAAAGCTGGTGCTTCCCGTGTGGTTGCATTTGGTGAAGATCTGATGCTGATCTTCGGAGATATACAATGGTACTCTTCAAAATTAGACGGCAAATCTGCAGTGATTGCTGGAATCGCTTGGATGTTTATTGTTTATACAACATCATGACGTAACATCACGCCTGTATGCTCTGAAGGGGTACGCAGATGTGCACAATACACCCAGATTTCGACAGTTAAGTATGTTAAGTTCCATTTATTGGGGATAAGCCTATTACCATGACGTGTATTGTTAATAATGTAAAATAAATTCAAGGCAAATATTTTGGGAACAACTAAAAATGGAAAAAAGTTTTTTATTACAATGTAATTTGTGGGATAAACTGTAAACCAAATAGCTTGTTCGACCGTACATCGAGTCCCCCATAGTAATTTTTCATCGGTTATTAATAAATAAATGCTTCCGTTTCCTACAAAAGTACACGTTATTAAAAAAAACAGCTGTTCCATACATTGTAGTATAGAACAGCGGTTGTTTTTTTTTTAAGGGGGCTCAGAATCATGTACTGAAAACGAGGTAACCGTTGTCCTGTCGGCGGCGTCCCTTCCGGGTGCGCCAAAGTTCACCTAAATTTTCAACTCCGATAATTGGAAATCCGAAAATGTTCTTCCTAACATTTTTCATCCTAACAATCACAATTCCTAACTACTCTGTCTCGAATGTTCATAATTCCGAAGCATTCAACTTCATAATGTCAGTAGCAATAAACATCTATTATACTTTTATTTGTTTTCCTATATTTTCTCAACATAACCATCTTTTACACTATTATTCAAAGTCATATCTTTTTTGTTTAGATTTATTTTTATTCATAATAATCAGTATTATATAGGTAGGTACATTAATTTTGCGTAACTTTATTTTCACATAACATGTTTAACCTAAAAGAATAATAGTACCATACAAAATAATAAAAAATATAATGACCATGCACCAAAATTAACTTTGTGACCACTAACATCTATCACCTAAAATATCAATTGATCACCAAATTTAGTAAATTGAGCAAATTTTAATGAGGTGGTTGAAGACAAACTAGTTTTGCCTAGGCCGACTTGGGGCACCCCGACACGGATAGATTAGGTTAGAAGGGTATGGCGAATAGACCCCGCCATACCCTTCGTGGTTATTTTTTTATAAACCATTCGGAAGAAGGAGCCCCGCGCAGCGGGGCTCCGTCGACCAAGTCTCCCCTCAACTCGGATGCAAGAGCATAACAGTTCAATTTCTGGTGGTCAAAAATACATTTTTGTTTCTAATTTCACGATAAAATGGAGATTAATTTTGGTGATCATTCACTGATTTTAGCAACCAAAAGTGATTTTTTTGCCGTTACAGTTTGCTAAATCTGATGGTTCGTTAATTGCATGCCAAATAATAGTACGGTACAAGTAGTTAAATACATGTTTTCATATATATTTATAGCGGTGTGTATACTTGCAAAGATATCCATAGGTTAGGTTAGAACTGTGACCAACTACCTCGAAATTGGTCGCGAAACTTTTCTAAGTATTTTTTTTCATGTGCCCCCAAGACGACACTCTGACCTGAATTTAATTATTTAAGACAAAAATCAGTGAAACGACACATTTATGTAAAGCATACCCCCAAATAATAATCATACCCTCAAATTAAAACTATAAATATAATCTTCTACCCACATATATTTTTTATTACACTTGGTAAATGTTTCTTTCTGAGTATGAGTGAAAATATTATGGTAATTATGTTTAGGGATAAAAGCGTTATGATAAAAAACAGTAGGAGTTTAGATATATTCACATTAATGATATTATTAATTACAATTTTCGGAAACATGAGTGTTATGAACATCGCCGGTAGCACTACAAATAGTATAAATGAAAACTTTAGAATGAAACATTTTAGGAAGAGTGATCATTCGGATTACAAATCATTAGGAAGAACAATTTCGGGTAAAGAACTTTAGGTGAGCCAATATGGAGCCGTCCCTTCCACCACGTTTATGGTACCTACGTCTTATAACAAAATTAAATTTAAAAAATGTTTGTCTGCCAGTCTGTGTATGTTTGTTCCGTGGAAAAGGCGGTGATCTCACTGCTCTTATTAGCCGACCATCCAAAAAAAGTAGAGTAATGTTTTTCTAGGAATTGGGGCAAGCCTTTACGCAGCAGTGGGACCCATTTTTTTGTAAGGAAAAAAATGTTTTGGTTCCTATTAATGATACAACAATGTGCCCCTAAACCCGCGGTATTAATAAAAATATGAAAGTTTAGATTATGAAGTTTAGATGTTTGCATGTTTTTTAGCAAACCACCCAAAAATGGCTGAACGGATTAGGATCAAATTTGGCATACATGTTGTCCATAGTCCGGATTAACACAAATTAATAATCTTCTAAGGTATTTAAGTTGATGTACAGTGTCGACCAAAAGTCGATAGGCAATCTCACAAAGCAATAGCTTGACGTTTAGTTTGACTTACGACCTTCTACTTTCAAGAAAATAGACATTGTCATCTACAAGTAAATGTAGTCCAAAATTTCAACATTGAAATATAAGTCAAGATGGCCTAGTGGTTAGGCGCGTCCACATCTAAGAGTGAATCAGTAAGCCGTGAGTAGTGTATTATCTATGGCCGTGAGTTCAAATCTCACGTTGTTACTTTTAGACTTTTTGTAAGTGTTTACTCGATTGGAAGTAATGGGACAGAAAAATATTCTCGCTTTGTTCACACATTTCATAAAGTTAGAAGAAGGTAGATCATAGAAAAATAAGTCAAGAATTTATATTTCTGTGAGGTAAACCTGAGTTTTATGAATATTTTACTTGATCGAAATGAACGTTGTCGTTTGGTTGTGTTAAATTTGGTTAGTGACGTGTGGTTTAATAGATAGCGGTATTGTTGTTGGTATTTCTCAAAATGCAGGCAAATATTGATATTGAGGCGAGGGCGACTAATATTATCGTGCTGCATAAAAGTGGTCTTAATAGAACACAAATATCTGAAGAAACCGGACTAATGTGAGTATTATATTTATGAATTATTGTAACAAAGTTTTATTAAAAATTAAAGCCTACTTTGTTATTGTTTATTTATTTGGTGACTTAGGGATTAATAAATTGATTTTAAATCCATCATGAGGCATAAAAGATAAATAATTAGTGTTAATTATTGGATTTATAAATGCAGAGTGAATGATAACTTCAGTATTTTATTTTAGCTGCCTAACATATTTTTTTTGTTTTTTGTTTTAGAGGAATACTGTGAGTCAGATCAAAAGGCCTTGCTAGTCGACAATGAAGGGGAAAGCCGTCGCTTATTATCGATGCGCAGCGACGACATAATATATGGTTGGCGAATAAGAAACAAATGGTTTCACACCTACGAGACACTTTGTGGAATTATTTGACACCTCATCGCAAACTGTTCGCCGTGCTCTCCACGCTGAAGGCTTGTATCACAAAGACCAGCTAAGAAGCCCTTCTTGACAGAAAGAGTTATAGAAGAATGATTACGTTTCGCACGGGATTATTTAGATTTTTACTGGAATACTACCATGAGAAGACTCAAAAAACTAACTTTTTAAATAAAGTCAAAAGGGTAGGCTTCATTTATGGCGCAAGAATAATACTCTGCTGGTCTGACAAAAACATAATCCCTAATACAGACACATGTCGAATTATGGTTAATATATGGGGATCATGTGGGGATGGATAAGTGCAGCAGGGCCAGGAGAACTGGCTTTTATTCCTCCACGCGCCAACAGTTCTACTTAATTATGTAAAAGTATTATAAGATGTCATGCTACAAAATTAATCCCTAGGTGCTTTAGTTTTAATTAGATGTGTAACAAAATATTTAGTGAATACTTATCCGTAATTATATTAATGATCTTAAATTGAGGTTTAGTTTCAATCTTCTTTTCTTCGGGAAAATGAACACTTAAACTATAACCTCAATACGAGTTACATTTATTGTGACATCACAAAAAAATACATTCATAAAGTCTAAATGATTTATATTAGTTTTCAATAAATTCTGCTGATTACCGATACCTATAATAAGTGGGTATCAACTATATGTTATATTTGTGTGATTAGAATATCCTTTCCTTGTTACTTAAGTATGTTATTATGAATTGAAAGTAAGTGGGTATACCGTATACAATAAAAAATCTTATGATCGGTTACAAGAGAACTTTTTTACATATAAGTAGGAATGTGACGTTACAATTATCATGAAAGTTTGTTAATTTTATAAATAAATAAAACGAATAAACATTTCTGTAATCATTCACCACGACTTTTTTATTTCCACCTTCCAACACCGAACAGCTAAAATAATAAATAAATAGTTGAATAATAATACTATGTTTTTTTTAGGGTTCCGTACCCAAAGGGTAAAAACGGAACCCTATTACTAAGACTTCGCTGTCTGTCCGTCTGTCTGTCCGTCTGTCTGTCCGTCTGTCCGTCTGTCCGTTTGTCCGTCTGTCCGTCTGTCCGTCTGTCTGTCACCAGGCTGTATCTCATGAACCGTGACAGCTAGACAGTTGAAATTTTCACAGATTATGTATTTCTGTTGCCGCTATAACAACAAATACTAAAAACAGAATAAAATTAATATTTAAAGGGGGCTCCCATACAACAAACGTGTTTTTTTTGCCTTTTTTTGATAATAATGGTACGGAACCCTTCGTGCGCGAGTCCGACTCGCACTTGGCTGGTTTTTTACTAATATTTAACTTATTCTTATAAAAAATAAATAATGAACCAATAACTAATGTTACCAAGAAACAAAAACCCCACGTTGTTAACAGGATTCGAACTCGGATCTCTTTTATCGTGAATCCTACTGATTACATGACAACACATGGTAAATAGATGTGAATTTTAGATATCCAATGGCAAGAACAGGTCGCTACACAAATAAGGTTTGCTGCGTGTATAATAAAAGAAACGGAAATATATTCTTATGTTTCGTGGAGTGTGACGCGCGACATGCGATTGGGCGAATTCTGTGACTGTGGTGTGCGTACTGTATTGAGACCACTTACACATACAGACGCACGGACGCTCGACCGTGCGTTCACAGCAATACAATCCTTAGCGTGCCTCTGCACTTATCAACGCTTACTGTACCTGTTTTATTTAACTAACGAACGCTGAGCGGCAAAAGCGTTACCGAGAGAAACTTAAAAACGCGGAGCGAAACGAAGATCGGAGATCTTCGTTTCGCTCAGCGTTTTTAAGCATTTAGAGAGGGAGGAAAAAAATAAAAGACGGACGCAAGGAGCAACAAGTTATACAAAGACAGAAATGGAGGGAGGAAAAAAGAAAAAGGAATATTAGCCCAATACAAGCACGAAAAGCTTCGAATAAAAATTAGGTAGATGACACCCTAAAACAATAAATCCAAGACACCAATCTCTAAAAAAATGTTATTTTGGACCTGAAAACCCGATTTATTTTCAATTAATTGCCAAATTAGATTTTTATTTGCTTTGAAATCAATAAATAGTTGAGTCATTGAGTTAACTCACACTCACTCACTCACTGACACACACTCAAACGAAGAAATATTCAACTAGCTATGAAAAATCGTAGCCTGAAGGAATATAATATTCTGAACCTAACAAGAACAGCTATAATAATAGATTTAGACAACAAAATTATAGACTGAACGAGGAACAAGAAAATATTGCACCCACTTTTGTTGAAAATGAGTTCAAAAAACATTCCAGATACTACTTTTCTTATTGAAAATACAATTACCTACACCTAGAAAGAAAACTGAAACTATATTTAACCAGACCATTACTACTCCAAAGTAAAACAAAGAAATTCAAAAAATATTTTTTTCAGTTTAGGTATATGTAATATGTTTTATCAAAGTCTTATAACATGAATACGCTTTGCAAACAAAAGCTTCGAAAACGGCTTTGAAAAATTTTGTTAGGAATGAAGTAGGTATGTAAAAAATATACAGTAGCTTAACTTTCATTGAAAATCGGAGTAAAAGTAATGAAGAATAGCAGAAATAAAATTTCAAAGGAAATAGAAGATTTATTTTGCCGTGACGATATCAGTCGAGCAACGTCTGAGAAAAAAGAACGTTGGACGAAAATCCATAAAAAAACAAAGAAGGTACATAACGAGTCGAGTTGACAGCTGACCGCGCTCGCGAGAAGTCGTTGACCGATTCGTGTACGATTGTGTGAGGACAATGACCTCGAACTTTGTAAAATGTTGCACCTGCAACATAGTGATAAATGAAGTGTTAGCCTTTGTGTATAATAAAATGACTGTTATGGATGAGATTTCATTGATCAGAATTTGCAATACAGCATTTGACTCGGATGAAATTTTAACGGCTAAAAATTTATTATTTGAAGCCTTATCAAACAAGAAAATGAAGAGGCGTAGAAAGGACGGTAAAACTAATCGGGATTTAGAAGATATTGTTGAGCTGTTGAAATCTACGGATGCGGAAGATCCTGAAAAACTACCCATCTTTGTGGCGAGAGAACTTCATAGGCTCCCTCCTGTCACCTTTGACCATCTTGATGCAACCCGCCTACTTAAGGATATTTTGTTGCTACAACAAGAGGTGAAGACCATAAAATCGGACTATGTATCCAAAGAAGATTTAAAGGTCATTAGATCTAAAGACTTAGAAGAAGGTACGGGTATGACAATAAACAATAAAAGAGGTGCGTGTCTAAGAAGTAGTTTTCACTATGATAGTGGCCCCATGGGCATGCAACATGATATTAATACGGGTTTGCTTCACAATTATATGGTGTCGGGTAGGTTGGTAGACGAACAAATCGATGATAATAGCAAAATAACTGCCGGTGTGTCAAGCTCACCCGCCAAACAAGTTATTAACGTCACTAGTAACGCTGTCTCGCTTACGCCGGTACATTGTGTGGAGTTGTCGTCGCCCTCGCGCGTGGAGGCCGGCACCGCGGTTTCAAACGAGAAGAACTCGCCTGTTATCACTAGTAACATGGAAATCGGATACGTTGAGGCCTGCGCTGCGGCTTCGAACACTGACTGTTCACTTGTGTGCGCACACGCAGCTGGCGTGTGTCATACCAGTACAGATGTAACCCGAATGAGCGCTAATGAGGTGACTAATCATAGTGGCTTACAAAACCAGTTTGCTACTAAACCAACGATGGCAGATATTCTGAAGGCAAGTGGAGATTCAAACCAGATGTTGCATTGTACCGATAACAACTGGCAGGTGGTGTCGCATAAAAAGAAGCGTACAAATGCAAAGTTCATTAGTAATACGGGGACAGATACAACTAATTTGAACTCTAAATTCAGAGCAGCAGAGACTATATTGCCTATTTACATATCAAACGTTTGTAAACAAACACAAGAGTCGGACATAATAGATTTTATTTGGAATAAAACTCGAGAAAAGGTTACTCTAGAGAAGATTCGTGTAAAAAAGGAAAAATATTATGACTCCTACAAGTTATGTGTTCCAAGAAACAAATTACATATGTTTCTGAATGATGCGTTGTGGCCTGAAGGCATTTGTTTTCGACGTTTTGTGGTCTTCAGTGAGAAAACTAAAGAGAACATAAAATGTGATCATGCTATGAATTCAAAAATAAATAGTGATGGATCCCAAAAGTAGTAAGATAACACAGCTATGCAATATGGTAACATTCAATTGTAAGTCCATCAAGAGTTCTTTTGAAAGTGTGAGACGTATCTGTAAAACCGCCGATATAGTGGCGCTCCAAGAAACGTGGCTGCTGCCTCACGATATACCATTGTTGGGAACAGTTGATGAGAAGTTCGAGTATACAGGCAAGTCTGCGGTTGACACTTCTGCAGAGATTCTTACAGGAAGGCCATACGGCGGTGTGGCCTTATTATGGAGGAAAGGCATTTTTCAGTCAGTTTCGTTAGTGCAGTGCAAAAGTGTAAGACTTACGGCTATAAAAGCTTCATTGTGTGATCGATCTATTATAGTATTTAGTGTATACATGCCTACAGATAATGTAGAAAATATGTTGGAATTCACTGACTGTTTGAGTGAGATGAGTGCTATAGTCGATAATAGTGAGGTAGAAGCCATATTTATGCTAGGTGATTTTAACTCGCATCCTAATCAACCTTTTTGGAAAGAGTTATGTAATTTTTGCTCTGACCAACAGTGGATCTGCGCCGATCATGAAAAGCTGGATAATAACACTGAAAATTATACCTATATCAGTGATATTAACGGAAGCAGACGGTGGCTTGATCACTGTATTGTTACTGGGGCGGCTTGGCAGTCTGTAAACAATGTAAACATAGACTATGGTGTTTTCTGGTCGGACCACCTGCCATTGACTGTTGAGTGCAATCTAAACACTGTCATGCCAAAGGCAAAGCAAACTGCAGTAAAAACCCCTAACAAAGTGGTGTGGCGCGAGCGAAATAACAGTCAGATCAGAAGATACCATGATCTATGTAATAGTAAGCTTAGAGACATTGACTTTCCCGAGCAATTTTTAACATGTGCCGATAAAATGTGTAATAACACTGAGCATAGAAAGGAACTGGATAAGTTGTATAGTGATATTGTGGCTGTGTTATCGGAGTCAGCTATTCATACATGTGAGCAGAAGGAGGCCCAAATGAAAGGTCGTGTGGTTGGATGGAACAAGCATGTACACGAGGCTCACAGGGAGGCTCGGATAAGGCATCAGGTTTGGGTGCAACAGGGCAGACCTCAGTTCGGTCGAGTGTGGGATGAGATGCGCGAGAGCCAAAAAGTTTTTAGAGGCAGGCTTAAATGGTGCCAGAAAAATCAAGACCAAATTAAAATGGATATTTTGGCTTCTCAAAGGTCATCGAAAAACTTTGCTCAGTTTTGGAAGTCAACCAATAAGCTTAACCTTAAGCCGGGTCTTCCTGTGAGTGTCGGGGGCCTTGATAACTCGGAGGATGTGGCCAATATGTTCAAGGATCTTTTTGTAGTGTCGTCACCACTGGGACCATCAAACGGGGGTGCCATTGCTGGGGCTTATCAGGGTAAGTCTCTTTCTTGTTTTTCTGCCAAGCAGGTGAATAAGGTTATTAATAAAATGCGTAGAGGCAAGTCACCTGGGCATGACAGTCTCAGTATTGAGCATCTGAAACATGCAGGTGTGCATTTGCCTAGGTTACTAGCAATGCTTTTCACACTCTGTATCAGTCACTCGTACTTGCCAACAAACATGATGAAAACAGTGGTGGTCCCCATTGTAAAGAACAGAACTGGTGATATCTCTGATCCATCCAACTACAGACCCATATCGCTGGCCACTGTAATAGCGAAAGTATTGGACAGTTTGCTTGATAACGAATTAGGTAATATTTTACAGTTACATGACGCACAGTTTGGGTTTAGGCCCAAGCTATCCACTGAAAGCGCAATTCTTGGTCTCAAGCAAACTGTCCGATATTACACGGATAGAAACACCCCCATTTATAGCTGCTTCCTTGATCTTTCCAAGGCATTTGACCTTGTGGCCTATGATGTCCTGTGGGAGAAGCTGAGGGAAGCGGGTATATCAGTCGAACTCTTAGAGATTTTTAAATATTGGTACACTAATCAGCTTAACTGTGTTCGATGGGGAGGGTCTCTGTCCGAAACGTACAGGTTGGAGTGCGGGGTGAGACAGGGTGGTTTGACCTCCCCAAAGCTCTTCAACCTGTACATAAACGGGCTGGTCACCGAGCTCAGCAGTATGCGTGTCGGATGCTGGATAGACAACGTTTGTGTAAATAACTTAAGTTATGCAGACGACATGGTGCTGCTGGGCCCGACGGCCGGCTCAATCAGGGAGCTGTTACGCGTGTGCGAGCGATTTGTTGCTAGTCATGGACTTGTCTACAATGTAAGCAAAAGTGTATACATGGTTTTTGAGGCCTCCGGTAGACGTGTACATAGCGACCCAGTTGTAATGCTGAACGGGATGCCACTCAAGAGAGTTGACAAATTTAAATACCTGGGACACTTTTTAACCGGAGACCTCAAAGACGACGTTGATATAGATCGAGAGCGCAGGGCGCTAGCGGTCAGGGCCAACATGCTGATACACAGGTTCGCTCGTTGTGGTAATGAGACAAAGATTACGCTGTTTAAAGCGTATTGCCAGTCATTCTACACGAGCGGCCTGTGGGTAAGGCATACTAAGAGGTCGCTAGACGCCCTGCGTATTCAATATAATAACTGCTTCAGGATGCTGTTGGGGCTGCCGCGCTATTGTAGTGCGTCCGGTATGTTCGCTTTTGCGCATACTGATGATTTTTACGCCATAATGCGCAAAAAGACAAACTCCATCTTATCAAGAGCGCGGTCTAGTTCTAACAGCATCCTAAGTATGTTGATAGAGAAGTTCGACGCACCTTGGTTGTCGCACGCTGTGGAGGTGCTAGTCCGGAGACCTCACACCTAACATCACAATTTTATTTTTGTATTTGTTTTGCGTTTCTGTGTTTTGATTACTAACAATAGTTTTTAGGAATAATATTATGTTACTAACAATTGGGCCTAGTTGCCATAAATAAACAAATATTTAATTTAATTTAATAACTCAATGCACACAAAATGTATCGTGCTTCAGGAGGAAACAACAACAACACAAAACGTCCACTGCTGGACATAAGCCTCTCCCATTATGGGAGGAATTTGCCGTAATCTCCACGCTTGGCAGGCCGATTGGAGATCGCAGTGATGAAAGACTAACAGAAAACGCTGCTGCCCATTCTCTGGTCTACGGAGGTGCAAGGTGTTCTGCCTCAGACATTAGTCGCCTTATACGACACCCGTGAGTGGAATGGGTTGTTTCTATTCTACTCTGCCGGATACCACACGGCTAAAGGCCAGGAGGAAGGTCAGGAGGAAAGGCTTCATATAAATATCAGTGACGTTGAAGAAGACTTAAAAATTTTTGGGTGTGACAAATGTCCGAGGTGGTTCCACCTCAAGTGTACAGTGCATACCATTGGTCGTCCATTCGCAGAAATCGCGGAAAAAGAATACATAATAATATGCCATGTCTACTGTGTGTCTACCATGTATTTTGATAATATTTACTATAGAGAATAATATGGTTTGTTTTGTTGCCCTAATTTTTATATTCAAAATCAATATCAATTGCAGGCTAATATATCCGCTAGCACAGGAAATTCAAATTTTGTTATTGTTGTTGTTGTAATTTAGTTGAATTTGTGTTAAGTTTTAGTAACAAAAATGTATTTCTGCAATAAAGAAGAAAGGTAACAAAAATATATAATTTAATTTTACATTGTTTAATAATTCAATTTAAAAAAACCGGCCAAGTGCGAGTTGGACTCGCGCACGAAGGTGTTCCGTACCAATTATTATAAAAAAATCACGTTTGTTGTATGGGAGCCCCCCTTAAATGTTAATTTTATTCTGTTTTTAGTATTTGTTGTTATAGCGGCAACAGAAATACATCATCTGTGAAAATTTCAACTGTCTAGCTGTCACGGTTCATGAGATACAGCCTGGTGACAGACAGACGGACAGACGGACAGACGGACAGACGGACAGACGGACAGACAGCGAAGTCTTAGTAATAGGGTTCCGTTTTTACCCTTTGGGTACGGAACCCTAAAAATGCACTAATCTGTTACTGAAAAATAAAACCGAATTATAACAGAATTATATTAATTACTGGTGAATATTTTATTCGTAACTAGCGGACGTCACGCGGTTTCACTCGCGTGGTTCCCGTTCCCATGGAAATACAGGGATAAAAAGTAGCCCATGTCACCTGGGGATAGTGTAGCTTCCCAACGGTGAAAGAATTTTTCAAATTGGTCCATATGTTTTTAAATTTATTCGTTACAGTCATACAAATATTTCTTCTTTACCGCTACATCATATAGGTACTACTTGCTGCCATGACCCGCGCAACTTCGTCTGCGACGCCTAAGAGAGAGAGGGGTTAGAGAGTGTGAGACAACCTTAAAAGATGGACATATATGCTATCGTGGACTTTGTTTTAGAACTTTTTAAGAGGAATTATGATTGTTGCGTAACTTTAACCGTTTACGAAGCGCACGCAGTGGAAGCTTTAAGGAAAAGGAATCTCCGGCTTTTGCAATATTTTTCATTGATGCTTCGCTCCTATTAGTTGTAGCGTAATTTTTTTATAACGTATATAGCTTTCCTCGGTATGTTATATGTATGTTACCTGGTTTCTCCCCCATTTGTGGACTGATTCTCAAAATTCTTTTTTTATTTGAAAGAGTAGACTCCTGAGTTGGTCCCATTTAAATTTGGTGAACATCTGATGCTGATCTTCGGAGATATACAATGGAACTCTTCAAAAATAGACGGTTTTGTCGTCATTGTTGCAATCGCTTGGAAGTTTATTGTTTATACAACATCATGACGTAACATCACGCCTGTATGCTCTGAGGGGGTACGCAGATGTGTACACAGATTTCGAAAGTTAGGTATGTTTGCGGATGAATGGACAAAGATCTTTATTGGCATGTCAGAAGTATTGTGAGAGGAATTTATGAATGTTTGGCGTTGGGATGTACTTAGGTTGCGACAAAAATAAAACACAGAGTACCAAGATAAACTGATGATTTTTATTGTAAATAGCCTGCTTAAGTTTTTTTTTTTAGGTATGACCACTCGCAGACACAACACGTTAAGGTTGTCAAACTGCTTAACCGGACTATCCTGTGGTGGCCAAGAATTACTTTAAGGCCCCCAGCCAGGGCTTATAAACTATGGATTTTCAATTAAATGAGCAACACTAAGGGCACCCGCTGTGGGGTTCGGGCCTCGGCTTAGTGCGTCATTGAGAGAGGGACGCAAGGGTGGCTGGGTCGATTTATTTATTGGGGAATTTAAAACTACATGCTCAGCGGCGCGGGCTGGCTCGTCGAGCAAGAGTCGGGCGGTGATGTTATGGGGGGGTCGCGCTTGCGGTACACCACGGTGGCGGGGCCGGATTCGGATTCGCGGTTTGTGTGTTTGTGTGTTTGTTTTTGCGTCGAGTGCTACTTTCCCTACAACTTTCTTGAATGAGGGTGGTGGGGTCGTCGGGTATCAGTAATGTATGCCTGGGACGGCGAATCTTGGAGATTTTAGATGGGGCATAACGGGCGGCTGAAGAGATCAAGGGGTTTTTATGCTTCTCGGCCTTGTCGAAGAAACTCTTAGAGAGGCGTTTCATGAACTGTTGGATGGTTGGGATATTAAGATCTACGTGAAGTTGCTCGTTCCTAAGGTACCACGGTGAGCCCGTGGCCCTTCGGAGAAAACGGTTTTGGAGGGTCTGCATCCTATGGATTAGGTAGGGTTTTGAGTGCGCGAACACAGGGCACGCGTATGTCATGATAGGGATTCTGCAAGAGGCCGAATGCACGCGGTGTAGATACGCAATTTGCACTTCAGTGACAATTTGCTGCGTGCATTCAGCACATAGTGAAGCCTACTGAGAGCGAAGGCGGCACGCGAGCGTACCGTCCTTATGTGCTCTCGGACGTTTAGGCGTTGATCTAAGATGACCCCCAAGTATTTGGCTTGCGTCTCCCAAGGGATCGGCTTGTCAAACATGGTGATCGGACTAGAGTTCGGGGGAACAGTGTGGTGGGGCCTGGTGAAAAGTACCGCCTGGCTCTTGTCGGGATTGACTCCTATTCTCCATCTCCGGAACCAATCGCCTAAGGCGTTTGCGGAGGTTTGGAGAATCCTGCTTAAGTACTAAATATATACATGGAAGTATTAAAGGGTGAACCTACCACCATTATTTAATTCACCAATAGCGATGAAGTGGCGAATACGGACTGAGGTTATAAATATGGGTAGCGCCGCGTGGCGGAGCGCCAGTGTACTGCGGTGAGGCGCGCGCGCAGGCCGTGCGCGCTGCCACAAATGTGTGAACCTTTATTTTGATATTTGTATATTTTGTTATTTTATGTTATCTCTTACTCTTTTAGTTCAAGTTTGTAATGTGTATGTTTTTACATGGTTTTTTTACTTACATTTTTGGATATTATTAACCTGAAAGCATTTGTCCTCCCTAGGTAGCTTCATGGTCATTTCTTGAAGGCTTAGCATACCTTTTACCTGTAATTCATGTTATTTAAGTTTTTCTGTAGATTTTTATCTCTATTAAATCTTTGTTTACTTTTGTGTTGTCAGTTAGTGACAACCCTAGTTTTATTTTTAATTTATTGCTGGAGCTAGTTGTAGGTTGTATAGGTAAATCACATCGACCTCATTATCTTTTCTTTTTATTGTGTTCTAAATTCTTCCAAATTATAAAACGTCAATCATCTGGAGTTGACAGGAGCCTGGTGGTGGAATTGGCAGTCTACGCGTTGGGAGCTCAGAGCAGCTAAACGTCTGAAAAGCTTTATAAAAGTATATTTAGAGGGCAGTTACCCTCTCCTTAAGTTGTCTTATGTCGGCCTCTCTCCGTGCCGCACTCTCACCTTGAACACCTTGTTACCTGATGCTTGAGCTGCACGAGCCTGATATGAAGACGGATGTCCCTCGGCCCTCCTCTGCGGCTTGAGGATTGATGTTTCTCGGCCCTCCTCTACGGTCTGAAGACGGATGCCCTCGGCCCTCCTCTACGGCCTGAGGATTGATGTTCCTCGGCCCTCCTCTACGGTCTGAAGACGGATGTTCTTTAGCTATTCATTCCATCCTGCGCTCATCTTCAGTTCTATCCGGCGGCTTCACTGGCATTAGTGGTTAAGTAGCTCCAGCCTTAAGTTAGGATCTATAATAATAAATTCTTATAACTCGTCCCCTAGACTATTTCTTTTAATAGTGCTCCCCTCCAGACTGAAAGTTAGGTAGATGAGTGCTTAGTGTGACCTTACAGTTTTCTGGATCCTATCCAGGAAAATGTAACGATACAAGTTTTAGTTACCTACAGTAATTGGTTTAAATACATCCGTTGTAATTAAATAAATGTTAAGTTCCATTTATTGGGGATAAGCTTGATTATGTGTTGTTAATTATCTACACTAATATTATAAAGAGGAGAGATTTGTATTTTTGTTTACATTCACCCTGAGTAACATAGGCTATATTTTATCCACGTACTCCCACGGGAACGAACTATGCGGATGAAACCGCGTGACGTCCGCTAGTCTACACTTCTACAGTTCTACACTAATATTATACAGAGGCAAAAAAATGTATTTTTGTGTGTGTGTGTGTGTATGTTTGTAATGAATAAACTCAAAAACTACTGCACCGATTTCAAAAAATCTTTCACCATTACCTTATAAAGCTACATTCACCCTGAGTAACATAGGCTATATTTTATCCCCGTACTCCCACGGGAACGGGAACTACGCGGATGAAACCGCGTGACGTCCGCTAGTGTAATATAAATTGTGTGACTGACACTGGCTTGGCGGGTTAGTATCAAAAAGCAGCTGGTCTAATAAGCAAGTGGTCTAAAAAGTAGACTGGTCTAAGTACAAACTGGTCTAAAACGCAACTGGCAAATGGTCTAAAACGCTTCTCGCCTAAAACGCAACTGGTCTAAAAATACATATCGTTTAAAACGCAACTGGTCTAAAACGCTACCCGTCAATAATGCAACTTGTCTAAAACGTTTTTTGTCTAAATATCATCCCGTCCAAAATTAATAAAATTACCTCAGTAAAATTATACTTCAATCTTAATAACTTTGTAACTAAGCCTTTTATCAAACCAAAAATGTTCCTTTTAAATTAAAAATGATCCTTAAAATAAAAAGTTTTCTTGCTCCAAATAGGTCCGGCCTTTTTAAAACATAGAATCTGTCGATTGTAGAATCTGTCAAATATAGAATCTGTCAAATGTAGAATATGATGTCATAAGTAGAATCTGTCAAATGTAGACTAAACGTTTATTTTACACATAATGTAAAACTATCGTTTGTATATTTTTTAATTATGCTCCGTAATCTCGTCCTCATTTAGTACTTGTAGTTTGCACTTCCTGCTAACTCGCTATCACATTTTTTAAAGATGAATCGATTTCATCACATGAAAATGTTGTCTGTGGTCCGGTCTTGGCGCGCTCTGTCTGACATCTGTCAACTCATTGTACTTTTTTGTGAAGCGCGCAGGTCACGTTTCCGTTAATAAAGCTCCTAAAATGTTGTAATTACCAAACCGAGATGGGAAAACACCGAAGAAAACGAGACGAAGAGATGAGAGAACTCAACGAACGTTTGCGAGAACTAAAAAATCGGTCGAGCAAGCGAAAACGGAGTCGTCACCGAAACTCTGGTAAGCTTTTTTGTTTAAGTACCTACCCACTCGTCTTTTCCAAGAAGTACCTGGCACCCTGGTCTAAGATGCACATGTCTCTAGAGGTTTCACGAGAGGTTAACCATGAGAACACCAATTGTGCCAACCTATTAGACATCATTAGAGCTTTCACGAGAGGCTAGCCGATGATCTTAGCCATCTAACAAAATGACGACAACATCACAAGACATGACATGATGATGTTTAATATAACGACATCACAAGAGCTTTCACGAGAGGTCAGCCGATGGTGTATACGTTCAGTTGTTCGCACATGTCTCTAGAGTTTTCACGAGAGGTTAACCATGAGTACACCAACTGTGCCCACATTAGTAAGATATCACTAGAGCTTTCACGAGAGGTTAGCCGATGATCTAAGCCATCCTACAATAGAACGACATCACTAGAGCTTTCACGAGAGGTTAGCCGATGATCTAAGCCATCCTACAATAGAACGACATCACAAGAGCTTTCACGAGAGGTTAGCCGATGATCTAAGCCATACTACAATAGAACGACATCACAAGAGCTTTCACGAGAGGTCTGCCGATGATGTACACATTCAGTTGTTCATAATCTCGTCCCTACTGCATACCTTGAGCTACCACGAGAGGTTAGCCGTGGATTTAAACTCGACCAGGCAGAGGTCTAACTTTAATTATCCTTTGTACACAAGTATGAAGCCCGCTCCAGTCGAACACACTCGAGAAGCCGTGGTTATCGCGACCGATGTTGTGAGACACGTTTTAAAACCCGACGCAGCCTGACTCGCCGTGACAGCTATTCCTCATAACCACCACTTCTGAGTACAAACACTTGTCCTATATCACCTAATGAAGGAAATATTTAAAATGATTAAGATTTAATTTCAATATGCTTTAATAACTTTATTGAATATTAATATCCGTCTCTAAGACGACCCACTGACCGAAATCAGAAAGAGGCAGAGATGAGGGGGCGTAGCCAACATAGACACCTATAGAACTTCACGCCAGCCTGGCCACGCGGTGGTCAGCAGTAATTGTGAAGGGTTTAAATGAAACGGCAGCTTGTTGCACCCACCAAAACTAAATGAAGAAGTGGCAGCCATACTGAGGATGGTGGAGTGATCAGTGGGCAGCAGATCACCTCGGCTGCTGCCATTACATCAATAGGCAAAGTGTTAAACAATCTAATCGCCAACCGAGAGAGTAGTGATCAAATTATAACTCTTTATGTGATGCAGCCCGACTACTTTGTCACATTTATCATGCAACTGCATCACCAGACTCTCCCTAATCCTGCCTGGCCTCAATAAGGAAATGAAGGAGCTAATGGGGCAGACACTCCAATATCTGAGTACCTGTTCGGGGATAAGCTGCAGGACAAGAATTGAAGAACACACCTGCAAGACCTCTAACGCAGTGCTGAGGCGGAAAAACCAGGTGAAACTAGCAACACGCCCGAGGCACTCACCACAGAGGCGCCAGCCGCGACGTCGGCGTCGGGGACAAGAATGCGTCTAGCTCAGGTAGAAACTGGAAGATTACAGTATTTCACTGAAGTCTGGAATAATGTTACCACCTATCCAACAATACAATGATTGGATCAAGGGTACTTACACTTTTATGAAATTCCAGTTCACACTTCCATTCTTAAAAACAATAACTTCAGTCAGAAAGAAAGCAATCTTATTTTATGGAAATTAATAAACTCGTGTATTGAATGATGTTTATCCGCAGATATTCAATTTTTATCCAGCATATTTTTGCATCCAAAATCAGATGGCACTTGGATTTATATTAAATCTCAAAAAACTTAATAAATATATTAATACACATCACTTCAAACTAGAAGACTTATGGACAGCAACCAAACTCATGACCCCAGGTTGATTTATGGCAACTATAGATTTGAAAAATGCACCATGCCCACGGCGCATTGTTATTTTAATTGTGTCTGTAATTGCGGGTATCTAAGAGCTACACTTCTTACCCATAAAAAATATGATAGATTTCTCCGGTATCAGTTTCAAGATACATTGTAAGTTTACATGCCTTCCATTTGGGCTTAGCATAGCACCATAATGTATTCACAAAGATTATGAAGCCAGTTATGTGTCACCTGAGGTCATTGGGGTTACTTTTCTATACGGTGATATTTTGTGCCTTGCTGATTCTTATACTAAGTTTTTTCTTAAAAAATCTAGGGTTTGTTATCAATACTAAAAAGAGTGTCTTAGAACCCAGACAATGCTGTCAGTATATAGGATTTCTGTTAGATTCAGTTCAATTTAATATCTCACTTCGTCGGAAGAAGATTTGCTCAGTTGCTAGGTAAAGGTATCCTTGTTGCTGCTTGCCCAGCAGTGGAATATGGTTGGGCTTACACCTAGGTTATGGAAAGTAACAAAACAACAATGAAAATTACAAGGATCTGCTACCTATCACAAGAGGAATTAGGATAGGACTAGTAGAACAGTATAAAACTATTTGACCTTGTTCTAGAAATATTTTCTGATGCTTGACAAACTGGCTGGGGTCTGGTATGTAATGATGTCAGAAGCCATGGGCATTGGGCAACTGATGATAAAAAGTTTCATATAAATTACCTTGAACTACTAGCAGTATTTATAGGGCTCAAAATATTTGCAAGCACACTCAGACACTGTGAAATTTTACTTAGAATTAAATAGATAACACAACAGCCATAGCCTACATCAATAAAATGGGTGGCACTCGTTTTACCCACCTTAATAATTTAGCCAGAAAGTTGTGGCAACGGTGTGAGGAAAGACACATTTGGATCTATGCATCTTACATCAGTTCTAAAGAAAACACTATCGCAGATCTCTAATCTAGGCATCCAAACTGAAATTGAATGGAAGTTATGTGATGTAGCCTACAAGACTATTATTGTTTAACCTCAGATTGATCTGTTTGCAAACAAGTTTAATACTAATTGTCAGAATTATATATCATGCACTGTCAAATGGTATGGTGATTTCTTTTATACATTACCACCATTTGCACTTATTAGTAAGATGTTACAAAAAAAAAAAAAAAAAAAGGGGAAGGGGCAACAGGCATTGTTGTAGTACCTTGGTGGCCCTCACAATCATGGTTTCCCTTATTTGAGCCCATGGTTATATAATAATGGAACCCCATCATAAAAGCGATATGAGTCTGCTCTGAATCAGGGGATTTCCTATTGTCAGAACCAAGATATTCCTAGACTCAGTTCCCACTGTGATATCTTTACTGACTAAAATTTAATAAGGGCTGTCATATAGCTCACTCAATACCATTAAGTTAGTTATTTCCCTAGTTCTAGGGTTATTTCCCACATTGGCTCAGATGACCGACTGTCAAGGTTTTTCAGAGATTTATTTAGGTTAAGACCTAAGAACCCCAAATATGAAGTAGTATGGGATCTCAGTATTGTTTTGAATGATTTGTCTTAACTATTTCCTAATGTTGGATTTGGATTTATACAATGTTGGATTTATACAATTTTTAGGTTCAACTATACAATAAAGACGGGTGAAGTACTGTTCTCCTAGATAGGCTAAAATTTAGCCTGTGTTAAGGAGAGACAGTGCCGGTCCCCTGAATTGGCGGGTTATTATATAAAAATGAAACCCTTAGTCTAGAACTAATTACCAAAAAGTTAGTTACCATAATAGCCCTTATAATAGCACACAGAATTCAAACCTTGTCTCTCATAAGTATACTGATAACATTTCTTATAATCAGGATAATTATTAACATAAAAATTCCAGAAATTATTAAAATCTCTGAACCTGGTAGATATCAACCCAATTTGATATTACCATTTTTTTTAAGGAGAATTTGTCTGTGTGCCCTGCTACTACCCTTTTGTTCTATTTAGATATTACAGAAAATATAAGACAAGATTATAAATCACTAATTATAACTAAGTATAAGAAAACCATATCATGCCGCCACTACTGCAACTATTAGTAGGTGGATAAAACAAATTCTGGAATAAATACTCCTAAATTCACATCACACAGCACAAGGCACGATTCTGCATAAAATGCCTCTGAAGTGGGTATTAATATTGAAGTTATAAGAAAAGCAGCTGGTTGGACCACAAGTTCCTCAACTTTTGCTTGCTTTTTTTATGAGAACTATAGTTAGTGATTCTAATGCTTTTGCACAATTAAGCAGTGTGTTCTAGTCTATAAACTATAAAACACACTGCTTGTTATTATTGGTTGATTAAATTTAATGTCAATGGTTACTGTCTGATTAAAGTAATTATGTTCTATAAAAGATTATTACGACACTGGTTGACACTAGAGTTAGAGAAAATTTATGTTATTTTACCTTTTATTTAAGTAAATGTGTAATTAGTACCCAAGTAATAATACTCAGAATAGTATGTTATGCTGCATTGTTCAATGATTAAAAGATGTTGATTTTATTACCAACACAACTTCTTTGAACATCTACAAGTACTAAATGAGGACGAGATTACGGAGCATAATTATATAGATCGGACTAACTTACCTAGTGACGTCCGATCCTTAATTATGTGAAGTAATCTCGTCCTCATTGTATCCCAACCCTTCCCAGAAGATCAGCCTACTTATATGTGTTTTAAAGTGTCTTATCTACACCCCTTTTTAAAGTTGTGTTGACTAATGTAGCGGGACTACGATAGATAACCGTATCGGTCATCTTGAAGTCCCGATCATGTGCTTTGAAAGAATGAGTTGACAGATGTCAGACAGAGCGCGCCAAGACCGGACCACAGACAACATTGTCATGTGATGAAATCGATTCATCTTTAAAAAATGTGATAGCGAGTTAGCAGGAAGTGCAAACTACAAGTACTAAATGAGGACGAGATTACTTCACATAATTAAGGATCGGACGTCACTAGGTAAGTTAGTCCGATCTATATAATTCTTTTTAACTTCTGTTACTTTTTTCAAACAGTCAAATGGTGAAATCAAACCTTCACTACTTGGTCCAAGATCCATAAATGTAAATTATGTTGAATAAATAACCATTTCACAATTTTCACACAATAATAATTTAGCACACAGGTAGGAAAACATCACGTGTAGTGGAATGAAGTCTTCATTAATCAAACATGGTATTTAATATAATCTAAAGTGGGGGTCTACCCTTTATAGCAGAACTTTTATGTCATAATATTATTTTGGATAACAGTGGATAGCATAAACTTCATTTCGCAGAAAATCGTTTGGCAGACACTCATTTATCATACATTAGATTATTTAAACACCATACATGCAGCCAGCATGCAGCATGCAACATGCAGCCAGCATGCAGCATGCAACATGCAGCCAGCATGCAGCATGCAACATGCAGCAGGCATAGTTTTTGTCACGGTTTTGGCGCTGCGGGGCTCCGGCGGTCCCACTCTAGGGGTAGGGCAGACAAGATTACGTGGAGTCGGTTTTGGAGCGATTCGTTTCTGTCCCTAACTTTTGTAGCACAACATATTGACTTTTTAAGACAATATTTTTATACTAATTTAAGGTTAAAAATGCAATTTTATAGAAATGGAAATAATGCCTAATAAAATTATTCCAAATTAAATTCTGCCATCTTCATACATAGTAGATATGCCAAGTAAATTGTATCAAATAATCGTCGCTCTAAATAAACGTTATTCTAAACAAAATTATGCGGAATTTGAACATAGCCAAAGGTGCGAAATAAAATTCTGCCATATTAAAAGTATGCCATTGTAAATTCGGACATACAAACATTCGGCCCAACAATACAAAACGGCACGTAGGGAGGAGTGGAAGGCTATGGAGGAGGCCTTTGCCCAGCAGTGGGACAATATAGGCTAAACAATAACTATATTAAGTTATTTTTATTCCTTAAAAATATTCGATAGAGAAGATTATGCCAAGTGTGTTATATCCAAATAAATGATTAATAAATCCAAATAAATTTCGGAGCATCAAGATTCTGCCTGATAGAAGGAACCCCTAAAGTGGCCATCTCCACTTGTACAATCGGCAATCGGTCCATAATAAAAATTGTCTCAAAAATTAAATTTTTGATAAAAACTTGAAGACCGCTTGCTAATTAGACCGTTCTTGCTTTAGACCAGTTTGTACTTAGACCAGATACTTTTTAGACTGCTTGCTAATTAGACCTATTGCGCTTTAGACCAATTTGTACTTAGGCCAGCTGCTTTTTAGACCGTTTGCTAATTAGACGATTTTTACTTTAGACCAGTTTGTACTTAGACCAGCTACTTTTTAGACCACTTGCTAATTAGACCAGCTGCTTTTTTAGACGAAATGATACCAACCCGGCTTGGCCACCATCAGGGATTCAGCTATTCTCAGTAGTTCGGTTTATTTAGTCGGTTCGGTTGTAATACGACCGGACTATTGAGCCTGATAGTTCGGTATCGATATCAGACCTGCACTAGTAAAGGGCCCCCACACACAGTCCACCGCGCCGGCAGGCGGTCATTCATAAAAAACTTTCAAAAACTGTTTTTATGTATGACCGTCTGCCGGCGAACTGCCAGTGGACAGACAAATGTGTGGCGGCCCCCACACATTTGTCAGTCCGCTTAAGCTTATGAGATTGCATTTCAATTAATACAATCACAGGTTCCCTAAATAAATGGTGCGTTTTTGCTGAGCGTTCTCGCACCAACAATAATGTTGTAGAAGCCTGAAATTGAACACTTAATGGTCTCACTCCTTGCCCGTGGTACAGTTGGCTAGTACAGTTGACCGGACAGCGGGTAATTTTTTTTTCCTTGGTACTGTTGACTGGACTACAAAAAAACATATATATTTTCCTTGGTACAGTTGACCGGACTACGGAAGTTTTTTATTGTTCCTTGGTACGGTTGACTGGACTATGGAAGAAAAAAAAATTCTCTGGTAGAATTAACCGAACTATCGAAAAGTATTTTTTCGCTGGTACAGTCATAATTCATAGAAGAATAATTAATAACTAATTAATTAATTACTAAATTATATCCAGATATAACTATAGGTGCTATTATTATTATGGAGAGCGGGGTGACCCTCGACCCCCACACTTCCGAGGGTACCTATACAGTCTCATAACCGAAGAACGTGGGTGATGCATTCGATATGCCGTCAACAATTTACGACCTTCGTATCCAAGGCGTCTAGTTCTGTTTGAGTCCATTTGAGTATGCCGAAAGAGTACATCAAAACCGGCATGACCCAACCGTTCAAGGCACGCACCTTATTGCCATCTGATAAAAGACTATTAAATACCTACTTTTTTTAGACGGGCAAAGAAGCGGTCCTTCAACGATTGCTTCATGTCAGCAACATTGACGCCCAGCGCTTCCGACATACCCGAATACTTATAGGTATCGGTTGCTGAGAGGGATCGAAGAATTATGGAATCCGAGAGCTGGGTTCCCACAGATTCCACAATCTCCCCTCGTTTTACATGCATGACCGCACATTTGTCCACACCAAATTCCATCCTGATGGCGCTAGGTACAGAAAGTTTCAGTTACCTTCAGTAACTCCATCAGTCGCAAATAGTTGGGGCAAAGAGTTTTAGGTCATCCATGTAAAAGAGGTGAGATATAACCTGACCATCTTTCTACAACCGATAGCCTAGACCTGAATCCTAAGAGGATTCAAGACTAAGCAGAACCAAAGTAAGTAAGTAAGTAGAGTAGGGAGGAGGGAGGGTGGGGGGGAGTAGTAGTAGTAGTAGTAAGTTATTATTATTATTATTATTAAAGTGGATTCAAACTATCGCCATGAAATATACCTCACTCTATCCTTATCGGGTCGCTATTCCTCTGAATTTGCCGACATCCTGGATAGCGAAGGACTGTCCTCCATTGCCCCATACACGACATCAGGAAGGTGCACAGAGTTGCATCACCTTTATACAACTCTAGCACCCTTATGAGCCATGTATGTGGCACCGAGTCATAGGCCTTCTTATAGTCTATCCAGCATGTCGACAGATCCTTTCGGGAACGGCGAACCTGGTGACTAATGGCCATATCAGTGAGGAGTAGCTCCTTAGTACCATGGGACCCGTTTCTACTTCCATTCTGAGAAGCGGACATGACAGAATTATCATCTATATGTTTGCTAATTTTAGTTCTCAAAATGGATGTAAGAACTTCATAAACTTTCGGGAGACAGGTGGGTCATACCCGTTGTCAGGAACTCTGGCAGCGACCCATACTCTAAGGCTGACTGGAACAGGGTCGCCAGGCGAGCGTGCGACCTTGTGAACCATTTTATCCAGAAGTTGTGCAGCCCATCCGGCCCTGGAGATTTCCAGTTAGGCAACGGACGGACTGCACGAGCTACGTCTTGGGGGCTTATAGTAATGGCTCCTATTTCTGATACTGGATCGCACGCCCGCTCAATCACCCGAGTCCATTCACCCTCGGCATGGCTGACAGGCACCGACCAGATGCTGCACCAGAACGAACACATTGCATCATCATACGGCAGGTGCGTGTCAGCCACACCTTGGTCCGGTCGCTCCCAAGCCCTATAAACCCACCTTTCATCTTTTGGAATGTGCGATTCTGGGTGTATCGGTTCACCCGCCGCTTATACTTATTGAAATTATAAAAGGCTTGTATTCTTTGTATGTAGTCTTTAACACTTTTCATTTTAACTGTACATTCCGTCCACAATTTTATTAAAGTACTATTGTTAAAAAAAGTTAACCCTGGTCCGGTCAACTGTACCACGGTTCACAGAAAAAAAAATGGTCCAGTCAACTGTAACACTGTTAAATTTTTTTACCATGGTCCAGTCAACCGGACCTAGCCAACTGTACCACGGGCAAGGAATGAATGGTCTGATCTCTGATCCATAAAAATCCAAGTGGTTTGAGTATTTTGAACGTGCTGAAGGATGATGACAATCTCGCAAATTTCAAGTTCGAATAAATGGAAAAGATTTGGAAAAGCAATGTCGAAACGAAGAAGTTCAGATGCAGTTAACTTGTGCCGAAATAGATGTATAATTTTTTTTTGTTTTTTTTTTTTTATATAAATTAATAAGGTATAGTCCAAGAGCTAGATCGAAAGAAATTAGAGTGTTCATTCGATCTAGCTCTTGGACTATACCTTACTAATTGAACTCATTATATCTTCTAAACTAAGACCCGATTAAATCTATGACTTGGTGACAAATTCCGACAAATTAGCGACAAAATATGGTAGAAAACAGATCTTCGCTAGGTGCCCTAGTTTTTGAGATATAAATGTGGCCAAGCTGTGGAGACTCTCTCCAGATCGGCCACCTATAAACCCTTATATCTTTTGAACCAGTGACCGACAAATTCTGATATTTGGCGACAAATTTCGACAAATTCGCGACTTAATTTTTGTGTTATCAAAACTCAAATCCCTGATGGTGGCCAAGCCAGTGTCAATCACACATATAAATTCATGGCGACTTGTTTGGGAACAACTAAAAATGTAAAAGAAATAGAAAAGTTTATTGCAAAAATCAAAACCGACTTAAAAAAAAACACAAAAAAGTCCTTTAGGTACATAAAGTCTACTTTACCAAAAATAACTGAAAAATAACTTTAGTTAAAGTTA
Source organism: Xestia xanthographa (assembly GCA_905147715.2). Taxonomy (NCBI): domain Eukaryota; kingdom Metazoa; phylum Arthropoda; class Insecta; order Lepidoptera; family Noctuidae; genus Xestia; species Xestia xanthographa. The sequence continues at coordinate 15,135,152 of LR990647.1, read as the reverse complement.
TTTTTCACTTTTTGTGTTTTTTTTTTAAGTCGGTTTTATTTTTTGCAAAACAAGTTTTTTATTATAAGAATACCTTGAAGTGTCTAAATACCTACATATTGCGCTAAGGCCCAGCAGCGTTATATTTTCTTTGGCATGGCAGTGTTGTTGTGTCATGGCTAGGGTTGCCAACCATACTGTTAAAAACAGTATTATACTGTTTTTCACTACATTATACTTTTTACTGTTGAACAAAAATAAAGTAGGTATACAAAATACTGTTTTCAGCGCATACAATGAGAGGTTTTCTTTTTGAGGTATTAAAAAAAACTTAGTTTCCAAGAACTCTATAGATGGCGTTGAACTTACTATGATAGTTGGTGCCTGAACAGGATATCAAGGTCCGAAGGCGAGAACACCTAATGAAACTCACTCTGTTTTCAATAGGGCGTATATTCTATACAAAATCTCAAAGGAAGAATCACAAAAAAAAAATATTACAAATTCACTTATACTATTGGTGGTAACGAAACCATAGCGCGATCTAATTCGACGCCAACGCCATCTATCGAGCACGTCGGCAACTCTGAACATTTTTATGATTTAAATTAGATCGCGCCGTGGTTTCGTCGTTTACTTGAACATACCGCCCACCAAGGACATGTTGCAGAATGTCCTTCTCTTAATCTAAACCGCCCACCGTGCGGGGTGCACAAGTACAACACCTTAATATAACTCTAACATTTGTGAAGGTATACAAAACAAAAGAAACTTACAAACTAAATGAACAATACATATTATTCTTAGATTATACCTCACAAACAAAGTTTAAGATGCTACAGGAAGAATAGCCAATTTTGTTATAGGTCTCTTTATCAGAGAACCTTTAGTTCTGACAGTAACGACTCGAGTGATTCCGTCGGGCCCAGGATGTTTTAACTCAATCTTTCCCAGCAACCACTTGCCAGGAGGTAAATCATCCTCTTTTATCAGAACTATGCCACCTACGGCTGGTTCTGGATTTTGGTGAGCCCACTTATGGCGTTGTAAGAATTGATTTAAATAATCTTGTGACCACTGCCGCCAATAGTCCTGTAACATTCTTTGGGTAAGTTGCCACCGTCTGAGACTAGAAATGTTAGCCTTTTCAAAATTCGAATCAGGTACAAGGACGAGTGGTTCCCCAACCAAAAAATGTCCCGGAGTTAACACTGTTAACTCGGTTTGATCCAGACAGGAAAGCGGTCTCGAGTTGAGGCACGCCTCAATTTGCGCCAACACCGTCGTAATTTCCTCAAACGTTAAGGTAGAGTTCCCTATAACCCTTCTGAGATGGTATTTAGTAGACTTTATTCCTGCCTCCCATAGTCCGCCGAAATTTGGAGCGTGAGGAGGAATAAAGTTCCACTTTGTACCATTATTCGCCAAGCACTCAACCAATTCAGGAATGAATTTCGATTTTTCTTCATTGAATAATTCCTGAAGCTCTCGCGCAGCGCCAACAAAATTTGTGCCGTTGTCACTGTGTAGTTCTGCACAGTGTCCACGTCTGGCCACGAACCTCTTAAAAGCGGCCAAGAAACCTTTGGACGTCATGTCGCTGACTGCTTCGATATGAATCGCCCGCGTCGAGAGACAGATGAAAAGCGCGATGTATCCCTTGTAAGTCTTATTACCACGCCCTTTAGACATTCTGACGTTTATCGGGCCAGCGTAATCGACGCCACTGTACAGAAAAGCTTTATTTGGGGTAACACGAGGAGATGGTAGCTGTCCCATTAGTTGGCTTCTGGTTTTATTTGAATACCGAATGCAAGTAACGCATTTTCTAAAAAAAGCCTTTACTAAAGGTTTGACTCCTACAACCCAATACTGAGATCTTAAGTAAGCGATCATAGCTTGAGGCCCTCCATGCATCGTTTTTTGATGCGCCTCGCTTATGAGAAGCTTCGTGAGGAACGAATCTTTAGGTATAAGTATTGGATGTTTGCGATCATAAGTCAATTGAGACATCTCTAATCGACCGCCTACTCCAATTAATTTCTTTAAATCTAAAAATAAATTTAATGATTTATACTTTCTTCCCTTTTTTCCTAACGATCCTGTCTTCTTAAGTTCTTCTATTTCTTCTTGTAGTTCTTCTTCTTGAGCCTTTCTAATGCATATTTCCATTGCCTCCCCGAGTTCTGTTGTAGTCAACTGTTTATTTCTCTCCTTGTTAGCACAATTAATCCTTAAGAGCAAGAACTTCCTACAGTAGGCGACTACTCTGATCATCCTTGAAAGCGATGAAAATCTTTCCCAAAAAGAAATGTCAAGGATACCCGAATGGACCTTCACTTCCTCCAATTTAGTACTCAAGTGTTTTGGTTTTTTATATTCTATCACTGATTGCCTTAAGAACTCTGGTCCATTGAACCATATTGCCGTATTGCTGAGTTCCCCTGGAGCCACGCCGCGAGAGGCACAATCCGCTGGATTTTGTTTGGATGGAACATGTGACCAATATTGTGTATCTAATTTGGTTAAGATCTCTGCAACGCGATTGGCCACAAACGTTTTCCAACGGCTTGGATGACCACTAAGCCATGCGAGAACAACTTCGGAATCCGTCCAAGCGTGCACATCTGATATATTTACATCCAGAGTTTTAGCAACGTCCACCATCAACTTAGCTAATAGAACGGCTCCACATAGTTCCAACCTAGGTATCGATACTTGCTTGATGGGAGACACTTTAGTTTTCGAGGTAACTAACGCAACATGTATGTTACCCTCTGCATCTATAACTCTGACGTATACCACTGCAGCGTAGGCCATTTTTGAGGCATCCGAAAAACCGTGTAGCTCCGTCTTTACATTGCTGGATTTAGTGTTGAGCCAACGTGGGATTTTAACATTCACTAAAGAAGATAAGTCCTTACGGTAAGTAATCCATTCTTTTAATAAACTGTTGGGCACTTCTTCGTCCCAACCTATACCTGCTAACCATAGCTTCTGTATCAACATTTTAGCTAAAATGATACTAGGTGACAACCAACCTAACGGGTCGAAAAGCCTTGATATATCCGATATAATTTTTCTTTTAGTTACAGGTTCCGTCGGGAGAGGCAGTTCTACGGAGTACTGGAAAACATCAGCGCGAGGATCCCAGGTAAGTCCGAGTATTTTTGTAATATTATCTATTTTATCTAGGTTTATTTTTACTTCCTCAGCTTTATCCCTTTTGCTTTCTCTTATCTTATGTAGTAATTCTTCACTGTTACTTATCCATTTTTGCAATTGAAATCCCCCTTTAGCTAAAATATTTTTTATTTCTGTATGAATTTTATATCCTTCGTCTACGCTTTCTGCCCCTGTCATTAGATCATCCATGTAGAAATTATTAAGAATATTTTTTGCTGCTAATGGATAATCCTTCCCTTCATCATAAGCAACCTGATGTAAAGAACGCACTGCTAGAAATGGCGCCGATGAAGTACCAAATGTAACCGTCACTAACTCAAATTCTTCAATTTCCTTTTCAGGACTGTCCCTCCAAAGAACCCTCTGAAACATTGTATCATCTCTATTGACCAGAACCTGTCTATACATTTTAATTATATCAGCACCTATACAAATTGGATGTATTCTCCAACGCATAACCGTATGTCGTAATTCTGCTTGCAATGTCGGGCCAACCATCAAATCATTGTTTAGCGATACCCCATTTATTCCCTTGCAGGAAGCGTCAAATACCACGCGCACCTTAGTCGTCTGCTTATCTTCCCGGATTACCGCGTGATGAGGTAAGTACAACCCTTTATTCTTTTCTTCTGGAGATACCTTTACCATATGGTTAAGTTCTATATACTCCTGCATCACCGCTGTGTAATCCGCCCTTAATTTGTCATTCTTTAAAAGTTTGAACTCTAAACTCTTTAACCTTTTTTCAGCTATGAACCTAGATTCACCATCCTTGCAACTTTGGTTACTATCGCGGAACGGCAATCTTACAATATAACGTCCGGTTTCATCTCGCTTTGTGGTATTTGTAAAAATGTTCTCACATTCCGCTTCTTCTTTGCTCAGTATTTTTTCAGTTCCTGATGGCTCCGCTTCTAGCTCCCAGAACTTACGTAAGAAGTCATCAGTCTGAACATTGGAATGCATGACAGTTATACAAGGATATGCATTGATATCCACCAAACTTTCGGTACCGACAACACCCGAAAGAATCCAGCCGAATTCTGTTTGCTGTGCTACAAGTGATCCACTAGTGCTCTTTTTGATTCCATCTTGAATAATTTGGCTGAATATCTCAGCACCCAACAAAATGTCAATTTTATTAGGCCTGTGATACTCGGGATCTGCCAAATCGGTTTCACTCAACTTTACCCATTCTACCCTGGTTGCTGTTACAACTGGGAGAAGGGACGTGATGGACTTCAAAACGTATGCATTTACTTGAACGTTGTAATCTGGATTCACTCGAGAACGTAGATTAACAACTACGGAAGAATTAGACATCACTGTTTTATTACCGCCTACACCTGTTACACGGTGTTTTGTTAAAGTTTTCTTTAACCCTAAATATTGAGCCATTGACTCAGTGATAAAAGATCCCTGGGATCCTTGATCTACTAATGCCCGAACCACACGATAGTTTCCATCTTTCGACATGGCCTTTACTAAAGCCGTAGGTATTAAAACCGTATCCTTACAATTTCCTGTCGAAAGGCATGAAACTATTGACTTAGTAGATCCCTCCGCTTGTACAGCGGCCTTTTGAGATTCCTCCATTGAGGAACTATTCCTAGCAGCAACTGACGCTGCTTCCTTCTGGTCAACGCCCGTGACCTCACCAACAGACCCAGAACCACCGCTAGGGTGGACTAAAGTATGGTGGCGTCTTTTACATATATGGCATTTGACGGTGTTTCTACAAAATCTGGCAGAGTGGTTACTACCCAAACAAATGAAACATAGCCCCTTTTTTTGTACGAAATCACGTCGAGTATCGTTACTTTCTTTAGAAAAACCTTTACAAGCAGTTACCTTATGAGCGGCAGAACAAAAAGGGCAAGATAACTCAGCTTTTTCTTTGCCTACCACATGGAACGATTGCGAACTCTTTTGAACCTGAACTTTATTTTCTAAGTTTTCTAAACCTCGAAATCGGCCAGTTAAAAACTCAGAAAGTTGAGTAAAGGTAGCCAAATCATCTGTTGAATCTGAAGCTGTCTTTAATTCCCAGGCCTTCCTGGTGTCCTTATCCAATTTGGCACTAACAATGTGTATTATCAGGATGTCCCAAGAAGAAACATCTACTCCTAGATTTTTTATTGAAGCCAAGCAATCAGAGGTGGTGCTAAGTAATCTTTTTATTTCAGCGGCTGATTCTACTGTTAAACTCTTTTGATTAAACAAACGTTTTAAAATTCCACTTGCTAAAAATCGTTTATTGTTGTACATTGTCTCTAATTTTGCCCAACTAGCCTTATAATTATCCGATGTGACATTAATGTTCCTTAATAGTAGCTCTGCATCTCCGGTTAAGTACCCTTTAAGGTAATATAATTTCTGAGCATCGTCTAGAGTATTATTATTGTGTATTAACCCCACAAATAAATCCCTAAATGTCTGCCACTCACTATAGTTTCCAGAGAACACAGGTATCTTAACCTCAGGTAACTTAAAGTTTCTAAATCCTACACTACAACTAGCTCCTGGACTGACATTATAAGTTTCATTAGACATTTTCATATTATTTAATTGTTCTTTCAGCTCGCTTTTAAACTGTATATAAAACTCTTCGACCTCATCATACAAGCCATTCTTAAAATAATTTGAACTAATTAAATCAGACCTTTTAACTTCACTAATTATTTTTACATGTGTTGTGTGGAATAGTTGCCATTGTTGTTCTAAGTTTTCAATTCTAGTTTCTATATAACAAACAGTTAGACGCTCTTTTGGAGATTTTTTGAAGTTAGATTTTGACTTAAGCATTTTGGCTTTAATATCTTCTTGAATATCGTTAAGCGACTCCATTTTTAATTAAAAACACAAGTAGGTTAGGTCACAAATATAAAATACACAATTTTCTAGCAACTACTAAATACCTATAACACTATAAAACTAACACTATCTTATTGTCCACTAAACACGTTCAATAACACCATAAAAGTTTCTTTGAAGCACTTCGAAATTTTTCTAAGTCCCAGATAATGTTTAAAATTTTACAAGTGTTTTGGACTTGTATTTTTGAGTAAAATCGGGCATAGGTTCCCCGTCTCAACAACCTTTGCTTAAAATTAGTACAAGTCCAAACTACTATTAACAACGGCTAAGTAAATTAGCTAGTGATTTTAAGGTTCAAATTTCAATGCACTTTCTTGAATTGTTGAAGTTAATTTCTTCTTAGTAATAAGGTCGAAAATGTACTCACGATTTGTCCACTATGCACTCACTGACACTGATACTTGACGTCACACGCCGCACATGTGGCGACGTCTGGTGGCCACTCCGCGAACTCCTCTGCCTGGCTCCTCCACACAACGTCACTCCTCCGGCACCCAGCCGGATCCTCTGCTTCGATGACGTCACCGCTGACGCCTCGCTGTAGGGATGCTCTGAGCAGCAATCCACTGCCCAGTACTACTGACGTTGTGGGGCGATAATCACCACCACCACCGATGACTACCCAAAAAACACCTTCACGCCAATCCGACTCGAAGGACCATGAACAGGATATCAAGGTCCGAAGGCGAGAACACCTAATGAAACTCACTCTGTTTTCAATAGGGCGTATATTCTATACAAAATCTCAAAGGAAGAATCACAAAAAAAAAATATTACAAATTCACTTATACTATTGGTGGTAACGAAACCATAGCGCGATCTAATTCGACGCCAACGCCATCTATCGAGCACGTCGGCAACTCTGAACATTTTTATGATTTAAATTAGATCGCGCCGTGGTTTCGTCGTTTACTTGAACAGTGCCAAAGCCAAAACGCTTGGCAAAAAAAACATTGTGTCACGTCACATACTCTCGTTGACTGAAACTTTCATTTGCTTAATCTTCCGAATATAACCTAGTTTTCTCGCGCTTTGTTAAAATCAGTTTTTTTAGGTTCCGTTCCTTGCATTATCATACTAACTCCTAGCGCTATCTATCCAGCGACTAGGGAAGAGCTAAAAAAAAAATCCCTCCCCATCCATAATATTGCGTTCAAAAAGTATTAACAAAATTAGTATGCGTCATTTCATTAAAGTGTAGCTGGTCTAAGCCCAGCCCACAGCCCTCGTTTTTGAACGAAACTGTTAATGTCAAACTGTCAGGCAAGTTCAGTTCAGAACTAACTTTTTTCGTATGATATTTGTTTTTGTTTGGTTTATAATAAGTTGTGTATTAGTGTTAATAATGCACAGAAGATGGAAAGTGACTATATAAACACTAAAGACGAATTTAAAAACATTAGAAAGATTGTTTCCTACAATGATATTCTAATAAACAGATATGTTATACACCTACAAAACCACCGAAAAAAGTGTTCCGCGCAGCAGCGGCAGCACATCTTTTCATTCATTCTACATTTTTTTCACTACAAGTCAAAAAGGGATAGCTCGATAAAACCAATAAGAAAAAAAGAGACAGATAGTGTTTTTCTATGTCTGGAGTGGACGCGTCATTGTCGTACTCACGACAAAAATGTATTTCCCATCTCTTTCTTTTTTTATCCTCCGAATCTCAGAAATTCAGAATATTAGGAAAATAAATGAAAAATATTAATAAGTAAATCGAAGTTTGTAGGTATATTGCGTAGTTACCTACATGTGGTATGATATCCCTTGTGTTTTATTTACGTTGGTATTATAATTAGTACACTTTCTGAACACGCACGATGGTATTTTTACAATTTTTATCTAAATTTGTAGCAGCGTATCGCTCGTCACCATTGCAGACTAAAGGCAATACGGCCCAAATGGGCCGTTTTCGAGTCTTCACGATTGCGCGCTCACAACATAAGATATCTGTTTACTAGAATATCATTGTAGGTATTTACCTGTAAGGAGGCCCGGACTGGCCATACGGGCAAATGCCCGATGGGCCGGATGCTCGATGGGCCGGTGTGGCCGATTTTTCTGCCTCTGGATTGGTACTCCGAGGTGAAATAAATTAGGAGCCCCTTGCCCCTAGGCCTTAATAGGCACTTTTGGTTGCAAAAAATAGAGCATGTGGACTAGGGGTCGCAAACCGGGATCCCGGATACCGAAAATACCGGGATCCCGGGCCGAAAAGAAGCCTTTACAATAGAATTTTTGAATACCGGGATTTACGGTATTTTCGGTATTCATCACAGAACGATGCAAATGGCAAATCCTCCCATGAGAGTGGTGACATGACACCGCCGCCGCTTTCCCTGTACGAGCTCTAACGCTTTGCTAACATCGCGAGCGCCTCCGCACCCGCGCCGTAATGCGCCGATCAGTCTCACTCATTCATTCCATGTAGGTACACAGCAAGTCGCTTACTTGTCAGTGAGGTTAGGCCGTGATATTTTGAGTTTAATAAGGTGACAACTTGACAAGGAGTGGACGAGGCGGTTGGTTCCATTAGGATCTTCTCTTATTTCCTCCAATAAATCAGCGTTAGTCATATGCTGTCCAAAGAGGTTGCTGTATTTATTTATAGTCTGACGGCTGAATAAAGCTGGAAGTACTTCCTCCATGGCCTCGTAATCATCAAAGGAAGGTGTGACTGTTTCGGTCTCTTCAGGAGTTGGAGTTGTTGATAGATTATCCAAAGCAGTTGCGTAGTAAATTGCTAAGCTGTGCAACGTCTTTGGCGTCAATGATGACGGTACAACTAATCCTGGCCTGTTAGGTCGATCTCCAAAGTATCTGTCAGTCATAGTCGTTGGGACAGTAGGTAGTGGTAGGTGGCAGTAGGCTCAGTAGGTCCGTACCTATCCAGGTTCAATTTCCTCATGAGACTTTCGCGACGCTCTTGGTAGGATGGTTCCGTGGTCCCCTGGGATGCTTGGTTAGTGCTGGAGTACACGTCATATCTATCAGATGATGCCGTCTGAGTGAACACATCAGCTCTGGTTGTGTGAGGGATCTTTGTAGGCGATTCGAAACTGTCCTTCGTATCGATATTCGATAGTGACCTTCTTTTATTTTCAGCAAAGTTGCTCCTGGCTGTAACATGAGGGACTTTTTCAGTACTAGTCGTCGTTGTCAAAGTCTTGTTCTTCTCTTTTTGAAGGAATCCTTTCAGTAGAGATACTACAGGGTGTATGGTCCATATAAACTCTACATACACGACACAATACACACACACCCACAATACAACACTCACAATCACCTCTAAATACACACACAAACACAACACACATCAAACCAACTTTTTGGAAATTCATGTTTATAAAATAATTTGATTTTATTTTGATTAATATAATATTTCTTACATTTAAATACTGTTCAACATGTATTTCTGAGGAGCAATAAATAAACTTATTAAACCTTAATTAGAGCCGTTTATGCTCACATTAGGTATCTACGTAGGTATTTACTTACATCTTTGATTTAAGATTATTAAGTAAGTTTGCATTTTTTTGTAGTTTATTTCAAGTAATGGGTTGATACTTACATAATTATAATACGTTTTCAAGGTTTAAGTATTTTAAACATTTTACTAAAGGTACCTACGATAATTTTAAGAATTTATTATTCTAACGTAAATTAGTGCTCAACATTGTAAATTAGTAAAACAGTTGCATGCGACTGTACATCTTGACAATAAATAGACCAAGAGCAAGGTTTAATGGTTTCAAAGAAGTTTAAGCCACTTTTAGCCTAGTAATTGAAAACATAAAAACATGTATTTAATAGAGAATTTATCTCTCTCGGACATTTCTAAGGACTTTAGACCGATAAAATTAGAAGTATATTACACATTATAATACACATGTAAACGGGTATATAGCCGTGGTCGCGGGAAGACTGACCACGGCTGGTGCAATCCGGTCGTAACGTCGGGCTAATATTGAAGGTAAAAATTCGTGAAAATACCTGTTTACATGTGTATTATAATGTGTTTTGATCGTGAAAGTTTAAAAAAGACAATATACCTATTACACATATTAATAGAAATATTTTTTCATGGCAATTTTTCGTGAAATATTCGATCTAGCTCTTGCACTATACCTTAATAATTGAACTCCTTACATCTTCTAAACTAAAACCCGACTAAATCTGTTACTTGGCGACTAATTAGCGACTAAATATGGGAGAAAACAGATCTTCGCTAGGTGCCCTAGTTTTTGAGATATAAATGTGGCCCTGCCGGGGTAGGCTCTCTCCAGATTGGCCACCTATAAAACCTTATATCTTTTGAACCAGTGACCAACCAATTCTGATATTTGGCGACTAATTAGCGACAAAATGTTTGTGTTCTCAAAACTACAATCCCTGATGGTGGCTCTGCCAGTGTCAGTCACACGTCAGAAGTGGTTTTAACTAGTGTTACAACACTATTACCTGGTGGTATCGTCTACCTTTAAAAACCCATCGTACCACCAGGGGTAGGTACCTACTAGGGCATCGAAAACTGGCCATTTTACAGAACCGGTTTTTCGGTTTCGGCTTTTTGTTCCAAAACTGGGTACCCGGGTTTTTCGGGTTTTTTCATTTTCTCTTGCTCTATATAGAGAAAATGAAAAAACTCGAAAATACCCGAAAAACCCGGGTACCCGGTCAATATTATATTTTTTTATATTAATTTAGTCGCTAATTAGTCGAAATTAGTCGCCAAATATCAGATTTGGTCGGTCACTGGTTCAAAAGATATAAGGGCTTATTGGTGGCCCTGCTGGAGAGAGCCTACCCCAGCAGAGCCACATTAATAACTCAAAAACTAGGGCACCTAGCGAAGATCTGTTTTCTCCCATATTTACTCGCTAATTAGTCGAAATTAGTCGCCAAGTTACAGATTTAATCGGGTCCTAGTTCAGAAGATATAATGAGTTCAATTATTAAGGTATGGTCCAAGAGCTAGATCGAAAAGTTCACGATAAATTGCCAAGAAAAAATATTTCTATTAATATGTGTAATATACTTCTAGTTTTATCGGTCTAAAGTCCTTAGAGATCACCGAGAGAGATAAATTCTCTAATAAACACATGTTTAATGTTTTTAATTATTAAGTTAGAGTGGCTTAAACTTCTTTGAAACCATTAAACCTTGCTCTTGGTCTATTTAGTGTCAAGATGTACAGTCGCATGCAACTGTTTTACTAATTTACAATGTTGAGCTCTAATTTACGTTAGAATAATAAATACGTTAAAATTATCGTACCTATCATTAGTAAAATGTAATACTTAAACGTTGAAAACGTATTGTAAGTATGTAGGTAAGTATCAACCCATTGCTTGAAATACATTACAAAAAAATACATACTTAAATCAAAGATGTAAATACTTACTATACCTAATATGAGCATTAACGGCTCTAATTAAGGTTTAATAGGTAAGTTTATTTATTGTTCCTTAGAAATACAACAAATTGAACTGTATCTTAATGCCGGAAATAATATATAAATCTAAATCAAGTTATTTTATATAAATGAATTTCCAAAAAGTTGGTTTGATGTTGGTTTTTGGTTGGTTTTAAAAATGAATTTCCAAAAAGTTGGTTTGGTTCCCCGTTTTTGTATTTGCGGAATAGGTACCTAAAGATAACAACATTCGAGATCCTAACCATTCTTTAAGTTCCACTTTAAACTGGCCGACTTTAACTTAGGTACGTCACGGGCAACTCGTTCTAAGTAGCTCGTCTGTACACGCGCATCTGCCAGCGACTAAATGCACACATTTTGTTCGATACCTAAATAATTACATATATTTATTGTAGATCTTGTTTTTAGGTAATGAATACTGCTTTCCTTTGGTGGGTTGAAGTTATAGAATTCCTCCAGACGTCGTATAGATACACCTGTCTAAAAACTACTTTAAGTATTTTGTACTTGGTTGTACCACTGTATGGGGAAATTGAATTCTTTAATATCTTTTTAATGACACACCGACTGAATCTGTAACTTGGCAACTAATTTCGACTAATTAGCGAGTAAATATGGGAGAAAACAGATCTTCGCTAGGTGCCCTAGTTTTTGAGTTATTAATGTGGCTCTGCTGGGGTAGGCTCTCTCCAGCAGGGCCACCAATAAGCCCTTATATCTTTTGAACCAGTGACCGACCAAATCTGATATTTGGCGACTAATTTCGACTAAATTTTTGTTATCAAAATTAAAATCCCTGATGGTGGCTCTGCCAGAGTCAGCCACACGAATCACCACTTGAGGAATTGAAGTAAAATTGTTTGAAGCAAAGCGTAAACACGGCGGCGCATTACGAGTAGGTACATTTTAGAAACAGCAGTTTGTAGAAGAATAACCGCAGTATTCGTTTATCAGACCGCAATCAAGTTAGAATTATTTGTGAGGGGCCTAACCGCTTATCAGGCTCGGCTCGTTATCAATGCCGCAATCCCCATTATTACGCATCTATTATATAATGTTACTTATTTTAACCTAAAATCTACAAGACGAATAGAGTAGGTACGTAGTGACACAATGTTACACAAATAAAACAAACTGTATGTAAACAATACAATTATTCCAAGATTGGTATAGATCGTTCTTTATTGTCCACTCGTTTTTGGTTACAGCTACTTTTGCTTACATATAAAATTTATACTGTAGAGACACTGTTATGAGAAATCTAAGATTTCTAAGAACTTACAGGAAGCCATTATGTATACCGGCCTATTCGAGAAAAAATACAAGTAAGTAATTGCGTAGGGTTAAATAAAAACACCAAAATAGATTAATGTGCGGTTATAATATTATAAAATACTTTCAGCCTATCGAAACATAATCCTATGGGTTCTAATCGATATTTACATAGAAATATGAAAGGCGGGAGGACATTAAATCTAGAAATGAGTGCTGACAATATCCCGTGCCTGCCGGCACTCTGTTTATACCGGTTACTTATTATGCATGATCGTGGAAACAGTCAGTAAAGGCTGGCGTGCTCAGGTTAAGATTCATGCCAACCAGGTCCCGAGCTGGTGCATGATTTAAATACTCTTTAGAGTTCACAGACATTCCTAACCTCAAATTTAGTGATTAATATCACAATGTATAAGTTCCGGTCACTTCTAAACTTAAAACAAGCGTACCGCTCTGCGGCGTCTAATCGTCGTGGGGGCGCGGCTCCGGGAAGCCGCGCGCCGACAGCGGGTCTGGCGCCGGAGACGCATGCGGCGCGGGTGACGCGGCCGGCGAAGCGGCCGGCGACGCCGTGCCCAGCGGCGACGGCAGCGTCGCGTACACCGTGGGCCGCGGCGGCTGGTACGACGGCGCGTACGAGTCGCTGCGCGGGTTGTAGAAGGGCGAGTCGTCGGCGCTGCAGTCCAGGTTGGGCGAGTAGGGCGTGGCGGCGCCGCAAGAGGGCGCGTCGTCGCTGGGCCGGTAGGCGGGCGCCACGGGCGCGTACACCGTGCGGCGCGGGGGCTCCGCCTCGGGCCGGTGGTGCGACGACGGCGCGTACGCGTCCGACCAGTTGGCCTTGCTCGGCGTGAAGTCTCCCTTTATGTAGAGCTGTATCGGTCGCCGGAAACCTTTACTCGCGTGTTGAGGGACGCCCAGTATGCAGCACTTGCTGAATCCAACTTCGGGTGACAGCAAATAATCACGGAATTTGTTCGGGAATAACTCAATCGAGTTGAAGTTCTCGTATATTGTCGGCTGAAAGAACAAAAAAGTAAAATATTCATTACTTGCACACATACATATCCATATTTATAGGCAAATCTATTACTTTTAGTAAATCCTATTGAAATGGAATATAGAAAAAGTATTAAACAATACATACCGTTAGACGCTTCTTTTTCTTATAGCTAGCCCAGTTTTGAGCCTCTAGCACCAATTTTCCGCCGGGACGTAGGTCGGCGAACATTCGCCGAAAGGCACGCTTGAGTCCCGCGTCGCCCCAGTTTAAATGCATCCACTTGGTGGTGGACAAGCACAGGATCAGATCGAACTGAGGACAGTCGGGCCCGCTGCCAACCGGGACCTCCTCGCGAGGGACATAGTTGCCCTGGAAAACAAAAATTTTAGAATTAGTGAAGATCGTCATTTATGTCACAATATGAACAGACATGATGAAATATATTATAGGTAAGTGCATCAAGGAATGGTATTGAATTAATTACACCGTCAGATGATAAAAGCGTACCTGTTTGAATGTAACATTGTAGGGGAACGCCGGCGGTATCACCTCCGCGGTCGAGTCTCCCAGTGGTCCATACAACATGCTCATGGACATGGGGAAGAAGCATTGACCATGTTCTTGTTTATGCACTGCTTTCCTGTTCTTCCTTGGCCTCCGTAGTTTCCTTCCAGGCAGAGAAGGTACCTTCTTCAAATCCTCATGTTTGTCGAGCTTCTGATCAATGTTACAGTCGTCACATTTATCTTCCTTACACTTATCAATGTTACAGTCGTCACATTTATCTTCTTTACACTTATCAATGTTACAGTCGTCACATTTATCTTCCTTACACTTATTGCACTCTCCTTTCTTATCATCTTCCAAATCTGGTTTCTTATCATCGTCCCTCTTAGGTTCAATTGGAACTGGAATGAAGGACCTCAGATTCTTCCTTGCTCGGCCTGAAATAAGAAAATGTTTTTATGATTTATGCATTTCTTTAAACTTACTCTTAGAGACACACAACATACATACAAAACACACACATACACACACACACACATATATACATACATATGGAAATTTTAAGTGAGTTATTCATCAATAGTAAAAGATAGCTGTAAACCATAGCAAACTTCGATTTTACTCAGGAAGATAATATCCAATATTGTGCTATCTAACTGTAACAAAACTCATAGGAAAATGAATTTCTTATTTCTGTTACATAAGTTTTAAATTTCATTGATAGAAAAAAAAAATATTTTATCCAATTGATGACTGGAACCACACTTATAAAACAATAATTCTTAATTTCTGGAAAATTAAAAATAATATTTTCTTAAAAGTGTCTACATATAAAGTTATTATCAAATTATATAATATATTATATAATTATATTGCCTGAAAAGTATCAAAATCACTCAATATTGATGTAATTGGCTGCTAGCCGAAAGTAAATACCGCCTAATCAGGTTAAGTCAGTGACCTACATTACTAAAATTTTAGTGAAGTTTTATATCTAACCAACTAATATCATACTACGAGGAGCAGCGGTGGCCGAGTGGTGGCGGCCCCGACTTACGAACAGTAAGTCGTGAGTTCGAACCCAGGCAGGCGCATTACTTTGTGTAATTTATTTCATCACCGCTGCTCTCAAAACGGTGAAGGAAAACATCGTGAGGAAACCGGCATGTCCTAGAACCAAAAATTCGAAGACATGTGACATCTACCAATCCGCACTGGGCCCGCGTGGTGGATTATAGCCCATTCCCTCTCACAGAGAGGAGGCCTGTGTCCCAGCAGTGGGAACATTAATAGGCTGATGATGATGATGATGATGAATATCATACTAAACTTGATACATACCTATCAACTCCTGGTCGATGTCCATGCCAACAACCGATCGAGCACCAAGTGTGCGAGCCACTGCTATTGAAATATGTCCCACGTTGCATCCAATGTCCAACACATCTTTGTTCTGGAAAAGATGCCGATGCATCTCAAATACTTGCAGCCGGATGTCCATCATAGCATTCAAGTTTCGGTACCCATAATACCTGAAATATCCAATTTAGAATTATAAAATTGTACCCACAATACATCATTATTCATCATTATTTCTATGGATTCCGTAAATCTGAAATAAATAGTTTTTATTTTTATTATTTTTATTTATTTATTAATAAGCTTTCCTAGTTAACTTTTTTTATGATTAACAACTGTTTATTCATACTGTACACAATAATAATAAATGACAAAAGATTTATTTAGAGGTCAAGCAGTTCTAATGCAAATATTACCAACTGGCAAAATAAGTTAGTAACAACAAAGCAACTGAAAAATTTACATTTGAATAGTTCAATACAGTCCCCTAAGGGTTTAACTGTCAATGGTTTAAAATACGTTACCTGTCGTAATTTCCATACTGGTATCTTGAATTTTTGGGGTGGAACGTAGGCAGCTTTAGATGTTCATCGGTGCTGCTCTTGAGTTTTGGGCGATGTGGCGAGACAGGGCGCTCGGGGGGCGCCGTGCGCTGCTGCGGCCGCGCCCGCATCCATGCTCCAGGCTGAGGCACAACGGGACTTACTATTTTATCTAATGAATCCATCCGGCGTAACTTTTTGGGATCTTTTCCTTTCTGTGATACATTATCACTATCACTACAAGTTCTTTTGCGCGATTTACATGCTGATGTCGAGGGTTCTGGTGGTGGTGGCTCCTTGATACCTTCAACTACAACTACAGGAGGTTCCTCTGTCACAGGAGATGCATTATCTGTGGTGCGCCTCCTTAGCCTGGCCTTTTTGCGTGGCTTCCGTTGCTGCAGCTCAAGCCTCTTCTCATACTCTTCATTGTCCAATGGTTCCATTAAGTTCAATGGGTCCCTTATGTTTGGAGGTATTATAACATCAATCTTAGCCTTGTGACGTGGTGGTGTAGGTAACGGTGAAGATTCTGGAGTGACTGCATTCATGGCTCTATTGATGTCCTCATCCTGTAAGCTATTTAAATTGAGTGGATCTGATATATTTCCCCCAAGCAAAAATTTTGTAGGTGGTATAAAAACTTCTTTGCGTGGTCTTTTGTGGGGTAGAAAAAACTTTGAGATTGATGGAAAGCTCTGAGCCCTTTTTCTTCCTTGCTTGTACTTAGTACCAATGTAAGGTCTCCTATCATTAGGATTATCCTTGGCAGGTGTGTGACCCTTCTTGCCATGGCGAAATTTCTTTTTGGTCTTTTTTGAATTCCCGACTCCAGCTGCATCACCTTCCTTGGAAGTATTGGCATCACAAGAATTTAGAGCATTGGGCTCACTAACATTTAGAGACGTTTCTGTGGAGTCGCCCACTTCGTTTTCAGATACATCGCCAGCTGTTTCATTGTCAGCATTATCTACAGCGTTGCTTTCACAAGCAATTACATTTTCTTCCGGGCTACCCATTACTTATGCTTACCACAACAATAACTACATTATAAAATAATAAAACATTTAAAAAGTCAAATTTGCCGCCACTTCACTTACAAAACCTACAAGGACATCCGTCAATGGTGATAAACAGTTTAACAATGCGGTTTGTTTTTATTATTACTTGCCACTGAAACGTATACTTCCACGATATAAGAAAACTATGAAACGATTCTAGGAAAATATTTCACTTTACACTTACATACAATAAGATAACTATCCACTTTTCAAAATTAAACACAGCACTTCGTGCAATACTTTGATACGATAGCAATGGCAATTTGATTTCATTTGTTTTAGTTTTCACACACTACTGTTCAACTGCGTGCTAACCATAACCTAATTTTCTTATTGGTTGATAATCTCACGTTTTCTATAAAGAGCCAATAGGAACAAGGAACAGTCGGACGTAAACTTACATTACCTTTTACATGAAGTGTATAAGAACGAAAAAGAGTTGGCAGCCTAAATAAAACAAAAATTGCTGTGTCTATTTATTTAACTAGCAACTCAATTAATAAAAAATAAAAAAACTAATATTCTCGCAATCTCAGCTCGCAATTCCTTACGTTGAAAAAAAAAGACGTACGAAAAACTTTATTCCGAAAGTCACGAATCCGAATTTCAAAATACCGATTTTCATAACTCCGAATGGTTCCAAATTCCGAATATATTAACTCTAACTCCTATTTTTATAATTCCTTTTATTTTTTGTTTGTTAGCCTGAGCTGTCCCTTAGCCCACCATAGTTCATAAATTTCAACTATTCTCAAAATATTTTAATATCAAATGTCAATAGTCCTTAAGGTGAATGCTCCAACCAGTCCGCGAAATTCAAATTTTCTTACGTTTTTTGCAATTTTCAGGCCAGTGCTAAGTTGTATGTTGATTAAAATATTGTTCGCGATTGTAAGACGTATGTAGTTACAGAATTATAATCATCAAAATCATCAAAACAACCCTCTAAGTTCATATAAGTCGAGGAACGATTTTTTCAAGGTCAAAGTCATTGCTAGACCTTTATGAACTTGGAGGGTTGTATTGATGATTTTGATGATTATAATTCTTTAACTACATACGTCTTACAATCGTCAACAATATTTTAATCAACATACAACCTAGCACTGGTCGGCAAATTGCAATAAACATAAGAAAATTTGAATTTCGCGGGCTACCCTGACGCTTTCACCTTAAACAAAACATTTTTTTTTACAAATACTTGGAGGCGCTAAGCAGTTGGAGTCATTGACATCGATTTTTTATAGGCTTTTTCGAAATCTAAGCTTCTTTGGAACTACGAAATCTGGACTTTTGACAATCGTTATTAAAACGAAATTCGGAATATTCTTTTTCGGAATTTTTGGATGTTGAGATTTTAGACAGAACTTAGTCAGAAGTTCAAGTATGACCACCTTTTTTATGGGCTATCGTATGCAGTCTCTATAGTGCATATCTATAGATGTACTCTGTGCTTTTGACTAAACTGACCTTACGTTAACCACTCATAAATTGACTCTTCTATAGGGAACGTGCACAACGACCAACTGGCGTCGCCAATCCGAATCTTGTACTCTATTACTACTTGACATTGACATTTTTACAAAGTAAACAGAATGATCTTATTATTGAAAATTATTATTCTAGCTAATCGTAATGCATTATTGCATTTCTTGATGTACTAATACATCCACAAAATGAAAATTAATCAAATAGCGTAAAATAATAAAATTCTATTACTTTCCAAAGAACAGTACTCTCATATACCATCTAGATGTGAAAAACGCAAAAAATGGATAAACGCAGTAAAGAAAAATATTTGAAAACAACTTGTTTTTATTACACTCTGCATTGAAAAACTTCAATGGCCTTCAAAATCAAGTGTCCAAGCAAACATGCCAGTCAGCCAGTACAGTGCGACATAAAAGAGTAGAAATTAAATATTTGGGAACTAAAATTTTTCATTTTCTGGCAACATCTAAAATGAGTACTTGAGCTGTCAATTCTTCTCAATCGGTTTCATTTTTCAATAGAATTTTGGTTTTTGTGTGTTATTTCTGAGTGTGGGCAGGAAAACTGCGACATATCATGAATAAGGGGTAATTCGTGGAGGTGCCCGTGAAATAATTTATCAAGTTTTCCTAAGGTGTTTGACCGAATGGGGAAGGCTGGTCAAAGCTGATTGTAGATGGCGTGTCCATCGCTTAGACCCAATCTGACCAATGGGATCAAACTGTTTTGAAATATAAAATGACATTGACAGATTTTCAACCAATGACTATGTTAGGTTCATGCGGTGCTAGCGCCATTAGTTCCACAAGTTGCCCGCCCCATTACACAAGCTGGGAAGCTACTATCCTACTTCGAAGATGTTTGCCATCGTACAGCAGATTTTACTTGTAAGTAACTATTGAAAGTTGCAGTAAACGTTAATTACAAACGATTAATACATTCAGGGAACAAAGTTTTCGATCTAATAGTATTTACAAATTAGTTGTCTACGATTTTTGAGGTTATGCTAAGATAAACAAATACCGTTGTGGTTATAGCGTGACTTAACAACATTGATAGTAAGGCAACAACATTTAATGTAGTTAATTGCGTATTACCAAATACGTTTTTTGCTATACCATATTTGTTGAAGCAACCGACTAATGGAAATAAACAATTTTAAAATATTTTCACGTTATGAACATATTTGCGCGGGATTTTTTTCGTCGGACTGACAGCAGTTATATTATACATATATGAAGATAGAGCACTAATTTAAAGTTGTATCTATAAGCTTATGTTAATACCATGCTTTGTTTGTTGTTTCTGTAAGCACCAAATATACTTTTTTGCTTGTGCAAAACGGTGGGAAATTCTCGACTCCAGCTATACACAGAAAGGGTCGTCCCTCATAATATATATTTGAGTGAACTTGTAGTTTTATTACTATTACGTTCTAAATCTATTTATTATCTACGAGGAACTTATTGAAAGCAATGAATTAATAAACATACTGATTTAAAGTAATTATTATCATAAGTACCAAGATCAGCTAGGTCGTACTAACTGGGTTGCCACCTGAGCGATCGCAGCGCCCTCATTTATTTTCTACTCTTTTGTGTCGCACTGTACCATTTAACTTCATTATGCGAACACATGTTATGCTCGATCCAGACTCTCCACGAGGCTACACGAGGGAACGCGAGTACAAGAGTGTGGACGGTGCGCTCGTGTCCTCTCGTCTTCCCTCGCCTCGCCTCGCTGTCGCTCTGACCGTTTTGTGTCGGTTTTTCGGACGCGAGTCAAAGGACGCGAGGGGTGAGGCGAGGGAAATCCACACTCTCGCGCTCGCTCGCTTTGTTGTAACTGCTGCAGAGTAAGGCCAAATGACTCAATTTTCTCTAAACAGTTGAAATCTATGTTAAATCAAGAAAGGCTCCTTTATTTCAGTTTCAGTTTTTAAATTCCTCAACGGTATACCGTTGAGGAATTTAAAAAACTGAAAAATTGTGAATCGATCGAAGTTGACGTAAATATAAAATAATAATAGATGCTCATTGACATATATATTACTGCGTAAGGACTGGGTGGACCGCATGTTACAATGACGCCTCGAACGTGGTCCCAAAATGGTCTTCCCTATAGCGAACTAAACTAGAACGCGTTCGGCTGTCTTCGGGAGCGGTCTTAAATTTTACAAGCAAAAATGCCAAGTTGTGTCGTGAAGGGATGCGTGAACTACGACAAAAAGCACAATAAAATAAATGATAACATTTCTTATCACCGGTAAGTTAAAAAAAAATATTATATCAACTTCTAACATTTTTACAATTTTCTTTCGTACTTGTCTCAACGTTTGGCAAAGACGACGCGAAGCCGAGTAAAAGTTAGACATAACTTTGCAGCGGCGCGCGTCTTAGCCGATGAAATGAAAAGATTTAATAACTTTAATTTCGGAAGTCGGTGTTTCTGGATTAGTATTTTAGTTTTTTGACACCGACTTCCGAAATTAAAGTTATTTTTCACGTTGTTGGAAAGTGTTCTTGAGTAGTTTTCACGTTGGGAAGTCGGTTGTGTTTTTTGTAAGAATTATTTTTTTTCAGTTTTTAGTGGGTTGGTTTGTCTATCTATCTAAGTTACAATAGCTTATTGTCAACTGCTCATCAAAAATACCTAAATCGCTATAGATGTGCCTATAATATTTGAAGAGTTCCCTCGATCTCCAAGATTTCATCATCAGATCGTGACCAAATGACAATGGGAACAACTTTGAAGTATAAAATCTCAGTATAAAATCAAATCGGTCCAGCCGTCTTCGAGTGGGTAATCGGGGAAAATATCCCGACGAATTTAGAACCTCCTCCTTTTTTTCAAGTCGGTTAAAAATACCCGCTCTTACAAGGTTACGTCTAGGGGCAGACCACGCCGATTGACATCGTAGTTCATGGTAGTTCTAATAGATGGCGTTAGTGTTTCTCTAAGGCGACCGCGTTTGGTGAACGTTCGGACGACCGTATCTTTACTATTTAAATCAATGTAGATGCTACATTACTTAAAAATACCTATGACAAAAATGATTAAACGAACTAATAATAATGATTAATTTTAAAATAATAAATAAATGATTGATTAACGTTTTGTCTACATAATTAATGTAATATTTGTAATGTAAACAATTTTAATGTTATTAATCTAATAATTTGTTAAATAAAATATTTGCAGTGCCCTTACAGGGCAAATAAATAAATAAATAATATTGGTAGGCACATAGAGTAGTAACGCAGTCACTTCAATCACATCCATCTTGTAGTAGACGTAGCG
This sequence comes from Xestia xanthographa, assembly GCA_905147715.2. Taxonomy (NCBI): domain Eukaryota; kingdom Metazoa; phylum Arthropoda; class Insecta; order Lepidoptera; family Noctuidae; genus Xestia; species Xestia xanthographa. The sequence goes on along the minus strand of LR990647.1, from coordinate 15,113,132 downwards.
GGCAAGTGAATAAATCGAGAGTGTGGATTGCTAGCACTCGTGCAGTCTCCACTCGCCAAGACTCGTGCCGAGAGCCTCTAGGAGGCGCCTCGCGAGAGTCTGGATCGGGCATTATAATAGACTGCAATGAAGTTCACACCGAATATTCCTCAACAGCTAAACAAAGAGTCCACGTGTACTCAGATTATAAAGATGGTTAAACAATAAAGTTTTTAATTGGCTGCACTCCTTGTGGTTTCTTGTTTTGTATCAAAATGCTACGGAGGGCGTTCTAGTGATTGCTCTAAAATTAGTTAGAGCCTGGAGATACTGTTTTCGCTGATAAAGGATTCCCTTCCATTAAAACATGTGTTGAAAATAAGAAAGCTGTTCATGCCACCATTTCTTCATGCACCACATTTTTCATCAGAGAAAGTAGACGAAACATTTATAATTCATATTATTGAACATTCATATTATTATGTTACGCTGAGGATCATTATTGATAGACCGGAACCCATATTTTATACCTTTTAACATATTCAAAAATATTATACACTTTGATTAAATAATTATTTGAAGAGATAATTTTGCGTGACAGCTGATAAGTTTCCTTTACTGTCCGCATAGTGTCTCTTCAAATAATTATATTATTATTGCCGTTATTCTCTTGAAAGACATAAGAATCTTCTAAGATAAATAAGATTCTTATGTCTTTCAAGAGAATAAAATAAAAATACTCAAAATACTATAGTCCAAAGAAAAATCACTTGATTTTTTTTTCATCCAAGCAACATTGAGTGATTGAGTGGGTTGGAGCCACTGACGTATAAATCCTATGGACTTGGCATACCTACAAGAAAAACGTGGACATACCTACATTAAAGAGGGAAAATAAAATGGCGGCTAATAGGGTAGCCCATATCGATATTTCTCTACAATCGATGTTAGATAAAAGATTGTGAGAATGTTTTCACGTTGTCACGGTCCAATATCAACGGGTAAGTATTTTTATCACACTTTTCTTAGCTTCACTTGTTTAGAACTAACAAAATAACTATGTAAGCAAATCTTAAAAGTTATTTTTCACCGACTTCCCGGTTTTTGATTAAGCTAACATTTTGCATGTTTAGTTTGGATGATATTGCTGCCGATTCTCTGGTTCAGTAACTAATCTAAAATTAGAGAATCGACATTTTTTACTAAAAGGGCAGTGTATGTGTTTATGCCTTGCGCTTCATCGTGTTTTTAGTCGACATCGACAATATTAGTTCAATTAAATGTGACAGCTCTAATTTACGTCCGTCTCTTTCCCGTTTTATTAGAGAGAAAAAGATAGCAATAGCCAAACAGCTGGAAAATAAAATGGCGGCCTGGCCGCAAATAGGTATTTCAAAGACGCTAGGAATGAAGGTTTGCTATTATAGTAACTGTCAAAAACACTGTTATCCTTTTTCACTTATGCAAAATTCTAAAAGTTAAAAAGAGATAACAGTATTTTTATGATTTCGGTGTCGATATGCCTCATATTTGTATAACTGTATTTTCTATAGTCAAACATTTCAAGTCCATATGATTTATACGTCAGTGGTTGGAGCCTATGGTTGGAGCCGAGTTGAGCGTCCTGTCACAATGTCATGTAATGTTTGAATTTTGAATAGAAAATATCCGTTGCGGTTCGTGTTGACAAACGATTGTTTTATTCAACGGAAAGCGAGTAATTAATGGTAATAATTACTTCAAAATATGTTAAGAAAACAATTCTTGGATACCATTTATCTATCAGTACAGTATTACTAAAACAAAAGTGGCTTTTACCCAATAAATTCTGAATCATCCGAAAAGTGCAAAGAATTTTAAGTAAAATTAGCATTTTCGTGTTTCAGAATCGTGAATATTTTGGTTTTCTACGAATAAACTGGCTTGTACATTGTGATGAATAAGGTAAGAATATAAAACCGATTTTTATACCTAGTTGTTAGATTCTGTTCAGGTAGGTACAGGGAGCAGCAGATATCTACTTATTATTAAAATGTGTTTGCAACACATTTTATTTTTATGTTAAGTTTATGAAAATCGAAGTGTAGGTAATGAAAAACGTAAGCTTAATACCTACTTAATTTAACTTTAATCTTAAAGTATAATAATATTTACATAGTAAGTCCTACAAGTAGTTTAAGTACCTACTTTTTAAATATTTCAGATGTCGCGGATACCCAAAATGCCTGTGACCGCCAGTAAAGAAAACAAACCGAGTATGATAAGTCGTCGTCCAATGGCAAGAACACTGGTTAGTGCTCTTAGTGATGCTGATAAGAAGGATTTGATAATGAATCACACCAAGCCTGCTGGTCGCGGTGGGCCTTCCACTACAGTTCCAGCCCAGCGCCTCAAGAGATCAGCTACTGCACCGTCATCTGTCTATGTGCCACCACCAAAAGTAACTAAAGTTGAAAAGAAGGTTACTGTAGCTCCTAAAATAGCACCATATGATTATAAGGCCAGATTCAATGATTTGCTGGGAAAGCATAAGAATATGAAAAGTGAATTTGACGACTTGAAAGAAAAACACATTGAAGTGTCCGACAGTTTCGAGAAGACTAAAGATTCAGTACAGAGTTGTATTAATGAAAGAGACAGACTAAAGGAAAACTTATTAAAATCTCTAACAGAATTGAGAGAAAAAACTGCAGAATTTGATAAAATTAAAGTTGATTTTGAGATTCAGAAAATGGAAAATGAAAACCTCCAGCGTAAGACTGTATTATTGGATGAAATAACCAACAGTCTGAAGCAGAAGACAGCTGAACTTGACAAAGTACAGTCAGAGTTTACTGAACTGTCCAGGCAACACAAAAGTCTGAAGGAAGAAACAGAGGCATTGAGAGTACTAACGGATCATCTAAAGAAAATATCTATTCAATTTGAAAAATTACAACTTGACTTTAAAGAAGGACAAGAGACTATTGCTAAGTATAAGTCAGAATCAGAAATATTGCAGAATATTTTAGCTGCAATGCATCAAGAGCAAAGAGACTTAAGAAATACTATTCAAGATTTGAAAGGTAATATTCGAGTATACTGTAGAATACGACCACCTCTGGAGTCTGAGCAAACAAAGCCAAGATTTAATCTCAATGTTCTTGATGCTTGTTCTATTGAGGTTGAAAAGGTAGAACTTTTAAATTCAGTCAGAAAAGGAAAGCCACAGCATGGGTTCTCCTTTGATGGTATATTTACACCACATGCATCCCAAGAAGATGTGTTTGCTGAAGTTTCTACTATGGTCCAGTCTGCTCTAGATGGGTACAATGTGTGTATTTTCGCATACGGTCAGACTGGTTCTGGAAAGACATATACTATGGAAGGTGGCTGTGGAACTGAGGAGTATGGAATCATACCCAGAGCATTCAACATGATATTCACATGTATGGATGATTTAAAACGCATGGGATGGGAGTTAACAATTAGAGCATCATTTTTGGAAATATACAATGAAATAATCTATGATTTGCTGAATTCTAGCAAGGACCAAGTATCTCATGAGATTAAAATGTCGAATTCTAAAGGAACTGATGTGTATGTTTCTAACTTGAAGGAAGAGGAAGTTCAGAACTCGCATGACTTCATCAGGCTGATGATATTTGCACAACGTAACAGACAAACAGCTGCGACCCTGAACAATGAACGCAGTTCCCGGTCTCACTCAGTCGCTCAAATTAAAATATCGGCGATACACGAGAAACGTAAAGAAAAATATACTAGCAACTTGAATTTGGTGGATCTGGCTGGATCAGAGAGTGGTAAAACTACACAACGAATGGATGAGACAAAACATATTAACAGATCTTTATCAGAGTTGTCTAAAGTGATTTTATCACTACAGACTAATCAGTCTCATATACCTTACAGAAATTCTAAGCTGACCCACTTGTTGATGCCCAGTCTTGGCGGTAATTCAAAAACACTTATGTTGGTGAATATCAACCAATTTGATGAATGCTTCAATGAGACTCTCAACTCCCTACGCTTTGCCACACAGGTTAACAATTGCAGGGTTGTTAAGGCCAAGAAAAATATAACTATGTTTGACTCATAATAACTATTGTTTTGTTAAAATTGACATTATAATATTGTGTAACATTTATTTATGTTACTATTAAAATAGAATAGAAGAAGTCTGCTTTCTTAACAATTTAGGATAGAATATTCGTATTATGATAAATTGAAATTAACTATGGTATTGCTATTGATACTGATTGTGAGCATTTGTCAGTCAGGCTTGTATTTGATAAATACTAAATTTTTGAAAATTTAGAGACACAAAAATGTTATTCTCCTAATATTGGTACCTATTTTAATCTTAATGTCTTGGAATCCACTTAAATGCTTTAAACTTAATTAATAATATCCGTAGACATTGAGATGCTCATGTACATTCTATCTATCTATCATGGGGGTATAGGTTTCCGCACTTAGTCCTTGAAGTGGACCAATTGGTGCCGATTCCCTTGTTCACAAACTAAACTAAATTTAAGTTGAATGCATCTTTTTCTTTCTATTTCATTATGAAAAGGACAGAAGATAAATATTAGTTTAATCCTGTCAAATTTGTCAACACCTGACGTAATTTGATGTAATTTTAGTAGTCAACTTTTTAATCGCGTCTAAAACTTGTATGGCGCTGATTAATTTGACAGAACATAACTAAAATTTATCTTCTGTCCTTTTCTTAATGAAATAGAAAGAAAAAGATGCACTGAACTTAAATTTGGTTTAGTTTGTGAACAAGGGAATCTGCACCTGTGTGTGAAAGCTCATGTACATTACAATGACGTTATATTCCATGTATTTTTCGTCTTTTCTCTGGAACTTATTGCTATAGCTTTTATCTTTTAGAGGTGTGTGTACACCGCTTTAATCAGTAATTTGACTAAATAATAGTTCTTGTTTTATTTAATTTTCAATAATTATATGTCAAACAATTATGTTATTATTAGTTTGTAGTCATGTGTAATTGTATTGTTTATTTTAAATATAATATACCCGATAATTAGAGAACTTCTTTTTATTGTTAAGTTTTTCTGCTCATACCCAGCTGATGTAAGTCCACTCTTCATCATCAAAGAGATAGTCGTAACGCGTTCATCCACTTTGTCCTGCGCCTTCGTGGTTTTAGTTCAGCAGCAGCGGAACTTTAGCAGAATCTTAGTATGAATCACGTTAAAAATTTAAAATTCTTATAAACTTTATCTAAAGGTATATAAAGTCCATTTTAATCATTTTAAATTTTTAACGAGATTCCTAGTACGATTCTGATATTGAGTCAAATAGTTAGATGGCGCTAGTCATACGAAAAATACGATACTAGCATATGCCTTGCGTTTAGTTGGGTGAATTGTCCTACTGGATTGTACTACAATACCACGATGAATAGTATGATAATCCGCAGGTTGTAAATAAACCGTTAGCCGTGTGGTATCCGGCAGAGTAGAATAGAACCAACCCATTACACTCACGGGTGTCGTATAAGGCGACTAATGTCTGAGGCAGAACACCTTGCGCCTTCGTAGACCAGAGAATGGGCAGCAGCGTTTTCTGTTAGTCTTTCTTCACTGCGATCTCCAATCCGCCTGCCAAGCGTGGAGATTACGGCAAATTCCTCCCATCATGGGAGACGCTTATGTCCAGCAGTGGACGTTATGGGCTGTTGTAGTGTAGTAGTAGTGTGTAAGTAAACTATCTGTGTGCCAAATTTCATTCAATTCCGATCAGTGGTTTTTGGGTGAAAGAGTAAAAACATCCATCACAAACTTGCATTTTTAAAAGTAGTTTATTCATACTCGTACCCAAAGTAGGAGTCCACTCCCTCTAATCCCCTTGTTGAGAGAAACCTAAATTCCAGCAGTTTGGGGACGATATTCGGTCCAAAGCACATATCTAGGTACCTAATACTAACTAGCTGCAATTTTGCGATTCGATTGCTTTCTACTAACTTTCATAGGGCAATTTCGACTTAATCGGCTATGAAAGGTCATAAACCGCAGGATATAAATAAGTTTATTTAACCTTTATTTTCAGGCTACTTTGGCCCATAGATAAACACCTATATGAAGCTCAGTTAGTCAGTTCTCGCAGTTTCGTACACTCATTGTACCTTATAGCAAGCTTTCACTACCAGGGAAAGCGCTTTTCAAAGATTTTGTCTAGGCATTTTATTAATTGTTTTCAGTCTAAACTTTCTTTAAAATTTACTTTATCGCCATACTCGTAAATATATCAGCAACCGAATCACCCACTGCTGAGTATAGGCGGCCTCTCTTCTGCCACGCTTCCCGGTTATGTGTGCCTCTCATTCAAATGTTACCCACCTATTTTCTTAACAAGTCTTACCTTCTATGTAGATACTCCCCTTAGATATAGATGCTCTGTGGTAGATACTGCGGCTTCCTCAAAGTCGACGTTCTCAGGATCTCCCTTATGAACTCAATATCGCCCCTAATGAAAAGTGGTTTCACTTCTCTTCAGATTGCTATTGTGTTTATCTAGTGATGGAAGTAGGTAGGTAGGTACAGGATTAGGTTACAGCACGATTCCGGATATCTTTACCGTGTTGCAGTGACCTTAGCAACTAAGTAGGTATTAGGTACCTATAATTAATTTATCTAGCCGTGGTCACTTACAGCGCTTAAAACGACTATTGATAGGGGTACCTACCTAATAATGTTTTCCTGTTAGACCTTTGCTAATTGTAGCCATGGTTTAAAAATGACAGTAGAATTGAGGGAACAAGCGTCGATTGATACTCAATCGTTATGTACCTAATCATTTGACTAAAAAAAAACTAAAAAAAGCAAAAAATAAAACCCACTTCAAAAAGACAAAAAGAAAAACACAAAAAAGTGAAAAATAACTATAACTTCAGAAGCCGGTGACAGAAATACTATATCAATCAAACAAAGGTGAAGCTTCAGAAGTCGGTGACTGGTGGCGGTAGCTTTGTTTGATTGATTTAGTGTTTTTGTCACCGGCTTCTGAAGTTATAGTTATTTTTCACTTTTTTGTGTTTTTCTTTTTGTCTTTTTGAAGTCGGTTTTATTTTTTGCATATTTTTATTGTTCCCAAACAAGTCGCCATGAATTTATTTTACATTTTAACAATACATGTCAGGCTTATCCCCAATAAATGGAACTTAACATACCTAACTGTCGAAATCTGGGTGTATTGTACATATCTGCGTACCCCCTCAGAGCATACAGGCGTGATGTTATAAATAAAAATAAATAAATATTGCTGGACATTACACACAGCGCTATCTAGTGCCACACTAAGCAATGAGGCTTGTGTCATGGACACCAGATAGTTGATATATTACATAAATACTTTATGTTTGTAAATACATGTACGTATTATACATAATATAAACATCCAGGACTCGGAAACAAATAGAGTGCTCATCACACAAACATTTGCTCCGACCGGGATTCGAACCCGGGACCCTAAGAACGTAAGGCAGCCTCACTACCGCTGCGCCAATCGGGTCGTCATGATGTTGTAGGTATTAACAATAAACACCCAAGCGATTGCAGTAATCACTACAGATTTGCCGTCTATTTTTTAAGAGTTCCATTGTATATCTCCGAAGATTAGCATCAGATCTTCACCAAATAGAAATGGGACCACCTCATGAGTATACTTAGGTACTATTTCAAATAAAAAAAAGAATTTCGAGAATCGGTCCACAAATGGGGGAGAAATCAGATAATATAGGTACATTAAAAAACATACACACGAACATAAATAACCTCCTCCTTTTTTGGAGTCGGCTAAAAAGATAATATACTAAAACACCTCCACTGCTATCGCTTACGACCAGTCTCGTTTTTAAATCTTAGTGAGAAAAATATTTAGTTAAGTAGGATATCGGTAACAGAAGTAGGTACCTACTTACATAAAGAATATTTTTACTGACATATTCTGCAATATTGTTGATAAAAACCTACAAGTAAAATAAAAGCTAAGCGACAATGTCGCTTATTATGAATGAATACTTTGTTGCTGACCATACGCGTACTACCCCATTCCCGTTTTTGGTAGTCTGGGGACTGGGTTAATACCCTGCAAGAAATTGCATTGTTTTTGTAGGTAATCTGCACAGTGATGCTAAGATTTACCTACATAACGATTTATAAGCATACTGTTTGAGCGATAGATGGCGTTAGTTGTACAACCATCGTACAGATTTAGGTGTACCTATGAATAGTTCCCTACCCTATGTCACAGTTGAGCGCTTACCTACACAGGGCGCCCCTTGAAGTAGGTAATGTATGAGTTAGACCTGGGAATCGAACTCAGGACTTCGCTCACGATATACCTACTCTACCTACCTTTTTAAGTAGATACGCCAACTTAGCGCTAAAGGCAGTGTTATGTTGAGTCAGGCTAATCTCACTTTCAGACTCAACTCATTTATTCAGACATTGTAAATAGGGTCAGTGGCCTTCTTTCTTGACTAAGGTCTCATTTTCTTTCTGAGTTTAAGGATATAGGAGACTTCAGGTTTACTTATCTATATCGATAGGTAGGCTAAATAAGTGTAGAATATTTCGATAGGATATTTAATTGCTCCTTGTAGGTAAATTGTATGCTAAGTTAGGTTACTAACTTATGTGGATTTTCTAGTTTGATTTCACGGAGTAAAAAAGAAACAAGTTTAATAAAATTATGACGAGTTTATTTAAATAATTAAGGACTAGATCCAAACATTAAGCGATAAATCGCAATTCTCTTCATATGCAAAAATATACATTTTATGATACATCTCTCCGTGCGTCGATTCGAGCGCTAGTGGAGCGGTACTGGGGCGCAAGGCCGGGCAGACGGTGACAACGACTGTAGGGCGAGTCCAGGGTCTCTCGCCAGATTGTGTTCAACGCGATACGTCCGGTTCTGTCGCTGCTTCGTCACCCGGCGTTGGAAGTTTTGCTGTTTCTATAGTGTGTATAAGTCTATCCAAGCCGTAAAGAAAACCTTCTTCGTGATTGCCTTGTTGCCACTCAGCGCGGTGGTCTACCTGAACACCTTCCGGTACATTTCTGGTTTTAGCAAAATCGATCAGCCAGGCTCCAACACGTTCATCATCGTAAATGATGAATATACTGCTGCCGACGATTTCATGAGTTTTGAAGAAATCAGAATTTTCAAACAGTTTTCTGATTTCGTGCAGTCGCGTGAGGATAGCACGACGCGCCTTTTCATTGTTGCCCAGGAACCTTGCCACTGTGTTAGCTATTTGTTGAGGTTCACGAATTTTTTGCAGATCGGTGAGGGGTGGTTGTCCCGGGACCTTTACTGCTTCAATGCGAAAGCCTTGCTCAGCTGAAGAAGACCGCTGCTCACGGAATTGCATGTAGCGAAGTTTTGTTACAGCACGAGCTTCATGCTCAGCTTCGGTGGGAGCTTTCGGGTCCAGACGCACCATCTTGTCGTAGAGGTCCGAACGAGCACGAGCATTGCTAACTTCATCTTCCAGAAAAGTGCGAGTGCCCATCTTCACGTCCATGACGTGGGGATCTCTGAAGCCGTGCAATAAGTCTTGCAGTTCGATAAAACGTTCGCCGCCGTATTCCAACTCGCGGTAGTACCGTGGGATGGCGGAGCGCATGTGCGGGCAGGCGGCCAGCGCCTCGTAGGCGTCGCGCTCAGGGTTGTGCGCGGGGTGGTCGCCGGCGGCGCGGCGCTTCCACACGGTGCCGGGCCCAGCGGGCGCCAGCGAACCGGGGTGGCCAGCCAGTTGGAACCATTCCGATGAGCGCGATTTCAGCAACGCATCAGATGCGGGTGCTGATAATTCCAATGCATTCTGTAACAAAAGAAATAACTATTAGTATCGAGTTCGACATCCATGATCATTAGTTTTTTTCTCGTTGTTTTTTTTTTCATTCTATACAACTTCAACATTTCATAAATAGATTTTTTTTTAAGTGTGAACTTTTAAATAATTATTCTGTAATTGATTGCAGTTGTTGCAATACTTACAATAGCTAGGAACTTGAGTAGCTCGGAGGGTTGAGCGGTGGGCGCAGTGGGCGCCGGCGTAGAGGTGGGAGCTTCAACAGTGGACGGAGTGCGCCGCCAACGTTTGAAAAGCACACCTTCATCCTTGCTGCGCCAGCGTTCCTCCTCTTTGCCAGGTACTGCGACCTGAGGACAACCAAAAACACACGTTTAAACACCTTGTCACACTCCATGGAACACTTAGGAAATATTCACTTTCACACAAATTTTCGAACACTGAGCACATTTCGATGACGTACCGCTAAAATCTTATTGGCAGCGTAGAGTAGCCCGCCAGGGCCGAGGCGACTCAGCACGGACTGGCGGGAGACACTGTTCATCTTGCTGGTGACGGTCATGACGTACGAGTGTGTGCGTAGAATGCGCGAACACGAGTGAGCGATAAAACAATTGGAGCGCGGGTAGCGAGCGAACGAGCGTGAGCAAGCGAGTGCTGCTAGCCAGCGTGTGATGTCAGTGGGAGGGACGACGGCGGTTTTATAGAGACCTCGGCTTTCTCGTGACGTAGGCGCCGCGGCCCGCTCGCTGCCCCGCGCCGCGCCGCGCTTGCCCCGCACTGCCCCTGAGTTTTCCTAGCGCCTCTGTTTTTCACTAAAACTGAACTGCATTGATGTATCGGACTGTGAGAAAGATGCATGTCATATAGATAGTTTTAATGCGTTTTTTATACCTTCGGTGTATTACCTACGTATCTACCAGTTATTTAAGAAATTGTATTAGGTACCTATTATTAACTTAATTACCGTATTATTGTGAATACTAAAATAGCCCGTATCAACTGAAATATTCATGTCAAGGGCGTGTCATCATTAAGGGTATAAATTAATAACATTATAATGCAAATACGAGAACTTTAGTCCTTAATCAATGTAAGTAATCACGTAATATTTACGCACTATATTTTGTTACGTATCTTTCGGTTTAAGAAACGACAAAATATTTAACTGAAAAAAGAGTTCCTGAAGAATCGAAGACAAACTGGGAAAAATCTTCTAGATGTTTCAAGTGACGCTGTTTAATAAATATGAATAACAAAAAAGGATCACTGTCCTTTAGTTTTTTACCTCAGAACCGTTTTCAAATGGCTACAATTTATATACTTAAATCATGCTCTACTATTAAATACAACTTACAAATTTTAGTCTGTTTTTGCGTTCTTGGAATTAATATTTATCTGCATGAATACTAGTACTATGTGAAGTGGGTACCTGTTAGAAACAGGTACCCACTTCACATAGTACTAGTTCCCAGATTTCAGCTCACTTGTGAGCAGAACTGCGGGAAAACCTATGTAAACCTACTTATGAAAAATGTTGCGGCGCCACAAATCCTATACCTAGCTACTTAGACTTCCAGACAACTGACATAAATTATGTATTTCTTAGATTTATTTATATTTCACTCATGTTCCCTCATTCAGCTCATTTTTATTTAATTTTAGTGTTCCCACAGCTAGTGTAGATGTAACGGTAAATGTGATTAATTGAAAATTATTAATAACTAGCTGACGTCCCGCGGTTTCACCCGCGTAGTTCCCGTTCCTGTGGGAGTACGGGAATAAAATATAGCCTATAGCACTCACGAATAATGTAGCTTTCTACCAGTGAAACAATTTTTAAAATTGGTTCATTACTTCCGGAGATTACCCCCTACATACAAACTTACAAACAAATGTTACCACTTTATAATATTAGTATATATTACCGATCATTATTAATACCAAAAGTCGAGGTAAAAGTAAGAAATTAATCACTTTTATCTGTGATTATTAATAATATAACCTTAGTACCGATAAATACAGAAAAATGCGCGTTTGTTGCAATTCTATTTTGTTTTATGTGTTTGTATTTATATTTGTTTTTTTATACCGACTTGTGGCACCCCGACTCGGACAGGTTAGGTTCGTGGTTATTTTTTTATAAACCATTCAGAAGTAGGAGTTTTTATTAGTACTACTAGGTATGTTTATTTTGCGGTTCATTTATTACTTTTACCAACGAGCGAAGTGAAATATTAATAATAACTGCTAAAAGTGATAAATTTCTGTTTTATATTCACATTTGCCAAATCATGTGGTAATTAATAATAATGACCGGTAATTATTAATAATTTTTCAATTAATCAAATTTACCGTAACATAAATATATTCAGACCACTAATGTATACCTAATTCTTATTGATAAGAAAAACAAATATACGAAGTCTACGTATAGCTTTTTATATATCATAATAAAGAAAACTTTCGATTGATTGACCAATAAAGATTTGTACTAGGTTTGCTGTGTGAAGCATATTGTTATACCTAACCGATATTGCAATACTTGTAACTGTACAAAATACTACTGCATTAGTAATTGGGTATCAGGTTTCGATTGACGTTTTCTGTGCCTCAAATATCAAACTTAATCGTTTCAAATTACACGGTTCCCACAAACGATTTATAAATGTCAAAAATCTCGTTCAAATTATTCAAACATTTTTATCAGCTTCATAGTGATACATAAACATGCCGTGAGAACCAAATCTTGTTTGTCATGAAGGCACATTTCTTATGCATAAAAACTGTGTAAAACTTAGATTAAGTCATGAAAATCAAGCCTGAAAGAGTGACGTAATCATGAATGTCCTTAGCGTGTGACGCAGGGGGAAGGAAGGCGCGTATACGCGGAGTACGGCCCGCAAGGCGCAAACAAGTGACGATAGCGATCCAGGCAGGCAAGACCGAGACCGCTGATCGCTGAATGCGCACGAGTCACCTAACTCAAATAGTGACGTAGCACGAACATTTCATGTCTGCAAATTGCGCAATGTACTATCAGCTAATGGCTGTCATTTACTTTAAATGAAGTGCAGTTTGGACGCTAAGTGATAGTTACTTTATTGTTATTAAGTGATGCCTAAGTGAGATAGGTAGGAGGTACTAGGTAATTGGATGTCTTCAGTTAAAACATTGTGACTTTGTGACGCGACGAAGCAAAAAACTTGAAGGTGATGCGCCAAGTTGTGAGTATAATCTCTACTCTGGTTCAACAAAAACTGAATGCTAACCACAGAGCCGAATACAATACATATAATTATGTAAAGCCGACCAATGACCTTTACTAGTGAATAGAACAATGAAAGTTGAGAAAGTTGTGGAAGAATGCAAAATGCGATAGACCTCGAAGCTCGGAGTTAGCAATGTTAGTATAGTTTGTACGTACGTCGTATATGCTGGGTGTGTAAAGAAACGTAAATAAATATTACCGAAATGTGGTAAGAAAACTATGCAGTTTCAGTTAGGAAATCGTCCGAACCGAAGGTGTGGTAACTATGATAGTCAAAAAGTTAATGTCTCTAGGTACAATCCTCTAAGTATTTTGACTAATTTACAACACGCATATTCAATACTATAGTGTTAATTTACAGACATCAGACGTTTTATTAAAGTTAAAAATGCAGTAAATGTGCAACGGAAGCAGAGGCAACTGGATTTTTTTATTTAAGTTGCCTCTGCAACCGTTACAAAAAAATTGTTAAAACAAGAATGTGGGTGTCTGGTTGTAGATATAGAGCATTATACAACGGAAATGTTAACTAAACACAGTTAATATTTAACTAAGATACGGACCAAACGAGATTAAAATCCTGAGGCAATTAATCTTATTAGAGAAACTTTACTATAGTACGCTCTGGAACAGTAGATCAACTTTCTCTTAATACTGATGAGCAGACATTTTTTATTAAAGGAATTCAATGACGTTTATCTCTGACGGCCATTAAGTCCTTTTCTCATCAGAGAAACTATTATTGTTATCTACTACAACATATCGTACTTAGTGAGTTTCATATTAAGTTACGTAAGTGATTAACAAGACCTGTTATCAAAAAACGATAATCCTGTGTCACAAAAAATACTTTATAAAAAACGGTGAGACATTTTTATTTTATTAATAAGTGCGCAGATGTTAAGCAGATATTATATGAAAAACAAAAATATTTTTGTGCGCCATAAATTCATGATAAATTGGTACAGGTGTACTGCCAGGTGTGTTGACAAGTTGGTCTGCACCTATAACCTGCAGGGACGTAGATAAGTGTGGAGTAGAACAGACTGATAAAGTTGAGGTGACACAGCGTTCGTGTGTGTTTTAATAATAAATTATGCACGCTATGGAAGCGTGGGCGCCATCGAATTGAACTCAATAAAAATATTTGATCAAAATTATATTAATAGAACATCAAGATTGGACTGATCAAATCACATCTGTGATGGTTTTCAAAATTTAGTTGGTAACGCGTCGATTGCAATCAGAAAGCCACGATGTAGGTGGATGATACAGTTTCAAAGTCAATAGCCTGAATGTAAACAGTTTTGTTTAGCTAGGATGTTTCCGTGTCGGTACAAATCAATCTGTAATCATCATCATCTGCCTAGCCTTTTCCCAACTATGTTGGGGTCGGCTTCCAGTTTTACCGGATGCAGCTGAAATACCAGTATTTTTCATGGAGCGACTGCCTATCTGACCTCCACAACCCAGTTAGTACCAGGTAATACGATATCCCTTGGTAAGACTGGTTGTCAGACTTTTTGGGCCTCTGACTATCTAACGACTGTCAAAGATCTACAAATGACAGCCGGGACCAAAGGCTTAACGTGCTTTCCGAGGCACGGAGGAAACTCGGTATGTAATGGGTGGTCACTATAAAGTCAATCTGTAATATTAATAATATTGTGCTGGCTTCCTAAAGTAAAACATAACACTGCATTTTAAGCATTTGCTAATCTTAGAACACTGCGGTTGCCTAAGTAAGAAGATACTGTGAGGATATACTTATATGAATTAAAATTTACACGAGTATTTAGAAATGTTACTTAGCTTGACGTACCTATACATACGGATAATGAGATATTTTTCATGAGATTTTATGGTATTTCCATGTCACTCATTAATGTCAAAAATGTTTAACTATGTCCGGGTCAACAGGTTAGAATTTGCGTGCGTTGTCAAATAGTTTGGAGCGCAGTACTTCTGTCATCTGTCTATCAGAGTTTTTAGGCTTGATTTGGGAATTCCTTAGCTTCTGACAAATAGTTCAACAATCCAACCAGCCGGTTAAACATGTAAAACAAACGACTTTTTTTTTCGGATGGGAAATCATCAAATGACTCCTCCCGCTCTGGGCGGAGCAGGAGGGAGTGTCAGAATTTTACTGACTAAAACCCATCCATGTTCTTTCATCGCCCTTTGTGTTCCGGGGCCACGGTATCTCTTTCGAACAGTCCCGCAACCCCGGCAGGCATCGGTCCTTACGGACCCCTTCCTTTTTGCTGACTCTCTTTCAGGCGCGCGTGGAACACGAACGCGCCGTCGACACGGCCTGTCGTCATGAGGCGGACGGACGGCGAGCTAGCCCATAGCCCACCGTCCACAGGCCCGCGTAAAACAAACGACTGAAAGATGAATTCAGTGAACTTTGTTCGGAGAAATATGTTAAATTTATTATAAGATGGGGGAAAGACAAATAAGA
Source organism: Xestia xanthographa (assembly GCA_905147715.2). Lineage (NCBI taxonomy): Eukaryota > Metazoa > Arthropoda > Insecta > Lepidoptera > Noctuidae > Xestia > Xestia xanthographa. The sequence goes on along the minus strand of LR990647.1, from coordinate 15,097,565 downwards.
CATATCTAGCTGCAAAATGCTGACTAAATTGTCCTGCTGAAGGTCAGGCCAGGGTCACTTCATAAAGTTATTGCTAGTTACTGCGCTGTTCCACTGCACCGGACTTATAGGGTTCTCACATGATGAAAAAATATTGCTATAATGTTCGAATTTAATTCAAATATTTCCTAATCTATTAAATTGCGCACCTGCAGGCAATTCGACCTACGAAAAGGTGGAAAGTATATAAAACCCTAACATAAAAAATTGCTATTTTTTGTTGTTTGTTTGGAACGGATGTTCTTCTGGCTCTCAATGTAAAGTAATTCCTGTTACTGCATCCCTAGACGCATTAAAGTGCATTATGCGCCAGACGGCGGCGTGTGGACTTAATGCGCTCCAACGCATGTCTCGAGGTCGTCCGTTTACATAGATCTTGTACTGCACTCTTTGTTACGTTAAAAAGAATACATTACTTCAGTTGTTATTGACCGTGACTGCACCATGCCACATAACATGAATATATTGAGAAAGTTGTATAACGAACATTGAATCGATCTAAATAACAAAGATCATTTTAATTACTTTTTCGTTCTCGGAAAGAGTTCACGCCTGCTGTGGTTGATGCGAAAATATTGGTATTTTTTAACAAAAGTTCAAGCAGAAAGTCTTCAAAACCAAATGAATTAATTTCTTCACCTTTATGCAACTTCACATGACAAATTACTTTCCTGGCATTTCGGACGTTGGCAGTTAGAAAAGACAAAAAACTGTTCTAAAACTGGTTGACTTTGTTGAAAGTCAAGTCAAATATTATTTTAACTAAAAATCCTGAAGGAAAAGGTAGTAAACTTAAACTGATTGATGAGCCTCACTAATTATTGCATTGACCGATACTTGAAAAAAAAAATGCATAATCCGAGACATTTTATTATTATATTGTCACCAAAATTACACGTAGCGCGGCGTAGCCCCTTGCGTAGCACCGTAGACCCTCCCCCAAATTGCTAGAAACGGTAAAACTGACAAGCGAGTCTTTTGTGTAGTCAAAATATTATGTTATCTACCAAACAAATATCACATATTTTATAGTATTGCAACATCTTCCTTTATTTTTGCATTAAAGAACAACGTAAAAGAATGTTACTAATTTTAGTGGAATCTACAAGCATTGTTTAAAATGTTACCTAATAATGTTATTTTTATACGCATATAAATAACATGTATGACATAATAAGACAAAATACTTCGCATTTGACGTTGTTTTCTATGTCATGACCTTAGAAAATTAACTGGCACGCGGTAGTTATAACTCATAACCCGCTGTCAAAAGGTCAAATGAAATATCTTGACATTCTTGATATTTTAAAACCATTCGTTTATTATTGTGAATCACGAAATGCTTAAAGGGTGTGGTCAAGGAATGGGCTCGACAGCTATTACGAAGTAAATAGAAAAATAGACGCATATTATGTTTCTAATTTATTCTGAAAAATACAACGTATGTAACGTTGAAAACAACGCAATGAGGTATTTATTCTATTAATAGAATTAGATAGTATCTACCTATTCAGAGTAGTTCCGACAGTGTTTAATTGTTTATTAACATATTTTTATTTAAATAATCCGAAACAAAGAGTGTTAATACGTGTTCTATCCGTAAATTATCATTTGGAGAAAATGATAAGAATTGCAAGAGGGGACTAGTTTTTTTCCAAAAGGTAAAAACTCCTTACGTACAAGTCTGTTGTAAAAAATATGGATTAGGTCATGCACACGGATGTGTTATTTTTGTGTTAATAACATATCCCTTTCGAAATTAATTAATAATTATTGAAAAGGTCCGCTCAACGACGTTTTTACCTGTAATCAACCGAGTGGTTGATTTGAAAAGGTACAGTACAAACATCAAAAAAAGTTTATAATCACTAGCATAAACTGATATAATTTTTTAAATTGAACTTTATCAAGAAAAATTCTTCGTTGTGTGTTGTCTTTGTTTTGGTTTATTGTTTTATATTCTAAATCTATATTTTTAAATAAAGAATCTAAAAAGAAGAAATCATAAAATAATCTACCGTAGCAAAAAATATTTCGATTTTTCAAAGTGTTCGAAACTTTTTTTTTGATGTGTGTACGTGCTGTGTTACGCATGTATATTTTAGTCCCATTTAATTAGTTTATTTACCATTATTAACAAATCGAAATATTCCTCAATTGCAAAGATTATTTACCATTTTCTGGTAATTCCAGTTGTCATTTGAAGTGTAAGGTGGGTACTGTTTATTCAGTAATAATTATTATTTTCTAGAATTATTTCCATGAAATCGAAGAACCAATAATACTAGTGTTTTGTAACATCTGCTTATCATTGACGTAAGGAACAGATTACTTAATCATGACGGTTAGCAATACATCTGAACAAATTGCTAATATTCGTTGTAATACAATACCAACTCGTTTCTAATTCGTTCCACTTCACAATGCTTCTAAAAAAAGAAAACGATATAACTTGCTTTACAAAACGAATAGGTAGGTAGATAATTATAATCAGTTCCAACCAACAAGTTCATGATACATTAAGAATTCGATTATTTTTTTTGATTATTTGTATACTGGCTTTGTTTTCTTCAAAAATGTAGTTAAACCGGTTTTAATCTAATTACGGTTCATGTGAAAAGTCATGTGAACTGCAAATCTTAATTAGCAATGTAAACAAGGGATCCAGTTTGAACCGATCTAACTTACTTATCACGAAAAAAAAAACAAAAATCTAGGTACGGTCAACCAAGAAAGTGTGAAAATACTGCTATGGCTCATTTACAGGCCTACAAAAATAGTCTTAATAGTTTTGCTACTCTAAGATTGAAATTCATTTACACTTGTAGAATTCCAATCTTGAGGTAGGTACTTGGTAGAGCAGTTGGCCGACTATTCAATAGAAATGCTAGTCATACTATCGTGCACGCGTACTCACAGGATTCTTCTCGTACTTTTCCAATGTTTGCGATGTGGCTAGTCTGGTCGTGGCGTTAGCATTCGTTATGTCCAAATCAAATATGTTTAACAGTAGCTAATAGAACATTAGTTTGTTCTAGCTTATACACGCTCAATACAGTTTCATCATTGAAAACGAGAACAATATTGTAATAGAAAATATTTAAACAACTTATTTAGCGTGGTAAAGAATGTGTTCCATCTCGTAATATCAATTACCGGGAGCTTTATTAGTGTTATTACTTATTTATATGACGGGTTATTAATACTTATTAATACTTACCTTCTATAAATGAAATTGAGCTCAACAGGTTTAATAATAAATCTCTGAGTTATGATTTTGTTGAAAGTAGCTCAGTGTAGAGCATTCACCTTTATGAAATCGTTGTGTTCAATGGATTAGAAACGCAACTTTACGCGCAGTTCATAACCACAATGCGTTTTGCCAGTACGTACTAAACACATACCTAGTATTTAACTGATTTTTTTCTCACAACGATCTTAGTTTCGAACAACTTATTTGCCCAAAATAAGAAAATCAAATAAGAGCTATTCAGGGAACAATCTTCAGTTTCATAACAATTTTAGGATTGTTTCACTTAATAGCTGAAAAATGTTTAACTTATCAGTGTAACCGAAATATTGCTACTAGCAATATGCAATTCTATTCACATTCTGAGCCCGTTGAATATTAACAATTAAAAAAGCAACCGATTGTTCTCAAGTCTCGTGCGCCCTTATCCTAATCGAGTGTCAGTAATTATCACAATGAGCTCACAATACTCTCTTTGTCCAGTCGTGTCACGTGACATACATCGCCATTTATCGCCCTTCCTGTGGTAAAACACACGTTTTTATACGCACTTACAATTGAAGCATGCCGTAGTTTTTTTGTTTTTCTCAGGGCGCCCTTTCAATAAAGTAGATAAAGTTCGTTCGTGACGCCAATTCACATGCTTTTGTTTTTGATTTGACGCTAAAGATTTCGCTGACTCATTCCAAGTTCTAGTTTTAACGAATAAATAAAATGCTTGTATGCAAATATAGACTGAATTTCATTCAAGTATTGACACATGTTGCGGTTACTAACGTCAGTAAGTAGTGTTATTGTCGATGAATATTTAGTTTAATGAATGTAAGTTGTGATGTTGTTGAACGCCTCGCGTGGTGGTTAATCCGCGGTGTCGAAATTAGCCAGATGACGCAGGATGGTGTTTAGTTCTGCGCAGGTGTAGCTGTTGGTTCAGCTGCTCTGACAAAACTTGCCTATGTTTATAATCTAAACTAATATTATAGAGGTAACATTTGTGTAAGTTTGTATGTAGGGGGTAATCTCCGGAAGTAATGAACCGATTTCAAAAATTCTTTCACCATTAGAAAGCTACATTCACCTTGAGTAACATAGGCTATATTTTATTATCGCACTCCCACGGGAACGGAAACTACGTGGGTGAAACCGCGTGACGTCCGCTAGTAATTAATATTTAAAAAGTGTAACGTTATTATGAGTCATTATTACTTGCACTAGAAACATTTTGTTCTAGCCATCATTGCTTCAAAATTGTAAATTAATTAAAACGTAATGTTTAAAGAAATCTTACGTTTATAGTAGGTACCTACGTCAATAGGTAAGTAGGTGATGTTTTAATGTGTTTAAATTAATTATTACAATTAGTTTATTTACGTAATTACTTAAATATTGTATTAGCAAATAGATAATACATAAACATAAATTAGTAGTGACGCTTTCCGTTTTTTACCTTCATTAAAAAAATAATAACGTAACTAAAGTGATTTGGCATGAATAGAATATATTTACTGTAAAAAACATGATAATGGTGTTTCTTTATTGCTCAGGCAACATATTATTATGCCCTATTTTCACCTAAACTAGGTGACATCTTAAATAATGTTAAAAAAGAGCACTCTATGCAATGCTGATCCATGCGTTGAAAATGCAAGTGTGAGTTTAAAATACAATACATTTTGGAGTCGCGTAGTGTCAGAGAAATCAGGCATTTAACACCTGTCTACTCACAAGCCCTTTCTAAGTAAATATTCTACTGACGTATTCGTACGTGTCAATGCTAAGTTAATCTTTCGTAATGTTATGAGCAGACAGACACAAACAGATGTCCGAAAGTTTCACAATAGGCCGTTAACCATAGGAAGCGTGCTGGCATGTTGCTTGCCTTACCTACCGTTTGTAATGGTCCATAGCCAACGAAGTACCATAAACACATATCGTATGTTCGAGTTTTCAAGTATATTTTAAGCGCACTCTGTCGTAGTTGCGTAATTATTTTTTAATAAGTATTCGTGTTTTGTTTTAAAAGTTCATAGTCATACAGCTGCTGCTGTTTGACGTTCAGCCTTGCGGCTTCTGAGGGTTACTAACGGTCGTGACTCTATGATCGTACCTACTCTTATTGTGTCTGTAGTTGTAAAATAAAACAAATATCAAACATCGCTTAAGGTATTCGAATAATATTGTCGGAAAATTGATAAAGTTTGATCTCTGTCAGCAAATTTGAAGTCCGCAGTTTTTCTGTTAGGTGGAATGCTGGCAGTAAGGAAAGGTCAATATAGCTTGTGTCTCAAGAGACACAAGTAGGAACAAAACAGGGCACTGAAGACACTTGTGTCTGTTTTCTAGTAATGCAATAAAATCCTACTGCCTCATCCATTGCCACAAACCCGTAAAATTAAACATCAAGAACCGTCACGGAAATCCTATGGCACTAGAATGAATCTAGGAATCCACTAATGGATTCCTCAAAAATCATATATTAGTATGTCTGGCAGCAAATTGTACAGTCAGCTTGTACAAAACGTTGGACAATACTCAGCCAATTCGGGGTCAAATGTTAATAATATCGGCAAGCGGAAATCTGTTCTCGCGAATACAAAATAACAGACCAAGTGTGGCCTGCGGAAGATAAGCTCGCCATGGTTTGAGGATAATGAGGCTAATAGGGCCAAGGCAGTCAGTACTACGGTGGAAAATGGCTTTAATACTACCTAGGTGAGTCTACAGTGTGCCCTACAGAAAATATTTTTGTGACACTGGTGTCGATTCTGTTGTGCACAAACTAAACTTAATTTAGGCTATTGCTATCCTTTTCTCTCTAATAAAACGAGAAAGAGACGGACGTAATTTAGAGCTGTCAAATTTAGTTGGAACTAGTATTTCCATACATATGAAGGGTGCACGTAAAAACATGTCGACTAAAACACTGAAGCGCAAGGCAACAAGTTTGACATCTCTAACTTAGTTCATAGCTATAGCCGTCCTTTTCTCGCACTGCCTTTTAGTAAAAGATAGCATTAGCCTAAATTAAGTTTAGTTTGTGCACAACAGAATCGGCACCAATTTCTCACTATCCTACATAGAGCGATTAAACGATTGCAGTAGCAATGATGAAGTTATTTGGTTTTAAATCGATTGGTAATTATTAGCCGAAAACTTCCCACTTCCTCTTCAGAGGTCACTTTGATTGTATGTATGGGGAACTGAGGGCAGCGATCTCAAATACTGTCATAGCAGTGGCACGAAGAAGAATCAATTGTCGGTTTATACTACTACTAAAAATGCGGTGACAACTCAAAGTAACAGCTGAACTTTTCTTTTAAATATTCGCTAATAAATGCTCTTTGGATATTCGAAATAAAAAAAATCATATTCAAAGATGAATACTCAGACATGCTACTAAATACACAAAGATGCTTTTCTTTGTGTATTTAGTAGGTATTTATTAAAAAAAACGCTGTGTTAACTTCAGTTTCTCTTAAATATTCATGCTGTTGTATTTAAAACACTTGTATTTTATCACATGTATAGTCTGTAAGGTGTATATCTATGGGCCAAAGTTGCCTGGAAATAATAAATTAATGTTGTTGGTGTTATATTATATCTCTAGCTCTCGTTTCAGGCGGGATGGTAATTGCTTTTTTACATGCTACTTAAAAACCGGAATTTTACGTTGGTATCATCTTGTGCCTACAATATCTTCTACTTAAGTAATTAAATAGTTTTCATAGAGCTATCAACACAATGAGAAAAACATGAGAAAAAAAACACTAAGTGAGTAGTTTTGAAGAATCATTTAAAATCTTATAATCATTTATAACTTTGGGTTGAATAACTTGCCTACATATATTTTTTACTCAATTATTGCTAGCCGGTAAACGGAGTTTGTGTTGCTGAATTTTGGGCCAAACAAATCTGAATTTATTTACATAATATTTGCCATCGACACGCTAAAAAGAAGAATATTAGTATGTACATAAGAAGTTTATTGTAAGTACCTAAAATTTATGTTGTTGATAAAATTGTACGCAGCGGTATGTAATCAATAAAAAGGATGCATGATAGAGCTGCCAAACAATATGCCATAGAGGAAGTATTTAATTTTAAGTGCGTTACTATGACTCATACAGCCGGCCATGTCTGTCACTTGCCGTGTTTCCAAAGACAAGTGGACAAAACAAAACACTCGCGGTGTACCACGAACTTGACTGCCTACCCTTTTTTATTACTTATTATTGCAAAAAGTCCACTTGTAAAAAAGTTAATGAAGTGTTTATTATTTTAACTAATACGCATACAAGTCCTTCATAATTTCATAATTAAATAAGCAATAAAAAATATTTTTTAGATTCTTAAGTGATGCAATGCTTAATTACTTTTTTTTATTATAATTTCGTCCAAACCCCATTAATAAACTACATACAATCATTTTAGTCATAATGTTATAATTTACGTATAGTAACTAAATTAAAATAATAACAGGATATTGTTCAAAACTTATAATAATATCTACTATAACTACTGTCAAGTTGGTATTAAGTTAAATTAAGTTGTTATTAAGTTTAAATTTTGAGAATTCGGTGGCGGCTAAATGTTAACGAACGATAAATAATAATCAATATCGATTAAGGTTTATTAATAAATAGTTTAAGTCGTTGGTATATTATTAAGGCACGTATATTTTATTAATCGAGTTCTTAAAGTATGATACATAAGTAAATTTAGTTAGGATTGTAGATAAGTGTAGTATAGTACCTATTATTATATCATCATCATCTGCCTAGCCTTTTCCCATGTTTTTTATTGGGGTCGGCTTCCAGTCTAACCGGATGCAGCTGAATACCAGTATTTTACATGGAGCGACTGCCTATCCGACCTCCGCAACCCAGTTAGTACTGGGTATTACGATTGGGATTCAGATTTTTTGGGCCACTGACTACCTGTAACGACTGTCAAAGATCACAAATGACAGCTGGGACCAACAGCTTAACGTGCTTTCCGAGGCACAGAGGAAACTCGGTATGTAATGGGTGGTCACCCATCCACAGACCAAAGATCGACCCGAGCGGCTTTTTATTATTTAGCCACGAGCTCCTCCTCCTATAGTATTATTATATATTATATACATACATATTTTGTATGAAAGCTTTTGAAGTTCATCGCATTTGGGGGTCAAACAGTATTCTCTTAGGGACCTACCTATGTGTATAAGATAATACTGTAAAATGATATTTTACAGCAATATATTGAAATGGTAGTTATTTCAATTGTTAGCTATGCTCAGTCGTTTTAGGTACAGGTTTAACTACTGAGCATAGCTAAAACCAAATGTTTATTAATAGGTTCCATAATAATGGAACCTCTAGTAATAAACATTTTATGTGTTTACGGTCGTAAGTAAATAGTTAAAACACAGGAAAGTTTTAATAGTAGGTACTTACTGGTTAGTTTTTTAATTGCAATTTATTATCATTTAGCGTAGTAAATCTTACAAACTGCACATTTGCGTTACCTACCGATTTTTTTAAAGTTTTTTTTTTTACTTTTCTTTATTCATTTAAAAAAACTGTTTTTTTCTTTTCACTTCAGTAGCTAGACTTTAATATCAGAAACACAGCGTGCGTAATACTTACCATAGAATGACTTACGCACTCGATAAAGTAGATGAACAGTATTATTACATTGTAAAATACCGCAAAGTAACACCATGACTAATTGACAGAGGCTGCGAGGCTGTCTAACCAGACTCTTCATAATTATTTACGTACGGGGACAATACTACGAGAATTATTACGAGTTGCGTTAGTCATCAGAGAGACAGACACATCAAAGTTCCTCTTACAGCTTCGGTTTATGAGTCCTGCGTACTAGAGCAAATAATTACTGGTATGTATGGAATGCAGCATCGTATGTATACTTATATAATTGAACATAGCTAAGCGGTGCCTCTTTGTAAGTTTATTGGAAACTTTTCAGAGAAAAAAACGTTTTTTTATAGAAGGTAAAGGAGACAAATCTCAAGCAAATGTAGACGAAAATAAGTTTCACAAAACAAAGCGTAGCAATATGATTAAAATTTAATAAACTCAAGTTTATAGGTTCCCATTTCCAACGCTCAGTTAGTGTGCAAACATGAGTTCATAGCAAGTTTAATAGCTTAATTTGCTCGGTTTTTATTTCTCTTTTTTACTAAGAATAGGATATCATGCATCAGACTTAATTACAGACTTATCACGTGACTAGCAGCATACCCATCTAAAATTAGAAAATCTCGTGTATCATAAGAAAAAACTATGGGTTAAATCAAGAACATACCTAACCAGAATCATAGACTAGTTTAATAATCGACGATTTGTTGTTCAATTAGGTTTATTGCCTGAGCAGAACTCCTCTCAGCAAAATTAGCAATAAGATTTAAACTCGATCTAATATAGAAATGTTGTGTGTAGCGTCGGAGATCATTACATCATGAGCATAACCAGAAGCATAGACTAGCTAAATCACAGACGATTAGGATGAAAGAGCCCATCATGTACTGTTTACTGCTCAGTGAAAGAACAACTCCTTTCAATAAAGTTGACAATTAGATATACGGGGAAAACATGGTGACGAATACTAATATTTAACATGACAATATAGTTTGCTCATTTCTATATCTAAATACTAACAGACACTCTTATTATGTAATTTTTGTTTACTCGCTGAAGGAATGTAAAGAACTACGGGATTGAATAATATTGACCTGTCAAGATTTTGGCGATCAGAGGAACTCTTCTTTCTTATGCCAGACCCTAACGAGTAAGAAGTGTCAAGCGATTTTGAACCATGTGCGGTGCAACTTTAAATCTATTACAAGTACCTACCTTGACCGGCCCTGCGTCTAAACTGTCCAGCAATTCGCTACGAGACACGGACGCGATTTGAGCTAAGTTTAGCCAATATCTTTCGATTTTGAAATAGTGAAAAACAAATTGGCACGATGGCGACGTTACCAGTCTATACGTATAGTTACGTTGATCATCTTCACAAAACGTAGAGTCAAGTTGAGTGATATACTTTAAGTTTATGATAGCCATGACAAGCAGAATTTTCCTTATTGTTGGACAAAGAAATCAAGTCTGCCAAAACGTTAAACATCTCAATATGAAAATAAACAGCAGCTCGTCAAATAAATCAAAATTCAGGGTACATAGCGGAAGAGGGAAACTGCGAATATCCTTACATCCTCGTATCGTATCCTTGCAAGTATCCTGTTGAAAAGATCGTGTGCTAAATACTGCCTTCAGGCTCACTGGCTCAGTATCCGTCTGTTTGTCTAGCGGCTTGTTTGTCTCCACGCTCAGACAGAGATAAAAGAAAATTTTGTTAAAAAGTTCACACAAACGAGTATGGCAAAATAACTTGTAAGTAGCCAGCTATACAAGTGATATTTATAAACAAGTTATCTTTGATTTTATTACTAACAGGATTCATTAATACGCACTAGTTACTAATGTCTTCACATTTAATCTTAAAAAGCCAAATTTTCTCGTCTATTTTTATTATTATTCTATTTGTTCACTGGTCTGAACTTCATAGATTATAATATACAGTTCATGGCAAGTACAAAAACTATACAACCTTGTGAATCTGAGTTCAGTCACTCCAAATTGTAATATTTTTTCAAACGATCAACTTGGCAGATCGTGACATTATTCCATAAAAAACTGAAAAATACGATAGTGTGCCCGTGCGTCCGCTATTGCAATGGATAAGTCTATGAGAACAGAAGAGTTCGTGGCTACATAATAACAGCCGCTCAGGTCTATCTTTAGGTTAAGCCGTTTTTGCCTAGGTTGGTCTATGGATGGGTGACCACCCATTACATACCGAGTTTCCTCCGTGCCTTGGCAAGCATGTCATTTGTAGATCTTTGACAGTCGTTACAGGTAGTCAGTGGCCCAAAAACTCTGACAACCAGTCTTACTACGGGGTATCGTAATACCCAGTACTAACTGGGTTGTGGAGGTCAGATAGGCAGTCGCTCCATGTAAAATACTGGTATTCAGCTGCATCCGATTAGACTGGAAGCCGACCCCAACATAGTTGGGAAAACAGATGAATATGAAGTTTATGAGAACAGTGTGATTCAATATAACAGACTTTATGTACTTACTAACAACGTCAAGACAATTATATTTTCGGTCCATGAAATTTTTATTTTCCTAACATTATAAAACAGATCCAATTTCCGCAGCAGATTACACAATGCCCATTTATATAACTCTGGTGTACTGAGATTGGAATTTAGATTCAAGGACTTGATTAATATGATCCGTTTCTGCGTGTTTTGTAACATTGATGATTTGTCCTAAGAACGTGATCAGCACATCAAGTGATATCGAACTGTAGGCATTTATTTAGGGTCGACCTTCAGTTTGGCGAGTTAGTGACCCAGGTATTAAAACGAAGGAGGCATCAAATACCTTTATGATGAGTTAACGTCGTGATGTGGTTGAAGATAATGAAGTAGTTAAGGGCCTATACTACCTCAAATTAGCAACTCTATTTGTGGTGGTTCAAACTTCGTTTGAAATACTGTTAGAATAACGTTCTAATCAGCTTGCATTACAAAAAGGTTGTTACGTCAGTCACTGCAGGCCGAATAGTGCGAAATGAGTGGTTTTTATTCTTTATAAAATCAAATTTTCGTCTTTTGGAAAAAATAAAAAACATAAGACCTGCTTTATAGTTAGTTCAGTTAGTACGCAAAGTTTCATTATCTAAATTGAAGTACTTTTTGAATAACAGCGGTTTATTTTTCGATTTGGAGGTAACTTTGGAGTTTTTTTCTATCGAGAAAAGTTTATGGAATCGTGTTTTCGCCAAACATAGGACTTAGCATTAATCCTCAACTTTACCATATATTTATTTCGAAATTAATGCTGCAGTATTGTAGGCGTAACGGAGGATCATGCTAAGCCATTTGAGGCATGTTAAGGCGCTTAAGAAGCGATGCAAAGATAAGAAGCATTCATGAATATTAAGTGGCTAGTGTTGTTGTAAAGTAATAGTGGGTACATTGATCAGTAATAATGTATATCACACGTGTTAGTCGCTGTGTGTGCACCGGACCGCTTGTGAAATGGGGCGCATCCACAACCACAAGGCTAAAGCTTGCGTCACCTTATCCACATTATTCACGAAACGTTTCGAAATTGAGCCTCAATATATTGACTCGAGGCACATAAATATTGATTCGCATTTTTTTGTCCTTAAATGTTTCTCTCTACAGGAGTACACGTTTCATACTGTAAACATATTTGGAAGCTAGTAAACATGCCAACTGCATAATCAGACGATGTTTATCAACCATCAATATACGATAAGTCAGGTGTCGATGTAAAACTGGTCTTAAGAGTCATGTAATAGCTTTAGCTTCGCTTCTTTACGTTTATTGTGAAGAGAAATAGATTACCTGTCGTTAGTATAACAAACAGGGTGGCCCAAAAATATGACGTTGATGTTATGGCTTCTTTCTACTTTAACTTGTGGTTAGTGTCTAAGGGAGTTCGTGGCTAAATAACAACAGCCGCTCGAGTCGATCTTTACGTTAAGCCGTGCTTGCCTAGGTTGATCTGTGGATAGGTAACCACCCATTACATAGCGAGTTTCCTCCGTACCCCAGAAAGCTCGTTAAGCAGTTGTTCCCGGCTGTAATTTGTAGATCATTGACAGTCGTTACAGGTAGTCAGTGGCCCAAAAAGTCTGACAACCAATCTTACCAAGGGGTATCATGTTACCCAGTACTAAACTGGGTTGTGGAGGTCAGATAGGCAGTCGCTCCATGTAAAATACAGGTATTCAGCTGCATCTGGTTAGACTGCAATGGAAGCCGACGCCAATATAGTTGGGAAAAGGCTAGGCAGATGATGAGTGTCTATAAACCTGGTGTCAAAAGGCTAGGCAGATGATGAGTGTCTATAAACCTGGTGTCAAAAGGCTAGGCAGATGATGAGTGTCTATAAACCTGGTGTCAAAAGGCTAGGCAGATGATGAGTGTCTATAAACCTGGTGTCAAAAGGCTAGGCAGATGATGAGTGTCTATAAACCTGGTGTTAAAAGGCTAGGCAGATGATGAGTGTCTATAAACCTGGTGTTAAAAGGCTAGGCAGATGATGAGTGTCTATAAACCTGGTGTCAAAAGGCTAGGCAGATGATGAGTGTCTATAAACCTGGTGTTAAAATGCTAGGCAGATGATGAGTGTCTATAAACCTGGTGTTAAAAGGCTAGGCAGATGATGAGTGTCTATAAACCTGGTGTCAAAAGGCTAGGCAGATGATGAGTGTCTATAAACCTGGTGTCAAAAGGCTAGGCAGATGATGAGTGTCTATAAATCTGGTGTCAAAAGGCTAGGCAGATGATGAGTGTCTATAAACCTGGTGTCAAAAGGCTAGGCAGATGATGAGTGTCTATAAACCTGGTGTCAAAAGGCTAGGCAAATGATGAGTGTCTATAAACCTGGTGTCAAAAGGCTAGGCAGATGATGAGTGTCTATAAACCTGGTGTCAAAAGGCTAGGCAGATGATGAGTGTCTATAAACCTGGTGTCAAAACTTTTATGCCACCCATGGGCCTCTGACTTGGCTTTACATGCCGTCGAGAAATATCTCTCAGGCATGCTGGTTTCCTCACGAAGTTTTCCTTCACCGAAGCTACTGATAATTCAATAGGCATATGAATGAATCCGAATAATCAAAGGAAGGCTTGGCAGTAAGACGGTCTCTAGACCATCTAATGCTTGCTCTGCTGCTGTTATGGCATAATTTATTGAATAGATGGATGCACAAACCCTTGTGAGCAAGGCAAGATAGCAATGTTAAAGTTTTGAATGTATAAGTAAGAACTTAACAACTTATTTTGTTCCTTAGATTAATAAAAATAGGCTTGACAGTCACTTAACAACGGATAGTTTAAGGAAAATGTGAATTATAAGGGAACCTACACTAGCAAGCTCGTGCTTCGTGAAATAAAAACAATTTATATGTATTTATTTGTGTACCTACAGTAAAATTATCGCTGTATTGTTTTATTCTTCTGACGCAAAACTATTTGAATTATGGCATCGCAGAGGTACAAATAAAGTTGTTTGCTATACTGTAAAATGTATGGGTAATGATGTTCGTAGAAACATGTACCTACATACACTTGGCATGTCCTTCCAATAAACCCGTTAAGGCTGATGCTCCAGGGTAGCCCGCGAAATTCAAATTCTCTTACGTTTTTGGCAAATTGCAGGCCAGTGCTAGGTTGTATGTTGTTTAAAATATTGGACGCGATTGTAAGACGTATGTAGTTACAGAATTATAATCATCAAAACCATCAATACAACCCTCCAAGTTCATAAAGGTCGAGAAACAATTTTTTCAAGGTCAAAGTCATTGCTAGACCTTTATGAACTTGGAGGGTTGTATTGATGGTTTTGATGATTATAATTCTGTAACTACATACGTCTTATAATCGCGTCCAATATTTTAATCAACATACAACCTTGCACTGGCTTGCAATTTGCCAAAAACGTAAGAAAATTTGAATTTCGCGGGCTGGTCGAAGCATTCACCTTAAGTAATGGGGTGACAGATTATCGAGAGAGCATTTACGAGGCTTGGAATAAATAAAACACGGTGACGTGCGAATAAACACCATCTCTATGGCGTTTGTGAGATGGAGTTTTTTGCAGTGGAAAATTTTAACATATTATGTTAAAATCTTCCACTGCAAAAAAACACCATTTTAACATAATATGTTAGAAGTTCCATGACCCGAATGGCGCAGCGGTAGTAAGGCTGCCTTACGTTCTTAGGGTCCCGGGTTCGATCCCGGTAGGAGCAAATGTTTATGTGATGAGCATTAGAGAATGCAAATCCGTTCTGTTTTGAAATCCGGATTTTTAGGAACGGATTTTTGGCCCAATCCGGATTATCCGGATTTTACGGATTTTTCATGAAAATAAACAAATCTACCCATATTCTTATACTATAGGTATTTGGAATAATTCAAATTAAATACCATAATTATGGTGCTATAGCCATAATTAGCCCAGTAGAAATCAACGCTAAAAAAGGCTAAAATTGCAAAACATGATGTAGTTCTGCATTTTTGATATGTTATATAGATCAGTTAGGTTGATGTAGATCCAAATTTGCAACTTCGAAAAATTTGTGCTCGCTGTGCACCACGCGATATTAACTGCGAATTTTTGTGACTTTTTCACTTTTTTGCTCGAAATATCAAAAGCTGCATTTTGAACAATTAACATTTATTTCATTGGGACTACTAGCCTGCAAATTAAAAAGTAAGCATCGTTTTTACAAGATATTGTGTCTTTTGTCTCAATTCTTCAAAAATCCATTTTGACTTTTTCGTTTTTAGGGTTCCGTACCCAAAGGGTAAAAACGGAACCCTATTACTAAGACTTCGCTGTCTGTCCGTCTGTCTGTCACCAGGCTGTATCTCATGAACCGTGACAGCTAGACAGTTGAAATTTTCACAGATGATGTATTTCTGTTGCCGCTATAACAACAAATACTAAAAACAGAATAAAATTAATATTTAAGGGGGGCTCCCATACAACAAACGTGATTTTTTTGCCGTTTTGTCTAATGTATAGATAATGGTACGGAACCCTTCGTGCGCGAGTCCGACTCGCACTTGGCCGGTTTTTATTGCTAGTCTACGTCTATACCGACGCCGAGCTGTCGCAATCAATATGATGTTTATTGCATGCAGTTTTGTAGCTAGGCAGACATTTCCATTTTAGCGTTTATTGGGAACTCGATGTTGCCCGCGATTTTGTTCGCGTAGAAATTATGATGTGTGAGTGAAAAAAAGCCTAGCGAGCGAGCACGAGTTTCTCGAAGTTGCACATTTGGATTCACATCATTCTAACTGATCTATACAACATATCAAAAATGCAGAACTACATCACGCTTTGCGATTTTATTTTTAATTTGTTTTGTCCCAAATCCAATGCTTCAAAAATCCATTTTTACCTTCTTTTCGGTTTTTCAAGATTTTGAGTTAACTATTAGTCTTACAGACTTCGTTTTATGTTTAAAAAAGTAAAAAAAAGTCCCAAAAGTTCGCAGTCTATCGCGTGGTGCGCAGCGAGCACAAGTTTTTCGAAGTTGCAAATTTGGATTCCCTTCACCCTAACTGATCTATACAACATATATCAAAAATGCAGAATTACATCATGCTTTGCGATTTGAATGTTAATTTCCACTGGGCTAAATATTCTTATTATTAAAATAATCAGTCTGTGACTCGCGTACTGTGTAACGTTAGTAAAATAATGAATAAGTACAAATTAAACTCTGAAGAACAAAAATAAAGAATAAAATTAAAAATCCGTGAAATTCGGATTCGATTTTAGAATCCGGATTTGGAAGTCGAGTAAAAATGTGCCAATATCCGGATTTGTCGGATTACGGATAGTCCGGATTGCATTCCCTAGAGCATGGATTTTTTTTCCGAGTCATGGATGTTTATGTAGGTATAACAAGTAAGTATTTACAAAAAAAAAAGTATCAATGTAGTATATCAACTATCTGGTGTCCACGACACAAGCCCGTTGCTTAGTGTGGCACTAGATGGCGTTGTGTGTTAATCTCCAGCAATATTTATTTATTATTTTAAGATTTATTTGAATATTTACCTAATACTTATTTACAAACATGTACATTAGAGAAGCAGGTAACTATCTAATACTCGTAAATAGGTAATTTAATGCGGCCATGTAAATAGATTATCTTTACGTAACTTGATCGTTTATCGACGTATCCACGTGAAGAAAATGTACCTAGTATGATTGTCTACTAGCACAGATTTTATTACCTCAGTAAATTGATTTATAGATACTCTAATGGACCTGTCATTATCATTTCTTATGTAATTAAATGTCTAATTGATTTAGTTACGGATACTAAAACGTTACAGAAGACATAATAAAATTAGCCTTTGTTTATATTAAATTATCAGTATCGTAAAATACAAAGTACATGTACTTTGACGCTCGTCAGCAATATGGGGACTTTACTAAATAAAAAACATATGATTCATTTAAAGATAACATAAATGAAATTGTAATTATGAAAAAAACAACGGGGGCAAAGTCGGCGGACATAATTTTGCCAATGAGCTTGAACAACAATAGCGGTAGCTACTAGCTAGACAAACAGATGGTATCACATACATACCGAGTACCAGCATGTATGAGTACAGCATACCATCCGCAACTACGCCGCATACGCAACAAAACAAAAAACAATTAACCCAACGTACTTCTTTATTACGTTACTCAAGGAGATCTTGCTACATCAGTAACAGCGCCATACAAATACAAATGACATAATGGAACACAATACAGTATTTTCTTCCTAAATAGAAAGAAAACATCATTGTACATATTTTTCAAAATGGCGGCAGTTACACAAGTAACCAGTTCGTGTTCCATGACGTGTGCTATTATGATTAAAATGAGTCCGTCCGTTGTATTATAGAGCAGACCGCCAAATAAGGACATACGGCTCGCTCCTAGCTACAAGTCTAAAATTGTATTACAATAAACTTATTATATTACTATAAAAACTCCTTTGGATACTTCGCCTTCTTCTTGTATTTTAAGTAAACGTAACGGCAGAAAAATCACCCCTCCCAACTTATACAAAAATTACCGTTTCGCATTTACACAAGAAAGCACCGTTCTTGTTCAGTTGATAGGTTTTTTTGTGGGCATTTTTCACTAAGTAGTTTATCAAAGAAATTAATGCTGAATGTACAGGGTAATGGCCGTGCAGGTATCCTATTTCATAATAATATACAGTCCTAAAGACTAGCTAATAAATGTTATTCGAACCATACCATCACGCCTTGTGCATCTGCTTTTGTATAGAAGACTAGGCCCCTTTTCCATAAACAGGTTATACAACTAAGTCTCACTACAGTGACATTTAAACGAAGACATACAGTTGTTGGGGGTCAAACTTTTACAACTTTCTCGTTACAGTCGGACAACAAATAATTTATTGTTGACTGCATTTCACTCGCCAATTTACATAGACGCGATTGTGATTTAAATAATACGTAAATTACGTAAATGTTTACATCATCTCGTCTTAAAATATTCTTACAATTCACGATAATGTGAGAACAGATAAATAAATTATTTTAGTGTGGCGCCATGTATGTAAATCATTATTATTTATCAGTAGCCACACTTGTGAATAAAAAGTAGCAGTTTACTTCAATGTATTTAATGATTGATTAGTCTTGACCATGTATAGCTGCTAATTATTGTGACACTAGGGGATTTACTTAAGGCACCTATTTAGTATGACAATTGCCTTCCGCAAATACTTATTATATTTATCTACTTAACTCAATTTGATGACCTATGAACATATAATATGAACAATCGCCATCGTCAATCGTCATGCACTTTTGAACTATAATCTCTATACGTATATTTATAAATATTAGAACGGATTGATAGATGCTCTTCAAACAAAGCTGGCTGTATCGACACAACGTTCAATAAACCTACCATAGGCACATGTACTCGTATTATCGAAGTACAAATTTGATAAAAAGTAATAACGTGCCTGTTATTAATAGAATGAAAGGCATTATTGTTATCAAAGCACTTGTGCCACATTATTACATAATATGATATTGTTTCGGTTAAGAATTCAATTGAGAATTTTGGAGACCAATATTTTTATTAAATATAAAATTAGGGATTGAAACTAACACACAGGAGTTTGAAAGCTTTTCAGTCAATGCCTTGTTTTTCGGATGGGAAATCATCAAATTACTCCTCCCGCTCTGGGCGGAGCAGGAGGGAGTGTCAGACTTTTACTGACTAAAACGGTTCCTTCATCGCCCTTTGTGTTCCGAGGCCACGGTATCTCTTTCGAATAGTCCCGCAGCTCCGACAGGCATCACCCCTTCCTTTTGCTGACTCTCTTTGAGGCGCGCGTGGAACACGAACGCACCGCGTCGACACGGCCTGTCGTCATGAGACGGACGGACGGCGAGTTAGCCCATAGCCCACCGTCCACAGGCCCGCGGCGTTCAGTCAATGCCTTGCGTACACAATGATGTTAAAGCAACAAATAATAATATTGATATTAATTTACGTTTACGGCATTGCAGATACCGCTGCAGGTTAAAGGTGCCAACTAGGAAGTGATCACAACCACGCCATGACTTCCGGTATTATCCACCACGATATAAAAGGTACTCGACTAGCTTGTCAACTACTTGTAATTCATTATAAACTATATACTATGAACATAGAAATGCCTCCCAGTCGTAATAACCTAGTAAATGGAAACCCTGGCCAATAAACTGCCTGTTTTATTGCGAAGAAAAAACTTGTTGCATAAATTATGTAAATGTTTTAATAGCTGAGCAAGTTAATGACGAAATCTGAGCTATTTTGAATAGAATTGGATTGAAATAAACAAAATCTAAATACTATTGGGATTTTAATAAAATGCCTGGGCCGTAAATAGATTGAAAATTTTATAGCTAAAGCCATTCCAGTTTTTTCTAACTTAATTTTTATGCGAAGTTAAAAACTTGGTATTTAATTTTGACCATTGAAATAAACAAGATCTAAATACTATTGGGATTATAATAAAATGCCTGGGCCGTAAATAGATTGAAAATTTTATAGCTAGAGCCATTCCAGTTTTTGCTAACTTAATTTTGATACGAAGTTAAAACTTGATATTTAATTTTGAGTATCTTTTAATCTCAAATGAGCAGCCGTATGTAAAAGGTAGCTGTATTGTATGTAACTATAACTACGTCAATAGCAGAAAAACAGGCGCAAACATCATTACCCATCGCGTGATATTTGTAGTTTTGAACCTAACTTAGGCAAGATTCACAAGAAAAAGGATAAATAATTGTGTGTTGACATTAAATTAGAGGCTTTTTACATAGCAAACTTTATATAAGAATTAGGGATCCTTGACAACACCGAATTTTTTACTGCCTGAAAATTTTGCTTGGCATTTTGTCAGTGGATAAGTTATTGTTCAGCAAATTCTAGCATGAAATCTTGTTCCTAAATAATTAAAATCTTAACCACTTGGTATTGGTTTGGTTTAACGACTACTGTTGACTCTGCATATCAGCTGAATTATCTAGAGTTTCATAACAAACTTAGATTGCGAGTTCACGCCTTTTCCTCATATTAAACAAAAAGGTTTTTTGAGAAAACAATATCAACGATACGCTATCTGACGTCCGGTTTTTTTTACAATATCGTATGATTTTGACGTCACAGGCACAACAACCTCGTCAGAATCGAGATAATACATTATGCTGTCATGCAAAGCTATCATGCGGAGCGAGACAAAGTTTTATCGTGGCATTATCTCGCGCTGAAACAAGGATTGACTGTTTACGCCACAGTTTTACGCATATTTCAGCGTGACATAAACCGAAGTAAACTTTTTGTCGTGCCTTGTGGCTCAGGTTGGTGGCAACATTAGTCACCAAGAACAAAATGACGCTGCAAGTTATGTGAATATTTTAGTTTATTGAATTTATTTTAATTCCATTAGCTGGATAAGATCTAAATCGAGAGAACGTTAACCTTTGATTTTGAACTAAAACGCACGAGGTAGCTTGGACATCTTGTTTGTCTAAGGCTTTATGGCTTTACTTGTGGTTTCAACGATTAGATCTGTATCTAAGTTAGTACTTGGTTGTTTTTTGCACGGACCGCTAGTTTGTAGGTTTGTTTTTAGCTTTGAGAATATCAAGTTAATATTTTTAGAAAACTTGTTTACGAAGGGTTTGTGTAGTTACAAGTAGAATACTCATTAGAAATGACATACTCGTATAAGTATCAGCTGTCTGGTCGACATTTAATTCACCTCTTTCTGCGACATGTGCTAATAATACAAGATTAATTAAAATAACTTAGAAAAATATTTGATGACCCATAAATAATATTTAACAAGCATGATTTGCAAGACCAGCTGGTATTCAAAATGGGCATTCTTTTGACAAAGGACAGATTCAACACAGCTTTTGTTCGCCTCCCGTAAACGACCCATAAATATTATTTATAAAAGCGACGCCGCGCGCCGCCGGCGCAAGATTTTGACCCGCACTTAATCGGTTGCGTGTGCGTCAATGCTCGTCATACGCGAGTCCGTCGGCCGCGCTCTCCCCGCACGGCTTATTCAACAATGACATTAATACCAACCGTATCAAGGGTTATCTATGTTTAAATATACGCACAAGTAATATTGCAGTGCTATTTTTGTAGAATAACGAAGTAATTATCTCCTAACTTCGAATTATGGCCTGACATTATTACTTTTATTATTTATTTCTTCTTGATCAATTAATTATATGAGTGTGCTAATGATGAAACTTCATGTCAAATTGCAGTTGTCAGACGCTGCCCCTTAATTGTAGGCATTGTCTTATGTGATCATTATTTATTATTTCATGTTTTTTTACCTGATATATGTACAAATTGTACAATATAGAATATGTTAATAAATAATTCAAATCTCTAACGTAAACTGTTTGACCTGGGCGGTGATGTGTCAGTCAGTCAATCACCTTTTCTTTTATATACATTATGGTAAATTCAGGTTATTATCTTTGTGTCGATATCGACCTTTTGAGGACTAGTAGAATTGTGTTTTTTTTTTGTTTTCCATTATTGAGTAGAGTTCACTGTTGACTGTAGGTTTTATTTGATTCGTCTCTTTATTGCAACTTTGAGTGGTTCTTCCAGGATTTGGCATATCTACAACGTCTATTTTTAAGCTTAATTGAAACCAAAAAATATACTAACATATTTTACATTTGAATCTATCCAATGACAAAAATACAGTGTTCAATGGCTCTATGTACTTACTCTAATCTGGGGCCATGTTTGTAGTATAAGATACAATTTGGCAGTAGAGGAGTTGAAGACATTCTTTGATGTGTACGAAATGCCTATGGCATTAAGTCCGTCTGTAATTTGTGCTTGAAGTGTTAAATAAATAAATGTCATACAATGATGAGTAATTCGCAAAAGATTGCGAGAAACAATGTGTTCAAAACCTTCAGCAAAATCATGAAAGCCACTAAAAGATCAAATGGAGAATCGCTGCCACTTAACTTTAAGTGTTTCACAGAATATCCTCTGAAGAAGTACAAAAATAACCAGGCTTAGGTGGCACAGTTTACTTTACCTAAATACGTCGTCTGTTACTCCCGCAGACACTGAAAAACTTTGTCATACTTTACAGAATAGACGTATGTACTTCAAATGAGGATGATGTACTTACTTCTATTTTGAGGTTTTCGTCATAAACCTCAAAATAGACGACAGCTATTTCTCTAATTAAAACCGTTTGGCGACAAAAGAAATTAATATTTTAAAATAAATATTTTTTTATAAAAAAAATATATATACGTTTACAGTTTTTCTTAAATCTATGTCAAGTGCACCCATGCTTTGAGCCTGAACTAGGTAATCCTGTGTTTTAGGCGATTTGAGGTAACATTAATTGATTAAATAATCATATTATTGGGACCAATGTGAAAAGGTATGTACCTTTTCACATTGGTAAAAAATTATAATATCAAAAATTATACTATTTTAACTTAGCTAACTAATTTAAAAAATAACAATAATATGGACAATATTTTTATTTTAACACACGCATGCTGTTTTTTTTTAACACCCGTATCTACAAGAAAACAAGTCAAAGTGATTACTTAAGTAAACATCATTATTTGAGAATTGTTCACCGAGAGGAGAAAGTGACCGATTACAGTCGAGGGTGTCGTTTGAAGCCCGAGCCGTAGGCGAGGGCTTTAAAACACCCGAGATCGGGATACATAGTGCTTTATACTACACCTACGAGGAAAATAAAAAACTGAATCCTCAAACAACACACAAATTGGAAATGGTGCCAATGGCGTCTGCAATTTTCACATGTTCTTTTTTCAAATTGTTTATCCTGCCGCCGCAGGGTCGCACTGCCAGCCCGACACCATCCAACACACAGCTAGTGGCCAGTGTCATTTTGCGAACTTGGAGATAAAAACTCACTGTAAAAACTTTTTGTCTTTTGATATTTAGGTTACCGGCGCATAGTCTTACCCAAAATTAAAAAAGAAAAACCACGTAAGAAATGGATTTTCATACACTTTTCTCTCCCGCTCAGATGCGTTTTCTCCCCGCATATTTGTTCGATATGCAATGACGTACTTTCTACCGTAAATAAAGTATCAAGGTACTTTCCAAGCAGGTGTAGTATAAAAGATTTTTTCTGTAGTTTAGTAATTGCCTGAAGTTAGAAATGTCAGAAGTTAGAAATCTTAGCTTTGCTTTCTTTGATGGTTATTACTTTGTTTAATTTTTTGTAACTATATTGCATAAAATTTTTTGCATAAGTAATTATTTTAACCTGACTAGAGATACGGGTCTTAGTGTTACGCAAACTTTGAAAATAAAATAAAATAATATCGCTGGACATTACACACAGCGCCATCTAGTGCCACACTAAGCAACGAGGCTTGTGTCGTGGACACCAGATAGTTGATATACTCGTAGATACATTTTATTTGTTTTTTGTTTCGTGTACTTTTAAAATACACAGTGCAACAATATTTTGGCATCCAGTAGTGTAATTTACTGAAAACGGGGATAAGGTATCGTCAAAAATAAGCAGTTGTTTTGTTGAATTTCAAAGAGATGTAAGTCCATTTTTGCAAAGTCACTCTTTCCTAAAAGAAATTCTAAGATATGTCGAGTAAGTGTCTATGTAAGTTGCTAAAGATGTGTGTATTAAATAATAACTGATCTTTCCTTCCTTTATGTATCTCTTAATTCTGTAGTAAGAACAAACGCCCATTAATTTGTGAAGAGGTGATATTTGCTAAAAGGCAGGGTTGTGTGATTGAAGTTATGGATTTAAAAATCATAAATGTAAAAGTTGTCAAATAAATTGAGATATGGACAGGAAAAAGCTCAAAATGTTCAATGTAGGCTTATAATCATCAGCTGCCTAGCCTTTTCCCAACTATGTTGGGGTCGGCTTCCAGTCTTACCGGATGCAGCTGAATACCAGTATTTTACATGGAGCGACTGCCTATCTAACCTCCACAACCCAGTTAGTACTGGGTAATACGATACCCCTTGGTAAGACCGGTTATCAGAGTTTTTGGGCCACTGACTACCTGTAACGACTGTCAATATCTTATAACCTCAATATTATATTTGCCAACGTCGACAAGTGCTATGTAAAACCATATTTCTTGAAATAATATTATGTAAATGAAGGAAATAGCACGTATTAAATGTTGTACAATTTTATCTATTTTACATACCATAGGTAGACCTCATTATGGAATTACATACCTATAATACGCATTCGAATTTCACAGAAATAGGTGCTGGTGGAAATAGGTGCAGATGCTTCAAGACGAAAATACAAATTATTTATACAAACAATTAAATTATTATAGCCGTCACTATCCGTTGCTATATCGGGCGTAAAAAGATAACCTGCTATATTTTTGGCATGGCACAAGAAAAGATAACTCGAGCTGTTGTGACTTTTTGTTATATTTTCATTATTATTTATATTTATATGAAAAAAACAATCGATGCTATAGTCGTACCAAAACGAATGCCCATGCATTGTGTTACGGACATACAGTTTATTTGTGCTATCTGTGGCCAACATTGTAGAACTGTCATGTGTCATGTTGTACTGTACATGTACTGTCAAAAAAGTCGTCAATTTGCCACCAAAAATGTCTAGTTCGCCTTCCCACGAATTAATACAGTGAAAATTAGTATTTTATTACTTTGATCACAACACATTGATCATAATGTATCTATTTGATTACAGTTAATATAATTCTCAAAAGTAATACATAACAATACACAAGAACTTTCCGAAGCCAACCCTAAGAGGGGATTCCAAGTTTGTTTGAGTATAAAGTCGCTGGCACAAGCTTATGCTATCTAATTAAGGATTAGGAAAACTCTAATCTAGCGTCTCAATTAAAACTTAAATAGTCTTAATCTCGTTAAATAGGTCGAGTATTCTATTTTTGGCGGTGATAACTGTACTGAAGAGACTGTTTTTACAAGAACTAAGCAAACACCGCATTCTGTAATCAGAGGTGGAACCGGAAGGTAGTTGTGGTTGCTGAAAAACATCTTTTGATATAGGTAGGTAGGTAGGTATTTATTGAATAATAGCGGACGTCACGCGGTTTCACCCGCGTAGTTCCCGTTCCCGTGGGAGTATGGGGATAAAATATAGCGTTTGGTATAGGGTTAATGTAGCTTTCTAATGGTGATATAATTTTTGAAATCGGCGCAGTAGTTTTTGAGTGTATTCATTATAAACATACACATACACAAAAATACAAAATACAAATCTTTCCTCTTTATAATATTAGTGTAGATACATAAATCCTACCTATTGAGAAATTAATATGTTTCAATGCCATCTTTTGTGTAAATGTTTTTGAAATTAGAGATACCTACTATAAAGAAAACCTTGTGCGGTTTAGATCTAGAAAGCTCTACATCATTCGTAGTCAACTATTTAATTATAATTTTTTGAGACATTCGCATACTTATGCCAATTCATTATACTTTTTACTGCAGTTTTTGTTAAAACAGCCTTTAAAATTGATTATACTTAATGAAGCACAATATTTGAAGTGCACTGAGGCCATTATCATAAGCATTGATGTGCAGTATTCTCAATGATCTCGTGCACGATGTACATTGCTACCAGAATGTATAACTTAATTATACAATTGTCCAATTTCTGGCAGCTCTATAACTGGTCTATCATGTCTACGGCGTATAAAAGGCGACAGAACTGTTGTAACAACGCGTTCCTCGGTTATGCGTACGGAAGTGTCTAATCAGCAGAATGCAGAGATTGTCGGCGTCGTGGTGCGGGGACCAGGTGCCGGCAGGAAGTGCCCCCCACACGGAAAGGCGACGCGACGTGCCCGCCAGCGATTGACATGGCGTAAGACTGAGCCCAGCATATCTTGGCATCCCTCGAATTAGGGAACTAAATTCAAATATTCGAATCTGACATTAGGTTTGACATTTCTCTTTGCAAGCAGCGCCGCCACGATCGGCCCAGACAAACTGGTCACCCTGTTTACCGGGCGATGCCTTCGTCACAAGCCCACCTTATCGATCTGTCACTGACTGACAAGCCGACAAAAGCTTATCTACTATGACGACAATCCGCACCCAACGTGGTCACGAAGCCAATCCATTTAAAAAAACCGTGCGCTACATTTTAAGCCGTGGCTTTGACGTACGTAGAACCGAAACCAGTCGGCGGGCGATATTAAAAGTGGCCATGTTTGGGTACTATGTAGGTGCCAACTAACTGAGCTATCGGACACCCAGGTTTTATTGAGAGCCGAACGATACAACAACAACAACAACAACAGCCCATAACGTCCACTGCTGGACATAAGCCTCTCCCATGATGGGAGTAATTTACCGTAATCTCCACGCTTGGCAGGCGGATTGGAGATCGCAGTGATGAAAGACTAACAGAAAACGCTGCTGCCCATTCTCTGGTCTACGGAGGCGCAAGGTGTTCTGCCTCAGACATTAGTCGCCTTATACGACACCCGTGAGTGTAATGGGTTGGTTCTATTCTACTCTGCCGGATACCACACGGCTAATACGAACGATAACTCATTTGTATTGTTGTCGTTTCCGTGAGATGCGCTTGAATGAGTCTTGAAGTATGTCAAAAAGTGTAAGAAGTACATTTAGAATGGGACATTTTGCGAATAGGACGTTTTGCGAATAGGACATTTGTTTTCAAGGTGACATTTTGCGAATGGGACATTCTGCGTCAGATCCGTTATTTTTGGTTATTAGATGATGACAGAATATTTTAAAAGATGCGCGTTTAGTTGCTATTCTGTAGCAACTAAACGCGCATCTATTCAAGCTGTCTATTCTGTATCGAATTGAAAGTACTAAAGTTTTTTTCAGAAAAAATGGTGCTGAAATTCACTGAAACCTTTTATTTTTTGTTGGGTACATTGTGTATAAATAATGAAAATAAAAAAGACGTATGTACGTCATCGTCGCGCCAGGTTAACCTTTTCAGGGTTCAGCGGTTTGGCATGGTGAGTACGGTGCGTTTATTTTTTCTTATTACATAATAACTTGTCTCTGTTGATTGGACCTGTCACTTATCTTGTAATAGTTGTCTGCTGTTGATTGATATTGTTGTCTATGGTATGCCTACAAAATAGATTTGTTTAACCGTTGTGTTGTTGTAAAATGAATACTTAATCTGCGTGTTTAATTTGGTAATTAGTTGAATTAATTAAATACGTTTTATCTATATTATTATACAAGAGGTGGATGTTCTTGTAAGCATGCTGTATTGCATAATAAATAATATAGTCCAATTATATTCATTAATAATAATTACGAGCAAGGTTAAACACATAATACCAATGAACACGTGTTGATATCATTATGAACGTGTCAATTGTATACTTGCATAACAGAGCATAACAAAATAGAACTAAATATAAAAAAGCTCCAAGATATCTTTAATTATTTTGAATATCACGATGTATTTGACCTCCGAGTTTAATAAGCAATGCAATATTTACCAGCAGAGTACACTCGGTTAAATGCAAATATGTCAATGACGTAAATATTTAAAGCGCGCTTCGAATTAATTCGTTAGAGGCAGTGGGCGGCGCCGGCGCAGGCCTTGGGACTGATAAACCCTCGCTCGACCGACATTACCTCACGTTGTATTCAACGACATACTAAATGGTACAACAGATCGTTTGTTGACGATCGAACTTGACGATAAGCTTCCAAAAAAACTCAGCCTCAAACCAACTGGCCTATAAATGTGTATAGGTAGGTAATAACAAGATCTGACATTAACATAATCATGTCATCTTATGTATACGTAAGTGAGTTTGCGAGTGTATTGACTTATGATATTAAAACCTTTTTGAAGTATACTTAAGTTTATATAACTGGAAATTAAATGAATAAAAACCTATCCTCTGATAATATGATAATAATGTAACATTTCGATCCTCAATAAAAAAAGCCATTTGAGTTTGTAGTGTAGCTTCTCTTTATTGCCACAATTGTATGTTAATTTTAATTAATAAACATCACATTAAGTAACCGGTATTTGCAGAACCTCCCATTTTCAAAAGTCGACATTAACGGTCTCGAATTCCTGGTGATGACGATCATGAATCGTAAAATATAAGACAGGAATGTGGTAGATGAATAAATTGAGGTGCGGACTCAATGTAGCGGATTTTATTAGTTATTTACGTTGAACTTTCAAATCCTTTGCTTGTACTAGCAGTACCTTAGTTACTACAGCCAATTGCGTTATAGGATATATTATGCTTAAAGATTGACTCATGCAACTTACGGACGTCAGCATGACTATATTCATCAACACAGTCCCTCAATACTATTCAATTTTCCTCGTCAACGGACAAAATGTAAAAACCATAGGTACTGAAAATATTCCTATAGTTCCTATAACCTTATCCATGATTAAAAATTCGCGGAACCAGGATTCCCCTTGTTTCTGAGAAAATGTACCACCTAGGTACTAACAAGATGTTTGTTTAATGATCCATGTGCGAAGGAAACAAAAAATCAATCAAAGGCATGCGCAAGGTTATGCTTACTTAACGGCATTACATAAAACTTGTTTATTTGTTCTGATAATAACAAAAAAACACACGAAAAAAGCTCGGTTTATGCTTGGCAGACGAATTAAACAAGCATGTTTGCTTAGCGTTAACTTAATTATATAGTTGTAAGAACGTGTCGCTATTGAAACTATAACAAGACAAGGCAAAACACAAAATGAAGTGATGACAATGCTTACTTTGTCTTTGGAAGATAGGCGTCTTAGGTCAAGGAGCTTTTGGTACTGGCGGAGAGCCCGCATGTACAGCCGGACCGGGAAGTCTACCGGCAGAGATACGGGCTCCGGAGCCGTCCGGGACGCCACCCCTGCCCCGCTCATCGCAATCCAACACGAGCAACACACAACACTTGTTCTTTATTCATAAGCACCAAGCCGTCGTAGACACGAGCGCCACGCGCGTCCGAAGTGAACGTCGGTTCCATGCAACACTGACGTATCGCCATTCGCCGCCCGCGCATGCGTACCCAGCTCGCTACGTTTGCAAAAAGAAACTACAAGTTATCCACGCCCGAGTGACTTTCCCTGCTCCATCCGCCGGCTGACGGACTGCTGTCCACGGACATGAATGACCTGCTTTTACTGAGACCACAGTACAGTGTTTGATGCAGTACTAGCTATCTAGATAAGACAAGACGTGTCGGAGACACCCCTTGTAGAAGAACACTGCAAAAGTTTATACGAAACTGTTTTGTTTTTTTTTTTAGGTTGGCCCTTCTTTTTTATTATATATATAAAAATATTCTTTGAGGTAAAATAGGCACCTATTACCAAAAAATGCGAAAGTTTGTATGTGTGTGTTTGTTACTCTTTCACGCAAAAACTATTGAACGGATTTGAATGGAATTTAGCACACAGATAGTTTATGACCTGGATTAGCACATAGGTTACTTTTTTATCCCGGTAGTATAATCCCGTGGGACAATTATCGAACACCACGTTGGCGAAGCCGCGGGCGTAAGCTAGTTATTTATACATTTATCCAAGCCAACCCATAAAATGGCGACCATTTAGTTATCAAGATTTATAGTTTTATTTTTATATACGCTACAGGATAACATTATAAATTATTTATTGAAATCTTAAAAAAAAAAAACTTTTACAAATTATAGCAAATTATGAAAAAAAAACAATAGGTATTATGTATTGCAGAAACTGGCTAAAGTGGAAGTCTTATATTTTATGTCTACCAGAAGTTTTAAATAACATCTCGTACCCATACGCGTACACATGCAAAAAATACAGAGTCCGTATCTGTAAACACAGTTAGGAATTCATGATAATAATTATGTTGTGTTATAAATTAGTTACTTTTAACTGGAAACATAACATAAACAATAACATCTTTAACTGCTAGCTAAATACAGGAAATAGTACCTACAGCTTTCCAAAGTTCGCTCATGTAAGTATTATAAGTATTTATAAGTATAAGCAAGTATATTCTTGTTATCGTGCTGTGTAAATATGTGTCGACGATTCGTCAATATTATACAATTTTTATCGTTAAAAACACACGTAATAAACTTGTGTCGCTATGTTAAAATCTTGACAACAAATCGTCCAAATCTTAGCAAAGAATGAGGAAAAATTCTGAGGAAATAAAAGCAATTCGAAACGGTGACGGTAAAAATTGTGAGGAAACCGGCATGTCCTACAACCAAAATTTCGAAGACATGTGACATCTACCAACCCGCACTGGGCCAGCGTGGTGGATAGCCCATTCCCTATCGTAGAGAGGAGGCCTGTGTCCCAGGCAGTGGGAACATTATAGGCTGATTATGCTTATGCTAATGCAATTTATGAATACGGTAAGTATTCGGCAAGTCCTAGACCCAAAAATTCGAAGACATGTGACATCTACCAACCCGCACTGGGCCAGCGTGGTGGATTATAGCCCATTCCCTCTCGTAGAGAGGAGGCTGTGTGTCCCAGCAGTGGGAATATCATAAGCTGCTATGCTTAGGTATGCTAATTCAATTTACGAATCTTTACCTCCATATTCCATACCCATAATTGAAATAAAAATATTTG
Organism: Xestia xanthographa; assembly: GCA_905147715.2. NCBI lineage: Eukaryota > Metazoa > Arthropoda > Insecta > Lepidoptera > Noctuidae > Xestia > Xestia xanthographa. The sequence continues at coordinate 15,066,455 of LR990647.1, read as the reverse complement.
AAGAGGAGCTCGTGACTAAGTAATAAGTTAATAACAGCCGCTCGGGTCGATCTTTAGGTTAAGCCGTGCTTGCCTAGGTTGGTCTGTGGATGGGTGACCACCCATTACATACCGAGTTTCCTCCGTGCCTCGGAAAGCACTTTAAGCTGTTGGTCCCGGTTTTCATTTGTAGATCTTTGACAGTCGTTAGGTAGTCACTAGTCAGAGACCCAAAAAGTCTGACAACCAGTCTTACCAAGGGGTATCGTATTACCCGGTACTAACTGGGTTGTGGAGGTTAGATAGGCAGTCGCTCCATGTAAAATACTGGTATTAAGCTGCATCCGGTTAGACTGGAAGCCGACCCCAACATAGTTGGGAAAAGGCTACGCAGATGATATAATTTTTTTTTTTTCAGCCTATGCTGTCCCATCATGGAACTCTAATTCGTCAACTGGCGACTGTAAAACTCGCGAGTGCGGGCGAGTTGGCACCTTCCTATTTCTTTATTTTTTTGTCGTCAACTCGCTCGCACGTTATAAAGTACAGTCAAATGAAAATTATTTTATTATATTTATTTTAACCCTTATGTCCGCAGCCGTGCCCGATCGGGTGCGGTGCATTGTTATTTTAATTGTGTCTGTAATTGCGGCTATCTAAGTGCTACAGTCAAATCGTATAAAATATCCTAGATATTTAAAGTGGGTATACATATTTTATACATTTTATAAGAAGTTCATGTAGCTGTCTGTACATCTGACGAATTTTATGTCAGATTTACAAGGTCGAGCGAGTTGACAGTAAAAAATTGAATTAAAATCGGAAGGTGCCAAGGGGCGCGCACTCGCGAGTTTCTCACTCGCCAGTTGACAAATAAGCCCCAAGGAAAAAGTCCTCCCTTTGAGGTAAAAAGAAAAGAAAGAGCATTATAGCAGTGGCGAAGGATCCATACAACTCGATTCCTACCGGCTTCCCTTTGAAAAATGGCACAGTCAGCATTCTATAGACAAATAATATAACCACATTAAAGATATGTAAGGACTCCGGCTTCCCTCTTACAAAAATGTACCCTTCGCTACTGCATTATAGATATCACAATAATTAAAAGTGATGTCAAAGTATGTTTGTTTGTCGAGAGGCTGTCGAGCTCGACCAACGGGCGAAGCTAATGGGGATGCTGTCACGCCACGACACCGGATAATTGAATTGATTATGCATTTTAATAGGACGGAACTATGACGATGACGATACACATAAGTATCTACGTATGTACCTAACTACGTACATTTATATCAACTAGTATACCTTGGGACTGTGGGAACAATCATTCTTTTTATACCGACTACGTATTGCTTGACTCTGTCAGAATCGGATAAAAAATTGTGAATGATTTCCGATTTGAGATTTATTTATCAAAAGTTGGCATTTATAAAAACCGGCCAAGTGCGAGTCGGACTCGCGCACGAAGGGTTCCGTACCAATTATTATTAAAAAATCACGTTTGTTGTATGGGAGCCCCCCTTAAATATTAATTTTATTCTGTTTTTAGTATGTGTTGTTATAGCAGCAACAGAAATACATCATCTGTGAAAATTTCAACTGTCTAGCTGTCACGGTTCATGAGATACAGCCTGGTGACAGACAGACGGACAGACGGACAGACAGCGAAGTCTTAGTAATAGGGTTCCGTTTTTACCCTTTGGGTACGGAACCCTAAAAAGTTGAGTAAGTACCATCTGTCCTTGTCAGTTTTATTTCAATAAAGTTGAGGCGACTTTTTATAAGTGGTAATTGTCAACTTGTAAGAATTTCATGAATGAACACGTTAGTGATTTATAATCTACTTTATCGATTTTCGCTCCTGACATTTGCACAGTCGTTTGTTTGTTTAAATACCAATAAATAATTCCTTTGGCCGGATTAAGAAGTAACAATCGGACTTTGTATTGTTCCTATTTTCTTCCACGAAACGCTCAGCCGAATGGCTTATCCAGATTGGGTAATTTATCCAATTATTGCAAAATCGAAAACATTGACCGGTCCCGTGCGACTCGCATCCAGCGAATCCCCCGCAACCTAAACTCTCTAGAAGTCTAGAAGAATAAAATGTGTCAATCTATAGGAAGACTGCTTCTGATTCTACGGACAATTTAAATTTCGAACGCGATAAACCATTGACTGACGGTAACACATTAGAGAAATAGGTCACTAGACGAAGCTTGATTTGTATGTCGGAAAAGTGTGTATGTAAGTGCCAATAATGGATCGATCTGCAATTGTTTCAGTGTCGTATAGTCTGAAAGCTTTTACGCAAATTTCTAGACGCTACTATATACATCAATATAGCGAATACACAGAATACCCTTTATGTAAGCTTTACTTTGACCTAACGAAATACGTTATATTGGTAACTCGTAGAATTTACCTTCGTTTTGATAATGATGTTGTTAATTTAATTATGTTAATTGAATATGGTCTACGTGATAATATGTACAAAGTATATCGCATACATGTATCAGTTTGCTTAATAATCAATGTAAACAACATTAAGAATGGCTGTAACAATCAATCAGCTGCTCTTTATTTATTTATTCACTTTAAGTATGTTATTTAAAATGTAAATTATGTCATAGGTAGAAGATAAGAACGATAATTTTACCAAAAAAAACATTAAAACAGGTCGCGGGACCAGTGGAAACCTTTATAATCAATGAGTAGAAACAAGCCGACGACGCGCGACGACGACGCGACGCTACCAAATTGTACCAATGTCGATAACGCGATCCACGGAGTAGATACAAGATTTATAAGACAATAAAATATTACTTCACTGACATAATTACAATTTCTAGTTATGTTAAAACATAAAATTACGGAAATAATTAACAAACACTGTTTACTTACTTGCGACCATATCTCCTTCGTCAACATAACCTCTTTTCACAGAAACTTGCACAGATTGTACGTGAAATCATGAAAAAAGCGTCGGTGCTTTTGATTTCACTTTCGTATAGAATATTTTAATGTATTCACGTGTTAAGAAGTAATATTTTATACATTTTGGGGCTTGGTGTGTGGTGTTTCTTGCGCGTCCGTGGTACGCATGCACTCGGGAATACCCTCCGACCCCCGCAGCCCGCACCCCGCCGCCATCTGAGCCATCCCAATCCCTAACTCCCGCTCTCCCGTTCCTTATAACGGTGATTCTTATTATAACCTACAAAGCACAGCTGCGTCAGGAACATTTGGCGGGTTAACATTTCAAGTTTCGAATGGGTTTAATTATTTCGATGATTTTTAGATAAAGAGTTGGTCTTCGATTGCTGCTTTTTTAAATTGGTTTCTGTTGTCGCATTAACAAACCTACAAGACACGGTTAAAAATTATATAGATTAGTAAACTATGTATTTATCAATTTGTAAAACCGTTGATGAAGATAATAATTGGCAATGTTCTGTTTATTAATAAATATCATAGAGCATGCATAATTTAAGAAGCCCTAAAAAAATCATCAGCAACTTAATTAGTTTTACTTGCCCTACCCGACATGACCCTTATTGTAGCCTATTCTAATTTCCCTTAAATGTTACAAGGTACGTAATGACAAACTATTACTTATCGCTCCTCATTTGTTTCTTTTTAGTCTCTTATTCATTATACATTAACGTTTTTTAAGTTGGATTAGGTCATGGTTACCGGTTGACGTCAATACTGAATGGAGAAAGTTAACATTAGATAAAAGCTAAGCAGCATTGAAAGTAAAAGTAATTATATAGGTGTATCTCTGAACCTATTACAACGGGCGTCAAAGTAAGCTGTTTAGTAAAACAAATTGTTGACTCTATCAGTTAACTCGGAATGTATTCAAAAGACGTGAAAAGCATATTATCTTGGCGACACACCTATGTCAAGCGAGGGATTTAATGTTTTGGACAACTGGGTAGGTACTGAGACATAGGTATTAAGGCATCTGCTTGACGACGAGTCAATTTGAGTTCCGTTGGTATTATTCTAATGATTTTGTTAGAATCTATTAGATAAAGATAAATGTGATTTCGAAAGTTATAAGCATCATCTTTTGTTGAGAAATATATGAAATTCAGCAACAGAAATACTTTCTTAATTTGCACTTTGGCAACTCAATTACTAGCCATGTCATCATCTGCCTACCCTATTCCCTAATATGTAATATGTTGGGGTCGGCTTCCAGTCTAACCACAATCCAACTAGTACAGGGTAAAACTGGTTGTCAGATTTTCGGGCCACTGACACTGACATATTTTTGGGCCACTGACTACTTGTAACGACTGTCAAAGATCTCCAAATGACAACCGGGACCTTTCCTAGGAATGAAGGAAACTTGGTATGTAATGGGTGGTCTCCCGTCCACGGACCAACCCAGGTAAGCGCGGCTTAACCTAAAGATTGACCTAAGTGGCTTTTATTAGTATTATTTAGACACGAGCTTTTCAATAACTAGCCATGTATCATCAACAAACGATTGCCCCCCGCGTCCGTGTCACCCTAGGATTGTTTTAATTTTATTCCATCAGTGTAGGAAAGAGATGGCGCTAGACGTCCTCTATAGCTCCGTCTCTTACCCACACTGGAACAAGATTAAAACGATCCTGCTTAAGGTGAATGCTTCGACCAGCCCGCGAAATTCAAATTTTCTTACGTTTTTGGCAAATTACAAGCCAGTGCAAGGTTGTATGTTGATTAAAATATTGGACGCGATTGTAAGACGTATGTAGTTACAGAATTATAATCATCAAAACCATCAATATAACCCTCCAAGTTCATAAAGGTCTAGCAATGACTTTGACCTTGAAAAAATCGTTTCTCGACCTTTATGAACTTGGAGGGTTTCAGGGAGCATCAGCCTTAAGACGTCATGGTAGGCCACCTCAAAACACGCCTCACTATAGAATCAAATAAAATAGTAGGTAATTCTATTCACATTGTTGTAATAATGCATGCCAAATCCATCCCATATTGTAATAACTCATAAAAATATATTTATTTGCACGTCATGCAGCTATTTAAGTTTAATGAGATTTTATACGGATGACCACCCAGTCGATGCCATTGTCTATGCGAGACATCCTTTTATAAAAAAGACCGCCTGACTTCGTAGTTCTAGTTTGGCCCTATGAAGTAACAACACTGAGTTATTTTTGAAAGCTATGATGAATTTACAAAATGTAGCAACCTTTTCCTGCTATTTCGTTCACAATGAAAGTTTGACTACCATTTGACGCAGCTTCAGAAATTCATTTTTGTTTCATTCTTAGCGCTTTCGCTGTTTTTTAGGACTGGTGGACTTTTCAGTCAAATGGATCCCATCAAAAAGATTTTCATGTAAAATGTTGCCAAGACGAGTCCATATTATGACTCACACTGTCAAAAAGTTATCAGATCTCATGTGGGGCCAACTTTTAACTCTACACGCCCTAACTCTACAAGGTCTAACTTCACAAACTCTGTACAGTTTTTACACTATAAAGTTGTACCTTATAGTCAAAATATGTGACTATAAGGTGTAGAGTTTGTGAAGTTAGACCTTGTAGAGTTAGGGCGTGTAGAGTTAAAAGCTTGGCCATACATGAGATTCGGATCTCATGTAGAGCCAAGCTTTTAACGAACGACGAGACCATATGACTCGCTCTGTCAAAAAGTTATCAGTAACTTTTTGACTGTGCGTCATATGGTCCCGTCTTGGCAACATTTTACATGAAAATGATTTTGGTGGGATTTCATTTCTTTTTGTAAATTGTTTGTGAAATATTTTTTTTAAAGTTACAAGTTTTATAATTTTTTGTTGCACTGTTTTAGACTCTCACGGTTTTTTTTTTAATAATTTTCGCCCCACCCGCATACCTATTCAGTATTCCCGCGATCATTATGCTTGCAACAGCGTCGAAATATCGGGAGCTCATAGAAAAAGAAAATCACGGATATTATCCCGTAAGTACTTTAAGTGTAATTTTTTTGTTGTTTGGTATACAAACAACAAAAAAATTACACTCAAAGTACTTACGGGATAATAGCTTACATACCAAATTTCAGCTTTCTAGGAAATTGGGAAGTAGGTACCATATGTATTTTGATGATCTTGAGTGACAAAATTGTTTTTTTTTAGATATCAATAAAATCTAAAGTATAAGAGCTATGCAATTAAAACTTAATATGCTTAATAAGACCGCTATTGGCAACATATTCCGAGAATTTTGTTTATCTGGTACAACCCAAACCCAAGTTATAAGGGTTCAAAAAAACGACGAAGCGCTTCGAGGAAAGGTAGGTAATGCCCTTGCGCTTCGCATGACTCGTCTTGGCGGGGCAACTACCGTGCCAGATAAGCAACGAAGAAGAATTAGTGCTTCCCCTAGTTTTTGTCTTGCTTGGATTCGTTTTTGCGTTACTCAGATAATCGGATAGTGTAATTCGTAAGTCATCATTTTCCGGCCTTTTTCATAATTTATTAGTCAGTCAGTATTTGGAGTTGGCACAGCATCTCTTCTTCTTCCATAATTGTCTAATAATCGTCACCAGCAATATGTTTCGTATTTTGTAAGTCCTGTGTATTTTGTAAATAGCTAAAGAAAAGAGATCGAGATCGAGGTCAAGAGCGGGCCCATATTGTACCTAATTAAAAAAAAAAAGAAAAAAAAAACCGGCCAAGTGCGAGTCGGACTCGCGCACGAAGGGTTCCGTACCAATTCTTATAAAAAAATCACGTTTGTTGTATGGGAGCCCCCCTTAAATATTAATTTTATTCTGTTTTTAGTAGATATTTGTTGTTATAGCGCATAGCGGCAACAGAAATACATCATCTGTGAAAATTTCAGCTGTCTAGCTGTCACGGTTTATGAGATACAGCCTGATGACAGACAGACGGACAGACGGACAGACAGCGAAGTCTTAGTAATAGGGTTCCGTTTTTACCCTTTGGGTACGGAACCCTAAAAAAGGATGAGTCTTATGGCAACTACAATATTGAAACAACGCTTGTGAGACGTTTAAGAGTTTATCAAATTCATTAAAAGCTCTTAATGACTTAATAAATTAGCAATAACTACCTATAGGTAAGTGAATGCTTGTGCATACTGCAACAAAAGAACTCTTCTTCTGACGCCACTAATAGATAAATTAAACAAAAATGTTCACAGTAAATAACAGACGGCACGGTAGATTTGATTGTTGACTCTCTTAACTATGTGATTTTTCATAACTTTGGTTGCTAAGCAGTTGGATGTTAATTATACTCATGTAGGTAAAATCGCAATAATCTTACTACAAGGTAGGCCAAATATCTAATAATAAAATAATGGCAAATATAATCCTTATATTTTCATTTCAATTTTGGCCGATCCGATGGGGAGAAAATCTATTCTCCATAAAAATTCATTAAATATTGACGTATGTAAGTATTATTAGGTACCTACTTACCTACATAATAAATTTATTGCTATAAATATAAGTGCTTATATCGGAGAAGGTACCTTTTTTTTGGGTTGATAAATCCACATACGTCTGGGGTGAGCGGAAGTTTATGTTGGACTCTAACCGACTAAATACGTGGGTATTTAGTCGGGTAGAATCCGACTTCTGCCCAGTGCCCTATTCCTACTACTGCCATGTGTCGGGGGCCCGGGCGATACATAGATCATCAAGGATCATAAAAATTTAATTCTTGTTATCAGTATCCATAAACTAAACATTAATTCTGAGGATAAGTTTTTTCTTGTTTCCATAACAAATGCCTCGGATATCGTTGATCTTCCGATAGATACGCACTAAGCAAGCTCTTGACCAGTTTTTATAATCTCGTATGCTCGTGCTAAAATGTTTCGAAGGTTAAATTACTTGACCACATAGCGCTTGAAAGAAAAATAAAAAGGTAGAAGTAAACTGTTACATCCTCTGTGACCGGACAATGTGGTCCAAAGTATCATACTTTGCTAAGATTAATGGCCGTTTGCAACAATACAAACGTAATATAAAAGACTTATGTAAATGATTAGGTAACTCCATTTACAGGTAGGAAAACTGGCTCAGTATCCTAGATGAGCTTGACACAAGAACGTAGAAGTACGTGTACGTCACGTACGAAGTACGTGTACGTCACGCACGAAGTACGTGGAGCTTGACACAAGCAAGTAGAGGCCTATGTCATAGAATAAGCCTATGTGAGGTCGGCCTGTGGATAATGATAATGAAATTGGCTACTTCGTAGTTTCCTGAAGCACGTGCCTTTTATTGTTAAGTTAGTTCTTAAGATCAACAATGAAGAGTGCAGATAAAGATACCGACCTACATACGTTTGAATACAATAGTCTTTTCTAAAAAATGGTACCTATCTCTAAAAAGTATCCAGAAAGTGAACTCTAACGGAGACTTATTCATAACTGTCCAGTAAGAAGCGAGATTTTAAATTTGGAATCTCCTACTGTCCAGTAAGTAAATATGTAATTTACTTACTGGACAGTAGGTCAACCTCTATAGATCTGCTTAGAAAAAAACATAGTACCAGATACAGATTAGAGTTTAGCCATTATAACATGGTTACAGGAGGGCTCCAAATCTATACATATAATAAATCTGTAGAAAGGTCATTTTTGTACATCTATACATATAATAAATCTGTAGAAAGGTCATTTTTGTACATTGAAGAAATTGAAACAAAAAATAGCCAGCGTGTGAAAAGATAAGTAACAGAACCCATTTCCATCATTTTTGAAATTTTTGTCTGTTTGTCTGTTTGTCTGTTTGTTTGTGCGCACATCACGTAAAATCTACGAATTCAATGCTGACAATGTTTATACATAAAAATTGTGTGTAACTTGGGGTATGATTTAGTGTTTGTTTCATTGAAATCGGTTAATTCTATCAAAAGATATATGAACTTAAAGTTTTCAAGAAGAACTAATCATCAAATGTAAGATACATACATGCAGCGACATCTGTTGAACTAAAATGATACCAATGACTAAAAATGTGCTCACCACAGTCATAACTTTTAAATCGACTGACCAGCTTTAAAAAAAATTTATAGCATAGGTCATATACTTTAGCAGTTTAACATTTTGGTCGATAGACGGCGTTGTTTATTTCACTCCATTTTCTGAATTGAATGACCCTCGCCCGTGTCAGTTGCCTATTTTTTGTTTTTTTTTTTTTTCGGATGGGAAATCATCAAATGACTCCTCCTGCTCTGGGCGGAGCAGAAGGGAGTGTCAGACTTTTACTGACTAAAACCCAGCCATGTTCCTTCATCGCCCTTTTGTTCCGGGGCCACGGTATCTCTTTCGAACAGTCCCGCAACCCCGGCAGACATCGGTCCCTCCTTGCGGATCGGCCCTTCCTTTTTGCTGACTCTCTTTTAGGCGCGCGTGGAACACGAACGCGCCGTCGACACGGCCTGTCGTCATGAGACGGACGGACGGCGAGCTAACCCATAGCCCACCGTCCACAGGCCCGCGCCTACGGTGGCCGGGGGCCACGTGGTTGCCCCGGAAGCCCGGGGCGTCTGCCGCAGCGGCCGGGACGTTGAGAGGTTCTCTCCCTCTCACGTTCCGCCACCTCCTTCTCTAGCATTACTGCTTCGCAGAAGGAGGTGACGGCGTCCCATTCCGTCTCGCTCCGGACCATGGCTTGCACCAGGGCCGGACGCGAGAGGTCGCCGCCGCAAACGTGTAAATTGCCTCAAGATTGGTTTTTTAACCGACGAAACAATAAGAAGGCAGTTCTCAATTCGAAGCGTATTTTTTTATATATGACCACGGATAACTTTTACAGAGAAGTCCGTACATGGTCCTTTTGTTTGTAAAAAGCGTAGGTACATCTCAAAGTTGGTCCCATTTATAATTGAAAAATCGTATTTGGGCTAATTTCTTGCACCTTTGATGAGAACTTTCGACCTAGCTGGAGTATGACTGTCATCGAGTGTCTAAGGATGAAGGAGGTGGCGGAACGTGAGAGGGAGAGAACCTCTAAACCGACGCCCCGGGCGTCCGGGGCCACCACGTGGCCAAGTGTATTTTTATTTACAGTTGGAGGTTTAACAGGAGTTATCTTATCTAACTCCTCAATTGATATTACATTACATGATACTTATTATGTAGTTGCCCACTTTCACTATGTTCTATCTATAGGGGCTGTATTTGCTATTTTAGGAGGATTTATTCATTGATATCCTTTATTTACAGGCCAAGGTTGACTCCACTCTCTCTAACCCTCTCTCTCTCATGTGACGCAGACGAAGTTGCGCGGGTCAGCTAGTATATCTATATATTTGAAGCCTTAGACAGCCATTTTATAGTCTGTGACACTTAACGCGACGCAGAAAAAGTATGCACGTTGCGTTTTGTACTTAATAATGTTGTAGAAGTATAGTGTGGGATTGTATGTTTGTATTTAGTCATTTCAGTTTATAAATTAATCATGTCGGATTAAAACTTTCCATTCTAAAATTAACATGAAGTTTCAAAAACAATAATTTACATTTACTGCCAGCCAAGAGTCCGTTTATCAAGATGTACAACAAACAAATATAAATGCCCCCGGTTAATCGATCACAATATCTATCAATAATTGCCCTAATATGAATGTAACCTTCAATATTAATTAAACGAATTTGTTGTTAAACTTTCTTTCATTTTCGAGAAAAGCATTATACAAACCTCAACCAGTAGAAAAGTCATCCTCGCCTCGTATATAACCGGACCTCACCTGCGCCTGCGGTTCGGTCCGGTTAACTCATACTTGGCCAGGAAGGCTTACTTACTAGATTCTGCAGTAATGTACTATTTTCATCCTATTCCTGATCAAAAATAGCTCATATTGGGGACTGTAAAGCACTTAGTACAAAATTACCTTTCGTAAAGGTTCTAATGTGTAAAAGGCTTCAACGCTTAGGTAGACAAACATGTTATATAAACAGACAAATACTCGTAATTTGAAAGGTTTCTTCATAGAGGCATTAACCTAGTATTAGGCAGTAGATAATTAAATAATTACTTATGAGAGAGGCTCTAAACGTTTTCGCGGACTTTAAATACTTTTGAGGCTACAGCGCTGTTGACATCAAGATTTATTCTATTATGAGTAAATGATTGACCGCAGAGCGGTGTTAACAAATCAGAAGATATTTGAAAGTTCATTTTCGCAAGGTTGTCTTACTATATCGTCTGTTTGGCCCAAGTCGAACCAAACTTCACAGTCTTGTTTTTTCAATCCATATCACAAAACAATTTTACAAATGTTTACAATAATCGTCTTTTATTAGTCAGTCAGACCAGACAAAAAACGTCCTTGTAGCTGTAGTTTAAACAACGACAGGGGTCTGTCAAAGGGCTTTGGGCTCAAAATCTTTCAGAAAAATCCGATCGTTTTCGAAACAACAGATATACGTAATAACGTATCTCTGTAGACAGATCGTAATGATAGTAACTGGGCTCAGTGTCCAATCAAATATGACGTCTTCGGTGCCCATCGTGGCTGATAGTCACCGTAACTCATTTTAGTGGACGCTTTCGTATCGATACTTATATTATTGCGATTATGTAGGTAAGCATAGTGGACATCAAATTGATGACAACTAAGATTGAAGTGGCTTTCATGAAAGATGTTACACCGTACCCGGGCTGTTGGTCACCGTAAAGTGATATCCACTCAGTGTGATACGTAATACCAATATCATGACATTCTGGATATCAGAAAATACGTAATAGGCCTGCAGGAGGCCTAAATTGGCCGCTTTAACAGACTCTTATAAGGATCACGTTAAAATTCTTAAAATGGCCACAGACGACAGGTTACCGTTTTGAGAATCGTAACGTAATTCGTATTATTATCCCATTATGAGTCTGCTTAAGTGGCAATTTTAGAACCCCTGATCTTTATTAGTTTTGTTTTCATCGTGTCAAAGAAAAGTGGGTTTACGTATCCGAACAAATAAGAAATAACTGATGATAAGTGCTTACAAGTATTGACTTAGCTCGTTAACCAGCCGTGACGTAGAATAAATAATTGTACGTTGATTCGAAGCAGACAATAGAGGTAATACTTGAAGCGAGGCGATCGAAACTGTATATATCTGTCTATCTATCTATTATTCGGGCATGAATGTGTGTACATTGAGTCACGACTTCGACATTTAAGTTTGCAAGGCATTTTGTTGTTTGTTCAATTGGAGTTAGACTATTGATCAACAATAAAGTGTACTCTAAAACTTACTGCGAAAGGTTATCGCTACACCTAACTTACAAATATATACAATTTTGTTGAATGCAACATTCTTGCCCTCACTTTGCATTTGAATAAATGGCGTAAACTGCGTAAGATTTACATTCGCAAAGGCTTTACATATTTACAACAAAGTTAAGGAAGATTTGATCAAAGTAAAATACAAGAAGAAATCGGTACTCTCCACAATAGACTTAGCTACGATGCTTGCGCATGTCTTTTCAAAGATTTTCATCTTCAATAGCTGGTTTACTTTTTTAGACCAGTATCTTGGTATAGGGACTAGGACTAGGAACAGTGCCATTGTTTAAAACGTTGTGATTATCAGTAACAAAGAGTTGCAGGCGTTCGAAGGAGATAGATACAAAGATAGGTAGCTACATGACAATAGATAGGGAAATTAGGTAGGTAAACATTATCTATACTAATATTATAAAGCTGAAGAGTTTGTTTGTTTGTTTGTTTGAACGCGCTAATCTCTGGAACTACTGGTCCGATTTGAATGATTCTTTCAGTGTTGGGTAGTCCATTTATCGAGGAAGGCTATAGGCTATATAACATCACGCTATGACTAATAGGAGCGGAGCATAAGTGAAAAATGTTGCAAAAACGGGGAAAATTTGTTCCTTTTGTTAGCTTTTTCTCTCTTATGTGACGCAGACGAAGTTGCGTGGGTCAGCTAGTATTAAATAAAAATATCATTCCATGTGATCGTTTTAATGATAACTGCTGCTATGTTTTAAAGCGAATATTTACTTCGTCTCAAAAGCCATACGTTTATACAATTTTAAATGTTTTGCTGTGGATCAAGACGGATGAAACTATAAAGTATAAAATATTGTTGGCGAATAAACGCTTTTAAATTTTATTTTTTTATGTTCGTAAACAAAGTTTTAGGGTTCCAGTGCTTGTCTGCCTATTCGTCCGCATGTTACTACCATTTTACTTCGAAACTGTATGGGCACCACACAGTTAAAATGTTGAGAGCAGCTACACAAGAGTGATGTAAAATTTCGAATGAAAAAAAAAGGGGTGGGTTTCCATAGTAACTGAGTTCATAAAAATATTCTACGTATGTGACTGCATGGGGTGTCTATCGAGAGCTCTTAAAAATTATAGAGGGTCCTTATATACTTTTTCTTAAGGGCCTAACATGCCTCAAATGGCTTAGCATGATCCGCCGTTACGCCTAAAATACTGCAGCATTAATTTTGAAATAAATATATGGTAAAGTTGAGGATTAATTCTAGGTACTATGTGTGACAAAAACACAATTCCATAAACTTTTCTCGATAGAAAATAAATCCAAAGTTCCCTCCAAATCGAACAATAAACCGCTGGTATTCAAAAAGTACTTCAAATTAGATCATGAAACGTTGCATACTAACTGAACTAACTATAAAGCAGGTCTCATGTGTTTTATTTTTTTAGTCCAATCAATAGATTTATTGTAAATCGCAAAAAACCACTCATTTCGCACTATTCGGCCGCAGTGACTGACGTAACAACCGCTTTGTAGTGCAAGCTGATTAGAACTTTATTCTAACAATATTTCAAACGAAGTTTGAACCACCACAAATAGAGTTGCTAATTTTAGGGTTAGAAGGGCCTTAAGTCTATGGTTGATGAGATATTCGTTTCTAAAGCCGTAAAAATTGCAAGTGGTGCTGCGGCAGCGACCCGCGAGCGCTACATGCAAATTGGTTATATCAAATTGCCAGTAAAAAGAAAGCTAGACATTTAAGTTTGTGATTGTTCGGAGCTTACCCAAAAATCAACTAAGGCCTAGCGAGGGCCCATTCCGGCCCGTCTGTTGTCAACGCGAGCAAAGATGTGCAAGGCTTCTATCAGGATGTTTTCTTTACGTTTACTATTTTTGAGTAGGTACATTATGAACGATGACAAATTTTTGTTAGAAGTCCAGATAATTATAGTGCACAAGATACCTATTAGTTCAAAAAAAAATAAAGATATTTGTGTAACGACGGCATAATCACGTACGAGCGTTTGTATGAAAAGTATGACGGGTTGGCCACTCTTAATTCAAGTTATTTTTCGCATGTACCTAATTTTAAATTAAACTAACCGTAAATCATAATTAGCATTTAAATAATAATAATCTTTTGTCGAATAATAAAAGATTTACTTGTAGTTAATTTAGTGGTTCGGTTTATTGTGGCCCGACCCTGTAGGCTCTGACGTCAATAGCTTGCCGTGATCCACCTTCTAGATAAGCGCGCGCGCACGTGAACCGACTAAATTATACATAGCGAGACAATAATGCAATTTAGTAAAGAAAAAAATTGTTTGTTTTGATTAGTCAATCAATCAAGATTTGGCTTATTTTGTTACGATCGTTAAAATGTCTGAATTATCAATGTATCAATAATTTGCGTGAATTGTGTATTTAGATTGTTTTTTTTTTTCAAATTATAATCTTTCGAAATTGTCGTAAACACTGAAAGAATTACGCACCCTCTAAAACATTTAAAGATGCCAAGAGTTGAGCGTATTTTTGTGCAACGAAGGCAATCCACTGCACATGTGCTACGCCGCGTAGCAGCTTCGCCGCATAGATGCTACGAAGATGCTACGCCACGCAGCACCTACGTCGCGTAGTAGTTTCAAAGCGCGATATTACAAAGACGCTACGCCGCGTAGAAGTCATAAAAACGCTACGCCGCGCAGCAGCTATGCCATAGTCGCCAGACCGCGTAGTAGCCATATTAAGATTGATAGGCACTGATGCCACATAAACGTAAAAACAAAAGTCACGTATACATGTGACGAAATCCCTCGCTGGACCAACGGTATTTTAAAAAAGTCCAGTAAACACATTTAAAAAGGCTACAAGGTTAATCAGCTTAAACGATGAAATTACATTGTAAATGTTAAACGGGTTATGTGAGAAAATTAAACAAGCAGTGTGAACAGGTCCTTACGGTGATACTTAACACTCTTGACAAAATGTTACTGCCCTAAAAAATATAATGACGAGGCCACCACGAGGCGAGCAGAGAGCTCTTAACATGCGGCGCACATGGCATTGGAAGATACGAGGCGTCCACGATAGGCGACGGACGTAGACCTGCACTGCGCCTGCGCCGAGTTCAGCGGCTATGAGGTTGTTGTTCTGTGGAATCACATGTGACTTGATCCGTTCTTGAGTTTTTTTTTTAATCTAAACAAAAAAAACCATAGTACAAACAATGGTTTATAAAAATAAACTACTGTTTGTAAGTTTGTTTCTGATTTTTTTTAGGGTTCCGTACCCAAAGGGTAAAAACGGAACCCTATTACTAAGACTTCGCTGTCTGTCCGTCTGTCTGTCCGTCTGTCCGTCTGTCCGTCTGTCTGTCACCAGGCTGTATCTCATGAACCGTGACAGCTAGATAGTTGAAATTTTCACAGATGATGTATTTCTGTTGCCGCTATAACAACAAATACTAAAAACAGAATAAAATTAATATTTAAGGGGGGCTCCCATACAACAAACGTGATTTTTATGCCGTTTTTTGATAATAATTGTACGGAACCCTTCGTGCGCGAGTCCGACTCGCACTTGGCCGGTTTTTTATTTTTAAATTTTGACCTTTTACTTTATTTTGTTTTCATATTAAGATTTCACAAATGCGGCAGTTATCGTCTTGTTTATCTAGCTAGAAGATATCATAGCTAAAATGCACAACGCATTCTGAATATCACATACCTACCTAGTCAACGAAACACATAATATCTTCAAAAATATTAAGTAGAACTAAACGTTCGTAGTTAAATGAACTCTAACAGTATCTAGCAGTGATAGATTGGCTATCATTTATCTTGTCAGTAGCTCAGGTGGGATACCCTAGAACCACCTATAGCTAAGCGTATTGTGGATTTATATAGGTATAAACCTTGACCCCGATACATGAGATAAGATGTCACGACCACCTCTCACGCATACAATATGTTTACATAATGGCAACATTTTCAGATTCGACACAGGTCAACGATTTATTTACTATCACCGTTCCAATAATAACACACTGTATTATAATCACTCCATCTCTATTTCTCCGAATTTTTGTTATAATCTCGAAAACATTGGAACTGAATATATTCAATTACATTATCTTAAATATTCTTATACCTACATACTTACTTTAAATATTCGAATTCCTAGGAATTCTACGTTCAGGACAGTTAAACAATTCTTTTTGATTTAACACACACACACAAATCAAATCAAATCATTTATTTGCGTCTATATGGGTAGGTACATGAGGTGAAACATACAACAGAAGCTCTTAAGCCATATCCTACCTTAACAGGTGTGCAAATATCTTCATAATAAAAAATAATAAATCTTACATTAATATACGTAACATATTATTTAACCATAGCAAATATTATTATTAGGGTATTTATGACATTCATTAATTATATTATTTTATTACTATTTAAAAATGTAATTACATTTATCATTTAAATAAAAATTAACATTATAATAGGCTTCAATGATCAAGAAAGTCATCTATTCTTAAATGATATAATAGTACATTTTGATACAAGTGGAGAAAGTTTGTTATTGTATTCGAGGCGGAATTATAACTCCCGAGCCGTAGGCGAGGGTGTTTTTGAGCCGAGAACTGCAATAACAAATGTCCACGTGTATCAAACGACGTTTTTCAATACACTTTTGAAGAAATAAAATAAAACATAACGAAAAATATTTTTGTTACAAACTGAAACTATGATTTTAATTTTCTTTTTTCGCGCTCTGCTTTCGCCAGGTTGAAGGAGAGGCAAAGGTATCAAGCCGCTAAACAGCCTAATATAAAAAATAGATTTATTTTATATTTTGAATTCAGAACACAAATAAATGTTAATTTTTGTATAAAAATAACTATTAGTTTTTAATAATCATGTTTATCTATGATGTTCTATTTATAAACACAATTTTAATATTCAAAAAATATTTATGCCGTAAATGCCGAAATTAAAAAAAAAATACACCTCAGACTATAGGCATTGAACCAATTTGGACTAAGTATAGGTATAGTTATCTGTGGCAATTTTCATTCCTGCACACGTGCGGGAAAGTGGAAAAAATCGCACGCGTGTGAAATACCATGCATGTTGTACCTAATCTTAGTGCGTTAAGGACCAGTTTTCGAGGAAGTGTATTGAAAAATTATTTTCTTCCTTTATTTTACAAGGTAATTTATTATAGATTTTAGGGCCCATACAAAATGCACTCTTGTCAAACATAACCGTTCTATGGCGTATTTCACGAAGTGTACTGGCAAGCCTGGTACTTTTTAACGTCTCATATTTGCTTAAATTTTTTCTAATGTCTAATGCTAGTTCATAGATATATAGTGAAGGGAGTGTCGATATTTTTAAATTTATAAAATGTGGTTTACAAGTATCAGTTGGTTTTAATCCACATATTGCCCGGATACATTTATTTTGGGCTTTGAAGACAGTCTCTCTCTCAGTGGCATTCCCCCAGAACATTATACCATGTCTTAGTGTCGAACCAACGTAAGCATGGTAAGCAGATAGAAGTACACTTTGCTTTACCATTTTACGAAGCATATAGATGGCATATGAATACCGACTTAGTTTAGTACATAATTGTTCAATAAGTGTCCTCCATGAGATGTCCGAGTCTATGTGTAGTCCAAGTAATTTTGTTGTGTTTATGTTTTCTATGTTTATTTGGTCATAATTTATATTGAAATTAATTATTTAACCTTTTTATTTTTGAAAGTCATTATAAATGTTTTAGTTAGGTTAATATTAAGTTCATTTAAATTTAGCCAGTTTACTATAGATGATAGCGTATCGATCATTTCATGTTCATGTGTCGTGGGGTCTTCAGATACAACTATTGCAGTACTATCGTCCGCATACAGAACCATGGAGGATTTCATAGATTTGGGGAGGTCATTAATATAAATAATAAAGAGTAGAGGACCTAGAATACTCCCTTGTGGTACACCTTTGCAGACTTTTACTGGTGTTGACAAGTGCTTCATTTCGACTTTTGTGATATGTGAAATGCTATATATTTCAGTTTGTTGTTCTCTGTTACTTAAATATGATTTTATGAGAACTAGCGTTTCCCCGTATTCCATACGCTTCTAATTTATTTAACAATACATGATGATTGACGGAGTCGAAGGCCTTCGACATGTTTTTAGGGTTCCGTACCCAAAGGGTAAAAACGGAACCCTATTACTAAGACTTCGCTGTCTGTCCGTCTGTCTGTCCGTCTGTCCGTCTGTCCATCTGTCCGTCTGTCCGTCTGTCCGTCTGTCCGTCGGTCTGTCACCAGGCTGTATCTCATGAACCGTGACAGCTAGACAGTTGAAATTTTCACAGATGATGTATTTCTGTTGCCGCTATAACAAGAAATACTAAATATAGTCAATGGTACGGAACCCTTCGTGTGCGAGTCCGACTCGCACTTGGCCGGTTTTTTACTATCCATGCCTTTTAGTAGTGTTTTGAGCAAAGTGTAAAATGCGTTGTTAATAGATTTATGTTTCCTGAAACCCATTTGTTCTTCCGCAAGGATATCATGTTTTTCCAAATAGTTAAACACACATCTGCTAACCTTGAAATGAAGTATGCAAAAATAACGAAAATACTAAAATAATTCGTCAAGAGAACTGCTTTATCACTAAACTAGCGTCCGTTCCTGCTTCGCACGGGTGGACATTTATTTTCCTCTAATTCCCCCACTTATTTTTTCTAGATAAATAGCCCAAGACACTTACAAATAACGTGGCTTTCTATTGGAAAAAGAATTTTCAAATTCGGTTCAATAGATCCACAGATTACCCCCTAAAACCTCACAAACTATACCTCTTTATAATAAGTAAGTATAAAAGTAAATATACATAATATAGATGATAGGTTGGACGATAATAACTTATTTAAGCACGAAGGCTACATAAGTAAGTGCATAATAATTACACAAATCATGGAAGTAATTATTGAGGATAGACAGTAGGTACACCGGTTAGACACCTATAATTTAAATTCATGTGATTGTGATTACCTTCCTGACAAATATATAGGTACCGAAATATTAATAATTCACGTCTATCGTACAATGTATTGAAAGTCGAATAAAAAATAAATATTTTCAATTCATTTTTTCTAAGCCATTTAATCAATAGCAATATAATCAATGTATCGTTTACAAAAAAGAAGGTTAATCTGATAAGGATAACCAACCATTTATGCCACGACTATAAGATATGATTAAGTATAAATTTTGGACACCTTTTTGAGATATTAACACTAACTCTATCACAAAACAAGCTTCTTGTGAATTCCTCAAGAAACTAAAAACAATTGTGTCAAAATAATGTAGATATTTGTAATAATAACGTCTGCAGATGATTATTTATCAGTTCTGATGCAGTTTGATCCGGTTTAAAGTGATATCAAGAATATGGCGCCGCCCTCAGCCACACATACCTACAGACAACTGGCGATTTCTTGAACCGTATCAAATAGAAACGTCTTCCTTTATCTCTCTTTAATGCGATTACTGAAGTCTCAAGAAACCCAAGTTTATAAAGCTCAAAGTAACTACCTACGTCACAAATGTTCGTGTAAAATACCCGTGTGTAGTGTGTACCTATGTATTTTTTATACTAGTTTTTTTATATCTTAACAGTTTTGTTTTAAGTATTAATCTAAATAAATGACGCACTACTTGTGGTAGGATATACCGAGGATAATATACGCTATTAGCTTTTCATTTACAAAGTTGTATTTAATGTTGAAGGGGCATTCCAACCAGGTTTTTCTTTTTAACATAATTGGATTTTTGTGATATTTACAGTAGTGTAAACAGACTGCTAGCCCATTTTATCTTTTGTAACGTGTCCACAAGAGAGAGCTTTCATAACAATTCTACGTACTACTTTTGATATGTGAGTAACACCCGTATCTATAACTTGAGAAAATTAATTACTTGAGAAGGTAAAAGAAGTAATTTAAGATACGATTTTTATTTTGTAGTTTAGTAATTTTTTGAAGTTAGAACTGTCAAAAGGTAGAATTCTTAGCTTTGCTTTCTTTGACGGTTCTTACTTCGTTCAAATTCTTGTATATTGCATGAAAATGTTAGCATAATTTAAGGCGACTACGCTAAACGCGAGTTTTATAATGCAAAAAAGCATATGATTCACTGCAATAAACAAAACGAGCAAAATATAATACATGACATTCTTCAGGATATATGCTAGTACGATAGTGTTTTGAAAACATGATACAACAAATTTAATTTGATAAAAAAAATCACGAACTTATCTCTAATAATATTTTTTAACGAGTAAAAACCATACTACAAATACGATCAATCTGATTTTTTGGCAAATAATTCAACAAGCAACATATTAGCATGATAGTGTTTTACTTTTTTAGTCCAATCAATAGATTTTTTGTAAATAAAAAAATCCACTCATTTCGCACTATTCGGCCCACAGTGACTGACGCAACAACCACTTTGTAGTGCGAGCTGATTAGAACTTTATTCTAACAGTATTTCAAACGAAGTTTGAACCACCACAAATAGAGTTGCTAATTTAGCTCCTGTAGTCGCCTTAATCAGTAAACACTTAAACTCAAGTAATTGCACTTTAAGTTGATTAGAGATACGGTTGTAAGAGCGCTTCGAGATAAACTTATACTATGTGTAAAAAATGCAATCATTAGTGGCGTAACACTCTTTAAGTTTACTAAACTCAAGCAATTTGGTGATATCAAGATGCAGCCGAATTATTTCAGCTTTCAGTAAACATCACTAAGTATCACGCGCTTAGATGATGATTTAAATGACCGATATAAACATAAATAATAATACATTGAAGTCAGTGGAAGGTTAAAAGGCCGGATCAATATTTCATGCTCTAAATATATCAGCCTACGCCCATTTAGATCATTCACATCTTGCGGTCAACAAAGTTAAACAGTTAAGGATCTTACATCAAACCGAGATGGCCTCTTCTTTGTTAGCACTTCCGAAATTTTCCACACGACTGACAATGTTATATTACTAAAAATATCGGACCAATTAACACAATACCAATCTATTTTTACTCCAACACGTCAAACTCTGTGACAATTCTGTATTTTTCTCAAGTCGTGACAAAATCACAATGAACTTATGGACAACAATGCAACTCTTATTTGACACCTGTTAGAGCCTTTCAACATGGACCCAAATTATAAATAACATCGACTCTAACAATTATATTTGTAGTAGAAATTAGTCTGTAAGCAGGTAATACCATGACATGTAAAATCCACTTAAATATCGTTCGACAGAGACAGTTATTTACCTCAACCACTTAATCGTACAGTATTTAAGTAAACTGATTTCGTTACTATGTGAAAGCAAGAAACATTTTATTGTATCGTGATTATCACACCTTTGTTTATACATTTCATCACGGCATTTTAAATGTAATCGTGTCACTAACTCACTATTAATAAAATCGGTCTCCCTTAATTGTTACCGATAACCTTTGTAGAGATAAAAGGTAAAAATAATTGATGTCATAATTATGGGTTGTTAAAAAAATAATTAATGTTAAACAGAATCGTTGGAGCGTGACTGACTATCATCCGCTGTAAACTTATTTGCATGCGAAGTTGTGCTTGTTAATCCTTTTTTCTATCTACTTACGTAATTCGAAGAAACAAACTAATAACCTAAACACAAATAATAATTACCAAAATATAAAAAAAACCTCACACAAAAATTAAACACTTTTTTAAAGAAAATGCCTGAAAGCGTCGAAATCGTCGGTAGTTAAGTGGAGTTTTGTCTCTATAGACGCTTTCCACGCTTCTAATCAAACAGACGTTATCATTGGTCCGAGTCGAAGTACATATGTTTATATTATGTTTTCCTGTATGATGTAAATGAGAAAAAAATGTGTAGTATTCAGGCGCCAGAGGCGTGCGCGTGCATCAGACGGAGGGTTATCTCGGGCGGGCTCTTTCCATTGCGCTATCGGCTAGGCCGACACAAGGACCATGTACATAAGCTTATTTATTAATCCAACATATTCGTGTAAAAAGTAAAAAAATATTAAATTAAACGCTTCTAAAACTATAGAATGCTTGCTAAAGAAATAAGAAAAGCCTCTAAAATGAGTATTTAGGAGCTTTTTAAAGCCTTGGTACTTCTTTGGTTGGTGGACTAAGTAGTTTTAAGTAGCTTAGACCAGCATCAGACTGCGTGGCCTCTGTCCTGCAGACATCTGGTCTCACTTTCTTCCTTCAAGTTGTCTTTGTATACCGTCATCTAAGGCCAATCTATTAGGTATTAGTTCATTTTATCGGGCCTTGGGTCTGCCGAAAACTTGGTTTCGTATTCTGCTTTCTGTGACCTAAGTTTGACTAAAATTAAAACAATAAAAAGTTCAAGACCGCTGCGTTACAATGATTTGCTCGTTCAATGTTGTCTGATTGACTGACGCAGCCGGATATCACCGTACAAATTAGTGTTTCCGCCGGATTGTATTATTATGAATATTTAGTAACAAATGGTCAATTTCCTCTCGAATTAGGAATAGATTATATTGGATTCAGCATCGTAAAACATGATCTGCCTATTTGTTTTTGTTTTATATATGTTAAAGTTAAGTGTTAAACGTCCAAAGATGCTATATTTTTCTTGCGATTCCAGTTACCTGTATTCTAATTTATATGTTGCCAAGTCGAAACTCTCTACAATTTAGCATCGCGGGTTAAGTGTATACAATCTGCAGAAAAATTATATGTTATCATAGCTTACATGACATATCAGGAGCTGATCACGTGGCATTACATGCTGGCTGGCGGGTGTCATTTATTGCCGAGACATGACTGGTCGTTTTACTTGGGTAATCATAGCTAAGAGACGCCCTGGAGGTAACATTAGAGTTTAGCAACAGTTACACAAGATACCGTTACCTGCATGTTATAGGTCCACAATGAAGATTGGATTATGGGTAACTAAAATGGAGCACGCACAACTGGCGGACGGTATGTTTATAATGTTTAATTCGCATAAAATCCGGCCTAGACTCGGCCTATCATCACCTTTCATTTGTATTTCGAATTAAAAAATAAACTACTAATTTGCTCTGAAGTAGGTTTTTCATGTACTACTTATATGTAGAGGTCAGTCATAGTGGAGAAGGCATTTAATGCACTAGGTAGATCAAGCGCGAATCCTCCGTTGTGGGCACGATAGGCATGCCCACAACCCTAATTGAGGTCGATAGTCTGATGCTACACAAGGCATTAAACTACTACCACTCCACGAGGATTTTTCTGTTTTTATTTTATTCGACGTCACTTTGCTGATTTTAGGGCCGTGCCCACAACCTATTTTGAGGGCTGGATCCGCGCCTGAGGTAGGTACTAGGTACTACTACCTACTCTTAATGGTTGCTGGCCATTTGCCTGATCAAAGAGGCAATACTTATTCTTTTTTTTTTTCGTAAAGTTTCATACAAATATCAAATTTAAAAAGACGATCATACACTCAACCATTATATACATATGCGTGATAATAAAATTACTATACTCGTAACACGTTGCAGAATTATGCTTCTGATAAGGCATTACATTTCCGAACTGTGGGATCATCACTAACTTCGGCGGATAAGGTAGAGTTCCCAAGTTAATTAATTACCTGAACGACTGCAGACGTTTGGCATCGTCACAATCAAGACACGTGACACTAACATTACCAGTCCACTCTACGAGCCATGCAAAATAACAGCAGTAATAATAGATATCAACAGTTCAACGCTATTAGTCTATTTTTAAACAAGAAGGTGGTATCATTGAGGATATCATGCAGACACGCGATCATTGTCATTCTGTGGCCGAAGTTTTATGATGTGATATTATGACCAGTGTCCAAAGGTTTTGTCATAAATATTTTTGGGTTCGTGATATTAAAATGAGTAAGTCACACAAATCGCATCGCACACTTTTCCTTAGAAAAATAATAGCGTGAAGTAAACATATTTCTGTAACTAGACC
This sequence comes from Xestia xanthographa, assembly GCA_905147715.2. Taxonomy (NCBI): domain Eukaryota; kingdom Metazoa; phylum Arthropoda; class Insecta; order Lepidoptera; family Noctuidae; genus Xestia; species Xestia xanthographa. The sequence goes on along the minus strand of LR990647.1, from coordinate 15,042,173 downwards.
ATGTCACCATACATCTACAAAATTAGGTCTAAGAATGTCACAAAAATATTCCATTTACTGTTTAAAAGTTTAGAGATAGTTTGGGAGCGTCATTTACAGGAACATTCCGGCTGATTACGGTGACAGACGCGTTCCTAGACAGGCCGCGACCCTTTATCTGCGCGAGCGCCGTAATGCGTCCGCGCCGTCTCGCGGCCATGACACGCTTCATTAAACACAACTTTTGAACCAATTAATTTCTAAATATCAAAATCCATAAGTGCGAAAGTAACTGTGTTTGACGGTTACGTCTTAACGGCTGAACGGATTTCAACGTTTGACACAGGTAGGACATGACGTGGACTAGGCATAGAATATATTTTATAGTAGATAATATTTTTATGCCTGCAGTACATTCCTGATGGGTCATTTCTCCTACCTCCAGGCGAGCAAATCCGCAAGCAAAACTAGTAACAATAACAAGCTTGTAACGATAGAAACAGTCAAGTCAGGTTAAAGATGTTTACCCTTACTGTCGCACGTAAATTACGTAAATATAATTACATAATGCAACTGTCAGTGTCAATACCAAAAAAATACGATGCTCTCACGTAAGGAGAAGGCCTTATTACATTACACGATTTATCGGGCCCTGTCGATCGTGTGCCCTGCAGGGCGCCGCTTATTATTTAGGGACCCTGACTCCCTGTTTCTTATTACACTTCCCTGTCCCTGCGGGCAGAGCCCGATAAATCGTGTTAACCCGATAAGGTGTTTTTAAATTCGTAACGTCTGCATTTTCTTATGACTCACTCGTAAACAAGCGATGAATGAGAATTCGGAAACCCAAAAACAATAGTATATGTTTAACTATGACTCGCTGAAATAATTCAAGCTAGGTGCTGAATAGCTAGTTAACATAAAATAAATTAATTGAAATTCTTTTCATTCATTGCTCACAATACCCCGCTGACGCACGTCTGTGTCCTTACAAGTGTCTAACTCAAGTAGAGCGTAAATAGAATAAAAATAGCACGGAGAATTGTTTAATTTTGTAATAAATTCTCGCAAGTCAAGGCCTTACTCTTTATATTATGCATCATTATTTTTTTTTTCGTAGTATATGTTGACTGGTACGTTGGTTGTCCCTAAAAATAAATACAAACTATCAAAAAATAATACCTAAGGAACCTTTTCAGTCAAAAAGGTCTTGAAACATATTTAATCACTAACAATTTATTTTTCTCCCCAATTTATTCTCTAACAAAATTAATGGACTTCAAACAGTTAGGAACTTCGTATACGAGACTTCATGGCCACTCTTTTTAAATTGGATCAATGAACTGGATGCAGTACGCATAATTATGACCAAAATTTTATATTACTTACATGCGTGAGAAAAAATATCACGTCATTGGAATTTAAACAAATAAGTACTGCAATCAAATGTACGATGACGTAGTTGACCCCGATGTGACGTAATTGGTTCAAAATTATAATAAGGTCATCACAATTATTGTCGGTTTCAAAACAGAAATAATTATGATCAAATTTTAATGACGTTCGCGTTTATATCTATTTATAATTTTAATGACATCGAAGACTAATCTAATCTGTTTAAGGCTTGATTTATCATTTTACGTAGATTTATGTATGTAGATTTGATTTCGAATTAAATATTTAAATACTTTATAATTGCCGACTTCACTTTATATTCGCTACTGTTCAGTATATACAAATTGACAGCTTAGTTTTATTTCATGGTAACTAGATAATACTTTATTTTTAAGTATCTTTTCTTTTCGAGCTCTCACCTCGAATGAATAACCCTTCAGAGATTACGGTCGTGCTGCTATAATTATTACGACTCACCCTTAGTTAATAACTTGACAGTAACTCAGATAATAGTAGTCCAGCTGGCTGACATATTGTGTGTTAATTCAAGACATAAACAAGGCGTAAACGGACCTTTCACGAAGCCGTCAACCAAGCATTCTCTACAATGTTGTAGTTAGTTTAGTATAGGGCACGCCACAATAGTGGCGATAAGTCCCCTCTTTGAGGAGTGGCTTGAGACTCTTGAGAGGCGCCACGGCGTCCTCACCTTCCGCGTAACGCAGGTCCTCACCGGACACGGTTGTTTCGGGAGGTTCCTGCACCGAATCGGGCGGAAGGAAACGCCCGGGTGTTACCACTGCGACGATCGACCGGAGGACCTACCGAGGCCCTGGTTCAAGCCATGGTCCGGAGCGAGACGGAATCTGACGCCGTCACCTCCTTCTGCGAAGCAGTCATGCTAGCGAAGGAGGTGACGGAACGTGAGAGAGAGAGAACCTAACGTCCCGGCCGCCGCAAGAGACGCCCGGTCCACCGTAGGCGCGGGCCTGTGGACGGAGAGCTATGGGCTAGCTCGCCGTCCGTCCGTCTCATGACGACAGGCCGTGTCAACAGCGCGTTCGTGTTCCACACGCGCCTCAAAGAGAGTCAGCAATAGGAAGGGGTCCGCAAGGGCCGATGCCTGCCGGGGCTGCAGGACTGTTCGAAAGAGATACCGTGGCCCCGGAACAAAAAGGGCGATGAAGGAACATGGATGGGTATTAGTCCCAGAGCGGGAGGAGTCATTTGATGGTTCCCATCGGAAAAAAAAAAAAAATTGTTAGTTTAGTAGTACTTAGTTCGATGTAGAGTCTATTACTTACATCAAACTAAGTAACTCTGCGCAAAAATTATTGCTGGGAAAATACTTTTTTGGGGGGCTGAAAAATTACGGTTTACGGTTGGACTCAATGTCACTCTAAACATTGCCGTGTGCTGTTGGAATGCATTGCAATAGTACAAGGGTCATAGTCTCACGGAGGTATTTAAAACAGTCATAAAAAAAACACGTACCTATTCAACAAGAAAAAACTTTTAAATAGTTGGAACTTTGACCTCTAATGGTCAAAGTTCCAACTATTTCAAAAGTTTTTTCCGTAACTAGATGGTTCCCAGGTATGGTCAAGCACAAAAAAAGTATCAGAATGAAACACAATGACACATGCTGTGTGAGGAAAATTAGCACGTGTCATATTTTGTCTAGTAACAACAACAGGTTAGGTCTTATTTGCAGGTGTTCTAGAAGATATGCGATTGAATAAATTACCTACCAATATCGTCACACAGAAAAGATAGTCACGCCCATTTCGCACTGGTCTCAGAAACTGGTCACTTGCTTTATCTACATTTTATTCAAACGACAGGCACATGATGCGCAAAAAAGACTAGATTTGTAAATTAGAATCCAAAAGATACTTTTATTTCTTGAAGATTACGAAGCAAATAATATGTCTCAACAATTTATATGTTTCCGAAAGATTGCTCCAAATTAACTTGCATTCGACATCACTATAGTTCGTTACTGCTGTTTTGGCCCTAATTAAAATATTTCCTTCGACGTACTTCCACTTTATAGAAGCACACACATCTTTTGGACTATATGGATCAAATATCAGACATAAATGTTAACATCAATTTTAAGTGTGGCTTTGGACGACCGAGCTTGGGCACAAGCTACTCTTCCCATTCGTATCAGAGGACTCGGCGTCCGCAAAACTTCTAGTACCTATACCTCGGTCCACGGTACTGAGGCTTTTTTTTTTAGTAACCTGTGTTGTCCCACTACTGGGCAAAGCCCTCCCCCAATTCTTTCCATGTGCTCTTTTCCGGTGCTTCTTCGAACCAGCCCTCGCGGTATGCGTCCAGATCGTCTCGCCACCTGAGAGAAATTAAGGAATATCTTCCTAGCTTCCACACTGATTGATGTGCTGTGCTTCTCCGAGGCTATCTAAACTAGATAACTCGTTTGCCCGAAAACTGACGAACGCGACCATCCATTTTTCCAAAGACGGTGGGAAGAGCCGCTCTGCAGAGTAGTTCAGAACAATCTACTGAACACGTCTGCTACTACCTACTGCTTTTTTTACCCACGACGGAACGGAGCCGGTGTATGCGTTTTGGGTGAGAGGATGTTTGTTTGTTTGTGCAAATACAAGTTAGCATTTTTCTCCAAAACTACTAGTCCGATTTTGATGCAGTATTCAGTTATGGGTTCGGGTTTGATTGGTGCATGTTCTTAGATAGGTGTTACGGTGACAACTCACCAGAGGGCGCTGTAGCAAATATTTTTTGTGAAAATACAAGTTCCCATTTTTATCCAAAACTACATACTAATCCGATTTTGATGCAGTTTTCAGTTATGGGTTTAGTTTTCATTGGTGCATGTTACGGTGATAATACACCAGTTGTCTACTCACGAGGGAACTCCTTAACGGTAAATAGCACGGATACGAAAATTTGTAGACGCGTTCATATTTGATAGATAAACATGATTTCTATCATGACCTGATCCTGCAGCCAGGATTGTCTTCTCGCTAGGGGAACTCCTCAACAGTAAATAGCACGAATACGAAGATTTGTAGACGAGTTCATATTTGATAGATAAAAATGATTTATATCATGACCTGATCCTACAGCCAGGATTGTATTCTCACGAGGGAACTCCTCAACGGCAAAAAGCACGAATTCAATGATTACGACAAAAATAAAAAATAAATTAATTAAAAAACCTTTTTTAAAATAAGCTTTTTTAAAAATGCACTGAAAAGAAGAAAATAAACCATTTAGTAAATGAAAAGAAAAAAAAACATAAAGCTTGTCCGCTGGGGTCGGCTTCCAGGCCGTGCCCCTACAGTGTTCGACCTTTAGAAGTTGATGATGATACTTATTTTTATTTACGATGAAATTTAAAATAGTGATGGTAGCCCCCGACGGATGTTCGTGGGTTTTTTATTAAGTTGTGTTTTTTTTTTAAATTATTTTATCCTTTTTCAATTACTTTTTTAGGGTTCCGTAGTCAACTAGGAACCCTTATAGTTTCGCCATGTCTGTCCGTCCGTCCTCGCTTAATCTCTGTGACCGTTAGCACTAGAAAGCTGAAATTTGGTACCAATATGTATATCAATCACGCCGACAAAGTGGTAAAATAAAAATGGGAAACAAATGTTTTATTAGGGTAGCCCCCCTATATGTAAAGTGGGAAGTGATTTTTTTTTTAATTTGTACCCTAACGTGCGATATATTGTTGGAAAGGTATTTAAAAATGAATAGGGGTTTCCTAAAATCATTTTTTGATAATGTCAATAATTTCGGAAATAATCGCTCCAAAAGTAGAAAACAATGTGTGTGTCCCCCTCTAACTTTTGAATAAGTTTAGAAAATATTAAAAAAATCTGAAAAGTAGAACTTTATAAGGACTTTCTAGGAAAATCATTTTGAACTTGATGGAAACAACAGTTTTTGTACAAAAAAGACAAAAAGTTGTACAAAATAATTTCTGGACTAAGTTTGTAGTATATTCGTATATGCAAGCATTTTTACATAAACCTTTAAACTCATAAGTGGGAACACTTATTGTGACGGACGGGAAACTACGAAACCCTACACTGAGCGTGGCTCGACACGCTCTTGGCCGGTTTTATTTACTTCACGCACTACCGTCGTCGAGCATATTCACTTTGTTCGACGACACCACTTTCAATAAACAATATTAATATGCATTCTCTAACCACATCGAATGCAATCGCTTTTAGATCGATTGCATACAATTGACGTCATAGTAACGTGCTATTTCATAATACCTATAGTTTAAAAACTGATAAGTAATTTTATTATTTAATTTATGTGTTTTTGGAGAGAAGATTGATTCAATAAGGACTTAAGATGACGAGGCCATTATTTTACAGAATATATTAAAAACCTGACACGTAAGTAAATCGTATCATGAGGTTATTTGGCATGTCCGAGTAGTTAACTGAGCCAAATTAATTTCAGAAAGTTTTGATACAGTCAATAACCTGCATTACCTTATGTTACTGTTTTTTTTTATATATTTTATTGTTTAATTTTTCTCTCAAAAACTTTTGTAAGTTTTACCTAATTGTCTTACACATAATATGCATGCTAGATTCACATCCAGTAGATGTCAATCAAAAATATGGTGTTGTCACTTTTTTATTGCTTTTGTGTTGTTCCGCCTGATTGTAAATCTGTTTTGTGAATTAAAAAAAAATGACCTTACCCCTGCTACAAATTAGAATAAAAAGATTTATGTGAGATTTTTGTGTGATTTTTTTGTGAGATTTATGTGTGTGTGTGTGTGTTTTTGTGTGTGTGATTTATGTGTGACATTGACTGTAGGTACTACATTCTTTTCTATGTCCATGACTTTGGCCACGTTTTTCTTCTTCTTCTTAGCGTGGTCGATGACCATCTACTTTGAGTAAGCCCAACAATGAGTTTGGTACTTTCAGTTTCAGTAGCGTCCGTCTCCGGCTCCTGTGATGTGCAAACAACAATACTACAGGACACGATATCAAGTGTCCCACCGTAAAACAGTGATTGAGGGGAAGTGTTGAATGTTGACCTTCTTAGTGCAGTCACTGTTTGATTTGTGGTTTTCATTCTATTCTTAAATGGAGAATTACTTTTGTATTCGTCAATGTGACCGTTTGTATTTTGTAGTAACTTTATTTTACAATATATCTGGTGTACGAGTTGAGAGTTCCTCAAGTCTTTGATTGCATCCACGGAAAACCCTCTACAAGTAGTTAACAGTTATGGTATCAGTGAGTTTCTTTTGTTTGTAAACCTGTACACCCGTGTAACCTATCCATAGATATCTTATTTCCAAGTTTAAATTCCTTTTAAAACAAACACTTTGCGGAAACGTAGGTGTTTTACCAAAACGGATAAATTAGATTGTTTTTTAACCAAGTGGAGATTTTCAAAGTTAATGTAATCATTACGTACTATAGGCCATTCTTAAAAACTAAGTGGGCGATGAACATGTTTTCTCGATAAAAGATCTTCGAGTAAGAATTAAAATTATTTAAACGAGATAGACAATTTTTCCACTCTTCAATTTATTTCGTCAATTTATTAGAATTATTTAGTTACTCACAGATATAACCTTCTCCGTTATAGATTTGTTTACTGTATAAATTCAATCGAAATACGTCAATTATGTACCTTGAAGCTTGCTTGCTGGGTTCAATATAACTAGAAAAAAATAGTTTACATAAGTCTATTCATCAAATGTTAATAATTTGTTAATTTTCTAGATTAAAATTTTCATATCCGCTGGTTAATCTCGATTTGCAATTATTGTGTCTGAATAAATTGATCTTATCTACAACAAAAATATAATATATGTCGCCGCAAGAGGCTCTATCTGCTAAGATTTAATCTAATTATTAACACTCATAATTCTATTCCATGAACCTGCCATCTCTGCTTCGTGGTACAGTTATTACATCACTTGACAAATGAGTTAAGCGCCATCTATTGGCGTAACTAGCACTTAGATAGTTCGTGGTTTCAAATAGTAATTTATTAAACAAAAGTCTAGCTAAAGACTCAGTAAGTCTTTAGCTAAATCTATAGTTAAAATTATGATAAGCAAGTATTTTAGGACATTGGATTTGTAATTATTATTGTTCATTTTGACACAAGATTTTTATGAGGCAACACTACAGGCCGAATACGATTTGATCAATAAATCAATTAATAATTTGAAACTACAATTAAATCAGATTATCTAACTAAATTACAAACTAAAAAGTAACAAGATTATTTTACAGAACAATTTATTAGTGAAAGACTTCGTAGGTGTTCTTTGTACTAAATACTTTGATTTGCCGGAAATGGTTTTAAAAGATTGAATATTGTTGTAAAAAGTATTGAAGCGACTAATTAGCTTTAACTTGATAAAACCTTTGCATTTGTGAATATTGCTATTGTTTAATTATTAAAATGATTAATTATGAATTACTCTAGTATTGTTTGTAAGTTTTAATGAACTTATTATGTAATGAGTTACCTGTACTGTGTGGAGGACTTCCGCCCACACAGAAGAATGGACGCTTGAGCAACGGGCAGTCACGTTATCCTACGATTAGCAAAACAATTGAAATACTATGTAATTATAAGTGTTTAGTGAAGTGAACGTTATAACCGTTAGGTTTTACATACTCTTTGGTTATAAGTTAATCAGTTTCTGTACCTAAATGGTTTCATAGAAATAAACGTTTGGAATTTGAGCCAAGTGCTGTGTGTGATTTCAAATACCCACCTACCTCTACCAACAATGAAGAAAGGTGTCGCACGGCGATGTGATGGCTAGAGAAGTAGAGACTGAAAGACAAAGGTGGATTGGCGGCGGATGTCGCCAATATATGGGCAGACTGTTCCTCTAGGCTTTCCCTGCCGTGATATCAGAAGAGGTGATAGCTCTTGCGCGCTGCTCACAGTGCCGGACATCCAGAACAATTACAAGGAACTACCGAACTAGAACTCTTGCTTTCGTGACCATGGCCGAAGGCGTGGCAAAGAATTTTTCACCGAAGTGGTCACCACGAAGCTTTTCAAGAGAGAGCGACTTATTATGCTGCCACAGCCAATATACTTACAGTGTTATGTGGCAATGAACTGATAGACAAGAAGATACCTAAGAAGTCTAAGATAGCCTAAGAGTTGGCTGCATTTTCATCCAAGTGGCTGACAAATACCAACATGATAATTTATTGCAACATTTGACCCAAAACAAATCAGAACACATAATGAAAATGCAATTTACATTAGTAAACAAACAATGAAGTTGTATGTGATGGAAAACTTCATTTATTGCACTCAAAATTACCAACATGTACAGCACAGAATGACCGAAGCAGAATAAACAAAGATTGGACTCCGGGAAAACAAAATTATCAATAAATAAACCTGCTAATGGATCATCAATCCCGGGAAGTATTTTGTTTTATTTATTTTAGTATTTTGTTACTGTAGAGAATATTTACAGTTAACATTATTTTATCTTAACACATCCCATGCTGGTTAGGGTAACTTGACACCTGAATAAGTGAAATAAAAACACTCCATTTAATTCAATCACTATGCGTTCAATGTTATTTTGAAATATAACCAGTAATGATGTGTCAGAAACTAAACTCATGAATTAGATTTAACTTTTTAATTACTACTAATTAAATAACTGAGTAGTAACAAATTTAAAACTTGTTGTTATTGACTTTTCATTCACACTATAGGTTTAAACCTCAAAATCAGATATTGTTTGCGTTAAGTGCAAAGTTGAGGGCTTTTCAAATAATTATGCAAATTTGAAAACATTTGTAATGGACAACATGTTGCAAGATTCATACAAAAACACATTGTTATGAAACTGATTTATAAAACAAGACGACTTATGAAATGTCAAACAAATTTCAGTTCAACAAGTTATGACAATGAAATCTTAGCGTGTGATATCAACGAAGCAAAGCTTTCGATGTGTTAATAAAATGTGAATGTTTTGTCAGTGCAACTACACAACCAACAGTGTTTTTAAAGTAGTTCTGATCAGTTTAACTTTCCCATCTTAGTTTAATTAACTTAATCTAAGTAAACAACTATTTCAAAACAACTTATTACCGACTATAAAACTTATCACTCCAACTAATTAAAAAAAAATAGTAGGACTGCTTTGTTGGTCCAGTGGTCATGAGCCCTGTTATTAAAGCATGAGGACCTGGATTCGATTCCCAGGCCTGGCAGTGTTATTGGGTTTTTCCATCAGGAATTTCTCAGTAGCAAGCCAGACAATCATATGAATGGCAAATAGCCATATCGCTAAACTAAAGGCTTAGGCAAAGTGTGGATTTATTATTTTCACTTCTGCCTAACCCCTCAGGGATTGCAGGTGTGATGTTATGTACCTACACACTTCACTAGTAGTGTAGACATTACACTATTATTAATATTTACCTGCACTGACTACCTTGTTGGTCTAGTGGCTGCAAGCGTGACTGTTGAGCATAAGGCCCTGGGTTCGATTCCCAGGTCAGGCAAAGTGTTGTTGGGTTTTTCCATTAGGAATTTCTCTGTAGCAGGCACAGAGTCCAGATTTGTGCCTGGTTGATGGCAATAAGGCTTGCCCCCTATTACATGGGACTTCAAAATAAATGTTGGCATACTATTAGGTATACCTCTGCCTAACCTTTCAGGAACAATAGGCGTGATGTTATGTTATTTACCTGCATGACTTTTCACATTTCAGGTTCCAGGCAATTGTCTTATCATAGAAGAAATGATACGTTTTATCAAAGAAATTGAGAGCAACTCTATGCACCCAGTCACTCCAAGATAGTGATGACATCAATTAACCGCTACCCCAGCAAATGATAATGGAGCAAGGTCACTTAAAAATGTGACTCAATGAACAATTTCAAAAACTAACAACTTCAAGGACTACAGCCTGGTGAACAGATGACCGTGTCGCCAGCTATGGAGCTATAAAATGGGGAACAGCATGAGAACAGCCAACCAGGGATGACTGTTACAGTGTCCTCACATCATAAACTAACATAAAAGGTGAGGAGTTTTCAAACTACTTCTTACACTTCCCCACTGATACCTACAGTGTTACAACAAAAGACTTAATACAATAGCCCAATCAACTTACCTACATGATGCTTATGTGTATTGAGTAACATGTTTCCACATTGATTATTTTAGTTTTTATAATCCTGCCAGTTGTAAGCAACTATTTACAAAAATAATAACAAAATATTAGTACTCCTAACAGTAACTAATAAAATAAAAAACTCACAAGCTATTGGTATCCGTGGAGGAAACAACAAGCTCAATGAGTAATACAAACACTCACAACAAATCAAACAAATACTGTCAGTGCCGTGGAGGTACTTGATAATGAACACAACAAATTACAAACAATCCTATCAGCAGCCGTGGAGGCCACTGATAATGAACACTACTAATGATCCTATCAGCAGCCGTGGAGGCAACTGATAAACAATACTCTCATGTTATCCTGCTGGGTCCACGGCGTACTAACGCCCAGAGCCTGGTTCCTTATATCCTGTCAAATCAAAGACTTCGTGCCTGTCACGGAGCAATGGTCCTAAACTCCTTACCCTTTAATCCTGTCAAATCAAAGACTTTGTGTCTATCACAGAGCAGTGTTCCTGATCCTATCCTTTTATCCTGTCAAATCCAAGACTTTGTGTCTATCACAGAGCATTACCTTCCCGTGAGAATGAACAAATAAAAACATGCTACTTACACTACACTTAACAAATACAAATTACAGACTATCTAAAGCAATCAATAATTTTATTTAAGACAAATCTAGTAGACAGTAGATCTATTACAAGGTTCTGAAGATAACTAAAAACCCAAACTCATACCAAGCTGTTATTTTTAACAAATAGCTTTTAGCATCAACAAACTCAAATACAAGTTGCAAAACTGCTTGCAAACTAACTGATACTAAACAACAATTCAACGAATATTGTTGGACAATTGAAGCAACAATATTTTATTCAGCTGTTAGCTGATTAAACAAAATCAATAACCTCAATTCAATTAATGTTATTTGATAATTCAGGCTACAACATTTTATTCAGTTAGCAGCTCATACCAGCTTCAATCTAAACACTACTAAAAGATTAAATAAAAATTTCAAGCAGATTAACTCTGTGACTGTGTGTATGTCTAGGTGATACATAAACGCATTTAATTTTGAATACAATGAAAACTGAATAGATGCCTGATCTATAACTAGCTTTCTATGTTGACTGACACTTTCTATTACCAAATCCTACAATTCAATGAACATTGTAGGATAATAATAAAAGCAACAATAATCTGCCGACAAAATTTATCTCCACTATTTCAGATAACAACCACGAAACTCCACATACTGACGGCGACGGCAGGTGCAGAGCGCGCACCGCCGATCAGAATGGCCGTGTCGCCGCAAGAGGCTCTATCTGCTAAGATTTAATCTAATTATTAACACTCATAATTCTATTCCATGAACCTGCCATCTCTGCTTCGTGGTACAGTTATTACATCACTTGACAAATGAGTTAAGCGCCATCTATTGGCGTAACTAGCACTTAGATAGTTCGTGGTTTCAAATAGTAATTTATTAAACAAAAGTCTAGCTAAAGACTCAGTAAGTCTTTAGCTAAATCTATAGTTAAAATTATGATAAGCAAGTATTTTAGGACATTGGATTTGTAATTATTATTGTTCATTTTGACACAAGATTTTTATGAGGCAACACTACAGGCCGAATACGATTTGATCAATAAATCAATTAATAATTTGAAACTACAATTAAATCAGATTATCTAACTAAATTACAAACTAAAAAGTAACAAGATTATTTTACAGAACAATTTATTAGTGAAAGACTTCGTAGGTGTTCTTTGTACTAAATACTTTGATTTGCCGGAAATGGTTTTAAAAGATTGAATATTGTTGTAAAAAGTATTGAAGCGACTAATTAGCTTTAACTTGATAAAACCTTTGCATTTGTGAATATTGCTATTGTTTAATTATTAAAATGATTAATTATGAATTACTCTAGTATTGTTTGTAAGTTTTAATGAACTTATTATGTAATGAGTTACCTGTACTGTGTGGAGGACTTCCGCCCACACAGAAGAATGGACGCTTGAGCAACGGGCAGTCACGTTATCCTACGATTAGCAAAACAATTGAAATACTATGTAATTATAAGTGTTTAGTGAAGTGAACGTTATAACCGTTAGGTTTTACATACTCTTTGGTTATAAGTTAATCAGTTTCTGTACCTAAATGGTTTCATAGAAATAAACGTTTGGAATTTGAGCCAAGTGCTGTGTGTGATTTCAAATACCCACCTACCTCTACCAACAATGAAGAAAGGTGTCGCACGGCGATGTGATGGCTAGAGAAGTAGAGACTGAAAGACAAAGGTGGATTGGCGGCGGATGTCGCCAATATATGGGCAGACTGTTCCTCTAGGCTTTCCCGGCCGTGATATATATAATATATACGAATAAAATGGTAATTCTCCGATAGTATCGTAGTCTAGGCGTAGATTTTAAATGTTATCGCTAAAATTTATTTTTTATATGTAAAACTATATTAGAAGCTTTCAAAATTCACACACAGTCGTAGTGGTTAGTATCAGGTTTGCTATTTTTGGCACTAACCATAACTTGTCTCATCAAAAGTTTTTTGATGGAAGTATGTCTTGTTTTCGAGTTCTTCACGGCCGTTATGTTTAACCATGTGATGTTAAATATAAAAAAAAAACGTAATAACAACATAATGGAAGAGTAACTGTTTTATTTCCAGCTTTGCCAGTTCGAGTAGTTCTTAGAAGAAACACAAAGACTTCTTCGTGTTTCATCGTGATGGTAGAGAAGTAGTACCTCTATGTTGGAATAGTATCTAGCTAGTAGTACCTACTACCTACTGGACCTAAGTAAGTCTACGAACTAAAGGCGCAATTCTAGCTACTACGTTACATTTAGCGACTAAAAATGAATAATTACTTATGCGTGTCGATAACATTTTATTATGTATGCGAGGTAGGTATCCGATTGACGTCAATGGCCGTCGCTGCGGAGGGGGACGGCTGGCGGTTGGTCGCTGCGCGGGCGCCGAATGTGCTGACAACTCACAAACGGACATTTACCTCTTAATGTGGAGCATACTTTAAGATTATTCAACATAAATACAATTTATATAGACTATCTAAAATTCATAGAGATGCTAAAGCTTAGGAAGACCGAAGACTGGTTCCCAAATTTTCTGTAGTAATGCAAAATGGTCCACGGTTGTAGAATAGCCACATTAACAAGCTAATACGCATTTATTTATAGTAAAATAAAATATTGTGGAAAACTGTAAAATGTCCCGGCAGAACCACGTTTTTTTTAATATTCTACATAATAATTATATTGAGCTTGAGAAAAACATGTGTTAATACATTCACTACGTTGAAACAAATAATACAACCAACAATAAACCATCACTGAAATTCAACTTCTACGCAAAATCAACAGTCTGTCGATACCTACAAAATCTGTAAATCAAATTGATATTTGACAGAAAGTCGATAATTTGGTCTTATCAGATGATTCGGAGATGACACTCTTCTTGAATAGGTATATAACTTCTACAATGTAGTTACAATGTAGTTATTTTCAGTTGAAAATGCGACATAATTGTTAAAAATAAACATAATCAAGACGAGTGCTGCCTAATAAAAAAACCGGCCAAGTGCGAGTCGGACTTGCTTGACGAAGGGTTCCGCACCATTATCAAAAAATCACGTTTGGGAGCCTCACTTAAATATTTATTTTATTCTGTTTTTTAGTGTTTGTTGTTATGGCGGCAACAGAAATAAATCATCTGTGAAAACAACTAAGTATCTAGCTATAACGGTTCATGAGATACAGCCTGGTGACAGACAGACAGTGGAGTCTTAGTAATAGGGTCCCGTTTTTACCCTTTGGCCTAAAAATGGTAAAATCGTACTTGGATTTTCAGTTTTTCGCCTGTCACACCTGTGATTACTTGTCACAATATAGGTACTCCAATAATAAGTCTAGCGTCATTGTGTCGTCAAGACACTATCTTATTCGAAGTGTTATAGCCACAAAACGCTTAGTTTTAATACTATTACAAATTAAAAAGTAATTAACAAATCCCATTCCCACAGCGTTTCGTGAATAGATAGAAATGTTATGAGAACGGAGCTGTGGCTGATGTTCAATGAACGATTACTGAGTACCTAATACAATCGACAATGTTTGCGGGGAAAAGAATACAAACACTTTTGTTTGCGTTTTGCAGTCGAGTGGGAATAATTGTATTGGGCTTCTTTATCGTGTAGGTATTTAGTGCCTAACCTGGTGTTCAAGCTTGTTGACTCGCCTTTTTGTCCATGTTCCACATCTGACTGCGAATATGAACAATCAGCACATCACATTTTATGGGAGTGCAGTCTTTGGCAGAATGAACGCAATATTATGTTGGATAGTGTACAGGTTACATCCGGAGTTATTTACTACACAGACCTTGTGGAAACTAGAACAAATTTCCGTGCGTTCAAGCGTTTTTGCCATACCTATTATTGGAATCAAATATCACAACTTAGGACCCATAAATGTTAATATTTTTATCCGTGGTGCTAGGCAACTGGGCCTATCCCAGTTGTAAACGTCCCTTTGTGCCTTTTGGCCTTGTTCCGTTCTGTCTCCTGCTGATATAGAGGGAAGTGGAAATTACGGTTTTTTCCTACTACTCCGCTTTACTTTTCTGATTAATTTCGTTGCGGGATCCAAGACAGTTAAATTCATTCTCTGGGACTTCGTCGAGCTTCATTGTCTCGGCGCTTTTCTGGTGGTCGCCACTGTTGATTCTGGCTTTCAGGAGTTACAGTGGTTTGGGAATAGTGTGGCGGGCTTGTCTAACCTGGTGTTAGTTTTTATGCTGCTCATGGGCCTCTGACTTAGCTTTAGGCCCTTCTATCCCTAAAATTATCAACTCTATTTGTGGTGGCTCAAACTTCGTTTGAAATACTGTTAGAATAAAGTTCTAATCAGCTTGCACTACAAAGCGGTTGTTACGTCAGTCACTGTGGCCGAATAGTGTGAGCTTAGTGTTTTTTTGCGATTTACAAAAAATCTATTGGTTGGACCAAAAAGTAAAACACCTAAGACCTGTTGAGTTAGTTCAGTTTCATGATCTAATTTGAAGTACTTTTTGAATACCAGCGGTTTATTGTTCGATTTGGAGGTAACTTTGGAATTTTTTTCTATCGAGAAAAGTTTATGGAATCGTGTTTTTGTCACACACAGTACCTAGCATTAATCCTCAACTTTACCATATATTTATTTCAAAATTAATGCTACAGTATTTTAGGCGTAACGGAGGATCATGCTAAGCCATTTGAGGCATGTTAGGCCCTTAACATGCCATCGAGAAATATGTTTCAGGCATGCTGGTTTCCTCACGATGTTTTCCTTCACCGAAGCAAGTGATAATTATACAATACTGTGCGTATTGTATAATTATCACTTGCTTCGTGTATCCGAAAAATCAGATGTGCGTGTCTTGGGTTCAAACTCGAGACCTATGACTTGAGAGTCCGACGGCCACACCACTGGAGTATCACTGCTTTTTATTGGGCTAACATTACGTGGATCAAGGTGAGATTCGAAGGCGTTCAACGGAAGGTAAACGAAAAAAAAAGTACTTGTAAACCAATTATGTTGCGATCGACGTTCGCAACTCATTCACGTATTTATAAGTTCTTATATTTCACAGAAAAATCCTTATATGGATTCAAATACTTACATGCCCATTTAACTGTTAAAGTAATCATTTGTAAGAAAAATGCTCCTTGTTTGGCGATAATATTGTTGTTTTATTTTTGAAGCGAATTTTGGAAAGTTTTGAAAAGTAAGTCCTTTGTTGAGGAATGTTAATTTTTGTAAATAGGAGAACCAACAGTACGGCTAACAATTGCATAATAAGTAACACAGACCCAATTACAGAGCCAAATTATGCCTCAACGTGACATCGTAGTAATATGTACTAGAAGATTTAAGTATATATTCTATTGTTTATTATAATACGAAGTTTCAGAAAAAGTAATGTGTTCAGACTGGTTTGAAGTGTAAAGAAAACATGTTTCTAAGAACTTAAGAAAATATAATGGCTATAAAACTGCTCCATTAAAGTGCGCATAAAATAAAATAAAATCATACTAATGACAGTAAATGATGTGAGGATCAACATTTGGTCACATTATAGTTTTTTTTTTTGTTTTTTTTTTTTTTTATCCAGGCAGACTACGGTACGTCGCAAAAACGAGCATAATGAAGAAAACCTAACAAGCCTGATTTAAAGAACACGAATTTTGCAAAAAAAAACACAAAACTAAACACACACATGAATGTTTTAATAAAATTAATTGATAAAAATCGGTTCATCGGTTTGTGGAAACAGCGACTGGCTATAATCTGTATAGGTACCTAATCAGTATGATTCTCGGCTGTTTCATCTACATCATTTATATTAGCATAAAATTAACAATAGGATAATAGAAGCTAATCATTTATGCTGCAAGGGCCTCGCTGCACGTCATTAGGATCGCACGCGCAGCTCGCTTTAAGAGAGATCCGTCGAGTTATTGTAGATAGAGGAGCAAGGAAGCCGACGTGACCAGCCTGCTAGTGAACCGCTTTACGTAGGCTCCACATTACGTAACCAATGCAAGTGAGACGCAGGCGGTACTCCGGCGCAGTGCCAACTAGGAAGGGATCCTGCCGCCTGCCGCCCCGTCGTCGCTTACATTACCACACAACCGTCATTATATGTATTAACTACAATTCCGTAAACACGTATAATGAAAACGGACCTCATATTTTATTAAACGTGCATCCTGACTGTTTATTCAAATCGCTACAAGACCACAATACTGGCAACTACCCAGACCCACATGGAATCTATTAAAGTTATTTCAATCTCCTAGTCAAGATTAGAAAAAACCAGTTGATTCGAAGATCTAGTGGTCTACTTAAAATAGCCAAGAATTCATAGTTTGACTCTTAAAAATAAAACAAGAAGGTAGGTATCAAATAAACGAAATGAATAGGTCAACTTTATAGTCCTGAGTGTTTACTATAAGTGATTATATACGTATAGAATTGATAGCCAATATAGTGGACTACGAACTGACTGACTGCTTAATTCATCATGTTTTTGGAAAATGGGCATCAACTGGCCTGCAGCTGGCAAGATGTAAATCGATCTAATAATATTACTGTACAAAACCTAAGATGATGAGGAAGTTTAAGTATAATTTTTGGGTTTTCTAAGCCATATTGTTTTAGGTTAGGTACGCATCCTTACAAACCATTCAAAAAAATTAAAGGAATTTATAACCAAGTGATTGATTCAACATCTACGATAAAAAATAGTATAGGGCATCGACTCTACTAGTTTATGACAGTAGGTAATATATTCAAATAATAATAAAAACATATTATTAATCATAAACAAATTTGATTGACACATTATACCTATATACTGTGACATTGACGTCATAACTGAAAACGGAGATAATAAAAAATACCTATGGTTAGTTATATCGCTTATCGCGTTTCCATCAGCGATTTCGTTCGGGTCATGCGCAACGCCAGCGCATCGTGGGATTATGAAACGTAGCACTTAGTTTGACGTCAATGGCGGCGTCTACCCTGCACTTTCTCCACGAATCCGAGTGAATGATGAACAATAATACACGAACACAACAGCGCGTGGGAAACGTGAGTTCGATTATACATTGACAAGACTTACAGAATCGTGATTGTAGTTCTGATTAACGAGATTTTCTTGAAGATAGTGTATACGTAAAAGGCTTAGATTTTATTACCATCACTCTTAATATGAATTACCACCCATTTTCCTTGTTAAGCATAAAAATGAATCTGCTGACCACACACTTATAAATAAATATACAATGTGCTAGTTTGAGCTTTCCTTGACTCGCGTTTTTACCATTGGGATTTTTCATTTGCGTAAGAGTTTGGAATGAATAATTAATAATTATCCCTAAGATCAGGAAGGACGGAATTAAATAGGAAAACTCATTAATTAACATCCTCAACGTTTTAGACATAGGGACATTACCTAGGCTGCCTACATTTTAGATTCCTCGTAGTGCTAAGGTAATATGAGATTTCCAAGGAATGAAAATCCAGCCCATATGGTAAGCCAGCCAGCCCTACAAACAATAACCTGTTAAACAAAGGGGATAAAACCAGCGCAACTGATAACATCCTTTTTTAGGGTTCCGTACCCAAAGGGTAAAAATGGGACCCTATTACTAAGACTCCACTGTCCGTCTGTCCGTCTGTCTGTCACCAGGCTGCATCTCATGAACTGAGATAGCTAGCCAGTTGAAATTTTCACAGATGATGTATTTTGGTTGCCGCTATTTATCAGCAAATATCCCATACGACAAACCTGATTTTTTTGCCGTTTTTAGCTCGATATTAAAAACGGCAACAGATAGACGCTAGAAATATTCACAGAATATTAAGATGTATATTCACTTTAAAAATAAATAATAAAATTAAAGTAATAAAATAAATATTTATGGGGGGCTCCCATACAACAAACGTGATTTTTTTGCCGTTTTGTCTAATGTTGTACCTATAGATAATGGTACGGAACCCTTCGTGCGCAAGGCCGACTCGCACTTGGCATGTTTTTACTTTGCGGTGTCTTAAGATTAGAGTTAATATTCTCAGTGCAGTATGGAAGCCAGTGTTGGTCCTAGATATTATTTTAAACATCATCTTCATCTTTCGGTCGGCGTAACACGTTTTTTTCTTCAATTCTCCCCTGTCAACCGTCACGCTATCATTTACTCCTTTCTCCTTCATATCATTCCTCAAACAATCCATCCTTCTTTTCTTTGATCTTCCTCTCCCTCTAGATCCATCCACATATTATGTTCTCTCTTCTTTTAGTCACATGCGAATCGTCCCCCCTCATTGGTGTCGATTCTGTTATGCACAAACTAAACTTAATTTAGGCTATTGCTATATTTTACTAAAAGGCAGAGCGAGAAAAAGACGGCTATTGCTATATTATGAACTAAGTTAGAGATGTCAAACTATAGGTTATGCCTTGCGCTTCACCCGTGTTTTTAGTCGACATGTTTTTACGTGCACCCTTCATTTGTATAGAAATATTAATTCCAACTAAATTTGACAGCTCTAAATTACGTCCGTCTCTTTCTCGTTTCATTAGAGAGAAAAAGACAGCAATAGCCTAAATTAAGTTTAGTTTGTGCACAACAGAATCGAGACCATTACATACCACGTAAGATTAAATTATTTTAAACAAACGTTAAAAACGGTCAGTTAAGCTTAAACGTAATTGCGTATCATGTACTCCTTAAAATTTCCACAAATTTTGATGGAACTGTGATTCTAGGAATTTAATCGCGACGCATATAATATTGCGAGAGTTGCAAAATTACTTTTATGGCCAGTTTCACATTATTTACTGTATATAACCAGTTTCTGACGTCAATGCCCAAGAAGCAGGTTCCAAATTAAAATACCGTCTACCTAATGTTTTTGTTTTTAGTAGATTACTTTTGTATAATGCGAATATAAAAAAGTTAAAAATGTGCTTCGTTCAATACACTAATATAATTATCGTCAGTTATAATAAAAAAAGTCATCATCATCAGCTTATTAATTTTCCCACTGCTGGGACACTGGCCTCCAGTCTATGAGAGGGAATGGGCTATAATCTAATCTACCACGCGGGCCCAGTGCGTATTGGTAGATGTCACATGTCTTCGAATTTTTGGTTCTAGGACATGCCGGTTTCCTCTCGATGTTTTCCTGCACCGTTTTGAGAGCAGTGGTGATGAAATAAATTACACAAAGTAATGCGCCTGCCTGGATTCGAACTCACGACTTACTGTTCGTAAGTCGGGGCCGCCACCACTGCGCCAACAAAAAAGTAATCAATGCGAAAACAAATTAATTACTGTTTTTAGGGTTCCGTACCCAAAGGGTAAAAACGGAACCCTATTACTAAGACTTGGCTGTCTGTACGTCTGTCCGTCTGTCCGTCTGTCTGTCACCAGGCTGTATCTCATGAACCGTGACAGCTAGACAGTTGAAATTTTCACAGATGATGTATTTCTGTTGCCGCTATAACAACAAATACTAAAAACAGAATAAAACTAATATTTAAGGGGGGCTCCCATACAACAAACGTGATTTTTTTTATAATAGTTGGTACGGAACCCTTCGTGCGCGAGTCCGACTCGCACTTGGCCGGTTTTTTCTTCTACTTGACAGCGAGCAAGTGCGAAACGATGGATGGACTGTGTGATGGATGATATGGCAAGAAAAGAGGTGTCTGACAAGATGATGAGTAATTGGAAAGTATTGAAGAAGAAGACGTGCTGCGCCGATCACAAATAAATTGGGATATAAGGGCAGAAGAATTATGATGATGACTTAAAAACCAGTGCGGAGCTCGTGGCTACATGAAAATAGCCACACTACGTTATGGATGATTCCATCCTCAGTCGAAAGCACGTTTTAAGCCGTAGATCCCGGTCGTCATTTATAGATGTTTTACAGTAGTTAAGGGCTTATACTACCTCAAATGGCTTAGCATGATCCTCCGTTACGCCTAAAATACTGCAGCATTAATTTTGAAATAAATATATGGTAAAGTTGAGGATTAATGTTAGGTCTTATGTTTGGCGAAAACACGATTTCATAAAATTTTCTCGATAGAAAAAAATCCCAAAGTTACCTCCAAATCGAACAATAAACCGCTGGTATTCAAAAAGCACTTCGAATTAGATCATGAAATGTTGCATACTAACTGAACTAACTATAAAGCAGGTCTTATGTGTTTTATTTTTAGTCCAATCAATAGATTATTTATAAATCGCAAAAAACCACTCATTTCGCACTATTCGGCTGCAGTGGCTGACGTAACAACCGTTTTGTAGTGCAAGCTGATTAGAACTTTATCTAACAGTATTTCAAACGAAGTTTGAACCACCACAAATAGAGTTGCTAATTTTAGGGTTAGGTAGACAGAAGTTCGAAAGTCTGAAACTATAGTCTAGTTAAGGAGTATCGTTTTACTAACTGGATTGTGGCTGTTAGATAGGCTATCGCTCCGTGTCAAATACTGGTATTCTATTGCATCCGGTTAGACTAGAAGCCGATGCCAATATGGTCGGGAAAATGCTAGGTTGATGGCTTGCCAACAAGTGCTGACTCAGACAAAAACCTAAGTGTGTAAGTGTGTGTAACTTATAAACGACTCAGATGCTGACTGATCTCCATTTCGTAAATGACTTCCTTATTTGATTTCACACTGATTAGGTAATAAGAATAATCGTCGATGAGAAAAGTATTGATTTACATTCTAAGCAGTGCAGTTTCTTTACAACAACTAGCAGTTCTACGCCGTTATTTTCTTTTGAAACTGATTGCAAAAACAAATGAATCAGAAATCCTTTATCAAAGTACAAATGTTATTGTTACAAGCACGCTTCAGTACGTAATAAGTAGGTTATGTGCTTATACATATCCGGTGTTTCATTCAACTTGGGTGAATCATTTTGAATCGGAGTAAAGCAACCATGATCACATATTCGGAATGACAGTGGCTTTGTTTCCAGGAATTATTTCTACATCTCGTATCAGTATGAGTCTGCCTTCACAAGCGGTTTACTACTAAAGATCTCTATGACAAAGAAGTTACATACTAAAGAACTCCAAAAACACTAAATACCACAATTTTAGGACAGAGCCTTCTATTTTGTTATTGAAGAGTTTTTACCTAAATGTAAACCAGAGCCTTAGATGGTTCTCTGACGTACGTAGCCTTTGCGGGTTCTAAGTATTCACAAATACATGGCATGACTCCATATCAACCATGAATGACAATCAGGCACAAAGTAGGTCCACATTCAAGAGAGGCGGATCTACATTCACAACGAAACGTACTAAGTAGACATCTCTGACACAAATAAATGATTTGAAACTAAGTAATGAATCATATTTAAAAAAAGAAAGTAGGATGTACCAGACAATGGCGAAAGGGAGCTTTTGTGAATCAGTCACATTAATGATGAATTCGTTCCACTTTTAACTTTGTCAATTGAAAGTCAGCGGGGACAGAAAGCTCACGTTAAGTCCGCAAGACGCCTAAACAAAAGCGATTGATACAAGAGAAATCAGCTCTACTTAGAAGGACATAGCAGGCTCTAAGCTACATTCATCAAGAAACCATCAAGTGTTTCCATTATGCCAAACAAAGAGGTTTCAAGGATGAAACAAAGTCAAGGAGGCGCGATATTTTTAGTTCATAGTCCTACAATACATTTCAATCTATTCCAAGATATATTTGCGGTTGACTTTTATAGCCTTCATAGGTGGGCGAGTCATTTAAGCATACAATGTAACTGTCAGGACCCCATAGCGAATTAATTTCGCAATCAATATGCAAGATGTATTGCGAGGGGTCTCGTCTACCAAGAAGTCGGCTATGACATAATTAGATTAGACCCCCATGATACAACAGATGATCCGAGGAGAACTTTTTAATTTGCTTCGTGGATTTACCATTGGTTTGAGCTTTTGTTTTTTTTTTTATGTCATAAAAACATTATGTATGAATTTAGGTACTGGTCCAAGATCCCAGTGCTGCCAGACCTTACTTATTTTCTGATTAAAAAAATGTGTGGGTTTTTTCGACTACTGTTAGTATGCACTGTGAACGTATGCGTACCTGCTAACTTGTGCCACTCAATAAATTGTGATACTCCCTGCAAGCAGCCAGACCAATTGTAGGGTCGCAATTAATCATTTTTGTATGGGTTCATTAAACCAATGCGGATTCATTACCCTGAGTATCAAGTATAAAAACCGGCCAAGAGCGTGTCGGACTCGCGCACGAAGGGTTCCGTACCAATTATTATAAAAAAAATCACGTTGTATGGGAGCCCCCCTTAAATATTAATTTTATTCTGTTTTTAGTATTTGTTGTTATAGCGGCAACAGAAATACATCATCTGTGAAAATTTCAACTGTCTAGCTGTCACGGTTCATGAGATACAGCCTGGTGACAGACAGACGGACAGACGGACAGACAGACGGACAGACAGCGAAGTCTTAGTAATAGGGTTCCGTTTTTACCCTTTGGGTACGGAACCCTAAAAATTAACTCGTGCTATACAATGATATATAAACTATAGATACGTTGTCCGCACTCTAAAATGACAATATGAAATGAAGCCAATTGGCCACATCGCGCTTAGTTACGCACCAACCTGTCGCGCGACGCTACGTTTGTTTATAATTTAATAAATCCTGTGACGTGACTGAAGATGTATATTTATCTCCCTCTCGCAACAGGCATCCCGCCGTTCGGTGTCATATTTTCTTTCTCTTTCTTCACGCTTATAAGTAGTTCTAGTATTTTCGCCGTTTTTAAGCGCCGCGATGTTGGTTCATGACGTGTCTATATATAATACGTCATTGGTGCTATAGGTAATAGTACATTATGATATAAGTGCGGTAAGTTGAAAATTACAGCCGAGGCGATATTGCTAGCTCGAGCCGTAGGCGAGGGCTACAAGAAAGCAGAGGCTGTAATTATCAAAGCGCACGTATGTCATACGACGTTTTATAACATATTTGCGAGGAAATAAATAAAACTCGGACTTTCCTAAACGAATAAATCATTTACTTGTTCACAAATTAGCGATGCGCGCGCATCAGCGCTTTTTTTAAGGCAAAGACACAAAAACAGCCAGTATTACTAAGAAGGTAAATTAATATTTTTGTGTTTTTGTTACATATAAATGGTTGTAATTTACTGTCAAAATTAATTAAATTAAAGAATTAAATGTTTATTTATTATATTTCATCTCCCACAGTTAATTTTATTCATAAAATGTTGACCACTTTTCTGACATAAAAACTCTTTGCTAAGATTTAAAAAAGTACCGTTCCCTTTTCACGGAGCATCTTGATAAACCGTGCGTCTATATAGATACTCTGTGGTTGAACATTACTGCACAAGTACGTAATGAGATACATTACGATATTGAAATGGGTGAAATAAGAGACCCTTTACGAGCAAATGTGTTATAAAATTATATTATTGTTCTTTCCGTGCTTTAAAATTTCCGTCGACTGGCAGTGTTCATAATTATTTTTTAACAATCTTTTAAACAACATATAAAAAATCAGCACATATAATTTTTAAGCAACTTTACCGGATATTTTAAAATTGGCAAGTTAGCAGGTATGCAGATGCACAGATTTATTCCAGAAATCCCCACCGACAAATCCCCACAAGTGGGGATTGTTATTTTCTTTTCCAGAAATCTCCACATGTTAAATAAATTCAGCCTAGTGGGGATTTTTTGAAAAATAAGTAACAATCCCCACCAGATGTTGTTACTGACACTATTCGATGCCACACACAATTGTTAATCAGAAAATAAGTCATTTCTGGCGGCCTTGGGATCCTGCTAGATATAATAGAAAAGCAAAGTTTTTTGTTGTCGCGCTTTGTCCTAGTGCACCTGTCGTAGAGCGTTTGTATGATGTTTTTATTCCTTCAAGGTGTGGACTTTGACCACACCAATATCAATATATTTATTCAAAAATAGAATTGGCACAATAAATACAGTTACGTATTTCGCTCAAACTTATGCTAGGACAGATGTCCTAGCATAAGTTTGACTGAGTGACTGTATTTATTGTGCCAATTCTATTTTTGAATAAATATATTGATATTGGTGTGGTCAAAGTCCACACCTTGAAGGAATAAAAACATCATACAAACGCTCAGCGCAGATGCGCTGTTACTATTTTTCCTCCAGTTACTACAATTTATTACCTAAACCGACTAGTATTTCCACTAAATGCAAAGTGCGTCACACACCCCAAATATGGCAACATCTGACACAATAACTACATCTCGAAAAAACCTAAAGGATAAATTGCAACTATTTTAACAAAAGGGGGGAAAATTAACCGCAATCATTAAGTACTTTTAATGTTATCCCAATTGTGAAACTGTACGTATGTGGTTATCGACGATAGAATAACCTTTCTTTTTTTTTTTCGGATGGGAAATCATCAAATGACTCCTCCCGCTCTGGGCGGAGCAGGAGGGAGTGTCAGACTTTTACTGACTAAAACCCATCCATGTTCCTTCATCGCCCTTTGTGTTCCGGGGCCGCGGTATCTCTTTCGAACAGTCCCGCAACCACGATAGAATAACCTCGTGGTTCTATCAATAAGTTGAAGTACCTAGGTATATAACAATGGAGGTCTTAAGTTTTGTTCAAATAATCAATCAAGTTGACTCTCTGGGAATGGGAACCAGAGCTCGCCGGAGCTCGTGGCTAAATAATAACAGCCGCTCGGGTCGATCTTTAGATTAAGCCGTGCTTGCCTAGGTTGGTCTGTGGATGGGTGAACTCCCTTACATACCGAGTTTCCTCCGTGCCTCGGAAAGGACGTTAAGCTATTGGTCCCGGCTGTCATTTGTCCATCTTTGACAGTCGTTACAGGTAGTCAGTGGCCCAAAAAGTCTGACAACCAGTCTTACCAAAGTAGTATCGTATTACCCAGTATGAACTGGGTTGTGGAGGTCAGATAGGTAGTCGCTCCATGTAAAATACTGGTACTCAGCTGCATCCGGTTAGACTGGAAGCCGACCCCAAAGTAGTTGGGAAAAGGCTAGGCAGATGATGATGACTCTCTGGGAACCTGGGACTAGATATAATATATAGGATAAGATAAACATTCCCTAAAACGCCAGATTCCCCGATGCCATAAGAGTTCTCCTTTTTGGGTGAAACAGTAGGTACCTAAACATCTAAATAATTATGTAGGTTAGTATTTAGTATTATAATTATGCATAGGTATTGTTATTTGCCTACTACTATTTCCTCATCCACGTCACACATCCTTAATACGGAAGCATCCGCTACCAAAACTAGGTCCTAAAAAACCGAAACTTAAAAGTGGGAACTTCCCAGTCAACAAAAGGGAGGAAAATTAGTCAGTACCTTTCTTTTGAAATAGAACAATAGGAACATAAAATGTTTTTGGTAGACGTGTGGTGTAATGAAAGGAAACACTTGCGGTAATGTGTGTCCGACCTCTCTGATTTAGTCTCTAGATTAAGATGATTACATGTTGTTGACAATTCCAGGAATGGCGCGTCATATCTATTTTTATCTGCCGGGAGTCGAGTGAAACTTTAATGGTCATTAGAGTCATTGCTTATCAAATCACAGTCAACTATCTGTGAAACGATGTTGCGGTAGGCAATGACTGCCAACAAATTGAGAATACAAAATACAGTTTTGGAACATTTATTTTTCTTTCAACAATACTTCTAAACTGGCTGCACAGATGACAGCTGTAGCTAAGAAATGATAGATCATCACACCACATATTCTTAGTTGGGAATAGGCTAGGTAACAAGTTATATTAGGGTCGGCTTACAATCGAACCGAATGCAGCTGAATACTAATATTTTATAAGGAGAGATTGTCTATCTGGCATCAATTCAGTTACGGGTTACCAGATACCCCTAATAAGACTGGTTGACTGCCAAGTGGTCCATAATTATCTTAAAACAGGTATTGTATGCATCAGCGAATTAGTGTGAAAATTATTTGGATTAACCTCATTAACAAAAATCTGTTTATTATTCTAAAGAAATATAATACACTATGTCAAGGAAAACTTAAGTCATCAAACAGTTCTGATTAAATTATAATCATAGTCAAGTAATGTGAATAAGTTTTGAACGCAGGAAACAATTTCTCGGAAGATAATCAAATGGAACCTATACAATTTCACCGTCTGAAAACCGACGTGTCGTATTGTTAGTAAGAGCCTATTCACTCCATTCCTTTTTAAGAACAATAGTGTAATAACTGTACGAATATGTAGAAATCACTCTTTTGTTTACATTCTTGGTAAGATTAGTGGGAGTGTTCCTGAAAGCGATTACAACCATTTCTAAGACAGGAGGTTGAGGGTTTTCCTCAATGGCTGCGGGACTGTTTGAAAGAGATACCGTGGCCCCGGAACACAAAGGGCGATGAAGGAACATGGATGGTTTTAGTCAGTAAAAGTCTGACACTCCCTCCTGCTCCGCCCAGAGCGGGGCGGGGGAATAAAAAAGGGTTATCCTCAGTTTGAAATGATCCTGGGAATCGTTGAATCACGGATACTGATCAAACAAATAGAGAGTTTATTTTTATTTTTTTACTAGCTGTGCCCGCGTTTCTGCTCACACGAGTGCGTATTCTTTTGACATTATCAGGGAACATTACATGGGAGCGTGAAGTCGTAGTATATTCCTAACATCTTCTACAAAATAATATACTAATAAACTGACTTAGTGTTAATTTAAATTAAAACCTGCTAGTATGTAATCTTTGTTTTAAGTAGTAGAGAAGTTTTTATTTTTTTATACTAAATAGGCCGCAACTCGCCTGATGCTGCCGCCTAGGTTCTTAGAGCACGCTTGCCTAAGAAGAACAATTATATGTATATATTTACTTATCACCGTTGCTATTTATCTAAGATTCTTAACCAGAACCATATACTAGATGCACTATTTAATATTTTAACATTCAAAAACAGGCTTATCAACTGTAAAACTGCTGATTATCAACATCATTTAAATAAATATATAATATTAATTTAAAAGACCTGCCATCATGTCAAGATAATATATCGGCAATGCCAACAAATATATAAAATACTGAAATGTTACGTTTAGTTGTTTATTTAATCTATAATCTGATTAACTAATTTTGTTGTAGATAATGCATTCATATTTAACTAGATGTATTTTTTAAACATTAGCATTTATCGTTCCAGATTCCGAGATTCTACTTTGTGTAAATTATTTCAATACCACCTTCGATCAATGATCGAAGATTACCACTCACTGCACTGAATATGGTGACGTGATAAAACCTGTCCTAGATTATTATGAATTCAAAGACATAAGACATCCACCATCCACTTACCTGGTGGATTACAGCTATACTTCCTGTATCAGGGAGAAGGCCTGAGTCCCGTCAGTGGCAAATATTACAAAATTAAACTTTATTTTTGACATATTCTTCTTTACCCGACTTATTGATCTTCTCCTCTCAAACGTATTACGTAATAAACTTTTTTGATATTATCAAAGTTTACCTAACAGTTTTGAAACTGATCTAGCAAATTCAAAAGCGTATTCGATAGTCCGTAGATTCAACGTTGTTAAAGTTTACTAATCGAATTTCTAGAAAGTTCTAAACTAACTTTGTAAAATATTTTCACCTATTTACCGATTACCGTCTGTTCACGCCTAATAAGAATTAAAAATATCGTCCTGCAAAGCATCAAGTAGACGGAACTAAGGCAGACAAGAATGGGGACTTACAAGTCAGCGCTCTATCTTAAAAAAAATGTTTCAAATAAGTTCCCTAGAACGAGCATAGCGAGACAACGGATGTATACGTAGACAACGTGTAGTTGGAATACATTGTCTTAATATTTTTTTGTGGAATACATTGAACCCGGGTGTGCTCTGCGCGACCCCGTCGGTGTAAGGACCGGCATGCACTCTCGGACAAGACAAGAGGAACAGTTAAATTAAATGCGAAAAAATCTCCACGTGTATCTCATTCAGGGAAATCCGCTTTTGAAAATCCAGTATCTAAAACCTGCTGTTTAAGATACTGAATTCATTTTGTTTGTTTTTTCAGTTAGCATTCTACAGGTTAGATTCTACAGCACGTGTAAATCTTCTGCCGCAGGTTACGGCGACATGTCGCAGCTGTATCCGTGCGACAGGTCATCAGTAGAGCGCGTGGTGCGCAGACGGTGTCCACATAGTCGCAGTACGCGCGGTAGGTACGCGACTCGCTGCTCGTTGGATGACCGGCCCATGGCCGAGGTCGCGTTGAATATGCAGCACCACGAACCACGTTTAATATTAATAGGAGCTTCTTAAAATACTACCTGGGGGACTATCAGAGTTTATCGAATGTAGATATGATATGGGAATGTAGATGGGGCGCTTGACCTGCCTGTTCTGTGCTGCGCACTGATCTACGTATTTTTTTGGGATTTCACAGGAAGTTATTCAAGTAAAAGAAGGAAAAACCAGTAGTTTATGTTATTAGATTATTTGCCGTATTTTGCTATAGCAGATTAACTTCCTGTCGAAGTCATAAACAAACTGAATAAACTTTAACATCTTTTAGGACAGTTAGTTGCTTTAAATGTTTGATAGCCCTTCAGTACGAGACGATGATCATCAACCAAATGTAGCCTATAATCTAACACTGCCACTTGGGTATTCTTGGGTATTCACAAATGGGACACCTCTGCACATATTTGTGCAGATTCAGTCAATATAAAATAACTTGAACTTTTAACATACAAAATCCTTAAAATGTATATATACCCAAAGTTCATGCAGTTTTAAAGGAGATCTTTTATTATTTGGAGACTGGTACCAATTGGAACACCATTTTTCCGCATCCAATACCACGAATAAAACATTCATAAAAAAATCAGGAGAAAATAAAACTTAAAAATGGCGCCTTAACCACCGCAAGAGCAACTTGATGTTAGGTATGGCGCCACTTTCTGACATAATTTTTTTTTTTTTTGCTAACCGCCTTGGTCCCGGGGACATAACTTTTGCGGTTATGGATGACTTGATAGAACTTTCAAAAATTTATAATTAATGTGAGTTTTCTGAATCTATTTTTAACCGACTTCAAAAAGGAGGAGGTTCTCAAGTCTATTGGTATTTGATTTTTTTTAAAGTATGTACACCGATTACGCTGAGATTTATGATCCGATTTACGTGGTTCTTCTTTAGTTTGATGCGAAATAGTTGCCATTTGGTCCCATAAAATATTTCATTTTATGAAAATTTTACTTCAGTCGTTTCGTATAATTTCTGGTGGAGCGATTCTCAAAATTATTTAGCAGTAGAACTCTTCAAAACTAGACGGTAAATCGGTCGTGATTGATTGAAAAAACACAAAAAAGTGAAAAAATAATTTAGCTTCAGAAGACGGTGACAAAAAAAAACTAAATGAATCAAACAAAGGTCACCGACTTCTGAAGCTAAAGTTATTTTTTTTTTTGTTTTGTGTTTTTTGAAGTCGGTTTTATTTTTTTGCTAAAAAGTGTTGAATAAAATAACAATCTGGTTTTCATAAAAATGTTGACGTTTGCGGTTTAAGATGACGATATCCCTACTGATGCAGTTACATAAATGGATCACAGAGCCGCTTTCAGAAACTTTCAACAGATCTTTGTTATCAAAACAGAGAAGTACCTACTTAATTTCCACGTCAACGCGGGCGCAGCCAATGCCAAAACTATAAAATAAAATTCGTTGTTTCAAGAGTGGACCAATAGCCCAACAGAATGAGGGCGATGTTAGAATACTGATCAAAACTTCCGCTTTCAGAGAAAGTTATACAAAGGTAAATAACCCCTGGGGTAGGTTATACATATAGAGACAAAAGCTTATTATTTTTCAAACATTCCTTGGTAGTGGTACTCGTATTATGTCCACTGATCTACGTAATTTTGAATGATAGGTACTAACCTCGTTTGATATTACATATTTCAGAGTTCAAGAAACTCTGTATTTCTCATAAGAATTTATTTATTTTATTTATTTATTTATCACAAACACTACTAACATTACAGGGAAATCCTATTAGAATATATTTCAATATACCGAAGGCTCACTACGAAATTTTAGTAGCTACTCGTTCTCCCGACTAAAGTCAGTGATCTAAAGGTCATGGATGACCACAGCTTTCAGTATTCAAAAATTAATTCATCGAGACAACATAAAATGAAAACATTTTAATACAGGGTGGAAGGAGCACCGAAGCACAAACAGTTACCAGAACACCATTCCGTGCTGTTCCATACCTTTCCAGCATTAGCTATTCACAACGTTTCGATTCGATTTCGATTCGGAAAGTCTATCTCGCTCGCTTTCGTAATGCTAAACAAAGACAGACATACGATACGACTTGTCGAATCGAAATCGAATCGAAACGTAGTGAATATAGCTATGCGGTGTAGATTAAAATAAAATTACCGATAAAAATTCCTATGTAGTGTTCGGTTTGATGTTACGGTTTGAGCATCCATATACCTCCCACCCTGCATAATTTGTTTATTCAACCAAATAACTATGCATAATCAGCTTAATACGTTCCCACCGCTGGGACCCAGGACTCTCTGTGGGAAGGAGTAGTCCGTTATTAAAAGATATGTGACATCCACCGTATTCGACATCACCATATTCGAAAACATAAAAATTATTTCCTTTAATATAAAAAAAATATATATGGTCAGCACTGTACACCATGTTTTTTTCTAAATAAAACGCCAAAAACTCTAGACTACGTCAAACATGGGAGATTTAACTAATTCAAATTAGGCATTTGCAAACTCATACTCTTTTCATGAGAATAGTCTCCTAAATTCTGAGTTTTCAAAAAACAAGAAATATCAATCACAAGAAAGTACGTGTAAGCATATAATTAGGTTAATCATAGCGATCCTAACAGTAGAATTAATTAATCTTATTGAATTGTGCCCGTTTTTGCAAATACAAACATAATTTGAATTTGGATCGAAGAATTCAAATGAGTATCCACGATTGCAAAACATGATTAATTTAAAAATTATATCTACAAGTACAATCGTATTTCAATTTTGCCTGAAACTTTAAGACAACAAGATCAGGAAGATGCCAACCAACTCGTTTAGTCAATTTAGACGAATGTGCTAACAAAGTAATTAATTTATCAACCACAAACTTCTAGAAAAGCGTTCTAAACGAAGCAAGAACACGATGAAGATATTGCCACATTTACTTGCAAACATTATATCATAGAAACGTTATAATTATCTAAATAGAATATCTGAGATTAAAATCTTAACTTTGCAATATCTTCATTAATATTTAACAAACTACGTAACTTATTATCTACACAGCATCAGCTTGTTTTGATAGAGAGATAAATAGAAAACCAATGGTAATCTGAATAATCTAAATACCTAATAAAGAGGAAAGATTTTTTTTTTGTTTGTTTGTTACGATTTAACTCAAGAACTACTCAACCGATTGGATCAATTATTTCACCTTTATAAAGCTACCTACACCTTTACCGAGTATAGATATATATTATATATACCGAGTTATTGTTGTCACAAAATATAATCAATGTCAGCTAACATTAACTGCGCTTTCTCGTCTCTTACGTCACTAGATAAGTTTTTCAGTTTAGAAATACGATTAACGGCCATTTTCAATAACTAACTGTTCGGTTTCGGTAGGCTGTCTGTTTGACATTTTGCTAACAGTCGGCAATTTTTTTTTTTTTCTACGAATCAAGTGACAGGTAAGTAACGATTTCAAGCTAACTTTGTTTGTAGAAACACGGATAGCTGCGAGAAAGGCATTTTAACTGACAGTTATACGTAATTAAGTTATAGAAAACGGGCCTTAACGGTTATTGTCAAAATATGAATATCTACATTATAATTACTTTACAAGCTGTTGCCCGCGGTTTTCATCCGCGTGAAGTTCGGTAACCCACGTTATCACATTACCAGGATAAAAAGTATACTATATATTTCATCATAAATTTCATCCAAATCCGTTAAGTAATTTTTGCGTGAAAGAGTAACAAACATCCATACCTCCTTCCATCCATCCATCCTTCCATCCCTCCTTGCATCCATCCTTCCATCCATCCTTCCATCCATCCTTCCATCCATCCTTCCATCCATCCATGCTTCAATCCATCCTTCCATCCATCCATCCATCCATCCTTCCATCCATCCTTCCATCCATCCATGCTTCAATCCATCCTTCCATCCATCCATCCATCCATCCTTCCATCCATCCTTCCATCCATCTATCTTTCCATCCATCCTTCCATCCTCACAAACTATCGCATTTATAATATAGGTAAGAAGTAAGATTCTAAATATGAATCAATACGTATTTAAGTTCACTGCAGGAGATACTTCGGTCTCTTCAAGTAGCTACCGAAAAATCCCGACTTTGAAATCCCCAGTATAACTGTAGCATTGTTAATAGTAGATTTTACAAAAAGTGCACAAAACGAACCATTTTTATCCGAGATTTTTAGCAGCCCGAGCCGAAGGCGAGGGCTGATAGTAATGTCGAGGATAAAAATGGTTTTGTGGACGAGTAAGTTATAAACTCTGCTTTTCACTTCGATTGCGAGGAAATAAAACAGGAGTATAAATTGAAGAAATTAATAAACACGCAAAAACAAGAGCTGTTTCCCGCCGCTTTCTTTTTTTGAAATCTTACGACATTGATATTAGACTTGGGCTGCAGACCTATACAGCCTACTATTAAATATTTTTTTTAATAATGATTTTCTTAAATTAATTAAATAACCTACCGTAGGTACTTGAATTTAATTTTTTATGTCTTTTATGTCTTAAAAAACACATAAGGCAAATAAATTAAAGTAAATATTATAAAATAACAAATTCTATCTATTTCTTATTGCGTTTGACTGTATGGCTCATTTTCTTTGCCTTAATATACATTATTACACATTCAATAATTCTTAATATTCTTAATATTCATTATACATTATTATTATTTATATTATGAGTAGATACATTAATGCCCTTGTGCACAAAATTCGATTTTGTGCAGCCTATATCCTGCACAAACAAGTACTTTCAGAGCATGAGAAGTGAAAAACTAATTTAGCGGTAAGTACAGGGGTAGGTACTTTCTTCGTATTGCTGTCCATAGCAGGAGACATACCTCTCCCAAGTTGCAACAGAAAATATCTTGACTCCAATCGACTGTAATCATATAAATACTTCAAAGAAGCAACCGAAATACCTCTGCAGCCAAACGCCAGGTCCGATTACAAAAGAATCTCTCCCAAGTAGCCACTGAAAATATTCTGAACCTGCTGTCTACAATACTAATAAAGTTTGTTAGTTTGTATGTAGGAAGCAAACTTTGGAACTACTGATCCGATTCCGAAAATTCTTTGAATAGTGGGTAGCTAAATTATCTTCGAGGACAAGCTATAAGTATCTATTACGTTCCTGTAGGATAGTTTCAGATAATAACGCAAGCTTGCTTGCAAGTTTGTCAACTCATAACCACACCCACGCCACGTATAAGCAATCAGACTAGTTATAATAATATCTATTAGTTCTATTTATGGCAGCCATTCCCTTTAGTCTTCGTAGTAAGTACCCAGTGTAAACTAGTGGAGCAATGAAGATGATTGTGTTGTGATCGTAGTGAGTAGCGCATGATGCGCAGGCGGCGGCCAGCGGACTGATTGCGCCGTGATTGATTCGACCATCCGCTCACCACCCACCGGCGCACGCGCGACTTTATTGTTCTCTTTAAACGATAAGTAGTTTGGATGTGAGTAAAGATAGTAGCAGACCGGTTTTTTCTTTGAGATAACTGAAGAAATATTGTTTTAAAAGCTCACCATCGTCGAAAACATCCTTGGCTAACAGATGTTACAAATACTCAAAAGTTTGATATAAATATAGTACATTACTGCAGAATCCAGTAAGTAAGCCTTCCTGGCCAAGTATGAGTTAACCGGACCGAACCGAAGGTGAGGTCCGGTTATATACGAGGCCAGGATGGCTTTCTTGCTGGTTGAGGTTTGTATAATACTTTTCTCAAAAATGAAGGAAAGTTTAACAACAAATTCGTTTAAACACAATTGTCGCAATTTAATGTGAAATCCCACCAGTCGTTGTTTTTTTTAATACAAAGTTTGCGTTTAGTTTTGGAAATTGTTCTATTTTTACATTACATGAATGTTTTAGTAAAAAAATGTAAATTATTGTTTTTGAAACTCCATGTTAATTTTAGAATGGAAAGTTTTAATCCAACGTGATTTATAAACTGAAATTACTAAATACAAACATAAAATCCCACACTATACTTCTAACACATTACTAAGTACAAAACGCAACGCATACTTTTTCTGCGTCGCGTTAAGTGTCACAGACTATAAAATGGCTGTAATATATGTATTTCATAAAATGTTCTTTCTATCTCTATGATAAAATGTCATACCAAAAAGAGAGATAGATATATGTTGGGAGCCTTTTCTAAGCAGATCCAAAGAGGATGACCTACTGTCCAGTAAGTAAATTACATACTTACTTACTGGACAGTTGGAGATTCCAAATTTAAAATCTCGCTTCTTACTGGACAGTTGTGAATAAGTCTCCGGTAGAGATCACTTTCTGGATACTTTTTAGAGATGTTATGGCAACATTACATACCATTTTTGAGAAAAAGATTTTACTCAGGGTACGTTCTTGAATTTGTTCCTGGAAATACTTTTGTATGATGGCTCAAGTTGTATTGTTTTTGAGAATGTTTTAATACCTTTATACAGGAACAGGTCTACGCACCTACCCTACCTAATAGGAGAAGCTGCCACCTCGGTCGGTGTTTCTTCTTCTTTATTGTATGGTTAGTGCCTAACCTGTAGACCTACTACGTATCTTTTTGATCTCCAGTGACTATCAAGCTTCGGTTGTACACCGAACTTTGATGACAACCGAGAATGTCAATATATTGGTATTACGTATTACAAAGAGTGGATATCACTTTATGGTGACTAACAGCCCGGGTACGGTGTAACGTCTTTCACGATAGCAACTTCAAACTCAGTTGTCATCAATTTGATGTCCACTGTGCTTACATAATCGCAATATTAAAAGTATCGATACGAAAGCGTCTGTCAAAATGAGTTACGGTGACTATCAGCCACGATGGGCACCGATGACGTCATATTTGATCGCGACTGGTCATACATAATACGAAACTAACCTTTTGAGAGTTAATGATGGACACTGAGCCCAGTTACTATCATTTCGAGCTGTCAACAAAGACGTAATAGCCCTGCTGCCCATAGGCCTCTGACTTGGCTTTCTGTCTTTGATTAATTTCCATTTTTTAATTACATACGGACGTCAGTTAAACCTCATTATGTACCTGATGTATCACTATCATCAATATGCCTACAGTATCGGACAGGAAAGTCAGTAGACAAACCTTTTTCACGTCTCCATTGAGTGTGTGACCCGCCTACCTCAAGCACGCGCCAAAGCCGTGCTCTGCACAACGTTTCATATTAAAGGCGAGAGCCTGTCACGCCCAATTATGATTTAACCCATGTTTAACCCCAATTGGTTAACGATCACTCATTTTCACGCAACGTTACATGATCACCTCGTGCTCCAGATTTGTTTATAAATAGATTGATAACACAAACTGATTGTTATCTTTTGAAACGTTCAAGACATTAGGACATGAATCAAAGATCGTTCAAAGCTCTGTTATTAATATTTAGGCATCGTTCACACCAAACGTATAGTCAGCCGCCGACTGTGAGCATCCAGAACAAAATGTACGAAAAATTTACTTCAGCCGCCGACTGATTCGCTTTTGTTTTTCAAACATATGCGATGTCGGCGGCTGACTATACGTTTGGTGTGAACGATGCCTTATTCTGTGTTTTTCCTGTTCAGAACACCAAGTTATCTAATCTTTTAAACGAGAAATCATCGTAAAATATTATTAAGCTACTAATTCACGTCTATATTGTAATTGCATATTCGAACTTTATGAACAATTACTGACCGCGGTTGATCTGAAGTTTCAGTTGCCTTTATCAATTAAGTAGTAGTGATAACCTATCCATAAATAACTTTTAACCATTTAAATCCTATAAATAGCTACCAGAGATGACGGGATTATTAGCAGCTACGGGGATCATTAATAGTAAAGTCTAAGTACAAGCTAATGATTACAACTTTAGATAGGTAAGAACATTGCAAATTGCAATAATCACAGCAACCAGTACGCGAGCTATCTTATCATCAGAAATCAAAGCGTGTGTGCAAATTACATAGCTTAATACTAGGGTAAGAACGGTCTTACCCTAATGCCTGTTTTCTTCAATGGCGCTTAAATGAATGCTTAAATAATTAAATTTAAGCATATTAAATAATAAACAATTAGATTTTTAACGCTGCGGCATTCATTTAGCGATTCTTAGTTGAATAACTAAAAATAAGAAAACCGGCCAAGTGCGAGTCGGACTCGCACACGAAGTGTTCCGTACCATTATCTATACAAAATTAGACAAAATGGCAAAAAAATCACGTTTGTTGTATGGCCCCTTAAATATTAATTTTATTTTATTATAACTATTTATTTTTAAAGTGAATATACAACTAGATATTCTGTGAATATTTAAATCGTCTACCTGTTGCCGTTATTAATATAGAGCAAAAAACGGCAAAAAAAATCACGTTCGTTGTATGGGAGAAATTAAATATTTATTTTATTCTGTTTTTAGTATTTGTTCAATACATGATTGAACATGGTAACATTATAGTTTAATTAAATGACAACATTCTGTCTTCCTTTTTGGTAATCTGCCTGGCAACACGGAGTTCCAGGAAAAGCCTTCTTCTTGACTACCACGCTCAGCAAAGCTGGCACAAAAATATTGTTTTATTCTATAATACACTTATAATTCTACTCTGGTTTATTAATTATTGAACAGTAAGTTTTGTTATATGGGCAACCGAAATACATCATCTGTGAAACTTTCAACTGTCTAGCTATCACGGTTCATGAGATACAGCCTGGTGACAGACAGACGGACAGTGGAGTCTTAGTAATAGGGTCCTGTTTTTTAGGGTACGGAACCCTAAAATAGCATTATTAGGAAACATTTTCCCAAACTTTACTCAAAATCGCCTGAATATCTGTTGGAATTCTCAAAATTCGTATTCATAATTCCTAATACAGAATGATGACGGAAAAGCGAGCGTCAAAAACACGTAATAAATATGCAGTGAGTTCAATCTCCGGACGCGAAAACAAAGAATAACAATCTGCCTTGAGACTATGACAAGCTAGCGCCACCTATTTTAATATATACGAGCTATTTGGAACAGAAACTGAGAGTGTTAAAATATGCCAGTGACCGGCGAATCTGAACTCTTACCTTCTTATTAAAAAACGCTGAATAAATCTAAAGTCAGTATAAAATTTAGATTTACAATAAAAATATAAGATGTGTTAGACTTCTAGCTAAACATTACTACCCCACGTTTATTAATAAAGAGGTTAAAAGATTGGCTGATCACTGGCATAATTTACCAAACTTATTAATAAAATACCAAGTTCAAGGAAATCAAAAAAGAAACCCATATTTTCCAAACTTTTCCCGAAAACAACGTTATTATTTAAAAGTCTTCGTAGGAATCTATACATATTCTATTCAATGCGTCTTTGGGAAAACCCGAATTTCCGTCTGAACACACGAATTATACATAATACGAGGAAAGATTCTCTTAAGAATAGTCTCTTTACCTTTTGCACGATCAATATATCAAGTCAAAGTACCTAAGGGCCAGAACAATTTAATGTAAAGCATTTAGAGACGATACAAATATAATCTATCAGATGTTTAGATAGGTAGTAAGTACATCCTAACTTTGGAAGCTGTAGATGATATCTGTGACCTAGACCCGCCAACGCAGTTCAACATAAGGCAGTGGCCCGTAATCAATTAAGTACAAGACAATTATAACACTGTTCTATTACTAATGCCCATTACATCTTCACGTGACCATCGAACATCCAAGTTCAGACAATCACGAGCAGCTCTGACGCGCATCTTTGTGATTATAATTTCATAATTAGTGCTCTTTCCCATTATATAACAATTAACTGTCTATTGTTATAAAGCGTAATACCATCGTGCGCCATCTTGAAGGCATCGTGTATCGCTAGCGACCCTACGATGATTGTTGTGACATCTGTCAAAAGTGCCTTATTACTTAGATAATTAAATTAATGTGACGTATTAGTTATTTATGCAACTGTTGTATAATGAGGGGTATTAAAACACGAATGTGGGTTTATCACACGAGGCGAAGCCGAGTGTGATAATAGTATCACATGAGTGTTTTAATACCTAATTATGTACAGCTGCATACAAGACTTTATCTACATCCATGATATGAATCCTCCATAAAAGGTTCTGAAACCATAGTAGTCTGGTAAATGAATGATTGTGGTTGGAAAAGTTGAAAGCAGAAAATGTGACTTATGGACTTTGTTTGGACTAGTTAGAAGATAAACATATTAAAAGTCCTGACCCCTCCGAGGTGAGCCCGAGGGGGGGGGGGGCAAAGAAGGTCCCGTTTTTTGGTTTTTTGCTTATATCTCGAAAACGATGCGTCGTACAAAATTTTGTTGTACTACATAATAAAACCTCATAAAATTTTCTTCAACTTTGCTTTTCAAATTTTTTATCTATCTCTTATCGTTGAATTGGTATGAGCTCCGAAAAACGATCATTTTTTTTAAATTTTTCCTACAATCTGTCCCGTTCGTTGTTTTTGGTTTATATCTCGAAAACGGTGTGTCGCACGAATATTTGTTGTACTACACAATGAAATCTGATAAAATTCTCTACAACTTGGCAATTTTTTTTTTGTACATTTTTTTTTTTTTTAAATATTGGAGATAGATAAAAAGTGTGACAAACAAAGTTGGAGAGAATTTTATGAGGTTTTATTATGTAATACAACAAAATTTTATACGACGCATCGTTTTCGAGATATAAGCAAAAAACCAAAAAACGGGACCTTCTTTGCCCCCCCCCCCCTCGGGCTCACCTCGGAGGGGTCAGGACTTTTAATATGTTTATCTTCTAACTAGTCCAAACGAAGTTCATAAGTCACATTTTCTGCTTTCGACTTTTCCAACCACACCCCCCTTTTGAGCACTCATTTACCAGACTATAGGGTGTTGCAGTGTTCTAAGAAGTCTATGTAAATTCATGGAAAGTTTAATTGCTTGTATTTACTACAAACAAACCGTGTATAGGTAGTAATATAATTATTTACATTTTGGATTGTTCAATTATCAAAATTCACAAAGCTTGTATCACTCATTTTTGTAAACAACAAAGTACATAATGCAATACTAATATCCAAATGTCGAACAAAAATGGCGGGATACGACGTGAATTCGAATTAACCTATAAGTTTTTTTTTTAAATTACGGCGCTGTGGTAGTGAATCGCACGTGCTAGACGTTCGATTCACTACCACATTCGATGTTCTTTTTTTAAAACGAGTTGCATAATGAAATTCAGTACAACATTATAACACCCGTTTGGGTGTTATACTGGTTATTATGACACTGGCTGTTTTAATGTTGGCCATAAGCTAACTGTTTCAGATACCTTTATAGAGGATTTATAGCATGGGTGTAGATAAAGTTCTTTTCACAATTATTAATTTATTATACTTCTGTCAGAATAAAATAAAATGTATTATTTCTCTTCCACAAAAAATGACCATCAGTACTATGTTGTACAAGTAACATACAATTTACATGTATTTTATTTGTGGGAGACTGGTCGCCTAAACTAAGACGAGATCTGTATTTTAGGACACCTAAGTCCAATAAGATACTTGTTAGGAAAAACAACAAAAGTTGTGCCAAAGCTTGCAATATATTATAATACGGATCAGATTTTTTAAACCAGATAGACCAACGTATAGTACTTATTTAGAAACCAAGGAATTACAACGACAAAAATCAATGATGCAAAATCTTAGGCAATACATAAGTATGGAATTACTGTAGGTGCTTACTTGCTTATTGTAGTGTAAAGATCACAAGTTACTGACCTTCCATAATCTAACTTAAAATGTCGTCTTTTCTCGAACAACAGAAGTTCAAAACCCTTTACTTTAGGAAAACTGAATTAATGGCGTTGCTCTTATTTGTGAGAGGTGATGCATCCCATTTGTGTCCAGAGGATGTGAATGACATCAGACGTTGCCGATTATAATATTGATCATACATTCATGTAAATTTTTCTTGTAAGTGAGTGATTCTTTATGCATTATCCTGTCGGCAATAAAATTTACGAGTGAATTAGGCACATTCGTGCGCAGATACACCTGAAAAAAAATGAAATCTTTAGGCATCTACTTAAAGTTTCAAAAAAGAGAGGTTATTTCGGTCCCTGAAACATGAAAGCTCCAAGATTCTACTGAACTATTTATGTGAACTTTTCCTGAATAAACTTATAACTTATATCGATAATAAAATTATTCTGAATCGGGAAAACAACTGATGTAACCAAGTGCGTCATGTTTAGGCGATAAAATTTTTTCTTTGTTCAAAATTATCATCATTCAGATTTCCCTTCTTTAATTTTGTACTATATACAAATACATAGATTCTAATGCAAAATGAAGAGCGTTTTTGTTAAATTGAACCGTAAAAAAGCCTTTTTTGAAAAAAATAAAACCGACCTCAAAAACACAAAAAAAAAGTGGAAAATACCTTTAGCAGTCGATGACTTTTGTTTGTTTGATTCATTTTTTTTTGCCACCGACTTCTGAAGCTAAAGTTATTGTTCACTTTTTTTGTGTTTTTGAAATCGGTTTTATTTTTTATAAAAAAGTTTTTTATTTTTTCCATTTTTAGGGAACCCTTCAATAATACACAGCAAAACATAATACATAACATCACACCATGGCGTGATGTTACGTCATGATGTATAAACATGAATATCCAACCGATTGCAGCAATCACGACAGATTTGCCGTCTAATATTGAAGAGTTTCCATGTACGAGTATATCTCCGATGATCAACATCCGTTCTTCACCAAACTTAAACGGGACCACCGCGAAATAATAGTCTTCCGAACACAAAAAGATAAACATCAAAATCGGTTCACAATTGGCGAAGCTATATCGCTGAACATACACAAAAAAATAAAATCAGACAAATTGATAACCTCCTCTTTTTGGAAGTCGGGTAAAAGTAACTTCAATCATCATCATCTGCCTAGCCTTTTCCCAACTATATTGGGGTCGGCTTCCAGTTTTACCGGATGCAGCTGAATACCAGTATTTTACATGGAGCGACTGCCTATCTGACCTCCACAACCCAGTTAGTACCGGGTAATACGATACCCCTTGGTAAAACTGGTTGTCAGACTTATTGGGCCTCTGACTACCTAACAACTGTCAAAGATCTACAAAGACAGCCGGGACCAACGGCTTAACTTGCTTTCCGAGGCACGGAGGAAACTCGGTATGTAATGGGTGGTCAGTGTGGTCACCCATCCACAGACCAACCTAGGCAAGCACGGCTTAACCTAAAGATCGACCCGAGCGGCTGTTATTATTTAGCCACGAGCTCCTCCTCGGGTAAAAATAACTTCAATATCGTTATAAAATTTTTCCGAGGGCTATCTCTGCATAATTCTAAACACTTGTTTGAAACCCTATAGTCTTTGTCCCCATATATATTTGTATCTATATTGAAACGCAGTTGGTTTCAGCGGCTTTTTTTCTTGTCGGTAACGTCGGTATTTGCAAAAAGGGACCGCTGTCAACATTGATGAAAGCAAACACAGTCCACTGGAAGGGATCAATAATGCATCTTCTGAATAATGCAAAGTCGTTCAGAAGTGCGTTTACCCGTCTGCATTTTTGATATGTTCCCGAGCGATGGTGCGTTGCCCTTTGCCCCACAGTCCGAGGAAGCCTACCCTAAGGAGTCAAATACAGGAACAGATAGTGTAACCTTTAATCTGATGATAGAATGCGAACAGAATGTTCTATAGGTAATCAATAGACATTAACATAACAGCATTACAATAAATACCAACGTCACAAGTACGTCACTAGAATAACATTTATTCCCGATTGGTTGTAATTATGAGGTGATTAGCGCTCATAAAACACTTTCACAGTGTCGTTGCGGTTAGTGACAACGG
Organism: Xestia xanthographa; assembly: GCA_905147715.2. NCBI lineage: Eukaryota > Metazoa > Arthropoda > Insecta > Lepidoptera > Noctuidae > Xestia > Xestia xanthographa. Next base: position 14,998,761 of record LR990647.1, on the reverse strand, counting down.
AAAAACCACGTGTTTTCGTCTATGATATCACAGTTATGTTGTTTCTAACTTAATAAGCGAGGGATGAGGAAAATCTTAAACGAAATTCCAAGTAGATTATTAATAATCAATTAAAAATTGATCAGCGGACCCGCCTACTGAAACTAATGAACTGACACACTTGGGTTTTGTCACGTACGCCTCGATCATTTAGTTTTAAGAATATCCAATCACCTCTTAATGAGAGCAACAATTATAAAAATCACACTGGCCCTAATGTCTATCGGCAATAAATTAATAACCGCAAACAAAATTGATGCCATTATACATTATCATTAGCTGTGACGTACATTAGTACCTATAGCATAAAATGGACAATTTTATGCAATACTAATGACTCTTGTTTCAAGTTTTCCGCGAGTTCAACAAATTGCATACAAGGTGAAGAAAACATCAAGCATAAAACTACATTTTCCTTTCTTCTTGTGATGTAAATAAATGCAAACATTCACATCAAGCTAGGTGTTTAAATCGAACGTTGACTCCTGAATTTTAGATAAATTCGTTAATCTGATAAAAGAATATTTCAAATAAATCACAATACTTTAAACTTGCATTGTGTTTGAAGTGGACGAAAAAAATTTGTTCTTTGATCTTTAAAAAATGCAACTGCTAACTCCGACAGCACAATATACATTTTATAACAAAATTCTTGTTAGTTTAATGTTTTCTTAGAATTTTAAAGCATTACAGATGAACAAGCGATTACGACTAACTGTTGTACTCATCCCATAATATTATACTTACGTCCAATGATATTCTAACAAACAGATATGTTATACACCTACAAAACCACCGAAAAAAGTGTGCCGCGGGGGAGAGCCAGCTCACATACACGCAGTGACGCAGAATAAAGGAAAAACAGGCCAATTGACACGTTTTCGAGTCTTCACGATTGCGCGCTCATAACATATTATTATCTGTTTAATTAAATATCATTGCTTACATCTGTTTACCGCACAAAGCTTTAATAAATGTGAAAACTTTTGTATAAGATAAGTACTGGTGAGGTTGGTATGGTGGTCGCGAGCGCTACTGCCGAGTATGATGAGGTCCCCAGTTTGATTTCCAGGCCGGCAAAAGTGTTATTGTGGTTTTCTCATCAGGAATTTTCAGAAGCAGTAGTGATCGTCTATCAGACGAGCCCTTTACATGGGACGTAAATATAACTGGCTAAATATCGGTGTTCTACAGGTAAACTTCTGCCACTCTCTTCTTTGGAGCATGCAGGCGTGACGTCATGTTCCTGAACAACTAGAAGCCCCAAGCTTTCTTCAATAGAAACTAAAAGCTCTATGACATAATTGGCACTTTATTGCATGACTCCATCAGTAATTAAGTTAGGGCACGCGCCCTGCACGGTTACATGGCCTAAGGCTACGTGGCCTACGTGACTTCGGACAGGGCACGTAGCCCACGCATATACCTAGCCCTAATCGATTCACATTTAGAATCGATTTGATGACCGGATTCTTAATTATGATGACTAACCTGCACGTATAAAATCTTGTTTATGTTTGTGTTAGTTGTTGTGACGATTTTAGTTTAAATATGTTTATAAAGATAGAGAAAACCTCGTTAGACAAGTCGTAAGTTTGGTTAATATTGTGTAATCTTAACAGTCTCGAAGGAAATATTCCTTTGTTCCAATTTTTAGTTGCATAGCTAAAGCATCTTAGTCAATAGGCACCTATAGGTGATAAAGTTAGTGATTTGGTAAAAATGACAAAGAAAAATCTCGGATTTAGCCATTATGAGAATAAACAAAAACAAACTCCGAGGTTTAGTAAATATTCATAATTTTCACGTTATTGTAACGTGCTGTCAATATTCGCATGTCGATTTCCTCTCTGCAAAGTTCGTAGCACATGCAGTATTTGGTACCTATTCAATATTATAGAAACTTTGTGGCATGGAATGAGGAAAATATCGTTAGGAGAGTTATGAGTATGAATATGGATGGCTAAAGGGGCAAACAAAAGAAACGATGGATTGGATTACGGCAGAATATACTAAGTCTATGGATTGGATGGACTGTGGGACAGATGACATACCTAAAAACCGGCCAAGTGCGTGTCGGGCCACGCGCAGTGTAAGGCTCCGTGTAGCCCGTTAATAATATAAAAAAAATGAAAAATAATAGATACAATAGATCAAATTTGACATCTGTCAGTTTAGCAACTACAGCAAATACTTCATCTTAGTCACTTTAGAGGATTTATTCCAGGGATTTTGTATTTGGTACAAAATTATTCAACGACTCTTAACCGCTATAATTTTCCGCTATAAAGTTCATGAAATGTACTATCATCATGATTTTTTCCAGATTTTTCAAGCCAGCAGTTTAGCTTTTAGAGGGGGGGACGGCCTGTGCGGCCACAAATATTTGCACTTTGAAATTTAATATTTCGTAAATCGAGCATTAAATGGAAAAATAGTTATAACAACCCCTTAGTCATCTTTCCTATTGACCTATTCAATGATACCCCACACGATGAGATAGATGACAAATCATCCCCACTTCACATGTAGGGGAGCTCCCCTACATGTGAAGTGGGGATGATTTGTTTTTGAAAATAAAAAAATTCCAATATTTTATTTTACCATTTTGTCGGCGTAATTGATATACACACCTATACAAAATTACAGCTTTCTAGTAGATACTAACAGTCTCTGAGCAAAACCTCCGACGGACGGACAGACGAACATGACGAAACTATAAGGGTTTCTTATTGTCAGGACTAACGGAACCCTAAAAAGGAGTAATTTAATAGAGAAGTATAAAATAAATTGAGATAATTTTACATTTGCATGATCGACTTTTAAAAACTCATCCAAAGCAAAACTAGGAAAAAGGTCCTGGCATCTCAAATAAACGACAGTGTTCACAACGATCATAATTTTGCGAATATACTAAGAATCGAACAGAAATTTAGGACAATACAACATGGGGAACATAGTTCTTTGCCATGAGGTTTTTGATTTTAATTAATGATAATTAGGATTGTTTCCTCTAAATATTTTTTTAACAGAGTAAAAAACAAAAACAGAGAAAAGTACCTGAAACCAACCAACGAATTAATAGAAAAAAAATCCAATGTTATTTAAATAAATTGTAATTGGTATTGTTAATAAAAATATAAAAATACACACCACAACCTAGCTCGTGTTTATTAATATAATATTTTATGAGGTTGATAAAATACAATCATTGACGTCAGAGCCGATGAGAATTCATAAACAGACTAATAATGAAAATAATGCTATTAATTTTAAATGTTAATATGGCAGGTATTGTTATTTTATTATGGTGACAATGTTACTTTTTATAATCTATACTAATGGTATAATTATTTAATGATCTTGTTAAATCTTATTATTGTTTTTTTTTTAATAGTATAAGATCCCTTTAAGAACGACCTTCACCGAGCTGGTTATTGGATGAAAAGTGTTTTATTTCAAATTAAATATATCAAAAAATATATTGCAAACGGGTTGTCTAAAAAATTTCAGTCCAGAATATTTTTTTAATTTAATTTTTTTTTCAACATTTCACTGGTTTGGCTAATAGACGAATTCCATACCAATCGAAAGTATGAAACCTGTAAAATATGCAAACGTTAGGTTAACCTAACATTTGCACATTCTATAGGCTGCATAACTTTTGCATATTCTATAGCCTATAGAATATGCAAACGTTAGGTTAACCGGTCAACTTAACGTTTGTATATATTCTATAGGCTTCATACTTTCAATTGGTATGGAATTTGTCTAATAAGCAAACCAGAGAAAAGTTAAAAAATATATTTAAAAAATAAATTGATAATTAATCAATCATATTCTGGACTGAAATTTTTTAGACAACCCATTTGCAATATATTTTTTGACATATTTAATTTGAAATAAAACACTTTTCATCCAATAACCAGCTCGGTGAAGGCCGTTCTTCAAGGGATCTTAGACTATAAGTTTTTACTTTATTGCACCTTGTCTTTGCAAGTAAACATTATTGTCTCCAAACGTTATTGCATACTTAGCTAGATATTTTGATTGGTATTGGCGTAAGTGTGGTGGTTGCAAGCGCTACATTCTAGTATATGAGGTCCTCGGTCTGATTTCCAGGCCGGGAAAAGTGAAATTGTAGTTTTTCCATCAGGAATTTTCAGAAGCAGTAATGCTTCCCATTGTTATCAACTTCTTTTATTAACTTGTTCTGTTAGTCCTCTATAAGTTGAACGATGAGGAAAATAGGTCATCGTAGTTTAGTATACCTACGTAACTGATAGGTATGAAAACCCGACACATACTAGAAATACATTACAGATCCGATTAACTCAATTCGATTATCATGCCATAAGTATTTATGCAGAAATTATTATTACGTATTTATTCAAAAATCATGCGCAAGTGCCATGAACAAAAACTTTATTCATAAATCAAATCTCAGTTAATACATAGATCTGATAATGATAACAAATACAGGGTCATTATCATCATCATCATTTCAGCTGAAAGATATACACACACACATACTGACACAGTCCACTGCTGGACATGGGCCTCCCCCAAAGGGGGGTTTTTGCCATAATCGCTATGCTTGGCAGGCGGGTTGGCGATCGCAGTACGGTTGTTATAAAAGCACAGAGAACGCTGCTGCCCATTCTCTGGTAAGTCCCTTAGTCGCCTCTTACGACACCCACGGGAAGATATGGGACAGGGTGCTAAAATGTATTTATTCTGTGATACATGGTGTAAACGGACTCATCACGAAGCTGGCAACACAGCATTTTGTACATAAAACTAAGTAACCAAACGCAAAATTTATTACCTACTAAGAAACGGGGGTGAAAATTCATGTTTTATGATAAAACAATGTAACGCACTCAAAACATTTTGCTGATGGATACATTAAATAGTAAACGGTCATGAAGGTTAACGGTCAAGTAAAGTAAGTCTAAAAAAAAAACTTCGAATTAAAGTTCGAGTCAACCCGCGATCATGGCGCTTGCAACAGCATCGAAATATCGGGAACTCAAAATAAATAACAATCACAGAAGATATCCCGTAAGTGACAACATAAGTAAGTTTTAAAAAAAACTTGTGAAATAGTTAGAACTTTGACCTACAATATTTCCATAACTGGAAGGTTCCCAGGTGTAGTCCAGAACAAAAAAATTATGGCAATGACGGAAAGAACAAGAAGTGCGTTTTGGCTTCGGTAAGGGTCTTAATTTGTGTTTAAAAAATGTTGTAAATGTATACTATTCTATACCTATTAAACCTCTCTGATAAGCTAAAGAAGAAAATACTAATTTATAATGTATGTTTTTATTCTATCTTTGGTTATGACATAACTCTCAAATGAATTTTCACATCTTTAAGTCGTATTTTTCTTAACTCAATGTATTTTTCCTAGAAACTACAACAAAAAAAATTCAAGTGAAAGTACTGAAAACAGCCTGCCCGATTTAACCCTAAGTACTTGATTATTTTAAACTAATAACAAACCTAATACATGCAGTTATTTAAAAACAAAGGTCATTGTCGCTCCTTGGTAACAAACATCGTGTAAATGAGAGAATGCCTCGACACAATCTCTTAAATCTGTAAAGCTTTCCGAATTCATAAATATTTTCTAGAACCATCGATGGTGAATGAATTTTAATGACAAATCAGTGACTCGACCACAGTCCTGACGTGGTCTCCAAGTATATAGAAAAAAAATATAGATAGTTAGTATCATTAACCATAGATTATTGTAACTTACATAAAGACTTAATATACCAACGTCAAACTTAATCTACACTAATATTATAAAGAGGAAAGATTTGTATTTTTGTGTGTGTATATGTTTGTAAAGAATAAACTCAAAAACTACTGCGCCGATTTCAAAAAATCTTTCACCTTTAGAAAGCTAAATTCACCCTGAGTAACAGGCAATATTTTATCCCCGTATAGGAACGGGAACTACGCGGGTGAAACCGCGTGACGTCCGCTAGTAGTTTATAAAAGACTGGTAGTAATCGTTGTTATTTATAACGATTAACAAATTGTCAATAGCTATTATGTCACTTATAACTTGATAAGACCTCTTTAGTCATATCGCTTTAATACATTGGCCTGAAATGATTTAACTTAAAATAGCTATTGCTACATACTATTAGGTACGATACGCCTGATCAAACAGCTCGATACATTTGAAACATTGTTGCTTTTACGACACCTATAGGCGCGCAGTTCTAAAGTCCCACTCAAGTGTGATCCTTATAAATTGCATACCTACTCGTTTTGAATTTGTACATGGTGACTAAAGATGTGTTCTTAAATAGAAACAGAATTATTCAATGTTTACCTACTGAATTAGTGAGAATAATAATAAGCTATAATTTGAATAATAAGCTATCTTTTTGCACTAATAACTTAGTCCAAATAAAATAGCGATAAAGTATACTAAAACTAATGGGAAGATTTGTTGAGTAAATAATCCCACCAAAAACATTTTCATGCAAAATGTTGCCAAGACGACGCCATATTGCTCGCACTGCCAAAATTGATCAGATCTCATATAGAGCCAAGATTCTAAATCTACACGCCCTAAGTCTACAAGGTCTAACTACTACAACGCTACATTCACATGGGCGTAAGATTAAAAAAAATATCCACTGTTCATTACTTTTCTGTTATACAATAGTTCTTGTAGTAGCGAAACGGCCAAGCCACATATTTTGACTAAGGTGTAGAGTTTTTGAAGTTAGATCTTGTAGAGCTAGGGCTTGTAGAGTTAGAATCTTGGCTCTACATGAGATCTGATCTTATGAACTTTTTGACAGTGCGAGTCATATATATGATCTCGTCTTGGCAACATTTTACATGAAAACGTTTTTGGTGGGATTTCATTTCTTTTTTATAAGTTGCTTGTGATGTGACTGTGACATTTTTTATTCTTTTCTTATTTTAGGGTGTTATTTATTTTCTCTCTTTAGCTCTAAATTACGTCCGTCTCTTTCTTGTTTAATCAGAGAGAAAAATATTGCAATAGCCTTAATTAAGTTAAGTTTGTGCACAACAGAATCGACACCATTATATCGACGATCCTACCAATATAGGCAGCTAGAAAAAAAATAAAAAAGCGTAGAACATGATATAAATTGAAAAAAAAAAAACGGTGCTCAACACTCTTTTAGTCTTCAGGCTAATTTCAATAAAAGGCTTACCTAACGATTATTGTATGCAGCATGAATCTGAATTAGGTATAAGAAAACCTTATGTTTATGTAATGTGCCCACTTGCATTGGGTATAAATTAACTATGCTTGTTTTCTTCCAGAAAGCAGATACTGGACGCAGAAGGTAGAGAACCGATACAGAACCATTCTCGCTAGACTCCTTTCCAGATTGATTAATTTAATCTAGGCTTCACGCCAGTTACTTTAAGTGACTTGCAATAAATTACAGGTGCACGTGTAACGTATAAAAAGAAGTAGAAAAAGAGTTGCCTACACGTTTTCTTTTAACTTAACTGCTATACAATTACAATGGTGTACAACAAAAAACTATATAAAAAAAAATTTGAGCATAATTCACGTGATTTCAAGCACACGTTGTGAACGACCTGCTAAAAAACTTTGTAATGAATACATTCATTACAAAAGTTTTTTTATGTAAGAAATAGTAGGTAACTAAAACAAAAAATATTTACCTACTTATAAAAAAGACCGGAATTGTTTTCAAGGAGCTCCTACAGCTAACTGCGCCACGGTTGCGCATGGAGGCATGCCAGTCATGAATGCGGCGCGCGCGCAGCCGCTCCACGCCCGGTAGGTATATGGCAGTGGTACAATGCGATCACGTGACTGCATTGACGTCAATACTGACCTCTGCCAACGCCGGCATCGTGCCTGCCTCCTGCCTGCTTATCTCACTCGAAATATCCTACATACACACATACAACGACCAATTAAATGTATTCTTCACATTTATTTAACAATGTGATTATTAACAATGTGATTATTTAAAATCAGGTGTTGCTCGTATTTTTTTTTAAATAAAATTTTGCTTAATCCATAAAATAATAAACGTAGTTTTAGTATGTATTTGTAGCAAAACACTAAATAAAAGGGGGGGCCTTTTATTATTGTTTCACTGTAACAGTAGGTATGTACATAAGATTAACTTATTTACAATTTAGAGGAAAGATCGTGAATGTATAAAAAGTTGAACATTATGGTGGTGGAAATGGTACCTACATAAACAACTTAAGTCCATGTCTTTCCTTTTAAAATTTAAAAGGATACATATAAAATATTTTTCAAATGTTTGTATGTCAGTAAACGTTATTGTGTAGGACGATTTCAGGTACAATCTGTCATTTGAATACTCACTTCACCTTACTAGCTATCGTTTTTAAAGCGAAAAATAATGTCTCCAGGTATAATATTTTATAATCAACCAGGTATCTGTGTAAATAAGAAAATACCTAAATTTAATAGAAAGAGTATGATAATAATTAGGTGGCATATGATTTCCTATACCTACTATACCTACACAGGTATAGCTGACAAGAAATCCTGTCATGCGTCCTGTCATTAGCACATCACAGGAGCTGATGGACGCTACTGAAAGTGCCAAACTCGTCGCTATTTGGGCTGACTTTAAAAATTCGAATTGTCATCGATAGGTACGCTAAGAAAAAGAAGACTGGAAATATTTCGTTGAAAACTTTCGTCAGACACAGAAACGACAATTTTCATTAACAAATCGTCAAAAATACCGGGGGTGAAACGGGGTTTACAGTTTACATGGGGAAATACGATTAGTTAGACTATTTTATTCGAAACTTAACGGGTGTATTATAATACACATGTATATGTGGTATTTATCGCGAATTTTACCTTTAATATAAGCCCGACGTATCGACCGGATTGCACCAGCCGTGGTCGCGGGAAGACTGAAGTATTGGAGGTACCGCCACAGCAAAGCGAAGGTGTTTATTCAACTACCCTCACTTGATCTTCATAAATGTTAATTAGGGCCGGTTCACACAAGGACAGCACACTACACTAACAGTGTCCGCATACTGAGATGATTTCACTTGACGAGTACACTTAGGGCCAAGTTCACCGAAAAGATAACAGTCTGATTATCTAAAAACAGCTGTTTAGAACACATTTTTGTACATGAAAACGTGTTTTAAACAGCTGTTTTTAGACAATCAGACTGTTATCCTTTCGGTGAACTTGGCCCTTAGTGATCACTGGATTCCAAGCGGGAGAGACTCTGAAGCCGTCTTCGCGATTGAAATTAGGATACTTCTTGATCTCAATCGCTTCCCGAACCATTCTCTTATAGTAGTGCTTTTCATTGGCAAGGATTTTTGGGTTGTGTAACTCCATCCAGTGGTTGGGTCCTGGGACGGGTGTACAACTATCGATAAATCAGTAAACATTTGTGTTTCAGGTTTTTTCAGAATTCAACCCCTAAGAGAAAATGGGGTGACAAAATCTAAAAATCAATGCACAGCCCAAACCGCCAAGTCTAGAGATTCCAAATTTGGCACATAGGTTCCTTATGAGGTTTAGGCGTGCACTAAGAAAGGATTTTTCAAAATTTACCCCCTATGGGGGTGAAACGGGAGTCGAAAGTTTGTATGGGGAAACAAGATTAGTTACACTGTTTTATTCGAAACTTCACAGGAGCTGTAGTCCTGTCGATAAATGACTAAACATTTGTGTTTCAGACTTTTCAGAATTTAAACCCTAAAAGCGAAAATGGAGTGGCGAAGTCTGAAAATCAACATGGTTATTGTTTGTATAATGTATCGGGTCAGGTGTATTACAAAAACAACGATTTTAAGATTAATTGTGGCGGAAATACCATCATCCCCTGTTGCGGTGCGATCCGTGCGATGGGGTTGAAATGTCTAAAAATCAATATGAGTGTTGATTCCGAGATTATCAGAAGTGCTGATTACAGGCGCGGATACAGGGGGGGGGGGCAATGGGTGCAATTGCCCTCCCCCTGAACCGACCGAATACGTCATTAGCCATTCGCTAGGAGGAGGCAGCTGCCCCTAGAGGCTCAGGATTTTTAAAAGTTATGGCTTTTCCTGCCTGATGCCATAGAATACTAAAAAACCGGCCAAGTGCGAGTCGGACTCGCGCACGAAGGGTTCCGTACCATTATTATCAAAAAACGGCAAAAAAAATCACGTTTGTTGTATGGGAGCCTTATATATTAATTTTATTCTGTTTTTCATATTTGTTGTTATAGCGGCAACAGAAATACATCATCTGTGAAAATTTCAACTGTCTAGCTGTCACGGTTCATGAGATACAGCCTGGTGACAGACAGACGGACAGACAGACAGACGGACAGACAGACGGACAGACAGCGAGGTCTTAGTAATAGGGTTCCGTTTTTACCCTTTGGGTACGGAACCCTAAAAACAGAATAAAATTAATATCTAAGGGGGGCTCCCATACAACAAACGTGATTTTTTTTGCCGTTTTGTCTAATGTATAGATAATGGTACGGAACCCTTCGTGCGCGAGTCCGACTAGCACTTGGCCGGTTTTTTTTCTTGATTATAACCTGTTCATGGTAGGTAAAGTGTTAAAATTTTCGAGCTCGCTTCGCTCGCTCTACTTTTTCTTGAATTTATCTATAAGTCAACCAAGTAACTCCTATATATGAAGGATCGAAATCATTCTAACCTGTCCAAGGCAAGGTGTCATAAGAATTTCGAGCTCGCTAAGCTTGCTCTTGGCGCCTACTTCCTCGTGAATGTTGCCTTTGTCTGAGAGTCGATCTAGTAACTCCTGTATGAAGGGTCTAAACAATTGTAACCTGCCCAAGGTAGTGTTAAAATTTTCGAGCTCATTTCGCTTGTTCTTGGAGCCTTAGTTCATTTTGTTGTTAAAATTGTCGCTCTAAGTCGATTAAGTAAGATCTTTTTTTTAATGAATTTTCTGTAAGATAGGTAAAATCAATCACAAATTGCCCCACCCTAAAGGAAATCCTGTATCCGCGCCTGGCTGATTACGAATATGACATTTATTTTAGGCTCCAGAAGATGGTAGATACGACCTCTATACAGGGTTATTGAGATGATTGTGATAACGATGATGATGATTGTGATAATGATGATGATGATGATTGTGATAACGATGATGATGATTGTGAATATGATGATGATTGTGATAATGATGATGATGATGATGATTGTGATAACGATGATTTTGATTGCGATAGTTATTGTGATGGTGATAGTGATTTTGATAGTGATGGTGATTGTGATTGTGATTGTGATTCTGATAGTGATTGTGATAATGATGATGATAATGATTGTGATAACGATGATTTTGATTGCGATAGTTATTGTGATGGTGATAGTGATTTTGATAGTGATTGTGATAGTGATTGTGATAGTGATTGTGATAGTGATTGTGATAGTGATTGTGATAGTGATTGTGATAGTGATTGTGATAGTGATTGTGATAGTGATTGTGATAGTGATTGTGATAGTGATTGTGATAGTGATTGTGATAGTGATTGTGATAGTGATTGTGATAGTGATTGTGATAGTGATTGTGATAGTGATTGTGATAGTGATTGTGATAGTGATTGTGATAGTGATTGTGATAGTGATTGTGATAGTGATTGTGATAGTGATTGTGATAGTGATTGTGATAGTGATTGTGATAGTGATTGTGATAGTGATTGTGATAGTGATTGTGATAGTGATTGTGATAGTGATTGTGATAGTGATTGTGATAGTGATTGTGATAGTGATTGTGATAGTGATTGTGATAGTGATTGTGATAGTGATTGTGATAGTGATTGTGATAGTGATTGTGATAGTGATTGTGATAGTGATTGTGATAGTGATTGTGATAGTGATTGTGATAGTGATTGTGATAGTGATTGTGATAGTGATTGTGATAGTGATTGTGATAGTGATTGTGATAGTGATTGTGATAGTGATTGTGATAGTGATTGTGATAGTGATTGTGATAGTGATTGTGATAGTGATTGTGATAGTGATTGTGATAGTGATTGTGATAGTGATTGTGATAGTGATTGTGATAGTGATTGTGATAGTGATTGTGATAGTGATTGTGATAGTGATTGTGATAGTGATGTGATAGTGATTGTGATAGTGATTGTGATAGTGATTGTGATAGTGATTGTGATAGTGATTGTGATAGTGATTGTGATAGTGATTGTGATAGTGATTGTGATAGTGATTGTGATAGTGATTGTGTTAGTGATTGTGATAGTGATTGTGATAGTGATTGTGATAGTGATTGTGATAGTGATTGTGATGGTTATGAAATAGATAGTTTGTATAGATGGCACATAGGTAGATAGTTTATAACCTGTGACCTGGATTAACATGTAGGATACTATACTTCTATTTATTCCTTTACTATGATCCCGTAGGACAGTTACCGAACTTCACACGGGCGAAGCCGCGAGCAACAGCTAGTATTCTATAGATTTCTTAGTATGGAGATTTACAAACGCCAAAATGTTACCTCACGACTTGTGGTCTTCAATAAACACCGTTAATATAATCACGGTTCTACTTGTTTAGGTATGAAATGTTTTGTTTTTCCTAAATTGTTGACGTTCTGCTGTATAATGTGGGTAAGAAGCATAATTATAGGTAGCATATAACCTTTATTGACAGGTACCTAATATTGTTCATTTTTTTATAAGTTTACTTATTAATTAATTAATTTTACAAAGTACGACCCTTAACACCTACATAACTAGAGACAAACTTTTTTCTTCCACAAATAATTAAGGCTTGCAGTGTATCTGCATGAGATAAATAGGTACTTAAGCAGGTACTTGTCAACGTCGACAACAACTCTCGCTATCTTATATCTTGGGTATCTTGTATTTCCATTATTTTTCCGATTGTTATTAAGGCGACTAAAGGAGCTAAATTAGCAACTCTATTTGTGGTGGTTAAAACTTCATTTGAAATACTGTTATAAAGCTCTAATCAGCTTGCACTACAAAGTGGTTGTTACGTCAGTCACTGCGGCCGAAGAGTGCGAATGAGTGGTTTTTTGCGATTTACAAAAAATCTATTGATTGGACTAAAAAAGTAAAACACTATGATGCTAATATGTTGCTTGTAAAATTATTTGACAAACAATCAGAATGATCGCATGTATTTCAGTATGGTTTTTACTCGTTAAAAGATTTTTTTAGAAGTTCGTGATTTTTTTATCGAATAGTTGTATTATGTTTTCAAAACACTATCGTTCTAGCATATATCCTGAAGAATGTCATATAATTTTCTGGTTTTGTTTATTGCAGTGAATCATATGCTTTATTTCATTATAAAACTCGCGTTTAGCTCCTGTAATCGCCTTAAATTATTTCATCAGGAATTTCTCAGTAGTAGCCATGGCGTTTAGATTTGTGACCGGTTGATGGCAATAGGCCCGCCCCCTATTACATGGGATTTTCACATGACGGCGAAAATGTGGTTGTACTAATAGGGTACTAGGGTTCTTATACCTCTGCTTAACCCTTCGAGGATTCGAGGCATGATGTTATGTTATGTTTCCGAATGTAAGGAAAAAAGGACGAATCTGTTTCGGCCATCTAAAGTGTAGAAGGTGATAGATATGTGAAAATAGAATACTAAAAATACCTTTTTTACGAAAACCCTGAAAACTTATTCAATAACATAAACATATTCTATGGTTGTTACTTTAGTTATTCGGAAGAATTAGATAAAACGAACAAAACCGTTCAATATGCCTAAGTGATTTTATGTGTAAAATATTTTAAGATATACCCACTACATTTATTTGTATAATTGTTTCATTAGCTTTAGAATCTTATTTGACTAAAATACGCATTATGGTATTTATTAATGTGAGAATATATTCAAGTATGTCCTAAAAAGGCAAAATATAGTTTGTGCCTAATCCACCAATTGTACATCTGTTAACACTTATATATTTTAGATAAATAAATGATTCTTAAAAGTAGAGTGTCAGTCTTCAACACTAAGATAAACTAACTAAAACGAACTTCGAAATAAGGCACTTTTTTGTCTAGCAACGGCATTCGGAAATTGTGTTTCAGACATTTTCAATGCCAACCAATACAATTTTCAATGCCAACCGATACAATTTTCAATTGCAGCCGATACAATTTTCAATGCCAACCGATACAATTTTCATTTTCAATGCCAACCGATACAATTTTCCATCAAAATAACATAACAAGTGCTACTTTTAATTATTAGGTCTCGCATTTGCTAAGAGAAACGAAACCCAGATCGTCACACCTGGGTCATGGTTAAAACACAAGCTTATTCATATTTAATGCCTGAGACTGACAGTTAAGGATCGAAGCAATTAGCATTCTGTAGGTTCTGCGAACCCCCATTTGAAAAGCGTGAGTTTATGTGTGTGCACCTGTGCACAGATAAGTCATGTAGTCATGTACTTTCAGAGAAAAACAAGGCAAGTACTATTTGATTAAAAACGCGAAGGTGAGAGTTTATGCACCTGTTTAGTACATAAATGTGTCTGTAAGTCACCCAATTGCGTTACAACATTGGAATTACGAGGTGTGATGTTATGTTATGTAAGTTGTTGGTCCCAAGAACTATTTGCGAAGTCAAAATATATAGAAAAACAAAAAAGTACTTACCAGCAGCAGGATGTCTAAAAAAATATTGAGACAGAGAGTTCGAGAAAAAATTTAAATCGACAATTTCTTCATTGTAATGCTGCACTTACAAATGTATGTGTTCGTGGTGTATAATATCGTGTAGTCGTAAAATTTCGCATAAACAACTATAAATACGTGCCACTTTTTATGAAATACCCACAAACGGTAAATATATATTTGGAGGGTATTGTCAAATGACATGAAATTCAATTTCTGATTACCAATAATTAAACTTGCTTCTTTCTTTTCGTGTGCTCGCACGTGATGTAAGAAACAACAAAATCTATATACATATAATAAATCTGTAGAAAAATCGTCTTTGTACATCGAAAATATTTCGAATGAAAAATGCCAGGGTGTGAAAGGATAACTAACAGAACTCATTTCCAGCATTTTTGGAATTTTTGTCTGTCTGTTTCGATGATCAAGCATCACGTAAAATTTACGAAACCATTGAATGCAATAAAGAGTTTGAGTTTGAGTTTTAGATAACTTGTATACATAAAAAATGTGTGTATTTTGAGGTATTATTTAGTTTTTGTTTCATCGTTATCGGTTAACTCTATCAAAAGATATATGAATTTAAAGTGTTTAAGAAGAACTAATCATCAAATGTAAGATGCGGCGATATCTATTGTACTAAATTGGTACTAATACTAAAAATGAGCTTTAAATTTACATAGCATGATTTCCATACATTATATTTTAGCAATTTAACATCTTGGTTGATAGATGGCGTTGATCATTTTACTCCATTTTCTGAATCGCGGTGATAAGATTTTCCGACCCCTCGCACGTGTCAGTTTACCGTTGTTTTTGCCTCAAGTTTAGTTTTTTAACCGACGAAACAACAGGAGGAAGTTCACGATTCGACGCGTATTTTTTTTGTTTGTCCACGAGAGAGAGAAGTCCGATATACACTAATGTAGGAACGGAGTATCAATGATAAATGCAAAAACAGGGAAAATTTATTTCTTTTGAGAGCTTCCGTTGCGAGCGCTGCATAAACGGTTAAAGTTACGCAACAATCATGTTTGAGGGAATATTGTTCCTTTTAAAAAGTTTAAAAAAAAATCCGCGATAGCATAATGTCTATCTTTTAAGGTTCACACTCTCTCTCTCTCTCTCATGTGATGCAGACGAAGTTGCGCGGGTCAGCTAGTAATTAATAAAATTAATACATTACATCCGTTGTCTGAGATTATAAAGGGTACCTACTCGACGGACTTACGGGACAATAAATGTTAATTAAATTATCGACAGACTTATCTCATCTCGAGCTCTCTCTCTAAGCTGTTCTCGTGAGACCTGACTCGTGAGTGCATCACCAAGTAAGTACTGTATGCAGTCCGGGCACAGTCAGTAGCAAATCACCGGGCAGCTTACCTGCTACTCTAACCTTTGATGTAAATAAGAGGCTGCATGATCACATTTTTCGAATTACTCATGCCTCGGCAAGATGGAAGCAAGGCTGACTACTCAGGGTGTGCTGGACGTGGACCACTGATCAAGAATATTTTTGTGCATCTTGCCAAGATTTTTCGCCAATAGTTTTCACCCATTTTGCCGAGGCCTATTTGGAATTCCTATCGACTAAAACGAATCAAGTGATAGTCATCATCATCATCATTCATCATTAGCCTATTAATGTTCCCACTGCTGGGACATAGGCGAGAGGAGAGGAGTCTCCATGAGAGGGAATGGGATCCACCACGCGGGCCCAGTGCGGGTCGGTAGATGTCACATATCTTCGATTTTTTTCTTTCTAGCACATGCCGGTTTCCTCACGCTGTTTTCCTTCACCGTTTTGAGAGCAGTGGTGATGAAAAAATTACACAAAGTAATGTGTCTGCCTGGGTTCGAACTGAACCCACGACTTACTGTTCGTAAGTTGGGGCCGCCACCACTGGACCACCGCTGCTCTCAAGTAACATTAATTCATAAATAAATAGCAATACAACATTGTGAAAACAATTATTTAGTAATCAGTTTCAGAGATGTCAATCACTTTCACCGAATATTTTACGTGTAATAAATAATTCAATTAGGTGACCTAAAAAAACAAAGCATATCTGCGTGAATTTGCTTTGAGCATTATACAAAAAATACATTTTGGGGGTATGAAGAACAGGGTGTAGAATTCTTCATCCCCCATAGAAAAGTGAGGATCCTCCGACCAGACGGGTGTTATGTCTGGTGGGCGAGTTGGTGTCGGGTTTTTCTATACAGTCTTACGTTGCAGATAACTTTAACTTCATTTGTGGCATAGATGCGCTGTAGTACTTTTTGTACTATGTTGCTGTAGTGCCGCCACAAGTCACAACATGAAAAGTACGCGGCAAGTACCTAAGTGAAAGATGGCCTTGTAAAATTGCACCAGACTGGTCATTTAATATTAATAAAATCAGTGGCTGTTTTCTAATTACTTGTCCAAGTTTACAGAACCTACTACCTGTTTCGATGCAATTAACCGACGGCACTTTTTAAACAGCTTATGATGCTTTAAAACAGCTTTTGTACTATGGGGGTCTTTTCCGCCTGACCATTTTAATTTTTTTTCGCTTAAATCATGCGGAGGCGCCGGAGCCACACCCCCTTAAAGTTTGGGCCTATTAGGAAAGCGTCAACTTTGGCGCGCAAAATAACAATTACTCTCGTTTGGCGTGCGTCGTCAATGCGCTCGGCCGATTCGGTATCTTTTCATTCATTTATTCTACACAAAGTCAACGGGGCGGAGCTAGAGAGCGTTTTTATGTTGCGAGTGTAAGCAAAAATGAGCTTAGTGGTGGTCAGGAGGGAGTGTCCTCGATAGTACATAGACAAATGATAGACAATGCGATTGAAAAAGTCTCAGAGGATCTCGGAAAGGTTAATTGACTCGTAATTTGTTCATAGGAAATATGCATGTACTTTTTCTTCACTTAAATCAATAAAATACAGTGTTATCAACCTAAGAAAAGTAGGTACCTATTAAAAGTTAAGTACACTATTGCTTGTCGCTCAAAAATTGTATTAAATTCCTACAATTTTCTATGACAGTTCAAACGTCCGTGACTGGCGTGGCCATGATATGACGTCATTTTCCTCGTCATTTTCCTGATGTAAACAAGGCAGATGCCTTGTTTACATCTAATTTTTTGACCTTATTATAGTAATTTTACTAATTGTATGTGCTTTATTCAAGCAAAAATTGCGATAACGATATTATAATAAAATCTTAGTGAAACTTTAACTACTTTACAAATAAAAGTGTTTTTTGACACATAGACTTTGACGTCACTACCGGCGTTATCGAGGACGATGCGTTTTGAGAGTGCGTTCTGTTTCACCAAAAACATGCTACATAAAACAATAAAATGTAAAATAAGTGATGAAGCTTACCACAATGTTTTTATGCGCAAATCAAGGCATTTTTAATAAATAAAAAGATTTTTGTATTTCTTGCATATTCCGTATTCGTTCACATTAATTATAAAAAGAAGATATTATCTGTTCAGATATGGTGAGATCACCAGCCTGGTTTATGTTAACCTGTGCTTTTAAGATTTTTAATTATGATATTATTTTTTTTTAATTTTATTATAAAAACATCATGAATTACTCAGTAGCATCCCGGAGCCTGGAGTTATGCCCGATTGATGGCAATAGGCTCACCTTCGTGAGACTACGACGAGGGCGACGAGGGGGAGCCCGGAAAAATGTATTGTCTATAGGTATATCTCTGCCTAACCTTTCGGGGAATCAGGCGTGATGTTAAGTATGTATTAGTGAAAAATAATATTTTAAATGCGAAAAATTCCACCTATTCTTAGAATTAAAAATGATGACATACAAATTCGATGTTTTCACTTTTTGACAATAGGAGTTATTGAGTAAGTATAATATTCTTACTATAATGAACATATAATGTACCTACTTATGCTAACTCTTGGTATAATATAGGCTTCAATTATTCCGTCACGTGCAAATGAAAGAAATAGAAGAAATTTAACTGTATTGTCTAAAGTTCCCTGGACTGGGAAACGTGAGGCGGGAATGTACGGTTGCGCGCGCGCCGGTCACTCACCGTCCGCGCCGCATAAGCATGTTACCAGCCTCCCCAGAATGTATCGACAAGTGACGAACAAATACCATCAATATTAATACTTCCAGACGTTTCAACGACTTTTTATAAGGAGTGTAGGGACTTGTAGATGTTCTTTTACCATTATAAAAGCTATTTACTATTTATATATTTCTACATTAGGTATACCAACGGATTTCAGGAACTGTTGGTAACTTTAACTTATTTATTTTCCTCATTAGTTATCAGCGTAACTTCGTAATTAAATTCCAGCAATGTTTTTCAGGCATAAATTCTGCTGGCTGATAAAGATTGACGTAAATGAAGTAGGTACTTATAAAAACAATGAGGAGATGTAACACTTCCGTATTTTTTGTACCTATTGTTGGTTCCGCAG
Source organism: Xestia xanthographa (assembly GCA_905147715.2). Classification (NCBI taxonomy): domain Eukaryota; kingdom Metazoa; phylum Arthropoda; class Insecta; order Lepidoptera; family Noctuidae; genus Xestia; species Xestia xanthographa. Next base: position 14,979,557 of record LR990647.1, on the reverse strand, counting down.
TTTGTTCGTGGGTACCTTTTCATTACAAAATCCGTAGTTTCTTTAAAATCTATTTTTTTTTATCTGGAAATTGGGGCATATTATTTCGTGTCATTGTTTTAAACCAGCTGTTTGGTTTTTCATCCATTCAGTCAAGCCATGACAGCCAGACATGCGATGTAGGAACCTGAAAATAGTCTGAGATGCTCTCAGACTATTTTCAGATTCCTACATCGCATGTCTATTAGCTACTTACGATCTATCTGACTCCAACAAATCAGCCTTCAAGATACGAAAATCAATCATTTATATTGTGTGAACATTTTGATTGTTGAATTTCGTCAATATCTCTGTATAATACGAGGTATGCATGAATGCTTTGTTTTTTTTATATCTGAATAAAACTGAACACAATGGACCTCAATACAGCTTGTAGTGCGAAATAATCCGTAAAATTAAGCGTGACACAAAATGAAACAATATAAGTACTGTATACAACATTAGTTTTGGTTTTCAACAATAATAATTCTCCGTTAAATTATCATCGAATACTGACTAACCGAGTGTTTCATTTACTTGCGTAAAAGCAAATAGATCCCACTATTACGCATCTAAATAATCATCTCAATATACAAATATTGTTCCAATTGGGAAAACCCCAGCTTCGGCCCGTATTTACCAAATATCTTGTATTTGTACTAATTAAACATAGTAATACCAAAGTAACGTACACGGGTAAATTTTAAGATATGAATAATACATAATGCACATAACGTTTACGTAGAGTTGGACAAATATACTGTATAATAGATGAGTTTTTGAATAAATATAAATAGATCTTGCACCTATGCAAAGAGTGGTAGGTATAAATCGGGTACAACGTACATTCATATTAGATCTAAACTAAAAGTTCAGACAAGGTTAGATCGCAGCTGTATTACGAAATAAATAAGTATAATGCCTGCCTCCTAATTAATGAGTGTTAACGAGTGATAGTTTTGTGAAGACCTATTGCTATATCATACATTCCTAATAAAAATACCAGCGTATTCCTGACCCACTGCTGGGCAAAAACCACTTCTCAAACAAAGAAGGCATGACGAGCATTGATCACCACCCTTGCTCAAGACAGGTTGGCGATTTCAGACTTCCTCACGATGTTTTCCTTCACCGATGACTGTGGTGTCTAAGGTAAACTTAGAAAGTACATATAAATTGTAAAAGTCACATTGGTACTTGGCTGGATTTGAACCCACAACCTCGTGCATGAGAGGCGAGGCCTAAACCTCTGGGCCATCACGAATCATTCCTATATAAAGTCATATTTTATTGGAATGTAGACTTCGCTCATTGTACGAGTAGTTGTATAGCAATGAAGCACGACCATGCTGCCATTTTGCACCTGTTAGTAACTAACTATCTTTACACATAATAATTTAAACCAGAGCAACGCGTTCGTATGGAGCGATAAAACTTTACGAGTCGGCTTAGCAGCCAATGCAACGGCCTGTGTAATGAAAGGAAATGTTGACTGTTTGACATTACCTTGTGATTGGTAGTGTGATTTTCTTTCCGGCGTTTCTCCTTCCGAGTGAAATTGATTCCATTCTGAAACTAAAAAATGTAAAATTGTATCGATTGCTCTAATATTAGTTCAATACGTTGTTTAATCAAAAATTTCAAACAGCCTACACTCATTCATCTTTTCTTCAACTAAAAAAGTGCATACATCAACTTCAAAATGCATCGGTACCTATAATATGGTTCAATTACCGAGCCAGGTGCTGCTATCATTAAAAGTAAGTCTCGAAGGATCTAAATACCTCTCAATAACCTTGAAAAACTAATTCCACTTTATTTTCTTTTGATCTGTAAACTAAACTCGTTTTTACGGAGCTCAAAAATGACATAAAAAGTTTATACACAGTAATCATAAATCCCACCAAAAACGTTTTCATGTAAAATGTTGCCAAGACGATACCATATGACTCGCACTGTCAAAAAGTTATCAGATCACATGTAGAGCCAAGCTTCTAACTCTACACGCCCTAACTCTACAAGGTCTAACTTCACAAACTCTACACCTTAGTCAAAATATGTGGATTGGTTACTACAAGCTTTTGTTACTACAAGAACTATTTATTGTATAACAGAAAAGTAATTAATAGTGGATTAAATTTTCACCTTACGCCCATGTGAATGTAGCGAAACGGCCAAGCCACATATTTTGACTAAGGTGTAGAGTTTGTGAAGTTAGACCTTGTAGATAACTCTACAAGCTCTGCGGTGTAGAGTTAGAAGCTTCGCTCTTCATGACATCTGATAACTTTTTGACAGTGCGAGTCATATGGTCTCGTCTTAGCAACATCTTACATGAAAATGTTTTAGGTGGGATTTAATTTCTTTTTGTAAGTTGCTTAATTGTGACATTTTTTTTATTACATTTTTTTATTGCTTATAATAACAAAGAGTCCCTATATTAATTTTCAGACCTCAAGCTCATCAATTTTCAGACCTCTACGGTCAAAATTGCGAAAGTCTCAAACAAACTTCCATCCCCTAGTTTAAGGGGTTGGGGGATAAAAGTTTTACAATTTTTTTGTTGTTTGTGTACTAATAATAGCTTACATACCATATTTCGAGCGTTCTAGGACATTAGGAAATACCCTAAGTATTTTGATGATCATCAGTCAATGACGAAATCATGGTTTTTTAGATATCAATAAAATCTAAAGTATAAGAGCTATGCAATTAAAACTTTATAGTGTTTATAAGTCCGTTATTGACAACATATCCGAGAATTTTGTTTATCTGGTATAATCCAAACCCAAATTATAAGTGTTCAAAAAAACGACGAAGCGTTTCGTGAAAAGGTAGGTAGTGCTATTATAGTGCCCTTGCGCTTCGCTTGACTCGTCTTGGCGGGGGCACTACCGTGCGCACAGATTTGGTTGCCATCACGAATTGTTGTAACGGGTTATTGCAACCTTTGAAGCAGTGACGTAGAGCTACGAAAAGGAATATGCAATATCTTCGCAGATATACTGTTACTAACTGACTATGTATAATGATCTACTTAAATTATGTAGCCTGTCGTAGCACTCATTTGTTGCAGTTAATTCGACTGCGTGCTACGGCACGAAGAAGAAAGAAGTTAGAAAGAAGTGCTACGGCGTAGGCGTTCTACGAATAATTATTGATTTGTCCATTTATTCTTAGATGAAAGGTGTGATTACTATTAACTTCTTTATTCTTATATTTGCAATGAAGAGACTATAGAAACTTATGGTAAACACTTGGAAATTATAAGAAATACATAGTTGTTCCAGCATCCAGTATTTAGTCTTTCAGAAGAGATTAACATGTTTAAAAATAATAGGGATGATGAGTATGATGGCTGGATGATGACTGACTAAAATAATAGGGATGATGAGTATGATGGCTGGATGATGACTGACTAAAATAATAGGGATGATGAGTATGATGGCTGGATGATGACTGACTAAAATAATAGGGATGATGAGTATGATGGCTGGATGATGACTGACTAAAAAAACTATGATTCTGTTTGGTCCGTCAGTTAGATTATCGAAAAATATTAAGTACTTGTTTTTTGTTTTATCAAATTAATAAAAATTGACGAAGATAAAACGTGTCAAAGATCATGAGCGCTTGTGACGTCACATTTGAGTAAAAAATGTACACAAATGTTAGTGAGAGTTTTCGACGCACTGTATCGTCTTCATTTTTTGTTTACGTGAAAAAAGAAAAAAAATATATGTCCAATATTTTTTGGAAATCTATCTGACAGACTAATAGATTTTTTTGTCATCTACCTTATTGGTACATAATCCAGTGGTAATACAAGATAAACCAGTGAATCAGAATGTTGTACTAAATCCATGGTAACCGTTTTACCGTCAGTTCCATTTTGTAAGCAAAACCAATCAGAAAATCGTCAGTTCTTGCCATTAAATACTTGTTATGTATTTTTAGGATATGGCCAAACTTTATTATTATATTATTTTAAAAGGTTACGTTATTCAGTCTCCATGATGTAGGTTATTAAGAACTAAAAATAGCTGTATCTACGCATTGAAATACTATATTTGTTCACGTTGCCGAAAATGTTTATTTCTTATCCAAATAAATGTATATAAATATGTTAATAAAAGCAATGATTGATGGTTTAGGTCACTGGTAACAATACAACATTTTAATACTCTAATTAAAATTTTGTCTTATTACCAGGGTTCGAAGTGATAATTATCTTGAGAATAACCAAAATCATAAAACTCAATCACTAACATTATCAATGTATCTATGTATGTTTTAAAACGCGAAAACTTTCAACTAAGAAACGGTCAGAAACACTGTGTGAATCAACAATCAGAAATTTTAATGAAAGAAATAATAAAAATACACGATATAGATTTTATTCAAAGAATAAAACAATTAAAAACCGGCCAAGTGCGAGTCGGACTCGCGCACGAAGGGTTCCGTACCATTATTATCAAAAAAAGGGCAAAAAAATCACGTTTGTTGTATGGGAGCCCCCCTTAAATATTAATTTTATTCTGTTTTTAGTATTTGTTGTTATAGCGGCAACAGAAATACATCATCTGTGAAAATTTCAACTGTCTAGCTGTCACGGTTCATGAGATACAGCCTGGTGACAGACAGACGGACAGACAGCGAAGTCTTAGTAATAGGGTTCCGTTTTTACCCTTTGGGTACGGAACCCTAAAAATGTATTTTAGAGGCGCAAACGGAACCCACCCTCAAAACACATCGTCCTCGATAAGCCGGTATTGACGTCAAAGTCTGTGTCGAAAAATAGTAGATTATTAACCAAGGGGATAAAGCAGTGTCTTATGTCGCGGGTGACGATTTAAATCGCGAGCGTAACAAAGGACTCGAGGTTTACTCCCGAGCGTAGCGAGGGTGTTAAAAACTTAAATCACGAGCGAAGCCAGGGATTTAAGACGAGTCCTGAGTTTAGCGAGAGATTTAAGTTCACCCAAGACTAAGACAGCTTTATCACCGAGGAAAATACTCTAATTTTCGTACCATTTGCGAAAAAATTAACACAATAATAATATGAGATAACCATTTATTAAAAATAATGACAATTAAATGTAAAAGTTAACATTCGAAACATTGGTCCAATTATTGATAGAGAGAGTTACATTTTTGTGTACCAAACAAAAATTTATTGTTGATGAGTTGATTTGAGTATTTCTCTGTTCTTGCGTCTGAGGAACTTGCATTTCATTGTAGATAGATAGTGATGGTCGGAGATAGTGGTGGTGGTGCATCGTGAGTTACGGACGAAGATAAGATGCCGGAAGTTGATGGTTGTGGCTCTGATGGATTAAGTTTAATTTTTTGTTAATTTGACTTCTTAATATGGTTTTATTCGCCATTGAGCTTTCGATATAACCCTCAGCTACTCTATCAGAGATCCAACCACCGTGTCTTTTTATTGACGTAATATCCGCCCCTGAATCCGCCAAGAAAGTCGCCGAAGTTCTTCTAAAGCAGTGACCGGTGTAGATTTCAACATCTTTAAGTTTTAAATATTTAGCAATTTCCTTTGGCATTACTATTGCTAATTTTATTTTTGCCGATGACTTGTGGAGTACATTTCCCATTCCGATAGTTTATAAAAAATCTATTGTTTTCCATGTTGGTGGGACGTAATGCTTGGTATTTATGAATGATTTTAGTATATTGTCCTTGTACAGTCACGGACTATAAATGATGAGCCACTTGCCACCATTTGTATTTTAGCCGTGTAATGCAAATCGGGTTTAGTCGGTTATATTCGTACTTAGTACTGACTACCTAAAGTAGTCGACGAATTGCAGGTGTAGCAACCGTAACCTAGCGACAATATTGTTTTAGCGTAGCCATAGTAACGTTGGCGTACGGATAAATTATATTTTTTCTAACATCGACTTTTCAACTGTCACTCTGGCTTCTGATAGGTTTTCAGAAATAACGAGTATTTAATAAGGACTATTTCTTCAAAGGAGGTCAGTATCAAATAGATTGGGATACACGTCAGCACCATGTATGGTTTTATCATTGACAACATAAAAGTAATTTTTCAACCTCTATGGCTAAGACTATTTCCGATTATTAGTAATGTGTCATTTTGTTTCCGAGCATTCGGTTTGAGTTCGTGTTTAATCGTGTAATCTCGTGAATGTATACAACTGCAAAATTGGAAATCTTGAAAGTGGCTTATCAATTATAGTCCGTGACTGTACAATGAATAACCGATTTATCTTTGTCTTAGTTTCCTTTACATTAATCAGCAGTAACTCATTGGCACATCCGCGGCAAGCACCATTAAGTCCAAAAATTAAGGCCACCTATAACAAAGATAAAAAAACAGGTAAATATATAGAATAATTACCATTATTAGGATACGAAATATTCATAGTTAAATCATGTATACTTACTTTTGTGGCCAGAAAAATTTCGTCAGGAGCTTCATTAAGAATTTTTTCCACATTTTGAGTCGTAAAAATTTTAGACTTCTTTGCGCAACGCCCTTCTGATTTTCTTTTTAAAAAAGCCAGTAATTTCGTGAATTTATTTATTTCAATGCTGTGTTTGATGCTTATTGTAGCTTTAAGTTTTGAGTATATGCACCAAAGTGTATTCAGATTCCTTGTCTTGGATAAATAATCAAAATAGACAAGAAGTACTGATTCTGAAATTGATAGGCCTTTCGCACTTCTCCACGTTGAAAATTCTTCATAAGTTTTTAAATAATTCTCCTTGGATTTTGTTGGAAGCAAATTATTTATAATTGCGGCAGCATTTGCACTGATGAAATCCGACAATTCACTGTCACTGTCGCTTTGATTTAACATCGTAACGTGTATTTTTAGAACATTAACTTATATAAAAATAAATTAAAATAAACTTAACGTTTATGTATTTGAAGAAAACAAAAACGCGGCAAAATCCTAGACTAATATTTTTTTGTCGGAAAAGCAAAGGCATCAAGCTAATACGGCCTCGTCGGTTTTCGTAATTTTATTTAATAATCATAACTGCATAATAAATGCGTATTCCTTTTTCAAAAATATGTATAATGCTTTTTATACAAACTCAATGGTGTAAACACAGATGTAGTTCAGTATAAATTTCGGTAAGTATTCCAAATTTAAATCACATTCTCCCCAGAGGATGAATGAAATTCAGTACAATTTTCTTTCCATGTTTTTAACAGATTAAAAATGACTATTGTTATGTTCGCTTTTTGTGGCATAGAATGTCACTTTTTTGAGCAAGTGGTACGAAAACAATTTTATTTGAAAAGTAGGTACTTAAAGTTTCACTATATACAGGGTCATCACGAAGCCGTCAACCAAGCATTATGTACATACATCAAACTAAGTAACTTTGCAAAAATTATTGCTGGGAAACGACATTTTTTTGGGGTGATGTTTTGTGGTAGAACTCAATGTAACGCACTCAAAATATTGTGCTGATGCATGGATTGAATAGTACGGGGGTCGTGGAGGTGATTAAAGTAAAAATCTTCCATTAAAAACTTGTATTAAAAAAAAACTTGTCTAAAAGTTGGAACTTTGACCCCTAATATCTCCATAACTAGAAGGTTCCCAGGTAAGGTGTAGAACAAAAAAATGATCGCAATGAAGAGGAAAACAAGTGCCTTTCGTCTTCGTTAAGAGGTGTTTTACACCCTTTATTGATATGCTATATTGATAATGCAATTTTCGCTTGAATAAAGCATTTATACAATCAGTAAAATTATTTTATGAAGGCCAAGAAATTACACGTAAACAAGGCAGATTAAGGTAAATGACGTCAAGTATTTTTACAAATACTAGTTTATAAGGCCATATCTTTATTTTAAATACCTCCATAACCCATGTACTGTGTGGTTCTTTCTTCAAAAGACCATCTCAGACATTAATCTGCATAGTCCTCATGTGAATTGAGCATGATTATGTATGGACTTCAAAAGAGACTATGACCTCTGAGTTTGTTCGGCTGTTTCTTCTCAGAGTAGTCAGGTACGAAACACCGGCCCCATCTAGTTTTAAAAAATGACGTGTAAAAGTGTTTGTAAAAACCTACTTGCAAAATAAACATCATTGTAACGTTGTAGAAACTCAGAATAGTTTCTACCGTTACTTTGTAACCATAAACCTACCCACACCCGTTTAGTTTATTAATAATTATATTTTTTTATGTTGACCTGGGTCCGTGGTTTTCTTTTATTTACCCCCACGGACACCCTTTCCGTCACATTGGCGCCCAACGTGGGGCCAATGTGACGGAAAGGGTGTCCGTGGTATCGTTCCCAACTTCAGTACAATAGCTGGTCCTTTAAACAAATTAACTTCGACTAAAAAAGGTTCCCCACCATTCAAATGGACCCCAGAAGCCGACGCCGTCTTCCAAACATTAAAAGAAAGCCTAGTGTCAGCTCCAGTGCTATCATGCCCAGATTACAGTAAACCGTTCGAGGTGCATACGGATGCAAGCGATTTTGGTCTTGGCGCAATTCTCACTCAAACAGTTGATGGTAAAGAACATCCAATTGCTTATATGAGTAAGTCATTGACTGGGGCTGAGAAGAATTACAGCATTACTGAGCGCGAGACGTTGGCCGTCGTAACCGCCCTAGAATATTGGCGTTGTTACATCGAGAATGGTCAACAATTCACAGTGTATACTGACCACAGCGCGCTTAAGTGGTTCCTCTCAATAAGCAACCCAACTGGTCGGTTGGCTCGTTGGGGAGTTCGCTTATCTGCATTTAATTTCGTCCTCAAACATCGTCGTGGCGTGGATAACGTAATTCCAGATGCTTTGTCTAGAATCGTCTCAATTAGTACCATTAGTACATCCAACTCCTTTTTGGACACTAAAGACTCTTGGTACAGGAATATCTATGACGGTTGTTTAATTGATCCTGCCAAATTTAAAAACTACAAAATTAAAAATAACGCATTATATAGAATTTCAAAGAACAAACACAACTTAACTTCAGAATTCACGTGGAAGGAAGTCGTACCAACTGAATTACGTGAGCATATCATCAATGAAAACCATTCAGAGCCAACGGCTGGTCATATGGGTATCTTTAAAACATACCGACGTCTTGCTTTACGTTCTACTGGCCAGGCATGTATCAGGCGGTGGTAAAATTCATCAATATTTGTGATAAGTGCTTAGCTTATAAGTCCTTGAATCACCAGATACTGGGAGAAATGGGTCGTCCTAAACATTGTTCACGACCATTTCAAATGATTTCAATTGATCTTATGGGCCCACTTCCAACTTCGCGAAAGCAAAATAATTACATACTGGTGATTACATGTTGTTTTTCAAAGTATTGCTTAATTTACCCAATAAAAAGAGCTACTGCCGACATCATTGCCAAGATCTTAGAGGAATCAGTGTTTCTCATTCACGGCATACCACAAGCGATATTAATGGACAATGGTACCCAATTTACTGGAAAGGTCGCAGATGCCTTGTTTAAGAAATACGCTATTTCAAACGTTTTCTATACCCCCAAATATACCCCACAGGTAAATTTGATGGAACGGTATAATAGGACGATAATAACATGTATATCGACTTATGTGGATGATGATCACAGATCTTGGGACCTGTATATCCCTAAGGTCCAATTCGCCATTAACAACTCCGTGAACGAAGCTACTGGATTCACTCCAGCCTTCCTGGTCTTCGGTCGCGAACTTGTAACTTGTGGCACTCATTACACGGACAAAGACCTCGGTGAGGAAATAGTGTTTTTGCCACGGGATGTTTACGCCGAAAACCTAGGTTGCTTATCCAGCGTTTTCGATACGGTGCAATTAAGACTTTGGCAGGCTCATGAAAAGAACACCTCGCACTACAACTTGCGTAGCAAGTTTGCCGAGTTTAACGTTGGTGACGTGGTCATGAAACGCGCTTACTTCTTAAGTGACAAAGGGAACAGGTTCTCGAAAAAATTAGCACCTAAATTCATAAAGGCAAAGATCATTGCCAAGAAATCACCATTAGTCTACATTCTTCAGGATATGACGGGAAAAAACATAGGTTCCTGGCACATCAAAGATCTAAAATTAGTAGGCGTCAATAAATAGCAATAAATTATAACTTAACTACAACTCATGTACACTTCACTTCATGTTAATTGCAACTCATTAAATAAGCCTTTGCAGGAGCGGGTGGATACTCCTTAAATAAGCCTTAATCCAGTTCAATTAAATTTATCTGAGCGGTTGCAACTCATTAAATAAGCCTATGCAGGAGCGGATGGATACTCTTTAAATAAGCCTTAATCCATTTTTTCAATTTAGTAACCCAGTAGACTTCTTTAACTTTTGCATACTTGCTCGTAAGCGGTTGCAGATGCTAGCACGTCTCTTTTGCGCGAGTATTACGTCAACTACGGACATGATACTCTCACGTACTTGTTAGGAAGCGGACTCACCTCATGTTAAGGTGGTCTGTTAAATATGTTAGGATACGATTTGGTGATATGATGGATGACTGTGGACGAATAAAAGGGGTCGTAAATCAGATGCGAGGTATAGTAGGAGTAAAGGATTTCTACTGAGGTAAAAACCCTAACCAAGCGGGGGGGTATTGTAACGTTGTAGAAACTCAGAATAGTTTCTACCGTTACTTTGTAACCATAAACCTACCCACACCCGTTTAGTTTATTAATAATTATATTTTTTTATGTTGACCTGGGTCCGTGGTTTTCTTTTATTTACCCCCACGGACACCCTTTCCGTCACATCATTTATCATTTACTATTAAATGCGTCCACCAGCACAATGTTTTGAGTGCGTTACCGTATAACGTGATTACCGTACCGTGCCGTAAAACGTGATTTTTCACCCAAAAAAACCCAGCAATAATTTTTGCATAGAGTTACTTAGTTTGATTTGATGTACAGAATGCTTGGTTGACGGCTTTGTGAAGGGTCCATTTACACCCTGTATATATTTTTTTTAATTTATACTTTAGTAATGAAATTAACATTTGTAAAAAAAAAAGATCAAGTATCGGCTCAGCATTGCTAATTAAATACGTACAATTTGGGCACCACAGGCGTGATGATTGTATGTTAAGCAAGAGTAACATCAGATGCACCCATGTACCGCTAAACTCCATAATAGCTAAAAATCACACTAATAAAATAAAGGCGAAAGATTGTATGTGTGTGAGTATGTGGGTATGTTTGTTACTCTTTCCCGCAAAAACTACTGAACGGAATTGGATGAAATTTTGCACACAGATAGTTTATAACCTGGATTAACACATAGGATACTTTTTATCCCGCAAATCAGCAACAGCTAGTATATCATAATAGTACAAAGTGTGTTATAGTATATTATAGTATAGAATATATAATATAAGTAGGTATAGTTAGTGTGTTAGTAAAACACACTTCACTTTAGCCGTGCTTGCCTAGGTTGGTCTGTGGATGGGTAACCACCCTTACATACCGAGTTTCCTCCGTGCCTCGGAATTGGTCCCGGCTGTCATTAGTAGATCTTTGACAGTCGTTACAGGTAGTCAGTGGCCCAAAAAGTCTGACAACCAGTCTTGGGATATTGTATTATCCAGTACTAACTGGGTTGTGGTGTGGAGGTCAGATAGGCAGTCGCTCCATGTAAAATACTGGTATTTCAGCTGCATCCGGTTAGACTGGAAGCCGACCCAAACATAGTTGGGAAAAGGCTAGGCAGATGATGAATCTCCTTCTAAAGCTCGCTGTGTCACACTTATGCCCGAGACCTACTGAAGGTACAGATGGGCAGGTGTACGAATGGTACCTAATAAAATAAGAAAGGTGAATGAACTTACAGCGCAGTGGAAGCAGCTGAACAGCGAAGAAGGCGGCGTGTGCACGATACCCCCCGGTGAGCCCGACACTTCGCACGTGTCACTGACGTTGCACTTCCCCACCACCTGCCGAGATAATTAAATTTAAAATGAACTTATTTCATTTAGGTACTCATACGACTACTAGTCAGACTTATCCATAGGTTACCCAATTATTATTACTCAGGTGCCTACTGGCTAATTGTGTTACATTTAAGTGACATAAATAAGAATGATTTTTTCATTTATAAACCACTAGCTGTTGCCCGCGGCTTCGCCCGCGTGAAGTTCGGTAACTGTCCCACGGGATCATACTAAAGTGATAAATAGTATCCTACATGTTAATCCAGGTTATAAACTATCTATGTGCCAAACATAATCATCTCAATTATAATCATCACAATAACTATCATAATCACCATCACTATCACCATCATTATCACTGTCAGAATCACAATTACCATCACAATCACCATCACCATCATCGTTATCACAACCACCATCACCATCACTATCCCAATCACAATAATTATCACAATCATCACAATAAATCAACAATAATCCTGTATAGAAGTCGAATCCGCCATCTTTTAGATCTAAAAATAAATGCCATATTCGTACACCAATGATAATCTCCGAATCGAACCCATATTGATTTTTAGACATTTCAACCCCATCGCACCCCAACAGGGGATGATTGGTATTTCAGGTCCGCCACATTAAATCTTAAAATCGCTGTTTTTGTAATACACCCGACCCGATACACCATACAAACAATATCAAACCCATTTCCCCCTTTAGGGGTTGAATTCTGAAAAACCTGAAACCCGTTTCTACCCATTTATCGATAGGAGTACTCCTGTGAAGTTTCGAATAAAACAGTCTAACTAATCTTGTTTCCCCATAAACTTTCGACTCCCGTTTCACCCCCGTAGGAAGTAACTTTTGAAAAATCCTTTATTAGTGCACCGTTAGCAGGCGCGGATAAAGGATTTCCTAGGGGGGGGCAATATTTATTTGTTTGATTTTACCTATCTTACGGAAAATTCATAAAAAAGCAATTGATGTTACTTAATCGACTTAGGGCGACAATTTTAACAACAATCTATCTATCTTCTATACATATATACACACATCAACAGAATCTAGGGATACATTAATCCTAAATTATTTACGAATTTTTAGTTTAAAATATTTTTAGTTTTCATAAAAAGTTTGTATACAGATTGAAACCTCATTTATTCTATTTTCAAAATTTAAAAAATAAATATAAAAAAAAGAAAAAACAAAATACGGCGGCAAAATTGTTAGTAATTCGTTACGTTAAGGAAAATTAAAATTGTTTTATTAATATTAATTAATGAAAAGGGATTAGATTGTTATTCTTTTTAGGGTTCCGTACCCAAAGGGTAAATAAAACCGGCCAAGTGCGAGTCGGACTCGCGCACGAAGGGTTCCGTACCATTATTTAAAAACATTAGACAAAACTGCAAAAAAAACACGTTTGTTGTATGGGAGCCCCCCTTAAATATTGATTTAATTCGGTTTTTAGTATTTGTTGTTATAGCGGCAACAGAAATACATTATCTGTGAAAATTTCAACTGTCTAGCTGTCACGGTTCATGAGATACAGCCTGGTGACAGACAGACGGACAGACGGACAGACGGACAGACAGCGAAGTCTTAGTAATAGGGTTCCGTTTTTACCCTTTGGGTACGGAACCCTAAAAACGGAACCCTATTACTAAGACTTCGCTGTCTGTCCCTCTGTCCGTCCGTCTGTCCGTCTGTCCGTCTGTCCGTCTGTCTGTCACCAGGCTGTATCTCATGAACCATGACAGGTAGACAGTTGAAATTTTCACAGATGATGTATTTCTGTTGCCGCTATAACAACAAATACTAAATATAGTCAATGGTACGGAACCCTTCGTGTGCGAGTCCGACTCGCACTTGGCCGGTTTTTTTAATTTAACGTGCCGTGTGAGATTTAGGAGTCATGTCACGTCGTCATTTGATTCGAGATGAAATGTTACGAGCCGTGGGCATGCTAGAAAATGGTGCTATTCAACGCGTCGTTGCTGAGGCCCCACACACCAGCCAAAACGTGATATCAAGGTTGTGGTCACGTTATCGCAGTATTGGGGATGTAGCTGAACGGCACACTGGTAGATATCGCGTTATTACGCAGAGACAGGATCGATTTCTCCAAATGACCGCTAGAAGACAACCCAATATCACAGCGATGCAACTAGTACAAAGGCTCCAGGAGGACCACCAGCTGCTGGTAAGCGACCAAACCGTGCGAAGGAGGTTGCATGAAGTGTGTCTTCATGCTCGAAGACCGCTACGTGTTCCAGCATTGCGACGTGGCAATCGCGGTCGGCGGCTTTCGTGGGCTCGGGAGCATTTACCATGGAGTGACGAACGTCACGTCGACAACGTCTTTGGTGCTGTTCACCGACGAGTCCCAGTTTGGGTTTTATCCGGATTCACGAAGAACACGCGTTTGGAGAACTCCAGGGAGAGTTAGCCGTCTACGGCACCCTCAGGAGGTCCACTCATACCAAGGCGGGACAATCATGGTGTGGGCAGGAATTCGTCTTGGCGGACGAACCCAGCTCATTTGGATCCAAGGTAGCATGACTGCACAAAAATACCGCGAGGAGGCTCTAGTAGAGCCTGTTATTGTCCCACACAGAATCCAAATGGGCCAGGAATTTCTACTCATGCACGATAATGCTCCTTCCCATACGGCGCGGCTGGTGTCGGCCGCACTCCGAGACCACGATATTCAAGTTTTGGATTGGCCTGCACAGTTGCCCGACTTAAATCCTATCGAGCATGCCTGGGACATGTTACAACGAAAAGCTTTGAGAGATTTCCCGCCAAATTTGACGACAGAACAACAACTTTACGAACACTTGCAAAGAACATGGGACCTCATACCGCAGCAAGACATTGACAATCTAATTTTTCATTACTCATACTCTGAAAGTAGGTCTGAAGTTGCCTGAAGAGCGGGTTGAAAGTAGTACTTTTCAGCCCTAGGGAGAATCGTTTTCAACTGACAGCTGTCAAATTATTAAAAAAATGGTCCATTTTTCTATTGAACCATGTTCCAACTTTCTATACAGCCACGATGTAAATAGTAATGTCGAGGATAAAAATGGTTTTGTGGACGAGATATAAACTCTGCTTTTCACTTCGATTGCGAGGAAATAAAACAGTAGTATAAATTGAAGAAATTAATAAACACGCAAAAACAAGAGCTGTTTCCCACCGCTTTCTTTTTTTGAAATCTTACGACATTGATATTAGACTTGGGCTGCAGACCTATACAGCCTACTATTAAATATTTTTTTTAATAATAATTTTCTTAAATTAATTAAATAACCTACCGTAGGTACTTGAATTTAATTTTTTATGTCTTTTATGTCTTAAAAAACACATAAGGCAAATAAATTAAAGTAAATATTATAAAATAACAAATTCTATCTATGAACTTCTTATTGCGTTTTGCTGTATGGCTCATTTTCTTTGCCTTAATATAGATACATTTATGAGTAGATACATTAATGCCCTTGTGCACAAAATTCGATTTTGTGCAGCCTATATCCTGCACAAACAAGCACTTTCAGAGCATGAGAAGTGAAAAGAATATATTTTAAATATCTTTATTATAATTAAGTTTCAACTATTTCTTTAAAATAACATAGATTTGGGAAAAATATTTACCATTTTTCGATGATGAAAATGAAAAATAGGTATTGGCTGAATAGCTGGCCGGCCACAGAAAAAAAAAGCAAACAAAATAGGTGGGAAAGCGGCAATAGGGTAGATGACACCATAAAACAATAATTCCAACACACGTTTCTCTAAAAACATATTATGATGTTATATTATGTATTTTGGGCCTGAAAACCCGATTTATTTTGAATTAATTGCCAAATTCGATTTTTAGTTGCTTTGAAATCAATAAATAGTCGAGTCATTGAGTTGAATAAACAGTGACGTCACAGTAGGCTATTGCCATACAAAGTCTATTAGAGAACCGCGTTTTGACAGCTCTTAAAAAGTATCTCAATTGATTGGTGTGTCATCAAAAAACATACAACTCGAAAAAACGAATGAAGATCGGAATTCGAATGGGGTAGCATTCGAATTCCGATCTTCATTCGTTTTTTCGAGTTGTATGTTTTTTTTTTACTTTCCTTGTATTCGTAATGAAAAGCACAGTGTTTACCTCGGGTTAAAGACTTATTTAGTCCCTCGAGCTATTAGCGCCCTCGCTTCGCTCGGGCACCAAACCCCGTCTCGGGACTAAATAAGTTACTTTCACCCCTAGGGTAACAATGTACTATTAAGCATGAACAATCGATGTCGATGGAGCGCAGCGGTGGCCCAGTGGTGGCGGCCCCGACTTACGAACAGTAAGTCGTGGGTTCGAACTCAGACAGGCGCATTACTTTGTGTAATTTATTCCATCACCACTGCTCTCAAAACGGTGAAGGAAAACATCGTGAGGAAACCGGCATGTCTTAGAACCAAAAAATTCGAAGACATGTGACATCTACCAATCCACACTGGGCCCGCGTGGTGGATTATAGCCCATTCCTTCTCATAGAGAGAGGGCCTGTGTCCCAGCAGTGGGAACATTAATAGGCTAATGATGATGATGATGATGAATCGATGTCGATGTGGAATTAATGTAAGAAGTGGCAACACTGATTATTAATAATTAATTTTATAAGATTTTTTCAATTTTCATTAAAATTAATAGCTTTCTAAGAAGAAATGAAGTTTTTTACCATATTAATTTGCTACGGCGACTAAAAAAATAAACATTTTTATTTAAAACAAAAAAATCACGAAATGTTTTTTATTTTTTACTATAGACCTTAAAATAACCTATCATTCTTCCATTTACTATATCAGAAAATTCTTCATAGATTTTTAGATATTTGATGAAATATAACATATCCCTAGATTCTGTTGATGTGTGTATATTTATATATTATATTATTATTATTATTATTTTATCTATACATATAATAAATCTGTAGAAAAATCGTTTTTGTATATCGAAAATATTTTGAAAAAAAAAATTGCCAGGGTGTTAATTTTTGTCTGTTTATCTGTTTGTCTGTTTCGATGATCAAGCATCACGTAAAATGTACGAAACCAAGATAGATAACGGTTATACATAAAAATTGTGCGTATCTTGAGGTATTGTTTAGTTTTTGTTTCATCGTAATCGGTTAATTCTATCAGAAGATATTTGAATTTACAGTGTTTAGGAAGAACTAATCATCAAATGTAAGATGCAGCGACATCTATTGTACTAGAATGGTACTAATGACTAAAAATATGCTAACCACATAACTTTACATGGTAGGCGTAGGTATATCTCAAAGTTGACCACGTTTAAAATAAATACGCGATAGCATAATGTCTATGAGGGTTAGAGAGAGTTTGACTCAACTTTAAAAGATGTCTTATGTGACGCAACCGAAGTTGCGTGGGTCAGCTAGTATGAACTAAGGCTCCAAGAACGAGCGAAACGAGCTCGAAAATTTTAACACTCTACCTTGGGCAGGTTACAATTGTTTAGACCCTTCATACAGGAGTTACTAGATCGACTCTCAGACAAAGGCAACATTCAAGAGGAAGTAGACTGCAAGAGCGAGGGTAGCGAGCTCGAAATTCTTATGACACCTTGCCTTGGACAGGTTAGAATGGTTTCGATCCTTCATATAGGAGTTATTTGGCCGACTATTAGATAAACTTAATGGAAAGTAGAGCGAGCGAAGCGAGCTCGAAAATTTTAACACTTTACCTACCTTGAACAGGTTAGGATCGTTTCGACCTACTGGAGTTACCTGGGCCTCTTATAGATAAAGTCAAGACTCAAGAAGAACTAAGTAGGGTGCAAGAGCGAGCGAAGCGAGAATTTTTTTTACATGATTGCCTAAGATAATTATGCTATAATTGCATATAAGGCCTCAGGGCAAGGGGCTCCTAATTTATTTCAGGCTCTGTCTATACCGGTCGAACATGCAGTGCCAATCCAGAGGTAGACAAAAGGAGCCTTTTTGATAAATGTTTTTCCGCAGGGTAATATTTTAATTCGAGTGATTCCATTTTACGCTACAATTTATTACGTACAATACCATTCTCTGGCATTAGGCAGGAAAAGCTATAACTATTAAAAATCCTGAGCCTTTCGGGGCAGCTGCCTCCTCCTAACGACGCCCATGACAAGATATAGGTACAATTAGAATATTTATTGCCCCCCCCCCCCCCCCCGTATCCGCGCCTGACCGTTAGACCTCATAAGAAACCTACGCGTGCAAAATTTAAAATCTCTAGACCCAGTGGTTTGGTCAGTGAGTTGATTTTCAGCCTTTGTCACCCCATTTCTCCATATTAGGAGTTGAATTCTGAAAAAACGTGAAACACAAATGTTTACTTATTTATCGATAGGAGTACTCCTGTTAAGTTTAGAACAAAATTGTCTAACTAATCTTATTTCCCCATGTAAACTTTGGACCCCCGTTTCAGCCCCTTAGGGGGTGAATTTTTCAAAATCCTTCAGCCTCAGCGGTTTATGCTGTGCATTGATTTTTATACTTTGTCACCCCATTTCCCTCTCTTGGGGGTTTAATTCTGAAAAAACCTGAAACACAAATGTTTACTCATTTATCGATAGGAGTAGGTACTGTTTTACTAATCTTGTTTCCCCATACAAACTTTGGAGCCCTTTTTAAGACTTTCACGGTTTTTCACTACACTCAAAGTACTTACGGGATAATATCCGTGGTTTTCTTTATTGAAACAAAAACAATGAGAGACACAAATCGGCCATAGCTGAACATCTGCTGGAGTCAGGGCCAAATCACTGGATTGAGGTTCATAAACTACAAATGTTATCTACAGACCGATACTACATCCCAAGGCTAACCAGAGAAGCTATTGAAATTTCAAAACACAAAAAATTTCAATCGTTAGGATGGTTTTAAACTATCAAGTACGTGGAATCCAGTGATAAACCTAATAAAAAATAACATGCGTCTCCACTATCAAGAAAAACCTGGTGATACCGTGAGTGCGTTTTGTCGCGATTTACAATCGAGTTCCAGTAGTGCGCGTAATAAAAGACTAAGAAAGAGGGTAGACAGATTTGTCTGCTCATAATAAATAATTTTCGCCTCACCCGCATACTTCTTCAGTATTCCCGCGATCATGATGCTTGCAACAGCTTCGAAATATCGGGAGCTCATCAATAAAGAAAACCACGGATATTATCCCGTAAGTACTTTGAGTGTTTGGAGCCCTTTTTAATTCCCTTAGGGAGTGAATTTTGAAAAATCCTTTCTTAGTGTACCCCTTGACCACATAAGGAACCTACTTGCCAAATTTGGAATCTGTAGACCCAGTGGTTTGGGCTGTGCGTTGATAATTATGTCAGTCAGTCAGTCAGTTTCTTCTTTTTTTATTTATTTTTATCTAAAATAGAAGTAAGCCTATTCTTACTACTCTTACTCCTTATTTTATCAGCTATCTGCCAGTGAAAGTCCCGTCAAAATCGGTCCAACCGTTCCAGAGATAAGCCGGAACAAACAGACAGAAAGACAAAAATTGAAAAAAAAAATATTTTGGCTATGCACCCAATATACATTCATATGCATGTAGTAAAATGCGGTTGTTTTAATATTACAAACAGACACTTCAATTGTATTTATTTGTACAGATAAAGCCCCCTTTTCATCATTCACCCCCATAGGGGTTGAAATTTTTAAAAACACCGTTGGGTTATCTTCCAACCATAAGCCTAGATTATAAGTTTAGTGAGTTTTACTTCGAAAATTAAGGACTTACCATAAACAACTCCATTCTCTTTTTTAACCCTTCGGGGGTTGTATTATGAAAATTTTTAATCATCAGCCTAAACACAAAATTTGAAGATCCTAACTTTAAAACTGAAGATTTTCCATATACAACTTCATCCCCCTTTTTAACCCTTCGGGGGTGGAATTGTGAAAAACGCTGAGACACGTATCAATTATTTTTTAATCATCAGCCTAAACACAAAATTTAAAGATCCTAACTTAAAAAAAACTGACTGTTTCCCATAAACAACTTCATCCCTCTTTTTAACCCATCGGAGGTGGAATTATGAAAAACGCTGAGACACGTATCAATTAATTTTTAATCATCAGCCTAAACACAAAATTTGAAGATCGTAACTTTTTAAACTGGCGAATTTCCATACAAACTTTCATCCCCTATTTAACTCCCTTAGGGGTTGAATATCTAAAAATCCTTCCTTATTCCTTGTCTACATTGTAAAGGAAACCTCTGTGCAAAATTTCAGCTTTCTAGGTCCAAGGGTTTGGGCTGGGCGTCGATGAGTAAGTCAGTCAGTCAGTCAGGCCTTTTGTTTTTATTTATATAGATAGATAGATTAAGTTTTTTAATACGAAATTAACACAATCTTGTGCTCAGTACAGTAGGTAATTCTTGATTAATATGGCTCCTCAAAGCCTCATTATTTTTGTTTAGTTTGTCGAATAATTCATGACTAACAAGTCTCACGTTTGTCTAACAAGTCCCACTTCTGGGCAAAGGCCTCCCGTTACTTCTTCCATTTCTCCATGAACAACATA
Organism: Xestia xanthographa; assembly: GCA_905147715.2. NCBI lineage: Eukaryota > Metazoa > Arthropoda > Insecta > Lepidoptera > Noctuidae > Xestia > Xestia xanthographa. The sequence goes on along the minus strand of LR990647.1, from coordinate 14,959,008 downwards.
ACCTACTAATATTATAAATGCGAAAGTTTGTGAGTATGGATGGATGTTTGTTATTTACGCAAAAACTACAGAACGGATTTGGATGAAATTTAGCACACAGATAGTTTATAACCTGGATTAACACATAGGATACTTTTTATCCCGGTAGTAAGATGCCGTGGAACAATTATCAAACTTCACGCGGGCGAAGCCGCTGGCATAAGCTAGTAGATAGCTAGCTAGTAGATAAAACAAACCACTGTTTGCAGGACGCTCATCACTAGTTGTACATAAAACAAACTACTGTTCGGAGGACCCTCATCACTAGGTGTAGATAAAACAAACTACTGTTCGCAGGACGCTCATCACTAGTTGTAGATAAAATAAACTACTGTTCGCAGGACGCTCATCACTAGTTGTAGATAAAATAAACCACTGTTCGCAGGACGCTCATCACTAGTTGTAGATAAAATAAACTACTGTTTGCAGGACGCTCATCACTAGTTGTAGATAAAATAAACCACTGTTTGCAGGACGCTCATCACTAGTTGTAGATAAAATAAACCACTGTTCGCAGGACACTCATCACTAGTTGTAGGTAAAATAAACCACTGTTCGCAGGACGCTCATCACTAGTTGTAGATAAAACAAACTACTGTTCGCGGGACGCTCATCACTAGTTGTAGATAAAATAAACCACTGTTCGCAGGACGCTCATCACTAGTTGTAGATAAAACAAACTACTGTTCGCAGGACGCTCATCACTAGTTGTAGATAAAATAAACCACTGTTCGCAGGACGCTCATCACTAGTTGTAGATAAAACAAACTACTGTTGGCAGGACGCTCATCACATTCACATTCACATTTAATTTATTCTGATGATGACCATGACCATAAGTTAGTCAAGTACCCATGTAAAGTAACAAAGTAACTAATACAAGATAAAGTAATGCAGATTTAAGGCCCGTCAGTTGGGAAATCATAGACGATTTGTCAAAAAGTCAAACCACTTCACTTTGCCAAAATCAAGACAAAGAAAGAATAGGTTAAAACTTGTTTAACCGTATTGGAACAAGTTTATCCTGTTACAAACTTGACCAGTAATAATATGAGGATGATACGTAATACGTATACAGGAAAATATTTGATTAAATTAGTAAACCGCGACGGTACAAATATTTTGGCATCTCACAAATTTGATATTAATTTTGTTTTTCGTCATCTATCGCATCGTGTGGGGTATCGTTGAATAGGTCTTTTAAAATGACTTAGGGGTAGCTATTCCTATTTTTCGATTTAATGCTCCATTTACGAAATATTAAACTTCGAAGTGCAAATATTTGATCCAGGGGCGTCCGGCGTCCCCCAAAAAAACAAATAAACTCTTCAGCTTTATAATACTAGTATAGCAAAAGAACAACAGAATCGTTCTATGTAGGTATATTGTGATAACGGGCTACTACGGAACCCTACACTGCGCGTGGCCCGACACGCACTCATGGGCGTGCGCCCTTAAGAGGCAATTAGGCAAAGCCTACCCTACCAACTGGGCAATTATTATAACTAATTAACTATGTAATAAAATAACACATTATGTGCAAAATATTAAAAAAAAGTTCACTCCTGTTAAAATACTTATAACAATTTGTCGCTCCCGTGTCACGTAACTCACACTATACTGGAAGTTACTACGAAGCTTGGAGCTCCATATTTTCGTGTGTATGAACCGCACACATATATAGATTGCAGTCATTTTAGGGCGGTAACTCCTGCGAGTGTAGCTGGGCTGTGATTGGCTGCTCAACACAAGGCCAGATTCAAGGTAAATGTTTTTTAGCCCGCGAAATCCAAATTTCCTTACGTTTTTTTGCAATTTGCAGGCCAGTGCTAGGTTTGGGTTGTATGTTGATTAAAATAATGATTACCGGGCGTTATTGGCGTGTATTATTATTATAATAATTAATAATATTATTGTTATTATATTTTTCTTCATGGGTGTCGTTTTCGAGGTTTTTGGGGTAGTTAATAATGAAAATGAGGTCAAAATGAAAATCCAAGATGGCGCCGACGAAAATTTTCAGTTTTTTCTTCATGGGTGTCGTTTTCGAGGTTTTTGGGGTAGTTAATAATGAAAATGAGGTCAAAATAAAAATATTATATAAAATAATATAGATTCTATTTAATTTAATTTTAGTTGATTGAGTCTGATGTTATTTTATTTTATTGTAATGATGTTTTTATCTTTTATTAATTTTTATTTGGCAATGGGTGATAATTACCTGAAATAAATGATTTTATTATTATATTATTAAAATCCAAGATGGCGCCGACGAAAATTTTCAGTTTTTTCTTCATGGGTGTAGTTTTTAAGGTTTTTGCGGTAGTTAATAATGAAAATGAGGTCAAAATGAGAATCCAAGCTGGCGCCGACGAAATTTGTTTTTTGTTATCATTATTTCGTGGCCTACCCACCGTGGACGACCACTGCACGCCACTGCACGCACTTGGCCGGTTTTTTCCGTCTTTCATCATTTTACATACTTTAAGGTGTAAGTGAAGAGGGTGGCTTCTAAGTTCATTTAATCACATTGAATGACTTTTTCATGAAATTGTCATTTAATGGGATTAAATGAATGTACGAGGGTTGTATTGATGATATTAATAATAGGCTAGTTTCTACCGTCAATAAATTGCAAATCTATTTAGTCCGTCAGGTAGATTATTGAAAAATAATGGACACGTATTTTTTTGTTTTTGCAAATCAATGAATATTGACAAAGATAAAACGCATCAAAACTCGGGAGTGGGGGCTCGTGACGGCAGAATGCACTAAAAATTATACCACGGCGTGACGTATTGAGAATTTTAAAAGCGTCGTATCTTCGTCAATTATGGTTTACGTAACAAAAGAAAAAATACGGGTCAGATATTTTTTGATAAACTAACTGACGGACTAATTAGCTTTTTTCACTTGACAAGCCTATTGTAATTCTGATAACTACGGTCGCGAATCATATTTTAATCAACATACAGCCTGACACCGACATACAAATTGCGAAAAACGTAGAAAATTAGAATATCGCTGGCTACCCTGGCGCTTCCTCATTAATTTCAGTTTCAGCTAGATATACATGCTCTAGAAACACACACACTGAAAACGAAACTAAAAAACTAAGCTGAAAACCAAACTGCGAAACTAACTGTGAAACTAAATATTATTTTATAACACATTTGCTCGTAAAGGGTCTCTTATTTCACCCATTTCAATATCGTAATGTATCTCATTACGTACTTGTGCAGTAATGTAATGTACAACCACAGAGTATCTATATAGACGCACGGTTTATCAAGATATCGCCTCGGCTGTAATTTTCAACTTACCGCACTTATGTAATAATAAAATGTACTATTACCATATCATGTAAGCACCTATACTCTGGCAATTAACCCGTATGCTCCCGGCCGTGCCTCCAGAGGCACGGTGCATTGTTATTTTAATTGTGTCTGTAATTGCGGGTATTGAAGTGTTAAATACATTTTATTTATACTACACTTGCCAGTGCACACTGCAACAGCAGCAGTGCAGCAGTGCTGCACTTGTAAGTGTACCAATACTACCCCAATAAAAGGCTTGAAAGCTGTTCATTAAACCTTCTCAAAAATCTAGGCAGTTATATTGTTTCATCCACCAAGTTTCTGAACGCACCTTTTTGACGTTTGACAGATGACGTTTCAGTTGTCAGTGCGATGACGTTTGCTTGTCAGTGCAATTTTGATTGGGAAGGATCACGCTTTCGTTGTTCGTTTTTGATGCACGCTGTTTTCGTGTAATTATTGATTGAAACTTTGAGTTAATTTTAATCCGATACCATCTTGATCGGTGTTTGATATTTTGTTGATAATTGAGTGAAAATTGAGAGATCTCGCCACTTTGGGTCGTGACCGCGAGTAATTTGTTGGTTATGTAGCCGGCCTTTGTCATTTGGACGCCGGTAACTTCCTAAATTCAGTGCTGGACTATTGTACATCCCCGATTGGGTTAGCAAACCGGGATAAAATTCAGTTGGACATTGATGAAAAGTGCCACGTGTGTGATCAGAAGGTTTGACCAGGGAGACGACGGTACGCGCTGTGGGGCGCCCTTTGGTTACCGTCGAATCTACATGACTTTACATACACAACACAGGCACATTTACACTTACACCCCACCCAGATACGACGTGACCAGGACTACGTCACATCACCAGTACCAACGTGATGGTAAGTGTATCTAATAGGTGTTTTCCCTTTGTCGATTGGACAAATATTATTTTGATTAGGGCTCCGCGTAATCGCGGACATCGTGAGTCTGTTTGTGCAGTCTCACACAACTGGTAGCAGAGCGTGGTTTAATTGTTAAATTCACCACTTATTGTCGAGTTAAAAGTATTGAGAAGTCTGATTTGTTGCCTGTCAGCCTGACTCAAATTAAACATAGATTGTTTGACATAATATATTATGATATGTAGTGTCCCTTGTGGCTTGTACTTTAATTTGTTATTGTATAAACAAGGTATTGCTTTTACAGGGTCGGATTTGAACTTGTACTAATTCAAACTAAGTTTTATTATTTGGTTTAAATTGTAGTTGGGTCCGGGAAAATTATTCCTGTTGACTATTTAATTGAATTTAATTTGTTTATTTGATATTTGTCCCCAATGGCTTCATTCAATGTAGCTGTAAACCAAGCCATTGGTGGATTGACCTCACAGCTAAGATGGTTTGCCTCTGCTGCTGCAACCGCTGAGCGTCTAGACCTGGAAGAGGCCGACGCTTGCCCGGTATGAGCAGTTGAATGCGAGATTGAGTGCGGTTGACACTTTGTTTGCTCGCTTCAATGAATTGATTTTGGACTTGGACCTGGAAGCATTGGGTCAAGCAGCCCGTGATAAGGTTGTTGCGGATTATGACCAGATGTTGAACCTGGGTGACATAATAAGTATGCGCGCCAGGGAAATTTTGAAGAGTCGGGACCCTGCCCAGGTCAAAACAGAGACCTCTGTTGTTGCAGGCCCTGGACTTTTCGGTAGACTACCTACCCTGGAGCTGCCTCATTTTGACGGTCACTTGGACCATTGGTTAAGCTTCAGGAACCTGTTTGACAGTTTGGTTGATTCGCGCTCTGACCTCCGACCGGCCCAGAAGTTGGCTTATTTGTTGTCAGCCCTAGGAGGTGAGGCTCGAGCCTTGGTGCAGCACTTGCCGGTGACCGACTCGGCCTATCCCACTGCTCTGGAACTTCTATCCCGACGATACCAGAACAAACGTTGCCTGGCTGATGTCCATATTGACCAGATCTTGGGGTTGCCGGCCATCACCAGAATGTCAGCGTTGCGTGCTGACCTATTGAATCCATTGCTGGCAGCAACCAACGCCTTAAAACGATTGGAGTTGCCGGTGGACTATTGGTCCTATATTTTGGTGCACTTGGTGTTGCAGCGGCTTCCGTCAGATTTGAGGTCCCGTTTTGAGCAGAAGTATGGTAGGGATAGTGCCACCCATCTTCCCCCCTTTGAAGACCTCGTCAAATTTTTGGAGGATGAGTGTCGTTTCCTCGACAACGCTCGTGGTGCCACGGGGTTAAGCCAACCGCCCTCTCGGCCGAGGGCCCAGGGACGGACTAGGACTGTCGGGCCTGGTGATAGCCGCCCTGCCCCCCGTTTTGGTGGCACCCAGAGTAATCCTGCTTGCGGCTATTGTAAGGCCACGGGACATGGCGTACCAACTTGCGCGGCCTTCTTGGAGTTGCACGTGAGTGCCCGCCGCCGAGTTGCCAATGCACGCCGTCTGTGCTTTTCTTGTTTGGGGAATCATTTTCATCGGGATTGCCCCAACCCCCGCCCTTGTTCAATTTGTAGGGGCTCACATCTGGAAGTTTTGTGCGCCAACGCGAAACGCTCTGACAGACCAGCCTCTGATGGGGGTTCGCGCAGGGGGGGGTATAATGGAGATGAGCACCGGGCTCCTCGCTCGCCGGTTCAGAATCGAGGAGGGACCCGCAACTTTGACCGCCGTACTCCACCCCCCGCGCCAGTTGATCGGGAGCCGCGCGACCGCCGATTGACCTCCCCTCGTGAAGGCGACTATGCAGCTGCTGGTAGGCGACATTGGCCAGACCAGCACCGCCTTCCCTCCCCTCCGTTGGCGGAACGTCCCCGTTTGGCGACGCGCCCCCCGCCACTCAGGCGTCAAGTGGGATATGCCCCTCCAGCGATGGCGCGCGGCTCGGGACATCGCGCGGACGAGGAGTTTGATTACTATCCTCACCGGGATAGACCCCAGCCTGGATGCGGCGATCGGTCGCCGCCCAGGCATTGCTTGGAAATTGGCGCCTGTCCCGCTAACGTACCTCCCCAGATCGACACGGTTTTGTTGCCAACGGCATCGGTCAGGGTCTGGGGACCCACGGGGGACTCTGTTGTGGTCCGTGCCATTTTGGACACGGGAGCCCAGGGTTGCCTTTTGTCGTCTTGGTTAGCGGGTCGGGTGAGCCTGGATGTCCGTGCCTTTTCAGGCACGATTAATGGAATAGGCGAAACACCTATCCCGACTGTTGAGGGACAAACCTTATTTGGGCTCACTCCTGTGAGTTGTTTGGACCCTAAGTTTTTTCCTTCGGCCATTGTTCTGACGAGTATTTTGGGCTGTCATCCCCAACGTCAGCTGTCGCCTGATATTGTCCGGTTGACGTCAGGCCTGGATTTGGCTGACCGCCGGTTTGATTCCCCTAATACAACTCATTTGATATTGGGTTCCGATGTACTAGGGAGAATATTGTTGGGTAATATGAAAGTCTTGCAGCCGAACGGTTTGGTGGCTGTCTCGACCATCTTTGGCTTTGCGGTGATGGGCCCAGTGTTGAAGGCTGCCCCTCCACCTGAGCCTGATTTTGCGTTGGCGTGTGGCTCCGCTCTCTCTGACGCTGTTCAGAGGTTTTGGGAGGTTGAGGAGCCACCGCAAGTGGCCCGCTTGAACCCGGAACATGAGGAGTGCGAGTTGTTCTATCAGAACAACACAGGTCGACTCCGTTCCGGTCGGCTCGTAACACGGTTGCCTTTTGTTGCAGTTCGACCACCTCTCGGCGAGTCCAGACCTATGGCCGAGAAGAGATTGTTGGCGATGGAGCGCCGTATGGCCAGGGATCCGGTGCTGCGGCAGAAATATTTAGATTTCATGCGTGAGTACGCAGACTTGGGACACATTTCGGTGTCAAATTTGGATTGGCGCTCAGTTGAGCATTACTTTCTGCCGCATCACGCGGTCCTCAAGGCATCCACCGGTAAGCTGCGCACAGTATTTGATGGGTCTGCGCGGACTTCCTCTGGTGTCTCTTTGAATGATTGCTTGCACTCCGGCCCCAAATTGTTGAGGGACCATTGTGATGTCATCACGTCTTTTCGTCGTCATCAAGTAGTCTTTGTGGCTGACATCAAAATGATGTTCCGGCAAACGGTTATTCACCGGGATGACAGACGTTATCAGTTGATCCTGTGGCGAGAGAATCCCCGGGACCCCATGGTTGTTTATGAGCTCAACACGAATACGTACGGCCTTCGATCGAGCCCTTTTGTTGCTATTCGTTCGCTTTGGGAGCTCGCGGACCGAGAACGCTTGAGGTTCCCTCGGGCGTCCGCCATCTTGAAAACGGACTTGTATGTTGATGACGTCTGCACTGGGGCTTCCACGGTTGAGGAAGCTATCCTGTTGCGTGACGAGTTGGTTCAAATTTTGGATTCCGCTGGCTATGAGTTGCGTAAGTGGGTGTCCAACTCGCCAGCACTGTTGGAAGATCTGGAAGAGGATCATAAGCAGGATCCTCATTTGTTTGAAAATGCTGACAACCCTGCTATGTTGGCCGTTCTCGGCGTTCAGTACCGACCAGTCCAAGACACCTTTACGTATGATGTCGATTTGGAGTCACCACACACTTGGACTAAACGACTGGTATTGTCTACTGTCACGAGAACCTTTGACCCGAATGGTTGGATATGCCCGGTATTGTTTTGGGCGAAATGTTTTCTCCAGCGCCTTTGGACCGCGGAACTTGGTTGGGATGAGCCACTTCAGGAAACCCTTTTGGAAGATTGGCTCCAATTTGTATCCGCACTTCCTGCGGTCAACGAGGTCGCGTTACCACGCGCTATCCTCCCCCCTGGGAACTATACTGCAACCCTTCATGGGTTTTGTGACGCATCTTCGCACGGTTATGCAGCTGTTGTTTATCTGCGCACCGTCAGCGCGACAGGCCAGGTGAAGTTGTCATTGATCATGGCCAAGAGCAAGGTGGCCCCCCTCCGGACGGCATTGACCATCCCTAAGCTAGAGTTGTCAGGGGCGGCGCTTCTTGTGCGTCTCTTGAATCACGTTGCTCAAACTTTAGGTGGATCTGTGAACATTCGGAATTCTTACGCCTGGACGGACAGTCAAATTGTTTTGTGTTGGTTGAAGACGTCCGTCCACTCCTTGGAGGTCTTTGTTGCGAACCGAGTGTCACAGATACAAAATTCCGAAACGCCTTTGATTTAGAGGCACGTGCCTGGAGACTTGAACCCCGGCGACGTAGCCTCACGTGGGTGCATGGCCCCCCGCCTGATTGTGCACCCCCTTTGGTGGGGACCGGAGTGGCTGACTCGCCCCGAGGATGATTGGCCTCAAACGCCAATTTTGATGTCGGATCCTTTGCCCGGGCTTAAGGTGCTCGCTGTTGGGACGAAGGACCCTCCGTTTGATCCTGATATTTTGTTGAATCGATACAGCTCCCTCGACAAATTGTTGAACGTTACCTCGTGGATCAGGCGTTTTGGTCACAATGCTAGGAATCCAGGGGACAAGCGCCTGTCACCGGTTCTCTCTCCTCAAGAGCGACAGGAGTCACTCCTCCTGTGGGTTCGCTCTGTGCAGGCCGTACACTTTGAGAAGGAGATCGAGACCTTGAAGTCCGGTAGAGTTAAGTTGTCGGGAGCCGTTAGTAAGTTGAACCCCTTTTTGGATGAAACGGGTCTTTTGCGTGTTGGAGGACGGTTGAGGCACTCTAGCCTTCCTTATGGGGTCCGTCACCCCCTTTTGTTGCCCAAGGCGGGCCATTTGATTAAATTGTTGGTGACTGATCGTCACATTAAGAACTCGCACGCCGGTTGCAATGCGCTGTTGGCCATTCTGCAGCGAGAGTTTTGGATTTTGTCGGCTCGTCGTACCATTCGTAGCATCGTCTTCCGTTGCATACCGTGCTATCGGACTAAGGCCCCAACGATGCAGCCCCAGATGGGAGACTTGCCTGCTGATCGTGTCAATGAGGCGAGGCCCTTTGCAGGCGTAGGAACGGACTTTGCTGGTCCCTTTTCGATAAAGACGTCTACCCTTTGCAATAGTAAAATTGTCAAGGCTTATTTGTGCGTATTTGTCTGCCTGTCAACTAAGGCAGTGCACTTGGAGCTGGTATCCTCCCTCTCGACGGAGGCCTTTGTGGCAACTTTGGATAGATTTACGTCTCGCCGTGGGTTACCTTCTCTGATCAGGTCTGATTGCGGTACTAACTACAAGGGTACAAGTAACTATTTGAAGGAAGTGTATGACTTTCTTAATGAGAGCCAGGTTGACATTGGTAACAAATTGGCCCGTCGAGGGGTCACTTGGTTGTTCGACCCGCCAGCCTGCCCCCATTGGGGGGGTATTTTTGAGGCCGCGGTGAAAGCAGCAAAGGGACTCTGGCGGAGATTGTTGGGAGACACCGTTCTCACCTTTGAGGAATTAGCTACGGTATTTTGTCGCATTGAAGCGGTACTAAATTCGCGTCCATTGTGCCCGCTCTCTTCGGACCCGAACGATTTGGAGGCTCTAACCCCGGGCCATTTCTTGATTGGACAGCCACTTGTCGCTCTGCCTGAGTACCCTTTTGTTGATGTGAGCCAAAATCGGCTATCGCGGTTTCAGTTGGTGCAACAGCTCACTCAGAGCTTTTGGAAGCGTTGGAGCTTAGAGTATTTGCACATCCTCCAGCAGCGCGTCAAGTGGACTGATAAAACTCATCCGCCCAAGATAGGAGACCTCGTCCTTATTAAGGATGCCAACCTTAAGCCTCTGTATTGGCGCAGGGGGCGCATTCTCAATTTGGTGGCTGGCACCGACGGGGTACCTCGTTTTGCTGAGGTTTTGGTGGATGGATCGGTTATGAAGAGAGCGGTCGCAACCTTGTCAAGACTGCCAATTGATTAGCGGACGGGACGGCCCGTCCGGGGGGGTAGATGTTTCATCCACCAAGTTTCTGAACGCACCTTTTTGACGTTTGACAGATGACGTTTCAGTTGTCAGTGCGATGACGTTTGCTTGTCAGTGCAATTTTGATTGGGAAGGATCACGCTTTCGTTGTTCGTTTTTGATGCACGCTGTTTTCGTGTAATTATTGATTGAAACTTTGAGTTAATTTTAATCCGATACCATCTTGATCGGTGTTTGATATTTTGTTGATAATTGAGTGAAAATTGAGAGATCTCGCCACTTTGGGTCGTGACCGCGAGTAATTTGTTGGTTATGTAGCCGGCCTTTGTCATTTGGACGCCGGTAACTTCCTAAATTCAGTGCTGGACTATTGTACATCCCTGATTGGGTTAGCAAACCGGGATAAAATTCAGTTGGACATTGATGAAAAGTGCCACGTGTGTGATCAGAAGGTTTGACCAGGGAGACGACGGTACGCGCTGTGGGGCGCCCTTTGGTTACCGTCGAATCTACATGACTTTACATACACAACACAGGCACATTTACACTTACACCCCACCCAGATACGACGTGACCAAGACTACGTCACATCACCAGTACCAACGTGATGGTAAGTGTATCTAATAGGTGTTTTCCCTTTGTCGATTGGACAAATATTATTTTGATTAGGGCTCCGCGTAATCGCGGACATCGTGAGTCTGCTGGGGCAGTCTCATACATATATTGTATGGAATTTCATTACTGCCCTGAAAGTCAGGGCAGTAATCCATTGCTAACGCGTTTTGGTTTTTTTTTTTAAGTTTTTATGGCAATCAAACGATTTAATTTTACCATAAAAGTACTGGGCTACGGAGCCTGTATACATTGTTCGAAAGTTAAAAATTACTCACCGTACAACGGAACGTGCGGTAAAATAGGTACGGTCACCTAAGTACCTATTTTACCGCATACCCCGTTGTATAGCACCGTGCGTATTCTTTACGGTTTTTTTTTTTCAAAATTAAAATCCAAGATGGCGGCGACGAAAATTTTCGGTTTTTTCTTCATGGGTGTCGTTTTCGTGGTTTTTGGGGTCGCTGTTATCCAAAATGAGGTCAAAATGAAAATCCAAGATGGCGCCGACGAAAATTTTCGGTTTTTCTTCATGGGTGTCATTTTCGTGGTTTTTCGAGTCGCTATTTGTTTCCTTATAATTATATTGTACTGTTTTCTCGGAAAAACATTGTATGACACACGTGCAGAAATTGGTATTTACAAACTCGTGACTATGGTAAGCTCTCGACTTCGTCTCGATTTTTTGCTATTTTGTCTTTTACTTCTTTGTCTTTTACTTCTTTGTGTTTAGGTGTAGTATAAAGCAGTATATATCACTCGAGGGTAAGTACAGATTCCTAAACTCGTGTGGTTCACGGCCCTCCGCTTCGCGTCGGGCCTCAAATGCACATTCGATTAGTAATCTGTGCCTTACTCCCCTTGGTGAATAAATAGTAGCTATTCATTTCATTTCATTTCTAGAAATAAGACAAAAACACATCTAGCTATCATTCACTTTCAAATTAGGAGCTATAGCTACATTTTTACCTTCATCAAACGCGTAGTGTAGACAACCTATAAAAAAATAAAGTGCTATCGATAAAAAGGCGGTCGAGGCTGTATCAAATGATATTATCTTGATCTTATTGGTTTCATCTATTTTCTTGATAAATGGACTATCTACTGTTAGGAGTACCTAGAAGTAAATAGGTAGATACATATAAATCTGGCAAATATTACATTATTATTTAAATAGGTAGTAAAGTGGGATGGGGATCGCTTTCCATTATTTCTCACGTTTAAAAGTCTAATGTAGGTACTTACTAGCTAGGCTATACCTACGTACACACATCGAAAAAAGTTTGTGATCACTAGCATATTAAGCTGATATAATTTTTTAAATTGAACTTTATCAAGAAAAATTCTTTGTTGTGTGTTTTCTTTAAATAGAAATACTCTGTTTTAACTGTTTTTTTTTTATATATTTTAAATCTAAGTATATTTTTAAATAAAGAATCTAAAAATAAGAAGAAATCATAATAATAATCTACCGTAAAAAAAAAGATTTCGATTTTTCAAAGTGATCGCAAACTTTTTTTGTTTTGTGTAGGTACCTGTTATCAATGGCGAACTAAAATTGTAGCACTTTGCTTTGGTAAGGAAGATTTTCTTTTGGTCATTCATACACCGGCCCCCACAAGAAAAAAGAGCGCGCCCCCAACCCCCGTTTTCTTGTATACCACGTCGTAGTCCACCAGCGTCCCTTATTAAAGTTCGTAGAGCAGAATGAATGGGCCGACAGTAATAACAATTGTCTAGAAGGTGTCAATACCGCATACAGTCACAATTATCGCCTGTGTTGTTGTTATCCGGTAAATAATATACCTACTTCTTAAATTCATTGCTCTTTGACTATGACGTAGGTAATGGCTTTATTGACACTGCCTGATTTGGTCAGTCTTGAAATTGATCGGTCTCCGGTATCAGCCACCGTGTGCGAACTGTACCTACGGTCTGCGAGCCATGGCCATAAGACACTGGTTCCAATCATTCATGAATCCGGTGACTGGTCACAATAGTATAATTTACTTTGAATAGGATATCCAAGGAATTCAGTTTATTAGGATTTCACACACACAGAATTTCACTGAACAGTGACAATGTGACTTTTTTTGTACGCATTCCTCGAGCCAATAACTAAGCAATTGGAGCAATACCCTAAAATTAGCAACTCTTGTGGTGGTTCAAACTTCGTTTTCAAAATACTGTTAGAATAAATTTCTAATCAGCTTGCACTACAAAGCAGTTGTAATATTATAGTTCGCGGCACGTAAGTTGGCAAGGTTTTGGCGTAGTGGGGGCAAGTTTGCGCATCGTGCACTTAGTGGAACAAAAAACTGGTCACTTTTATTGATTGTCATTATGCGGTTCTTGCCATCATTTATTTTTAATCATGTAGTTAAACAAAGCAGAGGAATTCGTGACATTTAATAAGTGTTATAAATAAAATATAATATGCATTTTATTTAATTAAGAAAAAAAAAGTATCATTATTAAAAATTATAGGTTCTCGTCGTCACTATCGGTTAATAATACTGTTACCCCTGGCATCAAATTAGAACTACCACTTGAGCTGGCATATTATGTAATAAACATAACAAAAACTAAATTTAAAACAATAACAACAACTCGTAATAAAAACTAAATTTAAAACAATAACAATAACTCGTAACAAAAACTTAATTTAAAACTAAAACTGAACTCGTAACTAAAAGTCAACAAAAACAAAGGGCACAACTTTCGTGGCCGCAAGTGGAATCGGGAGCGAACGGAATGTAGACGGGGTGCGGGAGGCAGGGGTCGACTGACGCACCAATCGCACGCTTGGATCGGCGCTACGTCATACCCCGCGTCCCGCTTGACCACCAAAGAGACCTAAAAAACGACTTCTGCGCATCTAACGACTCTTGCCAAGTTACGTGCCGGGGATCAGTTCCCGGCACGTAAGTTGGCAAGGTTTTGGCGTAGTGGGGGCAAGTTCGCGCATCGTGCACTTAGTGGAACAAAAAACTGGTCACTTTTATTGATTGTCATTATGGTTATTGCCATCATTTATTTTTAATCATGTAGTTAAACAAAGCAGAGGAATTCGTGACATTTATTAGGTGTTATAAATTAAATATAATACTTATGCATTTTTTTTATTAAGTAAAAAAAAGTATTATTATTAAAAATTATAGGTTCTCGTCGTCACTATCGGTTAATAATACTGTTACCCCTGACATCAAATTAGAACTACCACTTGAGCTGGCATATTATGTAATAAACATAACAAAAACTAAATTTAAAATAATAACAACAACTCGTAATAAAAACTAAATTTAAAACAATAACAATAACTCGTAACAAAAACTTAATTTAAAACTAAAACTGAACTCGTAACTAAAAGTCAACAAAAACAAAGGGTACAACTTTCGTGCACGCAAGTGTAATCGGGAGCGAACGGAATGCAGACGCGGTGCGGGAGGCAGGGGTCGACTGTCGCACCAATCGCGCGCTTGGATCGGCGCTACGTCATACCCCGCGTCCCGCTTGACCACCAAAGAGACCTAAAAAACGACTTCTGCTCATCTAACGACTCTTGCCAAGTTACGTGCCGGGTACTGTACCGTGGTTGTTACGTCAGTCACTGCGGCCGAATAGTGCGAACAGAGTGGTTTTTTGCGATTTACAAAAAATCTATTGATTGGACTAAAAAAATAAAACACATAAGACCTGTTTTATAGTTAGTTCAGTTAGTACCTATGCAAAGTTTCATGATCTAATTTGAAATACTTTTTGAATACCAGCGGTTTATTGTTCGATTTGGAGGTAACTTTGGAATTTTTTTCTATCGAGAAAAGTTTATGGAATCGTGTTTTCGTCACACATAGGACTTAGCATTAATCCTCTACTTTACCATATATTTATTTCAAAATTAATGCTGCAGTGTTTTAGGCGTAACTAAGGATCATGCTAAGCCATTTCAGGGATATATAGATTTCCGAAGAAAATTCGGGGCATTTGAAGAAAATTCCGGACTTTTCATTCCAACGTGCTTATAACTTTATTGTGCAATTTTTTACAATGACAATTAATAGAGAACGATTTATTGCAGAACATTGCAGTGTGCTTAAAATATACATTAGAAACGCTAGTTAGTGTAGGTTAGAAAAGTGCGCAGAGCGATTATTCAATCAGAAGAATCAGAAAAGATGGCAGTAAGTAGTGGTCATTCGGTCATTTCTGTTGTCGGCTGGACCGATTTTGACAGGACTTTTACTGGCAGATAGCTGTTTTTATAAGGAGTATACCATTATACTTAGTAAAGGGGTTTTTATTTTAGAAAAATAATTAAGTTTCCGTGCAAAAAATTAAAACCCTTGAAATAACATCATCCGGTCCAAACAGGAATAAAAAAAACAACGACGACAATAGGACACATAGGCGTCAAAGTACTCCTCCGCATCGCTACATGAGGCATCGCTGTCATCCGGGCTTCTTTGGGCAAAGAAAGAGCCAGCCTCAGAAATGGATATCGAAATTCTCAATTATGTTCAAAAGCTTGATGCAATTTTCTTTAATGGATTAACTCCAAAAATGTTAAGGATGGCTGATTCTACTAATTACTTTACTCAGCAAAAACATTGGCTTATGATTTTGGTGTGGAAAGTTATTATTAATATCTACCAACCTATTAGTAATAAAAAATGGTTTTTGCTACTAGTGTTTATATACGCTTGTTCATCACAGTTCTATACAGAAATGTGCGCTACTTCGGCCACATGTGAAGACTCACTGACAGTCTGGAGTCAAGTCCTGGTCAGTAGAACGAGATCAGGGAAAAGACCAAGAGTTTAACGACTAACAGCCCAGTCTTTGGGGCTGCTATGAATGTATCTTTTTAGGGAGTCTCAAGAAAGGTACTGACATATCATGCGCTAAGCCAAGACAAGTCATCAACAAGCCCGCTCGCTGTCCTCAGCACTGAGGGACAGTATTAAAAGGGGAGTGTTCAAATTGTGCTTCTACTGTTTGCAGGTGTCGGCTCGAGCTTAGCTACGTGAGCGATTCAATATTTGTTGTTGTACTGGAAAGTAAAACAACAAGCTTTAGTTAAAGCTGATTGTACCTACTAGGCTAGGTACAGGAGATGGCGATGGCGGGCTGGGAACTTTCAATGCCCCTTCTGAGCGCTAACAAAATGCTCCTTGGCTTACATACTTGTAGTATCAGTATGGCAGAAGAGCCCAGTGCAGTAGCAAACAATCTTTAAGGACTGTTAATGGCATGTTGCTCAGTATGGTTACTACTCGCTGGTAAGAGAAGCTCTTGTAGCCTGTAGCTGTTTCCTGCCTCGTTATTGGTAATTAGGTATCCAATAGTGACGTAGGATACCCGGACAGCGCGTTAAACTTATTGTTGATGATCCGATTTGCATATATAGGTGTTCAATTTCAACTAAAAACAACATACGTCAGTAAAAACTACTTAAATATTAATGTGCACAACTACGTAGGTAGATGCTACGTAGGTTAATTACTGTTAAAATACTTTAATTGTACGCTTTTGAGAATCGTGTATTCAAACTGTTATACAAACACTGTGATAACCTTGGCTGGCAGGACAAAGAACAAAACAGATGTGGCGCCCAAGTGCGTGCTCTGAGCCAACACAACGCCGGCTGTCCGATATGCTAGGATGTTAGGATTAAAGTAAACGTTCGTGATAATGTGCTGGTTGTAAAGCCAGAACATAATGTCTGCATAAACAATACAAGAATTTGCATTACTGGTTTCTTATTGGATCACCATTTTGACTCCGAATAATAAACTGCCAAAAATGTATGATGCAGAGAGTGGGTAGGTTTATGAATATTCGATTATTTAAGCTTTTAAAGAATTTTATCTTAATTATATTCCATCCAATCCGTGAAATTTACTTATATGGTAAGGGAACTAGGCTATCTAATAATACATGAATGGTGACTCGGTTTGTAAGAAGTTGCAATTCAAACGGATCTAATGCCCTCGTAAACCATATCGCAATGTAAATATCGTCGTTACTTTAATGATCGCACGGATTAGCAGCACCTGCGAGACGCTGTAGCTGGCTAGCCCTGACAGCACCCCGCGCAATGCAACGCTCCTAGAAATATAGATAGTGATTCGCAAAACGAGTTGAATGCACCAGTGTGTGCCGCCGCGGCCTTGTCAAGTTGTCAGTGTGCACACGCACGCCGCGGCGTCGCACTGTGATAACGACGCGATGCCTCTCGCCACTCACCGGTACTCACATTCGCATTAGTTGTTCCGTCACCAGTATAAACTGCTGAGTAGCTCTCCGGCGGAAAGTTGAACTGCACCGCCATCTTCTCGTAAGTTCACTACACTAACACTGGGTCGAAGCACTCAGAGCACACAAACACTATGAACTATGACGCGATATGTCCGGCGCCGGGGGTCCCGTTGACTCATTATTCCTTATTGATCAGCGCGTGGCGGATGCGGAGTGGCCGAGTGCGACATGACCACAGACACGGAGGGCCGCGTGGACGCATCGGCACGAAGCCGGCGTCTTACAACTGTGGATTATCGCTCCTTACGCCGATAATGAGTAACGTAAACTTCCCGTAAATTTTGTGTTGTTCACCGTGTGCGCCGATTGTGCGCTATCGACAGCGAACCTTATCGCGAAACCGGCCGCGGTGCGACTGGTTATACGAGACGTGTGTATTTGTTGTCAGTTTTAACACTGGAGACTGCGGGTACGCGTTCCTCATTCCATTATTTATAGGTACCTACCTAATTTAAGTGAGTACCTACACAATGTTCAATAAATAAACAATTGAAGTTGCTGCAGATGGAGTTAGGTAGTACCTACTGCGAACACACAATGGACATTGTGACTCGTTATAGGTTTTCTGACTTAATAAAATATGCTCAAGTTGGTAAGAAGCTAAAAGTCCGTCTAATACCCTTCTCCGAATCAGTTACACAGTCTAATGCCAGGAAGTGGTAGTCGGAATTATTTTACGATGATAATCGCTTCGAATTAGGTACTTGGTAGGAGGCGTCCGTACAATTACAGGTTATTGATACGTACTGTGAGCTGTCAAACTTTTATTAATGCAAACAAATGAACGTATCTGTGAGCGGAATAATAGGAAAACTGAACATCGTCCGTCCGCACCCCTATAATAGAAAGCATAAGAGTTCAATTAACACTTTAGTAGGTACTTACTAATGCTTAAAACAGGAAAAATGCTAGGTACCTATGTTGGTTTAATTGTGGACTTCATGTTGGCATACAAACAACTTATTACGCTCCACTATCGCATACTTTACAGAGTAGCACAAACATTTCAATTCGTACCAAATGTACTCTCAATATAATGAAAAAACTTTCCTTACAATACTGAACCATTAAAAGGATTATCCCCGCTGTCCACCGCCTGCTTGTCCACCCCGGGTGGACAGTGTCACAACTTTTAAAAATATGTCCCACTGTCCCCGGGGGCAGCCGGTGAGAATGATTAGTAAATAATTAAGTATGACCAAAATGCGGGTCAATAGAGCCATGAATATATCCGAAATGACAGGCGCTTCTGTTCAGTTTGAACGCGTCATTTATGTTTATTGGAGTTGGAGTACCAAATCCAACTAATAAGTATTTTAAACGCGAAGGTTTGTGTGGATACACACACTCATGACACACAGGTAACCTCCTGGATATAAGGATAGATCGATGTTTGCGACTCTATCACGCAAAAACCATGG
This sequence comes from Xestia xanthographa, assembly GCA_905147715.2. NCBI lineage: Eukaryota > Metazoa > Arthropoda > Insecta > Lepidoptera > Noctuidae > Xestia > Xestia xanthographa. The sequence continues at coordinate 14,940,422 of LR990647.1, read as the reverse complement.
AATGGAATTGATGAAACTTACGTATCACGTATGAAGAACATATTTATAAGCTGTAATTTATAACCAAATTGTGGTGAAGCTGGGGCGTACCTAAGCAAGCCAGTGAGTAAGAATTAGAGGAAGATTAGAGGAAGTCTGACAGTGGCACTGCACACTGGTGACTGAAAAGTTGTGCGTATAATTGGTTGTCATGCTATTGGTATATGTGATGCTATGCAAGGGAATGAGGAAAATGGCGTCATTGACACTAGCTCGATCACCATCAGAGATTTTAATTTTGGTAACACAAAAAATTAGTCGCTAATCCCGGTAGGAGCAAATGTTTGTGTGATGAGCATGGACATTTGTTTCCTAGTCATGGATGTTAATATATAATAAGTATGTATTTACAAACAAAAAAAAAGTTTCTATGTAGTATATCAACTATCTGGTGTCCACAACACAAGCCTCGTTGCTTAGTGTGGCACTAGGTGGCGCTGTGTGTAATGTCCAGCGATATTTATAATTAGTCGAAATTTGTCGCCAAATATCAGAATTTGTCGGTCACTGGTTCAAAAGATATAAGGGTTTATAGGTGGTTGATCTGGAGGGTCTCCCCAGCTTGGCCACATTTATATCTCAAAATCTAGGGCACCTAGCGAAGATCTGTTTTCTCCCATATTTTGTCGCCAAGTCACAGATTTAATCGGGTCTTAGTTTAGAAAATATAATGACTTCAACTATTATAGTCCAAGAAAAAAAGAATAGTCGAAAGAATTTAGAGAGTTCATTCGATCTAGCTATATAGTTTTGAGTATGAAGGTACGGAAGCCACCTGGCTTTACGAGTATGGAAAACCTAAGAAAACGATAGGACTGTGTGAGAGATGATAGGCTAATGGAGAAGAATGGAAGGAGACATGGTACGCCGACCACAAAATAAATTGAGCTAAGGGCACGGCAATGATGATATTGCCTATTTAACTTTTAGATGATGTAGTGTAGGTATGATTATCATGGAAAATGCATTTATGTATAGTAATTACCATTAATCAGTTACTAGTAGCTTTCATCATCACCATCAGCCTATCAATGTTCCCACTGCTGGGACACAGGCCTCCTCTATAGGCTATAATCCACCACGCGGGCCCAGTGCGGATTGGTAGATGTCACATGTCTTCGAATTTTTGGTTCTAGGACATGCCGGTTTCCTCACGATGTTTTCCTTCACCGTTTTGAGAGCAGTGGTGATGGATGAAATAAATTACACAAAGTAGTACGCCTGTCTGGTTTCGAACCCACGACTTACTGTTCGTAAGTCGGGGCCGCCACCACTGGGCCACCACTGCTCTCCACTAGTAGCTGCCAGTAGCTTTAATAAGTGTTAATTATGTATGTATCTGTAAATCAACATTCCTCATAATTATCCATTCATGTTTCCTGCTGATTAGTGATGGCTGGCAGTGGTATCGCTAGTGGGTTATATCTACCTATTCAATTAATTAAACACAAATCAATCAATCTACTCGAGCTTGTAAATGTAAATAAACACTGCTGATTATCTATGCACACACCTATGCATCTAGTCATAATATTGTGTAAAAATAAGACTAATTGTTGAATATGGAAGTTAGATGTAAATAAAAAATGTCCTAACCATCCACTTAATCGAATATTACATTGCCTGTCATTATCGTCTAGTTTAATGTTTTTCAACGTGTGGGTCGCGACCCCCTGGGGCGTCGATAAGCATCTGTTGGGGGTCGCAAGGGATCGCGAAAACTACCGCGGTAAAAAAGATACATTTATTAAGAAAATGTTAACTAAAGGAAAAATTAACAAAAAATTAACACTGGGTACTCGTCCATCTTATTGCGAAGGTTGTGCTTGTTTTCCAGTTACTATTTTTCTCATCGTGTATCCGTTTTTGCTACATTGAGAATTAAATCGTTTTATTAATTTAAAAAAAATGTGTTTATTATATATTTATCCGAATCCTAATTAAGCAAATGCTTAAAAATGTTGTAGGGATTGAATAATAAATACGTAATAAAATACATGAAAAAAAAACGGAGTGTCGGGGGTCGCAAAATATTTTTTTATACTATGGGGGTCGTGACATAAAAAGGTTGACAAACACTGGTCTAGTTTATTTCTAAAGTTTTATAAGTTTTTGCGCCAATAAAATAAACATTTATATTGCTTGTTGCAAATTGCTGCATAGTAAATAAAAAAGTAATAAATCTGTATGGACTTACGTCGCGCGTCGAGACAAATAAAAAAAACTTTGCATTGCAAAACGTTTATTACAACAAACTTACCATAATACATTCAAAGTTTCCAAATGTTGGTCCCACTAATAATCACAAACAATTTACTAATACTGTTATTTTTTTTTAATTCAGATCGATAGGTACTTCAGTTCATTTAACAATCTTGGTATAACTAAAAATTTAAAATCCGCTTTCCGAAATAAATACAAAATCATGTGACTTGAGATGAAATCATTAAATACAAACATGAGATTAAGATATAATAACTACATTGCAAAATTCAAAAACTCGTTATCAGAATCATATGACTTCGGATACATGTTACTATAATATAGGTAGATGACCAATATAACGATTATACCACATGTGTGTTATCTAAAATCATCAGAAGGTATTTAAAGATTTAGGGATGATTTATGCTGTATTGAACCGTATCGGAGCAATAACACGGACGTTTTGCATGAGACTCTTGTAAAGTTATTCATACTACATCGTTGATTAAGCAAACATGTACCTTAATGCATCGGCAACTCAGCTCGGTGTAGCATAAATAATCCTTAATAGGGAAGGCGGGGATCACTGATCAGTAGTGATCCGTCAAGTTGTTTGTAAGATGGTGTTAGTGTAAGTAAGCAATTGAAGGGCCCGCTGCGTCGCTGGGTCCCTCGCCGAGCGCTCCAGCCGCTGCAGGCTCGTATGCACCGCCGATGAAACCCCTGAACTCCGCAACACCAACTTAGCCTACACAAACCAGAAAGAAAATGGTTGACATAGGTACAAAAAAAGGGGGAAAATATAATGAGCACCAAAAATAACTTTGTGACCACTAACATCTATCACCTAAAATATCAATTGATCACCAAATTTAGTAAATTGAACACCTAATTTTTTTAGTTATTTTTTTATAAACCACTAGCGGACTTCCCGCGGTTTCACCCGCATAGTTCCCGTTCCCGTAGGAGTACGGGAATAAAATATAGCCTATGTTACTCGTGGATAATGTAGCTTTCGAATGGTGAAAGATTTTTTTAAATCGGTCTAGTAGTTTTTGAGCCTATTCATTACAAACAAACAAACAAACAAAGTTTTCCTCTTTATAATATTAAGTACTAGCTTCTGCCCGCGACTTCGTACGCGGAACCTGTTGCTTATGCCAGCGACAACGGGGTCGTCAAAATTGAAGATCTGATACGTCCGATATCGAAGCGCAATTCTCGATCCGTGAACGTCTCCGAATCGCGAGAGAACGCGTGACGTTCACGATCAGCAGTCATTCGCGCATCACGTTCCCCACTTGTCTCTAGATACCTAGAAGTCGATGTGTAGATACGCTGAGAACTCAAGCGTAATTCTCTTTCCGTGAACGTCTCCAACTCGCTAGACAATGCAGACGTTCACGATCAGCGGTCAGTAGCGCATCATATTCTTCACTGGTCTCTAGAGACCTGGTTGTAGATGCGTAAATACGCAGAGAACGCAGACGTGCTTCGCGATCCGAAGAGGTTTGTGACGGAGCGAGTTGAAGCCTGATGTTCTCGAACAGCATCAAGTCTCTCCTGACGCTCTTCGGTAGAATCTTAGAATCTTATGATCCTTAATCTTTTAGCTCCTTTGGAACATTGGGAAAGATTTGACCTCTTTCTAGGCATGGTTATAGTTTTATTAAAATCTAAGTGACTGCTCCACTGCGTTACCGGATAGGCCACCGTGTCACGAAGATAAATTGATAAGGAAATTAAACACTGAAATAAAATAAGCCGGAAGGCATATTTAAAAAAATAAAAGGGAGTTTTGGCCAGTAGCGTCAAATTTTCAATGATATACCATCGTCATCGAAAATCAGTCCTAAACTGTTACCACCTTTACCGCGTGGAGGTACTCCCAGCTTATGTTATTTTATAATTGTACATTGAAATTAGTGATAGCTTTGATTTCCACATCAGATGTTTCTGATCTTCGTTTTTTATAAGTCAACAGGAAATGCCCATCAGACCGAACAACTTTTGCTAAGACGTCATTCTTATATGTATTATGGTATAGCTGGGCTCTCGGAGTTCCACAACAGGTGTTCCAGATCTTCGATTTTTATAAATCAACAGAGAGTGCTCATCAGATTGAACAACTTTTGCTAAGACGTCATTCCTATATGTGTTATGGTGTAGCTGGGCTCTCGGAGTTCCACAAAAGGTGTTCCAGATCTTCGATTTTCATAAAACAACAGAGAGTGCTCATCAGATTGAACAACTTTTGCTAAGACGTCATTCCTATTGTGTTATGGTGTAGCTGGGCTCTCGGAGTTCCACAACAGGTGTTCCAGATCTTCGATTTTTATAAGTCAACAGAGAGTGCTCATCAGATTGAACAACTTTTGCTAAAACGTCATTCCTATATATATGTAAGTGTAGCTGGGCTCTTGGAGTTCCACATCAGGTGTTCCAGATCTTCAAATTTATTCTCTCAGCAGAAAATGCCCATCACGTGGAACAATTTTTGCTATGGTACCATTTTTGTATCTCTTATAGTTCAGCTGGTCTGTTGTGGTTCTGCATCAGGTGTTCAAGTTTCCAAGATAAATTATAGCCTATATCTTGCCCAGACTTAATACCTATACAACAACAAAAAAATCATTCAAATCCGTCCAGCAGTTCCGAAGATTAGCGTGTACAAACAAACAGACAAACAGACAAACAGACAGACTTTTTTTTTTGGATTCGTGCTCTATTACTGTTTCTAAACCCCCCTCAATTATTTATTTTTTAATATATTCAATGTACAGACACAGTTTTTCTACTGTTTTATTATATGTATAGATAGATTCAGGAGTAGGACCCTGCGAAGCGAGGCTCCGTCGACCGGGTCTCCCTCGACTCGGATGCAAGAGCATAACAGTTCAATTTCTTGTGGTCATAAATAAATTATTGTTGGTTCTAATTTTACGATAAAATGGGGATTAATTTTGGTGATCATTTACTAATTTTGGCAATCGAAAGTGTTTTTTATTGCCGTTACATTTTGCTAAATCTGGTGGTTCGTTAATTGTATGCCATTACAAAATACAAATGTATATTTCGCTATGTTTGCATAATCACCTTCGCAAGGACAGATTCCTTGAATACAAAGCAATGTTATGCACACATCATATACGTTTGACATGTAAACGAAAAAAGCTGAACATGTATAGTATTATTTTTTTGACCTGGTGAATGTAAAATATCGCACGGAGCCAACAGAATAGAATTGATTAAGTTTGCGATGTGCAGTGATTAAGATGGTTTCCAGATTAGCGTTTTATGACTTAACTAACTAACTATTGCGAAACGTACAATATTTATGGTATGCAATAATGTACTAAACTGATATACGTGTTATAAAAACTAGCGCTAAAAATATGAAATAGAACTTTAGATGTAAATTAATCTTCAAAAGACGTGTTAAATCAATCAAAATTTGCGAACAGACACACAAAAAACTCGTTATCGTTTGCATTTTAAAACGATACATTGAAAAAGGTTGGTTAACTATTTTTATTTATAAAGTCGTTTATCTCAATCTTGTTTAAATTATTATTGAATTAAATTAAATTGAATCTGATCATTTAAAAATTACACAATTAATTAATATATCCTCTAGGCGAGCATATTGCCAACACAAATCCAGACTCCGCGGCTGCTACCGAGAAATCCCTGATTAAAAACTCAATAACACTTTGCCCGACCTGGGAATCGAACCCAGGACCTCATGCTGTGCAGTGAAGCTCGCAATCACTAGAACTAGACCAACGAAGCAGTCAACTGAGGGATCATACAAAGGACACTAGGAATTTATGTTCTCTTAAGGCGACTACTGGAGCTAAACGCGAGTTTTATAATACAAAAAAAAAACCGGCCAAGTGCGAGTCGGACTCGCGCACGAAGGGTTCCGTACCATTATTATCAAAAAAAGGGCAAAAAAATCACGTTTGTTGTATGGGAGCCCCCCTTAAATATTAATTTTATTCTGTTTTTAGTATTTGTTGTTATAGCGGCAACAGAAATACATCATCTGTGAAAATTTCAACTGTCTAGCTGTCACGTAGTAGTAGTAGTAGTAGTATGTACTAGCAGTACTAGCATGTACTAGCATCATATGTACTAGTATGTACTAGCATCATATGTTTTACTTTTTTAGTCCAATGAATAGATTTTTAGTAAATCGCAAAAAAACACTCATTTCGCACTATTCGGCCCGCAGTGACTGACGTAAAAACCACTTTGTAGTGCAAGCTAATTAGAACTTTATTCTAACAGAATTTCAAACGAAGTTTGAACCACCACAAATAGAGTTTCTGATTTAGCTCCTGTAGTCGCCTTATAATAATTCTTCTTATAATATTTCTTTCTTTAACACACGCGTCTTCTTCGCTTCGCTGACATTGGCTGACAGTGGCTTTAGTTCTGCCGCCGTGAAAGAGAATACTCTCTTCCATGGCGGCAGAACTAGAGCAATGTTAAATAAACTCAGTAATGCAAGCCTTGAGGTTGGACTGGCGATGAACATGTCAAAGACCAAACTGATGTCAAACACCACTAAGCATAGGATCAGAGTGAATGGTGAAGAATTCCAATTTGTCCATGAACACATCTACTTGGGCCAGTTAGTTTCTTTCCAGTCCAGGCAAGACAAGGAAATCACAAGACGAACCGAAAATGCCTGAAGAGCTACTGGTCCATGAAGGAGCTTATGAAGGGACACCTTCCGTTGTCACTAAAGCGAAAAATCATGGACATGTGCATTCTTCCCATTTTGACCTATGGATTCCAGACTTGGTCTTTGACAAATAATCAAAAGTCCAAACTCAGGGACTGCCAGCGTGCAATGGAGCGCAGCATTCTAGGCGTCAATTTAACCGACCGTGTACGCAACACCACACTGCACTCCAAAACCCAAATTACTGACGTTGTTCAAAAAGCCGCTAAACTGAAGTGGGACTGAACTGGCCACGTCTGCCGCATGCTCAATGAGCTGTGGGCTAAAATAGCCACTTTCTGGAGCCCTGACACAGCCAGAAGGCGTCGCAGCAGACCTCGTAGAAGATGGCGGGACGAGCTGGATAAAACCAACAACCAGTGGTCTACATTAGCCCTGGATAGAAAAAAGTGACAAGACATGGGGAGAGGCCTTTGCCCAGCAGTGGGATGACGCAGGCTAAAAGTATCAGTAAACACATCATACTTACTGAACGTTAGCTACCTTAGCGATAATACCACGGATTAGCATCCAACAACATTTTGTAACTTTACATAAAACTACTTGGGATCGTGAAGTCTGTGGTATTCGTCAACCCACCTCACTACAAATAGACCACTCTGAGCTGTACATAAAAAGTGGTCCTTCGAGCCGGATTACGACTTTATGTGTTAGTCCCATGTCCAGTCCATAAGTCTCATCTGCTAAGAGTGGGGCGTATACCCTTCATTAGTATCGTTCGGGGTTGGCTGGGAAGCATTATTCGAGTTAGTACGTCGATGCTTACCTTATGATTGTTAGCTGCTAACGCCCAGACGGCACGTGCTGCCGACACTACCTCTGTGGTATCGCCAGCCAGTAGAGTTCCGGATAACAGCTCCAGAAGATCGGCTGGAAAACATAACATCGTTAGCTAATCGGTGTCAGAAAGCGGATTTTTAGACTAGAAACAGATTTAGAAAGTGATCACGTTTATCGAAGTAGAATCGGCTTGAGCTGGTCACGTATACCACATCGCATAAATTATCTATACCGAAACGAGGTGAATGACATCTTTTTTGTTTGTACACGCCTGTTACAAATAGTTAGTTACAAGTTTCCCTTGTACGTGTTATTTTGATGGGAAGCAGTTTCTTGCTAAATAAAATATGGAAATACATGGTCGTCCAAATAAATGCGGTATACAGATTAACGCTGATTGCACACTACATATTTAACGGAACAAGCGGCTCCTACCCTTACCCGCATCCGCATGGCTATTTCTTTTGGCCTATACAGAGTTAGTTTTCAATGACCAGCCAAAATTTAAAACTGAGATCTAGATTATCATCTGCCTAGCCTTTTCCCAAGTTTTTATTGGGGTCGGTTTCCAGTCTAACCGGATGCAGCTGAATACCAGTATTTTACATGGAGCGACCCCAGTTAGAACCCAGTTAGTACTGGGTAATACGATACCCCTTGGTAAGACTGGTTGTCAGACTTTTTGGGCAACTGACTACCTGTAACGACTTGTCAAAGATCACAAATGACAGCCGGGACCAACAGCTTAACGTGCTTTCCGAGGCACGGAGGAAACTCGGTATGTAATGGGTGGTCACCCATCCACAGACCAACCTAGGTAAGCACGGCTTAACCTAAAGATCGACCTGAGCGGCTGTTATTATTTAGCCACGAGCTCCTCAAACTGAGATATCAAACCAAAAGTGCATTTTAAATATTATTGTCGAAAAATAATAATAATAATAGCATTCATTTGAAAATGTGCTAAAAAATTCATTGATCATAAACCTAGTGGGAAAGTGAATCAATGCATTTGTGTGCGTGCATGCACCGCCAAAATGTGTGTGCTAACTGCTACCTATCTAGTTTGTTGAACTGAATTGTGCTGTTGCAATATCCACACGTTCGCTTTTTAATGGTGGACAGGAATTAAATTGTATTTAAAAAGTAAATGTACCATCTCTGAAATTTGGCCGGTCATTAAAATATTATCCCTGTATACAGTGCGCCCCTCGGTCAACATCATTCAAGAGCCATAAGATCCTTTTCAATACACTTCCTCGAAAACTGGTCCATAACGCACTACGATTAGGTACAACATGCAATGTATTTCACACGCGTGCGATTTTTTCCACTTTCCCGCACGTGTGCGGGAATGAAAATTGCCGCAGAAAACTATACCTATACTTAGTCCAAATTGGTTCAATGCCTATAGTCTAAGGTGAATGTTTTTTTTTTTATTTCGGCAAAGCACTACGCGTCATAATGGAATAAATATTTTTTGAATATTCAAATTGTGTTTATACATAGAATATCATAGATAAACATGATTATTAAAAACTAATAGTTACTTTTATACACAAATTAACATTTATTTGTGTTCTGAATTCAAAAATATAAAATAAATCTATTTTTTATATTAGGCTGTTTAACGGCTTCATACCTTTGCCTCTCCTTCAACCTGGCGAAACCAAAGCGCGAAAAAAAAAAAGAAAATTAAAATCATAGTTTCGTAGTTCGTGTCAAAAATATTTTTCGTTATTTTATTTTATTTCTTCAAAAGTGTATTGAAAAACGTCGTTTGATACACGTGGACATTTGTTATTGCAATTCTCGGCACAAAAACACCCTCCCCTACGGCTCGGGTGTTATCATTCCGCCTCGAATGCAATAACAAACTTTCTCCACTTGTATCAAAATGTACTATTCATCACTACAAATAAGTATACAACTCACCAGACTGCAAAAAGGTGATCCGATGATGATGCGCCGCATGTGCCAGCGCAGGCATGAGTCGCGCGCGCACATTGTTGGGCAGCGCCGACAGCGGCGCCGCGCCCTCCCGCAGCGCCAGCAGCGCGCCCGCGCCGTCCGCGTGCCGCGCCAGCGCCGCGCACACGCGCGTCCACGACGCGCTCGCCAGCCCCGCGCCGTGCGCCCGCGACCGGATGCACATGCGGTACACGGAAGATAGCACCTCGCTCTGTGAGTGACACGATTACATATTTTAGTAATAACGGACTTGCCTTAGTTATGTAGCACAAGTCAGAAAATCTGTTAGGCTTTAACACACAAATATTACAAACACCGAAATGTATAAAAGCGTTAAGTCATGGCTTTTAGTAAGTATAAACCGAAATCGATCTGAGCTACGTAATGAAAACAAATATTTTGATGTCTTTTATTAAATCCATCAAACCAAATCTAACATAACATCACCGCTTGTAATCCCCGAAGAGTTAATCAGAAGCAATCTACTTTTAATAAATCCACTTACTAAAGATATCTTACCTTTAGCAATATAGTACGACAATGATGATTCGGCACCATGCGTCTGAGCGCATCCAAGCACAGTAGCAGCAGGATGGGAGGTCGTTGTCTCAGCGACAGCGAAGCTTCGCGCGCACACAACGCGCACAGCTCCGCGACCAGCGTGCGGGCTCCCACGCACGAGCACATGGCGCCCCAGGCTGACAACATTATCACATACATACACACAAGGTATAAGAAAACGGACATTTCACGAAGCCCTTTTTTTCGGATGGGAAATCATCAAATGACTCCTCCCGCTCTGGGCGGAGCAGGAGGGAGTGTCAGACTTTTACTGACTAAAACCCATCCATATTCCTTCATCGCCCTTTGTGTTCCGGGGCCGCGGTATCTCTTCCAAACAGTCCCGCAACCCCGGTAGGCATCGGCCCTTGCGGACCCCTTCCTATTGCTGACTCTCTTTGAGGGCGCGTGGAACACTCCTGCGCCGTCGACACGGCCTATCGTCATGAGACGGACGGACGGCGAGCTAGCCCATAGCCCACCGTCCACTTTTCACGAAGCCCTCAACCAAGCATTCTATACATCAAAAAACTAAGTAACTTTATGCAAAAAATATTTTTGGGAAACGACTTTTGTTTTGTCCAAAGTAACTTTACTTCCGAAAGTCGCTAACTTTGTATGTTTGATTGACTTTTTTGGCAGCGACAACGCAAAGTTAAGTTATTCTACTTATTTATTTTTTGAAGTCGGCTTTTCAAATCTTATTGCGTACAATTCAATATTACTAAGTGAGGAGTTACAAGATAACGTCGATAAAAAGCGTTTTCTTTAATCTTCTAGCTGTAATATGCATATCATAAGTATTAAACTTAACGGTAGTATAGACGACGACATATCAAAGTGTTTCACGTGCGAATCATACGTTGAATCTATTAGGTCCTAATGGCCTGGCTACGCGAGAATCTGAGCGCTCAAAGAAAACGCCTATCTGGACAGTCTCATAACATTTCTTTACTATAATAGGGTATATGCATGATTTTTTTTTATCACTCTAAACAAATCATATTAACATCAGAAATAGCAAAGTGAAATTATTTTTTTAATATCTATAAAAATACTAAGTTATAAGCATTTGAAACTGCTGATTAGAAGGAAAGATCCGATACAGCGAATGACGTCATTCGCTGCATCGGCATACAAAATCCATACAAAATTCCGTTTATCTAGAAGAGATAGAAACAAAAGTTTAAATGATTATAACGTTTGTGTTGTTTGGCCGATTTATGTATTGTTTTCGCTTTTAGTCATTATTTTTATAGTACTTTAACATTCCGCATCCAAATAAAAAAAAGAAAATTGATGCATATTCCCTATTACCAAAACTAAACCATACCTTTAGGACAATCATTAGTGAACGTATACAGAAGATGCATGACTGCTTGTCTCAGTTGTTCAGTCATCATACACCAGGGCCACAGCCTATTCAAAGAGATTGTCATATTGTCGTCCACGAAGCTCTCTTTGGCTGCAGGACAGTCCAGCATCAAGCAATCCATGACGACCAGAAGCCAGTATAAAGTACGCAGCACCGAATTCTGAATAAGATATAAGATGCACTGTTTTAGACTTTTACGGTTTTTCACTACACTTAAAGTACTTACGGGATAATATCCGTGATTTTCTTTTGATTTTATGAGCTTCCGATATTTCGACGCTGTTGAAAAAGAAAATCACGGATATTGTCCCGTAAGTACTTTAAGTGAAGATATAAGATATCTTACGTTTCTGTCGATCGTCAAATAAATTGAATAAGTAATGTACAGTTTTAAAGATAAAAAGAACTTATACAACATAATTATACATAACAGACATATACAGGGTGGAATTTTGTAATGCCACCTGGAGGGAAAGTACTCTTAGTACCGGAGATAGCAAATTTTACTCAAAGGAAACATTCCTTCATTTTTAAAAAGAAATTAATCTGCATTCAAAGATTTTGAAAATTCGCGTGCCACTCTCGGGAATCGAACCGTCTAAATTCCAAAAAAATAACACCCTGTACTTTTATGGCACCAATCGATAGGGTAAATCATAAGGATCAAATCCCTCTAACAAATACGATAAATTAAATGAAAGGGAAACTATGAAATCTTAACTTATAAATTCAATGGGATAAGATAAAGCACTTTTAGTCAAAGGTCCATTCAATTACGAACATAGTAAACAATTCTCTTTTGACGACATTTATTAATTAAAATGACGAAGAACTATTTACATAGGAATATTGCAATTTGCACAAACAAACACATGCAAATTGCAATCTTTTTCTGCAATGTTATTCTCTTCAATTGTAAAGGTCCATCATTTTATTAAAGTGCTTTATCGTACCTATTGAATTTATCCCATTGAATTATAACTTAAGATTTCATGGTTTTCCTTTCATTTAATTTATCATGTTTGTTAGAGGGATTTGATCCTTATGATTGACCCTATCGATTGGTGCCATAAAAGTACAGGGTGTTATTTTATTGGAATTTAGACGGTTCGATTCCCGAGTGTGGCACGCGAATTTTCAAAATCTTTGAATGCAGATTAATTTCTTTTTAAAAATGAAGGAATGTTTCCTTTGAGTAAAATTTGCTATCTCCGGTATTAAGAGTACTTTCCCTCCAGGTGGCATTACAAAATTCCACCCTGTATATTACATTATTATATTATTTTATTTATTTTATTTTATTATTTTACTTTTATTTTTTTTATTTTTTATTATTTTATGTGCCATTTACTGATTTGACATGAATACTTATTTTATTAAGTACTTATTTAACTTTTTTTTTATTATCATTGCGACACTTAATGATTTTTTTTTATACTTACATTCATTTGGAAAGAACTTGTTATTAATTTTATTTGATTATTGTGAATGTGGGTACCATGTGGGTCACATTTTTATTTTTTGTTTGTTTTTTTTTCCCAAAACACGTCTGGCAGTTTGAGTACTATAAGCGACCTACCCAAATGTCCTTTCCTTGGTATTGTTCGTCGTTTCGTTGAGCTCCTTGAGTTTATAAGTCGAGCTACACGTTAACTGACAAATGCTTGCACTGACTGGACAGGTCCACTCAAATCTGTATGGTTCTTTCTTCAAAAGACCATCTCAGGCACTAATCTGCATAGTCCTCATGTGAATTGAGCAAGATTATGTCTGGACTTTAAAAGAGACTACGACCTCTGAGTTGTTTCGGCTGTTTCTTCTCAGAGTAGTCAGGTACGAAACACCGGCCCCATCTAGTTTTAAAAAATGACGTGTAAAAGTGTTTGTAAAAATCTACTTGCAAAATAAACATCATTTATCATTCATTTATCATTATACAAAACTAGACTTGTTTCGTTGTAAAAAACTTTAATAATATTCGAATAGGGCTTATTACGGTTTGCTTCGCCATCGAACGATCTTTTATCCTGCACAGGAGAAATATTTATTTTAAAGAGAAAATGTAGTATCTATTTTCAACTGTAGCAAGAAATGCATGCTCTATAATGACGTAAGTATTGCAATAGGGTACATGACACCATAAAACAATAATTCCAAGACACCAATCTCTAAAAAAAAACCCGATTTATTTTCAATTAATTGCCAAATTAGATTTGTAGTTGCTTTGAAAACAATAAATAGTTGAGTCATTGAGTTGACCTAACAGTGACGTCACAGTTGGCTATTGCCATACAAAATCTATAAGAGAACCGCATTTTGGCAGCTCTTAAAAAGTATCTCAATTACTGACGTATATATCATATGGACTTGATGTTTGACTATAGAAAATACAGTTATACAAATACTCATATTTGTATAACTGTATTTTCTATAGTCGAGTTTTCGTAGTCGTATAGGAGATAACAGTATTTTTATGATTTCGGTGTCGATATGCCTCAGCATATCGACACCGAAATCATAAAAATACTGTTATCTCTTTTTAACTTTTATAATTTTGCATAGGTGAAAAAGGATAACAGTTTTTTTGACAGTTACCATAATAGCGAACCTTCATTCCTAGCGTCATTGAAATACCTATTTGCGGCCGGGTCGCCATTTTATTTTCTCGCTATTTGGCTATTGCTATTTTTTTCTCTCTGATAAAACGGGAAAGAGACGGACGTAATTTAGAGCTGTCACATTTAATTGAACTAATATTGTCGATATCGACTAAAAACACGGTGAAGCGCTAGGCATAAACACATACACTGCCCTTTTAGTAAAAAATTGCGATTCTCTAATTTTAGATTAGTTACTGAACCAGAGAATCGGCAGCAATATTATCCAAACATGCAAAATGTTAGCTTAATCAAAAACCGGGAAGTGGGTCAAAAATAACTTTTAAGATTTGCTTACATAGTTATTTTGTTAGTTCTAAAGAAGTGAAGCTAAGAAAAGTGTGTTAAAAATACTTACCCGTTGATATTGGACCGTGACAACGTAAAAACATTCTCACAATCTTTAATCGATGTTATTGTAGAGAAATATCGATATGGGCTACCCTATTAGCCACCATTTTATTTTCTCTCTCTAGTCGTCTAGTTTCGTTTTTCTTGTAGGTATGCCAAGTCCATAGGATTTATACGTCAGTGATCTCAATTGATTGGTGTGTCATCTACCCCATTTACCATACGTAATGGTGTCTGGCGGGGGGTTTCCACCACAAAGTGTCTGGCAGTGGAGAAGGTGAATAAAATCTAGTATGTCCCAACTTAGCAGCTATTCAGCACACCTTTGTAACCTGATATCTGCTAAGGCCAGCACGACCAACTTTTCATAATATCGTTAAAAGTTCAGCTGTTAAAAAGTGACGTAGGTGTGGCGGCCATAAGATCTTTTATTATAGACTAGCTGATGCCCGCGGCTTCGCCAGCCCGCAAATTATATACTAAAACCTTCCTCTTTAATTACTCTATCTATTAAAAAACCCGCATCAAAATCCGTTGCACAACAACAACAACAACAACAACAGCCCGTAACGTCCACTGCTGGACATAAGCCTCTCCCATGATGGGAGGAATTTGCCGTAATCTCCACGCTTGGCAGGCGGATTGGAGATCGCAGTGATGAAAGACTAACAGAAAACGCTGCTGCCCATTCTCTGGTCTACGGAGGCGCAAGGTGTTCTGCCTCAGACATTAGTCGCCTTATACGACACCCGTGAGTGTAATGGGTTGGTTCTATTCTACTCTGCCGGATACCACACGGCTCAAATCAAATCCGTTGCATAGTTTTAAAAATCTAAGCATACATAAAGACAGACGCGGCGGGCAACTTTGTTTTATAATATGTAGTGATTTAAAGATTAAAAAAAATCGGTGCAGTCTTTAGAGACTGCCGATAGAAGTGAAAGCAAAAGTACACAGGCCCCGCCCCAGTCGTAGCACTGGTAGTGCCCCGCGCATGCCTATGTGGTGCTACGCCGTAGCGGATGCTACGAGTGCTACGAACGGCTACGAAGCGTGACTGCACGTTACGTTACGTGACGATGAGTTCAATGTTTTTCCTTCACCCAAAAAGTGCTCAACGCGCCTAAAGAAGTTTTCACTTCAAAAATCCTAAATAAAACTGCCACTTACATTGTTAGCATTCTTGACGACTTCCGCCGGTTTCCCTTGCATGGATAGATGGTCCCTTACTGCCTGCAAGGTAGCTATTAGTACCCGCGGCAGTTGTCGATGTACCGCATACTGTCGACTGCGACCACTCACAGACAGGACCGAAGCGAGGCATGAGCATACTCGGATCCAACGCTCATCTTAAGTAGGAAAAAAATCACAAACTTTTAATTGAGAAGAAGATGATGACAGAAGATGGCGAGACGCCTTGGATGGCTTTCTCGTTAATTGGCAAGAAGAGGCGCAACACCAAGAAAAGTGGAAGGAATGGAGGGAGGCCTTTGCCCAGGAGTGGCACAGCTCAGGCAAATTAAAAAAAAACTTTTATTTTAAAGTTCTGTAAATTATTTGCTTTGTTGCTTTATAAAATTTTATGGTTTTCGAATGGCCAATGTCCGAAAAGTCAATCTCAAGTTCAATAGGGAAAATGCATGTAATTTTTTCTTCATTTAAATCAATAAAATGCAGTACTATCAACCCAAGGAAAGTATTAAAAATTTAGTTCAACTACTGCTTGTCGCACAAAAATAATATTAAACTCCTGCAATTTTCTACGACACGCGACAGTTCAAACGTCCGTAGCTGTCGCGGCCATGATGTGACGTCGTTATCCACAATCTGCCTTGTTTACATCAATTTTTTTGGCCTTAATAAAATAATTTTACTATTTGTATGTGCTATAATCAAGTAAAACTTGCAATAACAATATTGTAAAAAAAAGTTTAGTGAAACTTTAAGCACTTTTCAAATAAAAGTGCTTTTTTGACACAATTAAATTTGACGTCAAAACCGGCGACAGTGTGTAATTTCGCCTCAAAAGCGGACATGCTCGTTTTATATGCTATTTAGAAAGGTATTAATCGAACAAATCTACTAGTAAAACTCCGGTGTCGTTATCTACCATAGTAGTCGATAAATTTTGAAAATCGAAAAAAGTCCATAAAAACCATAGAAACATTTTATTTCTGTATGTAATCGTTTTTTCCATTGGGTGTTTATGGTTATGATTTAAACATATTTTAGGCACCTATTAATATTAAAAAAGTTAAAAAATCTCGTCTGGTTTGGGCGAAAACATTTTTTTTCTGTTATTTAGTTCATTTTTTTTTTCTGACAAGTCCTGCATTATTAGCATTTTTTTTAAATGCCAAATTATTAGTTGATGTAACTATTACTTCGACAAAAAAAACTAAATGTTTTAAACATAGGACTTCGGAGATATTAAATTTTAAAATTTTAAGTTAGGGTTGTCACTCAAGTCGATGGTTTATTTCAGTGATGGTCGTTATTTTTTTTTAAGGTTTTGTAGATGATAGAAGTCAAAGAAAAGATCTCTTAAAACTCCTAAAATATTATGTCTATATCTATATCTTACTTTTATAATATAAAAACTTATCATTAGGTTATTTACCTATTTCTTGGATTTAAGGGGATTGATAATGGATAGAAATGATTCGGTGAGTCCTTTGCATCTGTGTCCAGGAACCTCCTGATGGTTTCTTTTTATTTGTTTCCGTCCGACTTCTTTTCAATTTCAATAAAAAATACTTAAGGCGTCTTATATTTATTTATGTGGTATAAATCAAAGTGATAGTCTCTCGATAATGTGTGTGATTGCAGCATTGCGCGTCAGCTGATGTGTCAAGTTCGCGCGCTTTTTTATTATTGTGTATTTGTAGGACTGTTGTAAGGGCAAAACATACCTTTTCTCGAAGCGCTTCGTCGTATTTTTGAACATTCATAACTTTTATTCAATTTTAAAATTCAGTTTTGCGGTTGTCACCTAACTCTTTTATTTGTCATAAATTGCAGTCACTGTAATTTTATTTTTGTCTTCTTGATATGGATTTTAAAATTGTTGCCCAATCGTTTCCTGGGTTCCTGGGTTGTCTTGTTGATGTCATTCATGATGTAAGATCCAGGCAGTGTATTTGCATGTTCGTTTATAAATAGTGCTTAGGTACCTACTTTCATGCAGTTATGACACGCAAATAATAATAACGAAAATAATAATAACATAAGCTGGGAGTACCTCCACGTGGTGAAGGCGGTAACAGTTTTTACTGGCTAAAACTCCCAATGATATGTATAACATGATTTATATTCTTCGATATGCTTAAATGCCTTCGGGCTTATGTTGTTTTCGTTGTCTTCTTTCTTAAATTTATTTGGCGGCACGGTAGCCTACCCGGTAACGCAGGGGAGCAGCCGCCATCTAAAAGTTTATTTTCTTTATATGGAATTTGTTTGTGATCATGGAACCGGACAACTCGCATACTTTATCTCAGCAGGACCTTATTTACTCTGCTGAGGGATGTTCTTCTGGGCTCCGACCAGAGGACTTCATGCGAGGGGAGTATGAGGGTGCCAACCCTCATACTGGTCAGCAAGTGGAAGCTCGTACTAACAACCAAGGCATGAATATGGAACCGATCAAGCTTACAAAACGGGAAATGTATGATATTTTAACTGAACAGGCACGCTTAATTGGACCTAAAAAAGACCTTTGTACCTTAACACTGAAGATAGAACCAAAATAGTCCTAAAGACGTTATTTCCGAGTGAAATAGCTCAAAATTTTGATAGTAAAAATAAAACTGTTGTAGAGGCCGTCACAAAATTTATTAGTAAATGCGAAACAATGTACAAAGCCAGCAAACGTAATCTACCATTGTTTTATAAGAAAAATAAATATTGGCTTGACACAAATTTTGATATACCTCTTAGGAGTTTCCCCAATGCTTCAACATCACAAGAGACGTTAATAGTATCGGAACCTTCTACATCTCAAGATACGTCGAAAGTGATGGAACCACAACCTTCAACATCTCAAGATACGTTTAAAGTGATTGAACCAGAAGCTTCAACATCTCAAGAGATGTTGCTGGTACCAGAACCTTCAACTTCTCAAACATCTTCTAACACTTATGACAATTTGAGTTCTCGCCAACAGCGTCGCATACGAAAGAGATTTGAAAAAGAACTTGAAGGACAACCTCATTCCAAAGTTATTAAAGCAATTTCAAAAATTGTCACCGATGATACTGGTGAAAAACTTAGTACAAGTTCTGCTCGAAAGTTGGAGTTCGTTATAAATGAATGCTTGAAATCTCCAACTCGGCCCAAAAAAATTGCATCCATTATACCACCGAAAGAGGAACCCAAACCCTTTAGTCCTGAAGAAGCCCTTTCTATGATGATCGATCGAAAATTTACTGTGGATGATTATATTTCTATGCAGAGAGAATTAAAAGAAAGAGGTTTCCCGGCTTATCCATCGCACTATCGAGTACAATTTGCCAGAAAAATGTGCTATCCAGATGAGCAATTACATGTAACAGAAAGAGAGGCAAGCATTTCTTTACATAGTTTATTGTTACACACAATCCGTCGCATCATCAAAGTTTGTGATACAAATATAACAGAATATTTTAATCAAAATAATAAAGATCTTGTGTACTGTATTTTTGAGGGTTCTTGGGGGTTTGACGGCAGCACTGGGCAGTCATTTTACAAACAAAATTTCACAAGTGGGAATGATGACGACGAACATTGTTTATTTGCCACGACATACATACCTTTGTATTTAAAAACAAATGACGGATTTGTGTTATGGTCAAACCCAAGTCCACAATCATTTAGGTTTTGCCGTCCCTTAAAGATTCAATACAGACAAGAGAGTAAAGAACTTATTTTGGAAGAAAAAACGCGTGTAGAAGACGAAATTAAAACATTATCACCACTTTACGCAGAAACTCTCGCAGGGCTGAGTATCATTGCTGAACCCAAATTACACCTACCGTTATAGATGGTAAGGTTTTTAATATAGTTACGGGGACATCTTCCCAACTTCGTTGTGCATGTTGTGGTGCATCAGCATCAGATTTTAATGATTTAAATATTATTAAAAACCGACCCATAAACCTCGAATCATTACGCCACGGATTAAGCCTACTGCACGCTTGGATCCGAATTTTTGAGTTTTTACTCCATTTGGGATATAAAAATGATCCAGCAGTAATGAAATGGCGTGTAACGAAAAATTCTTGTATGCGCTGCTGAATGGGTCGCACACACCTTGAGTGATAGCTTGAATGATAAGTCACGGATAGCCAAAGATGATGATTTATTGAATATATTTAACTACCACGTAACTAATGCTATATGAATAATGCGTGAATGAGTACAGCTGACTATGAACGCTGATTGTGTACTGTCGCTTTACACTATAATTTGTGCAAGGTGACGGAAAAGTGCTGATATATGCAATGCGCGCGTGCCATGTACGATACATGACTCGTACATATTCCCGGGCGAGAGAGATGCGAGTGGATGATGAAAATGAGTTACAGAGTGCTTATATGCTAAACTTATAAATTTCACCCAAGTTACAAAACATGACTTATAACTATTCTTAGCCAACTAGAATTAGTCACTGTCACCCGACACCGGTGTGGTGACTGTAGGTGTCCTCTTGTGGCGCTTGATGCTGCTGAGCAAGTTTGAGAAGTTTCTTAACTCAACCGCCTCTTCTGGCTTTTTCGAGTCTCTAGTGCGTGGCGTCGAAACGTCGATGACCTCGTGCTGTGTACGCACCGGCGGCGCCGGAGGCTGCGTCTTGAAGTTCGACTGTAAGTTGGCGCTTCTCTGCCGACGACGACAGATCCACCGACACAGATAAACTGCGACTGCTAGTACAGCGCAAGCCAACAACACGTAGATAGCTGAATATTGGTGGATGTCGTGGCTTGTAATCCCTGTGTTCAAGGCGTTTTCTGATTTCATCTGCTCGATCTGCTCTTTGATGTGCCGCAATGCGGTTTCGTGATCAGTGACGTTGATTTCTAATTGTGGCAAGGTGACGTTGATGATATGGTTGATAGGTGCGATTTGTTGTGATTCCAAATCAACCGCAGTTTTTAACTCTGTATATCCCAGTTTGTGTGAAAAAACGGTGAAGTCTTCTCCTTTAATTACGCAATCTGAATCCAGTGCTATGACCCCGGCTTTAGCGATTTGTATTGCGGTAATCTGATGCTCGCATATGACACGAAGTGCGCACTGTCCGCAACAATAATAAAGGTAAGTATTTATTTTGTTCAATTCCATCCAATTATTACGGCATGCTGCTATGTTTGTAAGACATCTGTTTGTGCCCTTATCTTTGATACACATGCTGTCTTCTGACTTAAACTGGAAGATGGGTTTTCTGGAGTGACAGAGGCGAGTAGATTCGTCGTATTGGACACATTGTTGTATGTCTCTCGCCGTCATTGACAGATAGGTGTCTTTGCGTAAGTTGATTGCGATGTAATCTGATATCGGCACGACGGCGACCGTAGTGTTCCCATGTTGTTGTGGTATTGATATCAGTTGATATAAATCATAACTCTCTCTGTTGACCAGTGGTATTTTAATTTCAAATATGAGGTACTGCTGTGTTACCCTTGTCTTGACCTTCAGAAGGTGGTAAATTTTTGGTAGTTCTGTCTGTATGTTTTCTATTGGTAAAGATAACTCTCGCGATAATTGTCCTGAGATTATGCTGAGTTGGTCTCGTAATTGCTTCGGCGTTAGTAAATGAACGCTAAACATTCCATGATGAATATCTGTTATTGTGTCGATAATTGTGTCTTGTATGGATTTTAGCTTCGCGAGCATATTTGTAGCTATGAGGGTGGACAGTGCTAGCTCGTTCTTTACTTCTTGCTCCTGCAAACTTTTGTTCAACATATTGGTTGCCTTCGTTAGGTTGTTTAGATGTTGATTGATGGCCTTGTGTTGCCGATTGATTGACTCTTCAGTTCTCTTGAGTAAATTATATTCTGCTTCAACTACTGAGGTCTGGTTTTTCCACAAGAGTGCTAGGTGATTTTCATTTCCTTTTATAAGATCAATATCTTGCTTGTATTGATCGGCGAAACGTTGATCTAGAACTCCAAATAAACTGTTGGCAACGTAGCCTACACCATCGATGATGCCTCGTCGCCTTCGTGAGCGTTCTTCAAAATGCTGGCTCAGTAACATTCCATTGTAATACTTCAGTTCGTCATGAGAGTGATGTAACTGCATTAGGATGATGTCACATAGTGCTTTGTTTGTTTCTGCTTCACATACGCTGTTTATCTGTTTCAGGTATTTGTCGCAGGTTGCCGAACCGTCCCAATAAGGGTTCATGTCGTAATACACGATGAGTTTCCATTCGTCTCGAATGAACTGCATGTTTGAGATTCGATCAAAATAGAGTGCTTTGCGTATTGTTGTCAAAGTATATGGGGATGTTGACTGTTCGTGGCCAAATACGGATGTCATGAAGAGAAATAGTGTGAAGATAGTTGCTATCAGATTAGACACCGTTCCAGGTCGTTGTTTTGACAGGTTGTTCGTGGTCTTGTTATTTTGGCAGTCTGACTTTTTCCCTGTCCGCTCGGGTAGTGATTTGTGATTTGTTTGGTCAGATATCAGCACTGACAGTTTAATCACTGGGCGCTTGAGATACCCATTTTGTGTTTTTAGGGTAACAACCCTGACCAATCCATCGCTACCGGGATGTAGCTCGGTGACTCTGCCTAGAGCCCATCTTCCCGCGGGGAGGTTAGGCTCATGAATGATGACAACGTCATTTACTTGAACGTTTTTGTGAGGTCTCTTCCATTTACTCCTTGTTGAGAGTGTCGCGAGATACTCTGATTGCCACCTCTTCCAGATGTCTTCGAAAATGTTCTGTGTTTGCTTCCATCTTGTCCTTTCATCTTGTTCGGTATCTAAGATAGTCAGTATGGGGCCGCTGCTCAAAAAGTGTGATGGAGTTAGATAATTCAAATCATCTGGATCCTCTGTAAGTGTGCACAGCGGCCGACTGTTGAGACATGCTTCGAGTTGAGCAAGTAAAGTACTGTATTCCTCGAACGTGAGTTTTTGCTCGCCAACAACACGTCGAAGATGATGCTTCAGACTTTTTACCGCTGCTTCCCATAGGCCTCCTGCGCTTGGCCAGGCGGGGGCGTTAAAATGCCACTGTATTCCCAACTCATTTATCTCTGTATAAAACTCTGCGTTGAATGTTTTGCATAGTTCCGATGGTCCTTGCTGTAGTGCTCTATTGGCTCCAACAAAATTGGTGTCATTATCGCTGTAGATATGATGTGGTTTACCCCGACGTGAAGACATGCGTTTAAGAGCAGCTAAGAATGCAGATGAGCTCAGGTCTGATACGAGTTCGAGGTGCACAGCTTTGGTCACCATGCACACGAACACTGCGATGTATCCCTTACTTGTCTTGACTCCTCGCCCTTTATTGAGTTTCACGTCAACGTATCCTGTGAAATCAACGCCGGTGTGCTGAAACGGACGCGAAGGATTGCTCCGAGATTCCGGTAAGTCCCCCATTAATTGTTTTGGTATGACAGCTTTATGCTTCTTACACGTAATGCATGCATGTAAGCGCTTCTTAATAGCTCTGTTTCCGCCTAATATCCAGTAGTTTTGTCTGATATTTGCGAGCGTCGTCCGGGCCCCCGAATGAAACGTGCGGCGGTGGGCTTGGTCGATAATGAGGTCAGTAACATGACTGCTGTGGGGTATGATCAGTGGATGCTTCATATCTTCGTCAATATTTGCATGCTTGAGTCTGCCTCCCACTCTCAAAAGTCCATCCTTGTCCAAAAAAGGGTTAAGGCACAAAGTTTTACTTTTGTTATGTATTTGCTCCTGTTTTCGCAGCTTGCTAATTTCTTCCGAAAATTGCATTTCTTGTACATATTTTATAATCATATGTTTTGCGGTTTCTAATTCATTTCCGTTCAAGTAAGCAGTGCGCTCGCTGTGACGTCGTGTGATACGTAGCAACCAAGCCAGCACGCGCACGGCGCGTGTCAAATTACTGTTTCTATGTAGTATGGATTCTATGACATCATCGCTTTGAGTCTGACGAATTGTGACGTTGCTTTGTTTAGATTTTCTTTGCTCTTGATCCGTGACGTAGACGCTCTTCTCCGCTACTGATGACTCATCGAATCCTGGGAGAAATTGCGGGCCGCTCCACCACAGATTATGTTGCTTCAATTGCTCTGTTGTGATGCCACGGCTGGCACAATCAGCTGGGTTGTCAGCTGATTTTATGTAATGCCAATTATCTGATGGTATGACGTCTTTAATTTGTTTGACTCTGTTCGCTACGAATAGTGTCCAGCGATTAATGTTGCCTTGAATCCAACCGAGAACTGCAGTGGAGTCACTCCAACCGAAAACTTTGATTTTGTGTCCGTTGAGGGCTTGCTGTATTTTCCGCATGAGTGTTATAAGTAAGAGCGCCCCACTCAGCTCTAGACGTGGTAAAGTGAGCTTTTTGTTTTCTGGCACAAGTCTTGTTTTTGCAGCGACGAGTGTTATGTTGGTATCAAGTTTACAATACACGACACATGCGTATGCTGATAATGATGCGTAGCAGAAGCCGTGCAGTTGAATTGTGTCTTGCTCTCCTGTCTGATACCATCTTTGAATTTTAAACTGGCTGATATTTTGTAGCTCTGCTTTGGTTTTTTCCCACTCGGTGCTTTTTTCAATCGGAAGCTGGTCGTCCCATTGTATGTTCGACAACCAAACTTGTTTGAATAATAGTTTTAGCTTTGTTGTAATTGGAGCTAACCAACCGAGTGGATCAAATATCTTTGATATATCTGATAGTAATGAACGTTTTGTATGTTTTTCTGTTGGTTTGGTTTTGCTTATTTTTAGCTTGAACGAGAATGTATCTTCATTGGGGTTCCATTTCAACCCGAGCGTCTTTGTTGATTCTGCTTGCTTGAAATCAAATGATGGTTGATTTGAGGACGCTCTGCTGACGTTTTGAAGTAATTCTTCGTTGTTACCCGACCATTTACGTAAATTGAAACCTCCCGACTGTAGTAACTGTATCAAATCGCCTTGCAGTTGTTTGGCCGATGACAACGTGAAGCTTCCACTTACAAGGTCATCCATATAAAATTCTTCTTGCAACGCTTGTGCTGCCCTGCTGTGTTGATACTTGTGGCCTTCATCAGCTGCCAACTGTTTCAAAGTCATCATGGCTAAGAATGGAGCTGCTTTCATGCCATAAGTGACTGTCGTGAGCTGATATTCACGTAAACGTTGGTCAGGACAGTCCCTCCATAGTATCTTCTGATAGGTTTGATGTTCAGTGTTGCAAAGTATCTGTCGATACATTTTCTCTATATCCGCCGTATACGCGAACTGATATTGCCTCCATCGCAAGATCAATGACATGAGGTCTTGCTGTAAATTTGGGCCACGCTTCATGAGGTCATTCAAAGTGTAGCCCGTCGATGTTTTCGCCGATGCGTTGAATACTACTCTTAATGCCGTAGTTGCGGAATCGGGGCGCTGAACACAATGGTGAGGTAAATAGCAAGTCGGTGTCACGTTACTAGTACTCTCGACCATATGATTCAGTGCTTGATATTCATGAATGAACTGCCTGTATGCTTCTGCTAGTTGTGGTTGTTTGCTAAATTTTCTCTCCAGTTGCCTGAATTGTGCCAAAGCCATGGGTTTCGTAGCTCCTAGCTTTTCTTGAAGGTTTGGTTCGAACGGTATCTCAACAATGTAGCGACCTTCTTTGGCACGAGTTGTTGTGTTCTTGTAATGCTGCAAACAATCCAGGTCATCTTGTGACATTCCCGAGTTTTCTGCTATGTCTTCTACTGTCCAAAATTGTTGAATGTCTTCGATGTTATTTATCACAACGTTACATTGAAATGTTGTTTGGACGTTGCCGCATAATATCCAGCCCAGACGTGTTTGCTGTGCGACTGGTTGTGAATTTTCGTGCCTGATGATACCTTCTTGGATTATGTTTGAGTATATCTCAGCCCCGAGTAAAATGTCTACAGGACGACTCTCATGAAAATCTGGATCAGCCAACGTGATATTTTCTAAAAATGTCCATGATTTTGGTTTTCTGAATGATTTATTCGGCAAATTGTTAATCAAATTTCGCATTATGAAAACATCGGTGTCAAATGTATAATCGCCTTGCATGGCACTGCACGTGATTCGTATGACGCCTTTGCAATTATTTTCTTTCGCCCCGACACCGAATATGACACCTTTGCAGCGGCCACGGGGTATTCTTAGTTTCTGTGCTGCTTTTTCCGTTATCAGGGATGTTTGAACCCTGATCAAGGAGTGCTCGTAAAGTTATCAGTGACCCATCGTATGCTTGCACCTTGATTAATGCTGTGGTAAGCAGAGTTTCTGATACATCCTCTTGAGACACGTGGTTGCTGCTGTCGCTTGTTGTTTGCTTGCTATCAGTGCCCGCTGTTGATTGCTGCACTGAATTGCTGTTTGATTTCTGCCCACCCCATTTGCCGTAAGCGTCGTGAAGCAATGTATTATGATCTGAGTTGCAGACGCGGCATTTTTTTCTTGACGAGCATTCGTTGCCATTCGTATGTATGTTTAGGCAGTTTTTGCACAAATTGTATTTTGCAACTGCCTTCCGTTTTGCGTCAGGCTGTAATTCGAGAAAAGTTTTGCACGAAAACAACTTGTGCTCTTGATTGCAATGTGGGCAGTTTGTTGCACTTTCATTGTCTTTTGTCAATGAATTTGATTTATACTTATTATTCTTGTTCTGATTTGCACTGAATGCTTTATATGAATGAAATTTCTTGTTTGTCTGTGCAGGCTCCGACTGAGATGGTTTTGTTGTTTCTGGTTTACGACGAGATGATTCCCATGATGTAAATTTCCCTTCTAGAAAATCGAGAAATTCTACTATGTTAGGTAGCTCCCGCGGCTCCGCCAGAGACTCTAGGTAGTCGTTATGAGTCACCGTATCCAACTTTTGTGAAAGCAAGTGTACCAGTATTGGGTCCCATGATGACGTGTCTACACCAAGGTTCTTGATCGCATTGATGCATTCTTTTGTCGTATCGTGGAGTTTTTTGACTGATCCTGCTGATAAATGTTGAGTGATAGGAACAGCCAGCAATGAATTGAGATGTGACGTGAAGATCAGTTTCCTGTTGTTGTATCTGCGGTTGAGGATCTCCCATGCAGTCTCATAATTATCCGAGCTGATTGATAGATGCTGAATGAGTTTCTCGGCTTCGCCTTTCACTTTACTTTTGAGAAACTGCATTCTCTGTGCGTTAGAAAGAGACGGACTAGAATGGATGGTCTCAACAAATAAATCTTTGAATGCTGTCCAGTGTTCGTAGCTACCGCTGAAGGCTGGAATTTCGATCTTCGGCGTCGACTTCTCTCGGTGAGTAACTGACCACATTTTGGAATTGATGGTTGCTTTCATTTCGTTGTAAACGAGTTCGCACGTATTGTAAGACATCTCATATTGTACATTTGCTTGATTGGGCAAACTGTCAAGGTCCCAGTAAAGTGAATCCACTGCTTTCCACCTGGAATCTAGTACCTTTAAGGCGTCTTCAAACTGCCAATTTTCTTTGAGGAGGTCCACGTTGATGTTTGATGCGGTTCTTTGGAATGCTTTGATGTTGCTCCTTTGTTTGCGTAGCATTTCGTCTGTTTTGCTGTTACTTACGATTTCAGCTGATTCCGGTACCTTTATTGCAAGGGGTGATTGGTTACCGCGTTCAGCTCCACCTTGCTCTTGAAGGAGTTTTGGCTCCGATGACTGCGAGGTCGATGGTGCTGGCTCAAAAGCAAATCCTGCTGGCTTCAATACTGGTGAAGCTGGTTTTTGTTCTTGAGTTAAATACTTGACAAAGAATTCCCTTGTGGTTTTGTAAAATTGTCTTGTCTGTTCGTGGGAATTTTGCACAAAGTATTGATGAGAAGGATCTTCGCGCTCACTAATTTTCTCGTGGTTATTTTGAAATTCTGCCCAATACTTGTCGAGAAGGTCTATTTTTCTCTGCACACTGTCGGGAGTCTTACGGCTTCCTCCTTCTTTTTTGAAATTGATAAGAAGTTTCTGCATTCCTTCCATGACTTGATATTGAGTTTGAATAATTTGCTCCATGATCGGAAAATTAATGATATATACTTCGAGTCACCAAAACTGCTGACAGCTGTGTGACGACACTGCCGTTGTTCTTCGGTGATCTCTTGTATGCGCTGCTGATGCACTGGGCTCCTCCCACTGATGTAGTTCCCGAACCACCAAATGTTAATGTTTCCTGTGGCGATCACAGGGTCCGAAGGAATCTCTCCGTACGATATTGAGCGCCTTCTCAATCTGACTGGGGCGATCCGCTTGTGGAAGACCAGTCAAACCGATTCGCTATCGTAAGTAGAAACACTTCGTACCTGTGCGGCTTGTAGCACTGTTTGCTCCAGGAGTGGTAATCCGGCTCGAAGGACCATAAAGATGTATGCGCTGCTGAATGGGTCGCACACACCTTGAGTGATAGCTTGAATGATAAGTCACGGATAGCCAAAGATGATGATTTATTGAATATATTTAACTACCACGTAACTAATGCTATATGAATAATGCGTGAATGAGTACAGCTGACTATGAACGCTGATTGTGTACTGTCGCTTTACACTATAATTTGTGCAAGGTGACGGAAAAGTGCTGATATATGCAATGCGCGCGTGCCATGTACGATACATGACTCGTACAATTCTATTGAGGCCATAATTGTAGAGAGTCGAAAAAAATACATTCAATCAGAAATAAGAAGCAGAATGGGTCTCTTAGTAGATGTTGTTCGTCCAAATTCAGGGACAACAAACGATGGAAACACCGCACGTACTGCACTGTCCGATAAACACAGAGCAACTTTTTCAGAAATCTTGGGTCTAGAACCATGGTTGGCAGAAGATTTGCACACGATTTTAGTGGTTTTATCCAGTGAGTTGATGATCAATGCAAAAAAATTTGATGAACTTTGTCAATCTATTGCAACAAGGTATGTGCAAACATACAAATGGTACTACATGTCAAATACGGTACACAAAATATTAATGCACGGTCGGCAAATTATAGAGTCCAGCACTTTACCAATAGGTATGTTGTCAGAGCAAGCCGGGGAATCCAAGAATAAATTCTGGCGTTATGATCGTGAGCATCACACACGCAAGTTGGATCGAAAAACAACTATAACAGATTTATTTCACCGTGGACTTGAATCATCTGATCCATATTTATCAACTATATCCCACAATAAAAGACGCAAACCGAAAAAACCTTTGCCCCCAAAAGTTCTTTCTATGTTGGAAGTGACAACCGACAATGTGCGTTATTACCCACCGGATTCTAATTTCGAATTTGAAGAAGTGGAGCTGACTTCACACGAAATCCTCATTATTTCAGATACTGAAGATAACCCATAAACTCTCATTTCAATTTTTTTGTTTTGTTTATGTCATACCAAATAAGTCCAGTTTATTTCTCCCTTTTCTTTCAAAAACTCAAAAATTATCTTGAGGGGGTTCAATATTAAAAACTTGTTTAGAAAATTTATTACTTAGTAGATATTGTGTGATTTTTCAATAACATACATTTTTCCATGAGTTTACTTATTTATAGTAAACTCATGCCAACCCTATTTCCATAGAAATTGATGAAAAACTTAGAAACGTTATAACTCTGAAGTCCTGTACGTAAAATGTTCCATTTTTTTACTATAAGAAGCTACATAACTAGAGTGTTTTTCGTTGGTAAAAAAAAATGCTAATGTCATATAGAAAATTTTATATAATTTATTTTCTAATATTTCAAAATAAATTTTTAACTCGCGTTCCAGGGAAAGTAAAGACTTGTAATTTATACACGACATTATATATAGAATTTTCAATTCATGGTTAATTTTAAATAAGGTGAGCGTTTGTTATTTTAGGAAATATCTACAAAAAAAGATTTTATTGGCAAAGTTCAGACCTTTCTAAAAAACTATTGTAACTTTAAAATTAAGTAATATATTTAAATTGGTATTTCATATTATACTGTATAACAGTTATATCCATCGGAATCCGCTATAAAAAGAGGATGTCCGCTTTTGAGGCGAAATTACACACTGTGGCGGCGTTATCGAGGACGATGCGTTTTGAGAGTGCGTTCCGTTTCACCAAAAACATGCTACATAAAACAGTAAATTGTAAAATAAGGGATGTCTTAGAAACTTAAACAAGTGTACTACAATGTTTTTATGCGCCAATACAAGGCATTTTTCATAAATATCGATAGAATAATAGAATAGAATAGTTTTGTATGCCATGCATATTCCCTATTGACTATCGAAAATACAAGCAGTCAATAGGTCTGGACCTGGTCTGGGTCTGGGTCTGGTCTGGGTGGGTGGGACTTCGATCTTTCTTCTTATGACGATCTTTGTCTCAACAAAGATAGATTCTATCAATAACCAAACACAGGCCTCCACTCATTCAGAGGGAGTCGACCACGCGGGCCCAGTGCAGATTCAGCCATTACTAAGCACACACAGAATGCACACTGATACAAATCTTTCGACGATATCCAGTATCATAGAAACCGTTACTGAGCTATCAATTAATTTGATAACCATCGTATAGTGGGTAGGCCACTACGATAATTATCACGATAGTAGATAAATATGTGCGTAAACAAAATAGATTTACGACAGTTTAAATAGTGATGTCTACTATAAATACTATTAATCAGATGAACTCTAGTCTTTCAAGTAAACTATACTTGAGTACTACTAACTACAGTAAACAAGATTCTTAAATAATGTCCATAATATCGAGTTATTACTTAGATGATTCGTTTGTTTATCAATGATAGTTACTGTTATTACGACATTTTGAACTCAGCTATAGTTAATTATATAACTACATGAATCAATCATGATTGAAACATGAATGTTTTCCAATATACAGGGTGTAAACAACCTCTTCACGAAGCCGTCAGCCAAGCATTCTGTACATCAAACTAAGTAACTTTACGCAAAAATTATTGCTGGGAAACGACTTTTTTTTTGGGTGAAAAATCATGTTTTGTGGTAGAACTCAATGTAACGCACTCAAAACATTGTGCTGATGGATGGATTGAATAGTACGGGGGTCGTGGAGGTGTTTAAAGTAAAAATCTTCATTAAAAAATTGTATTAAAAAACATCTTGCCAAAAAGTTGGAACTTTTATCTCCAATATCTCCGTAACTAGAAGGTTCCCAGCCCGCTTAGCATGAACGCCGTAGACACGAAAGAGAATCGACAAATCTTTTGTTCATTTGTCATTTTGTCGATTCAATGACAGCGAAATGACAGATGAACAAAAGATTTGTCGATTCTCTTTCGTGTCTACGGCGTTCATGCTAAGCGGGCTGGTATGGTGTAGAACTGTAGAACATAAAAAGATCGCAATGACGGGGAGAAC
The DNA here is from genome assembly GCA_905147715.2 of Xestia xanthographa. Taxonomy (NCBI): domain Eukaryota; kingdom Metazoa; phylum Arthropoda; class Insecta; order Lepidoptera; family Noctuidae; genus Xestia; species Xestia xanthographa. The sequence goes on along the minus strand of LR990647.1, from coordinate 14,909,177 downwards.
AAGTGGTTTTCGACTTCGTTCAGAGGTTCTTTACACACTTTATATGAGCTTTAATGAAATGCTTCTGATAACACAATGAGTTAAATAAACAAATCATTAGGTACGTATTCGGATGTACGCTTTTATTACATTTTGATGAAGTTGTTGTTTCATCGATTAAATACTTTATAGAGCTTCCGGTACTAGGTATGTAACGGAAACTAAACATAGGTTGTTTATAACACGGACGAAGTAGTGACTTTATCGACATCATTATTCATTGATTATACATACAGCTATAATCAGCAATAGGGTAGTAGACAACAATCAATAGACATACTTTTTAAGAGCTGTCAAAACGCGGTTCTCTCGTAGATTTTGTATGGCAATAGCACGCTGTGACGTCACTGTTTGGTCACTCAATGACTCGACTATTTATTGATTTCAAAGCAATTAAAAATCGAATTTGGCAATTAATTGAAAATAAATCAGGTTTTTATAAAGTTTTTTTTAGAGATTGGTGTCTTGGAATTATTGTTTTATGGTGTCAACTTCCCTATTTGTTGTAAGAATAAAGAAAAAATAAATTTTCGCTTTCCTTGTATTGCTGTATGGGGAATTTGTACCATTATTTCTATGTTTTGGGAAACTGTATGTTGTAATTTAGTAGTAGTTAGTTAGTATTGCCCGAAGAATTGCCAAACTTAAGTGGCAGTGGGCAGGGCACATTGCTCGCAGAACGGATGGCCGATGGGGCCGAAAAGTTCTGGAGTGGCGACCGCGAACCGGAAGACGTTGCGTTGGAAGGCCTCCCACTAGGTGGACCGATGACCTGGTGAAGGCTGCGGGAATCCGCTGGATGCGAGTCGCACGGGACCGTTCAATGTGGCGACACTTGGGGGAGGCCTATGTCCAGCAGTGGACGTCTTTCGGCTGAAATGATGATGATGATGATGATGAGTTAGTATTAGTTTTTTTTTTTTTTTTAAGTACCTACATGGGGATAAAAGAGTCATCATTCATCATCATCATTTCAGCCGAAAGACGTCCACTGCTGGACATAGGCCTCCCCCAAATGTCGCCACATTGACCGGTCCCGTGCGACTCGCATCCAGCGATACCCGCAACCTTCACCAGGTCATCGGTCCACCTAGTGGGAGGCCTTCCAACGCAACGTCTTCCGGTTCGCGGTCGCCACTCCAGAATTTTTCGGCCCAGAAAATAAGATAAAAGAGTACATTCTTCTAATTCTATTACATATATAAAAATGGCTGCCCCAATATAATGTATTATTGCTAACCAACTTAGCTTATATAGCTTCACAACATACCTTGACTAGACTCATACTTCTTATTCTCCATCGACAGCTTCTGGTACAAATTGACCAGGGCTTTACAGATCTCTTCAGCCGAGTACTCCGGTTGACAGTCCTTACTTCGGGCACTGTCGCCACCTCCACACCGTTCTATATCCACTCCGTCCCAATATGGAGACTTCAAGTTATCATAGAATTCGGAACAAGTGTCATCTCGTGTTTTGTCACCGTATTTCCTGTGGGATATTGACTGTGTCAGCTGCGTTAAGCAGTAGAGGGCTGCGTCTTGTAGTTCTGGAAAGTGAGAAAAATAATTTTAGATAGATATAGGGAGTAAAAGACCTCATCACGAAGCCGTCAACCAAGCATTCTGTACATCAAACTAAGTAACTTTACGCAAAAATTATTGCTGGGAAACGATTTTTTTTTTGGGGTGAAAATCATGTTTTGTGGTATAACTCAGTGTAACGCACTCAAAACATTGTGCTGATGGATGGATTGAATAGTACGGGGGTCGTGGAGGTGTTTAAAGTAAAAAAAAACTTGTATTTAAAAAAACTTGTCGATAAGTTTTTACCTTTGGCCCCCAATATCTCCGTAACTAGAAGGTTCCCAGGTATGGTGTAGAATAAAAAAAATATCGCAATGACGGGGAGAACAAGTGCCTTTCGGCTTCGTTAAGAGGTGTTTTACACCCTTTATACATGTAAAGAGCTTCCGCTTTCATTATTTAAAAAGAGACTCCAAAGCTTTTTAGTGGCGTAAACATATTATAATAGGTAAGTAAGGTATTAATTATCCCTACTAATCCCTACTAATCCCTACTAATATTATAAATGCGAAAGTAACTCTGTCTGTCTGTTACCTTTTCACGCCTAAACCGCTGAACCGATTTTGATGAATTTTGGTATAGAGATAGATGGAACCTTGGGAAAGGACATAGGGTACTTTTTATCCAGATCCCGATCCCGATCCCGGAATTATACGGGTGGAAACGCAGAGTGCAGTTGTGTATCGTATATCCCTACTAAATGAATTTTGGTATAGAGATAGATGGAACCTTGAAACGGTTGTGATCATTCAACATTGATGGTGATTGTGATGGTGATCGTGATGGTGATCGTGATGGTGATCGTGATGGTGATTGTGATGGTGATTGTGATGGTGATTGTGATGGTGATGGTGATTGTGATAGTGTGATTGTGAAGGTGATTGTGATGGTGATTGTGATGGTGATTGTGATAATGATGGTGATATTGATGGTGACTGTGATTGTGATGGTGATTGTGTTGGTGTTTGTGATGGTGATGGTGACTGAAATAGTGATGGTGATTGTGATAATGATTGTGATATTGATGTTGGTTTTGATAGTGATGGTGATTGTGATAATAATGGTGGTTGTGACAGTGATGGTGGTTGTGATGATTATGAAATTTGGCACATCGATAGTTTATAACCTGGATTCACATGTAGGACACTATTTATCCCTTTAGTATGATTCAGTGGGACAGTTACCGAACTTTACGCGGGCGAAGCCGCGGGCAACAGCTAGTGTATATATAATAACAATATTTTGATATTGTATTTAGTGTGTAATAATTTAAAAATTGTATTTAGTTTTAGGTTGTTATTTTTTAAATCTTTTGCATGCCTACGTGGTAAAATATGGCTGTACTATTATATGTTTTTGTCAGCGTTAGAGGTTACCCATATTTGCAAAATAAAGTTATACTCAAAACACGTCTTTATGTCAAAACATGTTGTGTATCTGAAGAATGATATGAAAGAGAAAAATGAACATGGAAAACATAAAACAGGGAAGAATAGAGGAAGAAAAGGTATTGTGCCGACCCTAAGTAGAACGGAACAAAGGCAATAAAATGATGAGATGAAGATGATATCTTGTTTGTCGTACACTTGTTTCAGCCGAAAGGCAGCCACTGCTGAAGTAGTAACATAGCTGTTTTATTTATTCGCAATCAAAGTGAAAAGCAGAGTTTATAACTCGTCCACAAAACCATTTTATCCTCGACATTACTATCAGCCCTCGCCTTCGGCTCGGGGTGCTAAAAGTCTCGGATAAAAATGGTTCGTTTTGTGCATTTGTTGTAAAATCTACTATAAGAAAGATGTCAAAACATATTGTTTGTGTGAGGAATGATATGAAAGAGAAGAATGAACATAGAAAACATGAAACAGGGAAGAATAGAGGAAGAAAAGGTATTGCGCCATAACATAGCTATAATGACTGGTCCTATATCTCTTGCATCCTGTGGATTCCCGCGAACTCTCGGAACAAGGCGATCGCATACTCCAGAACTTATATGGCCTATTTGACTTCCGTTATGCAAGGCATGTGCCTAAATCTTCATACGATGTTCAGTTTGAATTAATATAGTCGCGTTATGTACAAATGACAGAAAACATAATTTTCTCAACAATCTGGCACCATAGCTAATTCTTCTGCCTAGCCTTTTTCCGTTGGGGTCGGCTTCCAGTCTAACCGGATGCAGCTGAATACCTGTATTTTACATGGAGCGACTGCTTATCTGACCTCCACAACCCAGTTAGTACTGGGTAATACGATACCCCTTGGTAAGACTGGTTGTCAGACTTTTTGGGCCACTGACTACCTGTAACGACTGTCAAAGATGGACAAATGACAGCCGGGACCAACAGCTTAACGTGCTTTCCTTCCGAGGCACGGACGAAACTCGGTATGTAATGGGTGGTCACCCATCCACAGACCAACCTAGGTAAGCACGGCTTAATATAAAGATCGACCCGAGCGGCTGTTATTATTTAGCCACGAGCTCCTCCCTAGCACCATAGCTATTATGTATTATGTACCTAGCACCACAGCTATTATGTATTCTATTCTATAACATTCCATACAAAGTGTATGATTGCCGTTCAATTGACTCGCAGTATCTACTTCAACCATCACGTAATATTACCAATCTCATCGCTCTCCAAGCACTGCAGCAGTAGATGGAAGAAGTTCTTCGCATGCGAGTCTTTCAGCTGTTGCCACACGGTGTCGGTGGCCGCCTTCTCTCCCAGTATCGACGCAAGCAGCGACATAGCCTGCGCACGCGCCATCATACAGTCCACGTTGTTATCATCTGGAAATTATACACATTGGGGTCTATATTTTAACATCTATATTTACATTTTATCTATCTCTATCTATCATCTATATCTACATCTACATCTATATTTTAACGCTGTACTTTCTGAACGTTGATGACGTCGCAAATAGCTGTTAAATAAGTTTGCTATTTTGTTTAATAAATCAATATTACTTTATTAAATTATCTCGCTCTGCTTGCACTACAGTTTTGGTTATGAATTGCAATGAAACGACTGAATTTGGTGTTCTTAGAGTTTTAGAGGTAAATAAGGCATTTGGAAGGTTTCCTGCTGCTTTTTTTACACCCTTAAACTAAATATTCAGTGTTGCATTATTGATGATTGCAATTCATAATCTGTATTTTAGTGCATAGAAAGATATTTCATCATTTCATCAATTAAAACTTTTTATTTTAAAAACATTACATTCATTTTGGTTAAACCCACATCGCTTAATCGCTTTATTTTGTTCAGTAAAGTTAGTAAATCGATGAAAACAGAGTACTGTTTGACAGATTTATGCGACGTTGCCGGCTTTCAAAATGCACACTCTTCGTGTATGATTTTTTAAATTGATGCGGAACCACTTCGAAATTGGCAAGAAGTGCTGGAGAACCGGGACAATGAAAGGAGCTTTGGCCCAGCAGTGGGGCAATGAAGGCTAGCTATAACAAAAACTCTAATAATCTCATTAAATAAAAACCTAATCCTTTGTGGTGTAGTTTTCGATTGATTGTAGTTTTAAGTTTCATTCCGGTTTAAGTATGTTATTGCTAGACGTTACTAGCATAGCACTATTAAATGTTTAACAAAAAACTGACCGCAAAAAGGTCAAGTACTATGTCGACAGCCTTGGCAATTTGACAAATAGGTGCAAAAGTATCTAGAACTAAAAAAAGTCGTTTTTAGGGTTCCGTACAAAAATTGAAAAAAAAAAGGAACCCTTATAGGATCACTCGTGCGTCTGTCTGTCTGTCACAACCAATTTGCTCCGAATCTACTCGACCAAATCAGGTGAAATTTGGTAAGATGGTGTAATCCTATGACCCAAATACAGATGTGCAAATAAGGGTCATTTTTGGGTGTCAAATAACGAAATAAAAAAAAAAAATTGTAAACCTTACTGTGTCAAATATCAAATGAAAGGACTCGTTATGAGGAACTCAAATATATTTTTGTAATTATTGTAAAATAAATTGTTTTGATTTTATTCATGAAAGAAGACGAAAATTGACCATTCCCCCCCTGATCTCCGAAACTACTGAGCCTATAATTTAGAAAAAAAAAATACAAAATATACTTCATAGCAACTGAAAAAAAAAAGTGATTAACTCAATATAATACGTTTACTTACGGAAAATTTGACTTTGGCATTGTTTGGAACCCATTCCATGCGAGTTCAACTCGCACTTGGCCGGTTTTTATTTTATCAAAAAATAAATAACTCTTACTAATAACTTGTCCAAGATTTAGTTAATGGCTTTCAATCGTTATCTAACAAGTTATAGTGCGTTGTAAACTGTCTGTTTACAAGTAGGTAGCACATTACTTACTGACTTATTAGTATTATACAAACATTAAATAATTTATTAGTTGAATAATAATCTGTGCTAAGTCCATTTCATGACTTGGTTCCTATGTCAATAACCTACGGCGACAACCACTCTGTACATATTCTAAGCTTAGTGCACAAACAGTCCCTTCATTGTACACGATAATACTAAGTGTTTTGCGTGAAAAAACAAGCATTTCTTAAGTGTTTTCCTTGAAAACCTAAGACGGTGCTGATAAAACTAAGAATTATTTAAACAGTTTGTCATGTATCCGGAAAAGTACTTAGATAACATTTGTGTGTATTTGCAGCAACACAACTTTTTGATTAACTTCTTAATATTTACTTAATTGCCTGTATAATATGCATGTATTATACAGGTTTAGACACTAACCCCAAGATAAAGAACCAGATGGTAGGAGGAAGGCAATTACGTGCATCCCGCATAAACTAGAGGTATAAAGTCTCTCCACCAGTTTACGCTGACGATACCTTAAACTCAAACTCAAAGCATATATTTCAATTAAACCATTACGGCACTTTTGAATGTCAAAAATACAAAAAAACCAAAGCTACAGTCTCAGTCACAAGACATAATAACTTGAGAAAGTACTGTAGTTGCCCATTCCCTAGCGTAGATCTCTATGGAGAAGAATGGGCAAGAAATTCCATGGACACTCTTTTAAATCAAAACATTGTTACAAAATCTTAGTTACATCATTCATGTTGAGATTATACATATATGTGAGAACGATGTAGAAAGACGTGCGTCCAGAGTAAAAGATTAAATCAACAATTTAAAACTAAAGTAGGTCATTAAGTGAACCGTGGCAGCTAAGAGATGACCAGTCCCAACTGACAGCGCCCGTACACGAACATGACGTATGTATCGGCACCATTCAACTCAACCATTTTGAAGGGAACTAAATGACCCGACACACCCGCCACCATCAGCGAGACATTTGAGTGAGCATGACATTCTCTCAGCCACCAAGGCATATTCAAGTCAATGAATGATAACTAAATGCAAATGCTCTATAGTACCGACATAACAACCCCACTACAAACCTTACCAAACATCTAAGATGCTAATCACGATATAGCATTTTTTGTTAGGCTCGTGCCGACACAATCACACTATCTATTTACGGAGCACACACAACATAAGAAGATAAAGACTCACATGCCTTACACAAAGCTAACTTAAACATACCTTCTCCAAATGGTGTTAAAGTCATTAGCAAGTTGTAAAGACAATCCTTAGTGGCGGCGAGGGAGAGGCGGACACATTTGTGCGTTGTCACTGCCTGTAATGCCCGGCAGGTGGCGCCACGGATCTCGTATGTCTCTGTCGAATTATCACCCGTCCAAAAAGTACATCTGTAATTTAGAATTACAAGTTTTCAAATGCAATACGAAGGAATCTCTTCTTCCGTACTTTGTCAAGCAGCATAGCTATTCACAACGCTTCGATTCGATTCCGATTCGGAAAGTCGTATGTCTATCTCGCTCGTTTTCGTAATGCCAAAAAAGATAGACATACGACTTTCCGGATCGGAATCGAATCGAAGCGTTGTGAATAGCTATCCAGGACTGGCAAAAATGCAAAGAAAGATAAGCCTTACTAAACAAAAAACTCGCATCTGGTAAGGCTTATTTATCCCCATTCCCTTTCCTCAGATGCGGGCACGTCTTCAACACCATCATCATCATAATGCTTACGGCAGTAGAGTAGAATAGTACAAGTTAGAAAAAGAAAATAAAGAGTCCAAATCTTGATAGAGGATTGCATGCATGTAAATCAATGATGTTATGTAAATACCCTACTTCTTAGCTTGCACCTTTAGACATTAAAGCAACTGAATAAATTGCGTGTCGTAAACAAAGGTCCCGATAAGAATTGACTATATACGTCCTTTATTAGCTTAAAGAACGGTTATCTAGCTTCGTAGAAGATTCATATCCTCAAGATAGCACAAATGCAAGAAATATCTTTCGCATTTAATTTGACAAATACGTTAGCCGTTTAATGGCATAGAATGCACCTTTGCATGAACGCTTGTAAGTGTGAACCATCGGCTAATGTTTATCATTACTTAAGACTAATGACTCATTAGTCAACATTTTAGAGATGTGCATACGCTTTACAAGTTTAGAGTATAGGTACGTATGTGTGTTTGCAATATTTTATTATTACTTTATTTTATTATACCTACTCGTACAATGCAATACTTAATACTTTAGTTATAGAGCTAGTAATAGGGTATGTCGGGGTATTACTACCACCATGTCCACCATGATTTTTTCTGTCACCAATCAGATGCTATGTATGATTCAGTCTGAAATAGGTATTATATTTATGTAAGTTCTGAAGACATTACATGCACATAGGAAGGGCGTAGAATTTTAGTGGCATAGCAAAGTTGTGTTTTTTTTTTTGTTTTGGGTTATGCGGGCTTTCATATTGTTTTCTAAACCTTTTTCAACTTAGTATTAACCACTTGGGTGCCTAAAGGATGCCGTAGTCACATTCCAATATGAGTCCGTGGGCGTGACTTTTAATAAAAAAAAAAACGTTACATTAATTTCTATAGTTAAAAACTTAACTTCATAAACGGGACGAATATCGATACCTAATCTTAAACCTCTCCAAGTAATTTTGTGTAATGTTCTATGTATTGAGATCTAGAACAAATTGAAGGCCTGCAGAACCAGTCTCAGCGCATTTGATAAAGGAGGCGGAAGCATTAGATACTACCCGTTAATGACTCTGCAACTTTGGCGCATGTGATGGTCGGCGTACCTCACTGGTTTGTATTATAGTCTGCACCAAATAAGTAGCAAATAAAGGTCATTAACCCGCATACATTTATTCAAATACATAATTCCGAAAACAGAAATAATGACATATACTTGTCCCGAAACTACCTTTATCGTGATCCTTGACTTTTTCTAGTAATAAAAAACGATTTATAATGTATTGTCGGGGTACCTACGCAGAGAAATTGACCAGAGACAGAAATTGAGAGCAATGACCTTTAATTCCTACTTATCTGGCGCAGACTATACCTAATTGTAAAGCTTTAGTATGAACCGTCTACGACACAAAAGGCTTCAATTTATGAATGTTGCTTAAAGATCAGAGAATATAAAACGTCTTTTTTAAACTTTCACGATCAAAACACATTATAATACACATGTAAACGGGTATTTTCGCGATTTTTTACCTTTAAGGTGAAAGCGTCAGGGTAGCCCGCGAAATTCAAATTTTCTTACGTTTTTTGCAATTTGCCGACCAGTGCTAGGTTGTATGTTGATTAAAATATTGTTCGCGATTGTAAGACGTATGTAGTTACAGAATTATAATCATCAAAATCATCAATACAACCCTCCAAGTTCATAAAGGTCTAGCAATGACTTTGACCTTGAAAAAATCGTTTCTCGACTTATATGAACTTAGAGGGTTGTGTTGATGATTTTGACGATTATAATTCTGTAACTACATACGTCTTACAACCGCGAACAATATTTTAATTAACATACAACTTAACACTGGCCTGAAAATTGCAAAAAACGTAAGAAAATTTGAATTTCGTGGACTGGTTTTGGAGCATGCACCTTAATATTAGCGTTTTATTTTTTTGTTTAAATTCGCGAAAATACCCGTTTACATGTGTATTTAAATATAAAACGTAAAAATAATGTCTATGGCTAAGCAGCGTATGTCACCGTGCGTACGTTACGAAAATGGCTTCCAAAAGATTAAAGTGTGCGAACTGCAATATAGTTATTTGCGAAGTGTTATCGTTTATTAGTAATAAACTTGATGTTATGGACGAGGAAAGTCTTGTCCGTATTTGTGAAAGTGCGTTTAGTGTGGAGGAGATCGAAGAAGCAAAGTCGTTACTTTTTGAATCTCTGCAAAAAACGGCCAAAGTCAGAAAGCGCCAAGGAAAAACGCAACGCAACCTCGACGATATTATCGTGTTACTTAAAGGGACTGATCCAGAAAAGATACCAATATTTGTGGCCAGAGATCTGGAAAAATTGCCGCCTGTGACCTTTGATCACATTGACGTTACTACGTTGCTCAAGAAAATCCTTATAATGCAGGAATCTATTGAGAATATTCGACAGAATTATGTCACAAAAGTGGAATTACAGGAAAAATATAATGTTTTGCAGAATTGCCAAGGGTCTTCAACGTCTGATGAAAAGAGGAGTGTAAATACTGTTCCAAGCCCAAGATGTACCTCACAATTTTTAAACATAATAGATAGCGGTCCAATGGCGTTATCGCCGAACATAGACAGTAATGTACCTATTTTAACTCAAAGCCTCCTCGTTAACAGTCCATCTTTATGTTTAAAAACAGTAAACAAACCACAGATCACGTGTACTAAACAGTTGAATATGAATAGTGATAATGTAGTTAAAACTACGAAAGGATCGCAAAGCGAGCAGCCAGGCTGCGAGAGTACGAGTGCGAGCGAGACGGCAAATACTTGTACATTACGCAGTAGCGAAGTAAGCGGAGACTTACATCAAAACAATACAGAGACTGAGTTATTACGATCAGCAACTACACGAAATCTGTCTTTCGCGGAAATAGCCAGTTCTGGTAACGATTGGAAGGAAACTGTACAAAGTGACAAATGGGTTACTGTACAAAGACGCAGATTGAAGAATAAGTTCTACACTAATTAAGAGAGGGAATGCAGTTGCAGAACCAGAAAAACCCGAAAAATTTAAAGCAGCAGATACTAAGATTGCTTTGTTTATATCAAATGTGCACAAAGAAGTCTCGGAAAAAGACATTACCGACTATGTTTACAAAAAGACAGGCGAGACAGTTTCTTTGGTAAAAATAAAAATGAGAAAGGAAAAGGACTACAATGCATATAAAGTCTTTGTTGTCAAATATAAAATAGACTTATTCTTAGACGATAAATTGTGGCCGTCTGGGATCTCGTTTAGACGGTTCATTAACTTTCGAGAAAGGCGAGAAAATCAAGTGAATGAGGAGTGTGTGGCTATGACTGATAACAAGCTTAATGGATAACAGTGATAGTAAACTAATTAGCTACAACTGCAAGTCTATCAAGAGATCTATGGAAGGTGTTAGGGCACTGTGTCAACAAGCTGATATAGTAGCCTTGCAGGAGACGTGGTTGCTGCCGCACGAGCTGCCGCTGCTGAGCACAATCGACGATGGCTTCGGTGCTACGGGTACGTCCGCCGTTGACACGTCGGCCGGCCTACTGACGGGCAGGCCGTACGGCGGTGTCGCGTTATTGTGGAGAAAAAGTGCGTTTCAATCAGTGTCTGTGATAACCTGTGATAACGTTAGGACTGCTGCAATAAAGCTAACTGTAAGTAGTAGATCTATAGTGATATTTAGTGTCTATATGCCTACTAACAGTACTGAGAACCTTCCCGTTTTTACCGAGTGCCTCAGTACCATACAATCTATTATAGCGGTAGAAGAAAACTGTGGAGTTGAGGCTTTCTACATTCTGGGGGATTTTAATGCCCACCCCCATGAAGTGTTTTTTAAAGAATTGTCGGATTTCTGTTGTGATTATTCTTGGTGTTGTGCCGATGTACAAATGTTAGGAATTAATTCGAATACACATACTTTTCGTAGTGACGCTCATGGCTGTGAGAGGTGGTTGGATCACTGCATTGTCACTCAGTCCGCAATGACGGCGATTAAAAAAGTATGGGTACAGCATGACGTGTATTGGTCCGACCACTTTCCTCTGGTAATTGAATGTAACCTAAATAAGCTTAATGCATTTGAGCCAATAACATTAGCGGATGGTTTAAATAAATGTACCATCTGGGGTGATAGACAAATGGAACAAATAAATAATTATCACACATTATGTCATTCTAAACTGCGAAATATAGACTTTCCTTTAGAGTTGGGACTATGTTGTGATTCTGTGTGTCGTAATAGTGAGCATTGTTTGATTCTTGATAAAATGTATAATGATGTTATAAGTATCTTAACTGACGCGGCTAAAGAATCTTATAATTACAAAAAATGTCCCAGAAAGAAAGGATATGTAACTGGCTGGAACAAACACGTCGCTGGCGCACATGGGGAGGCTAGGCTTAGATTTGAGATGTGGATTTTGGCGGGAAAACCAAAAAGTGGAACTTTCTATGATGAAATGTTAGAATCGCGGAAAACATTTAAAGCTAAATTAAAATGGTGTCAAGACAGACAAGAACAATTAAAAATGGACTTACTTGCATCCAACCACTCAGCTAAAAATTTTAAATCGTTCTGGAAAAACGCTAACAAACTAAATGTAAGGCCTAGCCTTCCCGTGAACGTTGAAGGCGTTCATGATCATAAAATGATTGCCAACTTGTTTAGGGAATATTTCACAGTGCAGTCGACGTTGAACCCGTCGCCGCGTGTTGTTGCCGAGACAGTTGTGGCTGAGCGAAGTGTGTATTTCTCAGCTAAAAGCGTTTCAAAAGCTATTAAACACATGCTTGGAGGCAAGTCGCCTGGTCACGATGGTCTCAGTATAGAACACTTTAAGTATGCTGGGGTTCACTTACCAAGAGTGCTTAGTATGATGTTTAATTTGTTTCTATGCCACTCTTATTTACCAGAGCCATTAATGCGCACAGTCGTGGTACCTATTATTAAAAACAAGACGGGTGACGCGTCCGATAAAGCTAACTATCGACCCATCTCACTTGCTACTATAACAGCCAAGGTGCTTGACAGTCTGTTGAATGGTAATCTCACGAGGCACGTTGACCTGCAGGACGCGCAATTTGGTTTTAGAGCCGGTCTCTCGACGGAGAGCGCCATACTCTGCCTGAAACATACTGTCAAGTACTACACAGAGAGAAGGACGCCGGTATACGCGTGTTTCCTGGACCTATCAAAAGCTTTTGATCTCGTAGCATATGACGTGCTATGGGAGAAGCTGGGAAGCGCGGGTGTGCCGGTGGAATGTACCTCTCTTCTCAAGTACTGGTACTCAAATCAGAGAAATCAGGTGAGATGGGCCGGTACTTTGTCGGACGACTACAAATTGGATTGTGGTGTGAGACAAGGGGGGCTAAGCTCCCCATTGTTATTTAATTTGTATATAAATAAGTTGATTGAGCGACTCAGCAGCACTCATGTCGGCTGCTTCGTTGACGACAAATGTGTTAACAATATTAGCTATGCAGACGACATGGTGTTGCTGAGCCCCTCAATCAGCAGATTAAGGAATTTGGTGTCTCAGTGTGAGGCATTTGCTATGTCGCACGGGCTTAAATACAACTCCAATAAGAGTGAAATACTAGTATTTAGAGCTGGCACATACTATCCCGCATATGTTCCTCCTGTCATTCTTAACGGTGCAGCCCTAAAAGTAGTGGACAGGTTTAAGTATCTGGGTCACATAGTAACTGGTGACCTTAAGGATGACGAGGACATAGAGAGGGAGCGCAGGGCTTTGGCGGTGAGAAGCAATATGCTCGCTCGCAGGTTTGCACGCTGCACCAACGAGGTGAAGGTAACACTTTTTAAGGCGTACTGCCAGTCCTTTTACTCGAGTGGCCTGTGGGTGAAACATACGCAGCGAACCTACATAGCCCTGCGCACACAGTATAATAACGCATTTAGGATGCTGTTGGGGCTGCCGTGGCGCTGCAGCGCGTCTGGTATGTTTGCTGAAGCGCGTACGGATGGTTTTCAAGCCATCATGCGCAAGAAAGCAAACTCCTTGCTGCACCGTCTACGAAGCAGCAGCAACAGCATTCTAAATATGATTGCCGCCCGTTTTGACTGTCCTTTCCAGAATCAGTGGGTAAGGACAGCCATAGGCATAAGTTAGATATAGGTACTAAAAATACTAACATATTTGTAGGTACATTTTTGTGTTACTAACACACTAACATTCTATGTTTATATGTTTTTATTATGTTTTATAATAATGCAACTTATATGGAGATTTCTCTGAAATAAATAAATAATAATAATAAGCAGATGTTTATCATTAATAAACTTTAAGTAGAGCTTCTTTAGAGAGTGTTAGAAGCATCGTCTTGTAAACTGTTTCGTCGGTTACAAAAAACAATTGTTTGTAGGAGTGGGTCCGGAAACTGGAGTTGTAAGAATAGGATTGCTCTGAATTCGTAGCTACAGTTTACGTGTCGTCTCTTAAGCCGGCGTGTAAATGTTTACGATACTTTTCGAGAACTAAGCCAATATATAAATGTAGCATTAATTTAAATATCACAGACTCATTCACATAGATTTTCTAAAAATATTGTGGTTAAAATAAAAACATGTACTGCGCAATGAAATGGCATTTCTAATAAACAGAACGTTCAATTAATCGGAATGAGCTATTGTAGTTCGTGCAAAACAATTCTGTACTAAAGCTTTGTGGTTAGCGCAATATAAATAACCGTTTATATGTCGTGCATGACGTGTTGTTTTGTTTACTATTTTATAATGTCGATCCGTCGAACTTCACAGAGGAAATGTACACGGGAAGACCCCATTTCTCTCGAAACACTTGAAAATGTTATTATCAGAAATATGCTATCTGTAGCACCCACTACTCTAAGCTTAAGATAGAGAAAGGCGAATTCCAAGAAAATTGGCTAACATTATTTCAAGATTTAATACAATTTCTTCGAAGTCTTGAACAGGATATAGAAACAAACACTAACATTCTGCAGAGTTTCCGCCAATTTTACGACCAACTGCTGCTACAAACACTAACTTCCTGGAAGCTATAATTATTTTATTCACATTCTAGGAAAAGTAGCAATATGTACCTGAACAAAAGACGGTATAATCCTCGTTCGTTCCAGGCTTGGACGGGGCAGTGCGTGAAGGCGCTAACATTGTGAAGTGCGTCTGCCAAAGCCATGACAAGCGTGGCGGTGGGCGGCGGGCGCACTTTCTGCGTGTGCGCAGGCGACACGTACTCCCCCCCTCCCTTCTGCGCACGCACCTCAAACTCACCCCGACGCTCCAACAAACTCAATGACACGTTCCCTTCTAGAAAAACAAACAATATTACGTTTATCAACATAATTTTTATCTTACTATTAGTAGTCACTTAATTGAAGCCCTGTAACAGTGATTAAAATACTCTGTGCGATTAAAATTCCTATTACATGAATATGATTAAGATTTTATATCGCTTGAATGATAAGATGGTGATAGTGCAATTATCGAATTGAATTGTTTATGAATATGAGCCTAGACAGACTATGGTGAACTAGATCTTATCATATTATTATTCAGTTAAAGCCGTTCATCTAAAATATTGAATGTTGTTATTCTCACGTAAACTGTAATCTGTAAACCTAAATCTAATCTGAAAGATGTTATTATTTAGTATCGGTGATAAATATATTGCAAATCAGTACGTAACACATATCGTAGGTTCCTGTTATCTTACAAGGATGAACTCAAGTCTCATATAAAGATAGTCAACTCACCGAACGATTGTTTATAATCGTTGGTATTGCAGAAGACTACAAGAATTTCCAAACAATTTTCTATGAAGTTATGTTCGTGTAGTTGTTCAAGCACATCGCACTCCAGAACCTGAAAATGTTTTGAATATTATTAAGACTTTAGTTCTATTATTATACATACACAAGAATTATTATACTGTTTTTTAAATAGCTTTTATTTAGTTTCGCTTATCTTAAACCTATCTTTAGAATAAATAAAAACAACATTATCTGTTGTTATTGATAGGGATTGTTCTCTTTATGGTCTGATAAGAGAGAAAAAAAATCCGCTGTTTCGATGTTTATAGACGCTATATTATTTGAAACTGGTGCCCATTTTTGATCATACCATTACTACAGCATTTTTTTCCAAAATATTCAGTAAACGTTCACAAAAAAGCAATTCCTCAATAAACATCAGAAATTTTAATCGGAAGACATTCAATTTTATGCACGTACAGATATAAAATTGCAAATGAGCAGTAGGTATTTCGTTTTTTATTCAGGTACGTTATCAAAAATGGCTCGATTCAGCGGTTTCGACATCATTTATGCATACAATAGGAATCAATAAACTGGTATGCATTGTTTAAGTAAAAATAGTGCGTATACATTGGCATTTCTTAGCTATAGGGAACGTGCACAACGACGGTGCTGCCAACTGGCGTCGCCAATCCGAATCTTGTGCTCTATTAATGCTTGACATTGACTTTTCTAACAAGTAAGTAAACAGAATTAATTTTATAGTGAAAATTAATTAACTAATCATAATGCATTGTTGCATTTCTGGATGTAGATACCAATACATCCACAAAAATGAAAATAAATCAATTAGCGTGAAATTCTATTACTTTCCAAAGAATACTACTATCATACCATGTTTTGGTGAAAAACAAAAAATGGATAAATGCAGTAAAGAAAAATATTTGAAAACAAGAAAACAACTTGTTTTTGTTACACTCTGCATTGAAAAGGCCCTCAAAATCAACCGTCCATGCAAACATACCAGAACCATTTATACTTCACCATAGGCGTGTTCTACTAGACCGCACTAAAGTTCACACTGAATATCCCTCAACAGTTAATCAAAGACTCCACATGTACTCAGATTAAAAACATGGTTATACCCACAACAATGTTTTTAGTTGGCTGCACTCCTTTGGTTTAGTTTTGTATCTAAATGCTACGGACTGCATTTTATTGATTGCTTCATCAAATGATTGTGAACTAATTGCTTAATTAGAGCCTGGAGATATTGTTCTCGCTGATAAAGGATTCCCTTCCATTAGAACATGTGTTGAAAATATGAAAGCTATCTTAGTTATGCCAGCCAAAATAAACGAAAGATATAAAATTCATATTATTAAACATTTATGTTACGCTGACGATCGTTATTGATAGACCGGAACTCATATTTTATACCTTTTAGCATATTCAAAAATAATATAATTGAAGAGACAATTTTGTCTATGTAAATTGAAAGCACGATGAGAAGTGATAAGTTTCCTTTTCTGACCGCATAGTGTCTCTTTTGTCGATTAGTGCTGCCACCTATAGTTCCTGCACGTTCCCTAAAGACATGTCGTGAGTTACAAATAAGAAACATGTATAAATACAATATACATATATACTACAGTAACACCTCCTGCAGACAGTAATTATCACTTGTGTTTTAATTAATACAACTTGGAACAAGTGACTGCAGTATTTTTATTCTATCTGAGAAAGGGAATCTTAAAAGGTTGGCATTCCACAAACGAAATGTTCATTCAATGTTGAGGAGTTTTTATTACATAGCTTACGATGTTAACTACTGATTATTTTTTTAATGAAATGGCGTAATATTCAGTAGCTGGTAACATTGTGAAATTACTTTTCTTAGGTATTGAAACACTAGGAAAAAGGTTAGGAAAAGTTAAAAATAATATCTGTTTTGAATCGTATATTGTTAAAGTAGGTACACCATAATACTGTCAATACACAGTTCAGGACACAGGTACAAAATTAAATATAGACAAAAATGTAGTAACAACAACTTATTTAAACTCAAGTCTATATCATAAACATTACAATGAATTAAGTATAGGTTAAGGTACCAAGTAATTTGTAGGCTTTTTAGCTTACAATTAGTTTCATTAAATTAAAATTTATAATTACATTTAACAAAGAATTATAGGGACCAGCAATACGTAGCTCTGTTCAAGAAGTGGATCAATTCAAAATAGTTATGATATAGATAGTTAGAGTATTTATTTTAAATCCATCCAATTTCTTTACTATCGCGCAAAGAACACACAGAATGCACTTGATACTAGGCAAAAAATGCCTTGTATCAAGTGCCTACCATACCGAAATAATTGACGAGCATACGGTCAGTACGCAGAGGCTCTCGCTCGAATTTTTCGACGTTTTTCGTAAAGTAAATACGTCGATTTTAAAATACTCGTTTCACATAAAATTTAACATTTTCATCATTTTAATCAATGATATTCTAATAAACAGATATGTTATACACCTACAAAACCACCGAAAAAAGTGTGCCGCGGGGGAGAGCCAGCTCACATACACGCAGTGACGCAGAATAAACGAAAAACAGGCCAATTGGCCTATTTTCGAGTCTTCACGATTGCGCGCTCACAACATATCTGTTTATTAGAATATCATTGATTTTAATATTCATATCTAAAGGGCCGCTTCCACGAGCGAGAGAATCGCGGCGATATTATCGTCCTTGCCACGTTTTTCTATGCACTCTCTTACTGGGCCGTCACCACGAGCTAGAGAATCGCGTCGATATTTTCGTATAGAAATACGTTGAATCGCCGCGATTCTCTCGCTCGTGGAGGCGGCTCCTATGGGTGATACTGAGTGTGCTTGTTGCAAACAATTTAACTAAAATGCTGTAGGATAATAGCATTTTCGATCTCAAAATCGACGTATTTACGTTACGAAAAACGTCAAAACTCGTGCTAAAGCCTCTGGTCATTTATACGACACGATCTGCAGATCTGTTGGCCAATGCATGTAACTTGCGGCCGTCAGATTGGTGGACTTTTGAGATAACTGGAACCATAATTACTTATCTTGTTATCTACCTATTCAAACTTTAGATTGCCAGACGTTTCCTTCAGAGGCCCATAAAGTTGATATCCAACCAACACGCTTTATAAAACTGTTTCAATTAAAAAGTAATGCCTGACATAAATGCTTTGTATTATTTTAAACATAATAAACCTGTTTACTGGATCAGATACGCGAGATAGCGATGGGCTCAAAGATATCTGGTACACATAATAGTAAATGTAAACGAAAAAAAAAACAGAATTACTAACTTAAAAATAGACACGGAGTGTACTCGGTATTCGAGTTAACGTTTAAACAGGCCAAAGACCAATAAAAAGACCCCTTTCTGCTGTCAGTCGATATTTAGTGCAATTACATGAGCAATTAACTGCCTCGCCCAGTTTAGTGATTGTTTACCGAAGCAGCTGATTGATTTTATCGGCACTTCGGTTCGGTACACACATTATTAAGAGCCTATACTACCTCAGATTAGCAACTCTATTTGTGGTGGTTCAAACTTTGTTTAGAATAACGTTCTAATCAGCTTGCACTACAAAGCGGTTGTTACGTCAGTCACTGCGGCCGAATAGTGCGAAATGTGTGGTTTTAATTCTTTATAAAATCAAATTTTCGTCTTTTGGAAAAAATAAAAAACATAAGACCTGCTTTATAGTTAGTTCAGTTAGTATGCAAAGTTTCATGATCTAATTTGAAGTACTTTTTGAATACCAGCGGTTTATTGTTCGATTTGGAGGTAACTTTGGGATTTTTTTCTATCGAGAAAATTTTATGAAATCGTGTTTTCGCCAAACATAAGACCTAACATTAATCCTCAACTTTACCATATATTTATTTCAAAATTAATGCCGCAGTATTTTAGGCGTAACGGAGGATCATGCTAAGCCATTTGAGGTAGTATAGGCCCTTAATAGTAGATCGATATGCTTGATATTTTTGCAGCCATAAATCATTTGCTCAACTGGTCATACTCATCTAGCAAAAAATAGGTAATAATTTAGCGCACTAACATTAAGGAAAGGTATACAATTTGTGTGTTTATTTGTGGAGTTATATTTTTAGTAAAGAGATTGCCGATTTAAAAACAACTCGCCTAAACTATTAACTATAACTGTTGAGTTATATTTATTTCAAGTGTTTGCTCCATCTATCTCAGCTTTCCAGTATTTTCTATCAGTTGTAAGAGATTTACAAATTAAAAGCATATTTTATCAAGTATGACAAATATAATTATTGTGATGAACTGAAATTGATTTGTTTAAGTATTTTCTTTTAATAGACAATGGTGTCGATTCTGTTGTGCACAAACTAAACTTAATTTAGGCTACTGCTATCTTTTACTAAAATGCAGTGCGAGAAAAAGACGGCTATAGCTATGAACTAAGTTAGAGATGTCAAACTAGTTTATGCCTTGCGCTTCACCGTGTTTTTAGTTGACATATTTTTACGTGCACTCTTCATTTGTATGGAAATATTTGTCCCAATTAAATTTGACAGCTTTAAATTACTTCCGTCTCTTTCTCGTTTTATTAGAGAGAAAAAGTTGGCAATAGCCTAAATTAAGTTTATTTTGTGCACAACAGAATCGACACCAATATTCACACGTTTTCCTCATAGGTTTCTTTTACAACATTGACGCCAAAAATTTCCCCAAATAAATGAAATAAGTACATGAGGAAAATATACTAATTTAAACAGTTGTTAGGTTTTTTTTTTGTATAATAACTTGTGTGACAATTTATTGACAATCGTATTTATAAGTGCTATAAGCACCGTTACATAGACAAGCAATTTGTAACCTAAAACAATAGCAATATAATTATAGTTCATGATAACTGCATCCGCATGATTCACACAGTCGAAGAAAGACAATGATATTATTGGGAACAATCGTGTATTTATTATATCAATTCAAACTACGTGATTTCTTGGAATAATTTACTGAATAGATAATAATTATGAAACTATTACCACAGTCGACAACTGAAGTTAGAATCACAAAATAATTAGGCAAAATAGGAGTTTCATATTATGAAATACACGATATAATAGTCGGTGCCAGTAAAGATGAGAATAGCGGCCATTGCCCTTTCCCTAATATCTCTTCGTACGAACCAAAACAAATAAACCATGTATCGTTCTCATTACAAAAAATGTTGGAGATCACGATAGATAACGATTCAAGACTTAAACAGGCTTATATTTTATTTTCAAAATTAAGAATAAATGTAGGTGGGTCAATGACCGCTATTCTCACCTTAACTGGCACCAAGTATGTATAAGAATAACATTATGACTAAAAACTTAAATTAAATAAATAAGAGGATTCTTTCTAAACAATTTACACGCCCTCATAAACACTAGACGCTAGAAAAACATACATGGAGTAAGTAATGCTAATTAAAATTAAATGGTAATTATTAAGTCTTATAGTGCCTTAAAGTGTAAAAAAAAACCGACTGGTGGGAGCCACGCGACGCGTGGTTAGTGTTCCGTACTGTGACTTTTAGCCCTTTATATTCAAATAGGTGAAAATATTGTCGACAATTCAAAACCTACAATTATTAAAAAAATGGACAATGCCCAATTAACCCCACAAAAACAAAGCTGATCAATCAATACGAAAGTATGTCAATTCATTACTTATTATGAGTGATTCATTCAATCAAGAGTACTTCATTAGTTTTCAGACCAAACCATTTTATATTAAGGCGAGGGCCGTCTTCGTGTCCCACCCTACAAGTAAGGCGAGAACACTACCATTAATCCATGGGCTTTGCAAGAAATTAGAAGGGATACAACAGCGAGGTCAAGCTGTACGTAGACATACATAATACTTTGAGTTTTGCACGGTTCATGTTCATAAATAAATAGCTCAAATCACATGATTTGAGCAAGAAAACCTGCCGCAATAAATTAGTGCACATGCACTAATTTATTGCGGCAAGTTTTCGTGTGACTTGGATATCTTGACCCAACATTTTGAGCACCACAAAATAATATTAATATTACAATTTTTTCACGACTACTTTTGGATCATCAATCTGTTTCCATCGCCTTGTTTCATTTTTTATTTTTAGGCTTTAAAAATGTGACTGGCTTACAAACAAAGGCCAAACGCTTTTCTGAAGTCTTCTCAGTACAAAACACCAATAACGTAGGTTTTTTTTGCGTTATTTGGCTGTAAATTTCAACCATATTCCGCCTTTGTTCTTCAGCATAACGCTTCTTGGGTCATACTTGATCTGAGGAGTGGTTCGCTCGCAGGGCTCCACGTTGAAAGTACTAAGGATTGCGGCCAACCCGGCTGCAACAGTCAGCTGGGCGAAACGTGCACCTACACAGTAAACATTTTATCAATATTATCAGTACATTATGCGCTCGGTTTATATACTAAACGACTTATCATCCGATATTAATTAGCTAATCATTGCAGATGCGTCATGCAAATATCTGCTACAGTAAATGCATATCTAAATTTCAGTATTAGCAGCAATCTCTTACTCAAATCTTTTGTTGCTATGTACAATTGTAAATGCTAAGAGCCGACTAAGTATATAGACTGAGTAAAGTAAATTTGCATATCCCAGTAAGACTTGTTTGATAACAGAGAATTTTGTCTGCACATTGTTTATGTGGACAGAGGCTCAAGTTTTGTAAACACAGGTATTCTAACGAAACAATGAAATGATTTTTAAATATTAGTATACGTACTTAGACAATGGGGACAAAAGAATGCTTGGTTTAGAAAATGTATTTTCCCGCGAGATAGTCATAACATTAGGCGGAACATATTACGTATTTACATAATATGTATAATATAACTATGATCTAAGTACTGCTCGAGCTCGCTACATGTAACTGATATAACATAATGACGTTTATCAAGTTTACTTACCGGGACAGCTTCTTGGTCCTTCACCGTAAGCCATAAAGCCTGCTGGATTCAAATCATCTTTGAATCGATCTGGATCGAATTTATTTGGATCTGGGAAATATCGTTCATCTCGCTGTATGCAATGGATAGGTATTAGAACGGGGTCCTTAAGTTTCAGGGTAATATCGTCATCGAGAGTAATGGGCGAGGTACAGAGCCTCGTGGTCATGGGCGTGGGCGGGTGCAGGCGCAGCGTCTCCGCCACCACTTGGTACACCAGCCGCATCGCTATCACCGCATCATAGTTCAGTCCATTGTGCCGTTCTAGACATTCCATTATCTCCGTTCTTACTCTTTCCTGAATTTCTTGATCTTTTGCTAATTCATATAAAGTGAAAGACAGGGTTGTGGCCGATGTCTCCAGCCCCGCTAGCATGAATATGAACGAGTTCGACGTTATTAGAGCGTCGGTCATTAAGAAACCCGAATCTGATTTCTGTTCATTTAACATAAGTTGCAGGAAATCATGCCTTTGAACTCCAGATCGTCGCTCTGCCAGAACCTGGTTAATAATGCTGGTAAAGAAAATTTCTACATCTGGGGAGTATGACCTCAAGTTCAACCATTTAAACAGTCTAGGAAAGAAGGTACGGCAGTAGCGTTTGAGCACCGTAGCACGATCTATCTTAAACATTTTTTGTGACATCTGTAGGAATGGTGAATCTGGATTTTTGAGCGCTTCTGGGTCTACACCGAAGGCGCAGCTCCCGATAACATCAGTCGTAAACCGTGTCATCATACTTGGTACATTGATATCTTCTACCGATTCTTTTAGCAGTACATTTTTCAAGGTTTGGGCACATTCCGCTACCAGGGGAAACATAGCCTTCATCTTAGCAGATGAGAACGTCGGGCTGACTATATGGCGCATCGCCCTCCACTCAGCGCCGCCCATGTTGGCCAGGTTGCGGAGAAGTGGCTCGCGTTGTGTGTCTGTGGACACCGACACACGATCACTGAAGCTCGAAAACTCCGTCGAGAATATTTTTTTGGCCATATCCAAATCAATAACCATCAAAGTTGGTCTACGAAATTGAAAAAGTCCAACATATTTCTGGTCTCTATAATTATCATAAAAATATTTTAGCATTCGTGTGTAACTTCTTCTCATTGTAAACGTAGCTCCAAAGTTCCCAAATATTGGGCAGGGTTCCCTGTAAGGCACTTTTCTGAAGAACCAATACTTTCTTCCCTTCGAAGAATAGTGAATAACAGCCAATAAAAGAGTCAGGAAGAGCAAAAGCCCCACTATCACCAACAAAATACCACTGAGCCACATTTTGAATAACGTTCACTTTACAGCTTTGATTTGAATAAAAAATGTTTGTTTAAAGTCGTATATTTAAAGAGCCGGCATTTCGTACGTATGTAAACAACACGATCCGCGAGACAATCAGGGTGCCGGCAGCGCCTACGGTGGCGGCGGCGGTCAGTGATCAAGTGAGGCGTATCGCCAGCGCGCGCTAAGATAAGCCCTACGCGCTGT
This sequence comes from Xestia xanthographa, assembly GCA_905147715.2. Lineage (NCBI taxonomy): Eukaryota > Metazoa > Arthropoda > Insecta > Lepidoptera > Noctuidae > Xestia > Xestia xanthographa. Next base: position 14,885,197 of record LR990647.1, on the reverse strand, counting down.
AGTGCTAGTGGGCAGCTCGCACGACGCCATGCACTCAAGGCCATGCGTGTTGATGTACTGCGCCCGTGACTCGAATGTAGCCGCATATCGATTGCTTACGATAACCATTGTATTCCGAAACGTGAATTGTAATAAGAAACACCTTTTACGCACTTTGCAGGTTATCAAAAGACGCTAACAACGATTAACGAGTGTTTGTTTACAACTCAGACATAGGTCAATAACCTCGCGAAACAACAACAAACCTCGGTCTCTAACTCACCGGGCTGAGCCCCGTAATATTGTACCAATTATAATAACTACAAAGTTCCGCGATACACAGCAATTTTACTTTACATAAAGTACTCTATGTTAAAATACAGAAATATACCGTCGAGTACATATATTGGTGAAATGTATGAATATTTATAGTTTCATTCATATTAATAAGTTGTAAGGGTCAGAGTATGTTATTTAAGTGCATAATATATCCAAGTCTATTTCTCCATTAAAGTAAACACGACACGTCAAGGCATATAGTCGTATATAAATATACCACTTAAGGTACGATTACCCTTGTTCTATTTTGGTGTCACAGTAACCCTCAGTGGGCAAGTAGAACAAGTCCATTATGAGTTATTTGATGGGGGAAGTAATTGAATGACATTTCAAATTAACGTCTGATCATAACTCTTGTACTCTATTTTTGTTGTCTTTAAACAATGCGCTATATTTAAAAAATAAATAAGGTTTTATCATATAAAATACAGCGCATTCCCACTATTGTTAATAAGCAAGATTCTGCGAGAACTACCGTATTCGGTCCATTGATTACATGGTGATTTATTAATCAAACCGCAGGTCGAACGCTACATGCATGACAATCTTACATATTCAATTTATCGCCACTATCTTATTTATTTTTAATCCCCGTGAAGGTAACGCTAGAGAATGTTTCGCAAACGGCTTATATTACTGTACAGGTAACTATTTGAAATATTGTGTCATCGACGTTCGAATTCGGTTACAATCAACGTTAAAACAGCTACATAATTGCACTGAGTCAGCCACATTTCTATGGAGAGGATAAAATCGCGTATTTCCCAGCGAGCAGTTACCTAGTTTCTCCCACTATTCAACACAACTGAAATAGTAACTTGCTGCTATTTCCAAAGCCCGCGGGTGGTCCCATTCGTATTCGCTAGTGTTGTACGTAATTTATAGATCGTTGTAGCACGTGCTCAATGACCCTAAGCTTGTTGAGCGCACCTTGTATGGGGACAATAAATTACGTTATTTAAAACGGCGATGTTTTAATGCTTACAGATGATCAAGCTGTGCGTAATATCCGGAAATATCTTTTAATTTGATAAAGAAAGGATCGAATAAATATATTGTGCTGTCTGTAAAAGTTTAAGAAAATCCTACTCCTGTAATATTATAAATTACGAAAGTTTGTGAGGATGAATGAATAAGAAAAACTCTCTTTTCTTCTCTTTCACGCACAAACTACAGATTTGGATGAAATTTGGTACACAGACATGTAGTTTATAACCTGGATTAACACATAGGATACTTTTTATACCTAGTATCATAAGTAAATGATTTATTTTCAGTAATATTTACATTATTTGAAATATTGTGTCATAAGTTAGTATCCTAATAAATATCTTTAAACTTTAATTTTGTAATTTGTAAGATACAAGAATAGGAAGTGTTTTTACTGCATGGAACTTCCTCATCATCATTGGTCTAGCCTTTTTTTTCCCAACTATTTTGAGGTCGCGGCTTCTAGTCTAACCGGATGCAGCTGAGTACCAGTATTTTACATGGAGCGATTGCCTATCTGTCCTCCACAACCCAGTTCATACTTGGTAATACGATACCACTTTGGTAAGACTGGTTGTCAGACTTTTTGGGCCACTGACTAGGTAGTCAGTGGGAATCAGTCTTTGACAGTCGTCACAGGTGTAACGATTGTCAAAGATGGACAAATGACAGCCGGGACCAACAGCTTAACGTGCTTTCCGAGGCACGGAGGAAACTCGGTATGTAAGGGTGGTCACCCATTCACAGACCAACCTAGTCAAGCACGGCTTAACCTAAAGATCGACCCGAGCGGCTGTTATTATTTAGCCGCGAGCTCCTCGAGCTGCACTTCGGAACTGGAACTTCTTAGTCTGTAAAATACTGATTTATAATGTCCTCCATACAACAGTTTTTGTTTACTAGCCATAATTCGCACTTTGTTCATGTAGTTATAGGTAGAGCGCAAAAGCACACATTATCGCTAAAAAACAACAGACTATAAAAAGATGCGACGGCGCGGCATGTTTTATGATTAACGTGTGTGGTCACTTATCGGACATGACACTGTTTGCGAACGTAACTACCCAGCGATGATCAGTGAACTATAAATAATTGTCATTGTTATTTAAATCAATACCTATCCTGTACCTACCGCAAGCTGGCTGAAATAACAATATAAATGCGATAAATTATTAATGTTTTTAACATAAACTTAAACTTTTTGTTGAAAGAATCCATTTATTAAGTCATAATCATCCTCACGCTTCACATCACGCTTAAAATAAAAAACGATAGTAAGATGAAAAACGAAAAAACACGGATTTTTGCGGTCTTGTCTCGATATTCTGATAATGGATAACGGGAAATGGATGACTAAACGAACGATAGTATTGACATATCCTCCTGATTCTACTGGCTAGTAGGAACTGAATATTGATAAAATGATAATAAATTATATAATTTCGTAGTGGAATCTCACGACATCTATTTTTATAGTGATAGAATGGCTACGCGGTCATGTGGAGTAATATGAAACCTAACGTACACTGTGCGTGAGTATTAACACGTATACGCATACCAACGCATCACTACACTGGGATTTCCCATGTGAAAGAATTAATCACGAGTATTATAATTTGTTAGAACTGGCTTAATGTAGCTATAATAAGCTCAGAGGAAAATTTAAACGTTGCGTAGAAATTAGCATGTCATAAATACAAATGACACATACATAATATTTCAAAGTTGGGAACAGAAGGCGTAATTTCTAAATCAAATCCAACAATTTCATCTCCGTGGCAATGAATGTCAGTTTCTTTTTGTTTGTTTTTGTTGTAAGTAAACCCGACGTACTTACTATTACTAACAGACTGAAATGAGAATCAACTTTCTCAAAAATTCGGGAATAGACGATACCCAATAATGTAATCATTCGATGGGATCGAAAAATCGTGCACATCAAGTGATAAGGAGGTTTTTTTTATTCCCGCGATCATGATGCTTGCAACAGCGTCGAAATATCGGGAGCTCATAGAAAAAGAAAATCACGGATATTATCCCGTAAGTACTTTAAATGTTTTAAATATAGTCTCAAAATATTGTATATCAACTTTCTTACATAAATTAAATTAATTAATTAATTTTAATTAAATTAAAAAAAAAAAAAAAAAAAAACTTTCTTACATCAGATTTCGGTGAAGCCCTCGTGGCGATGGATGCGAGTAGGGCAGCCGCCGCCGCACGCACCGCATTCGCTTCGCCACATTGAGAAAATATGGTCGCCGCAAATTGTGATAGAGATGATTCTTGTATCGCTTTATAAAAGGAAATGAGATATTTTAATGAAGTGGTGTCAGACACATCAAAACATGAAGAGGCAAGAAAAGTATTGAGGATCGTAGCTGATAGCGTTCCTTAGTTTCTAGCTTTTCCCGTGATTCATCCCTTTATCATTAGTCTTGTATTATAAATTTATATTTGTTTAAGACCGTGGCATCACTTTCGGCTTCATCAGAATACCAGCGCTGTGACTTTTTTTTTTAATGTCAGAGCATCTTGCTGAGATAGGAGCCTTTTGGCCTTGCACAGGAACATTTTGATTGTTTTTTATTTTTCTCTTGTTTACTTTTTGTTTCTGTTATGTCCTGTGTAAGTTCAATAAATACTTTTCTTTCTTTCTTTATCTATAAAAAAATCCCATTCTGTCTCCATTTCTAAGACTTCAGTCACACTCTTACCTTGCATTAGATGCGGCATTAGTTGCGCGTAGTGTGCAAGCGCGGCAATAACTTGCAGCGCTGCCGCGCGTAGCTCTGCGCGTGCGGCGGTTGTACCCTTCACCACGGTGCGAACCACTTCGCTGTTGAAGCCTTCGCTCCATCTCTGGTTTCAGACAAAACAAAAGTTTATCTCATATACAATAAAAATCTTATGTCACCGTGTTTGTTGTCGAATTCCTCCGAAACGACTTGACCGATTTTTATGTTTTTTTTTGTGTATATTTGGTAGATCTGCAAATAGGTCGTAGGCTATTTATTAGTTTCTTTGGTTTTGTTTGTTTATCTGATTTTTTGTTTAAAAAAATCGAAGGTTGCGAAGGAATAAGATGCACAAAAGAAACGCGCCCAACCGAACCGTATAAGAGGGTTACTCTTCTTCCTGCCTTCCTTACGGGACTGTTCGAAAGAGATACCGTGGCCCCGGAATACAAAGGGGGATGAAGGAACATGGATGGGTTTTAGTCAGTAAAAGTCTGACACTCCCTCCTGCTCACTGCTCCCTCCGCCCAGAGCAGGAGGAGTCATTTGATGATTTTCCATCCGAAAAAAAAAAAGGATTACTCTTCTTGTTCTAGAGATTCCAAAGAACCACCAAGTGATTTTTAGGGAGTGACACCTAATGACGCGGAATCGGCTTGAGCCGGTCAGAAACAGCTTTATTTATATAAAATAAAAACAAAACCCCTTCTAAACGGCTCAATAAGAATTGTCGCTCTCTAAAGGTAAGTTGATAACACAACAGGAGTCCTACCGCCATAAAAAGCACCTAAGGCTAATCTTGCTGCCAAGTGTGCATTTGGCACTAATCCACGACTATCAGTCATTATAAAACTCTAATGGTCAAGGACGCCTGCTTCTGCTATCACATTATGATAGTGGCTTAATGCAATGATATACAGCGTGTATCAGAAACGTGAGTAGAGGTGACCAAAATCGTAATCGCGAAAAAAAAACAGCTGTCCCATGCATATAGGTTGAGTAGATATTGAAACTTTGTATGGGACAGCTAAATATCCTTTCGCAATTACGATGAAGATACTTTAGAAAAAGTTGTTGAGTTTGATAGTCTATACCACATCTTTTTTTTTCGGACGGGATATCATCAAGTTACTCCTCCCGCTTTAGGCGGAACGGAAGGGAGTATCAGACTTTTACTGACTAAAACCCATCCATGTTCCTTCATCGCCCTTTGTGTTCCGGGGCCACGGTATCTCTTTTGAACAGTCCCGCAGCCCCGGCAGGCATAAAAAAAAGAGCCCGTTACTCACTGTCCACAAACCCGCGCCTACGGGCCGCAGGCCGCGCCGCGGTAGACGTCCAGGACGTACAGTTCTGTCCCTCTTACGTTCCGCCACCTCCTTCGCTAGCATGACTGCTTCGCAAAAGCAGGCCCTGGTTCAATCTATGGTCTGGACCGAGAGGGAATGGGACGCCGTCACCTCCTTCTGCGAAGCAGTCATGCTAGCGAAGGAGGTCACCGCCGCTGATCGCCGCTACGAGGACACGGCGGTGCTTCATCCAAACGGAGTAAACCTCCACGGTGTGCTCCACCGTGTCCTCCGGTCAATCCTCACAATGGTAACACTCGGGCGTTTCCTCCCGCCCGATTTGGTGCAGGAACCTCCCGAAACAACCATGTCCGGTGAGGAACTGAGTCAGGCGGATGGTGAGGGCGCCGTGGCGCCTACTTCTCAAAAAGGGGCCTTATCGCCACTATTGTGCATGCCCTGTCAATACCACATCCGTAAATATGATCATACCTAACTTATACATGCTGTACATGGTTGTTCGGCTTTTAAAATAGTCTTTAGGGGTAAAGCTAGCAAGATATCGATTTATATTCGGAGTTTATTTGCGTCGCTTTATCGATTCAACTGCACAAACATAAAAAACACTTACAGACGTTATGTCACCGGAATTTATTGTTTTACGATAAACCACAAGCGAAAAATGTCTCAATTAACACATTATAAAAATGGTGTCTTTATCAATAGGTAACTAGTTTTTTTAATGCAAAAAGCGATATCGGCAGAGGTGCGGAGTGGTGGGCAAAAAGTCTTAAGTTTAGTGTTAGCAATATAGACACGTATAAACTTCTAGCAAAATAATGTTATTCAGCATATTGGGTAAGAGATAATATTGACATCTAATCCACATTCCCGATAATCTTGATTGTGAAGACAAAGCTAAAATACACAGAACAGATACGTTCACAGTTAAATGATACCAAACGGAAGTAGAAGTGAACTTTCGTCATAGTGAAAATATGTATTTGTTATCATCTGACTAAACATAATTTGATTAAGCACTTTTATCTACTACACAGCACTTGACAAAAACGACATTATCGATGCTATGCGGAAATTATCCGTATTGATGGTTGGTAAGAGAACTGAGGAACTTACTGGAATAATGACACTGCTTTTATGGAATCAGGCGTTACTTTGCGGAAAACCATGACTTTAAATGTTAATTCAGGCTTTCATATACAGAATGTAGGAAGAAAAGACCTAATTAACGACTTGGTGAATCTTCTTAGCGTATGCGATATGCGATGGCAAAAGTTCAAATGTGTTCAGCCCAAAACTTAGCCACGCGAACCCCACTCACTGATGCAGTAAGTATATCATAAGGTGCGCAGGTGAACATGCGGTGCAAGATGCAAGGTGGGCCACTGTCTGTGAGGAGACGCCACATACGCACTTAGCGGCCGCGCAATGACCGATACCTGCCGGGGTTGCGGGACTGTTCGAAAGAGATACCGTGGCCCCGGAACACAAAGGGCGATGAAAGAACATGGATGGGTTTTAGTCAGTAAAAGTCTGACACTCCCTCCTGCTACGCCCAGAGCGGGAGGAGTCATTTGATGATTTCCCATCCGAAAAAAAAAAGGTCTGAGCCGTCCATGAACCCAGAGATTTATTTTCTCTTTGCTCCGGCCGACTTGGTGAATGGGTTGCTAATCACTTTTCCTGCATCTGTATATTTTTGTGCGCGGGAAGGTAGGCCTACATCCTGCATCCAACCAAGCCTGGATCTTATTCACGGAATGAAAATGAACACTAATAATAAATAAATACCTAATTAATCTGAATATCATTTCTGTTGGTTATGCTATTTTATCTATTATTTTTTAGGTTCGCTATTTTTCTATTGGTAGGTTTTGAGGATCATAAAAAAGCATCTGCTTGGACTGTGTGGAAGATGATATTACTAGAAAAGAGGTGGTGGGCGAGGTTTAAGGGAAAAGATATAATCCTCAAAGAACTCTGTGTGACTTAGACCAAGTAAAAAACCAAGACAGCGCTGCGAACAATAAAGTGAGGCCAGCGCAAATTACGTCTCGCTCTGTTCATACACGCCCACACGCACACATTTACATCAAACTACAATTAAACTATGCCTCAATAAATGCTCAACATGTTTACGAAACCGGCCTCACTTCTCTGTTCGCAGAGATCCGTCTTTAACTTTTTATTTGGTCTGAGGTCTAAGGTAACGGCTTATACATATGTATGGAAGAACGACGACATAGTGCGCTAACTTTAAATTAATTGGGATAAAAGTAACAAAAAAACCGGCCAAGGGCAAAAAAATCACGTTTGTTGTATGGGAGCCCCCCTTAAATATTAATTTTATTCTGTTTTTAGTATTTGTTGTTATAGCGGCAACAGAAATACATCATCTGTGAAAATTTCAACTGTCTAGCTGTCACGGTTCATGAGATACAGCCTGGTGACAGACAGACGGACAGACAGCGAAGTCTTAGTAATAGGGTTCCGTTTTTACGCTTTGGGTACGGAACCCTAAAAAGACGATGATAATAACGATCTGTTTAGATTGAAAAAGGAAAAGAAAATAATTTCATTAAATACCTGAACGGGTATAGATTCCTCATGTATCTGCCTCAACAACGCAAGCAAGGCTAGCGTTGCATCGAGTCTGCACGCTTGTCCTTTGCATCCACCACTTGAAGCACATCCACTCAAAGTCCTCCCCACCAGTCTCAGACACTGGATCAGGGTGTCTTCCGACAGCTTGCAGTAGCGGGAGTTTACAGCGTAGCGTATACAACGCATCAGTTCGTTTAGGTATCCTAAAAACAGTATCAATTTTAATATCACAGTTATGATACCTTAATGGGTGTACTGTAGCTAATAATAATTTATTTACTAGCGGACGTCCCGCGGTTTCACCCGCGTAGTTCCCGTTCCCGTGGGAGTACGGGGATAAAATATAGCCTATGTTACTCAGGGTGAATGTAACTTTCTAATGGTGAAAGAATTTTTGAAATCGGTTCATTACTTCCGGAGATTACCCCCTACATACAAACATACAAACAAATGTTACTTTATAATATTAAGTATGGATATAGTATATATTTAGTACAATACAGCATAAAAGCCATTAATACTAAATTAAGTAATCCTTTTACTCGGTCTTCTCACAGAACCACAAACATCACTATATATCACTACATATTATAAAACAAAGTCGCCCGCCGCGTCTGTCCCTATGTATGCGTAAATCTTTAAAACTACGCAACGGATTTTGATGCGGGTTTTTTAAATGGATAGAGTGATTAAAGAGGAAGGTTTTAGTATATAATTTGCGGGCGGGCGAAGCCGCGGGCATCAGCTAGTTTACCATAAGACCTCTTTATCCCCATTCTTCTTTTTATGAAGTATTGAGTAACGCAGGCCTGTAGGGCACTCTTTGTTGTTAAGTCTTGTAAAAGAGCCTTTGTCTCTAGGAGTAATTCGGTACAAAAAGATTTTTATATTCAATCTTTCTTTAACATCCCTCATACCAACTATCTATGCTGTGAATTCCGCTCATTCACCATTCATTATAGAATGCGTTCCATGTCGTATCTTATCATAATTGGGGATAATTCACGCACGCAGACTGTGCAGTCGCAGTGTACTACGTTTGTGGGGGGGAAAACCCATTTGTAAAAATATATATAGTCGTAAAACGAATACAAGGAAAAACAAAAATTATGAAGCAATAATTTGTTTGTGAAATAATCAATGGTGTCACTCGATTACATCAGAAATACTTTGACGTAAAGTGGTCAGTATGTTATCAAAGTGTGTTCCTGAAATGAATCGCCAAATTCTCTGAAATCAATCAATCTTATCTAGCAGTTCAACGTCCGATGCCGTGGAAAAGTAGGTCTGATACGGAACAAAATAACTTACCTAGTACATGAAAGTTTTTCAGATCTATTTTGTCTAAGCAGGCGAGTAGTATTTTCAGTAAACTCTCTAACTTATAGCTGTCGTAATCATCCCAGTTTTCGAGCATCATGATGCATCGTAATAGCACTTTGACGATGTGTATGTGAAGTTGGGTAACCTCTATGGTCTCTTGTACCGATTGCTGAGGATACAGTTGGTCTCTACTCAGTAGAGAAATTATGTTGGCTTCGTTGCCGATGAAGGATGACTTTATCCAAGACATTGTTCCGTCTACAAAAAAAGTAAAAACTGTGAATCTGTGAATCAATTCCCAAAGGCATAACATCACTGTAAACCCCGAGACTTAGGCAGTCGTGTACCTAATAGTACATACAATACACATTTCGCCAGTCCCATATAATAGGGGGCAAGCCTTTTGCCATCAACGGGGCGCAAATCCAGACTCCGTGGCAGCTACTGAGAAATTCTTGTTCGAAAACCAAATCATAATCATAATCATAATCTTTATTTGCCAAAAGAATAACAACCTTACAAAAACAAAGAAAAAATATTACACTAGTTAGTAGGTACTTAGTTTCTATGCAGTTAAAGAATTATACACCCAATTAGTTACTCGGTACACAATAATAAATTCTGGTTGTTACGAAACCGAATTCACACTGACCCCCGTACTAGTTATAAACTGTATCACGGTGGGACAGGTTTCCTCGTTCTCAGTTAACAATATTATAATTATTGCCGATTTGAGAGAAAATAATTAGGATAAGCTACTTTTTAAATACATGACATGAAATAACACTGCCCGACCCGGGAATCGAACACAGGACCTCTTACTCAGCAACCATTTACATCCACTAGACCAATGAGACAGACAGTCCCAAAGACATTAAGGCTTAAATAAAAACTGGTCTGTAGCTGACACATCCACTAGACCATCGAGACAGTCCCAAAGACATTGAGGCTTAAATAAACACTGGTCTGCAGCTGACATTTACCTAACAGGTAAACCAAATATACACATTTGACAATAAGACATGGTATCTCGCACAGCTGTATTTGAGAATTACCTTTATCACACGTATTCCGTATCTACGCATGACTTAAGGTATGGTATTAAAGACGTTATAAGATTAGTGCCACTGTCACAAAGGATGTTTGGCACATGCCTTTACCAACTGTTAACGACTAGTCATCGACAGAAAGATTGGAAAGCTCTCAAATTGCTGTAGAACAATAGTTATAGCTAAAACAAAAACCAATGACATTTTTTTTAAACCTTGCCCCCCCCGCTCTAGGAATTTCTCCTGTATCGTGAGAGCGTTTACAAACATTTAAAGTCACACACACAAACAACCAGACCTGGAACAGCCACCTGTAGGCCCCACAAAAAATTGTTTCGTGCGGGAATTGAACCCGCGACACGCACTGCAGCAACTAATCGCACAGTCACTGCGCCAACTATGCTGCCATGTTAGGATCGGCTTTGTTGTTCAACAAATGCTATCGAATCGAATTTGAAGTAATACTACACATATTAGGCTTCCATTCTGCTCGTGTTGATCGGAAAACTTCATTCGGGTCGACACGGCACAATGGGGTAGATGACACACCAATAAATTGAGATACTTTTTAAAAGCTGTCAAAACGCGGTTCTCTCATAGATTTTGTATGGCAATAGTCAACTGTGACGTAATTGTTTTTTCAACTCGATGACTCAACTATTTATTGATTTCAAAGAAACTAAAATCGAATTTGGCAATAAATTGAAAATAAATCGGGTTTTCAAGCCCAAAATAAAGTGTTTTTTTTTAGATTGGTGTCTTGTAAATTATTGTCTATGGTGTCATCTACCCCATTCTCACCGCGCGATTTACCGGCTCAGCTGTGCTGACTCATGAAGACCAAACATAAACACCCTTATTTTTTATCTTTTTGTCGGATAGTTAGAGGAACATGTCCCAAACATTCGTGCTCTCGTAGTGTGAATAAACTTACCACAGTTAGGCACATTGTCCATATACGCGACTACGAAGTGCAATAGAGAGCAAAGCAGTGAGGTGTCGCGAGACGAAGCGGGGGGTGCGTCTAGGAACCGCTTCGTGTGTTGCCATGGCAACGAACTGAACTCCTTCTTATCGACGTACGATGAAGGAACTAAGTAAACGTAGCTAGAAAGAAATAAAGCAAATTAAATTATTCTACAGCGAAAATAAAATCCTGGGCATGACGCTACCATTTTATTATTATAGCAATGTATAATTTTAATGTGAACGCCCGAAACGCAGTGTATTTTAAGTTAGATTAATGTCCAAGATGACTGATGTGACCGAGCTCGCTGGTGAATGACCGTAATTTATTATTTTCATGAAGATTCCGGTCATTCGTCAGTGAATGTTATCTTACACCACGACTTGGTGAATCTTCATCATTAAATTAAGAAAATATGATGACTATTCATGATTAAGACCGCTACGTCCAAGTTGAGCGACGTTAATAGCTTAAGACACATCAGAAAAAAATGATTCATTCACCAATTTCGGGTATTCATAGTAACAAAACAAGCAGAGGGACCAGGCTGAGTATCTAAGACTTGCGGCAGTCGAAAAACGTGAGAGTAAAACGGGGAATATATTTTACGGGATTTCTAAAAACTTACTCTTGCGATCTAGAAATCTAAATATTTATAAGACAAAAAAGGTGATGAAATATTATAAGATATCTCAATCGATACAGCAATATAAAACAAAGTCACTTCTCGAATCTGTCTGTAAGACCGCGTTGTTCTTGTAAACTTAGCAATAGATCTCTTGTAGTTTTCAACGTTATTAAGAGGATTTCTTTTAGAAGGTTTATCATATAATAATTCATAAATTATCATGAGAAATATTTATGCTTTAACAAGTCATAAAAAAACAGTGCAAAGCAGGTACAACTAGTCTATACATATAATGATCTAAAACAAATGTAACTTCTAAAATAACAAACCATTCTAACAAATGCAGTGCTTCTGTAACATGTCTATGTGTAGTAGCATTTTGTAGAGCCATCAAGGCTCTGGTACAGCTGTATATGGGGCAGGAGGCTTTCAAACAGGCCAGGTCTCGGGGGGCGGGGCGGAGAGCTAGCGGGGCCACGGGGGGAGGCTCCGAGAGCAGTCGGGCGCGCCCGGACTGAGTGCACCACCATCGGACTCGTACTGCAGTCCGCCACTCTTCATCCGCTAGCAGCCACTCTGTGTTGGAATAATAAAACTTATAAAAGACTAGCGGACGTCACGCAGTTTGACCCGCGTAGTTCCCGTTCCCGTGGGAGTACGGGGATAAAATTATAGCCTATGTTACTCAGGGTAAAAGTAGCTTTCTAATGGTCGCAGTAGTTTTTAAATTTATTCATTACAAACATACACACAAATACAAATATTTCCTCTTTATAATATTAGTGTAGATACCCGCTGTTTCATTTGAACATTGTTAGTCTGGCAGACATATGCGACGAGATGGAGAAAATACATTCGAAATACAAATAAAAAACCTACCATTACGTAGAAACAAACAAGCGATATCTATACTATCTATACTAATATTATAAAGAGGTAACATTTGTTTGTAAGTTTGTATGTAGGGGGTAATCTCCGGAAGTAATGAACCAATTTTAAAAATTGTTTCACTGGTAGAAAGCTACATTATTCGTGAGTGCTATAGGCTATAGCCTATAGCACTCACGAATAATGTAGCTAACGGGAATAAAATATATTTTATTCCCATACTCCCAAGGGAACGGGAACTACACGGGTGAAACCGCGGGACGTCAGCTAGTAATTAATATAACGGTGGCTTTCCTGGTTTAAAAAATATGGAAAGAAAACATGAGTCGAATTCGCTATTTAGATGTATGATAGTGATTGCAATACAAGGCCTCATCATAATTATTTTTTATTGTTTTATCAGAATTATCAGTTAATTCAGTTATTGCAACAGTATGCTACGTACGCTCGCGTTTTGGTTCACTTCACCTCGATCTTTAACGCGCAATCATCATGATACTACTAATACCATGCATGAGCGCTCTACCTAAAGATGTTCGGAACAACTCAATTAAAATTCAAGCCATTCTATTTTAAATTATTGCAAGTAATTTAAATTCAACACAATGTTTTGTCCAGAAGAAGACATCTTCTTGACGTCAATCCATGCTTCCATACTAATAAAGTAAATCTGTTTGCCAGTCTGTACGTCTGTCTGTAACCTTTCCACGCTTAAACGGCTGAATGGATATCGATGAAATTGATCACAGAGCAAACAGTTTGACCATAAACTAGGTTAGGACAGGATACTTTTCGTCTGCTGGGGTGATTGTGAAGAATATAATGTGTACCCCCACCCCCGCCAGAAGTGTCGAGGAGGAACACCGTATGGATTTAGTCAGTAGGAATCTGACAGACCCCTCCGCCGGGGGTAAGTAATATATGATATAATTACAAAATCTCTAATATTTACAAGACATAACAACTGAATGTATAATTTTATTCGATATAACGATTAGTTAATATAATAAACGATTGACTTGATTTTAAAGTTACTAATTTTTATAAGCATAACCTACATTGAATATAAAATCGTTTGATATACCACTCAAAAGACATAAAACTTATTTAGTCTAATATGATAAACGGTTGATTTGGAACATATGTGGTTTTTATTTCCCTGTAAAAAATAGCGTCCCGGATGTCCGATCCCGTGGAATAATCCCACACTTCACGCGAAGCCGCGGCAGAAGCTAGTGTTTTAACATACGTAACAATATTCTAATAGAACTTTGTAACAAACTATGTAAGGAAACTTGAATTCTGTTAGTCCTTGAGAATTGTTAACTGCAGCCACGTGTAACGCATAATGATTTGAAAACAATGTTCTCGAACATATTGACACTAAATGTATTAAAATATTCCGCAAAAGTTTCGAGCTTGCATATTGACATAAATCATGCAGTCAAATTGAGTCAATATAATATTTATGAGAGAAAGTGAAGAAACTGGGTCGTTGGTTAAAATAAAAAAGAAACCGGCCAAGTGCGAGTCGGACTCGCGCACGAAGGGTTCCGTACCATTATCTATACATTAGACAAAACGGCAAAAAAATCACGTTTGTTGTATGGGAGCCCCCCTTAAATATTAATTTTATTCTGTTTTTAGTACTTGTTGTTATAGCGGCAACAGAAATACATCATCTGTAAAAATTTCAACTGTCTAGCTGTCACGGTTCATGAGATACAGCCTGGTGACAGACAGACGGACAGACGGACAGACAGCGAAGTCTTAGTAATAGGGTTCCGTTTTTACCCTTTGGGTACGGAACCCTAAAAATAAACTGCAACCGACTGTCATTTAAAAAGGTATTATACTCACACACAAACACACTCACATTACTATTAAATACACACGGTTTTCTTAGGTAAATCAAAGGCATAAATCAAATTTTAATGACCCCGTCCCGACACGAAAATAAACCTTTAAATTTAAAAAAAAGAACACGTGGGTTGATTGACCCTTTGACTTTAATATAAGCTAACCGGATGCAGCTGAATACCAGTATTTTACATGGAGCGACTGCCTATCTGACCACAACCCAGTTAGTACAGGACAATACGATACCACATGGTAAGACTGGTTGTCAGACTTTTTGGGCCACTGACTACCTGCAACAACTGTCAAAGATCTACAAATGATAGCCAGGACCAACAGCTTAAAGTGCTTTCCGAGGCACGGAGGAAACTCGGTATGTAAGGGTGGTCACCCAAGGGTCCGCAAGGACCGATGCCTGCCGGGGTTGCGGGACTGTTCGAAAGAGATACCGTGGCCCCGGAACACAAAGGGCGATGAAGGAACATGGATGGGTTTTAGTCAGTAAAAGTCTGACACTCCCTCCTGCTCCGCCCAGAGCGGGAGGAGTCATTTGATGATTCCCCATCCGAAAAAAAAACCACAGACCAACCTAGGCAAGCACGGCTTAACTTAAAAATCGACCTGAGCGGCTGTTATTATTTAGCCACGAGCTCCTCCAACTACAGAGAAAGCAAATATTATTTTAAAAATACTAACCTACATACGAATGCTCAGCATTGGGACTGGTATTCCAGTAGCTATTAACTTCAAATGGTAGTGAAGTTCTCTTCGTGACACTCAGAGGTAGCGCCGGTATGCGTCGTCGCGACGCATTCAACTCTTGCAGGGCGAAGCCGGCCCACGCCACCAGCGCTAGCACTTGTGTCGCCATCAGTACTGTCGCTTCGTTCGCGGGGAATACTAGGATCACTGAAATAGTAACTAGAATTTGGTACACAGTGACAGTGAGTGAAATAGTGAGTCCAGGATGTTTAGTATCCCGTACTTACTATTTCCGTCACTCACACATCGAATATAATATGTAGATAGGTACTAGCTGTACCCCGCGGTTTCACCCGCTCTCGGTGCCCGACCCGCCGCGTCACATTGCCCGTTTTGCTCGGATTCGTAGAGTGGGGTTAAATATGGGCTATCAAATGCAAAAAAAAAAGAACAAATCCGACTAGTAATTCCAGAGATTACCGTTCTTAAACAAACAAAGACAAGCTTCAGCTTTATTATATTAAAGTATAGAAGATAAATTCGGGAAAAAGCGACTTAACTTAGAACGAATGGGGATGATGACTGACTAAAAAATATGATTCTGTTTAGTCCGTCAGTTAGATTATCGAAAAATATTGGATACGGATATTGTTTTATCAAATTAATAAAAATTGACGACGATAAAACGTGTCAAAGATCATGAGTGGGGGGCTTGTGACGTAACATTTGAGTATAAAATATACTCAAATGTGATGTCACGGGACTTTTCGTTGCACTGTATCGTCTTCATTTTTTTTACGTGAAAAAAGGAAAATATGTGTCCCATATTTTTTGTAAATCTATCTGACGGACTAATTAGTTTTTTTTTGTCATCTATCCTATTGTGCTAATCGGTACGAGTTAGATGAAAGCCAAATAAATATGTGTGATAATTGTTGCGGGTCAGACGTTTTCTATAAATACTGCTGAATAGCACCCCTCAAACGATATACCGCTAGAAAGGAAGTGACCGTTGCGATGAACGAATAGTGCCGACCTCAGATAAATTGAGATAACGGTAGCCTACTATATCCTTAACCCGATTTAATGATGTTAGGTTAACAATAGATTTCTTATTGTATGTGTATTGATAGCGGGCAACGAACCGTAATCTACTTTTAGATGAACCAGTGCCTGTAATAGGCGAGAGGACAAAAAAAAACTAATTAGTCCGTCAGTTAGATTATCAAAACATATCAGACCCGTGTTTTTTCTTTTGTTACGTAAACCAAAATTGACGAAGATATGACGCTTTTAAAATTCTCAATACGTCACGCCTAGGTAAAATTTTTAACTAGTTCTGACGTCACGAGCCCCCACTCCCGAGTTTTAATGCGTTTTATCTTTGTTAATTTTCATTGATTCACAAAAACAAAAAATACGTGGCCATTAATTTCCAATACTCTAACTGACGGACTAAATAGATATGCAATTTTTTGATACTGTCGTCATGCCTATTCTTGGTGTCGAGGTGAATAGAGATGTATGACTATGATTATAAAATATATTTTTTACTGACAGAAAGAGAGTCTAAACTGCTGGGTTGTCTGAGGCCCTACTCCCTAACGCTTCGTCCGTATATTCGGATCTATCCGTCTCTCTCACTCGCACTAATCTACAGACGTGCGTGAGAGAGACGGATAGATAGAACCTTTTCCCAATTTCCCTGGACCGAATTTCGGGAAGCACGAGCACTCGGGCTTGTTCAAAGATACTTTGTATTGTATAATCAAACTGAAATCCTAAGAAGCATGCACCAATAAATGCATCGGTTTCTTGTTTATTTGTAGCTTTTTTTTGCATCCAAATATCATAAATTGATTATTCTGGGTACCTGGCGGTTTCCGCAATTACTGAGTAATACGAAACGAATTCCCCACCACGTGTGAAAGCAAATATGTTTATAACTTGATGAATTGCTTGTGTACTTGTATATTTAACACCTTAACCATCTTCGGCCATAAAGCACCCAAATTTCCGAATTACGTCAATGTACTTTTACAAATAAAGACAAATATTTAATTTAAAGGATTGTTGACCATGCGTTTATTAAATAAAGTACCTAGAAAGACTTTTCGAGTCATGAGGGTAACACGCCGCCCTGCCGGGGCTGCGGGACTGTTCGAAAGAGATACCGTGGCCCCGGAACACAAAGGGCGATGAAGGAATATGGATGGGTTTTAGTCAGTAAAAGTCTGACACTCCCTCCTGCTCCGCCCAGAGCGGGAGGAGTCATTTGATAATTTCCCAACCGAAAAAAAAAAAATCTTCCAACCTCCTGGTTGCCATCGACTACTAAGATATTCATAATATCTAAAACTCAACAACACTTTTCCGACCTGGGAATTGAAACCAGGAACACAGTCAGCAGTCGCGCAATAATCAAATGTAGTCAGAGTTCTCGTTAACTTCAGCATCATCATCAGCCTATAATGTTCCCACTGCTGGGACACTGAACTCCGCTCAATGAGAGGGAATGGGCTATAAATCCACCATGCGGGCCCAGTGCGGATTGGTAGATGTCACATGTCTTCAAATTTTTGGTTCTAGGACATGCCGGTTTCCTCACGATGTTTTCCTTCACCGATTTGAGAGCAGTGGTGATGATATAAATTTCACAAAGTAGTGGGTTCGAACCCACGACTTACTGTTCGTAAGTCGGGGCCGCCACCACTGGGCCAGCGCTGCTCCCGTTAACTTACTGGGCAGATAATTCCATACAAATTCTGCTCCATTTTTGAATTTATTCGGTAAGTAGTGGCTATCCGGCCTAGTTTAGTATCAGTAATACAAGAACTTTCTATCTGCTTTCTAAAAATAAATCACGCAAAGCAGTCGTCATAATAAAATTACCTCTAATGAGAAGTGAAGGTAAATCGGGTATTTTGGCCAAATTGTGTCTACTAGCGAAACAAACACTGTTCAGTATAGACACGCAACTGATCGCACATTCCGGAAACGCTAGGTAATCGTCCACCATCAGCGACATTCTGAAATACGGAGATTAAGATAAAATAAACTATGTTTAGAATATCATTGAGAATGTTGAGATAATACACATCAGTCTAATGGAGATAGTAACATTGTTATGCTCATAGAATCATACGATTGATAAAATTATTTTTGCAGACAATTTGTCAACAACAGTTAAAAAGAGCTAGAAAACTGATCTGACACACACAGTATTATAAAACAAGAATTTGTGTAGTATACAACAATTTATTAACCCAACTACTGAAAAATTACGCCTAATTAAATTCGGGGTTAACAAGGTAAAATCGACTCATATTGTAGAAGTCGTTTAAAATGTAGCTTATGTTACCCGGGCCATAATATCGAATCGATTGACACCTTATTCATCAAAATCGGATGAATAGTTTAGGCGCTACGGAGGAATATACGTAAATACAAACATACATACATACATAGACTTTAGGCTTCGCCGTCGTCGCGTAGAAAACTGTATTCCCTAAAGTACACTCAAGGTTTGCATATTTGATATGTCAATTATTGCGAAATAACTTCGCCTCATTTATAAACAAGAACATCAGCTTCTGATTTGTATGTATAAAAACATCAATGTGCCATATTTCAGGAATGAAATATTAGTTTCGGGGCCGTATACATAAAACGCAACTTAATTAATTTTAAATTCGCATTCGTATTTTTAACATTCAAAAGTGCCGTAATGGTCGTATAGGGTGGCTAAAGCAAAGTAAATCTCAGATGGCGCCACCATCGTTGGTCTGAATCTGACCAATGAGTTAAGCTATTTTGAAATATAAAATGACATTACCACATTTTCAACCAATGACGATGTTTGGGTACCAACTATGCTAGCGACATTAGTTCCACAGGGAGGCCCATTGAAATAAATGTTTGAGTTTAAGTTTTACTACTTGTCAGTAACAAATATTTGCAAATTTTGTTGCTAATCTAAATATAGTTACAAAAATGACATAAAGTACAGCTTTATTTGAGTTTGTTATGAGGCACAAGACGTCAAACAGTTTGGACCACTTACCTAAGTGTAGCCACAATAATCTTCACTCCATCATATTGTAAGAACACGTCATGTAAATTCTGTTGTCGCACTATGACAGCTAGTTGCTGCAACGTGCTACGTCGCAACGAAGGTTCTAGTGTAGGTTGCATTGTTGGCCGCGAGATATATTCACCGTGTTCGTCCAGAATAATGTCTTGTTTTAATACGTCCAAAATTTGAGTTAATCCTGTAGTCTAAAATTGAATTGTAAACAGTGGTGTCGATTCTGTTGTGCACAAACTAAACTTAATTTAGGCTATTGCTATCTTTTTCTCTCTAATGAAATGAGAAAGAGACGGACGTAATTTAGAGCTGCCAAATTTAGTTGGAACTAATATTTCCGTACAAATGAAGGGTGCACGTAAAAACATGTCGACTAAAAACACGGTGAAGCGCAAGGCATAAACTACATAGTTTGACGTCTCTAACTTAGTCCATAGGTATAGCTGTCCTTTTCTCGCACTGCCTTTTAGTAAAAGATAGCAATAGCCTAAATTAAGTTTAATTTGAGCACAACAGAATCGACATCAGTATGTATTTTTTTTTAAAGTAACAGATCAAGAGATAAAGAGTGATGAATGTACAATAATGTTAATGAATGGAGAGGATGAGGAAGACTAAACAAGAAATGGTGCGGATGTGTAAGGATTGACTATGAAAGCATATAATAAGTAAATGATAGTGTTACGGTTGACAGGGATGCAAGAATCAAAATGTATTGCGCCGACCCTCTGTAGAATAAGAAAAGTTAAGATTGTAATTGAAAGAACTTTTAATGTCTAGTTGCATACCTGTGGTACTTTGGACGGAGAACTACTATAGTCTATATTAAATTCTTCTCGTTTCACTCTTCGTAAAGCACCCAACAAAACATCGGCACGTAAAGAGTCCTTCGGCGGCAAATAACGATCATCATCTGAAAAATTATTACGTTTGAAATATTCATCATCATCATCATATCAGCCGAAAGTCGTTCACTGCTAGACATAAGGCCCAAGCATCACCAGGTCATCGTTCCACCTTCCAACGCTGCGCTTTCCGGTACGCGATCGCTAATTTAGAAGATTTCTGGCCCATGGGCCATCCGTTCTGCGAGTAATGCGTCCTGCCCACTACCACTCAAATCTTCAGGCTATGTGTCGGTATTTAAAATTTTCTGATGCATTAATATTCTAAGAACATGGACATATTTACTCATTCCAAAGATCTTTTCAAGGCAAGAGCAATAGAGTTATTAAATTCATATGTAGGATATTATTTTTATTTATTTTTTCCTTTCTTTTACTAGGCTTTTACGATGCACACAATTATGTCTGTTTTCTTTTAATTATTTCGTTACATGTGTAATAACATAAATATGGAATAGATTGTGTTTAAATGTATTTCTTAGTATTGTGCTAATTTAAGAATCTTTAGTTAAGCTTGGCATGTAACTGTTTTTTGTCCCTAACAAATAAAATAAAAATAAAGAACAAATCTGTAGATGTATTGGAGAAGAAGATATGCATGCTGCACCAACTCGTAAGTAAATGGGCATAAGACCACGATCATGTACCATTTTAAAAAAAACGTAATGAACAATCACTAACCTAATAGCCGACACAAGCCGTGCGCCGCGTCGAGCTGCACGGCGACGCACCGTACGAACAGAAGCCGCACCAATCCAGCCGTCATCTCTGCCACAGACACGCCCAGACAATCCGCTATATCACGCTCTAGGGACTTGCATATTGCCTTGCCTGTAACAATAATATCTATTCTTAAGTAAGGTTCTAGTAAGGAAAGATGCCTGTTTGTGTTGATGTATATTTGAGGTAGCCGTGAGGCACACATTCCTGTTTTTTTTGTTCTACATCGGAAACACTTTTTTGGTTTTACTGCTATTGCGTCTTTAGGCGTTCAGCGGTGTTAATCAGGTCAGTAACCAAAATATTTTTATTACAGGCATGGAAGTCGAACAGCCACGGTTTGTCTACGAATATTGAAAGAATACTGCCATCACTGACGCGGATAAAGTCACAACCACCTGTCGAAGTATCTGTACTAATATGACGCTGAAGAGTTTGTTTATTTGGTTGAACGCGTCAACCCCAGTTACTACTGGTTGGGATTGAAAAAATATTGTTGTTTTCGATAGTCCATTTATCATTAGAGGAGCTCGTGGCTAAATAATAACAGCCGCTCGGGTCGATCGTTAGGTTAAGCCGTGCTTGCCTAGGTTGGTCTGTGGATGGGTGACCACCCATTACATACCGAGTTTCCTCCGTATCTCGGAAACCACGTTAAGCCGTTGGTCCCGGCTGTCATTTGTAAATCTTTGACAATCGTTAGGTAGTCAGAGGCCCAAAAAGTCTGACAACCAGTCTTACCAAGGGGTATCGTATTACCCGGTACTAACTGGTTGTGGAGGTCAGATGCTAGGCAGATAATGATGAGTCCATTTATCGAGAAAGGTATATTAAGCTATATTATGTGACGCAGACAAAGTTGCGCGGGTCAGCTAGTTAAAAATATATCAGAAAATTTGTCACCTAATTCTGTTTCATGGGCGGCATAGACATGTAGCAGCGGCAATACAGGTAACAGACTAGCCAACAGGCGCCACCAACAACTCTCGCTAAGTACCAGGCGCCCGCGCAGCAAGTACACCATTATTTCCGAACAACTGTCTTCTACCTGTAACATTAGGAACAAGCATGCATGTAACAGTGTGTTATGTTAAATTGTATGACTTTGAGAGACGAGGAGCTCGTGGCTAGTCGTTAGGTAGTCAGAGGCCCAAAAAGTCTGACAACCAGTCTTACCAAGTGGTATCGTATTACCCAGTACTAACTGGTTTGTAGAGGTCAGATAGGCAGTCGCTCCATGTAAAATACTGGTATTCAGCTACATCTGGTAAAACTGGAAGCCGACCCCAACACAGTTGGGAAAAGGCTAGGCAGATGATGATGTACGACTTTAAGAGACGCAATAATGAGGTGTCGCATCGCTATCATAGTCGTCTTTGCTTTTGATTTTGGGCCAAATTAAAGAAGGTTTTTATAAACACAAAGACCCATTCAAAATTGTTATCACTGTTAATATTGTAACAGTTAATCTAAATTAAAATGAAAAACAATTAAATAAAAGAGAACCAAAAAAATATCATTACAAAAACCATTTCGATTCTTTTAAAACTATATTACATACCTTGTTGATAAGTTGGGATAGCGGTTCGAAGGACCTCGCGGGGTTATAAATTTTGGCGGGAAATTAATGTATGCGGGATATAATGTTGCCGGCACGCAGTTTTTATGTAGGGAAACAAGGACTTACTTGGAAGCTGATGATAAAGATGATCGCCTGGGAAGATGGCTGATGCCGCTGGAGGTGCTGAAGCCCAGCGCGTGTTCTGGTGGATTCTTCCTTCACTTATGTTTGTTTTACCGTGTCGGCCGACATTCACAGATTGTTTTTAGTTTAGAATTTAATGCGGTTTGGTGTATTTTGCGGCGCGCGCCGGTAAGCTCAGCAGTATTGCGTGAGGTCTTAAGCGGTTGACGTTGCGGATCCAAGCGCGCGCGGCGCGGCGCGATGCGGTTAAATAGAAAGCGGTGCGGTGCGGTGCGGTACTGCCATTAGGTGGACAGCATATATTGCTATAATAGCGGATTTAGCGGAGCGGTCGATTCTTCGCGTGTGGTTGCTGTCACGAATCGAAACGAACAGTGTCTTCAAATATGGAGTGGTTCCTGTCAAAATCACCTCAGAAGCGTGCCTCATTGGACGCCGGCGGCGGTACTCCTTCTCTTTCTGTCGCATGGGAGCGTAGTAGGAAGGAAGGAGATGGGTAGTTAAAAACTGCGGTTGGCAACATGACAGGTAAAACATAACGTGAGAGACGCGTTTGGAAACGTTGTAGTGAAATATCCCACATTCGGATATGTTAATATAGTAAATAACTTATACTACAAAAACTTGCGTAAGCATCCTGCCCGGCTTTGAGGATATGTAGTATTCTCAAAAGGGAGAAAAAAAAATATATTAAAGCGGGCTAAGAGAGAAAAAAATTATAATTTAAATATGGTAACTACAGCTAAAATTAGGTTATTAATAACGCGGTTATATTATTGGGAAGGTAAATGACATAATTTGACAACGAGTCTCTTAAAAGAACCACTGCATGTCTTCACCATAGCAACGCGGGTTGTCCCATCCCTGCCGGGGAAAACTTCGGTGATTATGCCCATTGGCCAACGTAAAGGAGGGACATCATCCTGATGCATGAGAACCACTGTACCAATCCTAATATTGTCTGCGGCAGTCAACCATTTTTGCCTAACTTGTAAGTTATGTAAGTATTCTATCCGCCATCTTCTCCAAAAGCTACAAACCATTTGGTCAAGCAACTTTTTGCGGCAAGTTAGAGGCTTCGTTGTTTCGGGAACGTTCACGACAGGCAACGAAGTCAACGGAGAAGCCATTATAAAATGCGCGGGAGTAAGCGGTTCTGGGTACGGATCCTCATTCAGGACACAGAGCGGTCTAGAGTTTAGAACTGCCTCAATTTCAGTGAGAACAGTCGAAAGCTCCTCGTAAGTGAGGAGTTGAGAACCGATAACACGGTATAAATGTGTTTTAATGGATTTAATATTAGATTCCCACAACCCTCCAAAATGGGGAGCGCGGGGTGGAATCATTTTCCACTCTATGCGGTAGCGGTTAGCAAGTAGTTCTTGCAATTGAGCCTTGGCTCCAACGAAATTTGTTCCGTTGTCGGAATATAAATAAGAAACAGGTCCTCTGCGGGAAATGAATCTTTTAAAAGCAGAAATAAAAGTGTCCGATGACACGTCGGTAACTAATTCAATATGAACTGCTTTGGTAACGAAACAAATAAATAAGCATATGTAAGCCTTCTGACTTCTTTGACCTCTGCGTCTACATAAAGTTACTTTGATGGGACCAGCGTAATCCACACCCGTATGCACGAAAGCTTTAGTCTCTTGCACGCGACAAGCGGGTAAATCAGCCATCTTTGGGCTGAGGTGAGAAGGAGAAACTTTAAAACAAAAGTTACAAGCGTGTACTCTTTGTCTGATGACACCCCTAGAAGAGAGGATCCAATATTTTTGGCGTAATAGAGAGCTAAGAAGGCTTACACCGGCATGACAATAAATGCGGTGATAATAATCTATTAAAACATGTGTAAAGTTATCATGTTTAGGTAAAAGAGCGGGATGCTGCGCTTCATAAGGAAGGTTCGCATTTGACAACCTGCCTCCGATTCTGATTATGTTATGCTCGTCTATAAAGAGATCGAGTCGTTTAAACTGTGAGCGAAGTTTATTACTTTTAATCTCGTCATAAATATCTAAAAAATTAAATTGTTGAATACAACGAATTAAATAAATTTCAGCGGTATCTAATTCACGGACAGTAATTGTCTTATGTGACTTGTCATAAGGAATAAAATGTAAAAATCTTAAAATGTATACAATTATGCGCAATATTTTATTTAATGATGTAAATTTTTGAGAAAGGCTATATATTAAATTAAGTTCTGATACGGTAGATACTAACGTTACAGATTTATTATTAAACTCAGGCAACTGCTCACTGCATGAGGAAACAAACGGAGTGATAGGCCACTCAGCAGTTGGGCGCAGAAGCCACTCAGGGCCATGCCACCACAAATCGTGATTTAGTAGCTGCTCAGGTAGAAGACCTCGAGACAAACAGTCACTAGGATTTTCTTTACCGTTAATATGATAAAAATGTTTAGGATCAAGATTTTCTTGACATTTAGCGACACGGTTGCTAACAAAAATGTTCCATTTGTGCGGTGAGGAATGAATCCATGAAAGTGTAATTGTAGAATCGGAAAAGGCAAATATTTTATTAATAGCGGTACGAGAGCGGTAAGTGTCATAAACTAATTTAATTAAATTAGATAAAAGAACAGCAGCGCAAAGCTCTAGACGAGCCAGAGATACGACCTTAACAGGTGCAACTTTGGATTTAGCACACACCAAGTTTACGTGTGTGTTACCATTTGCGTCGGTGACATGTAAATATATGACGCAGCCATACGCATTCATGCTAGCGTCAGCAAAACCTACTATATTTGTCACACAACCCATAGTAACGGCTACATGACGCGGCAATTTTAAAGAAGAGAGTAGAGGCAATTGCTCTTTAAATTTTTGAAAAAGGAGTATAATAGAATCGGGTGGAGTCTCATCCCAATCTGTATTTAATTTCCATAATTCTTTTATGAGTAATTTCGCGAATAGAACTACAGGTGCTACTAGACCGAGAACATCCCACAGACGGGCAACAGTAGAAAGTATGGAGCGTTTAGTACAACTTTTGTCCACATTAGATGTAGTAAAGGTGAAACAATCCTCGGAAGGAATCCATTTGAGTCCAAGAATTTTTAAATTATCCCCGTCAGAGAAGTTAATAGAAGAGCGGTTGGAGTGTGGAATAGCCTCTAGTAGTTCCGAGGAATTACTTGCCCACTTAGTAAGGTCGAAGCCCCCAGCCTTAAATAAGGCGATAAGTTCAGCGGAGAGAATCTTGGCTTCCTCCAGAGTAGGGGTAGAATTAGCCAAGTCATCCATATATAGCTCATGAGAAGCGACAATGGATGCGCGCGGGAAGCGATGTTTTTCATCCTTTGCAAGCTCGCGCACAGTGCGCATGGCTAGAAAGGGACTGGGCTTAAGACCAAAGGCAACTCGGTTAAATTGAAATTCGCGTACCGGTTCAGCTGTATTAAATCGAAACAATATTTTCTGGTACTTTCGATGCTCATCAATAACAGCAATTCGAAGATACATCTGTTTTATATCGGCTGTAACTGCAATAGGGAACAAACGGAAATTTAAAAGTAATAAAAATATGTCAGCCTGTAAATTCGGCCCTGTGTGCAACAAATCATTTAATGACACGCCATTATGAGACTTAGCGCTCGCGTCAAGAACGATGCGCACTTTCGTAGTTTGTTTATCATTCCTAATGACAGGGTGATGCGGTATGTAATAACCTATAGTCTGATCAGCAGCACTAGGTGTAATTTCAGTTAAATAATTTTGATCAATATATTCTTGAATAATTTCATTATAACTAGCGCGCAAAGCAGGGTCGCGAAGCTTAGTTTTTTCCAAATTAATTAAGCGTCGATAAGCGACAGCATAAGAATTTCCGAGTGAATCTGGATCTTTACAGAATGGCAACGCAGTACAGTACCTACCACCGGAGTCACGTGACACCGTAGAAGCGTACAGCTGTTCACACTCCCGTTCAGCGGGGCTCATAAAAGATTTTGAAGGAATTTCTTCGATATTCCAGAATTTATGCAAAGATTCGTCTAACGACAGAAAACAATACGAGTCATCTATATTCAACGCGGTAGAAAAATATGAAGCGGTATTTAAATCAGCGGAACTATTATTATTATGTAAACTAGTGGGTACCTCACCCATAAGAATATAACCAAACACGGTTTCAATTGCGGAAGGCGCGGTAGGTGAGATAATTTTATTATGAAGTAATAAATACGGGAACAGCTTTGCCCCTAGAAGCAGCTCAACCTCACCTGGTATATGCCACTGGGGGTCTGCCAGCGGTAATTCGAACAAATGTTGCATAGCAGAGGTATCCACAAAGTGTGATGGTAAATTATCCGTTATACAATCAACCACAAGAGCGGTTATTTTAAAAGAATTAGTTTTATTTTTAGCAGTAACTGTTATCTCGACGTAACCTATAATAGGCCGTGAAGAGGTTCCTACACCCTTTATAAATGAATTTGAAAGCGGTATAATATTTAATTGTAGTTTCTTACAACAAGCTGAAGTAATTATGTTGTTCTGTGAAGCGTTATCGATCAAACATCTTACAGAAACGTATTTGTTATGTTTATTGTCAACGTAGACTTGTGCTGTCGACAAAAGTACAGTAGTGCGCGATATGTTTGTGCCTAAGCGTGAACATGCACACAGCGCCACCTGTTGTGAGTGCGCGGAACTAGGTACAGCGTCAGTCGATATCGATCGCGGCGGCGAACTTTGCTCCAGATGCAAGAGCGAATGATGCTTTTTATTACATGTTCTACAAGTATGTATAGATTTACACTGTGAAGCAGTGTGCGTTGCACTAAGACAGTTTACACATCCACGTTTGTTTTTAATAAAATCCAAACGCGCGTTGGCTGATAGTGCCTGAAAGTTTGGACAGGTGTACAGCTTATAATGATCATTTTTGTTACAGTATAAACAAGTTTGGTTATTGTCACAAGCAACAAAGGTATGCACTGTACTATCACGTGACTGGTTACGGTATGAGTTATTTTTATTTACTGATGCAGTTCGAGAAGAAATAGTCCTATCTAATATTTTAACTTGCGATTTTAAGAACTCAACGAGATCCGTATAAGTAGGAATCTCCTCATCTCTCATATGCATCTCGAATAAATGTATAGTAGCGGGGTCTAATTTTTTCAAAGCTAAATTTAATAAAATGAAATCCTTTATGTCGTTAATTTGTAATTGTTCTAAGGCAGAAACAGAAGCGTGAAAACTTTCAATAAAACTATTTAAAGAAGCGGAATTGTTCGTTGCAGGTTTAATATTTAATATGTTAGACATGTAGTGTGAGCCCAGTGCTCGCCTATCTTGATATTTTTGAACTAAGCTGTTCCACATAGAAGCATAATTTTCTCCTGATGGAATAATTCCTGCGGTAATCTGCAATGCGTTTCCTTTTAGGTTACCCATTAAGTACTGCACTCGCTGAGAATCTGTGAGATTTATATTACTATGGATATTTGACTTAAATGATTCATAAAAAACAGGCCAGTTTTCAATCCTACCATCAAAGAACGGAATCTGAATTGGAGGTAGTTTGATAGAAGTTTTAGAATGTTTCGCGTTGTCCTGAGACATTGAGTCCTCTAATGACCTTGAAGACTTCGCGGCGATAAGTGAGCGCACTCTCTCGACACGAGTGTAAACGCCGTCAAAGGATATTTGACTGTTATAGTCGATTTTATGATCTGGATTAATTTGTAAAGAATATGTATTTATTTTATCTAGGTTATTACTAAATTCCTGACGAGTGACTGAGAGTATTTGTGTGTCTGACATGAACGTTTCCGACGAACGAAGCTCAATACTAGTCGTATTTATTTTCTTTGACGTTTCGTATAACGACGATAAATGCTCAAAGATTGCTTGATTTTTAGCTTGAAGTAATTTTACTTTCATTTTAAGTTCTTCCATAATGGATTATTCTAGAAAATACAACGGACAAATTAATTTAGGTATAGCGGGTAGACTTATAATAATAATTTTATTATAAGCGGGTATAAGAAGTAATTGCGGTTGAGTATGTTGTAGGCAAGTTTGCCGAGCTAACTCACGATAATTAGCGGTTTTAATATTGACCTAAGCTATTTTAATGCAGGAGGAGCAATATTAAGTTAGTACAGTAGTTCTCAATGAATATGTACCTAGCGGGATGTACGAACGTTAGTACGCGTTCAATATGGCGGTTTTACGAACTTAGGTATTTGACCTAAATCCTAGGTATGAGACCTATAAATGCTGATTCTTTGAATCCGGCTCGAAGGACCAAAAACTTATGTTGATAAGTTGGGATAGCGGTTCGAAGGACCTCGCGGGGTTATAAATTTTGGCGGGAAATTAATGTATGCGGGATATAATGTTGCCGGCACGCAGTTTTTATGTAGGGAAACAAGGACTTACTTGGAAGCTGATGATAAAGATGATCGCCTGGGAAGATGGCTGATGCCGCTGGAGGTGCTGAAGCCCAGCGCGTGTTCTGGTGGATTCTTCCTTCACTTATGTTTGTTTTACCGTGTCGGCCGACATTCACAGATTGTTTTTAGTTTAGAATTTAATGCGGTTTGGTGTATTTTGCGGCGCGCGCCGGTAAGCTCAGCAGTATTGCGTGAGGTCTTAAGCGGTTGACGTTGCGGATCCAAGCGCGCGCGGCGCGGCGCGATGCGGTTAAATAGAAAGCGGTGCGGTGCGGTGCGGTACTGCCATTAGGTGGACAGCATATATTGCTATAATAGCGGATTTAGCGGAGCGGTCGATTCTTCGCGTGTGGTTGCTGTCACGAATCGAAACGAACAGTGTCTTCAAATATGGAGTGGTTCCTGTCAAAATCACCTCAGAAGCGTGCCTCATTGGACGCCGGCGGCGGTACTCCTTCTCTTTCTGTCGCATGGGAGCGTAGTAGGAAGGAAGGAGATGGGTAGTTAAAAACTGCGGTTGGCAACATGACAGGTAAAACATAACGTGAGAGACGCGTTTGGAAACGTTGTAGTGAAATATCCCACATTCGGATATGTTAATATAGTAAATAACTTATACTACAAAAACTTGCGTAAGCATACCTCTTTAAACTTAGAAGAGAGTCCATGACAACATATCTCTGTAAGTATCCCAACATCACATAACAAAGTAAGAGATTTCTCATTCTCTTCTCCCACTAAAACTGACTTGACCATCTCGGCCAATAACTTGTAAAATGTTACTTGCACCCATCCCGCATTGTGACCCATCAAAGTTAAGGAAATACTTCGGGCAATAGACCAGTCGTTCTCATCAAAATCCAATTCTTTAGCCTTATTTAGCAATATATCGGCCATGTCCGTCAAAAAGTTCTCACTTTGAAACAGTTCTAGCACAGGCAAAGAGGTTTTCATACAAGCTAGAACTTTTTTCGATTTATGCAGCTTTTTGTCGTTCATGAATTGGACAGCTCCGTCCATGCTTCCGAATAGTTTCTTCAATTCTCTGTACTTGCTTTTGTATTCTTGGTTTACAGTTATTCTGGTACTCTGGAAAAGAAACAGCCTGTAGCAGTTACATGTGATGTGCTTACGACAAAATAGATTGGACTTATTGTAAGTATACCACTGACGACGCCATGAAAGTAGCGAAAGGGGTTCATTAAATGGCCAGCCTAGCATCCGCCATTTTATTTTTCAAAGTAGCGGCCAGGCATACAACCTATATTAATCGATAGCTGATATCAATACAAACAAGTTTTGTTTACGACAAAATTGTTCTAAAGTGACACGATTCTGAGATAAGGTTATTCCAAAGATCGTCACGAAGAAGAATAGTACATTTTGATACAAGTGGAGAAAGTTTGTTATTGTAATCGAGGCGGAACTATAACGAGCCGTAGGCGAGGGTGTTTTTGAGCCGAGAATTGCAATAACAAATGTCCATGTGTATCAAACGACGTTTTTCAATACACTTTTGAAGAAATAAAATAAAATAACGAATAATATTTTTGTCACGAACTATGAAACTATGATTTAAATTTTCTTTTTTTTTTTCGCGCTTTGGTCTCGCCAGGTTGAAAGAGAGGCAATGGTATGAAGCCGTTAAACAGCCTAATATAAAAATAGATTTATTTTATATTTTTGAATTCAGAACACAAATAAATGTTAATTTGTGTATAAAAGTAACTATTAGTTTTAAATAATCATGTTTATCTATGATATTCTATTTAAAAACACAATTTGAAAAATTAAAAAATATTTATGCCGTAAAGACGCGTAGTGCTTTGACAAAATAAAAATAAAACATTCACCTCAGACTATAGACATTGAACCAATTTGGACTAAGTATAGGTATAGTTATCTGTGGCAATTTTCATTCCCGCACACGTGCAGGAAAGTGGAAAAAATCGCACGCGTGTGAAATACATTGCATGTTGTACCTAAACGTAGTGCGTTATGGACCAGTTTTCGAGAAAGTGTATTGAAAAGAAACTTTTCTCAAACTTGCTTGGAAATTTGGGCATTATTTTGACAACCTTCTTCGAAATAAATCGAAATTGCTGTACCGGCCAGATACATGCGACCAGCGGCCGGCAAAATTTGTATGAAAATCCATATCTGTCGTGTTTAGCGGCCAAATAAATTACATAGTAAACTAACATCTGTCGTATTATTTAAAAATGAAACGATCTTTTACTCTGAAACATGGCAACTAAGGAGGTAACTTATGGTTTTATTTAAATTTCGAATTGGCTTGTAAATAGAAAGCGGTCTAATGAAAAAAAGACAAATGAACTTTTCAAAGCGAGAAATAGTATATTTCATTACAAGTGTGGAAAGGCTGTCATTGCAAAGAGTTCCGACAAATGTCTACCCAAGCCGAAGGCGAGGGTTCACAGTCGGAACAAGTTGCAATGACGGTTCCGCAGGTGTACTGAACGACTATTTTTAATACAGTTGCGAAAAAATTAAGCAATTTAATAAAATAATAAAAAACACAATAAACTCGCAAAGAAAATTTCTGGAAAATGGCGCCAACCGTAGAATATAAGCAGAGTTTTTTGTTTCTTCACCCATTTTGGTAGGCAAAGGGAACTATCCATACAGCTTAGTCTTCAGTAGATTTTTTTTATTGATATGAAATGAAAATGAAATTTAATGAGATGAAATGAAATGAAACCTAACCTAACTCATTCAATTAAATCATTAAATCTGATATTGAAATAAATTAGTAGCTTCTTTTTAGAAATATACGTATTTGTATGAATCACAAAAACTCTTTAGTAAAAACTTCATGGTTGGTTTTTCTTTTTAATAGACATTATTTTGACAGTTGGGAAAGAGAACGCACGAGTTCGGGAAAGGTAAAAAACAAGCACTAGTATGTAATAGCCCACATCCCGAACGCTATACGTCCCTGCAATACACCACTTTTTGAGCAACTGTATTAAAAAAGTATTGTTGTTTGCGTGCATCATTGATTTTAAAAAGTAATTGTATT
Organism: Xestia xanthographa; assembly: GCA_905147715.2. Taxonomy (NCBI): domain Eukaryota; kingdom Metazoa; phylum Arthropoda; class Insecta; order Lepidoptera; family Noctuidae; genus Xestia; species Xestia xanthographa. The sequence continues at coordinate 14,852,930 of LR990647.1, read as the reverse complement.
TTTTTACGTTCGTCCATCAATGCCTCTGTTGCTGGCCGCTGCAGTAATGTACTATTATTGAATTAATGAAAATATTGACTACCTGCAAAACCGATTCTATTTTCTTATTCAAAGCCGGGTAAAACAGATCAATGGCAGGGTCAAGCTGTGCTATTTGCAGGCCAGTGACGAGCGAGGTCGGCGGCAGGGCGGAGTCCCGCGCCCAATGCAACAGCTTCTCCGCACACATCGTCAAACGTATCCACGCCACGCGGTGGTGGGTGCGGTCGATGTCGTCGAAGTAGGATTTTCTGGAACGGTGTAGTATTTTATAAAGGATGTAAAAAGCCTCTTAACGAAGCCGAAAGGCACTTGTTCTCCCCGTCATTGCGATATTTTTTTTGTTCTACACCATACCTGGGAACCTTCTAGTTACGGAGATATTGGGGGTCAAAGTTTCAACTTTATGACATATTTTTTTAAATACAAGTTTTTATTGTATGATTTTTACTTTAAACACCTCCACGACCCCCGAACTATTCAATCCATCCATCAGCATAATGTTTTGAGTGCGTTACATTGAGTTCTAACACAAAACATGATTTTTTACCCCAAAAAAAAAGTCGTTTCCCAGCAATAATTTTTGCGTAAAGTTAATTAGTTTGATGTACAGAAGGCTTGGTTGACGGCTTCGCGATGAGGTTGTTTACACCGTGTATTTTACGACAAGGTGGTATGACTGCAACGTCACAATCGGAGATGAGGTCAAAATATTCCAGCGAAGTTCATGTCCGAAAAAAAGGACTATGTAGACCGCGAAAGCGATTTATTTATATATCCTCCGACTAGTCCCACAGGAAAGTCATTCAACAATTACACCAACGAAGCAAAACAATTTCTAATTTGCTGTTGTCGATCGATCCTGTGCATGGTGAACATCGATGACCACGATTTGTGTCGCTCTAACACGCAAGAGTGTAGGTCTGGGCAAGCGATTGAAATAGGCGTAAATATGGGGGCGTGAGAGGACTTTAATCTGGTAAAGGTGTTTACGTGCAAAATTGTATTCTTATATTCTAAAACATGAACTACAAATACTTAAAAATCCTATTACCTGTATTTAAATAAAAGATCTCCCATCAAACGCATGGCCATACAACTCTTATGAGATATGTCCCTGTAAGTCTTGGAACTATGGTCCATACTCCAGAAGGTATCGTTAACGCAATCCAGTAACAAATCGACCAGGCCTTCAGTCAAACAGATGCAGGTGTTTAATTCCCTCTGAAAACATAAAAAAAAACTCTTTAGTTATATATACAAGTATTCCATCCTGTGCCTGTGTATTAACTAAAGCGATTGGTCGCGCGAATACGCAATCGTCACGTTCCTGTACTACTAATTTGTTCGGAAAAACCAACCAGAATATGGATTCTGCCGGATACGCCAAATAAAATGAAGGCAACGATGGCGTGTTCATGTGATGTTCGCTTTGATTAAGACACGGTTTAATAATGCACATTATACTGGCTAAAGGTTAACTAGTCAAAACAAACTATGTCTTTCGATATGCTTGAAACCGCGAGCTCAATTATTTGTATAATGCAAAAAAATCGCAATCTCCTGAGATCTTACAAAAAATATGAGTCACCCATAAGACCACATTAGTGGGATCTCGTGATCTTTCAAAAAAACGTGTAAACGCGAATAGATAATTATACACGTGACGATACTTAAATACAGTTTCTTGCTGTTTTGGCTAAATTTTCACACGAACCAAAAGAACAGGAGAGAATAATGTAACGCCATTTTTACGCTTTTAAATTAAACGGTATTTTATACTAACTGTAAAGAGGTAAAGTTTGGATGTAGGAGGTAATCTCTAAACTACTCATCCATCATTACAAAAATTCTTTCACTGACAAATAATCTACGCTATTGCCGAGTGTCATAGGGTAACTGTTTTACATTAAACCAACAATTTACGCAGATGAAGTTGAGAGCAGAAGCTAGTATTCATTTTAGTCTTAAGGGCCCGTGCACAAAATTAAGACATTTTGAACATTTTTGATCACTGCTTGTGGGAAAGGCAAGAAGAATTTGAACCTTATTTATTTTTATTATAAGATACAGGTTCTTCATCTTGTCGACTGCTTGAACAATTGTTTTAAATAATGTATATATTAATGGCAATCACCCATATTCAAAACCCCTTTTCCGCAAAAGTAACGAGCGAGTGATGTTTGTGGTTCGCTGGACAAAGAACTACAAAATATTCTGAATATTAAAAAATATGAGTAACATCAATATATGGTCTGCTCGTAACATACGGGAAAACATTATTGATTTCAATACGAAATATAGCAGAAAAAAAATGTTGAAAAAACGTAATTTGTGGAAAACGTCGGGACAAATAAGTATTTTTTTCTATACCTTAGAAACACTTTAAAGAAAATTAAAAAAATAATTCTTAATCTCAAGGTAGCTTTTTAATTGAATCTGAATTTTAATTTATAAATAAACAATAACTTCATTTCGTAAATTAATGGCAAAGAGAGCTATATTATCGACCGCGCAAACCCGCTCTCGTCAGTAAGGAAAGGGCTCTCCCAGCGTGAGCACGTATCGCTTTGCTTCGCAAGCGCTCCCGAGTTATTACGTGAATATATTTCCGAGATATACGCAGACTACCACATTTCGATCCAGTATTTATATTCAAATTATTAAACTTTTTGATTGTATTAAGATAAGAGTTTTTTTTTACGTTGGTTGTTTATTAAGATTTATTTCGTCTTCATATTATTTAAAGTTAAGTTTCTTTGTTTGTACTTAATATGTTGTATGTAAGGGTCTCCTAATCTGCGGAACTACTGATCCGATTCCGAAAATTCTTTCATTTAGGGGATTTCACTACTTCATATTATTATTGGTTTTCATGGTAACCTATGGTAACTACAATTTGATTTTGAAATAAAGATAATTTTCTATTTTGGAAGTGCGATTTGGTAGAAATCGTCAAGTAAGAAAATGCCGTATGTTGTTGTGTGTGTGTGTGTGTGTGTAGTAGGAGGTATACAAGAAGGGTATGGCGGGCGGGGTCGAGTGAGCGAGCGATATTTTTCTTCATAGGTGTCGATTTCGTGGGTTTTGGGGTTGGTGATAACGAAAATGAGGTCAAAATGAAAATCCAAGATGGCGCCAACGAAAATTTTCGGTTTTATCCTCATGGGTGTCGTTTTCATGGTTTTTAGGGTTGCTGGTTACGAAAATGAGGTCAAAATGAAAATCCAAGAGTGCGCCTAGAAAAATTATTGTTTTTCCGTCATGGGTGTCGTTTTCATGGTTTTTGGGGTTGCTGGTTACGAAAATGAGGTCAAAATGAAAATCCAAGATGGCGCCAAGGGTAATTTTTGATTTTTCAACATGGGTGTCGTTTTCATGGTTTTTGGGGTTGCTGGTTACGAAAATGGGGTCTAAATGAAAATCCAAGAAGGCGCCAGAAAAAAAAATCGGTTTTTCCGTCATGGGTGTCGTTTTCATGGTTTTTGGGGTTGCTGGTTACGAAACTGAGGTCAAAATGAAATTCAAGATGGCGCCGAGGAAAATTTTTGATTTTCCGTCATGGGTGTCGTTTTCATGGTTTTTGGGGTTGCTGGTTACGAAAATGAGGTCAAAATGAAAATCCAAGATGGCGCCAAGGATAATTTTTGATTTTTCGTCATGGGTGTCGTTTTCATGGGTTTTGGGGTTGCTGGTTACAAAAATGAGGTCAAAATGAAAATCCAAGATGGCACCGAGGAATTTTTTTGATTTTCCGTCATGGGTGTCGTTTTCATGGTTTTTGGGGTTGCTGGTTACGAAAATGAGGTCAAAATGAAAATCCAAGAGTGCGCCGAGAAAAATTATTGTTTTTCCGTTATGGGTGTCGTTTTCATGGTTTTTGGGGTTCCTGGTTACGAAAATGAGGTCAAAATAAAAATCCCAGATGGCGCCGAGGACAATTTTTGATTTTTCATCATGGGTGTCGTTTTCATGGTTTTTGGGGTTGCTGGTTACGAAAATGAGGTCAAAATGAAAATCCAAGATGGCGCTGAGGATTTTTTTTTTATTTTCCGTCATGGGTGTACTTTTCATGGTTTTTAGGGTTGCTGATTACGAAAATGATGTGAAACTAAAAATCCAGTAAGGCGCCCAAAAAAATTTTCGTTTTTTCTGTCATGGGTGTCGTTTTCATGGTTTTGGGGGTTGCTGGTTACGAAAATGAGGTCGAATGCAAATCCAACATGGCGTCGAGAAAAAAATTTGGTTTTTCCAACGTAGGTGTCATTTTCATGGTTTTAGAAGTCGCTGATTTTTTTTATTTATTTTGCTTCCTGGGTGCCATCTTGGATTTTCATTTTGACCTCATTTTCGTAATTAGCGACCTCGAAAACCATGAAAACGACATCCATGACGGAAAAACCAAAAATTTTCCTCGGCACCATCTTGGATTTACATTTTGACCTCATTTTCGTAACCAGCAACCCGAAAAACCATAAAAACAACACCCATGACGGAAAATCAAAAATTTTCCTCGGCACCAGCTTGTATTTACATTTTGACCTCATTTTCGTAACCAGCAACCCCAAAAACCATGAAAACGACACCCATGACGGAAAATAAAAAATTTTCCTCGGCACCATCTTGGATTTACATTTTGACCTCATTTTCGTAACCAGCAACCCCAAAACCCATGAAAACGACACCCATGACGGAAAATCAAAAATTTTCCTCGGCGCCATCTTGGATTTGCATTTCGACTTCAGTTTCGTAATCAGCAACCCCAAAGACCATGAAAACGACACCCATGACGGAAAATCAAAAATTTTTCTCGGCGCCTCTTGGATTTTTATTTTGACCTCATTTTCGTTATCAGTGATCAAATAAACCATGAAAACGACAACCATGACTTAATAACCAAAAATTTTCCCTGGCGCCATCTTGGATTTTCATTTTGACCTCATTTTCGTAACCAGCAACCCCAAAAACCATAAAAACAACACCCGATGACGGAAAATCAGAAATTTTCCTCGGCACCATCTTGGATTTTCATTTTGACCTCATTTCGTTATCAGCGACTCCTTAACCATGAACATGACACATCCATGACAGAAAAACCAAAAGAAAAAATCACCTTCAAGTATAAATAACAGGGGTTTGTTATGTTTACTCTACAGAGTGAACCTCAGTGGCCATTAAGTCGCGCTAAAGTCCAGTCGCGCAAGTGTCCTTTCGCGCAAGAGTCCATACGCGCAAGTGTCTTGGCGCGCAAATCTCCGTTCGCGCATAAGTCTAATCGCGCAAAAGTCCATTCGCGCAAGTGTCCAGGCGCGCAAAAGTCCGCTCGCGCAAAAGTCCATGCCCGCATTTGTCTTTTCGCGCAAGTGTCTTTCGCGCTAAAGTCCCAGATCCAGAAAAATTAACTTGTCCTTTAAAAAGTTTGTACGGAACCCTCAGTGCGCGAGTCCAACTCGCACTTTTATTTATCATTTTGTAAAATGTTTATATGTATCTAAATTCTTCTAATACAAAATTAAACCATTTCTATTTTGATTGTGATAAATATACAGTAGACACACATTCCAGACTTTTATTTCTAAACCGTACTGACTTTATAATTATGTAACATAAAATAATATCGTCTACAGGATCAAAATGGTTTAAGCGATCACTACGCTCGATCTTCACCCGTGTGTGCGTGTATCTGCATGAACAATGCACACTAACATAGGATCGCAACGAATTAGCCTAAACTCTAGCGACTGAACTTTGTGCACGGACTCTTAACAACATACTTACAATGTTCAAAGACTCAGTCTTATCGACCGGATCGACCAACACAACGCTCCTAGCCATCATGGTGAGCACTGCATGCAGAGTGTCCAGCGCATACAACGGCGCGGGGAGCTGTCGCAGCAGGACTAAACCATCTTCCTCGGGAGGCGTGTCCGGGCGCCGCTCGCCGACTATCTCTTCCAGTTCTGTGTGCATGCCCACGTCTATATCATCTCTAGCTGCGTCTGGAATCTGTTGAGAGATACACACATACATGAATAAACTCAGGCCTTTTTTCCCCTTGGAGTAAGGCAGAAACTACGATTCTTACGTACGACTTTTTTGTCAAGGTGCATAAATCTTCTTATACACACCTCTATTCTCATTCTGTTCATTTATGGTAGGTAGTGTTAGAAAACTTGTAACTATTTTTCTATTTCTATTTATTTAATCGTTGAAGAGTTGTTTTGGGGCGGTATATATCCAACATTAGACGTCTTTTGACTTAAAAAAAAAACTTTTACAAAAAAAATAAAACCGACTTCAAAAAACACAAAAAAGTGAAAAATAACTTTAGCTTCAGAAGTCGGTGACCTTTGTTTGATTCATTTAGTTTTTTTTGTCACCGACTTCTGAAGCTAGTTATTTTTCACTCTTTTGTGTTTTCTGAAGTTAGTTTTATTTTTTTTGTAAAAAGTGTTTTTTATTTTTCCATTTTTAGTTGTAATATCCTATACAAATATATGCTATGCATTTATTTAACAATACATGTCATGGTAATAGGCTTATCCCCAATAAATGGAACTTAACATACCTAAACCGTCGAAATTTGGGTGTATTGTACACATCTGCGTACCCCTCAGAGCATACAGGCGTGATGTTACGTCATGATGTTGCATAAACAATAAACATCCAAGCGATTGCAGCAATCACGACCGATTTACCGTCTAGTTTTGAAGAGTTCCGTTGTATACCTATCTCCGAAGATCAGCATCATAGCCCAGTCAAATTAGACATGCAAGGTTACAATAATTCGCATAGAGCTCAAAATTGGTACGAATGTTGGGAACACCATTACAAATGAAATGTAAAAAGTCCCCATCGATCCGACCTTTGCAAAAAGAAATATTTAAGGTCAAAGGTCGTGTACATGAGTTTTTTGCATTTTTCAGCCAAATGGTAAGTTGTATCATAAAAATATGTTCGACAAAATTGTAGGTCGTGCAATTATCTACAAAAACTGATTTATTACTTTTTCCTAAAAATCACCATTTCTGAGATGTTCAAAACGATGAAAAAGTTGTGTTTTTGATAATAATCTATACGTTTCCACGCCACCGGTGAAGTAGTGTACCTGACGTGTTTTTTAGGGTTTCGTACCCAAAGGGTAAAAACGGAACCCTATTACTAAGACTTCGCTGTCTGTCCGTCTGTCTGTCCGTCTGTCCGTCTGTCTGTCACCAGGCTGTATCTCATGAACCGTGACAGCTAGACAGTTGAAATTTTCACAGATGATGTATTTCTGTTGCCGCTATAACAAATACTAAAAACAGAATAAAATTAATATTTAAGGGGGGCTCCCATACAACAAACGTGATTTTTTTATAATAATTGGTACGGAACCCTTCGTGCGCGAGTCCGACTCGCACTTGGCCGGTTTTTTTAAACGTGGTTACCCCGGTAAGCGTATTCCACGATCTGTTGTGGCCCTGTTTCGTTAAAAAACCGGCCAAGTTAGAATCGGACTCGCGTATAAAGGGTTCCGTACCATCGTAGTAGGTGAGCCTTTAATTTTTAATTTATTTATTTTTGCTATAGGACGAGGAGCTCGTGGCTAAATAATAACAGCCGCTCGGGTTGATCTTTAGGTTAAGCCGTGCTTGCCTAGGTTTGTCTGTGGATGGGTGACCACCCATTACATATTGAATTTCCTACGCGCCTCGGAAAGCATGTTAAGCAGCTGGTCCCGGCTGTCATTTGTAGATCTTTGGCTGCAGTCGTTACAGATAGTCGGTGGCACAAAAAGACTGACAACCAGTCCTACCAAGGGTCGAATCGTATTACCCAGTACTAACTGGGCTGTGGAAGTCAGATATGCAGTCGCTCCATGTAAAATACTATTATTCAGCTGCATCCGGTTAGGCTGAAAGCCGACCCCAGCATAGCTGTTACAGCATGATCATGAGATACACCCCGCTGACAGATAGCGGACGGATGGACAGCAGAGGCTTAGTAATAAGGTCCCGTTGGATACCTTATGGAAACCGAACCATAAAGATATTGTATCAAATAAAAAATGGTACAATTTGAAAAGATGAAAGTGGTGTAAACTATGAACACCTAACTAAAGAATATCATTCGTCTGGTTTATAAAATTATCTAATGGAACTTCAAATGCAATGTCTTCTTCTTTTCTTCAACTTCTTCCTGCTGAGTACAAGTAAATTGTTTTATGACCGATACATGAGATACAGTTATTGGCAGTTATTGGCAGTTATTGGCCCCTACATAGTTATTAGCCATTTCAACATCGGTATTGAAAAACTAGCAACCCACATTACTAAAGTTAAATTACTAATTCACTGGAGTAAACTGACAGATGCTAATGTCACTTTGTAAAATAATGTTGCCACATTTATTGTAATAGTGAAGTGATGCGTTCCGTTCGTTGTGATTCAGCTCATTCACACAAAGTCAATAGGAACATTTTTATTATAAAAAGTAATTAATTGTAATCATAAATTCTATCAGAGACGATGTACACGAATTATTGGGCTGGACATTATTGGGTCGGGCATTATTGCCTCCCTACGTGACGGACGCGGGACGCCACCCGCGCGGCCATCTTGTTTTGCTTGTCTTTCATTCGGCTTCTAACCTCTGGTCTGAGTGCACGAATGTTTCTTTTGCCCACGCGCTGTTCATTGCTGGGAAATTTCTTATTAAAATAAATAAAATAATGTGATTTGATTTAGAACGTAAAGAATGAATGAGCGAGTGATTGATGTCAATCTTCTTGTCACCACACTATTTTCTTTTCATAAAAAAATGGTAACACCGTAAACGTCAGATTACTCCAGTGAATTAATAAGTAGACTGTACATGGTAAATTTTAAAATGCACCATGCATGGCAACACAATTGTTAACTGCCAAAATGTTTCGGTAAAACACCGCTAGGTGAACTCGTTCTTTTTTAGTCTGTGGTTTTTTTCGTGCCGGTATCGAAAATAGGTAAGTTTGTTTAATAAATGTTAAGATCATATAATTTTAGAATATCATATTCTGAAATTAATTCACAAAGTTCAGTGATTTAAAATCCGTACAATATATAGAGTGATATGCATAGTACGCGTATTTGAAGTGTAAAACGATAAAATCATAACATAACCTTAAAAAAATGTAGTGGCCAATTACTGTCAATAATTTAAATAACATTTACAGTAAATGGCCCCCTATGTCAATTACTATATTAATTTCACCCAAAACAAAATGCGTTTATAGTGATAAAAAACTCTACTGTCTGTTATACTGTGCATTATATTCGTTTGTCACTCATTTTAGGGCTGTGTAAATAGTTATTGGCATAGGCCAAGTACTATGAAGTCTGGAATAATTTTCTATACAAAAAAGGAGGCCAATAACTATAATATTTTTTATTTTTAGTTTGCACAAAATCACTCATGCTTATCCATTGAACAGGGTCAATAGCGCTAAAAGCGTATATTTTTTGCAACGAACCGCGCCGACCGCGCTAACGATTTGCGAATTATTCGCAAAAATTCGCAATTCTATAAAAACACTTGACGATCGCAAACTACAAGAGATATAGCTATATAAACTCTACAATGAATAGCTGAATATATATGGAACCTATTTAACCAAAAATAAAGATAAATAATTATAATTTGATACCCTCAAAATAATGTAGAACTTGAAACCAGCGATAAAAACGGACATTTTGCTAATAAATTATTAATTTGTGGAAAAACTATTAACTGTTTTTACTATTTTTTTTATTTAAAAATAAACTAGATTATATTACCTTTCCAATAAGACCTTAACCTCATTAATATCTCATTAGCATCATATCAAAATAATTATATGAAGCTAGATACTCACTATTTGTTGATGATGATGACGAATTAGTAGATTTTATATGCCACAAATGTTACGTAATTAACGATGATTCCGAGCCATCTGATGATGACAACAACATTTTAATCCAATAACCCTCGCTGGGTTATTGGATTTTTGTTAAAGTTTTTAATTTATAATTTTATTTTATTATTTTGTTTTCTATGGCCAATAACTGTAACATTACATGGCCAATTAATGTGATTATGGTGGCCAATAACCGATAATTCAATATTTGTATCTTTATGTTGACTTTATTAAAAACGTGTATGGTAAAAGAGTATGTAAGCCATACCATTGAATAAATACGTTAATGTTATATATTTTAAAAATTATTTCATTTACATCTACCCGTTTTATATTTTTATATATTATAAATAGTGTCTTGAGGTGGCTTAACTGGCCAATAACTATACTGTTTACCCTATCTCCTCGCTGATATCGTAAGAATACTTTTCTAAAAGCGATTCAACATTGGAGCACGACTGTTGCTAACTCTTGCTTAATCGTGCGTTTTGAAGTAATGTCTGTATTAGTTTCAATGTATTGTCAATTAATTTCCAAGCAGAAACAGAGGTTATGGGAATACAAGCTAATTGCACTCGTTTTTTCGTTCCACTAAATAATTATTTTTCAATCAGACGAATCATTAAGCGGTCAAGGAGCTTATCCCCGTAGTATGATCCCGTGAGACAATTATCGACCTCCACGCGCGCGAAGCCACGGGCATAAGCTCCTTACTCATAATTTTCACCGCGATTCCCAATAGTTATTTTTTTTATTCAATACAATATTTTTCTATTAAACATGACCTCAATAGATCGTGGAATAGGCTCATCACGTTAAAAAAAACCCGCCAGGTACACCACTACAGCGGTGCCGTGGAAACATTTGATTTTTATGAAGAACACGACTTGTTCATCTTTTTGAACAGCTATATCTCAGAAATGGTGATTCTCAGGTAAAATCATTAAATCAGTTTTTATAGAAAATTGCACGATTTACAATTTTGTCAATCATATTTTTAAGATAAAACTTACAGTTCAGCTGAAAAATGCAAAAAACCTATTTGCACGACCTTTGACCTTGAATATTTATTTTTGCAAAGGTCGGATCGATGGGGACTTTTGACATTTTATTTGTAATGATGTTCCCAACATTCGTACCAATTTTTAGCTCTATGCGAATTATTGTAACCTTACCCCTATTTTTTGAGCTAATTTGACTGGACTATCAGATCTTCACCAAATTTAAATGCGACCACTCTTTCAAATAAAAAAAGAATTTTGAGAATCGCTCCACAGATGGAGGAGAAATCGGTGACCATACATGAAATTATACCACACGACTGAAGTAAAAATGTTCATAAAATGAAAAGTACTGGGCCAAACTATGTTAAATTTTTATGGGACCAAATGGCAACTATTCCGCATCAAACTAAAAAATAATCATGTAAATCGGATCATAAATCTCAGCGTAATCGGTGTACTTACATCTAAAAAAAAAACCAACCAAATTGAGAACCTCCTCCTTTTTGAAGTCGGTTAATAATGTAATTTTTTGTGAAAAAATCGTTGTAGGAAGTTCAAGTAGTATCCATACCGGGTACGCTGACATTTATGGTGTTGACAGAGGTCGTCCTATTACTTGATCAAGAGTAACAAAAAATTGGGAAGTCCCAGACTGTATTTTTATTTGTAATAATCACATTTGAATGAATTTACCTTGTTTGTCTCGTGTATCAAGTCCAAAGAAGATAGCTGGAATAGTCGCGTGCGTAGAGCGCGCGTTATGGACAACAAAACACACAGAGCTTCTCCAGGCCTTCCGCCATTATTACCGTCAGATATTGTTAATAAACTCTGAAAATTAATAAGTTTAAGAGTAGAATGGACAGTAGTTAAATTATCATCATAATTTTAAACTAGGTAGCTTCTGGCAGCGGCTTCGCCCGCTTGAAATTTGATAATTGTCCCATGGGATCTTAATACCTGAATAAAAAGCATCCTACGTGTTAATCCAGGTTATAAACTATCTGTTTGCAAAATTTCATCCAAATCCGTTCAGTAGTTTTGCGTGAAAGAGTATCTATACATCCATAATCACAAACTTTCGCATTTATAATATTTACATTATTTTAAATACCTTAAAACACAGTTTACATAAGATTATTATTATAACTCAACTATGAAAAAAAAACTTTGAGACTTAAGACTGACTGACTTCCTTTTCTTTTCATAGTTGTGTTCACAGCTGTTGTTAAATTATAGTATAATTGATTACCTTTATTATTTCAGGTCTATTCAGAAATATTTCAGCATAAAAATCACGGAGAAATACGTCGCGAATAAACCTGCAGCATCTTCTAGTCGACTTTAACAACCTCAAGGAATCTTCTACTAGTAGCAATGTCTTCTTGTCGGATGGGCACAGATCCACCCAAGGAAAAAGCAGTATTCTTATACTTTCTGTAGTGTTTAAGCTAAAACAAATCAGTAAGGAGCTAGACTATCTATTCCTTTAACATAATAGGCTTGTCAACTGAAAAAATCTAATTAGTCCGTCAGTTAGATTATATAAAAATATTTGACCCGTATTTTTTCTTTTATTACGCAAACCAAAATTGACGAAGATACGACGCTTTTAAAATTCTCAATACGTCACGCCGTGGTATATTTTTTAGTGCGTTCTGACGTCACTAGCCCCCACTCCCGAGTTTTGATGCGTTTTATCTTTGTCAATATTCATTTATAAAAAAGAAAAACAAAGAATACGTGTCCGTTTTTTTATTTTCCAATACTCCAACTGACGGACTAAATAGATTTACAATTTATTGATGGTGGAAACTAACCTATTATATCTTGATTTTTTTTTGTTGGCCTCTTTTAGTATCCCACTGCTGGGCAAAGGCCTCCCTTTTCTCCTTTCAAACCTCTCTGTCCTGTGCAATATCTGGCTATGTTCGCCCCGCAAACGAGACCAGATCATCACAACACCTTGGCCAAGGTTTACCTCGACGGCGATTTGCTTACAATACTTTCGATACGTTCATCATCATTATCATTATTTCAGCCGAAAGACGTCCACTACTGGACATAGGGCTCCCCCAAGTGTCGCCACATTGACCGGTCCCGTGGGACTCGCATTCAGCGGTACTTTACATTATTTTTATCTATTAGAAACATATTTGGTTTTAGGACGGAAAATATAATAATATATATAAATAATATCACGGAAAATACTGGTATTTAGCTACATCCACTTATACTGGAAGCCCACCTCAAAATAGTTGGGAAAAGCTAGACAGATGTTGGAAGGAGAAAACGTACAGCGCCGACGACGCGACGCGATGAAACACAGCATAAGGACAAAACGATGATTATCAGATTTGATTTACAACCGCTGACGAGTGCACTCCCCATGCTTCTCTGGGTGAATTCACAAGGAATGCTTTGTTTGTAATTAGTTATAGGTATTAGTTATAAGTAACAATTAAGTTTAAAGCGCATTTACCGCATTGGTTAACTGTAATGCAGTAGCGAAGGGTCAATTTTTGTAAGATGTAAGCCGGAGTACATAATTTTGATATGATTTTATTATTTTTCTATCTATAGACTACTGACTGTGCCATTTTTCAAAGGGAAGCCGGTAGGAATCGAGTTGTATGGAACCTTCACCACTGCTGTAATGCTAGATTTATGTTGATAAATAAATAAATAAACTCAGGTTACAGCATTGCCCCACTACGGCCACCACTCAGAAACTGGTCTATTTGCAAATTATGCATACATAGATTGGTTATTTGCCCTGATGAGCCATAAGCCACTTTACCACATTAAACATGGACACTGCATTTACATTCATGTGTCAATGCATCCTACTGTATCAAGAAATAAGACTGGAATGGCTGAGACTTTGAAAACTATATTTTCTTTAACCTCCAACATCAAAAGAGGGGTATTATAAGTTTAAAGTGTGTAATGTCTGTGTCTGTGGCATTGTAGCTTCTTAATAGATAAACTGGTTTTGGTTTAGTTTTTTGTTTTTATTTGAAAGGTGACTTGTAAATATTCGATATAACTTACCTCCTGTATCTATTGATGTCAGAGTCATCATTAGAAATGGATGTAGCCCCAGATGACTGAATATTGGGCTCCAAGTTATAATAACCGCTGTTTGAGCCTGCATCACTTTCTGAACTGAAATTATAAATTATGTAACTACTGTATTATTGTACTGCTGTTTCAGGGATGGTTAACTAAGTGTTCAGGCTAAAGGCTGTTGCTCAGTTTCAGCGAAACACTTTTGCCTGTTTTTGTTTGTTGTGTAGCTCGTGGCTAAATAATAACAGCCGCTCGGGTCGATCGCAAGGTTAAGCCGTGCTTGCCTAGGTTGGTCTGTGGATGGGTGACCACCCATTACATACCGAGTTTCCTCCGTGCCTCGGAAAGCATGTTAAGCCGTTGGTCCCTGCTGCCATTTGTAGATCTTTGACAGTCTTTAGGTAGTCAGAGGCCCAAAAAGTCTGACAACCAGTCTTACCAAGGGGTATCGTATTACTCGGTACTAACTGGGTTGTGGAAGTCAGATAGGCAGTCGCTCCATGTAAAATACTGGTATTCAGCTGCATCCGGTAAAACTGGAAGCCGACCCCAACATAGTTGGGAAAAGGCTAGGCAGATGATGACTTTTGCCTGTTTTCACTAGTTAATAATTAAATGAATGCACACTGTTGTAGGACTTTGATCAAACTGTTCACGTCCAATTTTTTTTTTGTTTTTCATCCATTTAGGTGTGGCATAGTGTAATTCAAAATACAAATGAACATGAGCTTCCTTTATCTTTTTCATATACATATTTGTGTTTTTAAAATAATCCACAAAAGAATTAAATTCTTTGTAGGTTTCATACAACAATCTATCTAGCTATCATCAATATCACATACCTTGTAATATCCGGGATGGTTAGGCGAGGGACATCTACATTGACATTGGATTCAAAAGTGTTGATGAATCTCAAGGTCTCCTTAACATCCTCATAAAGTTCTTGTGCGTCACTGGAAACACTTTTACGGATTTTGTTCAGTTTGGACAAGATAGTATCAATCCCAAATTCTTTAGCAATATAAGTACCAGCTTTTGTCTGGAATATATAAATAGAAATATTAATATGTGCATGGCAATTTAATTACTTGATTTTGCAGCTTCTCAAGCATTGCATGGAGGCTTCTTAAGCAGGTTCACATTTAACAAGTTTATTTCCAAGTTTTATTTCATAGAACTTACATTATGATGTATTTTATAGATATAGAGCAGATGCCAGCAATGTTACTTACTGTAAAAGCCCGAACTACGCTTGCCGGCCGCTACCACCGCTTGTTCATTGGTCACAGTTCTAATCTACCTTACCCATTTGGTAGCTCAGTTTAGTATTGCAGTATGTCCAGTCGCCAGATAGGTAATAAAATTTAAAAAAAGTGATTGTTCTATTCCCAAAATCAACATTTACCAACTGTCATTGGTAAAGCCTAGCATGTCCTAAACCCTAAACCCTAGTGGGTCCAACAAACCAGAGCTTTTCTTGAAATCTCATTAAATGAAATTGTACATATACCTTGACAGTTGTAAGTAGTAACTCAAATGCCTCTTTTTGTAGAGATTGTTGCGGTGTTTGGAACCAAGCTAGTAGAGCTTCTATCAGTTCTCTCGTACCCGATAACTCATCGTCTAGCTCCCAGCCCAATGTTAACTTAGCTTTCAACAGTAAAAGCGAACGCTCACGAATTTCTTTCAACGGATGACCTGAAATGTAATGCAAATCAAATTGTAACATAAAGTAATTGTACAATGAGAGTACGCGTCTATTAAAGTTCCATTCTTACTTAGCTTTTTGATGTACATGGAAAGAATTTCAGCATTAGCCATTATTTTCTATTTTAAAACGAAATCTTGCATTGTTTTGTTTACAACTTTTGAGTCGATTTGAAAATTGACATTGACAACAACTTACAACGTTTCTTTCTTGCCATAGATAATTATTGTTGTCGTATTCATTTACAAAAATAAACTGTATGGCGTAGCTCGTTCAGCTCTTTGTATACTACAATACAATACAAATATAAAAAATCATTTGAAGTAAAGCAGCGTCCCCACTAGAAGCCGCGCGGCTTCTAGGGCCACGCGGCTCTGTCACGGCCATAGAGTATAGTAATATAATATGCCCTTGCAACGCGTCCACATTTTTTTTCCTTGAAATGTTGGCAAAATACGGTGTACGTTACCCCAGCAGGAATGTGTCTCCTAAAGTTATATGAGTGGAACGTTTAATTAGTGCCATATCTGCTGTCAATGTGCCCCCAAATAAAAATGTGTGCCCCCTGTCGTTTTGGAAAAAAAACGAAAAAAACGATTCCTGCTGGGGTAACGTTTTTCCAGCAGGCAAAATTCTAAAAGAATGATCGGAGAGAGAAACATTGTGCATGGTCTTGTAGCTTATATTAGTGCCACAATGTGAACCCAAAAACAAAATGTGTGCCCCTTTAGGTTTTCGAGATATTGCATTTCCTGCTGGAGTAACGTTTTGCAGAATCGTATATCTCTAAAACTATTGCATGTGCCCCTGTAGAATAAACATACACAAGTGACTCTTAATGTGTGCCCCTTAGGGCCCTAATTATATTTAAGAAAATATGTATAAATTCCAAGTTATCACGGTTTTATGAAAACTCGAAAAAACATCGCAGCGCCTAAATGAGACAAGGTATAAGCTCGCTGAAAACTGTATTTGGTCCGTCTTGACACTAATAATAACCATACAAAGTTTCAAAACTGTTCATGCATGCGTTTTTGAATTATCTTGTTGTAAGTCAAAACGACGTTGACATAACTTTGACGGCAAAATACAAGGAACCAGCTCAATCCCAGATGTGTAGGTGTAAACCAATAATGTGTGCCTTTAGTCAAAAATATATGGTGAAAATATTCAGCTTGGAATGTTTCGCAGTAAATATAAACAAAACATGTAAACAACAGCTGGTTATCCAACCAATTTCGAATGACTACCAAAAAGCGACGGATTCATACAAAACGATGACCTTCTTCATTGGACGTATTATACCTAAGCTTTTGTCTGTAAATAAAATAAAACAACATGCCGTGTGGTATCCGGCAGAGTAGAATTGGCCGTGTGGTATCCGGCAGAGTAGAATTGGCCGTGTGGTATCCGGCAGAGTAGAATAGAACCAACCCATTACACTCACGGGTGTCGTATAAGGCGACTAATGTCTGAGGCAGAACACCTTGCGCCTCCGTAGACCAGAGAATGGGCAGCAGCGTTTTCTGTTAGTCTTTCATCACTGCGATCTCCAAACCGCCTGCCAAGCGTGGAGATTACGGTAAATTCCTCCCATCATGGGAGAGGCTTATGTCCAGCAGTGGACGTTATGGGCTGTTGTAGTAGTAGTAAAATAAAACAAAAATAAAAATGCCTTTTATTTAATGCATTAATAGTTTACACATTCTACATAGATTTAAAGTTTGTCCTACACTAACACAATTTCAATTTGATTTTATTATAAATTACTTAGTTTTATGATTGTATACATTGTATTGTATTTGATAATAGTATAAATTGGTTTTTAATTTTTAATATTATTAAGCTAGTTTAGATGTCAATTGATTATAAATGTATTGTATGTATTAAAATTTTATTATTATCTGAAATAAATAAATGAATTGAATTTAAATGAATTAATAAAGTAATAAATTAAAATAACATGCATGCATGAACCCCTCAGGTAGTGAGGGTGAAGGCCTCCTCCAGAGAACCCCAGCGGTCTCGATCTTTGGCTTCTGTCAGCCAGTTTGTTCCCGCAACTCGTGTGATGTCGTCAGACCATCTAGTTATAGGTCTTCCTCTTTTCCGAGTGCCTGTGGGACCTGGCCATGACGTCATGCGAATTGTCCATCGTTCATCGCTCATTCTCGCTACGTGTCCTGCCCATCTTTAATTTAACTTTAGAGCGTAGGTGAGAGCATATATTACTCCAGTTTTTTGCCTGATGGTAGTGTGACAAACTTTCTGATATTTCCTGATTTTTGAGACACTTCTCTCCATGCTTCGCTGGCAGGACGTGATTTTATTTTTCACTCTTCGAGTGAACTTCCACGTTTGACAGGCGTAGGTTAATGATGGCAAAAGACATGAGTCCATAACTTTGCTCTTGATTATCATTAACATCTGACTTTTTAAAATTTCCTTTATGCTCCAAAACTTTTTCCATGTCGTTATTATTCTTCTGTCTACTTCTGCATCGTTGTTTAGCTTTTGGAAAGAAATTTGTTTGCCTAGGTAGATATAGCTCGTAACGTATTCTACTGGTGTGTTGTTCAGGCATATCAAGTGTTGTGCAGCATTTGTCATTAGTTTTGTTTTGCTCAGGTTAATTTCTAGTCCTACCTCTCTGCTTGCTTGTTGTAACGCTTGTAACATTGTTTCAAGCTCTGTGCTATTCTCTGTTAGAAGGACAATGTCGTCAGTGAACCTTAGGTGACTAATATGTTTCCCCTTTATGCATATGCCTGTCGTTTCCCAATTTAGTTTTCCAATAATCGATTCTAGTACTGCTATGAAGATTCGAGGTGATAAGGGGTCACCTTGTCGTACTCCTCTTTGGATGGGGATAGGTGATCCTGCGGTCTCCAGTTTTACTCTACTAGTGTTGTTCTCGTAAAGGTATTTTAAAACTTTAAGTATTTTTTCTCCACTTTTTGGGATGTTGTCCGTACAACAGTATAAATATGTACAGTACGGAAACTACCTACAAATTCTCGAAACCGCACACTCACACAAACATGCGCATCGACACGGGGCCCCCCTAGTCTAAGATCTCTTACAAAACGGCCTTCACCGAACTGGACGAAATATGTTTTATATCAAAATAAATATGTCAATAAATATATTACAAATGGGTTGAATAAAAAATTTCAGTTCAGAATATGATTAGATTAGCAATTTAAAAATTATATTTTTTTTTACATTTCTCTGGTTTGGTTAATAGGCAACATGGGTTCACATCTGGGATTGAGCTGGTTACTTGTATTTTGCCGTCAAAGTTATGACACCATCGTTTTGACATATAACAAGATAATTCAAAAACGCATGCATGAACAGTTTTGAAACTTTTTATGGTTATTTTTAGTGTCAAGACGGACCGAATACACTTTTCAGCGAGCTTATACCTTGTCTCATTTAGGCACTGCGATTTTCTTTCGAGTTCTTATATGTTAGAAATAAAATAAGCAGGAATCCGAGATCCAAATACGTTTAAATGCCTCAGGTCAACCTTTCTTTTAGACCATACTTCTTCAGGCGTTATCCCTTTAACATCACGTGTAGGACATCTGTTTTTCAGATAAACCGAAGTATTGACTGCTTCAGCCCAATACTTCTTGTCAAGTTTCGCTTCTTCAAGCATGCTTCTGGCTCGTTCTACAATTGAACGATTTGCCCTCTCACTCACTCCATTCTGTTGCGGTGTGTATTCCACTGTCAGCTGGTGGGTAATACCATTACTACGCAGAAAATTATTTACACGTTCATTGACGTAGTCGGTTGCGTTGTCCGTCCTAATCGCCTTGAGATTTTTACCAGTCTGATTTTCAACAAGCGTTTTAAACTCTACCAACTTCGAGAAGACCTCGCTTTTGTTCCGCAAAAAATAAACAAATGTTTTTCTCGATTTGTCGTCAATAAACGTCAGAAAATATTTATACCCCGCAAATGAAGCAGTTTCTATTGGTCCACAAACATCGCTATGTACTAATTCAAGAAGTTCAGTAGCACGCGTACTCTTCTGTTTCGGAAAAGGTAATGTGGTTTGCTTACCTTTCAAGCACGACACACATTGTACTGAGCCTGGATCCTTAAAACTAATACCTCTAGCCAGTTTGTCACGTAGTATCTTCATGTTGACAAGTCCCAAATGTCCAAGTCTGCGATGCCATGGCTGGAATTCATCATCAACTTTTGTTTTTAAAGCTGAAAACATATGAGGATTAGAATTGGACTTTACTACATAAATCCCTTTCTCTTCCTTACATACCAACTCAACCTTGCCATTCACTTGACATTCTTCTGACCTATACAACTCACAACCTCTTTTCGAAATTACTACCACAAAATTTCGATTCACTAATGTACTTACACTTAATAGATTCGTAGCTAACTTGGGCACAAAGACAGCTCCCTTTACACTCACGTTCAACTCATCTGAACAGACATCACCTCGGCCTTCACCTTCCACCCTGTTCCCATTCGCGCATGATATTTGGACTGGCTCATTCAACCTCTCATAGTTGTTTAGCCAATCTTTCCTGTTGGTCATATGAAATGACGCTCCAGAATCCAAAATCCACTCTTGCGAAACGTTTCTATAGGTATGGAGGGCCGTATGCGTGATGTGTGCATGATTGGAATGCTTCTTGGGGCAAAAACGAGCTTTATGTCCTTCCCCACACACATAGCATTCCTTTCCTTTACCCTTTTCATTTGCTTTCAAATAGCTTTTCTTTTTAGACGCACTCAAAGCGTTCTGCGACGAATCCTCATGTGTTGAAGTGACATAAATCTGTAGCAATTTAGTTTTAACGTAGTCTGTTGTTAACGTTATATTGCTATTTTCGATAGCCATCCTCATCGGCTCATACTGTTCTCCTAGTCCTTGTAGCTTAGGTGCAGCCAGTAACTCATCATCTACTTCTTTGCCCATATCTGCTAGCTGATTGGCTAGCGACAGTATCTCAGTGACGTAGACTCGTGGGCTACTATACATATTCAGCTTCTGACTAACTAGTTGTCCTAGCAATCGACATCTATTATTAATTCCTTGGTCTTCGAAGGCAGCTTTTAAAGCATCCCAGCTCTTCTTGGCTGTAGTTGCTTTCTTCACATGCACCGAACAATGCGGTTTAACCATTAAAAGCATCTTTGCACGTACCTTCTTATCCATCTTAAGACCAGCAGCAGTTGATGGTGTTTCTTCTATAAAATCCCAGAGATCTTCCATTACTAGATAAAGTTCTACTTGCACCTTCCAAGTAGCGTAGTTCGACGCTCCATCCGGCTTTTCGATGCTTTCGATTAATCTCCCAGATCGGTGCGGCGCACCTCCACCATCGCCAACTGCTCCACGTACGTCTTCCATTATTATCAAATTTTCAAATGTTAATATTTAAACGCTCATGCTACCATGTTAGAAATAAAATAAAGCAGGAATCCGAGATCCAAATACGTGAATTTATTATAATATAGATTTTTCACTCAATGTCTGTCTGTTCTTGACATCGTGTAAAAAATCTATATTATAATAAATTCACGTATTTGGATCTCGGATTCCTGCTTTATTTTATTTCTTACATTATAAAACCACGATAACTTGGAACTTATAAATATTTTCTTAAATCTAATTGGGGCACTAAGGGGCACACATTAAGAGCTACTCGTGTATGTTTATTCTACAGGGGCACATGTAATGGTTTTAGAGACATACGATTCTGCAAAACGTACTCCAGCAGGAAATGCAATATCTCGATAACCTGAAGGGGCACACATTTTATTTTTGGGGGTATATTGTGGCACTAACATAAGCTACAAGGCCATGCACAATGTTTCTCTCGCCGATCATTCGTTTAGAATTTTCCTGCTGGAAAAACGTTACCCCAGCAGGAATCATTTTTTCCAAAACGACAGAGGGCACACATTTTTTATTTGGGGGCACATTTACAGCAGATAAGCCACTAATTAAACGTTCCACTCATATAACTCTAGGAGACAAATTCCTGCTGGGGTAACGTACACCAAAATACGATCTTTTCTAGTCCATGGTAGGATCTTCTAAAAAATAAAGTTGGCAACACTTCGTTTCGTTCTGTCTGATTTCTGATGGATTTCTGTTTGTGACAAGCTAACTTAAATAGATTAATAATTTGATATTTTTAAAGTTTATAAACTTTTGCATTAATCTCTCGGGCCATATTTTATTTCAGAAGTTCTTCGATTTTCGAAGAAGCTTTCTTCAAATATAAAAATTCAAACTCATTCTATGTGTTAATATTGTTATCCAAACAAAAACCCTGCGGTGAGTTCCATCAACACTTTTTTTTAGCTAAGTACAACCTAAAAGTAAATATATAAATACCAGCTCGGATCGGTTCTGAATGAAATTGAACCTAGAATAGAATTACTTGAGTTCCAATACTGAGATCCTGTCCGTTTGTCTAGTTCTTCAGATGATCCAAATATGAAACGGAATAGCTTCGTCTTACATTCATTAATACACTAGTCGGATGCAATTAGTATAGATACACACGGTACCTACATTGGATCATCACTCACTAAAGAAAACCACCGATTCTCAACTCAAGATTTGCATGATGCAGTGTTATATTGTGAGTCAATGCAGAGGCTTGGATAAATGATTATCTCCTGACTTTGACTTCTATAAAACAATAGATACCTATAACTTTTCAGGCTGGACTAGGTTATGGACAAATGATTATGTTAATACTACCTTTGTCCATAAATATTATCTTATCTTTCCATATTATTAAAGTTTACTAAAATATACTTTCAGATGGCAGATATTAAAGCTTTACTGAAAGATGCAAGAAAATTAATAGATGAAAAAAATTTTAAGGAGGCCCAAGAATGTTGCAAAAATATATTACGAAAAGACAAACAAAACTTTTTTGGACTTGTCTTGTTAGGCAAATCACTTCAAGATTCTGATCAGGCACCACTAGCCTACCAAAAAGCTATAGCAAGTAAACCAGACCATCCCCTTGGCTGGCAAGGTCTTGCTAATTACTATGAAAGAAAAGAAGATAATTCTAATAAAATCAAATTAATTACAATCTATAATGAAATGCTCAATCTGCCTCTGGAAGAAGAAAAAGCCATTGAAATTATAACAAAACTTGGCCAGCTAGGTTGTGCACTTAAAAGCAAAGAGGCCTTAAACTATCTGGCTAATTATCTAGCTAAAGATCTTGGAAATACTTTATTTCAAACAGCTGAAAAACAATTTGTGGAACTCCTAAAAGCTGATATTCCATGTGATCAAGAAGCCATACCAGCCATCTTAAATGTTTTACATAAAATCTACAAAGAGGATCCTAGACACGCAATTGAAATACTGCAATGTAAAGTTATGATTCAGAAACCTCACTTTGCATCGGCTGTTGAAGAAATAATTCATCTTAATTTTTTTCCCACAAATGTACTATTAAGGGAGTGGCTTTGCAAACAATTATGTATAAAGTATGTGGAGAAAATGTCATTCTGCGAATTTAATATTGAACAACACATAGATACAATCAGTGAAGGCATTATGAACTCTAAATATCCAAGCCTTCTAAGAAGCATGATATGCTATGATAAAGGATTATACCTAGAAGCCTACAAACAGTGTGTACCTCTAGTTAACTATCATGAGGCAGACATCACAGAAGCAACATTTGTTATAAAATGTACAATCATGTTGAAAAAGTGGTCTGTCACACAAAAGCTAGCAAGCAATTTTATGACCAAAGTAAAAGATCAACAATTTGCAATTTCTCTCAAAAGGTTCTTGTTTTTGGCTCTGACAAAACAACAGAAATGGAAGCAAGCCATTAACAGTGCAAAAGATATACCTTTTGATTTATTGGAACCATTTGAGCTTGCCAGTCTTGCAGAGTGTTATATGGAAGCTGATGAACCTGCTGAACACATCATGAAGTATTTAGAAACTACAGATTACCATAAACAACTCCAAGCTTTGTTCCTTCAGAAGCAAGGCAATTATAATGAAGTGGTTAATTTACTAGAAGGTTCAAATAACCCACTTGATGTGTTCTACTTGGGGAAAGCATATTGGGAATTGAAACAATACGATAAATGTATGATAAATCTTCTAAAAGCAGCTAAACTTAATCCTGATCATGCTGATACATTTTTATATTTAGGTCACTTTTATTATCATCTTAAATCAGACTTAGAGAAGGCTAAGAAATGTTATGAAAAAGCACATAGTCTGGACTGTATCAACACCAATATTGCTAAGAGTCTCAGTGAAATTTACGTCAAATTACAGCAGAAAGATTCTGACTTTGCATTATTGAATGAATTAGCAAAACATATTTCAACTATTGAACCATGGGTTAATTTCAGACTAGGTCTGCATTATTTAAATAAGAGAGAATGGGAAAATGCCATTTTAAACTTCAGGAATGTTATCAAAATGAACCAAGAAGACACAACAGCTTTTGAATGCCTAGCTGATGCATATTATTCAAGGGGATCATACACTTCTTCATTGAGAGCTTATAACAGAGTAATGACTTTAGATCCAAGTAAAACTGCACACTGCCTTACAAGAATTGGCCATATTTATTCATTGTTAACACAATATGAAGAAGCTATTTCAACATTTGAAAAAGTATTTATTATTGAACCCTACTCATTCTTAGCTCTCAAAGGAATTGCTGAAACATGGATGAGAGTTGCTAAGAAAAAAGTTGAAGCCAAAATATATGGTAGTGCTAGGGATTGTGCACAATATGCAATAGACTACATCACCAAAGCACTATCCAAACAAAATCAATATTTATGTTTTTGGAAACTATTAGCTCACAACTTGATGTTTATTACTAAATTGCCAAGTAAATATGCATATGTCCATATGCCCCAGTTGTCAAAGGAAGGTGGAAATGATTTTGAAATATTAAAAAAAAGTAAAGTAGACATATTTCCTCAAGCCATTGCTTGCTACTCACATATCGCCAAACAGAAACAGCAAGTGTCATCTTATGATTTAGCATCGGCCTACTTGACCTTTTATTATGAAACCAAAAAAGTTGTTAATTGCCACATATCTTTCAACTTGACTTTAAATTGTATAAAAGAGAAGCCTACTGTTTGGCGTAACTGGAATTTGCTTGGAAAGATCTGTTTGGCTATCAAAAAGTATGAAATAGCCCAACATTGCTTTATTAAAGCTCTCTTTGTTACTCGGAAATGGTCTGTCGCAAAAATATGGTATAATTTAGGAACACTTTATTTAAAACTGAAACATTATAAATTATCCAACTACTGTTTCTCACGAGGACAATCGGCATTACCATCCCACCCACAAAGCTGGATTGGTCAGGGATTAATTGCTGAAGCAATTCGCGAAGAAGAAGCTATGGATCTATTTAGGCATGCATCACGCTTGGGGTATCATCCAGAGAGTGCACTTGGGTATGCAGATTGGGTGTGCAGAACTTTAAAGAATAATAAGTACAAGGAAAATTCAGAATCAAAATATGAAATAGAGGGTCTTTATGCTATACCGTATGCCTTAGACTTAGTCGAATGGTACTGTAACTTTGAATCTTCAAATGCATGTGCTTACAACATAATGGGGATCTTACAAGAAAGGCATGGTCTGATACGGTCTGCACTACAATCTTATGAAAAAGCATTCAAATATGCAGAAGATGACAAAAAGAACAAAACACTTTTAAATATTGGAAGAATTCTAGTAAGGATGGAGAAGTATGATGAAGCAATAAAAATATTCAAAGCAATAACTGAAGCTAGCTTTGACTCTACCACTGGTTTAGCCTTAGCACTTTATAAGAAAGGCCTGTATGAAGAATCCTACTCCGTATATGACACTGCACTTCACTGGTTGAGTAATGAAGATTCTGAAAAAGCAAATCTCCTGGTAGCTATGGCAGGCATTGTGTACATGTACAAGGGTGCAGATGATGCGAAAACACTTCTGTTCCATAGCATTCAAATATCACAGAAGAAGCCAACAGCACATAGTTTATTTGCAATATGTTCATTAGGATTAATTCATTCTGATCAAAGTTTATCAAAGCTAGCTTTGGGTGAGTTAAGGAAATATGAGAGAGACAGTGAATATGGTTTTGATATAGGCTTTTTGAAATCATACCTTTCTGTGTGTGAAGACAGCATGAATCAGGCTATAAAGCTCTTGAGTGACAGTCTTCATGATCACCCTAGCAATGCACTTCTATGGTTTTGTATGGCTCAGTATTGCCTTAGAGCTAATACAAAGGCAAAAGTTGCAAGCTGTTGTGCCCAAAAAGCCTTATGCTCAGCTCACTATGGCGAATATGATTGTGACTTCGGAAGAATTCTAGCTTCGGCCAGTATTGCAGAACATATGGCAGGGGATAGCATTAAATCCTTGTTATTGGCTAAACAAGGCCTCCATATGTATCCAAATCAACCCGAAATCTGGGCAGCACTATTACTTTCACTTTTGTCACACAAAGTATGGATGGAAAATAAGACCTGGCTTTTAGGTGCAACAGGACATATGCGCAAACACTTGAATATATCTCGACCACTTGGCAGATGGATTAACCTTATGGAGAAGAAGCTTAACAAATAATAATATAATCAGTGAAGTTTTGTACATAAATCTGGAATATTTATTACTACTAATGAATAAATAAATAAATAATTTTAGGGTTATTTTTTTTATTATTTTTAAACATTATTAGCTAATGTTTAAAAGCTGTTTAACTTACTTAACATGTGTATAGCATTAATATAGCCCAATCATCTTTACTTTTTTATCTTTTTATTAAGTAATTATAACAAAATAAAGTGATTTTGAAACGCAACAATTATTTTCATTTTATGGTTTATCAGAAATTCTTCTGAAAACTGCAACATATTTATCCCCATTATTTCTAGTCACTTTTTTGCCCTCTTCTGTACTTTCATAGAGTTTATCCACTATAGGATCCAATTTCTGAAAAAAAAAAGTATGTATTTGATATGCATTTTGCTGCTACATGTGAATGAATAGTATTTGAACATTAACCAGTTTTCAAAGAATGTAAGACTTATAGACAGTTATGGAAAGGACTAGGACTGTGGAGATGATGTCTCCAGTCTTCCTGAAAAATTGAGTGTTAACTTACCAATTCGTCTTCTGGAATTCTTTCAAATAATGGGTGCTCTTCAAAATGCAATACCATCCATTCATTTAAATCCTTTACATCTGTTATGGTATAAACAATACCCTGTAATAAAATGGAATATTTATTTATTTGGATCTCCAACAAAAGATACACAGATACAATATAAGTCACAGTTATACAAAGGTTCTTTTATGTGTGTTCCTTCAATTACAGGAGACCACAGCATGCACATAAAACTAGGTGTTAACACAAAAAAAAATGAAAAAAATATAAATAATTCGAAAAACAATACAAAAACCAAAATAATAAAAAGCATTTGATGACAAGAAATCATACGTATTAAAATTAGAGTTGAAAATTGAATTACAATAAAAGTAAAATCAAAATCCAAATTAAAATCAAATCAACTTCAAAATAAAATCAATATCAAAGTCGAAATTAAAATTAAAATCATAACCTCTCCGCAGCTATCTGGGTCATTTGCGTTATGGCTGCATTACACTTGATAGCTATCTAGTACATTTGTATGGCGCGCACCCGCCTAAAAAAAAACTGCATTAAAAACCGTCTAAAACTGTCTCCTCTAGAGCTTATACCTCTGTGTTCAATTCGTTACTAAATTCCTCAATAATAAAATCGAACATCGCAACACTACTCCATAGACAACTTGCCGAAAAAAAAAAAACACTTTCATTTGACAGACGGTGAACACACGAATTTACCTGCGCAGCAAATGTCGTGATAACTCTGGTATTTTTAATGGTAGCTGATACTATTATATATCAAAATTATCCTTGTGAACCGTGCTTCATTATTTTGTCAACGTAAATTCGTTTTGGAATCTCGAAGTTGCAATATTTCGCCCGTGAAAAAGTAGTTATTATATGTACCTATAGTGATTGTGTTGTGTGAAGAAATACGTGATTTAGTGACTAAAACGTGTGTGAAATGGGAAAAACAGTGCTTAATTAGTGAGGTGATTAGATTGTTCAACTATCTACACCAAAAAACATGTGGGTTTGTGTGTTTTTTCATCCAACACCGGCTGGCAAAAATTAGTTTCCAGATGTAAACAAACAGTGAGTATCTAGTTTCATAAGTATATTTAGATATGATGCTATTGAGCTATAAATGAGATTGTGGTCTTGTTGGAAAGGAAATATAGTCTAGTTTATTTCTTTAATGTTAAAATGGATAAAAAACTAAGAGAGAACTGATATTTCTAGCGAAATATCAGTTTTTGTAACAATTTTTTGCTATACATTATGACTTGGAGTATATAATTAAAGTATTTCATTTTGATTTCTAGATAAGTAGATTCCTTATCTAATCAGCTTGACAACAGTATTTTTGAAATTGCTCTAGGACTTGTAGTTTTTGAGCTACAGGTGTTTTTATCGGATCGGGCAGAAAATGTTTTGAAAACTTGCAAAAATTTTTGCATGTCAGCGGTTACGGTATTTGCAAATCCGCGCGCTTAGCTGCGAAGTGGACAAAAGTAAATTGTATTAATATTAAAATCTTATTAAAAATTATGTTAAAATTAAAGTTGTACTTCACTTATAAGTTATTCTACATTAATATATTAATTTGGTCCAGTTATATTTTGAATTGACTTCTATTACAATTCAAGTTATTTACCTGCTCTGCCAGAACATAGGCATATTCAGACAACAACCATTTGTTAATTATCCTCCATTTATGTTTTGCCTTCTTGAAATGTGGATCGGGATACAGAAAGAACATCTTTTTGAGCTGAAATAAAGTTTTAAATTAAAAGCTATAAAGATACGAATAAATATAATGAGTAACTATAAGCCCTTACCTGTCCTTTATGGAAGAAATTGGGTAAATATTTCATAGCGTTTGTTCTCAACACAGCAACATTTTGGTATTGATCCAAATGTTGAGATCTCAATGCTTGAATCCGATCATTAACATAATCAGATACCTTCACACGTATTTCCAATCCAAGCATTAAGTTGTCAGGATACATTGGTGATAATGTAACTGCAATAGAACAGATAATAAATAAAATAAATAATGGGATTATTAAACTATATATTTGCAAACAAGTTCCATCCGAACTGGAAGGAGGACACGCAGGTTCGCAAGAAGTGGAGGGAGACCTTCGCCTAGGAGTGGGACACAGCAGGCTAGGTTAAAAAAATACAAATTAGACATATATATTAATGTTTACAAAAATCAATCAAACAAAAAGGATACTTCTTCAAAGTACTCCTCCATTTCACTGTTGATATTATTCTAGTGAGCTTCTGAGAGAAGCATGTTTTAGTAGCAGTAACATTTACATACATAACATTAATATCATGCTTGTATGTAATCCCCGAAGTGTTTGGTAGAGGTGTATCAAATATTACACCTACATTTTGCCAGTAATGTTCAGTTTCAGTGAGCTGCATTCACCATTCTCTCTATTCAAATGAAATGCTATTTATTTTTGTAAGTAAGTTACTATAACGCTTTTACACATCATTTTTTGAAAACTATGTGAGCTCGGTGTATTGTATCCGAATACTCGGAGTAGAAACAGCCCCTGAGCTTGTTTCAAAAAGTCCAGACATTGTTTTGCTTAAATCATCTGAAGACCATGCAGGTTCTCGGTTCGACGCAGGTTTACTATGATGACGGTTATTCACTGCAAGAAACACTTTAGAATTATAAGTTCCTAATATACCAACCTAAAAGACCGCCATATCCACAGCCGACATCCAAAAACTCGACTCTTTTCGCCATTTCATCTTTGTTTATTAATGGATACAAAACAGACCAGTCGTAATCATCCGGATGAGTGGGGCTGCAATGTGCGTACAATTTTAATTAACCTCTGATGAACAATTGCTTTGCATATATTTTTTTTAGAGAACTTACTATTTAAAACAATGATCAGCAATTGGGTTAGAATGTGCACGCTGTCTGTAATACTTTTTCTGTGGCAGAGACATTACAAGATCAACAGGTAAACACTTATCTAAGATATTAATGACGTTATTTTTTTCACCGGCTACAGTCTTGTAATTTATTACAAAAGAAATGTTTTTATTTTTACATCGTGAAAATCGTACACACAATAACGTCATTTACTGACAGTTGCGTCAACTTTAACAAACGTCACTATTTTTCTTTGAAATAAAATTCAGAACCCAGCCTTTTTAGATACCAGTAGTATCCCAATTTGAGCCCAGCCGGTCGTAGGATGCAATATCCGAAAAAGTTTCCGAACCTAAATATCGATATGCCAAATTATAGTAGCAGTACTCTAGCTCGAGGATATTGAAAATATTGAAATGTCAAAAATTCAAAAAAAAAACATGCGCGCACTGCAACTATTTGTATAGTTTGACTAAACAAAGAATGATTTAAATTAATTTCTGATGTGTTTGAAGAGTAAATCATTATTATTACCCAACGTATACAGTGCTACAGCATAATGTAAATGTAGTGGTCATTGTTCGTTGCCGTTTCATCAAATATTGATCACACAACAAGTAAGTCTTGATTTAATTCTGTTCTAAATATTCTTTGGTTTTAATGATTTACATGCATTTTTATGCGCTAGGTTCATTTCTAAGCGGTTTCTTCTATACATATAGAACCAACGATTTATTGTGTCATAATTTCATAGGTTTTCTAAATTTTTGCCATGCCTGTTCGAATTTTATTGCCTTGTATTAGAAACTTTTGAATAGAATAACACAAAGAAACTGGCTTAAAGAGCAAATGTTGTATAATACTTAATAGTCTAAGTTGATGACATGCCAAACAAAACATGTAAACTGATAATATTGTTTAATTTACTTTTCTTGGGATCAATATCTTCTCTTCTTCTTATCTTTCTGAATATTCATTACTTACTTGATAATAACTTGTGAATGTGTAAGTAAGAAGACCCTCTTACCAAATTATTATTTCAATCATGAGCACAATGCGCAAAACACATAAAAATAATGTAAGTAATTTACTGAGATCTTGTGTTGGTCTCCTGTTCATTTATTGAAAATGATTATGATAATCTCAACCAACAATAAAGAGCCTTTGTCTATCACGGACACCTATTTATTATTTCAATTATATTAGTCAGCATGTTCAATTCAATTCATGATTCAAATCCTTGTTATTAAGTATATTTTAATAGCAGTGCATGAACTTAGTAGAATAAACTATGAAGACATTTTATAATGAAAACGCTGAATCATATTCTAATTTAGTAAAAATGACATTATTTCTGTTTAAGTAAGTGCTACAACTATAACCCATAGCTATGGTTTAGTTACTACCTACATTAGAAATGAAAGCATCACTTGCCTATAAACGTACAAGACTTACATTTACTTAGAACTGTTAAAGTAGGTACTGGAGTCGAATTATTAATATATGAATTATGTTTCACTTTAATCCATAAAAAACCTTATACAATATTTTATAGTCCTAATTCATATGCTATTGTATCCCAAGACTTAATGAGGATTTGCTTCTTTTAATTTTATTTATCAAAATTGATTTTTCTACCTATTTTTTGGTCTTAGACACTAGCTTTCGAAATGTTTGGAACCCTTAAAACCATTTTTGTTCAGCTAAAGGGGTAACGCAAATACTAACACCATGATGATTATCTAATGAGATTCCTTCTCATGCTGAAATTTCTACAACATGAGGAAAAAATTTGCAAACTTTAAGATTCAAGAGTGTCGGCAGCGCCGCTGTTTTGACGTCGCTGCGTCGTCACCCACGTGCGCCCGCCGCCGGCCACCGCGCCGCAGTCTGTTTCTGTCGTCGTCCGCGCCGCACGTTACTTGCATCGACGTATGCGCCCCCGTCCCACTGTTTGCAAATATTGTGAATGCTAAACCTTAGATACCACCTTGTGAAATAGTTTGTTACTGTCATTAGTGATGTGTGACCAGTTTTAAAATGAAGAAGGAAGATTCTCAGTGTGGTCCTAGCAAAGGAGTTCGTGGGTCGAGGTCAGCTCGGTTGCTTACGGATAGTATATCGTCTGACGAAGGCCCGGAGACGGAATGTCTGCTGACGGCGCAGCTACAGGCGGTGGTGGTGAACCCGATGACGATGCGGCGGGAGTCGCTCACGGCGCCGCCCTCGCCCACCGAGTCCCGCAAGAAGAGGGACAGCAACCGCCAGCACAACTACAGGAACCACTTGCACCACCTCATCCACTGGAGAGATATCTGGAGCGGGGAACCTCACAAAGGTCACGAGGTATAGAAGTGAATGCTCTATACAATAATCAATCCTTGCCGGCAGTAACAATAACCATTTCTGAAATAGCGCATGTCTACTACTCGTTGTTGTCGTCGATTGTTGTTGTTTTGTGCAATAAGTCGTCGCACCGTGCAACAAAGTCTTGCTATTGTTTCGTAACGTGTTGTATACCTAACTCCTCTTTCTCTATACTTACGCATTTCTTACTTCCTATAGCTACAAAATACCACGTCGTCTTTTCTTAATACCTAGTTCGATCCATAAAAATAATAGAAGGCTAATTACCACAGTATTTTAGTTGTGTTATGACATTATCTGCCCTTGATTTTTTTATGGATTGTGTAAACCTGTATCTTGTCTGATGTCTAGGTCTTTCCCCTTTGATCTCACGGTTGATGTTTTGTTGAAAGAGGTCATCAATATAAACATTAACTGGAAAAAGTGCATTGTCTCGGTCTGATTGCGCCGAGTGTTATTTATAAAGCTATTCGTGATAAGGTCGATGCTGATGCAGACCTCAACCTTTCAGAATGGACTGTTGTGCTATAATATTTGAATGGTACTTTCAAAGCCGTATTTTTATAAAGTCCGGTTTTAATAACTTCATACCTACCTAATTCAAATTCAATTTCTTTATTGACATAATATGTTACATAAACTGGTTTGAAGCCTCTGAATCCTGAACTAGGTGGTATGTCAGGAGTAAGCGCCCTCTCCCATTTTAGTTGGCATAGCTACCTACTAATATCAACATAGGAATAGACAAACATGTGTCACAAAAAACAAGGAAATTTACTTAATTTGAAAGTCGTATTTTTTTAAAGTCCGGTTTAATAACTACATGAGTCACTACAAACTCTATTGACACATGAACACACTCTGGTTACACGTGTTTGTAATTTTTGTGCCTGCTATGCGTTCTGTTACCAAGCAAACCGTGTATAATATACCTACCTACCTACCTGCCCATATCAAATTTCCTCAATGTCGAACTAGAAAACTGCAACGCCCTATAGCGGTTACAGCTTACAGCCTTTACGTTACTGTTTTAGCCGAATCAATTGCCATTGACCTAGCAGGGTCTTGTTTTGTTTAGCTCCAACCTCCCAACAGCCTGAAATGTATGTCAACGCTCTTTGTTACACATATTTATTGTTACTCCGCCGGATGCGTAGCCGATTAACGCGCTACTTCAACAATAACATTAGACAGTTTTCCTCATTTGTTCAAAACATCAGTCCATTTTGCTATTCTCTAAGTACCGCTATGAGGTATATTCTGGACAAATAGACTATCTACATGTTTGTTTTTATCTGACGATACAATATCTTAGATATCTCTGTCAGCTTTGTTTAAATCTAGTAAAAACATCGACATTGTGCGGCGACAGTTACATCTGTAGGCTGTACGCAATAAAACTCATAGGATACAAGGCGTAAGTCTGATAAATTACCGAGAACGAACCGCGTGCATTCAATTTAATTCTGACAATCAACTATCATCACGAGACGTACGTTTACATCTGTGTCGTGATGACGTGTCACGTAACAATCCAATCAAAAGTACGGTTCATATATTTATTGAACCGCAACAAGTTAGCTATTTTCGTGTGCAGGTAAATGAACTTCGTTTGGTGTGTTTTCGATCACCTCATTTATAGATGAAACTACAATATACTTACATAGAATAATATAATATATCTAAGCAGCAAAAGCAATACTAGCAATGTAACAGAAACTGCAGCTCTTCCAGTAAATGTAAACTATGTTTTGGAAACGTTAATTGACACCACTAATGAAACTGCCTAGACGTGAAAAGTATTGTAACTAAAGAAAGCTGCGCAAAAAAACACGTTAAATGACCAAAGACTTAATTAAAGAATAGGGACGTCAAAGTCTTGTAAAACTATCTCAGGCTATTTCATAGCTTACGTAAGCCAGATTCCTGTATCATAATGCGGCAAAATTCATAGATCGCAGATATGGCATCTGAGGTCTGACCTAGTAAAATTATCTTTTATGAAAGGAGAAAACAAGATTGTATGACCCTTAGGGAAACTCACTGAGCTACATAGCAAGAAATAGGCACACAAGGTGTGCTCAAATCAACTAGTTAACATCTTGCGTGAGAGCCATTCGAAACCGTATTTCAAAACGTTCTAGATTTAAATAGGTACTGGTAGACATAATATTCTTTGCTACAAAAACTTGCGTCAACTTGGTAGTACCACAGTATTAATCATAATATTACCGTGGTAGTACTGTCCCAAAAAAAGACTTACATCACGGAGGTAATTTAGTTTTTATCATCAAAAATAATCATCATAGACCAGTTATTATTTCTGGATTATCTCATCAGGAATTTATGCAGAAATGTCTAGTATTACAGATTTAAATGAACTAAGGTAATCATCTCTCACACGAATTTGACTATTTCTGAACATGATAATTTATACTCAAGTAATTCCCGTCATTTGCCATGAATTGTGGTTGTGGTCCTAAACATTTTTGGCAATCATATAGAGCAATTTGTATTCCGAGACAGTTCTCCCACTACTCACTCACCTGATAATTCTACACTATTTTATACAAATAAATAAAATTGGAGTGTGTTTGTAATTTCAAAATAACAGCCTTTTACTGAATGCATATGAAAGTGAGTGACTTAAAACGAAAAAAAATTTTTTTTTTTTATTATTAATCCATTTATTTCAGGTTATTAAAATCCATAAAATACATATTAAAATAAATTTGCACAATAATAACACAAATACAATTACATAAAACTAAATTAAAATCAATTAGAATACAATGTCATAATTATAATACAAAATAATTAAATAATTTACAAGCAAATCAAAATAACATTAAAATTAAAACAAATTTGTGTTAGTAGGTATTGGACATAAACAATGAATTGTGTCAGTGAGCGCCCAAAACAATGCGCATCCATTTATTTTGGATAGGGCAATCCGTACGAGATACAATCATCTTCAGAATGCCGTTGCTACTGCCTCGCACACGTAGCGACAAGGAAGCTACCCTCTTGCGCACAATCGCGTGGAAGCCGTCCGTACGCGCCTCCGCAAACATACCAGACGCACTACAATAGCGAGGCAGCCGCACAAGCATCCTGAAAATGTTGTTATATTGGACACGCAGAGCATTAGCAGCCCGCTGAGTGTAATTTACCCACAAACTGCTCGAGTAAAAAGACTGGCAATAAGCCTTGAAAAGAGTTATCTTAACTTCCCTCGAGCAGCGAGCAAACCTACGCGCAACCATGTTCCCCCTGACTGCTAACGCTCTGCGCTCCCTCTCAATGTCAGCGTCATCTTGCAATTCGTCTGTCACAATGTGCCCCAGATACCTAAAACTACTCACCACTGCCAGAGCTGCGCCATTAAGCATAATAGGCGGAACATGAGGTGGACCACGTTTTCCACTCTTAAAAACAAGAACTTCACTCTTTTTACAGTTATATTTTAGTCCATGTTCCGCCGCATACGCCTCACAGATTGCCACAAGTTTACGGACTGCCCTCACCGATGGGCCCAGCAGTACCATGTCGTCTGCATAGCTGATATTATTGACGCTAACTCCATCCACGAAACAACCCACATGAGTACTGCTGAGCTCACCAATGAGGTCATTAACATATAGGTTGAACAACAGAGGAGAAGTAATGCCCCCCTGCCTCACGCCACACTCCATGCCATATTCCTGGGACAGAGCCCCAGCCCAACGTACCTGGTTTCGCTGGCACCGATACCAATGCCTTAACACTGAGACAACCTCTGCCGGCACACCAGCGCTCTCCAGCTTCATCCACAGTCTATCGTACAAAACAGTGTCGAAGGCTCTGGATAAATATAAATATAAATATATATAAATATAGCTGGACATTACACACAGCGCCATCTAGTGCCACACTAAGCAACGAGGCTTGTGTCGTGGACACCAGATAGTTGATATACTACATAGATACTTTTTGTTTGTAAATACATACTTATTATACATATAAACATCCATGACTCGGAAACAAATGTCCATGCTCATCACACAAACATTTGCTCCGACCGGGATTCGAACCCGGGACCCTAAGAACGTAAGGCAGCCTCACTACCGCTGCGCCAATCGGGTCGTCAAAATCTAGAAAGCACGCGTATACCGGCGTACTCCTCTCAGTGTAATACCTGACAGCCTGCTTAACACACAAGATAGCACTTTCCGTAGACAGTCCACTTCTAAAGCCGAATTGGGCATCGTGTAAGTCGACGTAAGTTTTAAGGGTGTCATTAAGCAAGCTGTCAAATACCTTGGCTATTACCGTAGCCAGCGATATAGGCCGATAGTTGCTCCCATCTGACAGATCCCCGGTCCTATTCTTTACAACCGGAACAACGATCGTTCTGGTAAGTTCATCCGGCAAATAACCATGACACAAACAGAGATTGTAAAACATGGAGAGTACGCGCGGCAGGTGAACTCCTGCATTTCTTAGATGCTCAATGCTGAGACTGTCATAGCCGGGAGACTTACCTCGCTGCATGCTGTGAATAACTCGTTGCACACGTTTTGCCGTAAATCTCACAACTCGCTTCTGAGTAACAGTCTCAGCACCATTACATCCAAGAGTTGAGGGACGCCTCTGTTCCGTAGAATCAAAATGCGGCGTTATCCTAAATTGGTCTTTAAAGAGATCAGCGATTACGTCGTGATCACTGACCCGATCCACACTCACAGGAAAGCCAGGCCTAACGTTCATTTTCCCCGTTTGCTTCCAAAACAACTTAAAATCTTTGTCAGTGTGACGTGAGGCCAGGATGTCCATCTTTATCTGATCCTGCCTATCCTGACACCACTTTAACTGTTTTTTAAACGCTGTTCTACTATCTGTCTGTCTGTCTGTCTATATTTTGTCTGTCTGTGTACTCTGTGTGTTCCGGCTAATATCCGAAACGGCTAGACCGATTTTGACGGGACTTTAACCGGCAGATAGCTGATGTTATACAGAGTAACTTTTATTTTAGAAAAAGGATTAGGATTCCGTGCAAAAAATTGAAATCCTTGAAATAGTTAACAAAATTCAGATTCAAATAGGATAATAAATAATAATTTCACGCGGATGAAGGTCGCGGGCAACAGCTAGTAGGTTATAATTATTATTAAAATTATAGGTTTGAATAAGTATAATTTTCTGGGAGTTGAAACCAATTTGCAAGGAAATTGTCTGTCGATGTTATGTATTCTACATCTTGTACCCCTACCCAGTAAGTCTAATTTGAATTTTATTGGCACGTATAGAAAGATTGATGTGTGAATTGCATTATTTGAATTGTCATTCGCTACTATAGTAGAACAAACACATTAACGTAAGGCCACGCGTAACGTAACTAATGTCTTTAAATTGTTGTGTACTACTTTGTTTATTTTGGTGCCGTCTATAATATCTCCCCTACTATTCTCATCCGGAACAGTTTAATATCTTGTGAAATTGACATTATTTTCTTTGTCTTTTTGGCAATTAAAGCGAAAGCTTTATGGGCAAAGTATACGCGGAATCTCGGAACGAAAAATATTTATTCTGTGAAGAGAATTCTCCTGAAACTATATTGAGGGGTTTCCTTGACTCTACAAATTGTTAACGATAACTAGATAACTTTGAAGACTATAACAATTTCGCGTTTCAGGAATGTTCTTGTAGTTATATCAGTGGCGAAGGTTATATACAACGCGATTCCTACCGGATTCCCTTTGAAAAATGACACAATCAGTGTATAGACAAATAATAAAATCACATTAAAGATACCTATTTATGTACTCCGGCTTACCTATTTCAAAAACTGACCCTTCGCTACTGGTGTATATTATTGTTGTTTATGAATATCAGTTTACGAAGGAGAAATTATGAAATTACCAAGTATTCTAGGTATAAACTGGTAGGTAATGTGGAGAGGAAGTGTTTTATCAAGAAAGGTCAAAGGTATATTTATTATCGCGAAACCTTCACATTGATACATAAATAGATAAATGAATCTCGCGCTGCGCACATGACATTTACAGAATAACGAGAAAAGATTTCAGCCTTCGAGTATCACGCTAAATTGTGAGATCAAGATCGCTATGTGAAGGAGTCTATTGAATAACACCTACAGACATCAATATCAAAGAAGTACTTAGTTTTTCAATACAAATATTCATATTGACTCGCTTGTTATTTTGTATTGTACAGATAATGGAAGTTATTTATGTACATAATAACTAAAATAATGACTGAGATAATGATCTGTGCTCGACAATGTTTTTTAGAAGTAGGTACTTTGCTTGTGTAATTTCTTTGTTCACTGTAATTGGAGTTTATAAAGTTTTGGTAATTGCTTCGAAAATAATACGAGGATGTTAGTAACAGGATAAATTTTCCTCTTTTTTATACTGGGACTGGTTACGGTAGTGGTAACTGGGTTACACTTATACTGAAATTCAACACAGGTCCTCAAGTTCTTATCATAATTATTTTCTAACGAATTCGAATGTCGCATTTTTCGACATTTCTACAACACAATCCACTCATTATACTAGCGGGGCGGCACTCAACTATTTCTACTTTTAATTTGTCACAACTTGCATTAGTGCACTTACGTTACAAGTTCTTACTCAGCAAGAACTAAACACAAGTCATGTTTTCTACTAGAACAATAAAATACGGCCGAATAGGTAAAATAAAGGTATAACTCTAGAATAGCCCCGGCAGTCCTCAAGTCGCAGATAAAACTCAAGGCTTGAAGTAGGTTTCGAAACGAACACTTCTATGTTTTATTTTATCGGACAGGTCTGTAGATTAACATGCTCATTAATGTTGTAAAAAAATACTTAGGTAAGTAGATGATATCATTTTTAGATGGATTGGATTAGCAAAGGTTTCACAAAAAAATCTGGATTTCTGAAGGCCTCTTTAGCCAAAAACATCAATGGAATAATGGTAGATGATGGCTTTTCCTGATTTTCCCCAAATAGTTTCTATAGTCGTCTAGTCACTCGACTCAGTTCTACTAGATTCTAGTGGATCCGAATCTGTATGATTCAGGAAAAGCATGCACGCATTTTCTCCTCGGGCAAATTATTCGATATAACATTGTAAAATGTCTGCTCCTTCCGTATGGAACAAGGTTTCTGATTAGTACTACGATACAGCGTTTGCATACTAAATAAATATGTTTATTAATAACTTTGTTCCCCTTGGGAAATAGGTCATTTGCGAACCTACACATAAACCCTCTATTTGGCTCGACCTTCGCTTTTTATCGGTTCATTAGGCCTTTGATGGAGGTGCCTGGATTTGGCACAATTCTTGTTGCCTCTATATTGTGCTCAATGGCCTGTCTGTAGAAAGTAGAGTAATACACTTTTACATCACTTTGCTCTTTCGAGGTTTCGTGACCTACCCATATCCATTTCAAGGAAGGTTTTGCGTGTTGTAAGTACCCACCTACGTTATTAGTCCCTGACCTTTTTAATGTGGAAGGGTACTTCTAACTTGTTCTTGTAAAGTGCTTGGAAGAAAACTATAACGGAAATTTGATTTTAGTAAGGAGATGCCCAAGGGAATGGTTTTGTAGCGCATTCGTCTTCGCAAACCGTTGTAAGGCCTTTAAGAATTATACAATCACAATGGCAATGAAGCAAGTGCTTATGTTAAGCACTTTTGTCAGTCAGGACTTTATATCTAAGTTATGTAATAATATAGTAGCCTGCCTGTGTAATTGATAAGCCTCTCTAAAAGTATTGGCTATTGATATTAGCACACTCAATTGCTTCGTGTCATGTGAATTATTAGGAGGCTATTCAATGATGGAAATCTTACATAACATTTTTCCCTTAAGTATTCACGATGCCAAATTTTATAGTCCTGTGTTTTTGGGTAAATTAAATCTTTTCAAAACGTAAAACCGTTTTAATAAAAATATAGCTTTCTATAAAATACAGGAGTTGTCATCCAATGTCGACCTCGATCTCTCCTGTTAGCATAGCTTCGGATTACTTTGGCCTTTCACTTGTAGTGGATCGGGCAATATTGTAAGTCGATCTTTACGCACCGTTAGCAGATCCCCAAGTATAGATACTTTTTCATGTAGAAATGACGCATTGTGAGGTGCGTCAGTTGGATTTGTTTACGGCCTACTGCCTAGGCGTAGGCACAGGCGCTTATTGCCTTAGTTATATTGAATTTACTATTCGAGTTGAAATTCAGTCATAACATCAACATGCCATCAACAATAAATTGTCAGAAAACACTTATATAGATCGTTCTTCGTGTTTGTTGGCATGGCAAACAGTGGTCTCCCGGATGAAAATAATCATTACGAGCTTCAGGTCGCAGTTGCATGTTGAGCAACCTCCTTGTGCTCTTCAATGTTGGCGCATCATACGGTGCAGCATCTATTGCTATTTTTTCAGCATCTATTTTTATTTTTTATCGTTTATACACGAAGGTGTTTTAGCACTATTTAGTTTTGATTAGCGCAGCATTTCTGCTTTCTTCTTTGCTATTATGTGATACTCCTTTTGAGTCATACCATCTTACGACCTTCACGCAGGTGTTGAATAAAACTAAACTCTGAATTTGAATCAATATACCTAATGTAAAATACATAGGTTGGTACCTCTATTTACTCGAGTTAATATATGCTTATCTGTTCTGTGACCTCAGTAAATAATAGGCCGAGATTTTTCTTATATCATATTTCGTTATATAATTCCTGCGTAGCTTGACTCTCCTCTTTGTTAAAGAGGAGACTCTTTGTTGTAGATATTTTAGTTTCCTTTGTTATTTAACCAAAAATCGTTTCTGGGGAAATCACTTTTACATAATTGTCGAATTCGTGATAAAGCATTTTTATTGTCTAGTGAATCACCCGATGATACTCAGTGAACTTGCAAGGACAAATAAATCGAAAATATTAAAATTATATTTAGGTTTATTACTTTCATATTTTTTTATGTTTAAGTATTAGTAACTCGCTAAACCAATAATGGTATCGATGCAGTTGATGCTATATTATTATAGGTACCTATATTTAAGAAGTCTTTGAACTTGAACTTATAAATGCTCTCTGGTATTAATAAACTTCCAAAACGAAATACCTACCCAAGTAACACATCAAAGCAGTATATCGGCCGACTTACAGCATTTCTGTATCGTTTTCGCATTTTGAATTAGTTCTATGATAGCATTACAAACGTTTATACGGCTACTGTAATGCTTATTTGGGCACAAATTATACGGCTTTAGATCATAAATAAGTTCACAATTAGTTGTTTAATTGCATTACAGGCGCATTACATTAGCATTAGTTTGACCAAATAAGTTGCGAATCGCATTATATAAACATTATTACGGTCAATGAAGTTGCCAATCGCATTACACAAACATTATTACGGACAATGAAGTTGCCAATCGCATTACAGAAACATTATATTAGCAATATTATTGATAATGAAGATGTTAATTGCATTACAAAAGCATTAGACTAGCATTAGATTGTTCTAAAAGAATGATTGAGGCTATCTAAGTGTTCACAGTTAGAACTTAAATAAACCCTACATCATTGCAAAAACATCTCTAATACTACGGTACAAATGTTATAATACAATTAACTATGTCAAGCAATATATTATGGACGAAGACGGTCAAAACTGAGTGAATGACACCATATTTGTTTGCGTCAAAACAAAAATTATAATCCTGGATACGTTTTTGACTCTTTTCTTATTTTATGCCTGTAAATATTATTCGCAATGTAGTTTACTGTAAATGTCTATATAAGTTTCATTGAAAATTTTCACGCGCCTTCGTTATTTTGTGGTTTTAATATAAAATGTGACATAAAAATATGTGTGAAATGCCCAAAACTATTGTGTATTCCTAGTATAGAACGAATTTTGCATAATTAACATAATAGTATTGGTTGAGCAGTATTAAATAAAGTTATGTTATTATGATATAGGTCTATTGCTTTTATAAATAGGTCCAAATGATAATATTTTTTGGTTATAAAATATTTACAAAATGGTGTCGATCTATAGCAGCCAGGTGAGCCCTTAAAAAGGCTAATTAATGCCACCGGTAGTATCAATACTCACACGTGAACAATTATTAAGCTAGAGGCCAGAGAAAAGACTTTTGATGTGCCACTGTAATACCATTGTCTATAAAGTAGCTCTATATGGGTTCACCGGTATACCAGTAGACTTGAATTATCCATAATGGAGAAAAATCAGACACAGATACGAATGACATAGGCATGGTTGGACCCCGGACGACCGTAGTTCAAAATCAAGAAGAAATGAAAATAAAAAAATCCACCATAAAAATGGCTGTTGTTTTGTTGGTCATATATAATATGTGCTTTTCCCCAATATGGCCGACAAATGGTTTTACTAATACAGTGAAATGAATGTATATACAGCTTTACGCATTACAATAACTCACGTGTATTTGATTAAATATCTGATAGCTGTACAACAGAACTCAGTTGAACTCCATAAATGCAAGCATTACATTGATTCACGTTGATGCCTTTCAGCGGTACTAGGCTTTTACTTACCGCTTAATAGTGCTATTACACAACAAAGGGCACTAAAAACAGCTCAAAGCTGTATAACGGATTTATGGTGCATTATAATGGTACAAGTTTATGCTATTAAGCGGCAATAGGCATTATCGTGCTACTTAAAAATGCTATTGTAGATCCAAACGCACTAAAAACAGCTGAAAGCTATACAGCTGTCTTGTAATTTGCTGCACTCAAACTAAAGGCTTTACAAAAGCATTTTCATATGCCGTTATGCAACCGTTATACATCGCAAAGCATTATAATGCTTTTGAAATACCAATATAAAGCGTCAAGATGCTCGGTGAACTCAAATAAGAGTTTATACGGACCTTAAGTTCTAAATAAGTTTACTATTCGTTTGTTATAATGCTTCCTGTGTTACTTGGGTATGCGTCAACTACTTGAACAAGTTTGTAATGCCCCACAAAGTTAAATTAGTATGCTCAAGTTTATCTACATGCTGCAGGCATAAAATGTATAATTTAGGCGATGGGTGTACGGGTGTTGCCAAATCTTCGTAATTTCGCGTTCAATAAGAACTCTGATAGTCTCTTTATTATACTATCCACCGTTGTTTTGGTTAGGCTTGTCACCTGAGATTCGCAGACTAGGTTTCGTGATTATCTGTGTAAATAAGTTCGTTTGAATCGTCCAAGCAGCGCTTAGTGGTTGTTTGAACAGTTACGAAGCGCCCAAGGCCTTCGCGTTATCTAGCTTTAT
This sequence comes from Xestia xanthographa, assembly GCA_905147715.2. Classification (NCBI taxonomy): domain Eukaryota; kingdom Metazoa; phylum Arthropoda; class Insecta; order Lepidoptera; family Noctuidae; genus Xestia; species Xestia xanthographa. Next base: position 14,809,441 of record LR990647.1, on the reverse strand, counting down.
GTGTCATTATTCCTGATTATGACATCATTATGTCTCCCCACGGGCACGATTGGTTTGATTTAATTTATATACGTAGCTCTTCGGAAAACACTCAATCGTTCATTATTTGTACCTAATAGTTGATTACTGTATTGTAATTTGACATTCGTATCATAAATAATTGCAAAGCACGATCGTATTTTCACTGTCTGATAATAAGTGAGCAATATGGGTTATCGTCTTCTTGCGTAGCGTTTCGCAATACTTCCTCAGTCATTGCTTATTATATTATTATCTATATTATGCTACGTTGAAGTTGCCACTGTTAGAAAACTCCTTTTGCAATCTTCGAAACGAATATCAGTAACTAGACCATCGATCACTAATAAAAAACAACTAGACTTACTAATCGGTTTGGGAGGACATGTCATTATGAGCAATGTAAATCCACTTGACGTCGCCGTTTAATTCGGTTGCCTAGTTTAACGTCACCGTTTTAGGCCAAAGTTATTTGCATGGGAAATGTGTGAACTGTAAACGCTTTTAATAGCTTCGAGTCTTAATTACGCTTGTAGTAAATATGAATTTCGCTGTAAAACGTAGGATCATTAGAGCGAACATAAAATATGACTCTCACAGAGTTATGTCAGAACCATTTACGCTCAGTAAAGGCTACGCTCTAAATTATACAGACGAAATAAGTTGATTACAAGATGCAAGCAGCGTTTTTATGGGATTAAATTTTTTGCTCTTAGGCGTCACTATGAACAAATCGATAAGTACTTTTAGATAATATTCAGTTGTAATTCATGAATGTAGTCGTACTGACGTAAAGTCACAATTTTTAAGTTTCAAGTCAGTCAGTAAGTACAGTACCACGCTCCATTGCGAATTTGTGACCTAATCGTGTGGTTAACCGTAAAATGCAAATATTTTTAATTACGGTCAAGGATACATCCTTGGGGAACCCCTTTTCTGTATTTGTGTTGACAAGCGCGCGACGGCCTTCATTCTTCGACAGTTACTATTTCATTGGTATAATACCTGATTGTTCAATCTATCTTTCGTAACTGTTTTATTTATCTTTAAGTAATCAAAAAGTGTTTTTGATGTGAAACATCTACAGGCGCGGGTAAAACCAAAAAATGGCGTGGTGGGTGACGCGTCGCCAACTCCTAGTTGTCTACCCGGCCCGAAAATCCCGAACATTACCGACCTGTTGAAGCAGCATAAGGTCTACATATTCGCCACGGGTTACAACAAGCCAGCTGGTCTCGGGGCACAGCGCTGGGTTACAATCACGTGACTTCGAGTTCGATCCCAGCCTAAGGACTTTTTTTTATTATGAATCCAGTTAGGTTGATTTTATTTTGTTTGTTTTTTTTTATATATATGCATATTACTTGTTTCGATGTTTCACATCTGCCAGGCGTCCCGTGACGGCCCACATTTTTTTTTTTTTTTTTGTGCTTTTCGCTCGATCATGTCGAAAGCTTGACTTACGTTTAAGTACTTGTAATTTTAGACTTCGTTTCCTTACGACGCTGATCAGCGCTCGTTAGTTTTGGGCTTTGCAAGCTTGTCTAAACGGACCGCAAGTGCCTCTATTCCATCATCATCATCATCAACTTCAGCCAGTTCTGGGTATACGCCTCTCTTTGCTTGTGCCAAGCTCTACGTTATTGTACCAGCCTCGTCCAGGATATTCCTGCGATGGCAACAATGTCGTCTGTCCTTCTCGACGGAGTCCGACCAACACTTCTCTTTCCAGTCCTTGGACGCCACTCGGTCACAGCTTTACTCCACCTGCCATCACCGCGCCTTGCTAGGTGTCCCTTTATTATGGTCAATTAATATTGATTTTACTATGTAATGTAAATACACACATAAGTACATCTGTCGGATTTCTTCCGGCATCTAAGTGAGCTCATTGCCAATGTTGGCAAAAAATCAAACAATATACATAGTTAGTAATTAATCATGATAAATTGTTGAAATATTTTATTGTAAATGAAAGTTATCGAGTTCTATCAAGAACATAATAAATGAATTTGTTAATATGGTGATGTTGAATTTCTGTTGTCGTGCCAACTGAACGGTACCTAGTGTTATTTCCATTCCGTCTTTGAAAGTGTCTCCTTTAATTAAAATCCTTTTTCTTTTGTAAACATTCTGCAACCATTTATTCTTCTATGAAAATTCTATATACAGTAAAGCCCTTTGCTTGTTTTAGGAATCAGTCTCTCTTTCTCAATGTTCACAATAAACGTTGGCAATATTTTCGCCTTCTCTAACGCTTTGATTCAATAGTGGTGAGGTATTATGGAGGCACTTATCTATCATAGTTAGAATCTTATCTAATTTAAAAGATTGTGTTCGTATCGACGCAAACTAATTTATTAACAGATAAGTATCTATGTTTTATAAATTAAATACACGCTTATTGACTGATCCAACGGAGGAGTGTCATGACTAGATAGATGTATTGTATCATCATCATCATCATTTCAGCCGAAAGACGTCCACTGCTGGACATAGGCCTCCCCCAAGTGTCGCCACATTGACCGGTCCCGTGCGACTCGCATCCAGCGGATTCCTGCAACCTTCACCAGGTCATCGGTCCACCTAGTGAGAGGCCTTCCAACGCAACGTCTTCCGGTTCGCGGTCGTCACTCCAGAACTTTTCGGCCCCATCGGCCATCCGTTCTGCGTGCAATGTGCCCTGCCCACTGCCACTTAAGTTTGGCAATTCTTCGGGCTACGTCGGTAACCTTTGTTCTCTTGCGGATGTCTTCATTTCTGATTCGATCGCGCAAGGAAACTCCGAGCATAGCCCTCTCCATTGCCCTTTGGGTGACTTTAAGCTTTCTGATGAGGCCCATTGTGAGCGACCACGTTTCGGTCCCGTATGTAATCACTGGCAACACACACTGGTCATAGACTTTCGTCTTGAGACACTGCGGTAGGTTGGACGAGAAGATACCGCGCAATTTCCCGAACGCTGCCCAACCGAGTCGGATTCGACGATTGACCTCTTTCTCGAAGTTAGACCTACCTAACTGGACTGTTTGTCCCAGGTACACATAATCGTCTACAACTTCGAGAGTAGAGTCTCCGATCTTGATAGGAGATGTATACAATGTCTAAATCCCATATTATCAGTTAATACCATATTATAATAATTATTCTCATGAACTTGAGGGAATTCAGACATATTATTCCATTCAAGAAATTATCCAACTGCTTAGTTTCCACATTTTAAAGAATTTAAGTGTCTTCTTCAAATTAAATATGCCATTAGAAACATGAATTATTCTGTTTGCATCCGCATTGTATGTAAGTAGGTACAGTAAATTCAAATCAGTCAAGGAGAGGAAAATCAATTGTTCATTGTATCTGAGTTAGTCGTGGACTTGTGGTTATGGTGCCGTACTTGACATCCGATTACTCAACAAATGACTCGACTATTTGTGACAAAATAATGTTTTTTTTACATACTTCCTGCAAACCGAATTGTAATGTTAAGTAATGATAATAATTGAAATGTCACGTGAAATCAAGATCAACGTGTGTAATCGTACTAAAGTATCAAGTTAGGTAATCTATCAGCTCGATAAAATAATAATGGAGGTTTTGTCACATCTATAAATATTATTGCTCTTATCTAGACAAATGGAGCAAAGGGACACTGAAACGATTCATCATTTCATGTTTTCAGAAAACCAAGATTTATCCGCGGATATCGCACAATCTGTGCTAAGGTTAATAATTTAATGATTGTGAACAGCGCCATCTATGTTATTATAACGGACACGGTCAACAACTGTGTTTGTCTGGAACTGTGCTCATGCGCATCGAGTATATCTACGTACAATTTTAACGCCGTAATTTTATGAAGTTTCACTAGATGGCGCTACTAGTACTCTTCCGAGCAGAAAATATGTTCGTTTCTTCTTCCATTATAATCTGTTTCATCTATTTCTGTTAGCACATAATTTTTATATATTCTAAATGCTATCAAATAATCGATTTGTTATATTGATCTTAAACCTATAACTGATACAAACACACATCAATTTTACATCAGTAAATATGAAGCCCCAGGACTCGACAAATAAACCGATAACTTTGATAAGCACTCCTCGTGTAATTTAATTCTATTACTTCAAACAAATCTTATCAATCATACTGAGCTCAGTTTGACGCTGTCTGTAGGCATCGTTCTTCCTTAAAACATTACTTTTGAGTGAGTTTTAATTATTTTTGCAATACCCTCAGTGTAACTTATTTAATCCATCGTGTTTTCGCAAGTAAAGCAAATGTGGAGATGGCACACAATGTATTTAGTTAGAAGTTATCGGACTAGTGTTGTGTTTACTGTGAAGCTATGTCTTGGAGGGGTGTACCTGGCCCTTCCGCACCGTTGGCCGAGCGCCAGCCGCTCATGCTGGCCCTGCGAGTGCCCAGGAGTTACGGCAGCCTCTTTCCGTATTACAAGTTTGTGAAAGATACTGCTAATGAGACATTTCCAAGTGAGGTACTACACCTTCATATTGCAATTATAAAATAAAAGTTATTAGTACAACCTGTGCCCAGATACAAAAATAAATGTATTTGTAATCAAAATGATATAATACTATGCATTACATAATGTGTATTCCGATTTATATTGTGTATGCAGAGTGATAGGTTGTCACTCCAACTTGTCAGTTGTTTTCTGTATTTTCAACCTTGCTTCAGTCAGCTCCTTGCTAACTATAAACTACTAACTAACTATATAATAACTAACTATATAATAACTAACTATATAATAACTGGGTCACGATCCTCTGCAGTATTGGTTTTGTTCCAAGTAGCATATTCTATTTTATTTGTTACTCACTTGCTTGTTATTTTGTAAAGAAGATATGCTTACCTGACAAGTGTCAATCACACCATGTTTGAATAACTCATGTTTTGCTAGTTATTGAATGACCAATGCAGGTGCTTATTACCTTAAGACTACTACAGAGTTACCTAATAGTATGGATATAGAAAATATTCGGTATGTGTAATATTAATTAATTGTCTGTCAATTAGTCGCATCTGGTTGAACTGGAAACCGATCCCTACATAGTTAGGATGAACCTTAGCACGATTAATAAATAAAGTAGTCATCCTTTGAATTTTTCTCAGTATTATTTCAATTTCCTAGGTTCTGTCTGTCTTTATTGGAACTATCGGTGCCGTCATATCGTTTCACACATTTTGGAAACCATCACGCTTAATCATCTGGCCCATTTCCACGACAGAACATCTGTTTATATTTATGTTAAAATGAAATCATGCGCAGGATGACTTTCCTATTATTTACGGGTTTTTGGCATTCGACTTACTGACATTCTGAAAAATATTTGCATTGTAAATTAGATGGTTCTGGCCATACGAGATCTTTAACCCAAGTAACTTTTAAACTTAATTGATATTTCATGGAATCATTTAAACGGTTCCATTGACAACTAACGTAGTCAATGTTTAGTCTTTTGCATTCCTTGTTTTGCGGTTGAATAATAAAGCTTCAAACATAATCTAACGACTAATACCCTACTCAGATTTACCACAAGGTATTGGGTAAATCCCATACATATTTAAATTAATTCAAAGAATATTACATGGGACTTAAAACAACTGGCGAAATGTGGGTATATTTATTAGTAGTACACCTCTGCCTAACCCTACGGGGATTTAATGCGTGATGTTATGTTTTGTTATTTCAAAGAACAGTTACAAATTTTTTTACCACCAAGGTGAAGTTAAGTTTGTCATGGGTAAAACACGGAAAGTATGGCTTATACTTGGAATACTCGCTTTTAATTTTCCAGTTTCCGTGCTAGATAGGTAGGATAGAACTTGTAAGCCGACGGTAATTAATTAGTATAAATAACAAACATCCAAGTAGACAGTTAACTAAATGCCTTTTTAACCCCTGACGCTAAAACGGGATGTTATTAAATAAAATGTCTGTTTACTTTCGAAAGTGCCAGTTTTGGCTACGGCTTAAAATAGTAAGTACTTCATCAATCCATCTTTATATTTTTAAATACCGATTTGGTTATTTATTAATTTATAAACACGTTCAAAAATGGAGTGTGTTTTAGAAGTCCATATATATTTTTTAAATAAGACTTGCCTTGCCTGCCTTGCTGCTTTACGGAATTTATTAATCAATAATTTTGGACATGACAACGTCTTGGCTGGTGAAACTATTTCAAATGTTGTGGAGTTTAAATTCAGTCAACAGTATTTTAACCGTTGCAATTAGCACACCACCTGTTAGTGTGTTTTATGAAACATTGTAATCGCCCATAATGCTTACGTGCTGTCACTACAGCTATCTTCAAAGAGCTGTTAGTGTATCTTCGTGATATAATAATAAGGATCAATTTGCCTAAGTGCTCGTTAATAAACGTCTGCCATGCCGTTGGCATGAATGTTTCCCATCATTTTAAGTGGTTCCTATTTTTTCAGTGCTTATAATTTCGTACATAGGTATGGTATCGGTAATTTTAAAAGGCTGCACTTAAGAACTCGCAAATAAAAAGGAAAATTTCATCTAAGCAGTGTCATCATTATCATTGTTTTATGTGATATCTACTATCTAACTCTATGGTTCATTAGTACCTACCCTTAAGTATAAGTAAATTTTATTAAAGCATTAATGTTTGTAACAAAGTCAACCATTAATTAATGGGTAAGCTTATGTGATAATTTGTCGATACTAAAAATATCAAAGAATAGGCTTTTGCCTTTCTTATTTAACATCTTGTAACTACCTTAACTTGCACATTTCAATTTTTTCTGTCATAAAAAATCTCAATAAAATGTTAAACCGTGTCAATTTACAACTCAGCTCATTTTACGTTATTGTGATACAATATTCGTAGATACAAATTTCATTATCGATTAAGAAAAGTCGTAGCTTCTTATTAAGTTTTATGGCCAAAATTATAGCCATAAGGCCCTTCTAACCCTAAAATTAGCAACTCTATTTGTGGTGGATCAAACTTCGTTTGAAATACTGTTACAATAAAGTTCTAATCAGCTTGCACTACAAAGCGGTTGTTACGTTAGTCACTGCAGCCGAATAGTGCGAAATGAGTGGTGGTGACGATTTACAAAAAATCTTTTGATTGGACTAAAAAAATAAAACACATAAGTCCTGCTTTATAGTTAGTTCAGTTATTATGCAAAGTTTCATGATCTAGTTTGAAGTACTTTTTGAAAACCAGCGGTTTATTGTTCGATTTGGATACCTCCACTAACTTTGGATTTTTAATCTATTGAGAAAAGTTTATGGAATCGTGTTTCTGTCACACATAGGACTTAGCAATTATCCTCAACTTTACCACATATTTATTTCAAAATTAATGCTGCAGTATTTTAGGCGTAACGGAGGATCATACTAAGCCATTTGAGGGATATATAGCCCTTAATAATCTCGATATATGTTGCATGGTAGTTCTAAGAAAATAAAGCATGGGATTTTGTAACGTTTTATTTTCTCATTTGCGAGAAGTCGGGTTCCCTACTTGAAATCGAATGACGATCGAATAACACTTGCTCGAAAACGGTAGTATAGTAATTGAAATCGATAAATTATAAGCTAGTAGTAGTGTACTAGTAGTTCACTACCTCGATGCATCAAAATCTCGAATAACTATAAACTCGAATCATCGGCAGCGCGATGGCTCATTATCTTGAAACATTATTTGTCGACCGTGCATCTAATTGATTTACAGGATAGTTTTAAGGAGTGTTTCTAGACTCCAGAATCGTTTCGGATTCTGGACTCCAAAATCGTTTCGAGGCCTAGGAAGCTCAGTGGACGAATACAACGATGGGTTCGTGGAAACTGTCCATACGACTCTAAGTTCTTCAAGACACTTCGTACAGATCAGAACAAGAGACTCTCCGATCGCACTCTCAACCTCATGAAGGAGCGGCATAAGTTGATCCTGCGGTCTTCAGACGAGGCTTGGAATTACCGGCAGCTCAATAGACGGATCTCTAAATCCATGAAGAGCGACCTCCGCCGCTTTAATACTGAGCGTATTAAAGACGCGATTGAGCAGAATAAAGGCTTCAATATATTTACAAGAGATCTGGCTATAAGGCAGAGCCAGCTAACGAAACTGAAGACCGACGATGGCAGGATCTTATCCGCCAAACCGGAGCTTCTGAGGGAGATCGAGAGCTTCTATGGGCAGTTGTACACGTCAACCAGTAAACTCGTTGTAGATCTAGCAAACGACCCAAGAGCTAGACTAACCCGACATTATACCGAAGCCTGTATGAGATTAGGATGGTTCTGCAACAGCATAAAAACAACAAGGCACCGGGTGATGACCAAATTACGGCCGAACTCCTGAAGGCGGGTTGAAAACCGGTACTTAAGGCCCTTCAGAAGCTGTTTGACTCCGTCATACTCGAGGGGAAAGCACCACAGGCGTGGTGCAGGGGTGTGGTGGTACTCTTCTTCAAGAAGGGTGACAATGCCCGGCTGAAGAATTATAGGTCCATCTCACTTCTAATCCATGTCCACAAGTTGTTTTCAAGAGTAATCACGAATCGTCTCGCGCGCTGGTTTGACGATTTTCAGCCTCCCGAACAAGCCAGATTCCGAAAAGGCTTTAGCACCGTGGACCACATACATACGCTGCAGCAGGTTATACAGAAGACCGAAGAGTATAACCTGCCTCTCTGTTTAGCGTTTGTGGACTACGAGAAAGTCTTCGATTTGATCGAGACTTGGGCAGCTTGGGCTGTACTGCAGTTTCTCCAACGGTGCCAAATAGACTATCGGTACATCTAGGTGTTGAAGTGTTAGTACAAAAATGCCACCATGTCAGTTCGATTTCAGGATCAAGCCGCTGAACCTATCCTTCTGCAGTGACCTGTGAGACAGAGAGACATCATATCTCCGAAACTGTTCACCGCTGCACTGGAGGATGTCTTCAAGGTTCTGGAGAGCTAGGCATCAACGTCAATGGCGAGTACATCACTCACCTTCGGTTTGCTGACGATATAGTGGTCATAGCGGAGACCATGGAGGACCTCAGTACAATGGTCGATGACCAGCTCAGTAGAGCTTCCAAAAGAGTGGGTCTTGAAATGAACATGGACAAAACCAAGATCATGTCGAATGCCCATGTAACATCCATTCTATCAAGATCGGAGACTCTACACTCGAAGTTGTAGATGATTATGTGTACCTGGGACAAACGGTCCAGTTAGGTAGTTCTAACTTCGATAGAGGTCAATCATCCAATCTGACTCGGCTGTCCGGTATCTTCTCGTCCGACTTACCGCAGTGTGATTACATAAGGCTTAAAGTCACCCAAAGGGCAATGGAGAGGGCTATGCTCGGAGTTTCCTTGCGTGATTGAATCATAAATTAAGACATCCGCAAGAGAACCAAGGTGGAACGTAGCCCGAAGAATAGCCAAACTTAGTGGCAGTGGGCATTGCTCGCAGAACGGATGGCCGATGGGGCCAAGAAGTCCTGGAGTGGCGACGGCGAACCGGAAGACGTTGCGTTGGAAGGCCTCCCACTAGGTGGATCGATGACCTGGTGAAGGTTGCGGGAATCCGTTGGATGCGAGACGCATGGGGCCGGCCAATGTAGCGACACTTAGGGGAGGCCTATGTCCAGTAGTGGACGTCTTTCAGCTGAAATGATGAATAATGGCAGGATTTATTTCTTTTCACTAAAATGATTCAAAAAGGCGGTTTAGTATTATCTGAAAGTATTGATGCTTTCAGATTTAGTACTAAACCGCCTTCTTACCTTTTTTTTTTTTTTTTTTTTTTTTTCGGATGGGAAATCATCAAATAACTCCTCCTGCTCTGGGCGGAGCAGGAGGGAGTGTCAGACTTTTACTGACTAAAACCCATCCATGTTCCTTCATCGCCCTTTGTGTTCCGGGGCCACGGTATCTCTTTCGAACAGTCCCGCAACCCCGGCAGGCGTCGGTCCTTGCGGACCCCTTCCTTTTTGCTGACTCTCTTTGAGGCGCGCGTGGAACACGAACGCGCCGTCGACACGGCCTGTCGTCATGAGACGGACGGACGGCGAGCTAGCCCATAGCCCACCGTCCACAGGCCCGCGCCTACGGTGGCCGGGGGCCACGTGGTGGTGGCCCCCGACGCCCGGGGCGTCTCCCGCGGCGGCCGGGACGTTGAGAGGTTCTCTCCCACTCACGTTCCGCCACCTCCTTCTCTAGCATTACTGCTTCGCAGAAGGAGGTGACGGCGTCCCATTCCGTCTTGCTCCGGACCATGGCTTGCACCAGGGCCGGACGCGAGAGGTCGCCGCCGCCGATCGCCGCTTCGAGGACACGGCGGTGCTCCGCCCACGCGGGGCACACTTCCACCGTGTGCTGCACCGTGTCCTCTGGTCGATCCTCACAGTGGAAGCACCCGGACGTTTCCTCCCGCCCGATTCGGTGCAGGAACCTCCCGAACACACCGTGTCCGGTGAGGACCTGCGTCAGGCGGAAGGTGAGGACGCCGTGGCGTCGCTCAAGCCACTCCTCAAAGAGGGGACTTATCGCCACTATCGTGGCGTGCCCTGCACGGGGTTGCGACAGTCGCTCTCTCCATGTCGCCATGAGATCCCGCCGGAAGTCTGTCCGCTGAGCGACAATTTGTCGCTGCAGAGGAGTTTCCCCCCGGCGTAGCGCCTCCACGCGCCATTCATGCAGGCGCGCGAGGACTATCGCCTCCAGATCCCATGGCGGCAATCCGGCAAGGAGGCTCGCCGCCTCGCGGGAGATCGTGCGGTACGCTCGGGCCAGCCTTACGGCTACCACCTTTTGGGGCGCGTTCAGATAGTGGGCGGCTCGCCGCCTCAAAGAACGCGCCCACACCGGGGCCCCGTAAAGGGCCATGGACCGCACGACTCCCCATGGACCGCACGACTCCACCGCCTTCTTACCTTAACTTTAATTCATTGATTAAAGAATTAAAGTCAATTAAACTTAATTAGATCTCAAGTTTAGTCCTTCTTTAAAATATGTTGATTTATGAGAAAAATAAATATATTATCGTTGTGTACCAACATTTAATAAATTGTTTTTATTTAAAAAATCATTTAATAAGTATCCATATTTATGAAAAGTCGTAAAAATTGTAGTTTATTCGCACATAAGGTTATGTATGTCACACATATTTTATCGCAAGTGTCATCGTAAACGCCCGGAATTCCCGAAACGCAATAAAAGTCGTTACATTTTTGGACAGCAAAATATTGTAAGCGCCAAAAAAGCCTTAAAAGTTTTTTTTTTTTTAGAAGCTTTTATTCAACTTGCCTTTATAATTAGAATGTATTCGTGAAATCTTGCAACTAAATCCCCCAACCGATTGAGCTGAAATTTTGCACTCACCTTTGGTTCTGGTGACAGTACATTTTTATGATAGACATGACCTAACTCTGCAGCCAAGATCGTCTCCGCAAAAGCGAACTCCTTAACAGTTAACGGCACGGATACGAAAGTTTTTAGACGCGTTCATATTTGATGGATATAGTGATTTCTATCATGACCTCATCCAGATTGTCTCCTAACGAGGGAACTCCTCAACGGTAAATAGCACGAATACGAAAATTTTAGTTAAAAAACCTTTTTATATATAAGCTTTCATAAAAATGCACTAAAAAGTAGAAAATAAACCTTTTAGTAAATGAAAACGAAAAGCATTCATAAAAGCTTGTCACCTACTTATAGTTTTTATTTTGCCTTTACCATTTGCGCGACAAGCTTGCTTTTCGTTTTCATTTACTAAAAGGTTTATAAAAGCTTATTTTTAAAAAGGTTTTTTAATGAATATTTTTTAAAATTTATTTTAATCATATTCATCTATCTATACTAATATTATAAAAAGGTAACATTTGTTTGTAAGTTTGTATGTAGGGGGTAATCTCCGGAAGTAATGAACCGATTTCAAAAAATTCTTTCACCATTAGAAAGCTACATTCACCCTGAGTAACATAGGCTATATTTCATCCCCGTACTCCGACGGGAACGGGAAATACGCGAGTGAAACCGCGTGACGTCCGCTAGTAATACATAAAGCTTGAAAACCCATCACATGTTAAATTTCAATTTAATATCATAAATAACAGTTAAAATATTTAAAAAACCTCCTGTAAAATTGATTTTTTTCGGTCACACCAAGTCGGCGGTAAGGGGTCAATGTGCATATGTGTTAAGGGGATGTCAACATCAAAATGCGAGAACGCTGTCTATTTGGAGATACTGGGCGGCCAGGTTTTAGAAGAAAATAATGAATAAATAAATATTGAAATTATTTGATTATGATTTGGTTAGGTCAGGTAAATTTAAATGAATGAACTTTTTATTTAAAAAAAAAATCCCCTCCTCCCCCCCCCCCCGCCGCCAGCCTTTCTCTCCCTCCGCCCGCGCCGCTTTTAAATGAATGAAATTTTTATTTTAAAAAAAAGCTGCCTCTTAACTGATCACCCTGTTTCACTAACACTCAGTGGCGCTGGCGATCTTTTTATAGGTTCCTTATGTAGCCTGCGGCCGTTGCCTTTATTCGCATGTATGTTTATATAACTCGCCAGTTATCTTTGTTTGTTCATGTTTATTTTTAGTTTAGAAGTTAAACATTTGAAAGTAACTCGATGTTTGCGTTTCCACAACGACCTAGCACTAGGTAACAGCTATTCGTAGCAAATATTTTACAGATAGTAGATAGTTTTTATTTCCGTCTTGAATGAGAAAAGCTTCTCACGTCTTTTTAACCGACTTCCAAAAAAGGAAGAAGTATTCGTTGCGTTTCTACGTATATTTCACATTTCGCCTCCACCATAATGCTTTTCACATCAATTAATATGATGAAGGCATAGTTTGCGCCGCTCAAAATGACCGTTAATTCCATTTGCATTTCGCGGGGGCAAATTTTCTAAATGTTACTAATAGCTTAATATACTCTTCTGTCAGTATTCCAATTTATTTATTTATTTATTTAGGTTAGCCAACAATTGTTCACACATAACATTTTTAAAATTATACTTGCATAATAGTACTAATATAAGTGCAACAATTACTTACAGGCTAACACAACATGCACCAATTATGGTTATCTATAATAATACAATATTACAAAGCCAAAAATGGTAATAATAATTAAAGCCTATTATTTTTTTTGATAATTTGACATAATAACAACAATAAAATTGGTACATTGCAATTAATTAAGAAATGGATTTATAACATAAACATTAATAAATTTAAAGACATAAAATTAAAAGATAAAATCAAAGAATAAAATTAAAAGTAAAATCAAAATCAAATAGATAAAAACAAAATCACATAAATCATTTTAAATACAAATAAAAATTCATCATAAATAAAGTTGATCATAAAATTATACATTCCCAATCTCGAGAAATAAACATTTGTGGTAAAACTATTGGTTGTGAGAATAGTGTTCGATAAGAGCTTTGTAAAATTGACCCATGCTGTCATGGTGTATGTCAGTAAGATCACTGCAACTGTTTAAGACTTTACACAGGCGTGAAATCGGCGAGTTGGCACCCAGAACTGTTCTGCGCAAGGGAGGGTACAGTGGTGTGATAGGATTACGCGGATATCGGGCAGGGGCACGGAATTTTAGGAGACTCAGTATGTTTGGGCAGTCGATTTAGTTTCTAAGCAACTTATAGAGAAACAGGCCATAATTAATTTCGCTCCGGGTTGATAACGAGCGCATTTTAAAATAATTGAGACGGGTATTATAGGAGAGCAGTTGTTTACCCTTTCCTATAGAAAATGCAAGGTGCCACAGAAACCGTTTTTGAACTCTTTCCAAAAGTAACTTATGTGTGGCGTAATGTGGTCTCCATACAACACTGCAATACTCTAGGCCGCTTCGTACAAGGCTATAATACAGCATCTTTTTGGTACCAACACATTTAAAGTCCCTGGTGTTTCTTATCACAAACCCTAGCATTTTAGACGCTTTCTTAATTATGTTCTCGATGTGGGGCACAAAGGTTAGTTTTTTATCAAAAAGTACTCCCAGATCCCTTATTGCATCCACTTCTTGATTTTTTTTATTATTTATAAAGTACTCCGAATGTGCTGGATGAGACTTTCTTGAAAATGATAAATGATAACATTTTTTTTAAGTTTAGTTCCATTCTGTTAGTTTCACACCATTCCACAACTCTGTTCTAATCTTCTTGTAGAAGCGCGATATCACTCGGTGATTCGATTCTACGAGCAAACTTTAAGTCATAAGCGTAAAGAAAACAATCGGAATAGTAAAAGCAGTGGGGAAGGTCGTTAATATAAATGATGAATAATATGAGAGCAAGGTGTGACCCCTGTGGGGCACCAGAAGTCATGCAATAATTGCTGGAAGATCGAAAGCCGTTAACAACAACATAAAATTCACGCTGTGACAGATAAGATTGCAGCCATTTCAGCAAGGGACCAAAACTATATAATGACTATGAATCATTATGGAATGGGGAATTTAATCGAAGGCCTTGCTGAAATCGGTGTATAATACGTCAAATTGCTTATTTGAGTCGATAGATTCAATTAGGGACTCCGAGAAAGCCAGTAAGTTTGTGGTAGTAGACATCGAGGAAACAAAGCCGTGTTGGTGACCACTGAGGTAAAGTTAATTATAAAATTTAATTTGGGGTCGGCGCAACATCCATACTTCTCTTCCCCTTTTTTGCCCTATATCATCCTTCAAACAGTCCATCCATAGTTCTTTGTCTTACTCTACTCTTATAGCCACCACACCATACTCAGAAGTTTTCTCACGACATTTTCTTTATCCCTCCGCATCAGTGGTGCTAAAAACAATGCTGGAATGTGACGTGTTTTCAGGGCCAGCTTCCAACGAAAAACTATAGATGGCGCTGTGCAAGGAGTATATTTTTGTTTAGCTTTATGGAGCTGGTACTTATTCATTGCCTTTTGAACTAATAAGCTAACCAATCGAAAGTGTTTGACCAGTGTGACCAGGATGCATTTGAAGTCCGATTAAAATAATTTTAATCGGACTTCAAATGCTGGACTTCAAATTTTAATCGGACTTGCTGCCAACTTAGCGCTTTCAGCGCCAGATCTAGCGCATTTTTGTCCAATAGCGCGTTCTAGCGCCTAGCGCTAAATCTAGCGCTTTTTGAATTCATATTATGATATGCACATCTACTATTATTTAAATTTAATGCAAAATGATTTCCCAAACCCAGTTTGAGCTTCGTGAATATCACGGGTTATGTTGGCCTTGCTCTTTACATAATGGAAGTGAACACTAAAATGTATCATTATAATGGCTTTCCTTCCGCCGCTTTTCTCCGATATATTTTCTACTGCCTTTATATAATTTGTTTTATGTTAACTCATTTAATGACGCAGCAACCCTTGGCGATGTTGTTTGTGACCTTCATAGGTCCTGTACATATTATTTCATGTATTTTATAAGGTACTTACAGAATATGTTAGCACCTAAGGTGCAGGCAACCTAGCATTTAAAATATTTATGTCTACAGTTTAAAAGTCGCAATTCAATTATTCACAAGTATTGACTGGCTAGGTATATGTCTATCTATGCCCATCATAACATCTAAGTGCTCGTTCTACTCATTTGATATAATACCTTGTATGTCATACATTGTATAAATTATGTACATAGATGTGACTAGTTTTCATTCCCCATGTTAATGGACGGCGCTAGCCGTAGGTCATTAAAATATCTATTTTCATTTATGTTGTGGTCATTAAGGTGAATGCTCCAACCAGCCCGCAAAATTCAAATTTTCATACGTTTTTTGGCAATTTGCAGGCCAGTGCTAGGTCGTATGTTGATTAAAATATTATTCGCGGCTGTTAGTCGTATGTAGTTACAGAATTATAATCATCTAAATCATCAATATAACCCTCTAAGTTCATGTAACTCGATTGAATGACGTCCTTCAATCGTGTAAAAATATTTTAATCAACATACAACCTAGCACTGACCTGCAAATTGCAAAAACCCCTACCCTGGAGCATCAGCCTTAATAAAGCAGCCACATTGTGTGACACTGATGGATAGTACATGTTTTTAATAAAAACAATAATTGATCTCCTACTGCTCTTCTATGGGTCTGCTACTATAGAATAGAGGCCTGGATTTTTTGCACTTTCTGCAGATTCTGACTATTAGCAGCCCATTCCTATCAATGTCCTATCAGTCAGCAACAGGTAACTTTTGTCTCTTGTTATAAATCTCTAAAGTACAAACATAGCATTTTCTATCTTAGAATAGACCCTTCTCTAGCCTTAGCTATCAGTGTTTCCTTAGAGCAAGCTAATCGGATGTTTATCCATTTCACGCATTGCTAGTCAACTAAGAGTAAGAGGAACAGGTTTCTGTGGTCCCTGTGGGCATTAGGCTAACAACCTGTCACTGCGTATGAGCCACTAAGGTCTGTCTTAAAACAAGTTGAGGTTTTTAAGTCTTTACTTAATATCTAATAGCCTAGCTAAGTAGCTACGAAAGGTTAAGTATATACCACATGGACTTTGAATTTCTTTCAGGGGGAAATAATGACCACCAAAAATAACTTTGTGATCACTAAAATCGTTTCACCTAAAATGTCAATTGATCACCAAATTTAGTAAATTGAGCACCAAATTTTAATGAGGTTGTTGATATCAAACTAGTTTTGCCTAGGCCGACTTGGGGCACCCCGACACGGATAGATTAGGTTAGAAGGCCGCCATACCCTTCGTGCTTATTTTTTTTATAAACCATTCAGAAGTAGGAGCCCCGCTTTGGGGCTCCGTCGACCGGGTCTCCCTCGACTCGGATGCAAGAGCATAACAGTTCAATTTCTGGTGGTCATTACTAAAAAATAAATTTTTGGTTCTAATTTTACGTTATATAATAAGGAATTCATTTTGGTGATCCTTCATTAATTTTGGCAACCAAAAGTCATTTTTTTGCCGTTACATTTTGATAAATCTGGTGGTTCGTTAATTGTATGCCTTTCTTTAATCCCGAAGGTAACTAGCGAGATGATACATAAATCAGTCAAACTAATAGACATAAATAGCCAGTGATGGCAGTGAGCCTTAGGTTCACCTTTCATTTATGTGCACCGGAACGTTGCTTTGGCAACGTCGCGGCTCGCCGTTCGCGTTCCTGGCACATGTATAATTGATGGACCGTTGAAAGCCTGCTCCCGAATACCGACACATTTAATTCATGTTCCATTTCCTGAAGAGAATATACAGGGTGTAAAAGACTTCATCACGAAGCCGTCAACCAAGCATTCAGTACATCAAACTAAGTAACTTTACGCAAAAATTATTGCTGGGAAACAACTTTTTTTTTGGGGTGAAAAATCAATGACGTATTATATATAGACACGTCATGAACCAACATCGCGGCGCTTAGAAACGGCGAAAATACTAGAACTACTTATAAGCGTGAAGAAAGAGAAAGAAAATATGACACCGAACGGCGGGATGCCTGTTGCGAGAGGGAGATAAATATACATCTTCAGTCACGTCACAGGATTTATTAAATTATAAACAAACGTAGCGTTGCGTGACAGGTTGGTGCGTAACTAAGCGCGATGTGGCCAATTGGCTTCATTTCATGTTGTCATTTTAGAGTGCGGACAACGTATCTATAGTTTATATATCATTGTGAAAAATCATGTTTTGTGGTAGAACTCAATGTGACGCACTCAAAACATTGTCTTGATGGATGGATTGAATAGTACGGGGGTCGTGGAGGTGTTTAAAGTAAAACCATTACATTAAAACTTGTATATAAAAAATAAACTAGTAAAAAAGTTGGAACTTTGACCCCCAATATCTCCGTAACTAGAAAGTTTTTATGGTTCCCAGGTATGGTGTAGAACAAAAAAAAATAAAACCGACTTCAAAAAAAACACAAAAATGTGAAAAATAACTTTAGCTTCAGAAGTCGGTGACCTTTGTTTGATTGATTTAGTTTTTTTGTCATGTCATGGTAATAGGCGTATCCCCAATATATGGAACTTAACATACTTACCTTGTTTTTTTTCGGATGGGAAATCATCAAATTACCCCTCCCTCTCATAGAGAGGAGACCTATGTCCCAGCAGTGGGAACATTAATAGGCTGATGATGATGATAACCCCTCCCGCTCTGGGCGGAGCGGAAGGGAGTGTCAGACTTTTACTGACTAAAACCCATCCATGTTCCTTCTTAGCCCTTTGTGTTCCAGGGCCGCAGTATCTCTTTAGAACAGTCCCTTTTGCTGACATCTCTTTGAGGCGCGCGCGGAACACGTACGCGCTAACTTAACATACCTAACTGTCAAAATCTGGGTGTATTGTATACATCTGCGTACCCCCTCAGAGCATACAGGCGTGATGTTACGTCATTTGAGGCGCGCGCGGAACACGATCGCGCCAACTTAACATACCTAAGTGTCGAAATCTGGGTGTATTGTACACATCTGTGTACCCCCTCAGAGCATACAGGCGTGATGATACGTCATGATGTTGTATAAACAATAAACATCCAAGCGATTGCAATATTCTCGGCAGATTAAATGGGACCACACGGGAAGCACCAGCTTTCAAACAAAAAAAAGAATTATCAAAATCGGTTCACCCAGTCGAAAGTTCTGAGGTAACAAACACAAAAAAAAAAAACAGTCGAATTGAGAACCTCCTCTTTTTGGAAGTCGGTTGAAAACATGATCGCAATGACGAGGAGAACAAAATATGCCTTTCGGCTTCGTTAAGAGGTGTTTTACACCCTTTATCTGTAATGGCAAAGGAAACGTGTGTGTGATAAATAATAGTAGATTGTATCATAAGAGAGCAAAATAATATTTTTACGGTGAGGGCGCTTTTTTGAATCCAGAGCGAAGTGAGGGATTCTAGAGTAGAATCCCGAGCGTAGCGAGGGATTCTTTAATAGAATCCTGAACGTAGCGAGGGATTCAAAGTACGTCGCCCGAGCCAAAAATATATTTTGCGCCCGAGTGATACACTCTACTTTTCATCACCCACTATGAGAAAATAAAAGGCGCCTCATAATTTTAACCGACTTCAAAAAGGAGAAGGTTCTCAATTCTACTGTTTTTTTTTTAATGTATTTACACCGATTACGCTGATATTAATGAGCCGATTGGCGTGATTATTCTTTAGTTTGATGCGGAATAGTTGCCATTTGGTCCTATAAAATTTAACATAGTTTGGCCCAGTAGTTTTCATTTTATGAACATTTTTACTTCAGTCGTGTGGTCTAATTTCAACATGTAAAATAAATGCATATCTAATATTTGGATAAAAAAATCTTTTTTGCAAAATATAAAACCGACTTTACAAAACACAAAAACGTTAAAAATAACTTTAGCTTCAGAAGTCGGTGACAATAAAAAAACTAAATGAATCAAACAAAGGTCACCGACTTCTGAAGATCTAAAGTTATTTTTCACTTTATTGTGTTTTTTATTCACTGTCACTTAAAGAACTAATTTTTCAAAACAAAACCATGAATTTCTAACAATTCATGAAAATTGACGAAAACGCGGTCTGTAGTTCGCGCGTTTTTTTTTTAATCAGCCAGCGCGGCGGCGGGCGCGACTATGGGCCGTCGACCAGCCAGTCTATTCAATAGTAGATTGTATCATAAGGGAGCAAAATAATATTTTTACGGCGAGGGCGCTTTTTTGAATCCAGAGCGAAATGAGGGATTCTAGAGTAGAATCCCGAGCGTAGCGAGGGATTCTTTAATAGAATCCTGAACGTAGCGAGGGATTCAAAGTACGTCGCCCGAGCCAAAAATATATTTTGCGCCCGAGTGATACACTGTACTTTTCATCACCCACTATGAGAAAATAAAAGGCGCCTCATAATTTTAACCAACTTCAAAAAGGAGAAGGATCTCAATTCTACTGTTTTTTTTTTAATGTATTTACACCGATTACGCTGATATTAATGAGCCGATTGACGTGATTATTCTTTAGTTTGATGCGGAATAGTTGCCATTTGGTCCTATAAAAATTTAACATAGTTTGGCCCAGTAGTTTTCATTTTATGAACATTTTTACTTCAGTCGTGTGGTCTAATTTCAACATGTAAAATAAATACATATCTAATATTTGGATAGGATATTACAACTAAAAATGGAAAAATAAAAAAATAAACTTTTTTGCAATTTATAAAACCGACTTCACAAAACACAAAAACGTTAAAAATAACTTTAGCTTCAGAAGTCGGTGACAAAAAAAAAACTAAATGAATCAAACAAAGGTTCTGAAGAACTTCTGAAGATCTAAAGTTATTTTTCACTTTATTGTGATTTTTATTCACTGTCACTTGAAGAACTAATTTTTCAAAACAAAACCATGAATTTCTAACAAATCATAAAAATTGACGAAAACGCGGTCTGTAGTTCGCGCGTTTTTTTTTTTAATCAGCCAGCGCGGCGGCGGGTGCGACTATGGGCCGCGTCGTACCAGCCAGTCTTTATTCAAACAATATTTGCGTTCGATTTCTTTCGGCGCTGAACACTAAGATGTTTCAAATTCAAAAAGTGCGCCGCAAAGATAATTGCGGCGCACTTATAAAGAGGAATAAAAACTCATTACTGCCCGCTAAAAGTTTATTATAGAAAACACCACCTTTGGGTGCACTTAAAGGCGAACCAAGTCGTCCTTTTCGAATAGGTGGGATGAAAACAATATTTGCGTTCGATTTCTTTCGGCGCTGAACACTAAGATGTTCCAAATTCAAAAAGTGCGCCGCAAAGATAATTGCGGCGCACTTATAAAGAGGAATAAAAACTCATTACTGCCCGCTAAAAGTTTATTATAGAAAACACCACCTTTGGGTGCACTTAAAGGCGAACCAAGTCGTCTTTTTCGAATAGGTGGGATGAAAATAAATTTATATGCAATATCACGTTGCTCTCTTTTACATAACCCCAAGCCCGTACGTTAGATACTTTGCGTTTATGAAGCTTAAGGTGACACAGCACACGAGCTCGAACTCATTGGTGGGCGTGGCTAAAAAGCACGCTGTCTCACCTGGCATCGTGCCCGAAGGAGATAGTATCAGTGATGAGCAGTTAGACGCTAGTCTTCACGTGCGTCTAGTTCGTACGCACACACTCAGCGTTCCGAACCGTTCCGAACAAAAACGAAGTTATAATACTTTCGTCTGAACTTTTATTTTAATGCGCTAAAAAGAATAAAATAAACTTTTTCTTTAAAACTTTTACTATCAACTTATAACGTCATCGTCACTACACAATTCGCGAGATTAGTGGCAACAATAATATTGTATAACTATATTGTTTGTTATTGTTGGCCTGGGGTCACGATGTCCTGGACGCTTTCCGCCAGGTCTGCTAATCCCTCGAGAGAAATAAATAGCTGTGAAGCCAGCAGAGTCTGGACGTTGGTCGGCAGACGACTGCTTTATATTGTCATCGTGGTACTGTGGATTTCCTTGGCCTGATAAAGTTTAGGATTTCCTTTTCAGGGCGTATCACGTCGGAGTCACCAATTTAGTGGTTGTTATACACTAACTAAATTAAATTAAAAATGTTCATAATTCTATATCAATTTAGTCAACACAAGACAGAGAAGTGACAGATCAGAAGAAAAGTAAAAATTATATCGTGAAGGTTTTATGTATATAAAGTTTCTAAATAAGTAGGTCGCTACACCATATTATAGGGTGTGCGTTTCGATGGCGCGACCACGGCGTTTTTTTTTTTAAAATAACTATGCCATGATTTTGTAAAAATTATGTATGTACGTGGTTCAAATTTCCCAAAACCTTAAATTTGTCAAAGTTATGGTTAAAAAGTTATCAGGGTTTGAACGTGGCCACGCCATCGAAACGCGGAGAACCGCGCGGCCATGGAAATCTTAAAAACTAAGCGTTGCAGAGACCTGAAATTTAGGTAAATAAAAAATTGAATTTGTAAAAAAAATATAAAAAATCCTAGGTTTTATATTTCAGGAGCATACGTATGGTATCGCTTATCACCTTCAAAATGTTCTGAATGTGAAATATTTAATTAATTAATGAATTTAATTTTAAATAATTTATTTTTTACAAAATCTTGCCATAGCTTAAAAAAAAAAGAATGCCGTGGTCGCGCCATCGAAACGCACACATTATAGGAGTGCAATAAAAATGCACAGGCCCTTCAACTTCAGCGAAAAACAAATGACACGTCACTGACGTCATGCATGAAATGAAAAGGACAGAAATATAGGTCTTGTTCTTCTATCAAACGAAGGACATGTCAATATGGCGTATCCCCCTCCCGCACCGCACCGGGGGAAACATTATTCAGTGAGATGCACGAAAATTCATAGTAAAAGGCGCGCGTAAAAAAATATGAAAAGGCTTTTGGGAAATCGAATTTTATGAAAAAACCACTGCATAAATCATTATCAAATAAAATTTATTGAATTCTTCGATAATTTTGCTGTGTCGGTACCGACTTTGTTTTGGAAATTTGACACTTCTTTTATTACTAATTTACGCCCAAAGTTACGTTAAAATTGGCAATAAAAATGAATCTTTGGTAGCTCGTAACTTTTGAATGCCTTTTTATTTTACTATTCTGTTTCCGCACAGACACAATTAATAATGAGACAAAACGATATCATGTTTAACTTTAGATGTACCATGTCAAACAGTGGAGTAATAGTCCCCCTAAATTTGTATGGAAAATATGTTGTGCAGATCAACCTTAAAGCACGTATGATAGACAGTAAAACGCCTGTGGAACTACGTCATTAATAATTATTGATGGGCTAACTAATATTTCCTTTGATTTAATATCTCACGTAGTTTATTCACGTTTATAACTTCCTAATGTCTTGGATAATTACTTTTAGATTTGCATGACATCAGGGCAATTACTTTTATGACAAAAAAAAATCGGTTGCGCGGTAATTCCTATGTAACCATAGTACTTATTACCAAATGCAGTAATCTGCCTTATCGCTCCGTATTTATGACTGTGTACAAATTGTAGTATAACATTCGTATTTTTCCCCTTATCATAGTAATCTTTTGTTTATAGAGCAATCGCCTGTAATCCAATATTAACTCAAAAGTTAAGCTTTCGTAAAACATTAACGGCTATAAGTATGACCAGAAGCTGAAGTCCTTGCAGTGTGTTTTGTGTTATGAACTGCGACGATATTTAAACATATTGCTTTTCAAAGTTCACTGGTGATTGAGAAAATTATTACTATTCGTTAGCTCGAGTGGTTTTAATGATCGTTTATCAAGATGTTTCGTGCAGCATCTTTTATACGAGCTTACGGACAGGTATTTAATGTTTTTGTTCGTGTTGTTCAATCATTTATCTCTCATATGATTTGTATGAGATAAAAAATGAAGCCAGCACAGTTCCAGTCGAGCGGGCCCCGGCGCAGGCGCAGCGGGGCCGGTGGCGCTTGACTGCATGGAATCCTGTAACCCCGTTAATCTTTTTACTCTACTTAGACTCCGGATCTTAACCTCGGTACACAATTCTTGCTTACTGTACGTAAAGCATGTCTGAGTGGATCTCAGACCGGTTATGATAAGTTTGAATAGCAAATATTATATGCGTGTATAGAGTCCCATTTTATCTCCATAAGTATGACGTGAATACATGCACATTATGCAAGGAGGATTTTCTTCCTTCTGCTTATGTAACACATACAGTAACTATCTACTATGTACTAACATTAAAAACAATTTCTACTTCATCGTAAAACGTGTGGCAGGAAGTTGTGGCGCTAGGCACGACCTGCATGTAAATAAAAAACATTTCGGGGTCATTACCCGACTAAAGTTTATACTTAAAACCTCAAAAAAAAGGCTGTATTTTTTCATGGATGGATGGATTTTCAAAAGGATGTAATTATATAAAAGTGCTATTGGTATTAGCAACTAGCAACTAATCTGTTTTTTAAGGTTCCGTTTCGTAGTGCTCCACCAAAATGTATGAGTTCTTTCAGTACTTCATTCCGCAATCTGCATGTTATTGTAGATTTCTTCGGTTGAGAGCGAATTTTTTTTTCAGTCTTTCGCGTCCAAGATATTCAATTTATCAGAAGTTCAGAACTAACCTAAAAATAGTGCCTTCCAAGCCGTTGTGATTTCTTCTGTGGTTGACATACCGTTTTTGATTGCTGCCCAATCACGAATCGGGCTGCCCTATTGAAGCATAGTCAGGCAGGGCGATTAAAAATACCCTATTGAGGCATTCGGAATCGCCTAACTAACCTGTAATATTGAATTTGCAGCTCACTCCTGAAAATTATATCCTATCATATTTTGCTATGCCATTTGAAACTTTTGGACGAATTCCAATCTAAGTATCGGCTACAAATATTTAATTGAAAACTGGGTTGGAAATTACCAGAAACCCATGCTGGAACAGTCCAACTTACTCTTCTTGACTGTTTCTTACCTACATCTCAAGAATTTTAAGCCACGAAACTTGATTTTCAAGGTTACAAAAATTAATACTTCTTGTTCGAAAAAATTAGTGTGAATTATTGATTTGCTAATACCTAATATGTCAATATCGATCAGACTATTGATAATGTCAGACTAGATTACCATGCATGCGATTCCTTTTGATCAATGCAACCAATTGAATATTTGTGTTTAGCAATTTTTTTTCTTTGTAATTGGCTCTTAGACAGGGTATAACAAACTAAGCGCAATACCTGTTAGATGGTGATTCAGACCATCAAACTTGGCAGATTTCTTAGGAACATGGATCGACTATTCTCACTAATTGCGTCAGCCGATGGGCGATGCGATATTTTTTAAATATTTCCATAGAAAAAGTTGTCCAGTTTGATGGTCCGAATCACCAACCTAAGAGGTATTGCGCTTTTAGACCGATTTACAGAGGTAAAGGAGAGGTTATTAATTCGGTGTATTCCCGCTTACCCCACTACTTTGCCCCACTGGTGGGTTCAACGGGAAAAATCAAAACCGTCGTTTCGTTAGCCCCACTACCCTGACCTACTACCTTGAAATCAAGATTCTTGAAAAAAAATAAGGAAAGAAAAGACATTCCGATCCGTACAGTACGACAACTCTGATCACGGTCTTATATATATTGTCACTGGCGACAAACGGGAAAAAAGTTCCCGTTTGTTGCCAGTGAGGCATACAATATGGCACATACTTAATTATATTCCCCAAAAAGTACCAGGCTGGCAAGAGCTCTAGGTGGTATGCATTTTAGTAATTCTGGGTGGGTTGGGGGGTATATATAGGTACGGTCTTCCAGTAATAAATACCTTCTTGGATTCAAAGATTTCTGCCCATAACTAGCACAACTGTTCTAACACTACTCGATCCCATGCAATACAAACGGGATTCGGGAACAATTTTTAATTATTTTAATCTGACCAGTGAGTTGAACGGGAATGGATTTGCCACCTAGTTCTGAAGCTAGAGTTGTTTCACTTTTTGGTGTTTTTATTTTTTGAAAAAATGTTTTTTATTCTGTTACACCCTGTTCAGTAAGTGTATGATTAATTAGCAACTCTATCGCATTAGATTTAAACGCTGCATTAAGAAAAACAAGCGCCCCGTGCGGTGCAGGCGGCTGCTCAAGCTCAAGTTCATGGTTAAATAATAATTCACATAATAGTAGGGGAGCCCACGAGGCTAAATGGGGATTTACTCGAGCGTCGTAGAGACCTATTGGGATGCAAAGCTTAGATGATAAGAAGAAAAAAATGTTATATGATATATACCTTTACATCGGTGGGGGAAGCGGCTATAGATTTTTAAATATGTAAAAAAAAACTGTTGCATGGACATCCTAGAGCGCATCAGATATTGATAGCATCAATGCCTTACGTATTTTTAATAATGTACGTATGTTAATCTGATCGTTTGCATGATGCGGGTGGTTGTATTTAAGGGTTGAAAATAAAAAAAAATAAAAAATAATCGAGCGCGTCAGATTTTCTAAGGGAGTGTTAAGTACACCAAAAAAAAGCTCTCATTCACTAATCTGACGATTTCGATGGGACGCAAACTCGCGGCCATTTTCATAATGTGCAAAAAAAAATCGCCATTTTGAAATACTCAAGCGCGTCAGATTAAGATATATATGGTTCATCTTTATGTTCTAAACGTACTGTCTCATAATCTGACGATTATCTAGAGGGATTCGCCTGATCTGACAAAAAAAAATTAGAAAAACGGTTCACTTTAAAGGCCATCCCTGCAACTTCCCGCTAATTCCATTCCTGGGCGCTTGAAATTGTACTTATGACAGTTTTGAGCTCAAAATATAATTTATGTGATATTTTGAGCTCGCTAAGTTCAAAGAAATAATATTTCTATACATTTGAGCTCTCCCAGCTCGAAAGTCTGATAGAAGTTTCATAGAACACTATTTTTGAAATTTTAAAAGGAAAGGAAGCGACAGTGATTAAATAATAATTAGTGTAAATGTAATAAAAGTATCAAGTGTAAATAATATTGTGTGTGTTTATAATAAAAATCTGCCGCTTTCAAAAGGTGAGGGACTGAAATTAAATTTTTAATTTATATAAAGTTATTTTTGTAGCTTTCTGTCTCCCAAGTGTTTTGATACTTATTTTTCTTCACGAGTGTACTATAACAGTCAGAAGTCGACTGCCAATCTCGCAACACAATGGCAAAGCAATATTAGTTGTACTTATGACCTTCTTCTATAAGAACGTTTGACAACACTTACACATTAGCAACTTGTTGCCCGCTTAAGATTGTTATTACAAATTTCAATGAGTTGTGTAAGTGATACGGTGGCCAAATTGGTTAGCACTGCGCCTCGCATGGCGAGTGTTCGGGTTCGAGTCTCACATCAAACATGAAAAACATTTTTTAAGTATTACATGAGAAATATAAATGCCGAGTTTGTTAACAAAATATATTGTTAAAATATATTCCACAACTAAACGAAGATTCTTTCGTTTTACAATAATTTTCAATCTTAGCGTCGTTATTAAAATATGAGGGTAGATTTGAAACAAAGTGATAAGTTCACTTTGTTTCAAATCTACCTGCATATTTTAACTACTTTACTAGTTCACATAAATAATATTACTTGTTTGTTTCATTTATTATCATTATTGTAATAATAAATTACCTTTATAATATATTTATTATAATATCTATTTGTTCAAAATAACTTACAAAAATAAATTATTAAACATAATTAAATAAAACATAAAAAACCGGTCTATCTTGGATTCGAACTCACATCTATCCCGATCACACTAGCCTCGTTACCGATCTAGCTAATGTTAACTTACGCAAACTTGTCAAAATTTTGCATTACTATGAAAAAAATAATCAGACGGTGATAAAAAGAAGTTACTGATATTGTCATCCTTGTCTAACATTGACCACATCTATATTATTACTCGTAGCGATGCTACACGACATGTTAATTTGTTAGCGTTGGAACATCACTCACACGGATAAATATGCGTATGTGTGTATAGGCGCCGCAGCCCGTATGCGCAAACGATAATGTGCATTGCGGTGGAAGTGGAATTTTGACCTTTGACTGTACATGCGCTAAAGTTCGCAAAGCCTATGTTCAGACTCGCCAAGATACGTCGGCCGTATTGTATGCCACGAACGAGTCTTTATGATCAGCTGTGATGCCGTCATGGCAACAGAAACCAGAGTGGGGACGGAGTGAGAGAGTAATAGATAGAGAAAGAGTGAGAGAGGAATAGAAATCCGGAGAAGGAAATGTAGGCATCACGCAGCTGCACGCATTTAACTTTATCGACGAATTTTTGTTATTTCGGCTTGCGGAAATCGTCAGATTATATATTTTTCATTATTCTTGAATTATTTCCTTCAAAATAAAAAAAAATTTAGCTACGCTCGAGAATGTCGAGATGACGTTTTTTTTTTACAACTTAGTTGCCCTCCCCTTTTTTTACGTCACTCTCAAATTGTCAGATTAGTGGAATATACACTTTTTAGGATGTAATTAACTCACCCTACCTTAATCTGACGCGCTCGAGAATTTCTGATGGTCAATTTTTTTTTACTAATCTGATCCTGTATCCTTCACAGGCGGCCTTATATATGGGCCTCATGTTTTGTGGAGGTACTTAACCGGGTACAAGGTATCCCCCTGTATATTAATCTGCCGCGCTTTAGTAAATCCCGAAATCCCCGCTTGGGCTCCCCTACTATAATGAGCTTGGCCGGCGGCGGGGAGCGCACCGTGGCTGTGCTTGCAGGCGCTCCGCCGGCACAGTCTCACAGTCCGCAACATGCTGCCCCCAGAGCGCGCCGCGCACCGATCAGCCTCCGCGATCTTCAAGCGCATCTCACTGCGCTCTTATAGCACGTACTCGCTTGTATGTATTGCTGACCCCTCTCGGTTTTTATATGCGACGTCGCAAAGCCTCCGGTGGCTTTTTCTATTTCATCGGTCAAACTCTTCCACCACAGTGCACCATGTCTCTCCCGTTTCTAATTTTAGATTTAATTACTTTCACGATGTAGATGGGTGCTGATTGAATTATTGATTTTAAATGGGTTAAATAATTTTATGATTTGTTAGTTACTTAATACAAATTGATCTATATGTCGATAATGCGAGCTTTCATCCACTTGTGTTTCATTGGTCTATAATAATGAAGTAACTATAAAAGGATTTCTGTGTTTTAAAAAGTTTCTATTATTTATAGTAAGTACTCTAATTTGTGGTAAGTAGAAAAGTTTAATTAAATTAAACTTCTCCGGCACAAAACTTTTGTACTTATCTTCGATTTATGATATCACGCGGAGGTGTCAAACTTCAAACCATCTCACGGAGCTGATGTATCGAGGAACAAAAAAGTTTTAATCATAAACATGATCATTACAAACGGTACCTATTTGCCTGTCACTCAAAATGTAAATAAGTTTAGTACTTGTCTACTTACACGATTATTTATTAGAGTTCCCCCTAGGAATTTTATAAGGATAAAGTTATGGTAACTAAGAAAAATAATGTAACTTGCACATTCTTTAAAAGCACCGTTTATAAGCAGGCAAGTTTTGCTGGTTTTAAATTAGTTACAAAGTGCAAAACTTCGTAAGTTAACAGGTATTCTTGTTATTTCTTTGAACCTTTGTAAATTATTTACAAAAGACTAGATGAACTCAAAATATTTTTAAATTTATAACTTGTTTTGATGCCTATCAAAAAGAAGCTACAAATTAAGATTTGTATGCAACTTTTTTCGTACGTCTGCCGCACTGACAGACGAGTTCATTCATAGCCGCCCTCCGCCCGCCCAACTCCACGCCGCAGCGCGCTCTAAATAGTAACCGCCCAACACGAGACGTGTCACGATGTTCATAGTGCGGCTCGATCACCACATTCACAAATCTCTCACAGGAGCCGAGCGGTACGCGCGTCTTATTATGCGGGGAGACGACACGACATGTCCCTCCACCCGCAGCTGCCCGACACGTCTACGAGTGGTGACAATGAATTCGTGCACATACGCTGCCTCATTGCGAACATACACAAACAGAAAAATGTGGCGAGGCCGCCGTCTACCACCCCGTCACTCGAGATGGTCTTGGAAACTCCGAATTCCTCGGACACGGAGCAGAGCATTGCGGAATCAGATAGATCCGAAGCGTTGTCGATTGAAGATGTGATGCACACTCCGCCGCCTCGCGCCAAGAGCAACAGTATCGCGGGCTCTATGCTGGCTCCTCCGAGGGCGCACAAGCGCCGGCGGCCGTCGTTCCTGCACCTGCAGCTGGGGTCGGGCGAGAGGCACGATGGGCCGCACTCAGCCAGCGCGCACCTCAACGTGCCGCGCTTCACCGTCACGGCTCCTCCAGGGGAACAGCAACGCCGGTCCAGCCACGGCTTCGCTTTCCCCGCTTTTGCGCTACGGAGACATTCTAACACGGTCTGCCCAATGATAACAAGTAGAGTAACAAGTGTTGTGATCATAACTACTGTTTTTGTTGCTAAACATGATTGTTTACGTTGTTTTTAAGTGATATGTCAAGAATGCAACGTATGAATGGTATGTGCGCTTTTGTTTTCGGCAAATTATTATGCATGGCATTCATGATTCAATAAAAGAATAATTTCATATGATTATACGTCAGCATTTAATTGACTTTCAATAGACTGGTTGATATTTGTTACTGCATAACCACCTGTAAAACCAAACATCACTTAGCATAACAGTGGAGTAATTGTTTTTTTTTTTCGATTGTAGCGTATGTATTAACGTTTTGAATATTTTGAGATTTCTGTTATTTTGTTAATCGTTTCAGTGATACCTACCTGTAGTGGCACTAAAATTGTATTTTAATCGTTTAAAAACACTATTGATAAATGTTATCTTGACTGTAACTCCATAAATGATATCATTTTATGATCCTGAATCCTAATAAATGTTTAAGTAATTTTAGAAACTGTACTTTTCACGTATGGTAAAAAATATTATGTGCGCTTTCAAAAATCTAGTAGCATCACTATAAATTATAAATATTCTGTGGCGTTATTTAATTACACTTCATAAAATAAACACGTACAAGTACATATCTTCGTCAGTTATCATAAGTTATCATTTTCCATGAAATAACTAAGTACTTGTACTTCTTCTGATTTTGCATAGGTTGTTGACAATAGTAAGAGCGCGTGTAATTACGTGGTTTATTTATTATTATATTGGGCTACCTTGTGATATCAAACCTTATCAATATATCTACAAATTGTGTTCATTATAAGTCGCGAACTATGTCGAGTAAACGTTTACTTGTTCATGTGTATTTTCCGGAGAACGTTCGCTAAAGACTTAAGTTTCCAAATTTTTCGAATATTTGATGGTTATCGATACAATAATGTTGCGTTTTAGCAAATCACATCAGAGCGAGGTATTATTTTTTTGCTTGTTTTTCGAGTCTGTCCGTAACTAAATGTTTTATGGTTAATTTTAATAGTATTTTTTATCAATATTGTGGAGTCTGTCTGATACTAACCAACTTTTATCCTCCTGCGTGATCTTTATGTTGTTTTCTATGATAATATAACTCTTTTTATTTGTGTGTGTAATACCTAGTTAGAAATCTTAATTGTGCCCAATTGATACATAGACAAACCTCATGAAGCAACCGGTTCCTATTGCCTGTCACTTTCTTAAAAGCTATTGAAAAATATCTCTTAGATGAGAGTTTCAATAACGCTTTGTAAGTTCCGTACAAGAGGTACATTTCTATACTAACTTGTTTTTTCAATTTAATCTGCTTGTTTTCATTTTTGAGATTGATTGCTACCATAAATCTCTGAACCAATTCCTAACTTATTTATCAATGTTTACTAAATACCTAGTTAATATTGTTCCAAGTAAATTAGATAAAAAAACTACCATTTATGTACATCCGTTTATATCCGATTGTCTGAACATACATGCCAGTCAGAAAATCAAACCAAACAGCGTTAAAATTCAAAGTTATAATAGAACCGGTTCCAAACTGCGGATTGCAAAAGACCGTATTAAATCCAACACAAAAAAGCGTCTAATTACAGTGTTATTTGAACCTCTTAGTTAATTGTTATAGAAAAGTGTCTTATTGTGTTATTATTTTTGTGTTCAGAGCCTGCACCGCAGCGAGTCCATGGTATCACTGGCTTGCTTCAGGACGCTCTCGCAGCTCGTCACCAGCGACAACCTGGCAGAACTGCAGCAGTACATCGCTAACAACAAGAGTGTGTGCATCGACGACAAAGATGAGGTGAGTTATACTACAACTGTGCAGAATAAGTCTATATCGTTCACACTGTTATAACACAAGCCTCTACCTTTGCATCGGGGGGCAATCATCCTCCACATAATCATTATACCTATCCCGTATTCTGGAGAATTGGTAGCAAGAAGTATCGTGGGTTTTAGTTGGTTCTTCAGTAGATACATATATTCCTCAACCCTGCTTTCGAAAAAAAAAAACAAATAAATAGAGTTAAGTAAGTGCCTCGTCCACAATTACCGAGTAATAAAGCTCGAAAATTTCAATTTATTATGTGTCCTGACCCGCTAGCGGGATTTTGTGTATTGCAGACGAGGTTGACTTTTCTAAGGGAACCGCTCTGCGTGAAATTTCCCTTTCATGGCTGAAGTACTTTGTACTTATGATCGTCTCTTCTGCAAACGACAGCAAATCTTTTACTCGCTGCGATTTAATTCCATCTACTTAAAGACGATTAACGGTGAAGGAAAACATCGTGAGGAAACCTGCATGTCCTAGAACCAAAAATTCGAAGAGATGTGTCCAGAGAGGAGGCCAGTGTCCCAGCAGTGGAAACATTAATAAGCTGATGATGATGATGATGAAAGACGATTTTATTACATTTTAGTTACTGTTTATTTTTAAACAACTCAGACTTGTCTACAAAACAAGTCTCCCAAATTAATCAGCCGGATATTTCAAAACCAAAATGCCATAAATTGTGATGATTTGGTAATATTTTCCAAAAAATGGATTTTTAGAAATGGATAATAAAACTAGTAATGAATCATCAGATTTACTTAAAGCTGTGTTAATTCTATCGTAGGAGGCAGATTTTGGAATGTTATAGACGTCCAAATTGGGTGCATACAAGGAAAATAATTAAAAATATGAATGCGAAAGTTTGATTTATTAAAACTGTAACTAACAAATTGGTTGTTATGAAACTTTACATACATGTGCCTTGTGCATACCGAATTAAATCTCTCCTAGATTAATAATATCTTCAAATTTTACACGTATTCCCCCTCCTAGTAGTTTATAACTATACTTCACATCTTACGTTACATCCCTATCAAACCAATTATACAACAAAAAACATTACTTACCTCTAAGTTCCGCCACAATCGGGTAAACAACAAGTCCCGTCCAATCTAAGCTATTCCCGGGACTGGAATTTTAAAAAGATTATGCATTCCACTTATTGGTCATTCAATTAGTGGGAAATGTACCAGCCAGCACATAATTGAATCTTATCTCTAAATTATGCGCAACTAGCTGAGTCACTGGGAAGTATATTAAAAATATGTTTTTTTTTATAGATTCGTAGAATTTAACCCACGGTGACATAATTGGATTACAAGAATTATTTTTTTCCATGTCTATAATTTATCGATGCCTACAACTATACAGAATGGTTTTTTTCAATCTCATCGGAAGGGAAAGTACTCTAAATACTGGAGATAGCAAATTTCACTCAAAGAAAACGTTCCTTTATTTTTAAAAAGAAACAAATCTGCATTCAATGATTTTCGGAAATTCGCTTGCCACATTCGGGAAGCAAACCGACAAAAATTCGAAAAAATAACATACTGTACTTTTATGACATCAATCGATAGGGTCAATCATATGGATCAAATCTGTCTAAAAAACATGGTACATTAAATTGAAATCGAAACTTATTAATACAATCGGAAAAGATAAAGCACTTTTCTATTTAACAATAAATTGAAGAAACAAGATTACAATTTATACGTCTTTGTTTGTGCAAATTGCAGTCTTCTTATCTAAATTAAACTAATGTTTAGATTTCATGGTTTTCCTTGAAATTTGATCCATATGATTGTCCCTATCGTTTGATGCCATAAAAGTACAGGATGTTATTTTTTCGGATTTTAGCTGGGTCGGTTCCTGAGCGTGGCTAGCGAATTTCCGAAAAACTTTGAATGCAGACTTGTACCTTTTTAAAAATAAAGGAATGTTTCCTTTGAGTGCAATTTGATATCTCCAGTATTTAAAGTACTTCCCCTCCAGGTGAGGATGAAGAATTCCACCTTGTATAGGTTAAACCGTTAAACATGTACTTAAACAAATTGACATTACATAATGGACTTCTATACCAAGTGTCAAAAATGCAAGTTTGTCTCATCTCAGCTGCCGAAATCTAGGTCGTCTGGAAGACCGCCATTGTACCCATAGATTTAAGAATATTAAAGAACTGTATCACAATTTTGGTTAACTAAAAAGTGTAGTATACTCTATCTATGTCGGAATAAGAATACAAGTTATTCTTCTTTTTCAGAACGGCACAACAGCCCTTATGCTTGCGAGTGAGAACGGTCGCGTGGCAGCGGTGCGACTGTTACTGGCGTCCGGCGCAGACGCAGGTGCTGCTGACGCGGACGGCTGGACCCCGCTGGCGTTTGCAGCCCGAGGTGGACATCTTTCCATCGCTAAGGAACTACTAGATGCTGGTGCTAGGGTGGACTCGAGGGATTGTGTGAGTTTCCTTTATTGTTTCTTCGAAATTAGTCTAAACAATCAACCAGAAATTCTGATAACCAGTCTTACTAATAAATCATCGAGGGACTGAATTGTCGAGATCAGGTAGGCAGTCGCTCCATGTAAAATGCTGATATTCCGCTGAATCCGGTTAGACTGGAAGCTGGACCTAAAATAAACGGGAAAATACCAAGCAGACTGTATGATTTATAAAGTGTCTTCTAAGTTAAGAGGTAGAATCCTCACACTCCTCACTCACGTTCAGAAGCTTCCACTCCTTGTCATCAGCAACCTGTATCTGTTCAGTCAACAATTCATTAATTTGCATGATGCTTACTAGTGACGACATACTGGAAAATGTGTTTTTTGCGTTGTAGAGGAAGGAAAGAATAAAAGCCCTTTAGAATAACCCTAACAGGTAAAACCTTAATAGATCCTCTTTATTAGGTATTTACATATATGAACTGCCTAACTGGTTATTTTTTTTCACAGTGTTGTGCTGTTCTTTTTTTGATGTTGTGGTTAATGCTAATGACTCAGCATCGTTTTGGAGCCAGTAGATAGTCTTCCCGTGACCCTTATTCAAGAAACTTGCTAAAACTATCATGAATAAAGGAACTTGTCATACGCTTCCCAGAATCCCAGCCAAT
Organism: Xestia xanthographa; assembly: GCA_905147715.2. Lineage (NCBI taxonomy): Eukaryota > Metazoa > Arthropoda > Insecta > Lepidoptera > Noctuidae > Xestia > Xestia xanthographa. The sequence continues at coordinate 14,774,488 of LR990647.1, read as the reverse complement.
ACGGTTGGATAACGGTACGAAGAAGACCTGTCAATGACCTAACATTATCAATGAGTAACAGTGATCTATTTCTGCACAAATGCATTTAGACATTTAGCTGATAGATACTATGTTCTTTATTATTCTTAGACCAAAGCTACGATACTATTATTATCGTAAATCGTAAATTATAGTAATACCAATTTACGATGTTCTGCAAAGAAAACGTCACTAATGTCCAAATGTTTGAGAATCGACCTCATTTTACAACAAACAGTAAATATTGCGAACAATAATGCTTCCCAAAAGATGAAAGAACCCTTAGAAAATTCTTAAAATCAGAGGAAAATGATTGTAGAGATGAAATATTGAGATATAAAAACTAAGTAAACGTTCGTTAGCAAACTATTTGTGGTATCTACGCTGAACAGATGTTCCTTACATTGTGACATGTTTTTAAACATCATAACACAATTAACACATGTGTTTAAATGATTTACTTAGGGACAAAACACTGCAATTAATTAGATAGGCTCTTTTCTTTTTTCTCTTTCTTTTTTTTACTGAAGGTTAAATTTGACGTCATTGATCGAGATGTTTATTGTCTAACTAGAATATTTAACATATCTTCATGGTATCTGGTTTATAGATTTAAAACAGCGTTACACAAAACTGACTGGAAGATATATACACACATCAAAAAAAGTTTGTGATCACTTTGAAAAATCGAAATCTTTTTTATTACGTTTTCATAAAAAAAAACTAGCGGACGTCCCGCGGTTGAACCCAAGTAATTCCCGTTTCCGTGGTAGTACTGGGATAAAATATAGCCTATGTTACTCAGAGTGAATGTAGCTTTCTACAGTGAAAGAATTTTTGAAATCGACGCAGTAGTTTTTGAGTTATTAGTTTGAGTCATTACAAACATACACACAAAAATACAAATCTTTCCTCTTTATAATATTAGTGTAGAAGTGTAGATAAAAAATTGTTTTATTTTTTAATTTCAAACAGGGTATTTCTATTAAAAGAAAACACACAACAAAGATTTTTTCATGATAAAGTTCAATTTAAAAAATTATGTCATCTTATGCAAGTGATCACAAACTTTTTTTGATGTGTGTACCTACATTAACTATTTTTTTTTTAATTTTATTAGTATGCACTAGTTTATTAGTATGCGGGTCTGTTTGGTGTCGGACGTAAAGAATAGCACCATCCCATATCTTCCCGTGGGTGTCGTAAGAGACGACTAAGGGACTTACCAGAGAATCGGCAGCAGCGTTCTCTGTGCTTTTGTAACAACTGCACTGCGAACGCCAACCCGCCTGCCAAGCGTGGCGATTATGGCAAAAACCCCCCTTTGGAGGACGCCCACGTCCAGCAGTGGACGTCTCTCGGCTGAAATGATGAGTATGCACCAATGCACATGCACAATGTTTAACCTATATAATTACAATAGAGCAATGACCAAAATGTATTCTGGACTGTGTACTCAAAATTAGTATATTTATACTTGACGTGGATCTCTGCCAAGATGTCACTGACATGCAAGCACATTCTAAAATCTGGCTAAAATATAATGTGTTCGTCCAGCCAGAACCAATGCCTCATAAACAATTTGATGCCTAGTCCAGTTTTCCTAATTTCTAGTATTCAAATGTTTAGAGTTTGTAAAGAAAATAGTGGTTTGTAAATGATGTGCCTGATTTAAATTAGCTTTTAAGTGTTCAGTCATATCGCATTAAATAGATCAATGTGTTTTGGAGAATACTTTGTTATTTGTATCCATGAGTATAATCGTTGATTCACGTGAGAGGTTACATAACCAGTTTTGTTTATTCCACATAAGTGGAGATGGTAATTTATAGGTTTTGAAGTGACAAAGCAAATAGTTTATGATAGTATTTTCGGTGAATATATTTAGTTGGAGGCCAAATATAGAAATGGGGTCAAGAACTACGTTATTAGGGAATGTGTGCGGCTTCTGATTTCGGTGCTGACAAGAGTGACAGCCGCTGAACTAATAAAAACAAAAAAATCGTCGAATAGAAAATAATACTCCGATGAACATAAAACTCAACAATTATATATTGAAAATGCCATGTTTTCCATCATTTCCATGCAAGTTAATGGAATTAATTTCAAAGCAATTTAAGATTACAATTATTATCATATCAGTTACAATAAGGAAGAAATTACTTGAAATGCCCGAGTTGTACTCTATTAAACTCAAGGTTCATTGGAAGACCAGCGTCAGACAGCATCACCTGTCTGGCATGAATGCTGAAATTGACCTTTTTGGAGCAGCCGTGAGGCACACAGCACATACTATGTTTTCCTCCTTATTTTGTATCCTTTTTTATATTATTGTGTGTGTCCTTTATTAACTGACGTCAAATATTTTTTTTCTTTCTTTCTTTAAACGCTGTTTAGTATTTTATAAAAGTTTTATTACATACCTAAGCATAATCTTGAATAGCCGAGATATGGGATTCCGTATAAATACACAAGTTTATTTTTAATAGAAAAGCTGAGATATATGTATGTATTTTTGCGCCTTCTACTCCCTTAACTTGCAAGAACCTTCGAGAAAACTTGTAAACTATTTTCTTTTATGTCTCACAGGGCGGGTGGACACCGTTGCTATGGGCGTCTTACAAGGGTCACGAAGAAATTGTGGCACTGCTGCTGGAGAAAGGAGCCGACGTTCACGCACATGGCAATTACAATATCAAGTATGTTGTACTTACTCTGCATTTTCTATTTCCAGATCTAAAGGGTTCACTATACTTACATTCCCTTCATTAAAGGGGCCTGCTTCGATTTGACCGGATCACTGTATCTATCTACCAGATTGATTGAAAATGAAAAACGCGAATAAAAAATGGGAAATTAAATCATAGTTTCCTAATTCATGACAAAAATAATTTTCGTTTCGTTTTTTGTTATTTCTTCGAAAGTGTTTTGAAAAACGTCGTTTGATACACGTGGGTATTTGTTTTCGGCTCGTTCTCGCCTGCGGCTCAAGTGTGAATTTCGCCTCGACTGCAATATCAAAGTTTCTCCACTTATATCAAAATGTACTATGCTTCTTAAGTAACCACTTACCAGATCTTTTACGGCTGTTGTGGAATAGGCTATTACATTACGAAGTTTGATATTTTAATATTGTTTTATTATTTCAAGTAGAACAAAGATTATTTTTTACCATTGAACCGTCAACTTAATATCGTTTTATGTATTTTGATACGGAACACTACAAATGGAGAATGCATTGTTATCATACGTAGCTAATACCGTACAATTATAATAATACTGAACAAGATTGTTATGTTCATTACAATCATATGAATATCTGTTTGCGGTTAGTTCCGTAGCCAATTCTGACAAAGTTATTGCATATTTTGCCTGACAATGAGAAGCACTGTGATTTATTGTAATTTGGAATCACATTCAAGTTAACTGGTTTTCAAGATCGTGAAAAATTTTACGTATACTAACTAGCCCTCTGTATTGGTTTACTCAATGTCAAGAAGTATCTTTACTCTAAAATATTTGTAAAAGACTTATCATCTTTTACTAGATTTTGTTGAAATAATGAGCGACAGGCCTAGGCTAGGTCGCTTGCTTTCAATTACATAAAGCTCCAAACTTTAACGATTTTTACCATTTTATGTAAACAGAGATTGCTTCCTCATAACTGATCTTTTCATTCATTCTCCAACCGCATTGGGCCTGCGCGCCACGGCCGCTCCCTCTGACACAGACGATGCCTGTGTCCCAGCAGTGGGAATCTTGTAGGCTGAAAACTATTTACTTATTATCAGCCTTTTCCCAAATGCCTCACGTTATGAAAACCTCAAACAATAAATTTTCGTCAGCTCTCTAGTATGGGCGGCAGGCCGCAAGCACAGTGGCGTAGTCCAACGACTATTAACCGCAGGCGCTCGCCCAAACTCCTGCGACAAGTACGCAACATCTGCGCTAACGTGGGCAGCACGAGCTGGCGACGTCGCCGCCTGCGCCGCGCTGTTGCGAGCTGGTGCAGATGCTAATACTGCGGGCATGTATTGCTGGACACCGCTGTTGCAAGCTACTCATGGTAAGCTGTTCTTTTGTTTTTAGAAGATGTTTCTTCACGCAGAACTTGCAATTTAAAAAAAAACTGGAATTTTTTACTTTCAATATTTGTGAAAAATGTATCTTCCGTATGGGCGTCTTTCTTGGATTAAATTAATTTTATTTTATTTATATAATAGAGTGGCCAAATGAATATAAACAAAAAAGAAAATTTAATAATGTAACAGAAAAATTTGGTGTGCTTCACACAAGTACAGTTCGGCCTTATATACCATAATTCGGCACAGGCCGGGAGGGGAAATGTATATTTATGTAGCACCCTTAACAAACATAACATTTAATCTGTATCTGAAGTCAACTAGCTAGGCCTAGGGTTAGTAAGAGGGATAATAGTACACCCACAATCTTAAAACTGTGTACTGTCGATCATAAATGTTCGGCTGCAAGTCTTTTATTGCCACAACTTGTATTTAACAGGCAATTTAACATCTGTAAATGAGCGAAAATAGCTTTAACTGACGGAAATTTTGTCCACAATTTATATTCAAGGTTTGGCAAAGATACAGAGTAGGTTGTTAATATTCACGTGGAACTGATTAACGAACTAATATGATTTATTTAATAATCTTAACCACATATTTTGGCACTAGTAGGACATTATTTCTACATAATTTGGGAACCTGGACGCGAGTTGGTGAAACTACGTACCTAGTGGTAATTAGTATGTGTTAATAGGCTTTGTTGTGTTTACAGAAACGATAGAAAACCACATCATTATTCATCAGAAAATCATGCACAATATTTATTTCTCAATAAAATTTAAACCAAGAATTACATAGGTACTTACTCGTTTTTACAGTAAAAAATAAATAATAATAAGAAATAAAAAAAAAACACGTAAAAGTAACAAGCTTAACATAAATAACAAGTAAATAATAATGGCACAATAAACTCATCTAAATAGACATAATTAGTACTGCTTAATTATTTACGAGTGTTTAGTTGTTATCATAACCCGTATGGTGTCGGACGTAAAGAATAGCACCATCCCATATCTTCCCGCGGGTGTCGTAAGAGGCGACTAAGGGACTTACCAGAGAATGGGCAGCAGCGTTCTCTGTGCTTTTGTAACAACCGCACTGCGATCGCCAATCCGCCTGCCAAGCGTGGCGATTATGGCAAAACCCCCCCTTGGGGGAGGCCTATGTCCAGCAGTGGACGTCTTTCGGCTGAAATGATGATGATGATGATGATGAGTTGTTATCATAGAAACTGAATCAATTATTCTAAACAAACAAAATTTCGTGTAACTAATTATTTAGTCTACCTACAATTGTTTAGTCTACCTCATTACAAGAAAACTGTTTTGTATTATGGCTTTCTAATAAATTACAAAGACATACGCGTAATGGAAAATAGAACAATGTAAACAAAACATTAATTTTGTGTCAAAGCTGCTAAAAGTCATAACAACATAATTATGTCGACAACAATCGTTATTTTTATGTAAAAATGAGTCTGCACTCTGTCTGGCATGTTCACTAGATTCTCTAGATCGTCACTGTCTGCTTTGTATACATAATTAGCGGACGTCCCGCGGTTTCACCCGCGTAGTTCCCGTTCCCGTGGGAGTACGGGGATAAAATATAGCCTATGTTACTCGTGGATAATGTAGCTTTCGAATGGTGAAAGATTTTTTTAAATCGGTCCAGTAGTTTTTGAGCCTATTCATTACAACCAAACAAACAACCAAACAAACAAAGTTTTCCTCTTTATAATATTAGTATAGACAAAGACTCTGGATTAAAAATTCATAATCAGCCTATTAATGTTCCCACTGCTGGGACACAGGCCTCCTCTCTATGAGAGGGAATGGGCTATAATCCACCACGCGGGCCCAGTGCGGATTGGTAAATGTCACATGTCTTCGAATTTATTGGTTCTAGGACATGCCGGTTTCCTCACGATGTTTTCCTTCACCGTTTTTGAGAGCAGTGGCAATGAAATAAATTACACAAAGTAATGCGCCTGTCTGGGTTCGAACCCACGACTTAATGTTCGTAAGTCGGGGCCGCCACCACTGGGCCACCGCTGCTCTCGATTCGAAATTCTTGATTAAAAATTACTCAGAGTCAATTGAAAATCTGAACAGAATCTGCAGTTACTGGGGCTGGGAATGGGTACTGAGATTAATCAAAACATTATTTCGCTTGCAAACTATTCTGCTGTGCATTGCATACAATACAAAAATATAACTGCTGCCAATTAAGATCGCAATTGCGGTCATTGCCCTTTCCCTAATAATTATCTCTTCGTACGAACCAAAACAAATGAACCATGTTTCGTTTTTCACTAGAAAAGAATGTTGAAGATCACGATAGATGACGATCCAAGACTTGAAGGTTTATTTTTAGATTTCAATGTTAAGAACTTTAATAAATGTACGTGGGTCAATGACCGCTATTGCGATCTTAACTGGCAGCAACTGTAGCATTATTTAGTAGTTGAAAATATATTGTAAGTATTTAGTTGCCACTTCCTCGTTGATTTAGTTGTCGCAATCGCAACTGCTGAGTAGGTCCTGGGCTCGATTCCCGGATCGGGCAAATTGTTATTGGAGTTTCCATCAGGAATTTCCCAGTAGCAGCCACGGGGTCTGGGTTTATGCCCGATTGATGGCAATTGGCTTCGCCCCCTGCATGTGGCTTTAACATAACTGTCGAAATATGGGTTTAGTATTAGGTACACCTCTTCACAAAAAAAAAAAAAATCGAAGACATGTGACATCTACCAATCCGCACTGGGCCCGCGTGGTGGATTATAGCCCATTCCCTCTCATAGAGAGGAGGTCTGTGTCCCAGCAGTAGGAACATTAATAGGCTGATGATGATGACACCTCTTCCCAACCCTTCGGGGATTACCAGGCGTGATGTTATGTTATAATATATCCTACCTATCCCTGATCTACATCAACGACGAGATACCATTACGATTTCCAACAGCTTCCCAGTATTTCAACAGTCGTTTAACAGTTGGCACATCGACTAACTATCAAGATGCAATGAGCGTTCTAAGCAAATAATTCATATTCCATAAGTTCTTCCTGCCCGCAGGACCATGGTGGACCAGGTTAGCATGACCACCGTAGAAACGGAAGAGAATCGACAAATCTTTTGTTCATCTGTCATTTTGTCGATTCAATGACAGATGAACAAAAGATTTGTCGATTGTCTTTCGTGTCTACGTTGATCATGCTAAGCGGGCTGGAGACGACCGACCTTTACTTTCACTCTCATTTCTCTGTCCATTGTCTCCAGGTAACCACTTCGAGATCGTCCAAATGCTGATAGAACACAAGCCCAACGTGAACGCGCTAGACAGGGACGGCTACACCGCGCTCGCCATCGCATGTAAAGAGGGATACTACGATATCGCTTTGGCTCTTATTAACTCCGGCGCTTATATTAACGTGCAGGTAATTTATCACTGGCTGGTTAATCGTTTTATAGTTCACTGTATGCTATTTATTTGTTGTTGTAATTATAGTAATGGCCTATCTATCTTTTGCATTGCATTGTTGTATGCATCTTCTTATTTAAATAAGCTATACTTTTATCTAATATGTTTCCATTTCCGAACTGATATAAGATGTACACTTTTGTAATACTTTTTAAATAAATTATTCTTATTCTTATGTCAAGTAATTCTAGTGTACGGTCGACCAAGCTATTTAATTTACATTTTAACATGCAAATTATATATTGTAAAATGTAAACCAAATAGCTTGGTCGACCGTACAATAACCTATAGGTACTCCAACTATAAAATAAATAAATGTAAATAAATAATAAATCTTTATTCAGAATCTCAAAAGGTAAAATACAATATAAATCTAAAAGCTAACAATGTAGGTATAATAATGTATGATGCCTGTACTAGGATAATATGACCTAGGCCTGTACTAGGACTAAAGGAAATTTAGCCAGAATATAGACATAATTATGTCTATATTCTGGCAAAATTTCTATTAAAACAAAGCAATTAAAAATGCCTCAAGCTCTCTTTATAAATGTTTTCTGTATGAAAGATATTGTTGTTCTTATTCAAGGATCAATCAAAGGACACGCCACTAATTCACGCAGTGAAAGGAGGCCACAAGAACGTAGTGGAGGCTTTACTGAAGAAGCACGTCGACGTGGATCTACCGGGCAAGGAGAAGAAGACTCCTGTCTACACAGCCACTGAGAAAGGACATGTTTCTATACTCAAACTGCTGCTGGCTTCCAATCCTGATCTGGAGCATAGTACTGTTGTAAGTATGCGTGGGAGTCAAGTAAACGTGGCGCTAACACCGTGATTTTGAAACAAAAGAAAAGTGTGTTTATTAACACTAAAACAAACACCTTAAAACTCATCACCATCAAGAGAATGATGGTGATGAGTTTTAAGATGTTTGTTGCCCTTATCCCAATAGGCTAGTTTCCACCATCAATAAATTGCAAATCTATTTAGTCCGTTAGTTAGACAATTGGAAAATAATGGACACGTATTTTTTGTTTTTGTAAATCAATGAATATTGACAAAGACAAAACGCATCAAAATTCGAGAGTGGGGGCTCGTGACGTCACAACGCACTAAAACTTATAGCACAAAGAGCACGGCGTGACATATTGAGAATATTAAAAGCGTCGTATATTCGTAAAGAATAGCACCATCCCATATCTTCCCGCGGGTGTCGTAAGAGGCGACTAGGGACTTAGCAGAGAATGGGCAGCAGCGTTCTCTGTGCTTTTGTAACAACCGCACTGCGATCGCCAACCCGCCTGCCAAGCGTGGCGATTATGGCAAAAACCCCTCCTTGGGGGAGGCCCATGTCCAGCAGTGGACGTCTTTCGGCTGAAATGATGATGATGATGATGATATTCGTCAATTTTGGTTTACGTAACAAAAGAAAAAATCCGTGTCAAATATTTTTTGATAAACTAATTGACGGACTAATTAGATTTTTCCTGTGTCTTCTTTTTCCATACTTCTCTATTACTCGTCTTCTCAGCAGCAGCCTTTGACACTAAAAAGAAATATAGACTTAAGTAAGGCGTTCGATCGTGTTGATCATGCGCGGCTTCTAGAAAAACTTGAAAGATACGGTATCAGAGGTCCAGCAAAAGACTGGTTTCAATCTTATCTAACTGACAGAAAACAGGTAACGAGGTTAACAAAATTAAACAAATTAAGTAACACTTTAGAAGACTTTGATTCGGAAGCACGGACTAATTTCTGTGGGGTACCACAAGGTAGTATCTTGGGGCCATTATTGTTCCTTCTTTACATAAATGATTTGCCGCAGTCAATAAAACATCAGTGTGTATTATTCGCCGATGACACCACAATTATTATTAAATGTAAAAAATCACAAAATTTTGAAATTGAAATTAAGCAAACATTAAATGACATAATACAATGGTTGGATGTTAATAAATTAAAAATAAATATTTCCAAAACTAATTTGCTTCATTGCAAAACATTTAAAAGTAAGCCTTTACGCCTTAATGTTGCACTTAACAATAATAATATAGAACAGGTACGTAATGCAAAGTTCCTTGGTGTAACAATTGATGAGCATTTCACTTGGAAGAATCACATCGAAATAATTTCAAAAAAAATCAATCAATTTGTATTTGCTTTGAAAAGAATTAAAGTTATTACATCTTTGCGTACCGCCATAATGGTGTATCACGCATACGTTTGCTCAGTAATACGATACGGTATAGTTGTGTGGGGAAATTCTTCCGAAATAGCGAAGATCTTCATTGCCCAAAAGAAGTGTATTCGTGCAATATTCAAAATGCAGTGGTCTGACTCATGCAGGCCTATATTCAAGTCGCACAATCTACTGACGGTCCCATGTATTTATATTTACGAAGTTGCCAGGTTTGTGAGGTCCAACCCTGAACTATTTGAACGAAAAGATAACACAAATAAAAGGAAACCTACACATTTAGATTTTGAAATGCCTGTTCCAAAGCTAGAACTTTTTCGGCGGAGCTGCGTTTATATGGCTCCCCTAATTTATAATGCTTTACCTAGGTCAATAACTCAACTACCCTTCAATAAGTTTTGTGTTGCGTTGCGGAAGTGGTTGTTAGAAGAGTGTTTTTATTCGATAGATGAGTTCTTTCAAAAGTGTCCCTGTAAGTTTTATACTTTAAAGCACCGACATATTTAACTGTTATGTGGACTTAAACTAAAAAAAAAATAATGTAGTTATCTAGTATTATATATCTTAACTGTAAAAACCTGTACTATTGCATGCTATAATTTGGCCAAATGTGTGTTACTAAATATTTTATACAAAAACTGAATGTACCTACCATGTTTGATGCAATAAATGAATGAATTGAATGAATTGAAAATAAAAATAAACAAAGGTTGTAGTGCCAAAAGGACACCAACTCAGCATAATGCCAGATGTCATCACAAACTTTACCACCTGCGAACTTAATAACTTCGATAATCAAGTATGTTAATGAACTGATGACCAACTTTTACAAAAAACTGGTTGGTCATTAATTATTCTTATATAATAATAAGTGGCACATTTGACCTATCTTACTATAAGCAAGTCTACTAATGACTGGGAAAAACCAACTTTCTGAAATCAGTAATATTAATCATAAATAATGTAGTATAAACTACTTAATTGAATGCGTCATAGACTCGTCGCCGGGAAACACGACTACAAAAACTCCCGTCGACTACACAATTTATGACTGTTTCTTAATAACTAGAACTAGAAATCATCTGGAGTTCTGATATTCTGAGGAACGATTACCAATATTTTTAGGATTCCGTACCTCAGTTGGCAAAAACGGAACCCTTATGATAATGTTGCTGTCCACCTGTCAAGACCTTTTTTCTCAGGAAAACTTAGGTCTGCTACCGCTTGAAGCAGTGAAAAAAAATCAAACTTTTAAGTCGACGCGATATAAAATTTCACCCTTTATGTCGCATATTTTGCGATTTCACAAAGTATGCAAAACCTAGGGTACTCACTCTCCGTTGACCTAGAAACATGAAATTTGGCAAGAAGCAATGTCTTTACAGCACATGTAAAGGAAAAAATCAGGAAACAGTAAAAGTTTATACGGAACCCTCCGTGCGCGAGTCCGGTTTTTTTTTTTCCTTCCACTAAAAGCAATGCATTTAAAATGGCAAAAGTCCAACCTTTTCCCAAATGTGATGTCTCCCAGGTGTGATGTGAGAACCGGTAACACGATACCTACTGTCGTTATCGATAAAAAAGCCCCTAGTGATAGATTTACTTTTTCTGTTTATCTATACTAATATTATAAAGAGGTAACATTTGTTTGTAAGTTTGTAAGTTTGTATGTAGGGGGTAGTAATTAACTGATTTTAAAAATTGTTTCACTGGTAGAAAGCTACATTATTCGTGAGTGCTATAGGCTATATTTTATTCCCGTACTCCCACGGGAACGGGAACTACGCGGGTGAAACCGCGGGACGTCAGCTAGTATTTTATAAGCGGCTCGCATATTGATAACTTCTAATTCTTGAGTTTCTTAGTTCCAGTATCAATATTTTTTAAGAATTTTTTTCAGCACACTAGCTTCCGTAATGTACAATAAATACTATGTTTATTTATTACACAATAATTATCCGCAGAGTGGCGACACCCCACTGATGCGTGCGGTGCGGTCGCGACACGCGGAAATGGTACAACTGCTGTTGGAGCGGAAGGCGCGAGTCAACGTCGCCGACATCCGGGGCGATACGGCGCTGCACATCGCTATGAGGGCCAGGTCTAAGGTAAATACATATCGCTGGACATTAAACATTACCACATTACCTGGTGAATGTGGCGACACGCGCGGGGAGGCCTATGTCCAGCAGTGGACGTCTGCAGGCTGAAATGATGATGATGATTACACACAGCGCCATCTATTGCCACACTAAGCAACGACGCTTGTGTCGTAAACACCAGATAGTTACTTTTTGTTTGTAAATTCATACGGAAACAAATGTCCCTGCTCATCACACAAACATTTACCGGGATTCGAACCCGGGACCCTAAGAACGGAAGGCAGCCTCACTACCGCTGCGCCATTCAGGTTGTCAAACGGTCGCTAAACCGAATGTGTTATTATAACATAATTAATTTAGTAGTTTTTGAACCACTCTAGCATAGCTCTATTCACAAACGCTTCGATTCGATTTCGATTCGCTCGCTTTCGTATTGCCAAAAAAAATAGACATACGACTTGTCGAATCGAAATCGAATCGAAGCGTTTTTGAATAGCTATGTAGGTCTCTTAAATTGGTCAAGGCAAATCGGTGTTCCAAGCAGGTTGCATGTGTATATGTAGCTTGTTCATGGTAGATCAGCCGCCAGTGTGAACCGACCAAATGTAAAAATAGTTTCAAATTTTTGATGAATACAAAAAATTTGGTTATTAGAATTTTACGATGATGAAATTGAAATTCTTGTAATTGTTTAAAATAATTTGATTCCTAAAAAACACAAAAAAAAACTACACAATCACGAATCCGACTGGAGTGACTGGTTCCGAAATAATATCAGATGATCCTCGTTAATCACACTGCAATTAAAAAGATAGACGAACTTTTTCTACAATCTCAAAAAAACTTGGCTCGAAAACAGGAAAATAATAAAATGAGTAGGTAATGACTTATTAAATCATGTTCACGTCTTAAACGATTAGTTTCATTATATCCTATTAATGCATGAATGCATAGTTTACCATATTTTCCTTGTTTTCGAACTTACTTAATAAAACATAACAATCATCGGTTGATGATCTCAAGTTCTCAACATAATTATTTCTTTCGCAGCAAATCGTGGAGATTCTTCTCCGGAATCCGAAGAACAGCCAACTTCTATATAAACCTAACAAACTGAATGAAACTCCGTATAATATTGATATGAGTTACAACAAGACAATTCTGGGGCAGATCTTCGGTGCCCGAAAGCTGAATACGAATGAGGACAATGAGAATATGTTAGGATATGAGTTGTACAGTGCGGCGTTAGCCGATATGCTGTCAGAACCGAGTCTGTCAGTTCCTATCACTGTCGGACTGTATGCGAGGTGGGGATCAGGAAAATCATTTTTGCTCAATAAACTTAAAGGTGAGTTTATTTTGCTACATTATCCTTCTTCTTTTAATTGAATAATAGCTATAGATAATGCTTTTAACATGATGTTGAATTTGTTTGATACTAATTGAGGATAGAAGTGGTTTGAACATGGTACCTACTTGCCTATACTTATAGGGTGTAAAACACCTCTTAACGAAGCCGAAAGGCACTTGTTCTCCCCGTCATTGCCATTTTTTTTTTGTTCTACACCATACCTGGGAACCCTCTAGTTACGGAGATATTGGGGGTTAAGTTCCAACTTTTCGACAAGTTTTTTTTTTTAATACAAGTTTTTATTGTAAGATTTTTACTTTAATCACCTCCACGACCCGTACTATTTAATCCATCCATCAGCACAATGTTTTGAGTGCGTTTCATTGAGTTCTACCACAAAACATGATTTTTCACCCAAAAAAAAAGTCGTTTCCCAGCAATAATTCTTGCGTAAAATTACTTAGTTTAATGCTTGGTTGACGGATTCGTGATGAGGTCTTTTACACCCTGTATATCTACGCCGTTACATGGACATAAACAGTAAACAAACATAAGCGCTAAAAAAATGTCGTGCGTCAATAAACGAGTCGCAGTTACGTTGTCAACAATATACGCATCATTCTTACATTATAATGAGTCACTTGATATCTATGACGGCATCAATATAATCAATTGTTGATGAAAAGTCCAAAAGTTCATACATAATTACGAAATCAGCGCGTCATTGCAGTTGGCACGCCCTCTTTGTCATGACATACCCGTCATGCCGTTTAATGATTCATGATGATTTACATTGATATAAGACCGTCCAAATCAATCAGTACTTTGTCACACGCACACCCACTATCTTCCGCTGAAGCGACTGCACAAATTTGCGTTAGTTGTGCACCCATGTATATTGTTATACTTGGCTCAGAAAAGATTTCTCATTGAGAAATGTTCCTAGTAATAAATGAAGTGTTATACGACTCATTGATAATCTTGACCATCTTGATCTTGATAATCTTGGCAGACGGTCAGCAAGAATAATTACAGAATATCTGATAATGTTCTTGTAAGCAGATGGTCGTTGTTGGCGCCGCGCAGACTGATTTTGTAGTAGAACTTTGACTAAAACGCTAGACTCTCGAGGTTTGCTATTACTTAACTTTGCTATTGACTAAAAAAATATAGTTCTGTTTAGTCCGTCAGTTAGATTATCGAAAAATAATTGATACGTGTTTTTGATGTGAAACATCTAAAGGCGCGATTAAATAAAAAAAAAAAACAAATGAAAAATGCGTTGCGATCGAAATCTCGTGACTTCGACTTCGATTCCACCATACGGATTTTCTTTTGGTGAATCGAGTCATTTTGTTTTTATTTTATGTTTGTTTTTTTATATAGACTTTTTTTAAGCATGTTACTTGTACAAAATAATTTCAATGTTTCACATCTGCCAGGCGTACCGCGACGGCTCAATTCTTTTTTTTTATCAAATAATAAAAATTGACGAAGATAAAACGCGTCAAAGATCATGCGTGGGGGGGGGGGGGGGGGGGTTTGTGACGTAACTTTCCGGTAAGTACTCAAATGTGAAATGTGTTACACGAGTTTTCGACACACTGTATCGTCTTCATTTTTTGTTTCGTTTTTAGCTTCAGAAGTCGGTGACCTTTGTTTGATTCATTTAGTTTTTTTTTTGTCACCGACTTCTGAAGCTAAAGTTATTTTTCACTTTTTTGTGTTTTTTGAAGTCGGTTTTATTTTTTTGTAAAAAAGTTTTTTTATTTTTCCATTTTTAGTTGTAATATCCTATACAAATATATTCTATGCATTTATTTTACATTGTTAACAATACATGTCATGGTAATAGGCTTATCCCCAATAAATGGAACTTAACATACATACACTGTCGAAATTTGGATGTATTGTACACATCTGCGTACCCCTCAGAGCATACAGGCGTGATGTTACGTCATGATGTTGTATAAACAATAAACATCCAAGCTATTGCAGCAATCACGACCGATTTACCGTCTAGTTTTGAAGAGTTCCATTGTATATCTCCGAAGATCAGCATCAGATCTTCACCAAATTTAAATGCTACCATCTCAAGAGTATTTTCTTTCAAACAACAAATAATTTAAAGAATCGCTTCACAAATGGAGGAGAAATCGGTGAACATATATGAAATTACTAGCT
This sequence comes from Xestia xanthographa, assembly GCA_905147715.2. NCBI lineage: Eukaryota > Metazoa > Arthropoda > Insecta > Lepidoptera > Noctuidae > Xestia > Xestia xanthographa. The sequence continues at coordinate 14,759,070 of LR990647.1, read as the reverse complement.
GTTGCCCGCGGCTTCGCCCGCGTAAAGTTCGGTAATTGTCCCACTGAATCATAATAAAGGGATAAATAGTATCTCACTATCACAATCACTATCACAACCACAATCATTATCACAATCACCATCACTATCACAATCAACATCATTAACACAATCACACCCACCATCACATTCACAATCGCTATCCTCGTTATCACAATCATTATCATCGTAATCACAATCATCTTCGTCATTATCACAATCACCATCTCTGTCACAATCACAATCACCATCACAATCACCGTCACCATCACAATCATCATCAAAATCACTATCACAATCACCATCATCGTTTTCACAATAATTATCGTCATAATTACAATCATTATCATCGTAATAACAACCATTATCATCTCAATCACAATCGCCGTCACTATCACAAAATCAAGTTGAAACAATCACCATCACAATCATTCTCGCAATCACTATCCTCGTTATCACAATCATTATCATCGTAATCACAATCATCTTCATTATTATCACCGTTGCTGTCACAATCACAATCACTATCACCATCGCTATCACTATCACAATCACCGTCACTATCACAATGACCATCACTAACACAATCACAATCACCATCACAATCACTCTCACAATCACTATCCTTGTTATCACAATCATTATCATCGTAATCTCAATCATCTTCATCATTATCACCGTCACTGTCATAATCACAATCACCATCACCATCGCTATCACCATCACAATCACCATCACAATCACCATCACAATCACCATCAAAATCACTATCACAATCACCATCATCGTTACTACAATCATTATCATCGTAATCTCAAGCATTATCATCGTAATCTCAATCATTATCATCTTAATCACAATCATCATTATCACAATCTTCATCGTAATCACAATCATCATCATCATAATCATCAGCATCATTATCACAATCATCGTCATCGTTATCACAATCATCACAATAAATCAACAATAACCCTGTATAAAAGTCGAATCCACCATCTTCTGGATCTCAAAATAAATGCCATTTTCGTAATCAGCGCCCCTGATAATCTCGGTATCGACACCCATATTGATATTTAGACATTTCAACCCCATCGCACCCCAACAGGGAATGATTGTATTTCAGGTCCGCCACACTAAATCTTAAAATCGTTGTTTTTGTATTACACCCGACCCAGTTTACCATAAAAACAATACCTATGTTGAATTTCAGGCTTTGTTACCCCATTTCCCCCTTTAGGGGTTGAATTCTGAAAAAACCTGAAATACAAATGTTAACTCATTTATTGATTGGAGTACTCCTGTTAAGTTTCGAATAAAGTAGTCTAACTAATCTTATTTCCCCATGTAATCTTTGGACTCCCGTTCCAACCCCTAAGGGTGTTAATTTTGAAAAATCCTTTCTTAATGCACCCCTAAACCTCATAAAGAACCTTTGTGCCAAATTTGTAATCTCTAGACTCAGCGGTTTGGGCTGTGCATTGATTTTTATACTTTGCCACCCCATTTCCACCTCTTAGGGGTTGAATTCTGAAAAAACCTGAAACCCGTTTCTACTCATTTCTTAATAGGAGTACCCCAGTGAAGTTTCGAATAAAATAGTCTAACTAATCTTGTTTCCCCATTCAAACTTTAGAGCCCCGTTTCACCCCCTTAGGGGGTGAGTTTTGAAAAAATCTTTCTTAGTGCACCCCTAGACCACATAAGGAACCAATGTGCCAAATTTGGAATTTCTAGACTCAGCGGTTTGGGCTGTTCATTGATTTTTATACTTTGCCACCCCATTTCCCCCTCTTAGGGGTTGAATTCTGAAAAACCCTGAAACCCGTTTCTACTCATTTATCAATAGGAGCACTCCTGTGAAGTTTCGAATAAAATAGTCTAACTAATCTTGTTTCCCCATACAAACTTTGGAGCCCCGTTTAACCCCCATAGGGGGTGAATTTTGAAAAATTCTTTCTTAGTGCACCCCTAGACCACATAAGGAACTTACTTGCCAAATTTGGAATCTCTAGACTCAGCGGTTTGGGCTGTGCATTCATTTTTATACTTTGCCACCCCATTTTCCCCTCTTAGGGGTTGAATTCTGAAAAAACCTGAAACCCGTTTCTACTCATTTGTCAGTAGGAGCACTCCTGTGAAGTTTCGAATAAAATAGTCTAACTAATCTTGTTTTATCCATACAAACTTTGGAGCCCCGTTTAACCCCCTTAGGGGTTGCATTTTGAAAAATCCTTTCTTAGTGCAACCCTAGACCACATAAGGAACCTACTTGCCAAATTTGGAATCTCTAGACTCAGCGGTTTGGGCTGTGCATTGATTTTTATACTTTGCCACCCCATTTCCCCCTCTTAGGGGTTGAATTCTGAAAAACCCTGAAACCCGTTTCTACTCATTTATCAATAGGAACACTCCTGTGAAGTTTCGAATAAAATAGTCTAACTAATCTTGTTTCCCCATACAAACTTTGGAGCCCCGTTTAACCCCCTTAGGGGGTGAATTTTGAAAAATCCTTTCTTAGTGCACCCCTAGACCACATAAGGAACCTACTTGCCAAATTTGGAATCTGTAGACCCAGCGGTTTGGGCTGTGCGTTGATAGATGAGTCAGTCAGTCAGTCAGTCAGTTTCTTCTTTTATATATTTAAAGATACCACACGACTGAAGTAAAAATGTTCATAAAATGAAAACTACTGGGCCAAACTATGTTAAATTTTTATGGGACCAAATGGCAACTCTTCCGCATCAAACTAAAAAAGAATCACGTAAATCAGATCATAAATCTCAGCGTAATCGATGTACATACATAAAAAAAAATACCAATCGAATTGAGAACCTCCTCCTTTTGGAAGTCGGTTAAAAATGAAAAATTACCATAATTTTTCTTTGGCGGACTAATTAGATTATTTTCGTCATATACGCTATTCCACTCGGTGTTTTATACACAATACATCATATTTTTCAGAGTTTGGCTCAAATATCTCGACGAAACACCCATCGATTAGTAGTAACAGCAACTGTGCTAATGCATTTTATTCATCTTTCTTAGGGGCCCATCCACGAGTGAGAGTATCGCGGCGATTCATCGTATTTCTATACGAAAATATCGCCGCGATTCTCTCGCTCGTGGAGACGGCCCAAAAGAGAGTGTATAGAAAAACGTGGCAAGGACGATAATATCGCCGCAATAGGGAAGATGCATAAATTTTCTTTTGTTTATTTCGATACGGAATGTTAAAGTACTATAAAAATAATGACAAAAAGCGGAAACAAGACATAAATCGGCCAAATAACACAAAAGTTATAACCATTTAAACTTTTGTTTCTATCTCTTTCTAGATAAACGGAATTTAGTATGGATTTTGTACGTCGATGCAGAGAATGACGTCATTCGTGTTATCGGATCTCTCTGTCTAATCAGCAGTTTCAAATGCTTATAACTTAGTATTTTTAATAGATATTTAAAAAATAATTTCACTTGGCTATTTCTGATGTTACGCTTTGTTAAGAGTGATAAAAAAAATCATGCATCTTCCCTATTCTCTCGCTCGTGGAGGTGGCCCCTAAGCCAGGCTGCCCGGCTGGCCTAAAATTGCATAACGGTACTTAGGCTACATAAAACACAACAGCCGTGTTTGTAAGTTGCATTCTAGCTTAACTTTCGTGTTCAAATGTTATACGTATTTCTTATTGAACCATGACTTATTGTAACATTCTACAGAGGAGATGAAGAACTTCGCCCGTCAGTGGAGTGAGACGGGGTGGGCGTGGTCGTGGGCGGTGTCGTGGGGGGCGTGGCATGTGGCGCTGTCAGTAGCCGCCATCACGGCCGTGTCGGGCGCGCCGCCGTATGTTGCCGTTGGACTGTGCTTCGCTCTCTTCGCGCTTATATACATCGGCCTGTATATATTGTGGTACACTGGCAATAAGTAAGTGAATAAACACATAACTGTGTGTAACATCATTGTCTCCTGGATTGTAAAAAGATGATTTCCGATAGACAACATTGTGTTTCGTTGCTTACCTCGTTGGTCGAGTGGTACCAAGCGTGACTGCTGAGCATGGTCCTGGGTTCGATTCCCAGGTCGGGCAAAGTGCTATTGGGATTTTCCATCAATTTCTCAGTAGCAGCCTCGGAGTCTGCTTGCTCCATGGTACTTAAACATAACTTGTGAAATTTGGTATACTGTTAGATATAGTTCGGTTCAAACTTAATGGACCTTCACTTGCAGCTAACTTCCGAGCCGCCATTAAGTTTGAACCGAACTATACTATTAAGTTCTCTGCTTAACCTTTTTGGGATTACAGGCGTGATGTGATGAAAGTCTAGCAGCATATCCAGCGTCTTCGATAATTCTCTTAAAAACCAAACAACAAATTCATTATCTAATAAAAAAGTGAGCCGTCATGGGACGCCTGGCAGATGTGAAACATCGAAATTACTTTGTTTTTGCATAAAAAAGGCAATATAAAAAACAAACAAAATGACTCGATTCACATAAAGAAAATCCTTATGCTGGGATCGAACTCGAAGTCACGAAATAACCCAGCGCTCTGTGCCCCGAAACCAGCTGGCTTGTTGTAAATCGTGGCGAAAATGTAGATCTTATGCTGCTTCAACAGGTCGGTAATGTTCGGAACTGTTAGGGCCGGGTTCGATCGCCATGCTCGCCACGAATTGTTCATTTGTTTTTTTGGTTTACCCGCGCCTATAGATGTTTCACATCAAAATGATTACCCTACATACAGTGTAAACTATTTTTATTTTATAGCATTTTATAGTTAAATCAGTAATAAAAAGTAAATGATTTACGTGTCGTAAAATTTTACGATGTTATTACAATCTCCTTTATTCATCTTAAAATAATCATGTTTACTTGAAAATATTTCCATACTTTAAGTAGTGATGGAATGAAAATAACCTCATTTTTTTAACTATTTAATGCTGCTTTCTGTGTCATATAAGATTTTAGTCCAATGAAATTTGAACTTTGTTGTGTATGAAATTCAGTTATTTTTCAGAAATTTAAAAACCGTGTCTCTGAATTGAAATGTTATGGAATGTGGTTTGGTTTCAGATATGAGTGGTGGTGGGCGGGCGGCGTGCTGTCGGCCCTGGGCCACAAGTTCAGCTCGCTGCTGCTGGCGCTGCAGGTCGTGTTCTGTCACCCGCCCGGGCCCAACGACCCGAGGGCCTTGCCGGCCACACCTATAAGGTAACAACAAGTTCAGCTCGCTGCTGCTGGCGCTGCAGGTCGTGTTCTGTCACCCGCCCGGGCCCAACGACCCGAGGGCCTTGCCGGCCACACCTATAAGGTAACAACAAGTTCAGCTCGCTACTGCTGGCGCTGCAGGTCGTGTTCTGTCACCCGCCCGGGCCCAACGACCCGAGGGCCTTGCCGGCCACACCTATAAGGTAACAACAAGTTCAGCTCGCTGCTGCTGGCGCTGCAGGTCGTGTTCTGTCACCCGCCCGGGCCCAACGACCCGAGGGCCTTGCCGGCCACACCTATAAGGTAACAACAAGTTCAGCTCGCTACTGCTGGCGCTGCAGGTCGTGTTCTGTCACCCGCCCGGGCCCAACGACCCGAGGGCCTTGCCGGCCACACCTATAAGGTAACAACAAGTTCAGCTCGCTGCTGCTGGCGCTGCAGGTCGTGTTCTGTCACCCGCCCGGGCCCAACGACCCGAGGGCCTTGCCGGCCACACCTATAAGGTAACAACAAGTTCAGCTCGCTGCTGCTGGCGCTGCAGGTCGTGTTCTGTCACCCGCCCGGGCCCAACGACCCGAGGGCCTTGCCGGCCACACCTATAAGGTAACAACAAGTTCAGCTCGCTGCTGCTGGCGCTGCAGGTCGTGTTCTGTCACCCGCCCGGGCCCAACGACCCGAGGGCCTTGCCGGCCACACCTATAAGGTAACAAGACCCACGAGCCCTCTGTGGTATGCCCACTTTGAGCATAGTCTAATCGATCGTTACAGCGCATACAGCTGTGAACCAGCCCGACTAATAGAGGCTCACGAGAAGACTCTCTACCGTAGAAAGACAATGTCTATAATTATGATCCCTTGACAATAATCGACACGTCTTTACATAAAAATCTCGAATAATTATAGATTCACCACGCAAATCTTTCGATAGTCGCCTATTCCAAGCGAGAAACTTTGATCCTGTAAGTGATCCATGATGTGTTCAAACTCTCAGGAAGATTTGAACCCTCGAATATCTACTTAATTCACCATCTTGTATTACAGATTCCACTTCACGGAGGGTATGAAAAGCGGTGGTGGTCAGGAAGGCGACGCAATGGTTGTGCAGATGATCGCCAGCCTGGGCGAGGCGCTCGAGTGTCAGTACGGCAGGGTGTGCACCCGGCTGGTGAGAGCCTTCAGACCCAAGCCTGTGTCGTCTACTTCGGGATGGAAGTGAGTAATATCAAAAAAAGTTTGTGATCACTAGCATAAACTGATTTTTTTTTTTAAATTGATCTTTATCAAAAAAAAATCTTTGTTGTGTGTTTTCTTTTAATAGAAATACCCTGTTTGAAATTAAAAAATAAAACTATTTTTAAAAATTATGAAAGAATTGTATTTTTGTGTGTATGTTTGTAATGAATAAACTCAAAAACTACTGCGTCGATTTCAAAAATTCTTTCACCATTAGAAAGCTACATATCTAAATATATAAAAGAAGAAACTGACTGACTGACTGACTGACTGACTGATTGACTGACTGACTGACTGACTGACTGACTGACTCATCTATCAACGCACAGCCCAAACCGCTGGGTCTACAGATTCCAAATTTGGCAAGTAGGTTCCTTAGGTGGTCTAGGGGTGCACTAAGAAATGATTTTACAAAATTCACCCCCTAAGGGGGTTAAACGGGGCTCCAAAGTTTGTATGGGGAAACAAGATTAGTTAGACTATTTTATTCGAAACTTCACAGGAGTGTTCCTATTGATAAATGAGTACAAACGGGTTTCAGGGTTTTTCAGAATTCAACCCCAAAGAGGGGGAAATGGGGTGGCAAAGTATAAAAATCAATGCACAGCCCAAACCGCTGAGTCTAGAGATTCCAAATTTGGCAAGTAGGTTCCTTATGTGGTCTAGGGTTGCACTAAGAAAGGATTTTTCAAAATTTCAACCCCTAAGGGGGTTAAACGGGGCTCCAAAGTTTGTATGGGTAAAACAAGATTAGTTAGACTATTTTATTCGAAACTTCACAGGAGTGCTCCTATTGATAAATGAGTAGAAACGGGTTTCAGATTTTTTCAGAATTCAACCCCTAAGAGGGGGAAATGGGGTGGCAAAGTATAAAAATCAATGCACAGCCCAAACCGCTGAGTCTAGAAATTCCAAATTTGCCAAGTAGGTTCCTTATGTGGTCTAGGGGAGCACTAAGAAAGGATTTTTCAAAATTTACCCCCTGTGGGGGTTAAACGGGGCTCCAAAGTTTGTATGGGGAAACAAGATTAGTAAGACTATTTTATTCGAAACTTTACAGGAGTGCTCCTATTGATAAATGAGTAGAAACGGGTTTCAGGATTTTTCAGGATTCAACCCCTAAGAGGGGGAAATGGGGTGGCAAAGTATAAAAATCAATGCACAGCCCAAACCGCTGAGTCCAGAGATTCCAAATTTGGCACAAAGATTTTTTATGAGGTTTAGGGGTGCATTAAGAAAGGATTTTTCAAAATTAACCCCCTTAGGGGTTGGAACGGGAGTCCAAAGATTACATATTGTGGAAATAAGATTAGTTAGACTACTTTATTCGAAACTTAACAGGAGTACTCCAATCAATAAATGAGTTCACATTTGTGTTTCAGGTTTTTTCAGAATTCAACCCCTAAAGGGGGAAATGGGGTAACAAAGCCTGAAATTCAACATAGGTATTGTTTTTATGGTAAACTGGGTCGGGTGTAATACAAAAACAACGATTTTAAGATTTAGTGTGGCGGACCTGAAATACAATCATTCCCTGTTGGGATGCGATGGGGTTGAAATGTCTAAAAATCAATATGGGTGTCGATACCGAGATTATCAGGGGCGCTGATTACGAAAATGGCATTTATTTTGAGATCCAGAAGATGGCGGATTCGACTTCTATACAGGGTTATTGTTGATTTATTGTGATAACGATGACGATGATTGTGATAATGATGCTGATGATTATGATGATGATGATTGTGATTACGATGAAGATTGTGATAATGATGATTGTGATTAAGATGATAATGATTGTGATTACGATGATAATGATTGTAGTAACGATGATGGTGATTGTGATAGTGATTTTGATGGTGATTGTGATGGTGATTGTGATAGTGATTTTGATGGTGATTGTGATAGTGATTGTGATAGTGATTGTGATAGTGATTGTGATTGTGATTGTGATAGTGATTGTGATAGTGATTGTGATAGTGATTGTGATAGTGATTGTGATAGTGATTGTGATAGTGATTGTGATAGTGATTGTGATAGTGATTGTGATAGTGATTGTGATTGTGATTGTGATAGTGATTGTGATAGTGATTGTGATAGTGATAGTGATTGTGATAGTGATTGTGGTAGTGATTGTGATAGTGATTGTGGTAGTGATTGTGATAGTGATTGTGATTGTGATAGTGATTGTGATTGTGATTGTGATTGTGATAGTGATTGTGATTGTGATAGTGATTGTGATTGTGATAGTGATTGTGATTGTGATAGTGATTGTGATAGTGATTGTGATAGTGATAGTGATAGTGATTGTGATAGTGATTGTGATTGTGATAGTGATAGTGATAGTGATTGTGATAGTGATTGTGATAGTGATTGTGATTGTGATTGTGATAGTGATTGTGATAGTGATTGTGATAGTGATAGTGATTGTGATTGTAATTGTGATAGTGATAGTGATAGTGATTGTGATTGTGATTGTGATTGTGATTGTGATTGTGATTGTGATTGTGATTGTGATTGTGATTGTGATTGTGATTGTGATTGTGATTGTGATTGTGATTGTGATTGTGATTGTGATTGTGATTGTGATTGTGATTGTGATTGTGATTGTGATTGTGATTGTGATTGTGATAGTGATTGTGGTAGTGATTGTGATAGTGATTGTGGTAGTGATTGTGATAGTGATTGTGATAATGATAGTGATTGTGATTGTGAATGTGAAAGTGATTGTGATTGTGACAATTACCGAACTTTACGCGGGCGAAGCCGCGGGCAACAGCTAGTATATATATATATTTTATCCCCGTACTACCACGGAAACGGGAATTACGCGGGTTCAACCGCGTGACGTCCGCTAGTTTTTATATGAAAACGTAACAAAAAAGATTTCAAATTTTCACAAAAGTGATCACAAACTTTTTTTGATGTGTGTACCTGTGTACTTGTGACGGTACTCTCATACAAGCCTTTTTTTTTCGGATTGGAAATCATGAAATGATTGATTGATCCCGCTCTGGGCAGAGCGGACGTGTCAGACTTTTACTGACTAAAATCCATCCGATGTTCCTTCTTAGCCCTTTGTGTTCCAGGGCCGCGGTATATCTTTCGAACAGTCCCGTAGCCCCGGCAGGCATCGGCCCTTGCGGACCCCTTCCTTTTAGCTGACATCTCTTTGAGGTCTCATACAAGCCTAAAAGCTTAGCTTGCCTTATAACCTACCACTCTTCATGATGTTACGGTTTCAAAACAGTCTGCTTGTCCTGGGGGCTTGCCGTATTATTGTTTGCTCCCTAGGCACGCCACTGCTGGGAACCTATTTCTTCTAATTGAGGATGGAAAGTGTAGGTAGGACTGCTCATTCACGCTATAAATCTTTTCAGATGGCGGCGAGTTTGCTGCATTCCTCACATCGTAACATTCGAGGTGTGCTTCACCTGCATACTCTTGGGACTGTGTGTCCTCATCATGTACTTAACCGACCGCGAGACGGAGTCGCAGTGAGTTTTAGTTGTAATCTGTTAGTTTTTCAACATATGTCCCCTGCATCGATTATTGGTGATTAGATTTAAATTTTTACATAAAGCATTTTTGGTCTTCACTAGATTACAAAATTCAATTCAAGGACACTTAAAAATAAGTAAAAAAAAACTGTCTTTTACATTTGAAAACAAAGTCGTAAAAGTCAATTTGGAAAAACAAGAGACCGCCACACAAAATTTGCTAGCCAAAACGTAAATAAAACGTGCTATATTTGAAATATACGGTCTACATAAATTACGTTATTGTGAGTAGTGGTAGTCCGTCCCCGAATAACGTGCCGAAAGCGTAACATGTAATTAATTTCACACCGAAAGAAAACTGGCTTGTCCTAAAACCAAAAATTAAAAGATATGTGGCATCTCGCCCGCACTGGGCCTGCGTGGTGCATTATATATTGCCTACTCCCTCTAATGGAGTGAAGACCTGTGTCCCAGCAGTGGGAACGTTACAGGCTGATCATTCTATAAACATTTTAAACGATGAGGAGGGAATCACTAGACATAAGACACCAAACAAACACCGTACGACGGCTCAATGAGTGAGGGTCGTCGTCGATCAGGCGGCGTGAAATCCAGCAGGGACTGATGATCGGCGCGTGCGCAGTGAGCGGCACGGCGCTGCTGGCCAACCTGTACACGTGCGGCCGTGTGCTGGCGGCGCTGGCCATGCCGCCGCGCGTGCGGCTCGCGCGCGCTACCAAGAAGCCGGCGCATGCGCAGTCGCCCACGCTCGCGCTCCGCCCGGAGGTGCAGGCTTTGACGCATGTGGTAACTAACTAAACATTCTTCATTTTTATTTAGGTATCTCTGTTTTTTAGACCCTGGTCAAATCTAAGAAGTAAACTATTTGTGATTGAGTGTGATAGTACCAAACGATGCATTACGAAAAGAACTAAGAACACTAGTAGATTATTCAGCAAGTGAAAAAAAAGGGAATTTAATTCGAGGGACTAAATTGGATCCCGAGAGCTGCGAAGGATTCTAGAGTCGAATCCCGAGCCTAGCAAGGGATTCTAGAGTAGAATCCTGAGCGGAGCGAGGGATACAAGAACCTAGATGATTATTTTTTCCACGAGTTGTTTACTCTACTTTTTACAAATTGACTGCGAGAAAATATACAGAAGAATAATATTTATATATATAATAACAGCCATTCGGGTCGATCTTCAAGGTTAAGCCACGCTTATCAAGATCGGTCTGTGGATGCGTGACCATTTCATAACATACCGAGTTTCCTCCGTGCGTCGGAAAGTACGTAAAGCCCTTGGTCCCGACTGTCATTTGTAGTTCTTTGACAGTCGTAACAGAAAACCAGTGGCCTGAAAGTCTGACAACCAGTTTTACAAAGGGGTTACCGTATTACGTAGTACGTACCCAGTACTAAATGGGTTGTGAAGGTCAGATAGGCAGTCGCTCCATGTAAGATACTGATTGAAATTAGAACAATTAAATTAAAACAAATAAAAACGCGCGAACTACAGCCCGCGTTTTCGTCAATTTTCACGGATTGTTAGAAATTCATGGTATTGTTTTGAAAAATGAGTTCTTCAAGTGACAGTGAATAAAATATGAGGCGCCTTTTATTTTCTCATAGAGGGTGATGAAAAGTAGAGTGTATCACTCGGGCGCAAAATATATTTTTGGCTCGGCTCGCTACGTTCAGGATTCTACTAAAGGATCCCTCGCTATGCTCGGGATTCTACTCTAGAATCCCGCACTTCGCTCTGGATTCAAAAAAGCGCCCTCGCCGTAAAAATATAATTTTGCTCCCTTATGATACAATCTACTATTATTCACTCAGTGAGTAAAAGAGCGTTTTATTAACCGTTATCGATGAATAAAATGCCCTTTTCAACACACTTGCTCATAAAATGGCTCTAATTTCACCGCAATTAGGCACATAATGACACCTGTAATCAAACTGTGACTTTTTCATTGCCATTATTCACAAGTGAGTAATAGGTTTTTTTAAATGGTTGAGGTGCATGTTGCTTTGTTCCTAAAAAGTTTCGGTACAAAAAAGATCGTGTTCAATATGTAGTACAAATAAATTAATGTACCTATTGCTTGCTCATTTCATGCAAATTCTTAATTAAATAGACTGATAATATTTCAACTTGTACGTTTTTAGTAAATTAAACTTTCTCTCAAATATAACTTTTGTTTTCTCTGTAATAAAGAAAACTTTGAATTCCTCATTTTGTACGTGGCTAAAACGCTATCCACGAAAAGCAACGCCTGTAATTTCACCTTTTTGTGCTTTGCCATTGAGCCATTTTATGAGCAAGTGTGTTGAAAATTGAATTATACCAGGCTGTCTTCTCTTTATTAGATTGGTACACACCCTAAAATAACCTTTTATCTTTCTATCCAGGTATCATGTCTTGACGCGTTCACCGGTCAACAAACCCGTCTCGTCGTAGTAGTCGACGCTTTGGACAGCTGCGAACAGGAGAAGGTTCTCGCCTTACTGAACGCCGTCCACGCACTATGTTCAGACCCCAAGAGCCCCTTCATACTGCTCCTAGCCATAGACCCACATATCATCAGCAAGGTAAATATCGTACTTGTCTTTTTAATTGTCATACTTTTATATCAGAAAGAAGTTGAATATTTATTGAGTGACGTCCGATTGTTGTTTCCAAAGTTTATTTTCATATTTTTATTTTGTATTATGCCTGTGTTGTCTTTTCACTCTTTTATTGCTGACTGCCGCGATTAACGTGGTCATCTATCCCAAGTAAAATTGATAAGATTTACCATTTGATTCGAAAATATAAGAAGCTTACCGTGTGATTTTAGTTGATTAGCTCAGAAAAAAAGTCTAAAATTTGTAGACCCCTAATTTCCTATATTTAGGATTCTGATGAGAACGATATCATTCATAAGAGTAATTAATTAATACACGTACTAATATGTCGCTCTATCTATTTTACGATAATTTTCTATCGTTATACACTGGCCTGCAAAAATAAGTACCACACTTATAAAATCAATAACTTTATAAGTACACAAGATATACATTCGAAACAAAAAGGACTCGAAAAAGTGTTCAATTTTGTACATAAAAACTAATAAAGCTGACAAAAATTGCTATAAAACGTTTTTTTTTTTTTTTTTAATTCTGACTTCAATAGTTTAGAAAAAAAAAAAAAAAGTTCGATACTTATTTTTGCAGGCCAGTTTAGTATATTTATTTATGACCTTTATGACTAAATAGTCCTAAAAATAAAAGCTATTTAAACTTATAATGACACTTACGGGATATCTTCCGTGATTATACATTATTTTGAGCTCCTGATATTGAAAATAATAATAATAATGAATAATCACGGAAAATGTCCCGTAAGTGACAGTGTAAGTTTATAAACCGTGAAAGTTTAAAAACAGTTTATGCTATTTATTGCTTCAACGATTCTTATTATGATTTGCGTCTTCAGTTACCTTGCCCTTGTTATGTTCATAAATACTTAATATGTAAACCTATGATTAACATAGTGTAAGCATAGAATAGAAGTAATTTATAGCCACAGTTTCTTACTAGTATTATACATTTCATACAGGTTGCTTGGATGGAGGTCAGTTACGCCCGTCATGTGTTTGGTGTTTAACCTTATACCCCGTTAGCTTTGAACTCGGATGTTGTGTCGAACCCCTATTATCATGTACAGTGTGTTTCTTCTTACATGTCTTATTTGGTAAACAAACAAGGCGAGGAAATCACGAGTTTAAATCAAAATCAAAACATTTATTTCAAGTAAGCCAGTTACAGGCACTTTTGAATTGTCGAAACAAAGATGAAAATTAAATGTAGCTACAGTCCCAGTCACAAGACATAAAAACTCTGAAAGTACTGTAGTTGCCCATTCTCTAGCGTAGATCTCTATGGAGAAGAACGAGCAAGAAACTCCATGGACACTCTTTTAAATCAGAATATTGTTACAAAATCTTGGTTACATCATTCATGTTGAGATGGTATATTATGTGAGAACAATGTAGCAAAATGTGCACGTTAAAAGTGTCCACAGTTTAAATAAGCCATGGCAACTAAGAGGTGACCAGTCACAACTGACAGCGCCCGTTCACGGACATGACGCATGGATCAGCACCATTCAAATCAACCATTTTGAAGGGTTTTTTTTAGAGGCATTTGAGTGAGCATGACATAAGATGGATAAAATAAAAAAACCGGCCAAGTCGAGTCGGACTCGCGCACGAAGGGTTCCGTACCAATTATTATAAAAAAATCACGTTTGTTGTATGGGAGCCCCCTTAAATATTAATTTTATTCTGTTTTTAGTATTTGTTGTTATAGCGGCAACAGAAATACATCATCTGTGAAAATTTCAACTGTCTAGCTGTCACGGTTCATGAGATACAGCCTGGTGACAGACAGATGGAGAGACGGACAGACAGCGAAGTTTTAGTAATAGGGTTCCATTTTTACCCTTTGGGTACGGAACCCTAAAAATGAATACACAAGAGGCAAGAGGAAATCTGAAAGTGGCACCGGTGACTGAAAAGTTGTGTGGGAATCATTATCGTGTGTATTTGTGTAATGCGGAGGAATGTAGAAAATTTAGTGAGGAAAATTTTGAGTATTAATGTAGATGGCTGGATTGACCAAAGAAACGATGGAGATGTGAAAAATGATGTTGCACAAAAGGAGGTGTCTGTTGTCTGATGAGACGACGAATTTTGGAATAAGGGCAACAAAATGATGGTGAAAAGGAATAAGTGATATGGAAAAGTAAGACTAATTATTTGCAGTGTGGTAAAAACTGCCTCAAATCTACACTAATATTATAAAGAGGAAAGATTTGTATGTTTGTAGTGAATAAACGCAAAAACTACTGCGCCGATTTCAAAAATTCTTTCACCATTAGAAAGCTACATTCACCCTGAGTAACATAGGCTATATGTTATCCCCGTGCTCCCACGGGAACGGGAACTGCGCGGGTGAAACCGCGTGAAGTCCGCTAGTGCTAGATATTTTAATGTAACCATTTTTCAAAATCTCTATACTCATGTGCCATACATGTTTACCAAATAAGACAAGTGAAAAGAGACACAGTTTACTTGCATGATTTCATCAGTTTTTTTGTAAAAATTGTCAGATGTATATTATATTTCCTTGACATATTATATGTTGCATGACATTTCGTTAGGATGTTCGTGTTATTTTGTTTTTTTTTTTTAGTACATATTCGTTCCGCGCGTGATCTTTTTGCTAAGGATATTGCCTTGATTTGTACTTACTGATATTTTTTTATGAATGGAAAAGCTATTATTATTTTATTACGTCGGGTCAGGGCATTCAGGGCCTTATGGGTTTCAGACCATCTGAATTTTCGATATTTGAAATCAAAATACGGAATACGAAATGATCACTCAGGGCTCGGAAGACCCTAGTCCTAAATAATATGTAAGGTTCAAAAAATCTATTCTCAAGTTTTTTTCTAGTTATTTTCGAATGAATCTATTGTGTCTGTATCTTGGTTACTTCCTAAAATCCTAGCTATCCCGTATTGACTAAGACTCAAAAAAAAAAAAATCGGGGCAGTCTGGGGACTACCGATAGAAGTGAAAACAAAAACTACACAGGCCCCGCCCCAGTCGTAGCACTGGTACTGCATCGCGCATGCCTATGTGGTGCTACGCCGTAGCGGATGCTACGAGTGCTACGAACGGCTACGAAGCGTGACCACACGTTACGTTACGTGACGATGAGTTCAATGTTTTTCCTTCACCCAAAAAGTGCTCAACGCGCCTAAAGAAGTTTTCACTTCAAAACAAAAGTTATGGAAGAGTGGAGTTTCCTAACACAGACTTTAGACGCCTAAAAGGAAACTCTAATCACTAGTTTGTAAGAAAAACTAGGCAAAAATAATAAAATCATTTTCATTTTTTCTTTTTCAATGTATGTACATATGTTGTAGGTTCTATTGTAAAATACTTCTAAAAATAGACTGAGAAGCTCTTCAGGGATAATTTGAGATCTTACCACTTGGTTTTGGGTTGCGCGCGGATATTATAAATACAGTGTTTTATGAAGTACAGTGATAGTTTTCGAGTGCTTTTTGTGTGTAAAAGATGTCAGGCAAAACGGTACCTTATTGCCAATTGTACATAATACAACACCCATTCATTGATCTGATTGATCACACATCTATTTTCTCAAGGGAATATTCCCTTGAGAAATTCTTTCATTGAGTTTCTCCAGCTAATCTTGGGATTGTCTTCTAGTCCGGGTGCAGCTTAATTCCCGCATTTCACCTGGAGTCTTTTTTCTCGAAGTATAAATAATTTAAATAATAAGTGTAAAAAATCTGTACTTGAGTTACAAAATAGCGTAAATCAAACTAAACATCGTTGAAATAATATCTCAGAAAATTTTGAGAAAACTCCTCTATTTAATTTTACAATCTAAATCAAGCATACACAACACACATTACAGTCTTTCCCAATATTTCGAGTAGGCAGTGGAAATAAACAGTCGGCGCGCGTTCTGCGAGAGCAACATCGGCGGATGGGACTACCTGCGCAACATGGTGCAGCTCCCCTTCTACCTGCAGAACTCCGCGCTGCGCAGGGTCAAGGCGGCGCAGCAAACCGCCGCGAGGAGGATGCAGGTCATCACTGCTGATGACTTCTCTACGTCGCTGCAGAGATCTGTGAGTGCTTTTGTTTTTTCTTTGTTATGACTGAGTTGAAACTGGAAGCCGACCCCAACATGTTGGGAAAAGGCTAGGCAGATGGTGATGATAGTTTACTGTGCTCATTTTACGCAGAGGATAAGCTTTAAGGTGAATGCACACTTATCCGCGCTGAAAGAACCGACTGCGCCGAAAGAAACATTTTCACATCCGTATAACGTTATATATTCGTCTGATTCGACGCGGATAAGTGTGCAAGGTTTCATGGGATTCCATACAAGTAATTCTAAAATTTAATGCTTTCGGCTCCTTCGCTTCCTTTAGCTCTGATAAGTGTGCGTTCACTCCTATATAGTGTTATCGCAGATAGCCAAGATCCCGAAGGAAAACCAGCAGGAATCGGCTTCTTAGATACCTTCGGGACTGCTAGATATACCAAATATATATTTGGCCTGTTTTTACACAAGTTTTCATTTTTCTTTCCAGATACTGTTAAGTACGAATAAACGCTTAGCCCTTATTTTATCAATAAAGGAAAAAACGTACGATACGAAATTACAATCTATCAGTTACGAACTCAGCCTATCAGACTCCCTTATGTCCCCAGCCGTGCCCGAGCGGGCACGGTGCATTGTTATTTTAATTGTGTCTGTAATTGCGGGTACCGAAGTGCTACTTATTTGTGGTAAACTCTAAAAACTAACACCCCAAAAAACCCTTCTAAATTATCTTGATGTTACACCCAGGTATCAGCCCGCCGCCTATCCTCAACATCAGAACTGATGTCAAGTCAAGAGCGCATCAAGGGCCAAGCGGCCCGCGAACGTCGCCTGCGGCCGTCGGAGTCCGTAGCGTCGTCTGTGGCGTCCGGCCTGCACCGGCACGGGGCCACGGGCGGGGTGGGGGGGGCGGGGGCAGCCGACCTCAACAGGGTGCTGCTCACTGACGACTACTTCAGTGACGTCAACCCTAGGAGCATGAGGAGGCTTATGAATGTGCTTTATGTTACTGGTGAGTATTTGTGTTCGCGTCAGGCACCTACTATTACATATAAGAATAGCTGGCTTAAGGTGAACGCACACTTATCCGCGCCGAAAGAACCGACCGCGCCGAAAGAAACATTTTCTCATCCGTATAACGGTATCTATTCGTCTGATTCGACGCGGATAAGTGTGCGAGGTTTCATAGGATTTCATACAATTAATTCTAAAATTCGATCCATTCGGCTCCTTCGGTTCCTTCGGCTCTGATTAGTGTGCGTTCACCTTTATCCGTGGGGAAAATGATAATATAAAAAGGGGAAATTTTTACTTCCAATGTATCACTTTGAGTCATATTATGTATCTGACATCTATTAGAAAATGAGGACAGTTTTACAGCAATTAACAATAATTGAGCGTAAGCGTATGTTATGTTGTTTTTAATTAGTTCTTTCACTTTCTTATACATTAAACACAAACCCTTAAAATCCAACAGATGTAGAAATAGAAACCTACGATACCCCAACTGTGTAAAACATGCAATATTATCTCAATAAGAATCATAATGAGAATAATACAAAAAAAAACAATCCTTAACCATTGCAAAACGTACACCCCACCCACTTCATTTTCGCAGGTCGTCTTCTAAAGGCCTTCCAAATCGAGTTCAACTGGTACCAGCTGGCGTCGTGGGTGAACTTGACGGAACAGTGGCCCTTCAGAACGTCCTGGATCATCTACCACCACGAGACATATGAGGAGCACATCGATGACGCCACCTCGCTTAAGCATATCTATGATAAGTAAGATCATTTATCTCATAGACTGGTTTTTGGAAAAAAAACTGTCCCTTCTAAAATAATTATTAATGAACACTGTAACAGTGAATAATATAAACTATTACATATAATCTTACTAGCGATCCGCCCCTGATTTGCACGAATGCATTTTACTAATGAAGAAATTGGGAAGGGTGCTTAGAAAAAAAAAGTTCATATAAAGTCTTGTTCTGACAAACTTTGCACACAACAAAAAAATCAGCCAAATCGGTGAACCCACTTTCAAGTGGAGTCAGTTTTCATACAGGCGACTGTTGATTTTTGTTTATTTTCGGTCAAAAGTTCGCGACCTTGGAGTTTGATTAAATGAGAAAGATCAGATTCCGAGACAGTCGCGCACAAAAAAAAGAAGTTTTAACAAAAACTAAATTATTTTATAAACGTGTTGTATAAATGTTTTATTGCCATGGCTTTACTTAATTGGCCTTTTTCACTGTATATTTTTTATTAGCATCATCAATATACTCAATCTAAAATCTTTACAACAGAGTAAAACCTCTAATGAGCGGTCTTCGCGAAGCAAGCACTCTGATGGAGCTAGACCGTGATGAACGCAAACTGGAAGTGTTCCTAAGTTTCCACCGCGCCACGCTCACGGCCGCAGATCTCAAAATATTCCTGCCATTCACCATCAATCTGGATCCTTACATTAAGAAGCTTATAAAAGGTAAGTTGTTTTATATCAGGGTCTCTCAATTCCTGTTTGTCAAGTATGCAATAAATTTATAAAAGTCTATGCTAGCAAACAGAATATCTGTGTTCAGTTTTGAAGTTAATTGGTGCCGGTTAAGTTTTTTGATCTAATAATGTTTAAAGTTGTCTGTAACCATTTACGATCTATTAACTTAATTGCCTGTTAAATAAAAATAAAAATGAATGAAATTACCTTTTTCAACCGACTTCCAAAAAGAGGAGGTTCTCAATTCGATTGTATTTTTTTTTGTGTTTGTTACCTCAGAACTTTCGACTGGGTGAATCGATTTTGATTATTCTTTTTTTATTTGAAAGCTGGTGCTTCCCGTGTGGTCCCATTTAAATTTAGTAAAGATCTGATGCTGATCTTCGGAGATATACAATGGAACTCTTCAAAAATAGACGGCAAATCTGCAGTGAGTGCTGGAATCGCTTGGATGTTTATTGTTTACACAACATTTTGACGTAACATCACGCCTGTATGCTCTGAGGGGGTAGGCAGATGTGTACAATACACCCAGATTTCGACAGTTAGGTTAAGTTCCATTTATTGGGGATAAGCCTATTACCAGGAGATTTGTTTGGGAACAACTAAAAATGGAAAAATAAAACACTTTTTTGCAAAAAATAAAACCGACTTCAAAAAAAGACAAAAAAACTAAATCAAACAAAGGTCAGCGACTTCTGAAGCTAAAGTTATTTTTCACTTTTTTGTGTTTTTTTGTCGGTTTTATTTTTTCCTTCAAAGTTTGAGAAACCCAATTTATCTTCTACATATGACTATTATTTGCCCACAGAGGAACAACTACAAGGTGGTGTAGATGAAGAAATGGGCATGGTCGGTGCGCCCCCCGGCGTCATGTGGGGACAGCCAAATTCTCGACAGCCGCACTCGAAACTCTTCCCTCGAAAAAATGTAAGAAACTTATTTACAGTCCCCGGCACGTAACTTGGCAAGAGTCGTTAGATGCGCAGAAGTCGTTTTTTAGGTCTCTTTGGTGGTCAAGCGGGACGCGGGGTATGACGTAGCGCCGATCCAAGCTCGCGATTGGTGCGTCAGTCGACCCCTGCCTCCCGCAACGCGTCTACATTCCGTTCGCTCCCGATTACACTTGCGTGCACGAAAGTTGTACCCTTTGTTTTTGTTGACTTTTAGTTACGAGTTCAGTTTTAGTTTTAAATTAAGTTTTTGTTACGAGTTATTGTTATTGTTTTAAATTTAGTTTTTATTACGAGTTGTTGTTATTGTTTTAAATTTAGTTTTTGTTATGTTTATTACATAATATGCCAGCTCAAGTGGTAGTTCTAATTTGATGCCAAAGGTAACAGTATTATTAACCGATAGTGACGACGAGAACCTATAATTTTTAAGAATAATACTTTTTTTTCTTAATAAAAAAAATGCATTATATTTTATTTATAACACTTATTAAATGGCACGAATTCCTCTGCTTTGTTTAACTACATGATTAAAAATAAATGATGGCAATAACCATAATGACAATCAATAAAAGTGACCAGTTTTTTGTTCCACTAGTGTACGATGCGCAAACTTGCCCCCACTACGCCAAAACCTTGCCAACTTACATACCGGGAACTGTACTAGATTTTAGAAGATTTTGATTTCAAGGTTGTCTAAAACAAAACACGTTTCAGCCAAAATTATGATTCAGGAGTGCAAGGAGACCATAAGACCAAATAATACATAATGCATTCAGAGTACACTATTCTAGTACTTTTATTTTACACTTTTCAAAACAGGTAAATGATACAATTAGAAATAATATTGAGGGCCACACATAAGAAAAAACTCTCCATTAGCCATTTTAGTGTACTATCGAGGACACTCCCGCCTGACCACCACTATGCTTATTTTTGCTTGCACTCGCTACATAGAAACGCTCTCAAGCCCCACCCCGTTGACTTTGTATAGAAATAATGAATGAAAAGATGCCGATCGGCCGAGCGCACTAACGACGCACGCCAAACGGGAGTTATTGTTATTTGGCGCGCCAAAGTTGACGCTTTCCTAATAGGCCCAAACTTTAAGGGGGCGTGGCTCGGCGCCTCCGCATGATTTCAGGCGGAAAAGACCCCGATAGTACATACATATCACTTAAAAAGAGGCCAATATCAGCTATATTTATTTAACACGTGATTATTTTATTTCACATCTGCTGTCTGGAGTAATTTGTTTTAAAATGTTGAAAATAAACCTTGCTATCAATGGCTTCAAACTACCATGCAGTAAAAACAAAATGTGTTTTTATAGGAAATGGAAAACCTGGTAATGTTTAGACATTAACCTTGGCGTACCATTGCTTGGGTAATAACAAACGGTATTTTTTAGGACTTTAAATAAACATTCGTCATTAACTACACTAAAAACTTTTGTATTTGATTCAAATTCGAAGTATGTCTTCAGCAAGACACGTAATTAGATGTTCTTAACACAAGTTCGGTTCATGTTGAAGCAGCCGGAACTGCCCAAGTGTGCAGCACGCCTTACTCATGTTTATTGGATTTAGAAACTTACAATTTCAGTCTAATAGGGTAGATGACACCATAAAACAATAATTCCAAGACACCAGTCTCTAAAAAAAAACACTTTATTTTGGACCTGAAACCCCTTTATTTTCAATTAATTGCCAAATTCGATTTTTAGTTGCTTTGAAATCAATAAATAGTTGATTCATTGACTTGACCAAACAGTGACGCCACAGTTTGCTATTGCCATACAAAATCTATGAGAGAACCGCGTTTTGACAGAAAGTATCTCAATTGATTGGTGTGTCATCTACCCCATTCAAATTCGACCAGCTACAAATAACCAAATAGATCCAGGAAAAAAAGCTGAAGATCGTTTGAATTTGACACAATATTTTCGTCTCCCCAGCGCTCATCTCCGCCGACCCAAGCCGCAGCAGGCTCCGTCCCGCCGCAACAGATGTGGGTGGGCTGGGCCAACACCGGCAACGGGTTCATGCCGCAAGCCATCAACCCGCAACACTTCCCGCAGCCGCAGTTCCAACCGCAGCAGCAGCAGCAGCAGCAACCGACCCAGAACCCCTTCCATATGATTAAGGCTGCCTTCCCCGCTATGGTACGTAGATCTTTGTCTAGATAACATTTGTTTTGTAAAGCGAATAATAGCACGTGCGCAGTATTGCCCCGGATGCATGACAGTATAAAAAACACACTCGCAGAACAGAATCGTGCGTGCAGAAAGTATCTCGCGAGATGTCTTAGCTATTTTCCCACTTGAGTGAAGCCCAATTCAGCAGCGCCTACGATTTACCGTAAGACGTCACTTTTCTGACACAACAGGCTTTCATCTGCGCGCAGCGTCATGTCACTTTACCCGTTGGTGTGAGCGGTTTTCCTTTTCTAAAGCCTATTTTCTCGTTTGATATAGACGGACGTACCGAACATCCGGCTGTCTACGCTGAGCGTGGAGCGCGTGTGCAGCATGGCGCGCGTGGCGCTGGGCGCGGGCGGGGAGGCCGCGGCCGCCGCGCTGCAGCGACACAACGTGTGCGGCCTCGTGCTCGCCGTGTGCCGCCTGCAGGACCTGGAGCCGGTACGTACCGAACATCCGGCTGTCTACGCTGAGCGTGGAGCGCGTGTGCAGCATGGCGCGCGTGGATTCACACTTTAGAGCACCGTAACGGCATGGCCTCTGATCGAAAGTAATTTTAAAAAAAAACCTGCTAAAAAGTAAAAAAGAAGCACATTTTAAATTAAATAAAAGTTGAATGCAGGCGAGACCCATTTAATAAAATGACGTTAAAATGATTATTTATAACAAGGAACAAGAGCAAGAGAGATGATCTCAATCTACTGATTAATTAATTTCCCGGACTACATTCAATCTCACCCAGGTTCCACCCACGACACCAATAACTTTGCAACATTTAGTAACAGTCTTTGTTTTCCTACAGGTTTTGGGTTTACCGTTTGGTGACTGGGAACTGTTCAAGCTGCTCATCGTTAATCTCCGCGAACTAGAAGCTAACATGCCGTCAACAGTACCAGCTGTAGCAGGTAATTAACATTGAAACATCTATGTTTTACCATGTGGTTTAGAAACTCATTCAGTGAATATGCTGTAAAATATCATGTTAGCCTGGTACATCTTCACGCCTTGTTATCCCCGAAGTATTAGGCATAGGTGTACCTAACAAGTACACCCATCTCTTGCCAGTTATGTGTAAGTCCCATGTAATAGAGGGCGATCCCATTGCCATCCCCTGGACACGAATCCAGATTCCGTGGCTGCTTCTGAAAAAGTCCTGATGAAAAAACCCAATAACACTGTCCGACCCGGGAATCGAACCTAGGACCTCATGCTCAGCAGTCTTGCGACCAATACACCAACACTAGCCTGTTGTAGTTTGATATTTATAAAACATCCTTTAAAATACGAATAATTTATTTTCTTTCACAAGTTATGTACTACATCTAGTGGTTGAAGTGACCTTATAGACAAAAATTAAATAAATATAAATAAATGTCGCTGGACATACACAGCGCCACCTAGTGCCACACTCAAACTCAAACTCAAAGCATTTATTTCAATTAGATCATTAAAATTATCATCGATCATCGAGTAAAAGGATTAGGTATTTAATTTAGTGTTAATGGTTTTAAATACTGTACTAAATAAATAATAAATTACGGCACTTTTGAATGTCAAAAATACAAAAAAAAAAACAAAGCTACAATTCCAGTCACAAGACATAATAACTTGCGAAAGTACTGTAGTTGCCCATTCCCTAGCGTAGATCTCGATGGAGAAGAACGGGCAAGAAACTCCATGGACACTCTTTAAAATCAAAATATTGTTACAAAATCTTGGTTACATCATTCATGTTGAGATTATACATATGTGAGAACGATGTAGAAAGACGTGCACATTCAGAGCGTCCAGAGCAAAATATTAAATAAAAAATGTATAAATAAAGTAGGTATTTAAAATAAACCGTGGCAGTTAAGAGATGACCAGTCCCAACTCACAGCGCCCATACACGAACATGACGCATGTATCGGCGCCATTCAACTCAACCAGATTGAAGGGAACTAAATGACCCGACACACCCGCCACCATCAGCGAGGCATTTGAGTGAGCATGACATTCTCTCAGCCACCGAGGCATATTCAAGTCAATGAAAGATAACTAAATGCAAATGCTTTACAGTACATGGTACTCAGACATGAGCTATGTAATTATACAATACTAAGAGATGGAGTCTATACAAAGCAAGGATATTTTTACAGTCTTCTGCAGCTACCACAATAATTTGCCCAATTAGTTTTCCCCTATGGTTGTGGAGCAGGACCAGCATTGAGCCAAGCATTTTTATCATTAATGTAATCCCCTACCTTATAAATGATAATATGCTTGACTACATAGTGAGCGTTTTATACAAGATTTAAATTTCGTCTCATTTAGTTGTAGAATGTGGGGAGGTATTTTATTGTAACGTTTTAAACAGTACCCCATGAAAGATGAATCTACCTTAGCAAGCCTGAAACCTGGCTGAACTAGTTGATCCCTATTTCTAGTATTATAGTGGTGCCTATCACCTCTTTTACTGAATAAATGCAGATTTTTCCTAACGTACATGATATTCTCACATATGTATTGACAAGGTACTGTCATGATATTTATTTCCTTAAACAGTTCTCTTAGAGAATCGCGTCTACGTAATTCATAAATGGCTCTGATGGCTCTTTTCTGCAGAATAAATATAGACTCGATGTCTGCAGCCCGTCCCCATAGTAAAATACCGTATGACATAATACTATGAAAATAACTAAAATAGACCAGCCTCGCGGTATCAACATCAGTAAATTGACGGATTTTTCTAACAGCATATGCTGCTGAGCTTAGCCGTCCTGCAAGAGATGTTAGATGAGGACCCCATTGTAACCTTTAGTCGAGCGTGATTCCCAAGAAAACCGTTTTATCGACAAATTCTAGTTTCTCTTGATTCAATATTATGTCACAATCACTACTTTTGACATTTGGTAGAGCAAATCTAATGCATTTCGTTTTTTTCCCATTTAGTACTAAATTATTAGCGGTAAACCAATCGTGGACCTGCAGTAGGGCGTTATTTACGTCATCAAGATTAGTGGCACGTCTGTTTATCCTAAATATTAAAGAAGTATCGTCAGCAAACAACACCAATTGCGGGTGGTTGTTAAATAAATGGGGTAGGTCATTTATGTACACTAAAAAGAGGAAGGGACCCAATATCGAACCTTGTGGTACACCCATTTTTACTTTTAAACCCATTGAATTTACACCATTTACTTGTACATGCTGCTGTCTATCATTCAAATACGATTTTACTAAACTGAGCGCAAGTTTACCTAAACCGTAATGCTCCAGTTTCAAGATCAGGGTTTCGTGATTTACACAATCAAATGCCTTCGAAAGGTCACAGAAGATTCCTATGGCATCTTGTGCCTCTTCCCACGCAGTAAATATGTGTTTTAATAAAGTGACACAGGCGTCAGTCGTACAACGTCCTTTGGTGAAACCGTACTGTTGCTCGTGTAATATTTGATTGGTATTAAAGTGGTTAAGCATTTGATTGAGCATAATCTTTTCAAACACCTTGCTGTAAACCGGCAACACGGATACGGGCCTATAGTTATTGGTGTCTTTACTGTCCCCGGATTTAAAAAGAGGTATTACCTTACTGAATTTCATTAAATCCGGAAAGAAAGACCCCTTGATCCACGCACAAATTAAATATCGAGGCTAAATACGGTGCAACAGTCTCAATAATTGAGGTACAAGCTTTGATAGACATACCCCATAGATCTTCGGTTAATTTAATCTTGACTTGTTTAAAAGCTTTTATCTACACCCATGCTATAAATCCTCTATAAAAGTATCATAATAACCAGCCAGCCATAAGCCAGTGTCATAATAACCATTATAACACCCAAACGGGTGTTATAATGTTGTACTAAATATCATTATGCAACTCGTTTTAAAAAAAGAACATTGTCTAGCACGTGCGATTCACTACCACAGCGCCGTAATAAAAAAAAAACTTATGGGCTAATTCGAATTCATGTCGTATCCCGCCATTTTTTTCGATATTTGTATTGCATTATGTACTTAGTTGTTTACAAAAATGAGTGACACAAGGTTTGTGCGTTTTAATAATTGTACAATCCAAAATGTAAATAATTATATCATTACCCATACATGGTTTGTTTGTATTAAATACTCAGCAATTAAACTTTCCATGAATTTACATAGGCTTCTTACAACACCCTATGGTTTCAGAAACTTTTATATGGAGGATTCATATCATGGATGTAGATAAAGTCTTGTATGCAACTGTACATAATTAGGTATTAAAACACTCATGTGATACTATTATCACACTCGGCTTCGCCTCGTGTGATAAACCCACATTCGTGTTTTAATACCCCTCATTATACAACAGTTGCATAAATAACTATTACGATTGTTATGGGGTTTATGTGCTGAA
Organism: Xestia xanthographa; assembly: GCA_905147715.2. Lineage (NCBI taxonomy): Eukaryota > Metazoa > Arthropoda > Insecta > Lepidoptera > Noctuidae > Xestia > Xestia xanthographa. The sequence goes on along the minus strand of LR990647.1, from coordinate 14,732,386 downwards.
ATTTAAAATCATTTGAACAGGCTGGAACGTTCGCTTTCAATAAATCAAACTAAAGCAACGAGGCTTGTGTCGTGAACACCAGATAGTTGATATACTACATTGATACTTTTTGTTTGTAAATATATACTTATTATATATAAACATCCATGACTAGCAAACAAATGTCCATGCTCATCACACAAACATTTGCTCCTACCGGGATTCGAACCCAGGACCCTATGAACGTAAGGCAGCCTCACTACCGCTGCGCCAATCGGGTCGTCCGAATATTGTTAGGTCAAAAAAAAAAAAATGTTGTTGAGTACTTATTGTTGTTGTTGTATATTGTTGTTTTGTTTTGTTGTTGTTGTTTGTTATTTTTAATAATAAATTATTTTTACAGTATTGTCAGAATCTAAATCAAAATCGACTGACTCTGAAGAAAGAGAACCCACCAAACCACCAAGACATCCGTTAGAAACGCAACGCAGCCGACCTTCGAATGTTGAGAAACAGGTAAACATACTCACTATTTACATAGCTCATATCCTAATTTGCGGCAAAGATACCAATAAAAAACAAAACATTATCTTGTTAGTTTTGTAAAGATAAAGAATACGGAAATAGGTAAATATTAACTATAGTTATGCTTCCTTTATTTTAAAAATGATAAGACAATTTCCAACAATCGACTACAAACAAGATAACTTCCATGCTAATATTGTTTTTCTAACTGAGGCTGTAATCTAAAAGCAGCAAACGTTGCAAATACTGTCAAATATACGTTGTCTTGGTCATTAAAAAAAATGATAATAACACCCGATTATGTGTTGTAACAACAGTTGTCGGTGTAATAAAAAATGGCGTCTATAAGATTCTAGTGCTTATTAAATATACCGAATATTAAGTTTTCGATATTAGTTCACAGACCCATATTTTTAACCGACTTCAATAAAGGAGGAGGTTCTATGTTCGACTGTATGTCATGTACTTGTTTTTTATTGGATCAGCAAAATATTTGACAGCCGTTGGCGACGTTTCCAACGTTTAGAAAGCACTCTCTAAAAAAACGAGCATAGTTCCCAAGTTAGAAAATTATTAATAAATCGTATGTTTTACAGCCATACGCGGAATATCAGGTGATTATATTACAGTAACATAGACACGTCATGTAGAATTCATGTAGAGCACGATCATTGGGAGAAATCATATACCCTAGTATTTGTTTTTTAATGTTTTTCTTACTTGTCTTATTTTGTAAACAAACAGTACCAACCAGAGGCGTAGCTACCACCGTATCAGCCGTATCAATTATATGGGGCCCCCAATTAACAAGGGCCCCTGATGAGGAAAAAAATCACAAAACCTCCCAACCTCAAATATTCTTCTTGATAAAAGATAAAACGAAAATATAACTTATCGCGGTCCAAAAAGGTACAATTTTTAGAGCTCACTTCGCTCGCTCTTTGATGAAGGCTTCACCAGTCATGGTCCAGAAAGCACCAAATTTTCAAGCTCGCTTCGCTCGCTTTTCGATAAAAATTTAAACCCTTTCAGAATGCTGTCATTTTCTATTTTAGCGCTTCATAAGTTATTACCTATGCTAGTCATGGTCACAGTTACACATTTTTTTGTCTCACTTTGCTCGCTCACACATTCTCATAATAAAATGAATGACAGCTAAATTGATCCAAGTCAGGATGCAATTTTCTTAGTTTTGCAAAAAATATTTGCGATTTTCTCCTTTTTTTGCGCTTCGCTGCACTCGGGTTCAAAGGGCCCCCAAAAAAATGTATACATGGCCCTCTAGGACTAGCTACGCCACTGGTACCTACAGTCCTTTCACACGTATCTTACATCTGATGCGCATCATTGAATACATGTGAGATTACCAATCCGCACTGGGCCCGCGTGGTGGATTATAGCCAATTCCCTCTCATAGAGAGGAGGCCTGTGTCCCAGCAGTGGGAACATTATAGGCTGATTATCCTTATGTTAGATCACTGTCAAAATCAAAGTGATATTTACTGCCGTTCTAATAAGGTGACGGTTTGGTCGCTGCTATCAGAGATACAGTTACTGAGACGGACAGTGGTGTTGATTCTGTTGTGCACAAGCTAAACTTAATTTAGGCTATTGCTATCTTTTACTAAAACGCACTGCGAGAAAAGGACGGCTATAGCTATGAACTAAGTTAGAGATGTCTAACTAGTTTGTCTTGCGCTTCATTTGTATGAAAATATTAGTTCCAACTAAAGGCGAACGGCAGGTTTCGTACCGCAAACTTCGTTTGTTGTTTTGTTATAGAATTTGTACCACTTATTAAGGCAAATAAGCCTTTTATTTTCATGTAAGTGTACTATTTTTAGAACTTCGGATTGATTAATAATGTCAATAAAAAGATGCTAACAATTAAACGTAATGAAATCATAAACTAAACGCAGCTGTGTTTTTCACTGTTGCCATAAGTAAAATAACACAAAAATCGAAATGTTAAATAATTATTTAAACATAGAAATAACATTAAATATAATTATACACTTACTATTATACATAAGAAAGCATAATTGTTGCATACAATCTTAATAGATAACGATTTAATGATAGGAATGATTTTCGTCACCAATATTTTTTTTGTTCTTATGGCAATTATTTATTGACAGGTAAAGAAAATCCGTCTTTCACTTCACTTCAGATCTTTGCTGTTGTTTTGGATTGTAGTTTGTGACTGCATCTGAGCAATTCAGCGGATTGTCTGGCCCTATTTATGTTGAGTTAAGCTCCTGCTACAAAAATAGCGAAAACTATACTAGAACATTCACTTTATCACCAAAACAATGTTTAGGCAGCTCTACGTACTTTCACTGGTGCATTACCTTAAAAAATAAGACTGGTTATAACTTTTACGTCCCAAGTTCTAAAAATCTAAGAATTTAAAAAGGGCTTTTCTATCATAATAACTACCAATTAAAACAAAAAATATCTCAAAACACGACATTTTATTAGCGGTACGAGATTCCCATACAAGCCTGCCATTCGCTTTTGACAGCTCTAAATTACTTCCGTATCTTTCTCGTTTTATTAGAGAAAAAGATAGCAATAGCCTAAATTAAGTTTAGTTTGTGCACAACAACAATCGACACCAGTATGAATTAAAACAAAAACTGCTTTGAATTAATTAGTAAAATTATTTCAACATCTTACCACCATATTTGTTTACCAAATAAGAGAAGTGAAGAGAAATACCTATACATGGGGTTTCAATTAATTTGTTCAGTCAGCGCCCTGCATTCCTGCATTAGATACTCTACTCCACTTCTTAAAAGAGGGGTCAGGTCAGGTCACTGGCTGTACCATTACATTGTGTACTTACCCAGTATGTTAATGGTTCCTTCGTCCAAGCACTCAGTTTATTTAATTAATATTTTAGATGGTGAATGGGAATGTAATAGTTAATAATGTTGTTTGTTACTTCAATTTTTATTTTTATAGATGCGTATTTAGTACGTTGTACACTGTTATTTGTTATAGTATTAGTTTATTTTTAAAAGGACCTTTCGCGAAGCCGTCAACCTAGCATTCACAGAATGACTATGCAACAAATTTTGCTGGGAAACAACTTTTTTTTGGTGCAAAGTCACGCTATTTGGTAGGACTCAATGTAACGCACTCAAAACATTGTGCTGATAGATGTATTGAATAGTTCAGGGACAATCAGGGACAAGGTTATGACAAAAAAAAATTTTTACTGGTTACAAAGTTGGATAACTTCCAATATCTCCGTAACTATAGTCTCCGCCCGATAAGTAAGAATTAAAGGTCATTAACCCGCATACGTTTCTTCAAATACATAATTCCGAAAACAGAAATAATGACATGAACTTGTCCCAAAACGACCTTTATCGTGATCCTTGTCTTTTTCTAGTAATAAATAACGATTTATAATGTATTGTCGACGTACCTACGCAGAGAAATTAAGGAAAGACCAATGACCTTTAATTCTTACTTATCTGGCGGAGTGTATAGAATTTCCCGGGTATAATCTAGAACAAAAAAAAATATCGCATTGACGGGGAGAACAAAGGTACCTTTCGGCAGAGCTATTGCACTCCGTGTGTAGGCACGAGATAATTACCTACCGCTTCGCGCATATTGAATATGCAAGCTCTCTAGGGATGTCGTGCTCCGGCCGTGCGTAACTGCGTACGTAAGCCGCGTTAATTTTTCGCGCTCTTTTGCCCGTCGCGTACCTACCTACTCGTACTTCGTGTTTGTTAACTGACTGATTTATTGATCATTAATCATTAGGTACTAGTGAAAATGACAAGCCGGATAAACTGTTGCTATTAATAAATGTAGAAAAAATATCTCTCTATCGTCTTTTTATATAAATGTCACTGCTCCATGTCCATGCTTCTCATCAGAGTTTATTTTTAAATTACCTTTGTTAGATTTCGCATTTATGCTGCTATTCAATTTAATAAGTAATCGTAATTTTAGAGAAGGCAAGATATTAAGAGACATTATAATAGAGTAAAACAATTGTAATTATAAAAGTTTTAATTAACATTTAAATCATACCTAATACATTAAAGTACAAAAATGTTGGTAGTATTTTATTTTGAGTACTTGAGGCAACCCTACCGACTGACCATTAAGCAATGAGACGCCGAATAAAATACGCTAACGCGTGGTGTCAAGGCACAATTTTGATTGAGCGGGCTCAGTTTAGGTATTTATAATGTCGGCTTTCTTCAAGATCAAAGGAGTGCAACTTCTGTACGCTAGTACTATTATCTATTCTGTGCTTTCGGCTTCGTTAAGGGTCTTTTGCGTTCATTATTTAACATTTTTACTGATCGCGAAACATATGGAATCATTGGAAAGGGTTAAATGTTGTTCTGTTGGATTTATAATAAAATGAATCCATCCCGATTAAACAAAATTTGCTCATGTTAAATACTGTGATTGACCGGCTAAAATCACAGCAGCCAATCATACTATTTGGTATGAGTTGCACAATTTGTCAGCTTTATTTGATTTGGCTTCTGAATGAAGCGGGTTCTAATATTGTCCTATTAGGGGTCCCATTTTCGTGGTTTCATTTTAGGGATATCATGAGGTCAACTGCACAGTGGATACGAATTTGTACTTCATGCGAATAGAGTATGCACATACGAGTACTGGTTTACTTACTTGTATTATTACGAGTACGAGTTCGAATTGTTGTTAGACATATAGTTTCCCAACTTCTACAGTACTTGACATTCTCTCGTGCTCATGCACTATTCAATTTCATTCGACAAAATTTTCAAAGTGCAGTTGACCTAAAACTTAAATGTCACAATAAGTTATTACCACCTTATCGGATTCTAATCTGGGTCGATGTTAATTAACAATTAGTATTTGTCGAAGTGATTTTATTAAAAATACAATTGGGTGCAGGTAACACTGGAGGAGCAGATGATCTGCGGCGCGCTACAGACCCTAAACGAGGAGGCGCTGGAGGACGTGCTGCAGTCGGAGCCCCCCTCCCACCCAGGTGAGCCCCTCCGCACCATCCGCGAGTACCCGCCCCCCCCTCCCCTCCCCGACGACGAGCCCGAGCTGCGCCGCGACCACGTCGTGCTCAACGTCACCGATGATGTATTCATGTAAACCTACATACTGGGTATGCTCGATATGAACCAGATTCTTATCTGATCACCGGATAAGATCGATAGATCGCCGACGAGCGTCACGTATGGGAGGAATAATTATGCTGCATTCATTTAAGATTTTAAGTTGTGTTGTATGAGTGCTTATTTATTTTCCAAAGCATACTTGCTTCAGAGGCATTTAAATATGTGCCAAAATAATGATTTATTTTGGAAATCTTAATTTAAAAAACAATTTACTTACTGTACTGGAAAAATATTTAAGCCACTAAAATAATTGCTTTGCAAAATTCACGGCCGCACTATATTTTAAGCATGATTTACATTGTTACTGTTAAACTGGTAATATATCATACTGTATATGCACATGAAACATAGAAAAGACATTTTACTTTGTGATTTTAGAAATAGACTGAGTTATTCATAATCGAATAAGAAATATGCATCCCACTCAATGTAAATTATTTCCGGTTATAAGTACTTACAAGCTAAAATGATGCATATTTTCTATTTAAAAAGTATTTTTATTAGTAAAGGTATTATAGTTTAATTTTTAATCTGTTTTATTTGAATAATAATTTATTTGCTCGTAATTTGCTAATTGTATTAACTTTTAGCTCCATATTATAAATTATACTATTTGTCAGCTATTCAAATGTATGTTTTATGGCTTCCTCAAGCTTTCTTTTGTTTATACAAGTACAATTAATGTACAAGATAGCAATATATTTCTCCAACTACTTATAGAAAAGATAATGCTCCTGTTATGTACTCGACGACTGATATTACGTAACAATTCCATTACTAGCGAGTTGTACAATTTGGACAAATAGTATATTTACGCTACTTATAAGCCAATTGTTAGTGGCTATTATTTAATACTGCATTCCAATACATGTTGCCATTTTATGTTAGTAATGTAGGCTGTGCCTTTTTGTACTTTATTCATTGTAATATATTCCATACATTTAAGCTGCACGCATATTTTAGAATCAAGTGACCAGAATTATTAATTGTTTGATTTTAAAATATGTTAGAATCGAACATATCGTGTGCCATCAATATTATGTTCTTTTTTAAGTACATAGAAATCCAGTTTATTTTTTAATGTTTACAATTAAAAATGTTCCCTATTGGTGGTTTACTTATGTTAAAATACAATTTAAGGTTCCACAGATTCACTTATCCTAATACTGTTATTGTACTAAAATGATCGTTTAAATCTGAAATCTTTGTCACTATCCACATATTTTTAAGATAATTGTTGTCATATAAAACATATCTTTAGTGTAGGAGTCTTTAGACAATTACTGAGTAGATAGGATTCCTAACATTCTAATACTATTTGTCATTGTAGAATGTTTCGATTGTGATATTAAAATTGGGTCACGAGCGTCCTTAGAGTTACTGTACTACTATAGACCTGTTGTATCATTCCTTCGATTAGGCAAACATTTCCAGTTTTACGGACTAATAAATATACAATAGTTACAGATGGTAGTTTGATTTTGGCCCTTCGCTATCTTTCTTTAAGGTACCTCCGCGAGTGACTGAAGTCGGATCTGACCGGTCCGCCCGGTGAGCACTGAGCAGGTACTCCAGCGACCCGCGCCGAGTTTCCCATCCCGTGCCCTTCTCCTGAGCCCGGTTTCTGTTTAAACTTTTGTTTTCTCCGGCTTAATACATCAGAACGTCTATTTCAGATGAGGAGAGTACGCTACAGCTGTGTCTGTCGAGCTCCCGCAGCGCCACGCCCGCCGGCTCTCCGCGCGCCCTGCGCCGCGACCCCTCCATCCTCAAGAGCGGCGGCAGCTTCCGACGCCGCCCGCCCGGCGACCCGCCCGCCGTCACCTTCAACGTGGAGAACGAGGAGGACTCGGACGACGACAGCCAGATCACGTTCAGCGTGCGCCCGCGACACACCACGCGCGTGCAGGACGCGCCGCGCTCGCGCCCCTCCTCGCTGCTGGTCGCGCCCGACGACGCACCCGAAGCCGGCCTGCAGGCGCGCTCGCTCTCCGTGGTCGACACCAAGTGCACCGGCTCGCCCGTCGTCGACCTCAAGCTGCGCGGCCTGCGCCGCACCGCCGACATCCTGCGCAAGGTCAGCTCCGCCGAGAGACTCACGCGCCTCAGAGACAAGATCATGGCGCGCGGCGGCGGGTCGCGAGAGCGCAGCCCGGCGCGCGACGAGCCCAGTGACGACGAGTCCGCGCCGCTCGTGTCGCCGGCACAGGCGGCACCCGGCGCGCCGCTGGGCTCGCCCGGCCCGCCGTCGGAGGCGTCGACGCTGGCGGGCGCGGACATGTCGCCGCGCTCCGACGTGACGGAGCTGGAGTCGCCGCGCGACACGGGCGCCGCGTTCGACCTGCTGCCGGGCGACAAGGGCGACGCGGAGAGCGGCGGGCGCGCGGCGCGGCTGGGGCGCGCGGAGAGCGAGTGGTCGCTGTGCAACATGGTGGAGCCGTACAACATGCGGCTGCTGGCGCACGGCACGGGGGACAGTGCGCGCGCGCTGTGGCGGCAGGACGCGCTGGACGCGGGCCCGCCGTGGCCGTGGGACGAGCCCGACTCTGCGGTGTGAGCGCGGACGCGGAGCGATACCTTTACTTTTGTCCGCAGGCCGTCGCTCGGTCGACGTCGCGGCCGCCCGGCGCGGAGCGGTTCGGTGTCGATGACGGTTAGGGTGTGATATTGTTTAGTCGAGGACAGCCGAACCTTTATTTCCAGTAGGAAGCTATATTTTATTGTTCTCGGCTTAATTTAATCGTAGCTAGATGGAAAACAAATTTAGACGAATTATCACCTGAATAGTACCTGTACTTAATGACGATCGTACCTTTTACCTACATAAAATGAAGACAATTTTTAATTTGACAGAATTATACAGCATTTATGTAATTATTGACCCCTTTTGTGATAATATAACCGTAAGTGTATCAATTATTTGTTCCCAGTGAACAATTTGTAGTTGTAATTTTCTTAGTATACAACACCTTGTTTTTCTATCAACCACGTCTGCAGAATGTTAAATAAAACAAAGATTCGCTATTCAAGTTATTTACCTTTTACATCTACTTTCACAGAACAAAAAGAACTTACGTATGTCACATTTTTTAATACTTTATTTGTTTAAAATATCAGATATTGGCAAGTAAGTAATCATCATAAAAATTTACATTTATATGAATGGTTGCTCCCTTTTATTTTCATAATTTATCAAGTTACAAAATTGGTTTACTACAACATAGAGAGCATTTTCTCATATTTTGTAAGTTGAAGTAAGTTCAAAAACGAATTGAATACAACATGCTTATTTTTAATATCAATTATTTATTAATATGTAGTCTACGTAAACGAATGTGTTAAAGAGATCACAAACTAGGTATATAATCCAGCTTCAGCTAGTATCTACAGTTGCCAACATAATAAATATACACAATAATAATACACATATTATTTAAACTTACAGATAAACGGAAGCGAAAATAAATGTAACAAACAAAATAATCTCAGAAATAGCCTCGATAAATATATGCACATTATAAAATGAAATAAAACACTGGTCTGTGTCACAATAAAGTTTGAATCACCAAACTATGGGAAATATCTGTAGGGTCAATTCACACTGAGACCGACGCAACGGTACTGGAAGTGATTTCGCGCGGCGCCGCAATGAAATGTGTATCTTTTCGTGTAGTAAATAAAGTTATATTTTGAGTCGCTCTATTAAAATGTGCGCGTCGCGTCTCGTTGTGAATTGACCCTTAATGAGCAGCTTTTTGCTAAACAATACTTTACTAACACCTAATATCTAATACAAATTAAGTAGGAATGTTCGAGATTAAATAAGAGCACCAATAAATTAAAACAATTCAACAGACCAAAAATAATAGGTAGATTGGATATTTACATTTTGCATAAGGAGCAATAATATTGCAAGGTGTTCCAGTGTTTAGTTCGATGTAGGCTATTATCATTGTTTTTTATTTAAATTGCAAATCTACTGTAAGAATGACTATGTACTCTCTGGTATCCCTACAGACCACCACTCATGTATAGGTACAGTCGGGGTCTTTTCCGCCTGACCATTTAAATTTTTTTTCGCTTAAAACATGCGGAGGCGCCGAGCCACACCCCCTTAAAGTTTGGGCCTATTAGGAAAGCCTCAACTTTGGCGCGCAAAATAACAATAACTCTCGTTTGGCGTGCGTCGTCAGTGCGCTCGGCCGATTCGGTATCTTTTCATTCATTATTTCTATACAAAGTCAATGGGACGGGGCTAGAGAGCGTTTCTATGTTGCGAGTGCAAGCAAAAATAAGCTTAGTGGTGGTCAGGCGGGAGTGTCCTCGATAGTACATAGAACCATTATCACAAAAAAACTATTAGTATTTCAAATGAAGTGTGATAATAATTAGTTGCTAAATATGTAGAACATTTTTTTATTTACACATTGGTGTCGATTCTGTTGTGCACAAACTAAACTTAATTTAGGCTATTGATATCTTTTTCTCTAATAAAATGAGAAAGAGACGGAAGTAATTTAGAGCTGTCAAAATTAGTTGGAAGTAATATTTCCTTATAAATCCAGGGTGCCCGTAAAAACATGTTGACTAAAAGTTAAGCGCACGGCATAAACTAGTTTGACATCTCTAACTTAGTTCATAGCTGTAGCCGTCCTTTTCTCGCACTGCCTTTTAGTAAAAGATAGTAATAGCCTAAATTAAGTTTAGTTTGTGCACAACAGAATCGACACCATTACCATTTAAATATTATGATTACTATCATCCTCTGACCCACGGTAAAAAAGTTCTATAGAGCCAACTAGAAAGATTCAATGACATTATATAACAAGATTCTAAATCCGTAGTGAAGACTATATGACCTGTATTTTATTGAGACTGATGGTGTTGTCATCGATGGACTTGTCTGGCGGTTCCGGGGTGACGGGGCGCAGCTGCGTCCTGTTGTCCCGGTCGAGTTCCTCCGCGGCATCTTCTGCGTCGGAGCCGAGTGCGTCGTCCGGCATGTGTGGGTCGTCGGGCATGTCGGGCCCGCCGGGCGCGGGCGCAGTGAGCGCGGTCCACCAGCCCGACAGCGCCCCGCGCGCCTGCGACAGCGCGCCGCCGACCGCTCGTGACGTGGTAGCTACTGCGCGCCCTGTGCTCGCCACGGCAGCGGTCACCTTTCTGCCGCCCTCCGTCGTAGACATCGTGCTGCACAAACATTCACAGTTGTACCAGACACATCATTATATGCAATACTATGCAATAGCAATTACCGTTAAAACATTAAACTTACTGAGCAAACTTTAACTTCATATCAGCCACAGATAGCTGTCCAGAAAACGGGTGCATAGGCATGAGATTTATAAAAGATTCTATTTCTCCATTATTTGTAGATTCCAACCACTGTTGATATGCAGGAGTTGACTTAAAAGCCGTCATAAATTGAGAATTGTAGGAATCTATCTCTCGACTGCCTTCTGTAAAGAAACAGCCCAATATTTGTATTAGTGAGCATTCACAAATATATCTTAGGTATAAAAAAGTTAATCATTTTAGAAAATTAAGCAATAATTACCTGGTAGCAAAGATGTCCTTAGCAGATAAATTAAGTAACTCGCGAACTGTTCTCTTATCCACGCGTCGCCTTGCGTCGGACCGTGGCGCACGACGTGATCAGCAAACCGAAGATCCTCCGTACCGAGAGCTAATTGCCTTCGAAGCATCATATCAGACGTCTCTATCCTCATTTCATTCAACTCGACCAAAACATCAAACAGTTGCCTTTTCTGTTTGAAGAGGACATTAGATGCACCAACTACAAAGCCTTGTACAGCAGGGTCAGATAAAAGATCGAGATACTGCAAAGACAAGTAAGGTAAACAGAGATAGCCTTCCTCAAACAGTGGCAGAGGAAACCCACATTCAGTTTGATCTATTTGCCCAGTCAGATTGTGCAAGCCATCAACACTCATGTCTCTGGCCATAGTAGGGCTCTGTTGTGCTTCTGTAACACTTTTCTGTGGCTTATATTTCTCTCCAATACTGTGGCATTTTTCTCTAGCCCCTGACAGGTCTGTCCTATCAACCACATCACCAAGTAAGGTCTCATCAAAACTTTGTCCGCTGACGCGATCTTTTTCCTCTAAAAGGTTTCCAGTCTCTTTAGGGGATAGTTCTTCAATCTGAAGTGAACCATTGTGTAAATGGTCTAAGGGTTCTTGTGCGATTTCGGCAGTACAATCAGGCTCTAATTGTAATTTGTTGTCAATGACTGAAGCGGGAATTGGAGATAATGGCCGGGAAAGCCTGAAACAGTAAAACACAAAATAAATGCAAAGATTGTAGCAGACCTTGAATGAAATACATCAGAACTGAATGAAGTACTTATATTTAAGAAAGAGATTTAGATAGTATTTTATTTTCATTAAATGAAAATTAAGGATCTGGCTAAAAGAAAATAATAATTCAAGCCCTAGTTGAAAAGCTTGAGCTGAATCACAATTCAGCTCAAACTTTTCATGTAATTATGAATTCCATTAACAACTTACACAACATTTGCTGCACGCAAAAGGCCAGTTTCTAAACAGTGTGGTAGTAATGACACCAGAGTCAACAGAGCAGTTGACAGGGGTCCAGCTGGTGCACCATAGATAAGAACTTTACGCCTCAACAACATCAATTTGAACAACAGCAAGGCTTTATGCCTCCAGTTTTCCACTAATCTCTGAACTGATAAACCTGAAAATCAATTAAATCAATAGAACATACACTTATCAGAAATAAACAAATATCCAAGGTAAAAACTATCTGTACATACAGTTCAATTATAATAATCATGTATAGTATGTATTTCTGTAAGACCCTTTATCAATATTACTTTATCTGATAACTATAACCTGGCAGTAGACAATAACAGTAAGTAAAGCAAAAAGTTAAATAGGCTGATTCATACTGCTAGCATGTTGCTATATCATTAGTCATGCACAGCACAACTTTAGCACTGGAATAGTAATTCAGAGAACTTTTATTGTGTCGGCCTTGAAGGGAAACCTCAGTTCATGAACTGACAATGGTTTACTGAGAAGTGCTATACCTAATTATCCTATAGAATTTGTCAAGCTATTGAAGTCCAAGTTACTCCATATTGATATTGCCTTATTCAAAATACCTTCAACAATTTGATCCATCTGCACCGGACAACTATTTAAATGAATGTATGCATCTTCTAGCAGTTTTGTTTGTGAGAAATCTCCTTGTAAGAACCAGGCTCTTACAACCAGCTCCAATTTAACGGCTAGTCGGCCAAACAGTGGGGCTCTGCACACGACACACACACTCTTCTGTACGGAGCTACGAGTCATGTCCTCAGTCTTTTGTACTACTTGCTGTATAAAAAAGAAAACTTAAATTTCCTTCTATTCTCCTTTATAAAAACATTGTACTTTATCAGATGGGACTTGGGACCTACTTGTGTTCAATATTCCAATTAAATATGTTATTCAAATAAAGAATAACCTCAACATTCTCAAAGCAAATAGCGTAAAGTTTCTTGGCTTTTAATTAATTGAAGTAATGTTTTGCTGGAATTAATGAGCATGAAGTTCATTTTATGAATAAATATTGCAGAATTAATATTGATACAAAAATAAAACAAGAATGTAATATTTAGATCTATCATAATGGAAGAGCTTAGATTTCTTTGTTACTAACAAAATATTCTTACCTCCACAGGAATTTGTCTGAAACATGACACACCATACACAGTGTGTGCTGGTTCTGTGAGTCCAGGCAAATTGAAGAATATTGTATCAGACAAGTAGTTGTGGGAGCCATCTGGTAGAGCCAAGGCTGGCAAATGTCGCCAAGCAGCTGGTAATTCTGATGGGTGGCCAGGTACCAATTCTGGATAGCAATGTTCCACCTGCAAGCAGATAATATTCTTAAGAATTGAATACTATCTACCAAACCAAATCTGTATATTTATCTATGTACTCAGCAGAGCACACGACATACACTACAATCATTTACAGTTCGACAGTTTAGAGATTCATGTTTATGAAAACACAGGCAGTAAGATGAGACTTCTTGTTACACCACTACCCTAACAAAAACTCCCCATAAGTTCTCTTTTTTGAAAAATATATTATCGATTATTGAAAGTAATGACGCCTACTTACTTGGCACCCTTTCTTGTGGTGGAAACCCACCACAATGATGTTAAGCACTGGTTCGTTTATAACCGACATGATAATTCTATTTCACATTTCAATACGAATAAAGCTTAGCACTTAATTTAGTTTTAATTCTTGCGTTTTACATTACGTATTTGCTCGATTTGCTCTGCACCTCTTTGATTTGACATATAAAGTACTCTGTGTTTGACATCTATCCATGACATTCCGTTTTGACGTATTTTTATTGTGTAGATCAGTGTTCAGTGTTGCCAGATGAAAACTGAAGAAATCAGTAGAAAAGTTAAAGTTTTAGCAGTAGATCGAAGGAAAAATCAGTAGATTAAAAAGTCATACCCACATGAGGTAAAAAGGACTTGAGTACAGTACTTTCACAGTTTTTGTGCATTGTGACCAGATCGGCAGACTCAGTAAGTAGTACCACAGGTAATATATGTATAGTACCTACCGTCAGTGATTGGTTGGTCTTGCACACACTACAGATAAAAAATACCACAAATTCACAAAACTTGTTGAACAAATGTCATGTTATTTAGGCCTTTATGCCAGATGACACGACACGACGACAATAACTAGAAGATTCGATCTAATTTGAAAAAAAGCAGGTAGATTTCCAATCAAGGCAGTAGATCAGTAGATTTTTTTTAAATCAGGTAGATCTACTGCTAAATCAGTAGATCTGGCATCACTGTCAGTGTTGCCAACTTAATTTTTTAGATGATCGTACCATGGACTAGAAAAGATCGCATTTTGCCTACATTTTATGGAAAAAATAGTACGTAATGAAATTACAAAAAAAAGCACGTAAATAATTTTAAAACGGAATGTGAACGTAAGGAACATGAATCAACATTTAGCATTAAGATTTATAACTGAATTTTTATGTTTTTAGATATGAGAAAAATTACGTTCCCAGCCGTGCCTCGTGAGGCACGGTGCATTGTTATTTTAATTGTGTCTGTAATTGCGGGTATTGAAGTGCTACGTGTATTCTAAAACTCTGATGAAACCGTGATTAGGTGTCATTTCCATAGATACAGATTTAAAATCTTGAATTTGTATACGGATAAAAGTTGTCCTCTACCTTGATTATGTAAGCTCTGATGCTAACAATACTCAATTTCAGATGATTGAAACCGTAATTTTTGCGATTATGTAATACTAATAAAGTAAGTATGTACAATTTGACGATAGATAAAGGATGCATTCATAAAAATACAAAAAAGTTTAGCTCGTTCATGTCTTGGTAGTTGATGGGTATATGATTTGAAAAGATCGTATATTTTGCTCACGATTTCGTTTACTTGATCGTACAACGTACAAGAGCCAAAAAGGTTGTATAAATACGATTTAAATCGTACGGTTGGCAACACTGGTATAGATAAGAAAATGTAGTCAGGTGAGGTGTGACCAGTCTAAATTAACACGTCTATGATAATAAAATGGTCTTATAATGCTAGGTACACATATAGTGACTTTATTCGCCCACAACGTTGCCTGTTTTTCCATAATCTTACTTGCGACACATTTTGTTTTGTTTACCAATTTATGTCCTAACATGAATGAACGAAATGATAAACAATCTTTGACTTATGCGCGACTCCCTTGCGAACAAAGAGTGTTCCGGTAGCGGACAGTTCTAAGATTTCACCGTAGTATGCATGCAGCATTATTACTATTTGGCGATTAGCCTTAATTGAAAAAACAAAACCGTCATCATAATACGATAACATTAACAATCACGTTACAATTCTTAAATTAGCCACAAAGAGACACTTTTAATTTTACTTGCGTCTGCTTCCTTGATTCTGGTAAAGTGGACAGGGGAGACATAGGCAAAGATTCTAAGATGACGACACCATCTGGGCTATTTTGGCTATTTTGAATGAGAGGTTTTATTTTTGAGGTATTAAAAAAAAACTTAGTTTCCAAGAACTCTATAGATGGCGTTGAACTTACTATGATAGTTGGTGCCAAAGCCAAAACGCTTGGAAAAAAAAACATTGTGTCACGTCACAATGTTTATAGCAAATGAAAGTGTTAGTCAACGAGAGTATCGTTGACTAACACTTTCATTTGCTAAACCTTCCGAATATAACCTAGTTTTCTCGCGCTTTGTTAAATCAGTTTTTTTAGGTTCCGTTCCTTGCATTATCATACTAACTCCTAGCGCCATCTATCCAGCGACTAGGGAAGAGCCAAAAAGAAAATCCCTCATTATAAAATGACATTACCACATTTCATTTTCAACCAATGACGATGTTGGCAACCAGCTATGCTAGCGCCATTAGTTCCACTGTATGTCTCCCCAATCCGATCAGTGGGTGGTTAATAGATTTTCGATTCGATTCAGCCATTGGTCTAAGCTCAATTCTAGTCTATGTATTTTACTAACTTACTAAAAATAAGATGAGAAGAAAACCCTTTCAATAACATTAAATTGTTGATTTACAGACCGAAATTATTTGATAAAACATTACATTTCATTATTTTATTGCGAGTTTTTATTCTGTGGTAACACCACTGTCGCATGTGGATGCAACACAAACATCAAAAGACAATGCTAGGCTGTACAAAGACACTTTTGCCTCCAAAAGTAAAACAGGTGCAAATTAAAAAAGATGATTAAAACATTATGGTTGCGAATTTGAAGAAAAAATACACATATTTTAGCCATAACTACAAAGTTTATTTTTATCCACAAAGTACTAATAGAACTGTAATGAATTCAGTTTGTGAATGAGTGTTTTAAATCCTTGAAGTGATACTATTTACTCTATATCTGTGAATAAACTGTTACGTTTGTCATTTTAAATTATTTCTGTTTAAATTAGTCGCCATTTTCATACTTGGTGCTGTGAAACTTTTGGTTTTGTTAAAACTTTAGTGTCGCGTGATAGTGATCACAATAAATAAATAGCGACTGGATTTTTATGTGAACTTTTTACTGTTATTATATCATGGTTGGATATTGCTTCGCATCAAAGGTTAGAAATATGATTTTACTTAGTGAAATAGTACCGATTGCATGTGTAAATACGCGTAATTTCGGAGTAAGATTGGGAATTATTTATTCTGCTTTGTAGCTCAATGTGTCTTTACAGTAAATTGACAGGAGCTTTTGTCCTGGGTTAGATGTTCATGTTTCTCAATGTAAGATTCATCGAAAATCATCGATCGCTATTTTGAGTTAGGATAACAGAGGGCAAGAAGATTGTTAAAAGCTAGAAAAGAAAGGAAGAATGGGGAAGTTTTATTGTATATTTCTTTTACGAATAATTCCAATAAATGAACAAAAATATTACCTCATCTACAGATAGACTGATTAGAAATAACAAACAATACCCCACTTACAAAATAAGTACATCATATTTCATTTTAAACCAAATAACACATAAATAATGAAGTGTCATCCATTTGCGACAAGACACTTCATTTGAGATGACAATTTTAAATCAACTCAATATTTATTCTCCAAAACATTACTGAAATACACAAAAGCACATGCTTACTGCAGAGCCTGTACCTGATTTAATCAAAGCTAGTCAAAATAATAAAATGCTTATACTTCAAACATGATAGAGCCTTGGTTGGTATTATAAAAGGCTGACATTATTATGCCGTAAATCGTAAATCAGAACACACAGCAACGTCTACATGGAAATGTAGATGTTGTGTCTTCTAATTTTAATAGTCAATTTAGTCAGACTATAGGTAGTTGAGGGTAATTGCTTAAGAATCTATTCGCCACAGTTTACAGCATTGTAAATATAGTTTTTTCTCCTTGTCTATACTTTAATATTATAAAGAGGAAAGATAAGATTTTTTGGTTGTTTGTTACAATTTAACTCTAAAACGACTCGACCAATTTTAAAAATTATTTTAGCAACGGATAGCTACATTATCAGCGAGTAACAGAGGCTATATTTTATCCCCAGACCCACACGGGAACTGAAACTAAGTGGGTGAAACCACATGAAGTCCACTGGTAAATTATAATATGTTAATTACTATTTTACACAGTAATTGGGGTGTAGCTTACCAAGCTATTGTGTTGCCCCAGTAACTGGGTTCCAGATAGGCAGTCTGTTGACTGTACTGGCTTTCAGTCACATTGAAACCGAGTGGGAGTGGACCCCCACATATTTGAGAAAACATTAGGTAGATCGAGTGCTCATAATTGTGGCAAGGGTGTAGTAGAAAACTGTTTTGTAGAACTTTTCCTAGACTGTTATTATTATTCATATAATTTTGTCTAGGTAAAACAAAATTGGGAACCTACATCAAACACGCACAATGGTCCACTTTAAGGATTAAGTGCAGAAACTAAAAACGCCATGAGAGATCATAGATAGACCTACATCAAATTATTTAATTAATTATCACTGAATCAGCCAGTAAACTCGTATTTTCCGAAAAGCTTAGCTTTCAATCAATTGAAGCTGTTGTCTCAACCATGTCAAGTGATACGATTGGTTGATCTTATAACCAATGACAGCAGCTTTATTTGATTCAGCTCTTAGAAACGGATCGGACAGTCTAGGTAAACACAATGAATACTTGAGAAACCTGTTCTTAAGTAGTGAGTCAGATTAAATGAGTTTTGTGTGAGAACTTGAAAATAATAATTTTATGAAGAGGATTGCCTTAACGGTCCAGTGGTCACAAGCATTACTGCTGAGCATGAGGTCCTACGTTTGATTCCCAGGTTGGGCATCATAGTGTTGCTAGGCAGTGTATTTTCCTTAAGTAACTTTTCAGTAGTTGCTTTGATACACAATTTGTGCCTAGTTGATGGCAATAGGCTCACTCCCTAGCAGGAGAGCATCATCTACATTAATATAAAGATTTGTATTTTTGTGTGTGTGTAAGTTTGCAATGAATAAACTCAAAAACTACTGCGCCAATTTCAAAAATTCTTTCACCATTATAAAGCTAAATTCACCCTGAGTAACATAGGCTATATTTTATCCCTGTACTCCCATGGGAACGCGAACTACGCAGGTGAAACCGCGTGACGTCCGCTAGTGTTAAATAAATGGATCTGATTTTATCAAAGTTTCAGAATCAACACAGGTCATTTAGAACAGAATGTTTATTTTTATATTTTTAGATGCCCTTTAGCAAGGCATATTAAGTATGGCAACATTTATGATTATCCTGCAGATGCAGAATTTCCATAAAAACGTCTATCCAATTCACTTCATTGAAGACCAGTCTAGTTTTTCATTCAGTACTTTTTATTCCACTGGTAGGTACCTATATCGCATTTCTTATCGATGATTGATTACGTAAGGCGCAAAAACAAGTTAGTACTTACGTCATTTAAAACTTCCAAAACCATAAAACAGACCCAACATCGTAGTAAGAAAATAAGTGCCGCGCAACCACAACCAAACAGCGCGGCAGTGCTGCCAACCCGTCTAAGCAAAAACGCGCTGTTAGCTCTTTAAAAAAGCGCTAGAAAGCGCTAAATGGTCGCTGTCAAAAAAGCGCTTTATTCGGCGCCAAATTCAAACAAAACCGCCCAATAATTTGAGACTAGGGATGTATAAATAAACGCATTTCGTCGGAATGATTCGGTACCTAGCTATGACAAATTAAATATTTTGAAGTAATTAATAAGTAATTCAAATCTAATGAATGCATTTTTTATTGAATCAAAATGTATGTCCTAAAACGAGTTACATTACATACATTATAATACTTTTTTAGTATTATTAAAATAAAGTAATAACGTGTTAATAATGAAAATAAAGGAATTAAATAAAATCATCATCGTCTATGTCAGCATGTGATGAAGTTGATTTCAAAAAGCGCTAGATTTAGCGCTAGGCGCTAGAACACGCTATTGCTCAAAAAAAGCGCTAGATCTGGCGCTGAAAGCGCTAAGTTGGCAGCACTGCAGCGCGGTCACGTCATACTATTGTACGAAGGACGAAACTATACGTGTTCATTTATGGGATGACAAGACAAATGGCCATCTAATTATATTTTTTTCTATGGAAACATTGCAAACACATTTCCAGAGTGTTATCTTATCTCCTTGTTGTAACTGGATTCTTAGGTACATATTAAGTACCTACAATTAAATCGTCATAAAAAACAAGTTGGTTTAGGTCATAGCTACCTATAACTTATACATTCACACAGGCAGTCACGTTATTCATGCTCCTAATATTTCAACAAATCCAAAGAGTAGGAGCGTTATTCAAAATCACTTTTGTCTCTGGATTTGGAAGTCTACTGCGTGATGACCTTCAAAGCATTACGAATGAGTTCATAGTGTTTTGTTAGTGAAGTGTGCACACGCTCCCCAGCTCCCCAGTCCGCTCGTGTTCCATACCTGCGCTATTCCGTTATTCCCTGGGGGCGGCATTATATTCGCGGCTCTTTATGATCCTTTTATACGCCTTACCTTACGGATTAGTAAGACAGAGAGGTGCGATTTGGTCGAATTGTTCATTCGTAAAGTAAACTGTTAACATGGAATGCAACGGACAAAATACCGCTCCCTCAGTCCCTCCAGAGTCCATTTGCTTATTTGTACTAGCCGCTAAAATGTAGCTGTCGCATTTGAGGAATATAAAAATAAAATGGAATTTTACAACACATGGTTAAGCGAGTGTGACGCATCTTTTTACAACATTGACGATAGCAAACACAGTATACAATAGGTACCTACTGAATATAAAGTAATAGACCGTAGTTATACTATCCACACTGACCTATCCAGATGTCAGGTCGTGACAACTATTGCCATGAAATAATTAAGTTATCACAATAGTATCACCTAGGTATTTACATACTTTATACGAAGTAGTTATCTGTGTTTTTCTCTTTTATTCGTTGACCAGAAAGCAGTAAAATACAATTGTCTTTTATCTTTTTTGCAGGATTCGAAGGAGTGCTCGTTAGATCCGCAGGCATGACGGAAAAGGTGTTGCACCCAAGTGAGTCGATTTTTATTAAAATATTCCATTGTAATATTACTTATCTAGTCAATATCTGATTATATTAGCAAACGTGTTTTTTGAGGAATGATTTGATTAAATTCATTAACGATCGGCAGATAGCGCGAAGTATGCGCATGTACCATGTCCTTATACAGTATGCTTTTCAATAGTTTTGAATTTAAATTGGTAGGTGGATATTCGAGTCTAAAGTCGGTACAGGGGGTCACGTGATGGTGACGTCACAGACGAGCAGTCACCAGATCAATAAGGACTCGAGGTCATTTCAGTCTGCCCGACAAATACGCCACCGCGCCTTTTACAGATACGGCTTGCCGCAGCCGGAGATTCAATGTTACCTCTCACCTCTATGAATATTTTTTATTTGCCAAACTCACAGAAGTAACCCCCCATTTTTTGGATCGCTGCCCGCACCTTGGCTTGGATGGAGGAGTTGTATTTGTGTCTCCAATTGGTTTTGTATCTTACAAACGCAATTGCAAAAGGCATTCATGGCTAACATTTGATTCTACTATCGCAGTCATGTGCCACGCCCAGTCCTGCAAATATTCAGCCAATCTTAAGTACCTCATCGCTCCGAACTAGCCGGCTAAGAGGGCCTAATGCGATGCCAAATGCGATCGTATGTAAGGAAGGTGTCATTCACCTCTAGAACTAAGGAACTACGTACTTATGTGTACTGTAAGTTAAGTGTGCATAGGCACAGGTTGGTAGCATAGGTAATATAGGTACCTAAATCCCGTTTCTTAATAAAGTCGTCGCGAAATGTGAATCGTCCTTATCCACTGCGGTAAAATTAATTACTTTCGTAATTAAACTCGCATGAAATAATAAGCGACCACTGGTACTCTTAACTGGTTTTTATCACAACAATACAGTATTCATTAAGTATTTATAATAATACTGCATCATTGCACGTGTGCAAATACACATGAGCGTTTCTCTACATACATTAAAGGTCATATTCTTTCAAGGTTGAAGGCTATAAAACGATTGGAATCAATAAGTATCAAGTGTAGCGATGTGTCTCTTGTGAGATCTGTCTGTATAGCGTATAGCAGCTAGTTACGTGGCCGAGGGGAGATGAAGGGAGGTGCGGCGCGAGGTGCATGTGCCTTGCATCAGTTGACGCATCGCGGTTGAATCCCCACATAGGACGCGAGGAAGTATGTAAAAAGGTGTATATAAGACGTGGATCGATGCCGGAGCCAACACCCACCTCCTACTGCACGTATTGATGCTAAAACTAATGACGCAGTTTGTAAATTGAACAAATTTGACGCCATTTCCATTGTTTACCCAATTTAAAGATTGTCAAGTGATTTTGTCTAATATATTAATTATTCACGAAACCCACAGATACTATAATCTGATCACAGTGATCACACAATATACAGTAACCAATTTCGCAGCATTTGATCGTTATGATTTATTTACAAATCAAACTAAGCAGATTTAAGATTATTCTAGAGAAGCGTTAAAAAAAAATCTTTATCAACAGCACAGTAGCCACTAGCCACCGCACATGCGCGATTCGTTGACCTTGAAGGATTGTGACGAGACGAACTAGGTAGAAGCGAATTACGCGAAACTTAATTCTATTCATTTCACTCCAACTGATTACCGACACGTTCAATGTGTCCAAATCTCACGGAACAGTCTCGAATCTTTAAACGACTCCTAAAAATAAACTTAAGTACCTACGACATACTCAGTCTGTATATTATGCTGGAATATCAAGATGATATACAATTTATCTGTTATTAGAGAAGCTTGTTACTGATTCAATATAAAGTCTACCTTCAATGTGACATTTCTCAATTATAAAAGCAAGTGTATTCAATGAACTCGACCGTTTGTTTGTCGTAATTGTGGCTAGCTTGAAATTACCGAATGGCGTCTGCGTTTGCGTTGTTGCCACGTTTACCTTTGCGCGTTTACGATTAATTCGCGCCGTGAATGTGGCGCTGAGTTGCACCAGCCGAACCTATTCAATCCATTCTAATTTAAATCTCATGTTGTTAACTCGCTCACGCCAACACCGTACGTAACGTATGAAAAGGACGGACTGGACTTGTGCCGACTGCGACCAACACTCGCTAGAATTTATGTTATATATGAGCATCATTGCCTCATGTACGGCATGTACCTAGCTATTCGTTGTTTGAGAATATGAGTGAATAACGTTGGTGTAGGTATATTAGTTAATACACAGAAGAAAAACCGAATAACAAGCTTGATCCCGATTCGGAGGTAGTGAAAGTTAAAACATTAGAAAATTTGAACAAATGCTGCTAAGTCACGCGTGCCAAACTTTTTCGGTCTCTTCGTTCCCGAGATTCAAAGGCTTGAACTTCGGCTACAGCCACTTAATTTTTTTCTTAAACCTCCTAGAACATAAGCATGATGATAAAGTGGTAACTCAGAATAGGGCCACTGAACTGGGCGCTGCTATACGAGTGAAACCCGGTCCGCTTGAGGTCAACGAACTGTTCATTTTGCTGCATCCGTTGCAAATACTGCGCGGCGCATCGATGCCGCCACCAATTCTGTCGACAGAATACACCACTTTTTCATTTAGCTAAGTAAAAAGTGGTCTGGATTTCAAAGAAACTACAACTGAGGTTGGCTTGCCAATAGAAAGTTTTACGCGCGTTTTAATCACTGCGTTCTGTTGTTATGACTGTTATGATGACTGTTGTTATTGCTGACCAATATTATATTATTCACGAAGCGAGAAACAAGACTTGGTCTCATATTTTTAAGGTATTCACTGGCTATGTGCTTAAGGTCGCACTTTACATTTGAATTCTTATTAACACTCGTGTGTGAATTCGAAAGATGTGTAAGTAGGTACATACATACTGCTGATAAGATAAATGTTCAGTCAATACCAAACAAAACAATACAAAACGATCAATACCAATATGACACCTAAATGCAATATAACGTAATACTAATAACCCAGTATCTACCCACCTAGGTCTGTTTTATGATTTATAACATAATCATAACTTAGGGGAAAATAGGGATACGGGAAAAGATAAAAGTACTGGAAAAAAATGGTTGTCTGTAAAGTCGGTTTACGGATAATATTACGTGATAACGTCATTTTTCATGATATTAGTGGTTTTAACTTAAAAAACAAAAATTCATCCCCCTTTTCACCCCCTTAAGGATTGAAATTCTAACAACATCGTTGCGTTAGCTTCCAACCATACGCCTAGATAATAAATTTTGTGATTTTTACTTCGAAAATTAAGGACTTTGCATACACAACTTCATCCCCTTTTTTAGGGTTCCGTAGTCAACTAGGAACCCTTATAGTTTCGCCATGTCTGTCCGTCCGTCCTCGCTTAATCTCTGTGACCGTTAGCACTAGAAAGCTGAAATTTGGTACCAATATGTATATCAATCACGCCGACAAAGTGGTAAAATAAAAATTGGAGAAAAATGTTTTATTAGGGTAGCCCCCCTATATGTAAAGTGGGAAGTGATTTTTTTTTTTAATTTCAACCCTAACGTGTGATATATTGTTGGAAAGGTATTTAAAAATGAATAGGGGTTTCCTAAAATCATTTTTTGATAATGTCAATAATTTCGGAAATAATCGCTCCAAAAGTAAAAAACAATGTGTCGGGCCCCCTCTAACTTTTGAACCATGTGTTTAGAAAATATGAAAAAAATCCGAAAAGTAGAACTTTATAAGGACTTTCTAGGAAAATTATTTTGAACTTGATGGAAACAACAGTTTTTGTACAAAAAAGACAAAAAGTTGTACAAAATAATTTCTGGACTAAGTTTGTAGTATATTCGTATATGCAAGCATTTTTACATAATGGATACCCACCTTTAAACTCATAAGTGGGGAACACTTATTGTGCCGGACGGGAAACTACGGAACCCTACACTGAGCGTGGCCCGACACGCTCTTGGCCGGTTTTTTACCCTTTGAGGGTGAAATTATCAAAAACGCTGAGACATGTATAAATTAATTTTCAATCATCAGCCTAAACACAAAATTTAAGGGTTGAATTTCGAAAACTCCTTCCTATTCCTTGTCTACATTATAAAGGGAACCACTGTGCAAAATTTCAATTTTTTTAAGTCCAAGGGCTTAGGCTGGGCGTTGATCGCCGGATCGGATCGGTGTGACACTATTTCGTGCGTGCAGCCGGTGTTCATCGATCTAAAAGACGTTATCACGTCAAAAAATAAGATAGGCTGCTCTCAATTTCAAAATACCTAGACGAATGCGATTTAGAGATGTCCTGAATGCGTAAGTAAAGAACGATACATTTATTACAACTCTGGGACCCAACGTTTATGTCAAAACATGGCCATGAACACAAAATATCGATCGCATGACCGATAGCTCTGTTGGCAATCAGCCCTTTGTGTAAGCGCGACCCCAACTCAACGCTCACTGGAACCTTTTAAAATGACGTAAATATAGCGATTTCTCTCTATGTACCTACACAGTTCTTAATAGTGACGGAGGCTAATAAAGTTTTGCGATCGTTTTGATTTATTAGCCTCGGCCACCTCGGCAATAAAAATGTTCACGAAAGTGTGGACAGGTGTTTGATGGCACTTAAAATGCACTATATTTTTATGCCTCATAGTCATAAGTATCAGATTGACAAAATATTTGTGTAGAAATTACAAAAATATAACATGTTTCTTTACAAAGTATTGGTCGGGCTTCTGTCTTGTCTGGAGTTGATGTAAGCCGGGCAAATGGCAACCGTGTTATTCGGGGCGGGTCGGGTTGCGCGGCGCGGTAATGGGCTCCGTACGCGTCGCCTTTCGCCCACGGGAACTGGTTTCACGCAGCGCTTGTCAACTTGTACACTCTTTGATTTGATTCAATATTATTTCATTACCACCTTTACTTGCTACTTTACACATTTATTTGCCAAGTATATTTTTTTATACTTCCGGTTTTAGTCATGTATTCTCCTAGCTTCTCTCAAATCTAGTGACGTTTGTAATATTGGGACTCTGAAGGAAAAATATTTAGTGCCGGATAGGCGGAAGGGAGAACTGGGTGTTTAGGGGGGCGCCCGTTGTAGGAGGGATTTATATGTATAGTGGCGCGATCACGTGTACATTTTGCAGCTTGTATTGATCCTGTCGTATTTTTCTTGTTACTTATTAAATACGATTACGCCGCGCAGCGCAATACAGTAATGCAATTAATTTTCCAGTACTCCCAAACTCCTTTGAGTGTTTAAGTATTGTTCTTACAAGCTTCTAGTATAATTCTGCTGGTGGGTGAAGTTATTTACGAAAATCTTCAGATTCTGAAAGGCGTAGGCGTTACAAATCAGATGTAAGAGGAGGACTACACTTGGAAGGAGGCGTGCGGATTTAGCTACGTTAAGTAGAGTTGAACAAGATACGAGATTGTTTGTGCTCACTCTATTTCGGTGTTTGTGGCGCACTCAGCGGCTAATCGGCGCGTCACGTGACGAGCGCCGGAAGGACGCGGGCGGGTGTCGAGGGGGGAGGGAGGGGGCGGTGTGCGGGCAGGGGCGTCGGAATGCAGTCACCACCGCTCGATGCACACCCAGCATAGCTGCTCGATTGATCGTCAAGTCAAGCTCTTGCTCTACTTTACAGTACACACTACACACGCACTGGCCAAACGAAATCATTGCTTCAACGTTGTACGTACTTACCATCGTTTACAATCAATCATTACAACGTTACTTGTGTTGTAACCTAACTCTTGTGTATTCCAGTACATGGTCTTCCTTCTGCGCCGAACTATCCATAGTTCGCGCATAATGTGGGCATGAAGAAAGTAAAAACTGTAGTGTAGTTGAGAGCAAAATAAATAGGGCTTAGGTACAATAATGATAAATGAAGAACGCATGCGTAAGCAAGCATGAATATTGGATAGTTGATAATAAGTACTTAGGTGATAAGACCAGCAAATGAAGTAGGTACGTTTGTAACGATAGTGAACACGCTTAGGTAGGTACCTATTATCATTTAAAACAGTTTAATGTGTTATCTTAACGACTGAAGACAATTTACCTACTTACTTACACTTATTTATTCGTTTCGAAATCTATTGTTGTTATGATTATGATGGAAATACAATGAAGTATTTATTTTGATAATTTCATCAGTCATCAATTCATTATGCTTAATTATACTGGCTGTAATGAATGGAAACGACGAGCAGACGTTTTTATCCACAGAAGAGCCGTCGTCGCTCAAAAGCTACTAAATATCTTGTATTGTTGTAATCTATATATACCTACTTCTCCATCTACTAATATTATAGAGAGGAAAGATTTGTATTTTTGTATGTAACGAATAAACTTAAAAACTACTGGACCGATTTGAAGAAATCTTTCAGCAATGAATAGCCACATCATCAGCTTGTAACATAGGCTATATTTTATCCCCGTATACTCCCACTGGAACGGGAACTACGCGGGTGAAACCGCGTGACAAAGACATGTGGCATGATCCCTGAACTTGGAACGAATGTTTCAGCTGCTTATAATTTATGTGAGAAACTGTCTTCTGATAACATCTCAATAATAATGTGTTTTGCTTTTACCCTTGACGAAAAAAACTGCTGAGTTGGAAGATTGCTTTAATTCCCCGACCTTGTAAACGTTTTATCAGTTTTGACAACCATTTCTGCCTAGTTAAAACTTCAGTAAGGTTGAAATTAGCTAACTGTTCATACACAAATAGACCTTGTCGCTATAAGACGGGCAAGTGGCATTCAAACTAAGGGTGGTAAAGCAGTTACTAGGTCGACTATCGTCAGGGCCTGTGTAAGGGCCATGGGGACTTGACCTGTAAACAGTGGTGTTTCTTCTAGTTTATTGTGAGCTCTTGCTTTTGTTGTGAATTCCTATGGATGTATGTAAGTAAGTAGGCATCATTTGAACAATTTGTATTTGATCTCGTTTAAGTTAGGATGAAATAGTGTAGTACAAAGCAGTAATTGCAGCGTGCGGATTGCAGGCGACCGCCCCTCGCCCCGCCACGCAGCCCCGCGCTCGAACACCGTAAGTAAACAGTCTGGTGTTTATCCGCGTCTCGCTCGCACCGACCGCGTCGCGTCGCGCCTCTGAGGTGCACTCGCTGTTCCTATTATTTTCGTGACGGGTATTGCGCCGAAGCCGATTCCCGCATCCTCGCCCCCGAGACGCGAGGTCCGGTCTCGCGGCGGAGGCGGCGGCGACGGCCGTTCGCATCGCGCTCCAGTCCGCGCCCGAGGCCGACTGTCGCATTGCTCCGTGCCCACAAACGTTTGGTGCTCGTCGTCCATGTGTTGAAATTGAAAATGCGGCACGTTCCGAGTGCGTATCGCGGTGGGTGAAGAGCGGCCGGCCGCGGTTTGGATTTCATCGGTATCGTGACGTGTTCGGTGACAGTGAGTGGATTGTGTATCGGCGTGCCGATGATACACGTGAATGTGGATAGAGTTCGGAGCGGTGTTGGAAGATGCATTTCAAAGAGTCGTTCGCGATGAGCGATCGACCGAGCGAGCGTGGCCGTCGCAACTCCCGCTGCAAGGGTGGGTGTCTGCTTGCTCTGACGGCCGCGAGTCGTCTGCGCTTACGGCTTACCCTCGTGGATCACAACACACCATGCCTACACAGCGTGGCCTACGTGCCTACGTCTTTCCTCCTCCCAACCATTCTAACTATACTACTATTTACTTACGCCTGTACCAGTCGCAATCCTTGTATTATAGGTACTCAATGTTGGCTTTGAGTGTTTATACTCAGATGTCCTTGCGTTCGTTGGGGCAGGTTATGTGAGAGAACTACGTTCAATTCAAGATGTGGGACACCATAACAACCTACTAGAATAGAAACAATTGGGACTGTTGTTTACACCTCAGATGATCTTTATTCTCTCATATTATAAGTAAACATACAGCAATTGTATACCTACTTGTAATTGAATATCTACAAAGAATCGATGCGAAGCACTTTTTCGAACAAATTCAGTTATTGGCTGGCTCTGGCTGTTGACATAAATAAGCGATCAGCTGTAGCGTCTCTGAATTCTAGTACATTTGACACACTCTCTAATTTTCTATTTTATACTCAAAATATTTCTGAAAGTTTCCACGTTATTGTTGTTATCAGTAAATTGTTGCATACAGTAAAATAATATTGAATTCTGATATGGGTTGATTCATAAAAAATAACGAATCTACATATTAAATTCCTTTGATACGTCGATAAACGATAAGTGAGGTATTTTTAGCCAATATCTACGCTGTATGTAGATATTGTACCTATATCACTACAAAACCTGAACGTATCTACGTTGTTAGAACGGCAGAAATTTCATAGTCGAGGTTGGCACCTGTAGAATAAGCACGTAGGTCGTATCGGTGCATAATAGATAAAAATACATAGAGCTTGTTACAAAAATAGCATGTTTTTACAAGACATACCCATTTGAGTCTTTCATGCTATATTATCGTAAGAAGCGAATGCTATAATTGAAAGCTAATAAAATAATAATTACTCGATTAAATCTTCGTAATATCAGCAGGTTTCAATAATTATAATAACATTTACCTTAAAGAGCAAAATTGAAGCACCACTTTTAGCTCCGAGTAGAAAAACATATTGAGAGTTACAAAGTTTGAAAGTACTTATTTCTTAGGAAAAGCAGGTGACATTTTTGTTGTATTTTCATTCGCCCTGTATACATTCAAACATTTTAGTGCTATTTCGACTGTTAACTTAGTACGAAACGAATTAGGTAGGTAACACATTTCTCTAAAAGAAAGTTATCAACTTATTTACGACTAGCTGACGTCTTGCGGTTTCACCCGCGTAGTTCCCGTTCCCGTGGGAGTATGGGAATAAAATAGAGCCCATAGCACTCACGAATAATGTAGCTTTTTACCAGTGAAACAATTTTTAAAATTGGTTCATTACTTCCGGAGATTACCCCCTACATACAAACTTACAAACAAATGTTACCTCTTTATAATATTAGTATAGATATAGATTTTTCATTTTCTCTTTTTGCTACTTTACCGTTTGAAAGGAGGTACCTATTACATCTAAGCTAGATCGATGAACAGAATCCATACTTAGGTACTAATAATTATTATAAATGCGTGAAGCTCTGTCCAGGGCCATCTTTACCTCTGGGCACGTGTCCAGCCAGGGCCCCACGATCCATGAGGGCCCCCAAGTTCCTGTAACTGTCCCAAGCTAAAGGCTGTCAAAAGAAATTTTACTTATCCCAGGCAGGACCACAGGATACTAACATTTTCGAGCTCACTCCGGTCGCTTTTGCATCTAGTTTTTTTGGCATAAGTCAATAGAACTTTAAATTGAAAAACAAAACACAGATAAAAGTTTTTAATATCCAGTTGACTATAACTTCTGACCATCATCGTTTTGGGTCGGGGGTCCCGGATTCCCCCTAAATATTTTTGAGTGGTATTTTGGGACCACAAGAAAAAAAAAGTTAGAGTAAGTACAGTAATCTGAAATAATATTGTGATCAACAATTACATAAATTTATTATTGAAGTGAAACTTCCCTAAAGACGGGGTATTAGAAAAACAAAAGAAAAACTTCTCTACTTGTATCAAAATGTATTATTTTTCATCAACTCGTCCCACAAGCCCACGGCCCATTTGGGACGAGTTGACAAAAATCAAAATAAATAATATTTTCGTTCTGCAACTCGTCCCACGTTTCTTTTGCGTGGAACTTTAAACTTTATCAACGTTAGGTATAGTTAGGACGACAAGATTATAACAATACTTTTTATAATAATTTTTAATTCAAACAAATTGATAAGTTACCTTAGAAAAAGTACTAGGCTAACATAAATATTAAAGAAGGTAATTCCATCTTCTACGAAAATTTTTGGTTTTTCCATCATGGGTGTCCTTTCCATGGTTTTTAGAGTCGCTGATAACGAAAATGAGATCAAAATGAAAACCCAAGATGGCGCCGAGTAAAATTTTCGATTTTTCTATCATGGTGGCGTTTCCATAGTTTTTTGGGTCGCTGATAACTAAAATGAGGTCAAAATGAAAATCCGAGATGGTGGCGCCCAGGTTAATTTTCGGTTTTTCCATCATGGGTGTCGTTTCCATGTTTTTTTGGGTCGCTGATAATGAAAATGAGGTCAAAATGAAAATCCAAGATGGTGCCGACGAAAACTGTTGGTTTTTCCATCATGGGTGTCGTTTCCATGGTTTTTTGGGTCGCTGGATATCGAAAATGAGGTCAAAATTTAAATTCAAGATGGCGCCGAGGAAAATTTTCGGTTATCGTGGGACGAGTTGCAGAACGAAAATATTACTTATTTTGATTTTCACCAACTAGTCCCAAATGGGCCGTAGGCATGTGGGACCAGTTGATGAACGACTCAATACGAAATATGTTTGGTTGACCGTACTTTTCAAAGACATAACTCTTTGTTTTGTTTTCTTGTGGTCCCAAAATACCACTCAAAAATATTTAGGGGGAATCCGGGACCGTGGTCCTGGTCCCGGAAGCCCCCCGACCCCGACACATCGTTTTTGAACCATTGACGAAATTAGAAACAATTGAGCACTTGGAAGCCAACATTCTACGCATTGTTGCCGAAATACAGCATAGATTTGGGCATGTTCGTGCTAGCCGCGGTGGCCTCATCACCGAAACCATATTCGTACATCCATCGCATAAAAAATGTTTTTCTGCATTTTGTTTATAAGTAATTAAAGTTCTCCGCCGCTAAAAAAAACACCCATTATTTTTGTATGAACTGTCACAAGAAAACCTAACCTATTCGAGGCGGGGTGCGAAAAAATTCGAGCTCGCTGCGCTCGTCTTGCAGCCTACAACAAGGGCCCAGTTATTCTCAAATGTCCAGGGACCCCAAATGGTTAATGACGGCCCTGGCTCTGCCTGTTACATTTTCTCGCTTTAACGGCGGGTTTCGAGCGTGACCTAGGTTAGGACATAAGATACTTTATGTCTTGGTAATACGTTCCCGTGGGATTTTTCAAGGTCAAAAGATTATCCAATTCTTACCGCGCCACGCCGCCGCCATCTTAACAAAGCTCTGAAACGCTACCCTTTGGCATGATCAGCAATTTTTATCAGACTTCTAAAAAAGGAGGAGGTTATGTATTCTACTAATCATCCAACAACCTTTTTCATTCTTTTTCTGGTATGTATCAGTGTAGGTGGTACACCGCTTTTTCTGATTTTCGTGATTCTTTTTTCATTTGGTAGAGGAAACTCGCGTGAATCCCATATAAATTTTATTAAGTAAGTAATTTTACTTGGGTAGTTTATCTGTTATATCTTCTATGACAAGTTTTTTTGTTTTGTCTATGATGTTGACTTGAATGATAATAACTTCTCGAAAAGCATCGAAAACTCACGAAAATGGATATCGCACTTTACCCCTATAAAAAATAATCAATGGGTACATATTTAATTCCAACAAAATCGAATGATGGCTGACATAAATACATGGATATTTTCAATGTTTCAGTCATTTGCTCAGGTACTGCTAATGTCCCGGTCAGTACTTATGCTGCTATGGCAACCCTAGTCCAGACCGATGTCAAAACTATCCCTTTTGTGGATTTTATTCTACGCAAGTTGAAGCTAGACCACTCTTCAATGAAGTTTAAAGTGGTAAAAAATATAAATAAAAAATTTGATCCCAAAAACCATTTTTTTTTATCTTGTTTATTTTTTTTTATTATTATTATTTCGCTTTTATATTGTTTTGAGCCTGTATATACAGTGTAGGTATACCTACATTTATACCAAAATGAGAAAGTGATAATTGTGCCGAAACTTGTACTGTACTTGATATGGGCTTGCTCCATCTTTTTCTGTCCAATAAACTTAGAAAAGGACAGACATATTGTTTGGTAACATGAAAGTATCAGAATAAAAACTAGTTAAACAACTTAAATTCTTCAAGTTGTAGATAATATTGTTATTTTCGTTTTCAACCTTCAAGGCCTTCTCGTGTTGGTGTGACTTGGTGACTTTACACTCATATTATGAATATATTTACATGACACTCTAAACATGATAATAATATTATGCTCATGATTACAAAGAAACAGCGAAGACTTTGACCTTGAAAAAAGTGAAATATCAGTATGATAATTAATTCTACATTACCAGTATTTTTTTTTGTTTTGTACTTGTTAATTACCATTAAACAGCTGCTGGCTACTTCACGAAGTAATAAAACGTTATAGGTATGTAGTATAACCACTTGTTCATAAAAGGCGAGTAATTCAAATGGGTGCAGGAATACCGTTAGGTCACACAGGATGTGTCGGTTTGTGAGCTTTGTCTATAAGAAACATCGCATTTATAACCTTTTAACAGCTTACTCAAAATTTTCCAAAAACCTCATCAAGGTTAATTAGGTTGATCTGTTGCTAAGAATTTTAATAACGAACACTCTTATTAAAGAAAAAGGTTTTTCTTCTCATTTCATGGTAATGAATCAGTCACACGTTTCACTTTGCTACGACATTCGTTAAAGGCCTCTGGGGTTATGCGGAGGGGTGTGGGGGAGGAAGGGAGTCGCAAAGGATGGAGGTGAGATCATAGTGGCGAGTGGCCCGGGGAGGCGATCGATATGTACATTGAACATACATACGTATCTATATAAATAACTGTACCTAACTTCTCGCAACTCGACTGTCTGCCCCAGATACTGCGCCAAAACCCTGTCTCCCCCCCCCCCCCCGACCTCTACCCCACCTTACCTATTCTTTAACAAAAAGATCAATTTTTAAGCAGAGAACCTCAACTTAAACCTGTTTCTACATATTTATTAAACACGGTTTTTTTTCTGTTTTTTTTTTTGTTACGTTTTAAATAGGTACTTAATTTATACACGAATTTAAAGCATAATTTGCTACAAATAAAACATTATTATGGTGGATGACGCGTAATAACTTTGTATGAATCGTTCTCTAATGTCTGCCTATCCCCGTGGGTAAAGGGCGTGAGTTTTGTATTATAATGCCTAATAGTCTAGTATTCTATCAATGCTATCAGATAAATCAATTACATTCATAATTTGTTCAAAGGATGTGGTGATATAACCACTTCCATGGGTCCTTAGCCATTATCTAAATTGGTCAGAATGTAGACCACATAACGTCATTTTAAGTACCTACCTACAAATCACTGTGCCCCGTCTGATCGTACCGAGATAAATGTTTATCAGCTTATGTATGGAGAATTGGAGACATAACAGTCATGGGCCTTATTGCGCTTCACTACAGAAAGTTAACATAAAGTAGGCTTTTGAATCCGAAGTTACATCGCACTTTTATAACATTGATATCTAAATTGGTCAGAAATCAGAATGTATACAACATAACGTAATTTTGAGTACCTACCTACAAATCACTGTGCATCGTCTGGTCGTACCGAGATAATTATCAGCTGAGTATGGAGACATAAAAGTCATGGGCCTTATTGCGCTTCACTACAGAAAGTTAACATAAAAGTAAGCTTTTGAATCCGAAGTTACATCGCACTTTTATAACATTGATATCTAAATTGGTCAGCATGTAGACTACATAACGTCATTTTAAGTACCTACCTACAAATCACTGTGCCCCGTCTGATCGTACTGAGATAAATGTTTATCAGCTTATGTATGGAGAATTGGAGACATAACAGTCATGGGCCTTATTGCGCTTCACTACAGAAAGTTAACATAAAGTAGGCTTTTGAATCCGAAGTTACATCGCACTTTTATAACATTGGTATCTAAATTGGTCAGCATGTAGACTACATAACGTCATTTTAAGTACCTACCTACAAATCACTGTGCCCCGTCTGATCGTACCGAGATAATTATCAGCTTATGAATGAAGACATAACAGTTATGGGCCTTATTGCGGTTCACTACAGAAAGTTAACATAAAGTAAGCTTTTGAATCCGAAGTTACATCGCACTTTTATAACATTGATGTAGGCACACCACACACACGTCATAGGAATCAACCAAGATCACAAATAAACTATTTGATTTGATTAGTATTGGATCAAATTCGCAACATACATCGTCTGAATAGCGAGTCTCATTTTCTCAATAATGCATTTCCATTCATAATTGAACTGATCAACAGTGTACTGCTGATAGATGAAAGAAATGGCAATACAAATACTCGGTAACAGAAACAGTATTGCAAAACTTAGAAACAATGTAGAGCACGACTTCTTTAATTCCTTCAAAATGTAACAGATAATCAGAGAAATCCCCATGTTCTATCACCAATTTAGATTCAATCAAAGTAGTATATTTGTTTGAATTTTTAACCTCTTAATCCTACCACACCTCCGTTGAATTGAAACTTCATCTTAGTCTTTCATGTCATATTGTAGAGCCTTCGTCAAATTCGCAATGGTGTTGGGTGTCCCAGGCTGTTTTCCACGATAAAGCACGACTTTTGCGTGTACGGGAATAAATCATCCTACCAAAAACATTTTCATGATAAATGTTGCCAAAACGAGACCATATGATATGACTCGCACTGTCAAAAGTTATCAGCAGCAGGCCTATATTACGTATCTCTGTTGACAGCTCGAAATGATAGTAACTGGGCTCATTGTCCATCAAATAACTGTCAAAAGGTTAGTTTCGTATTATGTATGACCAGTCGCGATCAAATATGACGTCATTGGTACCCATCGTGGCTGATAGTCACCGTAACTCAATTTTGACGGACGCTTTCGTATCGATTCTTCTAATATTGCGATTATGTAAGCATAGAGCATAGTGCATCTTTATGAAGTATAGGTACGCGACAGGATGTCAGCGTCTCTAAAACTGTTCACCTTTAGACGGTGTGAACTCTAGTATATCTGATCGTTGGCTTTCCAAAAACCAAGCTGTTTTATGATACTTCTCATATCAAATCCAATGGGGAAGAAAACTGTCAAATAGTTCCACGTAGATGGCGCTGACTGTCAAACTCCATAGAAATTGAACAATATCTTATTATTTTGTGACTTTTTTCAATATTATGGGTCGTTGTGTAGCCTTTGGATGCAAAGAAATAGGCGTTGTCACATTTCCAAGAAATTTGCGCATGAAGACAAAGTGGGAAAAGGCACTAAAACTAAAAAAAACAATTCAAGTTATTTTTCGAGGTTACGTGGGAAACATTTCAACGAAACAGACTACGAGACCACTTCAGGACTGTTACACACACTGTCGAAGTTGAAATTTCTGTCGTAAGCTGAAGAAAAAATGGGTTCGTTTCAAATAACCTTACATTTTGTAACATGTAACCAACGATATCGACGACGACCGACGACCTTAGTTTGTTTATCATTAGATCATTAAAAAGCAAAAAGTTAGTGAGTAAAGTTTATTTTACAACCTAGAGAACCATAATATTGCCCAGAAAACAGCTCAAGTCGCTAAAATGTTAATTAAAATGTACTTTTCGACAAGCTCCGCTTTCTTTCCTTGTTACGTTGCTCCTCGTTTTTTCAATTTCTCCTTCAACTGGATGATACGCCAGGTATCATACATTGTACAGCAACACAAAGTGAGTAAAACAAACACGCAAATACTTAAAAAATCGTCCACACAATGCACACGTTTAAATCAAAAACTTTTGACTGGTAACAAACTATCAGCGCCATCTTGCGGCGAAATTTCCGGGAAACAACCCCATTGTAAAATGTCCTGCGGTTCGTCAGCTCGATTTCAAAGTATTTCAGTGTTTTTGGTGGGATTTCATTTCTTTTTGTAAGTTGCTTGTGACAATTTTTTTTTTTTTTTTGGCGTGTATTTCTTGCACATCAGAGGTGCCAGGAGTAAATAATATATTATTATTATTTGGATATTAATTTTCAGACCTCTAGAGTCAAAATTGCGGAAGTCTCATACAAACTTCCATCCCCTAGTTTTAGGGGTTGCGGGATAAAAGTTACAAGTTTTATAAAATTTTTGTTGTTTGTTTTATAATTTTTTTGTTGTTTGTGTACTAATAATAGTTTACATACCAAATTTCAGCTTTCTAGGGCATTAGGAAGTACCCTTTTTGATACCCCAGAATTTTGATGATCAATCGGTGAGCCAGTGACGAAATCAGGGTTTTTTAGAAATCAATAAAATAAACTTTATATTTGTAATAAATAAGTCCGCTATTGAAAAAATATCCCGAGAATTTTGTTTATCTGGTATAATCCAAACCCAAGTTATAATGGTTAAAAAAAAACGACGAAGCGCTTCTTGAAAATGTAAAGGTAGTGCCCTTGCGATTTGCTTGGCTCGTCTTGGCGGAGGCAGTCCCGTGCCCCCAGATATCGATCCACCCCAATTCCATGCATAAAGGGCATATCATGTTGCTGATATGTTTCGGAGAATACCAAAGTATTTAGCTTTGTATGTGGCGAATTCTGGGCAGTTTAAATAGCACGTTGTGGCCTTTTCTAACTCCTGCAATACTTTACCTCACCAAAAATATTTGACTAAATAACAGTTCTTAGGATACAGAATCATAACTTTACTTAACACTTCTTTGGAAAGCAATTACAGTTATGCCATGAGTGGCATTAGGACAGTATCAGCAACAGCTCATACTTTTTGCGATGTTGCAAAAATACTGATTGAAAAATAAACTACTTCGCGCCATTTTCAATTTGGGTCTTGATCTACCACGCCTTCTTCATGATCCTGTCCTGAGTCATGGCATTGAATACAACGCCTGTATGAAATAAATACATGAGTTGTAACATGCACCATCTTCAACAGGTGCTGGCGTCAAGATGGAGCACTTCCAAGCGGCGCTGGATCCTCGCAAGCAGGAGCTGCTGGAAGCGCGCTTCCTAGGCGCCAAGGTCAGTTTCTACTTCCGCTTTACTATAGGTATTACATTATTTAGACATAGGGTTTCGCTTCACCCATATCGTTTCCGCTTCAGTGCGAGGCTCGTATTTCTCAGGTAACGTGTCAACCATTAAACTTTACTCACGATACCTAGCATACTGTAGTGGTAAAATAAAACCAAGTCAAAGTAGTCACAAGCAGTCTTATGACCAATTATGTCTTCAGATATCTTTGCGGTGAGATGAGAGATCTCATCTATCAAGTTGTTATTTTTTCCCAAAAAAATACTGAAGACCTCGTTATGTCATCCAAACATAAAATTAATGATGAATTGATGACAAATACTTACGTTCGTACAAGTAATCTTGATTTCAAATTGGCTTGGGACGAATGAATTATATTGCCGAGTGATGTCCTCCTCGAGTAGACGTAAACCTTAGATATTGAATAGATGCGGATATTCTAGGTAATCTATTTGGGTTTACGATCTAATAATAAAAGAATAGGATTGTTTAGTCAAGTGGTTCATTGAATTCTATTCTTAGTTTCTGTACAAACGAGTTATGTTGGGTCCGAGAATCTGACGATGTGTTCTCATGCTTCCATTGGTATC
This sequence comes from Xestia xanthographa, assembly GCA_905147715.2. Lineage (NCBI taxonomy): Eukaryota > Metazoa > Arthropoda > Insecta > Lepidoptera > Noctuidae > Xestia > Xestia xanthographa. The sequence continues at coordinate 14,694,108 of LR990647.1, read as the reverse complement.
GCCGTTTTTTAATTTTAATATAGAGGCTTTACCAGCTAAAAAAATTCGTATTGAAATCATAGCTAGATGAAATGAGCTAAGAAAAGTGATGATTATGAAGTGAAGTAATGTAATGAACACATTCGACCACACGATGGCGTTTAAGTCTAAGCTCCTAAGTTAGTAGTCGCTAATTAAGTGCTTCTTATTAAGTACTGTAGTGAACATCTGAATAAATTCCATCAGCAAATTGTATAGGAATGTCTTTGTTAAATCAGAAGTGAATGCAATGTTGTTTTCGAAACGATTCTTTTGTTCTCACATTTCCTGCGCTCAGGCACATTTACTCAGGTTAGGTTCAGTTAGTTCGTTTATAGTTCGGTATAAGTAACGCCACACTGTTGCTAACTACTTATTTGATTCAATAATCCAGGGCGTACTGGGTATATAATTATGTAAAGTTACGAAGGAAGAAACCCCTTCACATTTATCATCCTTCTCTAAACTTCGACACTCAAGTTTTTAGAAGTCTTCATGGTAATACGATACTGTTAACATCATGTAAGACACAATTTACGTTAGTTAGACGAAATTTTGGTGTACGGTATCACAATCAACCGTTACAATAAAATTACATCAACTGGCTCTATGGGCTACGGATGAAATTTCTCACGTTCCGTTACCCAAAGTCCCAAACATCATCATGATAGAAGACAATGTCGATTTTATCAGCCAAGTGTGCCTCGTGGCTGTTAAGCTGAATTAATACCCTGGTAGCTATAGAATAAGTCAGATTAGTGGTATACCTACGTGCGAATAATATTTTTAAGTTATAAAATTCAAGTTGCCTAAGGCACCTCACTACGTTGTTAAAGAGGGGGAGCTGCGTAATGCCGACGACAGTTATGTACAGCCATACATAGATATTTATATCAGTGCGGCACCAGTCGGCGGGCGAATAGATGTTGACATGCAACGAGTCGATCACGTGATCTCTGATAATGTGGCAGCTCCAGTAGGCATGCCCACCTGCCCCGCAGCCGCCGCCGCCCGCCCCGCTTTCTGTTCGCCGGTCGCCGGCAACATCATGTATGTGCACACATCGCCGTCTCGACCGACCAAGTGATGTCAGATGTTGTAGATATGTAATTCTATTATGTGTCTCGTCTCCGTCCGTTCCCCGCTCACACTTCGATCCCCTGTTTCGTCCTAATGACGCGTCATTTGGCCGAGCTAAGGCATCAGTTTTGTTCGTTGTTTTGTTATATTTGTTATTCAAATGATCTGTGTTATTGATCACGTTCTCTTTGTTGCTCACCGGAAAGATTCTGTCTGAGTGAGTAATCACTAGATTTACCTTCTTAGGAAAACATTTGTTAATTGAACTACGATGTAGCTCGAATAAAAAATATCATAGTCCGATCTGAAGTCATTCGATATGATATCAGTTTGTAATAAATTTTCATAATCATTGTCTGATGCTGATGGTGGCAGTCTCGCTCGGTTGTCACTGAATGTACCATTTCGTCATTCAACGACAAAATGGCGGCGGACATAAATAGTTTCTCGGCAAGTGTACGGTTGTGACTTATCGACCTAAAAAACATTTTGCTACCTGTGAGCAATTAGAGTACAACCACACAAAATGTGTTGGAATTGTTGCATGAATACGTCGATAGTATTGATAGTATTAGTAAGTTCTGTTGTATCTATGTCGCCTAGCAGGCTACATCATGAATTTGTGATAAGCTTATCGATTTGTATGCAGCTACGTTCAGAGACGATTAAAAATTGAAGTTTAACTCGCAATATAATTTAATGCATTACGTTACGACGTAGGTATAGGTAACTATTGTAAAAGGCAAACAGCTATAATAGTGGGGAGACGTTTTCTAATAGGCTGGTTTACATTGAGCGCATTGATCGCGTGTTTACAGGTCAGCACAAGGGAGATCCTAGTAGAAACTCGGCGGACGCCCGAATATAAAACGGTGAGTTGTTTTGTGGATAATATTGTAGATATTTGCATTCGCCGGCATCGGCATCGCATTAATTAGCCTACGCAAACTTTTAGCTTCCTACAATCGCGATTCGCGATAATGTAGGACGGTTGTTTTAACGTTCGTTCGCTCAACCATTGCATGATGGCATACATTATTAATAGAAGGTCTATTACGTTTCATGCTACATTTAGGAAGTCGGTTACCTTGATATCGATCAGGCTTTCGTCGACAAACAGTGGATATTGATTTTTTATGAGTTGGTGCTTGGTGCCTTGCGAGTGTGCACGTAAAACGATGTCATGTCATACTGTTCTGTTGGAAATGCTTTGAGTTAAACTTAGTTTTAATTGGTTGCGTTTCATAACTAGTAGACTATGTGACGTTTAACTGCGTTCAACTTGCATTCCTTTGAGTATGTGGCTGAGAACATTTAGTATCGTGGCGCGCTCCGTTCGTAACTTCGTTACAACAGTGTGTAAACACACCTATAAATAGCAGCCTTACAAAATAACAGCGAGACCATTTTCGTATCGTTTGTATAGAGCGCACCGTATCACCGTACGCAGCTAGTTTCCACTCGCCTGTCACGGTACGCGGTACAATGCATCGCAGCAGGTTTTCATTCGTCTGTCACGGTTACATGGACCTAATTGTTCTCACTTACTGAACAAAATATACGCTTTAATGCTTGTAATAAAATTATGAATATCAAACTTTATTTAGGTACCTATACGGCTTTTAGCGTCTTCTTTTTTTCGGCGGTCTGTAACTCTGTGTTCAAAAAAGTTACGTAAGCTAGCTACTCTATGGAAAACTTCCTTTTCCTAAACCGACCATTATGAACCCTATGATTAGACTGGACTCAACCCTTGAGAAACAAGCTATTTCTGCATTATTAATAAGTATTATTATTTATCCGAGTTCATGACTTTTCTATTTTCCGATTGAACTCCGTTGTAAATCATAACATTACTAAATAGGGCCCGAGCTGAAGAGTCAGCTTATAATATAGTCGGCTATTGTCAATGACATAATAGCGTGCTAAATAATTTTCAGTAAAGAAAGAAATTAAGGAATCGATTGGGTACGTAAATAGCCATCGTTGCATGTGGTACTTTTGTTTCTATGCCATTTCATGACAGAATAACGCGCCCAATGTTCTTTCTTCGACCATTATTGTTTACCGAAGACTTGTTGCTATACGTAGTGTGAAGACTTGGTATCCTAAAAGTGGAAATACGATAAACTTGATAAAGCGAGCAGGGAAGTATGCCGCCGGCCTCGAAGTGTAGGCAAGTCGGGGCCGCGGGGTCACCGACACGCAGCGCGCCGCGCTCCCCGCCCCGCTCCGCCACCCCGCACCTCTCTATCACTGAACGCTTGAAATGAAATCGCGGTTTTCGCACCACTCTTTCTGCCTAATGGGAATAGGTACCTACTATGGGTACCTAGCTAGCTAGCTACCTACCTGTTTATCGATATCTCGTTCCACATGTCAGTGTGTGCGTGTGATTTTGTTTTTGCCGTGGATGATTTCATTTCTTCAATAAACTAGTTTTGTCTGGTTTCATTTTTGTTCTTGGTAGCCAAGTCTTATTGTTAATTGGAACACTAGTCCATGTTTTAATTATTAATTCTAATTGATATATTTTTCGTAGTTTTGATATTATGGGTAGGTACTAGGTAGTAAGATGGCAATTTTAATTTAATTTTATATCACCACATAAAAGTATTGCACTTCCATCCTTAAGTATAAGATTTCGTTTTTAAATTGTTTCTATGAAATCAACATTATCGAATCAAAAAATGCATTAAATACATAAATAACATCGCATTTCCTGATTCAAGATATCAATATATCTTACAAATTAAGTTGCTATGCGATTTTTTCCATACCAACCAGTCCACGATATCAATGTGTTCAACAGTTCACTAGCTAACACAATACGTTATAAAATGGTAAGGTGGCCAATGTAACCGCGAGTATTGACGAGCGCTGAGGGATTGGCAAGCAGAGGTGGGCGACTTGCGGCTTGTCTCGTACAACAAGCATGCTTATTCCGCACTGAGAGAAAGAGAAGTAGGCACAGCGCAGTGTTCAGTCAGTTGGTTTGCACATTCGACGCGAAGGGAAATTATAACATGGCGCACACGGCCTCGCCCCGCCTCGGCTACAATGTGCCGTCAAACCTCATTCCACCGCTTAGCCGCCCGGTTCCGCAGTTATTTTTACACAGGCCGACCTTTCGCACCGGTCGTCACCGCACTCCAGTATTAACTAAATTTATATTCACGACGCACACACATTTGCAACTAAATACTCATAAATATATTCACAATTTTTGCACATGAAACAATGTTCAATTCGTTTCCTAATAAATTCGAATTAATAATCATCGTCGTAAGTAATGAGGGAAATAGTAAACAGTGAAATGCGAGTGTGGCATAGAGGCGGCCGCTCTCGTCCGCTGCCACGGAGGCAATGAACGCGCGGCGGGGCGGCGCGGCGGGCGGCCCGTCAGCTGAGCGTCACGCCGCGACATTGCAAGGTCCGCCTGTATTGCTTCGCCTGACCCAGTGCGCCGCGCGTCGTGCCACGCCGCCGATCCGCGCGCCGGCCGGCGGCGCTGGCCCAACTCCTGAGCTCCCTACCTGACTCCAGCGAACCACTAAATACTCAGAACACTCAGTGGAACAGCCATTTTGATTATCAATTGTTTACTGGTTTCAAAAGTTTGTCTTGTGGCATTAAGCCCTCTTATGAACCAATACTTTGAATGAAGCAAGAAATAAAGAGCAATGCGGATAAATGAAAGCAGACATCTTAGTCAAATTCTTAGATTTTTCTGAGAACAATAATAGGGACGAGCAGAAAGGCGGTTATATTCTACTTGAGGTAACTGGCACCCAAGTTACATGACACACTTTCAATTACAATCCCAAGAGGATTTGAATGAAATTCCTAATTTATTGCTTCATCAACAATTAGCAACGCTTCATAGTTGTCCCCACTGTCAACGCCACCACTGGTGACAAATGGGATTTCTTTAGATAAAATGACCCATTCGCCACCAGTGGTGGCGTCACCAGTGGTGGCAATTGAGAATGGCCACTTTTTTTGTTCCCAGTTGCCACCAGTGGTGACAAATGGGAAAAATAAAATGATACGCCTCCATATTAGTACGGTACACAAAACGAGAGAAATAAAACACTGCACAGACTAATCAAGGTTTTATTCACAATAATTTACATATTCTCTACTAAGGATGTCACAGATTTACACTTATGTATACAATTATACAATAATTTACTTCGAATTTTCTAATTTACATCAAATAAATCAGACAAGTCTAAATTTTTTTAATACATAATCCTGGAATTCCTAGGGTTTTATCACAGAGTTAGTTACAAGCTTCAATGATCAACTTTCTTATTATTATTTATCACAGATCAGTATATTATTCACAATAATTGACGTTTTATAATATTCTAACTTACTACACTACAACAGCCCATAATAGTCCACTGCTGGACATAAGCCTCTCCCATGATGGGCGGAATTTGCCGTAATCTCCACGCTTGGCAGGCGGATTGGAGATCGCAGTGATGAAAGACTAACAGAAAACGCTGCTGCCCATTCTCTGGTCTACGGAGGCGCAAGATGTTCTGCCTCAGACATTAGTCGCCTTATACGACACCCGTTAGTGTAATGGGTTGGTTCTATTCTACTCTGCCGGATACCACATGGCCGATATTCTAACTTACCAGCTATTATTTTACTCAGTTGTTTTCCAAGATGGTCTATCACAGATTAATCAATGCAGTATTTACAATAAATTATATTTCTTTTCAATACACTTCCTCGAAAACTGGTCCTTAACGCACTACGATTAGGTACAACATGCAATGTATTTCACACACGTGCGATTTTTTTCACTTACCCGCACGTTTGCGGGAATGAAAATTGCCACATAACTATACCTATACTTAGTCCAAATTGGTTCAATGCCTATAGTCTGAGGTGTTTTTTTTTTATTTTTGCAAAGCACTACGCGTCTTTACGGCATAAATATTTTTTGAATATTCAAATTGTGTTTATAAATAGAATATCATAGATAATCATGATTATTTAAAACTAATAGTTACTTTTATACACAAATTAACATTTATTTGTGTTCTGAATTCAAAAATATAAAATAAATCTATTTTTTATATTAGGCTGTTTAACGGCTTCATACCATTGCCTCTCCTTTAACCTGGCGAAACCAAAGCGCGAAAAAAAAAGAAAATTAAAATCATAGTTTCATAGGCAAAAATATTTTTCGTTATTTTATTTTATTTCTTCAAAAGTGTATTGAAAAACGTCGTTTGATACACGTGGACATTTGTTATTGCAATTCTCGGCTCAAAAACACCCTCGCCTACGGCTCGTGTGTTATAATGCCGCTGGATGATAGACGACTTCATTCATGTGTGGTGTGTTGTGTATACGGTGAACAGCATCGAACAACGAACTTTTAAGAATCGTGGCATCATAAATTAAACCAAGCAGTAGGAAAAAAAAAATCCCAACATCATACATTTTCTGAACACCTTGGTCAAGGATTTGGCATATTACAGTGTCTCTAAGAATATGATTTCAAATAAAATTAAAACAAGGAAGAAAAAATATGTACTCAATGATGAGTTCATTCAAGATATTCAAATGGAGTTCTTGCATGGAAATATGACAGTGGGCCATTGTTTAGAAACTTTAAGGCGCTAATTTTTGATAAAAATAATACCTATATCGAAAAAATATGTAAAGTTAATTATTGTGTATAATAAGTTGATCTGTGATATGAAAAAAAGAATTATAATTTATTGTAAATACTGCATTGATAATTCTGTGATAGACCATCTTGGAAAACAACTGAGTAAAATAATAGCTGGTAAGTTAGAATATTATAAAACGTCAATTATTGTGAATAATATACTGATCTGTGATAAATAATAATAAGAAAGTTGATCATTGAAGCTTGTAACTCTGTGATGAAACCCTAGGAATTACAGGATTACGTATTAAAAAAATTTGGACTTGTCTGATTTATTTGATGTAAATTAGAAAATTCGAAGTAAATTATTGTGTAATTGTATACAAAAGTGTAAATCTGTGAGATCCTTAGTAGAGATTGTAGAGAATATGTAAATTATTGTGAATAAAACCTTGATTAGTCTGTGCAATGTTTTATTTCTCTCGTTTTGTGTACCGTACTAATATGGAGGCGTATCATTTTATTTTTCCCATTTGTCACCACTGGTGGCAACTGGGAACAAAAAAAGTGGCCATTCCCAATTGCCACCACTGGTGACGCCATCACTGGTGGCAAATGGAACATTTTATCTAAAGAAATCCCATTTGTCACCAGTGGTGGCGTTGACAGTGGGGACAACTGGGAATAACCCATTGTTTGAAAAGTTCGTCTGCTTAAAAACGTATATTATATATAACGCAATTAATGTTGTTACATTGTCAACATGAATTGCTTATTTTATTTTATTCCACTTATTATTTTTGTGACCATCCAAATATTCTCCATCCACCTAACTTTTGTTAGGTTAAGATAATCACAAGAGTAAAAACTCCTCCTCCACTATATTTTTCATTTTATTTAACTTTTCGAATAAAATATAACCAAAATAATGTCTATAACATACGTTCTGTGAAGTCGATCACTGTACACACTGTAAATTTTATTGTCCGGAGAAGAATAATTTTATGAGTCGCGATAGCGACGATCCACACATATTCGGTCAGAAACATTACTTCATCAATTTGCCAAAAATATTTATGAACCTCTTAAAAGTTGGCTTACCACTGGATATGGATACCCACGACTTATTATAAAAGAATGATATTCATCGATTACCGAAATATGTGCGCGTCATCGAAACACAAATAACTTCGTGCTAAGCAAATTCCTACGTCATCATGCCGTTCTCGTGTCCAACATCTGTCGTAGATGAACAGACGGAAGGATGCGTTATTTAATGAGGTTTGAAACCCTAAAAAAATATCTTTTAATTTGTGATTTTTTAAAAATCCATGGTTGTAGGGGGGAGGAGAGAGAAATAGGAGATGTGTGTAAGGAATGATATTAGGAAGAGGGAGTGAATAATAACTTGACAGTTGATACCTATTGGAGAGTGGAAGAGCAAAACAGCTGTCGGTGGACTGTTACGCCCTGAAGTTTAATGTAGACTAGAATTATTATTACAACAAATATCTAGGTTTGTAAATTGCCAAAGGATATCCATTTTCTTCTATTTCTTGGTAGTATCGATAAATCCAGTATAATAAAATAAGTTTTGATCAGAGCTCGACCCCACCGACAGTATCAGTTGATTTGAGACAGGTGCCTCAATGTGCTACTGGAATAGCACAAGACATGACGGCAGTACAAAGATGGAATATCGTTTGTGATGTGGCTCCACAGTCGCACTTAGGCACACTGGAGTACCCCCATCTGACTCAAGTTGTACAGCGGTCCACCCCGGGTCCACCTGACTCCGTAGTATGTTTAGAAATTTCTAAGTGGGTGATGCATGGCACTGAGTGGCTCCCTGTGCTGAGAGCTCTTCTGCAGCCAACAAATAGCATACCTACAGCTGGATTATTGCACGATATTCCTATACATATTTCTGCCTCGTGTGAAACTGTGAATCGAATCATAGAAACGCGCGTGCGTCGGAAGAAGCCTCCCGACCCGGAATATCGGGAGCTCATAAAAACAAAAGAAATTCACGGAAATTATCCCGTAAGTACTTAAGTGTAGTGAAAACCCGTGATAGTCTAAAACAGTGAATCATAGAAGATTGGGTGCGTGTGCTCCAGCTCGCCGATCCATGCTGTTCTAAATCTATTACACAAATTAACTCTTACAATTCACCAAACGAATCAAAGAAAAGTTTACAATCGTCTTAGATATGGGCATTATGTTGCTGGTGGCAGTAATAATTTGCATTGCTCATGGCACGCATCATGGGCCATGGCTCTATTTTATTAGAAAGAACGTTGAAGAGATGATGATGATGAGAACTCTAGAATTAACCGCTTAGTTGTTCGATCGATCTAAGTTCCAAGGGTACACAAGAGCTATTTGGTCTAAACGACTGTTAAAAACAAGTATAACCTGTACTGCAAAAGATTTAAAACCAATTATATTGATGATGATATTCTGAGAATTAAACTTTTAACCCGTATGCTCCCGGCCGTGCCTCCAGAGGCACGGTGCATTGTTATTTTAATTGTGTCTGTAATTGCGGGTATTGAAGTGTTAAATCTATAAAATGGTCATGGAACCTGCAATGACTTACGACCTTAAGGCAGCGGCACTCACAAAGGCAAACCGATCGAAACTCAGAAGATACGAAAGACTCATTCTTAAAGATATGATAAAGAGTACGCGAAACCCCCCGAACAAGAAAACACTCCAAATTCTTATTGGAAAAACAATTACCAAAAAAATTAAATACCTACGGTTAAGTTACTACGGGCACATCCTCCGACAACCAGAGCCTCACTTACTACACGCAGCTATTAGATACAAGGCGAAACGGTTAAAAGTTGGAAGACCAATATATACATGAAACGAGTCACTCCAACAAGACATGGAATATTTCAATAAAAGCAAAGAAGAATGGATTCAGCTAGCAGCAGATAGAGAAAAATTCAAGTCGGCCACCCAGGAAATATATCACCTCAGCGAAACTGACAGTGAAACAAATACTACTGACGATGAAACATTTACACGAAAATAATGTTTAAATAAGACGTGTCAAAAACGAATGGAATCGCAACCACCAGAAACGAACATGATTTTCCAATGATAGAAGAACCAATCAAACGAAGGTCGAAACACCAATGCTCATTCCTATGGATTGTACCTGTCTTTACCCCTATGAATTCCTATATTGGCTCTAGGCTGCTTAGTCGGCTGATTGTGCGCGACTGGCTGCGGTTGGTCGGGCTTCCTCTTCCATCCCAGAGCATCTCTTTCCTTACAAAATAGTACCCCCTGGTGTACCCGGCTTGCTCCTGGCTAGGTGTGGTGCTCAATCAATCAATCAAGACTAAAGACACAGTCGAAATCGCGAGCAACAGTTGGTAGTTTTATAACGCTTGAAGACTTGTAGTTGAGTCGATGTTAGTTCAATTATAAACTTATAAGTAGCTTAGAATTCAACTAACATCGACTCAAATACAACGCCCCATAGTTAGATACGCAGTAGAGTGAATTTAGTAAATGTGTGGGTGTCAGCGCTGTCGGCACTAGAAATAATCAATATTGCAGGCTCTGGTTCGAATCTCGTGGCTCCTCGTCTGTGTTGCACACTTGCGGCCCAAGTTGCGCCGCTTTCCCCCTCGCACCTCGCGCCCTGCACACCCCTCGCACTAGAAAATTGGGTTAAACAGCACGCGGCTGAACGCCCGCACCGGAAGAGGGGATTTTGGGGTCCGCAGAACTGCGCTTCTACAATAAATGCGGGACAGAGATGTGACTGAGTATTGATTGTCTTTCACATCGGAGACGCAGTTTTCGTGCGGCGTAAATGCATGCTATCAACGTACCTACGTGACGTAGCAAACTGAACAAAGGACCACCCCAAAACACGTTTATTGAAATTTCTCAAAGAACAAAAATTTAGTGGTAAGTACAGAGAAGTATGAGTACTGTAGCTGATAGGTGAATGAGAATTAAGAAAAGGCAAAATATTTTTGTTAAATTGAGAGCTATACGCAGAATCACCTATTTCATACAAGCTGTGTAAAAAAAAGTGGCCACTTTTTTTTACACAGCTTGTATGAAATAGGTTCTAATAGTGAAATGGGACCTAATTCCTTCTCAAAACCTAAACATGGAAAGTTATCGATTCCTCTGTGGGCTTGGATTTCCGCCCCTTATCAAAGCACTAAAACTCGTAGGTGTATTTTTTATGCCTCATTGCGAGATGGGCAGACAACATTGTTGCCATTGCGGGAATATCCTGAATGAGGCTTACGTTACGAGCACGTGGAGCTTTGCACAGTCAGAGGTCTAATACGCAGCAGTGGGTGAAGTCGGGCTGTGGATGATATTGGTGTGATGCCTCAATTGAAATTGAAAACAGGCAAATCTGACTGGAGTTTTATTTCAGTAGAAGATGTTAGATCCGCTTCTTACTCTAAGGGAGTTGGTCCTGTTTGCTGGCGCTTACCAGATCTTATTATATTATTGAATCCTCGTGAATTTTCATATTGTAGAAAACGAATAAGCAAACTACGGAAGTTATGACTGGTACTCAGAAACCCAAAAGCTTGACAACCAATTTTACTAGGTTGTAGTGTAGCCATTGCGTAGGGGTCCGATAGGCAGAGCTACATGGTCATTTTATGTAAATGTCTGTTATTCAGCTGCAACCTTCCGGTTATACTGGAAACTGACCCCAACAAAGCTAAGGAAAAGCCCAGGAAAAGGTTAGGCAGGTCATGAAAATATTTATCGATCCAATGAAGGACAAACGTTATACCAACATTGAAAAGAGGAATTAGCTATTTAAAGTGAAGGTGTATGACGTGGCTTTGCTTTCTGTTATCTATGAATGATTTGTCAGCAGCTTGACGCCATATTTTTTACGTCGTGAACAATCCGTGGCACTTTTTGTTTCGAGGTCTTCTTTGAATCTTGTAATTTTTTCAACTGGTGCAGCTCTTTCATTGTATGCAGTTAAGATTATTATTGCCATAGACCATGTATGTATAACAACTCTTTGTACATAATTATTATCCCTACATACTGGTTGCCAACTCACCAACTTTCCATTCGTCTACTGGTTGGTTAGAATTCTAAAAATAGACGAGACAATAAGCATAGGAAGGAACTGCAAACCATGCATCATGCTTTGATTTTCTAATTGAGTTGGTTGTTTTAAAATGTTGAAAATCATAGTTTTATGGTACCTAACGCTATTATCGTCTTGACAACTGATTTAATAAAGATTTTTTACATTTCTATGGTCTTGACCGTGAAAGTTAACGAATGCTTAGGTTTAATAAAAATTAAATTTACTGTTGTCTCCATTTTTATGTACCTATTCGATTATAATAACAATTTTGCTTCTTATCTGTGCGACGCGACGTCATATAGCCTTGCAAGTATTAGTAAAGCAATCGGTGAAACTTATGTATGTTATTAACTAGAAACCAAGTCACGTGGTCGTCCCTTATTTTCCTTATCATTTTGATCCAATCGAAATGCGTTGCGTTTGCAGGCGACTTTTGTTGCTAGCTTAATACAGGAGGTGGTCAATGCTGACGGGAGAGGAGGGGCAAGAGGCACCGAAGGGAGTACATACAGAGCGCCAACGTTACCGCGATAATGCTAATACACTTTATGTGTCTCCCTCTACTGCCATGCCACTGCACTGTCGTAATGTTGACACCCTGATTATACTTATAGCATTACTTAGTGGTGTTTTTTTACGTCCTGTGGTCCGGTAAAAGTGCCACGTTGTGCGATTTCAAAACGCTTTGTCCCATTCAACATCATTGTTTGAATCTGTGTTTTGTTATAGCATGAGATTACGAATCGTTTAGTAAAGGCACTTATTACTTTCTAATGTAAATATTGCATTCATATTCATAGCTTCTATATTGCTAGGCATTGTACTGATTGATATGAAGTAGGTATGATCTCATTCATATGACATTTCTATATACATTTAGTTTAAATAACTCATAGCAGTTAAGTTATTTAGTACTTATGTAATTTTGAGATATGTTTTGAAACATTGCAGTAATCTCAAATAAAAATGAGTAGGTAAGTAATAAAATTCATAATTTTATTTTATATAAGATAGGTAGGTACTTACGTATAACGATAAATCAATAACAGGTTCGAGAATCAAGTACGAAATACGAAAAATATCTTAACATAAGTAGGTAGGTACCTACCTGATTATTATTGAAATAACCTTGCGATGAAAATAGGGTCTGACCCAATGATATTATATAATAGTAAAAAGAGGTAGATATCGCACTAGCACGCACAAATTGTTGAGGACAAAGTGACACAATTGTTGCACTTTGATAGCTAGCTATCTCTTTCTATCTTATACGTTCCGTATTATCTATCGCTGTCGTAGTTTTAAATTACTCGCAACGATATCTGAACGCCATTCAGTATGAACATGGCGTATCTTCTTTATAATATCATTGGTCTGACCTCAAAATAAAAATTATAAACGTTAGCTTTAATGAGCATAGCATGTAGGGGCAGGTTTTGTTTTGGTTTAACTTTAAAGTAAATAAAAAATATCTGGTAATAATTTTGAAGCAACAGAAAAGTAGCTTCAAAAGGATTCGAAGTACCTACCTGTCTTGAGGGTTTTGTTCATTGCTAAAACAAAAACAAATGATAATAATGAATCACTAATAATAAATTATTATTTAACAAGACTTACACTTTTAGATAGGTACTGCAAGTTAATCTAGAACTCGCAACTCACCCCTGTTCGCAAGTGAGGGCCACACAGCCAACAAATTGGGAATCAAACGAGCTTACCTGTTAAGCGAAGTCTTGATTCTAATTTTATGAGTGGCAATCTGAAAAATAATTATTATAACTTGGTAGTATTTCTAATCTACGTTACTTTCACACCGCGATTTTTAGAGAATTAAAAAAAGAATATTTTTTAAGAATTGCAACATTCGTATGCTGTCTGAGTGTCAAGGCTGAATGTCAAGTCGCGAACTGTCACTTATTTTAGAGATCTTATCATTGGAACAATCTCTGTTTTATGTACAGAGTAGTTCCAAATACCCACATTCACTATGTTTTCCTGAAAGGTTAAAATTGAATTAGGTAGACTAATTATTGCAGCTTTGGGGCTGTTAGTGTTAACTATATTATAGCGGCGGGTGGGTAATTATTTTTCAGATTGCCACTCATAAAATTAGAATCAAGACTTCGCTTAACAGGTAAGCTCGTTTGATTCCCAATTTTACTTCGTGGCAATCTTTCAAATAATTATTATAACTTGGTAGATGTTCAGAGTTGGCTGCAATAATTAATTTATTAACTGATTAAAATGCAAGTAATTCTGAGTGTTGATTTGTGATAATTACATTGGACCTTCTTCTGTAAGAATATTAAAGCTTCAAGGATACTTTACAATAAATATATTACATTTTATAAAAATAACTTTGATAACCATGTAATCAACATTATGTCTGACTTCGTTGATGCCAGCTCTAATTTGAGCTGTTGTTTTGGTTGTATAGTGAGAGTTTAATTCTGGAGTTTAGATACCCCTTTCAATTGAAATCTGACAAACTTACGAATATTAGGGTTTGATGTATTTTAATAACTGTTTTGTTGTTCCAATGGGTTAAAGTTAGAGCTAGGAGAACAATCAATGTCTTTGTTTTCAAAAATTTCTCATATTATCAAACTATGACGAAATTAATGATGCTTTTGATAGATTGAGGCAATGATAGCCTCAGATCTCTCAGTAAGTAATTTTATCATTTGAAAGCCAGTTGTAGTGTTAGTATTTAATAGATGTGTCTGCAAATAAAAAAGGCTCATCAACTCCATTATTTAGTGTTGAATTGTCTGGAAGTACTATCAAGGAATGCCACTGGCATTATTTTTATTCACTTAGGGCCTTTTGTTAAAATACTTGCAACAGAATAGTGCAACCAAGGCAATGTTTAAGGGCCTTTTGTCAAAATACTTGCAACAGAAGAGTGCAACCAAGGCAAGTATAGAGCTCCATAGGTATATCGTCTCAAAAGGTGATTGTATAACTATAAAAAATTTAATGTAATGATTTTATGATCACATACAATGTCTAACTATTGTTCAATAGTAGAAGAGCCAGAGTCCATTCAAAACACTGTTTTTAATTAATATTACAACCAATTAATCAGAATCCAGAAATCTCTTCACTTTATTGTCGTGAGAATTAAACTGAAGTATTTCCTATCAATAAGGCTCAGTCATTTTTTAAGGGTCTAGGTAGATCCTAGATCAAATATTATGGATATTAAAGTATTCACTCTATCATCACCAATTAATATAATTACATACAATTAATCAGAAAAGAAAGAGAAACCTCTTTATTACAGTGTGGATTAAACTGTTTTTATTATTAATTAGTACCTAATAGTACATAGTATAAATAAAGCTCAAAATTTTGCTAATGGTCTGATAGTCTTATGACTAAATATTATGAATGTTAAGGGATTCACTCCTTACTGGTAAAACAGAATTTGAGATGTAGTCAATTGGCTCGAAAAGGGCGATTGAGGTATTTTCTCAAAACTGTTTGTATTTAAGTCTTAGAAACTGATTTCTGCTTAATACTTTTAGTCTGGTATATTTTGTACATTATGATATCGTTTATAATTCATTTTTTAACCTATTGTTCCTATAATGATAGAAACAATATAAATAAAAACATTGTTATTATTATGTTTTCCCAGGCACCTTGTAAAGGAGCAATAAGTTTTTGCGGTTTCATAGTAGAAAAAGTATAACACTTGAGGTCTGGTCTCCACGATAAATATTTGCTATATTAGTGTAATTTCCCAAACTATTTGAAATATTAGGTACTTCTACAAGAATCAGCAGTGTTTTCATGACAATGTCTTTCAAGTGTCTCGAACACTCCTGGTTTAATCATCTAGTAGTGTGCAATTTGGTGGATGTGTGTTGACCATATTCAGTCAACATTGTGTAGGTAATTGGCAACATTGCCGCAATGTACCTACTGTCAATTGTTATGAATTTTAGTTGGATTTTATTAGCTCTATACGAAATGTATGGCATTTTATCTGTTGTTGTATCTGCACTTCCATGCACCCCCCCCCCCCTTTTTGTTAGCTAGCTATTAAAGCCAATACTCCAATTGGTAGTGAAAACTGAAAATAAATGAAATTTCTTAGTTAAAATTTCTTTTTATGAGTTTGTATAAATCTCACAATAATGTCTGCCCATCCATCTTTTCGGGTATTTTAATTGTGATTTTAATTTTATGTTATGGTTCAATGTAGGTAGATGACATGCCAAATTATCTGTTGTTATTTGATAGGGATTAATTTGTTTTCAGCATGGTTCATTTTCTAGTAAGCTACAGCTGATTATAGGGGTCAACGCCCGGAACCAGAGGGCAATGAAGTTATGTTTTACTACTGTCTTCATAATAATTTTATTTCATTTCATTAATAGTTTTAAGGTTTATGTCAGCACTAATATGATTAAGAAAGGTGATTAATTATTATGGGTAAGGTTTAAGTGATTTTAAAATGCAATGCAATGCAGGAAAAAACTATCTGTCATGGGAACCCTTCCAAAAATACTCTTGGACATAAGGGGTACTTAAATGAATTGCATGATTAATATACCTACCCATAATTTAATATTGTATCTATGGATTGCTAGATAAAGCAATGGATTTTACTATTGGACATGTTATTTTAGATTGGGCTTATACATAATGATGATAAGAATATTATCTTTGTTCGAAGATGGGGGTGGGTTTAAATTTGCAATTTGATTTAAAACTAAAACAGGTTTAGTTGTTAATGTCATTTGTACATTGACAGGCTGTTAAGACCTCCAAACTTTGTAAGTCTATAACCCTTTTCCTCTCAATACTAATAGTTTTGAGTATTAGGACATTATGGTGTATAGATTTTGATAACAAATGGTTTCTTGAACCATTGTACTTAAACCAAGTACCCAGATCATTACTTTACAACTGGTATATAATATGGTTAAATCATTCCGGTACCATCCTTGATGTGTTCTCTTTTGGGGCTACTGGCTTAGCACTCCAGTATCTATTACTGTGTTCAGTCTTGAAAGATTCTTGTTAACGGGATACTTTTTTGGATGTTTGAATTTTATTGTGCTAGGCACAAACAGATTAATTGATTTTCTTGTTGTTGGTGATAAAATCTCTTTGGCTACATGTATTAATTGTTTGGAAATATACATAATAAGCTAAGAATATAACTATTGTCCTTATAGGTTTGGTGTTTCATTTCATTAAAGAAAATTAAATAATATTAATTTAATTTTGAGGTTGACATGGTGCTGATGAACATTTGTAGGTTGTGTTATGCAGTGTCATTCAAGCCATTCATCGGTTGCTTTGCCTATGATAACAGTACAAAAATTCGAAGACATGTGACATCTACCAATCCGCACTGGGCCCGAGTGGTGGATTATAGTCCATTCCCTCTCATAGAGAGGAGGCCGTGTCCCAGCAGTGGGAACATTATAGGCTGATGATGATGATGATGAACATCACATAACCTTGGTTCACCATATGTATAGTAGTGGAACAGAAGTCTGTCATAAGTGTCTGGAACATTTTCCATCAGCTGTTCTCTCATAGTATTAAGTAAACAAAGAATCTTGTTCTATTATTTGAATGAAAAGTGTTATGCTTAAATGTAAATATTACTTCATCACTGAAAGATCAAAATGACAAGTTTATGGCATAGCCACAGGGTGCTTTCGATAATATCATACTTGAAGTCGAAGCTTACACACATAGTGTGGATTATAACATGCTGTAAATATCTCGTATTTAGGCATGTAGCATAATAAATATCCTGTATAGTCTGGCATAACTTCCACCAAAATAGCATACATACACTTTTTGGGCTGGTGTTTACATTAGTTAAACGTATGTGTAACATTAATTTATACTTGATGTTCAAGCCAGCAATGATGTCACAATCTGTTTTCTGTTTTATTTTGTTTGTAAATGTATTACTAACATAGTTTGTAAGTGTATTGTTACTAACACTGAGTCTTGTTGCTCAAAATAAATATATTATTATTATTAAAAGCACATTATATGGGTTTAACATGCTGTTAGTATCTCGTACTTAAGGATGTGTGGTCCTGACAAATGTATGTCAGCCAGCCAGCAACTTTACTCGCTGATGGGAATCCAGGCAAGGAATGGTTCCACATTCACTGCGAGAGTATAATGCATTTGCAAGGTTATAACACACACGGGATGTGCTAAGTTAAGCAGGGTCGTCTTACGACCTGCATGGTCATGGATATATAGCACAATTTTGTAATTACCTGATCAAGGTCACGAAAATGGGACATACCTGTCCTTTTGCCCGGCAATTTGGCTACGATGTCAATTAGATTTTCAGTGCTAGCATTGTTCAATAAATTTAGCTGGACACCACGTGTCACACTGATAGTTAACCATGCAGCTAGTAACATGAGGTGTTACTGGTCTTGAAAATGGCACTTACCTGTTGCTGGACCTGCCATTAGATTTTCAGTGTTAGCATCGTTCAATGACTCAGCTAAAGGATATCTCGTATCTCCACTGATAGCTTACCATCCAGCTAGTAACCAGTAGTAGTGTTACTGAGATATCGCGTACCCACTGGAGGAAAAAGGCTTTAACGAGCTTACAACTCCCTTAGTGCTTCAATGAGCACTGTGGATATCGCGTATCCGGGGGTCATTTAAAGTCGGGCATCCAAGTTGTTGTCAGGAATACACTTTTCCTGCTTCATCTCTGATGTCTTCTGATAAATAATGTCCTTCCAATTTACGTCCCGGTAGCGAGCGTTATTTGTAAATGCTCGGATTTCTGTTTCGGGTTTACGATTTTCACTAAAGATGCACTTAGTACACTTCCTGTCACTCGACATTTTGTTATTTTGGTAAAATGTAATGTAAACTTAGTTTTAAATGAATAATTTGACGAGAAAGATTTTTTCTTGCGGTGTCGATATGGCGCGGAAAAGAAAAGTGACAGTTCGCGACTTGACATTCAGCCTTGACACTCAGACAGCATACGAATGTTGCAATTCTTAAAAAATATTCTTTTTTTAATTCTCTAAAAATCGCGGTGTGAAAGTAACGTAGATTAGAAATACTACCAAGTTATAATAATTATTTGAAAGATTGCCACGAAGTAAAATCAATAGTTTCTCATTATTTCTGGATTGTATTCGTCAGTTAGATTCGCACCTGAATGTCGCGCATTATTGAGATTTTTAATTTAAAGTCGCGCAGTTGTTTAGTTAGATTTTTGGTAGTGCAGTTAAAAATTGAATTAAGAATCCTTCGACCAAGTTCGGCACCCTGGACTGGGCACGGCGGGCGCCCGGGTGACCATGTCCACCAAATCGTCACTGGAAAAAAAAAGTACCTACCTAGTTCTTTTTTAAATGCCTTGCAGTGACACACTAGGTTCGTAACGGTTTTTAAAAAAAGACAAATCGCAATGTTAGGTAGGTAATGTTAATTATCAACGTCTGGGATAAGTCAAAGTTTTTTTTTGTTTTCATGAACGTGGACAAACTTTATTGAGCTGCTGTGAGTGTGAACACAGTCAAGAAAAGGGATCAAAATGCACTTCTACTGGTTTGCATTTCTTTTAATAAATCGATCATAATAATAGGTATAATAATTTACCTACATAACTAGGGAACCGGGTCCAAAATACTTTAGTGAGCAGGGTGCGTTGGCGTTAGTTAAGTATTTATAAAATAATTTAAGTATGTAATAAATTGCAAAAAATAGCTTTAAATGTACAAGTTCATAATCAAGATAACATACAAAATACCTACTTGCTTTACATACTAATAGGTATGCTTATCGTAACACTGCTTTACGACGGCACACAAGTTTATCGCGCTTAGAGCTTGGTTGAATAATATAATGCAGCTACCTATAGGTGCGCATATTCAAGTGGATACATAGTAGACCTATCTGTGTTTATACGTTGGTACATCGCGGCAGTCGGCACAGACGCCTACGTAACACGTCCAGTAAGCAGTTTGTTGTGGGGCACGAGCGCCGATATCACGTACCTACTCGTTCGGTCGGTGGCACGCCGCCCGCCACCCGCCGCCGCGGCCGCCACCGCCGCCACCTCATTGCGGGAATAATCGGTCAACTGGATTTCGTTTCCATTGCTTAGGTTCAATTACAAGTGAATTATTTAATTTAGCTTACCATAACCTGTACTTATTTTTAACTTAAATCGCAGCCACTCAATACAATATTTGTTTTGTGCAAAAATCCAATTAGTCAACAACAACACGATCGCAATCGCGGGCTGTTGACCTGTAGCTAGCGCAGTGCAAATGCGAGTGAACGCACAACGTTATTTCCTCCGAGGTAGTAGACATATTCGTTCATAAACTTTTAGTGGTTATTTACTTTGTGGTTATAAACGAACGCACAACTGCAGGCAGATATTTTTCACTGGATATAACAATGCTTTTGGCCTTGTATCCTTGTAAAATGGCGCCTCGCCCGCCCGTCGTTATTATTATTACATTCGAAGCAAACTTCGTGACGATCTCTACTCTCCACCCCCCTTGCGCTCCCCGCGGATGCGTATCCGATTGTCGCGACTGGCATTTCGTTTACAACTTGTCAAACTAGTTAGGTTATTTAGATGAAGTGAGGAATAGTAAAATAATTGATATGGGTACATTACCTTACACGTAAATTGTAAGTCTAAGTAGCTTTTTGTCGGAAATGAGTGAGAGCAAGAGTAATATCGAATGAAACTGGGCGAGTCATATGTAAAGACGCCATCTTTCTTTACAGATGTCAGCTGGGTCACAAATTCAGATGGCACCACAAACCACTGTCAACACGGGGCAACCTCTACACAATCAGGACTCCAATATGAGCACAGGTAAATGGTGATTTAGTGATAAAAGTGCAATAAATGTTTGTGATTGTGATCAGTGTTCAGTGTTTACTTCACGCCGGCTTGCCGTCAAAGGTTAACCTTTTCTTACAAACTCGTGAGGGACCGCGGACACTTGTGTGTGAAAAACTGTCATCAAACGAAGGATTGTGACGTCACTAACGTGTATGATGCCGGATAGGAATCGTGAAAGTGTCGTATTTGTTCTCGACAACCGAGACTATTGCGTGCCACAATGCATGACAAAAGTGGAGCTAACTTAAACCACGTCGGCCTACTGAGCTCCTTGTCAAAAAGTGAGTTAACACTAATTGCTCATGATTTAATTGACGTGTTAATACATAGCCGTGTTTCTGCTGTAGTGTTTACTTGTTGACAGTTATTATGTCTCACTCAGTAAAATGAGCCCTTTGTTATTGTCAACTTAATGACATAATAAAACACTATTTACAAAATCTGATCACATATGACTTACTGTTAACATAGATTTCATCTATGAAAACATTGCTATTTCTGAAGTTAATGCCTCCAGAGTTTACACATACACATATATCTTTACAGTAACAGTAAAACATATAAGATTTGCTTTCAAAATGCTTTAATAATTTGGTTTGATGATAAGTGTTTATGCATGAAATATTGTTTCAGTCTGACTATTATTTAGACAAATGGTTTGTGACCACCAATGTGTAACTGACAGTGTTAAATCCAGCCCATCATTGTGTTATAATACCGGAACTCATTCACAAAGAGATTGGATATCTTAACTATTTAATTTCCCTTGAGGATGTATCACAAAGTCAAGTATAGCGCTGTACTTCAAACACTTGCTGGCACTCTGGTACGATCAATCACTTACCATTTAATACAAAACTCAGTTAACGGTCCTATATTATTGGCTTCTACTACTCAAATGCTCAATATGTAATGCTTATATGAAGTAATCCAAAACATAACTACTTTCAGGGTCATCCCATAGTGATAAAGAAGTTGATGCTTTAACTCCGGAAAAGTCTGCAGCTATGCGAGGCTCAACTGTTGCTCCTGGCACCGCATTGGTGCCCCCAAGTGGTGCCACGCCTACCATAGCCATGCCAGAAAGGAAAAGGAAACGGAAAGGTGAATATTCATTTTAATACTTTTTACCAACACCCCATGTCTTTGTTCAATGATGGGGCTACTATGAGGAGAGCTAGGCCAACAGTGGATGTGTTTTGGCCAGCTTTTGGTTTAATTTCTATTGTTTTAGTTAAAGCAAACTTTAAAGTTGCTTAGTTATTAATACTTAATCATTTTTACACAACTCCAAAAGCCACAAACAAAACTTAGTGTGACTATACAGCATTATCCTGTAATGTGTTATGTAGATTAACTGGAGGCAATATTACTTATCCATCCATGCCATCTGCTTCTTCTTTATCATGTGGTGCCCTGGTGTCAGAGTTTTCATGTTGCCCACGGGCATTTGACTTAATCCATTATTATAAGGTATATTATTGGAATATTAGACAAGCATGAATTTGTCAGCTTTACGGTGACTTTACAAAGTATACATAAACAGGTATCCATTTAATATTAACTTCATGAATAAAAACTTAAGTGAATTGTAATAATTTCCAGGTGAAGAAGGTGTTGGTGGCGGTGGGGGCGGTGGAGGCAAACAAAGGCACAACTCGCAAGACAAGAACATTAGGGAATACTTCTCAAAACACCCTTCATCAAGTCCTGTACGGCATGCTGGTGCCAAGTCACCGTCGCCACAGGGCGCCAATTATCCTATGGTAAATGATTTAAAATTTGTCTTAAATTCGTAAAAAAAGAACGCCAAGTAAAAGGTGACAAGAAAAAAAGTGAAGGTGATAAGAGAGCTAGATTTGGGAGAAGGCTTTGCCCAGCAAAAGAACAGCATGATTAGGTATAAATGTCTACAGAATGATGCTCTAAAGTTTGATTCTCAAATAAAGTACAAGATGACAAGAGACAAGTCTGTACACAAATGGAAATTTTTGCTTGAGCATTATCTAGAATATGTGCCATAAGTGTATAAAAATATAAATATACCAGTTTGTGTATTTAGATATCACACAAAGTATTTGAAAAGGATGGTATAGAGGAATATTAGGTAAAGGTTGTATCTATCTACGTACGTTACATATGTTTAGCTGTATGGTATCCGGCAGAGTAGAATAGAATCAACCAATTACACTCACAGGTGTCATATAAGGCGACTAATGTCTAAGGCAGAACACCTTACGCCCACGTAGACCAGAGAATGGGCAGCAGCGTTTTCTGTTAGTCTTTCATCACTGCAATCCCCAATCCGCCTGCTAAGCGTGGAGATTACGGCAAATTCCTCCCATCATGGGAGAGGCCTATATCCAGCAGTGGACGTTATGGGCTGTTGTTGTATCTATCTTACTCAACCTGCCACGAGTAACAACTCTATACAAAATGGCACCCAAGATGTTATTATTACATTCACAAAAGTTAATAATCATGTTTATAAGTGATCACACAATATGAGTCACTCAAATGTATTCAAGCAACTTGCTTTCCTTAATTGGAAATTGTTGTTTCTGTTGGCACAACTCGTAGTTTGTAGGTCTATCATCAACTGACTACTGAGATGGCTTTAGTACTTCTGAAGTCTTAGCATGATGATGTTTTATCTATTTGTTAATAAAATATAGGGTGCTTTTAACTTGTATAAGCAAGAAGGCAATAATAATAATTTTGTGTTCAGTACCCACCGTCACCCTCGTCGTTACTGCCTTCTGGTGCCGCTTTTATAAGTTCGGCGACTCAGCAACGACCCCACACAACTGTTAAACAGGTAACATCCCCACCAACAACTCCAAATAGTAACCATTTCACTTTTATTCATTTGTAAGTTCACTGTCTATGTATTTGTCTATAGGTTCAAACAGAACTGACATGTCAGAGGATACAGGAGTTAGAAACTCAAGCATCTTCTGACTTAGAACTAAGAAATAATAAAATAGATGAATTAACAAGATCTAATGAAGAATTGAAACATCAAGTGAGCGCACAGAGCAAGGTACTAAGAAGATTTTATATTAATTTGCACTTGCATTTTTATAATCAACGAATTTCGTGTATTAAGTTTTAAATTGTGGTTTCAGGTAATAGAGCAACATAAATCACACATCAATAAATGTATAGAAGTTGTAAAGAAATTGTTAAATGAGAAAAGCACAATTGAGAAGAAAGAGGCTCGGCAGCGGTGCATGCAGAACAGACTGAGGCTTGGTCAGTTTGTGACGCAGCGCGTCGGCGCCACGTTTCAAGAGAATTGGACTGATGGATATGCATTTCAAGAATTAACTAGGTGTATTTGTTGACTCATTTTATATTTCGAATGTTTTTCCCTTATTTTAGTTTTACTCAACACATTCTTTTTCTGAACTACTGTTATTAAGAATTAAATTGCACTGCTCTGAAAAGACAGGAAGGTCTAATCACTGTCTGGTGACTCGTCCATATTCTGGTTTACCAATTGCTACCCATTACAAATATTTAAGCTGTACTAACATTACGTTTCCACATTCCACCAGGCGGCAAGAAGAAATAACGGCAGAAAAAGAAGAAATAGATCGTCAGAAAAAGTTGTTATTCAAAAAGAGGCCAGTGAACAACGAGGGCGGCGGCGGGCGCGGCAAGCGCACGTCGAGCGCGGCCCCCAGCACCCCGCAGCCCTCCCCGCTGCACAACGGCACCGACGCACCCACCTTCCTCAAGCCCGACCCGCTGCCCAGCATGACCTATCAGGAGTATTATGAAGCTGATGAAATACTAAAGGTAGCTTGTTGTTTTCTATAACTTACGTATAACTAAGTCTCGTAACTATCGGTGTTTCTATAAACTAAAATACCTTGAAATATCCTATCCATATCATCTACCTGTCACTTGATTCATAGAAAAATCAAAGAAAGCTTTTCTATGACGTTTTGTTTCTAACGGTCATTTAAGCTAAATGTCAAACAGACAGAGATAGCAACCTTCCTTTACCTGTTAGTAAGTTATTGAAAATGGCCATTAAACAGTGCAAACGTAACTGGCGAAATATCATCATCTACTTAGCCTTTCCCAATGTTGGGATTGGTTTCCAAACTAACATGTGCAACAGGGAAGCATGTGCTGTTGTATAATTCTGCTAAAGAGACCTTTTTCGACCCCCAAAACAGCCCATAGCAGCCTAGACCTTAGCAGTTCATAGTTACCATTTCAACTTAGTTATTGATGGTACATGAAACAACTCACACACTCGTCACAGCAATAATAGGGATGATGACTGACTAAAAAAATATGATTCTGTTTAGTCCGTCAGTTAGATTATCGAAAAATATTGGATACGTGTTTTTTGTTTTATCAAATTAATAAAAATTAACGAAGATAAAACGTGTCAAATATCATGAGTGGGGGCTTGTGACGTCACATTTGAGTAAAAAATGTACTCAAAATGTTTTCGATGCACTGTATCGTCTTTTAATTTTTTGTTTACGTGAAAAAAGAAAAAATATGTGTCCAATATTTTTCTGATGGACTAATTAGATTTTTTTTGTCTTCTACCCTATTGCCACAATAGCAAACACAATTAAAAATGAAATAGTGATTTTGATGTGGAAGGTGGTAAATCGTGTATCTTGAATGTTGTTGCTAAGTGAAAGCACTTTTAATGATAATATGGCTTTAAACAGAACCAGCTTTTATATAAATCTAAATGTCAAGGCTGACTTCAGTTTTTTTTATGTCGACAATAACAAAGTATTAAATTCTTGTTATTTTGTTTCAGTTGAGACAGAGTGCACTTAAAAAAGAAGACGCAGATTTGCAGCTAGAGATGGAAAAGTTAGAGAGAGAAAGAAATCTTCACATAAGGGAACTGAAGCGGATACACAATGAGGATCAGAGCCGCTTCTCACAACATCCTGTGCTCTCAGATCGGTGAGTTTTACTTTCAATTAATATAAAAAAGGAACATTATTTCCACAATAAAGTTACAGAGATACTTCTTAATCTGATACGCTTTGTGTAGTTCACCCTTCTACCACCTTGCTAACTGATAAAATATTTTTCAATACACTTCCTCGAAAACTGGTCCTTAACGCACTACGATTAGGTACAACATGCAATGTATTTCACACGTGTGCGATTTTTTCCACTTTCCCGCACGTGTGCAGGAATGAAAATTGCCACAGATAACTATACCTATACTTAGACCAAATTGGTTCAATGCCTGAGGTGAATGTTTTTTTTAAATTAAATAATAATAATATTTTTTTTTTAATAAAAAAATAGTCTGAGGTGAATGTTTTTTTTTAATTTCGGCAAAGCACTACGCGTCTTTACGGCATAAATATTTTTTGAATATTAAAATTGTGTTTTTAAATAGAACATCATAAATAAACATGATTATTAAAAACTAATAGTTATTTTTATACACAAATTAACATTTATTTGTGTTCTGAATTCAAAATATAAAATAAATCTATTTTTTATATTAGGCTGTTTAACGGCTTGATACCTTTGCCTCTCCTTCAACCTGGCGAAAGCAGAGCGCGAAAAAAAGAAAATTAAAATCATAGTTTCTTAGTTCGTGACAAAAATATTTTTCGTTATATTTTATTTTATTTCTTCAAAAGTGTATTGAAAAACGTCGTTTGATACACGTGGACATTTGTTATTGCAGTTCTCGGCTCAAAAACACCCTCGCCTGCAGCTCGGGAGTTATAATTCCGCCTCGAATACAATAACAAACTTTCTCCACTTGTATCAAAATGTACTATTATGAGCATGGCATGGGCTCTTAAAATTTTTGTGATGATACCAAAAAAAAATGATTATAAAACTGGACACTCATTTAGCCAACTGATTACTGGCAGTTTTTTTGCCTGGTCAGCTGCAATAAAACAATTTATTAGTTCATGTGGTTTTGTGCACACTTAACACGATATTTTAAACAGGAAATCTAAAAGCAAATATGTTAAGATAAAATGTTTTGGTAGTAGATAACGTGATAACGACGTAACCCTGATCTAATTTATATGTTCTTATGAATTTTGTGGGTTTTTATATTATGCATTTATTTTGCGACCAGACGCAATTTGCCAAATTTTATTATTTTATGTCACTTGCAATCATGCTTAAACGTATGATTGAGAACATATACCAATTAATTATGATTAAAATGATGTAGCCAATTACTTCCGCGTCCTGACGATAATGCATTCAAATGAGACAAATAGCTTACTATTATGGTAGCTGACAAGCTGATATTGGTCAAGTAACTTTACCTGAGTATAGGTTATTTTGTTAACCTCACTCACATGTAATACTGTTGTTTATTCAATTAGGTGTGTTTATCATGTCCCCCTGGGTAGACTGATGTGTAAAGTAAACCTTATTTCGTGTCTTCATCATCATCATCAGCCTATTAATGTTCGCACTGCTGGGACACAGGCCTCCTGTCCTGGGTTTCGTGTGTTTAACTTAATTGCACATTGTCCAAACTCGGGGTTGCTATTGAAAATATAATAATCGATAAAACTTCGGATCCCAGCACCCTCCACACTCACCACTCTAGTCATACTTGTTAGCACCTGTCTCACATTTGACCTGTGTTCAAGAAAACAGTGTTTATGCTAATATTAGACTACAATATTTCTGTACCAGGTATCTGCTGCTAATGTTGCTCGGCAAAGGAGGCTTCAGTGAAGTCCACAAAGCTTTCGACCTACGAGAGCAACGGTATACCGCCTGCAAGGTGCACCAACTTAATAAAGACTGGAAGGAAGACAAGAAGGCCAACTATATCAAGTGAGTCTGTGTATGATGGCACACGTCATTATTCCCTTGTATTATATTAGAGGTTCCAAATATTACAGCTATACTATGTTCCAACAAATTATTTCTATAGATATTCATCCCATTGAATTATTACATAGATAGCTTATTAGAGGTTTTTATTGCTCAAGGTCTTTCACAATTGAGGAAAGGTAATATTTTAGACAACATCATAAATCAATGATAATCATCATAAAGCATCAATACGTGTTTACAATGCTCATGTTGCTCAAAATTAAACTTTCTTGCATGTGAAATAACAAAACAAAAAAATAAAATCGCACAATGCTCATAACTAGTTACTATTAAAACCGGTACCACCTGTTCTGTGTAAAATGTTCATGTACTTATGCCAACGAGGCATTCTCTATGAGTCAACCATTGGTTTTTTTTTTTTCGAACAACTATTAGTTTTACCACTTTTTACAAATCTCATGATGTTTGGTGGTTTGTTACAGACATGCGCTGCGGGAGTACAACATACACAAGGCGTTAGACCACCCTCGCATTGTTAAACTATATGACGTATTTGAAATTGACGGCAACTCCTTTTGTACAGTTCTTGAGTACTGTAATGGACATGATCTCGATTTTTATCTCAAACAGGTAAGTAAATTCGTTCCAATTTCTTCAGATACTTAAGTAAAAAAAATCCTGGTGCTATGTATGTATACAAACCAGTAAAATTGTCACTTTTGGGATCAATAAAAGTTGTCACCAGAACACCAGTTTGTTTCTGTTTGTATTTGAACTAGAGTGTAGTTAAAAAATGAAAATGGAGACTGCTACCCTTCCTTTTGATTTTACATATTATGATCGAAGGTTCATAATATGTAATATCAAAAGGAAGATGTCGCTCTTGTGAACACCCAGGTAATATTAATAATAGCTTTACAGAGACTTCATATTTCTTTGTTAGACACACATTGATTTATTACATTTTTCAATTTCAGCACAAGACTATTCCGGAGCGCGAGGCTCGCTCAATCGTGATGCAAGTCGTGTCAGCATTGAAGTATCTGAACGAGATCAAGCCGCCAGTGATCCACTACGATCTGAAGCCGGGCAACATCCTCCTCACCGAGGGTAATGTGTGCGGCGAGATCAAGATCACTGACTTCGGCCTCTCCAAGGTCATGGATGAGGAGAACTACAACCCCGACCATGGAATGGACTTGACGAGTCAGGGAGCAGGCACTTATTGGTAAGTTATATGTTCTTGGTTTCAACTTAATTATGATAGTTGGACAGTGCCTCTAACCATAAATAGTTGATGGTTTGCAAATTTCCGTCAATTCGCAATTCGAATCAAACATGTGAAGTGGGAGTGTGACTTCATTATAAATTCACAATGGCGGCTTGTCCAAGATGGCGGATTCCAATTAAACATGCGCGGGTCACTGAGTCAGAAATAAACCAACTAGAAATAACTTAAATGTATATCGTACTCATTCCATAAACTTACAAAATTCTCCATTTTTTTCCAGGTACCTGCCACCCGAGTGTTTTGTTGTCGGGAAAAACCCACCAAAGATCAGTAGCAAGGTGGACGTATGGAGCGTGGGAGTGATCTTCTACCAGTGCCTGTACGGCAAGAAGCCGTTCGGACACAACCAGAGCCAGGCCACCATACTGGAGGAGAACACGATACTGAAGGCGACCGAGGTGCAGTTTGCCAACAAGCCTACGGTCAGCAACGAGGCTAAGGTATGTGTATACTACACTTTTACTTATAAGTGAGCATCCTCATTCCATTAATATCCTCATCATAATAAAAATGTCATGTCTTGGAGTATTTTAATGGAATTGATTTCTTCCAAGTGTTTTACGACTGGATTTCATAAAGAATAGAAATGTAGTTTTACTGATAAATTTGCAACCGTGCAGTATTTGACATTTTTTTTGTTATTGTTTTCAGAGCTTCATCCGCGCGTGCCTGGCGTACCGCAAGGAGGAGCGCATTGACGTGTTCGGGCTGGCGCGGCACGAGTACCTGCAGCCGCCCATGCCCAAGTCGCGCGGCGCGGGCGGCGCCAGCAGCGTGGGCGCGGGCGCGGCCGTGGCGGGCCCCGCGCCGCCCAGCGCCTTCAGCTCCAACATGTTCGGCGCGGGCTCGTCCTCCTAGCCGCGCCGCCGCCGCCCTCGCCAGCCGGCGGCGCAGTGACTGGGGCGTCGCGCAGGTGTACATATGTGTGGGAGCGCGACGGCGCAGTGACCGCGGTGTCGTGCAAGTGTACATATGTAACCACGGCGTCACGCAAGTGTACATATGTGTGGAAGCGCGGCGGCGCAGTGACCGCGCTGTCGTGTCCGTGTACATATGTGTGGTAGTGCGGCGGCGCAGTGACAGCGGAGTCGTGCGTGTGTACATATGTGTTGTAGTGCGGCAGACGTTGACGCGTCGCGGCGCGGCGAGGGCCGGCGCGGGCGCCCGTGGCCGGTGTCGTTCGACTCTCGTAGACGTACTTTTTAGTTTTGAAACTTTGTCAGTTAATATCCAGAGTTGTAAAATGACTAAATATCATTTACAGATAAATTGTTTAAGATTATGCTTACTGTTGACTGTATTTATTGAGCAGGTGATAAATTGTGATTCTCCATTTGTGAATGGTTTTATCCTTTTATCACTAAAGAGGAATCCTTGGGACTATCCCTTGCATATTATATAAGTTATCCCTATTAAAAAAGTTAAAAATATTATACATGCCTTTTATTTAAAGTTCCGATTCAGTTTTACGTGTACAATACGGCGCGGCGGCGATCCCAAACGTGAATGTTACGATATGATTTTAACCTTTAGGATTAGTAAACTTAAAAACTTATTGTTGTAAAGCTAAACTAATTGTTTATATTAGTCTCCTTATGAAGGGACAGTAAGTAATAAGAACAATAAGTTCAGTAAGTTCTGGTTGGAAGACTGAAGATAAAAAAAGCTTTTTCATGAAACTTATTTTTTTCAGGAGTCTGCTCACTGCACCGTATCACACCATGACCGTCCTATGAGAAAGACTACCATGCCCACTAGCAGCGTATCATACATTCATACCCGATTAACGGGTTTAGTAAGGTCAGAATACGCGGTTATAACCCTTTATTCTTTGTATTTCCAAAGTATGAGACTATACCCACTAGTGACTAGACCGTTCTGCACCGTCGGCAAAATATTCTCGTCGACAGTTGTCGCTCCGTGCATGGCACGGGACGGTGTCGGTCGTTTTTAGTAGAAACATTTTTTTTTGCCTCACCGTTGCAGCACGGTCATGGACTGATACGGTGTAGTGGGCAGACTCCTTTAATCTACTTCTTTTGAGTTCTTTTCAAGGGATGCAGCCTCCAAGAACGAGTTCAAAAATGTTTGCACTCAAAGAGATAGAGACTTTGAATGTCTTTGTTTGCACTCCACCTTAGATTATTTATGTGTTCGATTGTCCATTCACACAATAAGTTTTCAACTTAGTCGACTTATGTGCAGAAAAGCTCGCTAATTAAGAGAACTTGGTTCCAAGCGCGAAGGAAACAAGCTCGTACTCCGCCACGGATAGGAAAGGTTACCTATTTTGTACAATCATACAGATACAGAGCTCGTAGCTAAATAATAACTGCCACTCGGGTTGCCTAGGTTGGTCTGTGGATGGGTGACCACTCATTGCATACCGAGTTTCCTCCGTGCCTCGGAAAGCACGTTAAGCCATTGGTCCCGGGGCTGTCATTTATAAAAAGATATACAAATGACAACCCGTAATACCAAAGGGTAGTATTACCCAGTCCTAACTGGGCTGTGGAGGTCAGATAAGCAGTCGATCCATGTAAAATACTGGTATTCAGCTGCATCTGGTTAGACTGGAAGCCGATCCCAACATAGTTGGGCTAGGCATGATACAGATAGGAGTAACATGAGAATGCAAAATGTCTGAGCATAAAAAGGAATGAATGCAGAATCACAGAGAATAGATATAATAGTACTAGGGTGCAGAATGCAAGAAAATTAGATCGCTTTTCTGAGTTCTCTCTCTGAATAGCACTAGCTCGTTATACAGCAGCCGCCATGTATTACGAAACTTTTAAATCTTCCAACTTCGATAGTCTTAGCTAGAATGCCTAGTATTCGTATACGTATTCGTAGTTCCCAATTTCATGAGTTTTCTTCGCTCGGCCTTGCATCCTAGATTCTATTATAATTTTTCATATGGTTTAAACAAAGCGAGTAAATAATCTAGGGACAGGTCGCGCCACGTAACTCTAGCGCTGAACGAAACGTGGAGGGGATAGCTGCGCATGTTATACGAATGGAGAACCAATCAGCGCAACGCACGCCCCAAGACATTCTTATTTTTTACTTCTGCGCAATAACGGTCAGCGCTAGAGGTTCGTGCCGCGACCTGTAAGTCCATGGGCGCCGGCAGGATTATTTCCACGGGGGGAATTTTTTGCACTCCATCAACAACACGGAACTCCTCAACGATAAATGGCACTGACACTAAATATGTGAAGTGAAAACTTCTACGCGTTGAGCACTTTTTGGGTGAAGGAATAGTACATTTTGATACAAGTGGAGAAATTTTGTTATTGCATTCGAGGCGGAATTAACTCCCAAGCCGCAGGCGAGGGTGTTTTTGAGCCGAGAACTGCAATAACAAATGTCCACGTGTATATCAAACGACGTTTTTCAATATACTTTTGAAGAAATAAAATAAAAGAACGATTTTTTCTTTTTTATGAATTATTAGGAAACTATGAATTTATTTTTCTTTTTTTCCGCGCTTTGCTTTCGCCAGGTTGAAGGAGAAGCAAAGGTATAATGAAGCCGCTAAACAGCCTAATATAAAAAGTATTTTTTTATGTTTTTGAATTTAGAACACAAATAAATGTTAATTTGTTTACAAAAGTAAATATCAGTTTTATAAATAATCATGTTAAAATATTTACGCCCTAAAGACGCATTATTGCTTTGTCAAAATAAAAAATAAAACATTCACCTCCGACTCCATTTGGACTAAGATGGGTATAGTTATCTGTGGCAATTTTCATTCTCGCACACGTGTTGGAAAATGAAAAAATCGCACGCGTGTGAAATACATTGCATGTTGAACCTAATCGTGGTGCGATAAGAACCAGTTTTCGAGGAAGTGTGTTGAAAAAACATTGAACTCATCGTCACTTGACGTAACGTGCGCTAACGCTTCGTAGCACTCGTAGGCGATCCGCTACGGCGTAGCACCACATAGGCATGCGCGGGGCACAACCAGTGCTACGTACGACTGGGGAGGGGCCTGTGTACTTTTTGTTTTCACTTCTATCGGCAGTCCCCAAAGACTGCCCCGATTTATTTAGACGAGTTCAATGATTACGTCAAAAAAAAGAAAAAATATCTTTCTAAAAATAAGCTTTTATAAAATACGTAAAAGAACAAAATAAACTTTCGAGTAGGTAAATAAAAACAAAAAAGAATAGTTTTACTAAAAGCTGGTCACGTGAATAGAAAAGGCAAAAAAAACTATGCCTACGCTTATTACCCGACTGCTCCAGAAGGAGGGTTATGTTTTTACCTGACTGCGCCAGAAGGAGGGTTATGTTTTATAATTGTTTGGCACGCTCTGTGGCCTGAACGGCTCAATGGATTTTAGCTTGAGAGGTGTCGTTAGATTCGTATTTGCTGTGAGAGTGACACTGGGTATATCAAAAAAAAAAAAACAAAGTGGCGGATTTCTGGCGCCAAATTCAAATGTTTGGCATGCTCTGCAGCCTGAACGGCTTTGATAAAGGGCTCATCATGAGGATTTTAAAATGGTATATCTAAGTAACTAAAAAGTGTAAAATAAAAAATAATTTAAAAAATTAAAAAACCCGACTGCATTTATAATAACTAATAATTTAAAATAAAAACTGAAAAAAGTAAAACAAGTTCAGGAAACAGGACATATTGACTGCAACAGTCGGGACCCATTAAATAATCTAGACTAAAATCATTACAGCTAATATGGGTCCCGACTGTTGCAGTCCTGTTTCCTGAACTTGTTTTACTTCTTTCAGTTTTTATTTTAAACTATTAGTTATTTTTTACGCAGTCGGGTTTTTAAATTTGTTGTTGTCCTGTTTCCTGAACTTGTTTTACTTCTTTCAGTTTTTATTTTAAATTATTAGTTATTTTTTACGCAGTCGGGTTTTAAAATTTTTTTTTTTTTTGAAACGTTTTTTCAGTTAATTTTTTTTTTTACTCATACAGAAACAAGAATAAGAGTATTTTTGCTTTCCGCTTCAGATAAATTTGTTTGAACCTAATATTTTCTACGTATTTACTTTTCGGACAGGGGGGTGCAAGTGCAGCCCGTTGCACTTTGCTGCCGGCACCCATGGGTAGGTCTTCTCTCGACAGCTTGAATCATTATGGAGGGGAAGGTGGCATTAATTTATTACTCCTGTGATACCTGGGGGCAACGCCTAGTATTCTGTTGTTCACGCCAGAATCAAAATCGGATTTGAGGAAGGCCGAAAAATGTACCTATGATTGATGAATCAAGTAGCCTTTTTTTTCGGATTAGAATTCATCAAATGACTCCCGCTCTAGGCGGAGCGGAAGGGAGAGTGTTAGACTTTTACTGATCCATCCATGTTTCTTCTTGGCCCTGTGTTCCAGGGCCGCGGTATCTCTTTCGAATAGTCACGCAGCCCCGGCAGGCATCGACCCTTGCGGACCTCTTCCTATTTTGCTGTCTTCTCTGCTCTATGAGGCGCGGGTGGAACACGAACGTAAGGTCGACATGGCCTGTCGTCAAAAGACGAACGGACGGCGAGCTAGCCCTTGCTCACCGTCCACAGGCCCGCGCCTACGGTGGCGAAGCGCGGTGCATCTCCCGTAGCGGCTGGGACGTGAGGTTCTCTCCCTCTCACGTTCCGCCACTTCCTTCGCTAGTATGTTTGATTGCTTCGCAGAAGGAGGTGACAGCTTCCTATTCCCTCTCGCTCGGGACCATATATTAATTGAACCAGGGCCGGACGGAAGGAGGTGACAGCTTCCTATTCCCTCTCGCTCGGGACCATAAATATATTAATTGAACCTGGGCCGGATTCGAGAGGTTGCCGCCGCCGCGCCGATCGCCGCAACGAGGACACTGCGGTGCTCCGCCCAAGCGGAGTAAACCTCCACAGTGTGTTCTACCATGTCCTCCGGTCGATCCTCGCAGTGGTAACACCCGGGAGTTTCCTCCCGTCTGATTCGGTGCAGGAACCTCCCGAAATAACCGTGTCCGGATAGGACCTGCGTCAGGCGGAATGTGAGGACGACGAGGCGCCTCTCAAGCCACTCCTCAAAGAGGGGACTTTTTGCACGGGGTTGCGACAGTCACTCTCTCCTGTCGCCATGTAGTAGAGTAGAGACTCCATTTTCCGCACTTAGACTCTCACTCGGTCCGTTCATCCGTTGTGCGTAGGTATCCTGGCTAAGTTAGCCAGCCTAGCTCCGTCCAGAAACGCAGAAGTTTCCTGGGATCTTCACAGGCTTCGCGGAGCGACCTCACCGTTCCGAGGATTTGTTTGCGTTGGGTAGCCACGATCGCATTCCAGGGGATGTCCGTGGCGCCTATGTTAAAGAAATGTTTGTTAAGGGGGCAATGGCCCGTTATTTTCCCTATTATTATTCTGAGGTTATTTCTGCTTAGGCTGAGCAGTCGTTTTGTTAGTCGTGGATGTAGACTTGGTATCGCCATTTTTGACTGCCTGCAGTCTATAGACCGTGACCATTTGTTGTTATGAAGTTCAATTGATCTCTGGCGAATCCACGTACGGAATTGTGAGAAAGGTAAGGGAAGGAGTAGGTACGGGCTTAGCACTACCATCTCGGAACCTCTCTTAGCAAGTTCGTCTGCGGCGTCATTGCCTAGGGATCCACTGTGCCCCTTAATCCACTGGAGGGTGATTCTGTTAGACAGCGATATACTCTCCATGGCGAGGTGACATTGAAATATTAATTTACTGTTTGTTTGTTTTCTAGGGCTTTAAGCACAGCTAGGCTATAAGATAAGAATCTGATTGCTTAGGTGTAAATCCCCAGATGCTTTACGGCAGTTGCAGCTTGTGTTAGGGCTACACACTCGCATTGGAATATCGCGCGAGCTGTGTTCGCCTAGTGGTAGGTGAAAGTTAATGTTGAGGTCTAGGGAGTGTACGCCAGACCCTGAGCCGTTTTGAGTTTTGGAGCCATCTGTGAAGATGCGTACTTCATTGACTCCTGACTGATCCCTTAATTCCTCTGTTGTTTATATGCTATAGCTTTTGTTGAACATAGGTTTATTAGGTGTCCTATCACACGGGGAAGCGATGAGAGGTTGGTACTCAATCACCCGGTCCAGGATGCCTGCGTGGGGACTGGTGTGGTTCTTGCACCATATGCCCAAGTGCATAAGCCTGATAGCTGCTAGTGCTGCCTCCTGCTGTATGTACAATTCAAGGGGAGTTCATTGTAGGGCTATCCCCATTGCCGCAGTTGGGGTTGTCCTCATACCGCCCGTGATAGCGGATCCGGCCAGCCTTTGCAACCGCTGAAGCCTAGAGACGGTGGTCGAGAATTCAGTTCTCGTCCACCAAACCAAGGCGCCATAAGTCAGCATTGGTCTGATCAACGCTGTGTAAAGCCACAGCGTGATCTTTGGAGACAGCCCCCAGTTTTTCCTAACATTTTTTTGCATTGGTGTCAGTGCGATTGTGCTTAAGATGCCTATTCCAGAGCAATTTGCTATCAAGGATCACTCCTAAGTACTTGACTTCTTCTGTAAGTGTTAGTTCGGTGTTAAATAGTTTAGGAAGTTTGTGTGGTCCAAGGACTCTTTTATTTGTAAACATTATTAGTTATGTTTTGGTGGGGTTAACTGATAGTTCGTGTTTTGTACACCAATTCTCAATTATTTTGAAGGCTTTCCTCATGAGGTCACATAAGACGCCTTCAAATTTCCTCGTGATTAGAATTGCTATGTCATCTGCATAACCCACCGAGTACAGACTGCTAACGTTGAGCTCTGTAATGAGCTCATTTACTACTAGGTTCCACAGTAGTGGTGACAGCACCCCACCTTGTGGGCAGCCCCTACTGACGATACCTCGTGTGGTGGTGTTAACAGTAAATTGAATAGCGCGGTATTTTATCATATTGTGAATCCATTGTATAAGCGTTGGCGCCACACCGTGCACGACTAGTGCCTGGCTGATGCTGGTGAAGTTCGTTTTGTCAAAAGCACCCTCTATGTCTATGAAGGCGCCCAGTGTTGGGTGTTTGGTTTTCAGAGCGTTTCCTATGCGTGTGACCACGCAGTGGAGAGCGGATTCAGTTGACTTGCCTTCGCAGTAGGCGTGTTGGTTAGGGTGTAAAGGTTTAAGTAGCGAAGTAGTAAATTTGATTCCTAATCCTTCTGTCCTTCAGCCTCTCTAGTGTCTTCAAGAAGAACGAGGTGAGGCTGATGGGTCTGAAGGACTTGGGTTGAGTGTAATCGACTGTAATCGAGTAAAAATAATCTTTATTCCAAAACCAGGTAGGAGACCTGGTTTTGGAATAAAGATTATTTTTACTTCGCGCCATTTCAAGGGGATGTAGCGGTGGGCCAGACAGGCACGGAAAATCTTGACTAGGTATTCAGCTAGCGAGTCACCGCTGCATCTGAGCAGAGCCGGAAAAATACCACCCAACCCTGCTGCCTCGAAAGGTAGGAAGGTGTTGATTGCCCATATTATTTTGTCTTTGTCTATTACTTCTGAGGCCACCTCCCAGTCTATGATATGCTCGTAGCCCTTTCACTGTACGGTTCCCAACTCTGTTGGGTCGCAATCCGGCAGCCTGGGAAGTGGGTGGTGAGAAGTAATTCGCTAGTCTCCGCATCGTTAATTGTGTAGGTATTGTCTTGTTTTTTGAGGCATCCTATAGAAAGATCAGTCCCCCCATCTGTGATCCGAACATGACACATGCTCGAATGATGGCTGGACACATGCCAGTCCTGGAAGGAATTATTTATTTATTTAAAATTACGTAAATAACACCTTAACAGCACCAATTGGAGATACATAGTTGATAAAGTAAGGTCTATTACTGTTTGTGATCGTGCGTTAATGAAAGTTGGTTCTGAACCTTTGTTGAGTAATACAAGATTATTGCTAAAATAAAGTCGAGCATTGCCTCACCTCAGTTGTTGGTTCTGACATTACCCCAGAGAGTGTGATGCGCGTTGGAATCGGTTGCGATGATACGGTTTAAGACATTTATTTCTCTCAAAAAGAAATCCAATTATTCACTTCTATGAGGAAAAACATAATATTTAAGATACAATAAGCGTCGATTTAGCTTGGTAATAATAATAAACTAAAATTAAGTAATAAAAAACGGCAAAACTTACTATTTATAAATTATTTAGGTGGTGTTTTAATAGTCTCTTAAAAGTTGGAAGTGATTTCGATTCCTTGATTACTTTAGGTAAAGAGTTATAGAGTTCAGCCCCTTCATCGTATATGAAGGGGCTGAACTCTATAACTCTTTACAGTCTTTCGACCGTAGTTTGTCCTCGGTGCTCTTAAAATTATATGGTTAGCCTGCCTCGTAATGCGCTTTTGTACTTGCATTCTTTTTGTAAATGTTATTTGTGTGTATGTCTCTATTCATTATTTTACGTACAAGTATGCAAGTGTTATATTTATAAATTTTACCAATATTCATTAATTTTGTTTCTTTGTAAATCTTTTGAGAAAATATTTTGAGATGTTTGTAGCTCTTTAAGGTGAGTTTTTGCAGCACTTCCCCATACTTCGATTAAATAATCGAGATGTGATTTAACCATCGAGTTATAAATAATATATCCAGTCTGACCCTTAGTGGGAGACATCGGACAATTCCTCTAAGTGCACCAGTCAGTCATGATATCTTTTTTCTCACATTCTCAATGTGAGGTTTCATTGTAAGTTTATCATCAAGAGTAAGACCTTAATATTTCTCAGTATTTGTTTTAATAACGGTTGACCATTTATATTTAATTCATCGTGTGCATGAAGCTTTTTATTTTTAGCACTAAATATCATGTATTTGGTTTTACTAGCATTTATAGTAAAGCAGATTGCATTGGAACCAGATAGCTAGTTTATTTAGGTCACTTTGTGCTTCTTTAACAATATCTTCTATATTACTACCGAAATAAAAAAGACTAGTATCGTCGGAATACAGTGAAATAACTCCTTTAAGTCTAATTTCATTAATATTGTTGATGTTTATAAGGAATAATAGAGGTATAGAACCTTGTGGTACTCCACAGGTAATAAATAAAATGCTTTTTATTCAGACTAAGTCCATTTGGTTAGTACAACACACAACTTATAAACTAGTGTTAGTACTTATATCTACCCGAAGAACTAAAACAAAACAATTATTAATTATGCGCCACAGTGTCATGTAGGCGCATCCAATGCCCCAGTATGGGACTGTCCCACCTGTCAGCTATAGTTTTCAGGATGCTGTTGGGGCTGACGCGTACCCTGTGCATGATGGAGGCGCATCGCTTGTGCATGATGGCGTGAAAGCCATCAATGCCCGCTTCTGCGAACATGCCGGAAGCACTGCAGTAGCGCGGCAACCCCATCAACACCCTGAATGCATTGTTGTACTGTATGCGCAGAGTGCTGTATGCCCTCTGCGTGCAGTTGACCCACAGACTGCATGTATAGAACGACTGACAGTACGCTGTGAACAGTGTAGCCTTTACTTCAGTCGAGCATTTCGCAAATCTGCTAGCCAACATATTGCAGCGGACAGCCAACGCTCTGCGCTCACGCTCAATATCTAAGCTGTCCTTTAGGTCCTCGGAAACCCAGTGGCCCAGATACTTGAAAGATGTGACTTGGTTTAAGGGACTTCCGCAAAGTTTCAGCTGAGGCGCAATCGGGTAGGTTTTAGTGCCTGCCTTGAATACCAGTACTTCCCTTTTCTTAACATTGTATCTGAGCCCATGGGCCTCCGCGTACCTTTCACATATCATTAGCAGATTCATCATTGAGTTAATCGATGGGCTCAGCAACACCATATCATCAGCATAACTAGTTTTGTTGACACATGTTCCGTCTACATAGCAGCCTTGATAAGCGTTGCTGAGCTCAACCATCAACCGGTTTATGTACAGACTGAAGAGGCGAGGGGAGGTCAGGCCGCCCTGTCTCACTCCACACTCCAGCCTGTACACATCCGATAACGATCCTGCCCACCTCACACAATTGGTCTGGTTGCTATACCAGTACCGTAATATAGCTATAACTCCCCTATCCACTGTGGTATCGTTCAACAATTTCTGCCACAGTAAGTCGTAGGATACCAGATCGAATGCTTTGGAAAGGTCTAGGAAACATGCGTTAACAGGCGTTTTCCTACTGGACAGTATGCTTGAGAGACAGTATGGCACTTTCCGTAGAGAGACCAGGTCGGAACCCAAACTGCGCATCATAATGGGTTTGGGTTCACTTCGATGTTCACCGATACCGACTACTTGGTACCTATTGGTAAGATAAGAATTTAATATTTTTGATTGTTTGATTTCTGTCAGAAGCCATATTGGTTTTTGGAAATAAAAGTTATAGAATTTAAGTAAGCTTGTAACCTATTATGAACAATTGTTTCGTATATTTTAGAAATAATCGGTAAGACCGATATCCACTATCCACTGTGGTATCGCTCAACAATTTCTGCCCCAGTAAGTCGATACCAGATCGAATGCTTTGGAAAGGTCTA
The DNA here is from genome assembly GCA_905147715.2 of Xestia xanthographa. Taxonomy (NCBI): domain Eukaryota; kingdom Metazoa; phylum Arthropoda; class Insecta; order Lepidoptera; family Noctuidae; genus Xestia; species Xestia xanthographa. The sequence continues at coordinate 14,653,779 of LR990647.1, read as the reverse complement.
GGAAACATGCGTTAACAGGCGTTTTCCTAGACGTATAATACTGGACAGTATGCTTGAGAGACAGTATGGCACTTTCCGTAGGGAGACCAGGTCGGAACCCAAACTGCGCATCATAATGGGTTTGGGTTCACTTCGATGTTCACCGTCGATACCGACTACTTGGTACCTATTGGTAAGATAAGAATTTAATATTTTTTATTGTTTGATTTCTGTCGGAAGCCATATTGGTTTTTGGAAATAAAAGTTATAGAATTTAAGTAAGCTTGTAACCTATTATGAACAATTTTTAGGGTTATGTACCCAAAGGGTAAAAACGGAACCCTATTACGAAGACTTCGCTGTCTGTCCGTCTGTCTGTCACCAGGCTGTATCTCATGAACCGTGACAGCTAGACATTTGAAATTTTCACAGATGATGTATTTCTGTTGCCGCTATAACAACAAATACTTAAAACAGAATAAAATTAATATTTGGGGGGGGGGGGGGGGCTCCCATACAACAAACGTGATTTTTTTGCCGTTTTGTCTAATGTATAGATAATGGTACGGAACCCTTTGTGCGCGAGTCCAACTCGCACTTGGCCGGTTTTTTTTTCGTATATTTTAGAAATAATCGGTAAGACCGATATTGGACGATAATTACTCACATCTGCGTTGTTTTCAGTATGATGTATTGGTGTGACTTTGGCGATTTTTAATGTATCAGGAAATATTCCTTCTTGAAGGCTTTTGTTAATGCATTTTGTTAAGTCTTCCAAAAGTAAATCTTTAATACATTTAATTATTTTAGTACTGATGCCATCGATGCCTGTGCTTGTGTTAGTTTTCAATTCGTCAATAATTTTTTAAACCTCTTTAGTAGTAGTTGGTGACAACAACACTCTGTGATTTCTTCACCAGCCTGCGTACTCAGTCTAGAAAGCGTGTCAGTTGCATTATTTTGATTACATTTTGGGATATCACTTGCCAGCACTGTACCGATTGTTGAAAAGTAATGATTGAAACTCTCACATATAAGTTTTGTATCGGTAATCGGACCTTCAAGTTTTGTAGAGGCTGAGTTAGTTTTTATTTTATTGCAAGTTATATTGTTAATCAACTTCCACATCTTAAAAGGCTTTCCAATACAATTTTTGAAAGATTTTAGATAATAAGAACTCCTTGCATTCTGGATAACAGCTGTCACATTATTTCGTTCGGCTATAAAATTGCTCTATATTTCTGCGTCTTCAGGATTCTCTTTTACTTTCTTACCCAGTTCATTTCTAGTATTGATAGTTTTAATTATATTGTTACGAGCTGGGTATGGGATAAATCAATTACTACCGATGAAACAACTGAATAACTTTAATAATCACAAAACACTTCAAACTCAATCACAAGTGCACTACTGATCACTATTCGCTTAGATATTCGCACTCACTAGTTCACTTCGATTCGTCCCGTACTGTAGCCAAAATAATACTGCCCGCTCCCACAAACACGTCGACTATTTATACGACGACCGAACGTTTGAGAAAGATCCATAAGTTCCCAGAATCTTCTAGGCAATTCATACTAGGTCATTGTCCTTAGAGAAACTTCCACAACTTTTGTACACAGGAAAGAAATAGGTACTTTATGCCCTGGGCGTACGGTCGAAATTACAATGACAACTTCCTGATGTATTTTATAGGTAGTTTGCGAATTTGTACCTACATCATTCGATACATACCTACTACTACCTACCTACTTAGTTGTAGGTACCTACTATTAGAAGCTACTTGTATTGTAGGTATGGGTACGACGTAACACTGCCCCCTCCTTAGACATGCTCGTCCCGAGCATCATTAGGCCCGTAGTATCGCGCCAATCGGTCTACATGGACAACCTTAGGCGCACCTCGTGGACCCTTCTGTATTCGGTAGGTGACATCGTTGATCCTAGTCACGACTCGGTATGGTCCATCCCAGCTTGCTTGTAATTTCGGAGACTTCCCTTTGCTCCGTACTGGGTTATGCAACCACACCAGTGAACTCTCGTCGAAACCCCTACTATTTGCTTTCCGGTCATAACGGGTCTTCATCTTCTCAGACATCTGTTGGCCGGATTGTCTAATATGCTCATAAACATCATTCAACTTGTTACGCAAGTCATTTGCGTAATCTGTTACACTGCGTGGAGCATCAGGGGGAGTTCCAGTGATTAAATCTGCAGGCAACCGTAATTCCCTTCCAAAGTTCGCGAAGGCGGGCGTCACAGTCGTACTTTCGTGGACTGCGCTGCGGTAGGACAGAAGAAACGGCTGTATGTGCTTGTCCCAATCCCTTTGTCTGCTTTCCACGACTTTTGCCAGATATCTTTCCAACGTTTGGTTGAATCGTTCCACCATTCCATCAGATTGTGGGTGGTAAGAGGTGGTTCTGGTTTTGTGGGTACCCATTAATCGACAAGTCTCCTGAAATACTTGCGATTCGAAATTCCTTCCTTGATCGCTGTGTATTTCTAAGGGTACTCCAAAACGACAGAAGACTTCCTGAACCAATTTATCTGCGACAGTTGTAGCTTCTTGATTAGGAATGGCGAAGACTTCTGGCCACTTTGTGAAGTAATCCATGACCACCAAGAAGTACTTGTTCCCGCTCTCACTTTCTGGAAATGGTCCCGCAACGTCTAGTGCTATCCGTTCCCAAGGGGCTCCAACGTTGTACACTTTTAATGCTCCTCTGCTGCGTGTTTGGGGTCCTTTCACGGCCGCACAACTGGTACATTTGCGACACCAGTCCTCCACATCATCTCGACAGTGGATCCAGTAAAAGCGTTCTCGAATTTTTAGTAAAGTCCTTTTTACCCCCATATGTCCTCCTGAACATCCATCATGGTAGAGCCGTAAAACATCCGGTACCTTAGCTTTAGGGACAACCATTTGTAGATGACAGCTGTCCCCTCGAGCGTTTTCCCATTTACGGCACAAGACTCCATCCTGGATCACCAAGCTGTTCCATTGCGCCCAATAACTCTTCGTGATGGAACTCATCGCAGCCACATCACTCCACTTGGGTTTAGGAGCACCAGCTTTGATCCACTCGAAGATCGGTTTGATGTCCGAGTCATTTTGCTGAGCCTGCTGTATGGTTACCTTCCATTCATCACTAAGATCCGTTCTTAGAATCCTCACAGGCACCACTTCCTTCAACTCCTGTCTGGAACTGTGCTTCCAATCTTCAGGCAAAGGTCTTCTCGACGGTTCATCTGTTTTGCTGTGGTTTCTCCACTGTTGCTGGGCAGCCATTCCAGTCACTTTTCCTTGCAGGGATTGGTCTTCTCTCGGTGTGCTGCGCTTAGGACAGCTTGACCGAAGATGACCCCTTTCTCCACAATTGTAACACTTAGGGCTGTGCCTTTGCGAACGCTGGCGTACAGGTGATACCAAAACTTGCTTTGGAGAGCTTGACCGAAGATGATCCCTCTCTCTACCACTGTAGCACCTAGGGCTGTACCTTTGCGCACGGTCGCGTACAGGAGATACCACAACCTCTCTGACGTAGTGTGTTCGATGGTCTTGCCTCACTGCCTCTACTTCTAAAGCATGGGCTAAGGCGTCCTTCAATGTTTCATGATGCCCAAGTCTCACGGCGGCTCTAACTTCTAAGTCACGTATTCCATCAACGAACGCTTGTACCAGATTCCCATCGATCAGTGCAGGGGCAGACTGGTATGCTTTCCGAACCAGCTTTTCAACTTCCAGGGCCCACTGCTGTAGGTTCTCGGCACTACGCTGGACACGATCCTTCAACTTAGCACGAAATACGTGCTCCAGGTGCGCGTCGCCGTATCTGGACTCTAACGCCTCCAGCAGCTGCTCGTAGGTTACATCCTTGCCAAGCGCCTCAAGAATGTTGAGGGCCTGGTCTCGGAGACCCAAGGTGAGCGCGGTCATGGCTTGCGGTTTTGTCCATCCATTCGCCTTCATAACGGCCTCAAATTGAATTTTATAAGCCGACCACGAAGATGTTCCATCGAATGGAGGCACCTTAAAGCCCCGCGCTGAAGGTGCAGCAACCACTGAAGCCACAGTCACGTCTCCAGTCTTCAGTTCCCCCAAAGCCTTCTTCATCCCAGCGATCTGAACTTCGGCTTCTGAGATGCGATTCTCATGCTGGTGAACCTGATCCTTCATTACCTTCAGCTCTTTGCCGAAAGTTGAATGAAGATCCTTTATGAGGATCATCTGTTCTTCTTGACGACGAGCCTGCTCCTCCTTGTCTCGTTGCAACTGCTCTTCCAACCGGCGAGCCTGCTCCTCTTGACGGCGAGCCTGCTCCTCTTGACGGCGAGCCTGCTCCTCTTGACGGCAAGCCTGCTCCTCCTTTTCTCGTTGCAACTGCTCTTCCAACCGGCGAGCCTGCTCCTCTTGACGGCGAGCCTGCTCCTCCTTATCTCGTTGCAACTGCTCTTCCAACCGGCGAGCCTGCTCCTCTTGACGGCGAGCCTGCTCCTGCAGCAGCGCCATTAAAGCTGACAAGTCTGGCGCCACTGATGCTGGAGAAACTCCGGATGGGCCAGCGGCCAGCTCTGCCCGGTGTCTGTGTCGGAGAATCTCCAAACCGCCTTTGGTCCATGTCCTGCTGTCGCTGACTCCTGGTACGGATACCTTCCGTGTTTTCCTTAGGTAGAACTGGCATAATTTATCCCTCACTTCTGGCACCAAATTGTTACGAGCTGGGTATGGGATAAATCAATTACTACCGATGAAACAACTGAATAACTTTAATAATCACAAAACACTTCAAACTCAATCACAAGTACACTACTGATCACTATTCGCTTAGATATTCGCACTCACTAGTTCACTTCGATTCGTCCCGTACTGTAGCCAAAATAATACTGCCCGCTCCCACAAACACGTCGACTATTTATACGACGACCGAACGTTTGAGAAAGATCCATAAGTTCCCAGAATCTTCTAGGCAATTCATACTAGGTCATTGTCCTTAGAGAAACTTCCACAACTTTTGTACACAGGAAAGAAATAGGTACTTTATGCCCTGGGCGTACGGTCGAAATTACAATGACAACTTCCTGATGTATTTTATAGGTAGTTTGCGAATTTGTACCTACATCATTCGATACATACCTACTACTACCTACCTACTTAGTTGTAGGTACCTACTATTAGAAGCTACTTGTATTGTAGGTATGGGTACGACGTAACAATATCTTTGTTTATCCAATCGGTTTTAGGTGGGTTAAGAATCTTCGTCGTTTCAGTTTTATTTTTGTTGAACTCTTCAAGTGCCAAATAGTCATCATTTTCATTTTCAAACTTGTTTTCTTTTATAGTGTGTATAAATTTGCGTAATCAGTTATTTTGTATTTCATCGTCTGCAGTAGTTCTGGATATAATCTTTTAATTTCAAAGTAAATTTGTTTGTGGTTTGAAAACGACGACTCAATAACTGCCAAATGAAAGTTGTAGTCGGTGATTTGCAGGTTTGTACTAACATGATCTAGGATAGTGTACGTAGTTGAAGTTTCTCGTGTATAATGTTTTTTTGCAATCCTATTTAATATTGTGAAGCCATCTTCTTTTAATAAGTTTTTATACTCTTTCACGTTTCTATCAGGTTAAGCAGATTGAGGTTATAATTCCCAAATATTATTAGCTCTTTTCATCTTTTGTAAGGAGCATGAATAGGTGTTTAGGAAACTTGTTACATTCGTCCGTTCTGGTTTGTAAACAATTCCAATATCAAGAGAAAATAATTCCAGGTGGACCCAAAGGAAATGGTTATCATCTTCAGTTTTTTCTTCGATGAAGGTTTGCTTCAGAGAATTGTGTACGTAAATGGAAACTCCTCCTCCTCTGGTATTTGTTCGGAAGTTGTAGTAATTGGTCTAAGTTGGTAATTGCAGTCGTTGTGCCTCCTCATCTGATTTGATCCACGTCTTGGTTAGAACTATGACATGTATAGTATCATGGAAAGATTCCACAATACATTTAAGTTCATCATGTTTGCCTGGCTTGACAATGCTTCGAGCATTCATATATAGGAAATTTAGATTAGATTTAGATTTAATTCAGAGATTTAGTAGTAGTGATAATATTAGTATAGTTGTCTGTTATCTGGTAAGTAATGGTATTTCATCTCCCCCCGCGGGCTTGCGTGCGACAACACGTACTCACAGTGTGCTCGTATATAAAAATTCTATATAGTGTCTAAAGCAATATCTGGCTTTAAAATAATATACAGTCGTGTAGCCCAGTTCACAAGCTACCTTGTGCGCGAATCAGTTTACATCAATATCAAGAAACCAACAGATAAACTCAGTTTTAATAAAAAACGGTTGCAAAAATTTTAATTTTGCGCTGCGAAGTTCGTGAGTCATCGTGTCATTGGAAGACCGAGCGACGCGCCGAGTTCAACGACCGTCCTCGAACGCGTTGTATCTTCAAGGACAAAGTGTTCGTAGCCCGTTCGGTTTGACGAAGATTTACGAAGGCGAGTGGCACACTACGGTGCGCTGGCGCAGTGATTGAGGTGACTCATTATTTACGACTACTGCATGCTGTCGAATTATTGTTTGTTTACTACGTTCGGTGATAAATCAACTCCTGTTTTGTTTGTAAATACTGCAAAATAAATATAATGATTCGTCGCTCGCCCCCTAACACTCCATCGGCATCGTCGCCGACATTACATAAGTCTGAGCCGAATTTAGCTTTGAGTTCTGACAAAAATGAACATATCACGCAAAGCAAACGCAGGCGTGGGGACGATGTGGAGTTTGAACGGATGGAAAATATGATGTTGGAAATGAAAAATATGTTTTCTGAGATGGTGTCGCAACAAACACAACAAAATCTAAAAATTGATAGTTTACACACTGCTCTTGAAAACATCAGATCTCAAAACTCATTGATTACTTCACAGACGTCTGAGATTCGAACACAAAATGATGAGATCAGAGCTTCGGTTCAATTTCTGTCCGATAAATACGACGACGCTATGAAAGAACTAAATCACCTAAAGTCTGAGTGTTCTAATAATAATAAAATTATCAAAACGTTAGAACTTAAAGTTGACCACCTGGAGAAAAATTTGAAATCAGCAACACTTGAGTTGAAAAATCTACCCAGCACAAACCCTGAAACCCAACAAACGCTGATGAACTCTGTTCAAAAGTTAGGAGGTATCATAAATCAGCCTGTGATAAATACTGATATTAAAAACATTTTTCGCACAAGGGGTAATAAAGACTCAGTTGGCACCGTCTTCGTCGAGTTCTCTTCTCCACCAATCAAAGAACAGTTCCTGAAGTCGTCTAAAAACTACAATAAAGTCAATAGCACACATCGACTTAATACTACTCATCTGCAAGCTACGGGACCGGAAAAACCCATATATGTTTCAGAAGCTCTCACTACCATGACGAAACGCCTCCACTACCTAAGCAGGGAATTCATCAAAACCAGCACATATGAGCAATGTTGGATTGCAAATGGGAAGGTATATGTGCGCGAAAAAGAGGGGATGCCCAGTCGTCTGATAAGAACTGAGGATGACCTCGTCATATTACGAAGAGAAAAATGACTAATATACATCTGTCAGTTACGCAGTGTATCGTTGTCTATTGTTGCTTTCCTTTATTGTTTACCATATTATAAATCATTATTACTAATACCTTGTACTAACAACCTTTTCACCATTTTATGTTTACTGCTCTGTCATATAACTAGGCTACACTCACACTCACATTCACGACTTACTACACAAGAAATTATTTCCACTCACTGTAACTCGTTAAGCAGAGATTTACATAAATTCCTACATATTATACACTCTGTTTGCCTAACATCTGCCAGTACCTTCAATGTTCTTAGCCGTTCACATATTCTGTCGGCCATTTATTCGTGTGTACTATTAAATGCCATAGCTATCTCTGTGAAAATCACAACAAATTGTCCATTCCGAAAGGTTTATTATATAATTTTTACTATTAAAATTCGACAACACAAAAAATAATACTACTAACATTGATTCTGTCTCCGTGTCTGACTCATCTGTGTGTGATCTCGATAATTGTACTCCGCCTAACTTCCCATCTAATCAGTCGTTAAAATTCTTAACCAAAACATTAGGAGTATAACTAAAAATATGCCAGGGTTTCACACCTTACTCGCTAGAACAAAAGTTGATTGGGATATTGTCACGCTGACAGAATGCTGGCTTCCTAGCACACACTTCATTCCAAACCTTGAGGGCTACAATTACTTTAAGACAGTTAAAAATCTTACCCAAAATGAAGGTATCGTCGTCTATGTACATGAAGACCTTAAGGTCTCTGTAGAAGAACCTCCATTTCTGGAAGCAAATTGTCTCCAAATAAAAATTGACAACAGTACTGTCTTACTGGCAATTTATCGTCCACCAGGTTATAAAGACGTTAACATTTTTCTTAATTCATTAGATACAACTCTTCATAACATAGCGAATTTTCGAAATGTAATCATATGTGGTGATATAAACATAAATATTCACGATCAGTGCCATGACTCAGCTAAAAATAGTTATTTAAATTTATTAGCCTCACATGGTCTCCTGCCAGCACATGTCCTGCCCACGCGTCAACTTGCATGCCTAGATCATTTTATTCTAAAAACAACTTTACCCGCTACCACTTTGGTTGCCCACTCCGCTCTCACTGACCACGAAACTGTTTTATTATATCTTGCAAAGAAAAACCCTAAATCGACTGCAAGAAAAACAGTGAATCGAGTCAATCACGATCAGCTAGACGCAGATCTGAAACTAGTTGACTTTAGTGCGGTGTATATGTCAAATGATCCACATGTAGCGGCAGATCTATTAATTAGTCCCATTATGCGGGTCATTGAGTTAAACACGAAAACAGTTAAAGTCCCGAACCGTAAAAAAATCGTGAAGGCATGGATTACTCCTGGCCTTCTCCGTTGCATTCGACATAGAGATAATCTACATAAAAAAATTAAAAATGACCCTGATAACTTAATCCTAAAAACGACATATTCAAGATATAGAAACTACTGCAACAAGATATTAAAACAATCTAAAATTGACCATGATAAAAAAGAAATCAGTGATGCTGGCAACAACACTAAACATCTGTGGACAGCTATAAACAGCATAACGAGTAGGGTCGAAAAGAAGGACAGCGCTTCAGAATTGCTATCGACTTCAACTACACCAAAGCAATCGGTTAACGAAATCAATAACTTCTTCGCAAATATTGGTAAATCCCTTGCTGAACAAAATGTAAGTCGGTCGGCATTGTCACCAAGTGGTTCTTTCTGCAATAATTCACATTCCATGGTACTGTTACCCACAGACGAAGCAGAAGTGACAAAACTAATACTGTGCCTCCGCAATGACTGTGCCATTGGTTGGGACCGAATTTCTAATAGTTTCCTTAAGAAACACAAAGCTATCATAGTTCCACCGTTGACTTACGTTTGTAACCTTGCTCTCGAAACAGGCCAATTTCCCAGAGCATTCAAGAGATCAATTGTTCATCCGGTCTTTAAGGGTGGGGACAGAAGCCGTATCAACAACTACAGACCTATAGCCGTGCTACCAGCGCTTTCCAAGATTCTTGAACGGATCATGAACGGCAGACTAGTTGATTACTTGGAGAGCAATAACCTTCTATCTTCCTCTCAATATGGTTTTAGAGCCGGTAAATCGACGTCCGATGCTGTTCATGATCTCACTAACTTTATTGTCACTAACATGGACAAGGGTCGTAAAGTCTTGGGGATTTTTCTAGACTTAGCGAAGGCATTTGACACGGTTTCTGTTCCCATACTGATTCAGAAGATGGAATGCCTTGGAATTAGGGGAGTCCAATTGAAACTGTTTGAGGACTATCTGAGTGGGCGTACTCAGAGCGTGAAAATTAAAGAGTGTGTCAGTGACGAGTGCCAAGTTACCTACGGCGTGCCTCAAGGCAGCGTACTGGGTCCTACACTCTTTCTTATATACATAAACGACCTGGGTATGCTCACTCTCCCAGAGGGTAAAATAATAACTTTCGCAGACGATACCGCCCTGTTATTCAGCGCGACCACGTGGAGTGATGTCTACGGATTTGCTCAGTCGGGCTTCAATATGGTATCGGAGTGGTTACGAAATAACATCCTCACTCTAAATGCTGCAAAAACTAACTATATCACTTTCTCCATAAAACATAACAGGCCTACCTCGGCAACAACCCCGCATTCCATCGTAGCTCACACTTGTCCGACGCCATGCTGCGCCGCCTGTACTTGCACTCAAATCGGTAAAGCCGATAGTGTGAAATATCTGGGCATTAACATAGACAGTGCACTAAATTTTCACAAGCACATTACCATATTGAGTGGCAGGCTACGGAAGTTGATATATGTCTTCAAGATCCTTAGACGGGTGGCTGAGGATAAGGTGAAGAGATCAGTGTATTTTGCCCTCGTTCAATCTTTGTTGACTTACTGCATCACCTCCTGGGGTGGTGCCCCAAAATACACTATTCTTGAATTGGAAAGAGCGCAGAGAGCCATCCTGAAGGTCTCACTGTGCCTCCCTTTTAGATACCCTACCAACCTCCTATATAAAGAAGCGAAGGTCCTGACAGTGCGTCAACTGTTCATACAACAAACAATTATGAAACAGCATAGCCTTTTAACATATTCCCCCAATCTTTCACGTGGCAAACGCAGATTCGACCCCGTGGATAGTTATCAAAACCGGCTTTCGACCAAGTTCTCTCAGCGCTTCTTCTGCTACCTCGGTCATTATCTCTATAATAAAATTAACAAGATTCTTCCTATTTACGACCTTAACAAGATTAAATGTAAAATGAAATTAACTAGCTGGATCCAGGAATTAAACTACCTTGAAACTGAAAAAATCCTAGCTGTCTCGGTATAGATCGTTATTAAATAAATTAGTTATTAAATTTACTAGGTACTTGTATATACTTTTCACATCAATATTATTTATTTATATGTCCAGACAACAGAAACTTCTACATCCTCACTCACTACACAAAACCACACTCTACACTTTCCTTCATTCCCACACAATACTAACCATACTAACACTATATAGATTTAGAATCATTTTAATAATTGTTAACTGACTCGCGACCACTGTCTGATTTGGAATATTATGTAACCCAAAGGGTGGAGACCTGGTGTCCTGAAATACAGGCCCCAAGCCTAGTTTAGGCACCAGTCTCCCGCAATATACTTACTGTATCCAACTGTTCCCTAAAAATATGTACTCAATGTGTATTGTGGCGAGAAAATAAATAAATTATTATTATTATTATTATTTTGTGTTTCCACTTGTGGGCTCTTTTGTGATGTCATTGATTAGTTCTTCGCTCTTTCGTGATTAGTTCCAGTTTCTCCCTTTCGCAGTACTCCACCAGCGAGGCGAGCTGGTAGTGACAGTGTTCTGGAGAGGCTCGTTGCTGTCAAGTCTCTTGAACAGAGTTCATTGATTAATAGGTTAGGTATATGTTTTGGGATGAAAATGCAGGTCCGTGGGTTACTTACGGAGGTATCTAGCAGCAACTTACCTCCGATGTTCGCAAGACCACATATTCTGCCGCCCCTAATCCACGGCTCTTGGATAAGGGCAATGGTCTTTTGGTGTTGGTTGTCCAGCACTCTGTGCAAGGTAGCCGACGCAGATTGGCTGTGCTAAAGATGGGTCTTGTGGTCTGTAGGATCCTAGTTGTCCCGCATGGGAGAAGAGCAGAGGCTGCTGTCATAGTCCTCTCTCTCCTCCCCTGCCGGAAAGGTCCTCGTCCAAAGTTAGTCCGGGTGAGGATGGATCCTGGGTACTTTGAAGAGTGATTCGACCTCCATGGCCGGGGAAGAAGTCCGCTCCCCCACCCCCTCTACGGTCTCCATCGCGGGTGGCGACGAGGACCGCCTAGGCGGTGGCGGATCAAGCTCCGGTCCAAGCACTACGGGGGTTGAAGGCGCGATGACCCCCTCACTGGCTACGCCCTCCTCCAGGAACCAGATGTAGATGCTGCCCATGAGGTAGTACACACGCCTATTTTGATCTTCATTATTGTTTTGACCATGGACTCTGGCACACGGAAAAAGAGACAGGTACCCGGGGGCTCCTGTCTTACCCTCTCGTGTGTAAGGTCAAGGTATTTATTTTTAGGTTGGAATTTTGTCGGGTAAGTAGCTTGAGTAGTGTCCTCGGTGTTCTCCGGAACAAACAGCATACACAGCGCCTTTTTTGGTATTTCGGCTTGGGGCCGAACCCCGATACCGGGGACGTCATGTTGATAGTGATCCGCTTGAGCCAGGCCAGCGTGAAAGCGTCCTCGCACTAGGTTTTCAGAACGCCTTCGGAGAAGTGGGCCTTCCCTGTGGGAAGGTCTGATGGTCTGGTGGGCTCTGTCGTTACGGCGACGCACAGCTCGTTACTCCTGTACGACGCGGCCGCTTCGGCGTAGCTCACCAAGGCACCGTTTACCATGTGGGAGCGAGCAAGCTTGCTCCTCTTGCCTATCCCAGTCGGTGTGACGGTATCCTCGGGTCGCTCATGCTTCTGCGCCCTATCAGGAGGTTCCCCACCGGTGGTTTTGGGTTTTTTTACGTCCCCTCGGTCTGGCGCTGCGCTTGCTCCTGGTTGCCGTGGTAGTCGCACCTGGCGGTGTCGATGTACTTACCGACGCTCCGGCCGTGGCCGGCGGCCGTGGCGTGGCGGCCGTGGCCGCCACAGCAGGCTTGACCAGTGCAGACAGACGTTTCTTAGAAGACGTTGCCTTGGGGGATACGGTGGTCCAGGTTTGTTTGACCGGAGACTGAATGGCGTCCCTAAGAGACGACATGTCGATCCCGGTCGTGTTGGCTGTCCCTGCCGGTATGGCTTCGGTCAGACTCATTAGGTCCCTCTCAGAGGCCACTGACGCTGACGCAGCCCTAGTGGGCGTATCCACGCCAGCAGCCACCGTTGAGTCGCCGTGTGCGAGAGCTGCCCTAGGCTTTGCGGACAAGGTTGGGTCAGTGCGCGCATCGGCAGATGGGGTTGGTATTGCCTTCGACGCAGCCTGGTTTGGCGCATACCTGGCGGCAGCCTTCCTCATCGCATCCTTGGACGCAGCGGAAGGTTTATGTGTGTGGAGCCTAGGGGCATCAGAGGACGCAGCCTTAGGCGGTTTACGCTTAGGCGCATCCTGCGACGCACCTCTAGTTTTTGGTGTGATTGGCGCATCGAGAGACGCAGCCTTGGGTGGTTGGTTGGTGGTTAAGTTTGGCGCATCAGAGGACTCAACCTGAGTGTTGGTTAAATTTTTTGTCTCTTTATCCATGGGTTAAGATTGAGATTCTTCACAGTCGGAGCTCTCCACCAGCCATGGAGCCCTCAATTCGGGGACGCCCCTCATTCCACGAGTGGACGCCAGAGCTACTCCTTCGGTATAGGACCAGCTTATTGAGAAGTAGACGAGCCCGCACGCAACGGAGGATCGCAGGACTCTAAACGGCACGAGACTATGCCGCCACTCATCCCACAAACCCACGCCGCGCTGGCTGCCCCCCCTCAATAAACCGGCCTTCGCTTGACAACCCGCTTATGGGATGCCCCAGCCGATTGATCGTGGGTAGCTACTCCACTACCACCCGTGTGAGAGGAATACCAGACCAAAGTGATGTGTTGTGTGCAACCTGCTCCACTCAATAACCAGGATTCCTTCATCCCTCCGTACGGGACAAACACGCGGGAGGTCATTGCTATCCATCATCTGCTCTTGTTCGATGATAGACACCCAGGGGCATGAACTCGCCACCCCTGAGTTGTTATCGCCTGGTGGTTTTCTTTGCATCTATTTCTTAAGGAACTAGACCAAGAACAGGGCGGCAGGATCTACACTACTGTAGCGCTCACCCTCAAGACCCCGCCACCTTACCGCCTCTGAGGGAAACAGTAATCTAGACCTGTATACCCGTGACCTGTGACCTGTTTATGTGTATTGTCCTGTACGGGCTAATAAATGCTTTTTCTTTCTTTCTTTATCTACACTACCAAACAAAGCGCAAGCAGAGCATGTGGTTGTGCAACCGCAAAAGCATAATTACAAGCTCGCCCCATGAGATCACGCCCCCTGTCGCCATGAGATCACGCCGGAGGTCTGTCCGCTGAGCGGCGACTTACCGCGGCAGCGGAGTTTACCCCCGGCGTAGAGCCTCGCCGCGTGCCATTCGTGCAGGCGCGCGAGGACTGTCGCCTCCAGATCCCATAGCGAAGAATCAAGTAGCCATTTTTTTTTTTCGGATGGGATATCATCAAATGACTGCTCCCGCTCTGGGCGGAGCAGGAGGGAGTGTCAGACATTTACTGACTAAAACCCATCCATGTTCCTTCATCGCCCTTTGTGTTCCGGGGCCACGGTATCTCTTTCGAAAAGTCCCGCAACCCCGGCAGGCATCGGTCCTTGCGGACCCCTTCCTATTGCTGACTCTCTTTAAGGCGCGCGTGGAACACGAACGCGCCGTCGACACGGCCTGTCGTCATGAGACGGACGGATGGCGAGCTTGCCCACAGCCCACCGTTCACAGGCCCACGCCTCCGGTGCCCGGGGCGTCTCCCGCGGTGGCCGGGACGTTGAGAGGATCTCTCCCTCTCCCGTTCCGCCACCTCCTTCTCTAGCATAACTGCTTCGCAGAAGGAGGTGGCAGCGTATCATTCCGTCTCGCTCCAGACCATGGCTTGAACCAGGGCCGGACGCGAGAGGTCGCCGCCGCCATTCGCCGCTTCGAGGACACGGCGGTGCTCCGCCCACGCGGGGCACACCTCCACCGTGTGCTCCACCGTGACCGCCGGTCGATCCTCGCATGAATCAAGTAGCCTTGAGTGAGGTTTTTAATTCACTGACATCGAAACACCCCGCTAGGGGGGTGTGTAATTCAGCCTATAATGTTCCCACTGCTGGTACACGGCCTCCTCTCAATGAGAAGGAATGGGCTATGATCCAACACGCGGGCCCAGTGCGGATTGGTACATGTTACATTTCTTCGAATTTTTGGTTCTAGGACATGCTGGTTTCCTCACGATGTTTTCCTTCACCGTTTTGAGAGCAGTGGTGATGATATAAATTACACAAAGTAATGCGCCTGTCTGGGTTCAAACCCACGACTTACTTACGTTTAAAGTAAGTCGCAGTTAAGTTATACCGACTTATTTTTCTTCCGATTGCTTTCATGGCTAAAATAATGCTATGCTCTGAAAAGATTGTACAGCAATACAGCGACATCTGTATTTTTTTCGTGATTCATGTGCAAAGTTTCTGAACAGCTATGAGCCGAGTAAGTATCTAAATATGGGGAGGAAAGCGGAAAGCGGTGTGGCGGTGGTATGGTACATTCATTCACGTACTAGATGCCGTTATTGTGATCTGATTGATTGGAGAACGAAACATGGATTGAAGAGAAATAAATTAAATAATCAGTTGACTGTGGGGGCACATAATAAGAATTTTATAGTGACCAACTAAAACTTGTTGGTAGGTACATTTTTGGTTTAAACTCGTAGTCAAAATCTGGGGGGACTTAGAAGTATATGAACGAATGCAAATAATTGCAATTCATGGTATATCTTTAGCAGTGGGGATTAGGGACATCAATATTGGCTATGCTGCTAAGTTTACTTTGACCACTTCTATTAATTAGAATGTCTTATCGTGCTGATAATCAAAGATACAACGAACCATTAACCTTTCCCACCCGCTATTTACAGCGACCGTAGAGACTAAAGAGTTTATAAATAATCGGCATTAACCCTTTGAAAACCACAGTGCATTCACTTGCTTGCTTATAATGCTATTTTTGGGTTTTACATAAGGACAGGTTCAATATACATTATACATACCTACACGCTAAGAGTAAGTTCGAAGTTCGTGGGGAACAACCCATGGTTTCCTAAATATTTCCTAAATAAAGTGGTTGTACATACCTTTATGGTTCCAGCCGTGCCCACATGGGCACGGTGTATTGTTGTTTTAATTGTGTCTGTAATTGCGGGTATTGAAGTGCTACAAGCTTTAAATCTTTTAAACTTACGTTAAAGTTCTATGTTTATCTCACCTCTTTGTTACCATTCGGCCAGACCTATTCTTTTCACTGGATTCTTATAACTTGTGACCTAGTTGAGTAGTCGACAGCGATTTTAATTAGAGGGAATTTCCAAGCTTTCGCTGGAATAAAACTTCAATTCAAAAGTTGCCTGGGTAAACTGAGTTTGTAAGGATGATGAATCAAAAGGTTTCACGGAGCTTCACCCCGCAATAATTACGTCATAACAATTTAACGAAACGACTTTCGTTGTTCTTACTGTTTAAAACTGATATAAAGTGGTGGTTTTGGTTGTTGAATTTAAATTATAATTCACTTTAATTTGTTTAAGTATGCTGTTTAGGGCCAAGTTCACCGAAAAGATAACAGTCTGATTATCTAAAAACAGCTGTTTAAAACACATTTTCATGTTCAAAACTGTGTTTTAAATAGCTGTTTTTAGATAATCAGACTGTTATCTTTTCGGTGAACTTGGCCCTTAGTGTTTAGGCCGGAGTTAGGTTTCTATTTATTAGTACAAAACCAAATATCGGCCGCCCCGGCCGATATAAGACAATATTTTTTTACAACGAATCCTAAAACCGGCAGAGGCGGCTCCGTTTGTCATTTTACTATTTGTTTGAAGTGATAACTTCTTATGGGAGGGTGACACGATTCAGAATGGTAACGAAGGAGTTCGGGGACGAAGAAGTTCCTGAATGTCTGACTGACGGATCAACGCAGAGTCTAAACCGCTGATCGTAGAGATCTGGGGCCCTACTCTCTGACGCTTCGTCCGTATATTCTGATCTATCCGTCTCTCTCACTCGCTTTCATCTGCAGACGTGCACGAGAGAGACGGATAGATCCTAATATACGGGCGAAGCGTTAGGGAGTAGGGCCTCTGAAACTTGGAGGGTGTGTTCTTAGTATCACTTAGTATGACAATGACGCAGATTTCGAATTTTTCGAAATTCTACCCCTAAGAGTGTGAAAAACGGCGGCAAAGTTTGTATGCGACAACGTGATTCCTTGGTTTAATCTACTTAAATTTTGCATAAAACTTTTTTAACAGAATTGATGGCAAACGTGTTTATTTATTTATTTATTAAACACTATAAGCACTAAGTACACAGGCGGACTTAATGCCGTAGGCATTTTCTACCAGTCAACCTTTAGGTGATGCAACAGAGACAAGCAGTGGTAGGTGCTGTTCTGTTTCATATTTTATTGAAATTCATCCCCTAACGGGGTTAAAAAGGGGTAGGAAGGTATTTTGGCGGTGATTTGCTATGAAGTTGATTTACTCCATAATTTAAATTACTTTTTATTTTGACACATGTCTAAAAACTCAATCCGATTTTATTCAAAAAAGGTTGAACTCACTTGTAAACTTTCATTTGTGTTTGATTTGTTGTGTATTCTATAGTGTGTAACAAATCTACTTGCTCCTATTGAATAAAAGGGTAAGCAGACTTGTTCAATTATATTTTAATTTAGGAATGATATAAAATACAGCTAGTTATAAAAAAACACCTACCTAGCACGCACTCTCTATAGTTTTATAGTTCAAGCACTTATTTGGTTTAGAAAGAGTTCACTACTGTAGGAACGGGAACAGGCGTCAGGGTAGCCGGTCTATAGTAGAGAGACGTCGAGGATTACCTTCAGGAAACCTCAGCTGGAAGGGCGTCGTGCAGATCTAGAGTCCAACAGGTCAGCTCTGTAGTAGGGCAGCGTAGATTTCAGGGCCAGAATAGCTCAGCGTCGGAGTAATAGCCCCAGGTGGATCTTTACTGGATCCCCTGGTAGTTTTTATATCTCAGCGAAAACCAAGCGGTTATCTGATGTTCATCTAATCAGATTCAAGAGTAGTCTTTCTTAGCCGTTCGTCAGCTCGTTTTTCCCAAAGTAGTCTTCTTCTTTTCAAATCTTAGTTTTCTTAGTGTGGCCATCATCTCAACTGACAAGTGTAGTCGGCCAGGACATATCCATGAGTGCGTAAAGAATTTTATAATATAATTTAATATTAAGTTATTTAGTAAACAATCGTAATAATCTACAAAATATAATGGCTAAACACATATTGATAAAAATATTTTAAATTTTACAAACCAAAAAGTAAATATCATAGACTAAGCAGAAATTGAGAGTTTGACAATTTGACGCTTGACGTAAGTGTCACAACATGAAAATTATAAGTTAACTAGCTGTTGCCCGCGGCTTCGCCCGCGTGAAGTTCGGTAACTGTACCACTGGATCATACTAAAGGGATAAAAGTGTCCTACATGTTAATCCAGGTTATAAACTATCTATGAGCCAAATTTCATAATAATCACAATCACCATCACTATTACAACCACCATCATTATCACAATCACCATCACTATCTCAATCACCATCATCGTTATCACAATAATTATCATCGTAATCACAGTCATTATCACAATCACCAACACTATCACAATCACCATCACTATCTCAATCACCATCACAATCACCATCAGAATCACCATCAAAATCACCATCACTATCACCATCACAATCACCATCACAATCACCATCACTATCATCATCACAATCACCATCACAATCACCATCACAATCACCACCACAATCACCATCACTATTACCATCACAATCCCCATCATTATCGCTATCACAATCACCGTCACTATCACAATCACAATCACAATCACCATCACCATCACAATTATTACCATCAAAATAACTATCTCAATCACCATCATCGTTATCACAATAATTATCATCGTAATCACAATCATCATCATCACAATCTCCATCCTCGTTATCACAACCATCGCTAGCACCATCACAATCACCGTCATTATACAATCACTGTCACAATCACCATTACAATTACAATCACCATCATCATTATCATCGTAATCACAATCATTATACAATCACTGTCACAATCACCATTACAATTACAATCACCATCATCATTATCATCGTAATCACAATCATTATCATCGTTATCACAATCATCATCATCGTGCTCACAATCATTATCATCGTAATCAAAATCATCATCATCACAATCATCGTCATCATTATCACAATCATCATCATCGTAATCACAATAATTATCATCTGGATCTCAAAATAAATGCCATTTTCGTAATCAGCACCCCTGATAATCTCGGTATCGACACCCATATTGATTTTTAGACATTTCAACCCCATTGCACCCCAACAGGGAATGGTAGTATTTCAGGTCTGGCACATTAAATCTTAAAATCGTTGATTTTGTAATACACCCGACCCAATTCACCATAAAAACAATACCTATTTTGAATTTCAGGCTTTGTTACCCCATTTCCCCCTTTAGGGGTTGAATTCTGAAAAAACCTAAAACTGCTCCTGTGAAGTTTCGAATAAAATAGTCTAACTAATCTTGTTTCCCCATTCAAACATTAGAGCCCCGTTTCACCCCCTTTGGGGGTGAGTTTTGAAAAATCCATTCTTAGTGCACCCCTAGACCACATAAGGAACCTACTTGCCAAATTTGGAATCTGTAGACCCAGCGATTTGGGCTGTGCATTGATTTTTATACTTTGCCACCCAATTTCCCCCTCTTAGGGGTTGAATTCTGAAAAAACCTGAAACCCATTTCTACTCACTTGTCAATAGGAGCACTCCTGTGAAGTTTCGAATAAAATAGTCGAACTAATCTTGTTTCCCCATACAAACTTTGGAGCCCCGTTTAACTTCCCTTAGGGGGTGAATTTTGAGAAATCCTTTCTTAGTGCACCCCTAGACCACATGAGGAACCAATGTGCCAAATTTGGAATCTCTAGACTCAGCGGTTTGGGCTGTTCATTGATTTTTATACTTTGCCACCCCATTTCCCCCTCTTAGGGGTTGAATTCTGAAAAACCCTGAAACCCGTTTCTACTCATTTATCAATAGGAGCACTCCTGTGAAGTTTCGAATAAAATAGTCTAACTAATCTTGTTTCCCCATACAAACTTTGGAGCCCCGTTTAACCCCCTCAGGGGGTGAATTTTGAAAAATCCTTTCTTAGTGCACCCCTAGACCACATAAGGAACCTACTTGCCAAATTTGGAATCTGTAGACCCAGCGGTTTGGGCTGTGCGTTGATAGATGAGTCAGTCAGTCAGTCAGTCAGTCAGTCAGTTTCTTCTTTTATATATTTAGAAGATATTATTTTTATTTCAGCTATTTTTAAGTAAATGAATCGTATTTAGATCGATTTGCTGAGTGTAGAAATATAATGGTTATTAGGACACTGGCTGTTTTAATGTTGGCCATAAGCTAACTGTTTCAGATACCTTTATAGAGGATTTATAGCATGGGTGTAGTGTAGATAAACAAATAAAAAGGATGATGAATAGTATTATGAATGGTGAATGTGAAGCGTAAGTATAGCATAATACTATAAGTGTTATACGGATCTTTTGACTGTACCTACAAGGATCTTTTTTGTTGACTAGTAACTACAGTATGTCTACATTGCAAATTTTTAGATACCTATTATCACATATCTTTGATTTTATTGTGTTCAATTTACGTGTTTTTAGGGTTCCGTACCCAAAGGGTAAAAACGGAACCCTATTACTAAGACTTCGCTGTCTGTCCGTCTGTCCGTCTGTCTGTCACCAGGCTATATCTCATGAACCGTGACAGCTAGACAGTTGAAATTTTCACAGATGATGTATTTCTGTTGCCGCTATAACAACAAATACTAAAAACCAAATAAAATTATATTAATATTTAAGTGGGGCTCCCATACAACAAACGTGATTTTTTTATAATAATTGGTACGGAACCCTTCGTGCGCGAGTCCGACTCGCACTTGGCCGGTTTTTTGACGTTGATCTTGTTTTGTTTTTACGTGTTTTTTGATTATTTGTTCTCAATTGTACAAAATCAAAAATAATTTTTAAGACTTTGTATCTAGAGTATCCATACTATTATACAAACTTGACAAATCGATGTTTTATGTATTTTTTTCAAATAAGCCGTTTTGTCCACTGCTGCTCACAGTTAGAATCAGTGTTTAACCATTTATAATAACACGTCTGTACCAGTCTCTGAAAGTAATTGTGTTCGCACATTGCGTTGAAATCTTACTACACAATTGACACAACGACCGACCAGTAGATGCCATTCTCATATTTCATTTAATATTATTTCTTTTTATATTATATTCTATTTTAATTAAAGCAGATATTATTACCAATGGATACCAATATTTTTTTTGTAAACGGAATAAACGCTCCTATTTACGTAAGTATTTTATATTAGGGTGGTTTACCCTATCTAGGGTTTTAATGTAAGCAGAAATATATGCACAGCTTACCTAAACATGTAATAAATACTTCAAACCTAGGTGAGCTTGTGTTCCTTACAAAAACGTCACACACACAATATTTAATTACATATCTACCTACTTTACCTGCTTAAATAATTTCACCATAATTACTATAGCAGTCCCTGCAGTCCTAAGTCAATTGCTGAAAAAATAAGCCCACCCAAGTTGCGCCCAGAATAATTTAGCAAATACGTAAATAGTAGGGCTACTTACAAAATTAAATGTTTTCATAGGTACTACCTATATACAAATAAGTAACTAATTTCACAATCCCCAGTTTGTACCACTTCAGTGAAATTGTAACATTAATAACTGACGACGCAAAGTCGGAACAACCCTGGGGACTCCAGCTCAGGTTGCTTGCTACTTTGTTTTTCTACTCAATATAGTTTTTCAAGCCTTCGGCATTTGTACGTCTCTAGAGATTCTTATGTATATTTTTTACGAATTAAGTTCCCTCATTAGAAATGGTCGTTTTTGATTTATGTAAGGTAAAAGGTTTATGTAAATAAATCCTTTAGGTATCTATTGTGAAATAGGTAAGTATGATGATCAAATAATTGCTTATTTACTTACCTGATTTTATTGAAACTTTCCATGCATTTGTTAAATTAATTTAGGAAGTGGGAAGGTAAACCACGACTAGACGCAGTGGACGGGTTTTTCTAAATTCTTCCTGATAGGTAGTGCTTTGGTTTTCGGTCAAACATTTGCATCTTTTTGGAAGTTGCAAGAATTCCCTATTCAGAATTTTATTTATTTAGCGTAAGAAGGATTATGGTGGAGCTCCGTAAAGCCGAGGCATAAAAAAATAAGTTGACCTGGAAAAGTCCTCTTCAATAGAAAAAAAATGTTTTGCATTTACGGTTTCACACGGAGTAGAAAGGGTACCTTTGTTTTTCCTCTGCATGAATGGTCCTCGTGGGAAGGCTCAGAGCGGAGGGGTGCGGCGCAGTGGCGCCCCCTGCGGGATGAAATGCTCGTTGCATTCGTGCACCGGCCCTGAAGTGAGCCTTTATTGTGCGAGTTATATGTTGCCAACACTTCGACTGAGTGTGAAAAACTGTTTTATAAAAACATTTTGTTACCTACTATAAAGGATGCTTACCTATTATTTCGCATCCTTTGTTCGTCGTCGTTCTCTAGTTACTTCGTTACAACGGGTATTATTACAGTTACGAGAAGATGTGAAAAATGTTCGCTTTATTTTGAGTAAGTAGGTATAATGCAAATGCAAAAAGACACATACTTAATGAAAAATTTTTAAAAGCTTTCTTTGCTTGTTCAGTGTTCTAAGTAGAAATCTTTTTTTTTTTGTCTCAATACACTGCGATCTGTCGCCACAGGGACATTTATCAGCGGGTTGGCTGCAATGATATTCTAATAAACAGATATGTTACCCTACACCACCACCTACAAAACTACCGAAAAAAGTGTTCCGCGGGGGAGAACCAGCTCACGTACACGCAGTGACGCAGAATAAAGGATAAACAGGCCAAGTGGCGCGTTTTCGAGTCTTCACGATTGCGCGCTCATAACGTATCTGTTTAATTAAATATCATTCGTTGGTTGGGTTTGTTATTGGCATGCTCGGTATGCGACCTGTGTCGCATCCTACTTTACTTTAGTGTTGCGATTTAAGTGTGTCTTGGGGCATCTTCCGTTTCAGTCTGCGGATTGTAGTTGTGGTATTTCCCCCTATATTATCGGCTCTCAGACGCGCGCACGTCCGTTCACTTACGAAGCTCAAAGCTAAGTGCAAAGAGTATATAAAGTTTGACTCAGTGACTGTACGCGGCGAGAGACGACACAATGCTTCCCTCTCTTTCATCTAGGTATCCGTATCCTCGGATCTTGACGCCAATGATCCGCATCCGGATCTGCGGATTTGTATCTGCGTATCCTTATCCATGGATCTTCCTTTAATCATTATCTGGATCCGTATACGCGGATCTTGACGCCAATAATCCGCATCCGGGTCTGCGGATTCGTATCTGCATATCCGTGTCCGTGGATCTTGACGCCTATGATCCGTATCCGGATCTGTGGATTTGTATCAGCGTTTCCGTATCCATGGATCTTTACGCCTATAATCCGTATCCGGTTCCGTATCCGCGGATCTTGACGCCAATAATCCGCATCCGGGTCAGCGGATTCGTTTCTGCGTTTCCGTATCCATGGATCTTTACGCTTATAATCCGTATCCGGATCCATATCCGCGGATCTTGACGCCAATAATCCGCATCCGGGTCAGCGGATTCGTATCTGCGTTTACGTATTCATGGATCTTTACGCCTATAATCCGTATCCGGATCCGTATCCGCGAATCTTGACGCCTGTGATCCGCATCCGGATCTGCGTATCCGTATCCGTGGATCTTGACGCCAATGATCAGCATCCGGATCTGCGGATTTGTATCTGCGTGTCCGTATCCATGGATCTTGACGCCTATGATCCGTATCCGGATCTGCATCAGTGGATCTTGACGCCGATGATCTGCGTCCAGATCTGCGGATTCGTAACTGCGTATCCGTATCCGCGGATCTTAACGCCTAAAATCCATATCCGGCTCCGTATCCGCGGATCTTGACGCTAATAATCCGCATCCGGGTCAGCGGATTCGTATCTGCATTTCCGTATCTATGGATCTATACGCTTATAATCCGTATCAATCCATATTTGTATTATTTTTTCGTTTACACTTTATGTATTTATTATTTATCCGTGTCTGACCGTGGCTGTATTTATTATTTATCCGTGTCTGACCGTGGCATCACTCTGGGCCCTATCAGAATACCAGCACTGTGACTTTTTTTTTTTTTTTAAATGTTACAGCATCATGCTGAGATAGGGGCCTTTTGGCCTCATACAGGACCAATTTCATTTTATGTTTTATTTTTTTATTTTTTTCTTTGTTTATTTTTACTCTTTGTTTATTTTTTTATTTTTACTATTTGTAAGTACTGTTAATTTAACCATTTTTATTTGTGTTTTGTCCTGTGCGGGCTAATAAATGCTTTTTCTTTCTTTCTTTGTATCCGGATCCATATCCGCGGATCTTGACGCCAATAATCCGCATCCGGGTCAGCGGATTCGTATTTGCGTTTCCGTATCCATGGATCTTTACGCCTATAATCCGTATCCGAATTCGTATCCGCGAATCTTGACGCCTATGATCCGCATCCGAATCTGCGTATCCGTATCCGCGGATCTTGACGCCAATAATCCGCATCCTGGTCTGCGGATTCGTAACTGCGTATCCGTATCCATGGATCTTGACGCCTATGATCTTGTAACAGACGCCGAGCTCCATTGTATCACTAGGAGATAACTAGCTAAGATAAGGATTAATAAAGTAAAAAGACAGGCCCGCACAAGGCGGGAAAAAGGTGTAGACTTTATTAAAACCACATACCATAACATACGATTGCCTTATATGGTAGCGAAACTGACGGTTTCATAACAAGCCAAAAACGTTACCATATAAGGTAACAAATCACCATTTCGCGTGTTGTGGGCGGAGCCTCCGACAAGTCGAAACTTGACCGACCCGCAGAAAGATGGGAAAGTCCATTATAGAGGGAACGATTAGCCAAAAGGGTTGAGTACAACGAGGCCCCGCCACTACTTGCGACATGGTGTTTTGGTATAAAGATAGGCGACTAAAGTCAGTCGACACAGTTTTATATTTTTACAGTGTTCTATTTACAAGTGTCTAGTTTTAAGTGTTTATTGTGAGTCCCACGTGCCCTAAGTATATTATGTTCTTGTGATTATTATGTTCTGACTATTGTTCTTTGTGATTATTGTGTACTTGTGTAAATCAGTTTATGTAGAATAACGTGCCCGCTCTAAAATATAGACGAAGTAATTAAACAGTGTTAAACCATCGAAGAGTTTTAATTGAAAAGGAAATCCCATAGCCACCTAAAGCTATCGAAGAAGGGAACAATAAATAAAAATACAGTCCACCCATAACAGCTGGTCCATACGAGCCGGATAAGTGAAAAAAGTGCCGATAACAAATACATAGCGCGTAAATAAGTGTTGTGAGCGGTTACATAAAACTGTAAGTACTGAACAATAATAACTTATGTGTATCGCGAGTGAATAAAGTGTTGTAATAAGCAAAGTGGTGTTCTCTGTGTCGAAAATCGCGATCATAGTGCGCGTTAAGGGGACCGGCAGAACCGTGGGACTCACAGTAAAATAACAAGTGTAAATAAGACTCTGTGCGCGTGTAACAAGTGACCGTCGCGTAAATAGTAAATACGTGAAGTAAATAAGCGCGCGCTATACAAAGTGCGCGCCGCGTCTTTCGTCGGAAGTATATAGTGTCGTCGCGGTAAATAGGGCTAGTCGTAAAATAATAACGGTGTCAAAGTGCGCGTAAAGTGTAACGTCGTAGTAAACGAATCTGGACAAGTCCAAACCGAGCTACGAACTGTCGTGCGCCGTGCTCCCCGCTTAAAGTCAAGTGCAGTTGGCCATCAGTTTGAAAGATGGTGATCACCCGAAGCCAAGGTGATGCTGCAGAGGCAGAGGACCAGAGGCGGGCCCTACAGAGGAGGGCAGAGGAGCAACGGGAGGCGGTTCTTCGCCAGGAAGCAGAACGGATTCAAAGAGAGAGACTACGGAGGATTTCACTAGACCCGCCAGAATCGCCAGTAATAACAGGTGACCAAAGTACGATTAATTTACGACTAAATACCGCGCCTCTTACGACGTTGGACACGACCACGGCGGGACCATCATCGGGATTTCTACTAAGTGAAGACCATGGACAACGAAGAAGGTCACCCGCCAGGTCAGAGAGGTCACAGAGGTCACAAAGGTCAACGAATAGTTTTACGACGCGCATAAGGCTAGCAGAGTTAGAGGCTGCAGAAAAGCTAGCAGCCATACAAAAGAAGTCTCTTGACTTAGAAGCAGACTTAGTCAAGAAGAGGCTAGCCGCCGAAATGTCCGTCATACAGGACGAACAGGAGAGCCTGCGGGACGAGCCCCTCGTTCCCCAGGAGGAAAGCCACCACAGTCGAGTGGACGAATGGCTTCATACGAACCCCCTCAGAGCACGGGGGGAGGGGGGCACGGGAGCCCCTCGGGAGGACCCAAGACGAATTAAATTCGACATGCCACGGGGAAGGTCGCCGACACCAACGAGGCATAGGAACAGCATCGACAACTTGGCAGCAACCTTAGAAAGGATGGCAAGACCCCGACTACGGCATACGGATTTACCAGCGTTCTCCGGTGGTGTCAACGAGTGGCTGCCATTCAAAGCGGCCGTGAACGACACTACAAATATGTACAACATATCGCCTGCAGAAAACATACAGCGGTTAAGAAGCTGCCTTAAAGGGGAAGCAAGGGAGGCGGTGTCCGCCCTCCTACACACCGCTACAGATCCAGAGGTCATCATGAAGACACTCGAACAGTGTTTCGGCCGACCGGAAGTACTAATCGATCGCGCTATTGACGAACTGAAGAGGATGACGAAGCCCACTGCATCAGCCGCGGACTTGAATAATTTCGCCATCAAAGTACAGAACACAGTAAGCGTGATCAAGTCGGTCGACCGAAGAGGATACCTGTACAACCCATTGTTGACACGCGAGGTACTGGAGAAGTTAAGCCCGCACATACGGTCAAGATGGTGCGACTTTGCCTACGACAACGACGACACAACGGAGCCGGAGATAGTGATGCTGTCTCGTTTTCTGATGCGGGAAGCGGACAGGGCGTTAAGATACACATACGCCCCACCTACCAGCGCCGCGCCCGCCAGCCAGAAGAAGGAAACCAGGCAGCCAGTGACAGCGAAGAAGAAGGCCAGCCCCGTCTACACAGCCGTCGAAAATCAAGAGGAGAAAGGTCAGTGCCCCAACTGTAAACAAGACCACGTGCTACCAAGGTGTCCGAAGTACAAGGGCATGAGTGTCGACCAGCGGTGGGAGTACCTGAAGGCCAACGGCATGTGCTTTCGATGTGCCGAGAAGAATCACAGGCGGTATAGCTGCAAGGCCAAGGCGTGCGGCGTGAACCAGTGCCGCCGACCTCATCACGCCTCCCTCCACCAAGAGAGGGTGGCAAACAAGGAAGAAGCGACGACCGCGAAATCTACCGCAGAGCCCAGCAAAGAGGAAGCAGTACTGTCGGTGGCAAGCAAGTCCGCCGCCGGCTCAAAGAAGGTGCTGCTGAAGATGTGCCCCATCATAGTCACCGGGTCACGGGGGGAGGTCAAGACGTACGCGTTGTTCGATGAAGGAGCAACCGTCACCCTCATTGATGAAGACCTGGCGACCAGCATCGGAGCAAAGGGAACTTCACGCCCGCTGCGCATACGCGGCGTGAACATGTCCTCAGAGGAGCGGGACAGCAGAGCGGTACGGGTGCAAGTCAGAAGCATCCGGGAAGACGGCCAGTCGCACGAGCTGCAAGCAAGAACCATCAAGGACTTGAGGCTCCACCAACAAACCATCCCAGACACCCTGCTGGATCACGAACACCTGCGAGACCTGCCGAAAGAAGAAGTTTGCTACGAGCAGGCCCGCCCCGGACTCTTGGTGGGCACAGACCACTGGGAGTGTATAGTGACCAGGGAACTCCGAGTCGGCGGCCCCGATCAGCCAGCTGCCTCACGAACAAAGCTGGGATGGGTGGTGCACGGAACAGCGCCACGAAGCATCATCGCTGATGAAGAAGATGTGCTGCACGTCATCGAGTCCGGAAGAAGAGACGAACAACTACACGATCTAGTCGAAGCGCACTTCAAGATAGAAGCCTTGGGCGTCGCCAGGAAGCCACGAGTGAACGAGGCAGACCAAAGGGCGGCGGACATCGTACAGAAGACAATCAAGAAAATCGATGAAGGCTACGAGGTAGGACTGCCGTGGCGAACAGACGACATCGTCATGCCACCCAGCTACGGAGCAGCGCTGAGAAGGTTGAAAAAGATCGAGGAGAAGATGGATGCGTCACCGGACTTCGCCGTGCAGTACACAACACAGATAGACAATCTGTTGAACAAGGGATACGCAGTACCATGCGACGGAACAGAGAAAGAAAGCAACGTCTGCTGGTACCTCCCTCATTTCGCCGTGCAGAATCCGAACAAGCCGGGGAAACAAAGGCTAGTCTTCGACGCGGCGGCGACGAGCTACGGGAAGTGTCTCAACGACGAGCTGCTGGAGGGTCCAGACCTGCTGCTGTCCCTGCCGGGAATAGTCTTCCGGTTCAGAGAGCGGGAAGTAGCAGTCACCGCAGACATCCAAGAAATGTTCCTGCGGGTGAAAATAAGACAGGAGGACCAGCCAGCTCAGCAGTTCCTGTGGAGAGGACAAGAAAGGACATCGCCCCCGCGCCACTACAAGATGAAGAGCATGATCTTCGGAGCAGCAAGTTCCCCGTATATGGCTCACTACGTCCGGAACTACAACGCAGAGCTTCACGGCAGTGAGTATCCCAGGGCCTTGGAGGCCATAACAAAGAGTCATTATATGGACGATCTAGTGGCTAGTTACAGCGATCCAGAAGAAAGGTGCACGCGGCCGCTGGCTTCACACTGCGAGGCTGGAGCTCCAGCGAAGCGACGGTCCTGCGCGACGTGCCCCAGACGCTCCACGCCACCACCCCAACGCAGCTAGGAGGGGAGCAGCCGGAGAGCAAGATACTCGGGCTGTACTGGAACGCAGAACTAGACGAACTCGGGTTCAACACGTCCATGAACCGAGTGCCATCCGAGGTGAGAGAGAGGATCCGTGCGCCCACCAAGAGAGAAGCACTGAGCGCCGTTATGTCGATTTATGACCCGCTGGGCCTGTTGAGTCATTTCACAGTACGAGCGAAGATAGTACTCCAGAGCCTGTGGCGTCTGCAAACAACATGGGACACGCCAATTCCGGAGGAGGAAAACGAGCTCTTCGCGGCCTGGCTGGGTCAACTACAGGAGGTGAACAGACTGCGGCTGCCCAGGTGCTACCTCAAGAAGAACACACAGCGCATAGAGCTACATGTGCTGTGCGACGCCAGCGAGCAAGCGTACGCGACGGTGGTCCACTGGATCCACCACGACATGAAGAGGTACACACCGTTCGTCGCGCACCGACTGGGTGAAATCGCCGAGCTCACCAGTAAAGAAGAATGGCGCTGGGTGCCTACGAAGCGCAACGTGGCGGATGACGCCACCCGACTCACCGACACGCCGATCAGCGCGACCGACCGCTGGTTCCGCGGGCCGGACTTCCTGCATCTACCGGAAGAGGACTGGCCCGGGAAGCCGGCGACAGAAGAAACTGAAGAGGAGGTCCTGCACATCGCGCCGGGCCCTGAACGAGACAGCTGGCTGCCCGATCCTGCCCGCTTCTCTAAGTACGAGACGCTGGTGTGCACTGCTGCACGCGTGCTGGCATTCATAGACGCGTGCCGCCGCGTCTCGACTCGACTGGAACATCGGCACATAGAGCGCGCCGAAAAGGAGCTCCTGCTAAAAGCACAGCGGGATAGCTTCACGGATGAACTACAGAAGATCCAGTCTGCCCGCCCCCTCACTCGGGCGAGTCGCCTGTACAGACTGGACCCCGTACTCGAAGACGGCCTGTTGCGCGTGCGAGGACGTATTGAAGCCTCAAACGCGCCAGTGGAGGTCAAGCGACCCATCATTTTGGATGGTCGCCATCAGGTCAGTAAATTAATAGTAATGCGCGAGCATTGCGCCGCTGGTCATGCCAACAGAGAACGAGTAACGAACGACCTGCGGCAGCGATACTGGATCATCCACCTGCGGCCCACGGTGCGGGCCATCGAGAAGGCCTGCACGTACTGCCGGAGGATGCGAGCAACGCCACAACCGCCGGCCACGGGAGACCTGCCGCGCGCCCGCCTGGACCCCTTCCACCGCCCGTTCACCAACTGCGGCGTGGACTATTTCGGGCCCATGATGGTGAAGGTGGGCCGGCGCCGAGAGAAGCGGTGGGGCGCACTGTTCACGTGCCTCACCTCCCGCGCCGTGCACCTCGAGCTCGTCGCATCGCTATCTACAGACTCAGCAATCATGGCGCTGAGAAGGATGGCCGCGCGCCGCGGCTGGCCGCGGCTCATGTACTCAGACAACGGGACCAACTTCAGGGGAGCCGACCACGAACTGCGAGCGGCGTATGAAGAATGGGCACCAGCGCTACAAGAAGAGGGACTGCTGCACAGGATGGAGTGGCGGTTCATCCCTCCCGGCGCACCCAACCAGGGAGGTGCGTGGGAGCGGCTGGTGCGCTCCGTGAAGACTGCCCTAGCTGCGACTCTGCGCGAAAGGGCACCTGCAGAAGAGGTGCTGCTAACTCTGCTCACTGAAGCGGAGTTCGCCATCAACGCGCGCCCCTTGACTCATGTCAGCGTGAGTCCCACCGATCCAGAGGCCCTCACCCCCAACCACTTCCTGTTGGGGTCCTCCACGGGCCTACCCTCGACCGGGCCTTGTGACGAGGCCGACCGACGTGCTTGGCGGGCCAGCCAGGCCCTTGCCGACCACTTTTGGCGACGCTGGCTGCGAGAGTACCTCCCCACATTGGTACCCCGCGGCGAGCCGCAGAGCAACCGACGGCCGCCGGAGATCGGCGACGTCGTCATCGTCGTCGACAGCACACTGCCACGGAACGTGTGGCCAATGGGAGTCATTGAGTAGCTCTACCCGGGACCTGACGGCGGCATCAGGGTGGTCGACGTGCGAACGAGAACCGGCGTCTTCAAGCGTCCCATCAGCAAACTCGTCGTGCTGCACAAAGAAGAAGAGGCTGCGCAGGCTACGCCGGGGGGAGAGATGTAACAGACGCCGAGCTCCATTGTATCACTAGGAGATAACTAGCTAAGATAAGGATTAATAAAGTAAAAAGACAGGCCCGCACAAGGCGGGAAAAAGGTGTAGACTTTATTAAAACCACATACCATAACATACGATTGCCTTATATGGTAGCGAAACTGACGGTTTCATAACAAGCCAAAAACGTTACCATATAAGGTAACAAATCACCATTTCGCGTGTTGTGGGCGGAGCCTCCGACAAGTCGAAACTTGACCGACCCGCAGAAAGATGGGAAAGTCCATTATAGAGGGAACGATTAGCCAAAAGGGTTGAGTACAACGAGACCCCGCCACTACTTGCGACATGGTGTTTTGGTATAAAGATAGGCGACTAAAGTCAGTCGACACAGTTTTATATTTTTACAGTGTTCTATTTACAAGTGTCTAGTTTTAAGTGTTTATTGTGAGTCCCACGTGCCCTAAGTATATTATGTTCTTGTGATTATTATGTTCTGACTATTGTTCTTTGTGATTATTGTGTACTTGTGTAAATCAGTTTATGTAGAATAACGTGCCCGCTCTAAAATATAGACGAAGTAATTAAACAGTGTTAAACCATCGAAGAGTTTTAATTGAAAAGGAAATCCCATAGCCACCTGAAGCTATCGAAGAAGGGAACAATAAATAAAAATACAGTCCACCCATAACAGATCTGTATCCGGATCTGTGGATTTGTATCTGTGTTTCCGTATCCATGGATCTTTACGCCTATAATCCGTATCCGGCTCTGTATCAACGGATCTTGACGCCAATAATCCGCATCCGGGTCAAAGGATTCGTATCTGCGTTTCCGTATCCATGGATCTTTACGCCTATAATCCGTATCCGGATCCATATCCGCGGATCTTGACGCCAATAATCCGCATCCAGATCTGCGGATTTCTATCGGCGTATCCATATCCGTGGATTTTTAAGCCTATGATCCGTGTCCGGATCCGTATCCGCGGATATTGACGCCAATAATCCGCATCCAGGTCTGCGGATTCGTATCCGTGGATCTTGACGCCTATGATCCGTATCCGGATCCGTATCCGCGGATCTTGACGGCAATGATCCGCATCCGAATCTGCGGATTCGTATCTAGGTATCCGTATCCGAAGATCTTAACGCCTATGATCCGTATCCGGATCTGCATCAGTGGATCTTGACGCCAATGATCCGCGTCCGGATCTGCGGATTCGCATCTGCGTATCCGTATCCGCGGATCTTGACGGCAATGATTCGCGTCCGGATCTGCGGAATCGTATCTGCGTATCCGTATCCGCGGATCTTAACGCCTATGATCCGTATCCAGATCCGTATCCGTAGATCTGGACGCCAATGATCCGCATCCGGATCTGTGGTATTTATCTGCGTATCCGTATCCGTGGATCTCGGTGCCTTTGATCCGTAACCGGATCCCTATCCATGGATTTTGACGCCAATGATCCGCATCCAAATCTGCGGATTCGTATCTAGGTATCCGTATCCGTGGATCTTGACGCCTATGATCCGTATCTGGGTACGTATCCTCGGATCTTGACGCCAATGATCCGCATCCGGATCTGCGGATTTGTATCTGCGTATCCTTATCCATGGATCTTTACGCCCATAATCCGTATCTGGATCCGAATACGCGGATCTTGATGCCAATAATCCGCATCCAGGTCTGCGGATTCGTATCTGCGTATCCGTATCCGCGGATCTTGACGCCAATGATCAGCATCCGGATCTGCGGATTTGTATCTGCGAATCCATATCCTTGCATCTTGACGCTTTTAATCCGTAACCGGATCCTTATCCGCGGATTTTGACGCCAATGATCCGCATCCGAATCTGCGGATTCGTATCTAGGTATCCGTATCCTCGGATCTTGATTCCAATGATCCGCATCCGGATCTGCGGATTTGTATCTACGTATCCTTATCCATCAATCTTTACGCCTTTAATCCGTATCTGGATCCGTATACGCGGATCTTGACGCCAATAATCCGCATCCGGGTCTGCGGATTCATATCTGCGTATCCGTGTCTGTGGATCTTGACGCCTATGATCCGTATCCGGATCTGTGGATTTGTATCTGCGTTTCCGTATCCATGGATCTTTACACCTATAATCCGTATCCGGTTCCGTATCCGCGGATCTTGACGCCAATAATCCGCATCCGGGTCAGCGGATTCATTTCTGCGTTTCCGTATCCATGGATCTTTACGCCTATAATCCGTATTTGGATCCGTATCCGCTAATCTTGACGCCTGTGATCCGCATCCGGATCTGCGGATTTGAATCTGCGTATCCGTATCCATGGATCTTGACGCCTATGATCCGTATCCGGATCTGCATCAGTGGATCTTGACGCCGATGATCCGCGTCCGGATCTGCGGATTCGTATCTGCGTATCCGTATCCGCGGATCTTAACGCCTATAATCCGTATCCGGCTCCGTATCCGCGGATCTTGACGCAAATAATCCGCATCCTGGTCTGCAGATTCGTAACTGCGTATCCGTATCCGTGGATCTTGACGCCTATGATCCGTATCCGGATCTGTGGACTTGAATCTGTGTTTCCGTATCCATGGATCTTTACGCCTATAATCCGTATCCAGCTCCGTATCCGCGGATCTTGACGCCAATAATCCGCGTCCGGGTCAAAGGTTTCGTATCTGCGTTTTCGTATTCAAGGATCTTTACGCCTATAATCCGTATCCGGATCCATATCCGCGGATCTTGACGCCAATTATCCGCATCCCGATTTGCGGATTTCTATCTGTATATCCGTATCCGCGGATTTTGACGCCTATGATCCGTATCCGTGGATCTTGACGTCTATGATCCGTATCTGGATACGTATCCTCGGATCTTGATGCCAATGATCCGCATCCGGATCTGCGGATTTGTATCTGCGTATCCTTATCCATGGATCTTTACGCCTTTAATCCGTATCTGGATCCTTATACGCGGATCTTGACGCCAATAATCCGCATCTGGGTCTTCGGATTCGTATCTGCGTATCCGTAAACATGGATCTTTACGCTTATAATCCGTATCCGGATCCATACCCGCGGATCTTAACGCCAATAATTCGCATCCGGGTCAGCGGATTCGTATCTGCGTTTCTGTATCCATGGATCTTTACGCCTATAATCGGTATCCGGATCCGTATCCGTGAATCTTGACGCCTATGATCCGCATCCGGATCTGCGTATCCGTATCCGCGGATCTTGATGCCAATAATCCGCATCCTGGTCTGCGGATTCGTAACTGCGTATCCGTATCCGTGGATCTTGACGCCAATGATCAGCATCCGGATCTGCGGATTCATATCTGCATTTCGATAATGCAGATGATGTATGGATCTTTACGCTTATAATCCGTATCCGGATCCATAGCCGCGGATCTTGACGCCAATAATCCGCATCCGGGTCAGCGGATTCGTATCTGCGTTTCCATATCCATGGATCTTTACGCCTATAATCCGTATCCGGATCCGTATCCGCGGATCTTGACTCCTATGATCCGCATCCGGATCTGCGTATCCGTTTCCGCGGATCTTGATGCCAATAATCCGCATCCTGGTCTGCGGATTCGTAACTGCGTATCCGTATCCGTGGATCATGACGCCTATGATCCGTATCCGGATCTGTGGATTTGTATCTTTGTTTCCGTATCCATGGATCTTTACGCCTATAATCCGTATCCGGTTCCATATCCGCGGATCTTGACGTCAATAATCCGCATCCAGATCTGCGGATTTTTATCGGCGTATACGTATCCGCGGATTTTGACGCCTATGATCCGTATCCGGATCCGTATCCGCGGATATTGAAGCCAATAATCCGCATCCGGGTCTGAGTATTCGTATCTGCGTATCAGTATCCGTGGATTTTGGCGCTAATGATCCACATCCGGATCTGCAGATTTGTATCTGCATATCCGTATCCGCAGATCTTGACACCTATGATCCGTATCCGGATCCGTATCCGCGGATATTGACGCCAATGATCCGCATCCGAATCTGCAGATTCGTATCTAGGTATCCGTATCCGTAGATCTTGACGCTTATTATCCGCATCCGAATCTGCTGATTCGTATCTAAGTAGGTATCCATATCCGCGAATCTTGACGCCAATAATCCGCATCCAGATCTTCGGATTTCTATCTGCGTATCCG
The DNA here is from genome assembly GCA_905147715.2 of Xestia xanthographa. Taxonomy (NCBI): domain Eukaryota; kingdom Metazoa; phylum Arthropoda; class Insecta; order Lepidoptera; family Noctuidae; genus Xestia; species Xestia xanthographa. Next base: position 14,618,342 of record LR990647.1, on the reverse strand, counting down.
TATCCGCGGATTTTGATGCCTATGATCCGTATCCGGATCCGTATCCGCGGATATTGACGCCAATAATCCACATCCGGGTCTGCGGATTCGTATCTGCATATCCGTAACCGCGGATCTTGACGCCTTTAATCTGAATCCGGATCCGTATCCGCGAATCTTGACGCCAATGATTCGCATCCGGATCTGTGGATTCGTATCTAGGTATCCGTATCCACGGATCTTGATGCCTATGATCCGTATCCAGATCCGTATCCATGGATCTTTACGCCTTTAATCCATATCTGGATACGCGGATCTTGACGCCAATAATCCGCATCCGGGTCTGCGGATTCGTGTCTGCGTATCCGTGTCCGTGGATTTTTACGCCTATAATCCGTATCCGGTTCCGTATACGCGGATCTTGACGCCAATAATCCGCATCCGGATCTGTGGATTTGTATCTGCGTTTCCGTATCCGTGGATCTTTACGCCTATAATTCGTATCCGGTTCCATATACGCGGATCTTGACGCCAATAATCCGCATCCGGGTCAGCGGATTCGTATCTGCGTTTCCGTATCCAGTGATCTTTACGCCTATAATCCGTATCCGGATCCGTATCCGCGGATCTTGACGCCAATGATTCGCATCCGGATCTGTGGATTCGTATCTAGCTATCCGTATCCACGGATCTTGATGCCTATGATCCGTATCCAGATTTGTATCCATGGATCTTTACGCCTTTAATCCGTATCTGGATACGCGGTTCTTGACGCCAATAATCCGCATCCGGGTCTGCGGATTCGTGTCTGCGTATCCGTGTCCGTGGATCTTTACGCCTATAATCCGTATCCGGTTCCGTATACGCGGATCTTGACGCCAATAATCCGCATCCGGATCTGTGGATTTGTATCTGCGTTTCCGTATCCGTGGATCTTTACGCCTATAATTCGTATCCGGTTCCGTATACGCGGATCTTGACGACAATAATCCGCATCCGGGTCAGCGGATTCGTATCTGCGTTTCCGTATCCATGGATCTTTACGCCTATAATCCGTATCCGGATCTGTATCCGCGGATCTTGACGCTAGTAATCCGCATCCAGATCTGCGGATTTCTATCTGTGTATCCGTATCCGTGGATTTTGACGCCTATGATCCGTATCCGGATCCGTATCATTGGATCTTGACGCCAATGATCAGCATCCAGATCCGCGGATTTTGACGCCAATGATCCGCATCCAAATCTGCGGATTCGTATCTAGGTATCCGTATCCGTGGATCTTGACGCTTATGATCCGCATCCGAATCTGCGGATTCGTATCTAGGTATCCGTGTCCGTGGATCTTGACGCCTATGATCCGTATCTGGATACGTATCCTCGGATCTTGACGCCAATGATCCGCATCCGGATCTGCGGATTTGTATCTGCGTATCCTTATCCATGGATCTTTACGCCTTTAATCCGTATTTGGATCCGTATACGCGGATCTTGACGCCAATAATCCGCATTCGGGTCTGCGGATTCGTATCTGCGTATCCGTGTCCGTGGATCTTGACGCCTATGATCCGTATCCGGATCTGTGGATTCGTATCTGCGTTTCCGTATCCATGGATCTTGACGCCTATGATCCGTATCCGGTTCCGTATCCGCGGATCTTGACGCCAATAATCCGCATCCGGGTCAGCGGATTCGTTTCTGCGTTTCCGTATCCATGGATCTTTACGCTTATAATCCGTATCCGGATCCATATCCGCAGATCTTGACGCCAATAATCCGCATCCGGGTCAGCGGATTCGTATTTGCGTTTCCGTATCCATGGATCTTTACGCCTTTAATCCGTATCCTGATCCGTATCCGCTAATCCTGACGCCTGTGATTCGCATCCGGATCTGCGTATCCGTATCCATGGATCTTTACGCCTACGATCCGCATCCGGATCTGCACCAGTGAATCTTGACGCCGATGATCCGCGTCCGGATCTGCGGATTCGTATCTGCGTATCCGTATCCGCGGATCTTAACGCCTTAAATCAGTATCCGGCTCCGTATCCGCGGATCTTGATGCAAATAATCCGCATCCTGGTCTAAGGATTCGTAACTGCGTATCCATATCCGTGGTTCTTGACGCCTATGATCCGTATCCGGATCTGTGGTGTGTGTGTGGTGTATCTATGTTTCCGTATCCATGGATCTTTACGCCTTTAATCCGTATCTGGATCCGTATCCGCGGATCTTGACGCCTATGATCCGCATCCGGATCTGCGTATCCGTATCCGTGGATCTTGACGCCAATGATCAGCATCCGGATCTGCGGATTTGTATCTGCGTATCTGTATCCGTGCATCTTGACGCTTTTAATCCGTATCCGGGTCTGCGGATTCGTATCTGCGTATCCGTATCCGCGGATCTTGACGTCAATAATCCGCATCCTGGTCTGCGGATTCGTAACTGCGTATCCGTATCCGTGGATCTTGACGCCTATGATCCGTATCCGGATCTGTGGGTTTGTATCTGTGTTTCCGTATCCATGGATCTATACGCCTATAATCCGTATCCGGCTCTGTATCCGCGGATCTTGACGCAAAAAATCCGCATCCGGGTCAAAGGATTCGTATCTGCGTATCCGTATCCGCGGATCTTGACGTCAATAATCCGCATCCTGGTCTGCGGATTCGTAACTGCGTATCCGTATCCGTGGATCTTGACGCCTATGGTCCGTATCCGGATCTGTGGGTTTGTATCTGTGTTTCCGTATCCATGGATCTATACGCCTATAATCCGTATCCGGCTCTGTATCCGCGGATCTTGACGCCAAAAATCCGCATCCGGGTCAAAGGATTCGTATCTGCGTTTCCGTATCCATGGATCTTTACGCCTATAATCCGTATCTGGATACGTATCCTCGGATCTTGACGCCAATGATCCGCATCCGGATCTGCGGATTTGTATCTGCGTATCCTTATCCATGGATCTTTACGCTTATAATCCGTATCTGGATCCGTATACGCGGTTCTTGACGCCAATAATCCGCATCTGGGTCTGCGGATTCGTATCTGCGTATCCGTGTCCGTGGATCTTGACGCCTATGATCCGTATCCAGATTTGTGGATTTGTATCTGCGTATCCATATCCACGGATCTTGACGCCAATAATCCGCATCTGGGTCAGCGGATTCGTATCTGCGTTTCCGTATCCGAGGATCTTGACACCTTTGATTCGTATCCGGATCCGCATCCGTGGATCTTGACGCCAATAATCCGCATCCGGGTCTGCGGATTCGTCCTGCGTATCCGTATCCGTGCATCTTGACGCCATTGATCCGTATCTGGATACGAATCCGCGAATCTTGACGCCAATTTTGTATCTGCGTATCCGTATCCGTGGATCTTGATGCATATAATCCGTATCCGGATCTGCGGATTCGTACCCATATCCGCGGATCTTGATGCCTATAATCCGTATCCGGATCCGCGTATCCATATCCGCGGATCTTGACACCTATGATCTGTATCCGGATCCGTATCCACGGATTTTGACGCCAGTGATCCGCATCCGAATCTGTGGAGTCGTATGTAGGTATCCGTATCCGTGGATCTTGACGCCTATGATCCGCATATGAATCTGCGGATTCGTATCTAGGTATCCGTATCCGGTGCCGTATCCGCGGATATTGACGGCAATGATCCGCATCCGGATCTGCAGATTCGTATCTAGGTATCCGTATCCACGGATCTTGACGCCTATGATTCGTATCCGGATCCGCATCCGTGGATCTTGTTGCCAATGATCCGCATCCGGATCTGCGAATTCGTATCTGCGTATCTGTATCCGTGGGTCTTGACGCCCATGATCCGTATCCGGATCTGCGGATTCGCATCTGCGTATCCGTATCCGTGGATTTTGACGCCTATGATCCGTATCCGGATCCGTATCCGTGGATCTTGACTCCAATGATCCGCATCTGGATCTGCGGATTTGTATCTGCGTATCCGTATCCGTGGATCTTTACGCCTATTATCCGTATTCGGATCCGTATCGCGGATCTTGACGCAATGTTTTGTACGCACACAAAAATATTAATTTGTTTAAAAAATACAGTGATATCCACAACATAAATACGAGGAACAAACACGTTGTTCCTGCAACGAGGCTCAAAAAAATAGGAGGTACGTTCAGATGCCAATGTATACGTTTTTACAATAAACTTCCGAGCCAAATTCAAGCACTAAGCCTAAATAAATTCAAATCGTTTATAAAACGGAAGCTGTGCCTGAAAGCCTACTATCATGTTAATCACTATCTCGAAGATAAAAAGGCTTGGGATTAAGCGGCTCCAATGAAATTTGCTCTGTGAATGTCGAAGCTTCGGACTTCGCTTGTTTATTATTTATTCCTTTCTTTTCCTTTTTTTATTTTTTGTTTTCCTTTTTTTATACACTCTGACATTTAATGTTTTGACATGTATTTTATTATTTTTATACACTCTGACATTTAATGTTTTGACATGTATTTTGTTATTTTTTACTTTATTATTTTTTATTATTTTATTTGACATTTACTGATTTGACATGAATACTTATTTTGTTAAGTATTTTACTTTTTTTTATCATCATTGTGCCTTTTAATGATTTTTGTGATTTTTATTTACATTCTTTTTGAATAGAACTTGTTATGTATTTTATATGATTATTGTGAATGTGGGGACCATGTGGGTCACATTTATATTTTTTGTTTATTTTTCCCACAACTGTCTGACACTTTGAGTACTCTAAGCGACCTACCCAAATGTCCTTTCTTTGGTATTGTTCGTCGTTTCGTTGAGCTCCTTGAGTTATAAGTCGAGCTACACATTAACTGACAAATGCTTGCACTGACTGGACAGGTCCACTCAAAACTGTATGGTTCTTTTTTTCAAAAGACCATATCAGGCACTAATCTGCATAGTCCTCATGTGAATTGAGCAAGATTGTCTGGACTTTAAAAGAGACTATGACCTCTGAGTTTGTTTCGGCTGTTTCTTCTCAGAGCAGTCAGGTACGAAACACCGGCCCCATCTAGTTTTAAAAAAATTACGTATAAAAGCATTTGTAAAAACCTACTTGCAAAATAAACATCAATTATCATTTATCAATGATCCGCACCCGGATCTGCGGATTCGTATCTAGTTATCCGTATCTGCGGGTCTTGACGCCAATGATCCGTATCCGCGGATACGTATTAGGTCATATGAACCGGTTTTTCCCGGTCCTCAAAAACCCGGGAATCCCCGGGTTTTCAGTTTGTAATAGTAACCGGTTTTTTCGTTTAATAACCCATGTTTTCAGGTTTTTTTGGTCTTTTTCGTAATCGCTCATTATTGATCTGTGAACTTCGCAGATCAGACACGCAACACGTCGTAGGTCATTAAAATGTAGAAATATGAATAAGTTACATTTTATATCCCCCTGAGTTATACATCTAATTTATAATTTTTATCTCAAAAATACACTACAGGGTTTCTTGGGTGGGTTGTGGAATTGGTAAAATTCTTATTCGAAAGTACCTGTTGTATATTTTTTTGTCTTGCATGTGACGTCTCTTGAAACCAGCTTGAACACGTGGCTAAGGAGTGAAATGGATATGTAATTCTTTAAATAGTCTTGTGCACGACAGCAGCGTGAACCCGGGCGGCGCAGTCATATTTGTTCAATCATAGGAACATTTGCATCGTACAAAGTACCAAAAATCTCTCGCCGTAATATAAATCGAATAATGTACCGCGCGGAGGTCATTCCATGTTTGAAAATCTTAACACCGCGATTCAGAAATGTGACGTCAATGCACAACGCCATCTAGTATCGAGTAGCGATATTAAAACACTAGGATAGTTAGTTATAAGATTTGTTATGCCTATTTTCTATTATGTACCTATGCTGCCAGCTTCGACGCGAGTTTGCCTTTTGTATGTGTGTGGTCCGCTGGCAAGCACATTTAAATATTAATAAAGATAACGTAACGGGGACTCAGAATAGCCAATAGGAAGCGTTGCACGCGTGTGTGAGAAAGCGCGCGATGCACGAACCTTCTAGAAGCATTTTATTATAAAAGACGCCGCACTAAACAGTAGTTTAACCAGTATTTTACGAAACGTCAAGAAGATCACTATGCCCGTTTGGCTCCTCTGTAATAGGGTATTTTGAGTCCCAGTCTGCTACAAATTTAACAAAGTGAGTGTTTCATTCAGTGCATACCCTTTAACAAAACCCTCTCTTGGAGTCCCCAGTGAGCTGCTGCAAATATAAGGTGATAATACAGTCCACTCGCCAGCCCCGGATCTTGAATTTTTTGGAGGCGGGGCAAAAACTGAAAAATACCGCCCCCGCCCATCTATATTTTTATTTTTATCATCATCATTATTTCAGTCATCAGACGCCTAATGATGGCCATAGGCCTTGCGATGGACCGTTAGTTTGTTGGCTCCTGGGGGCCTGGCCAAGGGCGTCGCCAGCTTTTGGGCCAGAAGGGGGGCCTATCAGAAGGGTGCGATTTTTAAGTTTACTATTTACGGATGCAGCTGAAGTGCGTATAGCCACTTCAAAAATGTTAGCACCTCCGTGACCTCGGATTGGTTAGTTTAGGTTTTGAAGAGTTATTTGAAAAGGCTCCAAGAGCGAGCGAAGCGAGCTCAAATATTTTAACACCCTACTTTGGACAGATTAGAACTATTTCGTCACTTCATACAGGAGTTACTTGGTTGACTTCAAAAGTTAAGATTAAGGAGGAATTTGACTGCATGAGCGAGCGAAGCGAGCTCGAAAATTTTTTGACACCTTGCTTTGGACAGGTTTGAATTGTTTCGATCCTTCATACAGGAATTACTTGGTCGACTTTTAGACAAATTCTAAAGAAAGTAGTCTAAAAAGCAAGCAAAGCCAGTTGGAAAACTTAACAGTTTACCTACCTTGGACAGGTTAGAATTGTTTCGAACTACCGGAGTTACTTAGGTGACTTATGGACAAAGTTAAAATTCAAGAGAAACAAGGCTGTAAGAGCGAGCGAAGCGAGCTCGAAAATTTTACGTCTTTCCTCAGAAGAGAAAGATCTTGAGATCAAAATGTTGTGGACATGTTGATCTCAAGATGCTCCAATTTTTGCAAAAGGTGACTGAGTTCCCTTTATATCCACGCGGGGCCTTGGGCTGCAGCTCAAAAAGCCCTTATATAGTTCCGTCCCTGCATAAGCCTCGCGGATAGAATGCCACAAGGACCTAACTAGCGCTGTTCTTTCTCTGTTTACACTATATATTTACAAATATACCTACATACATGGACGTGTAGGACATATATTGTTATTTTATTTATTTATTTATTTCTCCATCTTACGACTATCTTTACAGGGTTACCTAATGCGAGCACCTACCCTGTGCTTTGAAACAAAACGAGTTGGATGTATTATTGTATTGTACTTCAAATTGAAATTATCATTTTACTCTTCTAGCTTTTTGTTCTGCAAAGAAGTCTATGGCCTTGTCATAATTTATTTCATGTGCCATTCGATTTTCTATCGCTAAGATTGCGAGACTTGACACACGTTCCTGGCTCATAGATGATCGCAAATAACTTTTAATAAGTTCTGTGATGACTTCGGAGCAGTCTCCACAGTAGTGAATGCCCGGAGAGTACCTGTGCCAGACGGAAAATGAGAGCGCCATGCCGTCTCTTAATGCCTCTTATGCCACTTCTTCGTCACGAGCCGTATCGTCGTAAAAGTGATGTGCACTGGGTTTCGGACCTGGGTTGGCGAACTTCTCATTCGACCACTAGGAACTGGTGGAGCACAGCCCTGTACACCTTGACATCATGTCTATGGCGGCGCATCAGGTACTTGCTCTGTGTAAGGACTATAACGTCAAGATCTCATGGTGGTGATCCGGCCAAAAAGCTCGCCGCCTTGAAGGAGACCGTTTGATTTATTCTCTTCACCCTGACGGCCATCGCTCTCTGGGTTCATCGCTAAATTACAGTATTTAGGTCGTCAAGTTTGTTCGCCCATACTGGCACTCCATAGGGCGCTATGGGCCGTACGATCCCCTTAAATAATCTTCTGTAGGAATTGGATCCCCTCAGATTGGGCCACGAGATTAAGTTCGCGGTGCCCATCAACCGGGGTGTCAACTGCTGAAAATGCGGCAATTAGGGACGAGTCCCAGGTACTTCATCGTTGACTCGGATCCCATCTACGACCCCAGAGCTGTCGCCAAGATACAAGAGACGACCTGCCGAAACGTTTGCCTTCACCAGCGTGTCATAAGCATAACAGATGACACAAACACCATGAAGAAGCTAACCGCGAAGCGCCCAGTCGTACATAGATGATATCTCTATCCCTCAGATAGGCCCTGATTATGCAGCTGAAGTTGGTACGGCATAGGTTTGGCATGGTATAGGAGTGCCTCCAATCTTTTCTCGAGGTAGAAATCCTGAGCCCTGGGGAGAGTCGAGGAGTCTGACAACTGAGCAGTTGCTCTGCGAGGCAGCGGCATCTAAGCGGGTCCGCCAGATCCTCAGTAGCCAGGTGCTGAAATAGGCGGTCTACAGTTTAGCTCTCAAAGAGTTTGTATTCCTCATCTGAATCGATGGGCTAGTATGCATATGGGGTGTCTGCAGGGCGCTCCTTCTTCTTCAACAGGAACAGTTTTCCAGTCAGATAGAAATCAATGAGTTGTATCGTTACAACTCATCATTATCGCAACTTTGACCGTAAGTCAGCCAAGCTTAATTTGCCGCCCCCTAAACTTGCCGCCCGGGGCATGGGCCGCGGCTTGCCCCCCCCTAGATCCGGGCCTGCACTCGCTGCACAAGTCTTATTCCCCTTTTTAAATAAAAGAACGACCACGCTCTTTCTCCACGCTTCTGTAGTTTTCCCAGAGAACAGGACTGAGTTGAAAAGCTCTCTTAATAGAGGATTTCCTTCCGCTTTCAGAAGCTCAGTCGTTATCCCATCCTCATCAGGGGCTTTTCGATTCTTCAGCTGTCTAAGAGCCGCCTCAATTTAATCTTGGCTGTCTCCCGGCATTTCTTCTGTGAAATGGCGGGTTAGGGTTGCTCCGGAATTCCCATTTTCGGGATGCATACGATGCGTACAACTGGCCGTATAAGTTTTTGACTTCCAAAAGAATTTCTGGCTTCGAAAGTACGATATCCCTATTCCCCACTAGATTTAGTCAACTTCGTCAGGTGGCTTCTCCCAAGTAATTAGACGGACACATTCGACCCCCAGTTTTGCTCAATTGCTTTTTCTATTGAGCGTGTGCTGGAGCATCGAAGATCGCGTCTTACTAATTTTCTGATAATTTTGTTGAGTGCCTGTAGTTCTGTAAAAGTAATGAGTGGGTTTTCACGTCGTTCCGTCATTTAAGCTCCAGAGTCTACTCCGATAGTTTAGACTTCCTGCCCGTACGCCGCATTTTGCAAAAACGCGTCTAGAGCTTCCTCCCTGAAGATTTCCGCCATGTGGTAGAGCGCCTGTTCAATATTATAACCTTTGTAATTGTTTATTTAATAAATAGAGCAAGAGCATTTTGTATTAATGAAAAAACCCGGGTACCCGGGTACCCGGTTTTGTAACAAAAACCCGAAACCGAAAAACCGGTTCCGAAAAATGGCCAGTTTTCGATGCCTTAGTAATTATGTAATGAACATCTACATGTAACCCATGTATCACAAATAAACGATTTGATCATTTTAATAAGCATTTCTAAAAATACAACGTGGTGTACTATTGCATAAATCAGTCTTACAAAATTAGCAGTCAAGGAACTTATGTTTTAAATAGAAAATCCCAGCAGCTATTGCACGATATATTATTTTTCAATACACTTCCTCGAAAACTGTACAACATGCAATGTATTTCACACGCGTGCGATTTTTTCCACTTTCCCGCACGTGTGCGGGAATGAAAATAGCCACAGATAACTATACCTATACTTAGTCCAAATTGGTTCAATGCCTTTAGTCTGAGGAGAATGTTTTTTTTTTTAATATTTGCAAAGCGCTACGCGTCTTTACGGCATAAATATTTTTTGAATATTCAAATTGTGTTTATAAATAGAATATCATAGACAAACATGATTATTTAAAATTAATAGTTACTTTTATACACAAATTAACATATATTTTTGTTCTAAATTCAAAAATATAAATTATATTTGCCTCTCCTTCAACCTGGCGAAATCCAAGCGCAACAAAAAAAGAAAATTAAAATCATAGTTTCTTAGTTCGTGACAAAAATATTTTTCGTTATATTATTTTATTTCTTCAAAAGTGTATTGAAAAACGTCGTTTGATACACGTGGACATTTGTTATTGCAGTTCTCGGCTCAAAAACACCCTCGCCTATGGCTCGGGTGTTATAATTCCGCCTCGAATGCAATGAAAAACTTTCTCCACTTGTATCAAAATGTACTATTTCGTAATTCCTTTGGTGACACAGAAGTTAATGAGATCTGGTATTTTACTTCTGTCTGAAGGCCAGTATTGTCCCGTTGACACAACATGCATATTATTTGTTTGAATACATTTTAAAAGATCCCGACCCCAAGGCACGATGAGCCTAGACCCCCAAAACGTGTGTTTGGCGTTGTAGTCGCCTGCGGCTATAAAGCGATGGCCTAGTGTATTGAAGTAGTTGCAAAATTGACTTTCTTTAATAGTATGTCTTGTGGGGCAGTACAGAGCTGACACTGTGATGTTGCTATTCCAATCGTACACTACTACGTTGGTTGCTTGGATGTAGTCCTTACAATATGACTGAAATTGGTGGTGTTTGATATTAGCTTTTATAAGGATAGCTGACCCTCCATATGCTTTTCCATCAGGATGCGTAGTATGATATAAGTTATACTCGGGAATTTTGAAATAACTCTTAGATGTGAAGTGAGTTTCCGATATTAACATTATGTCAATTTTATTTATTTTAAGAAAAGTTTTTAACTCGTTCGAGTGGTTGGTTAGCCCATTACCATTCCATACGCATAGCTTTAGGGCAGCGAATTTATTGGCATTCTTGACATGAGGTCTACTAAGATTTGGGTCATCTTTAGCATTTGGTTCATGAGGGTCCCCATATAGCCATTTTTGGTCGCAGATTTGATAAAGATGTAACAAGTCGCAAAGTTTCGTAACTGACACGACACAATGCGACTGTGTAGGGATTAGCTTTTATGTGTTGTAACGGTTCAGTAAAAATGTGACGGAAACTAGATTCAGTAATTTTGTGTCGTCGCTGTTTCGACATTTTACAGCTTAATTTGTAATCACACATTTTAGAAACTTTGTGTTTGATAAATGATAAATGATGTTTATTTTGCAAGTAGGTTTTTACAAACACTTTTACACGTCATTTTTAGGGTTCCGTAGTCAACTAGGAACCCTTATAGTTTCGCCATGTCTGTCCGTCCGTCCGTCCTCGCTTAATCTCTGTGACCGTTAGCACTAGATAGCTGAAATTTGGTACCAATATGTATATCAATCACGCCGACAAAGTGGTAAAATAAAAATTGGAAAAAAAATGTTTTATTTGGGTAGCCCCCCTATATGTAAAGTGGGAAGTGATTTTTTTTTTAATTTCAATCCTAACGTGTGATATATTGTTGGAAAGGTATTTAAAAATGAATAGGGGTTTCCTAAAATAATTTTTTGATAATGTCAATAATTTTGGAAATAATCGCTCCAAAATTAAAAAACAATGTGTCCGGGAGGGACACATTGTTTTTTAACTTTTGAACCATAAGTTTAGAAAATATGAAAAAAATCTGAAAAGTAGAACTTTATAAGGACTTTCTAGGAAAATCATTTTGAACTTGATGGAAACAACAGTTTTTGTACAAAAAAGACAAAAAGTTGTACAAAATAATTTCTGGACTAAGTTTGTAGTATATTCGTATATGCAAGTATTTTTACATAATGGATACCCACCTTTAAACTCATAAGTGGGAACACTTATTGTGACGGACGGGAAACTACGGAACCCTACACTGAGCGTGGCCCGACACGCTCTTGGCCGGTTTTTAAAACTAGATGGGGCCGGTGTTTCGTACCTGACTACTCTGAGAAGAAACAGCCGAAACAAACTCAGAGGTCATAGTCTCTTTTGAAGTCCAGACAATCTTGCTCAATTCACATGAGGACTATGCAGATTAGTGTCTGAGATGGTCTTTTGAAGAAAGAACCATACAGTTTTGAGTGGACCTGTCCAGTCAGTGCAAGCATTTGTCAGTTAACGTGTAGCTCGACTTATAACTCAAGGAGCTCAACGAAACGACGAACAGTACCAAAGAAAGGACATTTGGGTAGGTCGCTTAGAGTACTCAAACTGTCAGACAGTTGTGGGAAAAATAAACAAAAAATATAAATGTGACCCACATGGTCCCCACATTCACAATAATCATATAAAATACATAACAAGTTCTATTCAAAAAGAATGTAAATAAAAATCACAAAAATCATTAAAAGGCACAATGATGATAAAAAAAAGTAAAATACTTAACAAAATAAGTATTCATGTCAAATCAGTAAATGTCAAATAAAATAATAAAAAATAATAAAGTAAAAAATAACAAAATACATGTCAAAACATTAAATGTCAGAGTGTATAAAAAATAATAAAATACATGTGAAAACATTAAATGTCAGAGTGTATAAAAAAGGAAAAGAAAAAATAAAAAAAGGAAAAGAAAGGAATAAATAATAAACAAGCGAAGTCCGAAGCTTCGACATTCACAGAGCAAATTTCATTGGAGCAGCTTTCATCCCAAGCCTTTTTATCTTCGAGATAGTGATTAACATGATAGTGGCTTTCAGGCACAGCTTCCGTTTTATAAACGATTTGAATTTATTTAGGCTTAGTGCTTGAATTTGGCTCGGAAGTTTATTGTAAAAACGTATACATTGGCATCTGAACGTACCCCCTATTTTTTTGAGCCTCGTTGCAGGAACATCAAATTTGTGTTTGTTCCTCGTATTTATGTTGTGGATATCTGTATTTTTTAAACAAATTAATATTTTTGTGTGCGTACAAAAGGTTTTCATAAATAAACTGAGAAGGGACAGTAAGAACATTAATCTCTTTAAATTTTTCTCTGAGGGAGTATCTGGGACTTAATTTATAAATTGAACGAATTGCCCTTTTTTGCAAAACAAATATTGTCTGAATATCGGCGGCATTGCCCCACAAGAGAATACCGTACGACATCACGCTATGGAAATAACTAAAGTAAACTAAACGGGCTGTCTCTAAATCAGTTAACTCACGAATCCTTCTAACGGCGTATGCTGCAGAGCTAAGTTTTTTTGACAATTTGTGTATATGCGGGCCCCACTGAAGCTTGGCATCCAAAGTTATGCCTAGGAACACTGTGCTATCTTCCGGTTTCAACTCTTCATCCTTAATTAGTACAGTAGTTTCCACTTGTCTTACATGGGGTATCGTAAACTTAATACATTTCGTTTTTTTCTCATTTAGGAGTAGGTTATTAACATTAAACCAATTAACGACTTTTGCCAGGGCGCTATTAACATCATCCGTAACTAACTGCTGACGTTTGAGTTTAAATAAAAGAGAAGTGTCGTCTGCAAACAATACTATGTCATGATTATCCTTTATGAGGTGAGGCAAGTCATTTATGTAAATAAGAAACAAAAATGGACCAAGAATTGAGCCCTGTGGTACCCCCATTCTTACTACGGATCTGGGAGATCTCTTCCCGTTAACATCAACTCTCTGAATCCTATTACTCAAATATGAAATAAGAAGATCCAGAGAGGCGTTACGGATTCCGTAGTGGTGTAGTTTCCTGATTAATGTTTCATGAAGAACGCAATCGACAGCTTTAGATAAATCGGAAAAAAATGCCCAAAGCATCGCATTTGTCCTCCCAGGCACTATAAATGTGTCCTAAAAGTTCAACACATACATACAAAACATCAGTAGTTGAACGACCCCTTGTGAAACCTAACTGTTTTTTATGCAATAACTTATGTTTATTGAAAAAACTTTGCATTTGTGCCAAAATTAATTTTTCAAAAATTTTACTAAAGGTGTGTAGTACTGAAATGGGTCTATAATTAGTGGGGTCTGATGTACTAACCGATTTAAACAGTGGTATTATTTTACTATAAACGATCTATGATCTAAATCAGGAAACTCACCACGGTCAATACAATCGTTAAATATTACAGCTAATGAAGGAGTTACAATGTTTATAATGGATTTAGCAACGTCTACAGAATGACCCCATAGATCGGCGGTCTTTTTAACATTTATGGTGTGAAAAGTTTTAATTATATCTTTACAGGTGACATATTGAAAATTAAATTCGGATTCACAGACTGAAACGTTTTCCCTTAGTAAAGACTCGGCAGCAGTAGGTGACGAGTTTAGCGATTTAGTAGTCGATACGGGAATATCCGCAAAGAAATTTTCAAAGGCTGTGGCAACTTGAGTATCTGAATTTAAAATATTATCGCCAATAGCAAGGCTGTAGTTACTATTTCGGTTGCAAGACCTTCCCGTTTCGCTATTAATAATGTTCCATGTCATTTTAACCACATTACTACTATTTTTAATTTTTGAACTCAAGTAACGTGACTTTGCTATAAAACAAACCTTTTTAAATAATTTTGAATAATTCTTAACATACAAATTAAATTCTACAGTTCTTACATAAGTCCGCTCTTCATACAGCTCATAAAGTCGTTTTCGACTCTTATGAATACCAATGATGGTGGCCCAGTCGTTGAAAGAAGCGTTACTATTTACAGATATTGTCTTAGGGACAAATGTGTTTTCAAATTGTGTGCAATACATACTGAAAAAATCGTTATATTGTTGATTTGGATCATCATTAACTGACAAAAGTGGTAGTTTGGATAAAAGTTTAGTTTTAAAAGTTTGGTTTGTAACTAGTGTGCAATGTTAACACAATGTGTTGGAACTGGGTAGTAACATTGTGTAGTCGCTGTTCCAGAACACTTTAACACTATCTTGCACATATAAAAACATCACCAGAGCCAGTTATTCTCAAACTGTCTTATTTTTGCTGCCGTTGTCTACCATTTCATTAAAATTAATATGAGTAAACAATCAAAAACCTCACGTAAATTCCAATTACTTTGTACAGAAGAGTTAAAGAATTAACGTCCCAAAATAACTTGAGTACATGTAAGTTAATTTTTAGGGTTCCGTACCTCGTAAAGAAAAACGGAAAGTATCGAGTTGAAATTAAAACCATATACTCAAGTCTACGGTCACATAATGCTGTGAAAAATCAACCTTCAAAGTTAACGAAAAAAAAAAGATACGGGTGTTTATGTCGCAAAAAACGTACGAGTATATTTCGAAACTCTCAACGGAATCAAAATTCATAGGGTACTTCCCATTGGCCTAGAACTATGAAATTTGGCAAGTAATATTGTCTTATACTACAAATACAGGGAACAATCTGAAAAAAAAAGTATAAATTTGTAATTAAATCATAAAAAAAACATATTCTTTATTCAAAGTACGCCGTATAACTGTCAAGACCGTATATCTCGAGAACGCGTAAAGGTATCGCGTTGAAATTAAAACCGGCCAAGTGCGAGTTGGACTCGCGCACGAAGGGTTCCGTACCTTATCTATACAAAATTAAACAAAACATAAAAAAATAACGTTTGTTGTATCGGAGCCCCCCTTAATTATTAATTTTATTCTGTTTTTAGTATTTGTTGTTATAGCGGCAACAGAAATACATCATCTGTGAAAATTTCAACTGTCTAGCTGTCACGGTTCATGAGATACAGCCTGGTGACAGACAGACGGACAGACAGCGAAGTCTTAGTAATAGGGTTCCGTTTTTACCCTTTGGGTACGGAACCCTAAAAACTATATACTCAAATCTACGGTCACTTGAAGCTGTGAAAAAATCAACCTTCTAAGTTTACGTAAAAAAGATACGGGCGTTTATGTCGAAAAAAACGTATTTTTCGAAACACTCAAGGGAATCAAAATTTATAAGGCAGGTACTTCCCATTGACCTAGAATGATGAAATTTGGCAAAAAGCAATGTCTTACAGCACATGTAAAGGATAAAATCTGAAAACCGTAAATATGTGGTTTAATAACCAAATAAATACCTACAAGTTTATACGGAACCCTCGGTGTGCGAGTGCAACTCGCACTTGGCCGATTTGTTATTATTATTGCAATTGTTTGATGTTGCATTGTTGCTAAGGCGAACTGACAGATACTTATTTTATTGAACTTTAAACTTAATTTTTTCTAGGCCATTTACAGGAAAACAGTGTGGATTTTGGTAACGAGGAGCTTAGTAGTATAGTCCCTAGCGCCAAAGTTTCAACTTTCGACTCTGTTGCGATCCCCCCTAATATTGTGATACCATTAAAGTACCACGTACTTCCATAAATTTGGGAAACACTGCAACCAAAAAGATATGAGGAACCATCTTAAAAATCCAGTAATTTTGTAACAACTTAGCGTAACATGTCGACACGTGTCGACCAATTATCGTAACTTTGTGACTAGTTGTGACGAGCATGCATTTTATCAAAAACGTATTTTTTGTTTATTTATCAATTTTATGGTTTATTCTTGTAAAAATATATTGGTATTAGTATTAAAATTTGATACTGTATTTAAATAGACGCTTTTGAGCACTCTATGTATAATTATTTATATATTTTTTTTATAAAACAAAGTTTACCTTTCGCCCGAATTATTAAATTAGGATAAATTATGGTGGCGCGTTGGTAAATATCAACATATTCAACGAAATTACACAGTAAATTTCTTTTCCCATAAAGATTTGAGCATTTTAAACCATAGAAATTAATGAAAACTAAATCTTTATAATTACATGGGAGATAAGATGGGGTTTTTGTATTTTTATTATTTTAAAGATGTCACGCTTGAAAATGAACGAATGAATGAATGATTTGTGCGAACTCTGGTTAAAATATGGTAACAATGTTACGTCACGGCGACGTAAATTAGAAACCAAATGTTACCTACTGTAATACTGTGTCGGGATCTTACCCATTTTTAGTTGCAGCGACGGCAATAACACGGAACGGCGACGAGATTATGTTTCGAGATAAGTCAGTGTCGACACTAAAGTGTCGAAACGGTTACGTTATGTGTGCAAAAATGGTTATATATCTGCATTGGTGCGTTAAAAGTTCGAAGGACTTCAGATATATTGTGTTCTCTAGTTGTGGAATTGTCATTATAAAATTGTGGTTTGTACGTAACGTAGAAATCTGAAATTAAAATAGTCTGTAAGTATTCGTCTTTTAAAGGTGTCATAATTGTACCGCATTTTTTAATTAGTTTATTACCTTTTCCTTCTTTTCGTCGTTTAATAATGGAGACAATAGCTATTACGCAATTTTATTGTCTACCTATTGCTAGGTAGGTACAAATAATAATATTATTGTTTAAAATCAGTTCCAGAGATAAGATAAAACTAGTAATCTGTATACGTAGATAATAGAATTCCTACCTAGTATTACCGACCTAATAATTGCAACTATATATAAGTAGTCCTCCTTACCGATTTCGGTAACGGCGACCCTTTGGAACTACTTCCGTGCGTGTATATATGACTGGCCAGACCGAATTTAATTTTAAATATCCGGTCACAACTTAAGCAGTAGAGTTGACCGGTAGAGTTATAGGTGTAGGTGTAGGAGGGCTTAGGTCTCTCTTTCCGTATTTGGCGCTTTTCTTTCAATGTATCAAGTCACTGGTTTTCAAAGATTTTTACATTTTTGCAGATAGTAGAGCGCCAAGACGACCTATGTAAAGCGAGCCTCTCCCAACCAGTAGGATCAATAGCGCAAGCATTAAGATGTCTTTTTAACACGTCCTTGTAGCGGAGATGTTGACCGCCATGCTTCCGTTTGCCTCCTGCCATATTCAGTGTAAAAGACTACTTTGGGTAAACGGTAATGCTTCATGCGAAGGAACGTGCCCACACCACCTGAGTTGGAACTAATTGCAACTAAAGTGAAACTGAATAAGTAGGTAATTAGTATAAAATGTATAAATTCAATGAAAAGACTGCAGATAAAGACCGTTGCTGACAAAAAATACAGCGCAAAAGCAAAAATATATAAAATTAATCATACATTTACTTATCTCAATTTTGTGTGCGAAATTATACTTAACTAGTTTAGTCAATTTTGCCAAAAGATTCCTTCGAGCCGGATTTGAACCAGCGACCTATGGATATCAGCGTCGTTCCTCTACAGTCCACCGCTCTACCAACTGAGCTATCGAAGGCACAACTTTCTACTTCAAATTAAATACGTGTTGGTAAATGTACGAGCGAAGTGTGTTGTGTAACTAACTTGTTACTTGGTACATTTGTGAGCTGCTTATCGTTTTAATACCGATCGAAGGTAATCGTTGTGTGAATTTTGTGGCTTCGGATATGCCAAGCCACGTTTTATAATCTTATGTCCTGAAAGAGATACCAAAAAAATCTTCACATTTTTGTGTTTCTTTCTGAGCAACTTTTTGGGCAAATGTGCAACAAAAAAACCATTTCGCACGTGGCTGAACATAATTAAGACTTGATTTAGGGTCTGCCGAACAGGAATGACCGGGTCCACCCTTTATAGCAGAACTTTTTATGTCATAATATTACTTTGCATAACAGCGGATAGCATAAACTTCATTTCGCAGAAAATCGTTTGGCAGACACTCATTTATCATACATTCAAAACTCATAATTTTGTAAGGCAGAATCATCTTTAGGCATAAATTTCATATGCATAAGAATTAAAAGTAGAACCATCTTAGCGCAGAAAGTTCACAGCCAGAATCATCTTTTGGCATAAATTTTATATCGGTAGTCACTAAAAGCAGAACTATCATATCTCAGAAAGTTTACAGTTAGAATCATCTTTTAGCATACATTTCTTATGCATAACAATGGAAAGACTCATCTATCACATCCACATCACAGAAAATTCACACATGTGAACATGTGGTTTTTATTTTCCTGTAAGCAGGAGGCAAACATGCAAACAAGCATACATCTTGCATGCAGCAAGCATGCAGTATGCAAACAAGCATGCAGTATGCAAACAAGCATGCAGTATGCAAACAAGCATGCAATATGCAAACCAGCATACAATATGCAAACATGCACACCAGCATACACCATTCATGCAGCAAGCATGTAGCGTGCAAGCAAGCATGCAGCATGCAAGCAAGCATGCAACATGCAGCAGGCATGGTTTCTGTCACGGCTCCGGCGCTGCAGGGCTCCGGCGGTCCCACGCGAGCTTATCGTCGCAGATGTGTTTAACGCTCACCACCGCAGCTTCGGCTTGCTGGCCGGCTTCGCCGGCCAGCCTCAGCAGTGGCGGCGAGTGTTACAACCACCTGCTCCTCAACTCGCGGGCCGCCTCGCCCCTCCGCGCCTACGTGATTTTAAATTACACTCTAGGGGTAGGGCAGACAAGACTACGTAAAGTCGGTTTTGGAGAGATTCGTTTCTGTCACTAACTTTTGTAGCCCAGCATATTACTTTTTAAGACAATATTTAAATGTTTGGTTAAAAATGCTATTTTATAGAATAATGCCAAATACAATTATTCCAAATGAAATTCTGCCATCTTCGTAATATGCCAAGTGAAATTGTGCGAAATTTGAACATTGCCAAAGGTAATTATGCCTAATAAAATTCTGCCATCTTAAAAGTATGCCATTGTAAATTCGGAAATACAAACATTCGGCTAAACAATAACTATATTAAATATTTTTTATGCCTTAAAAATATTCGTCTAAAGAAGATTATGCCAAGTGTGTTATGCCAAATAAATTTCGGAGTATCAAGATTCTGCCAGATAGAAGGAACCCGGAATGACCATTGTTCCTCGCTGACTGCGAGATTAACGGGATACTTACGTAACCAAGTTGTCTAAGTAGCATAATGGAAGTTCTGATTACCTAAGCAGTTAATTTGAATGTGAATTAAGGAAAAGTAAGCAGCTGGGATTACATGCAAGATCTTCGAAGAGTCGTAGCTTTCCGTAGCGATATTATTCGTCGGTCACCGAATTCGCTAAGTAAATAAGGGACTACGCTCGTCGAATACGATTACAGAATACGGTTTACCGGGCCACCGGAATCTAATTTGAATGGAAGCCGAAGTGGCAATGTTTGTAAGTTCTAATTACGGGCGGGCAACTTCAACCGTACAATTAACCCGAGGAAGTACGCCCAGTAAATATAAGGCATTATTTTTTGATTTACTGCGACACAAACTTTACTGTAATTCAACAAATCGAATCAACAAGCAACGTTTTTAGGAAAATTGATGGCAGGCGAAATTGGATTTGCTTGTTTGCGTTACGTTGCAAGGAGATTTAATAGGAGGAAATCGTCGAGAGCAAATCAACTACTTAGATTAGGAAATCAAGTGGTTCAAATGAGATTTGGCCATGTCCTGTCAGTTTATTTGACAATATGGCATCACTAGCATCGTAGGTACCTACTTGGTCGTTTTGTATTCGTGCATTCGTCCTAGTTTCCTGATTGACTGTTAATTGGTCGGTTCCACGAGTCCATGAGCAATTTGCCTGAAAGCGTTGGGCCCACATTGTGACAAGTTATTGCTCATATCGTAATGAAAGTTGGTGGCAGTGTGGCAGTGCGCCCGCGCCCTCGCCCCGCTCCCTCACCAGCCAATGATTAACGTGCCTGGTAATGGGAATGTTCGCCACTCGTTTAATCAATTAATTAATGTCGTCTGGCATTAGCTTTGAATGGACAACATTAACAGGCCGCTTCCATAAGTTGTTAATGACAAACTTATTGGATGCAATTTTTCATTTGGGGCACCCCAAATGAAAAATTGCATTGCAATTAGTTTAGTTTAACTTACTAGTCTGGTAAATGAATGATTGTGGTTGGAAAAGTTGAAAGCAGAAAATGTGACTTATGAACTTTGTTTGGACTAGTTAGAAGATAAACATATTAAAAGTCCTGACCCCTCCGAGGTGAGCCCGAGGGGGGGGGGAGCAAAGAAGGTCCCGTTTTTTGGTTTTTTGCTTATATCTCGAAAACGATGTGTCGTATAAAATTTTGTTGTACTACATAATAAAACCTCATAAAATTTTCTTCAACTTTGCTTTTCAAATTTTTTATCTTTTTTTTTTTTATGAGGTTTTATTATGTAGTACAACAAAATTTTATACGACGCATCGTTTTCGAGATATAAGCAAAAAACCAAAAAACGGGACCTTCTTTGCCCCCCCCCCCCCCTCGGGCTCACCTCGGAGGGGTCAGGACTTTTAATATGTTTATCTTCTAACTAGTCCAAACGAAGTTCATAAGTCACATTTTCTGCTTTCGACTTTTCCAACCACACCCCCCTTTTGAGCACTCATTTACCAGACTATACCTAATAGTCTGGAAAATAATTTAAATTGAACCTACCCGAACTTCATCATGTTTCTAAGTTTAGCATATACATGTTGTAAAAGACCTCGCATGAAGCTGTCAACCAAGCATTCTGTACATCAAACTAAGTAAACTGAAAAACCAACCTCAAAATATGGTGTTATTTGCCGATGACACTTCCCTAATTTTTAAGATCAATAGACGGGCCCAAAATTTAGATGACGTGATTATTGCCCTACTTCAAGTCCATAATTGGTTCACAGCAAATAATTTAGTACTAAATGAAAAAAAAACGAAATGCATAAGATTTGCTTTACCCAATGTTAAAAGTAGCGATTGTGATATAGTACTTAATAAAGAGAAACTTGAATTCGTAGATAAAACGGTTTTCCTGGGGATTACGCTTGATTCAAGGCTACAATGGGGTTCTCATTTAACATCTCTGGCGGGGCGGCTAAGTTCGGCAGCATATGCTATTAGAAAAATCCGTCAATTTACTGATGTAGATACTGCTAGATTGGTCTATTTTAGTTACTTTCATAGTATAATGTCTTATGGAATTTTGTTATGGGGACGGGCTGCTGACATTGAGTCTATATTTATTCTGCAAAAAAGAGCCATCAGAGCCATATACAATCTTCGTAGGCGCGATTCTCTGAGGGAACTGTTTAAGGAAATAAACATCATGACTGTACATTGTCAATACATCTACGAAAACATAATGTACGTAAGAAAAAATCTACATCTTTTTGGTAAAAGAGGTGACAGACACAATTACAGTACTAGAAATAGGGACCAATTAGTTCAGCCAGGATTCAGACTCGCTAAAGTAGACTCGTCTTTCATGGGGTACTGTTTGAGATGCTATAATAAAATTCCACAAAGCATTCTTGAACTGAATGAAACAAAATTTAAAACATGTATTTAACGCACACTTTGTAAGCAAGCATATTACAAATTGGACGATTATATCGCTGATAAAAATGCTTGGCTCAATGCCGGTCCTGCTCCACAAGGACAGGGGCGCATTAATGGATAGCACTAATTGTATTGTTGGAGCTGCTGAAGATTGTACAACTATCTTTGTATTGTATAAATTCAATATCTTTATTATTATATAGCCGCATATCGCATATTGTGTGAGTGCTATGTACTAGAATGCTATCAGTCGCTGGAAACCTACGTTTTTCCTTGACTTGAATGTGCCGTGGCGGTTAGGAGATATCTCCTAACCGCCACGGCACATTCACACACATTCACATGTCATGCTCACTCAAATGTCTCGCTGATGGTGACGCATGTGTCGGATCATTTAGTTCCCTTCAAAATGGTTGAGTTGAATGGTGCTGATACATGCGTCATGTTCGTGAACGAGCGCTGTCAGTTGGGACTGGTCAGCTCTTGGTTGCCAGGGCTTATTTGAATTTAATAATTTTATTTTTGAATTGTTTTGTTTTTACTATGGACACCTTTAACGTGCACATCTTGCTACATTGTTCTCACATAATGTACCATCTCAACATGAATGATGTAACCAAGATTTTTTAAAAATATTCTGATTTAAAAGAGTGTCCATGGAGTTTCTTGCCCGTTCTTCTCCATAGAGATCTACGCTAGGGAATGGGCAACTACAGTACTTTCACAGTTTTTATGTCTTGTGACTGGGACTGTAGCTACATTTAATTTTCATATTTGTTTCGACAATTCAAAAGTGCCTGTAACTGGCCTACTTGAAATAAATGCTTTGATTTTGATTTGAGTAACTTTATGCAAAAATTATTGCTGGGAAACGGCTTTCTTTTTTTGGGGTGTAAAATCATGTTTTCTGGTAGAGCTCAATGTAACGCACACAAAACATTGTGCTGATGGATGGATTGAATAGTACGGGGGTCGTGGAGGCGTTAAATGTTAAAACGTTACATTAAAAACTCGTATTAAAAAAAAAAAAAAAACTTGTCAAAAAGTTGATCGCAATGACGGGGAGAACAAGTGTCTTTCGGCTTCGTTAAGAGGTGTTTTACACCCTTTATGTACCTACCTACCTACTATCACTATCATCGTGAAGTAAAACATCTTGAAGAAACCCGGACTTATACCTCAATACCTAAGATGTGATCAATGCTCTTACCTGCTCTCGATGAGATGAGAAGAATCATTTGCCTTGCTGGGACATTACGACTGGTATCATAATATTATACTATTCACATCAAGTGCAGACACTTAGACCTACTCATTCCATAAATAGGTAGGTAAGTACGAGAAGTTTATAAAATATACTAAGTTATGCAGTAAGAGTAGGCCATGCTCACTCAATTGTCTCGCTGATGGTGGCGCATGTGTCGGATCATTTAGTTCCCTTCAAAATGGTTGATTTGAATGGTGCTGAACAATGCGTCATGTCCAAGAACGGGCGCTGTCACAAATGACAGCGCCCGTTCTTGGACATGACTGGTCATCTCTTAGTTGCCATGGCTATTTTGAATGACATATTTTGGTTTTTGAATTGTATTTTTTTTCGTGTGTTTTTACTGTGGACACTTTAACGTGCACATCTTGCTACACTGTTTTCACATGATGTAACCAAGATTTTGTAACAATATTCTGATTTAAACGACTGTCCATGGAGTTTCTTGCCCGTTCTTCTCCATAGAGATCTGCGCTAGGGAATGGGCAACTACAGTACTTTCACAGTTTTTATGTCTCGTGACTGGGCAGGCTCGGATCTAGGGGGGGGGCAAGACGGGGTCCATGCCCCGGGCGGCAAATTCAGGGGGCGGCTAATTCAAGCTTGGCAGACGTATGTTCAAAGTTGCGTTATGATGAATTGTAACGATGCAACTCTTTGATTTCTGTAGAAGACTGGAAAACTGTTCTTGTTGAAGAAGAAGGAGCGCCCTGCAGACTCCCCATATGCATACCAGCCCATCGATTTGGATGAGGTAGACAAACTCTTTGAGAGCTAAACTGTAAACCACCTAGTTCAGCACCTGGCCACTGCGCAGTTGTCAGACTCCTCGACTCTCCCCAGGGCTGAGGATTTCCACCTCGAGAAAAAAAAGAGATTGGAGACACTTGTATATCATGCCAAACCTATGCCGTATCAACTTCTGCCGCATAATCAGGGCCTATCTGAGGGATAGAGATATCATCTACCATTCTATCCGGGTCAAGAAGGATGTTGCGTGGGACAGTGATTCGTTCTGGGGCTGTAACTAGGGAACATCGGGTACGACTGGGCGCTT
The DNA here is from genome assembly GCA_905147715.2 of Xestia xanthographa. Taxonomy (NCBI): domain Eukaryota; kingdom Metazoa; phylum Arthropoda; class Insecta; order Lepidoptera; family Noctuidae; genus Xestia; species Xestia xanthographa. Next base: position 14,593,670 of record LR990647.1, on the reverse strand, counting down.
CGCGGTACGTTTCTTCATGGTGTCATCTGTTATGCTGATGACACGCTGGTGAAGGCACGGGGGAAGGCGTTTCGGCAGGTGACCATCTTGGTGACTGCGGGGGTCGTAGATGGGATCCGGCGTGGGTGGCATTGCAGTTTGAGGCCCTCTGTTTCCATGGACCTCAGAAAGTGCCACCTCGGAGAGCGAACATCGTGTCAGGTTGTGTCCGTATCAGCGTCGAGTCAACGATGAAGTACCTGGGACTCGTCCTTGATAGTTAGTGGGTGGGACTTTGGGCCGTACTTTCAGCGTTGGCACCCCGGTTGATGGGTACCGCGAATTCAATCTCGTGGCTAGGCTAGGATACTGCCCATCCTGGGGTGATCCAATTCCTCTTGCAGAAGATTCTATATGGGGATCGTACGGTCCATAGCGCTCATACGGAGTGCCAGTATGGGCGGACAACCTGAAAACCTAAATACCGTAATTCAGCGATGAACCCAGAGAGCGATGGCCGTCAGGGTGGTGAAAATAAATTAGACGGTCTCCTTCAAGGCGACGAGCTTTTTGGCCGGATCACCACTCTCAGATCTTGACGATAACGTCAAGCTCTGTTCTTACACAGAGCGAGCACCTGATCGTCGCCATGATGTCGAGGTGTACAGAGCTGTGCTCCACCAGGTTCTAGTGGTAGAATGAGAGGCTCGTGCAACGAAACACAGTGCATACCACTTTTACGGCGATAAGACCCGTGACGCAGAAGTGGCTTAAGAGATTCATCAAATAACTGTCAAAAGGTTAGATTCGTATTGTATGACCAGTCACCGTAACTTATTTTGACAGACGCTTTCGTATCGATTCTTCTAATATTGCGATTATGTAAGCATAGTGGATATCAAATTGATGACAACTGAGTTTGAAGTGGCTTTCGTGAAAGTCGTTACACCGTACCCGGGCTGTTAGTCACCGTAAAGTGATATCCACTCTGTGTAATACGCAATACCAATATTTTGACATAGTCGGTTGTCATCAAAGTTCGGTGTACAACCGAAGCTTGATAGTCACTGGACATCAAAAAGAAACGTAATAGGGCAGCTGGAGACAACGCAGAACTTATTTAAAAGTTATTTCAGACCCTATACTGTGCTTTCCTAACAACAATATATGTCCAACCTCCAACACTACACAACTACCATGGACACCATGGTATGTATATTTGTAAATAAATAGGGTAATAAAAACAGATAGAACAGCGCTGTGGATAGGTCCTTGTGGCGTTCTATCCGCGAGGCATATGTCCATCATTAGGCGTCTGATGGCTAAAATAATGGAAAAATATATATAATATGGGCGGTGGCGGCATTTTTTAGTTTTAACCCCGCCTCGAAAAAATTCAAGATCCGGGGCTGTGACTGGGACAACTAGCTACATTTAATTTTCATCTTTGTTTCGACAATTCAAAAGAACCCGTAACTGGCTTACTTGAAATCATTGCTTGAAATACATGCTTTGATTTTGATTTTATCTACAGAGCTACAGTGAACCTATGAGTAGGTAGGTACTTAAATATGTAATACCTACCTAAGTAACAAGCATATATATGTGCCTGCAGATACCAGCAGTAACGTGTTAAGTTTATATGACTACGCGTATCGCCCTGATCGTTTTATGAGGCCAGTAGGCTTCTAAATGGTACTAATTGGCGACCTACCTCTGCTCAATAAACACTAAGATAGGCACTTAGCCTTCATCATATTATAGTTCTGGTCCTAAGTAACTGGAGTTAGAAACTGAGAGTTCACGTGATGTTTGGTGCTGGTAACCCAGTTGTAACTAATTTGTTTATTTGAATTCAGTATGTATGGTCGAACAAGCTATTTGGTTTACATTTTACAATGTAATTTGTAGGTTAAACTGTAAACCAAATATTTGTTCGACCGTACATAATCAATTATTATTACAAGCAATCCGCTGGATACGAGACGCACGGAACCGGTCATGCAATGTGGCGACACTTAGGGGAGGCCTATGTCCAGCAGTAGACGTCTTTCAGGTGATGATGATGATGTATATAATTTAAAAACTACACATAGATCTAAAATAATAATAAAATGTACAAGTAAGTCTTGTATCAAAATTGGAAAAGAATTACAGGTGGCCTACCATGACGTCTTAAAGCTGGATCGTTTTATTCTTGTTTCAGTGTGGGTAAGAGACGGAGCTATAGAGGACGTCTAGCGCCATCTCTTTCCCTCATTAGAATAAAATTAAAACGATCCTGCTTTTAGACGTCATGGTAGGCCACCAGGGCGTGAAAAAAATTGTCCACATCGTTGTCAATATGAAAAGAGTCCAGAAGGCTGGCAGCATTGCCACGTTGGATGGCAATGCTAATTATCATAATTAGCATGCTAATTAGCATTGTCATCCATCTTTTATTACCTACAAGATTAAATTCATTACAGTTAATGAATTACAGTTGATTAAAGGATTAAATACCTTTATTTGGATTCTAAATGAACGAACTTAATCCTTTATTTAGATGATGTATTTTGCCAGGAGGGTCGTGGAAAACACAAAAAGCTTTGCTATAGGGATTTCCTTTTATTTTCTGACAACAGGAAAACAGAATTCAAAATTACATCCTAATATCAAAACGAACATCGAAGGGTTCTTGTGAATTTCGATGTTGGTATCGGAATCGCCAATCGCCAAGAGATATCACATAATCTAACAGAACATTACGCCTGTGTTTGCCGAAGGGGGATGGCTAGGGGTCTGGTAAGGCGTCTTTTAGGGTAAAACCATGCCTCTTGTGACCATGACCCACATTTCGCTAGAGTTCATTTACATTTGATCATTTTAATCTTATTGACACATCTTAAATTGGATAGGTTGAGCTCTAAAACTAATAATGACGATAAAGTACCACCCGCAATTCAAAAGAGTTCTCAAAAATTCAAAATCATAATTATTTTTCGTTATCCTTAAGAAACTTATTTAGTTCTGATTCTTCGACGTCTTAAAATAGTAAAAAGGTGTCTAAAGCAGGGACATCTTGAATAACAAATCGAATTATTCCGGTTTTTTTTCCATTAAATAATCTTGACTAAAATCATCACATCCATTTTGGGTCCCGACTGTTGCAGTCAATATGTCCTGTTGCCTGAACTTGTTTTTTTTCTTTTCAGTTTTTATTTAAACTTGTTCTTTACGCAGTCGGGTTTTTTAATTATTTACGTTATTATAAAGCAAAATTCATATTCTAAGATTTCCAATAACGTTAATAAACAGAAAAACCTAAACACCGTAGATTTAGGGAGGCATAATTATAAAACGAGAGGCCTGCTCGCCGGAGGGGATAATTTGAGTCCCGAGGGCTTTGATGTTCAGCGGCCTTGGAACAGCATGCGGCCAACCGTGAGCGTCGCCAGCCACGGACTCTTCATCCAAGAACTTGACCTTTATTCATTCGTCTCATATGTGCCACGAGTACCTACCTATTTTTATTGCTAAATTATTGATTTTATTTTTGAACTTTTGTTTAATGTTATTCCCATGTATATTTAGATGCCTATTTTTTATGTAGATACCTTCTTAATTTTTAAAGTTTATTTAGGGTAACGAACATCGATTTTACAACTAGCTATTTGGCAAAATGTGTCGCCCCCTGTTACTTTTTTTTTGTTTCGGATGGGAAATCATCAAATGACTGCTCACGCTCTGGGCGGAGCAGGAGGGAGTGTCAGACTTTTACTGACTAAAACCCATCCATGTTCCTTCATCGCCCTTTGTGTTCCGGGGCCACGGTATCTCTTTCCAACAGTCCCGCAGCCCAGGCAGGCTAATACCACCCCTTATCGACCAATACGTGTCGATACTTTACACGCGAATCGGTGCTGTTTTGCAACATGTTTCACATTAATCCGATTATAAAGACCTTCATTGTACAATACAATTTAAAAGTTAAAGAATAACCCTGTTTAATAAAATAAGTTTGAAAAGATAAAGAATTGCCTCCTACCTAATTGGTTACCGTAGGTCCGTACTTCCGTAGCGAGTGCTACGGCACCGTAGCAAGGCGCTACGTAGATACTTGGGATCATAATGAGTTGCGCGAGAGCTTCGTTAGCGCCATGAAAGCGCATCTCTAAACGATGACGTCAAAAGCTGCTTGATAATTAGCGCAACACATCTGCGTTATAATTTCATTTCATTTCAGCAACGAAAATATACATTATGTCGGTACCACGTCCACGTTTCATATTAAGTTTATCAATACTGTCAGTGAATTCACATCATATGAATACATTACGAAAACCCAGTTCGGCCATTATGCAAAATACATGTTCGTAATAATGATTCATTGTAAAATAACCCATGATGTTTGCAATGAACTGATCCATTTCACTGTGGCCTCGAAATTGACTGATCGCGTGCATAAGGCTGAAACCCCTGACCTTACACCTCCAATGTCAATGTTATCTGATCCGCCTCCATCGTGTTTATGAGTTTGGGGCGTAGTACCACTTACCGCGCTGAAAACAACGTGTTTTCCTATTATTACTTTCCAGTTTTCTAACAACACACTGAGCCTGAAAACAGGAAATTAACGCCATGACGTTTTCCAAAACTTTTCCACAATTTTCATGTTTGTAGTTTGCTTTAGAAAGGTAGGTTTGAGTGAAATGTCCGACGTTTTGTGTGAAAATAGAGTAAAACGTTTATAAATATGCTGCAGAAAGAATAACACAGACGAGATGTAAGTAAACGATCAGTGCATCAATGATCTTCGGTAGATCAGTGGGTGGACATTGATCTACCATTCCATATAAACATACTGTTTTACCACACCAGCCCACACGTTAGGTAAGAACATGACTGTGATTTTCGTTGTTCCATTAAACCAATTACAGAAACTTGACATTGGTCCGCTGGCAAAAAGCTGAGTCAGTAGGCATTATTAAGTTTTCCTTGTTCACACCCCTAAATGTCAGGTCAGCCACCTTTTTATTATATGTGAAACAAGGTCAGAGTTAATACTGTATAATGAGAGTTTTGTGCCAATGTTGGGCAACCTTCCTCAATCGTCTTTTGTGTTACTTGAGCAAGTGGCCTCGGCTTCGATCGCGTGCACTCGGTAGCACTGATATGTGTAGGGTCGGCTTCACCTCGCCCAAATGCATTATTATTTATTAGCTTTAAATATCGATGATGAGGAAAGTTTCGGTAAGAAGATGCTTTAAGGCCCTTACCCTAAAATTAGCAACTATTTGTGGTGGTTCAAACTTCGATTGAAATGCTGTTAGTATAAAGTTCTAATCAGCTTGCACTACAAAGCGGTTGTTACGTCAGTCACTGCGGCCGAATAGTGCGAAATGAGTGTTTTTTATGCGATTTACAAAAAAATCTATTGATAATAAATAATAAAACACATAAGACCTGTTTTATAGTTAGTTCAGTTAGAATGCAAAGTTTCATGATTTAATTTGAAGTACTTTTTGAATACCAGCGCAGCGGTTTATTATTCGATTTGGAGGTTTGGAACTTTGGAATTTTTTCTATCGAGAAAAGTTTATGGAATCGTGTTTTCGTCACACATAGTACTTAGCAGTAGTCCTCAACTTTGCTGCAGTATTTTAGGCGTAACGGAGGATCATGCTAAGCTATTTGAGGGAGTATGACCAAAGATTTGAGTGATATTTCATTGATATGGCTAGAAAGAAGGTGAATATTGACTGAATAGATACTAAGATGATGCTGAAGTATGGAAAAATCAACAAACAGATATTGGCTGATAAACACATTACCCTCCTCAGCCGAGTAAATAGAAGATATGCTGCGCCGAACCCAAATAAATTGGGATAGGGTAGGACAATGATGATGACGATCATGAGGTCAGTATGAAAGAAGAAATATTGGAATAACGGAGAATTTAGAATAATGATGAATGTCAAAAAAAATTATAGGTAATTTATTTTTCAACTTGGTATTTTTTTCCCTCACAAAAGCTTACAGACCTGTTGATTGTCTGGTAAATCTAATAAAGTGTGTAAAAAACGCCGAAAGGCACTTTTTCTCCCCGTCATTGCGATCATTTTTTTTCAATACACTTCCTCGAAAACTGGTCCTTAACGCACTACGATTAGGTACAACATGCAATTTATTTCACACGCTTGCGATTTTTTCCATTTTCCATTTTCATTCCCGCACACGTGCGGGAATGAAAATGGCCACAGATAACTATACCTATACTTAGTCCAAATTGGTTTAATGCCTATAGTCTGAGGTGAATGGTTTTTTTTGCAAAGCACATACGCGTCTTTTTTTGAATATTCAAATTGTGTTTATAAATAGAATATCATAGATAAACATGATTATTTAAAACTAATAGTTACTTTTATACACAAATTAACATTTATTTGTGTTCTGAATTCAAAAATATAAAATAAATCTATTTTTTATATTACGCTGTTTAACGGCTTCATACAATTGCCTCTCTTTCAACCTGGCGAGACCAAAGCGCGAAAAAAAAAAGAAAATTTAAATCATAGTTTCATAATTCGTGACAAAAATATTATTCTTATTTTATTTTATTTCTTCAAAAGTGTATTGAAAAACGTCGTTTGATACACGTGGACATTTGTTATTGCAATTCTCGGCACAAAAACACACACATAATTCCGCCTCGATTGCAATAACAAACTTTCTCCACTTGTATCAAAGTGTACTATTGTTTGACACCATACCTGGGAACCTTCTAGTTACGGAGATATTGGGCGTCAAAGTCCCAACCTTTTAACATGTTTTTTTTTAATATGTGTACCAGTTTTAACCAATAATTTTTGCGTAAAGTTACTTAGTTTGATGTACAGAATGCTTGGTTGACGGCTTCGTGATGAGGTTATTTACACCCTGTACCTATTATATTGATATTGACATGGGTAACTTATTACGCATTTTGTTTTCGAAAGCCATACTGCTCGGTTGTCAAGCTGTCACTCGCACACCACGAGCTCCCAGCTTGTGGCCGTTACAATGGAAGTTACAAAAGTAAATTTCAATTCGATTTGTATTTGAATTAACACGTTGATTATTTCGCCGATGTATTCACTGTCTGTATGGTGTCGGACGTAAAGAATAGCACCATCCCATAACTTCCCGTGGGTGTCGTAAGAGGCGACTAAGCGACTTACCAGAGGATGGGCAGCAGCGTTCTCTGTGCTTTTGTAACAACCGTACTGCGATCGCCAACCCGCCTGCCAAGCGTGGCGATTATGGCAAAACCCCCCTTTGGGGGAGGTCTATGTCCAGCAGTGGACGTCTTTCGGCTGAAATGATGATGAATGATGATGATTCACTAAAAGGAGATTTAACCTATGTATTCATATGTCTCATTTGAAATGTAAAAAGATATCAAATACATTTTTCTGTAAGTATATCCAATAACTTGTCTGAAAACGGTTGCAAATTCCTAGTCCTACGATTTATCGATTCAGTTTTCTATCCTTCTACAGTGTCTCTTTCATTCCATTAATAAAACGAATTGCATCTGAGAAGCACGAGTTTGGAATAAATCTTACTTTCTTTGATTTATCTCTTGAGATATGACACTAGTACCTATAGACGAGGGAGGAATTTATTACCAGCAGTCAAGTTGAAAACAAATTAGTTTAGAAACTCGGAGCTTTGTAATCTTTCTTATATTATTTTCTTTACGCTTCTATCCTTACTTAAATATCTACCGAATATATAGATCAACAAAGTTGAAGGCTGACGAAACGAGAAAAATATATAACTTTGAAATATACTGGCCGTAGGTAGGTACCTAAGCAAGAGGAAGATTTTGATAGCATCATTTTTGAAAATTACACAATCTACACTAATAATATAGAGGAAAGATTTGTGTGTGTGTATGTTTGTAATGAATAAACTCAAAAACTACTGCGCCGATTTCAAAAACTTCTTTCACCATTAGAAAGCTACATTCACCCTGAGTAACATAAGCTATATTTTATCCCCGCACTCCCACGGAAACGGGAACTACGCGGGTGAAACCGCGTGACGTCCGCTAGTTGTATATAAAAGTGAAGTAGGTAACCAATCACTAAACAAATGTGTCTGCTTCCCTACCCAAAAATAAAACAGTTTCTTTATAAAAACAGCCTTTGAAATAGTGTATTTAACAGACTATCCGTAACAAATCGCGGGCTATCAATCCACGTAGAGGAAAAGTAGGGCAACAATGATTTTAGCAGAACTATCGTTAACGACTCACGATAAAACTCTCGGCGAGAAACCTTTACGGAGGGACGATGGAGGATTAGCAATTAGGTGGGTCGTGCAAGTGGAGCCATGCCCTCCACTAGGAAGGGGCACGTAGCTACACGGTCCAAGAGATTAATGAGGATATCCGGACACGTCCCGAGACCTTTTCAAATAGTATGTTGTATTGTAGTTGCCAATAAATCTAACACATTTTTAATCAATGATCAGTCTTTCCTTAACATTTTTTACCTACTTTATTTGTCTGTACCTACCTATAAAAATAATACATGGCAAAATTCATACTGTTAAATACGTGGTGGCAGGTATAGTTATTAGGATAGGTATGTTGTTAATGCATCGAGTTGGTAGGTAAGTAGGTACTTATGGAAAGCTTTATAGTGTCCTCATTCCTAAATGACCATACCAATGAGTCCTGCCAGTGCGTCGCTTGTGGTACGTAATCTAAATGGTTATAAAGTAATCAATACCACTTGTACAGCACTTTCGTAATTGAAAATAAACAAAGGTACAGTGGCACAATTAATGAAAAGGAATACGAAACGGGTAATAAGCGTAACTAGCGCATCAGCACGTGGGGCACGGTTTGTTTATGCAAATCGAGACAGCTGAGTGAACGAATGAGTACTCCACAGTCATAATATATGGTATTGTGAACTTATCATGTTATATACTTGGAATACCTACACGATGCGTACGTGCACGATGTCGTTGTGGACAACAGTTTAATTAATTATGTTTTATTTCTCCACTTAAAGCTAGTAACGTACCTACCTATATGCTACAAACTAGGAATTTCTCTATCAGGGAATTAAAATGACTCACGGCTCTAAATAGACTGACAATCAAATAAATTCATTCCATAGTGGTGCCGATTCCCTTGTTCACAAACTAAACTAAATTTAAGTTGAATGCATCTTTTTCTTTCTATTTAATTATGAAAAGGACAGAAGATAAATATTAGTTTAATCCTGTCAAAATCAAAATCAAAATCAAAGCATTTATTTCAAGTAAGCCAGTTACAGGCACTTTTGAATTGTCGAAACAAAGATGAAAATTAAATGTAGCTACAGTCCCAGTCACAAGACATAAAAACTGTGAAAGTACTGTAGTTGCCCATTCCCTAGCGTAGATCTCTATGGAGAAGAATGGGCAAGAAACTCCATGGACACTCTTTTAAATCAGAATATTGTTACAAAATCTTGGTTACATCATTCACGTTGAGATGGTATATTATGTGAGAACAATGTAGCAAGATGTGCACGGTAAAAGTGTCCACAGCAAAAAAACACAAACAAAAAAAAAAAATACAATTCAAAAATAATTCATTCAAATAAGCCATGGCAACCAAGAGATGACCAGTCACAACTGACAGCGCCCGTTCACGGACATGACGCATGGATCAGCACCATTCAACTCAACCATTTTGAAGGGAACTAAATGATCCGACACATGCGCCACCATCAGCGAGACAATAGAGTGAGCATGACATACTCCAAACCGCCAGGGCACATTCAAGTAAAAAAAAAAGACGTAGGTTTCCAGTGAATGATAGCTTTCTAGTACGTAGTACTCACACAATATGGGCTATGCATTTATATAATACTAAAGAGATTGATTCTATACAATGCAAAGATAGTTGTACAATCTTCAGCAGCTCCAACAATACAATTTAATGCTATCAATTTATGCGCCCCTGTCCATGTGGAGCAGGACCAGCATTGAGCCAAGCATTTTTATCATCGATATAATCGCTCAACTTGTAATATGCTTGCTTACATAGTGTGCGTTTAATGCATGTTTTAAATTTCGTCTCATTCAGTTCAAGAATACTTTGTGGAATTTTATTATAGCATCTCAAACAGTACCCCATGAAAGATGAGTCTACTTTAGCGAGTCTGAAACCTGGCTGAACTAGTTGGTCCCTATTTCTAGTACTGTAATTATGTCTGTCACCCCTTTTACCAAAAAGGTGCAGATTTTTTCTGACGTACATTATGTTTTCGTAGATGTATTGACAATGTACCGTCATGATGCCAATATCCTTAAACAGTTCCCTTAGAGAATCGCGCCTACGAAGATTATATATGGCTCTGATGGCTCTTTTCTGCAGAATAAATATAGACTCAATATCAGCAGCCCGTCCCCACAGCAAAATGCCATAAGACATTATACTATGAAAGTAACTAAAATAAACCAGTCTAGCGGTATCTACATCAGTATACTGACGGATTTTTCTAATGGCAAAGGCTGCTGAACTTAGCCGCCCCGCAAGAGATGTCAAATGAGAACCCCATTGTAGCCTTGAATCAAGCGTAATCCCCAGGAAAACCGTTTTATCTACGAGTTCAAGTTTCTCTTTATTCAATATTATATCACAATCACTACTTTTAACATTCGGTAAAGAAATTTCTTATGCATTTGGTTTTTTTTTCATTTAATACCAAATTGTTTGCTGTGAACCAATTTTGGACCTGAAGTAGGGCATTATTCACGTCATCTAGATTTTGGGCCCGCCTATTTATCTTAAAAATTAGGGAAGTGTCATCAGCAAATAACACCATATTTTGAGGTTGGTTTTTCAGTAAATAGGGTAGATCATTTAAAAATACTAGAAAGAGGAAAGGACCCAATATTGAGCCTTGTGGAACCCCCATTTTTACTTTTAACCCCTGTGAATTAACACCATTTATTTGAACATGTTGTTGTCTATCATTCAAATAAGATTTTACCAAACTAAGTGCAAGTTTACCCAGTCCGTAATGCTCAAGTTTCAAAAGTAATGTGTCGTGATTTACGCAATCAAACGCTTTGGAGAGGTCACAAAAAATTCCTATGGCGTCTTGAGACTCTTCCCACGCAGTAAATATGTGCTTTAATAAGGTTACACCGGCGTCAGTTGTACAACGTCCCTTGGTGAAGCCATACTGTTGATCATGTAAGATTCTGTTGGTGTTAAAATGATAGAGCATTTGATTAAGCATTACTTTTTCAAAAACCTTGCTAAAAACTGGTAACACGGATACAGGTCTATAATTATTAGTATCTTTACTGTCCCCGGATTTCAAAAAAGAGGTATGACTTTACTGTATTTCATTAAATCAGGGAAAACTCCTTGGTCTACACATAAATTAAAAATTAAAGCTAAGTAAGGGGCTATAGTCTCAAGTATGGATGTACAAACTTTGACAGACATTCCCCATAGATCTTCGGTTAGTTTGATCTTTATTTGCCGGAAAGTTTTAATAACAATCATAGGGTTAATGTGTTTAAATTTAAATTCAACCAGGCAGCCAGACACATTCGCCTTTAATAAACCAATTGAGAGTTCAGGTGAGGAAATAAGAGCCTCCGTTGTTTTTTGTGGTATATCGGTAAAGAATTTTACAAATTCTTGAGCTACTTCCTGATTAGAGCTTTTAGGACCACATGCTGTATCTAATGTGTAGCTAGTGTTACGTATTTTCTTCCTGTTAGTCTCGTTATTTATAACTTTCCAAACTGTCTTTATTTTATTTTCAGCTGTTTTGATCTTGTTGCTAATGTGCAGTGCTTTAGCAACCTTTCATGTATTTCTAAAAATGTTTGAATACTTAGCAACATACTTGTTAAAAGTTTCAGTGTTTATAAAAGGCTTAAGGCCATAAAGCTCAAATAGTCTTTCCCTACTTTTTCTGATACCTCTAGTTGCCCAATCACTAAATATGAATTTAGGGCAAATACTTTTTGTCTTCTTTTCAAAAGTTTTATTGAATTCCGTGTGAACTATTGAAAAGAAACGATCATACAATTGATCTATATTAATATCATCAAGGCCCATAACGCTTAACTTGTTCTGTAGCAAAATATTATACCTATTTAATCTGCTAGAAGTTATAGGTCTAAATTTAATTTGAACTTTTTGCGATGGGGGTGTATTACACCTGAAGGTTACAGTTTGTCCACTATGGTCAGAGGGTAGACAATTTACTATTGCTTTATCTAAGTAATCACAATCGCAGAAAATATTATCTATACAAGTAGCAGAAGATGGAGTGACTCTAGTAGGTTCTGTAAAAGTGTTGGTCAAGTCAAATGACTTAAAAAGATTTAATAAGCGACTGCTATTTGCACATTCTTCTAAAATATTGATATTAAAATCACCACAAATAATTGTAGATTTATTACTGACTGCAAGTTTTGCCATCACATCTTCCATTATTGATTCAAACAAAGAAAAGTTTTGATAGTTTGGGGGTCTGTACACACACACAATTACATGCTTATCTAGCTCAACACAGGACAGTTCAACGCAATGTTCAACCGAGAGACCTACTATGTCATTACGTTGCTTATATTTAAAACAATTTCTTATTAATATTAGGGAACCTCCACGAAGCATAGTTTTACGGTTAAAGCAGCAACCCACCATATTGTTCTCATAATTGATAAGCATTTGGTAATCCTTAAGCCAATGTTTAGTAAAACATATAATGTCAAACTTACTATTTTCTAAAAACAATTCAATTTCTAATAATTTGGAAGAAATGCCTTGGATATTTTGGTGGAATAATTTCAAAGTGTTCTGCTGAGGCCCTTTTTTACTAACTAATTGAGTGCAAGAAGATACGTTGGTAGGATTAACAATATTGTTAATCGTACCTCCTGTTGTCTCATTTCCTAGTTTAAATTAATTTTTGGAGTGAGGCTGGAGACACCCGTACCATCCTCAGACAACAAGACCCTATCACTAATACTAATATACCCTAATTGAGAATTCTCCACGGTGACACATGGATCCACCTCAGTACAATGCTTGTAAACATTTATAGCACCAGTGCTATATTCATTGAAAGTCACCTGTATATTAGTATTACTACTAATAGTCGCAGTGTTAATAATAGAACTAAACTTAGACATACTATTTATGTCTGTGTGAATATTATAAGCTAATAGCCGAGCTATTTTGTGTCTACATCTAATAGGTAGATACACCTTACCCCGTGTCGACTTCAGTTTACCAACAATAGTGTTGATATCCAGATATATAAGTCTGTCACTATAGTGACCTACTAAAAAATGTACATGGTTATTTAACATATGTATATAATTATTTTTTCTATTACCCAAATTTTCAAAAAATGGAAAACCACACAATATTATTTTGTTACAATTTAACTTTAACAACTCTGAAACACAGTCAGTGATGTCTTCCTTTTTAATCTTAGAACTATTACCAACACATATAGTAATGGTGGTACTAGGATCACAAACGGTCTTTGTTACTGATGCCATAATCTGTTTGTAGGTTGATCCTGGCATGCAATAATTTTGGGTACTATAACTCAGGTTATTACTGATCAATTTCCCTAACCCTCTACCTATACTATCAGAGAACATAACTGAAAGATTAGAACCAAGACTATGAGGTGAGACCAAATTACCTAAGTCAGGTATTGTATCTTGGGTGGAAATACAGTCCTGAGTACTCACAGCTAGGGACGGGTCCTCCGTTGCCTCAAGCTGGAGGGCATCATTGCTGGATTCCCTCTGACAAGTACACTGAGTGTTGCTGAGAGTCAGCGAGTCCACTTTGTCTACCAATGCATTTGTAGCAAGAATAATTATGCTCTTTAATTTGATTTTCCGAGCATTCATATTTATTACATAAAGATTTTAGTGACTTATTAAGAGCCTGTATTTCTGATTGTAAGCGCTGAGTGTCAATTTCATAAATATTTATACTATCTTCCAATTTAATCTGATAGTTATTTAATTTATTAACTAGAGAAACACGTTCTTTCCTTAATTGAATATTTTTGGAAAGGTGTTTTTGTTGTTTCTTGTATTTATTACATTTTTTAATTATTCTATTTAATCGTGCATATTTCTTAATTTTATTTTTACTAATTTTGTGGCTGTAGTTATGCTTTAGTAAGGAGTCCTCTGTAAGGTCTATTGTTATAATGGAATGAGGGTTGCAATTTGTATTAACTAATTCATTATACAAATGTTCAGTTTCCATAGCCTGAGTATGATCCTTTTCCTTTTTCAAATTTAAAAGTTTGACATTTGCATGGACTAATTCATCCTCTAAGTCCCTAATTTTACATAAAGCCTCCTCATACAAGTTGCTACAAGAGTTGAACCCATCCGTGACCGCCCTTAGTTGATCCCGTTCATTGACAACATTCAAGAATTCCTGATGAAGGTCTACTAGCTGTCAAATTAGTCAGCACCTGACGTAATTTGATGTAATTTTAGTAGTCAACTTTTTAATCGCGTCTAAAACTTGTATGGCGCTGATTAATTTGACAGAACATAACTAAAATTTATCTTCTGTCCTTTTCTTAATGAAATAGAAAGAAAAAGATGCACTGAACTTAAATTTGGTTTAGTTTGTAAACAAGGGAATCGGCACCAGTACCTACATTGATTAAAGAGAAAGATATCGACACAAACTAAAACCATGTATATTCTGACTGGATTTCATCTCAAATTACGCCTATCGTTAGCCGAGTCTTTGCTCTATGCCCAACAATAACACTATGAAAAAGACCCACGTAATCTACTTCACAAAATGTACAAAAAACATTGTGTACACTAACTTGACGGGTTATTATGTGCACAGTACACACCGCTGTCGACCGTCGAAGGGAAGCCCCTTAGCGGATTAACATGACATGGCAACACATTATGTCTAAACAAGATGCTTCGCTCGCAGGACTAAAGAGACTATAATATAAGCTGGGAGACCTCATTGTTTCTCCCGAAGGTTCCGGTAACACTTAATGGATTCTTAACACACGCCAGCTCTCCTCGACACTGGATAGATACTCATTGTTTGCTATATTTGTGAGAAAGGCAACACTGTTCACTCTCAGAGCAGAGGTGAAATTATAAATGTGGTAATTATCTTGTCAACCGATGGCCTATAAGGTGCTCATAAATTATTGTCACTTTGAAGAATAAAGTGTCGTGCAAGTAATAACATCAGCGTTACTTTGTGGTCTTTATTCGATTGTTGCTTCCGCCGTGTAGAGGGTGACAACACTCTCCTTTGATAACATTCTGAAGGTTGGTTCTGTGATAAAATACCTGGTACATATGTGTGAAAATGTATTGCAGCCAATAGGTCAGTGACTATTACTTTCCACTTTGGAAAATTGTGAAATGACCTCCGTCCGGTTTTTGCCGTTTAAATGTCAATGGAGAGCATCCCTACGCATGTTTATTATCTACCATATACCAATATTCAGAAATAAATTACATTAAATTTTAGCCATTTGATTCAACATTGTATCACTAATTCTCATCCACCCACTTTCAACTGTTTCAACCGACTTTCCTTTCACAATCATAAATCATCCAAAGCTATGATGCGGTTGTTCAAACATCCTTGTAAAAGCTTTTTGTTCACATAAATGCAGATGACGTCAGCAATTTTAAAATGTGTTTCTAATGTACACTGTACACAGCAGAGGAAATGAAATGCCTGAAACATGGGCATATTGGTGTTCGTTCAAATGGCACAGTATCGCAAGGATATGCGCTGCACTGCCTGCGCTTCAAACGAGAGAGTCCGTGTGAAGGATATCCGGCAGGATAGCGCGACGTGCGACCAGCGCAGTTCAGTGGGGCAATAGGGCTGCAACTGACTGAATAATACCTTTGTAAATGACTAACACTTCGCCCGCAACTTTGTCTGCAAAAATTGTGGTAGCTCGGCTAATATGAATTCATAGCCTGTAGTGTTATAGCACTCACGAAAACTGCAGCTTTCTACCAGTGAAAACTTTTAGAATTGGATCATTAGTTCCGGAAATTACCCCCTACCTACATACTTAAAAACTTACATTACCTACCTCTTTATAATATTAGTATAGATGATAATTTCTTTCACATTTAATTTTATTGCTATGGGAGAATGGGCGCCGGCAGGATTATTTCCAGGGTGGTGCATCTTCAGTGCACAAGTTAAATTATGGTCTAGACTCTAGAACATAAAATTATGTTCTAGAGTCTAAACCATAACTTCTAGTTACGGAGATATTGGGGGTCAAAGCTCCAACTTTTCACATTTTTTTTTAATACATGTTTCTAATGTAAGATTTTAATTTAAACACCTTCACGACCCTACTATTCAATCCATCCATCAGCTTACATTGAGTGCTACCGAAAAACGTGATTTTTCACCCCAAAAAAAGTCATTCCCAGCAAAAACTATTGCGTAGAGTTACTTAGTTTGATGTACAGAATGCTTGGTTGACAGCTTCGTGAAGAGTCTGTTTACAGCGAGCGATGCGAACTCAAATATTGTAGGATATGCTAGGATAAATTAGGTTATTTTAACTCATTTAACCGAAACGAGAGTAGGAAAAATTGTAGAGAAAATCTTTGCTTTGCGTGCTGGATAAATTAGTCTGAATCTAAATCTTTTCTTCGTATTTTCTTTTCGAACAGAGAGGTGCAAGTGCACCCCTTGCACCCTGCTGCCGGCACCAATGATGGGAACTTTAGAAGATCCATAGTTGTCCGGACTCATTCGTTTTAATAACTCCAAAAGTCTGCCAACTACGTACAGCTAATAAACTCTGCTATAATAATGTTACCCATTCAAATTGTTTCTTTGAAAACTTACCTAGAGGGGCCTAGTTAAAATACCTTTAGAACTTTTGTAATTCTGAATAAAAGCTATTCAGAATTTCAGACCATAAACGAGATGTAGAAACGTTGGCTCACAAAACAAATAAATATTAATTCTTTTGTTTCATTTCATACCAAGTATTCAACAGGAATTTATTTCAGATTAAACAGTGAGTTTTAGCAAAACGTGGTTTTAAATACTAGCTAAATCTACACTACATCCCAATAAGAACATCGATAGTCATTTGGCATAATCTCCAGAAAATAACCCGCCCACCGTTTAAACAAACTTGCTTCTGAAGTCTCTTTTCAAATGACTACATTCGTTTCTCTAGTAACTTAAAGGATTTTATTTACCCACCTCGGTTCGTTTCAAAGTGCGGAAGAGTGCACTATTTCAATGTGCACGTAGGTTGGAATACTGGGAATGTTGGGATAACAGCCACGCGCAGGTTTCCGCCAAGGTCGATATCGTGGCTTCCTGTGAGCTAGAACTATTTCGTTACCTGGCGGATGAAATATGTATCTCGAGGAACTGTATCACTGAATGTAGGTCTGTCGTTATTTTGCACTGCTGTGAATATAACAAAATGAAATTGAGTTACTAGGGACAATTTTGAGACTTGATAATATTTTTGGTACATAATAGAAACCTTTTTATGACTTGACTGCTTGAACAAAGACGGGTTTTTAGTTCGAGGGCACCTTATTTTAGGCTTCTACATACTCTTGCAGCTTACCTGAATCTAAATTTAGCAATAACCTTTACTGATGAACGGTTTCAGCGAGTTGTTAGCCCTAATTTCATGCTACAAATGCCCAAAGTGGGTAGGTACTTAAACCTACCACAATCTTGTTAAGTTAGATCGACACATTATTCAGATAAAATGTCCGCGTGATTATTTGGTGATGTCGGATACAAAAAATGGTTTTCTTATCATGTTTCATGGTAATTTAAATTTGGGATCAATACTTAAAGGTATCGTGACATCATCTGTCTGGGTCACGCGTCACGTTGCGTGCGACACAATCAGAACTCAAAATCAAGAATCCAAATTAATTCTTCTTCTTTGCGTGTCGATAACTCAAATAATACCCGACCAGTATGAAAGTGAAATTAATTGAAACCAATATCGTATATTTCAAAGAATGCAATGCCATGGCCAAACAAGATTCAAATTTTCCTAAAGTGAATTTAAAATTCAATTCTTATTTCGTCGACTAGCAGGATAAATCATACAGGAACATACATAATGCAGGAAATAGATGTGACGCCGCGCCTTTCCAGTTCGTTCCGAGAGGTCGTCGGAGGAATAATGTATTAGGAAGATTTATACGTTCATTAGCATTCGTGCAGGTACACCATCAATGTCATACGATAATCTGTGATGCCTCTTACATCGACAACAAGTGCCCGAGACCCGAGAGCACGAGAAATGTGATGTGCATCGAATACCGTCCATTCAAGGTAGATGCTCAACTTTGACCTTCCCAACGTGCAATGAGCTCGAGTGTCTAGAAAAAGAAAAATGATAGAACACGATTCTGCTCGGACCTATTCGAACTATATGGGAAGGATTGTGTATCGGTGTGATATAAGTGAAGTAAAAAAATCATTAGCATTTCAGGCTATCGATTGTTAATTTAATGACGGTAATCATCATTCAGCGTCGGTAGCGCGAGCCGCGGACGGATATAGCGATCGTACCGCATCGATAGTATACCCTCGAGGTTCGTACACTGCTCACTGATATTTATGGACCAATTTGCCATTGTCAATGTTTGCATTCCATTAACTCAAGGAAAAGTGTTTACGGTCAAGCAGTTTGTATTTGCCTTAGTCTGACACAAGACAATGATCGGACTGTCTGGCATGGTTTGATGGCATGCGTGATTTAGCAGATTTTGTCACAAAAAAGGACTATTCTAAGGACTGTGTGACTGGGTTTTGGCGTCACCTACCTACATCGCAGATATGAAACACACACACAAATTGCTGATGCATACAATAGCGCTTCTACTTCTTTATCGTGTGGTTACGGTTAAGCAGATTTTGTCACAAAAAAGTATTCTAAGGACTGTGTGACTGGATTTTGGCGTCACCTACCTACATCGCAGATATGAAACACACACACAAATTGCTGATGCATACAATAGCGCTTCTACTTCTTTATCGTGTGGTTACGGTTAAGCAGATTTTGTCACAAAAAAGTATTCTAAGGACTGTGTGACTGGATTTTGGCGTCACCTACCTACATCGCAGATATGAAACACACACACAAATTGCTGATGCATACAATAGCGCTTCTACTTCTTTATCGTGTGGTTACGGTTAAGCAGATTTTGTCACAAAAAAGTATTCTAAGGACTGTGTGACTGGATTTTGGCGTCACCTACCTACATCGCACATATGAAACACACACACAAATTGCTGATGCATACAATAGCGCTTCTACTTCTTTATCGTGTGGTTACGGTTAAGCAGATTTTGTCACAAAAAAGTATTCTAAGGACTGTGTGACTGGATTTTGGCGTCACCTACCTACATCGCAGATATGAAACACACACACAAATTGCTGATGCATACAATAGCGCTTCTACTTCTTTATCGTGTGGTTACGGTTAAGCAGATTTTGTCACAAAAAAGTATTCTAAGGACTGTGTGACTGGATTTTGGCGTCACCTACCTACATCGCACATATGAAACACACACACAAATTGCTGATGCATACAATAGCGCTTCTACTTCTTTATCGTGTGGTTACGGTTTTTTTTTTTTATGCCGCCCTAGGGCCTCTGACTCGCCGGGGTTGCTGGACTGTTCGAAAGAGATACCGTGGCCCCGGAACACAAAGGGCGATGAAGGAACATGGATGGGTTTTAGTCAGTAAAAGTCTGACACTCCCTCCTGCTCCGCCCAGAGCGGGAGGAGTCATTTGATGATTTCACATGCGAAAAAAAAAAACCGGCCAAGAGCGTGTCGGGCCACGCTCAGTGTAGGGTTCTGTAGTTTCCCGTCCGTCACAATAAGTGTTCCCACTTATGAGTTTAAAGGTGGGTATCCATTATGTAAAAATGCTTGCATAAACGAATATACTACAAACTTAATCCAGAAATTATTTTGTACAACTTTTTGTCTTTTTTGTACAAAAACTGTTGTTTCCATCAAGTTCATAATGATTTTCCTATAAAGCCCTTATAAAGTTCTACTTTTCAGATTTTTTTCATATTTTCTAAACTTATGGTTCAAAAGTTAGAGGGGGGGGGGGACACATTGTTTTTTACTTTTGGAGCGATTATTTCCGAAATTATTGACATTATCAAAAAATGATTTTAGGAAACCCTTATTCATTTTTAAATACCTTTCCAACAATATATCACACGTTAGGGTTGAAATTAAAAAAAAAATCACTTCCCACTTTACATATAGGGGGGCTACCCTAATAAAACATTTTTTTTCCAATTTTTATTTTACCACTTTGTCGGCGTGATTGATATACATATTGGTACCACATTTCAGCTTTCTAGTGCAAACGGTCACAGAGATTAAGCGAGGACGGACGGACAGACATGGCGAAACTATAAGGGTTCCTAGTTGACTACGGAACCCTAAAAAAGGGCGTCTGACTCGGCTTAACATGCCGTCGTGAAATATCTCTCAGGCATGCTGGTTTCCTCACGGTAAAGGAAAACAATAACGCTATATCGGAGGTTTTCATGCTTCGGGATGGAGTATTATCGACGCCTCGTGCCGCCTGCTAGCAAATTCGATTTTTTCTGACTCCGTTACTAGTGCGTGCCTGTCCTAAGTTAACTCTAACTAAAGATTGCTTGTGTTCATAAGATGACGAGGATTTTTACAATATTGAAGCAACATCTGCTGTCTTGATCGGAAAATTTACTTAAAATATTCTCGCGTTATGAAAATGATAATCTTGGTTGGATACAAGACTGAGAATTGTTAAAATACTTGAATAATAACGCTAGTGAAAATATGGACTACTACTACTTTTGGTTTACAAACAAAATACTTAAATATTAAAAAAAAATCGCTTACATTGCGAATTTGAGTGCAACCGGTTCCGCAATTTCATACATATTTCTTTTCATGCAGACGTGGAGATAAAAGTAAAAAAATATGACAAATTACCTTAGAATCAGACTGTATAATGTAAGCCCAACTGGAGATATTATAATGAGGTTATAACGCAGTAAGTAGGTAACATACTGGGATTCATAATATATTTAAACAAAGTAATGCAGCTGCTGAAAACACGTATAATTCTTAAAAGAACTAGTCCCAAACAGCGAGGTTTAAGTTAAATCTTGGAATGCTGAGTTCGAGTTGTAGTTGGAATATCTGAAGGAAAGATTCGTGGTAGTAGAAGAAGCGTTCCGAATGTGCTGTAGCTAGGTAGTTAACTACTTCCAACGTTGCCGCAGCTGTATAGGCGAACAGTTTCAATAGTTGGCATGCAGAGTGGGAAGAATAAGACAATTAGTTGCGTCGATCCCAAATAAATAGGCATGATGTAGTGGTAGACCTACTTACGTTTTTTGCATCTAGAAAATGCTATTATTTATTTAATTGAGAACCTAGCTGCGCCGTCTTAGATAAAGTCTGAAGACGCAGCGAAGGGCGAAATGTTGATGATTTCACATCTTCTTTACATAATATTATTCAATTTCACTCAAACATAGTTCATGAAGTTCATCCATAATTTAATAAAGCATAGATGAAATATATGCTCGAACTCGTCAATACTGGAGTCCTTTGTTGATGCAGATAGTAAATGTCCGCAAAAGCAAAAACTCTAGAGAGCCCGTCGAGCGGTTCGTTATTGCAAACGTGCAGCTTCGCTAAATTGCTATCCGTATGCACTGACTCCGTGCCTATGGCGATGAGTTCATGAAACTACCTATCATTGGAGAATGGTGATGTTGCCTTCATGCTTTGACACCGGGATCATTAATGTTACGTTATGTATGTCTTTGTTAAATACTTGTATAGTTGTATATTACCCAATGATATTTTATTAAACAGATATGTTGTGAGCGCGCAATCGTGAAGACTCGAAAACGGCCAATTGGCCTATTTTTACTTTATTCTGCGTCACTGCGTGTATGTGTGCTGCCGCTCGCTGCCACGCGGAACACTTTTTTCGGTGGTTTTGTAGGTGTATAACATAATCTGTTTATTAGAATATCATTTTATATTACCGCCGTTTTATCAGTTTGTACCTAAACACAGATTCGACCAATTGAATGCCAACAATCCAATTAAGTAGATCGCGTTGCGCGTTGCGGTGAAATATCGGCAAATTATGCTAGAAGTTATAGGGAAGTAAATATCTCTGTAGGTAATACAATAAATTTTTCTTTAACGCCTATTCGCTTGTAATGACGCTTATCTCCATCATTAGAAGAATTCTGGTGTTGTTTTCACCATCATGAGGCACGTCGGCGTCGTCCGACAAAGGTTTCGCTTCATAAATTATTACTTGGCGACAAAGGGGATCCGAGACGACGTAAACGTGCGAGTCTGTTGCCTTCGGGGAACGCGCTTTGATAATAACCATTATTTGTATGATTGCTGGTAGGTTTTCAACAAAGGGGAGCATCGGCCGCTCTGACGTTGATACCGGCTATTTACGTCTCCGCTTCAATGTTGGCTGTCAAATAGAAGATTAGCAGGCATATATGCAACGCACTTGTAACTGATATATTGCACGCAGCACAGTGCACACTTCAGGTTACACGCTCGCAAGAGTAATATTGTATGCATTCGTTGACCTGCTTGTGTAAATTGAAAGCAATTGTGGCGAAATGAGGGAATTAACGTTATGTTCCATTAAATTATACGACTTAAAAGGACGTAGTTACTGCCGAAACTGTGTGGGAGTCCACGTTTAATGGGATTATAATGTCGCCATTTTCCTTGATTCGGCCTTGTTCGGGCTGATATATCAGAAAAAGAAATTAAACATTTCACTATACATATTTGGTAACATCTGGTTAATAATATATTTGTCTAATTCATAATGGTGTACATTACCCGACTGCGCCAGAAGGAGGGTTATGTTTTTCGAGAGTATGTATGTATAATTGTTTGGCACGCTCTGTGGCCCAAACGGCTCGATGCATTTTAATTTGAGAGGTGTCGTTAGATTTGTATTTAAGGTCAAGGTGGCGAAGTCCGGCATAATTTATGGCAAATTGGGTTTGATGAACCCCCCTGCCTGATTTTTTTACCTAATTGTATGTTTTGCATATTAATGATGATTATAGATTCCTTATTTATCAGTTACTTTTACAAACATCAATGTAACTAATGCCAATAATAAAATAACCGCGTTTTTTTAAAGGTAGATATTAGACGGTCTTTCCCGAGTAATTGGGGCAAGTCCGTCATATGCATGATTTGTTTGTAATTTGATAGATATTTGCAGCAGTCATATTCAGTAAATATTCAAAAATAAAAGTTAATCAAATCCATGCTTTAAGTTCTATGAAATAAGGTAGCAATCACAATCTACAGCGGTAAAATCATGAAGTGGGGTAAGTCCGGTATATTTGCAAGTGCAGGGATTGTCAACATTTTAATCAGTATTTTTTTTTAATTAATTAAATTTGAATATTCTGACTATAGGTTAAATGTAAGTATGTTTATTAGGTGAAATGCAATTTGAACTTTAATACGTTTTGGTATTTAGATGATACAAACCAGATCCAGAGGGTATTTAACCCAGCGCCAATTACGTAAAAATAATAACGCTGACTTTGACACCGGGTCATGGTGACTCAAAGTTTATCAGCATTTTTCAAAATGTTATGTTATGATATCAGGCTATTTTAATGATCATCTTTTAGTTAGTGTTACTGTTTATTGGGTAAAATAACAAAAATGCCAAAATATTCATAAAATCGACTTTTATTCATTTTTCTCAGAAAAAAAAATTGAAAATCAACTTTGAAAACACAACTTGAGTAATTATTTAAATTTTATTATAGAAAACTTACTAAAATAACAAAACAAAAATCTAATTCACTAATAGAGAGATCATACACACTTAGGAGCTTCAATTATACTTATAGGTAATTAAACTTCAGTTTCCTCATACCTAGCCATGGAACTGCTACAATTTTCGCAGTATGGGATGTAATCAGGGCATATTATGTATATCTGGCAAGCATTGCAAGTGTGGCTAGTTTTCTTATCCTTTTTTGAAGGACACGCCTGACATCTACAAGCCCCAGGAACTTGCCGGGGAGGTTCATCAGAGGATGCTTCCGCGAAATCTACGATTCTTTTGCTCAGTGCATGTTCCATCCTTTCCTTTCAAGCAACGTTGGTGTAGTTCCAATTGAAGGGTCAAGAGATCAACATCATCTGACGAATCCAAGCTTGATGAGTCCAAGTTTACATTTGTGTCGCTTGTATTTTATACCGTCCCAATACCTACTTTGGCTTCTTCGTCTTCGTTGTTTGAAGCTTCATACATTTCATTGTAGGAGTCCGATTCCTCTAAGATCTCTAATATTCTTTCAGAGCGGTTTGTGAAAGACATATTTGCTAAAATCCTAAAAATAAACAAAAAAAAAATCAATAAAACGCTTAAACCAAAAAAGGTTAACAACATCTGCTTTGGGGCAAGATCGGCACATGACGGCCTTTCCCTAAATTACTAGACAGTCTTACCCCACTATTGAATTTTTAGGTTTAGATTTTATCACAACTAATATTTCTGTAAATATAGATTTAAATTCGATTTGAATATAATAAAACAATTAAAAGTAATACAAGTTAGACACTTACCAATACAATATGTAAAAATCTGTTGATATTCACATTTCACGTTAGGTAAAACGTCGACACACCTAACTCGTGTTTCAACTTTTCAGCTACTAAAAATTTGTGAGACCGATTTTTGGTTTAAACCATATAAACTCAACACAGCGTCATCTATAATTTAAAGGTAGGACCAAATAGTGACTCTGTTTTACCGACCGAGCTACCAACGTCGTAGCTATTCAAAAACAGCTTAGAAAGACGTTGTATGGTGTTCCCCCGTAGACGAACTTCCCCACCTTGACCTTACTGTGAGAGTGACACTGGGTATGTCAAAGTAAAAAAAACAAAATGGCGGATTTTTGGCGCCAAACTCAAACGTTTGGCACGCACTGCAGCCTGAACGGCTCGATAGATTTTAGTTTGAGAGGTGTCGTTAGATTCGTATTTACTGTGAGAGTGACACTGGGTATATCAATATAAAAAAAAAAACCAAATGGCGGATTTCTGGCGCCAAATTCAAATGTTTGGCACGCTCTTCAACCTGAACGGCTTGATTAAGGGCTCATCATGAGGATTTTAAAATGGTATATCTAAGTAACTAAAAAACGTAAAATAAAAAAATCATTTAAAAAAATTAAAAAACCCGACTGCGTGAAAAATAACAAATAATTTCAAATAAAAACTGAAAAGAATAAAACAAGTTCAGGAGACAAGACATATTATTGACTGCAAGAGTCGGAACCCATTAAATAATCTAGACTAAAATCATTACATCCAATATGGGTCCCGACTGTTGCAGTTAGGGAATCCAATCCCGCAAACGCGGGATCCCGCATATGCGGGATCCCGCACCTTTTTTGCGGGTTCAGAAATGCGGGATTACACCCGCGGGATCCCGCAGATTTGCGGGATTGAAAAAAAAATATATATATAAGAAAAATGGGCTCAGGCGACTATCTTATTATTTATAAGACACCTCAGCACAGCTTATTAATAAGTGATTTAACAACTTTCCCATAGAACTCGTGACTTTTATGTAGAATTTGTATGGAAAATAATTTTGATTCAGTTCTTAACTTACAGCTAAATAAGTTTTGAATTTCTATATTGTGTCGCATGATCGGAAGTCGGAACGGAACGTAATCAATGTCAGTTCAGTTCAATACTCTATGACTAGGGATTTCCCTACGGTGCACGGGGATTTACCTTCGCGCGCGGTCAAGTGTCAAAGAAAGTTATTGCGCCATAGCGTCTTACTTGTGATGTGAAAAGGTTACATAACGTACGCGAGACAAATCTTTTTTTTTATCAAATTGTTAAGAGCACGTTTCGAGTGAAAAATACAGTTTAAAATGAGTGTCAATTTAGTTTATAAAGAGTATAAAAGCTCGAGTGAAGTGTGGAAACATTTTTGAAGAGCAGAAAATGGATGTCTTTCATTCACACAAAACAAAAATAATAGTAAATAAAAGCAATGCCGCAAATCCCGCGGGATCCGCGGGATTTATGACCTTGATCCCGCATGCTTGCGGGATCGAGATTTTGATGCGGGATTGGATTCCCTAGTTGCAGTCAATAATATGTCTTGTCTCCTGAACTTGTTTTATTCTTTTCAGTTTTTATTTGAAATTATTAGTTATTTTTCACGCAGTCGGGTTTTTCTAATTTTTTATATTATTTTGTTTGTAACTTATGTTGTGTATAACCATTACATTATTTTAACATATTTAATTAAATAAGTAGGAAGGCAGTTAGGCACCTACTTCGAGCTCGTAATGGAACGATAACGAAAGTCCTACATATACCTACCTAATTAATGAGTACCTATTTTTGCGTTGGGTAGGTTATATTAAATATGGGTAGGTACAGATTGTTATGATAACGAAAGTTGGTCTTGATGGGCTAGACCAGATGAAGCGTCTGGTTCATAACCCAGTTTCCGGAATAACTCGCGTCACAAGAATATTATGCTCTATTACGCTCTAAGTATCAGTTATTTAATTCTTATATTCTTAAAATCTGTTAACGTTGAACACTCTCTGCTGTTATGTTATGGAACGGAAACTGGGAACTTCGATTTGCATAATTGCTTGAAAAGCCAGTTTTTTTGTTTGAAATTATTGTTTTGATCTTTATGATGTAAATCCCAAATAGGTACCACCGGTCATTGGGGTTCCAAAAAAAACCGAAAATCAATATCATCTGCAAAAAATGTGGTAAACAGATGAAACATGTTTTTCAAGTTTGTGAGATTTTAAATTAATATCAGAGGACGTAGCATCAATCCTTGGGGAAAACCTCTATGCATGTGTATGCAGTACTGTCAGTTGATCTGACAGTACTGACACTCGAATGTTCTTTTGGAAAAAAAAAACACTTAGGTACCCAGGCTACCAGGGTTGCGGGACTGTTCGAAAGAGATACCGTGGCCCCGGAACACAAAGGGCGATGAAGGAACATGGATTTAGTCAGTAAAAGTCTGACACTCCCTCTTGCTCCGCCCAGAGTGGGAGGGGTCATTTGATGAATTACCATTAGAAAAAGAAAAAAAAAGGTACCCAGGCTAACCGAACCGACTATTGACTATCGTGCATGGCAAAGTGCTCAAGTCTGTATACAGACGTCGCAAACTCGCAACACTAGCAACCGCAAGGGGATTCAAACAATTTTTCAAAACTCAATAATAAATATACAGGGTGTAAAAGACCTCATCACGAAGCCGTCAACCAAGCATTCTGTACATCAAACTAAGTAACTTTACGCAAAAATTATTGCTGGGAAACGATTTTTTTTATTGGGGTGAAAAATTATGTTTTGTGGTAGAACTCAATGTAACGCACTCAAAACATTGTGCTGATGGATGGATTGAATAGTACGGGGGTCGTGGAGGTGTCTAAAGTAAAAATCTTACATTAAAAACTTGTATTAAAAAAAAAATTGTCAAAAAGTTGGAACTTTGACCCCCAATATCTCCGTAACTAGAAGGTTCCCAGGTATCATCATCATCATCATCATCATCAGCCTATTAATGTTCCCACTGCTGGGACACAGGCCTCCTCTCTATGAGAGGGAATGTGTCCCAGGTATGGTGTAGAACAAAAAAATGATCGCAATGACGGGGAGAACAAGTGCCTTTCGGCTTCGTTAAGAGGTGTTTTACACCCTTTATAGCATAATATGTATATATGTACCCCACCAATTATGACCGCGAATTAAGCATATGCATAGGTATAGGTATCCAATAAAGATTTCATCACCTCTTATGACGGTCTGCCTAAGGTGCAAATGCAATGGACAAGTAGCTCTCGGTTGTCTAGTTCCAAAAAGTGTGACAATGAAAGCGTTTTTAGCAGAATTAATTATTGATTGCACAGGGTCGCAGGTCCTAACTTATGAGCCTATACTACCTCAGATTAGCAACTATATTTGTGGTGGTTCAAACGTTAGAATAACGTTCTAATCAGCTTGCACTACAAAGCGGTTGTTACGTCAGTCACTGCGGCCGAATAGTGCGAAATGAGTGGTTTTTATTCTTTATAAAACAGAAATTTTCGTCTTTTGGAAAACTGAGTTGGAAAAAATAAAAAACATAAGACCTGCTTTATAGTTAGTTCAGTTAGTATGCAAAGTTTCATGATCTAATTTGAAGTACTTTTTGAATACCAGCTAGTTTATTATCATTGATACCAGCGGTTTATTGTTCGATTTGGAGGTAGGTAACTTTGGGATTTTTTTCTATCGAGAAAATTTTATGAAATCGTGTTTTCGCCAAACATAAGACCTAACTAACATTAATCCTCAACTTAATCATATATTTATTTCAAAATTAATGCTGCAATATTTTAGGCGTAACGGAAGATCATGCTAAGCCATTTGAGGTAGTATAGGTCCTTAAGTCACGGAGAAGGAAACAGTAAAATTCTATTTCAGACAGCGTGTCAATTCTAGCCAGGGTCATGCAAGCCTTTGCAAGTGAACCTGAAGGAATCCATGTAACCAATAACACTCCATTGTCGTCAAAGCGCCATTTTCCCTATCTTTTACCATGACGCAGGTCCCACATAGTAAAAAGTAAAAAGCCGGCCAAGTGCGTGTCGGGCCACGAGCAGTGTAGGGTTCCGTAGTAGCCCGTTAATAAAAAAAAATGAAAAATAATAGATGTAATAGATCAAATTTGACAGTTAGCAACTACAGCAAATACTTCATCTTAGTCACTTTAGAGGATTTATTCTAAGGATTTTGTATTTGGTACAAAATTTATCCAACACCTAAGTTCTACGTCTACTACTGCTAAACTAATAAAGTTATCTAGTAAGTAAGTTATCTGGTAAGTTAGAGTTCATGAAATGTACTATCATCATGATTTTTTCCAGATTTTTCAAGCCAGCAGTTTAGCTTTTAGAGGAGAGGGACGCCCTACTGGAACAAATATTTGCACTTTAATGTTTAATATTTCGTAAATGGAGTTTAGCAACCCCTAAATCATTTTAAAAGACCCATTTAACGATACCCCACACGATGGGATAGACGACGAAATAAAAATTATCCCCACTTCACATGTAGGCGGGAGCTACCCTAAAATAGTACATTTTGATACAAGTGGAGAAAGTTTGTTATTGCATTCGAGGCGGAATTATAACACCCGAGCCATAGGCGAGGGTGTTTTTGAGTCGAGAACTGCAATAACAAATGTCCACGTGTATCAAACGACGTTTTTCAATACACTTTTGAAGAAATAAAATAAAATAACGAAAAATATTTTTGTCACGAACTAAGAAACTGTGATTTTCATTTTCATTTTTATAAGCGCTTTGCTTTCGCCAGGTTGAAGGAGAGGCAAAGGTATGTAGCTGTTACACAGCCTAATATAAAAAATAGATTTATTTTATATTTCTGAATTCAGAACATAAATAAATATTAATTTGTGTATAAAAATAACTATTAGTTTTTAATAATCATGTTTATCTATGATATTCTATTTAAAAACACAATTTGAATATTCAAAATATTATTTATGCCGTAAAGACGCGTATTGCTTTGCCGAAATTAAAAAAAAAAACATTCACTTCAGACTATAGGCATTAAACCAATTTGGACTAAGTAAAGGTATAGTTATCTGTGGCAATTTGTGGGAAAATGAAAAAAAAACGCACGCGTGTGGAATACATTGCATGTTGTACCTAGTCGTAGTGCGTTAAGGACCAGTTTTCAAGGAAGTGTATTGAAAATAATATTTTATTTTACCATTTTGTCGGCGTAATTATAATATAGGTACACACCTCTATAAAATTACAGCTTTCTTGTACTAACAGTCTCTGAGCAAAACCTCGGACGGACGGACAGACGGACATGATGAAACTAAGGGTTCCTTGTCAGGACCATGGAACCCTAAAATGTTTATTTTTTTCTGAAAACGGTGGTATTAAACAACTCGCACGTTACATACAGCCACGATATGGTTCTACGATTAATTTAAATTATGTATAATACCCAATGAAGCTGACTGACAGTTCATGTAGGCCATGGGATAAGTCTTATCCCATGGCCTACATGAACAGGGATAAGAAAAATAGCTAGTTACCTTAAAACCTAAGTACTAAATATTTGATACGAATAATTCGTATTCGAATGTTTTTGATTTTATGGGAATTCAAATTCATGCAAATTCTCAAGATTACCAGGACCAAATAAAAATCTTGTTGTTGATCAACCACACATTACAAAAAATATTGATAGATGAAATATTTAGATAGTCTGTGGTAGGTTGTGCAAATTTGAGTACATAAAACAAAAAAAAATCTAAAGTAATTTACGTTTTACTCATTTGTACGAGTGCGTTACAATTTTAAAATGTTCATAGTTTATTTTCATTCATTCATTTCGATATTACACTACCATTGAAAGAAGGTATGCATGCCCCGCGTCCCCCCGCATCGCGCCTCGCGTCATGAATATCCGACCAAACGAACGGCGCGCGCTCGGCCCGCCAGTCATCGAGCGGCGGTCTTGGGAGATGTTAATGAAGAGAAACAAAATATTAACGTTGTTAATCTGACATGCGCGTAGTTATTCCTTAATTGTGACTAAAAACAAACGAACCAATTGGATTTCAGTGACCGAACAGAGTGACAGTGCAGTGTTGACACTAGATCGGCTGCAAGTTCGCTTATTCCGCGTATGATTTAACCGTTTGGTGCAGTGTTTATGTTGGGTGCGCGCCGCCCGTTCTGTCCGGCGTGCTGGAGGGACGTCGCCCTCAAGGATTCCTATTAGAGGTAAGGCGCTAAGATGTTGATTATTTTAGCTTTTGTTTGTACGCGCAACACCTACCAACAACAATGGACAGCGCGGCTTAGAAGTGTGAACGGTGATTTATTAGTGTACTGAAAGCCGGTTTCTACCCCAGACAACACGATACATAAGTACAAGGATGGGTACAAATAAATCCGGTTCCTATGCATAGAGTTTTGAAAGTATTTATGAACCTTCTACAACTTTTGTCTATATTGTTGATGAAATTGAATCCTGCCCCAAGACCACCATAACATAAGTACAATGATTGGAAAGTTCATTTGCTCAAGTTAAACTTCATGCAATATAATCTTTCTTTCTTTTTGATACTTACCCATTTTTATTTTTAACAACGCTAAATAATCAAACAAACAAACGGCGATCTTTTAGACTTTCTTGAGAACAGTGAATTCACCGAAAAACGGAATACCGAAAGCAATTTTGTTCCTTCCTCCTTTTATTGGTACTTTTAGGTTTTGTTTAATTTAAGTAGGTATGACGGAGGATTTTAGTTAAAGTTAAGCATACTACTACGTATAATGTTCCTGAAATAAACATGGTCTGATTTTGTAGTATTCAAAAAATGTGTTAAACAAAAATTAGTTGGGTAGGTACCTATACCTGCATTGTTCGCTAAGCAAAGATAAACAATTTTAATCAAAGATCAAGCTTAGGGTTCTGCGAATTTGCATAATCATTATGACGCCGATACTGATGTCGGTAGTTGTCGAGGCCAAAAAAGTCAATAAAATAAGAAAAGAAATCCTGTATTTGTAATGATAAGAAGAATTTCTGTGTTATTGGCGTATCTTACGTATGCTGCAACAGTCTGCACGGGTGGTAGCCGGTAGGCGGGCACCGAGAGCGTAACCCAGTTTCACGGGTCACGCTGCGCTGCTGAGCGCTCAGCTCACCCGGCTAAATGCTCATTCGCTCGACAACTCACTGATACAGGCTTATTAACACGCCTTCACAATAAAACAACGTTTTTAACGACACTTTTTCGCTGAGAGATCATCTTGGTAGGTAGGTTTCTTGTTAGACATTTTTATTCGGTGTAAGTAGGTATATGAACATTAGCAATATCTCTTTTTCACAGTTTTTGCAAGCATAATTTACCCGGTTAACAGGATACACAGAAATAAATTATGGATCCAAACATCAAAATATATTTATTAATATAATAATAAACGTGTGTCAGAAATGCTAACGAGATCATAGGGGTAAATTCCTAAACCTAGTTCTTATGTTGATGTTAATCTCATTAAGAAATTGAGTAAGCTCCTGGTTTCATGCATAATTGCAGACGAGAATAGATTTCAAAAATTACTGGATTATTTTAGAATGCAGAGAATGTTTGGAATCGTTTTGTTAAACCTAGTGTGACATTAACTACAAAGCATTTATTATTTTATGCCAAGAAGTGCATAATAGCCCATGACTACAGTAATTAGAACCTCTTACTCTTAACATATCATTTATCATCTTCAAATTTAGGTAATCCGACATCAGCGTGGACATAAAGATTAAATAGTTACACGCAATAAATGGGAACAATAAAACACGAATGATGAAGTCATTGGCCACTATGCGTGCATGATGTAAGCCATTTCTGGTCAGTGGCTGGTAGGACTCGAAAGATAACAGGTTTTGTCATGCCGAATCGTCCCTCGTTTATCAGACAAATGTTTAAAAACCGTTTGTTCGACACTTAATAAATATTTTTTCACGGTGTGGGCAAAAATCTTCAAGACATGTCATTTTTGCATAGATTGAAATACTAGCTTTCTTTTCAGGTAAACTAATGCCGGAATTCTGACAAGGACTGGTGTACGGTAAAATTTCGGTAACAAAGACGCTTCATTTTTTTTGCGACGGACGGCAATCGGTGTTTTTACCTCAACTTAAAATGAAGAAGCCTTTGCAAGCATAAAAAGAAACATATTACATTACTTGGCTTAAAAAAAGATACCTCCTTAGATTGGTAAAAAAAAGAAATGCTTCTTAATGCATGCAATGGTTTCGCTGAAACATTTGAAGTCGTTCGTGGCAAAACATAAACAACCTGCTTAAAAACAAAATCAGCCCGCTTAGCATGAACGCCGTAGACACGAAAGAGAAACGACAAATCTTTTGTTCATCTGTCATTGAATCGACAAAATGACAGATGAACAAAAGATTTGTCGATTCTCTTTCGTGTCTACGGCGTTCATGGTAAGCGGGCAAATTATGAGTCGAATGATTCATTGAGTCGAATGTCAATGCTGTTGCTAAAACATACACCCAGATGTAAAAACAGCTACAAATCATTAGATCTGTGGCTAGATTGGGTTTATAGTTAGGGCGTAGTTTTAGTTCTCGGGAATTCATGAACGACAAGGTACCTAGTTTAATCAGTTCACTAAACTCAAATTGGTCATATTAGGAACCGTTAAATAGAGCAGTATATTTATCACTTGTGTGCATAGCGCGAAACGTTCAGTATCGGCTGGTTAAACAGAGTAATTAACGGTAGTAGGTAATAGCCGCTAATTTGTACGTGGAACTCAAACTGCAGCTACGCGGTTATCATTTTAATATGACCTACCTGCATATCTATACTAATATTATAAAGAGGTAACATTTGTTTGTAGGTATGTAGGGGGTAATCTCCGGGAATAATGAACCGATATCAAAAATACTTTCACCATTAGAAAGCTGCATTCACCCTGAGTAACATAGGCTATATTTTATCCCCGTATTCCCACGGGAACGGGAACTACGCGGGTGAAACCGCGGGACGTCCGCTAGTATTACAATATAAATAATTATGTCGCTGCAACCTGCAACCCGTGAAAGCAATATTCCGTGAAATTGTGCTGGAACATGATAGATATTTGATAGCATGTCATGTCGCCTACCCAATATAACTGTGTAAAAACTCGATCAGCGTCAGTTAGTGCAGTGCTGTGCTCGGTTTATTGCCCCACTGGCTGTCTGCATCCGGCTCGTAAAATTTTAAATGTTTGCCTTCGGTTCCAACCCTATATTAGACCTTACACAGCGTTTCGTAATATTTTTGATGGGGATTTAAGTACCAATGCTCTGGTTTGCTTTCTCGGCACTGTTTCCACAAAGCCGTTAAATAAATTATATAACAAAATCAATGTAAACTACGGCTTCATTATGAAAATAAAAACAATTCAAAAGTTATGTTGAAATAATCCCCTTGATTACATAATTACTTGTAAACTTGCGCAACCGTCAAGAAAGTAATTTCAACAATATTTGGGGTAAAAAACGTTTTTATTGCCTACCCAAATTCATCAACTACGATAAATTAATGTCTTTATGTTCGGTTTGATCATTCACTTAGCACTTACCAAATCGATTCGTAAAAAGGGTTTGCAAAAAATTAAAAGATCATTGCATGAAGATCCTTGTGGCTAAATCGTGTAAACAAACTTTAAATAACTGAGTAAGACTGCACTTAGAGCACAAAGAAAACAAAATTATTAAATATTTACATTTGACATACAAACTCAAGATGACCTCCAGCACTCGACCGCCTTGAAACATAACATTTAGTTAACACAATTGCATCGTTTCGTATAAACTATACCCATAGTTGAATGTGTCCGTTTCCTGTCTACATAGTCAACGAGATAATAGCTCGGAATATAAACTATAGCTGACTTCCCGCGGTTTCACCCGCGTAGTTCCCGTTCCCGTGGGAGTACGGGGATAAAATATAGCCTATGTTACTCGTGGATAATGTAGCTTTCGAATGGTGAAAGAATTTTTTAAATCGGTCCAGTAGTTTTTGAGCCTATTCATTACAAACAAACAAACAAAGTTTTCCTCTTTATAATATTAGTATAGATTTAGCGAAGACAAACAAAAAAGATCGAATAATAAAAATCTTGATTTTGTAACCATTTCCTCAAACTCAAACTCGAAAGCATTTATTTCAATTAGACCATTACGGCACTTTTGAATGTCAAAAATGTAAAAAAAAACAAAGCTACAGTCCCAGTCACAAGGCATAATAACTTGAGAAAGTACTGTAGTTGCCCATTCCCTAGCGTAGATCTCTATGGAGAAGAACGGGCAAGAAACTCCATGGACACTCTTTTAAATCAAAATATTGTTATAAAATCGGTTACATCATTCCATATACCTATGTGAGAACGATGTAGAAAGACGTGCACATTAAGAGCGTTCAGAATTCAGTTTCAAAAGCTTTGATCAGTATTTCAGCACTGTCCACAACTCCTTACTATGACGTAAGGTCTATGTTAAAAAAAAAAACTAAGTAAAGAAGGCACTACTTCTAATCCAAAAAGATAAAAGCTTGGAAGCGTTTGAAATATCATTCAATTCGTTCAGTTCACGTTGGAATTTCTTTGTACTTGTAAAAAGAAGCTAACGTAGAAGGATTATTTTGGCTTTTAGAGATTATACTTTTTGCCGTCAAAAGAAAGTCAAGTCGCGTAAATGTCACATAAACAACCCTAAATCCACTACCTACGTATCTACGTACCTATTACGTACGGATTATGTTGGTAACTTACTAGTGACATTTGGTCCCGAAACCACTATTTCCAAGTAATTTTTTTGTTTGTCTTGTTCTGGTCCACGGAACCGGAATCCAGAGTTTGGGAATACGTGTTGGCTCTTTATGATGGTGTCAGCTTGTGTTGTTACTGTCATTGGATACGGGAACTGTAAATTGGGACCCACTTACCCAATTTGGGGTCGGGTATTGTTAAACTGTATACAGTTAAGCTGTGCTTGCTCTAAGTAACGTTATTTAATTTGTTACAATTATGTGTGGTGTATTTGTGCGATCAAGTCTCATTAATAGTACCTTATAAAATACCTTTAAAATACGGAGTATTTACTTGCTTAATATGGTGATTTGTTAATCAGTATTCTAATTACCATTTAAAATATAAATATCGCTGGACATTAACACACAGCGCCATCTAGTGCCACACTAAGCAACGAAGCTTGTGTCGTGGACACCAGATAGTTTATATACTACTTTTTTGTTTGTAAATACATACTTATTATACATATAAACATCCATGACTCGGAAACAAATGTCCATGCTCATCACACAAAAATTTGCTCCAACCGGGATTCGAACCCGAGACCCTAAGAACGTAAGGCAGCCTCACTACCGCTGCGCCATTCGGGTCGTCGAAAATAAGTCTTACGCGCTGCAATCTGCTTGTCCGTAAGCACGGAACGGTTTTCCTTGTTTTCTTCGTAGTCTATACTTCTATACTAATATACTAATAATATTATAAAGAGGTAAACTTTGTTTGAAAGAAAGAAAGAAAAGTATTTATTGAACTCACAGAGAATAAACAGAAACAAAAATAAACAATAGAAATGACAAAATTATAAAAAGTAAACAAAAAAAAAAAAATGGTCCTGTGCAAGGCCAAAAGGCTCCTATCTCAGCAAGGTGCTGTGACATTTAAAAAAAAAAGTCACAGCTCTGGTATTCTGATAGGGCCCAGAGAGTGATGACACGGTCATAAACGAATATAAATTTATAATACAAAATAATAATAATAAACCAATATAAATATTTGTTTGTTTGTAATGAATAGGGTCGAAAACTACTGGACCGATTTAAAAAAAATCTTTCACCATTCGAAAGCTACATTATCCACAAGTAACATAGGCTATATTTTATCCCCGTACTCCCACGGGAACGGGAACTACGCGGGTGAAACTGCGGGACGTCCGCTAGTTCAACATAAACACAGTACCTACGTCTCCCATAACAAATTGTTATGTAATAAGCTTAATGTTTTTAAAATATTCAATGTATGCAGCAACTTTATGACTGATCTCGGTAAAGTTGAAGAAGCTGCCGCAACAGTTTAGGAAGTTTCTCTTGTTAAGATATACGAACAGTTGGGGGTTACATTTATATTACAGATGCTTAGAATGATTTATGAGCTCAAGAATTATCGAAGACATTGATTGAATCGAGTATTTCCTTTTCAATCTGAAAGCTAGCTTAAGAGGGCTATTACAAATTTTCTTGTTTTTGAGTGTTTTAAGAGTCTAGCACTCAAATATAAGAAAAATTTTGATTTTTATTTTGAGCACTCCCAAGAGAATTAATCAATCTTTCTCGGGCATATTTTTTTATTTAATTTTGTGGCCATATTTAAACCATAATCACACTTCTAAACTGAGATTTTTGATGTGTGATTATGGTTTAGATATGGCCACAAAATTAAAAAAGATATATGCCCGAGAAAGTTTGATTAATTCTCTTGGGAGTGCTCAAAATAAAAATCAAAATTTTTCTTATATTTGAGTGCTAGACTCTTAAAACACTCAAAAACAAGAAAATTTGTAATAGCCCTCTTAATCTATGGGATCTGTTAAGGCATTTTAAAATAATTTTCTGTAATACAGACAAACAATGACACACACAAAAACACACACACAGACAGAAACACAGACACACCAACAAACACACACAGACAGACACACCAAACACACAGCACAGACAAAGATACACACAGAGACAGGCAAAGATAAATCGAGAAAGCTAGGTAATATCTTGATCGGATATCTCATAAGTTCTTGACACTTATTAAATTGGAAATTAATAGATTCCGGAAACTTCGCCAATTGCCCACAGAAAGCTCTTCCGTTGATTTGTGGTATCGGTTAACGAGCGACTGATAAAATTAACGATGATAATGAATTAAAAGTAAGGTTCACCTCGATTGAATTGGCATTATTGTACCCTTGATCCGTATTGATATCTTAATGCAATTGCCGATGTCACAATAATACCTATAATTTAAATGAGAACAACTTTATAATAAGGGCAGACAGTCTATAATGTCATAACTTGCCTTTATTGACAAAAGTTAACAGCGTTACAAGCCGTTTCATAAAAAAAGCCTTATTTAAATTACGATTTGCGAAAGACGGAAATAAATTAGATTTTCCACGACGAAGATGGTTTAAAGGGGAAGTAATTTCGTGTTAATAAAAGTGGAAGTTTTTTCTCACTACATCTATACTAATATTATAAAGAGGTAACATTTGTTTGTAAGTTTGTATGTTTGTAAGTTTGTATGTTTGTAAGTTTGTATGTTTGTAAGTTTGTATGTAGGGGGTTATCTCCGGAAGTAATGAACCAATTTTAAAAATTGTTTCACTGGTAGAAAGCTACATTATTCGTGAGTGCTATAGGCTATATTTTATTCCCGTACTGCCACGGGAACGGGAACTACGCGGGTGAAACCGCGGGACGTCAGCTAGTGTTATTGTAAAGGTACTGTTACACATGCTCTAAAATAGCACGCTAAAAAGCGTGCTATTGAGTATGATCAATACGAGCATGCTTATGAGCAGTTTACATTTGCTAGCAATAGGCATGCTAGTTTTAAGTATGCTCCTGAATAAGCACACTCAAAGCAAACATTCCAAATACACATGACATTTTATAGCGTGCTTTCTCGCTCTCTGTCAGTTCACACAAAGTGATGGACAATCAAACAGCTATCCGTATGGAGCTGAATAAGATCATCCTTTTGCTGGCGATGCAATGCATCCAAAAGCCTATATCAGCTCGGCAAAAAAAGAAAAGAAAGAGAAAGATTTGCAACGACGGCGACGGATCGATATTATCATGCTCAATAAGCAAACGTTTAGACGCGCTTAAAGCACGCCCCCTTCCACCCGCGCCGCAGGTAGCATGCTCAAAAAGAGCACGCCTGTCGATTTTTAAGCAAACTCGAAATGGGCATGCTAATTTTGAGCAACATTCCGACACACATGCTACTAAGTAGCAACCAGTGGCGTGCAGTGGTCGTACACGGTGGGTAGGCCACGAAATAATGATAACAAAAAACAAATTTCATCAGCGCCATCTTGGATTTTCATTTTGACCTCATTTTCATTATTAACTACCCCAAAAACCTCGAAAACGACACCCATGAAGAAAAAACTGAAAATTTTCGTCGGTGCCATCTTGGATTTTCATTTTGACCTCATTTTCATTATTAACTACCCCAAAAACCTCGAAAACGACACCCATGAAGAAAAAACTGAAAATTTACGTCGGCGCCATCTTGGATTTTCATTTTGACCACATTTTCGTTATTAACTACCCCAAAAACCTCGAAAACGACACCCACGAAGAAAAAACTGAAAATTATCGTCGGCGCCATCTTGGATTTTCATTTTGACCTCATTTTCATTATTAACTACCCCAAAAACCTCGAAAACGACACCCATGAAGAAAAAACTGAAAATTTACGTCGGCGCCATCTTGGATTTTCATTTTGGCCACATTTTCGTTATTAACTACCCCAAAAACCTCGAAAACGACACCCATGAAGAAAAAACTGAAAATTATCGTCGGCGCCATCTTGGATTTTCAGTTTGACCTCATTTTCATTATTAACTACCCCAAAAACCTTGAAAACCACACCCATGAAGATAAAACTGAAAATTTTCGTCGGCGCCATCTTGGATTTTCATTTTGACCTCATTTTCATTATCAGCGACACCAAAAATCTCGAAAACGACACCCATGAAGAAAAAACTGAAAATTTTCGTCGGCGCCATCTTGGATTTTCATTTTGACCTCATTTTCATTATTAACTACCCCAAAAACCTCGAAAACGACACCCATGAAGAAAAAACTGAAAATTTTCATCGGCGCCATCTTGGATTTTCATTTTGACCTCATTTTCATTATTAACTACCCCAAAAACCTCGAAAACGACACCCATGAAGAAAAACCTGAAAATTTTCATGATTTTTTGATGAACTTTTATCTGAAAAATATAATAACAATAATATTATTAATTATTATTATAATAATACGCGCTAATAACGCCCGGTAATCATTATTTTAATCAACATACAACCTAAACCTAGCACTGGCCTGCCAATTGCAAAAAACGTAAGCAATTTCGAAATTTGAGTTTCGCGGGCTAAAGAACATCCACCTTGAATCCTGGCCTTGTGTTGAGCAGCCAATCACAGCCCAGCTACACTCGCAGGAGTTACCGCCCTAAAATGACCGCAATCTATACATGTGTGCGGTTCATACACACGAAAACATGCACTAATGTGCCGCTGTGTGCGTAAAATTATCAATGGATTTTAGGCTAGACGACTGTTTGCCTGTCCGGCGGAGCTCCAAGCTTCGTAGTAACTTCCAGTATAGTGTGAGTTACGTGACACGGGAGCGACAAATTGCTATAAGTATTTTAACAGGAGATTGAACTTTTTTTTTATATTTTGTACATAATGTGTTATTTTATTACATAGTTAATTAGTTATAATAAATGCCCAGTTGGTAGGGTAGGCTTGATCTAATTGCCTATTAAGGGCGCACGCCCATGGTAGCAACTGCTCAATAGAAGCATGCTTTCACGCTTGAAATGAGCATGTGTAACAGTAGCTTAATTACAGCTTTGTGCTGAGTAAACGAGATCGTAATAATGTTGACTCATGCAGAGAGGAAATTAAACTTACCGGTAAACAGACCTTAGTTCGTGAGATGTAATCAGAAGAAATAGAAAGAACAGGTAGCTGAAATAGGGAAAAACTGATTAAAGAAATGATGGATGGATTGTAGGAAAGATGATAAATTATCATTAACACTGAAAACGGGAAATTTACCATGTTTACTATTCGTTTTGAGTTCCCGATATTTCGGCGCTCTGTGTTGCAAGCATCATGATCAAGGATAAAGTATTATTATCCCGTTTTTAGTGTTAATGATGTTAGTGACCAAGTCAGTTTAAAATCTTATACGTCATCATCTGCCTAGCCTTTTCCCAACTAAGTCGGGGTTGGCTTCCAGTCTAACCGGATGCAGCTGAATACCAGTATTTTACATGGAGCGACTGCCTATGTGACCTCCACAACAGTGGCGAAGAGTGAAAATTGAGTCAGGGGAAGCCGAGGAAAAAAATGAGAATAGGTAGATTTTTAATTTTTTTTTTCTATGTTCATTTTGACCTCATTTACATTATCAGCGACCCCAAAAACCACGAAAACGATACCCATGAAGAAAAAACCGATTTTTTTTGTCGGCGCCATCTTGGATTTTCATTTTGACCTCATTTTCATTATCAGCAACCCCAAAAACCACGAAAACGACACCCATGAAGAAAAAACCGAAAATTTTCGTCGGCGCCATCTTGAATTATCATTTTCACCTAATATAAAAAAAAAGTGATTTTATCCTAGATGTAAATAAGTCAACAAAATAAGTACTATAATTTAGTGTACCAAATCGACATTCGACATTATCGACCATTACTAATTCTATCTCGTCCTCCCATACATACTTTCTTTTTCTGCCCCTGTCGTAACTCGATAATCTTCGGCTTAATAAAACCTAACTCCCTACAAAACAAAATAATGTTATCAACGATTTCCGATTCTATACGAAATTCAACGAGCGATAACGATATTTTCCCATCTCACTCACGCGCACGCATTTTCTATTACTTTCTCTATGAATAACTCGGTTTGCGTTGGCTTACCAGAGTCCCAATATAGGCGGGCTGGCTAGTGACGTCATGACGTTTATTTTGCAAAGAAATGTAGCTGCCAAAAAGCCGATAGCGCCTGCGGTATTTTATAGCATTGTTGTTGAACAGCAAATTTTTGTTGATTGAGTACGAGTAGGTGTTTCGTGATGCTTGTAAAAAAGTATTGATTGTGTCATTTTTCAATTATGGTAGAGAGTGGTTGTGGTTGTGTTCCAAACTTCTGAAGGGAAGCCGGTGGGAATCGAGTTATTAGGAGCCTGCGCCACTGCTCCACCACCCAGTTAGTACTGGGTAATACGATACCCCTTGGTAAGACTGGTTGTCAGACTTTTTGGGCCACTGACTACCTGTATAACGACTGTCATCTACAAATGACAGCCTCCTACCAACTGCTTAACGTGCTTTCCGAGGCACGGAGGAAACTCGGGATTTAATGGGTGGTCACCGATCTACAGACCAACCTAACCAAGCACGGCTTAACCGAAAGATCGACCTGAGCGGCTGTTATTATTTAGCCACGAGCTCCTCTTAAATGTATCGTATGAGATGATAAATTGCCAAAACGATGTTGATTACGACTCAATAAGTCGTCAACTGTGTATTGTATTGGAAGAAGAAAACATACACGCCGATTCAAAATAAATTTGGAAAAGGGCAAGAGGAAGATCTTGTTCTGAGCTGAATATTGAATTGCAAAAAAGCAGTTTTCATCTACAAGTCCGACTTGTCACGAAGTACAACGGAGGTTGACGACAGGAGTTCTATCGACTGTCGACTTTAGTACTACTTCGGTATATCCTTTGCTACGTTTTATGGCAGATCTAAAAATATAGAGATCAGACCACACGTGACACATGCAAGTTACATTTTGCTCTTTCGTTTTTCTGGCCAACCACTTTATATGGGGAAGTATTATATTAGCTGTGATGTGGATAACCACTTTTACTATGGATGTATGAATGAGCTTTCTTGTTACCGAAGTTTTTTCTTCATCGTGGGCCGGGTTTTTCAATATCCTTAATCAATCGTTTTCTAAAACAGAAATTCAAATCCCTTTTAATTTTTTCAATTATTTATCTGAACGTGAACAAGAATGAATAGCCTAGCCTTTAACAATAATTATAGAAATAATGAAATTGAGGTGCAGTAAAGCCATTTAAAAGGATTATAGTTAACGACTAAACCGAGTTAACGCAGATCAACTGTCATGCGGTTTTAGCAAGACAAATAGATGGATTCGCTTGTAAGTGGACCAGGCAAGTAATCAAGTATAGGTACAAGATAATTAGTATCTGCTCCGCTTACAATGAGTCTTCATTGTTTAAAATAGATGGTAGATCATCCATTGATTAACTTATACTTTTCAAGCATTGTACGTATTGTATGTGCCGTTCTAATAACCATGTTGAGTGATTTGAATCGGTCTCATAGCTGAATGGATATAAGCTTTTTATAATTAGACACACACATTATACGCTAATTAGGTCGATAATTTCAAAACGTATTATTTTTTTAATGTTATTATTGGAAATATGTATTTCGCGGTCCATTCCATCCCTTCTTTTTCCACCATACATAAAGATAAGATAAAGATGCATTTATTTGTATAAACGTGTGTGACATGATACATACTTAGATAATTATGCACATTATGGATGGAAAACAAGTTTGGAAGATTGCTGGTTCAACATGTTTTGCCATATTTCGCGTACAAAATAGTTTATAGTTACTATAATAGAAATTACAAATTAAGAAATAATTAAACTACAATAGTAAAAAAAAAAAAAACGGAGTAGTCTTTGGGGACTGCCGATAGAAGTGAAAACAAAAAGTACACAGGCCCCGCCCCAGTCGTAGCACTGGTTATGCCCCGCGCATGCCTATGTGGTGCTACGCCGTAGCGGATGCTACGAGTGCTACGAACGGCTACGAAGCGTGACCGAACGTTACGTTACGTACCGATGCCGATGAGTTCAATGTTTTTCCTTCACCGAAAAAGTGCTCAACGCGCCTAAAGAA
The DNA here is from genome assembly GCA_905147715.2 of Xestia xanthographa. Taxonomy (NCBI): domain Eukaryota; kingdom Metazoa; phylum Arthropoda; class Insecta; order Lepidoptera; family Noctuidae; genus Xestia; species Xestia xanthographa. The sequence goes on along the minus strand of LR990647.1, from coordinate 14,550,131 downwards.
GTTTTCACTTCAAAAATTACAATCGTCAAAATTCAATCAATTGAAATACATAGGTACTTACTGTACTTTTGCCCTATCTTTCAGGGCATCATTTCCATTTAACCACCGTGTTTCGGTTTAAAATTGTATACTATACAACGTGCACACGTAAATAAGTAATATTAAATAACATATATATATTCACCCTCTACACCCCTATATGATGAGCAGCGACCGTAGCGGTAACGAGTAGCTTTTACTCAGAAAGAGCGCTTTACCTTCCATCAACGTTTTCTTATTAAATAATAATGATGTGAGGAAATGTGTGAAAAACTATTCAGCATTATTTACACGATCTATAAGCATCTATATGTCTGTTTAGTGTGCTTGTGTGGTATGTTTATTTATGCTTTATGTGAGAGCTCCGTGTGAATTAGAAAAATAAATAGTTCTTAACTTACGTCTTTTAGACAAGATGTGTGAAATAGCTTTGACTTTTTGACGCAAATCCAGTTTTAAATTAGTGACGTCATTTAAAAAAAACATGCGAAAAAATTAATTCGTTAGTCTTAATAAATATAATAGGTAGTTTAAAACAAAATCCTGGTTTAATTAACAGAACACGATAACATTGTGTGGGTTATTGCCGTTCAAGTATTTTATTTTAGTGTTCGACGTAATAAATAATGTAGGTAAAAAAACACCATTAATATCCTGAAAATTTTACATTCAAGTATTTAGTCAACCGTTAATCATTAAATAGTTATGCAGTGACTAATAAATCTAACAATGCAGGTGAACTCACAGTAATAACGATAGCGATAAAAAAACCATGCAAAGGAATGAACACGTACCTAAGTACTTAATTTGTTAACGAGAAATATTCTAGTGAATAGAATAAATTTTACAGTAATTGATTCTAAATATAGGTTAAGTGCGTATACCGGTTCTAAATGCATGATTTTCGATAAAATATAAGTGTCAAATCACTGTGACATAATTAGAGCCTAGTTTATTAAAGACTGTTTTATTGACAGCAAACCAGTTGGGTATGGTTAATCCGTTTAGCGGTGGCGACATGGCTAATAACCACAGTCACTGGTGTATAAGTGTGTTGTTTTAATTAGATACGGTGAAGTGGGCTCAGTAATGACGCCATGACGGTCACCTGTCACCGTGGGCTGCCACCACTCTGGGCTCCGTTTATTTATGAACTAATAACCTAACTAATTGATTATAATAAACAAATAAACATTTCATTTACGTAACGTCTACATGCTTGCCGAAAGAATATTAATCATTGTGATCAATCAATTTCTATCTAGCTAGGGGACTAGTTCAAGTTTATTGTGACCGTAATGTCATGTCTTTTGATATTTTACAACGTTTTTGTTCTGAATGTGAAGAGATTGGAAAGTAATTTATGTATCTAAGTTATTATTACCACATAAAATAGCTGGTTGTGTCCAAATTCTTTGAACCAATTCTGAATCATCAGAATTGGTTCAAAGTCAAAGTCAATTTTTTTTATTGCTAATCCATAATGTACAAATACAGGTGGTTAATAAAAACATACAAACAATTCCCTGCCCAATTGCCTGCCCTGTCGGGCACAGCAAATTTAGTAAATCTGTAGAGAGGAAGACCGCTTTTTTACTTTTCAGTTTAAAATGTTTTATATCCTATTAAGTATTTCTTAATCCCATCCATTTACTTATTCTATTAATATTATACTATCCATTATTTTCAATCCATACTTTTCTTATATATTTAAGTGTAAGTATTTAAAATTGCTTATTTGCTTAGTCGCTTGAAAAATGGTCATTATATTGAGCATCGTAAATTAAATTTAAATTTAACACAAACAATTCACATTGTGTTTGCAATAACAACAATAAAAAACAAATGAAATCAATAAAAACTTAAAAAGAACACATTCATCATACAAGTAACACATAAATATTAAAAACATAATTATTATTTCTCATCAAATACAAAAATCACATAAAAATAAAAAGTTAAAAGTTCCGATTGACATTTAAACACCTGAGCCGAATAACTTCAAAGTTTATAATATTAAATTTACTAATGTTATTATGAAACTGAAATGTTATGGAATAACAGACTTTGTAAGTAGGTACAATAATTTAAACAATAACAATTAATGTCTACAGTATATTTAAGTACTTGCAATATTATATTTGTTACTAAACAGACCGCTTATGATTTATAAAAACCGGCCAAGTGCGAGTCGGACTCGCGCACGAAGGGTTCCGTACACAGAAATCTAAAAAAGAGGAGAAGTGGTAAGGGGGCGTGTCGGTGTCCGCGCGACATGTCCAGTCGGCCATGTCATAGGCAAATGGCCGTCTCCGCGAACTAGTGTACTTTCGACCGCGATCGTGACAAATTATAGCAATTCCGTGTTGTTCAGGGGTTTTTTGTAAAAACCGAAGCATAAACCTAAACTTTGTTGATCACGGAATTACTTATCATATATAAGTGCAAGTATTTTACTATATTTGTCTTTAAAATCAAGAAAAACAACAAATCGTAAAATATTTGTTGCTTTTACTATGTTATGTTTGTTTTCAAATATCACAGCGACTGTACTATTTTTGCAATAAATACATTACTCCTTAACCACTACCTGAGTTTGTCGCTAAGTGTCTGAACAAGCAATGTAAAAATCACAAAACGATATTTCACTAAGCGGATGAATCACGTAGTACGGCCGCTCCTTCTCGCGACGAGTTAATGATGGGCTTGTGCAGATCCACTAATGTAGGCTATCGACAATGTCGATTGACGAATTAAATATTACTACATTAGTTTTATTTTTCAATTTGTCAACCGTTTTAACTCGGTTGGAAGATCGATGTCAAATAATGTTTTTTATGTATTTTGATTATTTTACAGCATAGTAGAGAAATGCGTAACCAACTTTCATAAAATAAGTTAATTAAATTTCAGGTTTAATCGGTGGAGTGTTTTTGGGTTTGAATTATCGTATATTATGCCTTATCCTAGTGCTACTAACTACTGTTTCACTAGGCCATGACAGCCTAAACCAACGTACCCGGATATTTTATTGTTTTAATTTACTTCATAATATATTTTTTAGCAACATATTGTTTATTTTTATTATAATATTATATTCTGGACATTATTTTTATTTAATTATTTTCAGGACCACAAAAAAAAATTACACAATAATACATGAAAGATTCGATAACTTTCCGATTTAGTCAATCACTAGCGTACTTATGCTTTTACGCAACACAACGATAACGAGTGATGTTTTTGTGTGGGTAAGTTGTACGGTGCATGGTAAATACACGCTGTGTTTGATGTCATAAGGTTTATAATTGCTTGTGTAGTACGTTCAGTTTTAAGAAATGCGGGTGTGTGCGCGACTGCGTATCTATTACTTTTACTGAACTGCGTGTGTAGTAGTTGCCGTGTGGTAGGGGCAAAGTGAAGACACAGGGTTCCGATACATTTTCGTCTTGCGTAGCATATCTCCTTCTTTATTAAATCAGTGGTTCCGTACCATTATTATCAAAAAAGGGCAAAAAAATCACGTTTGTTGTATGGGAGCCCCCCTTAAATATTAATTTTATTCTGTTTTTAGTATTTGTTGTTATAGCGGCAATAGAAATACATCATCTGTGAAAATTTCAACTGTCTAGCTGTCACGGTTCATGAGATACAGCCTGGTGACAGACAGACGGACAGACAACGAAGTCTTAGTAATAGGGTTCCGTTTTTACCCTTTGGGTACGGAACCCTAAAAACACGGAAGCTTGAACTGTACATCGACTATAATGAAAAAACGTAGGTATCAACGTCATTACATCCGTGTTATACGATAAGAAAGATCAATGTACTGTTGTTATACATTATTGTAATCTGAATCAGATGTTTTTCTATATGTAAGGCAATGTAACAAAGATAATATATGAGAAGTAGTGTCATGAACCTCTGCTAGGGGTCATACGTAAGGATAAGTTTTCAACGCAAGGACGTCAAAATAAGAAGCTGGTATTCAAATGTTTAAAGAACGTGACCATTTTTTTTTAAAATCAAAACGGGACATCGGTTTTTCATTTTTTTATTTTTATTAGTCAGGCCGATCCATGAAGAATACTCAATTTTGATGCTCACCAATTCCATACATTTTGGCGAGTTTAAGTAGCGAAATCAAACTACACTGGGTTTTTTCAGAAGTCACATAATTTATTCGTTCATGAAAACAGTCTTTCTACTGGTACATTTGTACCAGGCAGACATAAATGTATTCAATTAAGATACAAAAGGTTTTATGTTTGAGATTAAATTATTGGTGTGAAAATGTTTGAACACTTCCACCCATCTATTTTCCGTCGCAACGTACTTATTGTCCCTTTCAGTTCAGTTTTGCGAAGTATGTACCTTTTGCGAAGTATGTAGTTTGTGATCAGTGAAAATTCGTTAAATACTTCTGTATCTTTAGTGCTGTCAATATATCCCTTTTTAATCAATACATCCAATGTCTTTTGAATGTTTTAGGAAGACATTTTTTTTAAATTATACTTTTTATTTTAATCTACCCAATAAGAGTCGCCTGCGCCGCAATTTCTTTGCAGTTTATGAAAACAAGACAATTTTGTGTCCCGAGGCTTCTTTCGGGGACACCGGGACAGAGAACCGAAAAACGGGACAGTCCCGTTCAAAACGGGACGTATGGTCACGTTACGTATACCTCTAAACATTTGAAAACTAGCCAAATATCACATGAAACGGTGCGACATGGCCAACTACCATGTCAACAGGATGATAATTTATTTTTATAGTGCAAAAAGTAAACATATTCAATTATTCATATCAATAAAACTAAAATAACACTAAAGTTAAAGTTAGTCGTGACGATATCAGTCTGTTTTTATTTATGAAGAAGTCCATTTAAAAGTTCGTTTTGACCGCGTGTTTTTATTTATTCACTCAAACATTACTAAATTACGGTCATAGCATCATTTATCTTGTGAGTAACTACTAAAATAAATAGTTAATTACATTAGCAGGCATAGGGCATTGAAAGATAAAACGTAAGAGTGGTGAATTAAGGATAAATTACACCGTGTTGATATTTATGTTACTCAGTTGGTTGGAAATTAAAGATCAACAATGTGGGCGTTAGCTTTTGCGTGATATATTATTTTTGTAGACGGAAGCCATGTTATTGCACTGTGACTCTGTGAATATCCCTCAGTATTTATTCATACATATTTTCGAGGTGACAATCTATTTTGGGTCCACGGTCCAGCGCCATAGCACTGTGACGATGCTGATGACAGATCCTCGTGTACAGTCAGGGTCTTTTCCGCCTGACCATTTTAATTTTTTTTTGCTTAAAATATGCGCAGGCGCCGCGCCACGCCCCCTTAAAGTTTGGGCCTATTAGGAAAGCCTCAACTTTGGCGCGCAAAATAACAATAACTCTCGTTTGGCGTGCGTCGTCAGTGCGCTCGGCCGATTCGGTATCTTTTCATTCATTATTTCTATACAAAGTCAACGGAGCGGGGCTACAGAGCGTTTCTATGTTGCGAGTGCAAGCAAAAATAAGCTTAGTGGTGGTCAGGCGGGAGTGTCCTCGATAGTACATACAGATCGTTTTAGCATTCCCATGCGAAAAGATCGTCATTCGTCATCGCTTGACGATAGTGATATCGCTCATTCGGCCAATCAAGATGTAGACGTTTATGTGTTTACGACTGGTTATATATCCGCGTTATTAAACGTTATAATAACCGCGAATTGAATAAATTAAATGAATGGCTTTTTAATTTGCTAGCTAGTCTGTGGTACTGCTAACCAAGAGGGCCTCATGTAATTTGTAAATTGTTTGGGTACTTTAAAAACTATGACGAAAACAAAACAATGTTTATACTACACCTGCTTGGAAAGTACCTTGATACTTTATCAAATTTACGGTAGAAATTACGTCATTGCATATCGAACAAATATGCGGGGAGAAAACGCATCTGAGCGGGAGAGAAAAGTGTATGAAAATCCATTTCTTACGTGATTTTTCTTTTTTAATTTTGGGTAAGACTATGCGCCGGTAACCTAAATATCAAAAGCCAAAAAGTTTTTACAGTGAGTTTTTATCTCCAAGTTCTCAAAATGACACTGGCCACTAGCTGTGTGTTGGATGGTGTCGGGCTGGCAGTGCGACCCTGCGGCGGCAGGATAAACAATTTGAAAAAACCGGCCAAGTGCGAGTCGGACTCGCGCACGAAGGGTTCCGTACCATTATTTAAAAAAATTAGACAAATATGCAAAAAAATCACGTTTGTTGTATGGGAGCCCCCCTTTTTTTTTTTTTTTTTTTTTTTTTTTTCGGATGGGAAATCATCAAATAACCCCTCCCGCTCTGGGCGGAGCAGGAGGGAGTGTCAGACTTTTACTGACTAAAACCCATCCATGTTCCTTCATCGCCCTTTGTGTTCCGGGGCCACGGTATCTCTTTCGAATAGTCCCGCAACCCCGGCAGGCATCGGTCCTTACGGACCCCTTCCTTTTTGCTGACTCTCTTTGAGGCGCGCGTGGAACACGAACGCGCCGTCGACACGGCCTGTCGTCATGAGACGACCGGACGGCGAGCTAGCCCATAGCTCACCGTCCACAGGCCCGCGCCTACGGTGGCCGGGGGCCACGTGGTGGTGGCCCCCGACGCCCGGGGCGTCTCCCGCGGCGGCCGGGACGTTGAGAGGTTCTCTCCCTCTCACGTTCCGCCACCTCCTTCTCTAGCATTACTGCTTCGCAGAAGGAGGTGACGGCGTCCCATTCCGTCTCGCTCCGGACCATGGCTTGCACCAGGGCCGGACGCGAGAGGTCGCCGCCGCCGATCGCCGCTTCGAGGACACGGCGGTGCTCCGCCCACGCGGGGCACACCTCCACCGTGTGCTGCGCCGTGTCCTCCGGTCGATCCTCACAGTGGAAGCACCCGGACGTTTCCTCTCGCCCGATTCGGTGCAGGAACCTCCCGAACACCCCGTGTCCGGTGAGGACCTGCGTCAGGCGGAAGGTGAGGACGCCGTGGCGTCGCTCAAGCCACTCCTCAAAGAGGGGACTTATCGCCACTATCGTGGCGTGCCCTGCACGAGGTTGCGACAGTCGCTCTCTCCATGTCGCCATGAGATCCCGCCGGAAGTCTGTCCGCTGAGCGACAATTTGCCGCGGCAGCGGAGTTTCCCCCCGGCGTAGCGCCTCCGCGCGCCATTCATGTAGGCGCGCGAGGACTATTGCCTCCAGATCCCATGGCGGATGGGAGCCCCCCTTAAATATTGATTTAATTCTGTTTTTAGTATTTGTTGTTATAGCGGCAACAGAAATACATCATCTGTGAAAATTTCAACTGTCTAGCTGTCACGGTTCATGAGATACAGCCTGGTGACAGACAGACGGACAAACAGACGGACAGACAGCGAAGTCTTAGTAATAGGGTTCCGTTTTTACCCTTTGGGTACGGAACCCTAAAAAGAACATGTGAAAATTACATTAAGCTTCAGTAACTGCAACAATTTCAATATAAATTTCAATTAGTAAAGATTTCGTTTTTTATTTCCCTCGTAGGTGTAGTATAAAGCACTATGTATCACTCGAGAGAAAGTGCGATTCCCGATCTCGGGTGTTTTAAAGCCCTCGCCTACGGCTCGGGCTTCAAACGACACCCTCGACGGTAATCGATCACTTTCTCCTCTCGGTGAACAATGTACTATTATCTACAAACCGAAAACAATCAAACAAAATCTGTCATTCAACACTCAAATTACAAGGTTAGGTTATTAGAAGAATTTTAGGTAATTAACCTGTGAGTGAGTTTACATCAGCCGTGTGGTCCGGCAGAGCACAATAGAACCAACCCATTACACTCACGGGTGTCGTATAAGGCGACTAATGTCTGAGGCAGAACGCCTTGCGCCTCCGTAGACCAGAGATTGGGCAGCAGCGTTTTCTGTTAGTCTATCATCACTGCGATCTCCAATCCGCCTGCCAAGCGTGGAGATTACGGCAAATTCCTCCCATCATGGGAGAGGCTTATGTCCAGTAGTGGACGTTATGGGCTGTTGTAATGTAGTGTTGTAGAGTTTATAGTTATAAGTACACACGGATATTTGCGTTTACAAACGGATATTTGCACTAAGGGCGAGATAAAATTAGAAGTTTATTTTGGAACTTACGACAGCGTGAGGGCCGCCGCGCCCCGTCACATTTGCCTGTTATTGTTTACACGTAATCAACCTAAACCTCGTTTACAATTTTACATATTTGAGTGTCTGCTTCATACGGTTGCATGATACTACCTGTATGAGGAGAGCCTCATCAAGTGTTGTTCTATGAGTCATAGTATGATTCAATCTGTGTGCCTATACGACACTGTACACAATGATAATGTCACCACAACAACAATCAACTTTTATCTATGGTTAACAAGCTTAACTCGCGTTACTTAATTATCTTTACAATATTAGTGTTTTGTTTACAAATCGTTAATTGTTTACTCTGACGCAGCTGTCATCATAACCTCTGTATAAGTAGGTAGGTACTTAAATAATTTTGATCCATGTTTTTTTTCCTAACAGTCACCGCTGACTAAATACTCTACATACTTATAAGTATTTTGCATAAAATTTTCCTAGTATTTAGCATTATTTCCTAGAATTGAATTACTTCATTATGATCCGTTTTTGGAGTCTTAACAATAAAATTTTAATAGTTGTAGACTGTTGAATGATTACTTCTTTTGTTCCGCAGACAGTTAACGAAAGAGTGACGTCATCGATTGATGTATCACTTACTATCCTTCCATCTACTACCACATTGTCACTTGTACCGATTGGACAAAGAGCTCATTATGTCTAGATCTGTAATTGGGTCCATTACCATGCTAATATCATCGGTAATACGATTACTGTACACATCGGCGGCTACTTACTGCATTATGTCAGCCAACTTGATACTGTTTATACCGTATAACTATTACGACTGTCAGCTTAGCAACTCGCTGCATTGAAGCACATGAACAAAAAAACTGTAACATTTACAAGACAAGGTTAACTTACATCAACAAAAACATGAATGATTTAAGATAAGAACCAAATCTGGTTGTTAATTAAAAACTGGATATGGTAATTATTATGATGACTTCTTTTCATCAAAGTGCATATAAAATTAAGTTATAAAACCAGAGTTAAATTAAAGGCAAATGACGGAGTAGTATCCTGAAAATTACGTTTTAAGGTAACCGTTAGCAAGCTACGCTTGGGGACAATACGCAATGCACGTCATTCCTACTGTGATTTTTGATCTGTTGTTTTTCAGCGCTTTGTTTGCTTTGAATTCAGATGAAAGAACCGGTTCCGAAACGAAACAAACTAGCTTTGTCTGATAAACAATGGTATGTATTATGAAGTTTGTGGAAAGAAGTCGCTCTCAGATCTAGCCTAGAAAGAAAAACAGACGAAATTCACAGCTTATCTCCTCTAGAGTCGGACCCAGTATGTTGGGATTGTGAGTGAGAGATTTAGGTCACACTGGTTCTCGTTGCAATTTATCTCTACTTATATGTTATTGAAATCTTAAACTCACAGCGTTCAATATGGCTAAAGACCTAGATATTAACGGCCGGAGTTTCTAGCTGTTACTTCGGGAAATTCCATCCATAAAAGATCTTGAAAAAGAGTCGTTCTTGCAATTCTAAAGCCCAATTGCTTTATTATGCACGCTAATTTACAGACGAAGCACTAGATTTTCCTCTTCGATAAGCAAGCTGTTTTTTTGGGCATTAGGTACACACTGACTGCGTTGTCTAGTTTCCGCAACCTTGTAGGAAATCAGGTTTCCGCAGGTATTATTTATCCTGGTGCACGATGCTGTCAATCCAGTTTATGCTAATAAGATTTTTGACAAACAATGAACAAGGTATTGTGTGTCAGTGTCACTTATTCGGAAACTTTTATGCAGTCCAAATGACAATAAACTTTTGGCATACACTTGTTTGTTGATAACAATCAGTACACTACTCTGAATGGCATTTGTTAGACGTTTTGTACTTGTATGTCCTTCGCAAATATCAATTTAGTAAAAAGGCATCGGTTTCGTAATATTATGTCGTTTCCCCGTCCTTATGATATCGAAGGCAATTACAGTAAAATTATTAGGGTGCAGGCCTGAAAAATCAATACCAGTTCGTCATTTTATCGGTATGTTAACCTGTTTACTACCGATGACTATAGCTATAATTATGTCGTATCGAATTGGGGAATGTTATAGGAAGCTTTGATTATAAGGACATTTGAATGGAACAATAATTGGGTCAAGCAATATGAATTCGTGTTTTGATGACAGCTCTACATTTATTTTACCCAGTACAAATAATAAAGAATTTAATTATACATGAGAACACTTATCTATTGCTTTCTTTCATTTCGGAGTTTCCTGTTATCTTTTCTTCGCAATGATTCAATTCACGTGGGAGACGTTGCTTTCAACATTAAAAAAAGCATTCTCTCTAAATTCTTTGACAGACTTCCTTTCATTTCTTCGGCTACAATATTGTCTTGTTCTTGTTAAAAGAAAACACAGATATTCTGTAAAACAGCTGCGCTTGGAAAACGATCTTTCTTGACAAAGAATGTTATAATCATGTCGATATTTTCATTGTAGCTATTTGCCTATTTCTGTCTTAAACATAAAGCGGTTTACCCTACATATTTTTACGAGTACATTAATAATGTATTGTTAAGTTTGTTTATCATTAAGGTTGCTCTGCCTTGTTCCATAGTTATGCTAACGAACTCGGTAACTTCTCTTCGACTACAAAGTTGGTTGAACTTTGTAACTCTTGCTCAAGTTTTCTCTTTGTTGATCATCTTTAGAGAAAAGAAGTAATTAACTAAGAAAATTATCAAATGTTTTCGTAACTCGAAGTTACTAATCTGTTTACATTCTATGTGCTACATGCGTGTATGGTACGAGACTAATCAGACGTAATAAATTACCGAAATATGTAAGCAAACCTCTGAGCAAACGTAATAAATTATACCGACCAATTAATTAGATTAATTAGTTCAACGTTTTTCTACCTGTAGACACGCAGCAAACGCGGTCAAATACATATAGGCAATATGAGTCAACGGAAAGCAATTTCGAGCCTCGAATGCACCGGATCTGGCGATCGTAATAAAGGTATGTTTGGCCGCAACCTGCGCTTCCATTGACTGAAATTCATGAGTGCGGCTCGTGGGGGGCTCGAGTCGTCGGCTGGCGTCGCGGCGCGCTTTATTCGCCACAGCTATGCCTGCCGGGTTTATTGACCCGGCGACCGTGACCCCCCTTCCCCTCTTCTTACCAACTTCCCCGCGGTTGGAAACTGTTTTCTAACTTATTGTTCTCATCCTCGTCGTGTGAGCATTATCCGCCGGCTTGTTCCAAATGTATCAACTTTACGATAGCTTCGACTTTATGATATCATAGCCATATTTTACGAATGATCATCCCGCCATCCGCCAGATTTAGTTATTCTAATCAGTCTTTTCTGTCCAATGTTGCTTCACTTTCCAAAATGTTTTTCTCACATTATTCAACGCTGCTCGTGTTCTGGATTTCTATTATGTTACCCTAACCTACTAACAATTTAGACAGAATCGTTAAAACACAGCTGTATTATATTTGTATCCACAGGGAATTTCATAAAAGCATATCAGGCCCTTTCCTGACAACATGTTTATTTCAATAAAGATAAAGAAACTTCCTACGTAATGGACGTCTGCGCCGCATTTTATCTCTAATTGGGTTGTATTGCCAGACAAAATGGTCGCTCGGTTTGGGACTCGCTTAGAAATACGTATAGAACATTAATGTGTTATCTCACACTTAAGGGCAGGTAGTCCCAATTTTCCCAATTTTACATAACTTTGATTCAATAGTAAACAAAGAAATAGTGATTTTTTAAAGCCAAAAAAAATAGATATTATAGTTGACTATATTTACTAAGATAATTTGTGGTTCAAAACATGATATCAAAAACTTCACTCGATGAAAAAAAAATCCGAACAGGAGCCTAATTCGAATATTTTTTTATGTTTTTATTATTTTACTTGGAGAATATGAAAGTTTTACTTCCAAAAAAAATATCTAAGCAAAGTTAATAACATATAGAACAATTATTTGTGGTTAAATTTTTCAAAACAATTTAATCCTTTTAATAATAAATTATTATATAAGAAAACGGCTTGCGCACGTGGATTCAGTCGCCCGCCAGGCCTTGACGAGGTAGGACCTATGTCCCTTTTGCTGGCGCACGGCTCTCCCGTCGATTTATCGAACGATTTATTTAAAGAACGTAGTGTAATTATAACAGTACAGTCTTTTTTAACCGACTTAAAAAAAGGAGGAGGTTTCACAATTTGACCGTAGGATAACTTCGTCGTTTATGAACCGATTTAGATGATTCTTTTTTTGTTGGAAAGAAGATATTCCAAGAGTAGTACCATGACCATGAAACTAGGATCTGATGATGGCATCTCAGAGAAATCGAGGGGAACCTTTGAACATCGTAGTGCGACTAGTGCGTTTGTTTTTTTGTTCATTGAGTATTTTAGAGTACTACTATTTAAAGAAAGTCTGGACTCGATCTGATGATGGAACCCGAAGACAGTCGAGGGCACTCCTCAACGATTCACAATAATTACCTTGTGTTTGGGCTTGATTAATTTGTATTGATGAGAACTTTACACCTAAATGGGTTGTGGTCATCTTTAGGGGTCTGATGATAAAGACGAAGGACAGTCAAAGGAACTCCTCAACGTTTTACAGTAGCTACCTTGTGTTTGGATTTAATTCATTTCTATTGATGAGAACTTTGCACCCATATGGGTTGTAAGTGCCATTGGTCTGATGATGGAGACCATAGACAGTCGAGGGAATTCCTCAACGAACGAGTTTACAATCTCACGAGATAGATATAATCTAACGGTATTTACAATTTTACGGTGACACATACAACAAATAAAGCATGTGTCTCTTCGTGAGATAAAAACAATGTAAGAAACCTAGTCAAATTGTTCGCGACAAGTGTCTAAAACAATGTTTTTATATAGTCTATAGAAAGAACGTTCGAGAAAGTACGCTATTGCCGTGTTTGTGATTCTTTGTCGAGTTATTTCTGTTATTATTAGTTTTAAAAGTAAGTAGGTACAAATTCCCTCGAGAATAGTCTCGTCACAGGTGCGCGTACGCAAACTACTTATAAAAAACATCGAGAAATGTTAATTTAATTTCGACCGTACGCCGAGAGCGTAAAGTACCTACTTCCTTCTTCCGTTCGAGTTATTTATTATCCTTTTGCTTATAGTTTCCTTTGTTTTTTTTTGTTAATGTTTTTTGTTCATGCTTTTTGTATGAATTAAAAGATTGTCTAGCGAACAAATACTACACACCGCTAGAGGATTCGCGAATATTTTTTGTGTGTCTGCTAATAGTATGAAAGCACAGCGCAGGCACCGCATAGTAAGTTTTGTTTTCGACATTGGAACAGTCAATTTTGTTTACGATATTCAAGCAGTCAGTTTCGTTTCGATATCCGAATAGTTAACAGTTCTTTCCGATTATAGTTTCAGCTCAGTTTTTCCAGTATTGTCTGCTTGTAGTGTCTTACCATAGTGTTTCATTTCTTCTCCATCTACAATAATAGTGCAGTATTTTCCAAACCCACCTCTCCGTTCCACGAAGCTAACGTTTACACCCGGAACTTTCGGTACAGGGCGGTTAGTGGCTCAGATTTGGTTCCGTTATAGTTTTTGAATTTCCAAACACGAGTCCACCCGTCTGGTACACAAATAATTGAATAAATTACGACTTGCAGCAATTTGTATTTACAATATCTATTCAAATTAATTTATTACATTTAAATGTTAGGTTTTCGCAATTACTACCTATTATAATAAATCAAGCTGACAATTTAATAAAATAAGTTGACCTACTGCCTACACGACACGCTTACCTATACTGTGACACTTCGCTCAGCTTTGGGTTCAAGTCGGCAACGCGTGTGCACGACTCGTTTCGCGTAAAGGGTGGTAGCGTTAAATACCTACTTTGCTTGGCGTAGACGGCCTTAAGAGATTTATTATTGATGGTTTTTAAGGGAATTCACACAGTACTCTCAAGTGGAAATTACGGTTTTTTCCTACTCCTCCGCTATACTTTTCTGATTAATTTCGTTGCGGGATCCAAGACAGTTAAATTCATTCTCTGGGACTTCGTCGAGATTCATTGTCTCGGCGCTTTTCTGGTGGTCGCCACTGTTGATTCTGGCTTTCAGGAGTTACAGTGGTTTGGGAATAGTGTGGCGGGCTTGTCCCAAAAAAAAAAGTACTCTCAAGAAAGCAAAAAAGTTGTCCCCGGCAGACCAATAGTATTTTATTTCACACGTTTCTCTATTCGCGACACTTTTCGTTTTGTCTAGCCTAGGTTAGTCGCCATTCTCTCGGCTAGAGATGTCGGGGCAAAAGTAACGACTCTCAAATGAAGACCTAAATATGCAAAGGCTCTGAGGCGACACCGGTTCACAAGATTAGATGTTGAATTGCAAATATTTAGTATGTATGGTTTATATCTTACGAATACTCTTTAAATATAGACCTAAATCTAAGAATAATTGAAACAGTGAACCTGCTTTAAAAATATTTGCACACAAAATAGTTTTCAGAGTAACTTTATGAATAGCACTCTTCCATGAAAATATCGTATCGGTGTACCACGTGTTAGGCCGTTTGTCCACCGCCGCCGTCACCGGGACGTCAACGAGAACGAGATGACGGCGCCGAAGTACTGATACCAGGGTTGCCAGACGTTGAATTTTTTTCCTCGTACCAGGGTTGCCAAATATCTCGTAATTTCAGAACATAATCTCGTAAAAGTAAAAAAATTAAAATGTCGTAAAATCCATAATTTATACTTTAACCATTCATCCCGAAAAGTTTGAGAATGATGTTTAAAAACCGTGTCACCTGATTTTTTGCTGTCCATCCTCCCTTTTTAGTTTTTTTTCTAGGTGGAGTGGGTGGAGATTCACTGTCACCCTCATTATTCTAAATTAATCACTAAATAATTCGGAAAACACATCGAAATGCACTGGAACTCAATAAACTTCAACTACTACTGAGTTAAATTATGTTTCCCTACGTGTTTCGGTTAGAGCAAGGTAGATAAGAATCCGATGTTTACATGAGTGCAACAAGGACAACAACAAAGAAATACATTGAGCGGGAATTCCCCGGCCAAAGACTACAGAGATGAGGTAATGAATCTAGTGATGTGCTGAGTGAGTCGATCGTTTATTACAATGTTTATTGTAAACTTTTTTATAATATTTTTGATTTGAATACATGGTCGGCAGTCAGGGGAAAGTTAGACAATCCTGCCTTGTTTATAGGGATATGTTTAGGTGTACCAGGCATCGCCGGTAGTTGAAATTTTGAAAAAAAAGAAACGTGGTTAAAATCTCGTAAAAAAATATACGAGATTTTTTTTTTCTCGTATCTCGTACAGAGACCGCTAAATCTCGTAAAGTTACGAGATTTCTCGTACATCTGGTAACACTGACTGATACATAGACTACTATAGCCGCGTGTCCACCGCAAGTCCGTCACCCGAGCACCGTCATCCTATATATCCATATAAACTGGGCCCGAAATAATCTCGTTCTCGTTGACGTCCCGGTGACGGCGGCGGTGGACAAACGGCCTTACGTTGGTCATAAACTATCGGCCAGCACCGCCACACTGCAGCTGCCAAGTCTTCATAACGGTGGCTGACATTCTGATTGAGGGGCTCAGATTACTCGGCTAGGGAAATAAATGTAGTGATATTTTAAAAGGGTAGGTACTATTTGTCTTTATTTTGTGTATTGTGTCCTCAAATGATATTTTCGCTGTAGGTATATTGATTTTTCCAAACACTGTTTAACTTAAAAAAAAAGATTTTTAGAAACTATAGATGAGGTTAGTGTTTATATGTAAATGCAAAATGGGATGGCAACAACAAGTAATTCAACAAGTTGAGTGCAAGTCAAGATTGCATACTACATATTTATGAAATGCTTCCCACGTAAAATCAGAAAACCCTAAATTAACTTACAAGACTCACCATTATGCAGTAACCACATTATATAACAGTAGCATGAAACACCAACACGTGGTAATTGTACGATAAAAATTTCAACATCGGCATCGTGGTTCATTAGCTATCGGATGCAGGCGCGCGACTCGATTATGCTAATTTGATTGTCTCCCCGCGCGAAGCGTCTAGCCTGGCCCATACCGTGCCCGTGTCGGAGACTAATGTAATCCTACTCATCGCTCTTTTCTACAATCAATAAAACAAGGATTACCCTACAAAACTATGTAATAGTTTGCTTACAGCTAAAACGGGACACAGTGATTAAGGCTAATCCATTAGGCAGGCTTTCCCAAGTTGTACTAATCATTGAACTTCCTCAGTTCAGGAGCAAACTAAGGACTTTGTTTTGATTACAAAGGACTTGGGAAAATAGTTGACAAACCGGTGACTTTCTTTGAATGTTTTTGCTCCTTTATCCTTTTCTATTTGAGCATGTTTCTTCTAACCGTCCATTAAATATGCTGTTTGTGTTTTGAAGCAGGCTCATTCCTGCCATGGCTGGTGTATGCGGTGTCCCTGTGGCGTAACCACAGGCTATGGAGCACCTTTAAACTTTTCCATTGGCGGTTGGGCGGTGAACGGGACCCGTTTACCCTTTGAACACAAGAGAATTTGCCCTTTTGTCAGTTTTGTACGCCTCGACTCGCTTGATATTACAACAATTTGATCCTAATCGTGTTATTCAAGGCCACTTGCTTTGTCATACGATTCGTATGTTCAGTTAGATTCGTGGTTTATCCAAGTAGTCGTTTGATTTGATCAAAGCCGAGCTATAATTGACTTATTTACTGTCTTGTTTCGAGATAGTAATTAGAGGCAGCGTTCTGCGTACTCGTATGTGTAATTAATTATTTGCACTACTACTGTACAACCTGAAACTCACGTTATTGATATAATTGAGAGATGGTGGTTTTCGTCTCTCAGTCAGCTTCTTGCTATATGTCCTCTTTGAAGTAGTTGAGACTGTTGGTGAGAAGGTAGATCACCAACCAATGTTGGGACCAATGTTTTGCATCAGATGAAGCACCAATAACGATCCATTTCATTCAGTTTATTTTGAATTCCGTAAAATGTTCCTTTTAATGAGACATCTCAAACATAATGTTTGTTGTTTTATTACTGTAGTTTGACTCTAATAGATTCAGTGACGACCAGGACTTTTGATACTTCACTTTGCTTTAAAAGCCAAGAACACTTAGGAGCTGTCTCGCAAACTCCACTCGATCGTACTTTAAAAGCTTCACGTGATGTTCCGCCTCGGCGCGAGTTACTAACACTACCCCGGGGCGGCAACTCCCACTAAAGTCTAAAAGTACGGTATTTCTGGATTCCAATTCGGTGGAACTTTAGTATTACGAATATTTCATAAATTAATATTACCGTATACCTATACCTTATATTACCGTAAATTAACGGTACCAAGAACCAAGTCGGTAAATAATCCGCCTACGTAAATGTTCTAATCACTGACATTTTTATTACAGGTAAATGCGATGGAATTTAAATTGAAAAAAGAAATATCACAATAACTTGATTTTACTTTGATGCTATAGTTTTGACTTCCATATACCTACACGGCTATTTTCTCTTGAGAATTCGAGATTTATGAGAGGTGATACGATCGTTATACTTATTGATAGAAAATAATATTTCTTATTACTAAGTCGACTATTTATTACTCCCACACTTTAAAAGTGTGTAATAAGTTAACACAACGTAGGTGTTCTAACTTTGAAACTATTTTCTCTTTGCATAATATTAAAGCTGTGTTTGATGGTTATAGAAACAACGGATAACTTTTCCGACGTTAGGCATCTTATCGGCATTTAATTTAGAGTTAGTCAAGTAATTTGGCATTCTCGAAAAAACGATTATAAATTGCCGAAACATATGATTTATTTCAAAATAAAATGTGAAACAAACAGTAAAGTAATTGATTGTTTTAGATGAAGAGAACGGTGTTACGCGCGGCGGCGAGGTGAGGCAGCGGGTGCGGCATGGACCATGCGGTGAAGGCGATGTCGGCCCGCGGGCCGCTGTCCAGGCTGGTGGCGCGGCGGCGGTTCGAGTCCGCCGAGCTGGAGGAGCTGTACGCACGCTACGCGTGCAAGCTGCAGCGCACCTCCGTCGGCTCGGCGCTGGCTCTCTGGGCGCTGCTTGCCGCCGCGCTCGCTGCCGTCGATGCCACTCGCGGCTGGCGAAGAGCACCACAGGTAAACTAAGCTAGCCAATTTAGTTTGATACAGAAACCTGAATCTGAACAGAGTACAGATTTGAGTAAAGTATTCGAATTAGTCGATCATAAAAAGTTTCCCTTTAGAGTACTAAATGTAACCTAAGGGCTAGACTTCTGCAAAGTTTACCTTCCAAACCTTCGAAGTATTTTAAAAACATTTATATACTACTTACTTAACTAAAAAAAAATCGTGATAGATACAAAACATTCGGAATGCCCCAAGGTAGCATATAAAGTCCACCTCTTTTCCATCGACCATAAAGCTGAAAGTATTATATTTTGTATACCGGGAACAAAAATATAACCTTGAACTATAAAATGACACCTAAGATTGTGTAACATGTATGAGTTAAATTTGGCGTAAATTCACAATGAAAGTCACGTAGTGCAATTCAAAGACTTTACATGAAGAAAATAGGTCACTGTGTCGAGACCGATGCCAAATTACTTGGGCTTCAAGTGCAGAATAAAAATCTAGCTTATTGCATTTTGTTTTGAGGGGTTCCCACTTCCCAGTTATGACGCATAATTATGCCGAAATTCGAAAAGCAGGATACCTAGTGTAAAATCAACCGTTCTGCTATAAAATAATGAATGGTGTTGATGTAACAATTTTTTATGCAGTTGCTGATATTCGTTGGTGACAATATCAAGTATACACATTAATAACACCTCCTCTTTTGTGCAGGTCGGCGTCTTGACCGCACACGCACTGCTTTGTAGTGGGTTAGCGTGGTGGTGCGGTCGCGCCGGCGTGGCACCGGAGAGACGACTACCTCGGGCGTGCTGGTTGGCATTGGCTGGTGGTGGCGTCGCTCTGGCCGCCACGCTGCCCGCCTGGAGCACTGGCGCGGCGGCTGAAGGCGCTGCTCACGTGGTGTGGGCCGTATTTGCCGCGTACGCGCTGCTGCCGGTCGGGGCCCCAGTCGCCGCGGCCTTCGGCATCCTCTTGCCCACAGCGCATACTATCGCATCAGCGCTCGTCGCCAATCGCTTCCCCCATCACGTTTGGCAGCAGGTCAGTTACCTATAATCACACTCTTGGCCAGCCTTCAAGTGTATAAATTCTTTGACGGAACTTTCTTACACTGTGACATGAAAGTTTATCGGAACTCTCACATAACTACAAACATTGTTCTGCAATAAAATGTTCAAGCTTAGCCAAGCACGGACAGTACCTCACCTACGAGTACATATCGATTGAAGTTCATCGTGCGAGTCGACGTAGCAATAAAACCAGACATTTGTGTGAACTTACGGTTGTTCAGCTCGCAATATGTTAGATTCACAGTCTTGACCTTGATACACGTCGAATACGAGTCGTTGGAACTTCTACCAGTACCTAACGAGTAAATTATGTGTAAGTACCCAAATGTCCGTAGGGGGTACAGTGAAAAGTGAAAACTTTATTCCAACATAATATTTATTAATTTTGTATTGAATACCTCGGGACAATTCTGCAGTGACAATAACCAGATTTAAGCTGCTTGCGTCCATGTGCAAATCAAAAAAGTTAATTAAGGAAAGTGCTGTATTTCGTTGAGTGCAGCAATAACAGTTATAGGTAATAAAGTGATAAATCTGGTAGCTACGTCGCATTATGAGGTTGAATCGAATCGTAGAACTACCCTTTGATTATACCAGTGACATTAAAGATCTTTTGAAGGTCAGACAGTATTTGGACTTGTAAAATTATTGTTACATCTTTGCACTCTTAATAAGACAAAAGAGATACTTTGGGGAAATAGAATTTAATGGATTTAGTGAGTAATTGATTACGTTCAGATAATATATCACATTTTTTATATCATAAAGTAACATAGTCATTTCATGGTTACCAAGCTTTCAGACAAGCAACCTTTTGAAATATATCTGGTACATTAAGTATGAGTAACTTAAGAAGGAAATGCTTTCTAAATATAGCGGAACGTTAACTTGAATTTAGTTGCCATGTAAAGTCGTTGCTTTAAAAATCAGATTTAAATAACTGCACGTTTTCTCGCAAGTAGTTTGTTACCATGCGGAGGTCGCGCGGTCGTAGCCTTGCCCTCTTGGCGCCCACCGTGGGTCTCGCTTATAATGCCTCGCTCCAACCAACATAACAAGGGTTGCTGTGCTCGCGTGCGAAGCTTACGTCATCCTTGCCGTCTAAACAAACTTGGCATATCCCTCAATCTACCCACAAATATAGCACAGTATATGTCTTGGGCATAAACATGTAAATCCAGGCCTATTAGATAATAGTGAACTACATTGTATGACTAACAGGATCCATTGAATCACAAAGTTTATTACCAAGATAAATCCGACGTGAAATTCTAAGTCGGAACGAATCCAAGATTAGAACCAAGGCATTTAGAAATTTTAGCATAATATAAAAACGCAATAAAACAGAGCGTTTGTTGTTCATCTATTTGTGAAGTTTTTATGTGTTTGTACATAATAATCTGAATTTATTTACATACCTACTTTCATGTAGCCATCTCGTTAACCCTTAGCCAGGCCTAGCCATTTTTATTTTTTTGAATACTGATTTTGGTAGATTACAGGGTTATAACAAATATAATTTCTTGTTTTTTTTTTTTCCTTTCCTGAAAAAAAAAAACCCCTGTGGTCTCTATATGACCACTGCCTGCTGCCTATGCAGACATGTGGTCTGTATGTGGCCACTGTCCTACATGTTATCTACGCAGCTTTTAAGGGTTAGACTACTCACTGTAAATGAATACTAAAAATAATAAAACCACACTATAACTAAGAAAAAATCTGTTTATTACTTTTAATGGTGAAAAATCATAAGGTGGATAACATAAAGTACCTGAAACCTCTTCCTCCTCAGGTATTTCATCCTCTGATGATGCATACATTTCTTCCAAACCTCTTTCGATTTCATGTTCGCGAACAATTCGATTTTTATGTGGTTTCTGCATGTTCTGAAATGATCAAACAGTGTATGAGATTTTTGTATACCTAGTTTGTTGGGATTGGCATATCATCGATTAATTTACCAGGATCTCCTAGTATAACCCTTAATAATTATGTAGACAACTTACAGGACAGTGGCCATCTATAGACCACATTTGTTCATTATAAATGGGCAGAGGTTCTATGTGGACCACCAACTTTGGGGGTAAATATTTCACAAAAAATCAAATATTGTGATAAATCAAGTAATATTACAGATGAATAAACTTGTATTCTATCATAAAGTAATAATAAATAGCACTTACCATATTTATTTTCGGCATAATCACATTTTTAGTTAACACAAACCCACGAAAACAACTGTTTTTGGCAAGATTAGTATTTGACAATCAAAACTTTTTTTTTTTTTTTTTTTCCATTTGTTCCTGACGGAACAGGCTAAGGTCTGAGACCATGCTGCCTAGTCATTAGTTAGCATTTTTCTTGAGTAGGTTAAATCCAGTAAAATTTGACAATCAAAACGTCAAAAAAAACGTTCCTTTATACGTCCTTTTTTTTCGTTCAGAAATTGACTGGTTCATAGACAATATAATAATGACATTTTGTGGTCCCTATACGACATCGGCTCGTCACAAAAAAATAAAAATCCATGTGGTCGCTATGTGATCACTGCCTGGCTAAGGGAAACACATCAGGAGCGCTCGTTCTCACTGAGCTAGAAATAAAGCTTGTCGTTTGCATTACTGCAAGCAGTAATAAAATGGATCTCTTATATTTTCTCATTGTTTCAATTCTTAATGCCTAAGTAAATATATTACCTTTCAGTTCCACCCTTTTTAGCTCGGTACTAAGTCGTAGTCCGTATTACCCATGTTACCCTATTTTTACACAAATCACGTAGGTTGCCAGACGCCTAGGCTTAGAGCAAATATTTTTACGATGTTATTGAACTTCACTAGAGACAACCTATCGACTGCTGAGTAAATTTGCCTGTCAAGGATATCATTATACGTAGGCGGATTTTATCAAAAGGTTTTCCACAGAGAGGGGTAAAATGTTAGAGGAACTTTTCCATGAGTAAGAAAATGATCCACGTGTTCTTTTTATATTTCAACTTTACGTGGTAAAACTAAAAAGCCAGCGATAAAAAGACGTTGAGAACTTGTAAGGGTCATCATGATTGACTCTGCAGCTTAATAGACACACTTATAAATATTGACGAAGGCTACGTCTATCACACTGAAGGCATAAAAGCTTTTTGTTTGAAATTAATCAGACGACGGTTTGTATACCGGGCGCCATTTAAATCGGAGTAGCTTCGTGATAAACATTTTGACATGTAGAACAATAGCTTGACTGACGTGCAAAGTGTGATACATTTGTAGAACAGTAATGCTTTAATTTGAGATTATTGTTTCTACTGTAAAATAAGGCCATTACAGTCTCTCTGTGGGTGTTGTAAAGGGCCATTAAGGGTAGTCATTACGTTAGAACAACTACATTATGTGCGGTTAAAATTATTCAGGTATCACACCACACAGTTATGGTATTAAACTCGGGTAAAATAGCAACACTGTATGAACTAAAACCGTTAATTGTAGCTGTCTCATGTTCAAAATTGGACCTTTTAGAAGTTCAATATGGCCAATTGGCCAGTCGACCACTAATAGCCAAATTCATGAACACGTAACGTTATAGTAAGACAGTAACATATTATTTGACAGATAGTATGGTTATTTACTGCGTCGTAACCACGCCTGGAGCATCTGGTTTGTATAAATCAATCGGACAACTTGTAGGTAGAATTAGGTGCGATTTGCTTTGGTTCAATGCTTATTATTGCCTTCATCCTGTTTAATAAATTTTCCTGAACGCGATTACTGTAAGTTATAGGTGTTTAAGTGCGAAGGGGTGCGGCGGGGTGGGAATCTGTTCTTTCGCTTTGTAAGAAACTTGCACAACAAAACATTGAAGACATTTTGTCTCCCCAAAGGTTGCCTGCCGCCTGGCAGAGTTCGCCGTTAACGATAAGACCGCTCTTTGTACAACTTCATAAACATGTCCTTTATTCTTGTTAGATACAAGAATAAAGGCTATGTGCGTAGTACAATAAAGTATATTGTATTGTACTCCCGATGTGTCAGGGGCAAGTTCATTATCTTATATTTCTGAGTAGTAATTTGGAGATATCCAAAGCTCCATCCAGCCACCATTGTCCTATTCTATTTTTTACTTAAATAAAAATAAATCTTAAATCCTCAATTCTCTCTCGTTTTTGTGTTTAGTCTAGTCTACGCAAAAAAGCCAATCTATTCTACCTAAAAGTTTGGCCATTCATCCCGATATCGTAAACAGACACTTCAATTCGCTTTGCACTTTACAATTTCAATTACCAATCATTATTATAAATATATTCATCGTCGTTTACATGTGGTATGATAGTTGTCTACTACATTTATATATGTTCTACATTATGTAAGAGAATGGGCTGGCAATAAAACATGATTGATATCGTGAACTGTAACAAATGTTCAGCAGGCATGACCTTACCGGGCTTGCGTTTCATCTAGACTTTAAATAACTCCCATTGTTTATTTTGGGAACGTAATTGTTGGTAGGAGAGCTCTACTGACTCGAGCTGTAGCATAGATTAAGCTAAGTGCTCATTACTCATTGCTGGGGTTTCCGCACTGAATAGATCCGCCATCATTCGACTAATGGATTGGATGGCCGGAACGGGGAATTATGAGGATGGTATCAGTAACTGCTTGTATGCTAATCCAAATCGGTGTAGCTTGCAGTTTCAAGGCTGGCTGTCTCAAGGCCATTAGTGTCGTGATCTAAATGGATTCCGATACTTTCATTTTCGCTTTTTCAGAACTGACTGAAACTATAAAGCAGGTAGGTATACTGATGCAGCTGTTATATTGATAACATCATACTTAATATTATTCTTCGTAAAAATGCTAAACAAAACAAACGACTAATAAATTATTACTTAAATAGTCTTTTATTATGCAGCTAGCAACATAATTAATTAGCATATTGCATGAATATTTTTAGTCTTACCGGGTATGATTACGGAGGAGCTCGTGGCTAAATAATAATAGCCGCTCGGGTCGATCGTTAGGTTAAGCCGTGCTTGCCTAGGTTGGTCTGTGGATGGGTGACCGCCCATTACATACCGAGTTTCCTCCGTGCCTCGGAAAGCACGTTAAGCCGTTGGTCCCGGCTGTCATTTGTAGATCTTTGACAGTCGTTAGGTAGTCAGAGGCCCGAAAAGTCCCGGTACTAACTGGGTTGTGGAGGTCAGATAGGCAGTCGCTCCATGTAAAATACTGGTATTCAGCTGCATCCGGTAAAACTGGAAGCCGACCCCAACACAGTTGGGAAAAGGCTAGGCAGATGATGACCGGGTATGATTACGATGAATATCATTTTGAGTTTCAAGTTAAAAAAAAACCGTCATGATTATTAAACCTTGTCTACATTTTTCTGACTTAGAAATTTACAAAGAAAATCCCTTTATATACCAACGTATTATCTTGTTGTTTGCGTATAAAATACTTATTCGTTGGGCAGTCGAGGTCGCTCCCGTGTCACTGCTCAGCCTCAAGGGGAAGCCAAAACACATTTGTTGAACATGTCTCCTTCGGAGCGAGCTCATTGCGCATTTCCATAATAATTATATATTATACAGCGATGTGCGTGAAATTTATTCAGTGTAGCTCGTTACTAGTGTCAGGTCACTAATGTCAGATCATTGAACACGTTCAATACATGATCATCCAGATTGCTCTCTAATACACAACGCTACTAAAGTTCTAGAATTTCAATTCATAAAGCTTCAATATTTGCCACGGTTTTTCCAGCGCACGTCATGCACACTGAATTTGTATTCAAATGTTTTCAACCTGCTGAAAAATGTATTTCCAACGTGTGTAGCTGAAATGAATTGCAACGACGGAATGAATACCTGATGCAAATTCGTGTAATTCTATCGGTTGATTTTATAACGTGAGACTGACGAACGACTGAATTATAGTATTTTGGACAGTCCCTTTTTAGATCTGCAACAGCTAGATGTCAATCCGCATGTCATAAGATTTACGTTACGCCTATTAACTTTGCCTATTCAATCGTTTAGATAAGAAATCAATGACTGGCCTATTTCAACTAGAAATCATACTTTCAACATTAATCCTTCACCTGTTCTGCTATCATTAAGTACATCAGAAAGTGTTTGTAGGCGCCAGAGCGGTGTACATGTACATAGCATGCTAATAAACACGTCTTGTCTCGTTGCTCTATCGCGGCCATTTACAATTTCACGTAATGCAGTCGGACAGGTGAGCTTTCTTGTCAAACTGTCTCGTGTTGTGAAACGGTCGATCATGTTCCATACTGGATCCCATAGTACACTTTATGGGAGGAGCTGTCTCTCCATTACTTTTGACTTGACGATTTAGAGATAAAATAAAAGCATTACAATAATGAATACTTATCAAGTTTCTCCGGCAATAATTATTATAATATAATATAATCATGAACGTCGTTTATAAAAACAATCGAGAAAATGTGACTTTTCATCATCATCTGCCTAGCCTTTTCCCAACTACGTGTCGGCTTCCAGTTTTACCGGATGCAGCTGAATACCAGTATTTTACATGGAGCGACTGCCTATTTGACCACCACAACCCAGTTATTACCGGGTAATACGATAAAATGACAAAAAAAATGTGACAAAATGTGTGTGTGTGTGTGTGTGATGTGTGTGTGTGTGTGTGTGTGTGTGTGTGAAAATGTGACTATTAAGAACCTTACTTAAGAATTAAAGTCCGTGTTTTTCTTTGATAGAATAAATAATATGAATAGGTATCAAAGATTTTTCAGATCTTTTATCAAGTAGGCGGCAGGAAAATTTCAGGGAAAGGACCTTGTGGATAATACGAAAAAAGTTATGGAAATTGAGTTCAAAATAATATAATTCAGGATCTACTTTCTTTTATTTTTATTCACACTGAGCAGCTTTGATGTAGTTGTTTAAAACATTGCTATAAATGGTTCTGACATTTACTGAAATCATTCGCGCCTAAAATTATAAGAGGATCACGCTATTGTTACAACCAAAGCGTAACCAGGTCAAAATTGTACATTAATATTTTAATTTACTTTTTGTTGCTTTCCATATTCCCTTTGAATAAAATATTTTGGAACGGCGCGTCGCGTCGCGCCGGCGGCGTTTACGATTAGCGCCTAGAGCTATTCAACTCATTTTGAATAACTGTAAAATGTATAGAAGATTGTTGACATTGAATATTTTAGTAATTGGGAGATGAGTCAAGTTGTGGGGGCGAGTGAGGCGACGCAGGCGGCGACAGGTTCTATTTGCATAACTCGGGTTGGATAGTGCACGGCTCGCTGCCTATCTCATAAACGCTATAAATAAATTAAACGCTCAGTGGCTGGCCACACAGATCACTGGCTCAATAAAGTTATAATAGGTGTGTCATAGTTCCTCTTATGGCAGTAAACTAGCAATAAGCCTTACCTTCTAGAGCCTGAACTTTAGCTGCATATAGGAACATTAAATTACATCGTCTTAAATATTTATTACCGATAATTTATTCCAAATTACTAAGGCGCCTATCACAGTTACATTATAATTATGTCGTTTTACTTAGTGAACGACTTAGATCTGGCGCACGGGGTTTAACTAATTAGGCTCTTGAGCAATCTGTGCAAGCTTAGGGTTGAACCTTAACCCTCTACAAGTGCTCCCTAATCGCTACGTCATCAACTCCACGTTTTTTATTAATTTCATAATAAAAGTATCCAATCTTAATAACTTAGAATATTACAAATTACTTTTTCTCTTTGTTACTTTTATTCCCCGTGGCGCTGGAAAACGTAACAACTTAATTATATTAATGAGTTTCCCGAAGAGGTTCGTGCTCATTTTAATAGTATTTTTGTTCTGTTCTCTATGTGTTTTAACGAGTACTGTTCCCTGTGGCACTGACAACCCTCGCACAGTTCTTTTTGAAGCGAGTGTATTCAGCCCATGTTTAATTGAATTCCTGTTTTGAATGTGTTTGCACTTCGCTTCAAATGTATACGTTCGCATTTCGCTTCATAAGTTTTTTTTTGTTTCACGATAGGATGTATCAAATTGAAAATCAACTCGTTTGCTTTTACTCAGGCGCTTTCCAACCAGGTGTTTGTGCCATTTCACTAAAACAAATAACATAACATAACATCACGCCTGTAACCCCGGAAGGGTTGGGCAGAGGTGTACCTAATAGTACACCAACATTTCGCCAGTTATGTATAAGTCCCATGTAATAGGGGCGAGCCTATTGACGTCAACCGGGCACAAATCCAGACTCCGTGGCTGCTACTGAGCAATTCCTGACGGAAAAACCCAATGCTACTATGCCCAACCTGGGAATCGAACCTCAATACCCTCAGCTCAACAGGGCGTACTTAAAAAAATGTGTGTTACAATACCTTAATCCAATCTTATGGCAGATAGGTTCAAGCATAGATATATACAGGGTGTAAAAGACCTCATCACGAAGCCGTCAACCAAGCATTCTGTACATCAAACTAAGTAACTTTACGCAAAAATTAGTGCTGGGAAACGACTTTTTTTTGGGGTGAAAAATCATATTTTGTGGTAGAACTCAATGTAACGCACTCAAAACATTGTGCTGATGTACGGGGGTCGTGGAGGTGTTTAAAAATCTTACATTAAAAACTTGTATTTAATAAAAAAACTTGTCAAAAAGTTGGAACTTTGACCCCTAATATCTCCGTAACTAGAAGGTACCCAGGTATGGTGTGTAGAACAAAAAAATGATCGCAATGACGAGGAGAACAAGTGCCTTTCGGCTTCGTTAAGAGATGTTTTACACCCTTTATGTCAGGCTCAAGTAATAACAGTTTCTTTACATTACACCAGATTTTGTAGCCAGATTTATCGAATAAAATAAACTCGCAGGTCTGCTATCGAATTTGACAGGCAATTTTCAGTCAACATTGATGGATGGCGCTCTATTTACCAAGCAATTCTTTATGTAACTGCAGCCGTGCCATGACGATATTTGTTTTAAACGATGTCAATTTGTCACACCGTATTGCAAATTACGACGAGGAAAATGTATTCTTGTCATATTGACAACTAAAAAGTCTTAGTATCTTGTCGTAACTCATGAAGGTTGTCTAGAACATCAAAAACCATTATGTATATTCAAAGCTTTGATGCTGTCTTTACTTTTATATGGTTGGTCGTTAAACTAGTTATGTTACGAATTGACAACAACTGAGTTACTGTCCAAACGTATACGATACGAGCCACTCAAACTATTCAAATTGAGTTGAAACTAGTACGAGGAATCCAGGACTCTGAGTAGACCGAAAATAGTTGATGAAATTCAGTAGAACCTTCACTAAATATTTCGATCTGAGATCGTAAATCCTATCGACGATTCCGTCACGTTTCAGTTGCTAGAAATATTTCAGACTCCTATGTATACCAATTACATTGCCAGCCTTTTTATTCTTTGGCATTTTTCTTATTACTTCTGCTCCAATAAATAGAATGTATGAGTATGGTGTTCTCAAGGCTGACATTTTCCTTTCAATAAAAAAGTTTTCATGATTTCGGTCGGCTGAAAGGTGTCCCTACTTTTACATAACCACTTTCGGAGTTTTGGTTATCTGTGCCGATCGCGCAGATGGAAATATTCCTCGCACACATAGAAAATGAGGCAGCTAAACGAAAACAAACATTTTAACGAATTAGTTCAACTTGAAAGAGTATAAAAACGAGAGCTCCCGGAAGAAATTAAGGAAAACTAAATATGCGTGAACGGATTTATGTTTACACGAGATAAAGACTGCATTCATTAGACTTTCGTCATTTCGAAATAGTATCAT
Source organism: Xestia xanthographa (assembly GCA_905147715.2). NCBI lineage: Eukaryota > Metazoa > Arthropoda > Insecta > Lepidoptera > Noctuidae > Xestia > Xestia xanthographa. The sequence continues at coordinate 14,520,823 of LR990647.1, read as the reverse complement.
AGAATAGAACCTAATAGGGTAATGACACCATAAAACAATAATTCCAAGACACCAATCTCTAAAAAAAACACTTTATTTTGGGCCTGAAAACCTGCTTTATTTTCAATTAATTGCCAAATCCGATTTTTAGTTGCTTTGAAATCAATAGATAGTTGAGTCATTGAGTTGAATAAACAGTGACGTCACAGTTGGCTATTGCCATACAAAATCTATGAGAGAACCGCGTTTTGACAGCTCTTTAAAAGTATTTAAATTGATTGATGTGTCATCTACCCCGTTTTGCTTTTAAAGAACCAATACCTTTAAACCAATTTGTCACTCTAATGAAAAACTCACCTAAAGCCTTGGCCAGAGGTAACCTATTTTTTCCCTACCGTACCTACCTACATAAGTACATACATAAATCTGAATGTGTACATGTTTTCCTAACAGATGGTGGGCAACGTTGTGGTGTTTGTGTGCGTCAACGTGGTGGGGGCGTTGATGCACTCGCTGATGGAGACGGCGCAGCGACGGGCCTTCCTCGACACCAGGAACTGTATAGCAGCCAGGCTGGACATGGAAGACGAAAACGAGAAGCTGGTTAGTCCTTTTCATTTTGCGTTTTCGATTGTAAAATTAAAATAACAGTTTTAAATAAGTACATAACATCACACATGTAATCCTCGAAGTATTAGGTGGTATTAGGGCAAGTTGTATCTTATAGTACACTCACATTTCGCGAGTTATGTTTAAGGCCCTTCTAACCCTAAAATTAGCAACTCCATGTGTGGTGGTTCAAACTTCGTTTGAAATACTGTTAGAATAAAGTTCTAATCAGCTTGCACTACAAAGCGGTTGTTACGTCAGTCACTGAGGCCGAATAGTGCGAAATTAGTGTTTTTTGCGATTTACAAAAAATCTATTGTTTGGACTAAAAAAATAAAACACATAAGACCTGCTTTATAGTTAGTTCAGTTATTATGCAAAGTTTCATGGTCTAATTTGAAGTACTTTTTTAATACCAGCGCAGCGGTTTATTGTTCGATTTGGAGGTAACTTTGGATTTTTTTTTCTATCGAGAAAAGTTTATGGAATCGTGTTTTCGTCACACATAGGACTTAGCATTAATCCTCAACTTTATATATATATTTTTTTATATTTATTTCAAAATTAATGCTGCAGTATTTTAGGCGTAACGGAGGATCATGCTAAGCCATTTGAGGCATATATGGCCCTTAGTTAAATTCAATTCATCGGGGGTTTTTAAATATGTATTTCAAAACTAGCTTCTGCCAGCGGCTTCGCCCGCGTGAAGTTTGATAATTGTCCCATGGAATCATACTACCGGGATAAAAATTATCCTATGTTTTAATCCAGGTTATAAACTATCTGTGTGCTAAATTTAATCCAGATCCATTCAGTCGTTTTTGCGTGAAAGAGTAACAAACATCCATACATCCTCACAAACTTTCGCATTTGTAATATTAGTAGGATTGGTAGGATCTAACACACAAGAACATTTAAAAATAATAAAAGTGACATCGGGAACAGGTTTATGTTGTGGACGACCTGTACGCAGCTGGACCCTGTTATACAAGAGACAGGGGGATATCTCTAACCCTGGTTCAAGCCATGGTCCGGAGCGAGACGGAATGGGACGCCGTCACCTCCTTTTGCGAAGCAGTAATGCTGGAGAAGGAGGTGGCGGAACGTGAGAGGGAGAGAACCTCACGTCCCGGCCGCCGCGGCCCGCGCCCCGGGCGTCGGAGGCCACCACGAGGCCCGCGGCCACCTTAGGCGCGGGCCTGTGGACGGTGGGCTATGGGCTAGCTCGGCGTCCATCCGTCTCATGACGACAGACCGTGTCGACGGCGCGTTTTGTGTTCCACGCGCGCCTCAAAGAGTGTCAGCAATAGGAAGGGGTCCGCAAGGGCCGATGCCTGCCGGGGTTGCGGGACTGTACGAAAGAGATACCGTGGCCCCGGAACGCAAAGGGCGATGAAGGAACATGGATGGGTTTTAGTCGGTAAAAGTCTGACACTCCCTCCTGCTCCGCCTAGAGCGGGAGGAGTCATTTGATGATTTCCCATAAAAATAAGAACCGAAAAGGGGGATCTCTAAAATGCCTAGTTGTAGTGCCTTTCACTCAGATGATTATTATACTAACCCGGATTTTTCCTGTGCAGGGTAAAGGCCTACCAATTTCCTTCTTTACTTTCACTTCTCTTGAGCTAGTTTTTATCGGATCCAAATATCTAATTTATCCCGTCATTTCCGCCTAGGCCGGGAAAGCTAGTAAATATATATCAGTAATACGAATTTGATTTGACTACTAGGCGACTTAAGTTCTTTATAAAAATTTTGCAACTAAACTGGTAGGTAGTTTGCGGAAAGTAGTTATGAATAACAACGTCTTGCAACTTCGATGGAGTTCATAAAAAATTTCCATTCTTCATACTCATGACGATAGCAAGGTCAGGTAACTTTAATAAAGCTTTTAATGAAAAAGGTGGCCAGGTCTGTCCAAAGGCAATATATTTGGAGCTGCCTGTCATTGAGGATGAAATTGCGTGACAAAAGGGTAGGGTGCAATAAGGTCCAATTTCGTACAAGGGTGCCAGAAAATCTTATAATCCCTCAAAGGTCAAAACGACGGCTATCCTGCTCTAAATCATTACATTATTTGGTTCCTATTTAAAGAGAATGACAAAGCGTTTAAATCGTCTAATCTTTACTAATATTATAATCCTTCTTTACGTGTCGATTGAATCCGCCCCCAAAATTTAGAACGTGTTTAGCATTTTCAGTAGCGGTCATCGGTTCCTGTAATGTACAAGAAATAGGACAGGCAGTACACGATGTTAAATGTCCCATCGTTTGTTGTACTACACCACATTTACATTCCAGAACAGTGTCATCTGTGAATCTCCACCTCAACTAGTTTTCCTTGCTTCGGCCCACCTGTGTTCGGAGTCAGACTTCCAGTCCGCTTAGTATGACCACCGTAGAAACGAAAGGGAATCGACAAATCTTTTGTTTATCTGTCAAATGTTGAATTAAGGAGCTCGTGGCTAAATAATAGCAGCCGCTCGGGTCGATCTTTAGGTTAATAATAATAATATAATAATAATATCTTTATTCTCAGACCATAGATCCATACTTAATAAAAACACAAAACAAAAATAAAAATAAAACAAAAAACAAACTGCAAGCCGTGCTTGCCTAGGTTGGTCTGTGGATGGGTGACCATCCATTACATACCGAGTTTCCTCCGTGCCTCGGAAAGCACGTTAAGCAGTTGGTCTCGGCTGTCATATGTGATCTTTGACAGTCGTTACAGGTAGTCAGTGGCCCAAAAAGTCTGACAACCAGTCTTACCAAGTATTATAGTATTATAGTAGTATTACCCAGTACTAACTGTGTTGTGGAGGTCAGATAGGCAGTCGCTCCATGTAACATACAGGTATTCAGCTGCATCCTGTTAGACTGGAAGCCGAACCCAATAAAACTTGGGAAAAGGCCTAGGCAGATGATGATCTGTCAAATGTTGAATCGACAAATCTTTTTTTCGTCTGTGCTACGCGTGCTGGTCAGCCATGGCGGCTCGGGTCCAGGAGGAAGATCCTCATCAAGTGGCACTAATAGGTTGTAATAGTATAAATACGAAAGTAACTGCCTCTGCCTGTTAGCTTACGGATTTCGGTGCTTGGCACCAAGGCAGCTAGATCATGACGTTGTTGAAGACTTAGGATACCTAATATCCCGTAAATACCTACCTTCCTGAAATCCTGAGAGATAATTCACCAAGCCCGACCTCTACGCTACGCCGCAGGCAAAACCTTTAAGCTAGTTTAGGCATGATATCGTAGTTTCGTGGTTAGATTATTTTATTACTTCGACCCAACTTACCCTTTTGCTAAAGTTTCACTTCGGAAGAAATAGTTCGCCGGTTCCAGTTATTAGTTATCAGTTCACAGCTGGGTGCTAAGGCTCATTCGCTTGTTATGACACCGATGACCATCGGGCTGTGATTAAACTTATAAAAGTTACCGCGTCACGGCCTAAAAAGCTAGAAAATATATTTTTTAGACCTCATCTTTATAATATAACCTTTACCTAACTATGTTGGGGTCGGCTTCCAGTCCAACCCGAGGAATGTATTAATTTTTAATTTATTTACTTTAAAGGAGCGACTGCCAATCTGAACCATTTACTGGATAATAATATTAAACCCCCCCCCCCCCCCCCTCCGCGTAGCATGACCACCGTAGAAACAAAAGAAAATCGACAAATCTTTTGTTCATCTATGATTTTGTCGATTCAATGATGGATGAACAAAAAATTTGTCGATTCGCTTTCGTTTCTACGTTGGTTGGTCATGCTAAGCGGGCAGGCAGACTTTCGGTCATTGACTACCCCTAACGACTGTCAAAGATCTACAAACGACAGCCGGGACCAACGACTTCGACATTTAATGAATGGTCAGTGGTCACCCATCCACGAAAAGAATTACATCAATCAACTGCCAAAGAAAACTGTACAGGCATTTTCGATGTAATTCACGAAAACCAATTTTCGGAAATGTATTTTTGCAATACATTTTTTTCCACTTGCCTTTGATATAAATGTAATAAATAGCAGTGGGTTATCCGATCCGACGGAAAATTGTTCCTTTTCTGTTCCCTCTCAAAAATCTTTCACTTGGGACCTTTTACGTAAGCCTTAAAATGATGCTAACGTTGTTATGACTTGATAAAAACCGTTTTCGTAAATGTTAACCGTTATGTTCTACGGGATCTAGCGAGTCGTGTAATCGTGTTTTAGGTGTTATGATAAGTATTGCAAGTTCCCACGGAGGCCGCACGAGTATAGTTTAATATTTTAGACCACTTAACCCTTTTAAGCCTTACTGGATTTCAGATACCAAAAGCTTTTTTTTTGTGAGGTTAACCTGTGTCATGTCTAACCTGGTGTCAGAGTGTTTATGCCGCCCCAATGCCTTGGACTTGGCTTTACATGCCGCCGATGAATATCTCTCAAGCATGCTGGTTTGATTTCCTCACGATGATTTTCCTTCACCGAAGCAAGTGATAATAATAATTATACAGTACGCACATGAATCCGAAAAATCAGAGGTATCTTGGGTTCGAACTCGAGGCCTATAACTTGGCACGCAGACGGTCACGCCACTACACTATCACTGTAGCTACCTAAAGCTGGAAAGGAAAAGTCTGATTCATTGATGTGAACCAAATGTACTAGCCCTAGGGTCGCTCGTCATATTATATAGGATACGATTCATTAGAATTGTAAACAGTGCGCATTTATTAACCACAATGTGCAATACGAAATGTGTCTGTATGACGTCACAATACGTCGTTTTTAGATACAAGTGCTGAAAATTCCGAGAAAGGATTACTATTACAATGTGTTATGTTTATTACCGTTAGTAATTCCACTCATGAGTAGGTAGTTATGAGTTGGTACCTTGTATATGAAAGTGTAAAAAGTACAGCTAGGTATGAACCTCGGACTTTACGTCAACGTGTTCATTGGGCATGTAATGATGCTCACTGAACACATCATAAACATGATATTTATGTGTGTATGAGATGTTATTTTATTACTTGTAGAGTTACACAGGTTACACTTGCTTAGTTTTTTGCCGACTTGATAGTGTGAAAGTGTCGAGTTCACTTTTCTGGAAATTTGAACGATATTAGATTTTTTTAAGATAATAATTATGACGACTGAGAATATCCTATGATTTGTGTAGAGGCACAAGCATTCATAATTATTTTATACACATAGCAACTTTTTAAAGTGATGATCTTACTGTATAGACTGAAATTTTATGTTTTTTCGAATAGTATTTTGGAACTCATTCTTGAAAGTTTAAATTGATACTAATTCGAGAGAAAGCTTTTAAATTTTGCTGTTTGAGTTCCTTAATTTAGCTGAGTGCACAAATACCAGTACAGCGTACCAATCTACGTCTGTACAAGCTCTCAAGCTTCCCATAAAAATACTACGGAACATTTTCCCGAACAGCCGTGAGTCTAATTTAAAAAAGAAGCAAATACTTGATCTGTGTATTTTTTAAACCGCAAACAGACATTTACCATTTATATTTATGCGTCTGGAAACGCTGGATTTAAATAAACTGCTACACGTTTCCAACGGCATAAAATTAGGGAATATTAAACGGATAACAACTACTCTATCCCAAAGGTCCGTTATTTTGTAAACAAGAACGTGAAAATAATATGTAAATCTGTGACTGGATTATTGCTTAATCCAGTCGACAATATTGTTTTATTCATACGGTTTAACGTAGTGTAAAAAAAAGTTGTTAGCCGCCCATATTGTAGCAACTTTAACAAATTACCACGAGACCTCTACTTATATGGACGTCGGCGTCGTCGGCGCATTTCAATTTGATAGCCACGTCTCTATAAATAAGATTCTGTAGCAGATAGCTGGATCATTTCAGGACAAATTACTTATACTCACCGTGCAATAAACTCAATTTACGCATGTACGGGCTTAATTTTCTTAATGTTGTAATTTTTAACTCCGTAGCTTTATTTATTATCATACCATTACCATTTTGTCGTAATCATTTTTTTTTTACACTAATAAACGTGAGGAATAATTATGATAATACGTAATTAATTTATTCGCCAATGTTTAATAATTATAGCTTTGAACAATGTAGTGTTAGAGGTGACTAAAACGTGACTTATCGCTATAAAATATATTTAATACAAATATTTTGTTTTAATTCATTTATTGTCGGCAGCCGATAACTTTATGAGTTTATGAGTTTACTGGACTCATTTTTTTTCGCTCGGCCTATTGCCAAACGTCTAATAAAGATCAATTCATTTAGCAAGTCATCATTTTGATTATATGAGCGTATAAACTAAAGTATTATTCATTTTGTTGTATCGTAGGAACGATTGCTGCTGTCGGTGCTGCCCCAACACGTTGCCATGGAAATGAAAAACGACATTATCTCGCCGGTCGAGGGCCAGTTCCATAAGATCTACATCCAAAAGCACGAACAAGTCAGGTGAGTTTATACCATATTGAGACCACGCCCCATAACGTTTGTGCCATATACAGTAATATACGGCTTAAACTAATTAGGTTGTGTTCGCCAATTTAGTGGCAGTATCTCATCTTGAACGGGACACGACTTTGGCCTACCTCCAAATTGATCTCGAAACGACTCTCTCTGATTCAATACAACTCAGGTCATACATCTATTTGTAATTAAAGCCGTGACGTCAATCAGCGCAAGAACTGCACAATGACTTCCGATTTCAGGGACATTTTGACAGGGATTTATACGACGGAAATATCTTACTGTAACACGTTTAGCACTTCGACTCAAATAAAAGGCCTTTAGCTGAATTTGGCAGCTCTTTCCATCGGGAAAATCTTAATGCTAACAAAGGACGGTCATGATTAGGAAAGCGGTCCTCTTCAAAAGTAAATTAGGAAGGTCAAGTGTTGTTCCGAACAAATGGGACTGATGGCGAACCCTCATCACTTCTTTTCATGAAACAAAAGTAGATAGGTAGTAGGTTAGGGGTTACGAAGTGGTGTGGTGTGGTCCTTGTTTGAAAAGGGCAGCCGTCACTATCAGTTAAGTTATGAGAATACATACCCATCTACTCTGATTCTCAAGGTTGTGGAAGTAAGGTGTCGTTGCTCCGTGTCAATCAAGATGACGCGACGGGTTAAACACTTTGATTAAAGCGGAATTAGAAGTACACAGAGAAAACTCTTGAATGTCTGTGGGTTTATAAGATGAAAGGAAGTCGGAAATGTAAAAATAAATTAATCGATTTGAAGACGAATCGAATCCAAACCGATGAGTTGAAGTTCAAGTTGATGAGTTTAATATTAGATAGACATTCCTTGCCGTTCTTTAACACAGTTTGGTTCCGTAGGTAGGTATTCCATCGATCCCGTGGCTGATTAAATATCTATATTTTTTTCTTTCGATGCATTAGGTAGTCCACTGTTTGAAATGTGGCCTTTTTAATGCTTTTATTTATTCCGGCATTTTAGGTTGATTCGGGTCGTGATCTTTATTTATTCACTTGTGTTTACATGATTTACCCAGTTCCCTCATCACTGAAACGGAAAAAAGAGAAATTTCACGTCAGAAAATTGATTTTTTATTTCCTCCTACCGGGGTTTACACGCCTGAATAATTAGGCGTCGCCAAATTGGAGCTAATAATGTGGCGTTTGAGCGTTACGCAAAACGCTGCGTAAACTTTAGTATATAACATTATGGTTTTATTACCGCTGTTCTTAGCGTGCTACATTTTCCACGACAATTAAGTTCAAGTTCTTGGTATAAACACTACATTTCTATCTGTTTAAAGTTCCCATCAGTGTGCCCGTGCGTGACTAGTGAGGGCGTAGTCTGCACTAATCGTTAGCTCGCACTATCGAGGCCCGCCACGCTAAGCGGTCCACGCATTATGATTAACAAACAGCCTTATCGCTCTCTAATTACTTGCTGTACCGTACATAATTAGCTTCAACAATGTACAGGTTTAGTGTAAGCTATCGTCTACAAGTCACATTCATTTATTACGTACATAGTACATGCATAATCATCATCATCATTACAGCCGAAAATCGTCCAATGAAAAGCGTTTTAATTTTTGCTCGAGAACAAGGTAAACTTTTTAAAACAGATGTCTTTTGTTTCACGAGTCGACGTGAAGGAAATCGACGTAGAGGGAATGATTCTGCTGGACATAGGCCTCCCCCAAGTGTCGCCACATTGACCGGTCCCGTGCGACTAGGGTTACCAGGGTCAAAAATCGGAAATCGGGTCTTGGAGGATGAAAAATCCTGATTTTCGACAAAAAAGTTCCGTCTAGCCTAAAGTTTACGTACGATCAAACAAAAAATAAACAATAAATCATTTTCAGTAGGTAATAAAAAGTTAAACGTAATAGTGTTAATTATGATTTTTATCACTAGAAATAGCTTTTAATATTTGGTTTTGACCGCAAAAATTTAATTGAATAATTAACAACTATTTCTTTCAGTTATACTTCGTAAGTACGATGGCTCTAATGGACTCCACTGATAGTCTGTTTCTTTCTTTCGTCCGGCACGAGACGAAAAATCTGGTCTGGCACAAAATCCGGGCGAGATCCGGTATTGGCATTAAAAATCCGGTCAAGACCGAATTTATCCGGTCAGATGGTAACCCTACGTGCGAATCGCATCCAGCGGATTCTCGCAACCTTCACCAGGTCATGCCTCATGCTCACGCCTTTTTCCCCACAGGAGTAGGTAGGAACTACCCCACGCCACCAGCCATGTCCACGTTCCTTCATTTATTATTAATTGAACTTGTATCGTTTGTGAAGGTAAATCTGGTTGCCCCTTTGCGTGTTTTCTCGGATGAGTTGGTTTTATGGTCGTTTGGTGATTAAAATCTAACTGCCAACCTACACTTGAGTACAACAATAAAATTTCCTTGAGTACAAAATTTCTTTAAATTGAAAAAAAAAAAATTAAGACGATTCTTCTGAAAATAAATGGAAAGTTTTGAAAAACTGTCTGGAAAACATAACAGAATTATTCATATTCAGGCTATAAAAATACAGTGCAATAGAACTTTTTGAAAGAACAGAAATGGGAGCGGATTCTGTATAATACAGTTTTAAATCTTTAAACATTTTTGTTCGCTTTTCAGTCTTGACAAATAGGCCAATAAAAATATTTACTTTTACACCCCATAATTTTCATGAAAAGGCCGGATTCAACGTAATTTTCTACTTCAAAGATTTTTAATTGTTGTTTGTTTTGGAGAGATTTCACCAAAATCAAAATATTTTATTTTTCAAAGGCCTACATGGGCACATAAAAAAGTCGAGAAAAAGGTACACGGTTCGCGTTGGTTTCCTATGGAGAAGAACCGGCAAGAAACTCCATGGTTACTCTTTTACACCCGAGGTGCACACGGGAATCGATTTTAGGTATAGGTTCGTTAACGTATAATTATTGTATCGCATCAATAAATCTAGCTATAACTTAGAGGCTTTCAATGGTCGCGTATTAACATCGTCTAAAGTTAGTTATTATTGTTTATCTTCGTTCCCAGTCACATGCAAAGAATCAAGAATATTTATTTTTATAATGTCAGAACCAGACTATAATAGTCTGCAAAAGAAAAGAAAATACAAACATAAACGTGAGAACTAAGTATCTAGTTAGAGCTCATTTTTACAGAGTGCCTCTTAAACCTAATGAACCTATGTAAGTTATCATTATAACAAAATTTTGTACACAATTAAGTTAGTAGATGAATCGTCTTCCTAATAACATGTAATCAAATTAGTCACAGCAAGACCAAATTAAGTTAATGTTACGCAAGCAAGTAAGAACACAAGTCTAGAGGTCTGGTTTGTTATCTAAGTTATCGATAGATACATAAATATTTATAAAGCTGGCAAAAGGTTAGAAAAAGGGAAAATTCTCTTTGGCAACAATAATAGGCAACGTTTCATGTTACCAAGAAAGTTACGATGCTCACGATAGCAGAGTGGTTCAGAACTTGAGACTACTTCAGCATTACGTTGGGTGGTAATGGTTATGATACTGCTTGTAATAACAATAGACGCGTGTTCTGCAATATCGTTCATACTAATTGGTAGCACGTTGTGTTCATTTTCTATTAGTGCGTGCTTAAAACGTCTTAGAATTAATTACTAAACTGTTTTATGGTGTGAAACAGATTTCAGAGCGGTTACAATAATATGAATAGTTTTCGAACTGTAATTTTCTCGGAAAATTTATGTATTTCTATGTATACAAACGACTTCTTAGTAAACGTATGTACACGGCTAATGTCTAGTAGTAACAAAGCTTTGCTTTAATCCAGCTCTTGCTATTAATATATAATTTACGAAATCAGCACTTTAGTTAGATGCTCTTAGCATTGACGTCACACCGAATTTACATTTAACAGGTACTTGTCTGAATGAATTATGTTTCCAGTTTCCACCCTTTATCACCTAATGTTTATACGGGTGTAACCTTGTTGTTTCACAAAACATACCAATGCTATAATAAATATTTGTTTGCAAAGTTTTTTGAACACTTTTCTGACACAGTACTCGTAGAAGTACAAGTGTCAGAAAAATGTACACCACCAAATGAGAATTTATTTAAAAGTACATTAAAAGTTTGCTGCCGAAGTTGAATGGAAGATACCTTTTAGTCTGGTAGAAATGCACAGCTTTTCACATTGCGTTTATTTTCAGTGTCTGAATAGAAAGCTACCAGACATCATTGTTCGCGAATAATGTTTTCGTTGTTTAATATGTCATGTAACATGAATATTGTTGTTTTGTACGAGGTCTTCACGTCTCTTGCGTACGAATCACCGTCCCCCGCCGTGGCTGAATCATTGTGCTCGTTTAGCCTGTGGCTATTTGTTCGTGTTTATTACATTGTGTTTGCACAGTCTTATTTCCATAAGGACGAATCATCGAGTTCGCTGTTCATGCGGAGATCCGGCCAGTGCAGGTGCTTTTGTTTATAGTGCTGCTGTTCACTACGTGTATTTACTTTGAGTTATTTTCGTATGAATTGTTCCTTTATAACTGCGTTATCTCGGAGATTAACTGACTGTAACGTTCCTCTTAAAACATTGTTTTTGTTTACAACTCATATATAATGTAGGTAACATCAAAGTATTACAAAAATGCAGAGTTTTCCATTATGTTCTTCACACCGATGCTTTTTCTATAAACAATTCCTCGAGGAAGTTGAGAAACACGATCTTTATCCATCAGCATTCTTTCAGTCGTCTCTTTTATGACGGCTATTTGTTTTACGTCGGTCTTATATAATGTTGTTGTTTCTTTAGACGATCATCAAAATGTTCCCGGCGAAATATTTGAGGCGTGTTCAACATTTTTGTTGGAACTTATACGTACGTATTCTTACCTGAGTGCTTTTAAAATTCACGAGAACACTGCATGCGGGAATTTCGCCAACGGGTTTGAGTGAATTTTCCTTTCCAATAACACACACATATAGTCATCAATATCAAATGCGTGGTCGTTTCGGGATAAATTTAATTTCCTTTCTACCTCCACGCGTCAGTCAGTCTCCACATTAATTTGACGCCTCTCCTCAAGTGCAACGATCTTTTGTTTAATTCTAGCGCCTGTCAGTCCTCGGCCAAATCTGTGGCAGCCACTTTAGAACGTAACACCAAGCCCTAAAGGCTATTTTCCTTTGTTTTGCAAGAAATGCGCACGACGTTAAGCCCCTAACAAATCTGAACCTAAGCCGAAGTGAAAATTCATTTCAGTCGAATGACATATTTCAAGATTTTCCCACAACCTTTAGCTTTTTCTCTGATGAAAATGCATTCATGAAAGTTTAATATGTATAGAATATAATCGAGATATTTTAGAACTGACAAGTATATCGTAAAAGTGTGTTTTTTTTATTGAGATCTATAAAGCAAGTGTACACATTAAAATGTTAATACAAACAGCAGCTGTTTGTTTGAATATTTGTGTAAACTTTAGTCGTTCGTGGTTTTGTAATGGAAGCGGGAGTGGTGGTTTAGTGGAAACAACTTGTATTATGAGCGTCAAACTCATCAATCATGTAAATATTGGTGTAACAGGAATTACCAACTATAACAGGAAATGTTCCATTGAAGTTTAGAATAGCGGCGGCGCTCATACCTATTTATTGACTCTACTTGTCATTCCTTGGCGAGCTTCCAAACACTCTCACACAAGCATTATAAAAATATTTTAATGAACTGCTTTTTAACTATTTATGCATAGTCTGAAAAATGTTGCCACTTGAAATAAGGGCCTCTGGAGAGTGGAGATGTTCACAGGTTCTTCGTAGTTCATGAGCCAATAAAAACATGATTTATTATCAATTTGACCTTTGATCGTAAAATATTTGTGGTGTATTTGTTTAAAATACGTTTTGTGCTCAGCAATGTCATCTATTTTGATCAAAGGGACACAAACGGAGGTCGGATGTAAAAAATAAAGTTGAATTTGGGCATGTGTAAGGTTAAGTTAATCATAAATGTCCATATTATATAGAGATATAAAAGGATAAAGAAAAAAATATGACTGTTTTATCTCGGTTAGGCTTACTAACTAGTACAAGTTCTGGCGTTATTTATGTATTGCAGTGGTGCATTTAGTGAATCATCTGGATGAGTTAATGCAACTTCTAAAGACATATCTTAGTGGTTTACATTTGATATATTGTTGGCATAAACAGTCGTATTTGTATTACTTATGACGCTCGTATTTACGACACTCCAAATGTAAATCGAGCATGACCCAAATTTTAATAAGGAAAACAGATAAAATATGTAATATTAAGACAATACCGATTTGGGTATGAAATCAATAACGTTACCAAATCGGATTTTATATTAAAATTACAACATTTACTTGTTGCTCTTTTGGTCACCTTGCCTTATTAGACAAGTATTTGCTCAGCATGAATTGTTAAGATCAGGTCACAACCCCACCCGACCTGTGCCCTCCTACGGCCCGTAATTCAGCAACTGAGCATCGTGGACATTAATTATGCAGCCGAACTGGACAGGTATCAGTTTGCCTAGAAAAGTGAAGCCCCTCAGCGACCACTAGGCGTGCCTAATCGATACGTATGACGCGATGCTTTCTGTTTATCAAATTATAAAGAGTGTTCTAATACTCCTAATCCATCAACTGCTTTTGTCAGCTAAATGGGAAAGGCTTATATTGTAACCATCTAAGCCGTGTCTCGTTATGCAAATTAAAAGGTATATTATAATCTGACAAATAACGAGCAATTTGTGTAACGAGCCAAGTCTACGAAAGTTCTGAAGTTTCGTAAACAAAACATCTTACAGTCTACTGCTTTTGTTTTCTTGTCTCAGCTACGAGACCACAAAGTTACCAAATAATGGTGTTGATTCTGTTGTGCACAAACTAAACTTAATTTAGGCTATTGCTATCTTTATCTCTCCAATAAAACGAGAAAGAGACGGACATATTTTAGACCTGTCAAAATTAGTTGGAACTAATATTTCTATACAAATGAAGATGCACGTAAAAACATGTCGACTAAAAACACGGTGAAGCGCAAGGCATAAACTAGTTTGACATCTCTAACTTAGTTCATAACTATAGCTGTCCTTTTCTCACACTGCCTTTTAGTAAAAGATAGCAATAGCCTAAATTAAGTTTAGTTTGTGCACAACAGAATCGACACCACTGAATTAATAAATTCACATAAATTATGAATGTAGGTAGATAGTTAACGTAAACATGGCATACTTCCACAAGTTCCATATACATAGTATGTTAATTGAATCCCACGCAAACATAAACAATAAAGATAAATTATTTATTTTAAAAACTAAAGCTAAATCAACAAATCAATGACCGGCGACCTCACAGTGCAGTCTATTTACATTTAAAACATGATTGATGGATCATAGCAAATTCGATGTTGAGCTTTTTATGTGAAGAGCACTAAACTCCAAACTACTCCAATATTTACGTCCATTAAAATGCAATCAACTCACTGTTGATATTACATTTTCATTAAACAAACGTGGGATTGGCTGGGGACGATTTTAATTGCTATTTGGTTTTAAATTTCCAGTTACGACGATTATTTGTTTTGAAAATGTATTCAGATTATTACCTTGGTTTAGGCGCTGTGACATCGCATTGTGTATTGTTAATGATGGATAATGATGACTGGTGTTGAATAGAACGGTTTATCAGTTATCATGATAGCTGTCATTAATTATTACTCTTTGTATTTTTGCGCAACTTCGGTATCAAGACTAATGGGGTTTCAAGTGCTTTAATAACCTTATTATTTACTGTAATTTATTAATGATACAGCTTCCTATATCAAGTTTCTTTTAAATACCCTTATAATATCGTGTACAAAATACGTAGGCTTTCTTGTTACGTCATAATTTGTAGGACCAATAAATTCGCGAACACAAGTACGTGAACATCATTTTCCGATTTCTCTTCAAAGGTTCTATTGAACTGAGCTTGTAAGGGCGTTCCTTTGTCGGGCTCTACAGAATGTAAGACATTGATTGCGTCACAACTTAGCATTATTCTGATCGTTTCTTTGATGTTCTGAGACCTGAGTACTCCATTAGATCAATTATCGTTCTGATGAAAATATCAATAACAGGAAAACGGATATGCTTATTCCTTCTGTCTTAGTTTGAAGATGTCTTTACGTTCAAGGCTGCTTCTTCATATCTTAATCAACGCCATATTGGATTAACTAAATCTCATTAACAAGTTTTGGGCTGAGTTTAAATGAAATCATACCACTGCGGAGCTCGGCGATAATTTAATTTGTAATTTAATTGTATATTAGTTATTCTCTCTTGTAGGCAGGCTGTCTAAAGGCACTGGGATCTCATTATGATGCATTTACTTTCCTGTCACGTATCCGTACGATTGCGCAACGTATCCGAATGGTGTGACGTCACGTAGCCAGGAAGTCTATTAGCCGCGCCGCGCCGCGTTTCGCCGCACGGTACCGGACTTGATCCTTTTAGGCTAAACGGATATTCCGTTGATCGGATTGTCTGTCTGTCTGTCTCCCTTCTCGATCTCGAATTATAACCGTTCTTTTCATTTAGTTTCCCGCAAAAATGTCTGTGACAGCCGTTTGTACCCAAAACGACATCAAACTCGGAAATAATTTTCTTTGATGTTTTTTCTTTTACATCAAATTTTTTTTATTTCTACCTACTGAGTATTGGCTAGACAGGCGGGGTGGGTGTGCTGCGATTTGATTTTTGCGTGTCTCCAGGCTCTTTGCGGCTTTACATACCAATAGGTTCATATATGTACATACTAATCATTCTAAATCTATATTTTCCTACGGTACTCGTAAATATGAAACTGTAAAACATTTTTCATACATTCTCACCATGGAAACCGAACGAAATCCTTGCCCTTTGAAAAATGTTTACAAATCTGAAAAACATTTTCATTGTATTGTAGAGAAATGCGTATGAAAATGAAAAAAGGTGTGCTAATGCGATACCTGTGTTCAATGTTCAACCCGCCGGATCATATCCATGCTCTACCGCGTTTCAATACAGATTATAGGTAAACATTTACTCAACAAAGATATTATTTACCTTTAATAATATTATGTATCTACAATTATGTATATCTTTTGTAACTAGCTTCGGTGGAACTTGATTTAATTTAATGTTCACTGTTATAGGTTGTTTTGACTTCTTAGGTGTTATATTACAACAATGCACAATGTTTGCAAGTCACGAACCTACTTGAAGTATGCAGTAGCCATAATCGATGAAGCCAAGTATAATATTGAATTGGCGTTGCATTGTTTAAAACATTCCTGGAACTTGTATCGTACACGTCCTAAAAGCACGATGTAATTGGGGCAGTGTGAGATACACTAATAGCTAATCCTGCCTAACTTTTTCTCATCTATTTAAGCGTCGATTTCTAGTCTAACCGTATGCAGCTGAATACCCGTATTTTAAATAAAGCGACTGCCTATCTGACCTCCATAATTTTCCCAACTATGTTGGGGTTCGCTTCCAGTCTAACTAGATGCCAGTATCTTACTTAGAGCGACAGCCTATCTGACCTCCACAACCCAGTTAATACTTGGCAATACGATAACCCCTTGGTAAGACTGGTTGTCAGACTTTGGAGCCACTGACTACCTTTAACGACTGTCGAAGGTCTACAAATGACAGCCGGGACCAACGACGAGGCACGGAGGAAACTCGGTACGTAATGGATGGTCACCCATCCACGGACCAACCTAGACAAGCCCGGCTTAACCTGAAGATCGACCAGAGCAGTTGTTATTATTTAGCCACGAGCTCCTCCCATAAACTAAAAACTAAACGCTGTGTGCAAATACATTTCGGTCGTGCACGTATTCCACATTTGGTGCATATTTTTTTTCTTCATAACCGACGAAAACATTTTAACGCTGGGGCGTCTAAAATCCCATGGTATGTTTGTGTCACGAATTCATGATGTCTCATACACCATGTATCACATAAAGGGTGTAAAACACCTCTTAACGAAGCTGAAAGGCACTTATTCTCCGTCATTGCGATCATTTTTTTGTTCTACACCATAACTTCAACCTTTTAGTTACGGAGACATTGAAGGTCAAAGTTCCAACTTTTTGACAAGTTTTTTATAAAATACAAGTTTTAACACTTCAATACCCGCAATTACAGACACAATTAAAATAACAATGCACTGTGCCTCTGGAGGCACGGCCGGGAGCATACGGGTTAATGGAAGATTTCGACCCCCCGCACTATTCAATCCATACATCAGCACAAATGTTTTGAGTGCGTTACATTGAGTTCTACCACAAAAAATAATTTTTCACCCCAAAAAAAAAGTCGTTTCCCAGCAATAATTTTTGCGTAAAGTTACCTATTTTGATGTACAGAATGCTTGGTTGACGGCTTCGTGATGAGGTCTTTTACACCTTGTATAGGCTGCTTCAAAATCATTTGTCTTTTCACTGAGAAAAAAACATGCTGCTCGATTCACGTCAGACGTCAGCGAGTCGAGTTGGCTAGTGCCCATTGAAAAACACTTTCGGTTGCATAATGTATCGTGCGTGTGCCGCAATCGGAAATCCATTGTGATCGCAATGAGCACAGCTCTATTTTGTCAACTGTCATGTTTACCTCCGAAAATAGTGTTGTTATTTTAAGACTTGAGTGATATTTGTCTTTACTCTGTTGTACTAAGTTGCTTTTATGGAAAACAAACTCGTACGGAGGCGTGTGTTGAAAACCCGTGTCGTTGACACAAGCATATTATTATTCTTTGTGTTCGCTACAGTAAGGACAGAAAATCTTGATTCTTATAGTACGAGCACTGAGTATAAGCAGAAAGCTCGTCAGTTCTCGCTTTAAAAAATGTCCGATATCCGATAGTCTTTGTCTTTGCTCATTGTCGACCTGCTGTAATCAAGGAAGGACTGGAGGGGTTAGTTTTTACTTTTTGCTGTATTTGAAGGAAGCAGCTGAATATTGCTGGTAGCTCGGAGACCAAGCTTTTAGTTTTATTTGTTCCTATGATATTAATCTTTGCCATCTTACTTGGTTTACGAGACGCTGGTACCGTATCACTACATATTTTAAACAGAGTCCTCCGCCGTGTCTGTCTGTCTGCTTGTTCGCAATAAACTCAAAAACTACTGCAACAATTTTCATACTGTTTTGTAGATGGATATATAGAGTGGTTCTCGAGGAAGATTTTAGTATAAAATCTGACAAGTTTTTGTATACATTGGCTAAACTATACTTAATGATATTTGTTGGAGATGTCGGAAAAAAAAGCCGTCTGGGAGCTTTACTTTTGGTCGCGATAACATCCACGCAGGCGAAGCCTAGGGCATCAGCTAGTTTCGTAAATAAAATACTAACACAATATGAATAGAATAAAAAATATAAGCACAAAAACACGTTCATAAAAGTTTATCATGTCTACAATGCTCATACTTACAGAGTACACACATAAAAGCTGTTATAGTGGCAATTTACACGCGACGATTTCCGATAATAGGAACTTATACATGTTTACAAACGTGGTACCTATGTAATGTGCTTAGTAAGTATATTTAAAACGCTTCTCTTTGAATTCGTATTTAACTGTGTATGATAAGCTCGTGTAAATATACACTAAAGAATTCACATACACACCTTTATACTTTGTATGAATAAGTACAAATAAAGCCACACCTACTACATAACACAATAAGTACGTATATATAATACTCTTCAAACAAAACGAAAAAACTAACTAAATACCTGAGAACAGAAATGTTACAAACTAAAATTGTTAATTATAAAACGAACTGTAAACTAAAACTATCTGCGCGGGAACTGCATCAAACAGAGAAAACTTGTAACAACTTAATTAGATTAAAACTGCAATATGTTGGCGCGTCCCTGAAGAGAGTTTTCATTATCTATACATATAATAAAACAGTAATGAAAGAAAAACTGTACATTGAGAATTTTCGAGAAAAAATATTTGTTAGAAAAACGTAACTGATGACAAAAAGTGACTTTAGAATTTTTGTCTGTGTGTATGGTATGGCTTCACGCCAAAACTACTGGATAGATTGAATTGAAATTCAGCAAAAATGTTCTTTGTAAACCAAGGAAGGCTTTAGGCTACATATTATCACGCCGTTTGTTATGGGAGGTAAGCAATATTGATTCTAAAAAGTTTTTGATCGTAATTGAATGCACAAAATAATTGAAAGCACAAAGTGACATGTTATAAGCTATTTATTATGTGACGCAGACGAAGTTGCGCGGGTCAGCTAGTAACTAATACTTCTCTAGACTCTAGTTGTCGTTCCTCATGTCTTTCTAGTTTGGTGGAGTAGAGCAAGAAATTTTAACGTGTCATCTAGTATCAGAGTGCCAGCATACTGGAAATTGCATAATATATTGGAAAGTGACGTAGTGGAAATTATTTTTTTCAGGAAAATCAATCTATAATGTAAATATTTTGTGTATATTTTTTTTAATGTTACTTCAGTAAGACAAATAGTGCAGCACATAATTAGAAAATTGCAGAACATACCCAATTAAGGAGCCAAAGTTTTTCTTCGCAAACTACCAGTAGGAGTTTTTTGTCGTAAATTGGAATGCTGCTCTCCAATCAATAAATTCGGCACATTTCCGTCCACTATAACTGGCCCTCTAAGGACTTTTTATGTTGCACATGTTTTTTATTACGGTCCCCATTTTTATGACTTCTTCATTTATTTCTAACTAAGTACGTCACGGACTTGGCCGGATTTAAGGACCTGTATTCAAACCTGTTCGGTCGAATTGCGAACGCGTGTCTTAAAATTCAAAATATTTCACAGGGACTTCAAAATGATGAAACTTCAAAATATAGGAACACGGTTCGGATTTATCGTTTCCTATGGAAAACAACAGGCATAAATACTTCATGGTCTGGATACGGACATTACAAATAAAGGGTGTAAAACACCTCTTAACGAAGCCGAAAGGCAGTTGTTCTCCCTGTCATTGCGATCATTTTTTTGTTCTACACCATACCTGGGAACCTTCTAGTTACGGAGATATTGGGGGGGTCAAAGTTCCAACTTTTTGACAAGTTTTTTTTTTAATACAAGTTTTTAATGTAAGATTTTCACTTTAAACACCTCCACGACCCCCGTACTATTCAATCCATTCATCAGCACAATGTTTTGAGTGCGTTACATTGAGTTCTACCACAAAACATGAATTTTCACCCAAAAAAAAAGTCGTTTCCCAGCAATAATTTTTGCTGCAATATTAATTGTTGCTTAGTTTGATGTACAGAATGCTTGGTTGACGGCTTCGTGATTAGGTCTTTTTAGGGTTCCGTACCGAAAGGGTAAAAACGGAACCCTATTACTAAGACTTCGCTGTCTGTCCGTCTGTCCGTCTGTCCGTCTGTCCGTCCGTCCGTCCGTCTGTCCGTCTGTCCGTCCGTCTGTCCGTCTGTCTGTCACCAGGCTGTATCTCATGAACCGTGACAGCTAGACAGTTGAAATTTTCACAGATGATGTATTTCTGTTGCCGCTATAACAACAAATACTAAATATAGTCAATGGTACGGAACCCTTCCGGTTTTACACTGTATGTATCTCATCCGTCAGTATCCGTGTTCGGAGCCGCGTCTGCAACTTGTCCGTACCAGTTTGACTGATTCTCAAGAAGGATCATCATCATCTTTCTGCCCTTGTTCCATTCGGGGTCGGCGCAACACGTTTTTGTCTTCCGTTCTCCCCTGTCAAACGACACGGCATCATTGACTCCTTTCTCTTCCATATCATTCTTCAAAGGATAAGACCTGATAAGACTTATAAATTCCAATCTTAGCTTTAGACAGCTTTTTATATTTTCATTTTTTTTTGTTGTAGCATCCTCTTCGCGGATATAGTGGGCTTCACGGTGCTCGCATCGCAGTGCAGCGCTCAGGAGTTGGTGCGACTACTTAACGAACTCTTCGGGCGATTCGATCAGCTGGCGAATGTGAGTAATGCACCTATCCTATCCTATTACTGGGAATGTTATTGTTTACTAAGTATTATGTGTTTGTATCCTACACGTCACAGTTTATGTGTAAGTAATATTAATGTGTTGGGGAATCCTCTGGATCGTCATCTGCGTAATCATGTTATTCTAATGGCATTAAAGCGTCATTTGTGGTAGGCGAATCTTTGTTTAAATACATTATGTGAAACCTTTTTAATTGTTTCTGTCAATAACGATGGAACAATAAAAAAAGACTCGTTATTTTTTGGCTTATAATGAGCAAGCCAAAAATATAAACGGTCAACTATGGTTATTATCTGGCTATAAGCTAGTGACTTAAGCGCTGGTCAAATATACGACTTTTAAAACTGTCTTTTTGAACAGGATAATCACTGTCTTCGCATCAAGATCCTCGGCGACTGTTACTACTGTGTGTCCGGGCTGCCCGAGCCGCGCTCAGACCATGGCCGCTGCACCGTCGAAATGGGGCTGGACATGATCGATGCTATAGCGTGAGTCACTTATTCATTACCCTTTATTATAGCGTTTCAGGTAATCTACGTTATTTAAAAATCTTTCTTCAGATAATATTGAGCAGATTGTTGAATGTAAGTTTTAAGAGTCTAACTCGGCCCTATCAGAATACCAGCGCTGTGACGTTTTTTTTTTTTAAATGTTACAGCACCATGCTGAGATTGCCTTTTGGCCTCGTACAGGACCAATTTCATTTCATGTTTTTTATTTTTATTTTTCACTTTGTTTACTTTTTAATTTTTATTAGTTGTTAGTCCTGTTAATTTAACCATTTTTATTTGTGTTTTGTCCTGTGCGGGCTAATAAATGCTTTTTCTTTCTTTCTTTCTTTAACTATGATGGATGACATGAAAATATCATAACTGAACATCTGGAATCGATCGAACTTGGTTATCAGCTGACCTTGTTATGCAAATTATAGTTTAAAATTCAAATCTTTTAGGCTTCAAAATTTCGCCTATAGCAGTATAGCAATAAGTCCAAAAAAATACCGAGTGACAACCACAGATAGATGTAGAAGCCACAAATGGCCCACGCCTTCGGCAAACAAACAGCGCAACCTTGACTTGCCAATTTATGGCGGCCATACAACAATAAAATTTAATTGGTCATTTCAGCCGACATGACTAGCTTACTGTCCGTGAAAAATACACCACAGTAGATAAACTTTACTGATACACGAAGTTAACTGATCGATCGCTGAAAGAACAACAAATTAGGTCAATTAATCTTTAAGAGTCGTTCCATATTTTCATAACGCATGGGTCAGATAAATATGTATTTAAATAAAACTAGGTTAAAGGGGAGAGAGTTCTCTTGTGTATCCATTTATTGAATACACATTAGTTTAATAAGCTAGGTCTCTGTTGGTGTGGCTCGTGTGTTAGGTACGAGGGCACGCGCATCGGAGCATGTCGCGATACGCGCTTATCTGCGCTTTGGCTCATCAAAGGAGACAGCTAAATATACTCTGTGTGATCATGGCCCCCTGGCCCCGGTGACATCCTGGGTGGCCTGTGGCCCTCCCTCGTCGCGTGAAGGTCACTAGGCTGGCCTGGAATGTTGCACTTTATCGCATTCTGTTGCTAATTTCGCTAGATGATCGTCTCAAGGCAACTTTTTGTAGACGTTATTACAATTTCAAACGTTTCCAGAAATAATTTGGCGGACCAGTAATCC
The DNA here is from genome assembly GCA_905147715.2 of Xestia xanthographa. NCBI lineage: Eukaryota > Metazoa > Arthropoda > Insecta > Lepidoptera > Noctuidae > Xestia > Xestia xanthographa. Next base: position 14,497,990 of record LR990647.1, on the reverse strand, counting down.
ACATTAATTTATACCGGTACTAATCTTATTTTAGAAAATTAGGCACTGCCTAGAATACAAACTGAGCGGAAAATAGATGCATTTTGAAAACAATTCCGCTGATATTGGCAAGGAAGATCGAGCACCTATATTGACAGAAATTCCACGGTCCATTATAACTGTGGGCATAAGTAGACCGCGGACTTATAATAAGAGGCAAGTAATCAACACCCGTGGTCCGACCGGTGACCGTCGACCACAGGCCGCAAACCTCAAGCAGAACACAGCTATCCGTATTCAGCGCGGGTAGTGTTTCAGACACGCGTCACGTTCACCGTCGTCATCCCAGTATTATCGAAAGGACATATCCGCCTTGTCAAGCACACGAATAACCAAATCACTGTGACGCGAATGGGAATGATAAATAAACTATTTCTATTATGCCAATTTTCCTAGAAATGGATCAGGATTCTATGTGCAACGTGTTTATTCATTGGAAACGGTTGGAAAGTTCTATTCCTATTTCCCTTTGGTACGCGAAAATCAAACACATGTCGGGATTATCATAACTTCTGTCCGCACGACTAGGTCGACGACTTGGGAAGTCTGTAACAGCTTAGACAGTACACAGTACCCAGAGTCACGTAGAAAACTTGCCAAGCGTAACGTGAATATCTTTTATGATCAGAATCCGAATCGAAGGACATGCTCCTTCAAGTGTAAATGCGTATCATTTCGTATTGCTTGCTTTTTCATCCAAATTACATTGAATTGCTTCTCATACCTTTTAAAACTCCACAATGACATGGGCTGTTAAAACAAATATTGGAATCCCTAAAAATCTATTTATTGCCGTCAATGTAAACAGTATATCACTTTGATAGACAGTGTTTGTAATGAAAATAATGAGCAGAAATAGTTGTCAACACCATTCCTACAGTGATATTCCACCGACGCGCGATGTGCACGTCATTGGAACTGTATGTCTTGCTCTTGACCTAAATGTTATTCCTCGTTTGTGGATACTCGTAAATAACTGCACTGGCGCTGTCCGTCAGTTCGTGGCGCTCGTTACAACCGTTACAGGCATGATTTCTGTCAATGGGTCGCATTTACAGGCGAGCATCAATTAGCACGCTAGCTATATTAGTCGCCTTCGCAAAATGTGGTCTATTAATAGTGTTCCGCTTACGTTGTGTTCCGCTTACGTTCTCCACACATGCATGCTTGATGCACGCTCGGTCTCGTATTTGGGAGTCCAATGGGAGAGGGAAAATAAACAAATGACGGTATTTTATCGCAATCTCTGCAGCTGTGTTGACCAGCCGCGGCCGGCAGATACACAAGTCAAACATACAATCTGCTGACAATGTCCGCTTTGCACCGCACGGCAAAGAGGCAAGCGTGTTTTATTGCATTTACATGGTTCCTGTATTGAAACATGGCGTTTGAATAATAGGAAGGTTATAATGTTGTAACAGAACATCTAATCGTATTTACGGTCTAAAGTGTCGACAGCGGCATTTAATTTCCTATCAATTGAATTACGTTGGACTGACCTTTTAACACGTAGGCGTATTCGACCTATATTACGGAAACATCATTTTTAATTTTAATTATGAATGCACGGTGAAGCGTGCAAAAACGACGTATATATTCTCGTATGATTTAGTGGGTAAGTAATGTATTTTTGTATGAACTCGTGTGAATGTCGGAACAAAATTGGTCCAATAAAGTTATTTAGATGTTGGTGTTATTTCTGACGATGCTAGATATTATTAAAGTTGTATATATAGAGCGGGGGAGAAGCGCGGGACGTACTCGACATTGAGTACAATTAATTTTGCCAAGTTTGTAGTCCATTTACTGTAAGAACGTTTCGGTATTTGTTATTGTCAGCCGACTAAAAGCTGCTCGTTACAATTTTACTAGCATTTGTGTTTTCGGAGTAATTTACGATGCTTGCTAAATTTTGTGTTTACATTGAAGTAGGTACTTAATATTTCAGCATTTTAATGGTAATTAACAACCGAACCTACTTTAAGCTAATTGAATTTTTAATTAATGTTTGTAAAGATTTAAAAAAACATGAACATTTTAAGAACCGTTAACATTTCTTCTATTTCAACAAGGTTCAACGATATTTGCACAAGATTAAAATCATACAAAGAAGCATACCGCAAATAAAACTATAGGAAAACAGCGAAAACTCGTTTTTGTTTTATGATAAGCCATAAATGGTCGTCGCGTCGGTCATTGCTCCAAACTACAAGAGGACGCTAGGGGCTTCGCGGTCGCGCAAACAAGCAGTGTTTCCGAACTGGTACCACTGACCCGGGTAATTTCGTATTCAGGGGATGTACGCCCGCGTCGATAGTGACATGTGTCCCCATTCGACCCACTGCCACTCAGGGAGAAGCGGGTGAAAAAGGGAAAACTGGAACAAGCTATGAGTTCCACGACAAACAAAGAAACGTAACAATAGCTGCATTATTGGGCAAACCAAACATTTCGTAATGCCATTAGCGATGGGGCGAAGCAATAACAAAGGGAAATTAACATATCATAATTGCGTTAGGCGTCCTCGGATTAACTTCTCATCTGCCTACGAGGCTAGCGCTCGGATTTCAATTCAATTTACTTTGTAACATCAGTGAGCTTCTGGGAGTTCATGTTCTCCTCAAATATACTACAGTAAACTATGTTATGAACGTTGTTAAGCTACTGAAAAGGAAATAATATCTTCCTGAACTGTTTAGAAGCTCTAAAGCTGCTTAGCTCGCTATAATATTATGTCTTTGTCGTCTATTCAAGTGACGGCTTTAAGGGAGCTTAGTGCCGTGCCGTACTCCCGTGGTTTTTTCAGTTAGAGACTTATTTTATTTAATCTTTTATACAGCTTTTACACCTGTGAGACATATTAAATCATGCCAGTTTTATATTTATTCATACGCTAAATCAGTCTAATCCTTAGTCATCACAATAGGTTTTATTATCCTGTCTATCCACTTCTGTACTGATTTAAATTGTAAATGAATTATTTAATTAAACAAAGGTGAAGAATATAAAACATAATAACATCATATTTTTAATTTAGATAAGAAATTGCTGTATTTAATGTAAACCAAAAATAATGAGATGAGATACCTAATACCTATCCAAAACATAAATTATAACAATTTCAATGCGGGTGGAAAATCTCTGATACGAAATGTTTTGTGTAATAGTACATTGTTACCCTAGGGGTGAAAGTAACTTATTTAGTCCCGAGACGGGGTTTGGTGCCCGAGCGAAGCGAGGGCGCTAATAGTTCGAGGGACTAAATAAGTCTTTAACCCGAGGTAAACACTGTGCTTTTCATTACGAATACAAGGAAAGTAAAAAAAAAACATACAACTCAAAAAAAACGAATGAAGATCGGAATTCGAATGGGGTAGATGACACACCAATCAATTGAGATACTTTTTAAAAGCCGTATAAACGCGGTTCTCTAATAGACTTTGTATGGCAATAGCCTACTGTGATGTCACTGTTTATTCAACTCAATGACTCGACTATTTATTGATTTCAAAGCACCTAAAAATCGAATTTGGCAATTAATTGAAAATAAATCGGGTTTTCAGGCCCAAAATAAAGTGTTTTTTTAGAGAAAGGTGTCTTGGAATTATTGTTTTATGGTGTCATCGACCCTATTGCCGCTTTCCCACCTATTTTCCTTTTTTTTTCTGTGGCCGGCCAGCTATTCAGCCAATACCTATTTTTCATTTTCATCATCTAAAAATGGTAAATATTTTTCCCAAATCTATGTTATTTTAAAGAAATAGTTAAGATATTTAAAACATATATATTCTTTAATTAATACTTACTTTATGTTATTTCAATTTTACATCGTGGCTGTATAGAAAGTTGGAACATGGTTCAATAGAAAATGAACCATTTTTTTTTTAATAATTTGACAGCTGTCAGTTGAAAACGATTCTCCCTAGGGCTGAAAAGTATTACTTTCAACCCGCTCCTCAGGCAACTTCAGACCTACTTTCAGAGTAAGAGTAATGAAAAACCATGTTCCAACTTTCTATACATCCACGATGTAAAATTGAAATAACATAAAGTTAAGTATTAATTAAAGAATATATATATTTTAAATATCTTTATTATAATTAAGTTTCAACTATTTCTGTAAAATAACATAGATTTGGGAAAAATATTTACCATTTTTCGATGATGAAAATGAAAAAAAAAAAAACGAATGAATGATGATGATTTTTTTGATGATGATTGGCTGAATAGCTGGCCCGCCACAGAAAAAAAAAAGCAAAATAGGTGGGAAAGCGGCAATAGGGTAGATGACACCATAAAACAATAATTCCAAGACACCTTTCTCTAAAAAAACACTTTATTTTGGGCCTGAAAACCCGATTTATTTTCAATTATTTGCCAAATTCGATTTTTAGTTGCTTTGAAATCACTAAATAGTCTAGTCATTGAGTTGAATAAACAGTGACGTCACAGTAGGCTATTGCCATACAAAGTCTAGAGAACCGCGTTTTGACAGCTCTTAAAAAGCATCTCAATTGATTAGTTTGTCATCTACCCCATTCGAATTCCGATCTTCATTAGTTTTTTCGAGTTGTATGTTTTTTTTTTTACTTTCCTTGTATTCGTAATGAAAAGCACAGTGTTTACCTCGGGTTAAAGACTTATTTAGTCCCTCGAACTATTAGCGCCCTCGCTTCGCTCGGGCACCAAACCCCGTCTCGGGACTAAATAAGTTACTTTCACCCCTAGGGTAACAATGTACTATTCCTTCCACGCGTAACTCATTACTGCCATTGACAGCCAACTGCGGAATGAATTCAGACTATCTTGTTGGGCTTAATACGCTGCTTGACCCGCTTCGCAACTAATCCGACTAATAGCTAATTAATTTGCCAATTCTATCCACTGGAGTATATTTCATACTGATTGACGAATGAAGATGTGTTCACTATTCAGTCTTATCTTGGCTCCCGCTATATTACTTTACGGGTACGTACCCGGTGTTTTCAGCGTGATTGATGACCGTGTGTACAAGATCTGTGAAGGGGACAAATGGAGCTTTCTACTCCTACGTAACACGTTTTCGAATAATATTAAACTAGGAGATTCGGAAAAGCTGTTAGTCGCTTTAAGACTTAATTTGGTGCGCCGCCTGTCGCAAACTAATGAAATAATATGAGTCTACAGTCGTTGTCTGCTTGACGGTCGCTTTATTAACTTACGCAAATTGCGCAATTATTTTTTTAAAACGTTACAACATTTTTAATTTTAATAAAGTGTTGACGAATTCTGTCAACGACGACCAGAAATTAATCCTCGACCTTCATGGATTCATAAATGCACGTTACTTCCAACAAAATGGACCGTAAAAATTCAGTAAACTAAGGTCGATTTGTTACCGATAAAGCCTTTGCTATAAAATCAACTGGCGTTAATAAACAACAAAGGAAATCGTAAAACTGGCCATAATTAGTTATGGTTCATTAACTAAAAACAAATTCTTGAGTGGTTCTTGCGTGATCGGCATTTAATTTTTTTTTACTTGCATAATTAAGAGTGGGCAGTAAACATTAACAATACGTTTCTAAGTTCAGGGTTGTATTAAATCATGGTGACGAAAGACCGCCACGCGCCGCGCCGGTCCGCCTTCTCAATGACCACGTTGAAAAGAGCAGGATGACTGACTACTGCCGTTAAAGTAACTTAACTACCTCGTTTAATTTAATTCGTAGCTTTGTGAAACATTAAGAATTAATCTGGCAAAATTACCAGGATTTTGTGCGCTGTGAACGAGGAATGGTCTCATTACAGGAATCCCGCACAGAGCGCTCGACTTGAGTTTTACAAAGTCGCTTAATAAAGCGTCCATTACGTCGAATAACTAAAAAGTTTACGTTTTTAAATGTAAATGTTTGTAATCATAGAGTGGTTAGTTTAACAGACCGTTTCATTTTAAATTAGAGAACACATTCTGTAATCTACATTATTACACGGCCGTAAATATTTCCGCCCACATCGTTAATCTTACAAATCTTAATCTTCGTCATGGTGTATGGAGTAGGTATTTTGGACAAGCGCCACCTTCTATACCTACAATTCTTTAGGTAGTTTAATTAATCAATTGTCAATGCTGTAAACTACTTAATGTTTACGTCAAGTCAAAACAATCCAAGCAACAATGTTTGAATAGAATTAATTTCACTTGTTGAACATCCATTTTAAACTCTAATCTCATCAATATATCACTGAATCTTGTATTAACAATATTTATGTATACTCCGTAGCTTTGTCTTTATTATTTCTACACTTCAATAAGATATTATTCCCAGCAAATATAGAAGAATTTAGATACGCTATACCTACGTGAGGGCGGGAAACGTAAATTCAATAAGAAAGCGTTCCTGAATTCCAGTGTGAAGTAAAATAAACTTATTTCAGCAATTCGTACCCGACTGTGATGTTTACATCTGCACATTTTTATTTGGAACAGTATATAGTGTATATAGGTTGGTAGTAGGTACTCAGGCGCTTGCGCACTGCTGCCAAGTTTATCGCCATCCGTCTTTTACTTAAGCTGTCTATTCAACGTGAAAGAGTTACAACCCAAGTGTTTGGAGGAGATTTATGTTTAGAGTAAATAATTCCACTTTAACAACGATTCCCACCATTTTGTTGATTTATTTGCTGTTTTAGAGTTCTGAATTTCTGAAACATGGCGAAAAGTTAAATTCTTTGAAATACGACTTAGATTATCTACAAACATGGTCGTGAATGACTTGCATTTTGCCAAATATTTATTTGTTGGCTAGCATAATTCTCGTAAAGTAAATAAATAAAAAAAGATTTATGCAAGGCTAGCTTGGGATTTGCTCATAAAGCAGAACCATACTGTCGTAGAACGGAAGAACCCACTAGTGCCACAATACTAACCCATGACAGATGGAAATCGGGGTTTTCGAATAAACCAGTAACTGGCACACCTTCATTTGTTTTCTTTTTTCCTAAACCACTTTTCCAAAGCCACTTGAAATAATGAAACGTTTCTAGAGCAAGCTTTTAATGCACTAGATACAAAAATAAATCGTACGATGTGTTGAGATAACACAAGTGCAAAACTCGGGCCTCCGTTTTTTCATCGAAAAATATTTGCCAGCTTCTTCCCAAACAATTTTCCGCATAATTTAATTTGCCCAATTATTACTTAGCAAATAAACTCTTCACAAATAATTGTAACGCAAACCTAATGTTTGGCAATTGAACGTTTATACACTATCAGGCTTACCAACTAGTACTTTTACCAATTTTCATTTATTTTAGTCAAATATTTCAGTTGGTATAAAATATTTTACGCAAAATAAAATAAGCCAAATATTTAGTCTCGTCTATTAGTCAATGACAAAAGATTTGCATCTTTATGTCAGTTGCACAGAATATACAAATTAAATTACAATGGGATCCTGCCGTTTTGCCTAAAAGATTTTGACAAAGGAGACGGGGCCTTTGGGACGGGGATTTTGGGCCTGGATGTAAAAAGATGAAACTGGTGTCAATTGATAGCTATTATATTAACAAACAATCGCTGAAAATTTTGCAGATTTTGGCAATCTGAGAGCCGAGATATAAGAGATTTAAGAAAAGTGAGGTTACGTAATAATCTATACAATAGCCGATTTTTGAAGTGCGATTGTCATTTTGTACCCGATTGCTGAAGGAGGGTAATGGTTTTATCAGTATACGTGTGTATATTTGTATGTATTTTTGTTTGTTTCTCTATATCGTTCTAGAGAACAAACGCGTAAGCCGATTTTGATGATTCTCACGTCAATCCATTCTTCTTAATCTTGCGAGTGCCATATTAAAATGGCAAAAATGGCGGCTTTTCGACACCATAGGATTTTGGGGGACTCATTTTTTTTCTTCAAAACTGATCGTGTGGGTTATTAAAAAAAAGGGTTTTAAGAGGTGATTAACAAGATGTATCCTTCGACTGCACAGCATAATTTACTTCTTGTTTACCTACGTCTTTTTAGTTCGCTTAGCAGTCAAGGTTTATGATTATTTTAATTACTTTTTCTTGTAATTTAGACAGGATGTTAAACATATTTTGTGAGTGGGATGGGGAGGGACAGAGTGGGAGGAGTTTAAAAATAAAAATCGTTTTTTATTAATATTTTTTATTCTTCTTCAATTATTACAAGAACGTCATCTAGGAAAACAGAAAGTAAGTACTTACGGATTGTGGTTCACGCCATTTTCGAATCACTGCTAATATCATTTCGTCATCCAAAGCTCGATGCCCTAGTGTATTGCAGCGACTAGTCGCTATGCCACAATTTATGCAACGATCCATGATATCGATCAATATCCAATCGGTAGGCCGTTCGTCGAATCCAAAATAAAAAGTCCAAGTTCAACGTTTAAGCGGGGTTCTCCGTGTCCGGTATGGTAGCAAGGCAAGGGTCGTAGAAGGAGGAAGATCAGAGGTCCGTAGGAAAGCCGGGTCGAGGAAAATATCAATAAAAAAGTATGGGAGGAAACACTCAGAACGCACACGCATAGACGATACGAAACGAGTGTCGATCGATGTCATCTGTCATATCATGCATGATTGTCAGAGTTAGCACAGATTAAAAATACAATAATCGATTAGTAAATGTAAATCGATTAATCTTAATTATGTAGATATTTAATTAGTTTTAACTCTTAATACTTTATTTCTAATAGATTTAATTATTTTAATTAAATAAATCATCCGGTGAAAACATTTTCGTAAATAGTATGAACTCTGTAACGATAATCGATTCCAATTGAATCGATTTTCCAATTACTTCGTAACACTAACTTAATTATTGGATTTTTCATTTCCCAGATTGTAAAATGAATTGATTTTTCACAGTACGAAATAGAAAAAAAATACCTTTTTTTTAAGCCATACCTCAACTTATTACTATCAGGCCCAGAAGTCCCCGTCTCCTTTCATTACAAATTTTAGCAACTTTTTACACCAATGCAAAAGCCAATGCATTTATTTGGAATGATTTTAGTACGCATTGATTTAGTATGCATTGATTTTAGTGGCAGGTCTCCTCTGTTGTTGGTGAAATATTTGTGTTAGGTAGGTTAGGTTAGAACAGGGACCACATAACAAACACCCTGTAATTGGGTCTCCCTTGTTTTATCGAAAAAAAATTGCCAAATTATCACTTCGCAAACAATTTTCCGCATAATTTCATTTGCCAAATTATTACTTACAATGTGTTTTGTTATGTGGTCACTGTTCTAACCTAACCTAACCCATTAGTTTCACCAACAACAGACGACACCTGGCGCTCGGCGGTCACTGTTCTAACGGGTCGGGGGGCTTTCGGGACCAGGACCACGGTCCCGGATTCCCCTTAAATATTTTTTTGTGGTATTTTGGGACCACAAGAAAACAAAACAAAGTTATGTCTTGGGAAAGTACGGTCAACCAAACATATTTCGTATTGAGTCTTTCATCAACTGGTCCCACGTATGAAAAAAGTATAATCAGTAGTAAAAGTGTTAGTGTGGAAAAATTATTGCCTATAAAATATTTAATCATCACAACATTGTCTAGATGCTAGTTATAGGCCTAGTTAGTAACCTTACGAAAAGTACTAGGAGTGCATGAATCCAAGAAAGTATTATTTTCATTTTGACCTCATTTTCATTATCAGCGACTTCAAAAACCATGGAAACAACACCCATGATGGAAAAACCAAAAAAAATCGTAGAAGATGGAATTACCTTCTTTAATTTATGTTAGCCTAGTACTTTTTTAAGGTAACTTATCAATTTGTCTGAATTAAAAATTCTTAAAAAAATATTTTATAATCTTGTCGTCCTAACTAGACCTAACGTTGATAAAGTTTAAAGTTCCACGCAAAAAGAAACGTGGTACGAGTTGCAGAACGAAAATATTATCTATTTTGATTTTTGTCAACTTGTTCCAAATGGGCCGTGGGTTTGTAGGACGAGTTGATGAAAAATAGTACATTTTGATACAAGTAGAGAAAGTTTTTTTTTTTTTTCTAATACCCGACTTTAGAGAAGTTTCACTTCAATAATAAATTCATGTAATTGTTGATCACGATATTATTTCAGCTTACTGTACTCTTAACTTTTGTTTTCTTGTGGTCCCAAAATACCACTCAAAAATTTTTAAGGGGAATCCGGGACCGCGGTCCTGGTCCCGAAAGCCACCCGACCCGTTCTAACCTAACCCAAATGTTTTACCAACAATAGAGAGAACCTGGGGAATTTTGTCTTTTTTTTTTCATAACAAATAATTTGACTAAATGTTTATTTTCTAATGATTGTTTGCTGCAATAAATGATTTGATTAAAGACCAAACGCCTTAATTAAATTATCCTTGATAATATTCTGTCGAGTAAAAATTTCACCGAATGAAAATGTGCGACATTCCAAATATTGCATTGGTATAAAAAAGGTTGCTAAAATTCGTTTGGGTAATGAAAATTTGGCAAAATCTTTTCGGAAAAACGGCAGGGATGCTGCTGTTTTTAGTTTCACTTTTTTTGTGTTATTTGAAGTCGGTTTTGTTTTGCAAAAACATTTTTTTTATGTAAGCTAACGCAAACCTTATGTCGTAGAATTATGAAAGGCTTTGAAACCGAGTTTTTAGTAGGCCCTCTGACAACATACATATGCACTAAAAGAATAAAGATGTAAAACAGCACATTAAGGCCCTGACACTACTAAAGCGTAGTCGAGCGAAGCGGAGAAGAGACAAGCGGAAATCAACTAATCACATTGGTTGAATTGAAATCTACATCGCGTCTCTTATCTTTTCCGTGATTGGTCGAATCTTGCAGATCTCTTCTTTGCTCCGCTTGTCTTCGCTTTGGTGGAGTACGGGCCACAATAATTTTAGCAGGTTGGTGAAATGTAAAAAAAACACTTATGTGAACGCGATTGTATATTCTTGTGTGTTTCATGCTGCACCTTTAGACCACCCTTCATGTCTTTAACACTACATCATATTTTTATAGTGACGTCAATTAACCTAATGCTACCAAGAACATAAACATATTGATTAGGTTCTTTAAATAATATTTTTCATGTAACAACATTACATTTACATTTATCATGAGATTTTATGAGTAACCAGTTTTCGCCTGCGGTGTCTTTAGAGCTTATGAAAGTTAAATTTTCTTCTCAGCGTAGCTATTATTTGCCTCCTGGAATTTTTAAGGAATCTACGGAAACTTTTAAACCAATCTGTTTTACTCTGAAAACAATTTTAAACTCGGTTTTTGGAGTAAATGAAACGTAAATAGCGGCCACTTTTAGGAATCTCACATTTTTTGGTCGGGAAAACAATTTAATGTAGCTTTATTCAAAGTATAAACTTCTGGATTAATTTGATAAGTTCTCTAAAGTTCCTACTTCAGAACTTTTAATTCGAATACGTGCCAGTGCTATTGTACCAGTTTTAATAACATGAACACTAAGTACAGACAGCCGCACATCAGAGGTAATAATTTGACTTTGACAGCGCATGTTGCAGGCAGCAGTGAAAGTGGTATTCGAGTGCTAATTACTATTAATTAGTATTCTTGCGATTAATCAACATCATTTATTATCTCCCTAGGTCTGTGGTGGAAGCGACGGACGTACAACTGAACATGCGCGTGGGCATACATACAGGTCGGGTGTTGTGCGGGGTGCTGGGACTGCGCAAGTGGCAATACGACGTCTGGTCCAATGATGTCACGCTCGCTAACAACATGGAGGCTGGTGGGGAACCAGGGTAAGTGGAGACAGTGACAGATGAGAAAGTGAAAACACACGGCCCAAAATTTGTGACGATTGGCAGGTGATCCGCAATCCGCACTGGACCCGCGTGGTGGATTATTGCCTGCTTCCTGTCACAGGAAGGTGGCCGGTGTTCTACGAGTGTGAACGTTGTAGCTATAGAACGTTATGAAGTGATGTGTGAGGCTCGATCCAGTCATACGAGGTTATGCACAATCGTTGATGCAACCTGCGTGCTTCCGTATGAGTCAACGCACTTTGTCATATTTGACTCATCCGGTCATCCTTTTTTTTTTTTTTTTTTTCGGATGGGAAATCATCAAATAACCCCTCCCGCTCTGGGCGGAGCAGGAGGGAGTGTCAGACTTTTACTGACTAAAACCCATCCATGTTCCTTCATCACCCTTTGTGTTCCGGGGCCACGGTATCTCTTTCGAATAGTCCCGCAACCCCGGCAGGCATCAGTCCTTACGGACCCCTTCCTTTTTGCTGACTCTCTTTGAGGCGCGCGTGGAACACGAACGCGCCGTCGACATTACCTGTCGTCATGAGACGGACGGACGGCGAGCTAGCCCATAGCTCACCGTCCACAGGCCCGCGCCTACGGTGGCCGGGGGCTACGTGGTGGTGGCCCCCGACGCCCGGGGCGTCTCCCGCGGCGGCCGGGACGTTGAGAGGTTCTCTCCCTCTCACGTTCCGCCACCTCCTTCTCTAGCATTACTGCTTCGCAGAAGGAGGTGACGGCGTCCCATTCCGTCTCGCTCCGGACCATGGCTTGCACCAGGGCCGGACGCGAGAGGTCACCGCCGCCGATCGCCGCTTCGAGGACACGGCGGTGCTCCGCCCACGCGGGGCACACCTCCACCGTGTGTTCCACCGTGTCCTCCGGTCGATCCTCACAATGGAAGCACCCGGGCGTTTCCTCCCGCCCGATTCGGTGCAGGAACCTCCCGAACACTCCGTGTCCGGTGAGGACCTGCGTCAGGCGGAAGGTGAGGACGCCGTGGCGTCTCTCAAGCCACTCCTCAAAGAGGGGACTTATCGCCACTATTGTGGCGTGCCCTGCACGGGGTTGCGACAGTCGCTCTCTCCATGTCGCCATGAGATCCCGCCGGAAGTCTGTCCGCTGAGCGACAATTTGTCGCTGCAGCGGAGTTTCCCCCCGGCGTAGCGCCTCCGCGCGCCATTCATGCATGCGCGCGAGGACTATCGCCTCCAGATCCCATGGCGGCAATCCGGCAAGGAGGCTCGCCGCCTCGCGGGCAATCGTGCGGTCCGGTCATCCTTAAGTCACAATTTTGAAGTTAAAAATCAACTACCATTTTATCTTTACTAATATTTCTAGAACATAATATTGTACAATACGTCGATGTCGAATCTCTTTCAGCCGTGTGCACATAACACAAGCGACGCTCGAGTGCCTCGGCGGCGCGTACGAAGTGGAGCCGGGTCACGGCGGCAGTCGCAACGCGTACCTCCGGGACCATTCCGTGCAGACTTACTTCATCATCCCGCCGCCAAGACGGAGAAAAGTACGTCTAAAAGCCTATATAAAAGTAATCCTCGTGTTCCTCGACAAGCTTCCCGGAAGCCCACGGGAATTCTGCCATTTATTTGATTAATTTTTTACGAGATTAGTTTTACCAAGTCGCTAAATGAGATTTGTTGAGAATTGTATAGTAGGGAATTAGGGATTGGCTTTTAATTGTAGTGCTGTACGTTAGAAAGAAAACTACGTAGTAAAATGCGTCCTTGTAGCACACTAAATTATAATCCTTTTAGGTGTTAATTGATTTCTTTTTGGGGCCGCTACATTTCTTTTTCTACATGTTTGAAGAGCTCTTCAGTCAAGTGCAATGTTTGCAGATGTGCCTATCAGCTGGCGTGGGCCTCGGCTCAGCATCCCGCCGGAAACTGTCCTTCAAAAACGTTTCCAACGTGGTGGTGCAGCTGCTACACTCCATCAAGTTCAACGTGGATGTGCCATTCTCCAACATGGCCGCCTCCCCTCAGGAGCTCAAGGCCAATGCCGCTAGGAAGGTACAACACGTATGTCAAACTCGAGACTGAACAAAAAGATACGGAACAGTTCCTCTCGAATACCTAACGTCGAAAATCGTTTGCGCCCCGAACAATCCGGTGGATATCACCAAGGCACCAAGGGCGTCACCGGTTTCCATATTTATCCACACCGAGAGGAACTCTTCCACAAGTTTACTTGTTTCAAAATGTTCAAAATCTTCTGTTTGCACTTTTAACTATTTTGCGAAAATTTTGCACCAAATGGACATGACTAAATAATACGAGTTCATGTCCACGGCTTTGTCTCTGCTCTTCAGAATGTTTGTCTCGAGTGATATATTTTCTCGTATCGGTGATCTACTCTCGACTTTTAAAGGTAAGTTCTCTTTTCTTTCATTTTATTTTTTGATAATGTTTTTATATTTTTGAAATTCTGAATGTGAGATTTTGTAATTGTTGATATGGTCACTTCCGCCATCAAATTATCAGTTGATATTATGTGGTTAGAATTGTAAATAAAGACTAACCACTGTGACTGTTACCTATTTGAGGCATTTTTGAAAAGAGAGGGACAACGGCGATTTGAATTTGGAATTGAGAAAACATTAAAATGAAAATCGTCAGTAGTCGGTGTGGTCCCTCTCTGTGTGAGTGTAGTTTATGCCGCTTGTGGTCCTCCGGTGGGCTGAGCTCGGTACTAGCGCGCGGTTGTGGCAGGTGCTGGACCTGCGGCGCGCGCTGCACGCGGAGCCCGGCTCGGCGGAGGCGCTGCGGCTGGCGGCGCTGCGGCCCGACACCGTGAGCGACGCGGCCCCCCCCTCCGCCCCGCACCACCACACCTTCGACGCCGTCATGCAGCACCACGCCCTCCGCACGCACGCCCGAGACGACACCTCCGCACATGTTAATATTACGCAATTACCAGCACCTTTTGTTTGACCTGTGCTACTCTTTATACGACTATAATGGGAACTTGCATCGATTTACGCGATCGTTTGAACTAATCTGGCACAGACGAACATGCATAGTGCGTGGGATCCTGCCATTTTGCCGAAAAGGTTTTGTCAAATTTTCATTACCCAAACAAATTTTAGCAAGCTTTTGTTATACCAATGCAAAATTTGGAATGATTTTAGTACGCACATTTTCATTTGGTCAAATTTTTGCTCGGCAGAATGTTATCCAAGGATAATTTCACTAAGTCATTTGATCTTTAATCAAATAATGTATTACAGCAAACAGACAATAAACATTAAGTGAAATGATTTGTTAGTGACAGCGGCCGCCGAGCGCCAGATCTCTTCTGTTGTTGGTGAAACATTTGTGTTAGGTAGGTTAGGTTAGAACAGTGACCGCCGAGCGCCAGGTCTCTTCTGTTGTTGGTTAAACATTTGTGTTAGGTAGGTTAGGTTAGAACAGTGACCGCCGAGCGCCAGGTCTCTTCTGTTGTTGGTTAAACATATGGGTTAGGTTACAACAGAGACCATTAGCGCGCGAAAACGAGCGAGCGAAGCGAGCGTGCCCTGGTAGGGGCCGCCGACCGGCACGACTCCTCTGTTGTTGGTGAAACATTTGTGTTAGGAGGGTTTGGTAAGAACTGTGACCACATAACAAATCACATGATGCAAATCTTTTGTCATTGACTAATAGACGATACTAAATATTTGGCTTACTTTATTTGCGTAAGATATGTTACACCAGCTGAAATATTTGACTAATTGAAAAGTGGTAAAAGTACTAGTTGGTAAGCATGATAGTGTTTAAACGTTCACTTGCCAAACATTAGGTTTGGGTTACAATTATTTGTAAAGAGTTTATTTGCTAAGTAATAATTTGGCAAAATTATGCGGAAAATTGTTTGGGAAGTGATTATTTGGCAATTCTTTTTCGATGGAACAAGGGAGATCCACAGTGCGTATACGTATAGTAAGCGAACGCTCGCCGTGGCATGTTTAGAGAAGTAGAGGCCCGCATCATGTTGCGGCGCGCGTTCGTTACACACACATGCATTGCATTCTAGGGATGATCTAATATAATTATTATGGTTCTCTTAGGTCTAGTTTAGGAGAACACAACGAGTCCATATTGCTATTTCTCCCGCGGTTATGAGATTTCACGCTTCAGAGACGATAATGATACGCGAGACTCATCGATGTCGCAATGGCGATGCGTTTCGTATTCTGTGTGTCGAATGATAACCTCGCTTAATGGTTTCCTAGTAGTTAGTTTGGTTTGAGTGGTGGTTTTCGAACTAAATCTATGCTGCTTTTATTACATTTTAAGATGTGCACTGAAGCTTTTTCACGAGTTTTACAGAAATAATTTTGCGAGGAACTTCAAGAATGTTTTAAGATGCTTCGCACCACATTTGCGATTTTCGTTTTCTGCCAAATTTCATTTATTATATTTATACGACATGAACACACAAACACAGTAATCAATTAGTCCCCAACACACTCGGACACCGCAATATAGAATCTTACACACGTACGTACCCCTAGCACAAAAAATGTGAATTCCAAATTTCCGAATTGTTTTCCAAATGTTCATTTAGTTGCTGGTCTGTTCAAGACTTCACTCATTGTAAACTTTATATTCTAAAGCTTTATATACTTAGTATTAATATAAATTCAAGTAATTAATTTCTTATTCTCTATATCTTTGAGTTTTTTTCGAATATATTTCCAACAGTTATTCAAACTTTTTGCACCGTTCCAAACTGAACATTGTGTGGAAGATTGAAATACTCCAGCGACTAACATGAGGCGTCTGCTCATTATTTTCAGATATTCCGACCCTGGACATTTTCACACGTTTCACAACAAATACCCGCTGAAACAGTAAGCGCAGACAAAATGTTGTTCATGTGTATTATTGTTTACCACCATTTACTACCGGGCGACACATTATAACTCCCTCACTCGACTGTAGGTTCGCATTCTCCACAATATGTGTGGGTCGCACCTGCCGCGACTCGTTCGCATTCTGTTTCTATTCACTGAATCAGTTACACGGGAAAGGGACGACTAATATCGGCGTGCGCACACAGACCACTCACTATCACTGTTTCTTTCTTCGAAATTGTCAACTGTTTATATACTTGAGATTGTTTTATAGAATGTTCGATAATAAAGCCGGATGCACCGAACTGTGTTTCACTCGCTACCCCGACTAGTCACCTCAGCACTAGAGCATGGCATGCGCCCCGACTGTGCCTGTGGACTAACTGCATGCCTCACCCGCCCTCTACATTGTTTAAACACGTTTTATTTTGTGCTTGATTATTTCCACTGCTTTCTTCTGTCGTCTTTTCCTCTCTCACTTAATTTTCTTCTATGGAATAATCAAACACGAAATTAGTTGTAAGTCTCAATTACTACTGTCGATCTGTCTCAAAGTAAATTCAGTCTGATTTCCTTCGTAAAGTTACACTTCAATATTTTGCCAATCTGATATATGTTGTCTGTATTATGTTTGTACTTCATTTCATTACTATTCTAATAACGTGATGCTGCTTTGGATTCCGGATCTTTTGTATTCTAAGGTCAGTTCTGAATTCCAAATTGTGAAGCATGGAGTCGGCATGGACCTCTGTACCTTGACCTCGGCCATACCCTTGTGTCTCACTGTACCTTAACCTGATCGGTGTGTGACCAGATAGATGTTCCATTATGATCGTTGTATAAATCGGTGGTTAGAATTTTCCAGTTTTTTCAATAAGTCAGTGTTGTTGATGTGGCCCGTGGGTGTTCACAGAATAAAGTGACGGAGAAGTTTAAGCGTCCGTTGAAAAAGCGCCACTCGTCTGTGTACCACCAGCCCACGAACCGCGTGAACAAGTACCTGGCGCAGGCCATCGACGCGCGCTCCGTGCACCGCGAGAAGGCCACGCACGTACACCTGCTCACGCTCTGCTTCAAGGATGCTGATAAGGAAGCTCAGGTGATCTTCTTACACTTCCTTTTATAGCGTAGTTAGGAATGTGATATTGCATTTATCATAGAAGTCAAGAATCAGTCCAACTAGAATGAGTAAATTGCGGATTTGCTGCGGACACCGAAGTTTCAGTTTCAGCCTCTGACCGAAGTTTCAGTAACTCTGCCGCAATTCGTTCTGACCCGTTTGACAGATCCTTTATGGGTTTTTTGGGGTGTTGAATTTTAATCGATAAAAAAAATCACGAACTTATCTCTAAGCGAGTAAAAACCATACTAAAATACATGAATCATTCTGATTTTTTGGATTTAATTTTGTAATATAATATTAGCGTTAATAGTGTTTTATTTTTTTAGTACAACCAAAAACTTTTTTGTTAATAACAAAAAACCACTCATTTCGTACTATTCGGCCCGCAGTGACTGACGTAAAAACCACATTGTAGTGTAAACTGATTAGAACTTTATTCTAACAGTATTTCAAACGAAGTTTGAACCACCACAAATAGAGTTGCTAATTGACGACCCGAATGGCTCAACGGTAGTAAGGCTGCCTTACGTTCTTAGGGTTTGAATCCCGGTTGGAGCAAATGTTTGTGTGATGAGCATGGGCATTTGTTTCAGAGTCATGGATATTTATATGTATAAAAAGTATGTATTTACAAACAAAAAGTATCTATCCAGTATATCAACTATCTGGTGTCCACGACACAAGCCTCGTTGCTTTCAAAAAATCAAAATCAAAGCATTTATTTCAAGTAAGCCAGTTACAGGCACTTTTGAATTGTCGAAACAAAGATGAAAATTAAATGTAGCTACAGTCCCAGTCACAAGACATAAAAACTGTGAAAGTACTGTAGTTGCCCATTCCCTAGCGTAGATCTCTATGGAGAAGAACGGGCAAGAAACTCCATGGACACTCTTTTAAATCAGAATATTGTTACAAAATCTTGGTTACATCATTCACGTTGAGATGGTATATTATGTGAGAACAATGTAGCAAGATGTGCACGGTAAAAGTGTCCACAGCAAAAACACACAAACAAAAAAAAAATACAATTCAAAATAATTCATTCAAATAAGCCATGGCAACCAAGAGATGACCAGTCACAACTGACAGCGCCCGTTCACGGACATGACGCATGGATCAGCACCATTCAACTCGACCATTTTGAAGGGAACTAAATGATCCGACACATGCGCCACCATCAGCGAGACAATAGAGTGAGCATGACATACTCCAAACCGCCAGGGCACATTCAAGTCAAGAAAAGACGTAGGTAGCTTAGTGTGGCACTAGATGGCGCTGTGTGTAATGTCCAGCGATATTTATTATTATTATTTAATTTAGCTCCTGTAGTCGCCTTAAACTTACATTTCTTCCATTCCAGTACCGTGCCTCAACAGACGGCGGATGGGCAGGCTCTCTGTCCGCAGCCCTATGTGCCTTAGTAGCCGCAGGAGCCCTACAAGCGTCCATACTCCCACAGACCTACATACTCCTCATACTGTTCGTCACGGCCTTCGCGTGGTCTGCTGCAGTGCTGGCCCTGACTTTGGCGGCGAGGTTGAGGCTCATACCGTGTGATGTGTCGAGGCCTTTCACTCTGAGGAATGCTATTACTACGTTTACTATTGTACTGGGATATGCTGTTGGACAGGTTAATGTGGTAAGTGATCTTAAATAAATACCTAATTTTTATGAATCATGTAAAATTAGGTTTTGGGTTTGATTCCCAGGTCTGGCTAAGTCATCATCTGCCTAGCCTTTTCCCAACTATGTTGGGGTTGGCTTCCAGTCTAACCGGATGCAGCTGAATACCGGTATTTTACATGGAGAGGCTGCCTATATGACCTCCACAACCCAGTTAGTACCGGGTAATACGATACCCCTTGGTAAGACTGGTTGTCAAACTTTTTGGGTCACTGCCTACTTGTAACGACTGTCATAGGCTGTCGACATCTACAAATGACAGCCGGGACCAACGGCTTAAGAGTCCTATTACATTTTTTACGCAAATTCATGATTTTTGACGCAGTAATTTTCAGCATAAGTTAGATATTTTAATTATTTGATTATGAATAACAATATTGCCATTCTCTTTCTTGTAAGTTGGAGTTACACATTTTCATTTTTCTTTTCGTGTAATTTATTATAAATATTTTACGAACTCAGTTTGTAAGAAAAACCGTTGGCGATGGAACTTTGACGCTCAAATTCACATTGTTACATGCAATTCTTATAAAAGCTAAATTTACTGAAAAATAAGCTGAATGTTTTACTTGTTTATTGGAGTTTTAGAATTTCTTTAAATTCCTTGAATTTTCACGGAAAAAATCGTAAAGAAAGCGTAATTTAAGCCATAAATGTCTTGATTGTCCATTTTATTCCAAATAAACTAAATTTTATCAAATAAATTAATATGATATAAAACTTCAATCTACAATGAATAAGTTTCATTCGTTTTTGTTTGTCAATATAATAAGACAAAATTACAATAAATAAAATTGAAGTACTATAATTCTGCGTCAATTCAGGTCGCTCCTCAGTCTCATGTCAGTCTCGTCTCTAATTTTCGTCAATAACAATCGACAATCATCCGGAGATCGCTATTATTATCGACTCGTGTACGCCGATCGAAAAAATTTGATCCAGGGAGTAAAAATCAAAAAATTGCGAAAAAAATGTAATAGGACTCTTAACGTGCTTTCCGAGGCACGGAGGAAACTCGGTATGTAATGGGTGGTCACCAATCCACAGACCAACCTAGGCAAGCGCGGCTTAACCTAAGGATCGACCGGAACGGCTGTTACTATTTAGCCCCGAGGTCTGGCTAAGTGTTTTTGGATTTTTCCATGAGGCATTTCTCAGCAGTCCGGTGTCAGGATTGGTGGGCACAAATTCGTATACCGGTTGCTGACTTACACGGGGATAACAGGCATTTTTCTGATAATATTATATGTTGTAAAGTGACCTCACACTATAAACGTTGCGTTGTCGTCGCACCTACGACAGCGAAGGTACTGCTGAGCTCGGACGAAATCTCACCACCAATACGGCTCTTTTTGTTTGCATCTTAAAGCCGCTATTAAAGCTCTTATTTACGCTCATCAACCAATAGCATCGCAGCATCTGAACCCTTGTTTTTTTTTAGTGAAGACTTCTTTAGGCGCGTTGAGCACTTTTTGGGTGAAGAAAAAACATTGAACTCATCGTCACGTAACGTAACGTGCGGTGACGCTTCGTAGCCGTTCTTAGCACTCGTAGCATCCGCTACGGCGTAGCACCACAGAGGCATGCGCGGGGCATAACCAGTGCTACGACTGGGGCGCGGCCTGTGTACTTTTTGTTTTCACTTCTATCAGCAGTCCCCAAAGACTGCTCCGATTTTTTTAATGAAAAAAACGGTCGAAAGAAAAAAAAAATTCAAACAACATAATACGACCAATAATAGTTTTTCTTCTTACTGTCGATGATTCGTTTAAAGATGTGGAGATCGTGTGCACGGGATTTTGTTTTAAAAATGAGCAGATTTCGTCCAAGCTCATGGTACAACTCGGAAAGTAACTGCCCAAGTAAAGAAAAACCAAATTAAGCTGATTGAATTGGATAAATAATATGACCATGACCGTTTTCTTATCTTCCAGGTAACATGCGAACACATAGAGCTATGCCGAAACCTAACTGGCAACACTACAATAGACGGCGAAGTCCTGTCACTGCGCGGCGACGTTGCCGCTCAGCTGTGGTCGAGCCGGACGGAGCACCTGGCCTGCCCGGTACCGCTGTACATAACGCTCGGTTGCTGCCTCAGTATGCTGGTGGTGGCCGTGTTTCTGAGGCTACCCATCCTTGTAAAGGGGATATTATTGTCTGTGATGACGGCCGGGTATATGGGCGTTATACTGGGCTTTCATAAAGCGCTGTTTGACTGTTACGATTTGATGGTTGAGTGAGTATATTCTTGATATTACTAACTTTTAATTGCCTTCTGCAGGGTAAAGTTTCTTCCGCCCCTTCTTACACTTATTTATTTAATTATCATTAAGGGCCTAACATGCCTCAAATGGCTTAGCATGATCCTCCGTTACGCCTAAAATACTGCAGCATTAATTTTGAAATAAATAAATGGTAAAGTTGAGGATTAATGCTAAGTCCTATGTGTGACGAAAACACGATTCCATAAACTTTTCTCGATAGAAACTCCAAATCGAACAATAAACCGCTGGTATTCAAAAAGTACTCCAAATTAGATCATGAAACTTTGCATACTAACTGACCTACCTATAAAGCAGGTCTTATGTGTTTTATTTTTTTAGTCCAAACAATGGATTTTTTGTAAATCGCAAAAAAACACTCATTTCGCACTATTCGGCCGCAGTGACTTAACAACCGCTTTGTAGTACAAGCTGATTAGAACTTTACTACTACTACTACAACAGCCCATAACGTCCACTGCTGGATATAAGCCTCTCCCATGATGGGAGGAATTTGCCGTAATCTCCACGCTGCTGCCCATTCTCTGGTCTACGGAGGAGCAAGGTGTTCTGCCTCAGACAAATTATAGTCCATGGAATTGGTACATTTTGCCTTGCATCAAATTAGTAGTTCTGATTTTTTTATATGTTGCACGCGATGAAGTAGTTACGTCAAATCTGAATCACTGTAAAATTTTTGAAAAACCATTAATTTTTCGTATTTTTTTAGTTTTTGACATTTTTTAAAGACCTTTGCCACGGTAAGTAGTCACTATGAAAGTTTTTAAGAAGACTTAATTTGCAACAAAATGCAAAGCCATTTGGTTATGTTAGTTAGACCAAATAGCTTCTGAGATACAGCTGTTCAAAGTTTGGGTTTCGGAGGTCGAAAAATTGGATTTGACATAACTATTTCATCAACAACAACAACAGCCCTTAACGTCCACTACTGGACATAAGCCTCTCCCATGATGGGAGGAATTTGCCGTAATCTCCACGCGTGGCAGCCGGATTGGAGATCGCAGTGGTGAAAGACTAACACAAAACGCTGCTGCCCATTCTCTGGTCTACGGAGGCGCAAGGTGTTCTGCCTCAGACATTAGTCGCCTTATACGACACCCGTGAGTGTAATGGGTTGGTTCTATTCTACTCTGCTAGATACCACACGGCCTGCCGGATACCACACGGCCCCTGCAAGATACCACACGGCCTCTACTTCATCACATAGAACATATAAAAAAATCAGAACTACCTTATTTGATGCAAGGTAACGCCCCTTCTAAGGTACGATTTCCATGACTATTAACCATCAGAAATTTGACAGTTTGTCGTAACTTGATGCGCTGGCGACTGTAATTTAACACATCGAAACTTATCTACTGCCGTTTGGGTTCATTATCAAAAAGAGTTGTTTTCACAATGTTTTTAGATTAAAAGAATGAGCGAGAAAAGATGGCCTACCTTGTTCTAAAAACGGCAAACAGTGACCTGCCTGCTTAGCATGAACGCCGTAGACAAGAAAGAGACTCCACAAATCTTTTGTTCATCTGTCATTTTGTCGATTCAATGACAGATGAACAAAGATTTGTCGAGTCTCTTTCGTGTCTACGGCGTTCATGCTAAGCGGGCTGTAATATCCTAAGAGTCATTGTAAACAACCTTCCAGATGAGTAAAGACGCTTAACGAATTAACGTGCTACCCATATTATGAAAGTACTAATAACAGCAGAAAACCTACAGGCACAAATAGGATTAGAACTGCTAATGAAACATGAGCTGTCTAATCCTAATAGTATTAGATACGTTAGGTTTCAACCTGAGTCACAGTGCCATGACAACATGTCTGCTGGACTCGAATTTACTTTATATACAAGTATTCGTGTCATACTCGAGGAGCTCATGGCTAAATAATAACAGCCGCTCGGGTCGATCTTTAGGTTAAGCCATGCTTGCCTAGGTTGGTCTGTGGATGGGTGACCGCCCATTACATTCCGAGTTTCCTCCGTGCCTCGGAAAGCACGTTCAGCCGTTGGTCCGGCTGTCATTAGTAGATCTTTGACAGTCGTTAGGTTGTCAGAGGCCCAAAAAGTCTGACAACCAGTCTTACCAAGGGGTATCGTATTACCCGGTACTAACTGGGTTGTGGAGGTCAGATAGGCAGTCGCTCCATGTAAAATACAGGTATTCAGCTGCATCCGGTAAAACTGGAAGCCGACCCCAACATAGTTGGGAAAAGGCTAGACATGTGATGATGATTCGTGTCATACTTTCTGGCGGTGACATGACATCGTATGGATTTCTGTGTAATATAAAAAAAAAATACGAGAAATGTACAGAATTGTACGTTAATTTTAAATAAAACCGGCCAAGAACGTGTCGGGTCACGCCCTAGAAAGTCCTTATAAAGTTCTACTTTTCAGATTTTTTTCATATTTTCTAAACTTATGGTTCAAAAGTTAGAGGGGGGGGACACATTGTTTTTTTACTTTTGGAGCGATTATTTCAGAAATTATTGACATTATCAAAAAATGATTTTAGAAAACCCCTATTCATTTTTAAATACCTTTCCAACAATATATCACACGTTAGGGTTGAAATTAAAAAAAAAAATCACTTCCCACTTTACATATAGGGGAGCCCCCCTATATGTAAACCCTAATAAAACATTTTTTTCCAATTTTTATTTTACCACTTTGTCGGCGTGATTGATATACATATTGGTACCAAATTTCAGCTTTCTAGTGCTAACGGTCACAGAGATTAAGCGAGGACGGACAGACGGACGGACAGACATGGTGAAACTATAAGGGTTCCTAGTTGACTACGGAACCCTAAAAAAGAGTACTCTAAAGACTTCGCAGAAAACAATAATCAATGTTTCACCGCCAGGAAGTATTCTTTTCTAGCGGGCGGGCGCTATGTATTCACTAACTAAGTAGTTTTACACTATTAGACTTTTTTATGGGCGAAGAAAAATGTACGTAATGTAAATAAATGTATGTAATGAAATTATGACACTAGTATTCGACTAGATTGCCAATATAGTTAAATAAAATACTTTTTTTTAATACAAAATCCTCGTTTGGCTTATACTCTGAAATGACTAGGATTCAAAGTCCTATTAACAGAACGCCAATAGCACCAAACTGACTGTACTTAAACAAAAGTTCCCCTTTTTTAAACTTCTCTGATCCCGCGTTTGTTCTCAAACTCAAGCGATCCTAATAATGGAATTAAGAGGCTTACATTCTGTCAACATTAAACACCCCATTCTTCCACCTAACTGTACTTTTGAGGGTTCCGTACCGGAAGGGTAACCAACGGTACCCTAAGTCTCCACTGTCCGTCCGTCTGTCTGTCAGCGGGCGGTGTATCTCTTGATACACCGCCCGCTGGAGAGGAGAATGGCGAGATTGCATGTAATTCGTGACTCAGTGATATGGGTAGCGTACATTGTGGAAACTTATGAATAGTTAAAGAACGATTTAAGACTAACAAAAAAGCAAATGGAAAGTAGGTTATAGAAGTTGGGAGAAAAATGATATGAAAGATAGAAGATTATAACTTAATTTAAGGCACGGACTTATTGGTTATTATTTAGTAGTAGAATGGCATAAAATAGCTTTTATCCGTATTCCACGTAGCCGTTGAACACAAACAAACAATAGAATGATCCACAGACTATGTCCACAGATGAATTTGACACTTTTCTCAGTTGTAAAAAGTAAATGTCAAACGTTGCGTTCGGAAACTGCACGATGACTTATTTTCATATAAATTAAAATCATTCGTAACTTTTAATTCCCATCATTTAGTAACTCGATATTTTTTATATAGAACCCTGTTAAACTCTTTACTATAATTAATATAAACTAGACCGTGAAAGGCGCTCCGTTGATTTTTAAATTACGTGGGTCCAACCTCGCCATTCTCCTTTGATTTAATTTGATTTGAGAATGTGTATTTCTGTTACCCCTATAACAAGAAATAATAAAAATAAAATTAAAGGGACTCCCTTACTACGATGGTGCGGAACCCCCAATTTTGACATCTGTGATTCTCTTGCAAATTATAAAAATTATCTAGTTGTTAATTATTTCATTATATTTTTTGTTATTTCTAATTTTATGTGAACAATTTTAAGTTATTTTGATTTTAATTTCTCAATTGCCAATGACATTGTTAATTTTATTTTTCCAAATTTGTTACTTACCTTATGTGTTTTTTTTTTATTTTAATTTCCCAATTGCTACTATGACATTGTTAATTTTATTTTTTATTTTATTTTTCCAATTTCGTTGTTTGATTTTAATTTTAATTTAGATTTTGTTTTTAATGCTACTAAATCTATTTAAACTTAGTTATACATTTTATTGTGCATGCTGTGGTCTCCTGTAAGTGAAGGAGTACACCTACGAGATACTTTTGTCGTCCATTACTCATTTAATGTGTTTGTGTACATCCTTTGTTGGAGATCCTAAATAAATAAATAAACCCTTCATGCGCGAATCCAACTCGCATTTGGCCGAATTTTTTTATAAATTGTATATTGTGACTCGTTTTTTTTTGTTTTTCACCCAATCACAACATCAATTGACTAATTTCAGTTCAGGCTCAATCGGCTCCGCGTACGTCGCAAGCGCATGGACGATAGCGCTAGCTCTGGCAGTGCTACTGCACGCGAGGCAGACAGAGTGGACGGCGCGACTCGACTTCTTGTGGCAGGCGCAGGCTAGAGATGAGAAGAGGGATATGGATGCTTTGCAGGTCAGAACTTTAAAAAAAAGAAAAAATATTTATTGTTTTTGCCAAGTTTTTCTTACAAACTAGTGATTGGAGTTTCCTTTTAGGAATCTAAAGCCTGTGTCAGGAAACTCCACTCTTCCATAACTTAAATTAACATTAGCAAACTTGTTTTTTTTTTTTGCAATAATTACAGAAAAAAAAAATTTTAAAATACAAAATTAAGATATAAAAATAACTAAAAGTGAGAAAGTAAATGTGCTTGTCACTGTGGGGAATGGTTAAGTGTGAGTGAGTGTATGGGTAGGGGTGTTTGAGTGAGTGTATGGGGAGGGGTGTGCGAGCGAGTGTATGATGTGATCCTGTATGTATGATGTAATCCTGTATGGGGGAGGGGTTATGTTGTGTAGGGAGAATGGATGAGTGAGTGTTCAGAATATAAGCGTTCACCTTAAGGCGACTGCAAGAGCTAAAGGTTTTTCAGGATATAATATGCTAGTATGATAGTGTTTTGAAAACTTAATACAACGAATTTTACTTAAAATTTCTTACAACGAGTAAAAACCATACTAAAATACAAGCAATCATTCTGATTTTTTGGCAAATAATTCTACAAGCAACATATTAGCATCATAGTGTTTTACTTTTTTTAATCCAAACAATAGATTTTTTGTAAATCGCAAAAAACACTCATTTCGTACTATTCGGTCCGGCAGTGACTGACGAAGCAACCACTTTGTAGTGCAAGCGGATTAGAACTTTATTCTTATAGTATTTCAAACGAAGTTTGAACCACCACAAATAGAGTTGCTAATTTAGCTCCTGTAATCGCCTTAACAGGTGTTTTTCTGACGATTTTTTTGATTTTAAAGAAAAAACGATTAATTTCAGGCATCAAACAGAAGGATTCTCTTCAACCTGCTCCCAGCGCACGTAGCAACGCACTTCTTGGACAACCAGTTTAGAACGAACATGGTAATTTTTGATAAGGCTTTGTATAGTTCTTACGTGACCATTGACACATACATCGAGAAATCAATAGAATAGCATATTTACTGCTGATATTATAAGGAAATGCTTTCGAGCGTAAACAGGAAAATATCAGTGAAGTCAGCGGGCTAATTCTAACTTTTCTAACTTATTGGTATCATTTATTTTGAATTTCGGTACCTTTTATGTTAATATATACCTGCGCAAGGAATAAAGCCTTATATACAGGGCGTAAAGAATCTCATCACGAAGCCGTCAACCAAGCATTCTGTACATCAAACCAAGTAACTTTACGCAAAAATTATTGCTGAGAAACGACTTTTTTTTGGGGTGAAAAATCATGTTTTGTGGTAAAACTCCAATTACTTAACGCAGTCAAAACACTGTGCCGATGGATGGATTTAATAGTACGGGGGTCGTGGAGGTTTTTAAAGTAAAAATCTTACATTAAAAACTTTTATTTAAAAAAAACGTCAAAAAGTTGGAACTTTGACTCGCAATATCTCCGTAACCCTTCTAGTTCCCAGGTATTGTGTAGAAAAAAATAATGATCGCAATGACGAGGAGAACAAGTGCCTTTCGGCTTCGTTATGAGGTTTTTTACACCCTTTATACCTGCTCAAGGAATAAAAGCCTTATGTAGGTATAAAGTTGGACTGCTGACATCACGTTTTAAATATTTCGGACCACATTTACTGAGCTACAGTTCGGCTTTATCTCAGAAACTATACGTAAATAAGTTACGAAGCAAACATTCATTGATTCACAAAAATATTATATCACTAATCTTCATTCATTTGTTTCGGTGTTCATTCACATTTACAACGCTTTCAATGTGTGGCACAATGCACGTATGGGGTTTACTGACAGATTTTTTCAATCTCCAGAATATTCTAAAGTGAATAGTCAGTGTTCCTATCAATATTCATATTATCCTATAAATATTCACATTTAACTGTTGACAATATATTATAATGCCCCACGTAAAACTGAAACCGCAAGTTAGTATTTGTAACTGGTATTTACGAACTAAAAACCCATTACACTTATTACGCAAGTTAATGAATTAAACGAAACAGGAAAGAAAAACAAATAATACATTAATTTTCTTATAAACATAAATACATACACAATACATTTTTGTATTGGGCTCTTCTGTTTTGTGGGAGAGTTCAAAAAAATCTAAGACATAGATCAGAGTTAAAAGTTCTGATTGAAATGGTTATCAGTACTATGGCGCCCGTTTTCAGTATACAACACCTAACTGTGACTGTATTTTCAACTCTTGGTAAAGCCCCTGTAGTTAAAAATCCAATACGCAATAATATTTAGGCATAACATTTTTGCGCCTACGTAGTGTTAATGGTAACGGATATTAGTTACTGTTAGCCACGATAATCCAGAGTAAAGTTCTCTCTATTTATGAAATAGTTCAGTTTGATCCGAACATCAAAGGGGTTTGAAGCAGAATGTGCACTTCGCAAAATGTGCACTTGACACAAAATGTGCACTTCGCAAAATGTGCACTTCTCAAAATGAGCACTACTCAAAATGAGTGTGTTTTAACAAAGAAACTAACTACTGTTACCGTGCTAAAAATCGTGCAAAATAATAAAAAAAAAAGTAAGCAAACGGTTTTTATTTACCCATTGTGATAAAAATCACACTCATTTTGAGTAGTGCACATTTTGATAAGTGCTCATTTTGAGAAGCGCACATTTTGCGTCAAGTGCACATTTTGCGAAGTGCACATTCTGCGTCAAACCCCATCAAAGTACCGCGACTAGTTACCTCCCCCACTATGGTGCGCAGGACCTGTACCACCAGTCGTACCAACGCGTGGGCGTCGTGTTCGCGTCCATCACCAACTACCACGAGTTCTACATGGAGCTCGACGGGAACAACCAGGGGATGGAGTGTCTGCGCCTGCTTAATGAAATCATTGCAGATTTTGATGAGGTAATTATACATTTTTTTTTGTTTTTGGTAAAAAATAAACATTTTGAATAGAGAGTTACTAGCTTTTCACACTACTGCTGGTGGACCTGGCAATCTGACCTTCTCATGGATCTTTCGTACCGTTGCAATCTGACGAGAAGTTTAGAATGTTTCAAGTTTTTACGTGAAATATCTTCAAAATCAGTACCATACACGAGGTACCATGTCAGAAAACTAGACCGTAACGAATTGGGTTATATCGTCTGACATTAATAACTACAAAACTATTCATCGTAGAAACGTGAATTTAGTGTCATTATTTAGCGTATATAGCTCAGTAGGTAGTATCAGCTTGCTTAGACCTTGAGTTTGCATCGGGGCCGGGTGGGGCGGCGAGAGAGGGGCACTGCGTACTACTGCGTAGAGTAACGGAAACCGGCGCTCTCGCTGGATTCTATTCAGTATAACTCACGTTCACGACTCCCTGATATAGCCATTTCATGTTAAAACCAACGGCCGTGTGCACCGACACAGCCCCACCCGATTTTTGGAAAATGCCTGCCTTGCAGGCATAAAATGAAATGAAATGGTTACAATATATAATGTTTTTCGACCTGCAATTGCCTTTCAAGTGCGTTAATTACAAAAAGAAAAATCGCCAAAAATGTTAGTATTAACGTTCTGGTTTTTTTAGCTTCTAGGCGATGATCGTTTCGGCGCAATAGACAAGATCAAGACCGTTGGCTCGACATACATGGCGGCCGTCGGTTTGATTCCCGACCGGAAGATGACTGACGAGGCCAGTACTCGCAAGCATATGGCGACGCTGGTCGAGTTTGTGTTCGCTATGAGAGACAAACTGAAGGATATCAACGATAACTCCTACAATAACTTCATGTTGCGAGTCGGTGAGTAATGAATAATACTGTAAAATATAACACTGAACACTAACTTAGTTTTTGAATAAAGGTCCTTTTGTTTCACACACTCATCACAACTAATTTTGGAACCAAAAGCGTGAACTAAAACGAAAATATGTCGTTTTTCACAGGTATAAATGTCGGTCCAGTAGTAGCCGGTGTAATAGGTGCACGAAAACCGCAATACGATATCTGGGGTAACACAGTCAATGTAGCTTCTCGCATGGATTCCACTGGTCTCCCCAACCATACGCAGGTCACTGAGGAAGTTTATCAAGTGCTGAAGGACATGCCGTACCAGTTCGTATGTAGAGGGAAGGTCAAAGTAAAGGGAAAGGGGGAGATGACCACATACTTCCTCACAGACAGAGCACCAGCCAATGGAACCGTGCAGAGCACATCCAACGGACCGACACCCATTCCTCCCACGGCATATGGTGGAGTGGCAACACCTCTTGCTATGCTGCAAAACTCTGCGAGGAGAGCGGCAGCACAGCCTTCAAGACTGCCACCTTTGAGGGAGGCGTCGGTAGCTGGCGAAAATGAGCCTCTCTTACCTTCTAACGGGCATCAGAGTAATGGGAACAACAAGGGCAGTAAGGGCCGGAGGAATAAGGACAGCGAGGACAGTCCCCCACCTCCTCCGCCTCACGGCGCGCACGGCGCGGCCAGCAACCCGCGCTGGCCGCCGCCCCGCGCGCTGGTGGCGCCGTGGCCCCGCCCGCAGGAGCCCCGCCCCCCCGCGCACAAGCGCCGCGCCCCGCCCCGCCTGCCCCGCCCGCGCTCCTCCGAGAGCCTCCCGCTGGCGCGCTCCCCGCGCGTGCACTCGTCGGCGGATGAGCTCAGCTCACTCACCCGCTCGCCCAGCCTCAGCTCCTCCGACGAGAGCTACTCGCGCACTACCGACGCCTCCCCGTCCCCCCCGCGCCCCTCCCAGTGGATCCCGCCGTCCAGACCGCAACGTGCCAACCCGAGCCCGGCGTACGACTACCCGCCTGTCCGACCCGGCAAACCCAGCGCGAACCACATCGCCGATCTCTACGCGAAACAAAAAATCGCGAGAAAACCGTCCTTGGAGGACAAACTCCTCGACGGCAGTATCGATTTCGCTAAAGAAGAAGAAAAGTTGCAGAGGAGCATTATAAACATGCTTCAGGCTTCTGCTGCGAAACGCGACGGCTGCTGTCAAACTGACAAGAAGGACGTGGCCAGCCGGTTAGGGCAACGAGCAGATTCGTTCTCAAGTTCAGGTGGCAGACCGACGAATTTAACGAACTTGAAGCACCTAAACCATGAGGGTCGGGAACCGTTCGCCAAGCGGAGTCCGTCAGACGTGGCGTGCGTGCCGCCCTTCGAACGAGAGATTCAGCGGCTACTCGATGATAAGAATCTTATCAAAATCAATCCTCCGAAATCGGAGCGGAAGGAGTTGAAACTGGAACTCAGGTTAGCACTTTTATTTTCACCGTATAATTTGACCTATTTAAAAGATTTATACCATTTAAACAGTTTTTTAATGCCTTCTAGTATCAGCTTATGACATCACCAGTTCTTGTCAAAAACCCGCTTGACCACCTGAACCAATTAGTGCTCTTTAAACATTAGCTAAAGTGACCTCTTCCACAGGGGAGCCAACCCCGTCCCAGTGCTGGAGCCGATGCTGTTCTGCAACAACAACAACAGTAGTCCGCTGCACGCGGTGGGCCTGGCCGCCATCACACAGGTAGCGCGGCACGACGCGGAGCCGGCGCGCGCCTGCGACTTCCCCGGAGTGCTGCCCGGCGACGTGGTGGTGCAGCTGCCCTCGCCCAACCACGAGCGGCACCGCCCCAGGTATGGATGACATCACACAGGTAGCGCGGCACGACGCGGAGCCGGCGCGCGCCTGCGACTTCCCCGGAGTGCTGCCCGGCGACGTGGTGGTGCAGCTGCCCTCGCCCAACCACGAGCGGCACCGCCCCAGGTATGGATGTAATGACCAGAGGCCTCTTTTCGGAAATCAAATCCAAAAGTGCGACTCGGAGGTTTATGTCACGCCAAAACTACGAGCCAAATGTTTATAAATTTTGTAATATGTGTGATATTTTATTTTGATTCTATGTTGCTTATTCTGACCGATAAAGAGGACGTTTATAGTAACTATTTGATCTGATCTGTGTAAGGTTTGTTTTTCTGTTTGTCATTCAATCAGGATTGTAAACCTTTAGAAAATAAGCATGAACCATTGACCATATTCTTACTTTTATTGTATATTCATAGTCCGCCGTGTGAAAGGAAACCAGATCCCGTTTTAATCCGGGAAAAGGAGAGAGAGAAAGAAGTCCAGGAGAGACTACACCACCGGGTAAGTTGAATATTGGTCACACGGGCACAATCATCTTTTATTTGTTGTCATTAAATAAATGCGACAATTTCCATCTTTAGGTAGCCGCATCTCATCATAGAGAAATGGGTATCTACGGGGAGAGTCAATCCGAGTGGAGCTCGTCGTGTTCGGAGGGCGAGGGCGACGGGGAGGACGGGGAGGGCGGGCTGCCCGAGAGCACGGGCTACACCACGGACGACCCCGCGCTGGAGAACGTGTCCATGCTCAACGAGGCCGGCCTCACGGACGCCGAGGCGGCGCTCAGCGACGTCAACTCGTGCTACTTCGACCGCGACGACGACGTGTCCTCGCGCGCGTCGTCGCGCTTGCTGGACTCGGAGGCGCTGGTGTCGCTGGAGTCGCTCAGCGCCATCTACGACTCGGACGAGCCCGCGCACCGCTACCTCGCCAACATCCGCACCGTCAGCGAGTCCATCACCAGGAACTTCGGCCAGCCCGCGCACGTCACCGACGGCGAGAGTGATGTGTAGTGATACTGTGATATGTCGCGACAACTGATAACGTCCGAGTTTGCTAATCGACTGAGTTTCGTGTACGTTTCGACTATTTCTCTTGTGTACTGCCTTTTGGTCAATTGTGATAATAAAAATCTCAGATTATTGAAGTCTCATGACAGAGACTCCGACGTATTCGACTTGGAACATTTATCGGAGGAACGGTTAATTTGGCTCTCTACTACTAAGAAATGAATACTCAAAACGTTTGTGTTCCCCGCTGTTTGTTTCTGTAACGAGACGTTTGTGGTCGTTTAGACGAAGCGTATAGGTTTTCGCGTACGCGGATTATAATATTGTTTTATAATAATTGCTAACGTGCCTGTACTTTGATGATTTTGTACTATGTAAATTGTGTCAATATGTACCTATTAATGTTACACTGTATGATATTCATGTACAGCTGAATGTGCCATGTGATGGCGTGATGCATCATCTGTAGGAGTATGCGATGATCTCTACAATTATAAGGTGCTCTGACTTAGAATTATTTATGTTTTGTCTTGTGATAACGGTATAGGAATTCGAATTTGAGCGACCAATCTCTGTTAATGTCAGTGTTCTAGAGTAAGGGCTGGTCCCTGACCTGTACAGTCTAGTTATCTCTCTGTTGCGAGACGGGGGGCGTAGTAGAGTGGTGTGAACTAACTATACGTAAGTACGTAATAATGCATTTCAAACTATATACTTAGAGTAAACATTGTTACCACAGCTGGATGATTATGCTTTGTAGTATTCTTTTATCTGATTGTATCTCATATAATATTATTATGTATTTGACAGAAGTTGCAATGCTCTGTCTATTTCACAAACATCATTCGTTCGATATAAATAATAACACTTTTGGCATTTTCTTTCCGTAATCTAGTCACTCTGGTATTCTAAAGTTTGGTCGTTTCTTCATAAAGAATATAGTGCCATTATCAGTCCCCGTTATATTTTCTTATGTACTTTATTGAAGAGATGTCGTTAACAAGTGGAGGAGAGGTAATATCATGTAGTTCTTAAGTAAACAGCCGTGAGACTTCAAAGTACAACCAATATATAAACACCACTAGCGAATATTTGTTGTAGAATATTCTCTGTATTTATAAATATCAATTATTTTTTTATTATTTAATTGTAATATAAGTTTGTGTCAATTTCATGTAATTATTATTTAGATTAAAACAATTATTAATTAATATCAATTTGAAAGAAGTATATATATATCTCGTTTGAGGCATTTAGAGCCTTTGATTTTAAGTGATGTTATGTGTTGCAGCGTTACTTGTTTAAACATGTACTTAATTCGGGAGCCGATCCACAAAGATGAATTATTTTTGGGCAGTTTTATTTTGTACTGATTGTATCAGCCTTATTTAGATTTTTTGTAATTAGATATTCGAAGTATGTACTTACAGTTTAAAAATCCTTTTCCGATTAAAAGTAACTTTAATTATGACTTGTGTATTCTAGTATTATTACATCACAATTTAAACGTTATTTTTCGGCTGCTTCAAGTGGATTGAGAGATGTTAATGTCTGAGAATTGTAAATAGGACGAGCACGGTATAGTGCTCCAGTGAGATCTAGAGATTGTTAATCTTTGTAAATATTGTTATTCACCTGTCAAGTGCTATTCCACTTACAATACATACCTACACCTAAGTATACCACGCTGTGAAGATATATTATTTTTTGAAGGAATTCTCGTTTGCTATTTTTATTCTCAGTATTTCGATTTAATGTTTTTTCATATTGATGTATGTACACATAGTGCCAAACTATTTTTATGTGTATGCTTGTAAACAATACGAATTATTTGTTTGACGCTTGGATAATGTTGTTTTTGATATAAAAGTTTACTACTTCATCTCGATATACATACAGACAAAACTTTTCGAATTGACAGAATAGATCTGACGTCTAGTGTACCTTGGTAGGCAAGTAGTTGAACAATATTTTGAATGTTTTATTATACTCATTGAGGAATTACTGCATCTTTATTATAGTGATTCAATGTATCGGACGGACGCATTATAAATGATAAAAATTCTTAAAATACAGAAACATTTTCGATTTTTTGCTGCAGTATTCACATTAACGCTATTTACAAAATGAATGCTAAGAAAAAGTATAATTGCGAATTCTGACACAACCATGACCTTCTGAACACAAAAACTTTTGTTATTAAGCTTTAATGTGAATAAATAACAGCTTGGATACAGATTACCTACATGTTATTATCTCATAGAAATTATATTGTCATGTATCATTTGTGTAGGATACTTGAATTGCGCCTTATGTAGCAAGTGTATTGTGTATTTTTATTTATTTAAATTCAATTACCTAAGCAATATTAATTACTTATTACAAATTAAAAGTGGTTTACATCACCGGATGTTGTTTATTTCTTTATATCCTTTTAGATCATGTAAAAATATGCCATTGATTAGCTTAATTAGATGACTTAATGATACATAAATGCAAGTGGGAATGAATTAAAGTAATAATAGTACTTATGAGTGCTTACCTAGTCAAGTACCTACTGGAGAACAAGGATACTCATTTACTCTATAGATTAGTTGGATGAATTAAAATGTTGTGAACAAAGAAATATTTTTTCAATATTTTTTTTTTCATAGAGTTTCATTTGGGGTTGAGATAATTTAGATAAATAAAAATAATATCTAAGCAATTTCGTTTATTTCAAACAACTCTAAAAAGTTTTAACTGAATAATAGTGTAAAACTTTAAGCAGTAAGTTTTGTCTAAAGTTATCATGTCTGTTCGAGCTAACGCCTGCTCGTTTGGAGAGAGCAACAATCAACGTTGCGTACTCATTAGTTTGTAGTTAGATGTAAGGATTTTATGTACTTTCTTGTCATTTTGTCTTCCATTTTTGTTCTCCAACGAAGCAATACATAGATTGACTAATTATGAGCATTTTTGAAGTTTCTTTGGAAAATCACCTAAAATTCCCCCACATTTTGGTCCATTACCGAGCCGGATTGGTAATACAATGAAGATTTGCTAAAAATCAGTGGATTTGTGTAAATATTACCCGGGAGATGTGCCGACGAGGTTATAAGCCGGCAACGTGATTGTGAACTTCAAGCTGCAAGCGGTGTTAAGAATATTATAGGTAGAATATCATCACCCAACACTCGTTCAGGTAATAAATAACCATAATTAGCGATGTTAAAAGGTTAGTATTTTATATTCCTGAATATTGTTTAAAATAACTTATTTACCTTAGTACATTGTGAATAGTTTCTAGTACTTATCATTATTTTGTTTGATGATACTGCTTTTGCAAATACAATTATACGTTCTTTCTAATTAATATAGTGGAAAGTTCAGTAGATATTTTGCTACATTTATAATTGTATTGTATAGTAGTATACCAGTTCTATTCATAGTAAATAGTTATTAGTGTGTAGTTTGGTGTTAGATGATGTTACAAGTCATAATTAGTTTTATTCAGTTATTTAAACCGTATTAGTCAATTTAGTTACTTATTAATTTGTTATTGTATTGCTTATAGTTAAACGTTAGGTAATTAAGTGTTCAAGTTTTGAGGAATTTCTGTACCTAGCTTAAATCAAAGTCTAAATTAAAAATCCCATTTTGTATTCACTTAATGTTTACAGTGTTAACATCCTTTGTTAAATTGTTTTATTTACAATAGTAACTAGACGTAGGGTTCCTATCGTAATTTCAGTATTAAAATATATCTTAAGTTGTTATTGTATAAATTCCAGGTTGACTACATTCGATTCCCAGTATGTCCGAAGAAAGAGAATTAATTAAAAAACGAGGAAGCATAAAGGGACGCTTAACTGTATTTATCAATTATCTTGATGCATCCAGCGACAAGGAGTTGACTAGTTGTGAGGTCAAGGAGTTGCAGTTACGGATTGGAAGAATCGAGTCCTTGTATGAGCATTACGATGAGGTACAGTTGCGATTGGAATGTCTGGTAGATGATGATAAAGCTCAAGTCTCTGAGCGTACTGAATTTGATACACAGTATTACAAAGCACTGGCTAGGGCACAGGAGCTGTTATGTAAATATAACAGCGACAATGAGTCAATGATTAGTACAAAATGTACCCGTATTAGTCAACGTAAGCCTGTTAAGTTACCCACGATACAGCTACCTAAATTTAATGGGAGTTTTAGCAATTGGTTGGAGTTCCGCGACACTTTTACTAGCCTCATTCACTCTAACGATGAAATTGATCAAATTAATAAATTCCATTATTTGCGAGCGTCTCTGGAAGGATCTGCTGCTGTTGTAATCCATGGGATTGAGTTTTCCGCAAGTAATTACGATACAGCTTGGAAGTTAATTTGTGATCGCTTCGATAACAAAAGAATGTTAGTTCAAAATCATGTGTCGTCCTTATATTATTTGAATGCTATTACAAAGGAGTCATCTGTGGCGTTGAAAGGATTGATTGATCAACTTAATAAAAATCTCCGTGCGTTGGAAGCGTTAGATGAGCCCATCAAGCATTGGGATACTTTATTAATATTTATGGTGACTCAGAAGCTCGATCGGTCAACTTATCGTGAGTGGGAGGAGCACAAAGGTCGTATAGACAAGGATAGCACAATAACATTTGCTGCACTTATTCAATTTATTCGCTTTCGCGCTGACTTGTTAGAAACACTAGAATCAGCACGAAATAGCACTAATCCCACTCCCGGTAAGCCTAGTTCCCATTCTAATAAGATGAAATCTATGGTTGTATCACAAGGTTCTAATAATTCCAGCACCGAATTAAGTAAGTTATGCCCGCACTGTAAGGCTGAT
Source organism: Xestia xanthographa (assembly GCA_905147715.2). Classification (NCBI taxonomy): domain Eukaryota; kingdom Metazoa; phylum Arthropoda; class Insecta; order Lepidoptera; family Noctuidae; genus Xestia; species Xestia xanthographa. Next base: position 14,459,963 of record LR990647.1, on the reverse strand, counting down.
CACGTGTTAAGTAGTTGTTCACAATTCCTTTCACTTAGCACCGACGCACGACTCAAATTAATACCTAACTATAAAGTGTGTTATAATTGTTTTCAAGCAGGTCATTTTGCTAACCGATGCAAAAAGCCGGGATGCAAGTTATGTAAACGCCGACATAATACTTTGATTCATTCGTCGGAGAATAAAGGTACGGCAAATTCTTGCAATAATGATAACAAATCAAACGGTAGCTCGTCCCATTCCGTATCAACGTCATCACCCACTGACGCCGTGGCTAGCACTGATGCAGTGTGACCAGATTAAATTTTACGAAAATACCGAGGCACCTCAAAAAAATACTGAAATATACCGACTTACCTAGGACAGATATACCAATAAAAATACTGATTTTCCTAACACGTTTTATTTATTCATACTCACAATAAATGTTAGAGTTAAATTTTAACATGCTTTTCGAAGGATTAACATTTACACAACCTCCTTCATCCTTAACACCTTGCTTTGTTTTTAAAATAGCTGACACATTTTTGTTTTTAAATCTGTTTCTTTGGTCCGTTTTTATTAAATTTATCTGTGAAAATATGCGCTCGCAAATATCCCGAATTTTCGAAAGAAAGTTTTCAAAGATTAAGTCGAATGCAGAAGAGACAATCATTTCACTTGAACCGTATTAGACGATTTGATACTATTTTGTAATAAAGTATCTTTTAGGTTTAAATACTACCTATTCATGCAACTGAAAACTTAAAAACTAGACGTTGTTTTGAAAATTATAGATAAACTAGCGGTCCGTCCCGAATTCGTCCGGGTAGACTGATATTCATGAAACACAACGAATTTGAATGTATGCAGGAAATATATAATACGCTCTATCTAATAGTGCAAACCGCATTAAAATCGGTCCAGCAGTTGGTAAAGTTTGAGGCGAACATACATTCTGCAAGTCTGATTAATACTATGTATTGATTGTTATCTGTGTAAGTAATATTACAATACTACAACGCCGGCAACGGCCGTCTTTCTTGTCATATCTGTAACTTACTCATCTTTGCTCCTCTAAAACATGTACATTATGTCTACCTAAACTAAATCCGGGAAAGTCCCCAATGTTCGATTGTCGCAAAGACGATCACTCACTACGGTGTTGCCATAACTTCAACCAAAATATACCCAAAAATACTGACTCCCAGCAATATACCTGAAAATATACTGATGTTCGGAAAAATCAATGAAATATACTGAAAAAGTATTAAAATACTGAATCTGGTCACACTGCACTGATGTGAGTGCGAATGCGAATAATTTAACTTTGTCTGCGGATCTCAGCTCGCTAAGTGGTGAGCGTAAACAACACGCTGTGTTATTGTCCACCGCTCTTATCAAGTTATGTGATCAGAATGATCGTGAGCACGTAGTGCGGGCCCTGCTTGATAGCGGAAGTACATCGTGTTTTATTACGGAACGGTTATGTACACGGCTTAACTTAAATACTAGTCAGATAAATGGATCGGTCTATGGCATTAATAACGTAAGTTCTCGCGTAGGCAAAACATGTCATGTAAAAATGACGTCATTAGATAATAGTTATGTTGCTAAGTTTTATTGTTTTGTTTTGCCATCGTTAACGACTGTTGTGCCTTGTCGTGAAGTCGACATTTCAGACCTAAATATTCCAAATAATATCTGTTTGGCTGACCCTAACTTTTACATGCCTTCAGAAGTAGATGTCTTAATAGGAGCGGATCTCTTCTGGGACTTGGTTGGTTCACAGAGAATTAGACTAGGAATAGGTAAGCCCGTGTTGTGTGAAACGCTGTTAGGCTGGATTGTTTCTGGCCCTGTTACTTATAATAATGGTAAGTTATTGTCGAATAATATTTCGTGCAATTTAACTCATACTGATTCCCCCAGTAACGGTGATTTAAATAAAATTCGCACCGATTTAGAGAAATTCTGGAATCTAGAAGAGATTAGTTCACAATCCTCGCATTATTTACCCGAGGAAAAGTTGTGTGAAGAGCATTTTGTCAAGAATACGACACGTTTAGACAGCGGACATTTTTGTGTTCGTATTCCTGTTAAGCAAAATCCTTCTATTTTAGGAGAATCCTTCAAAAGGGCTTCTAAGTGTCTATATTCCCTAGAACGCAGACTAAAGTCCAAGCCAGAGTTTGGTAAATTATATCGCGACTTTATGTCTGAATATGAGACTTTAGGACATATGACCGAAAATAAAAATAATGACAGTCCCAGTGGATATTTCATACCACACCACGGGGTACTGCGTGAATGTAGCACAACTACCAAACTTCGTGTTGTTTTTAATGCAAGTTGTGTTACTTCCTCAGGGGTATCCTTCAACGACGTGCAGATGGTGGGTCCTACAGTGCAGGACGATCTTATATCTATACTTCTTCGGTTTCGACAACACAAATTCGTTTTATCAGCTGATGTTGCGAAAATGTATAGATGTATATACGTCCACCCATCTGATAGGTACCTCCAACAGGTTCTGTGGCGTGATAATGCATGTGATCCTGTCAAGGTTTTCAAATTGAATACCGTCACATATGGTACGGCTAGTGCACCATTTCTTGCTACACGTTGCCTCAAGCAAATAGGGATGGATTATCAATCCAATGACAGTAAGATCTCTTCGCTTTCAATGGGTGAGTCATCCTCAGGTAGCAGAAATAAGATTGCTGACGTCATCATGCATGATTTTTACGTTGATGACCTCTTGACAGGAAGTGATGATTTGAATGAGGTTGTGTTTATCCGCACAGAGGTCACCCACGCACTAGCATCTGCTTGCATGCCGCTTAGAAAGTGGAGATCCAACGTCCCTAGCTTAGTCTCCGGAGCTTCTCAGTCGTCATTAGATTTAGAAATGGGATCTAATGAACCTAATAAGTTATTAGGGCTTAACTGGTATTCTAGTTCCGACGAATTTGGGTTTTCAAGTTTAACGTTGCCATCTAAGGATTCTGTAACAAAGCGTGATGTACTTTCTGCCATAGCACGTATTTTTGACCCCTTAGGAATTTTATCTCCTTGCGTAGTCACAATGAAAATGTTTCTACAACAAATGTGGTTAGACAAGCTCTCGTGGGATGAGCCATTATCCCCGCCATTTAATGCTAGTTGGAATGCTATTGTCAAAGCATTGCCGCTTATCAATAACTTTCGTGTTCCACGGCACGTTATATGTGATTCACATAATATACTGGAACTACCTACATGTATTCACAGACGCATCAGAGCGTGCGTATGGTGCGTGCGTCTATGTACGTAGTGCCAATGATGAGGGTGAGTACATGGTTCGTCTCTTAGCTGCGAAAAGTCGAGTGGCGCCGATTAAGCCGACCACCATTCCAAGATTGGAATTGTGTGGCGCAGTAGTCGGAGCTCGTTTATGCGAGAAGGTTGTGAGCTCAATGAGACTAAAGTTTAGTCATGTTTATTGCTGGACTGACTCCACCGTCGTGTTGGGATGGTTGCAGATGCTACCTTCTAAGCTTCAGCCATTTGTGCGCAATCGCGTTGCTGAAGTTTTAGACAAGACAGGGCACTGTACTTGGCGACACATCCCAACTGCCAAGAACCCTGCAGACCTAATATCACGAGGCGTGGATATTAGAATTCTGCAATCTTTGGACTTGTGGTGGAGTGGTCCCAGTTTTTTGAAGCAAGTCCAGTCTCATTGGCCGTCTCAACATAAAACATTAGAATCAGACAAGCTGCCTGAAACTCGACCTCACGCTTTATTGAGCGCCAGTGTTAGTTGTAAAAATCAATGTGATACAATCATCGATTTTAATCGTTTTTCTAGTTATTTAAGGTTAATCCGTAGTGTAGCAACAGTTTTAAGATTCATAAAGTTGTGTAGAAAGCTTCCTTGTCCCAGTTTCCTATCACAAGACGAGTTGCAGGATGCATTAAATATTATAATAATTAGGAGTCAGATTGAATCATTTCCCGAGTACAAATTACTTATTAGTAATCAGAAGTTGCCTTATAAAAGCGCCCTAATAAAATTTAATGTATTTTTAGATGATAATAAAATCATGCGTGTCGGAGGACGCTTAGCAAATTCAACTTTTTCTTTTGATAAAAAGCACCCTATTCTTTTACAGTCCACTCATAAATTTACGAAATTACTATTCGAATTTGAACATAGAAAGCTTATGCAGGTCCTCAGTTATTGCTGGCTTCAATCAGGGATTCATACTGGCCTATAGGTGGACGAAGCCTAGCAAAGAGTTGTTATCGTAATTGCGTGCGTTGTTGTCGCATGTCGGGTAGAACAGTTACTCCATTAATGGGTAATTTACCGCAGCAGCGTCTCCTTCCAGGTGGTTACCCTTTTGAGAGTACTGGTGTGGATTATGCTGGTCCCATCATGGCTGCTAGTAGGCAGGGTCAGGGATGTAGGCTGGTAAAAGTGTACATAGCCATTTTTGTGTGCTTCACCACGAAGGCTATCCACTTAGAGCTGGTGAGTGACTTAACCAGCAACAAGTATTTACTAGCTTTATTTAGATTTATCTCGCGACGGGGAAAACCCAGTGACATCTACTCCGACAACGGTACCTCATTCGTTGGTGCCTGCAACGAACTTTCGAATTTTCTTAAATCTAATTGCAATTCCTTGGGCGAGCAATTGGCTAATGACGGAATTAAATTTCATTTTATACCCGCGTATACACCTCATTTTGGAGGACTCTGGGAAGCGGGTGTAAAATCAACTAAATATCATCTCAGGCGAGTGTTGGGAAATTGTCACTTAACCTTCGAAGAACTTAACACCACATTAGTCCAGATTGAGGCGATATTAAATTCACGTCCACTGACGCCGCTGTCATCCGATCCAGCGGATTGCACACCACTGACTCCGGGTCATTTTCTTGTTGGCCGACCGCTGACGTCACTCCCGCAGCAAGATTTAGAGAACCACTCCACTGCTTCATTGTCTCGTTTCCAACGAATCGAGCAGCTACGTCAGCATTTTTGGGCTCGTTGGAGTAAGGAATATGTGTCTGAGCTGCAGCACAGGACCAAGTGGCATACCAGCAAAGATATGCTCAAGTTGGGTTCCTTGGTCATCATAAAGGAGGACCATCTTCCTCCTCTTAAATGGAGATTGGGGAGAGTCGTCGCCGTTCACCCGGGATCAGATGGAATTGTTCGTGTGGCAGACGTCAAAACATCCACTGGAGTCGTCAGAAGAGCCTTCAATAGGATTTGCCCACTGCCCGTTGATTCTGCGCTTGGTTGAAAGCGCCTCTGCTGCTTCCAACGTCCGGGGGCATGTTCGAGCTAACGCCTGCTCGTTTGGAGAGAGCAACAATCAACGTTGCGTACTCATTAGTTTGTAGTTAGATGTAAGGATTTTATGTACTTTCTTGTCATTTTGTCTTCCATTTTTGTTCTCCAACGAAGCAATACATAGATTGACTAATTATGAGCATTTTTGAAGTTTCTTTGGAAAATCACCTAAAATTCCCCCACATGTCACATAGGTTTGCGGGTCAGGTACAGGTGTGTCGGTTACGATCGTGTTCCGCATTCGAATGCCCTTCGCCTTGAACCAACACGCGACCATCAACGGATATTGTTACCAGCCCACGTGGTGATTTCATATTACCTGTGAACAGGTATTTCTAGGAAATAATAGTTCATATTTTAGTGTGAATCACAAGTCTAAAAATAAGTTAATTCCAGTACATTTTACAATCAATTATATTGTCAGTTTAAGTAGTAGTCTGTCTGCAGAGATTTAAATATAAATGAGTTCTACCTACCAGCAAGATAGGTTGATAATGTTTTATTGTGCGGATGCACATAATGAAAAAGTGAACTGCATTCCTATGCAAAGCACATACAACTGTGTACGATGTTATGTATGTGTCCATTTGTGTGCGAATAGTGACTAGTTTATGAGCTCTATTGTTTTGTTCTTCATAGAAAAAGTTAAAATACGGGGGATAAAACATTAGTGATGGGTACAGGTATGGTAGTGTAAAGTGTTAGCCAAATCTTGAACAGATAATAATATGCCTTCAAAGAAAGTAGAAAGGTCTGTCTATCTGTTATGTTATCGACTGCATGGGTTGGCATGGTGATATTGATTACACAAAGGTGTTCCACCAGACAGCAACTTGGCAAAAGTATGCACCTTGTACCTACTTAGTTATATATTTTGTTGATTGCATGACATCAATTCCAAGTTATGACTACTTTGATACTAACATTATTTTGTAGGTACTGTGATTATATTGCATGTGTGTGTGAGTGTGTGTCTACAGCGAATACCAACGACGCGGAGTAGTAAGTTGTAAAGAAACAAGTAAGCTGCTCGCTTGTGAAAGACAGGCAGCACACTACCAGTTCGGATTTATCGCGAGTTCTCGCAACTTAATGACTCAGTTAGGCAGTAATCAGGGACAGTTTCATTCAAAATAATGTATAATAGTCGGTATGCGAGTGAAATACAAACCGGAGCGGGGCAGGTATGACGCGGCGGTTCGGCGGGCACCACACAAGCGCACAGCTGCGGGCCGCGCGCCGCCGCCTATTGGCGGAGCGCGGGAACCGGTCGCGCGCCCCCCTCCCCCCCACCGCCCCGCGCCGCCGCTACAAACAACTTCAAATTCTTATTCATGTTCCTTGCCACGACCGTTGCTGCCGTTGAGAGCGCGCGCACTGTGCGCCCGTACTTCGCGTAATCTTATCGATATGTGCTCGATGTTCAATGTGAATCTAGTGTTTGATGTGTGAATTTAACAATAAATTAAGTGCACGGTGGACCAGTGCGAAGGTGCGGCGAGACGCTGCGACTGCGCTATGAAAACACACGCACGATCTGGTGTTTTTGTTCTTTTTGTATCGCGAGTGCTTCGTGAGCGGCTTCGACGCAGGGCTACCTGTGCCATGTGCATCAGATAATGTTGTGCTCCTATTAGTTTGACGACAAACTAATATGCTAGCTAGTGGATATTGCGACGGAGTGGCGTTGTGTTGGTGAATCATAGTGAGTGACATGAAGGTGACAGTGTGTTTCGGGTCGGTGCGGGTGCTGGTGCCGTGCGGCGCCGGCGACCTGCTGGTCAGGGACCTCGTGCGGGAGGCCACGCACCGCTACAAGAAAGCTACTGGACAGGTCAGTCTACACATCAAAACATTCTGTGGGTAGTTCTCGCGGGTTTTCTACTGTTTTTATTGGCTAGATCGAGTTTGTTTACCTTCCATATTACTCATAACTGGTCAGCAGTCGATTTGTGTGTGCTTGGCGACGTAAGAACATAAGCACCAATGAAATGAATTTGATACCAAACTACCCGCCAATTTTATGTTTTCGTTGCGTCAAATTGATGCTCGAGCTAAGTGGGAATCTTTGTCCATGGCGGTGTAAACATGCCTTTCATTATAGATGATTATGAGGCTGGTAGGTATATCAACCATGAAGTTTCTTTCTATCTAACATTTTTCCTTCAGGTCCCTAATTGCATCTTCCTCCAAGATGACTAAACACTTCTAGAATGACAGAAAGCATTCTACATAATTATCTTACAGATGTCTAGAAATTCAGATAACGAAGCATATATATATCGCAGTAGCTTCTCACGTTCTACGCATTAAATGATCTTTAGTTGGACATAAATTCAACCATTATAATGGATTCGAATCTGTCAGTTTGACCAACTTACCAACACCGTGTTTTTGCCCTGCCCAGTTCTATTACCGAGTTGCCTGGTATTTCACGATTACGATTATCGATATTTGCTACAAAGCTAGATCGAGAATGTTGAGATAGGTTGTGTTGCAATTGCAACCACCTCTTGTTTTTGCACTAATGATCATTTGGTTATGTGGAATGTACGGTGGTTAGAGCAAGAACGGCTTTCGCGACAATGTGCCCATACTGAGTGGAGCTTGGAGTGCATACTAGCGGTCCCTCCACCACGTTAGTATTGTAGGTAGCTACTTGTCAAGATCCAACCATGAGACGTTCGAATTTCATAACTTGAACGCCACATTCGACAGCTCATTATTTTTATGGAGAGACCTTCGCTAGATGTCGATCTCGTAATTGGATGAAGGTTGTCGCTATTTATGTCTTTGGGAATGTTTATTAACTCCTTACTAAGTCGTCGGCTCTTTTTTGCGTCAACCGTCCCCTTTTGCAAGACAACGGTTGCGTAATATATTGAAGTCGTCGCTAGGACACGGACAGGTGTATTCTTATTCTAATTAGCATTAGACATTCACCTGCACCTGCCCTCCAGCCTACATGCGTTCCTAAGTTCAGTCCTCGTAGGAAGCGGCCGACCTTGCAGGCTGTTACTGTTCCGTCATACATACCACAAACATATTTATTGTTGGTATTACGTAGGTACTGGGTGAAACTGTTTTTGCAAGTATTTGCAACTTCCTTTATGAAAACTTCACAAAAAAGTAAAACTTCCTGACAGTGCGTCCCGGATTATGCATTTGTTACATCAGTTTTGTAATCACGTTTAAGTGCAGCTTTATGTCAGGACGTAGGGTAAATACGCTAAACGTCGGCCCCCCTTACAGATTTTCTAATTGCTTTGCTCTGGCTCCATCAGTTTGCAACAAAAGGATAGCTTGTGATGCGGTTTTAGACAGGTTGATAATTCAATTTTATGTTTATAGGCAAAAGGTTGACTTTTCTACTAAAAGAAAAAAGTATGAAGGTTTAAATGCGTCGAGATCGAAAAAACCCTAAAGTCGGTCGTTCACGGCCCATGGTCGGTCGCATTTATCCCAAATGTCGGCCGGGTGTCTAGGGGATATAGGGTGTTTTAAATTAAGACATTTAAAAATATTATTAATATGATTTATTTTAGCAGCAGTATAATATCACACTTAGTTTAAATTTGTATCTGTTTAATTGTAATTTAAATTTTTGATTTCAATGTTAATATAATTATAACAAAGTTAAACATCACAATAAAAATAAATTATAATTGGAATTTTAAACAGAATAGAATTTTGAATAAGTTAGAGGACTAAAATAATACTTATGGCAAAAGTAATTGTTTGCTAAACTTTTAACGTCTTCGTAACAAAAAAAAGGGTTAAAGAAAATAAGTTTAATAAATAAAAAAATAGTAGGTACCCAACTACCCACATAAGCCAATGAAAAAATACAAAAGTCATCAGCCTGTATAGTGATGCTCAAATTCGAGACTGGCCGACATTACGATCTTTAATATTTCTAAAGTCGGCCCCTATTTCGTATACTTTATTTCTCAAGATTCAACTAATATCACCCCGGCCGGTATTTGGCGATTAAAAGTAAAATATATTTATTTACCTATATGCTTTGCAAATTCTCCTATTAAGCCAATGGCATGGGTAGAATTGGAATTTATAAAACAGACTGCATTTACTTTAAAGTCGGCCCCGGCCGAGAATCCGGTTTTAAGTCGAAACTGGTATCCTAATGGCGGCCCCCTATTTTTCCCATAAAGCAATACGCAAAACATTGAAAAAACTATCTCAAAATATAGTAAAAATAACTTTTTATTGTTATCAAAGCTTAAAATCAAAAAAATAAACGTCTTATCGTAGTCATATCAATCCCCGGAGCGTGGGTATGCACAGCAAGTAAGCTACTTTAACCACGAACTTGACTCTTCAACGGCGCCATCGCTGCTGATGCTCAGTGTGCGAAGAGCGAGTGACGTAATCGGATAGTAACGGTTTGTACGTATAGATTATGAACCATAGTTGCAATTGGAGTGGCAAAATTTTCAAATAATTACCTGTTGAACGAACGCAAGCTGAAAATGTGCAGACGGCCGAAGATTGGGGGGAGGCCGATTTATGGCGTATTTACCCTATCATTAAGCAACCTCCTTATTGTTTACTTAGCATAGTTATCAGTTCTTAGAAGTTTAATAGGTAAGTACCTAGTAGCTTAGCTTACTTAGGTATCTATTACTATACATACACATCTAGTCATCTACTAAAATACTGCATTGTTAAGCAAAAAGGAGGCACTCGATTCAACTTAGCGTTGCATCCGCGCCTCATGCAATATGGATGGATCAACTCAGATTGCATCAAACACACAATAAATTACAATGTTAATAATCCAGGTAGGTGTGTAGAGGTAACCAGACCAGTTAGTTTTGGCAAACGTTTACATTTCTGCTCGATTGGTGAACGACGATTACTCAACGCAAAAGGTCGCGAGCGTACTTAACGACCGGTAAACTATACTTTAGCTGCTCCACTGGTGAAACGATATGATATCGAGACACGCGCCGGTTTCTAATATTTCTGGAAATACCAATAAAACTATCGTACAACTTGTACCGTTTTTTTTAGATTGAGATGAAGTCTTTTTTTCTCCCACGCGCGCCACGCCATCCATGAAAGGTGAAATTAGAGCATCGACTAATAAAACGTCAACATCTTATTATTATCAACAGTGTTTTCTTGATCTAGATAAAGATAGACAACTAGACCTTCAAGAAACTGAATGTTATCTATTACAGACACAAAATAATGCGAGACGTGGACGTCAATAACCTCCATTACTAGTTGACCTTTTAAGGCACGTTTGGCGCCTTTTATTATATAACAAAAAACTCAAATGTTATTACTGCAAGACTATTGTGCTGTCACGTATTATTTTACCTTGAAACGTAATAAATTTTCAGTTTGTTAAAACAGTCAAAACTCTCGAAATAAGTCGATGGTAAAACAATGGGACCGTTGTCGCGGCCAGGTATGCGAGAGGAACGGGCGCCTTGAAAACTCGAAACACCTATTGTACCGTGCAGCCGGCAGCCGTGCTGTATGGAGAGCCACGCCACGCTCACTACGGAGATCTCGTCCAACGACCGGTTCTCAGAAAAATGACGAGACATTCTTTTGAGATAGGTACGAGTAAGTCGTCCTATAAACTAATTCATCGTTTAAATCCGAGCTATACTCCGTCAACTGTGTGCACATGCAGTTTTATTGGGTTTCGTAAGCTACATAAAGATAGACGTAGCGTAGATACGTGTTATTGGAAAACGATAGCGAAGCCGGTGGTCGTCAGCGACAACGAGCCCATCGTAAATCTTGTAGAATAACAATGAGCACCATTGTCAGATTCTGAAAAATTTACTTCACCGTTGAGTGTTTTATTTACAAAGATTCGTCTGCCTTCAAATCTTTTTATAGGTTCCATGAGAAGCTGACCTGTTTCCTGTATGTGAACATGTAAAATAGTTCTTATATCTTATTTTAATAAAGTTCGTTAAATAATGTAGCCGATGATGTAGGTATGTGCGTGATCGTGGAAAAAATAACAAAAACCGTTTCACATACGGCCATATGTCGGGCTTCCCGTCAAGTGGATTGGATAGCGCTAAGGGTCTTTGTCCGAACCAAGAGATTTTTTTCTTCAATTCTTACTAATCTTTTGCACATGTTGCATTAACTCACACGAAACGATTTCAAGTACTACCAGATTTGCAGATTCAAACACTTGAAAGTTTGTTTACACTGAAAAATGAATCCTCATAAAATTACATTACTTAAGTATCTGTATAGGTCTCTAAATAACATTGATTAACCATTTAAACCTTCGGCTTCAATGAGTTTTGGTGATAACCAAAGGTGGAGGTCATTGTATTGAATTCCAATCTTAATTAAATGAGTTAGTTTTAATCTTATCACGAGCGGTTAACGTAATTAGGTAAGTAGGGCGTGAAGCAACTACTGAAGTTGCTATACAGTGGCTATCACACTTTTTTATGTCCCCATTTAAAGACAACATTACATCGAAAAAAAAAGACGTAGTCTTCATCATAAATAGTATAAATAATATACTTTTAGAAGACTACTTACTGTATGGTGGAGAATTGGAGAGTGCCAATACAACAATAAAACAGTAGGTGGCGAAATAGTAAATAACAACTTAATAACAACTCGCCTCAAAGCAATACATCATGTAAACGAGAGGTACAATACATAGAATCTGAAGTGGAACACTACATAGTTACTTTCTCTCACATTCGCATAAGGAAATTTGATGATGGAGCGCGTCAATCCACGATCTAACAGCACGAGAGTACTTACATCTGTATTGGTTTTCGCTGGGCAGTAGATTATAAAGTGGCCGACCTCGATGGTGCCGTGGCGGATGCTGACCATTTATGATAGTCCGGCTACTTGACATAAAACCTCATAGGTCATGCTACCTTAAACCACCGAGTTTACTACTCATAAAACTGACACAGTTAGCCTTATTTAATTGAAATACGGTGGTCGCCCTACAGAAATATAATTGTGAAGAACTGTTCTGTAAGTTTAAATGCTTTGAGGAAGATTTACAAAATAATTGTTTGCCTTTAGTGGCTCTTATTGCTGTGTTGCTTGTAAGTCACTGGTCTGTTACTCATTTTAAAAAGCCATATTTGTATTTTTAGCCACATAAACGAAAATTGCTCTGACATCCCAAACTGTTGATTCCATATTGATGACCTGGGTACCGACAGCTTCCACCTCTCAATCAATACACTACAGCTTTACTCTAGCTACTTTGGAACCTCTGCAAACCTGAAGCCTGTAGGCCGTATGCTTACCTATGTTTTAAGCAACTGGAACGAGGAAACCGTTTCAAGTTCTCCAAATTATTTATTTCAGCAGCACTTGACGGATATTGTTCTGGAATTCACGGTATTTCGAACAATGATTTGGTTCTGATGAAAGTTATGATCAGATTTGTCCATAATGGCCCAGCGTTGCTGTGCCTGGCTGTGCGTGGGCGCAGACTGGTCTGAGTCACGCGCACGTGCACCGCGGCCATGTCATGTCCCATGTCCAATTATGCGACAAATAGCTACTTTGCATTACCTCCGAGCCTGAGCATTCCTGACGCTATGAAACCTGATATTTGTTGAGATAGAATGTCGCCCAACCTTAAGATGATCTCTTTGTTTAACATTTGCCTGATGTTACTTGGAATTTATGAGAACACACACGAAATTAATAAGTACAGTTCTTTTGTTCTCGTGTAAGATTGAAATAACAGAGGACTCAAAATGGATACCTAGTAATAATAATGTGTAATTCTTCAAGAATGTCCAGTAAATGTTCCGTTGCCATTTGAAAAACGTTTTGGAAAACCATAACATAAGCATAACAGAGTTGTTAATCAAAGGGACAGGTATAGATAAACAAAATTGCTACGGTTCTCCAATGTAATTGTTTTGAATCAAAACCTGATTGAAATAGGTTATTAATAAAACTTTTCCTACTTTATTAGGAAGTTTGAGTAGGTACTTGAAAAGTTGACTGTTAATCGCTTGTCATGGTATGCACATTTGATGCGGAGAAATAAGAAAAATTTCGTGAGGAAAGTTTTCAATTTTAATAAGGATGGCTATAGAAGTAGGGGAAGACCAAAACATCATGACTGGATTGTGGGAAAGATTATGTAGCAGGAAAGAGGGTGACTATACTGAGGTTATAACTAATAGAGAAGAATGGAAGAAGAATTATGTTGCACCGACCCCTAATAAATGTGAATGAGGGCAGGAGATTGACGACTTGTACCATAAGCATCATTGAACTTGTGGCAATAGAACAAGATCAGCCTACTGAGCAACAAAAATCAAAAAGTTTCGTACCAAACATAGCTAGAAACGGACTATGATGCATACCCAATTACGAGGTTATTTCCTCAACAAAGTTCTTGGTATTTTAATTACCCGTAAACCTATTAATAGTTTTGCCCACAAATTGATGTTTTTAACAGTCAGAACTGTTGAACACCTAATTTGTATCCCTCTTAAAGATTCTATTTGCTGTTCAACAAAATCATGAGAAGCAAGGTTCAATGGTACATGAGCAAGTCTTAGTACTTCTAACTAATGAACAATTGGTTTTACGAGCAACTGAGTGATTATTACGGAGGTTGTGAGTCACTTTGACGCACTCTGGTCTCAACCACTAATCGTATAAAACTATACGTAGTATGTAACACACAAGCTGTTCACATATATGTGATAAATCGTTAGAATCGTGTTTTGGAGTTAAACATTGCGGTTATTAATAATGTCTTGTGTGAGATTTGTTTATTACGCAGTTTATATAAGTCAATGATTTAAGTAGTTTCAAACACAAATTTTGTTGGATCTCACACCAAATACTGGTCTTTGTCATTTGTGATGCTGCGAGCTAGATCATTAGCAGCGTTTTCTCTCTACTTCTAGACTAGGAGGATACATATAAGAATTTTATTTGGAATTCCAGTTACTATTATACGAGTAAGCATCGGTACCGAATTTTTGATCTCCAAATTTGAATTTGCTACTTTAACGTCAGGATCTTAAGCCAAAAGACTTCCACAGCATACAGCTGTTCCTTTATTTAAACGAACTGTATTTTTAGCGTTTCTTGTCACTAAATCTAAGTTATTTGTTCGACTGTAATAAAAGTCTAAGCCATCCTGCAGTTAGACAAATAAAGACGATTTGTTACACTCACTCAAGCACTTGAGACGTCCAATATTGCTATTGCTTCTAAAATGGGAAGCAGCTACTGAGCACTCGGCTTATGTTCAGTTCATTCAGACGCTCTTATTGTAAACACCATCTATTTTATGACATTGAAGCCCTTGTGTACCGGGCCTTTTATGGCACTACGCGGTCTAACACGGTGTATCTTTAGATTCAATCATTCAAGCGAATTTGAACTTAAATTCTGCCTTGAGGTCTTTTCATCTTCATTATTTGCGACCAGAAAAAAACGTAATTTTGTCTAGACCGTCAGGCGTAATTCCATATAATATAAAAAAGTATAAATAATAAAGATTATGTCAAGAATATAGGTACCCGTAAATTACAATATATAACCTTATCGGGATGTAATCTAGAACTTGTGATTTATTGCGTCATACATACAGACGCGCAACGCGCATGTAGATGACCAGTGCCTTATTTTTAAGAAAACTTAAAAAAAAAACATGCAGGACACTCATGCTTGATGCATAAACTAAGGGCTTAGCTTGCTTTTAGGGAAATCCTGCTAAATGCAGGATAATCACTAAAATAAATTTATTTTCTTCGAATGTATCTTCTAAATACTAAAAACTTGATACAATAGTAGACTATGGGAGATTCTACTTAACATTCGATTACATTACAATTACAAATCAAAGAGATGGGTAAGATAAACATTTGCTCATATAATCAGGTGAACTGATGAACATTGTATTGTTTTCGTAATGCTCCTAAATACTTTTGGTTTCGACAAAATACGGTAATTGAAGATTTATCTCACTAACACGTTACGGTCGGACCGTGGTAAAATTATTTTATGAAAGATGATATAACAATAGGCAATAGCAAGCGTATTCGTTCAAAGTTCATCCATTGTTCTTGAGCAATTTCGTCTAAAAATTACCTACATTCACTAAAAGAATCTAGTATTTCACTATTCGCGCTTTCAAGGCCAGTTGGTAGATTTGCGTAGCGGATATTCAATATATCATTCAAGTCAATTTTATAAATAAGAAAACTTAGTTTTGCTTTAAACCAACATACCTAAGCTTTTCTTAAGATTACTATTTTCGGTTAGATTTCTAGTTGATTTCTGGTTTCTTGTTGATATAGTGATTTTTAGTTGTAACTTTAAAGAGAGAAAATCAAATAAGTAAAAGAGTAGATTTAACTTGCATGTTACAGCAGCTGGAGACGCTGGCTGACCGATTTATACTGTCTCCTTTAAAGTCAAGATTTATGGCACAGGACAAAGTGATCACATAGAAATCAAAGGCCTGCGATTGATCGACAATCTCGACGATATAAATAGACGTTTCCTTTTTTTCTATTACAGTGGTTGCATTTTTTACACTCTTACCAAGAACACGCAAATTCTGAGGAAGTGATGCAATTTCAGCATCCGTTGCTGTAGAAAAAAGTAACATGGCTTCCATATAAAACTGGTTTCCAGTGCGCGAGAAAACTTAAGTAACCACAGGGTATTCATATTCAGTACGGTAAGTAAGTAGTATAATATTCCTAATTAAATGTTGAATGTAATCTGTCACTTGCCGCGAACAGCTTCTGTTATTCTCGGTGTCTGTGGTTTAATAAACATGTTGGAGCTCCGTGCTCCATAAATAGACTGCGTTTAACTACCTGTTTGTTTCCACTCAGGTAAAACCGTAAACTAGCCCTTCAGATCATAGAGTTTTTTCTACAACAAAATCTTGCTCTTTTTTTCGGAAAAAAGTAGTGATGCGTTTTTGTCGCTCCGCTACCCGAATCTATCCGATCTCGAGATTAGAATGGATGCCAGCCAGTATCGTGATGGATAATTCGATTAAATTACCAGTCATTAGTGCTGGAGTCCACGGTACACCGGCACGATTTGTCGGACACGACCGACGGACGTGAACCTGTAATGGTATCCGAAGAAACAATGCCGTTGATTAGTCAATAAATTAAGTTCTAATTTAAAACGTGGATAGTAAACCATCTGGTCTTTAATTCCCGTTTAAAGTTTAGAATATTTTATTACTGGGAACTTGATAGAATATCTACAACTTCTTATTTTAATGGTTGATCTCGAATATTCTTGTCCTACCATCGAGTATCGGGATATAAATTGTTTTGGGAGATCCACTTACCATTCCAAAATTAACTCCGACCGTCAGGCACCTGAGCTGCCCACTTATCCCGCCATGTTTATGTCAATGGACACTTTATAAATAAGGATGTATGGAGAATGTCTTTCGCCTAGAGACTGTTTTTATTCGGCTTGGTAATTACACGGGGGAGGCGGCTTGCCGGGCCCGGTCGCTGAGGAATGTTACCTGCCGTCCTATTCCAATTTATGGAGCCCTACTATTGCCCTTACTGTCTACAATGATACAGGGATATTTTAACTCGAAGTGGAACTAAGTGATGAAAGGGTTTTTGTGTTTGTTTCGGTGCAGCGTGCAGGGTTTGTCTTGTCCTAATCTTTCCAACATTAAACTAAGAAAGAAAGGTAGAAGAAATGATGTCAGGTTTCATTGTAGATAAAAATAGAAGACAGAAAATAAATAATTACTTAATAGAGTAGGTATGAGTCATAAATAGAACACGATTGCGGAAGTTCAGAAACTAAACTCTATTTTTGCAAGTCACCATCACCAAGTTGTGATTGTGTAGACCGTGTTCAGAGGAATTTAATGATAATTGCACTAATCTTTTTTATGATCGATTTTTTCTCTACTTAAAGTGTGATATAATAGTACATTTTGATACAAGTGGAGAAAGTTTGTTATTGCAATCGAGGCGGAATTATAACTCCCGAGCCGTAGGCGAGGGTGTTTTTGAGCCGAGAATTGCAATAACAAATGTCCACGTGTATCAAACGACGTTTTTCAATACACTTTAGAAGAAATAAAATAAAATAACGAATATTTTTTTTGTCACGAACTATGAAACTATGATTTAAATTTTCTTTTTTTTCGCGCTTTGGTCTTGCCAGGTTGAAAGAGAGGCAATGGTATGAAGTCGCTAGACAGCCTAATATAAAAAAAAGATTTATTTTATATTTTTGAATTCAGAACACAAATAAATGTTAATTTGTGTATAAAATTAACTATTAGTTTTAAATAATCATGTTTATCTATGATATTCTATTTATAAACACAATTTGAAAATTCAAAAAATATTTATGCCGTAAAGACGCGTAGTGCTTTGCAAAAATTAAAAAAAAAACATTCACCTCAGACTATAGGCATTGAACCAATTTGGACTAAGTATAGGTATAGTTATCTGTGGCAATTTTCATTCCTGCACACGTGCGCGGGAAAGTGGAAAAAATCGCACGCGTGTGAAATACATTGCATGTTGTACCTAAATTGAAAAATTAGTTTCAGTGTGCGCTGAGCATAACCAAGATATTTTCTATGAACACAACTAATATTGAACGTGTAGAAACTTTAATATTCCATTTATAGAATCATAAAGATTTTTTGCAAGGTAACTAACATCAATCAGTATTTGATAGATCTAGCGGAGTGGGCGTGGTACGCGAATGCCTGCGCGCAAATCCTACGCTAATCCATGCGCGTGGGCAGCGTCACTTCACAAATTATCAAGTACGACCAATATTTCGTCATATTTACAACGTGCAGTTTTGCAGCATCGTGATAAGTGCAGTAAGGTTGCAACCGTACTACGTTAATTTTGGCGAAAATGTCGAAGATAATCCTGAAATGTGTTTCAATATTTAAAGGTTACATAATAAACGCTAATTGACGTCGCGTCGTTTGGAATTTGAAGTTCAATATTCGCACTTGAATATTACTATTGTCACAGTATTTGCAAAATGTAGTAAAAATTACAATACTCAATACACAAAGTGTGTCAGTTTCCTTCCCTCTAAAGTGATGTCATCTGCTATAAGTGCGTTGATTCATAGTTTATGAATCGCTTAACTAAATTTCAGTACGTAAAACTGTTTACTTGGAAAAGCCTATAAAACGTAGTTTATGTAAACCAGTTATTCTTTATTACACATCGTGAAGATTACACTGTAACCCACCTATCATGTTGTCTTTCAATCATGTATAACAGTGATGTTGTAATAAATGTTCAATTATACTGCAACTCGTTTAGTACTAGCAGGTTTATGTATCCTTAGTTTCACAATGTAATTCAGTCATTCTAACTGTTGCCCAGACCTGCTCGATACGACCACTGAGCGCTTTGTTTAACACCAGTTACAGAGCCAGTTACAATAATATTTACTGGTTTATATTATGTAGAACAAAAGCGCAGGTACGGGTTAACAATGTGGTAACACAGTGTGAAGTATTTGAGCACGGTGTATTGTCCTGCGAGTGCGACCTACGCATTGTCGTCGCGTGTCTGTTGCCTGGTGGCCTGCGTTTCCGCAAGGCTTCGTGACCTGTTAGCGTTATTTAAATAAATTGTACTTCTATCTGAATTGTGGACCTGCAAAATGGAAGTTATGTGGATGTTTTTCAGTAAGGTCTTCCATTCGGCAGTTCCAAAAACTAGCGTCGAATAACTTGACAACAAGTTAAGCATAGTCAATGAATCGCAGTCTAGAACTCCATCATGTAGTTAATTCAGCCTTGCACATGTTGTGATATCAATACGATCACAACCTGCCATATCAGCCGTTCATCCAATCCAGCCAATTACAGTGTTGTCTTCTGCTAGGCCTCTCCGGCTCTCCCAATGTCCTCTGCCTTCCGCATCGAGTCTGCCCCAGCCACTTTTATCGTTTACCATGATATAAATATTACAACATTCTTACAACCTGCTGCATCAGTCATGAAGTCAGAACAACAACACCTTAGAGATCACAAAAGGAAGTTCATACAATATATTACGCACTATGAATCATAAACTGATGGTCAAGGCCTTCGATCTCTGTAATCATTGTCATGATTAGTGTTGCCAGGTGTCCCGATTTGCGCGGGACGTCCCGATTTTCAGGGGTCTGAGGACGCGTCCCGATTTGCACCTGATCGGGACTCTAAATGTCCCGGTAAATCAATACTTAACTTAAAAAAAAATCATAATTATTACAGAAAATAATATGTAATTATGTATTTCATCAGTCGTATTCGAATCACCATGTTGAGAGCGACAATGTGTTCAAAATCGTGCGCATCGCATCACTAGCTTTTTCTCTCTCTCTCTCTCTCCCTCAGAACCGAAACCGAACCGACATCGACACTAGAACATGTCAAAACGGAAATTCAAATTAAAACTATCTTTAGCATGACGTGCAGTGAATTTTATAACTTCATTATAAAAAACTAGGCAATCCTAAAGGCAGTAAAATTTAGTAGAAAAGCTTTAAATAATTAAGACGCCTATTTGAAAAAAAAAGAAAAGGATTTTTCTGTTTTTCCCGATTTAAAACCCTAAATCCCGATTTATTTTACCATCTGCCCCGATTTTAATCCAATCGGACCTGGCAACACTAGTCATGATAGTGACGTCGTGGGCATAGCCATTCTTCAATGACAATTCATGGATGGTTCGGTTGCCCTTGCACGGTGGCCGGTAGCCCTTAAGTTGCCGGATGTTCAGTCAATGTTACATCTAGCTTTGATCATCCGAGCAGCTTGTTTTGATGCTTAGAATTTGACTCTCTTGGCATTTTACCACTTATGTTCCTTTGCCTTGCCTCCTTCAGTAGACAGCGGGCTAGTCATAGGTGTCCTCTAAAAATCATATGTTTGTTTCAAACATTTCCTACGGTCTTCACCGCAACCTCTTTCTTTAGTTGCGAGAAACTTAACGTGCTCGCAATTGGAGTAATTTTCTTCCCGAAGTGTTCATGCAATATAGCTTGCTTTTTACCCCTTCTGCTTAATTAGTTCTTAGCGCATTTCGTCATTATACCTCTGACACAACATTAACTGCACCTAACTAAGGGTTCTCGTTCCCTATACTTTTATCTTATGTAAACTCATTGTTTGTTATTCTCCCACTATTACGATAAGCATCGGACGGCATACAACAAGTTCTGGGTATAGTGGGTGATATTACAGAACAATACAGGTCTGTAGTGTTGTAGTTAGACACCTGTTTCTCATCATCAGCTGTGTAACTTGTAAACGTAGATTCAGGGAACTGGTTCAGTTCTTGGTTGCTGCGTAATCCAGTGTAATTGACGTAGTCACACTCTCACTCCGAATTCTGTGACGTCCTTAGGTGGTAAACAAATAACAATGTCGAGTCTATAGGTTACTCACGCTTAAAAACCCACCATCAGTATTTATCACGTTCAATTGTTTACTTCCATTGCTTTTCCAAATATGCACACCCAAGGCTCATTGGATATTGAGGTCGAATAGACAAATGTATGTATATAGGTACCTAGTACCTACCTACATGTAATACCAAAACCTAGACCTGACTTTGGATCCACTCACGTCACCTATTGATTGTTTCTTATCAATGAAAGTTGTGCGCTCCACTTTATTTGACCGATAACAGAAATTCGGAATGTAAAAATAAAATGGCGAATGAAATAAAGGTGCGTGTACATGAATAGCGATTTCTTTGTGACGTCAGTGTGTGTGATAGGCCTGTTTCAAAGGTGTGGTGGTACATTAAGGTCATTCAGGTTAATGCCTTCATAGGTGCAGACACTTAATAGTTTCGCACGCTTGCATTGCAACACACATCAACTTCTGCCTGTTTAATATACGTACGACTACGTACGAACCAGTAGGTTTTTTTTTTTGGATGGGCAGTCGTCAAATGACTCCTCCCGCTCTGGGCGGAGCAGGAGAGAGTGTCAGACTTTTACTGACTAAAACCCATCCATGTTCCTTCATCGCCCTTTGTGTTCCGGGGCCACGATATCTCTTTCGAATAGTCCCCAGCCCCGGCAGGCATCGGCCCTTGCGGACACCTTCCTTTTGCTGATTCTCTTTGAGGCGCGTGAGGAAAACGAACGCGCCGTCGACACGACCTGTCGTCATGAGACGGACGGACGGCGAGCTAGTCCATAGAGCTATGGACTAGCTTGCCGTCCGCGGGCCTGTGGACTCCACAGGCCCGCGCCTACGGTGGCCGGGGGCCACCACGTGGCCGAAGTGACGTGAAGAGGTAAACTGCAAACACCATCAACTGATCTTGTAGTAGTATCAGTCATATATTGTAGGAACAGGTACTACCTACTAGTGTATTAATGTTCCAAATTTGGTTAAACTGTAAAGATGTTTCAAAGTGCGATGTGCATTGATTTTAAGTTGGACAAACTACGAGCTGCCACGGAAAATTCCCCATTTCTTACTAGTAGGTACCATCGTACACTGTCGTTCACAGCAAATAGCATCCACAAAAGATTGATGTGTCCTCCTCACGTTGTCGACTCGTGACATGGATCCTGTCGCCGTTCTAGGAACATGCGGGTATTCCAAACATTTGCGACTCTAACGAATAGGGTTCTCACGAGGTCATCAACAGGTGCACTCTTGAACCTGGAGTTGTTGTGTTTTCTGTGTTCTGAGGTACCTACTTTATAGTTTGTTTTTATCAAGAAATTGAGGTGACATATTTATGTAAAACAGAGAGCTTGTTAACAATTTTGCTTGTGGATCCTTCTGCCAATCAGTGACATCATTTTAGCGTTTGTAAACGGGTACCTAAATACCAGCCATCTTCCATCAAAATCTATCTACTTTCATGCAGTTTCATAGTGGAGGACTAGGATACGTTTCACAGTCATGAATACTTCGTCTTCATGAAGGCTAAAGTCGATTCTATTTTGATCTTCGATATCGATGATATTTTCCACCCTTTCTGTCAGTTAACAATAGGTCGTTATCTACCAATGCAGTTGGTTATTCGATATTGTTCTGATATCAGAATGGGACTATATTCCTTGTTATATGAACAGTACTGTAATTTAATATTGAATGATAAGAGCTTCATTATTGGGAACTTAATAATGACATGTGAATCATCACATGAAAGTATTGTTTCCTATTTGTCTACATAGCTCTCCGTCGCTGTCTCTTCTTCTCCTAAACAGGAATTATTATCCTATTTAGATACATAACAATTGTTAATTTATTTTAGTTTACTGGACGTTTCATTGCAATGGATATTTCAATTTAAAAGTAATACCTTTCTGTTGATCGTGACAAAATTCCATCACACAGCAAAAGCAATCCATATAAACCGTTCTACAGACCTAAATATTTGCTAACGTCTAATGGAATACTCTCGTTTTCTCCCACGGTCACCCATGGCTGCCCACCCCGCATTGGCAACCACGTAACCATAACCACGTGAAAATGGTGACCAAGCGAGCGATGCGAACGCTTGCACTATCCGATGACTATCCGCTTTACAGAATACTGACGGTTTCCGCTCGATTTGAAAGTGAATATATTTTATTGCAATTTGAAATGTTGTTTATGTCTATTGTGAATATCGTTAATTGCATTATGACACGATTTTTAATAGAGAAATGGTCTATTCTTATCAATTTTATTGTGTAACTTTCGCGGACGTATTTTTTGATGAGGGTGTTGTGATTTGTAAATATTTGCATTTGAAACAAAAACTAGGAAAGTTATCAATTTGTAACATTTTGGTTTCAAAATTCTGCTCTTTATCATAATGTAAGCTTGCCAACTGTTTCACCTCGACGTTTTGTGTGAATTGTTATATTTCTTTAGCTAGGTAACTAACGAGAGTTCCACGTGCGAAGGTCAAGCTTTTCGCGGAGGCAGGCAGTTCATTGACCCCGCGACCGTAGTGACTAGTGATGTGATTGATATGCATGAAACAACTGACGCTAGGACCAGAGACTATAGGAATTTATTCGAAAAACTCAAATAAGGAATGTGACTGGATCGAGCGGCGTGACAGTCTTTATTTGGGACTGTCTACGTCATCAGCTTCTACGGAAACCATGCTTGAAATTGTAGAAAGTAAAAAATAATGCTTAGATCATATTGTTATATAAAGAATTTCTAATAGAACTGTCCACGCATCTTTATAAGATCTAAATTCAGCTTTTGTATGTCTTCGGTCGTCGGACGTTGTAATTCCAATATCGAATGGCTGCTTTTAAACTCGATTGTTTCAATCGATGCCACCAGTTATAAATCTTGAATTCGGATTGAACAGCAACTTGCTCGTTAATTTTGTGCCCACAAAATTAAAAAAAAAATATGCCCGAGAAAGTTTGATTATTTCTTTAGGGAAGCGCTCAAAATAAAAATCAATTTTTTTGTTATTTGTGTATGGATCGGAATGTTGGGCTGTGAAGAAGATGGATGAAAAAAGATTGCATGTAGCGGAGATGAGAATGTTGAGGTGGATGTGTGGTGTGACAAGAATGGATAAAATAAGGAATGAGTACTTATATTAGAGGAAGTTTGAAAGTTGCGCCAGTTACAGATAAGTTAACAGGGAATCGACTGTCTTGGTATGGGCATGTGATGAGGAGGGAAGAATCGCATGTGACTAAAAGAGTGATGAATATAAATGTGGATGGATGGCGAGCGAGAGGAAGGCCAAGGAAAAGATGGATGGATTGTGTGAGGAATGATATGAAGGAAAAAGGTGTAAATGATTGCGTGACGGTTGACAGAGGAGAATGGAAGAAGAAAACGTGTTGCGCCGACCACAAGTAACATGGGATAAGGGCAGGAAGATGATGAGTGTTACGACTCATAAAACACTCAATACAAGAAACAGTCTTTGGGGACTGCCGATAGAAGTGGAAACAAAAAGTACACGGGCCCCGCCCCAGTCGTAGCACTGGTTTTGCTCCGCGCATGCCAATGTGGTGCTACGCCGTAGCGGATGCTACGAGTGCTAAGAACGGCTACGAAGCGTGACCTGACCGCACGTTACGTTACGTGACGATGAGTTCAATGTTTTTCCTTCACCCAAAAAGTGCTCAACGCACTTAAAGAAGTTTTCACTTCAAAAATGTGATAGCCCCTCATAGGAGACCTGGGTTTCTTTTTGTTGAGCTTTTCCGCTGCACGTGAGTTTTTCACACGCATGATCATCATTATCAGCCTTGTTCCAGCCAGTCCTGAGTATAGACCACCACCCTTTCATGACATGTTTTCCTAGTCTACATAACATATCGCCTGTAATTCCCGAAGGATAAGGCAGAGGTGTATTTGTCCTGTACATATACTCATAGTACCTACATCCACATTTCGCCAGCAATGTTCCTTCTCGTGTTATCCATGTGGTATGGTAACGGGCTAGCCCATGGACACGGGAAGGCTAGCCCGTTACCATAAGAATAATTCTGCATGAGAATAATTAAGGATTGCAATGTTCTAAACATTAAAAGTCGTGAAAGTTCGATTGTTAAAGAATAGAGATGTGTCAGATACTAGAACTTTATGATAGTTTTCATTAAACGCTTCTATTGTCTCTTCAAGCGAAACAAATGGGAAATTGCGTTTCTAATGCATGGAAATAGGGACGTGGAAAACTTTTGTATCGGAATAAAATAACGTCGCTTGTTCTGGTATCGATTAGAATTCTAATTGCTTTGTTAGTACTTAACCAATGTGTATTTCTAAAACACAACATCGGAATTGAGTAAACTTTGCAGCTCTCAAACTCGACACCCCATATGACAGATTTTCTGTTAGGTAGGTACTCTAATTTCTATTGCCCTAAATCTACCATCTGATCACTACCATAATAAATATCCTTCCAGTGATGACCTTTTAATAATCTAAATCCTTTCGATTCGTTCATATAACGGTATGGTATGGCCCTTAGAGCCTTTCAAAAGACTATTCGCAATACCAAGTCAAAGCTATTCGTATTTGGGCATGGGAACCGGGCATTAACGCACAAAGTAACTAATTAAATTAATGACCTGAGATAAACGTACTATTTATATATCGCCGTTACTTATTGTGACAATTTTTTTTATAGCTACGTATATTTTCTAGGTCAATAACCTTTGTTACACATTTAGATCCAGTTTTAGAACCTTGCATAGCAATTTATGTTAATGTAAGTAAGCGTGCCAAGAAATCGATAATACATAATAATATTACGACTGTATGCTCATATAGGTAACTAATCCAGTAAAGGGCATAAGTAGGTACCTACTGATTCCTGATACGTAATACTTACGCGACATTTTGTAGGCTTCTGATTCTATAAAAGTCAATAGTGAGTTTTCCTCATTGCATTCATTCCATAGATAAATAATATATTCTGCCTATAACTCTTTGTAGGACTTCACTGTCATTGTCCTGGATTTTCCCCTCTATGGCGATTCCCACTCAACTAACAGGCAAGATCAAAAAAATTGATTGTCAAGTGTTACATAACAATGAAATATGTAGGTAGTTTTTGAAACACTTGGTTTTGTTTAAAAACAAACAAGGGCCTATACTACCTCAAATGGCTTAGCAAGATCCTCCGTTACGCCTAAAATACTGCAGCATTAATTTTGAAATAAATATATGGTAAAGTTGAGGATTAATGTTAGGTCCTATGTTTGGCGAAAACACGATTCCATAAAATTTTCTCGATAGAAAAATAATCCAAAGTTACCTCCAAATCGAACATTAAACCGCTGGTATTCATAAAGTACTTCAAATTAGATCATGAAACTTTGCATACTAACTGAACTAACTATAAAGCAGGTCTTATGTTTTTTATTAGTTCCAAAAGACGAAAATTTGATTTTATAAAGAATAAAAACGGGTTATTCCCAGTTGTCCCCACTGTCAACGCCACCACTGGTGACAAATGGGATTTCTTTCGATAAAATGTCCCATTTGCCACCAGTGGTGGCGTCACCAGTGGTGACAATTGGGAATGGCCACTTTTTTGTTCCCAGTTGCCACCAGTGGTGACAAATGGGAAAAATAAAATGATACGACTCCATATTATTACGGTACACAAAACGAGAGACATTGCACAGACTAATCAAGGTTTTATTCACAATAATTTACATATTCTCTACTAAGGATGTCACAGATTTACACTTATGTATACAATTACACAATCATTTACTTCGAATTTTCTAATTTACATCAAATAAATCAGACAAGTCCCAAATTTTTAATACGTAATCCTGTAATTCCTAGGGTTTTATCACAGAGTTACAAGCTTCAATGATCAACTTTCTTATTATTGTTTATCACAGATCAGTACCTATATTATTCACAATAATTGACATTTTATAATTACGAGCTCAGTTGTTTTCCAAGATGGTCTATCACAGATTAATCAATGCAGTATTTACAATAAATTATATTATTTTTCTATCTAGTATTGAAGAATTTTAAATACTGCTAAAAATACAAATTATTGGAAGGAATTTTAATAGTAATTTGTACCTCGGTACATGTCTGGGCCGAAAAAAAACACCTTTATAATAATAGTAAGGATTTTAGAGATTTCGTACCTATATCTTGTTAGTATAGCAAAAGGAACACTCATTTCATTTTAGTCACGAATTTATTAGATATCATGTGTTGAGCAAGATTCTTTTTGAATACGTTCAATGAGTTTATATTTTTAATAGTTGAGGGTATTTTGTTATAAATCTGAGCGCCTTAAAAAGTATTGATTGTTTTGCCATAATTTATACATCGTTTGACAACATAAATATACTCTTGAAAACTATGTAACAAATAATATAATTTTCAAACAAAAGCTGAAAACTTACTTTGATCTTAATAATTCCTTTACAGTTGGTTTTTCGTTTGGTGCATTCCCATACTGTTAACCCACTTTTGTGTTTCCTTTTGGTATGATATTGGAATCCTGCGCGAAGCAGTATAGTTCCGTGACGTCTTTTTTTATGTAAACTAACGAAACTGCACCAGAACTGCACGACGCTCTTGACCCTGACATTGTTAGAAATATACTGATGAATGTTACGTCACTGGTCTATGAACTGAGAACAGCAAGTGGAGGGGGTTGTTCGACAGGATAGGAGCGTGAAAGTTAACGCTAATTTTTTAAAGTATTATACCAAAATCAGACAAATATGAGAAGTCAATTATTGTGTGATATTATAAAAAGGAAGTAAGTAGCTATATTTTTTTGTAATTTATCGTAATTGTCCATCTTGGAAAACAACTGAGTAAAATAATAGCTGGTAAGTTAGAATATTATAAAACGTCAATTATTGTGAATAATTTACTGATCTGTGATAAATAATAATAAGACAGTTGATCATTGAAACTTGTAACTATGTGATAAAACCCTAGGAATTACGGGATTACGTATTTAAAAAAAAATGGACTTGTCTGATTTATTTGATGTAAATTAGAAAATTCGAAGTAAATGATTGTGTAATAGTAGGTATAAATAAGTGTAAATCTGTGACATCCTTAGTAGAGTAGAGAATATGTAAATTTTTGTGAATAAAACCTTGATTGTGCAATGTTTTATTTCTCTCGTTTTGTGTACCGTACTAATATGGAGGCGTATCATTTTACTTTTTCCATTTGTCACCACTGGTGGCAACTGGGAACAAAAAAAGTGGCCATTCCCAATTGTCACCACTGGTGACGCCACCACTGGTGGCAAATGGGACATTTTATCGAAAGAAATCCCATTTGTCACCAGTGGTGGCGTTGACAGTGGGGACAACTGGGAATAACCCATAAAAACCACTAATTTCGCACTATTCGGCCGCAGTGACTGACGTAACAACCGCTTTGTAGTGCAAGCTGATTAGAACTTTATTGTAACAGTAATTCAAACGAAGTTTGAATCACCACAAATAGAGTTGCTAATTTATTTGAGGTAGTATAGGCTCTTAATTATCAAGTCAGGTAGAAAACTGCTAGGGGGAAACTTTTCTTGATAAATAAAATCGAGTAACGATGACGACTGAATTGAAATTAAGAGTTTAGGTGATAATGAGACCGGGGCTGCGGGACTGTTCGAAAGAGATAGGTAGGTACTGCGGTGGCCCCGGTACACAAAAGGCGAAGAAGGAACGCGGATGGGTTTCTGTCAGTAATAAAAGTCTGACACTCCCTCCTGCTCCAGAGCGGGAGGAGTCATTTCATGATTTCAAATCCGAAAAAAAAAAAAAAAATTTCAAGTTCCCATGAATGAAATTACTAAGTACTTACTTACTTATAAAAAAAAAAACCGGCCAAGTGCGAGTCGGACTCGCACACGAAGGGTTCCGTACCATTGACTATATTTAGTAAGTATTTGTTGTTATAGCGGCAACAGAAATACATCATCTGTGAAAATTTAAACTGTCTAGCAGTCACGGTTCATGAGATACAGTCTGGTGACAGACAGATGGATAGACGGACAGACAGACGGACAGACAGCGAAGTCTTAGTAATAGGGTTCCGTTTTTACCCTTTGGGTACGAAACCCTAAAAACAAAACAATAGCCAGATTTCAAACAAGGCCCAAGTAGGCAGTAAATCTGGAAAAAATAATAATTTTGATACTAAACATACTCGGAATGTAAACTTGGCCATTTACGATTCAGTGCCATCTGTTGGCAAGGCATGAAAGCATCGTGAATGTCGTACATTGATTAAATACTTTATTAAACATGAACGATGATAAACACCTTATTACCATTAAATCAAACGTGTCCTAAAATTTTACAACCACTGGTTTTCTTTTAGCACTTAATCAACTTTGATGCCATTTGTCTTGCAGGTTGGATAGGTAGCAGGCATTGTAGTTCTTCATGACGTGTGTAGATGGCGCTACTTTCAGGAATTGTAATTTGCTATTTGTGAACTAGATAAAAAAATAATATATGTATATCCATTTCTATTTATCCATGTAGGTATATAGGTGTATTGAAGACAAATCTCCAACAATAACACGTTTGTTTCCTATCACATTAGCCATTGGGATTTGTCCATTTGGCAATCAGCAACCTAGTTATTCGCTTTTAACGAAAGTGTGATACTTCTTTGGCTTGCTTGACCTTGGTCAGTGGAGGTGGTGCGACGGTTGGCACCCCACGCCGTCGTTCCGGCTGGTGCCCCCGTGCGTCCGTCGCGCTCCGCCACGCGCCTCGCGCGACTGACCCCTGGGGAGGTGCCCCACGAAAGTGCCCTTAAATAATTACAATAAAACCTCCGGGACTCACATCCGGGAGGAAACCAGCTTCAAGGATCTCTAGTTCGTTAACTGACAAAATAATGGAACAATTGTGGCCCCTTTCAATTTATCCAGTAATGTCATGAACTTGTTCCACTTATAAATTGGTTCAATTTTGGTGGTGACTTACAGACGAATGGTATTAGACGATTTGGTGCCATTTGTTTGTAATTGCACAGGTGGGAGGATTGTTTACACGGCGTGCGAGCACCTCTCAATGGCTCGGCTACCTGCAGGGGGAGGGGGAGCGGTGACCTGCCGGCCCTCCCCCCCGCGCCGCGGAGGTGCCGCCGACCGGCGCACGCGCAGAAAGCCGAGCCAGTTGCCCGCCGCGCAGCCTCCAGCTTGTTTACATCGACTTTAAAATGTGACGTTTACCCCTTTACCTTCACTAATTAACTAAAACTTCCGACATTCGATGTGTTTTGTGGTGCATGTGATACTCCTGTGAACATATCTCGACTAGTGAGGCAGGTTGGAAACGTAGCTGTTGTGTGACCAACGTTCCCATTCTGAGTGGAAGGCATTGTGGCATTGTACGCTTTTGCCAGTCAATAATTTTGCATTTGCACAAAAGTTACACAGCTGGTTCCTGTGATAACATGGCATGATGGTAGACAATGGAGTGACGTATCTTTTATTTTTCACATCATGCTTCCTGAGGCTTGCGTGTTTGTGGGAAATTCAGTATTGTTTTATATTCCACTAGTACTAGTTAAGTACTTACCTAGGTGTTTTAAAATTTTCTGAACTGTAGGCAGATAAATTCAAGGGTTTTGATTTTTCTGAGGGTCTCTCTGTGTTTACCAAGGTTGCTGTTGTCAAAATTATATTGCTGGTTGTTTTTTGTTTTGACTTAAAACATTTAATTGCACATGATTTTGAGCGTGTCCAAGAACGCCTACTCTTACCTGAAAATTGCAAAACGAACAGTTAAAAAACTCAAGTTACTGGTCAGGTTTCGTTGCACCCATGTAAATAATCAAGGCATTGTGATTGGTCCGCAGCACATGAAGCATGGCGTGACCGTTGAACCATGACCGTAAGTGCTAGGGAGCCGACGCGACTCAACGCGTGGAGGTTATGAATTAAGCATAATTAATAAAGTACTTGAAAATAATATTAATTCACGTTTTATTTACACAAATGGAGACGTTGGCAAACACACTTTAGCTTTTGCAAAAAAACCTAATGAAGTATCAGCGATTATTTATTTGGAATACACAACGGCACCAGTTGAGGTTGACACACTTTATCAACTGTTAGTTCAATAAGGCAAAGAAAATGAGCTGCTATTATTGTGAATTTCTCATAACGCGAGGCGACGCGATTACGGTTACTAATCAGTATCATTGCCACGGGTTTGTATTGCCATTGTTGTTTGGAGAGCGATCAGGTAACATAATAGTTACTCCGGCGCCGGTCTAGATACCCAGATCTCGAAGTAGAAAGCGTCGTGAGACTCCGCGACACTTTACAAACTCGCTTATCAAATGTTATATTTATTCCATCTCTTTCTTTGCCCCTATTACTGGTTTTTTTATCATAATAACTTTTGAATTCTTCGAAAAAGGTATTCGTGGTTGCATCACTAGCGTGCAATACAAATAGGTTAAGACCTTAAGACGTCTTATTACTTGCAACAGCTAATTAAGCATTACAGGCTGGTAATTAAGTCGCTCAGTAATGCTCATCTTATCGTAACTTGAAACAAATGAGGTCCCACGTACATGCCTTGCAACTAGCGTTGACAA
The DNA here is from genome assembly GCA_905147715.2 of Xestia xanthographa. Classification (NCBI taxonomy): domain Eukaryota; kingdom Metazoa; phylum Arthropoda; class Insecta; order Lepidoptera; family Noctuidae; genus Xestia; species Xestia xanthographa. Next base: position 14,428,573 of record LR990647.1, on the reverse strand, counting down.
TGGGTTACTGTCTGAAACTTGAATGATGTTGCTCTTAATCGTCGATTGTTTGCTCGATTGCATTCAGTCAATCTAACATGACAGAAACGAAGTAACACCAGTTATCGGTGTTAGTGTTCAGTACTCGCACTTCAAAGACTGTGATGTATTGAGACATCGACTTAACAAACGGACCTTTACAGAATTTTCTATTCTAAATACCAGTTTTCTCTGCTTATTTTCCCGTACATGCCTATTGCTTTTAGAGAAAATGTTATTTATTCCCATCGTAAAGTTTCAAAACGCCCGCCCGTGACAAAGGCATGCAAACTGGCGGAGTCAACGTTTTGCGAGCTATGCGCTAATGTTCACCCGTATGTGGTAACTATTCCTGCATGTTGCTAGTTTGCCTTTACTTACTACTTACTCTCCGGGAGTTTTTGCGGTATTTCATGAAAATATATGTTTAATGCATCATTGCGTTACTTTGAAATTAAATAATAGGCACGCGTAGAACGGCATCATTAGCATTTCTGAAATGTTAAACAGATTATAACGCAATTTAAATGCAGTACCGTACTAAGCTGTATTAGATTGCAACTTGTTAGGCGGATTAAGTCTAACTAAATTAAAATCATCGTGGATTCCGTTGTGCAACTGGTGACATCAAAACTAAATTGGACGGGCAATTCAGTCTGCCGTTGTTTGCGGATATTACACTGGAATGGAAGACTAATCAAAGCTTCGTACTGAGTTACAAAACTGTTGTTATGTCCAATCTACCGCCTGTTATTGGAAATTGGATATGACTATTACAGATAGTGCTAAAACAGACACAGTCTCTAATTCATCGTTGATTTGTTGATTGCGAATGAGTTTTCACTTTCCGCGCCTAAATCGGAAATATTAATATAGTGGTCTATCAGATTCACGCTTTTGGGCCTATTAAATTGTACAAGTTTTGCCTATGTTGTGCAAGACATCGAAGATGGACCTGTCTAGTGGGCAGAAGATTTTCACAAATTCTTGTTTTATTCGTAGGTGGTGGCTAGTTTGCTTTTTTATGGAGGCCGAGTCGACGTCGTAACTTAAGCTGCGAAGGTGTCGGCACTTAAAAGTTAAGATTTCCGCAGGTTGATCGTAGATACAGCAGGCATGAGGCATTGTGTGTCTGGGAGTGAAGCAGTAAAGGTGCAGTAGATTGGAGGGGCGGTGATAGTCAGATAACGATGGCAGCGATAACGCGGAGGCCGCGGAGAGCGCCACAGTGCCACGCTGTGCCGGCTCAGCGGCTCGGTCGCCACACTCCGCTATTTTTTCAACACTTTTTGCGCGTCTGGCTACAAGGTTGGCGGTCGTGTTATTGTGGCTAATGTACACGTTACATCGGTGTTGTCAGTGAAATTAGTTTTTTTAATTTAGTTGAATCAATTCTCGTTATTTGAAACATTGCTAGTGCACAGTGCTCGTCTTTTGTTTTGGAACTTTCCTTTAAACATTCAATTATTTTCTCTTCTTTTTGGGTGAACACAACAGTTACTCGAAAACAATGCCAATCTTCCCTGAATTGTAACTGTAATTCAGTGCTTAGTGGTGGTTATCGTTAAGATGAAGGAGTCCACTCCTCGGTGCGAGGATGTGGCCGACAAACTGGTGCGTCTGTTTGGATGGAGACAGACGTACCCCGTGCAGAAACTACAGAGGAGTATACTGCCCTATACCAATGAAACGGTAAGATTTATTATACCAAATCCTTCCAATTGATTAGTAGTTTTATAATTTTCATATTAAATGACCAGCAGTGGACTGCTCTATAGGCTGATGATGATTAAGACAAAGATAAAAATATGCACAAGGAGAATTTTTTTCCTAGCTCTATCATTGAATGCCCTGAATCCATGCTTGTTTGTTTTCGTAAGATACACTTGTTATTTTAGGCGCCAATCTGTTGAATTAGTCACTTGATGAAAGATAACTTTATCATTATGTAGTATGTACTTTATAAAGAAAATTAATCAAACCAGGTTAACTAATCTAAAATTTATTTGATAGACTATTTTCTGTTAAATTTTAATGTAGGTACATTGTAATTATAAATCATGATAAATTGATTGTCATAGTGATACACAGCACGTTTCTTAAATAAATGGCAAGCCATTTAAAAAAATAAAAATGATATTTATCCTACACAATTTTATTGTTTTTTCTCTTTCCCCATCGCAGCATTAAGGCTAAGGATGCACTTCAATTTCCTATTTAAATCCAAAGTGATGCATTCGTTTAGGCTTTTTTTCAGCGATCGTGATTGGGATAAAAGTAAATTAATCATAGTCCCCTGCCCAATTATCATCCCTTCAGTCGTCAGTTCAATATAGCTAACATGGCAAACGTTTTCCAAGGAGATACCATCATCTATACTTATAGGTAGGAACTAGGAACAGGCAGATACCATCACTTGTTCCTGCTATAGTTTATAAGTCTATCCATCTTTTGCAATGTTTAATTAACCTCATTCTTCTTTTTCTTCTTTTGGTGCTTCTCCAATTACTGAAGGTTGGTCATCAACTCCCGAATATTTCTCTCCGAGTATTTTGCAAGGTGATACAACTCAACATTACTTGTGAATCTCATGGTATAGAGGATATGCCTTTCTACATATTGCTCCACTTCTACTCCACACCTAGAAGTTGTGCAACATGTGAAAGATTTCAGTAACAATTAACCGATTAGGCGGGAAATTCCACGCCTTTCTTTATTATAACTCCTAACCACTTCCTACAATGTCGCCAGCCTCGTTACGTACGCATGTCGATGTTACTATTGTTGCCAATTACTTTCACGGAGCTCTTGTATGATCTGAAAGTCGAAAGTACTTCATTAAATCAACTTACTTATAAGTCGCAATTACGTTGCCGATGGTACCTCCCTGTATATTCACGCGATACGGACGTTGAACCCTGCGTATGAGTTGCATACGGAGTTAAATTACTCAATAAGTTAATTCTATAGCCAATGCAGCCTTGTCAAGGAAAATACAATCTAGTTGTGTAAGCGAATTTTGTGGAATACTTACTAATAAATTTGTCGCTTGGTGGATGTGTTGAAATGTATGTTACGCTTTGCCAATGAATATGCAGAAGAAAGCCAGACAGGACAAACCATAAAATGTAGAAAAATTCATAACTTTATGAAACAGCTTAAAAATCCATGGCGTTAATTCGGAATCTAATGGAGTTTGAAATCCAGGGAAAGCAAAAGTGGCTCATTGACTGGCTATGCTATGGAAAAATAACATCATCTTCCAAACACTGTACGAAGGTTCCATGATCTAGAAATATAGGTACCACATCATATTATAATCAATTTGCAGTAAAGCCATAATATGCACCAACATTTTCGAGATCACCTCTCAATGTACTTCTGACTACTTAGTCAGAGGTACATTGAGAGGTGATGGTTGATCGGTGACTTCACCGACCTGACTAATTGGACTACATCAATACAGTTGATTAATTATCTAATCGACCTTGAGCGTAATCAGTGGCATTCCACGCGGGGTACGTTTTACGACTTGTGTGCTTAGGTGGCAGTGTCATCAGATAACACTTGTTCCACCGCACGTAGACAGGTATTTATTGGAAGACAAATACTAATAAACAATACTTACTATATTACAGATGATTAATAAGGTGTTAATATCACCTCCAGCACTGGGAGTCATACAGGGGAAATTCATAGAAACCATGTCGAAGAGTTCTATGTTTAACTTAGCTAGGAGGTTTGGGGGATTTTGCTACCCGAAACTGTCAAATTTTCCCACTCAATCTTGGACCTAATAACGCTTTAGCGATAAAGTTAAGAATGGAGTATGCCGCCGTCATTTGCATACGTAGTATCTATTAAATAAAATTGACAGATTGTAGTTGCTTGACGTGCTAGTCTGTACAAAGACTATGATAATTTTATTGGCTATTGAAATATAACTATCTAATTTGGTCTCAGTCCTAAAGATGATTGTATAAAAGAAAGATCAAGAGCCTTCTAAAAGAAATGCGATCGACGAAACGTTAGATGATATCTGCCACATTCTCTACTGTGTTAGAGCTTCGATCTTTGACCCAAAATTAAATATTACCCGCTGCGATTGATGATCGTGACACAGTGTCTCCTATTGAAGTTAGATAAATAACATAAAAGCCTAGACAAAGTGATCCTGTCAGCGATACCCAAGTGATGAAAAAGCTTATGTCAATCATATTGAAATTCTTAGAACGTGAAACGCTTTGGAATTGGCAACAACTGCCACTTGTCGTGCCCCTTTGGCGTTTTTAAACAGAAAACAAAACCCGGATCCTGATGCAATGTAGTAAAGTTCAATTTAAACGGAGCCAGCTTCCGATTATACATTCAAATGTTTAGTTTTAAATCACAAGCAACTTCTATTTCAAAGACAGGTTTCATAAACATTGATCCTTAGTTAAATATTGAATCATGATCGGGCTAGGCTTGTTTGCGTTCGCAATGGTTTTCTATGATAATTAAACATCGACCAAGCCTTTAAAACTTGTTTGAACTGATATTAAAAAGCAGGCGTGATGAAGGTCTTTTAGAATCAATAGATTGTGTGTCAACTGCTATAATGTATTATAGAAATTCGCAACTAAAATATGGGCCTTTCGCAAAGCCCGAGGCAGTAAACAAACAAGAAATGTGTTGCAAATACAGCAGTCTTTGCACTCATGACATTATTGAAGTTGTGATCGATTCCTTTGTAACAATACGATCAATTATTACTTGTATAACCATCTTCTTGAATTATTAATGTTACTTGGGGTCGCAACATGTATTCTGCTTCCACTCTCCGCTTTCAACCGTAGCGTTATCACTCACTCCCTTTTTTTCATATTGTTCCTCACACAATCCATCCGTATTTCATTTGCCTTTCTATCATTATCTCACACTCATCACACTTTTGGGCGCGTACATTTTATTCTCCTCGGTTTTATCATCTTCCTTGTACAAGTATGGCATCTAATAAAACCTAGTTTCCTTTTCTTGCATCGTCACAGGGTTTAAAAGCTGAAAGCCATTGGTCAGGGTTGATAGCGTGGCTGACATTTCAAAGTCTGTTGGTTGTAGTCGGAACTACAGTGTTGTTGTCATAGCTAGTCTAGAAGCTCTTTTATCGCTTCCAGCAGTATACATGAATACTTAGTTGAGTATTTTAATATTTTATGTGTGTGTATTTGACATGACTATTTACTTTTTATTATTATTGTGACATTTAATGATTTACTTAAATTATTATAAATTTTATTTTTCCACATTTTTATTTTTTTCTCACGACTGTCTGGCAGTTTGAGAACTAAAGCGACCTACCCCAATGTCCTTTCTTTGCTGTTGTTCGTCGTTTCGTTGAGCTCCTTGAGTTATAAGTCGAGCTACATGATAACTGACAAATTTTTGCACTGACTGGACAGGTCCACTCAAATCTGTATTCTTTCTTCAAAAGACCATCTCAGACACTAATCGGCATAGTCCTCATGTGAGTTGATCAATATTATGTCTGGACTTTAAAAGAGACTATGACCTCTGAGTTTGTTTCGGCTGTTTCTTCTTAGAGTAGTCAGGTACGAAACACCGGCCCCATCTAGATTAAAAAAAAAATGACAAGTATAAGTGTTTGTAAAAACCTACATAATTTCAAAATAAACAGTATTTCATGAACTCATCATGAACTTTAGTATCTTCCAATAATTTTTACTTGCGGCAAGTCAAAGTGCCAACACAAAAGTTATTATATTGTTGCAAGTACGGTGAGAATGTTTGAGCCGTCGCTAGAAGCTGTATGTTATGTACCTGCTCGTTAAGAATTTCTTAGGTTAAAAGATCAAACCACGACTCCATATAAGTAGTGGCAGATAGATTAATAGGACTTACGAGCTCTGTAAAATCATTTCCACTGTGAAATTCAGTCACTCTTTTTATAACTACGTAGATTTGGCTTTTTGAAGATTAAAAATCTTCGTCTTTGTTAATTTTTTGGCAAAACTAAAGAAAATATGCTCCTGGTAAGTCCTGGCTCGACTCGATTCTTGAGTAAGACCAAATTCGTCGTCTGGAGATAAGGGCAGAAGGTTTCTGTTTGAGGTTTTTATCTTTATGGTAGAATTATAAATTGCTTCCCGTTAGTTGGATTGGAAGGTAAGGTAGCCCCTAGAGAGCTCCAACGCCCATCTCATGGGACTTAATACCGTCAGTGCATAGCTCATAAGCAAATTGTTAGTCTAAACTTACCTCGTGAGTTCGTGACCGTGAAGACACTTGCAAAAGAAGTCTAATAAAATTCTAAAGCGTAATGAATCATGGCGAGCGTGACGAGATAATTTTAACTAATCTGGAAAAACCGCGCAGTTTTCTATTGTTTGTGATCAACCAGCTAATTAGGAATACTTTGCAAGTAAGATGGAGTATGCCGTCATTTGCATACGTAGTATCTTCTAGGTCACAAGACTGATATTATCGCTGGATATTATGAAGCTAAAAAAATGCTGTTGTGTTGAGAGAGTTGCGATGTTGGTAGCTCTTCTCTGTTTAAATAAAACTGCTCTTTCTATTCAAACATCCTTCCCCATGTCACACCTCGTTTCTTCTTTCTAAAATCTTTTATGTTTTAAATAAGTATTTTCGTAATTGCATCTCACATTGGTTGGTTGATGATCTGATAAGATGGCGAGTAATTGAGAAGTATGGAAAAGAGGACATCGACCACAAATCAGTTGGGATGGATAGTGGCAAGAGAATGATGATGGTGATCTCACGTAAGTTTCGGAAGTTTTCAAGACAGGTTGATTAGAAAAGTCAATAGAATAACTGTTTCACACCCTACTATTAGGTACCTTAGACTGCGTAGAGTATGCGTAGGTTCGCATAGAGGTCGCATTTGCTCGATGTAGAGTTCCTGTAGGTTTAGCGTAGACGTCGCATAGGGTCTTCTCAGAGGACGCATAATGCTTTATAGAACGTCGCGTGAATGATTCGAAAGAGGAATTATTCTACAACAGTTCTTAACTTCATGTCGTTCCTGATAGTAACCTGTAATTTACTTGAAAATGTGACTTTTGTTTGTACTGTAATCACTTTTAACATCGTAGCCAAAAGCTGCAATGTTAGACTCAGCCTGAGTCACTCAAGACAGCATCAGCAGTTTAAGGCGAGGTGGAAAAAGGCGCGGCCGTGATATTGTTCTCATCTCGTTATTACTCTGCGTCCGTGGTTGATGTTTTGTCTTGTATGCTTTCTCCTATCTTTGGTGGAAATGTACATTTCCACCAAAGATAAGTACTTCGTACGAAGTAAATGTGAGCGCGGTTTCATATATCACCACATAACGGTTCTAGATGTCAGTTTTGAACTTTTCACATATGCTATTAAATAACTCCATGGACCTGGCTCAAATGTATCATAAAAATGCGTAAAGTAAACAAGAACTTGGTCATCACGAAATATCTTAAGTTTCCAGAGAAATGCTATACAACGAACGAACGTAACACGACAGTTAAGATTTCGTTATCATGAGTTTCTATCTTCACAGCATGGTTAAAGATGTGAAGATAGAACCTAGTGTTACGTCGTCATAATCATCATCAAAGATCGGGAGCTTTCAGTCCTGAAAATTCCGAGACTGTCTCCCTAGAAACATAATTATGTCCTTTTTGGGAAGAAATTGCAGCAATAACAAATAACAAAGAGTCAAGTTGGTGGTTGCTATTACAGCCTATGAAAAGCAACTTATGAAAAGGCAGGTAAATATGCCGACCCTTCCCTTTGGTATACTTATTATAATCTCTTAATCGCATTACGAAGCCTTTGAAACTATTTGAAAGATGATTCCAAGATTCTGAAAATATGATGTGCCTCATTGTATTACGTCGTTTTATTTTCATATAGGAAATGCTATACGAGAATAGCTCATGCATGAGGCTTGAAAAAGATTAGCTGGTCAGCAAGGTTGATAATAGATTTATCGGGTGGCATAGGAATTGGCCTGATGGTGCCAGACTTCGGTAGTCTGTCACCTGAACGGGCACGGTCCTGAAATGGCAGCGCATCGAGTTTTAAAAGGAACAGCTGTTGCTGTGTACGTCCATAGACGGTGACGGGGTCTGCATAAAGATCATGTGGGTCAATATCTGGTTGACGGAGTGTAACGAACTGCCTAAGTGCTTCAGAAGTTCCAGCACCACTGCCGGTTTGGTTAGAAAATACAAAATAAATGGAAAGTAAAGAAACAATCCCTTCTAAAAAGCAGGTGTGTACGTCACGGCTGTGTGAAGTAGGTAGGTCTGGTTCGAGGAACATGCTAGTCAACTGAACTATTCGTGGAAAATAAATCTTCTTTTCAAACTTAAATCATTTCAACCATAGCATTGTTTTCATTCAACATTAACACTGTTCCAGCTCATCTTCAGTTAACTGAACCAATCTCACAGATTCCTCCCCGTCGCCCTTTTCACTGCCGTACTTGAGTTCACAGTTCTGGAAGTACGCGCCACTCACTTCACCAGCTTTTTTATCCAACGCCACATGCAGCGCCGTCTGTGCTCCTTGCCATGTTGTCTTAAACGTACTGTTAATTAGAAGCTTTAAGAAAAATCCTGCCACTTTGTTCCCAGAATCAAAGATCCTCGTTCCAACTGCTCCAGGGTCCACATTATTCACCACAACGTTGGAACCTTTCAATCTCTTTGACAGTTCATTTGCAAACAGTATGAGACACAGATTGCTGTTAGCATAGATCTGGATTCTGTACTAGTAATCAGTTTTGTTAAGGTGTGTGTGGTTTTAGTCAGTAAGAATCTTACAGATTACTCTGCCCTTACCAAACTCGAGGACATCCATTAGGATTCCCACACTCCAAAAAAGGCCCGTCTGACTTGAAAAGGTTCTATTCATAAAACCCACCTGCATTTTACTTACATGTGCTTCGACGATTCATAAAGGAAGGAAGCAATTATTAGTACTTAAATGAACATTCACTACGATGTGTATATGGAATAATATGCGTGGGTTGATATCGCAGTAATAACAGAACCGTTATTATTGGACACTCGTCCTGATTAGTCCTGAACATGGAGCATTGGTCTAGAATCTAGATGTCTCAAAGTCAGACGAGACAAATTATAAAATTGTCTGAGCTAATTTATTGACGCCAGTTTGGAGTAGTAGACTCGCAAAGACCCGTATACGAAGAAGATTGTTTAGGCCTGTTTGGAAGGACGAGTTAGCAGTTGGTTTCGGCCAAATACCAATTTAGGATCATAGGCCCTCCTATGATCGTAATCGTAATCCTTTTTTTGAGCATTCTGGACTTCTCAAAATAAACTTCAATGATCACATGTGGATATTTATTAGGAGGTAGGTACAATAGCTCAATACTAAAAAGATTGCTGTTTTAAAAAAAAGTGGTCTATCTCCACTGCAGTGAGGAAATTTGAAGAAAATATTACGGAAAAACTACGCACAATGCACAGCGCTAGCTGGTCTCTACCTCTCTACGTCTCCGTCTGATTAATTTATTTCTCTGTACCAGAAAAGAAACTCTATCTGTAATTAAATTACTGTGCTAAACGTTCCGTTCAAAGAAAATAATATACTTACGTCACAAATTAAATCTTCCTTCATTGTAAGATAAGGCATGCTCCGATAAATTTTGTTGTGTGAAATTAAAAAAAAAGATAAAATCTGATAAGTATAAGTTTCCTCATTCATCATCAGCCTATCAATGTTCCCACTGTTGGGACACAGGCCTCCTCCCTATGAGAGGAAAGTTTCCTCATTGTCAAAAATAATTTAATATCAATGTAAAATGCTCCGTTAGGTAACCGCGTTGTACTTAAACTTTTTGTTATTGCAAACCGCGAACCTTGAAAATTATTAGAGGTTCAGTATTATTTTATTTGCGGTCATTGTTGAAGATCTTTCTAATCGACAGACAAACAGACTTCAGTAGGAGGTTTGACGCCGCGCTGTGCGTACCTATGTCGATTCATTGTACGCGCTATAGTACTACGATAAATGAAAATAATTTGTGATAAAACCCTGTTGTGTGCGTGATAATAATGCGTATTTATAATCGAATTGTGATCTAATTTATTACAATATTTCGTGATTTATGTTCGTGTGAAAATAAGTTGGAGAAAATCAAACAACTGGATTGGATGTGCGCGAATTGAAATTGCAATGATCTTTCAGTTTCATCTTCATAAAACTTGTTGTAGACAGATCTGTTTGTTAAGCTTATAGAGGATAATATTAAACCTCGTGTGATATTAGGAGGCATGTAGGCAGGTAGTGATAAAGTCATATCTGCTGGAATTTTTGCGAATAGAACGGGTAATGTCAATATTTCTTGTAGGCAATGACCTAGTCTGTACCTACTGAATGTGTGCAAATGTGCATATCTTAAAACCATTCAAGAATAAATTCTATTAATAACGATTGTTTTTCACCTTGCTATGAAAAAGAATAAATGCAAGCGATAGTTGACATGAGATTGTTTTAATTAAGTTAATGCATTCTTAGTACTAGACATTTACAAATCTATAGCTAAGAACTTTTGTTAAGAAGAGTTTCAGCATAGGTTTCATAAATAATAACAAAAGACGGTCTAGACAAAATATTACATAGGTTTCACTTAACTCTTGACACAAAAGTAAATACTAAGTAAGAACAGACAGAAGGATGAATGCAACGCCGTATTTGCATAACAATTTCGCGAGTCGCCTTGAGGCATGTTTACGTATAATATTGCCTAGAAGACCACTCGACACGACTCATGAAAACAGCCACTGGTGCCGATTCCCTTGTTCACAAACTAAACTAAATTTAAGTTGAATGCATCTTTTTCTTTCTATTTCATTATGAAAAAGAAAGAAGATAAATATTAGTTTAATCCTGTCAAATTAGTCAGCACCTGACATAATTTGATGTAATTTTAGTAGTCAACTTTTTAATCGCGTCTAAAACTTGTATGGCGCTGATTAATTTGACAGAACATAACTAAAATTTATCTTCTGTCCTTTTCTTAATGAAATAGAAAGAAAAAGATGCACTGAACTTAAATTTGATTTAGTTTGTAAACAAGGGAATCGACACCACTGGCAAGCTTTGCAGAGATTGATCGGAGGTGACCACGCAAACTTACTTACAAACTGTAACTTAACTCATCAAAATGTATTAGGGGCACATTAATTACTGTTAATTACGGCAGTGAACTAGTGAGGGTATTTGTTTTTGTTAGCTGCTGATTATAAATTCATTTCGTGCTCTGTCCATAAAACAAATAAAGAATCTAGTCTTAACTTTCATTGCGTGTTTATAGAACGAAATTGAACTAAACATGCATTAAAATACATAATTATAAAGTGTTAAAAGCAGTCAAAAGATATAAATAAACACAGAAGTCTGCTCCCTACGCACATTCACCTGATGTGGCGTCTTTCGAGTATTGCGAAAAACTGCAGTGCTATTTGCAGCGCCCTTTCAATTAAAACAACGCTCGGAATGGTCTTGATTTGATTGTTGAACAAAAACCGCATATTGACGCAATGTGGACCATTTAACATTCGGCACACACGGTACACGCCATAAAGGTCTGAATTTCCGTTGACTTATACCACGTTAGGGCATGGACAAATCAGTCAGCTTAGATAATACTTCATGAATAGTCATTATGTATGTGATAGGAACAGTGGGGCTTTAATGACAAGTTCGAAATATACAGACCAGTTTTTTCTTTCTTTCCTGAATGTTTGTAAGCATGCGTGTTGTTACGCAGTTATGTCGTAGTCTGTCGACAAATATCGTTTTTCTGTAACGTCCGAGTTAGTCTTCCCCGAAGGTAAACGGATCGCGTGCGCGGGCGCCACTACACTTCAACACATTCTTGGAATACGGACGGTTGATCATGCGTACTTTGAAAGAAGGTTACAACTTCATTCGTTGTTTCATAGTGGCCATGTTTCGTGTTTTTAAGTTTATAACAGTTCTTTTCTTCAAACATAAGGAGCGTTGTGTTTATTGATTAGCACCATGTTCGGTCAAAATTGTTGACACAAAATTCTACTTAGATAGTTTTCCTCTCAAGAAAAAAAGTTAATAAAAATGTACTTAGGTCCTTTTTGAGTTATTTGCTAGGTTAATCTAATTAAAATATTTGTTGTCAACTTATTAACGGTCCGGTTTGTCATGTTTTACAACAAAAATCCGCTATTGGCGTCAACATTCTTGCCAATTCTGCACCATAATAGGCAATGTGATCCAGATAACATTGAGGTTTAAAGGCAAAATGTTGAATAGCGTCTCTTATGGGCGCGGGTGCAGCATCTGTTGCGGCGCGTGAGTGCTCTGTGTTTGGTCAGTGGAGCGCGAAGGTCAAGGCTTCACGCCACTGACCTACCCTGGCACTCCTAAACGACAAACGCTGACTATAACCTCAACGATCCAGTTGTTTTTTTCTCTCAATCAAACCGTCACGAAATTAGATCTTAGTGGTCTTGCTTCTTTTTTAGTATCAAGAAATGTTCTCGTTTCACGGTTTCGATAACCGAAGTTAGTGAAATCGATTGGATAAAGTATTGTGATGGTGGAAATAAAGAAGATGAGGTGACGAGTGGCGGGCCGCGGTGGCGGATGGCAGTGCGATGGATGGTGGGACGGCTTTGCAGCCCGTGCCTCCGCCGAGGCTGAAGAAGTTGGCCAGATTGGCCGCTTCTAAGCCTCCAGAGCGAAAGTCTGTCACATGGGTATGATTTTTTACTCGTGTTGTTATCATAGAGCAAACCTGATTTAATTTTAGATCAATATTAAAAGATTGCGTATTCGATAGCCATTAATACGCAATCTTTTCGCTTGATCCTTACTTACCTGTTGAACAAAGCCTTGTCTTTTCAAAGATAAACTTCAGATAATTCATGTCTTCCCTGATCGTTTTGCGAACGCCTTTTCAAAAGTTTTGCGCTAAAGATTGATGTTCGCATAAAACCTTTTGATATCATTCAACGCGAATCACGGTGACAGTTGAACAAAGGCGGACGAACAGACAGACAAAAGTCGAGGAATACGTAGGTATACAAGTGCAAACCGCGTTGAATGGAGTGAGCGCGGCTTCTGCGATGCGAGATGCGAGGCGTGGGAACGTCAACCGTTCCTGCTTTATTATCTCGCAATAAGAAAAACACACAAATTCGAGAAACTAACACAATGTGCATTTTCGCACATTATTATGTTGGTACAGTTATTTCACTTAATTTTCGCAGCGCGATTTTATCCGTTAGATGTCATTTTAGTAACGATGTTTCTTTTAAAAAGATGCTGCTATTGCTTGCCACTTTTCCAGGCGAAACTGCGGTGCTATGGTTTCGTGATAATATTTTTATTGTGAACTGAAGAAATTAAACAATTGAAAAGAAGAAGTAAATGATGACAAAGAAGGCTAATCTCTGCTTCGACAAGATTTGATTTTACAACTAACAGGTTTAACCATGATGTGATGAATTAAAATTGTCGTAGGTAGTAGCAGCATACACTACACTTGTGCCACTTGATACCACACTTATTTTTTTTACAATATCAATTTAGGTCTTGTTTGTAATAATACTCAAGTATTCGGTCAAGCAATCTCTCTCCACTACTTGACATACAAGTCTCCACACAAGTCTGATTTTTTTTTTTAAATGGCTGCATTTTTTCTTAGTTTCAGTATATTTTCCTGTAGCTAACACATATTAATATTGTCCAAAGGTAAAAATGTAAACCAATGAAACATCATCAGTTCTAAACGTACCTATTTTCTGTTTTTTCCAGGGTCCGGAGACATGGGTGGGTGTGCGAGCGTTGCGGGCCAGTTCCGGGGGTATCTTAGACCCGGATGACCGGGTCCGCGACGTGGCTGATGACCGGGAGACCCTCACCGCGGAGTGCACCAGCCAAGCGCCGCAGCCCCGCGCCGCGCAGGCAGATGGCGCTAGTGGCTCCTCCGCCGGTACCGCCTCCCCTGATATGTTTCGGGTAAGTTATGAATATATTTGAACTAATAATTTTATTTTTGAATTGTTTTTGTTTTGTTTTTACTATGCACATCTTGCTACATTGTTCTCACATAATGTACCATCTCAACATGAATGATGTAACCAAGATTTTGTAACAATATTCTGATTTAAAAGACTGTCCATGGAGTTTCTTGCCCGTTCTTCTCCATAGAGATCTACGCTAGGGAATGGGCAACTACAGTACTTTCACAGTTTTTATGTCTTGTGACTGGGACTGTAGCTACATTTAATTTTCATCTTTGTTTCGACGATTCAAAAGTGCCTGTAACTGACCTACTTGAAATAAATGCTTTGATTTTGCTTTTGATTACCTATGTAATAATTAAATTACAGAATATGTAAGTAAGTATTAATTTATCTGTGGATTGGGCCAAAAAAGTAAAAAACAAAAAACTATGGATTCATTCAAAATTTTCCCATAGGAAAAAATATTCTTCAATGTATTTTATTTTAATAACACTTTTTGAAAGTTGTTTCTTTCTGTCGCTGTCCTGGGATGAAGGGATAAATCAATTAAATTCGTACTAATAAATAGGTAGGAAGATAAACAAAATGTTGTTTTAAATTATAGGCGGGATTATGGCAAGCCAGAAACAAAGGCTATTCGTAATAATATATCTTTGTAGGAAAAGTAGAAAAAAGCCCACAAACAGTAAAGTCAGTTAGCGCTATTTAATTTCAGGCGAATCACAAAAATAATTAATCTTAGGAAAATAAAATTAAATCACAAAAAATTATTAATCTTACGAAAATAAAATTAAATCTAGCTAGGCTGAATGCACGAATACCAATGCACTAAATAAGCATGCTTGAAAAAATAAACACTAGAAGAAAGAAAGAGCGGGATTCATTCAGTTTAGTTTGAAGATCCTGTCGGAACTTGTTGGGCTGCATTTTATTTGAAGTGTGCGAATAAAATCATTTCGTGACATGTCGATCACAAGAAAAGAGAAAGAGTCTCGATTATCTTTCAACTGCAATCTCAATATGGGCTTGTGTTTCTCTCAATGTTTTTGTGCTCAAGAACCCAAAAAGGTTAGTAAAAATACATTTTTGTTGTTTTAAATAAGTAAAAACCAATGCCAACTTCACTGCAAAATGGTTCAGCTTATTAAATTAAATGAAAGGATTGCTGGGAACCTATTTGGGGATTGGTTAACATGTGTGTTAAATAATTAGCTTGTTAAATGGTTTCGAATATAAAATAAGACTTGCTGCTATTTTCTATAGGTTTAGATTTTACCTTTTTATCATTTATCCTCATAGTACTTATATACCTGTACGAAACGAGAATTGTGCATGTTTCACGATTTATATATCCTATTGTTTACACCTACTGCATCTAAGATTGCACAAGCAGGAAATATCAAAGGTGTGATCATCATAAAATGCTGTAAATGCCCACTAAGTATAGTAGATATTAATATTAGCCGAGGCACTGATTTTTAGGTAATAATTTAATAGGTTTCAAGACACCTTGATAATAAAGTATGATGTCTGTCTCACAATGCAAAGTATTTGTAGATGGATAGATACTTTTTTGTTTAGGTAACAAAATTGTGTATCAAAGCTAAAAAGACGTCGTAAAGAATTGGATAACTCCTTTTTCAAAGGGTTTTAATTTTGTGAGCACCTCAGGCCCCATACGTGTCTGTCTGTCGTAACACTCGTAACTCGTATCTACCTACTACCAGCGTTGCCAGATTTTTTTTCCGCTTTTTTTCACTCAAAAGGTTCCAAAATCGTCGGGATTTTGGAACTTTTTGAGTGAAAAAAAGCGGGATTCTTTCGTAAAAAGACATAGTAAAAAAACGTAATAGGTAATCGGAAGTTTTTAAATAAGTATTTATCTTTTTATTTGAGTTCAAATTACGTTTTCGTACGCAAAAATAGCCATAGAAAATGTATTTTAATAAAAATATGATATTTTAAATCAGATTACCGTATTGTTAAATAGTTGAGTCGAGTTATTCCCGAAATGCGGGTCTGAGCCTGCCCCGCGCGGGACATTTAATTTTGATTAAAAAATCGGGACGTCCCGCCAAAATCGGGACAATGCTGCTACCTACCCTCACTTTTATAAAATAGGTAAACTTTATCTTTGTAAGTGTCCAGTCACATTGCATAACAAAGTGTAGAAAATTACAATTATCGTGCTAGTTTTCGCTGTCGCTAAAATGTTAATTTTCAACTGAAGATCATTGTGAAAACACGGCGAATTAAGTAACGGAACATGTTCGTAACCCACACGGCAACACACACTACTACATATTACGTACGTATAGCGTACTGAATACACAATACATTTGCAAAGAATAAAGTCAAACTAATTTACGTACATATACATAGCCTTACATAGGTAGAACGAACGATAACAAACGTATGAATCATAGGCACATAACGGGCGGCGCGAATGCCTGTATTTACGCGTTCACGCCTCTTTCATACAAGTTACAACAGTATACCTAGGTTTACCTACCTACCATGTACCTATTTAGTAGATAACAAGCTGAAACTGGGCTAACAGGATTACAGAGCTCGCAAGTAGAGTGGATACGTTTAGATCTAGTTATAGGTTTATTTAAAGACTTTAACATAATCGTGGGGTTTTTTTTGTAACCTTCATATGTTGCGATGCCAGATTTAAATCTGAAATCGATATCAGCTTTATTTATTCAAATTGGTAATTTGTAAGTTTGTTTATGAGGTAGGTAATCTCCGGGACTAATGATCCAATTCTAAAAAATCTTTAACTGACAGAGCTACTTTATCCGTGGATTTATATCACATTTTGCGTTAAGTGCACATTTTGTTTTGTACACATTCTGCGTCAAACCCCATGAATTAGCCGAGCTATCACAATTTTTGCGGACAAAGTCGTGGGCGAAGTGCTAGTGATCCGTAAAGTACTTCAAGCCTTTCAGTCATAATCACATCCGTTATTCCATGTTTCTACAAATCCCCCGCGCCATCTTAATGAAATTCGACAAGATTGGCTTCCACTAGTCTGGGCAGGTCCCTTGGGTTTTTCTTGAATGTAGGACATCGGTCTTTTCAGACCCGACTCAATTATTTTCTGCTGTTACTTATTATGACTAGAGATGCAACGAATAGTGATTTGGCCGAATTCCGAATACCGAATATTCGGCGGCGCTCTCAGCCGAATACCGAATATTCGGCGGCGCTCTCAGCCGAATACCGAATATTCGGCCGCCGAATATTCGGCGGGTGATCCAGTACAATTGACGTCGACGCTAACAAGTAACCACACGTTTTGATGCGGTGCGTGCGGCGGTGACGGGGCGGGCGGGAAGTATTTGGCTCAGTAGCCGGCAAATCGTGTTACAACGTGCAGTGTTTTAAATGTACTTTGTCTAAAATTTGTCTAAAATGGCTTTAGTTGTGAATAAAAAGTCTCCTATTTGGAAATATTTTGAAGTTTTCAGTGAAGATTCCAAGTTAGCTGTGTTTGCTATGTAAAGTCAAGATCACGCGTGGCGGAGAAGGAAAAAAAAGCGAGTGCTTTTGTGCGAGTGCGAGCTTTTATAAGATATTTGCTACTTTTTTATGTATTCGGTATTCGGCCGAATACTACTTACTATTCGGCCGAATACCGAATACTGAAAAAACTGGCCGACTAGGCCGAATAGTTGCCGAATATTCGTTGCATCTCTAATTATGACCTTCGAATCGGCCAGTAAATAAAACAAACAAAGACAACAGATGATACAACATTGTACGGCGAAGTTTACCATGGCAAACAGATTCAGACTGCACAGTATTAGAGTGATTCGACCGCTTCAATAAACAGACTAAAGCAATTTGTATTGAATCTCATAATAATTGATTATCGAGATCGGTCACGCTCCAGTGGTGCAGTAGAATGCAAGCTTGGTACATCGTACAAGTAACTGATTCGTTATGTTTGTAGTTGTAATTATTACAAGAGCACGATTTTATAATTTAGGCTGTCTGCTATCTGTGCGTCAGAAAATGTTGAGATTAGTTAATTACTTTGAGATTTTGAGAGTCGAGTTAGTTAGAGGTCGTGAGCATTGGCGTGCCTAGGGGTCAGCAATGCGGCAAGCCCATCTAAGGCGAGCAGACTGTTCATAAATTACCAAACTTTTGACGACCCGAATGGCGCAGCGGTAGTGAGGCTGCCTAACGTTCTTAGGGTCCCGGGTTCCAATCCCGGTAAGAACAAATGTCCGTGTGATGCCCATGGACATTTGTTTCCGAGTCATGGATGTTTATATGTATATTAAGTATGTATTTACAAACAAAAATTATCTAGATGTAGTATATCAACTATCTGGTGTCCACGACACAAGCCTCGTTGCTTAGTCTGGCACTAGATAGCGCTGTGTGTAATGTTCAGCGATATTTATTTATAACTCATCATCATGAACGGTATTAGGTTTTAAGGGCAAGCCAACCTTTTAGTACCGCCATTACTCGTGAGGTGTCTCTTGTCTAGTTAAAATTGGGTAGCAATAAAACGAGTGACTGTAAATTACAATTTTAAGTGTCAAAATTAATTAATTTGGGTTTTAAAATCAATATTCGTCGTATGTTTAGTTAGTTTTCGCTTACTCAAATTCATACCGCTCAAGTTATTAATACAGTATGTCATCATCAGTCGCAAAGCTTTTTTTTAATCGCTCGTTTTATAATTCCCCGTTAAAATTAGAGTTGCAATTGAAGTTGTTGACCTTGTAGGCCCAATTTGAATTATGTCCTCAATGACATAACACAATTAAAAAAATAAAACCTAAAAGCCAGCGCTAGCGTATGCAGATAATAACTATATCTCATCAACGCGTTAATAATATGCAATAAGTTAATGGCATTAGTGGTGGATGTATTGACGCTAGAACGACAGTATTTTGTTGGGCCCAAAACTTCACCACTACTACGGCGTTATTGATGGCAGTGCAGAGGATACTTCAACTGCATGTTATGGGGTACCTGAGCCAGGATAGGAGGTAGGACATCGTTTGTGACACAGCTACGATATCCACATCTTCTTGGAGCTTCCGTTCCATCGAGGAAATTATATAGATTACTTTGTGCAATATCTGCTCCCCCAGACGTTACGTGTCTCCTCCAATCTGCTTGTATTGTAAATGTTTATTATCAGCTCCTAATTTCGAAATTCGTGTTTGTCTCCAGGGCGGCGGCGGCGTTGGCGGCAGTATGCGAGTTCCCGACACCGACTCCTGCGTGGAGGTGGGGGCCGCAGACTTAGAGGATGGGTCCAACGGTCTACAGGTGCGGCGCGGGAGTGAACCCACCCTGCATCAGGACACCCTACCTCCTCAGAGACAGGTATGTACCTACTTGTTTCGTTAAGATTTCATAGTTGGACCAAGGAGGAGCTCGTGGTTAAATAATACCAGCAGCTACGGGTATTTTGAGGTTAGGCCTTGCTTGCCTAGATTAGTCCGTGGCTGGGAGACCACCCATTGCTATAGAGTTTCCTCCGTCCTTCGGAAATCTCGTTTGAAAACCGTTGGTCCCGGCTGTCATTTGTAGATCAGTGACAGTCGTTACAGGTAGACAGTGGCCAGAAAATATTACAACTAGTATTACCAGGGGTAATCGTATTAGCCAGTACTAACTGGGTTGTGGAGGTCAGATCGGCAGTCGCTCCATGTAAAATATTGGTATTCTTCTTCGTTCGTTGCACGGACGTAGAGCTTAGCCGATTCCCTTATTCCTTGCTAACCTTTTATTTATTCAATGAGATTTACACAAATGAAATTCACATTAGTTTGTACCTAAATTAATATCATTATAATCCGGCCGGAAAGCAGATCTATTTTAATTTTGGTCGCATCAGATGCACATTTAAAACTCAACAACCTACCTAGATCAATATTAATCGGCCTTCACCCTGATATGGAACAATGCTTATTCAGAAGGGACGTCATAGGTATCATTGTCCTGAATAGGCTGAATAACTTAGGTACATAGTTTATTGTTTCAATCGTATCAGCATTATCATTTTCTCTAGCGAAACTTGACTGAGTGTTTCCGTACAGTGACCGGTTCTCTTAGGCTTATAGCCATATACAGCGGATTTCTGCGACAGTAGAATAGAATGTAATATTCTTTATTATGTACGCCATACAAATTACATTCATAAAAGAAAAACATTTCACATAGGGTGACGCAATGGGCGGTCTTATATTTAATAGCGATCTTTTGAACACAACCTTTGGATGGATTACGCTATTACAGGAACAGGGAGAGAATACTGCTGTTAGTCTATGGTGTACCTATTATAAATATCAATATAGATACAATACACACGTAAAGCATAATACAAATCTAATAAATAAATAACCATCATGCATCAAGAACAGAGAACTATGTAAGCTATTATGCTGTTCCATACTCAAATCTTTCGCAAACTGTCATTTCTACTTAAACAAATTAATATCAACTTTATGTTAAGGTTGACTACATTGATTTCAGAATGACCATTAGCTACTATTGAAAATGTCATAAAATGAAACGTCAAGTTGCAGAGCAAACTAAACCTTACGGGTAATATTACGCAGGATACATTATTGTTTTCTCGTTAGCAATGGATAGTTGGATACCTCTGCTGTTGGTCAAAGGCCTCCCCAATATCCATTCCTGCGCCATCTCGAACCATGTCTTCGTGATATTAAATTTGTTTTTTTTTTAATTCCAGGGTTCCGAACAAACAAAGCGCTGGTCAGCTGCCGTGGTGTGCCGGGACGACAGCAGTCGGGTGACGCAGAAGGTGCACCCGCTGCCGGATGGGCGGCCGCCGGATGTTGCCGTAGACCGGCACGGACAGCACTTCCAGAGGCAGACCAACCGCCTGTCCATGCAGTTCTCTGGACCTGGGTAAGGACCAGTATAATACAAGGTGTAGTTTTGCATCCTGTTCAAAATTCATGAGCTTGTCACAAAAGACACAAATAATCAATTTAAATTACCTACGATAGCCGGTCAATAATTAATAAAGCTGCTCTTTTAAATTGTTAAACTTTGACAGTATTTCACAATAACACGAAAAAAATAAACAGAATCACACATCGCGCGACATGTCGCTGTGTGCCTTTACTTGTGTGTGTGAAGGCGCGGTTATAGGGCTATTAACAGACGGGCTGCTATTAATTGGTGGTAAAAAACCTACCCATTCTATTATTGAATCGGGTCGAATTATACATCCTTGAATTTGACCAGGATGCAAAGCGGCACCATGTATATCAGGGCTGGTTGTACTTCTCAACCAAATTACTTCGAAAGTTTTGCCTTTTTTCCACTTCTTTGACTGCGTTTCCAAAGATGCGTATCGTTGATGTGTGTGAGCTAAGGTAGCTATGTGATTGGTTAGTTTTACGCGTATAGTTTCATCATCATCACCCTTTTAATGTTCCCACTGCTGGGACACAGGCCTCCTCTCTATCGAGAGGGAATGGGCTATAATCCACCACGCGGGCCCAGTGCGGATTGGATCAGATTGTGATGATGGGCAAATAAAGTTCGTAACTTCATAGTTCATAGTTCGTAACTTCAAAGTTCATACTTTCGTAACAATCAGACACCTGGAGTGAAAACTCCTCTCTACTCTTAAGGATATCTGCCCTTTGTGGATATATTCTACTTGCCATCGATGCATACATCGTCTTACAAATGAGGACAATTAATTTGTAGCTGTCGGACTTATTTTTCGAAGGTTACGTATTCAAAGTCTAGTTCTTTCAAACAGTAGAAGCTAAATTGAACTTCTGACCAATTCTTTGTTTGCCTTTATGCGCCATAAAGTCAACAAAAGACGCTATTAATATTATGTTATCTATTCCGTATAATTTATAAAGCAAAAGTAATTAGGAAGCTATGGTGTTGTTTTTGCATACATTATGAAATATTCAACATACAACACCTAACAGGAACTTCTCAAAGACAATTAAATGTTAATACGAGTAATGGCTTGTGCTGTAATTACGAGTAAAGTATTAGGTGTAAGTATTGCTGATTATAGTCTATTCTGCTTTCTTTTTTTAGGGTTCCGTAGCCATATGGCAAAAAACGGAACCCTTATGGATTCGTCATGTCTGTCTGTCTGTCTGTCCGTCCGTATGTCACAGCCACTTTTTTCCGAAACTATAAGTCTAAGTAGCCGCATTAAGATTTTCACACAAAAATAGAAAAAAAAACAATAAATTTTGGGGGTTCTCATTTTTTTTTTTCATACCATATAGGTTTCTAATATCATTTTTTTCTAAACTGAATAGTTTGCGCAAGAGACACTTCCAAAGTGGTAAAATGTGTGTCGTCCCTCCTGTAACTTCTGAAATAAGAGAATGATAAAACTAAAAAAAATATATACCATGTAAACTTCTACCGAAAATTGGTTTGAACGAGATTTAATAAGTAGTTTTTTTAATACGTCATAAATCGTAACCGTAATTTACTTTTCATTCAATCAACTCAAATATAAAAATAAAACCACCACCACCATAGTTTTTCGAGAAATCGCCAAACGGTTGGTCGACTGTTCACGTGACCAGAGGGCGGGCCTATTTTTTGGCCAAAGAATCAGCATTGCCATCCAACGTGGCAATGCTGCCAGCCTTCTGGGCACGTTTCCTGTTGACAGCGTTGTGGACGAATTTTTCGACGCCCTGTAACCCTATTTGATACTTGTAAATATTTTTATTTCTATTATAGAGTTAGTATGTAAATAATGTAAATATTACTGAAAATAAATGTATTACAAAGAAAAAAAATATATAAAAATCCCATCATTTTGGTACCTAATTATAATGTTTACTTATAGAAAAGAAGAAAAGAAAGAAAAATCGTTTATTTTGCACAGAGTACAAACGCGCAATAATAAAAAAATAAAACACAACCCTACAAAATACAAAAGAAACTTATAAGCTAAAAAAACATAAAATAATATAAAACTTAAAATCTAATATTTCCCCTTGAGATCCCCTGTGGTCACACCATAGAGAACCCTAGAAAGAACTTAACAAACTTAAGAACTTAATTTAAAAAAATACATTATTATTAAAACATCGATCAAAGTTACAACGAACTACAAGAACTTTTATATTATGTTACTTGCTGCTACGGAACCCTTCATGGGCGAGTCCAACTCGCACTTGTCGCTTTTTTTTTATTACGAAAGCAACGGGAATTTTAATGGCAATTAATTCACTTCAAGCTTCCTTGCAATACGTACTGAAAGTCTTTATATTTGTTTATGGATTTACTGCCATTATTTATTCCATTACCATAGACATTACCCTACTAGCCTGGGTATGGCTGGGCGGCTGGCTTTAGACTAGGCTAGGTTTGAGTCCGGCGAAGTTTAAGCTGAGCTTGGTTATGGTTAGGCTAATTTAAGACTGACCTGACTGTTTGACTTAGGCTATATCTGGACCATTTCTAGGTTAAGTTAGGGCAAGGTCACATCACATAATGGTGTCGATTCTGTTGTGCACAAACTAAACTTAAGCTATTGCTGTCTTTTACTAAAAGGCAGTGCGAGAAAAGGGTGGCTATAGCTTGAGTTAGAGATGTCAAACTAGTTTATGACTTGCGCTTCACCGTGTTTTTAGTCAACATGTTTTTACGTGCACCCCCTACATTTGTATGGAAATATTAGTTCCAACTAAATTTGACAGCTCTAAATTACGTCCGTCTCTTTCTCGTTTTATTAGAGAGAAAAAGATAGCAATAGCCTAAATTAAGTTTAGTTTGTGCACAACAGGAATCGGTACCATTATCGATCATAAATACTTAATTTTTTTTAAATATTTTTCCAGAAGCGGTGTATGGTTAGACGCAGCAGAGCGGGTACAAAGTTACGGCAGTAAGAGTCTTCCACGAGACGCGCGGAGAGAGCCCTTGGGACAAGACATGCCAGTCAATAACCATCAGAGTCATAGGTAATTATAACGAATAATTGAAAAATGAATAATTTCAGCTGACATTATGATATTGATTTAATTGGTCATACTACTCATAATCTGCCTAGCCTTGTCCCAACTATGTTGGGGTCGGCTTCCAGTCTAACCGGAAGCAGCTGAATACCAGTATTTTACATGGAGTGACTGCCTATCTGACCTCCACAACCCAGTTAGTACCGGGCAATTACGATACCCCTTGGTAAGATTGGTTGTCAGACTTTTTGGGCCTCTGACTACCTAACGACTGTTAAAATCTACAAATGACAGCCGGGCCCAACGGCTTAACGTGGCACGGAGGAAACTCGGTATGTAATGGGTGGTGACCCATCCACAGACCAACCTAGGCAAGCACGGGTTAACCTAACGATCGACCCGAGCGGCTGTTATTATTTAGCCACGAGCTCGTCCAATGGGCCATACTACTGTCTGCTTATGAATTCCAGTTATTAGTCCCTTTACATCCATTGCTTTTTCGGTGTGCCCAGTTCGTTTCGCCATTCTTTGTACCTGTCCTGACCTTGATTAGAAAAGTTTATGTTGTGCTTCCATTTTCTACGTAAACACTTTAATATTTTTCTATGTTTGCAGGGTAGAAGATATGCTGCGATGGGTGACGGGAGTCAACAACGTAGCGAGTGTACATCCTGTGCAAGAAAGACCTCTAGATCTCTTACCTGAAGGTATGTAGAACACCTTAATTTGCAACTAGGAGTTACAACGGAAATTCTAGCTTTGGATTTGATTATCTTACTTCTCATAGTAAATGTTCCGCCATCTTTTGTACGTGTGGGAGTCCCAGGGGTTACCAGCAGGACAGGAAAGGTGTCACTGTAACTTTTTCAAAGACTGTTGTGAGACCAGCCCAGAATTCGGGTCCTTCTGCAGAAAAGCAGTGATTTATGTAGATTTTGAGCCACAGCATACCTTGTTTTTGATGTGAAACATCTATAGGCGCGGGTAAGCCAAAAAACAAAATGAAAAATTCGTGGCGAGCGTGGCGATCGAACCGGGCCCGAACAATCTCGAACATTACTGACTTGTTGAAGCAGCTTAGGATCTACATATAAGCCAGCTGGTCTCGGGGCACAGAGCGCTGGGTTACAATCTCATGACTTCGAGTTCGATTTCAGCATAAGAATTTTCTTTTTGAGAATCGAGTCATTTTGTTTTTATTTTCTACTATGTTTGTTTTGTATATTGACTTTTTTTAAGCATATTACTTGTACAAAATAATTTCGATATTTCAAATCTACCAGGCGCCCCCGGGACAGCTCATTTTTTTGTTTAGTAGGCTTAGCTATAGTACCTGATGGACTTTTTTTTTTAAATTCTTATCTAAAACCTAACATAATTCCGCAGGAGGCAGCAGCGAGCGCGCTATATCCGGCACGGAGGTCTCGGTGACGTCATCCGGCGCTTCGCAGACTGTAGCGGTGACCCTGGTGAAGGGGGAGAAGGGACTCGGGTTCACCATCACCACCCGGGACAACCCCACGGGGGGACACTGTCCTATCTACATCAAGAATATATTGCCTAAGGTATGTTATTTGATTTCTTAAACGGTTCATATAAAATATGGCTGAACTTGCTTTTGGTTTTTCGAGTCATCGTGGTCGTCTTCCTGCCCCTATCCAATATTTCTCCAATACTTCCAATACTCCAAATCCAATACAAACCAATACCAATCCAATCTTGCAATACTTCTTCTTTAGTAGGTATGTATTTACAAACAAAAAGTATGTATCAAATCAAATCAAAATTATTTATTTGCAGTAAATGTGGTACAAAAGATGGTAAAAATATTATGTAGTGCAATGCCACATTTCGCCATAAAATTGGCATGCAAACATTAAAGAATTAGATGCTAATTTCAAAACATAATAACTGAATGTGAAACAAACACTAAATTAGGTAACTAATCGTGTTTCAAAGCAATACAAAACAAAATTTTGCTGTTAAACACTAAAATCAAACGAAGAAATTGTTAACAGAAGAAAAATAAAGGAAAATAAAATATTTTTGAATATACAAACACAACAACATATTATTATAATTTAAGAAATTCTCTACAATACATTCCGGTAATGGTATGGTTGACAATTCGATTTTTTAAGAAATTCGGTTAGGGAATAAAAGCTATGTGAAATAAGCCATTTTTTTTTGGATTTTGCAGAATTTTCTGTACGGAAGATCAGTAATAAAATTAGGTAGAGAGTTATAGATGAGTGGAGCCATATATACACAATTGTCTAAAATAATTCAATCCTAGGTATAGGCATGGTAAGTAGATACTGTGTAACTGTACGTTTATTAATGTTTTTCAGTTCAAAAAGTGAAGAGTTCGTTTTCACAAATTTTGGAATTTCATACTTAAATATAAATACAAGGAACTGTAAGAAGGTTGTGTGATTTATACACTGGTCTGCAAGAATCAGTCCAGTCCATATTGAATATTGAGCGTATGCATTTTTTTGTGCTAACAACACCCTAGTAACTTCAGAAGAGTTTCCCCAGACAATGATTCCATGCCTGATGATGGAGCAAACATAGGCAATCTATCCAGTAGTTTTGGCGTGAAGCCGTACCATACACACAGACAAACAGACAAAAATTCTAAAAAGTCACTTTTTGTCATCAGCTACGTTTTTCTAACAAAAGCCACTTATTTTTTCTTGAATATTCTCAAAGTATAGTCTTTCTTTCGTTACTTTTTATATATGATAGATTTTTATTTATTTACTTCCAATTTATTATGAGGTCAATGGTGGTTGTCTCCTACATACCTATTGGTCCTCATATGACCTGACTAATGTCTGGACTTTAAAAGAGATAGTGACCTCTGAGTTTGTTTTTTTTTTCAAAGTAGTCAGGTACGAATTATGCATTATAATGAATTAATTCTGTAAAAACGTTAAACTCGCAAATCATATTTTGTTCAACATACAGTCTGACACTGACGCCTTAACTGCAAAAAACATAAAAAAATATATTTTGCGGGCTTTCTTGACGCTTCCTTTCCTTCCTTTACCGCTTGGCAACGAGCACACTCTCAAGATAGACTAGAAAACAAATCTATGGCGGAAAGGTGTATTTTTCACCACAGCACTACTTAAGTACTTATTTTTGTGAAAAATTGTGCATTGTCCAGGGTGCTGCAGTATCAGACGGTCGCCTGCGAGCGGGTGACAAGCTGGTGTCAGTGAACAGCGTGTCGGTGTCGGGTCTCACACAGCAACAAGTGGTCACGCTGCTCAGGAACACGCCCACTGACTCCACCGTCGACATCGTTATTGAGAGGATCGTACTTAATAGGACGCAGGTAATCTTCATCTAAATTAAAATCACAACTTTTATAATTTCACTTTCATGTACTATCGTGGACACTCCCGCCTGATCACCACTAAGCTAATTTTTGCTTGCACTCGCAACATAGAACCGCTCTCTAGCCCCGCCCCGTTGTCTTTGTATATAAATAGTAAATGAAAGACAATAGCGATCGGCCGAGCGCACTGACGACGCACGCCAAACGAGAGTTATTGTTATTTTGCGCGCCAAAGGTAACGCTTTCCTAATAGGTCTAAACTGGGCTTGGCTCGAGGCTTCCGCATTATTTAAGCAAAAAAAAATTAACTGATCAGGCGGAAAAGACCACTTGATCTCTGAGTGAAGATCTCATTCGTTTAAACGTTCGTTACCGTCGTCTTCGTATTTTGGGGATATCAGAAAGTGTATAAGCAGGCAACTTCAGATGAATAATAAAACTGCTAGGGGTCAACTATAAGGCGAGCTAGAGCTATGAATATTTGGGATGAAACTAACTTGTACAGTTCTTTTACGGATTATTACGCTTAATTACCTATATGTTGGGTAACCTGATATTCGAAATAATACTTATATTCTTTTTACACACACTTCATTATAGCCGATTTAATAGTGCGGCCAATAAACTGTGAAAGGAGTATTTCTTCGAATCGCTTTAGTTCGTACAGAAGTCCATAGCCAGTTGAACCACTGCTGCGAAATGTATTATTGACTCATTTGACAACCTTTTCAGTAAAAATAACTTATACTGATGACAGTCACAATATTTATGAAAGACACAAACAATCATAATCACTAAACATTTACCTTTATTTCAGAGGGTAGAGCCCCAACAAAGTCCGACGAAATACATAGAGAAAGCAATAGGCACACCTCCCACGAACGAAGCCAACAAGAGTTCAGAGAACGGCCGAGTGTCCAGCATAGTGAACGCGATCAACCAGAACAACGTCAACAGTTCCATGAGGGGCAGGATACCGAAGAGCTCGTCTAAAGATGATCTGCTGCACAAAGATAACAGTAACGATAGTGCGCTGCAAGAGGCTTTAAATTCTTCGTCTAATTCCGTGAGTATTCATTTTAGTATTGTCCTATTTTTCTTATGCTTTCAAGCAATAATGTGGAATATTCTGTCTAAGCCTTGGTAAGAGAACAGAATGATTTTGTGGGTTCGGTGAGATCATCATAATATGCGCGTGCGAGGTTTTGTCTTTATTTTGCAACGCGCCGTAGCTTGACAAGATATAACGAAGATATATCCATGTATTCTTTCGGCGCGAGATAATATGTCGACAGCTGGATTTTGTCGTGTTAGGTATGCATGTTAGACTGGCACGAAAAACTTCAAGATCAGTAAAATACGTTAATAGTTTGAAATCATCATGGTCTTAATGTCCCAGTCCCATTTAACGTAGTTGAGGTCCTGTCAACCGTCACGCTATCATTTACTCCTTTTGCTATTAGAAAAACATTTGGAAAATATAGTTTTATAGCAATTCGTATGATTCGAAGCAAAAAACGCTGATTCAATAACTCGTTACCCGTTTTCAGATTCTAGGTCTCCGTAACCGGCTAATACTTCGGCTGGACGTGCCGGTTCACGACTCGGAGAAGGCCGGGCTGGGCATCAGCGTGAAGGGCAAGGTCACCGTGGGAGCAGACCCGCAGGACCTCGGCATCTTCATCAAGTCGGTGCTGCACGGAGGCGCTGCGTCTAGAGATGGGAGGTAAGATATAAAAAAAACATTTTTATGCAGATTTTTGGGTAACAAACTAAGTTGATACTAACAGTCGTGGTTTTTTCCACTTGATCAGTTACAATTTTTTTCGCTTAAATCATGCGGAGGCGCCGAGCCACGCCCCCTTAAAGTTTAGGCCTATTAGGAAAGCGTCAAATTTGTCGCGCAAAGTAACAATAACTCGTTTGGCGTGCGTCGTAAGTGCGCTCGGCCGATCGGTATCTTTTCATTCATTATTTCTATACAAAGTCAACGGGGCGGGGCTAGAGAGCGTTTCTATGTTGTAAGTGCCAGCAAAAATTAGCTTAGTGGTGATCAGGCGGGAGTGTCCACGATAGTACACGCAAACCAAAAATCCAAAACCAATCCAAAATTAAAAAAGTAGTTTTGAAATCTTGAATTGCTAGTAAGAGAGAGAAGAGTTCAAACAGAACATTGAAAAGATTGCTTAAAAATAAAGAGGTTAATTGATAAGATTTATTAACTTTGTATTCTTTCGACTTGCTGGAGTTATAGACATAACTTGCAGAGTAAGCGTAAAGAGTGATTTTCAAAATTTTTGTACAGTTACAAAAATGAATACCGTTACAAAAATGAAAAATGTCACAAAAAATAACAAAAAGGAAATATTAGGGTTTTGGCAGAAGATAATTAAAACAACGAAATTGTGTTTTAATGATTTATTAATAATATGATCAGTCTGTTGAATTACAGTCATCAAATCAGTCTCAAATAGGTAACGATTTGGTTTTTTTGTTTTTGAATAAACGAAGCATTAGTCGTCAAATTATATACACAATTATTCTGTATGAAATCTGCTTTACTTCATTGTTACATCATTTTTGTTACGCAACAAAAAAACGTAACAAATCGTTAGAAAAATTAAATCTAACCGTGAGTTGAATTACAACTTCAAACATTTGGAGGATAGAAAGAATTTTAGTGGATTTATCCAGCTTCTTTTAAGTAGATGGTCAAAACTATTCCTTAAATTTACGCAAAAATCAGAAGAGATAACCTTACCGTTGTTTTTTATAGCTGAACAACAAAAATGAAAGATTTATCGTTGAAAAAACACTGCACTGGAATAAACACACTTGTCTTCATGGTGGCACCTGCTGTCAAAATGGTGGACGACTTACTGTTGTCATCTGATTGGACAGTTTTAAATGGAGAAAGTTGCCAGTTGAAAACCCCAAATATGTCTACTTATGTAACAATAAAGAATAACAAAAATGAACCTGTAAACGGTGTAAAAAGACAAAAAAATGTTCTCCCCATCTTTGCGAACATTTTTTTGTTCTTCACCATACCTGATGAACCTTCTAGTTACGGAGATATTGGGGGTCAAAGTTCCAACTTTTCCACAAGTTTTTTTTATTTATATACGTTTTCAAGTTTAAGTGAGATTTTTACTTTAAAAACCTCCACGACCCCAATCTCTCAATCCATCCATCCACCAGCACAATGTTTTGAGTGTGGTACATTGACTTTGACCGTAAAACGTTATGTTTCACCCAAAAAAAAAAGTCGTTTCCCAGCAATAATTTTTGCGTAAAGTTACTTAGTACTTATGATGTACAGAATGCTTGGTTGACAGCTTCGTGATGAGTCTGCTCACATCCTGTATATTCTGCGTTTCCCTACAGGTTACACACAAACGACCAGCTATTGAGCGTGAACGGCGTGACACTAGTAGGTCAGAGCAATGCAGAGGCTATGGAGACGTTACGGCGCGCGTTACTGCACGCCAGGCCGCAGCGATCAGGCAGCATCTCTCTCACCATCGCTAGACGGACTGGTATGTACAGTAAAGTAACTAATCACCATCAATCATCATCATAGAAAATTAATAGCCAGTAAGCTTCCGCGAAAAGAGCATAAGCCTCCATATCAGACCGTAAATAGAGGTCCTTCGGTACGAAAACGAATTGCTACTGGCCCTTCTTACTCGAAATCATTTTCAAATTAATGTATGTTTGGATTTTTTATATAGTCGTGGCTTGCCTATTTATTTGCAGTTAAAAATAGTGATTTAATGTTGTTCTTGATAAGCCTTAAGCCTGCTTAGTGGTAATGTTCTTTAACCAGACATTTTTTCTGCCAACAGATAGTATGGACAGCTTAGCAAGGTGGAAAGACGACACTCCACCGAACGGCAACGACTCAACCAACTCAAACGAAAACTCACAGAACTACAACACAGTGATATACAACGCGAGTAGCGACAAAGAAAATAAACCAGTTGACAACTACAACCAAAAATACGATGCTAATGCTAACCAAAACGAGGGCTTTGACAGCCATGACGGAAGAAGTAGCAAGAAACACGCCTCAATAGTCACTATCAATAACAACAATAGTTGGGTATCCAACCAATCAGATGACAGCAAAGGGTACTTAGAAAGAGACAAAGATGCACCACCTCATGATAACAAAAGAGACAGCTTCGAATGGAGTAAACTAGATGGGTGGAATCCTGTAATAGACCGACTTACTGGACTAAGAAATGAAAGCTACTACATGGCGACACAGATAGACGCTCCTCCAGTCATGAATGGCCATCACTATAGGCAGAACTTAGGACACGTGCATATGCCAAGGTCGCCGCCTGCGCATCATAATGTTATTATTGAAGAGGATTATGGTACCACGAGGTAAGTTTTTTATGAATATTCGTCTAAAATTAAAATCACAGGTTTCCTAACATATCGGTCCCGTCATAAAACACGTCATGAAACAGATTTCGCTCTATAAATAGGGTAGATGGCAAAAATAAACTAATTAGGGCCAAGTTCACCGAAAAGATAACAGTCTGATTATCTAAAAACAGCTGTTTAAAACACATTTTTGAACATGAAAATGTGTTTTAAACAGCTGTTTTTAGATAAACAGACTGTTATCATTTCGGTGAACTTGGCCCTTAGTCTGTCAGTTAGATTATCAAAAAAATATTCGATCCGTATTTTTTCTTTTTCTTTTTTTTGTTACGTAAACAAAAATTTACGAAGTTAAGAGTAAGACGCTTTTAAAATTCACAATACGTCACGTCGAGGTATAATTTTTTGTGCATTCTGACGTCACGAGCCCCTCCCGAGTTTTGATGCGTTTTATCTTTGTCAATTTTCATTGATTTACAGAAACAAAAAATACGTGTCCATTATTTTCCAATACTCTAACGGACGGACTAAATAGATTTGCCATGCCATGATGGTGGAAACTAGCCTATAACGCCAATACCCGTCATCAACGCAAGGGCTCTCATAACGACGTTGTATTATGGCCCCCTCCGCTATCATTAGACCTAAGGCTTAGCCATTTCCGGCCGCCGCGGGAGACGCCCCGGGCGTCGGGGGCCACCACCACGTGGCCCCCGGCCACCGTAGGCCCGGGCCTGTGGACGGTGGGCTATGGGCTAGCTCGCCGTCCGTCCGTCTCATGACGACAGGCCGTGTCGACGGCGCAGGAGTGTTCCACGCGCGCCTCAAAGAGATTCAGCAAAAGGGAAGGGGTCCGTAAGGACCGATGCCTGCCGGGGTTGCGGGACTGTTCGAAAGAGATACCGTGGCCCCGGAACACAAAGGGCGATGAAGGAACATGGATGGGTTTTAGTCAGTAAAAGTCTGACACTCCCTCCTGCTCCGCCCAGAGCGGGAGGAGTTATTTGATGATTTCCCATCCGAAAAAAAAAAAAAAAAATAAGGCTTAGCCATTTATTTCCGTAGTATATTAGTCTAGTTGACATCAACAAGATCTTCGGTCTTTGTAAAATACTTGTACTTTTTCAATGACCCTATTTCCCACGTAGGGGTAGCGGCAGCGGTGGTGGCGGCGAGTCAGGCAGTGAGAGCGGCGCTGGGTTTAGTCGAGACGCGGTGGGACGACGGTCCATGTCCGAGAAACGACACGCCGCACTAGACGCTAAAACTACTGGCACCTACAAGAAAATCAAAGAGATAAAGGCTGTTAATTGTAAGTATCATTTAAAATTATCTCAGATTTTTGATCTTGGCAAAGCTTTTGACTTCTTAATTGTGGATATTTTTCTCTTTATACGATGTATTTTAATTACAAGGGTTCCTCGTTCTTTTTGCTGTTATAAGAATCTTCAAGCCTTTGATAAAATTGTACAAATAAGATATCATCTAACCTCTTTAATGATCAATAACGATGGAGTTCCCCAAGGTGGTACACTAGGCCCCATCCTACTCATCAGTTCAATAAGCGTCTTTTTCTATTCTCTTTCTATCTTTCCTTCTTTTTTCGATTTCGATCAAATATATTCTGAATACTTATACATCTATTTCATTGCAGCCTTGCTAGTAGGACCATCATTAGGCATGAGAAAGTCGTCAAGTCTAGAGTCGCTACAGACAGCTATACAAGAGACGCAAAGGAACCCGCGCAACGAACCGATCTATGCACGTGCACACCCACGTGAGTACACTTCCGTATTACTTTTAATATAATTACAAAAAAATCATAATAAAATTATACATGCCTAAGTTTTTATTGTGTCATTCCCACGATTATTATTTTTGGAAATTAAATTGTTATTCTTCTTTGTTAGTCGGATTTTAAAAACAATTGTAGGAAGTAATCGAAGAATAAAAAATGCTTACAGAGGTTTTCGTCATTGCATCGCTAGAATATTATAATTCTCAAAAAATCTACAACATGTTACTTCTACCAAAAAACTTTGGTTCTCGCGTTTGCTTTGGGACTCGTAGAGAGGAGGCCTGTGTCCCAACAGTGGGAAACATAATAGACTGACTAATGATTATGCATATGCCACAAACACTATTTAATATTTCGAATCAATTACATTTAAACAGTTGTTTAATTTTTATAACTCATGAAGGAATACCCAATTATCCACTGTTACTTTAGCTGATAGTTTCTTAAAGCGTAGGACAGGATTGGTAATTTTGTTAATAATTGCAGCATTAAAACACTGGTTGACGGACGACCACAGTGGGCCCGACATGATTCGAGGATCACCGCAGCAGTCATCTCTTTCACACAAGAAGCCTTCCTTACTGAAGTCTTTATCTACTATGTTTAGGTAAGTTTATTTTTCTTCCCTTCTTGTGGAAGGACGGAACACCGTGTCGAATGTAGGTTTGGGTGCATGCTGCATGATTATTTTTCGCACTTCTTCCATTTGTGTATTTTTAGGGGTGTTGTTGCATTCTGTATCCAAGCCTGGATCTATTTGCGGAATTAACTCTAAATATTTTGTATAACATTTAATTCTTTCTCTTCGTCTTAAGGGCCTATACTACCTCAAATAGCTTAGCATGATCCTCCGTTACGCCTAAAATACTGCAGCATTATTTTTGAAATATATATATGGTAAAGTTGAGAATTAATGTTAAGTCTTATTTTTAGCGAAAACACGATTCCATAAAATTTTCTAAAATCCCAAAGTTACTTCTAAACTCAACAATAAACCGCTGGCAATCATAAAATACTTCAAATTAGATCATGAAACTTTTATACTAACTGAACTAACTACTATAAAGCAGGTCTTATGTTATTTATTTTTTTAGTCCAATCAATAGATTTTTTGTAAATCGCAAAAAAACACTCATTTCGCACTATTCGGCCCGCAGTGACTGACGTAACAACCACTTTGTAGTGCAAGCTGATTAGAACTTTATCCTAACAGTATTTCAAACGAAGTTTGAACCACCACAAATAGAGTTGCTAATTTTAGGGTTAGACAGGGCCTTAAGATCTGATTGTAAACATAAGGTGATGGAAATGCACCAGTGGTACTCTGAGGCTCTTGTATTGCAGGCCGATAAGAGACAAGCATAGCTATTCACAACGCTTCGATTCGATTCTTATTCGGTAAGTCGTATGTCTATCTTTTTTGTTATTGCGAAAACGAGCGAGATAGACATACGACTTTCCGAATGGGAATCGAATCGAAGCGTTGTGAATAGCGTGGCTGGCCTCCTGCTTGTTTGCTTTACATTTTGTTCCATTTTGTTACTAGAAAAAAAACCTTGTAGTGGTTAGAAACTTGTTTAATATTTAAGTATGTACAAATACCATAAAAAATGTTTAAAAAAATGGACGTGGGAGATAATATCCGGAACTATTCATCCGATTAAAAAAAAAAATTCAGATCAGTAAAAAAAGACAGAATGCTGCACTCTTACGGAGTGCAGAAGCTAGTAAATAATAATGTTAAAAACAATGATATTATATAGTAAAAAGAGGTAGATATCGCACTAGTACGCACAAATTGTTGAGGACAAAGTGACACAATTGTTGCACTTTGATAGCTAGCTATCTCTTTCTATCTTATACGTTCCGTATTATCTATCGCTGTCGTAGTTTTAAATTACTCGCAACGATATCTGAACGCCATTCAGTATGAACATGGCGTATCTTCTTTATAATATCATTGGTTAAAAATGTATGGTGGACGATTGGAATGACAAGGGTGTGAATGACAACTTGTTGGTTGACAGGAGAGAATGGAAGACGAAATCGTTTTTCGCCGAGCCCAAGGGAAATGGGAAAAGGCAGGCAGATAATGATAGGGTGATTGTGAATGCTATGCGTCTAGTTTAGAGAATAAAATCAGTTAAGGCTGTCTGTGGCCTGTCTAACCCTAAAATTAGCAACTCTATTTGTGGTGGTTCAAACTTCGTTTGAAATACTGTTAGAATAACGTTCTAATCAGCTTACACTACAAAGTGGTTCTTACGTCAGTCACTGCAGGCCGAATAGTGCGAAATTAGTGGTTTTTATTCTTTATAAAATCAAATTTTCGTCTTTTGGAAAAAATAAAACACAAGATCTGCTTTATAGTTAGTACTGAACTAACTATATTTATTTTTATTATGCATATTGTTTTATTTTTACTATGCAAAATTTCATGATCTAATATAAGTACTTTTTGAATACCAGCGGTTTATTGTTCGATTTGGAGGTAACTTTGGATTTTTTTTTTCTATCGAGAAAAGTTTATGGAATCGTTTTTTCGTTACACATAGTAGTACCTAGCATTAATACTCAACTTTACCATATATTTATTTCAAAATTAATGCTGCAGTGTTTTAGGCGTAACGGAGGATCATGCTAAGCCATTTGAGGTAGTATAGGCCCTTAAGCATTAGGTAGATTTTTCTAAATTCCCATCCGCATGTTTTTTAATCTAAAACGGATTTGTTTTGATTGTCTCTTTGTTTTTAACCGTCAAATTAACTAATTAACTCTAACTATGTAAATAATTCGTTTAGCATTCGCTCCCACGTTTTTGTTTAGTTCTGTTAATTAATTCGGCGTTAAAATAAATTAAATGCGTACATTGCACTAATGAAGGTATTTTAATAGTGTGACGTAATAAAAGGCGGCGCTCGTAAAAGTTACAAAGTTGAAACATAATCATAAAAGAGGTAGCATGTAACATGAACATTGACGTTATAAAACCGTATAATAATTTATGAACAAAGTAATAAAAAACCGGATTTAAATCAGACCGAAATGTATGTGTTGCTGGGCAGTTTATAACGCAACTTCTTCATCGTATATTATATTCTTATTCTTTATCGCACACAAAATTAAAAAGATATTATACACACAAAAATATATTATATACAAAAGATATTATACGTACCTACATATATTGATATTTTATCCAGAATTGATTGGGTGTTTTGCAGCAAACGTTACTTACTTTCCTCCTCACTCAAACACTAGCTGCTGAAGATTTTTGAGTTTGGAACGATTGTCAACCCGAAGGTTAGGTTGAATAGGCTAGTGTCCATTATGAAATTCGCAATATTTACATACTTTAAATGATATTACTAAAACCAGCACTGTATTTAATATAAATAACAGATGCAACTCAAACTCCGCGCCAAAATGGAAAACAGTTGTGCCAATCTAACAACTACAAAAAAACAAAAATTTGAATTTGGAACCCTAAACAAATCATCCATTCCCGATACTTTTTTGACTGAATGTATACGTCTCTATAATAAATTACCAAAAATGTTTAAAACATTAAATTGTAAATTATTTAAAATCCAATTATTTATATGGCTTAATAGTAATAATTTCTATTAAATTAATGTTTTTTTTTTAATATGAATTCATAATGTATCTTTAGTAAGTAAGTTTGCATGCTTTAGTATTAAGCAAAACATGTCCGATCTAACGTTTTTTCAATAACGCCTTGTATACAATGTTTATGCAAATAAAATATCTTATCTTATCTAATAATAAATTGCAATTCTATCTAATCCGTCAGTTAAAGTATTGGAAAATAATGGACACTTATTTTTTGTTTTTGTAAATCAATGAATATTGACAAAGATAAAACGTATCAAAACCCCCGGCTTTACTCCCGAGCACGGCGTGACGTATTGAGAATTTTAAAAGCGTCGTATATTCGTCAATTTTGGTTTACGTAACAATAGCAAAAATACGTGTCAAATATTTTTTGATAATCTAACTGACCGACTAGTTAGATTTTTTCAGGACACAAGCCTATAGCAGTATAGTCCCTTTCACAAAAAAAAGGTCTTTGTACGAGCAGTGCAAATGTATTGCTAGTTGTATGCTTTTTCCCACAAACGCACAATCTTCGTCATTTCCTTTTGTAACTTTTGACCTTCAAAGTCCAAATATGCTAATAATTACAATTTTATCAGTTGAATTTGATTATCACAGACTAAGAAAGTATGGTACGCAAAGGCTTTATGCTCAGTATTTGGTACAAACAAGCTGCAAATGATGTTGACGATGAAGCCTCGGATTATGCGTGAATAATTTTGGTTTTGACAACCCCTAAATGACCTTATTT
The DNA here is from genome assembly GCA_905147715.2 of Xestia xanthographa. NCBI lineage: Eukaryota > Metazoa > Arthropoda > Insecta > Lepidoptera > Noctuidae > Xestia > Xestia xanthographa. The sequence continues at coordinate 14,390,631 of LR990647.1, read as the reverse complement.
TGTTAACAGGATAGGCAAGCCTCACAAGAAACCCGAAACAGAAGTGTACGGTAGATCTCAGCCGGGTCGGGCATCAGAGAAATCACTGTCAAGGGAAGCGTTAGAGCGACACAATCGGATAGACGAGAGGGGGGAAAAGGACGAAGAACCCAATCCATCCCAATCTAAGTCACAACAGAGGTATGTGAAACTTTGGTTTTTAGATCCCTACTCTTTTAGGCGCCATCCATAAATTAAGTCATACGAATTTCATATTTTTTTGTAATTTTTACGTTTTGACCGGGTTACACCAGCCGGGCAGCCGTGCCCCGTTGCCGCCGTGTCTTCCCGCGACCACGGCTGGTGCAATCCGATCGAAACGTAGGGCTTATATTAAAGGTAAAATTCGCGAAAATGCCCGTTTACATATGTTTTATAATGTGTTCTGATCGTAAAAAATACACAAAGTAATGTAATTAAAGACATTACTTTGTGTATATTTTTCTTCACCATTACTCTGAAAACGCTGTAGGAATTTAATGTCATAGAAATTATGGAAATTATCATGTCCTAGAACCGAAAATCCGAAGACACCAACGCGTTCTGGGCCCGCATGGTGACTTTTGGCCCACTTCACAGAGTAGACCCATGTTCTAGCATGATACCGGCTGATTATGAAGAATCTATATCTGCTTCTATATGTTGTATGTTGACATATCCAACTACAGGCCCATTTCTCTGGCCACTGTCGTAGCAAAAGTGTTGGACAGTCTGCTTGATAAGCAATTGGCTAAACACCTCGAACTACATGATGCCCAGTTCGGTTTTAAGCCTGGGCTGTCAACTGAGAGTGCAATCTTGTGCCTCAAGCAGACTGTCCAATACTACACAGACAGGAAGACTCCTATTTTTGCTTGTTTTCTGGATCTGTCACGTGCATTTGATCTTGAATGTTACGATGTTTTGTGGCGTAAACTCGAATGTGAAACTACCTTACCAGCTGAAATAGTGTCGATATTTAAGTACTGGTATAGTAGTCAAAGCAATAGCGTGAAGTGGAATGGTTCGCACTCGGACGTGTATCGGTTGGAGTGCGGGGTGAGGCAAGGGGGGCTCAGCTCACCCAGGCTCTTCAACCTATACATGAACCAGCTGATCCTCGAGCTCGACAGCACAGTGTCGGATGTCATATTGACGGTGTGTGTATTAACAATATTAGTTATGCTGACGATATGGTGTTGCTGAGCCCATCGATCGGTGCTCTGAGGCAACTGATCGCTATATGCGAATGCTATGCGGTGAATCATGGGCTCAAATATAACGTCACAAAGAGCGAACTAATGGTTTTTAAAGCAGGCAGTGTGACATATTCGTGTATTCCAACTGTCGCTCTTTGTGGAGAACCACTGCGAAGGGTGGACAAGTTTAAGTATCTGGGCCACTGGGTCACTGAAGATCTTAATAGTTATTTATGCAACTGTTGTATAATGAGGGGTATTAAAACACGAATGTGGGTTTATCACACGAGGCGAAGCCGAGTGTGATAATAGTATCACATGAGTGTTTTAATACCTAATTATGTACAGTTGCATACAAGACTTTATCTACATCCATGATATGAATCCTCCATAAAAGGTTCTGAAACCATAGGATGTTGCAGTGTTGAAAGAAGTCTATGTAAATTCATGGAAAGTTTAATTGCTGAGTATTTAATACAAACAAACCATGTATAGGTAATAATATAATTATTAACATTTTGGATTGTACAATTATTAACATGCACAAAGCTTGTATCAGTTGTATCACTCATTTTTGTAAACAACAAAGTACCTAATGCAATAATATTATCCAAATATCGAACAAAAATGGCGGGATACGACGTGAATTAGAATTAACCATAAGTTTTTTTTTATTACGTCGCTGTGGTAGTGAATCGCACGTGCTAGACAATGTTCTTTTTTAGGGTTCCGTAGTCAACTAGGAACCCTTATAGTTTCGCCATGTCTGTCCGTCCGTCCGTCTGTCCGTCCTCGCTTAATCTCTGTGACCGTTAGCACTAGAAAGCTGAAATTTGGTACCAATATGTATATCAATCACGCCGACAAAGTGGTACAATAAAAATTGGAAAAAAATGTTTAATTAGAGTAGCCCCCCTATATGTAAAGTGGGAAGTGATTTTTTTTTTTAATTTCAACCCTAACGTGTGATATATTGTTGGAAAGGTATTTAAAAATGAATATGGGTTTCCTAAAATCATTTTTTGATAATGTCAATAATTTCGGAAATAATCGCTCCAAAAGTAAAATACAATGTGTCCCCCCCCCTCTAACTTTTGAACCATAAGTTTAGAAAATATGAAAAAAATCCGAAAAGTAGAACTTTATAAGGACTTTCTAGGAAAATCATTTTGAACTTGATGGAAACAACAGTTTTTGTACAAAAAAGACAAAAAGTTGTACAAAATAATTTCTGGACTAAGTTTGTAGTATATTCGTATATGCAAGCATTTTTACAGAATGGATGAACCTTTAAACTCATAAGTGGGAACACTTATTGTGACGGACGGGAAACTATGGAACCCTACACTGAGCGTGGCCCGACACGCTCTTGGCCGGTTTTTAAAAAGGAGTTGCATAATGAAATTCAGTACAACATTATAACACCCGTTTGGATGTTATAATGGTCATTATGACACTGGCTGTTTTAATGTTGGCCATAAGTTAACTGTTTCAGATACTTTTAAAGAGGATTTATAGCATGGGTGTAGATAAAGATAATTGTGACATTGAAAGGGAACGTAGGTCGCTGGCTGTCCGTTGTAACATGCTGGCTCGCAGGTTTGCACGTTGTACGAAGCCAGTAAAAGTAACGCTTTTCAAAGCTTACTGTCAGTCCTTCTACACGTGCAGCCTGTGGGTCAACTTTACTCAGCGGACATACAGCGACCTACGCGTTCAATACAATAATGCACTGAGAGTGCTGCTGCGGCTGCCGTGGCGCAGTAGTGCGTCAGGGATGTTTGCAGATAATAATATTGATGGTTTTGCCGCCATTATTAGAAATAGATGTGCATCCCTGATGACTCGTGTTCGCGGCAGCACCAACAGTATTCTCAGTGTATTCGCAGATCGGTGGGATTCCCCGATGGTGCGGAGGTGGATGCGGCTCCATGCTGAATTGTAATTGTTCATTTTCATCTGTGTCTGTACCCTACTAACACTAGAACTTAAGTCAAATTGTTACTAAACCTATGGACTCCGTTCTGAAATAAAATCTTTCTATTCTATTCTATCTTAAAGTGTTCTAATACTGTCGCACTCTGATTCACTTCTATCTCTCGAAATCACATTGTGACTTCATTCGATTCATTCCGTCACTAGGAACTATGCCATGTCCAAACCGTTTAGGCTCATCTTATTCCGCGAACATCTAAAGTTAGTAATGAAAGCGTGTGTACACCAGATCGGAGGCTTCTCACACGCGGCAAGGAAGCAGCGGGAGTGGAGGCGACCGTACTCACAAGTCTGAGCGACGCGCGCCGCCATACCGAGCGCCGCCACACCAACAGCATCCGGTAAATATTACAAACCTTAGCAATAGGGTAGATGACAAAAAAAAACTAATTAGTCCGTCAGATAGATTTCCAAAAAATATTGGACACGTATTTTTTCTTTTTTCACGTAAACAAAGAATGAAGACGATACAGTGCGTCGAAAACTGGTGTGACGTCACATTTGAGTACATTTTTTACTCAAATGTGACGTCATAAGCCCCCACTCCTGATGTTTGACACGTTTTATCTACGTAAATATCAAATTAATAAATAATTTGATAAAACAGAAAACACACATCCAATATTTTTCGATAATCTAACTGACGGACTAAACAGAATCATAGTTTTGAAGTGAAAACTTTTTTAAGCGCGTTGAGCACGTTTTGGGTGAAGAAAAAACATTGAACTCATCGTCACTTGACGTAACGTGCGGTTACGCTTCGTAGCACTCGTAGGTGATCTGCTACGGCGTAGCACCACATAGGCATTCGCGGGGCATAACCAGTGCTACGACTGGGGAGGGGCCTGTGTACTTTTTGTTTTCACTTCTATCGGCAGTCCCCTAGACTGCCCCGATTGATTTTTAGTCAGTCATCATATTAGTACCCAATATCATGGGTCAAGATACTGCACTAGATACAGAAAGAGAGCAACATGATTAGACACAATAAGCATAGTCAGAATGGAGAGCATACCAGGTATAAACGGACTTTTCACGAAGCCGTCAACAAAGTATTAGGTACAGTCGTGGTCTTTTCAACCTGATCAGTAAATTTTTTTTTTCGCTTAAATCATGCGGAGGCGCCGAGACAAGCCCCCTTAAAGTATAGGCCTATTAGGAAAGCGTTAACTTTGGCGCGCAAAATAACAATAACTGTCGTTTGGCGTGCGTCGTCAGTCCGCTCGGCCGATCGGTAACTTTTCATTCATTATTTCTATACAAAGTCAACGGGGCGGGGCTAGAGAGCGTTTCTATGTTGTAAGTCATTATCTGCGTAGCCTTTTCCCAACTATGTTGGGGTCGGCTTCCAGTCTAACCGGATGCAGCTGAATACCTGTATTTTACATGGAGTGACTGCCAATCTGACCTCCGGGCCACAACCCAGTTAGCACTGGGTTATACGATACCCCTTGGTAAGACTGGTTGTCAGACTTTTTGGGTCAATGACTACCTGTAACGACTGTCAAAGATATGCAAATGACAGCCGGGACCAACGGCTTAACGTGCTTTTCGAGGCACGGATCCCATCCACAGACCAACCTAGGCAAGCAAGGCTTAACCTAACGATCGGCCCGAGCGGCTGTTATTGTTTAGCCAAGAGCTCCTCGTTTCTATGTTGTAAGTGCATGCAAAAATTAGCTTAGTAATGATCAAGCGGTCCACGGTAGTACATCAAACTAAGTGACTCTACTCAGGGGGTATAACTCTTACCGTCTTTATGTTCTACGGGGCGTCAAGACAGTTTTTAAAAAGCTTTCGTTGAAGGCTAAGTGTAGGACCGTGTGGCATTACGTTTAACATCTAAAGCATTACCTACACAGCTTCTGTGAATGATAAATGAATCCTGTGCCTCGCTTGGCTATAAATAAAATTAATTGCAGGAGGTATCTCGGAAAAAGTGGGTTGTTTTAAGCTTTCACGGTTCATAACTATACTTAAAATGTCACTTACGGGATATCTTCCGTGATTATTGATTATTTTTGAGCTCCCGATATTTCGACGCTGTTGCAAGCGCTATGATCGCGGGAGAATGTGGGTGGATGGAAAAAATTGTTAGGAGCAGACAAATCGGTCCAGTATTGAGTATGCTCAAAAGTAGCAGCCAGCAACATAATAAGGACTCCACAAAACCTGGTGATATTGTGAGTGTGTTTTGCCGTGACTTAGTGTCGTGTTCCAATAGTGCGCGTAGCAACAGACAAAGAAAGAGGGTAGACAGTTAACCAGTGATCATGGCGCTTGCAACAGCGTCGAAATATCGGGAGCTCAAAAATGACAAATAATCTCGGAAGATATCCCAAAAGTGACGTTTTAAGTAAAAGTGGGTTATTCCCTAACTGTTCATGATTGGAGTTCCAAAGGTCAACATCACAATAAGTCGGTTGAAGCTTTATGACAAATGGCGGAAGAATTCCGAAATCTAGGTACACTAACTGGAATTTTCCTAAGATTATTTCCACTGCGATTAATATTGGTGCCGATTCCCTTGTTTACAAACTAAACCAAATTTAAGTTCAGTGCATCTTTTTCTTTCTATTTCATTAAGAAAAGGACAGAAGATAAATTTTAGTTATGTTCTGTCAAATTAATCAGCGCCATACAAGTTTTAGACGCGATTAAAAAGTTGACTACTAAAATTACATCAAATTACGTCAGGTGCTGACTAATTTGACAGGATTAAACTAATATTTATCTTCTATCCTTTTCATAATGAAATTAATAAAATAAAATTCCACAAAGCATTCTTGAGCTGAATGAAACAAAATTTAAAACATGTATTAAACGCACACTTTGTAAGCAAGCATATTACAAATTGGACGACTATATCGCTGATAAAACTGCTTGGCTCAATGCCGGTCCTGCTCCACAAGGACAGGGGCGCATAAATTGATAGCATTAAATTGTATTGTTGGAGCTGCTGAAGATTGTACAACTATCTTTGCATTGTATAGAATCAATCTCTTTATTATTATATAGCCGCATATCGCATATTGTGTGAGTGCTATGTACTAGAATGATATCAGTCGCTAGAAACCTACGTTTTTCCTTGACTTGAATGTGCCGTGGCGATTAGGAGATATGTCATGCTCACTCAAATGTCTCGCTGATGGTGACGCGTGTGTCGGATCATTTAGTTCCCTTCAAAATGGTTGAGTTGAATGGTGCTGATACATGCGTCATGTTCGTGAACGAGCGCTGTCAGTTGGGACTGGTCAGCTCTTGGTTGCCACGGCTTTTGAATTTAATAATTTTATTTTTTAATTGTTTTTGTTTTTTTTTACTATGTACACCTTTAACGTGCACATCTTGCTACATTGTTCTCACATAATGTACCATCTCAACATGAATGATGTAACCAAGATTTTGTAAAAATATTCTGATTTAAAAGAGTGTCCATGGAGTTTCTTGCCCATTCTTCTCCATAGAGATCTACGCTAGGGAATGGGCAACTACAGTACTTTCACAGTTTTTATGTCTTGTGTCTGGGACTGTAGCTACATTTAATTTTCATATTTGTTTCGACAATTCAAAAGTGCCTGTAACTGGCCTACTTGAAATAAATGCTTTGATTTTGATTTTGATTTTGAAATAGAAAGAAAAAGATGCATTCAACTTAAATTTAGTTTAGTTTGTGAACAAGGGAATCGGCACCATTGTCTCGATCGCCACTAATGTCTGATACCTAACTTCTTCATCAGAAAAACTTTTTATAGTTATTACGATACTTACGTGATACAATAAAGATGAATATTGATGAGTCGTAAGTTATTAATATTAGATTTGTATAGAAAACGTGTATTTGTTGTATAGCAGGGAATGGACAGCGCCTGGGGACCCACCGGACACTACGTCAACTACGAAGAAATACAACAGAATTTAAAGTGAGTACAATTTTATTTGTAGAGTGTTTTTCGTATAATATTGTTCCTAACATAATGGGTGTTATAATTAAACATACTAAAATCCTTTGCTTATTAACTAATTTCGATCGTAACACTTTTCATCATTGATGACTTTACTTGCATGTGTTCTAATACTCTAAAATGTCCTAATATCCCAAATCTATGCTAAATCTGCACATGAGAGTTGACAGGCAGGTCCGAGGCAAATCTCTATTCCGTTCGAAGTCTACGCAAAGCGAAGTGTAATATTAAAAACTATCATAGTGCGGTGGTGTGAAAGCGACTTTTTTATACCAGAACGAACTTACTTCAAAAACTTGACCACAATTCCAATTCGTGTTACAACTTAGAATCTCGTAATAAAATCCACAACAATACAAGTTAATAGGAATAAACAGACAAACAATAAGCTAACTAGTAAAATAAAAATCAACACCGTACAATTTTTTACCATGCATAGCATGAAATCAGCCTATAATATTCACACAGGCGTCTTCTCTATGAGATAGAATGGGCTATAATCCACCACGTGGGCCCAGTTTTAACGTGACTTATCTTTAATTCAAATGCTTGGCTAGTACTTTTTTTTCCTTTTTATCGACATTTCTTTGGGTACCTACATGTTAGTACCAAAGGACCAAAAATAAGTTCGTAAACTAAACCGCTCATAATATTACAGCGCGCGTCGCGAGAAGTTGAGCGAGGTGCAGATAGGACAGATGAGGAGACAGGTCAGCGCACAGAGAGCCAAGGCCGAGGACGAGAGGTGAATATCATTGAAAATACTATTTTAAAGTCAGACCGAATATCAGTTTTATACCAGACTAGCTGACCCACGCAACTTCGTCTGCGTAGCTCACAAAAGGAATACATTTTCCCCGTTTTTGCAACAGTTTTCATTTATACTCCGTTCCTATTGGTCGTAGCGCGATGTTATATACCTTTCTCGATAAATGGACTACCCAACACAAAAATATCTTTTCAATTCCAACCAATAGTTCCTGAGATTAGCGCGTTCAACCAAACAAACAAACTAATCAACTTTATAACATTATAACATAGATGAGGAAATCACAAAGAAGTTAAAAAAAAAAACATTTTGGTCAGTCTTGGACTACCGGTAGAAGTGAAAACAAAAAGTACACAGACCCCTCCCCAGTCGTAGCACTGGTTGTGCCCGCGCATGCCTATGTGGTGCTACCCCGTAGTGGATCGGCTACGAGTGCTACGAAGCGTGACCTGACGTTACGTCAAGTGACGATGAGTTCAATGTTTTTCCTTCACCCAAAAAGTGCTCAACGCGCCTAAAGAAGTTTTCACTTCAAAAACAAAAATGAATAATGCTTTTGCTCGTGGACTTATTGATGATTCCCATATTCTAGTAAAGTGAGCTTAGACTATAAATCTGCCACCTCGACAGCGTTGGTGGCTAGTGGCTCCGGAGCCAATATTCCAATCTTTGGTCCTGTTACTTGTGCAACTCCACCTGTACCTTAGGGACAGGTCCAACGCCACAAGGCCGTTGCAAAGTGTTAAGGTCGTCCATTTAAGAAAAAAAAACTTAGATACTGTTGAAAACCAAACAACAAGCACTTTTTAAAGTTCTGTTTTCATTAGTAATTGACAGGAAAAGTAAAAAATATTATAAATACAAATTGTTCGTAAATTGGTTCCTAGAACCCGCAGTTGTAGAAATAACACGTGTTGAACGTTTAAATGACTAAAGATAAAAAAAAACTACAACTCCTTGTGCAATAAAATATAATATACACATTTTATATCTCAGCCATATAATTGATTAGCTATAAGTCTATCGTCATCAGTGGCACTATTAAGTACAAAATCAACCTTAGCATTGAACACTTGAACAATTGCATTTCATACTGACCTGCTAATTGGACATAAACCTTATTCTACGAAGACTTAAATGGGTGTATTAAAAAATAAAATGACGGCTTCCATCATAATAAGCAGCGCACAATAAAATAATATGACGTCTCCTTAGTTGTACGGCGTACGACTAATCAAGTTACGTAAACCAGTATAAGCGGATCTCTCATTGGAAAAGGAATCTACAGGGTGTAAACAGATTCTTTACTAAGCATTCTGTACATCAAACTGAGTAACTCTGCGCAATTATTTTTTTCTGGGAAATTACTTTTTTTTTTGGGGTGAAAAATCTCATTTTACGGTATAGTATAACTCAATGTAACGCATTCAACACATTGTGCTGATGGATTCATTCATTAGTAAACGGGTTATGGAGGTATTGAATGTAAAGTAATAACATTAAAAACTTGCCCCAATATCTCCGTAAGTAGAAAGTTCCCAGGTATGGTCTATCCCGCTTAGCATGAACGCCGTAGACACGAAAGAGAATCGAAAAATCTTTTGTTCATCTGTCATTTTGTCGATTCAATCACAGATGAACAAAAGAGAAACGACAATTTCTCTTTCGTGTCTACGGCGTGAACAAAAAAATATCGCAATGACGGGGAGTCACAAGTACCTTTGGGCTTCGTTAAGAGCCTATTTACACCCTTTATACAAAGCGAGATCATGTTATACTGGAAATGTGTAGCAGGCGTCACCGTGTGTACCTACCTAGTAATTATATAAACGTTAATAGCTGTGGACATGGCTGCATGTAATAATTAAAGTTTGTGTTGTTTTTCTTTTCCTCTGGAATTCCCTGGGCGTCGGTAAGATGCTTGTGCTTTGTAAGATCATTTGTAAAGCCATAGTTTATGTGTAACACAGTATTTTCAAATTTTGATCAAAATTGTAGGTACAGAAAAATATGTGGGCTAGGTATACATTTTTAATAAAATACAGGATGTAAACAACCTAATCACGAAGTCGTCAACCAAGCATTCTGTACATCAAACTAAGTAACTTTATGTAAATTTATTGCTGGGAAACGTTTTTTTTTGGGGTGAAAAATTATGTTTTGTGGAAGAACTCAATGTAACGCACTCAAAACATTGTACTGATGGATGGATTGAATAGTACGGGGGTCGTGGAGGTGTTTAATGTAAAAATCTCACATTGAAAACTTGTGAAAATGTTAGAACTTTGACCCCCAATATCTCCGGAACTAGAAGGTTCCCAGGTATGGTGTAGAACGAAAAAATGCGGGGAAAACAAGTGCCTTTCGGCTTCGTTAAGAGGTTTTTTTTACACCCTATAAGTGTATAAAAAGTATTTCGTTAAGTATGGCATACATTTATACATTTTGATGAAAATGTAAAGGAAATATAGTGTTGCATAATCTGTTCCCGATTTTTTCCTTGATTAAAGGTAGCATGTTCATGTGTTGCTTGTGCTTCGCAGACTTCATTTTACTCCCGATATACATTGGTGCCGATTCCCTTGTTTACAAACTAAACCAAATTTAAGTTCAGTGCATCTTTTTCTTTCTATTTCATTAAGAAAAGGACAGAAGATAAATTTTAGTTATGTTCTGTCAAATTAATCAGCGCCATACAAGTTTTAGACGCGATTAAAAAGTTGACTACTAAAATTACATCAAATTACGTCAGGTGCTGACTAATTTGACAGGATTAAACTAATATTTATCTTCTGTCCTTTTCATAATGAAATAGAAAGAAAAAGATGCATTCAACTTAAATTTAGTTTAGTTTGTGAACAAGGGAATCGGCACCATTAACTATCTACTTAAACTATTCTTTGAATTATCCTCAGTGTTATATCATATCGTAAAACATAATTGGATTGGAACTGTGATCGATATCTAAAAGGTTCATTAACGTCATACTCGCTAGAAATATGACGGTGTGATCTAACACCTTACTAACAAAAACTTAATGCGCAAAAAGCGATTGCGCAAGTCCAAAAAAGTGTTTTGTGTTCAGTAACCAAATTAAAGCAAAAGCGTCATTAGACGACTATACACAAGCTAGAAGTTTGTAGCTTTATAACATATATTTCTACGAATCTACGTATTCAATACCTAAATCTAAAAATAAAACCTGACTTTCGGTAAGAAGGATTTTTTTTGTGGTTTTTTACATCCTGCATCAATTGTGCAAAAATCTTCCATCATTAAATCCGTATAATGGCCTGAATATAAAATTTCTACGAAATCTGATTGAGGCCCAGCGCACACCGCTGGGGGCGCAGCGGAGCGCATTTGAAGACAACAATTTAATATAAACCTTAACTACCTTGATATACGGTCGTGCTCTTGTAGTAGCTTGAAGGCGCTCCGAGTATCGCGCGCGAATGTATTCTTATATAGACCGTATATCAAGGTAGCTAAGGCGCTGTACTTAGTCAAAATAGGCTTCACAAAACAGTTTTTTAGCCAAATGTATACATTTTAGAGCAACTAAAAAAATATATGTTAATCTTGATCATATTTATGGGTGGACCATTGTGTTCAAAACACGTTTTCGGTAAATTTTCTCGATTAAAAAAAACCATAAAATAACCATTTAAATTGAAATTGTAGCAATTGTAACTGTATTATTTATAAACAAATCTTGATAATATTAATAACAGTGATGTAATATATAATAATAAAGGGAACTGTTGTTTTTATTTATTCTTTTTATTTATCACTTTTGTTTATTTCAATATTTATTCATTATTTTCTTCTAAAACCTGGCCGCCCAGTAATAGTGACGTCTCATTTACTCCCATACAAATAGACAGTGTGCGCGATTTTGGTGTTCACAGCGCCTTAAGGTTTATATCAAATTGTTGTCTTCAAATGCGCTCTGCTGCGCCTCCAGCGGTGTGCGCTGGGCCTAAAGCGACGCGTGAGCATGAAACCTTGGATTGCATTTGAGAGTTTTGCGTATCTTGCTAAGATGAGTGGCTAAAGTTGTTAACTTGGTAACTTTCCGTTTGGTTTTATATTTACATTCTTTGCAAAAAGAGTCTCAAAGTACTTATAAACTTGGGTAATTAGCAGCATCTTTTGTTGAATATTTAATGTAAACAGCTGGTGAGGTACCTATACTTATGTATTTATAATGGGGCAGCATTGAATTTGCATAATGAGGCGTAATTTTAATTGCTTTGCTCTTCTCTTCTCCTAAAATAAGTAGGATAATTACTAACCGCCCAAACGCCATTCAAAGAATCTTATAACCAAATGCATGAGAGCAAAAGGAGAAATCCTGTGTGTCATGCATTAACAGAAACTTTATAGAGATAATTTAATAAAATGGGTTGCTCAATTATTTCTTAGCTTGCATTTCGTCTGTTGAACCATGAAACCATGAAAAATCTGTAAATATCTATTAACCTACTCTACATGCCTCTCGGTTCGTGTTGCTGTCGTGGTCCTTAAAATATTTGGTCCTTTGCTCCACAATAATTTGCTCGTCTTACTACGGTAAAAACTTGGTTTGTTAAAATGATGTTGCAAGTGTGTGTAGAGATTGCACATAAAATCGTATGATTCATAATAACTAATATTGCACAGCATTAAATTAACTTTGAGTGCACGGATCGCGCAATCATTAATCATAATCAAGTTGTGGAGTTGTACGCACTTTTCTTGGTAATACTTACATTTCAAAATCTGTTTCGTTTCGTAGTATTTTTAGCAGGAAAATTAAAATTTAATACATAGTTAATTATTAGGAAATTGTAAAAAATATCATACATTCAATACCATGTAATAATATTTTTTAGTACTTAATCATTCAATTCCATCTACATCCATCCATTAAATTATTTCCAATTAAAAAAATTGCTAAACAGTGTTTCAGTGGGTAGATTTTATTTCAATAAATGTTATGCAAAATATTTAGTTTCAATTCCGCGAAAAATGTTAAAGTTTAGTTTTTTTTTGTCGCGGAACTAAAACTAAATATTTTGATTAACATTAATTAAATGTCATGGATTTCCGCAAAGTAACGCCTGATTCTATGTATAACGTAGATTTTATTTTTCTAGCTGTATTTTTAGTAGACAATAGATACGATTATTTTTAAAACACTAAGGAGTTCTTAGTCAATTAAAACTGAGTAATATTTTCAAAATACTTAAACATAATTTTTGTCATAATGATATATTATTATTATGAATATATTTTTATGAGGAAGATTTGTTGGGTATTTCCAAAAAAACAATGACCCGTTTGTAAGACAATAAAATTCTAAGAACTCGTCATTGTTTTGACAATAACCCTGTACATCTCTCATTTAACAAACCAATTAGTGTTTTGGTGTTTAATAATTGTTTTGAACACGACAGTCGTCGGGCAGGCGCGGGTGGCTACCACTCACAGCGCTCCTGTAGGGAGAGGGAGGGCGTGCGGCCGCAGTCCAACTACTACGAGTACGAGAGTGCACCGCCCAGGAGGCCAGGCAAGCTTTCCCACTACCACTGAGCAATGGACCGCGAACACGGCGATAACTTTCCTGCGAACTTCGTCTACACCCGAGGTATCAGATCTCATTATAATTGGCGATACTCTTAACGATTATATCGCTTCGCTAGACGTTAGTAACGCAATCTGTCGGGTCGATTCCTTGTTGATTTAGCTTCGAGTGTTCTAGTGCCTTCACTGAGAGTGAGATCTTGAGTTACTGTAATTGGTTGTTGTTTCTCAAGATAGAGCTTTGTGCTAATTAGTGCAGAAGTCTGGAAAAGACTGTTAATTTTGTTTAAATTCCATTTAATTTATCACAAACTGGTAATACACAGCTTCTCTTATTTAATTCAACGAGTGTGTTTAAACCTACTTAAAATTAAATCTTTTTAAACTTTATTGAATAAAAGACATGGGAGCTATGTAAACTTGTGATGAACAATTTAAAACTATTACCAGTGATACGTACCTACCTACGTACGTTTTTCAATGTTATCATTAATAACTATTATTTGTGTCTAAAGATGTATTATTTTCCACGGGTGAATAGAATTGTTCATTTCAACAAAAAATATGAAAAATTATGTTATTTTATTTTTGAATTATAAGCTCAAAGACCTTGGCTTACACGTGGCTTTGCAGATAAAAATCTCTACAAAAGCTAATAAATGAATTGTAAAAAAAGTTATTGTGTCACTACAAATTTTCTTTCAACTGTCAAATTTCAAAAGATAATCCATTACCTACCAAATAAATCATTGGAATATACAGTTTTAATAGTATTATTGTATTACCTCTTCTTCCTCTATCTTCAACACAACATTAGTTATATAGTATTATACAAATTTTCCTTGAATCTATTTGTATACGCGTCATCCTTCGGCTTTGAAAGCTAATTACAAATAAATACAAGGCTAGCTATAAAGATAGCTAGCCTTGTATTTATTTGTAATTAGCTAGCAAAGCAAAGCAAAGGGCAAACAGTTAAACAGAGAGAATATTTGGTAGTGGACACATACATAGGAATATCATTAAGGCTGATGCTCCTGGGTAGCCCGCGAAATTCAAATTTTCTTAGGTTTTTTGAAATTTGCAAGCCAGTGCTAGATCGTATGTTGATTAAAATATTATTCGCGGCTTTGAGACAGATGTAGTTACAGAATTATAATCATGAAAATCATCAATACAACCCTCCAAGTTCATTTAAATTGATTGAATGACTTTTTCATGAAATAGTCATTCAAACGTAAGAAAATTCGAATTTCGCGGGCTGGGTGTGGAGCATTCACTTTAAATGAAGATATCTTACAATTTAAGAGCTACTTATGTGTAGGTAATACTTGTTTTCACTGGCAGTAGGCGACACCTAAAGGGTTGCCTAAATAAATGCAACGCTTGGCTCAGGACCGAGAGTTGAGATTCCAACTGCAATATTACTAAGGCATTAATTTAAATGGCGCTTAGCGTTTGTGTAAATGGTCATTAAAGATCCGAGTTAACACAATGGTTACACAATTAACCTTCCTTAGAATGAAATAAATCCAATGTCATGAAAATGTATGTGACATCATATTATTAAGATTCTGCTGTTATGTCCTTATTAGATAACATTATGAATCTGTTTATACAAAGATGCTATTGTTTAAGTTTTTTTACGACTATGTTATACTGGCATTACATGTGGCCATTTCCTCGAATATTCACACGCAAAAAAAAAATTAAGAAAATTAAATTAAATATTAAAATATAAAGTTATTAATTAAACCATTTTTAAATTAAAACATCAAGGTAAAATGTCTTCCTCGTGAGCAAAAACTTTTCATTCAAAACTTGCTAGTCTAAGAGGTAAGTGAGACATTGCTACTCCCAAGTTGTCTTAATCCCAGTGCTCACTTTAGTTTCGATTGTTCCGGCCAACTTCTCCGTGACGGCCATAACCCCAAGTTTATCTTAAATCTAACGTCTGAACTTTAACAAAAGCTCTGAAATTAACTTTTCAATAAACTTAGTTAATTTCATATAAAATACTGAACGTGATTAGCAAACTTTAACTGTGTTCAAGGGCTGTCCATGTCATCATTGATATGGAATATTGCAAGCTCTTGAACGCAGTTTATATGTTTTGATCGCGTTCAATTTTGTCGGTGAAATTTGCTCTTAGTAGTCCGTAAAATGTCTAGTAACCTAGCATTGTTGTATATAGTTGGTGCCAGTTAAGATGAGAATAGCGGTCATTGCCCTTTCCCAAATATCTCTTCGTACGAGTACGAACCAAAACAAATAAACCATGTATCGTTTTCATTACAAAAAAGTTGAAGATCACGATAGATGACGATTCCAGACTTGAACAGGCTTATTTTTGGTTTTCATTGGAAGTTTAATAAATGTAGGTAAGTCAATGACCGCTATTCCCATCTTAACTGGCACCAACTATAGTAATACTAGTTCTTTATTTAGAATATACTAGGAATGCGTTATGTAGTGGTTGTCTCTAGTTCTATGTAAAGATTCTTATTTATAACTATTGTAGATGGTGGTGCCATCAATTTTTAGTTTTAATTTTTATCTGATGTTGCTGTATGTACTTATCTAGCTATGCTATCGTAAAATAGCTAGTAAGTCAGTGATTACACCATTATTGATTGTATATAACTATGGATACAATGTTAAAGGGAATTATAGAGTAGCAGCGTGCTCGAATGGGAACGGTTCGATAATTGTTCTGGACCCTTTATTTCACATTCAATGAGTTGTAGTATCGTATTCGGTTGAACAATGGAACCGGATTCGGACCCGCTTAAGGTGAAACGCCAGGATAGCCCGTCAAATTCAAATTTTCTTAAGTATTTTGCAATTTGCAGGGGCCTTAAAATGGCTGCATTATCAGAACAACAAAGTCCATTTTAAGAATTTTAAATTTTTAACGTAATTCATTTTATGATTCTGATAAAGCAGCCATTTTAGGCCCTCAGGTCAGTGTCAGGTTGTATGTTGATTCAAATGTGAATCTCGGCCGTAACAAAAATTATATACAACTTTATTGAATTAAAATCTTCAATCAAACCCCCTTAAAGTAATCCCTTTAAGTAATTTAACCCCATTAAATGATTATTTCATGAAAAAGTCATTCAATGGGGTTATATGAACGTATAGGGTTGTATTGATGATTTTAATGATTATAATTCTGTAGCTACATACGTGTTACTTGCTTAAATCATATTTTCATCAACATACAACCTAGGACATAGACCTGCAAATTGCAAAAAATGTAAGAACATTTGAATTCCACTGGCTATAGTCTGGCGCTTTCACATTAAATCTCATTCGAATTCGCTTGGGACGCTGCGAAATGTGTAATTGACGGTCCAATAACATTACCAACTCTTTCTTTACGAGCAGGCTGTCGGGTGATAATTAAAATTGGAGAGAGTACTATTACTAAAATACGAAATTCCCGAATAAAATGTTCCTTAAGGGAGCAGGAATTCGTTTAATGTCTCGTACCTAATTCTCCCGGACGTCGTATTTACGTAAAAGCCTCTCGCGCGTAGGTACTACGTACGTACATACATGTACATTCCTACTTACCTTTTAGTAAGTTTATGAAAGAAGCTTTAAAGTCTAGATTAGATTTATAATTAAGTTTATTGAAATAAATCTGATAACATTTACGTGTGACTGAATAATTTATATCACTTTGAAGAATTATAACTATTCGTTAACTTTGTAATTGTATAAAGTAATAAAACTTACGTTAAAGAGATTTAATATTTGAATGTCTTTGGACTACGTATTCATCGTTTTCAATGCAACATTTATTATGTATTCAGACTGTATTAACTAGACTACTTGTATTTGTATTAATTTTTCCATGTTTTTGTGATATTTAATCGGTATTTAGTGCTAGCCCGACTATGGGTCTACGGTGATATGAATATGATCGCTAGTTACATAATTACACATATGTAGACATTTCTAATGTATATATAATATCTAGGTGTTCTACGAGATTAATTTTGTATAGACAGAGAGAAGTAGCTTTTATATTTCATCAATCATGACTTATTTTTAGGAAAACGAACAAGTTGTTTTTTTTAGATATAAATCACATAGCAAATGAACATTTGCACCGAAGTGCCCATACTTTGTACATAATTAGACGTTTATATAACAACGTCAATGATAACTTATTCTTCGATTTATTTGGATTGACGTTAAATAGAAGAGTATGTTATAATGAAATGCATAAATACAATTGGACATTCAATGTATGTAAAATAAATCAAAAGTGGTATTGTCTGAACGTTTTTTATTTATCATTTACCTACCGATTAACGTGTTACCGATACCCACCTAAAGGATCAGTCAAACGTCAAACCGGTGCGGATAATATCTAATAGCACTAAGCACACGTGATTTGACGTGATACATGAAAAAAAAAAACAATCCGTGTGAAATACATTGCCGTAGTGCGATAAGAACCAGTTTTCGAGAAAGTTATTGAAAATAATATATTATTTCCTTTGTACAACATTCTCTTGGGATGAAGGGAACTCTACTTACGAATGACGTTTGATTGACCTTGTTGTGCATTTGACTAAGTTCAAATCATTCGTTTAAGTACGTTACCCCAGCAGGAAAGTGTCTCCTAGAGTTATATTAGTAGAACGTTTAATTGGTGCCTTATCTGCTGTAAATGTGCCCCCACATAAAAAATGTGTGCCGGGGTGTCGTTTTGGAAAAAAACGGAAAAAACGATTCCTGCTGGGGTAACGTTTTTCCAGCAGGAAAATTCTAAACGAATGATCGGAGAGTGAAACATTGTGCATGGCCTTGTAGCTTATGTTAGTGCCACGAAGTGCCCCCAAAAATAAAATGTCTGCCCCTTCAGGTTTTTGAGATATTGCATTTCCTGCTGGAGTAACGTTTTGCAGAATCGTATATCTCTAAAACCATTGCATGTGCTCCTGTAGAATAAATATACACGAGTAGCTCTTTATGTGTGCCCCTTAGTGCCCCAATTAGATTTAAGAAAATATTTATTATTTTCAAGATATCGCGGTTTTATGAAAACCCGAAAAAACATCGCAGCGCCTAAATGAGACAAGGTATAAGCTCGCTGAAAACTGTATTCGGTCTTTTTTGACGCTAATATTAACCATACAAAGTTTCAAAACTGTTCATGCATGCGTTTTTGAAAAATCTTGCTAAATGTCAAAACGATTAGGTCCGAATTCTACGATTACGATAAAAGTCAAAAGATACGTTCGTGGCATTTTTAAAAAGATTGGGAGATATAAACTTATATTTTTTTTTCAAAACGACAGTGGGCACACATTTTTAAATGTGGTGCCCCCACATTTACAGCAGATAAGGCACTAATTAAACGTTCCACTCATATCACTCTAGGAGACACTTTCCTGCTGGGGTATCGTATACCGTTCAAACAGCGGTGATTGAATTTTGCGAAACATCCTTGGCTCTTCTTCTGGCTTTGCAAACAAGAGCCGAATATTCACATCGATGTTCAGCAATCTCCTTGTGTAACACTCCCTGCAACGAGCTTAATCGAGGAGTGACCTCTGCATAGCCTTAGAATGACTTTGAACGTAAACTTGATTAAATTGTTGTTAGTGACTTGAGTCAACATTATTATGGAATGTGCAACCAGCGACTGGATTTTGCAAATAGACCTTGGCCTCTGGCTCTTTTTTTTGGCTACAGTGTCTATTTGTGACTAAAAGAAAATCACCCTGGCTTTGTGATATCCTTAAACAAGAGGCGAATATCTACAAACTTGGGTTTCAGCAACGCTAGCATCTCTGATCGCCGAAATAAGAATTATGTCCCAGGAGTCAACGTACTTAAGTTGCGTCATAACCTAGTTCAAGAAAGTATTGCTTTCTTGTTGGTGTGATATTTTAAATGTCTATGCAAGTATCTATGATATAATGATATTTTAGAAACCCCCCTTGTTTATTACACCCGGTATGATGATAGAAGCTCGGCCTATGGATGACTTATTAGACTAAATCTACCACTTTCCAAATTGATTATTCCTGTAAACTAGTTCTGCAACAATTTTTACCGCTCCTTTTGTTCTCGTATCATTTGATTTGGTAAAATTCTGAGATTAATGTTATCTAAAGTTTAGTAAGATGGGTAAAAAATGTTTTGGAGAAAGTAGTCGATACCACATCTCTATTATTATTACTCTCTTAAGAGCATGCATCCCATCCCATGCATCTACCTCAATTGTCGTCCACAATTTGTGCCCGCACGCATTTGCAAGTGAAATCGCTTGTCATGTCATATAATCCCAGATCATTACGTGGGGCTGTCGTGCTGGCATCGTGCGGCGTTTATCTCGTTAGGAAGGGCAAGGTCAGGCTTCGCGTGTTCGATACACTTTATGGCGAATTGTTTGTGTGGTCGCCCTCTGTCGTGGCCTTCCGACACAGTGCCACCCCGTGCGCTATCGACCTCGCTGGAATAAATGCTTAAAACATACATACATATAGGTCCTCACGTTTGGTTGCCATGGGGGTAGTAGGGAGAAACTAGAGAACGCCTCCCTAACAAACTCCTTTTGTTTAGGAAATGTGAAACACCTCTCCGATCCCAAGATCTCATGCCCCATGGCAAAAAACGTGAGTTTTTCCATATATACAGGGTGTTAAAATAGTCGCGTGCCATAGCTTAGGGGTGAGTTCAGTATCGATAAAGGAACCCGTAAAAAATAAAAATAAAATACCTTTAATTTTATTTTTAAAACCTAAAATTAGGGTGTTAGTGTGAACAAAGTTATCCTTGAAACCAGTGGTTTGATTTCATTAGTAGAACCTAAAACCACTGAAAAAAGCAACCTTTTTTTTTTTGAAGAAAATCCACTATTTTCCTCAAGATCATTTCACCCTAATGCGCTCGGAAACAGCTGACCACCGAACGGGCGGGCACTCGGGGTCATCGATCGCGCCGCAGGCGCAGTCAGCTAGAGCTAGAGCGAGCGCGCATCGGAGCGCGCGCCGTGCGCCGAGCCGTTATTTTCTGGCGCGTAAATTGAGTGTACAATGTACATAAACAAATGAACACGTTAAGTAATTAAAGCATTTAAACAAATAAAATAATTTTAATTCTCAACGATTGCTATTTTAAGTTAGTAGACCGTACTAAATTAGGTTGATCTTGCAATAATTTTTATGTTTATTTTTTTTAATTTTATTTATTATTTTTTTGGATTTATTTTTATTTTTCCTTTCCTTTAACGATACTGAACCTACCCCTAAGCTATGGCACGCGACTACTTTAACACCCTGTATATTATATTGTCATATTATATACTGTATATTGTCCATATATATATTATATTGCATATACATTGTCATACATAGACGCACGCAACAGTCGTTCTGAAGAAACATGATTGTCATCAATATAGTGAGTTTGCGTGTCCTCTCCGACTCCAACACCGCGTTCTAATATTTTTTGAGCAGCTCAAATTGCTTGTTGTTTGTCCTTGCACAAGAACATTTTAAAGTCTTAAGTTCGAATGGGATGAGTTAAAAAGATGGATTGCCACGTGTGGTGTAGTGTAATCAACGTAGTTACGTTAGTAACGTTAGTAAGTGTACCAATACTACCCCACTAAAAGGCTTGAAAGCTGTTCATTAAACCTTCTGAAAAATCTAGGCAGATAGATTGTATGGAATTTCATTACTGCCCTGAAAATCAGGGTAGTAATGCATTACTAACGCGTTTTTTTAAAAGTATTGATGACGTCATCGTCATCTCCTTCCTGCCCTTATCCCATGTTACTTGTGGTCGGCGCAACACGTTTTTTTACTAATCAAACGATTTAATTTTACCATAAAAAGTATTGGTAATATGTATATATATATATATATATGCACTTTTAAAGCAGGTAGCATACATTCCGATATGGCCGGCAAACTTCAAACCTCTATGCGGTAGAGCGAGAGATTTATAACCTCCTCTAACAACCTGCGAAACGGGGCGTTTTTACCTTCTCTAACGTCTTTTGGCGCGAAAAATGTTTCTTTTTAATAAAATGCTTTTTTTGCTATTTTGTCTTTTACTTCTTTGTGCAAGTGTAGTATAAAGCAGTAAGTATATATCACTCGAGGGTAAGTACAGATTACTAAACTCGTGTGGTTCACGGCCCTCCGCTTCGCGTCACGCGTCAGGCCTCAAATGCACACTATTAGTAATCTGTGCCTTACTCCCCGTGGTGAATAAATAGCTATTATTGTCTGTCTCTCAATTCCTACATTGCTAGTGCTACACATCAGTAAGTCCTAGGAAACCTAACTTAGGTACTTACTTGTAGTAAAACCCACGCTTAGCTAGGTAGGGTCTCATAATTATTTATGGCGGTTTAGAACATTGTAGCCTAACCACTAATCACCGTGATAAATGTATCTGTTTGTTTTCCATTCTCTGTAATCAATTGAATATAAAGGACTTACAACAATTCCAGTGTTAAGTATGGCCCTCAGGTCCTTGGTTCACGGAAATTGTGGGTCTGACCGTGAAACCCCATGACGTCAATTATTGAGGTTGCTCCACACGACACAGCGTGAGAGGAAATCTGGAAGAAAACGCTTAATTTGGCGCTTTTTTGTTCCGGATTCGACGTGCGTCAGAGTAACTTGTTTAATGAATTCTGATTACATCTGCAGAATGATTAGTCGTTAATGACGCACTCACAACTCTAATTTAAAACTAAGAATGAATAGATTACAATTTTTTTTAAAGTATTCTTGTATAAAACAATGTAGGTACTTATTTTTTTTTATTTCAGCTTTCAGCTAATGGCTCCGGACCAAATCTTAAGCCTGGTTTTCACAGCCCCAGTAGCTGACCACCAGTAGTCAGCAACTGTACATTCTGCTGTCTACAGGGTGTAAACAACCTCATCACGAAGCCGTCAACCAAGCATTCTGTGCATCAAACTAAGTAACTTTACGCAAAAATACTTTAAAAGACGAATTACGCTAAAAGACTTTTTTTTTGGGGAGAAAAATCATGTTTTGTGCTAGAACTCAATGTTACGCACTCAAAACATTGTGCTGATGGATGGTTTGAATAGTAAGGGGGTCGTGGAGGTGTTTAAAGTAAAAATCTTACATTAAAAATAATATCTCCCGAACTAGAAGGTTCCCAGGTAGGTATAGTGTAGAACAAAAAAATGATCGCAATGACGGGGAGAACGAGTGCCTTTTGGCTTCGTTAAGAGAAACACCTCTTAACGAAGCCGACCCTACACCTACACCCTTTATACAGTACTGTCACTGTCCCTACGTGTTCTCACTACTGGGTCTGCATAGGAGACAGCAGTAGGTACACAGCTACTGTGTACACAGTACTGGCCAGGTGCTTCTGACCCATTGCGTTTTCACGAGTCCAGCAAAATGGCTGATCAGTGCGATATAATTAGAACAAATATCCGACTATTGTATTACTCCTTGGTGAACATTTGATGGAAATTCTCAAAAGTCAGAAGACAAAAAAGAAAAAAATATGGACAAGGTGTTGGTTACAAAGGAAAAAATTTGGAGAAACTTTAACGATCATGAGAGAACATTAATTAAAAAAAAATAGTGAGAATGACACTACTTTTGCTTTTCTCGATTTTTAAAACTTCATGATTATAATTTTTTTCATTACTTCCTTTTCTGTAAAAGTAGGTATTCCCATTTCTCGAAGAATGTCCTGTAACGAATCTTTATGCAAGAAATACCACATTTCTGTATCCCTGTATAAATTGAGGAATTTTATATTATCAGCATCACTCCAACGCACCACCGCCATTTTAAACGAAGAAAAACCGATTTCAAACTAGAAAAAATCTGACTGTCCAGGCGTTTACTGTCCTTCGGCACTCGGCACTGACCGGCCACTGTCAGTTGCGTTCGTATGGGCCAGATCGTATGAGCCAGTGACGATCCAGTAGCTGTCCTTGTGGGAGTGGGGGAAGGTCAGTGGACAGTAGAAAAAAATATTTTGAAGTTGCTGACCGACAGCAACTGACCGGTTAGTACTGGCTAAACTTTGTTTTCACGCACCCAGTAGCTGTCAACGGTGAAGGAAAAACATCGTGAGGAAACCGGCATGTCCTAGAATGAAAAATTCGAAGACATGTGACGTCTACCAATCCGCACTGGGCCCGCGTGGTGGGTTATAGCCCATTCCCTCTCATAGACAGGAGGCCTGAGTCCCAGCAGTGGGAACATTAATAGGCTGATGATGATGATAAGTAGCTGTCAGACAGTAACTGTCCTTCACTATCCGCCAGCTACTGGGCCTGTGAAAACAAGGCTTTAGTTCTTATAGACAACATCAAGTTTCAAGGCTTTTAATTTAGGTAAGGAAGATAATTCAATTTGGCTAAAAATATATTTACCTGAGTACCTACACTGCGCCACGGTACTGGGAAGAGGCCAGTGATTTATGCTATGCGTTAGGAGCTCTGCCACTCTCCTTCTCTTCTGTTGCGGGCTTAGCTCCACGAACGGTTTTCTCGGAAGACGACGATGCTATTTTTTTATTTGTTTTTTAGTTCCTCTGCGCTTAGTTTGTGGCGGAAAAAAGAAAGGAGAAGAGAAAGGAGCCAAAACCCATCTTCCACAATGTCCTGCAGACCAATTTGTTTTAAGTTTTCAAACGAAAACAAGTAACATCATGGGAGAACAGGGTATGATTGAAGCTGAGATTGCAGAACTGCAGCCTTCTATTATGCTATGCTGTTGAGCTATCGATGCTTATGACCATGATAGATGGCAAAATCACTTCACAGCTATTAAATACCTCATCGCAGACTTGTGATGTATGTAAAGCTACGACTTCCGAAATGAATAAGTTGGAGAAAAGTCGTAACGTCATCATAAAAGTCCTTAGCAAAATTTAAAAAAATGCTACGTGAATAGCGGCAACCAAAGGCGTATAATTAGATGTCATCTTGATCGCTGTGTATGGTACAATAGCTCGTATGAGCACCAGTCCTTCAGTTCCATTCAGTTTAAAAAAAAACAGGTACGAAGTGTTTTCTCCTATAAAAAAAAAAACACAAAACTTGTTTTTCTCACCCGTGGAGCTACTAATACCATCCATAGGGAGGTATACCAGAGCCATTGCAATTTTAATTTTTTGAATTCCAGACTTTGAGTTTCTATGAGTATGGAGCTCGATTTCCAGACCACTGTGGCCGCCGCGGGACGCATCGCATTAAAATGTGTGTCTTTTCGTGTAGTAAAAAAAGTTATATTTTGTCACTCTATTAAAATGTGCGCGCAGCGTCGCGTCGCGTCGCGTCTCGGTGTGAATTGACCCTTACTATTCTGGTCATGCAGTTGCCCTAAGACCCAGCGCACACCGCTGGAGGCGCGACGGAGCGCATTTTCTTAAAATGCGCTCCGTCGCGCCTCCAGCGGTGTGCGCTGGGCCCTACGAGAGCGAGTTATCTGTACAAAGTATCGAACAGCACTACTAATGGGCGCGCTCGGAGTAGCTGCACGCCACCGCATGTATCGAGGCTCGAGGGCTCTCTGCGCCCGTCGCTCGGGGCCCGCGGATCCGCCCGCGGAATTGCACTCCGCCGCGCCTCTAGCGGTGTGCGCTGGGCCTTAGTGGGGCAGGAGCGCGGCGGAGCGCAGAGCAGCACGGCGGCGGCGACTGGAGCAGTCGCGCGCATGCCGTTGTCGTAGCTTGGGGGCGCTTCGAGCTCCGCGTGCGAATTTATTCTTATATTTACCGTATGTCAAGATGGTTAAGGTTTATATTTAATTGTTGTCTTCAATTGCGCTCCGCTGCGCCTCCAGCGGTGTGCGCTGGGCTTATCACGTACATTTTTTTTTACGTAAGGAAAACCGCAAAACAATAAAGTTATCATACCTGTACCTTGTTCTCGAGATAACGCCAGGTCGTGCAAACTTTCCAATAATAAGCTTAGACGTAATGTTTGCGGTTGTTATTCTTGTGATTGATACCTAAGCTTACAATGACATTGATAAAAACCCATTGACGGTGGGAGGCGATATAAAAATATCAGAGGGCCTAAGTAGTTAGGTGACAATCGTTTTCAAATCGTTTTGTAATTTTATTCAACAACAGCGTACACTTTAACCAACTTATATGTGCAGGCGGGAAAACACAGAACCACAGATAATTAATACTTACATAACTAATAAATGTACCTTAATTGACAAGCAGTGCCACATCGAACTGCAAACTTAAAGTGGTCATATTGTATTTAACAGACGGGATTGACATACAATTAATGCTTTTCAGAATCAAATGTCAAACATTTTTGTCTTTTCCACCATAATTTTACTATCGTTGATGTCTCTGTCGCTTTGTGTAGGCTTTCTGGACTACCTCCAGTGGGTGGACCCTTTTGCGAAGACTAGATGCTCGGTAAAAAAACTGGGGAAGAGAACTTATGTCGAAAAGGTCTTCAGAGCATTTTCTTTCTACTCTACAACCAAAGACATTCAAATACTGACTATCTATATACAACAGTATTTAGAACTCAACAAATGTTCCTTCTTCAATAAAACAATGTCGTAGAATCTCTGAAACAATTCTGTCCAATTAAAAAAGAGAGAGCCTGAAAGGACCGCGTCACGACATCCGCCAGATTGTTAGCATCAACAAAGATATCTTTTGCATCAACAAATAACTACACACCTACATAGGTAGGTACTTATTACTTCCATACACGCAGACATGGTTCCACCGTTAAGCGAGTAATTGTTCTCGCTCTGGTTGCGTTGGTCAGTAAGTGATGACGATGAAGCTGACTGAGCCATGACCTACATCTTCAAAGTATGACGTAACCCATATTATAATAATAGACCTTAAACCCTTGAACAATTATGTTTATGTTCCAGAATGTTTTCTACCTAATCTAGATCTAGATAAGGTCCTGGGTTCGATTCTCAGGTCGGGCAAAGTAATATTGGGTTTTTGCATCAGGAATTTCTCAGTAGCAGCCACGGAGTCTGGATTGGTACCCGGTTGATGGCAAAAGGGGGCGCCCTTTTACATGGGACTTAAATACATCATAATTTTTAGGACTTTCTGGAACCGAAAGCCATAAACTCGATCATCGAACTGGGAACGAATGGGACTGTTTTTTTCTTTCAAAAAATAACAATAAAAAAAATATAAGTACATGTTATAAATTTAATTATTCGTAATTTTATCTTTTTCCAAAATTAATATTATGTAAAAACATATTAAAAAAATCACAATAGTACATTTTGATACAAGTGGAGAAAGTTTGTTATTGCAATCGAGGCGGAATTATAACACACGAGCCGTAGGCGAGGGTGTTTTTGAGCCGAGAATTGCAATAACAAATGTCCACGTGTATCAAACGACGTTTTTCAATACACTTTTGAAGAAATAAAATAAAATAACGAATAATATTTTTGTCACGAACTATGAAACTATGATTTAAATTTTCTTTTTTTTTTTCACGCTTTGGTCTCGCCAGGTTGAAAGAGAGGCAGTGGTATGAAGCCGTTAAACAGCCTAATATAAAAAATAGATTTATTTTATATTTTTGAATTCAGAACACAAATAAATGTTAATTTGTATATAAAAGTAACTATTAGTTTTAAATAATCATGTTTATCTATGATATTCAATGATATTATATAGTAAAAAGAGGTAGATATCGCACTAGCACGCAAAAATTGTTGAGGACAAAGTGATACAATTGTTGCACTTTGATAGCTAGCTATCTCTTTCTATCTTATACGTTCCGTATTATCTATCGCTGTCGTATTTTTAAATTACTCGCAACGATATCTGAACGCCATTCAGTATGAACATGGCGTATCTTCTTTATAATATCATTGATGATATTCTATTTATAAACACAATTTGAATATTCAAAAAATATTTATGCCGTAAAGACGCGTAGTGCTTTGCAAAAATTAAAAAAAAACATTCAACTCAGACTATAGGCATTGAACCAATTTGGACTAAGTATAGGTATAGTTATCTGTGGCAATTTTCATTCCCGCACACGTGCGGGAAAGTTGAAAAAATCGCACACGTGTGAAATACATTGCATGTTGTACCTAATCGTAGTGCGTTAAGGACCAGTTTTCGAGGAAGTGTATTGAAAAAATATATTTTTATATATTTTTTTTTTATTGTTACTTTTAGAAAAAACAGTCCCATTCGTTCCCAGTTCGATGATCGAGTTTATGGCTTTCGGGTCAGGAACGCCCTAAAATTAAGCGTTTATACTGGCGAAATGTGGGTGTACCTACTATTAAGTGTACCTCTGCCTAACCCTTCGGGGTTAAGGCCTTTCTAACCCTAAAATTAGCAACTGTATTAGTGGTGTTTCAAAATTCGTTTGAAATACTGTTAGAATAAAGTTCTGATCACCTTGCACTACAAAGCGGTTGTTACGTCAGTCACTGCGGCCGAATAGTGCCGTGGCCGATAGTAACTTTGGATTTTTTTTCTATCCAGAAAAGTTTATGGAATCGTGTTTTCGTCACACATAGGACTTAGCATTAATCCTCAACTTTACCATATATTTATTTCAAAATTAATGCTGCAGTATTTTAGGCGTAACGAAGGATCATGCTAAGCCATTTGAGGGATGGCCCTTAACAGAACAGGCGTGATGCTATTTTATGCTAATCTAGATCTGTGGCATCTCCAGGATTAGCAGTCTGATGGTAAATCTAAGACCAATCTCATCTTCTTACATGTATGGTAGGTGAAACCCAATCTAGCTACTTACATGATAAGCAGGTACTCGTAATGTAATTTGAGTTTTCATTCTATTGGTTCTATGGAGAAGCGTAATTTGTGTAGTCGGCACGATTTTGTGCCTGCTCTGCAATCAGTCTGTCGTTACATTAAACAAGGAAAGTAAATCGGCATTATTTTTGCTTTGCTCAATGGTTTCATGTTGATAAATAAAAGAATATTATTTTATACCTTTTTGTACTTATTCGAATGAGTTGAATTGTCCATCATAATAAATTAACATTATTCAAGTGTGTTTATTTTCAGCAGCGAGCAGTTCCAGGTCCACCTTCCGGCTTCATTATTTAGCCCTAAACATCATCAGCTAGGGGCTAGGGGACAGTGTAGTACTTGTCATGGCAAATCATGTTATTTAAATGTTGAGTCGAGAAATCTTATGATCTCAAACACGATGGGTCTGTCTTCACCGTCCTCTTTACCTCTCCATCATCAGATCCTGGTGAAAAAGTTTAAAATACGATAGGATAACAATAAAATTTATACGGAACTCGGATTTGCGTTGGGCTCGAGAGACCTCTTTTGAATGCCTCGTGTAGGTACCGAAAATACGCGAGTTTTAATACGTATAGTTGGTGCCAGTTAAGATGAGAATAGCGGTCATTGCCCTTTCCCTAATATCTCTTCGTACGAACCAAAACAAATAAACCATGTATCGTTTTTCATTACAAAAAATGTTCACGATAGATGACGCTTCCAGACTTGAACAGGCTTATTTTTGGTTTTCAAAGTTAAGAAGTTGAATAAATGTAGGTGGACCCACCTACATTTATTGACCGCTATTCTCATCTTAACTGGCACCAACTATAATTACTACGCATATAACCTGTCAATTTTGCTGCCTGGGCCCTTAAATAAAATTGTAGGATTGAGTACCTACTTCGATTGTAATTGTATTTTCTACAGGCAGGTAGGTATCTAGTTATCTAGTACACTGAGGCTATCACAGAAATAACCGCAAACCGCAGAGCCGGCCTTTGGCCCCCCCTTACGTCGCAGCCTCCACACAAATTACTATTTCGTCTCGAATGTAGATCGTAAGATTGAAACGTGGCAATATTACACAAAACAGGCATAAGGGTTAAGCAGAAGTGTACCTACCAGTGTGTAGTAGACATCATTATCTGCCTAGCCTTTTCCGGCTTCCAGTTTTACTGGATGCAGCTGAATACCAGTATTTTACATAGAGCAACTGCCTATCTGACCTCCACAACCCAGTTACTACCGGGTAATACGATAAGTACCCATTGGTAAGACTGGTTGTCAAACTTTTTGGGCCTCTGACTACCTAACGACTGTCAAAGATCTACAAATGACAGCCGGGACCAACGGCTTAACGTGCTTTCCGAGGCATGGAGGAAACTGTAATGGGTGGTCACCCATCCACAGACCAACCTAGGCAAGCACGGCTTAACCTAACGATCGACTCGAGCGGCTGTTATTACTTAGCCACCATGCTCCTCACAGTGTGTAGTAGACATAACTGGCGAAATGTGAGTGTAGGTATAGAACACCCAAATTTTGCTAGTTATATCTATGAGAATAGCCAATTATTTTCATATGAGAAATGGCAAGCCTAAGCCATCAATCGGGAACAAATCCACACTCCAGACTGCTACTGAGACATTCGAAGTGGAAAACCTAAAAACTTTGAATCCAGGACTTCTAGCTCAACAATATATAGCCGCTACAACGACTAAACCAACGTGTCATTTTTTTGAAACGTCTTACCAGTCACCATTACACTCCAGGAATGTATCCTTTTCCTTTTATGGTCATCGATCAATAATAGTATGTAGTGTGGGTGCATTTACAGACATTTATACTCACTTACACACAGCCAGACCCGGATCAACTACCTATAGGTCATACAAATATTTGTTTCGTGCGCCAATCGAACCCGCGACACGCATAGCAGTAGCCAATCGCCCACTGCGTCAACAGTGCTGTCACAAATTAGCAAATCGTTACAAATTGATTCAAAAGGGATAATAAACCTGGCAGTCTGCTTGCCTCCCAACTTGTACGCAACTCCCAATTTATACGCTTTATTACGAAGCTACATATTATGTTACCAGTTTACTACTTACACCGATTTATTGCAACAACTTCATTTGCATACTTATGCAGTCGAGTTCCTTTACGAAGCGGTTATGTACCAAAATTACTAGCAGTTGTTTAATCCTCGTAATTTACAGCACTGACTATATTAGCGATATATTGGGAAACAGCTAAATGCTTTGCGGTTTCTTCAGTGTAATGTAGGAAGGTGTGCGATACTGCAGTTTCCATTTGAGTCTCGCTTGCATCCGTGTGTCCCAACTGCAATGCAATCACACACAAAATCTGGTTTCTTACATCATTCTGTGTCGGCTGATGAATCGTGGTTCCGTCTGACAGTCATATGAAATTTTAGAGAAAATCTTGTTATGAAAATGGGACGTCTGGCAGCGAAAGTGAGTTATGCAGCGAACGTAGTGTGGCGTGCTGCGCGTGGCCACTGTCCGGCGTCCGTTTGTAGGACGCCATCGCGCCAGTCTGTTTGGCTGTTTTATTGGTTGGTGTCTGAGCGCCGCCGGCCACCTCTCCGGAGTCCGGAGTGCCGCGCGGAGGGTCTCGGCGCGCACTCTCTCAGTGCCGCTGCTGCTACGACGCGCGTAGTCTCGCCCGCGGCCGTTGCGTCGCCGCCGATCGAACCCGTTCCGATCATCGCGATTTCACGTGCGCTTGAGCAACGCGCTCCGGATTTATACAAAAACCCTTTGTCAACGTCAATAAAAATATACCAGTGATTTTACACAAGTGTACCAACTAGCTATAATAAGTATATAAAGAGTGGTTAATATTGTGTCCACCTTGAAGAAGTGCGAAAGGCTGTGTTTGCACAAACGAGCGAAAGCGGTCAAGCGTGTGTCAACCGAGCGCGGAATTTGGCTGTGTAGGTGTTTCTCCCCTGTGCTGTGTTGCAATGAAAATAAGTGTTAAAGTGTCGAAATCTGGTTAATGAGAAGCTCAGTGAACGTGCTCATGCGCCTGTAAAAAAACGGGCACACATGCTTATGTAAGGAGAGCTGACGCATAGAACAAGTAAGTTATACCTAGACCCACATTAACGACAAATGAATCAATACATAATGACGAGTAATACATATTTATTTTACGCTAAGCTACATAACTTTGATGTGAAGCGAACACACCTGTGTGTGCGCCAGTAACACGTTGAATGAATGTTGAAGTGACTTTTTAGTTTGGATATTTATATTTAGGTACATATACATTAAAGTTCACATTGGTGCCGATTCCCTTGTTCACAAACTAAACTAAATTTAAGTTGAATGCATCTTTTTCTTTCTATTTCATTATGAAAAGGACAGAAGATAAATATTAGTTTAATCCTGTCATATTAGTCAGCACCTGACGTAATTTGATGTAATTTTAGTAGTCAACTTTTTAATCGCGTCTAAAACTTGTATGGCGCTGATTAATTTGACAGAACATAACTAAAATTTATCTTCTGTCCTTTTCTTAATGAAATAGAAAGCAAAAGATGCACTGAACTTAAATTTGGTTTAGTTTGTAAACAAGGGAATCGGCACCATTGTCTTCAGATGCCTCTCTAAATTTCTCGATACTACAATCTTGATTTGTATTGGATAAGAAAAAAAACTACTATTCAACAATTTTATGTATCTAGGACAACTAGAATCGACTACACATTCAATCAATTGAACTCAAAGTTTAACCAACCTCTTACGACCACTTCTGACATCAAAAGACTGAACTAAACTTTCGAAACTGATTTCCAAAAGCCTTAATAAACACTTGAAGCCGCATACCATCACGCTAGCTGGCCTGAGAGTGAGCAAATTGCTCAATTTCGAATATGACATAAGATGCTGACAGCAACCCGGTCTTAATGAACTGAACGCACTTAAAAACACTTTATGCATGAATATAGAATGTAGTGGTACTGGTCGAGTGGTTGTACAAAAAAAGTTAAATAAATAAATAAATAAATATTGCTGGACATTACACACAGCGCCATCTAGTGCCACACTAAGCAACGAGGCTTGTGTCGTGGACACTAGATAGTTGATATACTACATAGATACTTTTTTGTTTGTAAATACATACTTATTATACATATAAACATCCATGACTCGGAAACAAATGTCCATGCTCATCACACAAACATTTGCTCCGACCGGGATTCGAACCCGGGACCCTAAGAACGAAAGGCAGCCCGACTACCGCTGCGCCAATCGGGTCGTCAAAAGACAAAGTTGTGCCGAGTATGGCCCCTGTGGCAGTCCAGATTCAACAAAGAGCTTCTTACGAACATTATTGGTTTGGTCCATTGTTTTATATTATCTACTGCAAAATAACAGTGCTTAACAGGAAATCAGACACCCAAAAGTCTGACATACAATTTCACCAAGTTACCCAATTACTAAGTTTTGAAGGTCATATAGATAGTCACCCCATTTAAAATAACTGGTATTCAGCTGCGTCCGGTTAGACTGGAATCTGACGCCAGTATATTTGGGAAAAGATAGATACAATTGGGGTGATTAGAGACGCAGGGCTCTAGACAAAACGTGGAAAGGGATTTTGAAGTTCAATTAAAATAGTTTACGCTCCCATTTACCCCATTTTACCAACACTGAACGAAATAAACCAGCTTTTTCCTATGTTTCGTCTATCACTGACTCCGGCCTAATATTTACTAAAGCATTAAATAAACTGCCACAGCCTTCAAATGTTTATAGTGGCTGAGACTAATGACGTTGTCGCGCGAGTCCATTGTTCTAAACCACTTTTATAATGAAGGAAGAATTTTAATCCAGCAGAGTTACTGGGTAGGTTAATAATTATTTATTGTAATAAATGTTATCTTTTGCCTCAATTGAACACGGAAATAATGTCAATTCATTAGAATAATCGAGTGGTTATATAAAATGTCAGCATTCTAGATACAGTTTTTGCAACACATATTGGTTCAGAATTGTTACAGTAAGTTTTTGACCTTTACATTAGAATATTCATTAAAGTAGCGTCTTCTAAAAAAAGGTACCCAGATTAAAAACAAGACACATTAGACAAGAACATTAATATAAATGTGCAAGCTTTACTGCTTATTTCCCTACTTTCAGTTAAAATGTTTGACCATCTGGTTAGCCTAATGCGTTAGCTAAAAAAATAACAAATAAATCCCTAAAAATATACAAAAGCCTAAAAATATAAAAATTACTATAAAGGTACTATTATAGTAAATATATAGTAATGTGTGTAGTATGTGTGTGTGTAGTACCTAATGTGTGTAGTGTGTGTGTGTGTGTGTGTGTAGTATATATAGTAATTATGATTACGAAAATCCTAACCATCACGACTTTTTAACGATGAAATTATGAAAACGTTTGGAAGATTCATAGCTGTTTCCGGTTGTTGCAACCAGATTTTTTAGGTTTCTTGAATGTTTGCCAATAAATTAATAATAAAAAGTCTAGCGTAGTTAGTGAGTTCGTGGAATTCATATTAGAAACTGTAACTTGTTCTTCAATATAATGCGCCTCTTGTAATTTTTCAATTTGATAGTTCATCGAGTAGTTCTATGACGTCTTTGCTGTTTTATTTATTCCTATATATTTATTACTCGAACGAAGTTCAAATAAAACCATAAATCTTTGTAACTGTTCTTTACTTATTACATATAGTAGCTAAAACCAATAATAATAATTTCTATTATTATTATATTTTCTTTCTTTTTCTATTTATAATAGTATATTTTTTTTGTTAATAATATTTTTTTATTAATAATTTTAAATATATATATATTTTAATTTTTTAATAAATTATCTATATCTATATAATATTATCTACCAGTACTACAATCACAAAAAAATGTCTTCGTCCTTACCTTGTAATAGTGGCTACCTGTGAGTCAAATTATATCGAAGTCCACGTAAAGGTTTCAGACGGACAGTTACTCCGGCATTTATAATATTAAATATAGATTCTTGTGAAGCTATTAACAACGCATACTCATGTTAGTATTTATCCGTATCCGTACTCAGTACCATTTTAATTTGAGATTTTAATAGCTCATATACAACTGCAATGCAATGATTGCTATACTAATAATCATCGTCATCCACACATACTTATAAGTAATATGCAATAATATACCTAGGTAACATAAACCTCATAGAGTACGTAAATAATAGTTTTTAAATAGGTTTTCCTCCCTAGATTGGCAAAGTGCCGAGTCGTCTTGTTAGCATTTGTTTACAAATATTGAAAGGCTGGACACAATATTATGGAGAACATACCGATAAGCAGTTCAAACAACCTGATGAAAGATGTGCCATGTTAATAAATATAACATCACGCGTCTAATACCCGAAGAGTAAGGCAGAGGTGTATGTGAGAAGTGCATCATGGCCGTCGTCGTTGAGAGTCACACAACATATCGGTTTGCACCAATATATACACACAGTTACACAATTATTACTCGGCAAATAATAAACAGTAGGAAATATAAGCACCAGTTTAAAGAAAATACCTTACTCCAGTACAGGGTATTTATTCCCTGAGGTAAACCAAGAATGCCCTTTCTATCACATTACAACGGCTTTTATACACAGAAATTCAAACTGAGGTTGGTAGTGATAGGTAGAATACAAATAACAATATTTAATTTTGCAAGGCGAGAGAGATCAAATTAGCTACTTTAATAATCTTCGCTCTAAATTAGAATCTTAAAAAATTCTAGCGAACATATCAAAATAAACTCCTATTAAAATAAACAGAGGTGTTTTTTTTTATATCTGGTAAATAAAATTGTCATTTCATTTTCATTTTTTTCATTTTCTTTACATTCACAACATTTTACATAAATCGAACATAATCCTTATTATCGAAGCAAACGGAAGTTAGGATTACTTTTTAAATTAAATAGACGGAAATACAAACATTAGTTCAGTAATTCAACACATGTAAAATAGAAAACTCACTACCCTACGTACAATACAACTATTAATTCAATAAACCTGCATAAGTGAAAATAAAAACGGAAGTACCCTCAAATTGCAAACTAACTTAAATTAAAATTAAATATTGGTTTTGCGCCCATATGAACATAGAGTAACACACCCACATTAGGCCAGTTATGTCTAAGTCCCAAGTAATAGGGGACGAGCCTATTGCCATCAAACGGGCGCAGATCCAGGCTCCGTGGATGCTACTGAGAAACCCCAACAACATTTTTGAATTTTCAATACTTGCTTCTAGTTTTAACACTCTAATAGGACCGTTAATTCACATGCTTTGATTGTAATCAAACAAGATTATAATTGGTGGTTTTTAGGGTTCCGTAATCAACTAGGAACCCTTATAGTTTCGCCATGTCTGTCCGTCCGTCCTCGCTTAATCTCTGTGACCGTTAGCACTAGAAAGCTTAAATTTGGTACCAATATGTATATCAATCACGCCGACAAAGTGGTAAAATAAAAATTGGAAAAAAATGTTTTATTAGGGTAGCCCCCCTATATGTAAAGCGGGAAGTGATTTTTTTTTTAATTTCAACCCTAACGGGTTATATACCAATATTGTTGGAAAGGTATTTAAAAATGAATAGGGGTTTCCTAAAATCATTTTTTGATAATGTCAATGATTTCGGAAATAATCGCTCCAAAAGTAAAAAACAATGTGTCCCCCCCCTCTAACTTTTGAACCATATGTTTAGAAAATATGAAAAAAATCTGAAAAGTAGAACTTTATAAGGACTTTCTAGGAAAATTATTTTAAACTTGATGGAAACAACAGTTTTTGTACAAAAAAGACAAAAAGTTGTACAAAATAATTTCTGGACTAAGTTTGTAGTATATTCGTATATGCAAGCATTTTTAAACTCATAAGTGGGAACACTTATTGTGCCGGACGGGAAACTACGGAACCCTACACTGAGCGTGGCCCGACACGCTCTTGGCCGGTTTTTTGATCTTTTATTGATGTGTTATGTTTGCCAAACGGTATATGTTACTTTTAAAATATTCGCTCATTATCATTAAGTTCTTGATAGATTCCTACTTTATCATACTCGTGTTACAAATTAGATTGTTTTTATTGTTTGTTTGCTAAAAAAAGCCTTGAACATAAATTGTATTTGATTGATATCTTATTTGATATGTAGTGCCAGTATTACTAAATAAACACATCGTTTGGCGATGAATCATAGATCTTTGAAATTGGGAACAGTTTAATGAAATTACTCTGAAATCCTTATAGAAGTCGTTTTATGGCTCCATAGCCAAATGGCTAAAACGGAATCCCTACAGATTCGTCCTGTCCGTCCGTTTGATATCGCAATTTTTCAACGAAAATTGGTTTGAATAAGTATTATATTATATATATATACGTAGATATTTAGTTTTAGAGATTCAAAAAGTCTGACAACCAGTCTTACCAAGGGGTATCGTATTACCCGGTACTAACTGGGTTGTGGAGGTCAGATAGGCAGTCGCTCCATGTAAAATACTGGTATTCAGCTGCATCCGGTTAGACTGGAAGCCGACCCCAACATAGTTGGGAAAAGGCTAGGCAGATGATGATGATGATGATGATTTAGTTTTAGAGATTGGGACTTTTTCGTCAAACTGTAGCAGTGGGTAATTTTTTTTTAAGATGAGAGTGTAAAACAATTTTAGTATTGCTGTTGTTTGTTAATTTATATAATTATGAATTAAGGTAAAAAAATATTGTTAATGATAAATGATAAATGATAAATGATGTTTATTTTGCAAGTAGGTTTTTACAAACACTTTTACACGTCATTTTTTTAAACTAGATGGGGCCGGTGTTTCGTACCTGACTACTCTGAGAAGAAACAGCCGAAACAAACTCAGAGGTCATAGTCTCTTTTAAAGTCCAGACAATCTTGCTCAATTCACATGAGGACTATGCAGATTAGTGTCTGAGATGGTCTTTTGAAGAAAGAACCATACAGATTTGAGTGGACCTGTCCAGTCAGTGCAAGCATTTGTCAGTTAACGTGTAGCTCGACTTATAACTCAAGGAGCTCAACGAAACGACGAACAATACCAAAGAAAGGACATTTGGGTAGGTCGCTTAGAGTACTCAAACTGCCAGACAGTTGTGGGAAAAAAATAAACAAAAAAATATAAATGTGACCCACATGGTCCCCACATTCACAATAATCATATAAAATTCATAACAAGTTCTATTCAAAAGAATGTAAATAAAAATCACAAAAATCATTAAGTCACAATGATGATAAAAAAAAAAGTAGAACACTTAACAAAATAAGTATTCATGTCAAATCAGTAAATGTCAAATAAAATAATAAAAAAGTAAAAAATAATAAAATACATGTCAAAACATTAA
This sequence comes from Xestia xanthographa, assembly GCA_905147715.2. Classification (NCBI taxonomy): domain Eukaryota; kingdom Metazoa; phylum Arthropoda; class Insecta; order Lepidoptera; family Noctuidae; genus Xestia; species Xestia xanthographa. Next base: position 14,352,910 of record LR990647.1, on the reverse strand, counting down.
ATGTCGGAGTGTATAAAAAATAATAAAATACATGTCAAAACATTAAATGTCAGATTGTATAAAAAAGGAAAAAAATATAAAAGGAAAAAAAAATAAAAAAGGATAAGAAAGGAATAAATAATAAACAAGCGAAGTCCGAATCTTCGACATTCACAGAGCAAATTTCATTGGAGCAGCTTAATCCCAAGCCTTTTTATCTTCGAGATAGTGATTAACATGATAGTAGGCTTTCAGGCACAGCTTCCGTTTTATAAACGATTTGAATTTATTTAGGCTTAGTGCTTGAATTGGGCTTGGAAGTTTATTGTAAAAACGTATACATTGGCATCTGAACGTACCCCCTATTTTTTTGAGCCTCGTTGCAGGAACAACAAATTTGTGTTTGTTCCTCGTATGTTGTTGTTATTGTATTGTTTGGTGTTACAGAACCCTGTGCCGACTTGCACTTAGCCGCTTTTTCCTTTTATTAATAAACCGTTTGTGACCTTCCGCTTATTGAATATTTTACATTTTTCCTCCAAGTAAAGGTAAGAATTGGAGCGGGTGAATGGTTCATTCACATTGCCAATATCCTTTTGTTTGCCTTTACCTACTGCTAGCTACTTTCACGTCCTCGAGTGAGGGCGCCAAACTGCCAAGTGGGTCACAACGAGACGACTCTGAAACAACGAAAAATGTGATTTAAAAATTGTATCTGACCATCTATAGAAAGTACGAGAATTATAGCTGCAATGCATGCAACAGCAGAAAGTTATACTCGTTACTACCGAAATAGTAAAGCTGATAAGATATAGGTACCAGGATCCGTAGTTCCGGTCCTCGGTGTGATGACACATTGTTATCTCGTCCCTTATTGGGCCCAAGTGTTGAATGAGCGGTGCAGGTCAAAAGTGCATCGCTATAGTACGATATTACTACAGTATTAACCTTGATGTTTACGGAGTTGAGAGATGTATTTTGAAACGTGATTATTATAGACCAGCTTCTGCCCGCTACCACAGTATAATTATAAACAGTAGTATGATTCTGACGTGTCCTTGAATTCAATGGCTACTATCGATCAGAGGGCTAGGGTTGCTACTAGGGGTATACTGTGTGATTTATCGTTAAGAAAATGACGCGGCGCGCGCGACTCTCAGTCTGTTCGCACCTTGAAGTATCCTTACGGTCGGGGGAAGGGGCGCTCGTTTAATTAAGTCAGCGTTTCGCTTCGATCAATACTATTATTGATCGAAGGCGTTTCGAGCGTTTCTTTGAAGTCAACCTACTGCTTTATAATTATACTGTGCCGTTACTCAGTGCGTGTGGAATATAACTATAGAACATGCCTATCATACTTATGTCAATTCGTAATAGTGTAGCTTACAATTACAATCAGTGAAAGAATTTTTGAAATCGGATAAGTGCGACAAGCGATTACCTCAAACAAACAAACAGACAATTTTATCTTTATATATTATAATATTTGTTTAGATTGTGTGTCAGATTTTATTATGATTATTTCATGTCGTTAAATTACGCTAAGCGCTGTGGAAAATTAATCTTCTGTTTTGCAACACAATTGCTCACCGATGCAGCTTTTTCGTCATCAACATAAGCAGACAGGCTATAAATTCCCTTGCTCCTTTCTATGTACATTTTCTAAATGTTGTTTAAGCTGTCCTAGATTCACAAACGTGACGCGCATACAGTATGTTAATTACTGACGCTGCAAAATCATAATAATAGTGTACTTGACATACTTACGTATGTGGTCTAATTCCTAGTCAATTATAATCTGAGTAGGCATTTATTATAACTTTCTCTGTTTTACAATTAGTGATCTGGGCAGGTAAGCTACTTTCACAGATTATGTACTTAAAGACAATATATAATGTCATCTTGTAAATAAAAAAAATTATAAGCTGCTTTACAAATGCAGCCATTTTTTTGAATTATTTTTAGTGAATTATTTAATTTATAGGTTGGCGTTTATAAAAAAAAAAATTTTTGAAAAATGTAAGCCGATACTTATATTATAATTAAAGTAATTAGTTGAAATCATTATCCTCGAGTCTCAATGCTCAAACGAATTAACAGCTAATTGATCTAAAATATTACAGACAGATTTATCCCTATCGGTTCACGTGATTTATAAATAATTAGTATAATAATTATAAAAATCATAAATTAAATCGATTGATATCGAATAAACAGGTAAGTGTAAGGTTAATTGCGAGTGACAATAATGGTCAATAGAATTGTTGGAATGCATGCTTATATTCACAACTATCGGATACACGCGGTTTCACCCGCGTAGTTCCCGTCCCCGTGGGAGTACGGGGATAAAATATAGCCTATGTTACTCAGGGTGAATGTAGCTTTCTAATAGTGAAAGAATTTTTGAAATCGGCGCAGTTGTTTTTGAGTTTATTCATTACAAACATACACACAAAAATACAAATCTTTCCTCTTTATAATATTAGTGTAGATAATTATGTTGGGATACCTACTCGATATAAAATGTTTTGATTGATTTTTTTTTTTGTTTTTCAATTAAAGAAATGTCGAAGCAGATATGTGCATAAATCATATTCTCACACATCCTACATAAGCAATAAAAACGTGTTGTTTACGTAAGTGGTCGCGCATCACAGCCGAGCAGCCAGAGAAACCGAGGAACCTGTGTTTGCTGAAGCGAAGGTCGAAGGCACCACTCGCACTGTCTTTATTTAAACGTCGAACTGCACGTCTGTCTGTTAGTCATATCGTACGATGGAGCGATTCCTTCATTACTGCTAAACGATGCACAATGGCACAATCAAGGGCAATCAGCGTCGTCACGAAATGATTGGACGATAGACCTCTGTAAGTTATGAATGAATGTGTTTCATATTTACCGACTGCTCAAATGGCGTGTGCTGGGTTTAAGCATACTTTAGGTACAGGAAAACTGAAACATACATAACTTTGTCGGCTTAAAAAATGGTTATGAAACATTTTATTGTCGCAAATGCGCTGGTTGTATGCCGAATTATATTACCTTTTTTTTGGATGGGAAATCATCAAATGCCCCGCCTGCTCTGGACGGAGCGGAAGTGAGTGTCAGACTTGTACTGACTAAAACCTATCCATGTTCCTTCTTAGCCCTTTGTGTTCCAGGGCCGCGGGATCTCTTTCGGACAGTCTCGCAGCCCCTGGTTTATATTCGAAGTTCAAAAACTTACGACGGATTGAGGTCCTCCTCTTTAAAGAAATCTGTTAAAAAGAGTGCAGTTTTAAACACATCAATGTGTTGCTATTAGTCAAACTGCAAATAGTTTCAGGAACATAAAACATCCCTGGGGCTGGGTATCAGGTGCTCTCATCCGGAGTTCCAGACCAAGTTGAAGCTGACAACTGGGATATCGCAACGGACATGAAACTAATAACGTATTGCTTTGTTGCACGGAATTGGAATTCTGGGCGCCTCCCTGGAGGAATGAGTGACATAGTGCTTCAACATATATTATAGGTAGACGCTGTAAACAGCAAACTGGACGTTGAAATTATTGCATTGATGGTTTTCAGTCTATGCACTCCACCTACCAAGTTGAAAACTATCATAACACAGGGAACATTGTGCATAACCACAAAGCAAAATTAAAAATAAAAGGCAATAAAATTACATCCTCTTTTTAAAACTACGCCGTAGCTGCTGCGTAGCAAAAAATCTCGTAGCAAAAGAATCACCACATTTGAACATTTTCAAGTTAACTATCTGAAAAAAACAATGCCTAAGTTTTGCTTCATGCTTAAAAAGAAAATACTTAAGCGTTAAAACTTTTTGGAACGAAAATATTAAAAGTTAGGCATAATTAGTATAACAAGCCCTAAATGTTATGTACCCACTTTCAAAAAAGAAGCAAATTTAAATATTACGTAGGTGTAAAGCAAACCCTACTCAGCTTAAGATTATATTATCTGGACAAAGGTAAATTATACACAAGCGACAAATAATACTCATCACACACCCTTTTCGTGTACCTGTATAAAATATAAGTATCGGGGCGACCGCGCTCGGTGAAAATAGGGAAAATAAATTTCCCCAGATTTAGCTTAGCTAGATCGAGTTTTTTCCCTCGTAGACCCCTATATTTCAACTTTCATCTAAATCGTTAGAGCCGTTTTCGAGAACGTGATTACAAATATATGTATACAAATATTGCTCATTTAATAGTAAAGGATTTTCGGCTGAACCACAGGACATCAAAAAAGGCAGTGTCCATATTTCTATCATAAAATTGACATACCTATAACACAAAAAAGTTTTTTTATTTTTCCATTTTTTGTTGTAATATCCTATACAAATATTTGTTATGCATTTATTTTACATTGTTCACAATACATGTCATGGTAATGGGCTTATCCCCAATAGATGGAACTTAACATACCTAAACTGTCGAAATTTGGGTGTATTGTACACATCTGTGTACCCTTCACATCATACAGGCGTGATGTTACGTCATGATATTGTATAAACAATAAACATCCAAGCAATTGCAGCAATCACGACCGATTTACCATCTTGTTTTGAAGAGTTCCATTGTATATCTCCAAAGAACAGCATCAAATCTTCACCAAATTTAAATGCGACCATTTCAGGAGTATATTCTTTCAAATAAAAAAAGAATTTTGAGAATCGCTCCACAAATGGAGGAGAAATCGGTGAACATACATAAAATTATACCACACATCTGAAGTAAAAATGTTCATAAAATGAAAACTACTGGGCCAAACTATGTAAATCGGATCATAAATGTCAGCGTAATCGGTGTACATACATAAAAAGAAACAATCGAATTGAGAACCTCCTCCTTTTGGAAGTCGGTTAAAAATTGTCTGACATAGCTACTTACAACATATTGAGTGCCTTCATATTAAATTGTAAATTGAGACAATAAGCAACTGAACATTATTGCCCAATCATTCATTGACCTTTGTAAAGGCATTATTAATTGTTATAATTTCCCTGTAGGCAAATGAGAAAGAGCTATTGACACGAGTGTCGGGTATGAGCTCGGTTATTTACCTTTTAGCAATATATACAGTTTATAACGCCTCCTGAGGGACCAGTCCCTAAGGACTAGAGTACATGGTACATGATTGGCTAATTGCGGTAAGGTAAACGATTCTAAGTTCTGAATTTCGAATTAAAATCGACATAACATTTTATCCATCTCAACACTTATTTAAGCCGTGTGGTATCCGGCAGAGTAGAATAGAACCAACCCATTACACTCACGGGTGTCGTATAAGGCGACTAATGTCTGAGGCAGAACACCTTGCGCCTCCGTAGACCAGAGAATGGGCAGCAGCGTTTTCTGTTAGTCTTTCATCACTGCGATCTCCAATCAGCCTGCCAAGCGTGGAGATTACGGCAAATTCCTTCCATCATGGGAGAGGCTTATGTCCAGCAGTGGACGTTATGGGCTTTTGTTGTTGTTGTTCAACACTTATTTCACACTATCATGATTCTCCTACTCTATCTTATCTCTATTACTTATCCTTAGACAAGTATGGAAATACTAACCAGCCCGAGGTCACTGAGGTGCTAACATTTGTGAAATGGCTATTACACTTTTGATTCTTAGAACTTGAGCAGCATCCGTAGACAGTAAAATTGACCCTTTTTTTTTTGGATGCGAAATCGTCAAATGACTCCTTCCGCTCTGCGCGGAGCAGAGGGGAGTGTCAGACTTTTACTAACCCATCCATGTTCCTTCATCGCCCTTTGTGTTGCGGCGCCACGGTATCTCTTTTGAACAGTCCCGCAACCCTGGCAGGCATCGGCCCTTGCGGACCCCTTCCTATTGCTGACTCTCTTTGAGGCGCTTGTGGAACACGAACGCGCCTTCGACACGGCCTGTCGTCATTAGACGGATGGACGGCGAGCTAGCCCATAGCCCAACGTCTACAGGCCCGAGTAAACTTAACCATTGCAAATCAGTTTTTACTCGCACCCTTCTGCTCTCTCCTGACTCAAACCCTGACGACGCCCTTGCCCTTATCGCAATTTATTTTTGATCGGCGCAGCATGTCTTCTTCTTCCACACTTCTCTCGTTCGCGCCGAAAGAATCGCCCGCGCCGAAAGAATCGACCGCGCCGAAAGAATCGACCGCGCCGAAAGAATAGACCGCGCGGAAAGAATCGACCGCGCCGAACGAAACGTTCTATCATACGTATAACGTTATCAAGTCGTCCGATTCGGTGCGGATAAGGGTGCGAAGTTACACGACTTCATACAAGTAACTCTAACATTCGATTCTTTCGGCTCTTTGACTTCCTTCGGCTCTGATAATGTGCGTTCACCTTTACTCGTCATCTCAGCAGTCAGCTCCTTTCTAGAAATTTCGTCCTTCTCACAGACCCTCCACTCCTATAGCTTATAAGAGTAGAGGGAGACTAATGAACATAATAAGTTACAACCATCTAAATTCATACCTACTCAACATTTTTCTCACTTCATTTTACTCAATAAGTAGGTACTTAGAAATTAGTTTTGAAATACAGAATACGGACCTATATATTGCATTTGCGTTGGAGAAGAGATATTGTGGTAAATATAGGATTAAAATTTCACTAAATGCACGTCAAGTGAAATTAGAAGAATTCTATTGGTCAATGTTTGCACTTCTCAGATACACTCTAAAGAAAAAAGGTAGCTAAAATCTACGGAAAGTTTTAAATAATATTACAGGTTTCGCGACTGGTTATATACACGTGTTTGATTCCGGTTTGCCCAATTAATTTAGGACTATAAATATTAATAGCATGTTTCAAAGCCTAGGAAAAACCATAAACAAATTAATAAGGTTACCTGATGATGAGTCATGTGGAACTTTCCAATGTGAATGTTCTTATAAGCCGGGATACATATTCTGGAAACAGGTTTGGTTCACGTCAATGGAGCGGCTAGTTCGTTGACGTCATACGCACTTCGTGTTGTGTCAAAATAGACGTAGGTATGTTGTGTCTAATTCTTAGGATTTTATAGTAAACTAGCTGACGTCCCGCGGTTTCACCCGCGTAGTTCCCGTTCCCGTGGGAGTACGGGAACAAAATATAGCCTATAGCACTCACGAATAATGTAGCTTTCTACCAGTGAAACAATTTTTAAAATCGGTACATAACTTCCGGAGATTACCCCCTACAAACAAACTTACAAACATACAAACTTACAAACAAATGTTACCTCTTTATAATATTATAGTATAGTATAGATATAGGATGGTCGTACAGAATTTACTTAATTTTCGACGGAGAATCGGAAAATCTAACGGTATTTTTTGCCACATGGCCTCAAGGCCTCAAGTTAAGTATTTATGTAGCAGCTACTTATCATAAAATTACATCAAACTCATAAAAGTCCATATATATTATTATCATATAACAACCGCAATAAATTGTCGATCAGTAGCCCACCAGAAATACAACATCACCCGTATGGTCGAAAGATTGCGATCGTCCCTATTCAATGCACTCTGTTCCCATACTTCTAAAACTGCTTTATCATTCAAATAAACAATCTCACAAAAACAAACGTGGGTAAAATAAATTCTAGTATTTCAAAAACATCACAAAGAAATCTGACTCACAAGTCACAGGTCTCTTTTCTGTCGGAGAACTCTTCAGAACTAATATTGATAGTTTTGTATGCAAACCTCGCCTCGCATCACGGCGAGAACAAACACGTGCGGCGGGACAAACGTGTTCCGCCATAACCATTAGCTGTAATAAAACATAAGGAAAAGATATACACACGTCATGACAGTAAAAAATATGTGGCGAAAAATACGTGATACGGTTTTTTTGTTGTTTAGGAATGAGAAGAAAAACACTTTAAATAAATCGACTTGCAAGTCTCGTGAATCCATCAACGCAGTCATTCATTTTGTTGGAAAATAAATATGTATGACAGCTTATAATGAATTCGTGGAATTCGTGGATTTTTGGTACCTTTATCTCTCTACATATAAATCAACAAATTCCAAATTCTGCAAAGGCGATACCGTCTTTGTTGAAACCAATTTGGGCTTAGAATGCATGAATGAGATTCCCACGCACAAAATGCCAATATCAATTAGTAATCCATATCCATATTTTGACTTAATATCAACAGTTTCAAATGGATTCGCAGTATGTTTGACAAGAGCATGATGCTTATGCTACCGCACTTACATATGTCATTGCAATGTCGATCTCATTCCAACCAGCCCGCGAAATTCAAATTTCCTTACGTTTTTTGCAATTTGCAGGCCAGTGCTAGGTTGTATTTTAAATAAATATTATTCGCGGCTGTAAGACGTATGTAGTTACATAATTATAATCATAAAAATCATCAATACAACCCTCCAAGTTCATAAAGGTGTAGGAATAAAAAAAAAACCGGCCAAGTGCGAGTCGGACTCGCGCACGAAGGGTTCCGTACCATTATTATCAAAAAAACCGGCCAATTGCGAGTTGGACTGGCACACGAAGGGTTCCGTACCATTGACTATATTTAGTATTTGTTGTTATAGCGGCAACAGTAATACATCATCTGTGAAAATTTCAACTGTCTAGCTGTCACGGTTCATGAGATACAGCCTGGTGACAGACAGACGGACAGATGGACAGACGGACAGACGGACAGACGGACAGACGGACAGACGGATGGACAGACAGCGAAGTCTTAGTAATAGGGTTCCGTTTTTACCCTTTGGGTACGGAACCCTAAAAAGGGCAAACAAATCACGTTTGTTGTATGGGAGCCCCCCTTAAATATTAATTTTATTCTGTTTTTAGTATTTGTAGTTATAGCGGCAACAGAAATACATCATCTGTGAAAATTTCAACTGTCTAGCTGTCACGGTTCATGAGATACAGCCTGGTGACAGACAGACGGACAGACGGACAGACGGACAGACAGACGGACAGACAGCGAAGTCTTAGTAATAGGGTTCCGTTTTTACCCTTTGGGTACGGAACCCTAAAAAAACAGAAAAAAGCCTTTATGAACGAGGGTTGTATTGATGATTATAATTCTATAGCACTGGCCTGCAAATTGCAAAAAACGAAAGAAAATTTGAATTTTGCGGGCTGGTTGGAGCATTTACCTTAACACATAACAGAACATAACGCCTACAGTAATCCCCGAAGGGATATGCAGAGCTGTTGTTATACCTAATAGCACACCCAAATTCCGTCAGTTATGTTTAAGTCCCATGTAAAAGGGAGTGAACCTATTGCTATCTACCGGGCACAAATCTAGGCTCAGCCACGGAGTCTGCTACTGACAAATTCCTGATGAAAAAACCCGATAACCATTTGCCCAACCAGCATTTATATAGTATATCTTAACAGAGGTGTACGAATTCAAACGCCAGTTGAGCCAAGCCCGTGCAAAAGTATCCTGGGCTGTTTACTACTAAGAAATTCCATTGCAAACCGCAACAATATTTTTTTGAAACCGGGAATCGAACCCGAGGGAGTATCACAAACGAAAGAGTTGGCAAATAATAACGAGGCATCAATTACAAAAAAACCTGCAGTTATCCTTTGGGCTTACAATTTACAGTTTCAGAATACATAATAAATGTTTTAATGCAAATATCATGTAATTATCATGTGTTAATAATGGGTTTGGCGTAAAATCCTTTGTGACTGCGTCAAGGTTTTACAGGCTTTATTTTAGACCTTCCATGTCACATTCGTGCCTCGTTATAGTCGTCGCCTCGTCGGTACTCGTGCGACTTTATTAATTATAATTGAAAAGTTTAATAACTGTAATAAACTAATTATATTGATTGTTTATGTTGATATTTAAGATCGATCTTGCCTTTGTAGGCATGATTGGGTTCATATCAACCATATGAGAAATCACTGTCAGTTCTGGAGTGGTGACCGCGAACCGGAAGACGTTGCGTTGGAAGGCCTCCCACTATGTGGACCGATGACCTGGTGAAAGTTGTGGGAATCCGCTGGATGCGAGTCGCACGGTACCGGTCAATGTGGCGACACTCGGGGGAGGCCTATGTCCAGCAGTGGACGTCTTTCGGCTGAAATGATGATGATGATATGAGAAACATACCTAAGTTAATCCTCTTGATTCAGTTAATTTGAATCATTCCCCCTGCGTCGAATCCCTTTACGTCGACTCGTGAAACAATTGTCGTAGAAATACGAAACGCTATGAAAGTAATTGACGCTGCGAGGAATAAGCAAAATTATTCTACAGGAACGTATGTCTAAACTAGAAGCGATCGTGTCTAAATAATAACACTTACAGCCGCACGCGGGTTAATCTGCGCTTGCCAAGGTCAGTATGTGGATGCGGGTGACCGTCCATTACATATCGAGTTGGTTATTTCTAGATTCTTGGCAGTCATTACAGATAATCAGTGGTCTGAAAGTCTGACACCCGAAAGTCTGTCGTATAAGCCTAACTGCGCGGTCATCATCATCTGCCTAGCCTTTTCCCAACTATGTTGGGGTTGGCTTCCAGTTTTACCGGATGCAGCTGAATACCAGTATTTTACATGGAACGACTGCCTATCTGACCTCCACAACCCAGTTAGTACCGGGTAATACGATACCTCTTGGTAAGACTGGTTGTCAGACTTTTTGGGCCTCTGACTACCTAACGACTGTCAAAGATCTACAAATGACAGCCGGGACTAACGGCTTAACGTGCTTTCTGAGGCGCGGAGGAAACTCGGTGTGTAATGGGCGGTCACCCATCCACAGACCAACCTAGGCAAGCACGGCTTAACTTAACGATCGACCTGAGCGGCAGTTATTATTTAGCCACGACCTCCTCAACATACTAACAGTACTAATTGGGTTGCGGTGAACAGATAGGCAGTCGCTCCATGTTAAATGCTGGTATTCAGCTGCATCCGATCAGACTGGAAGCCGACCTCAATATTGGGTAAAGGTTACGCATTTGCTTAACCTTTGATGGGATTGCGTGCCATCAATATTCATCGAAATTCGAACAGCTGAAAGCTGCGCTGAGCTGAGCTGTTGTTTTAAAATAATAGACAGACAGACAGCAGGACAGACAGACAGACAGAAGTTATTTAGCATTCTATATTAGTATACGGATAAATAGAATTGAAAGTTTGAAACAAAGTCTTTATCAAACCAAATCATATGAACTTGTTATTTTAATTAACTTTAGTCAATATTGATCGTATGTTCATGTTGTTGATCGCCGTGGTTGGGTGTCTAATCGGTAAAGTTTCTTTGTAAACCGTCAACAGATTACTCGTCAACAACTTTCAACCAATGATTACAAAGTTTTTGTTGACGCCATTTGACGCCGTCGTAAATCCTTGTAGCTGTCCTGAAAGTTTTTCAGGAAAACATGAGTATTAATTTATTTACGAGGTATTTCGTTTTTTCTTGTGATTCAGCTTTATTTTATTAGATAATAGAGATTGTGTAATGGGTTACACTTAAGAGGGCCCTTCCCGGCCCGCCTTTCGTCAACGCGAGCATGGTCGAAAAGCTTGTTGTTTCATCCAGAGCCACAGCGGTGGTATTCTTTCAACTCCCCTGTCTTACCTAGCCCCGAATCCGCACTACTTGCCTCCCGCGTACCTCATACCGCCTAACGCGGGGGGGGACATTGAATGAAAAATATTGTTCGAAAATTTATAAAACTTGTTCCAGAAAATACGTGTTTTTGAATTAGTCTTACAAGTATGTGAAATAAATATTTGTTATTTAGAATCTCCACTATATTTGGAAGGCTTCTTTACTTTTGGATGCTTTCTTTACTTTTACAAATTATAAGTACATTATGAACGGCCAAAATTGAGGTAAAAGTTGTGAAAACAGCAATTTTTGGAGGCTTATACTGAATTTGTTTCTACAAATTTTTATTTTCTGCTTCGATAGAAGCCTAGATATAGTCCACAAGATACCTATTAGTTCAAAAAAATCAAAAATGTATGTCTAACAACGGCATAATCACGCACGAGCTATAGTCAAAATGCTCGCGAAAAGTATGGCGGGTTGGCCGCTCTTAAAGTACTTACGGGATAATTTTCGACGTTTTTCTTTTGTTTCTATGAGCTCCCGATATTTCGACGCTGTTGCAAGCATCATGATCGCGGGAATACTGAAGAGGTATGCGGGTGGGGCGACAATTATTTGGTAATCCAGTGATAGACCTAATAAAAAATAACATGCGTCTCCATTATCAAGAAAAACCTGGTGATATACCGTGAGTGCGTTTTGTCGTGCATTACAGTCGAGTTCTAGTAGTGCGCGTAATAAAAGACTAAGAACGAGGGTAGACAGATTTGTCTGCTCATAATAAATCATTTTCGTCCCACCCGCATACCTCTTTAAGTGTAGTGAAAAACCGTGAAAGCACAATGAAAGTCTAAATCAATGCATTATATAATGGTTATTTTCATGTTGACTGCCTCATTGGTTTAGTGGTGGCAACCACGACTGCTGAACATAAGGTCCTCGGTTCGATTCCCGGATCGGGCAAAGTTCCGTTTGCCATCAGGAATTTCTCAGTAGCAGTCATGGAGTCTGCATTTGCGCCCCGTTGATGGCAATAGGCTCGCCCCCTATTACATGGGACTTAAACATAACTAAAATACCTAAAGTCGGTACTATTAGGTACACCTCTGCCTAACTCTTCGGGGATTACAGGCGTGATGTTATGTTATGTATTTTCATATTATGTTATTGAAATTAATATTTAGTAATGAGCCAGTATTTATGCCTCGTCGTGAGTGACTATTATTTTTGTTGAAGATAATAACTCAAAATGGCGTCATTCTGTATTTACCTATTTAGCTACCCTAACATTAAATTCCAAAACAACTTCCAAAATAATTGTTGAGTTTAGCAGTATCTCTTTACGAAATTACCTCTAATTTAACGCCATAAGTAGGTAGCTAACAGATAAGTAAGTATTGCAAATTGCAGATTTTTTTGCAAGTGGCAATTTACTTGGATTGCCAATTGACAGGTGAATATACGCAGTTACTTGTAGAATTCTATTTAAGCCGTTATTGTGACACTTGAAAACATAAGTGGAGTACTGAGAGCCCCGTGTAATTTATTGGCAATTTTGTCGCAATTCTTTGGAAACTTACATACAAGGTGTAAACAGACCCGTTAATAAGCTGTCAACCAAGCATTCTGTACATCAAACTAAGTAACTCTACGCAAAAAATATTGATAAGAAACGATTTTGTTTTTTGGGTGATAAATCACGATTTACGGTAGAACTAAATGTAACGCACCCAAAACAATGTACTGATGGATACATTGAATAGAAATATATAATATTGGGTCGTGAAAATATTTAATGTAAAGTTAAATAAAACATGAAAAGTTTGTATTAAAAAAAATAGTGATAAAGTTAAAATTTTGACCCCAATATCTCCGTAACTAACATAGAAGGTTTCGTAGAAAGATATGGTCTAAAATAAAGATATGATCGCGATGACGGATGACGGAGAGAACAACTGCCTATCAACTTCGTAAAGGGTACTTACGTCGGAGGCCCTTGGGCATAAAAACTCTGACACTAGGTTAGTCATTAACCACACGATAAACGAAACGTGGTCGCTCACAATGGGCCTTATCAGAAGGTTTAAAGTCACCCAAAGGGCAATGGAGAGGGCTATGCTCGGAGTATCTTTGCGTGATCGAATCAGAAATAAAGACATCCGCGAGAGAACCAAGGTTACCGACGTAGCCCGAAGAATTGCTAAACTTAAGTGGGCAGGGCACATTGCTCGCAGAACGGATGGCCGCTGGGGCTGAAGATGGGGATGATACCTTGGAAGGCCTAGGTGGACCGATGACCTGGTGAAGGTTGCGGGAATCCGCTGGATGCGAGTCGCACGGGACCGGTCAATGTGGCGACACTTGGGGAGGCCTAGGTCCAGCAGTGGACATCTTTCGGCTGAAATGATGATGATGACACAATAAAGAAGAAGGGTAATTTTACACACATTAGGTATGGGTCCATCTACACATCGACAAGAAGTCAATAACGATCATCTTTTTACACGTCGGTAGCTACGCATTGTTCCCCTCGAACCTTTACCTATACGAAACTTGGATTTATTGACATTATTATCATAAAACATAAGTCCGATAAGAGGGTAATATTACACTTTACTGCCGACCGATAAAATTGGTGTTGTGATACGGTTTTTACTACATTACCAGTTTAGGAGACCCGATAAACTTATGTAGGAAGGAACAGCTTCAAATCTGTGCATCTCTTAAATTGTGCGTTCATTTGGAAGTATCGCGCGGTTATTGGAGGGAGGATGTTTGGGATCAAACGTCTGTTATTGTTCGAATCTCTATCGTTCTACACAGATGAACTGCAGCTCTGTTTAACAGATCGAACAAACAACTTTAATTTTAGCTCAACTGTCAAAAATATGGAAAATTCACAGATTGATTGAATTTCAGAACGGATGCCTTGTTTTTGTTTCAAACAATTGGAAACAATCGGCATTAGCCTACGTGCCGTATGTGGAATACCACAGGTGCCGTTAAAGTGGGTGCCCAATGTGGCACGTCTCGTTTTAAAAAGTGCAAAGGTGTATTTTATGCACGTTGAATGTATTTGAAAATTAAATTCTTTAGAATCGAACCTACATTGCATAATATTTTTTGAAGACCAGTCATTTTATTTTAGTTTTATATCGTAGATCTTTTTATCATGCATAATGGACGTAGTCCTTGAAAATTTCCGGCTTTTCCACTTCTCATTGTTAGTGCGTCATAATAATCATACTAATGAGCGTCTAAGAATGACGTTCACTTTTTAAATCATAGCTAAAGCAGTCTCTAAAACCCAAATGTTGAACCGGTGCAAAAACTCGTATTACAAAACCTTTTTTTTTTAATTTGATGCTATATTAAAGTAAGCGAAGTATTGGTTGTTAACTTCTCTACGCGAAACTTTACAACTAAACAAAATAAACGAAAAACAAACAAACATTATTTTCAAAAGCTCAGAGAGTAGTAATAGTACTCTTTAATTAAGAATAGTTTTATTTTAATAATAGTCTTGACTTAATCTGAACTGGTTATCAGCAGTGATGCAAAATGACACGATAATAAGCAGTCTGGCAGAAAAGAGAAAAAATAAATCGACTTTCTCGTTTTCTCTCTAGCGTTAATTTTGTGTAGGTAGCGTAGCAGCTGTTCTCAATATCCAACAAATTGTGTTACTAATCCACTCTCTAGAGTTTATAATTTTATTATTATTCAATGTATTTTCCTCTAGGTAAACGGCGGCGCTTGTTTTAAACAATGGAGGGTCATTAATTAAAGCGTTTGGGTTAGTTAGTAACTATATAACTATAAATGCCTGCCGACATTTTTGGGGAATTTCGGTTATGAACTGTTGTCGTAAGTGGTTTTTTTTATAATCTTGAACATGTTTTCCGCTTTGGAAAAAAATATAAATCAAACGAACTTACCATGTAAAGTTCGATGATAATTATGTGAACAGCTTCATTCGAAGCGATATAAATACCTTAACTGCCTTAACTAACTGCATACTATAACTAGGTAGGTATGCAAGTTCATTTAGAAAAATACAAGTACAAATCGTATCTATTTTGAATTTGCAAGTTATTCTACACTAATAATATAATAATCAATCTTCTTTATAAATATTATAAAGAGGAAAGATTTGTATTTTTGTGTGTGTGATTGTTTCTAATGAATAAACTCAAAAACTACTGCGCCGATTTCAAAATTTGTTTCACCATTAGTGTACGAACACAGTGGCCGCTCGAATCGAGCGTGCGGCGGGGCGGCGCGTGCAGCGTTCATGTCAAACACATGCATTTATACGTGAGTGGCCACAGTAGACGCCCGCCGCGTTGGTCGGCAGCTCGACGCCCCGCAGAACGCGCCGCCCGACGCTATAGCGTCGAGCGGCCACTGTGTTCGTACACTTAGCGAGCGGCCAGACAGAAAAGACGCAAGACAAGGGCGGGGCGCGGACCCGTCGCAGACAGGGCGCCGTCGCAACTTTTTAACATAATATAGAAAAAGACACGGACGCGTCGCAGACAGGGCGCCGTCACGACTTTTTATGGCGCAAGATGCACAATGGCGAACGGGCGAGCGCGAGCGCTGTGAGAACCTGCCCTCCGCGCCCTTTCCGCTCCCCCGCTTGCGCCCGTGCAGGCCCGCGCCGAGCCCGCGCCCTGTCCTTTCTATATGTTTTCCAATAGGGCGCCGACAAGTTAACGTCGTGACGGCGTCCCGTCTTTTCTGTATGTTTTACGTCGCGACGGCTGTATACATTTTATATGCAAGTAGATTAAACGGGCGCCGCGACTGCGACAGGTCCGTGCCTTGCGTCTGTTCTGTGTGGCCGGTGCCTTAGAAAGCCACGTCTTTACTGAGTAATATAGGCTATATGTTATCCCCGTACTCCCACGGGATCGGGAACTACGCGGGTGAAACCGCGTGACGTCCGCTAGTCTTTCATAATTATTTTCGATCATTCTCAGAAGATCCGTTGCCCAGATCTATGATGGATCTAGTGAGGATTATTTTTCTCATTGGATTGGTTTCAAGATTATGGATCTATCGAGAAGGATCATTCTCAGAAGATCTAGATTTGGCCAGATCCATGATGGCTCTAGTGAGAATTGTTTTTATAAAAAAATAAGTAAAATGGATCTAATGTAACCAAGACTACATTACCAACTAAGGTTACATTAGATCCATTTTACTTATTTTGAAATGAAAAAAACTAAAATGAAAAAAAAATGAATAAAAAAACATACCATTGAGTTCAGGGAAAAACTTTAATAATAAATTATTTGTTTTTTAAGAGTATGTACATAGTTACGTGTTTGTTAAAACTTTACTTTAGTTTCTGAAAGCCAGGTAGGTAAACGTGGATATGAATTTAAATTGAGTTCATTATCTGCATAGGTAATGCTACGTGCGCCTTCGGGCCAAAGTGGGAAACATATTGGAATAATTACGGCTTTAAAAGGCCTTTATATGTAGATAGAATATAGGTACATACCATCCATCCATCATCAGCCTATTAATTTTCCTACTGCTGGGACACGGCCTCCTCTCAATGAGAGGGAATGGGCTATAATCCACCACGCGGGCCCAGTGCGGATTGGTAGATTTCACATGTCTTCAATTTTTTTGGTTCTCGGACATGCCGGCTTCCTCACGATGTTTTCCTTCACCGTTTTGAGAGCAGTGGTGATAAAATAACTTACACAAAGTAATCCGCCTGTCTGGGTTCGAGCCCACGACTTACTGTTCGTAAGTCGGGGCCGCCACCACTGGGCCACCGCTGCTCGAATATACATAGTTTTGTGTTAACCCTTAATCGGGCACAAGGAAGTATTTTCCCACCCCGACAGCCAAGTCATAAATACTCAAATCTTTTTTAAATGGCAACTCCCCAGACTATTTTTTACTCAAATATATTCTTAATTAGTTACTGATTTATTTTATTGACAACCCCACTCTTTCAAACGTCAAATGTCAACGTCAGAATCAGATTAACGTCACTTTTGAAAAAACTGCACGTTTTTCATCTAGTGGAGACATAATTCTGTTAAGTTTCTTCAAGAAAGATTCTGTTATGTAGATATTTGATCCGGTACTGAGTAATATATTATATTCTGTGTTATGTTGTTATGATATTCAATGCAAAAATGTAATATTTGTGTGGATTTTATTCATTTGAAATATTGTCTTGCAAGTGGGAAAATAGTTACAATTGCCCGTTCCTGAACTCCATATTGCGTCAATATATATAAAATGTAGGGATTTATGTCTGTCGATTTTTTTTATTTTTCATTAAGTAATTTTGTTTATTACCCGACTGCGGTGAAGCCAAAAAAGGAAGGTGTCATTATGCCCGCAAGACTGTTTCAAACAATTTCATTTGGCTGAATATTTTTTTTTTCACATTGTTTTTATTTTTTATTGAATCCTATAATACCTCACTTCCAAGTAAACAACTCTGTGCACATTTATTTGAGGATTGAGGAACATAACTTCAAAAGTAAAGTCAGGGTAAGTTACTAGTCTATTAAAATTTATAGACGTAATCGGGCAAAGGGAAATAATTTCCCACTGGGGTTTTTCTTAAACGGGCAAAGGGAAACAATTTCCCACACGAAAAAAACCTTTTTTTTTTCAGTTTCAGTAATTTATATTGTATTTTATGTACACTGCTATCTAACATGATACAAGAACTTACACTTAAACCATGAAAAGTGGTTTTTTTTGTTCGGCCCGATTAAGGGTTAATTATAAAACGAACTTTTATTTAGTTAGTAGGAAATATTTATAAAAAATATTGAAAATAATCGTCATAAATAGGGAAAAATAATAAGGTAAAAATAACTCAAGTTGTTGCCTAGACCTGTTGATTGTATGCGGTCAATGTTTTTTAGAAAAATCCATGGGGAAAAATTTGAAACGTAGATACGCAGCTAGCACCGTGTAGATGCGCAGTAGAACGCTTAAGTGCTCACGAAAATTATATACGGTACCTATATTGTTTTGTGCTCACGAAAATTATATATATTGTTTACCATAACTATTGAAGTCTATTTTGGAGTACCTACATATCTACGTAAATTTAACTTGAGTCGAAATTAAAGAGACAAAAATATTAGGTATTAAATCTAGGTACTACTTAGTTCTAGTTCGGCCTTAAAATATAGGTAGGTACCAATCTATCAGAAACGTACTTACAACAAAAAAAATTGGAGTATTTTCAGTCGCCGCTTTATGTTTTATAATCTGCGTTACGAAACAAGTTACCTACTACGTACCTACTAACTTAGATACATCATCGGAGGTCTAGAGTCCAACAACGTACGATATTTAATTAGAAGCTACACTAGCCAAAACAACTGACTCACGTTATAGACGTAAGTCAATCTGGTTGGGTTAACAAACAGATGCAGCAGGGTCTGCATGCCACCGCCATGCAACCGCCGACGTCACCTGCGTTACATGAGAACGTACCAAACACTCAGCATGCACTTTACAACGGTTTCGATACTAGATAAGCAATGTCTTCCAATTTCTCTTCATTATTCTGTTGATATCTTACTCTACCGCGTCGCGTGAAGATAAGCGTGAGTGAGTGCGACGCTCCGCGATTTGGCGGTAAGAGTGCACACCGTACTCGGCTAGGTTCGGTAAAGTTCGGTGGAAGTCAGCGGTAGTCGTAGCCGGTAGCTCCGAAGGGCAGCCGCGCGCACTCCCCCGGCCGCCGCGACACGCACCGCCGCTAAAAACAAATCATACTACTCTGACAGAAACACATTAATTGTTCAATGAAAACTTGTTAAAGCCTACTCGCTGGTACCGCCAATCGCTCCGATACATTCCGAGGCGCAGTGAATAATAAATCTAGTTGACTGGCCGCTATGAATTTAGACAATAATACGAGTAAAGCTAGGCTACAAGCTGTGTTGTTTCGATGTTTGCAGTGAAAGGAGTCGTTGTAAGTGGCGATTCGGTGTGTAACTGTGTTGCGGTCATTTAATATTAGATGAATAAGTGGAGCGTCTGTCCGCGTGTGCATTATGTACTTGAGTGATGAGTGCCGGTGGACCAGATTGTGCTGATTGAGAGCTAGCCGCTAGCCGCACGCACTCCGAGTCCGCTGGACGCGCTCTCACGAAAACGGCTTCACTTTTGACTACTCCTCTGTCAACTAATAATACTCAAAGTATGTATTTTTCTTGTCTTTAAGTATGAATGTTTCCTTATCTCCCGACGTCATATCTCTCGGGTTCAAGAGATTAACTGCTAAAGTATCCGAGATTATAAACTTTGAGTTGCCGTGAAGTATGCCAACAAGATGTTGTTTTTTATCTGATCTTTATCAAATACTTTAATAGTTAACAATAATATTAAAATCTAGGTAGAAGATATCAATGCAGATATGGCAATGAAATAAAACTACGTTTTTACCAGTTTTGTTTACATTTATATAATAATAATTGTAACTAATGGATCCACTGTTCATTGTCATGAAGATATTCTGATTATTGTACGAATTAAAGAAATCTTTACAGTTCTAGTTGAGCGAAACCAGCTATTTCTGATTTATTTAACAGGTCATTTTCAGCAGCATTTCAATAAAACTCACGTTACATTTCTATTAACACGATATTTTATTAGACGCATAAACTACATGACGTTTGCATAAAACCAAAGCGAAGACAAGAGAGCCACCAGTGTCACTTTCTTATTCTACAAACTACTTTGATTATAAATTCCAAAGCGCTTTAATATTTCCAAGTGCACATTACACAACCAGCCGAGAGACAACAATAAGGAGACAAAAATGTAAACACAGTTCAACTGCACTATTATGTACACAAGAAACAAGTACTTATATTATTAATTACATAATGGCTGTAACAATATTCTTAACGAAGCCGAACGATATTTGTTGTTCTCGTCATTGCGATATTTTTTTGGTCTGGAACATACCATGGGAACGTTCTAGTAACGGAGATTTTGGAGGTCTAAGTCCCAATTAAAAAAAAAAAACGAGTTTTCAATGATAACTTTACTTTAAATACCGTATTTATTCAATGCATCCATAAGCACAATTTTTTGAGTGCATTATATTGATTCCTACCGTAAAACATGATTTTTCTCACAAAAAAAAAAGACTACGCAGCAATAATTTTTGCGAAGAGAAAATTATATAAATAGTATTCCGGGTTTTAAAGGAGACAATATGACAGAAATTAAATAAAAAAAAAAACTAAGCATATTAATTCTGAGATAAATTGCAATGTTTTGTTAGCTGCGAAAAACAATGAAGAAAGCATTTTATAGAAGAACAAAGGACAAATAGTAGATTATGCACCGAGGGGCTAAAGTTGTGTCTTATGTCACGGGCGTCATATTGAATCTCGAGCGCAATGAAGGATTCGGAATTTAACTCACGAGCAAAGCGAGGGAGTTAAGAGTTTAACTCACGAGCGAAGCGAGGGAGTTAATACAAGAATCCTGAATGCAGCGAGGGATTCAAGCTAGCCCAAGGCAAAGACACCTTTAGCCCAGAGGAGGATACTCTACTTTTTACACCTACTGTGAGAAAATAATAGCCATAGTACGAAAAACAAAGTATTTATTAAATAAACAAACAGTAAGAATAATTAACTAATGTTACAGCCAATTATAATAATAATAATAATATAATTACTATTACGGTATTACGGCGCGGTACGGTATTTGTTATTATTAATGCTAGTTTTAATGTTATTCCATTCCTTTTAAAAAATGGTTCGTAGTTATCTAATTATTCTTACAATATTATGTCTTCGAAAACATGGCAACGATATGAAGAAGCAGTCGTTATGATTTTGTAGGAAATCGAGAATATCATCCACGCGTAGTAAGGGTATCGAGAATAGCTTTCCTCTTTCTGGCACAAAGGGTGTTTGTTAGTACTATACTGCCAATTTAGCTGAACATGTGAGATTCCAAATTCAAATCACATTATTGACCAGCGGGTCATAATGAAATCCAGTACAACATTATTGACCGGCTGTGCCCCCGGCCACTAATGACTCACTTTAGGTTAAGGTTGCTTGACATATAATTTGACATTTTCGAGCAGGTGGTGTGAAAAATAATAAAAAGTAAACAAACTTATGAGAAGATTGTTCCTTTAGCAGTTTCCTTTATTTCTAAATAAAAATAAACACATTCCTTTAAAAATAAAACAATATGAAAATCGTAGCCCACTGGTATCGGTCAGAGAAAGTAACATCCTAACGTTCCTAACAATACAAGCCGTGTCCAGGAATACCACTTTTTGAATCAAGCCCTTTGATCCAGCTGCCGAGAGCCTTTGTTTAGCAACTTTAACAACTGGAATAAAATATCTCGTAGCACCCCGTAGCACCCCGTAGCAACCCCGTAGGCCGCGTAGCACCCTCTGTAACTTCGTAGATACATCGGAAATTGCTTGCGGGGTCACCAATTCGCATCACAAGCACTTCAGCTAGCACATGGGACCCTCCACGAAAAATATTTTTAAGAAAAGAAAACCCGATTTCAGCTTCAGGAAATATGGAAATGGACTTAACAATAATAGATATTGGTGTCGATTCTGATGTGCATAAACTAAACTTAATTTAGGCTATTGCTATCTTTTACCAAAAGGCAGTGCGAGAAAACGACGGCTATAGTTATGAACTAAGTTAGAGATGTCAAACTAGTTTATGCCTTGCGCTTCACCGTGTTTTTAGTCGACATGTTTTTACGTGCACCCTTCATTTGTATGGAAATATTAGTTCCAACTAAATTTGACAGCTCTAAATTACGTCCGTCTCTTTCTCGTTTTATTAGAGAGAAAAAGATAGCAATAGCCTAAATTAATTTGTTTAGTTTGTGCACAACAGAATCGACACCATTATTATTTACATAAGTAGATGTTATTGGTAATCATGGTATGGATATGTGATGCGGAGGAATGGGGAAAATGTTAAGAGGGCCCTTCCCGGCCCGCCTTTTGTCAACGCGAGTATGGTCGAAAAGCTTGTTGTTTCAACTCCCCTGTCTTACCTAGCCCCGAACCCGCACTACTTGCCTCCCGCGTACCTCATACCGCCTAACGCGAGGACATTGAACGAAAAATATTGTTCGAAAAATTTATAAAACTTGTTCCAGGAAATACGTGTTTTTGAATTAGTCTTACACGTATGTGAAATCAAAATTTGTTATTTAGAATATCCACTACATTTGCAAGGCTTCTATCAGTATGCTTTCTTTACTTTTACAATTTATAAGTACTCACATTATGAACGGCCAAAGTTGAGGTAAAAGTTGTGCAAAACAGCAATTGGGGGTTTATACTGAATTTTTTTCTACAAATTTTTATTTTCTGCTTCACATTTGCTTGCTTTTAATCACGCACGAGCTATTGTCAAAATTCTCGCGAAAAGTATGGCGGGTTGGCCGCTCTTAAGTACGAATGTAAATGGCTATAACAGTGGAGGAAGACCAAAGAAACGATGAACGGACTGTGTGAAGAATGATATGGCTAGAATGGAGGTGACTGCTGAGATGACGAGTAATATAGAAGTATGTAAGAAGAAATGTTGTACCGACCACAAAAAAATTGATGATGATGATCAGATAAATGATTATGCGGATATGCGTAACATTTTAAATGGAGAATTAATTGACATTTAATGCTTGTCAATTGTTTTCTCGGTGATTTACGCACGGAATCATATTCCGGATGTTTATATAATAAACTTCTAACCTATCAGACGTCATCAGATGTAATTTATTATGATACATAATGGGTTTCATTAAAAATGTTGGTCATTAATTAATTTTACACCGGTTTTCTTATGTGATAAGGATTATATATTTTTAATGTGGCATTATCAAGCTAAACGAAACTGATAAATTTTCCCAATTGCCAACATAGTACATTCTATTTATGACAATAGGCTAGTTTCCACCATCACTAAATTGCAAATCTATTTAGTCCGTCAGTTAGAGTATTAGAAAACAATGGACACGTATTTTTTGTTTTTGTAAATCAATGAATATTGACAAAGATAAAACGCATCAAAACTCGGGAGTGGGGGGGGGGCTCGTGACGTCACAACGCACTAAAAATTATAGCACGGCGTGACGTATTGAGAATTTTAAACGCGTCGTATCTTCGTCAATTTTGGTTTACGTAACAAAAGAAAAAATATGTGTCAAATATTTTTTGATAATCTAACTGACGGACTAATTAGATTTTTTCAGGGCACAAGCCTATTATATCTTGCAGCTTCTCAGTTCGTGTCATGTATAGAGAAACCAGCATAGAATTAACATCGTTATCAAGTTCAAATTTATCTATGTTGGTCACGAAACAGCCATTTTCATAGTTTACAACTTACAACGGCTCAAACGATACCATAAACTATACGCGTATAACACTCTTATATGCATAAACAAGATATATGTTTTGATAACGTTTCTATACATAAAGAATTATGGTGTGTTTTTTAATCCTTCGAATCTTATTCTCTGGCAGTATATTGCATTATTATGCATAACATAAAAATATTTCTATAACATGGGACTAGTGTAAGGCATGTGATCGTCTATATATCGTCAATTGCATAGAGTAATTTTAGAATCTGCTGAGAGATACCATTGTTAACAGATAGGGAATTATTGCCTCATTAATCTTTATCGTCGTCTGCATTTACGTTTATCCTAAGTAGCAGCAGAGTTATATAGCAGCAGTGATAGCCTAGAGGTGTGACCCTCACGACTACCAAGTCATAGGCCTCAAGTTCGAACCCAAGGCATGCACCTTTGATTTCTCGCATTCATGTGCGTATTGAATTATCACTTGCTTCGGTGGAGGAAAACATCGTGAGGAAACCAGGATGCCTGAGAGATATTTCTCGACGGCATGTAAACCCAATTCAGAAGCCCATGGCATGGGCGGCGTCAAAGCTCTGACACCAGGTTAGGCACTAACCACACGATAAAGAAAGAAGGACAGGGGCGCATAAATTACCATCTATACCAAATATACCATCTCAACATGAATGATGTAACCAAGATTTTGTAACAATATTCTGATTTAAAAGAGTGTCCATGGAGTTTATTTGCCCGTTCTTCTCCATAGAGATCTACGCTAGAGAATGGGCAGCTACAGTACTTTCACAGTTTTTATGTCTTGTGACTGGGACTGTAGCTACATTTAATTTTCATATTTTTTGTAACAACAATTCAAAAGTGCCTGTAACTGGCTTACTTGAAATAAATGCTTTGATTTTGATTTTGGGACCAAAACATAACTGACGAGATGTGGGGTATATCTCCACCTTACCCTTCACATACTACACAACTTAACTGAAACTTGCACCAACAAAGATTCATCATCTACACTCTTCATAATCATCATCTGCCTAGCCTTTTCCCAACTAAGTATGTTGATATCGGCTTCCAATCTAACCGGATGCTGAATACCAGTATTTTACCTGGAGTGAGTCGCCTATCTGACCTCCGCAACCAACACTTACCACCTACACTATCTAAATGAATTTAACGAATTGAAAATATTATTCAACACCCGGAACTTCAATTTACATGTTGCAAGGTATTTTTATTAATGTCTTTACTGTCGATGATTAAGATATTGTTGTGTGTGATTAGATAAGAATTTACGTACATTTGTATCGAGACCTGATAATAATATCAACTACTGATATTATGAAATTAAATCATATTTTTTTTATTATCTTATAAAAGCTACTTTACTGCTTTGTAGCGCTCACGAGCCCAAACGATATAAAAACTTTTTAATTGTTCACAGCACAAGAAAACTTCGGCTTTGAAAAAATAAGAGCTTTGCAAAGAACTCGACGTGGATCACGAAATTTTCATGAAGTCTATACCTACCTCGTTTTTCTAGTTAATTTGGATTTATTTTTTCTCCAAAATAGACTAGGGAGAGGCTACGGCGTAGCATTTGCACTGCGATTTTCGTAGCCTCTACTACGCGAACGAAAATTAAATGATTGTATCTGAACTTCACTCAAGGTACTTATACTAAATATACTCATCAGTGTTAAAATACTGAGTTTAGTTTAGTTTTATATAAAATTGTCTTAATACTAACAGTTTTTCAGGAAATTATAAAAAAGTGCTATCATTTTGTCTATAATATATTATAATTAATAATATATTATAATTCATGTTTCAACGTTTGTTACGTCGTGTTGAACGTCATTCATGTTGTTGTACGTAGGACCTACACCATAACAACACCTTACAAGAAAAATGGTAATACATTTTTCTTTCAGTTCTATTGAATTATATTCTAGTGAATAAACAATTCAAGAGAAAACCACTTATCACGGCCGTTGATAGAAATATAGCAATGTGTCTAATAAATATTTTAAGGAGGCAGTTTGTTTCTTTCAATTTCAATAACTCACCAATCGTATAAATTCTGCAGTCTTAAGAAGAAATAAAACAGTATGTGTCCATGTTGAAAACTTGCCTTGACTAAACTGTACTTTATGTTCAAAAGTTTGACGTTAAAAAAAACGTGTGCCTCAAACAATTGTTAAACGATTGTAAATAATAAAACAATATATTGACTTAGCTACCTTAGAAATATCTTTGCTTAAAATAAGAACGGCTAGACGAAACGTCTAAGAAAGGACAATTAACTTCCAACGTTTCATAGACAAACGAGACTAAAGCAAAGGTATTCAGCTATTCCACCTTCCATTAAAAGTAATTTATTTCTCCATCCCGCTCAGAAAACAGACAATTTATTCTGGTGGAGGATCCTGAAACCCCACTTTAATCTTCAGGGATTCAGCAAACGGCACTGAAACATATAGAAATACGTACAAGTGACGGATTTAGATGAAGTTTTATCTAAGTATTATACTTAGATAACCTCTGTTTATTTTTATGTTCCCTTGGCGCCGTGGTGTATGTTATTTATAGTTTCTTTCATGTTTCCCACAGTCATGGATGTTCTATACTTGTAGGTATATTTTGACTATATTGGTTACCATGAGAGCACTTAACTTGCACCAAAGTTAATGTGTTGTGTGCTACACTGGTATCGGAATGTATAGTATAGTACCACTTCAGGTTATGGAACTAAATTAAGTCACTAATGGAACACAATCGGAATCGCTGTGATACTTGTCCTGGTGTTTTCAAAACAAATAAATGTCATTTAAAACATAACTGGGTATGTGATTGAAATTCTTCAACACAAGGCACAAACAATCACATTACTAACTTCTCCAGGCAAATTACAACATTTGCTTGTCTACAATAGATTTATTGCGTTGAAATATTTATAGTAGATATAGAAGATATAGAAAGTTGTTGAGTATTGGATTTTTCTTACCCCAGATTTCTCAGTAGAGGCAAACCTCTAGCCGCTTCGCATTTCACTGGCTTCCGATTTCTTCTAGCGCATTTACTTAAGGATTTGTTTGGGTTCATTTGACACTCGATTGAAGTTTCGGAACTCTTGAAGGGGGAAAACAAATATAACGTTCATTTTACACACGTGTAGGTTTTATTTGTTATGTACTTCAACCGATAAATTAACTCCTACAGTACTTATTATTGGGTACAAGACACGCCCAACCACACTTTCTGTTTGTTTCATAAATATTGAGACACACTATCGTTATCGACCATAATTAATTACTTCCTAATTGATGTATTTTTAGAAACTATCTTCATAATGCACCGGTGTTATTACGGTACACTTAGCAGGTAAATATTAATTACTTAAAGTAAAGCGGTGTAAGTAGAGAGCCTACCTAAGCCATAGTGCCACAAGAAAAAGAAGATTAATGAACGTACGTACGTACTAAAACCTCGACACGAGACACCAAGGTGGGCCCAATATTGTGAAAAGGTCAACACAATAAAATTAAAAGTCATGATTTGCAATTCGCAAGCCACTCAAACGAGTATGTAAAGGTACACATTGCGTGGTTAGGTCTCGCTCGGTCGGGTGCGCCGGCGCATCGGATCGTCAATATTCGTGTCATGCGTGGAGTCGCACGTGCGCTTTAACCATCATTACGTGATGTCACGGCGACATCTACATGACAGTCATGACAGTTATCGAAAGCGATTGACTATGATTGGTTTTGTTTGATAGACAAATTGGTTTGACTCGTGTATGCAGTTTGTGACATGCATAGTGTATTGAGGTAATTTCCTGGGTAATCTTGGGCGATCATCCTACCTTGTCATCACTTACGTATAACTGTTAGTTATATTCCTACGTCCGTAATAGCTATCGGTGTTTCCATAAACAAAGTTAGCTTGAAATATCCTATCCGCGTCACCTACCTGTCAC
Organism: Xestia xanthographa; assembly: GCA_905147715.2. NCBI lineage: Eukaryota > Metazoa > Arthropoda > Insecta > Lepidoptera > Noctuidae > Xestia > Xestia xanthographa. The sequence continues at coordinate 14,324,993 of LR990647.1, read as the reverse complement.
TTGATCATAGAAAAATCAAAGAAAGCTTTTCTGTGACGTTTTCGTTTCTAACCGTCCAGTAACCAAAATGTCAAACAGACAGAGATAGCAACCTACCGAAACCGGCTAGTAAGTTATTGAAAATGGCCGTAAGTGTTTTTCTAATTATGACATTTCTTTAATTATTGCCATTATTGAAATAATTTTGAAATATTTTTAATTATTGCCATTATTGAAATAATATTGAAATATTTTTAATTATTCTTGCCATTTTTTATTGGACAATGCTATTTTTTAATATTGTTTTTTTTTTGGATGCATTAAATACTATTTTTATTGGCATGACATAATTATTACTGATCGCTATTTTTTAATATGTATAAATTATTATTTTAAATGAATCTAATTATATTTAATTTTATTAATTGATTTAATGTTTATTATTTATTACATATAAGTATTTATATGTAATTGCTAATTACTAAATGTGTACTGCATGCTATTAGTATAGTATACCAAGATGTAAAATCTCAATACATATTTGTATGGCCGAAATGCCGAATATAGTGAAACCAATAAATATTAAGAACTTACCTATGTTAACTACCTATATTCTTGCAAATAAATGTATCATTCATTCATTCATTCATATATTGGGTCCTTAGGTTAGGCGTTTCGTCAAGTTAGATGTAGACGAATACTGCAAATAGCATTATTCTAAAAGTATGTACCCAAAAGACTTTTTATCACCATCTTCTTCCTGCTGCTATCCCACGTTACTTGGGGCCGGAACAATACGTTTTCTTCTGCCCGCTTAGCATGAACGCCGTAGACACGAAAGAGAATCGACAAATCTTTTGTTCATCTGTCATTTTGTCGATTCAATGACAGATGAACAAAAGATTTGTCGTTTCTCTTTCGAAGATTTGTCGTTTCTCTTTCGTGTCTACGGCATTTCATGCTAAGCGGGCTGGTATTCTCCTCTCTCAACCGTGACGCAATAATTCACTTCCGTTTCTTTCATATTTATCTTTTATTCCTCACACAAGTTCTGAATTCAATAGATAATATTATAATAGGCGTTACGACAGCCCCTAAAAGTGTTGTTGTTATTATTTATAACAGAAAGTGTGTTGTTGACAGCTAGCGATGCGATCAAGAATGTTCTGATATATTAAATAAAAACAGTAGCCAATTAGTTATTTTTAGCATAATCATTGATCCGCTTATTTTTAGATTGTGTTTATCAAAATGAAAGGCGGCTTTTTTACATCACTATCTATGTGAAGAACTGGGATTTGGTTACATATTATAAAACAAAGTCCTCCACCACTGTATGTGTGTCTGTTCGCGATAAACTCAAAAACTACTGGACCGATTTTCATGCTGTTTTCACCAATGTATAGTTCTCGAGGAAGGTTTTAGTATATAATTTGTCAAATTTTTGTATACTGCATTGGCTAAAATATATTTGTTGGAGGTTTTCGAAAAAGATAAGCCGTCTGGGAGCTTTACTTTTGGTCGCGATAACCGACATCCACGCGGGCGAAGCCGCGGGCATCAGCTAGTTTAAGATAAATCTTTTTGTAATTTGATTTTTTAATTGGCTTTTAATGTTCAAGGATTTTGAATTTGAATAGATGTAGGTTTAAGTATGAATAAGTAGTATACTCGGGTATACTACTTATTCATACTACATTTGTACGAAAATTCGACGTTATAGGCTCGGGCCTATAACGTCGAATTTTCGTACAAATGTTCACCCCTATGATAATTTTCAAAAATCGTTCCTTCTTGCTTGTGAAGTTATAAGCAAAAGTTATGTTTAAAAGAAAATGTTATGCAATATTACATGCTTTTAAACCCTGAAGTTTTGACTGTGCGTTATCTGCCAGTATTTAAGATCTTTTGTAAGCTAAAGAATTTTACGTTCCACTTCCTCAAAGGTCCATAAAAATCCACGAATCACAAGTAAATTCTAGACCAAGTAAATTCAACACCGACACACTTTCGAAACCTGTTATCATTACATAATTCTGTTTCCGATACCGTCGACAGACGTGTGTCCCACAAGCCTTTACATAGTAGTTCAAGGTCTGACAGACCCCTGCTAATAAAAGGTGCTTCAATCTGATTGTTTCATGCTCCATGCTTTTGTATAATGCGGTATTCAGGTAAAATATCCGTTTTATTGTTCATATTGTGGCGGTTTTCACTAACAATAAGCGAAACCTAAAAATGCACTGGTGGAATCTCAACTCTCGGCGCTGACAGGAGAGATAAAAATCCAACAGTGTGCGTTATTTAGGCATTCATCTAGGTGTCGCCTAGTTTAAGTAGAAAAGAAGTATTTGCGGCCAACACTCGACAGCGATCACATATCGGATAGGTAGCCGGTAGATACTGATACAATCTTATCATTCACGCATCGGAGTGGAGGTTCGACACTTCAAAGTAGTCAAAGGAATATAGGTCCTATGTAATAAGTGGTAGCCTATCATATTATCTAATCGATTTTTGTACACCTAACATTCATGTAGCGTGACATAATACCGGTATTCCCCGAAGTGGTAAGCAGAGGTGTATGACGTGTGTAGCTAGATACTATCTATGAAGTTTCTGGTAAATAAATCGATGTACCTCACCTTCGGTTTGCCGACGATATAGTGGTCATGGCTGAGACCATGGAGGACCTCAGTACAATACTCGATGACCGCAGTAGAGCTTCCGAAAGAGTGGGTCTAAAAATGAACATGGACCAATGCCATGGATGGATGGCAAGGCCATGTTGAATGCCCATGTTAACACCCACTCCTATCAAAATCAGAGACACTACACTCGAAGCTGTGGACGATTATGTGTACCTGGCACAAACGGCCCAGTTAAGTAGGTCTAACTTCGAGAAAGAGGTCAATCATCGAATTCGACTCGGCTGGGCAGCGTTCGCTTCCAACTTACCGCAGTGTCTCAAGACGAAAGTCTATGACCAGTGTGTGTTGCCAGTGATTACATACGGGACCGAAACGTGGTCGCTCACAATGGGCCTTATCAGAAGGCTTAAAGTCACCCAAAGGGCAATGGCAAAGGGAAAGGGCAATGGGCTATGCTCTGAGTTTCTTTGCGTGATCGAATCAGAAATGAAGACATCCGCAAGAGAACCAGGGTCACCGACGTAGCCCGAAGAATTGCCAAACTTAAGTGGCAGTGGGCAGGGCACATTTCTCGCAGAACGGATGGCCGATGGGGCCGAAAAGTTCTGGAGTGGCGACTGCGAACCGGAAGACGTTGCGTTGGAAGACCTCCCACTAGGTAGACCGATGACCCGGTGAAGGTTGCGGGAATCCGTTGGATGCGAGTTGCACGGGACCGGTCAATGTGGCGACACTTGGGGGAGGTCTATGTCCAGAAGTGGACGTCTTTCGGCTGAAATAGTGATGATGAAATCCATGTAAAGTTAATAATTTAAACCATTATTTTGTTTGCATCAATCGAAAATCGTATGAAGGTGACGAAGACTGTACGATATTTTTAAGTGTTAAAAGTATTTTCGGTCTGTGGTGCAAGAGAGCCTTGTAATCCTCTCACAGTCCCAGGTAATAGGGGGATAGAGGGCGAGCCTATTGCCATCAACTTGGCACAAATCGAAACTCCGTGGCTGCTACTGAGAAATTCCTGATGGAAAAACCCTATAACACTTTGCCCGGCCTGAAAATCGAACCCAGGACCATATGCTCAGCATGGCAGTCAGTAGCAGCTCAGCACTCGACTAACGAGGGAGTCATATATTACCAGTAATGTTTAAATCACATCTAATGGGTGAAAAGCCTATCGGTTATATAAATAAATGCCTAAATAATTGGGTGTTAACGTAATCGTCGTCACGTTTGACAAAAGATTAGTCTGGAGGTTGGATGGGTCAACCTTTTTGTTACGAAGTTACTTTGATCAATTTACGTAGGTTAAAAATACATGTCACGTGGAGAAGTTACCTAATTTACTTTACAACATGAAACGGACTTTAAGGTGAATGTTCCAGGATAGTCAAATTTTCTTACGTTTTTTGCAATTTGTAGGCCAGTGCTAGGTTGTATGTTGATTAAAATATTATTCGCGGCTGTAATGTTTTCCTCACTGTTTGTCTGTTTATTTTAGTATATCCGTGTAATAGTACATTATGATATTAGTGCGGTAAGTTGAAAATTACAGCAGAGGCGATATTGCTAGCCCGAGCCTCAGGCGAGGGCTATAAGAAAGCAGAGGCTGTAATTATCAAAGCGCACGTATGTCATACGACGTTTGCAGTGGTAGGTCACTGCTTGTCTCTGCACCACCTAAAGGTTGACTGGTAGAAAATGCCTATGGCATTAAGTCCGCCTCTGTACTTTGTGCTTGAAGTGTTAAATAAATAAATAAACAATTTGCTAGTTGGTAAGCGGCTTTTGAAGAGACTTCGCAGAATCGCAGGGGAGAGAGACGAGCGCCATACATCTAGCAGTTGGTCGATAGTTTGGCGATAGGATCTAATTTGGAGGCAATCGTGTGCCCCATAATATTATCAAACTGATTTATCGGCAGATACCGAAACTTTGTAATATGCGCACTAGCTATGGCCGATAGAAAGTCTTCAGTCTGCGGGGACTCTTACGTGACTTGAAACATAGCTGGATTAAAACATTTCCAAAGTTGGGTAGTTAAGCAGGCAGCTTAGTACCGGTATTTAGGCTTTGTTTAAATCTATGGCTTAAACGAAAACGTAGCACAAACTCCTTGCAGGCTTCCTAACGTTTGTCTATGTATACTAATTATAGTGTGACCACTTTAAGTGTGCAGCCATGGTGGCGTTACTTGAAAATAAATTTTGAATCGGTACGTCAAATTTGGTACATTTATTTGAGTTCTGTGTTTTTCCACCTTCGCAGATAAATTAGTTGAGTTGTAAACTTATATTGTCACTTACGGGATATCTTCCGTGATTGTTTATTGTTTTGAGCTCCCGATATTTCGACGCTGTTGTAAGCGCCATGATCGCCGGTTGACCCGCGACCGCGAACCCGCCATCATGGCGCTTGCAACAGCGTCGAAATATCGGGAGCCCAAAACAATGACGGAACAATCACGGAAGATATCCCGTAAGTGACAATATAAGTTTAGTTTTAAACCGTGAAAGCTTAAAACAGTGTTAGTTGAAGTGTTATTCATACTTCCATACTAACATTATAAATCGATGAGTTACTAACTAATTTGTGAGTAGACTAGAGTCAAGACTTGTAAGTCTGACAATAATTCGCTCAAAGCTATGATGCCTCGATAAAACTGTTCTGAACACATCGATATTACTGGTTTGAGTTCTAAGCTCAATAATTTAGCTACCAATCGCTATAGCACTCAACTCTATGATACAAGGAGACATAAACCTAAGTGTTTACAGCAGATAAGAACTGCTTGCAATTTAGAAGGGAGCGCTAATCAAACCAATTACTTGTAATCCTTCTCAATTGCTAGACTTGAATATACTTGGTTATTATATCAAGAATTTAATCGTTAAGATCTTAGTAGCTTTTTCGTTAAATGACATTGTTGTAACATCACTAATTAGTTAGTTATTAGTGTGTACACCACTAGATATAATATCTATGGTTCCGGTTTATACCTGTCACTCCAGCACTGCTATGTCGGATCCCATCTGTGATACTCCTACTAAACTGTCTTTGTATAATATAATGTGTTCCTCGTCTTAATAAACCAAGTCTACTCAACGGTGTCTTTCATTCCAACAAACATAACATGGTGTCAGAAGTCGTCTGGAAGAAATAAACAAGATCGGTCCAAAAAATGCCAAATCCAGCCACGAGTGCCGTCGTCGCCGACAATGATGGTGGGCATGACCAAAGCCTACGCACGCACTTAAAACAACTCCATATTTCGTCGGATCCAGCAAATAATAATGCGGAGGCGTGGAAGAGATGGTGGCAGCAGCTGGAATTATATTTGCTAGCCACAGGCCTAGACAAGTCAAGCGAGAAGCGGAAAATTGCGATTCTACTGCATTTAATTGGAGAACGTGGTCTCAATATATTTAACACATTTAACCTCAAAATTGATGGGAGCACACTCAACGAAGTCAAGTCCAAATTCGACAAATTCTTCGAGCCAAGAAGAAATGTGACGATGTGTAGATACCTATTCTTCACACGTAGGCAGGAAAAATCCGAAAACATCGACGAATTCCTCACGGATTTGGAAAATAAAAGCAGAGAATGTGAGTTTGGCACGCTTAGGGAGTCGTTAATTAAAGATATTTTTATAGCAAACCTCAATATAGATTTGTCACATGTACGTCAGAGGTTACTGCAAGAACCTGATTTGACATATCAGAGAATGCAAGAGCTGGCGAGGACACTCATAATCGCTCAGCAAGATGCTGAAAAAATCGTCAAAGGTACCAGTGTCGCCAGTGAAAACGTCATGCATCTCAGTCGGAGGAGCCGTAGTCGACAAGATGGTCAACAGCGAGCTTCCAGTCGCAGGTCAGCTTCGAACAGTCACCAGTCAGCTTCGAGCAGTCGCAAGTCAGCATCAGCATCAAACAGCGACCACAACAGCAACTCGAAGACATGCAGCCGCTGTGGGCAGTCTCATCGCTACAAATGCCCAGCTAAAGGCGTTCAATGCAGGTCATGTAAATCTTTTGGTCATTTTGCTAAATATTGTCTCAAGAATAGAAAAGTTAGTCAGTTGCAATCGTTTAATCCAGATAATAGTAGTCAAGAATATTTTGTTGGTATGTTGAACAGTCAATTAAAGTCGAGTAAAAGTCATTCAAAAAAGTATGTGGATCATACTGCACATAGTAGTCAGTCAAATTGTCAGAACACACACAGTCAGTCACAGTCACAAAGTCAGAACAAAAGTACACAGACAGAACAGTCACCGTCACAATGGTCAAATACAGACCAGTCGCAGCCAGGTTACTCACATCCCAATGATGAGAACAGTGGCAAGTCGGAGAAATCCAATAGTCAACATCTCAGTAAAGAGAAAAGTCACATATCTGAGAGATGTAATGAGAAAGATCAACATCTCAATGATGAACACAGTCATATCATATCTGAGAGATTCATTGTCCAGTCAAATAGTCAAAATAAAAAATGTCAGAGTCCATATTTACATCTCAATGATGAAAATGGTCACAAGTCTGAGGGATTACACTACAACACACAATGTCATCAGCATAAAAACAGTAGTGGGTATTCACAGTCATACAAAGGATCATTAGTCAGTCACTCAGACAACAGTCATAAAGTAAATAATGTCAACACTTTGGAAAGTAATCATTCAAAACAGTCATGGGAAATTAACTTATCAGTAGGAAATAAACAAATTAAATGCATCATAGACTCTGGTGCAGATGTCAACATAATGTCAAAACAAACATTTTATAACCTGTCAAAAGTGTCACTTGTCAAATGTCAAATAAATGTCACAGGATTTGGTGGAAAATCCATTCCAATTTTAGGCAAAATAAACATAAATTGTAAATTGAGTATAAATAGTAATAATGTCGTCGAATCTATAATGTTTTTAGTAGCAGATTTAGATTGTCCAAATGTTCTTGGTCTACCAACATGTGAAAGGTTAGGAATAATAAAACGTGTCTTTTCAGTATCAAAACAAGATTTTTGTAAACAAATTCTTACACAATATAATGATGTCTTTCAGGGACTTGGATGTCTACCTCCAGTCTGTCATCTTAAACTCAAGCCAGATGCAGTACCATGTGTCGATCCGCCCAGGAAAGTTCCATTTGCGTTACAAGGGAGATTACGCGAGGAGTTGGATCGCATGATGGAGATGCAAGTTATTGAGAAGGTTACAAAACCTACAGAGTGGGTTAACTCAGTCGTCATAACCGTAAAAAGTTCAGGTCAGTTAAGAATTTGTCTAGATCCAAGAAATTTGAATAAAAACATCATGAGAGAATTCTATCCACTTAAGTCAATTGATGAGATTAGGTCTCAGCTCGAAGGGGCTGTATGTTTTTCTCATTTAGATGCATTTTCGGGTTTTTGGATGCTACGTCTGGATGAATACAGTTCTGAATTATGTACCTTTCAAACACCATTTGGTAGATATAAGTATTTAAGATTACCATATGGCATAAATGCCTCGTCTGAAATCTTTCAAAGAGTCATGATGAATCTATTCGGAGATATTGAAGGAGTCTTAATATTCATAGATGATATTTTAGTTTATGGACCAAATGAGTCAGTTCACAATGAAAGATTACATAAGGTCATGCAAAGAGCTCGTCAAGTCAATCTAAAATTTAACAAGTCAAAATGTAAATTTTTGGTCACAGAAGTATGTTTTTTGGGTTATGTCTTCAGTAAAGATGGTGCCAGGGCAGATGAAGAAAAAGTCAAAGCCATTGTCAATATGCCCACACCAAAAAATGTCAAAGAGTTACAGAGAATATTAGGTATGATTAATTATTTAGGACCTTTTATTAGTAACTTGTCGGAAAAAACACAAATATTAAGAAATCTTTTGAAAAAAGATTCAGTCTGGGCTTGGGATGAGAATCATAGTCAATGTCTCAAAAAATTGAAAGATGAGATTACAAACTCACCAGTTTTAGCTCATTTTAATCCTAAGATTCCATTAGTCTTGTCAGTCGATTCGTCAAAATCAGCGTTAGGTGCAGTCATTTTACAGAAAAACAAACCTATCGCATATAGTTCAAAAACTTTAACTGAAACCCAGGAAAGATACGCGCAGATAGAAAAAGAGCTACTAGCAATTCAATTTGGTTGTGAAAAATTTCACCAATATATATATGGTAATAGAGTCACAGTTCATACTGATCACAAGCCATTAGTCTATTTATTTAAAAAGCCATTGCATGATGTCCCCGCTAGATTACAGCGTATGATGTTAACTGTACAAAAGTATGATTTAGAAGTAATACATGTACCAGGTAAAGAAATGTTTATATCAGACACTTTGTCAAGAGCAGCTATGAAAGACCATTACACACCTGAAAATGAGTCAGAAATGTCTTGTCATGTCAATTTAATGTATGCCAATCTAGCAATAACAAAGGAATATAGCACAAAATTGGCACAGGAAACCAAAAATGATGAATCCTTACAATTATTAAAAAAATATTATAATGAAGGATGGCCAAAAAACAAGAACAATGTCAGTTCATTGGTGAAACCATTTTGGAATATTCAAGGTGAAATACATGTAATCAAAGATTTAGTGTTCAAAGGTTCAAAATTAATAGTACCACAGTCAATGTATAAAGAAATGTTAGAAAAAATACACAAAGGTCACCAAGGTATAAATAAATGTCTGAAATTAGCTAAAGAATCTTTGTATTGGCCAAATATGTCAAGTGAAATTAAGAATTTAGTAGAACAATGTCTAATATGTGCAAAATTCAAACCATGTAATCAAAAGGAACCACTACAAAATTTTGAAATATGTAAATATCCATGGCAACAAGTCGGTATTGATTTAATGTATTTTGAAAGTTTAGTTTATTTAATTGTCACAGATTATTACTCAAAATACATAGAGATAGCATTATTAAATAAAAACAGTACCTCTCAAAATGTAATTACTCATTTAAAATCTATTTTTGCTCGTCATGGAATACCATTGTCACTGGTGTCAGATGGTGGACCTCCTTTTCAGTCAATTGATTTCAAAAATTTCTTACAAGAATGGGACATAGAACATGTTGTTACTAGCCCATATCATTCACAGTCAAATGGTCAAGCTGAAAGTTCAGTAAAAATAATAAAAAACATGTTAAGGAAATGTAAAGAAAACAAAACAGATCCATACATAGCTTTATTACAGTATAGAAATACACCTAAAAATAATTTGTCATCACCAGCTCAATTGTTAATGTCTAGAAACTTGAGAGATAATATTCCAGTGTCATATAAGAAATTAAGGCCAAAAGTAGTAACATTTCAGGATTATAAAGAGTCAGTCAAGAAAAATGATGAAAACAAATCTAGAAATTATGATAGAAATACTAAGTCTATGTCAATGCTACATCACAATGACCATGTCTATTTTAAAAGAAATCCTAAAAGTAACTGGGAACAAGCTATTGTCAAACAAAGAATGATGAACAATAGGTCGTACGTTGTTGAGGATGTCAATGGTGTACAGTATAGGAGAAATAGAATACACTTAAGACATAAGTATTCACATAACTATGCAAACCCTCCTATGCAATCCAACTCGTCACAGGGGAGAGAGGAAGGTGACAGACAGGAGTCTAGACTTCAAGAATCCTCATCTCAAAAATCCTCAAGCGTAACAACCAGGTCAGGTCGAATTGTAAAACCAACAAGAAGGTTAATAGAGGAAATGGATTAACTATGTAACTATTAACTAAGTAGTATTAAGAATGTTGTCTAGTTTTAATATAACTCTAAGTATCATAGAGTATGTTGTCATAAGTCGCTTGTCATAGTACACCTTATTAATTGTTAGTCAGGGGTCTAATTTGAACTCAACAAGGGGGATGTTGTAACATCACTAATTAGTTAGTTATTAGCATTGACTTGAGAAGTAAATGGACTGGAAATACCTACAAAAAAAAGGTGCCACAAAATTTCTCATAAAATGGCTGCCAATGATAGGGATGTACCAATTAGGGAATATAGTGTTACTATAACAAGTATCGATACTAATACTACATAATAGTTTTACGAGTCTTACTAGATATCACGTTTGAATCATATTTATAATTTACTAAGCACTTCGCCCGCGAAAATTGTGATAGCTCGGCTAATTTGCATGACATCAATATAATTTATATCTTAAGTTACTCGGTAAAGATGTAGCTTTATAATGGTAAAATAATTTTTAACAGTAGTTCTTGAGTTATTAAATCGTAACAAACACACAAAAAATCAAATCTTTCCTCTATATTATTATAGCATAGATTCTTACAGTCTGTTGTAACAAAAAAATGAGTAAGTTTAAATGCTCTTCTTATATCTGACCGTTATTAAATGTAGTGTTTTTTCTGCACAGAATTTATAAACAATTTTAGTCGCATCACTTTTGCGCTTTCGTTTATTTTATATCTGGTCTGTAGCTTCTAGTAGGTATGCGGACTTTTGCCAGATACAGTAATTTCATTTCCTGGCTAATTCGAAGGATACTAATTTGCTGGGTACGAAAATAGAAAAGGTCTTTGTAAATTGCATTTCTTGTAATATTTTACAAACATACCAATACACCTAGGTATGTCAAAAATCAACTTACCAGCTTTAATTGTTCATACTATGCAGATTATTTTTAAATATGAAAACACAAACATTAATTGAGTATCGCATCTCGTTTTTAGTTATTCATTAAATAAAACTTCGGTAAAAATCAACATGTGTTTTATTTATTCAATAAACATTTGGTATGAAAACAACAATATGCATAAGTATCAAAATAAAACTTAAACTACCTATTAATTTCTAAACAATGTTAGTTTGTTCAAAAACAGCTTTCCGAGGCACGGAGGAAACTCGGTATGTAATGGGTGGTCACCCATCCACAGTCCAACCTAGGCAAACATCAGATTTTTTAACGTTGCTCGTCTCACAGAAAACAGATGACTCTTGATGTTGTTTTTTGATGGATGCCTGAAAAAAATAGGAATTTCGTTATGCAATATTTGTTTTGTATTGTGTAACGGGCTGGTGTCCGTAACTCCACGTCAAATTCGTCAGTCATAACGCGAACCTAATTTGCGTGCGAACAATAATAATCTTTTTTCGACCCGATTAGCACACGTATGTACTATACCGATATCGTACCAGCACAGTGAAGGAACTAGTATCGGAAAATATTACCGCAACGGTACCACACTATTCCACCATGACATATTATTGTAAACAAACGAATGAAATTATGAAATTAAAAAAGGTCTGTTGGACGAAAATAAGCCCAAATATGAACACTACAGCCATAAATTCACGATCCCTTAGCATTTTTTTCATCAAAAGTGTATTACTATGTGTAATAATTCATGAAAACCGGCTACTAACCTGTGAAAAGACAATTTAGGTTGATTTTCCTTCTTTCTTGCACAACACATCATAACACAACACGCAGGCATGTTGAATAGCTGTTTTCCACCATATACGTGCAAATTTTATAGATAAACTCTTCGTAATTTTCTCACAAATCTTAATAATTGCAAAAGTAAACACTCATTTGACAGCAGAACTACCACAAAACTCGTCGCATAATATGGCGGATATGGCACTTACCTACAACTGTTACTACGTCACAACAAAATGTTGTCATTATGAGCAACAGCTGAAATATTGTTGTCTCTTTTATCAAATACGATTACCACATTAAATAGAATGAAGCAAAACGATATTTCACATTCTGTTTCGTATTTTACTCACATTTGTCTATGCAAATGTAGGTATAGAATATCGGGGCCTCTCCATATTTCTTTCTATCTCTATGGTTATTAGTGTGTACACCACTAGATATAATATCTATGGTTCCGGTTTATACCTGTCACTCCAGCACTGCTATGTCGGATCCCATCTGTGATACTCCTACTAAACTGTCTTTGTATAATATAATGTGTTCCTCGTCTTAATAAACCAAGTCTACTCAACGGTGTCTTTCATTCCAACAAACATAACAGACATGAGATAATAACCGGTAGTTAAAACTTATAAATTAATTGCTACGAACAGGCAATCATAATCTCATACCTTGATCCTAGTTTACCCAGTTTGATGGTGGCGCCACTTGCCTAGAGAAACGTCAAATTTAATATAGTTCCCGCTTTTGCCACTGGCCAAGGTATCTTTGTAGGCAGTACGTACAGATCGGTTATGCTGTATTTAACTTTTATCCTTCACCGTTGATTTGCAGCAATAATGATTTCTAATTGATGCGTTCCGTCAATGCTCAATACCACTCGTATACCTAGTACTTACGGTACGACGATGGTTAGCTCTTTCTTTGCTCAATGCTATTTTTAAGGTCGCATACCATATTATATAGTGTTATCGTAAACAAATTAAATGTTCCTTGTCCTATAATAAAAATCATGTTAGAAATAGCAGGAAAACTGTTTGTTTCATTATTAGACTATAAATGATTAATCTATCAAAGGCGATTTTTAGAAACGTCCTTGTCCTATATCCATGAAAAATATATAATAAACACGAGCCTATTATTCACATTCGTCTTAAAAAAAAGAATCAAACAAAGGTATTTCCAATTCTCCAGTAAAGTGGTAGCTCTGTTACATTACAAACCGAACTAGCTATGGATACAATAGGTACTCAGGTACTTATACATATATCCGTGTCAGGGATGTCGCGGTCACACAGAATACCCGATAAAGCCCGATTGTAACACCTTACTCAGATATTTGCTAAGGACCTGTATTATGGCGGCTGGCAACATTAGATAGCTAACGTTTTGTGTACTTGGCAACACCGAGGTCGCAATGTACTTGTGTTGTAATGCTGTTCTGTAAATGCTTGCTCTTATCCTTTATTATTATTGGTATTGATTGACTATACCTCGTCGCTCCTTAGTCTCGTGGTTTGTGGTGACAAGCGCAGGTCGAGTAGTACTATTGAATTTCCCGGTTAATGGCAATAGGATCGCCCCCTGTTACGTGGAACTTAAATATACCTCTCTGACCAAATGTGAGTATAGTAGGTAGTAGTAGGTACAATACGTAGGTCAACCCTTCGGGAAATAGGCATGATGTAAAGAAATTATTTATTGTTTACTAGCTGACCCGCGCCACTTCGTCTGCGTCACATATACGTAATATAGCTTATAACATGTAATTTTGTGCATTCAATTACGAACAAAAACCTTTTAAAATCAATATTGCTTACCTCCCATAACATACGGCGTGATAATATGTAGCCTAAAGCCTTCTTTGGTTTACAAAGAACATTTTTGCTGAATTTCAATTCAATATATCCAGTAGTTTTGGCGTGAAGTCGTACCATACACACATACTACTTGAAAATACTGTTTCTTTCTTTCAGACAAACAGACAAAAATTCTAAAAAGTCACTTCTTGTCATCAGTTACGGTTTTCTAACAAAAGCCACTTATTTTTTCTTGAAAATTCTCAATGTACAGTTTTTCTTTCGTTACTGTTTTATTATATGTATAGATTATTTATAGCCAATACGTTATTGGCATGTTGTTGTTATTATGTAGGTATTATTATCTTCTTTTGTTACACTCGTATCGTAAATCATCTAGCAAAGCGTGATTCATGTTTAAGATTAAATCATTTTATAAAACGGGTTTTCCAGAGATTTTCTTTATAGTTCGAAGCAATATCACATTTCATCAGTGCATGTTTGTTGAAAATAACACTCTAGGGACTATTAAAAAGCATTTTCGTCTGACACCTAAGCTAGCTCTTTTAATATAAAAAGTTTTTATATTCCTCTGAAACTTTTCAATTTCCCTTCCCTGATTACGAGTTGTTTTTATCACATAATATCACGCCTGTAATCCTTTAGGGGTTTGGTAGAGGCGTAGGTTCTTAATAGAACACCCACATTTCGTCAGTTATGTTTAGATCATATCCACAACCGGGCAGAAATCCAAACTCCATGGCAGTTACTGACTAAATTCTTGATGGAAAACCGCAATGATACTGCCCGGCCTAGGATAGAACCTAGCACATCATACTCAGCAAGTCAGCAGTACCGCTTGCAACTAGTGTTGCCCAAAATCGGTCTTTCAGTCTTGGTCTTGTTCTTGCATTTTTGCAAGATCAAGACCGACTTATTGTAGCAAGACCAAGACCAAGACTGAACCCTGCAAGACTTGAGTGACTTGAGACTGACTCTTGCGTCTCGCAGTTAAGTTCATAAAGCATAAAGCTATTTTTTTAGTTTAAAAAAAAAAAAAAAAAAACTTTATTTCACCAAAAGCCATCATACAACATCAACAAGGACCAAAAACTAAGAGCATATAAGGCTTATAACTAGGACACAATAATTTTAATTCCCTGACTCCTAAACTAGGTGTATGTACCTGTGTCTTAGGAGTCAGTGATTCTCCATAAATAACAAGACAAAGCCATGGTATAATAAATAAATAAATCAGGACTTTAAAACAATAAGCAATTGGTGTAAAAGAAAACAGGATAATATTAAACTAATTTTAAACTATGCAGTTAGAAGTATCAAGTCCAGATGAAGATGAAAAGTATATGTGATAATTATTTTAACCACTAGCTGTTTGTGAAGAGTTTAGGATAGCCAGTACACGTACAAAAAAACATTAAAGGTACCTACCTATAGAGTTAGTAATTACGCTTAGGTCGTCATTTTTTTAAATTATTGTAAAGTTAATTTTATTAATTTGGTGGTTCACTATGTCAATTTAAGCTCAACATGTACCTACTCTGATACGTAGTTCTAAGATCCAAACTAACGTGTTTATTATATAGCAATAAGCTAATAGGTATTTGAAAGTAATCTAGTCTAAGTAGTAGAGTCTCGCAAGACTTGCGAGACTCTTTCTGCAAGACCAAGACCAAGACCAGGTGTATTGACGCAAGACCAAGACCAAGACTGGCTAAGGTCTTGTCTTGGTCTTGCATTTGGGCAACCCTACTTGCAACCAAAAGACCATCGTGACATTTCAAATTGTGAAAACACAACGCCGACGTCATTCGGGTACATGTAAAATATCGAACGTACTTGTATGAACTTTATATACACTCATATTCTCCGCACGACGCGGACGGTTTGAGGTCTGAAAATAATTACCAACGCTGAAAGGGTTTTAAATAAGTGGCCAGTACGATTTTAATTAAAACCTGAACTCTGTGTTCTTTCAAATAAGCCTCGGAAATTAAAATTAAAAAGTGTTAGGCTGAGTTTAAATATGCGTGTGCGTTTTAAAAATAAATTCAAAATAAATTCCTTAGAATATAACAATTACATAGGTAGGTATGTCGTTGAATACGACGACGTCACCATTGAATACGATTATATTGATTTTTTAAATACAAGTGTTTATGGTATGCAAAACTATTTCATGGAAATAGCGTGACCTACACCTTGATCGTTATTCCACTTTTATGTTTAAATTATCGTTATATTTCTATATTCTGGGATATTTATATAAACAAAGATAATAAATAATTAATAATTATTATTAGAATATAAGGTTTAATCGCGTATGATGACCGTTCTAAATGGATATAATACGCTGTCGTGCATAGCTATTTACAACGCTTCGATTCGATTCCGATTCGGAAAGTCGTAGATGTCTATCTTTTTTTTGGCATTACGAAAATGAGCGAGATAGACATACGACTTTCGGAATCGGAATCGAATCGAAGCGTTGTGAATAGCTATGCTGGTGGGCATAGTAGTCCGTGTCATGTTTCTTGCCTTGCCTGATACATTCATAGCACGGTCATGGTGCGGTGTAATGGGTAGACTGAGAAGTAACTAATAATATACTAATAATCTATACCTACTTCTATACTATCTATACTAATATTATAAAGAGGAAACCTTTGTATTTTTGTATGTTTGTATTGAATAGGCTCAAAAACTACTGGACCGATTTCAACATTTCTTTTACCATTACTTAGAGGGATTCTTCCGAATCCGTATAGGCTATATTTTATCACCGTACTCCCACGGGAACGGGAACTACGCGGGTGAAACCGCGTGACGTCCGCTAGTAATATTATAAAGAGGAAAGATTTGATTTTTTGTTTGTTTGTGTGTTTGTAACGATTTACCTCAAGAACTACTCAACCGATTTGTAAAATTCTTTCAGCAATGGATAGCTACATTATCAGGAAGTAACATAGGCTAATTTTTATTCTCGTACTTCCACGGGAACGGGAACTACGCCGGTGAAACCGCGTGACGTCCGCTAGTATCTTATATACGACTAGTGGACGTCACATGGTTTCACCCACGTAGTTCCCGTTCCCGTGAGAGTACGGGGATAAAATATAGCCTATAGCACTCACGAATAATGTAGCTTTCTACCAGTGAAACAATTTTTAAAATTGGTTCATTACTTCCGGAGATTACCCCCTACATACAAACTTACAAACTTACAAACAAATGTTACCTCTTTATAATTATACTAGCTGACGTCCCGCGGTTTCACCCGCGTAGTTCCCGTTCCCGTGGGAGACGGGAACAAAATATAGCCTATAGCACTCACGAATAATGTAGCTTTCTACCAGTGAAACAATTTTTAAAATCGGTTCATTACTTCCGGAGATTACCCCCTACAAACAAACTTACAAACAAATGTTACCTCTTTATAATATTTAGCTATTAGCTAAGATATCGCGTGATCGCAGTACATGCGGTTAGTGGTTAGCAAGTATCGTTCATTTTATACTGTGTGAAAATACAGGTGTCCTCTTTTGTCTTTGGCAAAATGAGGGAAAACCGTTGCCGTGTTCTCCTTTAGAAAAACTAGTCACGTTGAATGTTTTAAAAGCTAGTTCTTTTTTTAAACATTGTATATTTGTATTGCATAAATTGAGTGTTTAAAAATAGAACGATGATTTGACTTTTGTCTCGAAATCGCTCGAGCAGTTATAGAGTTAAATCGTAACAAACACACAAACAAACAAAAAATCAAATCTTTTCTCTTTTTAATATTAGTATGGAAGTAAGATTTGAGTCATACATCAAAGTCTAGATTTTACTCTCCCACTACACATTGTATTTACAACTTTACCTCCCCACGTTCGGTCTAGTGTGCATTGTGGGGTTCCTATGTAAATAGCAAGTTTATTTACTGAGCTGGCTTTAAACAACGTGGGCGAAGTTTGTAACACCAAGAGCCGAGATACGTGATAATATTGACATTTTCAAACACGTTCTATTTAATGGATTCAATTTTACTTTACCACCTCTGGCCCACGCTGGCTCACGCTGGCCGTGTTAGCGGCCATTACTTCAGATGGAAAAGGCTCAAAAATAATTTTTCAAGGACAAGGGTTATGGATGACATTGAACTTCCGCGAATTCTCTCTGTTGTGGCCGTCTATTGCAGTGCGCCACCCCTTACATGAAACCACTCAATCTTTCTGAGAAAATCTCTCCCGCATGTTCAGTTGCATCATTGAGTTAAATTTACAGTTAGGTACATCTAAAGCCGGCCATAGACGATAGGTTATGCATGACAGTTTTTAATGTTCAAGCAAAACCTTCTTGCTAAACCGACTACTTACTTCCATAGAGGACACACACACGTAACGGTGAGCTCATTGTAAGCATTGGCCCCAATGATATTCTAATAAACAGATATGTTATACACGTACAAAACCACAGAAAAAAGTGTGCCGCGGGGGAGAGCCAGTGTCAGTCACATACACGCAGTGACACAGAACAAAGGAAAAACAGGCCAATTTGCCGGTTTTCGAGTCTTCACGATTGCGCGCTCACAACATATCTGTTTAATAGAATATCATTGATTGGCACACAAAATACATTATGGGTGCTTTAGTGAAAAATTCGCTGTTAAATTTTCAATGCTTATTTCAGCGGCGAAAGTTGCACGATAGCGCATTATTTAGAGTTTAGACGTTGCTAAGTGTTAGTGAAAAATAACATAAAGCTACTAGTCGTCCATCAACAGCTATTAAAAAGTCTAAACTCGCACGTGATACGAACCATTAACCCCTGCGGCTTCTGTGATTTTATCTTTCTATTACCAAGTTTAGAACAGCCATTACTCGCTTGTCTTTTAAAAATGAACGAGTACTGAAATCCATCTAACTTGTAATAAAATTGCTGAGGTTTTGCTAAAGTCTTAAAAGTTCAATGCTTCTAAAGTTTGAATATCAGCGTTAAATGATGCTCAACATTAGACAAAACTACAAAAGTCAAATCATCGTTCTATTAATTAATCACTCAATTTAAGCAATACAAATGTTCAATGTTTAAAAAAAGAACTAGTTTTTAAAACATTCAACGTGACTAAGTAAGGTGCACTGTTTTTCTAAAGAAAAACACGGCAACGGTTTTCCCTCATTCTGCCAAAGACAAAAGAGGACACCTGATTTTTCACACAGTATAAAATGAACGATACTTGCTAACCACTAACCGCATGTACTGCGATCACGCGATATCTTAGCTAGGAAGGTTAGGTTATGTTTGCATAATTGGAAAGTACTTTCATTTCTCGTAGCACGATCAATACGTACAAATGTTTGGTTAATCTTTACTGTTTCCCAAGTATTCTGTGGTAATTGAACCACCATATTTAGCAAAATGTAGCGGCAAAAAAATCACTTTTGATTGCCAAAATTAGTAAAATATGATCAGCAAAATTAAAAATAATGTAAATCATCATGTTATTATCATATTATCTATATTATTATTAAAATCTTTTTTTTCGCCATTTTATCTAGAAATTAGAACCTAAAATTTATTTGTTAGTTAATGACCACCAGAAATCGAACTGTTATGCTCTTGGATCCGAGTCGAGGGAGACCCGGTCGACAGAGCCCCGCTTGGCGGGGGCTCTGTCGACCTACTTCTGAATGGTTTATAAAAAAAATCGAAAGCCCCAAGTCGGCCTAGGCAAAACTAGTTTGTCATCAACCACCTCATTAAAATTTGGTGCTCAATTTACTAAATTTGGTGATCAATTGATATTTTAGGTGATAGATGTTAGTGGTCATAAATTTATTTTTGGTGGTCATTATATTTTCCCCATTTTAAATAACCAATTCTGAAATTAAATGAAATTGCACTTTCTTGTTAAAAAATATTTATGTAAAAACTCGATTACAGCTAATCTATCACTTTAGGATTCAAATAAAAATAAATTGAAAAAGGTCTTTCATCATTTCGACAGTATCACCTTCGAAAAAAAAGACATTAAGCATTTTACCTACCTTTTTTATCGATAAATAAAAATTGAAATATGTCCTGTCCTTAACTCAAGTGATGGCTCTAGCCGTCAGACACGAAGGATATTTCCCGCGTTAAATTGAATTCGAGCGTTATAAAGATCAAGTTTCGATACACCTTCCACCGTAATATCTCTTGTAGGTAATTGATTGAAAAGAGACGCGTGGAAGCAATTTTATACCTAAGGAGAAATATTGAGGCCATTCTTCAAATGTCAAGTGAAATAAGATCGGAAATGTGGTTATTTTGTAAGTAAATAAGTAAAAGAAGCTACATATTTATTTTACAACCTCTACATCATCGATATCTTTACGTATTGTATGTAATCTAATCGAATTAAAAGGCTTTTTTGTTTTATTTTTTATTATGTATTATAAAATAGAGTCGGTTTTATGTGACCGCGTAGTTTTATTTTAACGTTTAATAGACTTTATTCCAAAAAGTTTGTGTATAATTTACATTATATTAAACTTACACATCTAATAGAGCGGCACGAGCAGCGGTGGCCCAATGATGGCGGCCCCGACTTACGAACAGTAAGTCGCGGTTTCGAACCCAGGCAGGCACATTACTTTTTGTAATTTATTTAATTAACGCTGCTTTCAAAACGGTGAAGGAAAACATCGTGAGGAAACCGGTCCTAGATCCAAAAAACTCGAAGACGTGGCATCTATACCAATCCGCCCGCGTGGTGGATTATAGCCCATTCCCTCTCATAAAGAGGAGCCCTGTGTCCCAGCAGTGGGAACATTAATAGGCTGATGATGATGATGATGATGATGACACATATAATCAAGAAAACCCTACTACATAAAACATTTCGAAGCAGGGGCGGATCCGATTTTAATATAAATTAAATTCTTTTATCTGTCACGTGTAAATAATTTAATGCAGAATATGGATGACTTCTTTAATTTATTAAAGGAATAAATTCATCTACTCAAACATTTATTGCCAAAATTAAATAAAACAGACATTATACACCTCTTTAAATAGTAGTAATGACAAGTGTTATTTATGTTAAAGTTTTATCGAAAATGTCACTGGAAATTTTTACATTAATTAATAATTTGAGTGCCCTGCCCACCTAGTATTTCGGGAAATCGCCAAGTGGTTGGTCGACTATAATTAACGTGACCACAGGGCGGGCCTATTTTTGACCAAAGAATCAGCATTGCTATCAAACGTGGCAATACTTGTACATACTTATATTACTATTATATGTAGAGTTGTAATTTGTAAATAATGCAAATACTATTATTATCTAGTAAATAATTTTAAACACGCAACTTCCTAATGAATGCCTAAATTAAAACTAAAAAAAAAAACTATTTATTATAAGAATTTCATTGTAAAAACAAAAGACTAGTTACAACTAAGTATCAAAAAATATTCAGCCACACTACAAGTTACAACGATGCACTCTCCTGCCTGCTTCTACAGATTTGTTCTAGGATTTATGCTACCCATCGATAAAACATAACATAATATAACGCATGTAATCCCGAGGGTTGAGCAGAGGTGGGCCTAATAGTACTTACACCCACATTTCCCCAGTTATATGTAAGTCCCATGTGTAGGGGACGAGCCTATTGTCATCAATCGGGCTCAAATCCAGACTCCGTGGCTGCTACTGATAAATTCCTGATGAAAAAACCCAATAACAATTTGCCCGACCCGGGAACCGAACCTCATACTTAGCAGTCGCGATTGCGACCAACAAGGCAACCGCACCGAGAAAAGTAAAAGCAAATCTGAATTTTCAAGAAGACTTGGAAAAGTGTGGCTTTCACCAAATCGATTTTGATGCACAATGCATTTGCCGGAATAGGCTAGTTTCCACTATCAATAAATTATAAATCTGTTTAGTCCGTCAGATTATTGGAAAAAAATGGACACGTATTTTTTGTTTTTGTAAATCAATTAAAATTGACAAAAATAAAACGCATCAAAACTCGGGAGTGAGGGCTCGTGACGTCACAATGCACTAAAAATTAAAGCACAGCGTGACGTATTGATAATTGTGAAAGCGCCGTATCTCCGTCAATGTCAATTTTGGTTTATGTAACAAAAGCAAATATATGTGTCAAATATTTTTTGATAATCTAACTGACGGACTATTAGGTATTGTCAATAATACCTATTAATGAGATAACTTTTCTATTACCTACACATCTTTATTAATATAATATAGTTTACCTAGGTACCTATGCACCGTGCAAGACAAAAAAGCAGGCTAGCACCCTACAGGTGAGATAAATTGTCTTTGTCAAACACTTACGTAAACGCCTCATTGGTATGTAGAGATACCCACTGCATCTGGTTTCGTAACCAATTTTTCAGAACAGGAAAACAATGAATTTTCTTTTAACTGATTAATCATCATCATCATCATCATCGTCATCATTATGAGAGGGAATGGGCTATAATCCACCACGCGGTGCGGATTGGTAGATGTCACATGTCTTCGAATTTTTGATTCTAGGACATGCCGGTTTCCTTACGATGTTTTCCTTCACCGTTTTGAGACCAGTGGTGATGAAATAAATTACACAAAGTAATGCGGCTGCCTAGGTTCGAACACACGACTTACTGTTCGTAAGTCGGGGTAGCCACCACTGGGCCACCGTTGCTCTCGCATTGGGCCACCGCTGCTCTGACTAATGACTAACTAATGACTGAATGACTAATATGAATTATTCTCTTGTCATTAATTTCATGTGTCTTCTTCTTCCATACTTCTCTATTACATATTATTATTTGTCATCCCATCAGACACCTCTCCTTTATTGCCATATCATCCTGAATGATTAATATGAATGATTTAGGTAATATTTTACGTAAACTCTAAGCTATTCTATTCTAATCTGTTTGGGCCTTGTAACATTAATTAACTATTTACTTTAACATCTGTATAATATATATACAGACGGAGGTCCCCAGAGGGCGTGTATCTTTAAGACCCGAGTTAAGGGGACTACAGGAGCTAAACGTGTGTTTTATAATGCAAAAAAGCATATGATTCACTGCAATAAACAAAACCAGAAAAATATATGATATTCTTCAGGATATATGCTAGTATGATAGTGTTTTGAATACATGATACTTACAACTAATATTACTCGATAAAAAAAATCACGAACTTGTCTCTAAAAATGTCTTTTAACGAGTAAAAACCATACTAAAATACATGCCATCATTCTGATTTTTTGGCAAATAATTCTACAAGCAACGTATTAAATATATTAGACATATTTTTTAGTCCAATCAATAGATTTTTTGTAAATCGCAAAAAACCACTCATTCGCACTATTCGGCTCGCAGTGATTGACGTAACAACCACTTTGTAGTGCAAGCTAATTAGAACTTTAGAGTTGCTAATTTAGCTCCTGTAGTCGCCTTAAGAGGGCTGTTAATTTTTTTTCGCAAATTTTTGATTTTTACTTCCTGGATCAAATTTTTTCGACCGGCTTACACGACTCGATAATAATATTGATCTCCGGACGATTGTCGATTGTTATTGACGAAAATTAGAGACGAGACTGACATGAGACTGAGGTGCGAGCTGAATTGACGCTGAATTCTCTGTTCAATTGTTCTCCAATTTTATTTATTGTAATTTTGTTTTATTATATTGACAAACGAAAACTAATAAAACGTATTCGTTGTAGATCGAAGTTTTATATCATATTAAGTTATTTGATAAAATTGAGTTTATTTGGAATATAAAAGACGCTGAAAATGCATACATTTTAGATCAATATTGCTTTTGAATATCGTTTTTTTTTGCGTCGATTCAATTTTTATTTCAATATTCTAATCAATATACTACTTTGAGGACTATATGACCAGTACATTTATATTTTTTTTAGATTTTTTCGTGTTACCAGTTTGATACAAATGGCAGGAGAAAACCTAATGTTTAACGTTTGCTTGAAATTGGCTGTGGGAAAATTGCTATTTCTCGTAAATTAACTATTATAACAAAATTCTAATCAATCTACGAAATAAAACAAAGCCAGATTTATGATTCTTTATTGAAATATTATGCCATTATCTTTATATAACAAATATCGAGGACTTGGAAAACTTACGTACTTACGTATTTTTGGTCAAACGCCCAAAATATGCGAGCACGCTCTTAAGTAAAATTCTCTATTTTCTACTTTATACGTCAGTTTTATTTAACTTTTCACTTTACTAAGTAAGGGCCCTTGTAGAATACGTCTTCTAATGTACGCAGGGACATAAACTTTCAGCCCTTTGTGACGTAGGTAATCCTGAAGGCTCTTTTACATGAGGAGAATTCCTTGCCTGTCCTTTTGTACGAGCAAGAATGTTCTTGATCTCGTAGTCAGGCTATGGATTACTGTACTCATATGAAGTGTTTACACGCAAAATAGAAATTAAAAATTCTCTTATTTATTTCTTACTAGCGGACGTCCCGCGGTTTCACCCGCGTAGTTCCCGTTCCCGTGGGAGTATGGGGATAAAATATAGCCTATGTTACTCAGGGTGAATGTAGCTTTCTAATAGTGAAAGAATTTTTGAAATTGGTCCAGTAGTTTTTGAGCCTATTCATTACAAACAAACAAACAAAGTTTTCCTCTTTATAATATTAGTATAGACAAAAATCATCGTGCAATTTTGTCGAATCGATTCGATATTTGAAATACGACATGGCGTTCTTTCGGGTCGGTGAAGACAATCTCTTAGTGTAAATGAGCCTTCCTCTGTACAGTCTGCACTAGTTTGTGTCCTGACTTGTCTATGAATATGCATGCGACGTATTACCACAGTGATGTAATTCGTTTAATCTTGACACACGTCGGCGCAGCCCTGGCACTGAATATGCTAAATGTACTTAAGGTAATACCAGCCTTGCTCTAATTTGTTTACATTAAGTATTTGTGAAGGTATGAGAATAACTTGTGAATACTTACTATTGACTAGTTTTTCTCATATTTTTTTTCCGATGGGACAACTGATCATTGATTTCTGCAATCCATTTGTCATTTTATATTTTAAATACATACTACTACAACAGCCCATAACGTCCACTGCTGGACATAAGCCTCTTCCATGATAAGAGGAATTTGCCGTAATCTCCACGCATCATCGCTCTCATTTATGTAAATACGTAAGTACATAAATATTATATTATCACATTTTTCCCATGGGGGGTAGACCGGCGCTACAAAACGACTTAACTACGATCCCTACACACTGCTTTTAATATGTTATTGTCTTAAAAATAAGAATCACAAAGAGATGTCTCTACACAAACAATATGTTCGCGTAGCTGAATTATAGGAGAAACATATTTTTTACATATTGGACAGATGGCCAGACGGACAGACGGACAGACAACGAAGTCTTAGTAATAGGGTTCCGTTTTTACCCTTTTGGTACGGAACCCTAAAAATTGCCATCGACACGCCAAATAGAATTCAAATAAAAACACATAATGAGATATTGCTATGTAGAATTTTGTGGAAGACACCATAGCCCAACGGTCAGACAGAATAACTACGTACAAATGCTAAAAAACCGGCCAAGTGCGAGTCGGACTCGCGCACGAAGGGTTCCGTACCATTATTATCAACAAAAAAAACCGGCCAAGTGCGAGTCGGACTCGCGCACGAAGGGTTCCGTACCATTATTATCAAAAAAGGGCAAAAAAATCACGTTTGTTGTATGGGAGCCCCCCTTAAATATTAATTTTATTCTGTTTTTAGTATTTGTTGTTATAGCGGCAACAGAAATACATCATCTGTGAAAATTTCAACTGTCTAGCTGTCACGGTTCATGAGATACAGCCTGGTGACAGACAGACGGACAGACAGCGAAGTCTAAGAATAGGGTTCCGTTTTTACCCTTTGGGTACGGAACCCTAAAAAGGTCACACTAAATATACTTACATAAGTAATGAAGGTAACACGACACTAAACATTGTATGGTATTGCACCTAAGTACCTATATGACAAATACAAATTCCATGCACAAATCGAGTCATACATTTCGGTATCAATTAATCGTATCAACTTAACAATTGAGCCAATGAAGCGGATTCCTTTACATTAATATGGCACATAAAGCATTGCACTCAACGGCGGAGCCACATCGATTATTCATTAGGTTCCAGCACACGTGACGTCAAAGATTTAAAATTATAACAGAATTGGGGGCTCTTCGATAACGGAGACATCGCCAAATATATTGATTAGAGGCTGTTGTATACTAAGCTTTATGTAATGAAGGCATTTAGTTACTTTTGGTAATATAGATGTTTTCAATACACTTTCTCGAAAACTGGTCCATAACGCACTACGATTAGGTACAACATGCAATGTATTTCACACGCGTGCGATTTTTTCCACTTTCCTGCACGTGTGCGGGAATGAAAATTGCCACAGATAACTATACCTATACTTAGTCCAAATTGGTTCAATGTCTATAGTCTGAGGTGAATGTTTTTATTTTTATTTTGTCAAAGCACTACGCGTCTTTACGGCATAAATTTTTTTTGAATTTTCAAATTGTGTTTTTAAATAGAATATCATAGATAAACATGATTATTTAAAACTAATAGTTACTTTTATACACAAATTAGCATTTATTTGTGTTCTGAATTCAAAAATATAAAATAAATCTATTTTTTATATTAGGCTGTTTAACGGCTTCATACCATTGCCTCTCTTTCAACCTGGCGAGACCAAGCGCGAAAAAAAAAGAAAATTTAAATCATAGTTTCATAGTTCGTGACAAAAATATTATTCATTATTTTATTTTATTTCTTCAAAAGTGTATTGAAAAACGTCGTTTGATACACGTGGACATTTGTTATTGCAATTCTCGGCTCAAAAACACCCCCGCCTAAGGCTCATGTGTTATAATTCCGCCTCGATTGCAATAACAAACTTTCTCCACTTGTATCAAAATGTACTATTATGATACTAGTGTGGTAAGTTGGTTTTTACGAACGAGTAGACGTATGTACCATAGTCACGAGTTTGTAAATACCAATTTTTGCACGTGTGTCATACAATGTTTTACAACACATTTGCGAGAAAACAGTACAATATGTAATGAAACCGGCGACCCCAAAAACCACGAAAACGACACCCATGAAGAAAAACCCGGAAATTTTCGCCAGCGCCATCTTGGATTTTCATTTTGATCTAATTAAAAAGAAATGTAAAGAATACGCAAGGTGCTATACAACGGGGTATGCGGTAAAATAGGTACTTAGGTGAGAGTACCTATTTTACCGCACGTTCCGTTGTATGGTGCGTAATTTTTAACTTTCGAACAATGTATACAGGCTAAGTAAATACATTTTTTGAGCAAATGTGTTGAAAACTTTTTTTCATTACTCATACTCGGAAAGTAGGTCTGAAGTTGCCTGAGGAGCGGGTTGAAAGTAATACTTTTCAGCCCTAGGGAGAATCGTTTTCAACTGACAGCTGTCAAATTATATAAAATAGTACATTTTGATACAAGTGGAGAAAGTTTGTTATTGCATTCGAGGCGGAATTATAACACCCGAGCCGTAGGCGAGGGTGTTTTTGAGCCGAGAACTGCAACAACAAATGTCCACGTGTATCAAACGACGTTTTTCAATACACTTTTGAAGAAATAAAATAAAATAACGAAAAATATTTTTGTCACGAACTCTATGAGGCTAGGATTTCAATTTTCTTTTTTTTCGCGCTTTGCTTTCGCCAGGTTGAAGGAGAGGCAAAGGTATGAAGCCGTTAAACAGCCTAAATATAAAAAATAGATTTATTTTATATTTTTGAATTCATAACACAAATTAGTTCATTTAATCAGTTAATTTGTCTATAAAAGTAACTATTAGTTTTCTATGATATTCTATTTACTAACACAATTTGAATATTGAAAACATATTTTTGCCGTAAAGACGCGTAGTGCTTTGTCGAAATTAAAAAAAAACATTTACCTCAGACGATAGACATTGAACTAATTTGGACTAAGTATAGATATAGTTATCTGTAGCAATTTTCATTCCCGCACACGTGCGGGAAAGTGAAAAAAAAACGCACGCGTGTGAAATACATTGCATGTTGTACCTAATCGTAGTGCGTTATGGACCAGTTTTCGAGGAAGTGTATTGAAAAAAATAGTTCATTTTTATAATGAACCATGTTCCAACTTTCTACACAGCCTCTATACAGCCACGAAGTAATATTGAAATAACATAAAGTTAAGAATTAATTAAAGAATATATATTTTTTAATAACTTTATTATAATTAAGTTTCAACTATTTCTTAAAAATAACATAGATTTGGGCAAAATATTTACCATTTTTTCGATGAAGAAAATGAAAAAATAGGTAATGGCTGAATGGACTTGGCCGGCCACAGGAAAAAAAAAGCAAAATAGGCGGGAAAGCGGCAATCCGATCTTCATTTGTTTTGGTCTGAGGGCTATATTGCTGTAGAAGAATATCGTAGCTAGTTCTTTAAGTTGCGGAAAATATTATATTAGGCTTATTTTCAGGGAAAAATATTTTCCTCTAGACTTTTTAGAGCAGGTTATTCATTAAAAAAATTTGATTATGTAGACAGGCTAGAGTGTTAGTTATTAGCTTATTTAGGCTGTGGTATAGGTACCACGTTCCACCCGCTATTTATAGGTCGGTTCGTAGGATTATAAGGTAAATGTAAGTCAATAAAATTATCTACAACCCACAGGTATTCAGGATATTTAATATATATTTATATTATAATATAACATGTAGCCATCGTAATTATAACCAAGAATGTAAAGTAGCTTATTTTATCTCTTCGTGCATGTCCTTGCAATTAAATAAATTTTATTAATATGGGATCTGTCACACATGAACAAAATATTAAGGTTTTTATGACAATGCGGATGCAACAAACTTCATCTGAATTTATTCTAGCATTTATGTCGGGAACCAACAATGCACAACATGACAATGCACAACACGAGAATGCACGACATTGGAATGTACGTGTTTTGAATTCCAATGACGTACATTATCATGTCGGCCATTCTCGGCCCGGACCAAGAATGCCCGGCATGACAATGTACAGCACGCCAATTGGAATCAAAACAAACAGTGACGTCACATTTAAAAAGTAAAAAGCCATGTGACACTAGGGACGGGTGATACACAGATTTTATTGATTTTGATTGAATATGGATTGATTTTGTTTCATTTAACGTATGGTTAGTTATTATTCTGTGGTATGGTTGACGTTCAATCAATTATATTGAAGTAATCTGTGAATGAAAGAATCGTGATGTTATGTTTGGTTTGTTTGGAACTATAAAAACGCAGTTTGGGTTTTCTTGTTGAGTTCTGGTTGTAAGGCACCCTCCTACAGCTAAATTAGGAAGAGAAAATGGTCCTGGAAGAAAACAAAAGCTAATGAAATAGGTAGTTTTTAATAACATCAGCAACGTGCAAGCGTTTTCAACAAGAACAGATATTTCATTGGTGATCTTTGAGATGTTGAAACATGTTTGGCAAGTAAGAACATAAACTGTTACAAATTACAACATCATTGGTGTACATAAGTACTTACATAATACGGAAGTTTGAATAGGTATCAGCATTACAACAATTTCTCCATGAACAACCAGGGCTCTTACTACGAGCTCTTACAAATCGTCTCAATTTGTGATACCATGATGAGCTCTGTAGCTGGGGGCTGTTAGTTTGGTCCCTTTGGCTTTGTGATTTATTAATCAATCCTTGTAGGTACTCTATATTATGTATGTAGGTCCATATTATCTGATAAATAAATACCTATCCACAAAACATTCCTACATATTACCTACTAACACCAGCTGGCAGCTGTGGAGACAGTGACAAGATCTCAACATAACATGTAGCTTTAATACAGAATTAAAAATAGTAATACATAAGTAGGCACATACTATAACTATACCGTGCTAGCAAAGTCTAGCTATGAAAAAAATTCATCAGTGTTTATATTATTAAAACTAGGAATTTTGTAGAAGGTACCTGTAGCTGCCATCATAATAACTTTCTAATTAATCTTATTTATTTTAGATTTTCACTGTGATCAAAGATGTGTGTGACTCACACTTGATCGAGATAATTATAAAAGCAATTAAATATTTGCCCCAAACATAGTCCATATCACTATTGTGTTGCTGCTTGCTGCTCAAGAGGACCGCAAGCCTGGCATAGAATTCCATTACATTATATATTATGGTTTCATCGCAGAAGAAAAAACACTTTAGTAAAAAGTTAATTGGTTATACCTAGTCAAAGCTGCCCTGAATTACATACCTAGCTGCTAAGGCGAAAGAAATACCTACTATGAAATAAATTCAAGAATAAGATCAGCGACCAGGACCAAAATAGTAATTGGATAAACAAAATTATGGGCGCAACCAGAGTTAAGATTAAGTGTGGAGACAGTTAGTATGAAAGTGGCAAAGTAAATTATTATCAGGATAGCATTATAGTTACTGCTCTATGAATGCTAAAGCTTATCTCTCTATCTAAAATAATCTTAAACACCAACTAAAATAGGTAATACTTTTATTTTTGATCCATGACAATAAATATCCTTTAGAATAGTAGGTACCACCTACTAATTGTTTGTAACATATTTTTATTTGTAATTAAAATTAAGAAATGGGTAATTTATATGATGATCATTGTTTTAATATAAACTTAACATTTAATTAAATTAATTATATATTGAATTTCATTGTCTTTTTTTCACTCTTCCTCGTCCGTATTAGGTACGTCCTGCAGGATAGTCCTTTCCCTTGTTCTCCACACAGATCCCGCGACCATACATAAATCATCTCTTGATCTCTATTCGTAGCTTGCTTCTTTCCATGATACCTTATAAGTAAAATTAAATAAACAAAAATGCAGTATAAATATTATCATCATCATCAGCCATAGAAAGTCCACCTATTGAACATGGGCCTCATAAATATAATAATCTATACTTAATAAATAAGTAAGAAAGACCAATTTAACCACTAGACCTTGTGGTGCACCTTGGTGGAGGCCTATGTCAAGCAGTGGACTGCAGTTATGATGATGATGAACCATTAGCTATTTTTATTAAATCATCAACAAATTAAAAGCCTACACTGTGATCAGAGTATTTGGCTCGCGATCCGATGGGTTGGATTACCGGTGGGGACACTGTCTCACAAAAATATCTTTAAGGGACTGTTCCAAGTTTAGGTAAGGCATTGCAGGTTAAAATCACCTGATTGATTAGAAAGTAAGATGATTCCGTGCTTCGGATTCGGAGGGCACGTTTCTGTAGGTCCTGCAGTGAAAGTACGTAGGATAGGAATCGATTCGATAAAATCTGACGGCTAATCTCGACAAATTGAGTATGTCTGTATTACATGTCCCCAGCCGGATCGGGTACGGTACGGTGCATTGTTATTTTAATTTATTGTCGTCCACTTTATGGACTAAGTGCGGAAACCAAAACCCCATGATAGATAGATAGAATTGTGTCTGTAATTGCGGGTATCGAAGAGCTACATCGAATCGATGTCGCAAGTACGTAAGTACTATTTCAACTGTAGGTAACTAAAATTTTAACGATTTCCAACGAAAATGCAAGTACCTACGAAACGACATTTTGGATCTACCAAAGGTGCATTGGGCAGGAGTACAATCTTGCCCTTGGCCACAAAACTGTGAGCAAGGTTGTGCAAGAAGTTTCGAGGGCAATAGTTCGCCGCCTCTTCCACACCTACCTACATGAAGGTCCCAGGAACTGCAGCTAAAGGAGAGCCATCGTGGAAGGATTCCAGCACTGGAAAGCGAGATTGCCTTGGTTGTGTCGATTGCACCCATGTTACAATAGTCACACCCTACAACACCAATCCCGATGAGCCCTCATATGGGTATAAAAAGAGGGTACTACAGCAATAACACACAGTTTGTTAGTACTTATTTATTTTCCAATTTACAGTGTATTGACTTTTATTTATTTAACAATCTATAATCACAGAAAAGCCATAATTAAATCTTCCAATATTTCTTTCAAGTTAAATAAGAATTAGAATAATTTATTAAAAAGTATTACAAAAGTGTACATTTAGGTGCAGTAGTGTTTCAGAACATTTTAATAACTCATTCAGAGGATATATTTATCCCATCCCAGTATCTAGGTACCCAACAACGTCCACAATCAATTTATAGCTACTTATACAAGTATGCTAATTATTTTTCCTAAATTGTTTTAGGAGTGCGATGTTAACTGCAGGCTTTTAAATGTAAATGCACAATTCCCAGGGTCGAGCTCGATCCCACTTTGCATTCGCACTCTTGGCCCTTGATTTGAGATCCCTCCATGTCTGTAAGTAAAGCATTAACAGCATTATAACCTTAATCACAGTAATTATTATGACTACTTCTGTGATAAGTCAGTCTACTACTCGGGTAGTGGACTGCTAACTCAGAGGTTGTGGGTTCAATCTCCATAGTAAATATTGTGATAGGACTCTCCCTCCACCAATCTTCGGATGTAATAATCATCAGTGAAAAGAAGGTGTACCAGGTGTCGACTGTGACACATGGGAACACCTCTGACACCCCTTCAGGGATTCATGTTGTGACAATATAATGTTGTGATCATTATTATGATCAAACAAAAAAAATTATTTGAAACTAAAGTTGAAAAAATTATAAACAAATGATATAAAATGACATCCAGCAGTCTTTTTATTGAGAAAAAGCTAATAGTATATTCACTCTGTTGTTAGAAACCAATTTCCAGTAGTGAACATGCCACTGAGATGTGAAAAGCTATAAGATGATGATAAAGATTGTAAAAGTTGGTTGTATTGAATTGATTAGAGCACTTGAATCCTTGTTTGCTCGTTACAGCTGTTTGCTGCTTTTTCAGCCAAAATAACTGACTTAGGACTGTTTATTACTGAACTAGAGAGTAGTCCCAAGAACCCAAGATTTGAATGTTCTAAAGAAACCTATATAGGGATGAAGCTTTAAAACTATTTTATACTGTTCAATATAAAAATACGTACCTTGCTCATTCAGCCATCTCCGAGAACGTTGAAAAGTGAAACATTCCTGTTACTGCAAAGACGAAACATTGACTG
The DNA here is from genome assembly GCA_905147715.2 of Xestia xanthographa. NCBI lineage: Eukaryota > Metazoa > Arthropoda > Insecta > Lepidoptera > Noctuidae > Xestia > Xestia xanthographa. Next base: position 14,291,927 of record LR990647.1, on the reverse strand, counting down.
TGAGTGTGACTATTTATTTGATAAATTAAATTTGTGAAACACAAAACAAAGTTTTTTTCTCAAACCTCAAGAAAGCAAGAAAGTAAGTAATGTCTTTGTCTAATTTTTTTTTTTTTTTTTTTTCCATTTGTTCCTGACGGAACAGGCTGTCTTTGTCTAATGTCATCAGTGTTGCCAGATGGAATCTGAAGAAATCAGTAGAAAAATTAAAGTTTAAGCAGTAGATCGAAGGAAAAATCTGTAGATTAAAAAAGTCATACCCACATGAGGTAAAAAGGAATTGAGCTTGAATAGGGTACATGACAAAAAAATCTAATGGGGAGACACACTGGAACTAATGGCGGTAGCATAGCTGGTTCCCAACATCGTCATTGGTTGAAAATGTGGTAATGTCATAATATATATATTTCAAAATAGCTTAACCTCATTGGTCAGATTGACACCAGCTATGGTGGCGCCATCTTAGATTATCTTTGCCTGTGTCTCCCCATTAGTCTGTCAGATAGATTTTCAAAAAATATTGGACACGTATTTTTTCTTTTTTCACGTAAACTTAAAATGAAGACGATACATTGCGTCGAAAACTCGTGTAACGTCATAATTGAGTACATTTTTTACTCAAATGTGACGTCCCAAGCCAAACTCATGAGCTTTGACACGTTTTATCTTCGACAATTTTTATTAATTTGATAAAACAAAGAACACGTATCCAATATTTTTCGATACTTACTACGGTTGTTGACCAAATGTCATGTTATCTAGGCCTATAAGCCAGATGACACGACATGTCGTCAATACCTAGATGATACGATCTGATTTGAAAAAAGCAGGTAGATTTCCAATCAAGGCAGTAGATCAGTAGATTTTTTTTAAATCGTAGATCTACTGCTAAATCAGTAGATCTGGCATCACAGTATGTCATTGTCAACTGTCAAAGTGTCCACAACAAACTTTTTTTTTGGCAAAGGTAAACATGACGACGAATATTCAATGTATGTATAAGTAGCACAAAAAAAATAGTTACTTTATATTTACATTTAAGTTTATTATATTAATTGATCATTATATCAAATAAGATTTTGGATTCAGTTGTTATATCTTGTAAATATTAGAGATTTTGTAAAATTGTAACTATATCGTATTTTCTTTCCCCCCTTGTGGGCGGTGAGCTAGGGGCTAGCTCGCCGTCCGTCCGTCTTACGACGACGACAGGCAATGTTGACGGCAATACTCAATACGTTTATTGCATTCCACAATGTGAACTTAGGTGGTAGGTACATAAAGACATACATTCGTTTTGGAGCATTGTGGGGCCTGTCGGGCATAACAACACAAAAATTAGGAGGAGGGCTACACACGCACGTTTGTGTTCCACGCGCGCCTCAAAAAGATGTCAGCAAAAAGGGGTCCGCAAAGACGAAGATATACCATGGCCAACACAAAGGGCCAAGAAGGAACATGGATACCCTATTATCAGCAAAAGTCTGACACTTCGCCTAGAGCGGGACCCGTCATTTGAAGATTTCCCATGCGAAAAAAAAGGTGTTTTAGCCCACAAATAGAATTTCGATAGTTACACTTCTCTTGTCCGCCTAACTAACTATCTTTAATGAAAACGGTTGAACAGAGAGAAAGCTGGAGTGTCATATTTGTCTAAGCCAGATTAGCCAGAGTCCGCTTTTTTTTTCGCCTGGAAAAAGTAATAAGCTAACAAAAATTAAAAAAGGAAATTCGATCATAGAATCACGCACTAGTACAAATACGGCCGATGTATCTTGGCGAGTCTGAACATAGGCTCTGCGAACTTTAGCGCATGTACACTCGTGAAGAAAACTGTTATTGTCTTTATTTTTTATAAACCAATGTACGAATAAAATAGCCATAATATGCTTTGGTTGGCATATTTGGCGAATAATATAAGTGCCAACTGACACTTACAAATACCGCAAATAGAACAAACTTAACACTAAACAAAAAAACTAAACAATAATAATAACCAATAATAAATAATTCACAACAATAACAACGAAAACTTTTATAACCGACTGTACTCAAGACCGAGATAGTGACACGAAAACGACACCAATGCTAACGTGTGAGTGAGACATATTACCGTGTACCGAGCATTGCCGAATAAGCACGAAGGTTCACAAAGTAATCAAATAGGGATGTCCAATACGCGTTCCTGAGGGTGCTGTTTAATCGATTTTTATTCAAATCGATTAAAATTAAGTTAAAAAATATATTTATTTTTAATTTTTTAAGGAGGTTTTAAATTTTCTCAAATAGTCGTTACTCAAGTAGTCGTTAATAGGTAACTGATATTTTATGTAAATCATGTCTTTCAACCGAGAAAATAATATTTAATAAGTTTTTTTTTTATTTCTATCGAAATCCCGTTTATTCACAAACAAAATACACTATATTTGTAAATCTATTTCGTTTAATATCCTAAATAAACAAAAATCAATTAATTATATTTAAAACTAATCGATTACGATATTAGATTGAACAAAGGGTCGATTGTGAAATTTTTGGTCAATCTCTAGCCTAGACCACCGCCCCCCGCACGTCGCCTCATGCCACCATTTGGTTCCTCAAAACAGTGATTGCGCAACCTTCTGCGCGAAGTTCGGACTCGCCAAGATACGTCGGCCGTATTTGTAGTATTCTAGTATCACGCACATATCCCTTCATTTGTGGTCATGACCCGCGCTAGCGCGCGTCTGTGGGGTCTGGTTGTGGGGTCGCGCCATTCGAATAACAGACGAGTGGCTATTACCCAGAATTAAAATACATAGGTACCACCTTGAACTTATGCTAAGTAGTGCTTTTGCTAGATTATCTTATAATCAACAAAACAACTTCAGACTTTCAGAAGTATTTTCCCATCGAGTCACACTGTGTGACCCGTTGCAACCTTTTTCCAGGAGGGTTGTAGTATTCTAGTATCACGCACATATCCCTTCATTTGTGGTCATGACCCGCGCTAGCGCGCGTCTGTGGGGTCTGGTTGTGGGGTCGCGCCATTCGAATAACAGACGAGTGGCTATTACCCAGAATTAAAATACATAGGTACCACCTTGAACTTATGCTAAGTAGTGCTTTTGCTAGATTATCTTATAATCAACAAAACAACTTCAGACTTTCAGAAGTATTTTCCCATCGAGTCACACTGTGTGACCCGTTGCAACCTTTTTCCAGGAGGGTTCCCAACGTGTCACACACACCCAGTGTAACCGTGACATGTTGGAAAAAAATCCCACTGAGCCACAATGTGACACGATTGGGTGTGACTCGCTGGGAACCGATCATATTATTTAGTAGGACGAAGGACACCGCTTGTACTCGTAAATAACGTACTTAGGCTGTTATTATGGATTTGTATTTTCTATCGATATATTCAGAAGTCCAGGAAACAATCCCTATTGCCATTGAACCACGGGTAATTAAAATAATCACCGGTACCACGGGTAACGACTCCCTCTGTAGGTAAATGAAACCTTCGGACTTCGCTACCAATAAGCCGCGTAAATCTTTTATTTATAATTATTTTTTTCAAATTCAAATTTAGAATCGTTCAAAAATAAATGAAATGAAATTATTTATTTGCAAATAGGATATATCACTTAAAAACGTCAGTATTTTGTTGTAAGAGAACGAAGGCACCGGCATTTCTTTAACTGACTACCCCAGAGAAGAAATACCGAAAAAAACTCAGGGATCGTGGTCTCTTTTACAGTCCAGACACTATTATTTGAAGCGATATCAATGTGAGTGTGATCATGTAGGCATTGTCTGTTAGGTCTTTTGAGGAAAGAGCCATAGCAGGTTTGAGTTGACCTGTCCCGAGAGACAGCACGCATGCATCAGTCATCGTGTAGCTCAACCACATTTTATGGAGCTCAACGACCTGTCACACGACACTACCAGAGCTGCAGAATATTTGAGTAGGCCACTTACAAAATACTCAAACCCGTCAGACAGTCTGGTGTCACGTATTAGATATTGAGTCGTTAGCATAGATGCTACTCACATTCACAAACAAAGTTACATTTGACTGAATTAATATTATTATCATGTCAATGAGCTAAGTCATCATGTCAATCTATGTCATCAACCAAAAAAAATACGAAAAATTAATAATAATACAATATTTGAGGCATAATTCAGTGTCAAAAATAAAATAAATATGAAAATAAATGTAGTTTAACATCCAGAGGCATAAAATAAGATATCACAGGATTCACAGGCTAAGCGAGCACCTCATTCTCAAGCGTGTTTTAACATAAGTAGGTAATCTGATATTTTGTAATAACCTTTTTTTAAAAGTTTAGCTATAATGCAATTTTTAAATTTCGTGATGGGTACCTAAATTACGAGTTTCAATGGGAAGTTTGTTGTAGAAGCGTATATTTTTTTTGTAAATTGACCCATGAACGAGTTGCACTCTGTGGAGGTACTTAAGGCTGATGCTCCAGGGTAGCCCGCGAAATTCAAATTTTCTTACGTTTTTGGCAAATTGCAGGCCAGTGCTAGGTTGTATGTTGATTAAAATATTGGATGCGATTGAAAGACGTATGTAGTTACAGAATTATAATCATCAAAACCATCAATACAACCCTCCAAGTGCATAAAGGTCGAGAAACGATTTTTTCAAGGTCAAAGTCATTGCTAGACCTTTATGAACTTGGAGGGTTTTGTTTGGAAACAAATGAAAACTTATTCCAGAATCTCCGTAACTAGGCACTACATTGAGGAACGCAACAATATTTCGTATTTCTGCATTTATTAGTAACAGGTTTATGTATCTAATCGTGATCCATCTGATTTTCTCCAAACAACCTCAACTTTAAAGCAAAGTGTCGTTCTTAGACAACTTCTAAATTTCGCCACTAGATGCGCACGGATAATCTTTGCATCGCCAATCGTTGTTTGTCAAGAAAACACGACCGTCTCGCGCTAGTGTCATTTTGGCTCCCGCCATCCCAAACAATCATGAACATCACAGACCTGTTGAAGCAGCCTAAGATCAGTCCAAAAAGATCTAAAAGAAATAGTTAAAATATTTGAATGTCTTTGGATCAGTCATTTTTTGCACTTTACACCACATGAGTTTAGCTACTCGTGCTTTACACCGTGCAAGGGCGTGATAATTTGAATCGCTCGCTCTTGCATCAAGTTGACGGAGTCCCGGTCGACGGAGCGGCAATTCGCGAGGCTCCTACATCTGAATGGTTTCTAAAAGAAATAAAAGAAAAAACAAACACCTAGAATAAAATAAAAACAAAATGACTCGATTCACAAAGAGAAAATCCATAACATAAGCTGGCGAATTTACTTGCCCAGTATGGCATCATGCCTGTGCGGCCGTGCGGTAGATGTAGCACTTATTGAAACATGCAGAATCATCACTGGTTGCCTACTGCTTTATACCTACTCGTAAGAGTGGCTCCCTCTGAAGTCCAAAGAGAGGTGTTGCTTGCTCCTCCGAAAAATATAAACAAGAGACTGACAAACGACACCCTCTCTTTATCTTTACAATGCGGAGATGTTGCGAGCACAGAGTATATTATTACTAAATACGGCACTTGCGAGCCAATCGACTGAGAGCTGAGTTCCAAGTCACTAGTAGAATGAATAATAAAATGGTAATCATCGAAACGAAGAAGAAGACTTGGCACATTTTCTTTCAATGGAGCTAAATGGCCCTAAAAGGGTTGTTTATCATTTTAATGAATATAACTCTGTAAAGTCATATTTCTTACGGCTGCGAATCATATTATATTCAAGATACAACCTGACAAATAGCCTGCTAATTGCAAAACGCGTAAGAAAATATTTGTATTTCGCGAGCTACCCTGGCGTTTCCACCATAATGGCGCACCCTCACCACAGCATTGACTTGTAATTTAACTATCCAGATTTTGAGCAATGATACAAATAGACGCTCCCGATGAGAGAACATGCTCAGTGGGACGGATTTGTCTATCAATGGAACAATCCAACTTCCTTCAATTTTGCGTTTGCCTAAAAAGAAGTTACAAGCTGTGTATGATTATGGTGAGGTGCGCAACATGTAATCCATCTGGAATGAGGGATTTTCTTTTTAGCTCTTCCCTAGTCACTGGATAGATGGCGCTAGGAGTTAGTATGATAATTCAAGGAACGGAACCTAAAAAACTGATTTTAACTAGCTATAAAAGTGTTACAGACTAACTAACAGACAGCCCGAGTTAAATACTATAACGATAAATATTTATAACGAATAAATCTTTATAATTTAACATAATAACGATATTTATTGGTAGGATACAAATGGATATAAAAGTAATTGATCAATTCACAAACCTCCACTCCGTAATAATTCTTCTCCAGAACGCATTGGTTTTGTGTATCCTGCAGACGCTTTAATTACATCGACCATTGACAACATAATTAGTGTCTCGTCCAGCAAGAAATCACAATCTGATTTATATTTAATAAATAAAATTTTCCGTGACGTAAATTGTATCGAAAACTGTCAAAGTATCGTTCTTAGACAGCTTCACAATAATTTTGACACTTGAGGCGCTAGTTAAGGCTGCTTTACACCCGGGGCAACACTGTGCGGCATTGCTGTATGCCACATTTTGCGGCGTGCGTCATCTTGTGCAACTATCATAGTAAGTTCAACGCCATCAATAAAGTTCTTGGAAACTACGTTTTTTTTTAATACCTCAAAGAGAAAACCTGTCATTGCGTTATGCGGCAGCCTATTTTACACCGAGGCAACATCGTGCCTAGATAATTTTTAAAGCATCGTGCTGTACATTTTAATGGAGTGTTTTAGTCTACCAACTTTTGATCGAGGTGGGGACAAGACACCGTAGAATATGGCTGACGAAGTAACTTTAGCAGAATGACGCAAGATGTTGCCATGCCGCACGATTTTTGCCACGATGTGCAACATTTTAAATTATTGTAGCATGCGGCCTAGTGGCATGCAGCAATGTCGCACAGTGTTGCCCCGGCGGCGGCGTAAAGCAGCCTTTAGAATCTTTGCGTCGCCAATAGGTAGTTGTTTTTCCAGGACCAACTCGCGCCAGTATCATTTTGGCTCTCGCCATCCCGAACATTACCGACCTGTAGAAGCACCCTAAGATCTACATATTCACTACGATTAACAATAAGTCAGCTGGTCTCGGGGTACAGTGCTGTTTTACAATCATGAGTCTTGAGTTCGATCCCAGCTACAGGATTCTCTTTTTGTGAATCGAGTAATTTTTTTTTGTTTTTTTATTTTTTATTTTATTCATTTAAAATTTGGTCCCCGAAGGTCATACTTTGGGACATGAGCGTAGGCCGAAGGCCGGCAGAAATCCGACGACATGGCTAACGGGGTATAGGGTGGCAGCTTTTTTTTTGCCCATTTCGACTATCTGTAAAGCGTCGACTACGCTTTTTAAACCCATCATTCAACCTCAACATACCGGAGCCAAAATGACACTGGCACGAGACTGTCGTGTTTTTACATGCAATTTCCACAGAATTTTTATTCGCCTTTTTACATTGCTGGTGAACTTAAAATGGAACGTGTTATAACAGTCAATGGCTGATCGAGTCCCTATCAACTTTTCAATCACGCAATCAATCGTCTAACGTCTTTCGGAACAGCACTACCTAGCTCAATTACCTAGTATCCATGTCCCAAAATTTCGAGTCACGTGATGTCGCCAATTATCATGCTGTACATTCTTGGTCCGGACAAGCAAGGTACACCCCAGCAATTGGAGACATAGGTCGTACATTGTTGTGTCGTGCATTGCTGGTGTGTGCATTGCTGGTGTGTGCATTGCTGTGACGTGCATTATACTCTTTATGTCCACATATAAAAAAGAAAGCGATCTGTCACAGACAATAATAAAATCACATCTTTGTGTAATTGAGGAAGTAATAAAATGAACGATTCATTATTCTTCATAAAAAAAACACCGAACACTCGAGCAGTCTTTCCATATTTAAATATTTATAAACGGCTCCTACACAGAACTTTGCTTTCTTTAGCTAAAGTATTCGTAAATCACATTTTACTATGTTTAGGCACGTCGTTCTAAAATAATTTTATTATAACCTAACAACTCATAAAAATCTAATAATATACGCTTGTTCAATAAATAAATTCAAGGAAAACAAGGTTGATAGAATACGAACTAATAATACGTTGTCATGCATATGAGTTCTAGTCTGAGAACGGAACTCCTTTAATTTTTTTAATCGTTGGGTTTGATCCAAATAGTATTTACGGCTAGTCTCGATGACTCCAGTAGAACGATTTTCACTTACTCCTCGTATCCGTTCTCGAATCATGGTGAAATTTACACTTACAGGTTATTGGAACTTGATTAAAAAACGTATTTAGTAGGTAATAATTCCAGAAAATAATATATCTATGGTGATTTGCAAATTTGCAATGAAGAAGCCTGCCACAGTCGTTATCGCTTGGCAACACACGGAAGCATGGTATAGCCAAAGCGATAGTCTTGCAATGCGCCCTACTTGCGCACTGATGCGATCTTCACAACCCACACAATACTGCGGAACCCTGTGATAAGCAGCTGTCACACAATGTCATTACTTGGTGTCGTAGTTACTTATTTAGTTAGTTACTTGTGCAACTTTGAACAATGACAGTGACAATCAAACGTGCGAAGTAAAGGGTTGTAGCCAAACCCTTCTGTGATCAACATTGACAGTCAACACGACTATTGTTGTAGTGTCGAACTTGTCAACTAGTATCAACATTCGTTTGTTTGTATTTTGTTTACTAATACAGAGTAAAGCCACCGAATGTGTACAATCCACTGACGTATAAATCATATGGACTTGAAATGTTTGACTATAGAAAATACAGTTATACAAATATGAGGCATATCGACACCGAAATCATAAAAATACTGTTATCTCTTTTTAACTTTTAGAATTTTGCATAAGTGAAAAAGGATAACAGTGTTTTTGACAGTTACTATAATAGCAAACCTTCATTCCTAGCGTCTTTGAAATACCTATTTGCGGCCAGGCCGCCATTTTATTTTCCCGCTGTTTGGCTATTGCTATCTTTTTCTCTCTAATAAAACGGGAAAGAGACGGACGTAAATTAGAGCTGTCACATTTAATTGAACTAATATTGTCGATGTCGACTAAAAACACGATGAAGCGCAAGGCATAAACACATACACTGCCCTTTTAGTAAAAAATGTCGATTCTCTAATTTTAGATTAGTTACTGAACCAGAGAATCGGCAGCAATATCATCCAAACTAAACATGCAAAATGTTAGCTTAATCAAAAACCGGGAAGTCGGTGAAAAATAACTTTTAAGATTTGCTTACATAGTTATTTTGTTAGTTCTAAACAAGTGAAGCTAAGAAAAGTGTGATAAAAATACTTACCCGTTGATATTGGACCGTGACAACGTGAAAACATTCTCACAATCTTTTATCTAACATCGATTGTAGAGAAATATCGATATGGGCTACCCTATTAGCCGCCATTTTATTTTCCCTCTTTAATGTAGGTATGTCCACGTTTTTCTTGTAGGTATGCCAAGTCCATAGGATTTATACGTCAGTGGTACAATCATTGTGTATTGACAGTATCTATTCATTGTACTGTATTGTTTAATGAAAACTTTAATAGATATCTCGTATCGAATCGTATTAATATGGCTGCAGCAAGTTTTACAGATAAAGAAAAAAAAAGACTTTTCCCTGTCAGAAAAAGAGCTTTGTAACAATTTTGGACATTCATTTTATAACACTTAAAGTACTTACGGGATAATAGCCGTGGTTTTCTTTATTTTTGAGCTCCCGATATTTCGACGCTGTTGCAAGCATTCATGATCGCAGGAATAACCCCGTTTGTATTCCCGCGATCATGATGCTTGCAACAGCAGCGTCGAAATATCGGGAGCTCATAAATAAAGAAAATCACTTTATGTGTATAAGTGAAAAACAGTGAAAGTCTAAAACAGTGCATGAATTTTACAATTAAAATTACCAAAAGTTTTTACAGAGCTCTTTTACAATATTCTTAAATATTACGTATGTGGTGTATGTTCTGCGAATTTTGTAGAAAATAGTTCTTGATCTCAATTTCCCTGTAAAGGCCTGTCTGTATCGTATAACAATTCGAATAGAGATTTTACCGATCACGGAGGATAACTTGAGTTACTTATTCGGTGACGTTTCCCTTCCATTATTCAGACGTGTGAGCAACGAGAAGGGAAATAAATGACGATCACACACTGAACACCCTACTTAATAAATGAGGCTCGTAAATTGTGACGGGTATCTTTACAGTACAGGTGTTGCAATAGGTAACTCAATGTAAGCACTCAATTTAACATAATAACTAACGTATTTTTTCGCGTTTGTAAAGATTTGTTATTATTATGAGGATTGTGGATGGCCTATTGCGATAGAAAAATAAAAACAATATTCTTCTAATTCGTCGAGTGACTTTAGATAAAAACTTCGCGACTGCCACGGCATTGTCAGTGCCAGTGCAAAGGTTACTTTGACTGCACGATAATTTCACTTTAACTTAGCTTTAGCAGCAGTAGATAGCCTAGTAGTGTGAGTGTGACATAAGACGCACCTCTGGTTTTTTGGATTCATATGCGTGTTGTATAATTATCACTTGCATCGGTGAAGGACAACATCGTGAGGAAACCAAAACAGCATGTCTGAGACATATTTCTCGACGGCATTTAAAGCCAAGTCAGAGGCCCAAGGGTGGCATTAAAACTCCACTACCACCAGGACACCAGGTTAGGCACTTAGTCATCATCATTTCAGCCGAAAGACATCCACTGCTGGACATAGGCCTCCACCAAGTGTCGCCACATTGACCGGTCCCGTGCGACTGCATCCAGCGGATTCCCGCAACCTTCACCAGGGTCATCGGTCCACCTAGTGGGAGGCCTTCCAACGCAACGTCTTCCGGTTCGCGGTCGCCACTCCAGAACTTTTCGGCCCCATCGGCCATCCGTTCTGCGAGCAATGTGCCCTGCCCACTGTCACTTAAGTTTGGCAATCCTTCGGGCTACGACGGTAACCTTGGTTCTCTTGCGTGGCACTTAGTACCTACCACGCGATGAAGAAGTGCAACGACTAGGTTTCTACTAAGTTTCGTCTGACATCAATCCGTATTCCGTAGCCATCTTTTGCTTTGACATCCAAAACCGTATTTTAAGACAAATACAAATCAATCTTCTTAGTGATTCATCTACTCTAATATATTACGTTTCCTTTCTAGACAATGTATTTTTTACGACCGTTAACTTACACAATCCCTATTAACATCAACGGTACCTACGTAAATACGATAGATATTTTCGGATCACGTAACTTTTCGATGTTTATGTCAGTCCCATACATTTTATTGGGGGAACTATCAATCGCAGGAGAACAACTTTGTTGGGGAAGACAGATCGGTAGCGAAACGATAAAAGTAATAAAAGTTATTCTTACAGTTTAGCAACTTTGTTACCTACTAAGAGGGAATAGATTTACCTACGTACTGCGGTCGTTGGTTGCTTTTACAGCCTTAAATTTGAAATAATATTAAAACCACTTGCTAAAAAAAGTAGAGAAACTATCATGTAAATAAGTTGAACTTTCTTTTAAAACCAACGTTTTATTAAATTTAAAAGAAAAATTAAATGGTTTATCTAATATTTACCTACATTGAACGCGTATATCATCAGTTCATCACTACAATGGGGTAGATGACACACCAATCAATTGAGATACTTTTTAAGAGCTGTCAAAACGCGGTTCTCTTATAGATTTTGTATGACTCAATGACTCTACTATTTATGGATTTCAAAGCAACTAAAAATCGAATTTGGCAATGAGAGGTTTTCTTTTTGAGGTTTTAAAAAAAAACTTAGTTTCCAAGAACTCTATAGATGGCGTTGAACTTACTATGCCAGAGCCAAAACGCTTGAAAAAAAAAACATTGTGTCACGTCACATACTCTCGTTGACTGACACTTTCATTTGCTTAACCTTCCGAATATAACCAACATTTATCGCGCTTTGTTAAAATCAGTTTTTTTAGGTTCCGTTCCTTGCATTATCATACTTACTGCTAGCGCCATCTATCCAGCGACTAGGGAAGAGCTAAAAAGAAAATCCCTCATTAATTTAAAATAAATCGGGTTTTCAGGCCCAAAATAAAGTGTTTTTTTAGAGATTATAGTGTCTTGGAATTATTGTTTTATGGTGTCATCTACCCTATTATTATAAAACAAAGTCTTCCGCCGCGTCTGTCTGTCCCTATGTACCTATGCTTTTTATTTTATTTTTTATCTTTAAAACTACGCAACGGATTTTGATGCGGGCAATGATATTCTATATTCTAAACAGATATGTTGTGAGCGCGCAATCGTGAAGACTCGAAAACGGGCCAATTGGGTTGTTTTGCCTTTATTCTGCGTCACTGCGTGTATGTGAGCTGGCTCTACCCCGCGGAACACCTTTTTCGGTGGTTTTGTAGGTGTCTAACATATATCTGTTTATTAGAATATCATTGGATGCGGGTTTTAATAGATAGGTAGAGTGAATCAAGAGGGACGTTTTAGCATATAATTTGTATCTGCTAGTTACTAATAAATCATTGAGGAGTTTTCTCTTGTGGAGGCGATCCTGGCAGCAAGATCAAGTTACGTCTGTACGAATGATTGTCACCAAAACAATAGGTACTTATGCGTGAAATTTCAGCTCAATCGGTTGGGGGTGTTGGCTGGTTTGAAATTTAGTTGCAAGATTTGACCCAACTTGATTTGACTCTTTTACATGTTGAAGGTTCGCAAAATATTGTGTGATCGATATGTTCAGCCCTACATAAATCCCTAATGTTTTATATATCTCAATGTTTTAATACATTTCTATCAAAAACATTCCATGTATTTCAAAAGTACCCCGATCATATTGCAAATAAATCCTTTGAAAGAATACCTCTACCTACCGAGAAATAAACCGAAGCATCTAAAACATTTTTAGTACCCTCTAACTCGAAGGTTTGCCACATGAGTGACGCGGCACCTACATCTCCCCAGACACCGATAAGGCGGGCTCCACGAGGGAAATGTTCTATGAGATGTGACACGAGTCACGACACAGACATCGCATCGGTTAGGTTACTGACACACGTCACACGACATGTCGCCGACGTGACGTCATATGCCACTAGCTAGACAGTAGACGAGGTACCCACTACCAACCCTGTGAGAAAACAACTCGTAAAATATATCACCCGTACGGACATTCGATGGCTATTTGTAAACAAACATGTTTAACGATCACGTTCTCATAAACACTAACGACTTCAATGACTTTGATCTCGTATAGTACAGACCTATACCATAACTTTCTCTAGCGAGTTTCCAAGAAGTTGTAATTAAGAGCCTATACTACCTCAGATTAGCAACTCTATTTGTGGTGGTTCAAACTTCGTTTGTAATCCTGTTAGAATAACGTTCTAATTAGCTTGCACTACAAAGCGGTTGGTACGTCAGTCACTGCGGCCGAATAGTGCGAAATGAGTGGTTTTTATTCTTTAAAAAATCAAATTTTCGTCTTTTGGAAAAAATAAAAAACATAAGACCTGCTTTATAGTTAGTTCAGTTAGTATGCAAAGTTTCATGATCTAATTTGAAGTATACGTACTTTTTGAATACCAGCGGTTTATTGTTCGATTTGGAGGTAACTTTGGGATTTTTTTCTATCGAGAAAATTTTATGCAATCGTGTTTTCGCCAAATATAAAACCTAACGTTAATCCTCAACTTTACCATATATTTATTTCAAAAATAATGCTGCAGTATTTTAGGCGTAACGGAGGATCAGGCTAAGCCATTTGAGGTAGTATAGGCCCTTAACAGGTATTGCATGTCTGTCCCCGGCAATGTTGCCCAATGCCTTGTTCCATAATGTCACGGTACTGAGGTACTCACCAAGTTTCCATACACAATCAATACTCTTTAGACATTAGGTGCACACATGCATCAGCGTATCAAATAGCTCCCTCGTAAATATGCATCGGATCTCATAAAGTTTGAGTGCTACTTCAAAGGTTACAGCGTTATTGAGAATACTCAAACAAATACCCTTTATTTACTTCAATATAGCTACGTGTTTTCATGAAACTAATAAAAACACTTGTTACCCCACAACATTACGTCAACGACATTGCAATAATAATATAAAACGATGAAAGTAAAAACCGCCATGTGCGAGTCGGACTCGCCACGGGTACCATTTTTTTTTTCTGGTATGAAATCATCAAATGACTCCTCCCGCTCTGGGTGGAGCAGGAGGGAGTATCACGTAGTTACTTTAATTTATTATTATTATTTGTTGTTTTAGCGGTAACAGAAATACACATTGGGAGAAAATTTCAAGTGTCTGTTACGGATCATGGTCAGCCCGCTGACCGTCAGACGGACAGACGGCCAGCCCGCTTAGCATGACCACCGAAGAAACGAATAAGAATCGACAAATATTTTGTTCATCTGTCATTTCGCTGTCATTGAATCGACAAAATGACAGATGAACAAAAGATTTGTCGATTCTCTTTCGTTTCTACGGTGGTCATGCTAAGCGGGCAGCAGAGGCTAAGTAATAGGGTCTCGTTGATTATCCTTCGGGTACGGAACCCAAAAAACGGGGTGTGAGTGAAAAGTAGCGTTTGTTAATGTGGTAAAGAAAGGTCACCCGAATGTTATACGCAAAGCCACGTGAAACAACAGAAAATGTCGGTGGAAATGTGAAAAACTCTGGGCATTCAAGAGTGCTCCCATTCCGCCGGGCATAATGTTCCGAGCGCGCTCCTCAAATATTAAACAATACTGTAGCCGCGCCAACGAGCTCATGCAAATTGAGAATAAATACTTAAATGTTTAATTTCCTACTGCGAGGATTAACTGCAAGTCGAGATGATACTAGCTGGTTTGTTATAGCTATACAAGTAGAACACGACATCAATATTATTATGTATCAAGTTTAACGTGAACTCTCTGAGAACTTGTTTCGTATGTGTTCTGCCAACCAAAATTAGCGAGAATGTCTTGATATTCTTTAACCGGAAGAATTGGCTCCTATCAAGTCAATTAAGGCCGTCTATAAATATAACACCAAAATAGGTGATCATCTATTTTTAGTCATTTTTATATGGCTATCGGTCGATGTTTCAATTGTGTGGCCTAATGTATGCAATTTTAATAGGATAGGCATTTCACGTGGCCTTGAACGAATATGGTTGCGGCTTGGAACTGGTCTAAAATAGCCGCTTTAGCAGAATCATAGTAGGATAACAATTTGGATAACGTAACAATTCTTAAAATGGTCACACTGAGCTGCCTCGGTCAGATCCAATGACACTAACTTTGGCCGTAAAATTAACGCGAGTCTTTAATATGACCGAGTGGATGAAAAATTAAGTACTTTATGAATAAGTCATCGACATATGCAAATGGTTGAATTTTGTTGTGTCAACAGTCCTTTAATGTCAATAGGTATTTGAAGGATAAATACAGGTAGGTAACTTTATATATTATACAATACTACGTAATAATACGTACATACATCGCAGTCGCAAACGCAAATGTCACACGCTCGTAAACGTCTACCGCTGAATATATGATACTATAACTCTCCTAACACCTACCTACCGTAATATACTTATAGTCGTTTTAAGATATTGCCCAACATCCTAAAAAGAACCCATTATCCGAAAAAAAATCCCCTAAAGAACCTACTCAATCGCTAGCAAAATATACAATATAGACAGGTATTGAAAATGTGTGAAAGTGCTTTCAACAAGGAAATGTCCCTGCGGGCATAACGGCAAACGATTTCTTGAGGATAGTGCAAAGGTTAGTAGTAAAAATACGGATAAAGTATCAGAAGACATCACAGGAAAGATTTAGCCATCTCCTGATAGGCGCTGAGCAGAAACTCGTGCAAGGAATCATGGCGACCTTGAGCCTGACATAATGTTGGGCTACAAGACTCAGGACTCGAGAGCGTTAATTTAATTTCCGCAATATATACAAATTGACTTACCGCGTCTGTGTGTGAGCACTTCTTCACATCTTTAAAACTTCACTATGGATTGTATGTCATTTCTCCCATCCTTTAGTTAGAGTATTCTATGTGTAAGTATTGGTAATTTAACTTAGGTTTAGCAAAGAAATATCGATGTTCTAAGAGGATGTCAACACCAAAATGCACGCACACTGTCTACTGTCTCACGCACGAGTAAGTAAATGAGAGCGAGAGAGTTACTATGGGCGGCCAGGTTTTAGAAGAAAATAATGAATAATATATTGAAATAAAAAAATATGTTGACTTCATGTTTTTAATTGCAGACCCATACGTCAAAAAAATAAAGACAGTTTAATAAAACAGACCGTTTAGTGATGATTTTTAAAACCACTCTTTGCAATTATTTTCTATGGAGTCGATTTCGTCCAATTATGTATCGAGTCAATCCACGGTCTTTGAAATATGATGATATTAACTTCTTCTTTTTTTTGAGGTGCTAGAACAAATAGTTGTTCATAAAAAACTGCTTAAATAACACCATTAAGTGTTGTCAGCCTCTTAACATTTCGTCTTTACACCGTGCGAAACACGGGTTGCTCGGTGGTTAATAAAACGTGGGACCAAAAACTTGAAGAAACATCTTTTGAGGATAATAAATAAGAAGGGAAGTATAAGGAGGACATAAAGGAGGCTTAGGGGTAAATAAATAAAAGCTACGAAAATGATAACGTTGAGAATTCACTTGACATTTCGCTCAATGAAAATCACAACAGATTGAATATCTTCTTGTGTCTATCCAAGAGGTTTATGGTATACAAATCGACTTTGTATGAAATATTCGGTTGTTTTCATACGTAATAACAAAGAACGTGGGCGTACACGTACTGTATATTATTGAAAAGAAACCCAATAACCTCAAGTATATTTATTTCAGACACTTATTGCTTTCGTTTCTCCTTTGCCCTTCGGCATTTCTCGCCTGTATTATGCAAGGTAATCCGATTTGGTCTGGAGGCTGGAGCAGTATCTGGTATCTCTTTTTGTATATATGTATAGAGCTTGGCTTTTGTAAAGTGTTTGCACGGGATATTCTTTGTACCGCTATTTCTAAGGTTAAATAAATAAAGTTGTTCAAACTTGGCCGGACGAAATGATGAAGAGACTTTAATGATGTGGGTAAAAGGAATATGTTTTTCAGTTGCCATAAAACATTTCGCGTTCCTTTTACTTTTTCAAAGAATTTTTAGAAGAATGAAGAAATCTCATCTCGTAGTTGTCTACACTACTATTATAAAGAGAAAAGATTTGTATTTTTGAGTGTGTATGTATGTTTGTAATGAATAATCTCAAAAAACTACTGCGCCGATTTCAAAAATACTTTCACCAGTAGAAAGCTACATTAACCCTGAGTAACATAGGCTATATTTTATTCCCGTACTCCCACGGGAACGGGAACTACGTGGGTGAAACCGCGTGACGTCCGCTAGTAATAAATATATCATGACTTTCTTCAATGAAACCACCTCAATGATCAGAAAGAGAAGCAAAGGGAGTTTATTATAGTAGAAAAAAGTTAATACAATGTTCTCCTATTATCACCTAACATCATAATTAGTGTTAAATGAACACAATATTAACCTTGAAAAGGTCCATAATTTACTCAATGATTGAACCAAATGAGCTTTTATCAAACACATCCAGCTTTAATTTAATTGCGTCCAACAAAAGCGGGTTAATTTCATTTGTGACCTGCAAATGCTCACTCACATCAAAAGTCACACAAATTGATGTGCACAGTCGCGGAATGGTGAGGTTAAGCACCTACAGGTCAATATTTTTGAGCATTAGATTCATATTTTGTTCCATTATTTTACTGTGAACATTACTAATTTAAATGGCTTGTTCTAACGTCCGTCGGCCATTAATATGTTGTGTAGGAAAGGAAGATATTTGAAGATTGATAAATCTGTTCGATCCGCGAGCGAGCATGCGTCTAATCTAATTAACTGCAGAAAATGATATTCTAACAAACAGATATGTTATACACCTACAAACCACAAAAAAAAGCGTGCCGCGGGGCAGTGCCAGCTCACATACACTCTGTGACGCAGAATAAAGGCAAAACAAGCCAATTGGCCCGTTTTCGAGTTTTCACGACTGCGCGCTCACAACATAGGTATCTGTTTAATAGAATATCATTGATTGCAGATAAGACTTTGTATGAACCACATCAATCTATTCAGTAAATTTTAATCAAAAGACTGCTTCTGAACTTCAAATTATGACACAACAATAGGACATTTTGATATAACTGGGGAAACTTTGTTATTGCATTCGAGGCGTAATTTACAACCGAGCCGTAGGCGAAGTTGTTATAGAGCCGAGAAATGCAATAACAAATAAATGTCCACGACTATCAAACGCGGTATTTCAATACACTTTCGAAGAAATAAACTAATAGAACAAAAAGTATTTTTGTTATAAATTATTAAGAAACTATGATTTTAATTTTCTTTTTTTTTCCGCACTATGCTTTCGCCAGTTTGAAGGAGAAGCAAAGGTAGGTATATGAAGCCGCTAAACAGCCTATTATAAAAAAATGTTTTTTTTTTTTATATATATTTTAAAATTTAAAACACAAATAAATGTCAATTTGTTTATAAAAGTAACTATTAGTTTTAAATAATCATGTTTATCTATGATATTCTAAATAGAATATCATAGATCATGTTTATCTATGATTTTCTAAATAGAATATCATAGATAAACATGATTATTTAAAACCATAGACTTAGTATATACTGCCGTATAGACGAACTGACAGCTCGATAAAGCGTGACCAATTTTGATTTGTCAGTGTGTGCGTTAGTTAGCGATGTACCTTTTACTTTGGAGGACTATCGATAAGTGGTTCAAGTTCGACCCTTGGAGGAAGATGTTCCATAGACTGCCTTTGTCCAGATTATAATTTTTACATTATGTTAAAAAAGTGTAATACATTAAAAAAATAAAACAGCCAACATTTTATTAAAAATCGTTTAATACTGACCTTTAAACAGAAAAATCTTAATTAACTGGTTCCTTACAGTTTCCTTTCCTAAATAATTAAGTTTACATTCATGTTTAAGTCGAATGTCAAAGTAAATTTCTATAATGTGTTCCATTATTAAATATCTACGACCACTTAAAATATCTTGGTCCAAATTTTGGATCTCGAAACTCGAAAACAAGCCAAAATTATCTTCTAATATATTATAAGAAGTACAGCTTGGCAAATTGTAGATTTCCCAATACCTTGACTGATTTTATTATTTTCACGAATAAAATTTTCAATCTGTAATCAAAGTTGTATCACGTCTTTGGATTCCAACCAACGCGCCCAATGAATCCCAACCATTTTCCTCGAATTATAGTATCTAGAGGGAATCTGTTGTACAAATTCTAAAAAACAATAAGTTTATTTGTTAAAAGTTAATAAACTTTTTCCTGATAAAATGGTTCAGTTAACAGACGGTAAACGTAAGCTAGCATTTATTTTCATGGTTAACATTCAAGATAAAATATCGATAGTATCGATAAATTAAAGTCAATCCCTAGCGTACATGTAAAATAGATTGATGAAAAATCTATTCATTAAAATCATGTAAATTATCAACAAATGGTCTTTTAGCTATACAAAATATGAAAGTAAACAAAAACATTGGTATTATTTTATATTTTATACAGGTAAAAAGGCAAATTTTAACCAAAAATAAACGCGTCGTATCAGTGACTACGTCCTGAGTATTTACTTAAGAAATGTGCAATTTTCAGGTTTATGTCTATGATTAACACCACATTCACGCACAGAACAAGTAACTATTGTTTAATACAATTGTATTCACTGAAAATAAACCACGATGTACGCTAAAAATCCAAAATACGGAGGAGTTGATTCCCCGCGTGCCGACTTGTGCAGACCTGTCATTCAAAACCGGTCACAGTGGTATTAGATTCGCGATCCTTTTTCATCTTGCTATATTTCCATATGGGATTTTCTTCTCCCTCGCACGCTTTGTTGGTCTATATTTACTAAGTCTATGTTTAAAACTAATAGTTACTTTAAAACTTTACTTTACTTTACTTATAAATATAAACACAATTTAATTATTAAAAAAATATTAACGCCGTAAAGTCTGATATCTCTTTGCCGAAATTAAAAACAAAACATTCATCGCTGGCTACAGGCATTGAACCGATTTGAACTTCATATATTATATGTATAGTTGTGTGAAAATAAAAATTTTCACACAACTATACATAATAATATATGAAGTGCGGATAAATGAAAAAAAAAACTCACACATGTGAAATACATTGCATGTTGAACCTAATCGTAGTGCGATAAGAATCCGTTTTCGAGAAAGTGTTTTGAAAAACTATTTTCCAAGATTACCAATCTGAGTTTCGACAAACATCTGAAACATGGCTGGACAGCCATTTTACTTCTCTTAACAACAAGAGAGGCAATTACGTACCTTATTAACAGGTAGTTTCATTTTTGGTTTGCAGTCTAATAAACATGAGTGTTACACACGAGATTTAGATTCCTAAATAACGATGGCTAGGTATTATAAATCACAACCAAAGGTTCAAACTTATTATTAAATCTCAAAAAAAACAACCATCCTGACCGTCCTCCAATCACGGATAAGTATATCCACTACACATCCCCTATATTTTATTCGACCTTTTTTTCAAATGAACAAAAACAGTATGACGTCAACCAAAATCGAATTTAATAACACGATGACAAGATAAACACAAGTTGCTAGTAATGATCGTTTATAATCCTCATAGAAAAACGTCAACGGCCACTTCGGATAAAAAATAAGACGCCATTTTTGACTTAGGTCAAAGAAATAGTAGATTACTGCAGAATCCAGTAAGTAAGCCTTCCTGGCCAAGTATGAGTTAACCGGACCGAACCGCAGGTGAGGTCCGGTTATATACGAGGCCAGGATGGCTTTCTTACTGGTTGAGGTTTGTATAATACTTTTCTCAAAAATGAAAAAAAGTTTAACAACAAATTCGTTTAGGGGAGACACAGGCAAAGATAATCTAAGATGGCGCCACCATAGCTGGTCTCAATCTGACCAATGAGGTTAAGCTATTTTGAAATATAAAATGACATTACCACATTTTTTACCAATGACGATGTTGGGAACCAGCTATGCTAGCGCCATTAGTTCCACAGTGTGTCTCCCCATAATTGTGAAATCCCGCCAGTCGTTGTTTTTTTTTAATACAAAGTTTGCGTTTAGTTTTGGAAATTGTTCTATTTTTTTTACAGTAGGTACATGAATGTTTTAGTAAAAAAATGTAAATTATTGTTTTTGAAACTCCATGTTAATTTTAGAATGGAAAGTTTTAATTCAACGTGATTTATAAACTGAAATTACTAAATACAAACATAAAAACCCACACTATACTTCTAACACATTACTAAGTCAAAACGCAACGCATACTTTTTCTGCGTCGCGTTAAGTGTCACAGACTATAAAATGGCTGTAATATTATCTCATAAAATGTCATACCAAAAAGAGAGATAGATATATATTGGGAGCCTTTTCTAAGCAGATCCAAAGACATCTATATTACTATACTCTATGTCCAAAGAGGATGACCTACTGTCCAGTAAGTAAATTACATACTTACTTACTGGACAGTTGGAGATTCCAAATTTAAAATCTCGCTTCTTACTGGACAGTTGTGAATAAGTCTCCGGTAGAGTTCACTTTCTGGATACTTTTTAGAGATGTTATGGCAACATTACATACCTTTTTTGAGAAAAACACTATTTCAAGCAGTTCTTTATTGTTTTTGACACACGAATCTATAAGTTGACAGATGTGATTCAATAAATCTTAGTAAGTAGGTACTTACTTTTTTATAAGAGAAACACTCAAGTATGTAAATTCCTCTAATATACCGGATGACTTTTTTATCACTTTCCAAAAAAAATGGGTATATGAGGTGAACGGAGTAGAAGCTTTAAAAACTAGGTATGCCAAAACCTAGTTTTTTTTTCTTTTTTCCACAGCTTAGAAAAAAATTGATCCATTGTCAAAAAACGCTACAATTTTCAAGTAAACTTTTCATATTAGAACAAAGCGAAATTTAAAAAAAAATGCAAAATGTCAAATTTCAATACCTACGCGTATGATTTGAATTTCGAATTTTTTTGAATTTATTTTTCGCAAAAAACATCTAAGTATTAAGTATTATTAAGTATATTTGCTTCTACTCCGTTCTCCTATTATACCCATTTTTTTGGAAAGGGATAAAAAAATCACCTGTATATTTTTATGGTATAAATCTCAAGATATAAACCATAAAAATATACAGGTGATTTTTTTGTATGCTTGTAGGCTTGCGTATGTATTGTGGCGAGACAACCCTATCGTTCACTGCACACAACATCTCAAAAGGATTCCGCAAACCTCATCTCATTGAGACAAACACAAACTTTTGACAAAGCCACCAGACCGACACGAGACAAATCTGAACCACGTCCTTTTTACGCACGAGGAATATAAGATGACGAGAACAAAGCAAATTAAAATAAATTGAAAACCGGCAAAGTGCGAGTCGGACTCGCGCATTAGGGGTTCCGTACCATCGTAGTAGGGAAGTCCGCTGTAATTTTTGTTTGTTGTTATAGCGGTATAGCGGCAACAGAAATACACATTCTGTGAAATTTTCAACTGTCTAACACTGTTTTAATCTTTCACGGTTCATAACTATACCTAAAATGTCACTTACGGGATATCTTCCGTCACAGATTTGTCTGCTCCCAACAATTTTTTCCAGCCATCCGCATTCTCCAGTCAACCCGCGATCATGGCGCTTGCAATAGCGTCGAAATATAGGGAGCTCAAAAATTAATCAATAATCACGGAAGATATCCCGTAAGTGACATTTTAAGTATTGTTCAACTGTCTACTTATTACGGCTCATGAGATAAAGCACGCTGACAGAGAAACGGACGTTTGGTTAACCTTCGGGTACGGAACCCTAAAATCATGACGCAAAAACAAATACGTGTGTAACTCCAAATTGTTTTGTTCCCAAAGTTCTTGTTCCAACAATGTGGGAATACGTCTTCTTCATAAATTCACTCAACATGATAGGTACTTCATTCCATCAGGAACTTCTCAAATAAACTCTTTCACATAAACAAACATGCCAATCGTTGACTGATTGATTTGTTAAATAAGATTAAAGTCGGTGTGAGTGACTGTGATATCGAATAAAGCATCAATAAGTGTTGGATCGTAAAACTAATATTAGATACAGCCGCTATGTTTGCTACAAATAGATCAAATAAGACTAGAACCGGCATTCCGATAATCTCCTGTCCAAGAATGAAAATAGATGATCGCGGAACGTGCTATTGGTCCTTCCGCAATGTGAGCACAGATATTTTTGGATGCTAGGTCTTATATAATAGGTAATACTGTATAAACCAGTTTCTAAGAAAATATTAAACCATGTATAATAACGACCGTTTGTGAGAAAACTTTTTTGGTGACTTGTTTGTTTGATTTCGTTTTTTTTTGCCACCGACTTCTGAAGCTAAAGTTATTTTTCTCTTTTTTGTGTTTTTTGTTGAAGTCGGTTTAATTTTGTGCAAAAAAGTTTTTTATTTTTCCATTTTTAGTTGTTCCCAAACAAATATTTGCCATGAATTTATTTTACATTGTTAACAATACATGTCATGATAATAGTCTTATCCCCAAAAAATGGAACTAAACATACCTAACTGTCGAAATCTGGGTGTATTGTACACAGCTGCGTACCCCCTCAGAGCATACAGGCGTGATGTTACGTCATGATGTTGTATAAACAATTAACATCCAAGCGATTACAGCAATCACGGATTCACGGCAGATTTGCCGTCTATTTTTTAAGAGTTCCATTGTATATCTCCGAAGATCAGCATCAGATGTTCACAAAATTTAAATGGAACCACACGGGAAGCACCAGCTTTCAAATAAAAAAAGAATTATCAAAATCAGTTCACCCATTCGAAAGTTCTGAGGTAACAAACACAAAAAAAAATACAGTCGAATTGAGAACCTGAACCTTTTTTGAAGCTGGTTGTAAATTGACCAGAGAAAAACGCACGAACAGATGGCTATAGGGTATACTTTTGCCCTGTTGTTTCTATGATCTGTGCTTTTGCCTATCAGTGGGACCACAGATCATAGAAACAAATGATCTGTGAGTGGGACATTAGAATTAGAAGCTAAACAAAAAAAAAACGGCCGACCGGTCGAATTTCAATATCCCCGTAATGATGTCAATGGGCACTTTGCGTGTCTATATTTAGGCACTTAAAGCTTATGATTAGTTGGATGACGACGGTTTATCATATTCCATCAAATTGAAGGTTTCATCGACTCAATTAATTTGAGTAACTGGATGTTTGTCCCTGGTTAATTGAATTAATTGGATCGCGTTCGCCCCTCACCGGTTTTGTCGCAGCTCGTAAACAATTACCTAATTAATTTTATACGTCGATATGACTGCCGATTAATCCCTGTTCATTCAATAAATTGATAGATTGGTTTTCGGGATAGGATTCTGCTGACTTTTGTTTACAGTTTTCTCTGTGGTGTTGTTTACATTACCTATAACTTGTCCTTTGAGTATTACCTATATAGCCGAAGACAGAATAGAAAATACCTTTGCTTACGTCATATGCAGGATATTGTGAGTGTATTATAACTCTTCATGCTCTCATAACGATAAAGATATAACTACGGATAAAATAGGCATCCATTTCAAAAGATAACCAAGTAAGTACAGTCGTGGTCTTTTCCGCCTGATCAGTTAAAAAATCTTTCGCTATAGCTCAGGCGCAAAATGTCTCTTTCGCAAAATGTCTACTGGTAGTAAAATGTCTACTGGTAGTAAAATGTCTACTGGTAGTAAAAATGTCTACTGGTAGTAAAATGTCTACTGGTAGTAAAATGTCTACTGGTAGTAAAATGTCCCTTTCTCATAATGCCACAGAATGATTCCTTCTCAACTCTCGTTTAGCATGCGTCGTCGTCAGTGCGCTCGGCCGATCGGTATTGTCTTTCATTCATTATTTCTATACAAAGTCAACGGGGCGGGGCTAGAGAGCGTTTCTATATTGTGAGTGTAAGCAAAAATTAGCTTTGTGGTGATCAGGCGGGAGTGTCCTCGATAGTAACTAATCTTGAAACTATCAGCCAAGCTCTATTTTATGATATAGGTATTTTATTGTATTTACACTTACAGTAGTAGGTATTTATCTGAAGGGATGATCACCACCATTCTCTTGCCTTTATCTCAATTTATTTGGGGTCGTCGCAGCAGAATATCTTCTTCCATAATTCTCTATCTCAACAGTCAAGATCCTTTCTATAGCCCTTCACACAGTCCATCCATCGTTTCTTTGGTCTTCCTCTACTCTTATAGAGATGATTACAAATGTCACTTACGGGATATCTTCCGTGATTATTGTTTATTTTTGAGCTCCCGATATTTCGACGCTGTTGCAAGCGCCATGATCGCCATGATCGAAATAAACAATCATTCGCGGAAGATATCCCGTAAGTGACATTTGTAGTATAGTTATGAACCGTGAAAGCTTAAAACAGTGTTTATAGAGATGATATTCGGTCTTACTTTAAAAAATTAATACGAATTTTCTATCTTTTCCAATCCTAAACAAAATGTAAAAAGTTCAATCGTATTTGAAAGAATAAATTACACAAGATAAAAACTACAAAGAAAGGTTGACCTTTTGTATCTTTACAGACGATTTAACTATCAAAGTAAATCTAAGTTAACTGGCTTGTAACAGCCGAAAGCGAAAAAGATACAAAGTTTTCAACGTTTTATTAAGAAATGTAAAATTTCCAGTTGAGGAATAAATAGAATGTGTGAAATCAAGGTTTGCTGATAGATTTGCGGCTTCCATCCGAGGTGATATATCCGATGCAGTGAGTCTTCTGCCCGCATGGGTTTTTTGCTGTTTCAAACAAATTTTGTCATCATTGTGGTCGAGGTGTGGTCACTTAAGTTTGTCTATGTCACGCTTTGTGGTCTTTATTTGCCCATAGTCACTGATTTCAAGGTTCCATTATGAAATAAATTCTATTGGTCAAGCGTTCAGAACTACCAAGCGTTTTAACTTTACGGTCTTTTACGGTCTTAATACGTAAACGCATGAAATAAACTTCGGAACTGGGATGATTTAATACACGCGACCAACACTAGTATCTGATGGTGTTGCCAAAATATTTTCTCTCCCACACTTCTGTGTTCTTCGCTACAGAATGCGAACGTTTTACTACTAAAACGTTTTCTTGATAACTTTATGCAGTTTCAGTTAAAGCAATAACTTCTCAACACATATATAAGTCATGCCTTCACCTCTTCGAGAGTAGTTAAATGCAGCAAAGTCGGTCATTGGCCTGCTATAACGTCAATGGTGATGTTGCACCTCTCAGCTTAGACGCACAGCAGATACTTAACGGTTCATAATATTTATCGATACTAAAATAATCGAGGACAACGTACAATCAGGAACACAAAGGAATTGAGAGTTCTTTGATGTTACACTTTTGTTGATCTGATTTGAATTCACAACTCCGTTGATCCGTGAATAGTATCAACACTTTTTGTTTTCTGACGTCTGTAGTTGACTGTACTTGAGGTCAGTGGCACTGTATGGCCGAGTGTTTTGGGAGTACTCTTAAATTGCAGACGAAAGCAGAAACGGTAAATGTAGGTTAGTGTTGAGTACGTGCCGACAGCAAGTTTATGATTGTTTAGCGTGACGTAGAACGTAAAACATACAATCTTTCACGCCAACATACTTTGTAGCTGTATATACGGCTATTAACGTCTAATCACAATTGATTTTAATCACAGTCTCGAGATCTAGCCTAGTCATAAAATGTGTAACGTTTAGTTTGCCAGTCTTCACTCTCAGAGATAAACTTTTTGTACATGAAAATGTGTTTTAAACAGCTGTTTTTAGATAATCAGACTGTTATCTTTTCGGTGAACTTGGCCCTAAGACGTTTAATTGAACACTCAGAAAGTTTTATGCCTCAATAATACAGTTTCCAAATGGCGCAGGCCTATTGTGTGACTCACTTTATCTGCGAAACCTCGACCACAATAAAAAGTTTGAAAGCTAAATTTTATTACTGGTAAGGGTGCTCCATTCTGTTCGACGTAAAACAATTCATTTTGCCCTTCGGTAAATCATTTTGTGGAGCCGTCCTTGGCGGACTGGTGGCACCGTCGGTTATACGCATTTAACTGAGCTAAATGAGTTTGGAGAACAAGGGAGCTAATTCAATTATGCCAAGTTGTGCGTCGCGCGGTGTTGTTCTCTTCGACACGATGTTGAACTGTGTGTTCAATGTTCAGTGTTTAGTTGTTCACTGTTCACTTGCTCCCCAGTGTATCGACATGATACGTAGCCACGGACGTACTACCGAGTTCACTGACGATCTTTTCAACCTTATTACGTAGGGCAAAAAGATGCAAAGTGTAATGTTATGTGTGTAGTTCAATTCTGTAACGCAATAATTAAGTTTAAACGTGCCATTTGTTTCCGTGTATTTTATCGATGCCGTGAAATATGTTAAATAGTTGATTGACATTGAAAGCAAAAGTTTGAATTCATTTCGCTTTATTGGATTATTTTGCAAATCTTCCTGGAAACAGATACAGCGGATAGTAAAGGTCTTAGCCTACTTCCACAACTCTGTTGCAACACCGCTCCCACCCAAGAGCGCCCTAAACTAAGGCGACTGCTCGAGTCGTAGTCCACGCGGCGACAGCTAGTAGGCACTCAGCTGTCCACGCGGCGACAGCTAGCAGGCACCCAGCTGTCCCTACCCTACCCCATCTCGGTGCGCGGGCACCGTCCACCGACCAGCGCGGCGACCCCTAGCAGTCAGCGCGCGGACACCGCGCAGACCGCTTGCTTGCAACGCTTGGTAAGCGAGGCTTCAACAACCGAGCGGTGGTATGCTCTGCAATGTAAAGTATATCTAAATAGAGCAACAGTAAAAGCCCATATTTGAATTATATTATTTTTGCCGGGTGGGAGCACTGGGAGCGGAGTCGTGTAAGTGGGCTAAGACCTTAATTCTGTAACGCAATAATTAAGTTTACACGTGCCATGTTTCCGCGTATTTTAACGATGATGCCGTGAAATATGCTAAATAATTGACATTGAAAGCAAAAGTTTGAATTCATTTCGCTTTATTCGATTGTTTTGTGGAATCTTTCTGGAAACAGATAAAGCGGATATTAAAGTCTTAGCCCACTTACACGACTCTGCTTCAACACCGCTCCCACCCAACAGAGCCCTAAACTAAGGCGACTGCTCGCAGTCCACGCGGTGACAGCTAGTAGGCAGTGTCCACACGGTGACAGCTATCAGGCACCCAGCTGTCCCTACCCTACCCCTTCTCGGTGCGCGGGCACCGTCCACCGAACAGCGCGGTGACCCTTAGCAGTCAGCGCGCGGACACCGTGCACATAGCGCGCAGACCGCTTGCTTGCAACGCGTGGTAAGCGAGGCGTCAACTATCGAGCGGCGTTAAGCACGCTGACAGCAAGCTGTCTGCTAATTTATGTTGCCAATGTAAAGTATATCTAAATATAGCAATACTTAAAGCCCATATTTGAATTACTTATATTATTTTTGCCAGGTGGGAGCACTGGGAGCGGAGTCGTGTAAATGGGCTAAGACCGTAATTCTGTAACGCAATAATGAAGTTTACACGTGCCATGTTTCCGCGTATTTTATCGATGCCGTGAAATATGCTAAATAATTGACATGAAAGCAAAAGTTTGAATTCATTTCGCTTTATTCGATTGTTTTGTGGAATCTTTCTGGAAACAGATACAGCGGATATTAAAGTCTTAGCCCACTTACACGACTCTGCTTCAACACCGCTCCCACCCAACAGAGCCCTAAACTAAGGCGACTGCTCGCAGTCCACGCGGTGACAGCTAGTAGGCAGTGTCCACACGGTGACAGCTATCAGGCACCCAGCTGTCCCTACCCTA
The DNA here is from genome assembly GCA_905147715.2 of Xestia xanthographa. Classification (NCBI taxonomy): domain Eukaryota; kingdom Metazoa; phylum Arthropoda; class Insecta; order Lepidoptera; family Noctuidae; genus Xestia; species Xestia xanthographa. The sequence continues at coordinate 14,262,720 of LR990647.1, read as the reverse complement.
CCCCTTCTCGGTGCGCGGGCACCGTCCACCGAACAGCGCGGTGACCCTTAGCAGTCAGCGCGCGGACACCGTGCACATAGCGCGCAGACCGCTTGCTTGCAACGCGTGGTAAGCGAGGCGTCAACTATCGAGCGGCGTTAAGCACGCTGACAGCAAGCTGTCTGCTAATTTATGTTGCCAATGTAAAGTATATCTAAATATAGCAATACTTAAAGCCCATATTTGAATTACTTATATTATTTTTGCCAGGTGGGAGCACTGGGAGCGGAGTCGTGTAAATGGGCTAAGACCGTAATTCTGTAACGCAATAATGAAGTTTACACGTGCCATGTTTCCGCGTATTTTATCGATGCCGTGAAATATGCTAAATAATTGACATGAAAGCAAAAGTTTGAATTCATTTCGCTTTATTCGATTGTTTTGTGGAATCTTTCTGGAAACAGATACAGCGGATATTTATTCGGAAATGGTACAATGGAATAAATAGCTTTCTTTACACGTGGAGAGTTGTTTTTGTTTAACTAACTTTAATCCTGGTTCTTTTAATCGATTGGTTTACTCTTTCAGAGGAAATTACCTTTCGTAATGAAGAAGAGTGGCAAACTTTTGTATATTCTCTATACTGTAAATCGAAAAATGACAAAAAACATAACATAACATCACGCTTTTAATCCCCGAACGGTTGAGCAGAGGTATATCTAACCCAGTTATGTTTAAGTCCCATGTAATAGGGGGCGAGCCAATTGCCATCAAATGGGCAGAAATGTAGACTCCCATGGCTACGACTGAGAAATTAGTGATGGAAAAACCCAGTTACACTTTGCCCGTCCTGAGAATCGAACCCAGGCAGCAGACCAACGAGTATTAGTACCAATAAGTACCTAAGAGGTATACATGCCACATATTTCCAGGGCCGGCAGTCTCTGTTTATTAAATTAAACATAATTATTGCAACCGAATTTATTCGTTAGTAATCGGCGATCGAAAGTTAGCGATTTTGTCGTTATCTCTGTCGAGACTGCGCCCTGAGAATCGAACCCAGGCAGCAGACCAACGAGTATTAGTACCAATAAGTACCTAAGAGGTATACATGCCACACATTTCCAGGGCCGGTAGTCTCGACATAGATAGCGACAAATTCGCTAACTTTAGATCGCCGATTACTAACAAATAAATTCGGTTGCAATAATTTTGTTTGGAAGAAACGCATCTTGGACGTTGAGACCAGCGCATCATTGCAACCCAGATTATTCGTTTCGTTTCATTATTCTAATTACTAGCAATCAAAAGTTAGCGAATTTGTCGCTATCTATGTCGAGACTGCCTGCCCGGCCGGTAGTCTAGACAGAGATAACGACAAAATCGCTAACTTTCGATTGATATAATAAATTCGGTTGCAATAATGAATTGATGATTGCGAGTAACATCATTGCAACCAACAAGAAACAAGAATTTATTCGTTAGTAATTAGCAATCGAAAGTAAGCGATTATGTCGTTATCTCTGTCATTGTATCTGAGTGTATCTGTGTAACTTTCGATCGCTAAAATAACAATGCAAAAATTCGGTTGCAATAATGATGCTTGCGAGAAGCGCATCTTGGATGTAGAGACTTGCGTTACTCGCAAGCATCGTTATTGCAACCGAATTTATTCGTTAGTAATTAGCAATCAAAAGTTAGCAATTTTGCCGTTATCTCTGTCGAGACTGCGCCGGCCCATATATTAAACTACAGCTGTTAAAACGGCCTGCTGCTACTAATATTAATTATTCATTACAACCACTACTTCGGAAGTATCACATAAATAGCAATTAATATTGCTACTGAACTGAAATATTAATTGAATTGATGATTTGAATTTAAGAAACACTGATTAACTTGCTCAACGATACCTCTCAAGACCAAGTTTTAATAATAAATATTTATTTCTATATTAACACTTCCACTTCTAAACCAAAACAACTTTATGTTAGCGTTAATTAAGTTAATTTCAGAATGACTATAGCTTAATAATTGAAAAATACCATAAAAAATAAAGTTGTAAAGCAAAATGAACTTAATATTGTCGATTTTAAAGTAGTATTTCCGAAAGTATACGAAAATCATAATATTCATGATCGATCAAGAGTTGAAAACGGCATCCCCGAAACCCTGACCTGACTCAACGTGGTTAATCAAATGGTACTTATTTGTATGAACATAAGGTCGGTGTACGATAGCTGTATTTACATGTGATAAGTTATCACGACATAGTAAAACAAAAACAGAAGCACGTGTGCGTCTGACGCATATCATTCAAGCGAAACGCCGCCTGTCTGTCTGTTTAAATTATGCTCGCATAGCTCGGGAATTACTGATCCGATTTTCGCGACTTTTATGTTGTTGTAGCAATGTTTTTTGGCTATATTCTTATTTATAATTATATTATCTCTTCAAGTGAAGCCTTGTTTAACTTTAAAGTACTGAAGTGCTGAATCGTCATCATCATCAGCCTACAGCAGACCACTGCTGGACATAGGCCTGTTCAATCACACGCCACTTAACTCGATTCTCGGGAACCCTCATCCAGTTGCTCCCGCTACCCTGCGAAGATCGTCAAGTGCTGAATCATGCTCAGGATATGTATTATTAGTGCTGATTACACTAATACTGCCACCTGCCTAACCATTTCCCAACTATGCTAGGGTCAGCTTCCTATCTAACCGCCTGCAGCTGAAGACCAGTATTTTAAAGTTTAAATAGAGCGAGAGAGATAGAAATTCTCCGTCTATTTAAATAAAACAAAACCCAATCTTAGAAGGACCAAACAGCTACAAAAATTCACGCTACTTAGTAATGTAAAACTCGACTATATCTAGCTTATTTCCTAGCGCACACTCCAGCGGTGGAGAACCGTAAGTATGTCCGAATAATTCATGTCCTTGCTTTATGTTCGCGTGGCCTTTAGCCTGAGGTACCGCTCTCAACCCACCACATCCTGAAGATTGACGGCAGCAGTTACAGGTTATAAAAGAGGTTTAAGGTGGATGCTTCAGGGTAGCCCGCGAAATTCAAATTTTCTTACGTTTTTTTGCAATTCGCAGGCTAATGCTAGGTTGTATGGTGATTAAAATATGATTCACGGATGTAAGACGTAGGTATGTAGTTAGAATTATAATCGTCAAAATCACCAATACAACCCCCCAAGTTCATGTAACTCGATTGAATTACTTTTTCGTGAAATAGTCATTCAATCTAGTTAAATGCTGGCAGTTAGAAAAACAACTGTTTTTTGGTCTGGCTCTCCTGAATGTACCTACCTAAAGATTTTTCTTTCTCGCTTGCAGTCTCACTGAAACTCTAATTTTCTGTTGCATATTGTGCAGTTTGCACTTCGTCTTTGATAAAGTTCAGCCTAGTAAGGAGTTTTAGTAGAATATGAGACTAGCGTATATTGGTTTTCTTACCACTGACGTCTTTCTATACCTGCACTGACGTCGAAAGTTTAAGAAAATCAGTAGAGACTAATATCAACGAGGCGGGATAGTCTGAACCTTCAACCTGAGCTGCTTCAATCAATCATACTACCAAGTTCACTGACGGTCGACCACTTTTCATCTTTATGCACTGAGTGATAAAGTTGAAGATTCGTGAGCGCTGTGGTACTTCCGAACTAACATGCACTGGAGGCACTAAAATGTCAGGGCCTAAAATTCAAAACCGTTTATTTAAAAAATCTAAGTAACATTATAAGAAGTAATAAACAATGGGCCTAACACATAATGTATTTAATATAACGCCGTGAATACCAATAGCATATATATAAAGCCTCGAGAAAATATGTAAATATCAAATGACTATTGCATCTTTGTATTAAAATTATGTACAATAGCGCCTTACGCCTTTATTACAAATGCAATTGTTACTAACATAGTAAGGATTGACCTTCATAATACAATCTAATAAAGTTACAACAAGAATAAAACTAATAGGAATTTCTTTATAGCTATGGCAAAGGTATATTATATATGTAGAGTGCAATCGCACACGTCGTCAGTTTAAAACTTTAAAGTAAAAAAAAATGGCATAATCATCTTCATCTTACAATGTTCCCAATACTGGGAGACAGATCTCCTCTCTATGAGAAGGAATAAAGTCCCTGCATGTAATTAATTGTAATAGGGGTGATCCTTTTGCCACTCACTCGTTTCCAGTCTGAACTATAAAATCAAGGAAACATTTTTAATTCATATTTTCAATGTACTTTTTAGTATAGGTAGCTAAAGAAAAGGTCAGTTACTTAATGACATGATAGTTTATCTTTGATTAACATAATGTATTTAGGTAGGCCGGAAACTTTTGGACCTACCATACATGATAAATATTTACTATTTAAGGCTGTTGCTGAATTTTTCCTGCCTGAAAATGTTTTCAGCAACAGCAAGCCCAAATAACATTTTGCTCGACCCGGGATTTAAGGCTTCAAATTCAAGCAGGCACTGAGTATAGCTTGGGACTAGTTGAGACCATTACACTAACGAGGATATTACTTGTAGACTTTATAATTACGTGCAGGACCGGATTAAGGGTTGCTACATACGAGGTAATTTTTGAACAAATTATGAACGTGCGAACGATCCCGATCAATGGAGACAACAATAGATTCAGGGTCAAAGAAACACGTGTCGTTTTCCAATAAACCAAACTTGGAATCCTGAAATTGTCTCCTTTCAGCCCTTTATTGAACGTTTGCCTTTAAGTCTAGGGACATTTTACTACGAAGGATTCATATTGGAATAGCCAATCGGTACCTACATATTTCTTGTAAATCAATAGTCTGGATGTATTCAAACTAGAAGGTCTTTGCATGAATTCTGGAGGTTTCGTGTCTCGGAGGTACGGATTCGTCCCTGTACGTCTACGAGTATGTGACGATATCATGCTGGTTCTATAAGTGCTTACGTACGTGACTCGATAGTGATCTGACCCGAAATTTAGTTAAATCGTGTGAAATGGAACGAGGTTACGGCTAATTGTTTTGTTTGAGTGTCACACCGTGAGATTAGTAGTTTGTTGTGCGCCTTTAATATTATATCTACGTTTTTATGCAACACGGCTTGCTAAGCGATGGAAATTATAATAGGAAAATAAAAAAAAAAACAGTTTGGAGCCATATTATTCCGTTTCTACATTCTATATTTGGAAAAAACGTTCATAACAGGAAAATGAGTTTTTTTTTCGCTTTCTAACTAGTTCATTGCCAAGTAAAAATATCCTTTAGTTATCTTTTACTCCACGTTTCTATTTGAGGAACATCGATATACGAGAACTCGAGACGACGTAGAAACTACTATAAGCGGAATATAAATAAATCCTGAGTTAAAAATACCTCGCAAGGAGTGCCAAGTAATATATGCATTAGACTGTGAGATTACAAACGCGCGCACGCGCATACATTACCCTCCTTTTCGCTGTAATTGGATAAAGGTCGGACACATCAGTTCAAATCCCGACAAATGTTAACCCTATATAACTGGAAAAGAAAGCCATATGTACTGAGTGCTGATGCGAAAGTATGTTAAAACTTTGTGAAGTTGTAAGGAATAGGCTAGTTTCCACCATCAACAAATTGCATAGGTATCTATTTAGTCCGTCACTAGTTAGAGCATTAGAAAATAATATACACGTATTTTTTGTTTATGTAAATCAATGAATATTGACAAATATAAAACGCATCAAAACTAGAGTGGGAGCTCGCGACGTCACAACGCACTAAAAATTATACCACGGCGTGACGTATTGAGAATTTTAAAATCGTCGTATCTTCGTCAATTTTGGTTTACGTAACAAAAGAAAAAATACGTGTGTGACGGACTAATTAGATATTTTTAGTCATTTACCCTATTATTCCGTTACATTTCATGAAAATGCTGAAAAATTGTGTATTTTTGCAAAGACGATCGGAGAAGGCGGTCTGTCTAATGTCATACGCCCGCTTGTTAGACAGAACTCGTGGCATTTCGTGTCAGTCAAAAATGTTCGAGATGAAAATTTTTGTACGATAAAATTCCATATGGCCGCTCTACATCTTTTAAATCTCTTTGGTTCTTTGTGCTATGCGTTTGTACTTTCGCAGGTCTATTAGAAAAGGACTTCTGAAAATCTATACTAATATTATAAAGCTGAGTTTGTTTGTTTGTTTGAACGCGCTAATCTCAGGAACTACTGGTTGGAACTGAAAAAATATTTTTGTGTTGGATAGCCCATTTATTGAGGAAGGTTATAGGCTATATAACATCACGCTACGACCAAAAGGAGCGGAGCATAAATGAAAGATGTTGCAAAAACGGGGAAAATGTATTCCTTTTGTTAGCTTTTTCTCTCTTATGTGACGCAGACGAAGTTGCGTGGGTCAGCTAGTAGTTACTACACATAGGTATTTTAGACGTAATGACTGTACACTTGTACGCCATACGTGTACCTATGTCCTTATTTAATAAAGGAGTATGATGATTTTAACCTTGACGACCCGATTGGCGCAGCGGTAGTGAAGCTGCCTTACGTTCTTAGGGTCCCGGGTTCGAATCCCGGTCGGAGCAAATGTTTGTGTGATGAGCATGGACATTTGTTTCCGAGTCATGGATGTTTATATGTATAATAAGTATGTATTTACAAACAAAAAGTATCTATGTAGTATATCAACTATCTGGTGTCCACGACACAAGCCTCGTTGCTTAGTGTGGCACTAGATGGCGCTGTGTGTAATGTCCAGCAATATTTATTTATTTATATTTATTTAACCTTCAATTTATATCTTTTACCTCCACCGCCTTAGTTCATACTCCCGTTGAAATATTAACTGTGCTATACTTTTATTACGTTCACTGCCTGCAATTTTCCTTGGTTTCTCTTTATTTATTTAAGAAAACTATGTATAGCTTACGAGGTCGACTATAAATATAAGATTAAAATAACTTATGCGGTGTGCCTCTAAAACAAAATTTTGTTTCAGCCTCGAAACGTAGGAGGCTAAATTAAAATATCTTATTCAATGAAAAATATTGTTCCCTAAGTTTACGTTTATATTGTTGGACTACCTACATCGTTAAAGTATTTAGAAACTGATGCACACTAGTTCTTCTTTGTTTATCGTGTGGATACTGGTGTCGATTCTGTTGTGCACAAACAAAACTTAATTTAGGCTCTTGCTATCTTTTACTAAAAGGCAGTGCTAGAAAAGGACGGCTATAGCTATGAACTAAGTTAGAGATGTCAAACTAGTTTATGCCTTGCGCTTCACCGTGTTTCTAGTCGACATGTTTTACGTGCAAACTTCATGTGTAGGTATAGAAATATTAGTTCCAACTAAATTTGACAGCTCTAAATTCTGTCCGTCTCTTTCTCGTTTTATTAGAAAGAAAAAGATAGCAATAGCCTAAATTAAGTATAGTTTGTGCACAACAGAATCGACACCACTGCCTCTAACCTGGTGGCCGAGTTTTTACGCCGCCCGTGTGGTTTTACATGCCGTAGAGAAATATCTCTCAGGCATGCTGGTTTCCTCACGATATTTTTCTTCACCAAAGCAAGTGACAAATCAAAGGTCTTGAGTTCGAACTCGAGGCCTATAACTTGGCAGTCCGACGTCAAACCACTAGACTCACTGCTCGTTAAATTATAATTACATAACTTTGTAAACGAAAATAATCTCTGTGAAAAAAAACAATATACAAGAAACAAGATACTCACTACAGTATTACGCAATTTACCGCATAGCTCGCCCATTCACTAGTTTAGAATTCCAACTGATTAGCACTTAGAATGAATTCAAATCACGCCGTGTCTATTACGAGAGTGTAATTTGCACAATCTAGAGTTCTAGACCAATGAAATGCTGTCTTTCTGCTGGCTGTAGTGATGGAGGCTTTTTTGATATGTCTTGAAGAGATGGTCCCACCGACTGGAGGAACAGGTCGAAAGTCAATACACAGTTTAGGTCATCGGTCTCTTGGTCTTTTCCCTGTTCTACTTCCACTGTCCAGCTGCCGTATTCACAACGCTCTTCGATTCAACAAATTAATAGTATACTGTTTAAGACATAACGCTTGCAACAGCGTCGAAATATCGGGAGCTCATTAATAAAGCAAACCACGGATATTATCCCGTAAGTACTTTAAGTGTAACAAATAGTATGTCGATCTTTTTTGGCATTACGAAAGCGAGCGAGATAGATATAATATACGACTTGTCGAATCGAAATCGAATCGAAGCGTTGTGAATACGGCAGCAGGACTCTCTATCAGAAGGAAAAGAACTTTTGTAAATAACATCGTGTTGTTCAAACAACATGTCTGACGATTAAAGTTGCTTGTAATCACCCGCTGACGCTAACGGTCCGAAAACTAACGGTAACGCGTAACCGTAAAATCACTGCCCTACGTTCACACAAAGCAGTAAAAACAACAGATAACTACATGCAAACGTTATAACTTCGATTAACGTTTCTCAATATTTCGCCAATCTAATTAAAAGTAGATAAAACGGACTATGACATAGAGCTGCGTATTAAAAAACCTATCAATATTTTTAATCACCATTTTTAGCTATCAATAAAGCAAGGATTACGCACGGTGTTGCCTGTTGACGTAACACCAACAAAAAATATAGCCATTCTGCTCTAAAGAATTACATAATTGGATAATAATCTTGTTTTGATGTTCCAACGTGGCTGTGAGCTAATTAAACGAGAGTCGTGTCGTTTTTCTCCCGATTGTTGTTTGTGGGTTGATTGACGTCACAGTTGTCTCGACGTCTCCTGTCCGATCCTGATCCGCCAATTCCGAGAATTTCTTTTCGATTGCTCCTCGAAATTGGATTGATTTGGCGTCTTTGAACTTGACATCTCGATCTAACGTTGTTATTTTCGTCACTTAATTGCCATTTCGCCAATAACTTTTTTTAACAAGTTAGTCTGACTGTTGTCTGTTTTGCTTTTGCTCGCGGTTTCGGCCCCGGTATGTACGGAAATTAACCCCCGGAAACTTTTTTTAATGTAGTCACACTTGGGGATAATGTAGATTCCCGTTAGTGAAAGAATTTTCGGAATCGGATCAGTAGTTCCAAAGATTACCCCCTACATACAAACAAATTTTACCTCTTTATAATAACAATCATGAAATATAAGTAACAATCAATCTAATTGACAATATTATTTTAAATTAGTATATTTATTTAAGAAACTCATTTTGTAATTTTTATGTTTTATTTGCTTATTTTGATTATGATTATGTTATCTAATATTTTTATGTTACGTCGAAGTTGTGTACCTATTACTTTATGGATATTTTATTTGTCTGACTAAATAAATGAATTGAATTGAATTGATAACTTTTGCTTACTCGAAAATGTTCTTACAGATTTTGTGTAAACTTTTATTCATCGGTGTATATTTAGATTTAGCAGGAAGATTATGATAATCGATTGTTTGGCCAAAGATCATAAAACGTTATTACTCGTCGATATTATACACACATCGGCTGCGAAAAGCTTTGCTAAAAGGAAGCGCGCATTATTTGATCGTAATCACGTTACGATGTTAAGGTTCATAAACTATGATCAGTGCATAATCTAAGATTTACGGATAAACATGTTTTTTTTTCATCGATTTGTTATTCTGATTTTGTTATAATGTCAGGGTTATTTGCAGAAGTTATTAAGGCCGTTTATCGATGCAAATTTTTCTTCCGCGTTATTCCGAAGGGTAGACGTAACTATTCTCTCTTTGGTACATATTACCATGTAGGTTTCAGTTACAGAGAACGATTTTATATCTAGCTATTTCTAGCTGATAAGAATTCTCAGACTTTTTTGATTTTTCGCCCTTTAAACCGTAGATTATAAATCTATACTTCTATACTAATATTATAAAGAGGTAACATTTGTTTGTAAGTTTGTATGTAGGGGGTAATCTCCGGAAGTAATGAACCAATTTTAAAAATTGTTTCACTAATAGAAAGCTACATTATTCGTGAGTGCTATAGGCTATATTTTATCCCGTACTCCCACGGGAACGGGAACCACGCGGGTGAAACCGCGGGACGTCAGCTAGTACAATATAAAATAATAATACGATATACTATTACGACCAATTTAATAACTGGAGTGTAAAGACGAGAGCCCTGCCTTAATACAATTCATATACATACTAAGAATACCTTTCCCTTTGAACGTTTACTGTAGCGATACTTAGATGTTGATCTCGTGAATATTTTGTTCTTTTTGCTGGAGAGTTTGTTCCGCCATTTCTTCTTCCTAGCGAAAACACTAGGAAGTATCACAAGGCGGGCGTTTTGAGGAACTCTTGAAAAATTTGACGTTCAAAGACTGTTGAATATCAGCCTAATTTGAATAAATGACTTGAATACGGAACAAGCTTCAACGATATATTTTTGGATTATTTAATAGCTTCCGATGACTACAGAGTCAAATTAATTGAGTGTGCAACATCAAAAATATTATGTTCATCACCTAAATAGAGTTTTTGCATTCGTTCACTTAACACATTTGGAAGCGCGAAATCAGTTAATGCTGGCACGTGTAATAAATATCGTTTATTATTAGCCGCACAAGAGATAAACATATACCAATGCCTGAATTTACATAACTCTTATTAACTACCAATAAAATATTAAAAAGATAATTTATTAAAGTGGGTATATTTTTTCTATTATAGAGATCCGGTTATTTAAAATATCATTCGCCTAAAAAAAAAGTTGAATATCGAGTAACCGAAAAACATGTCATAATTAATTGGTATAAAACATTTTATTTATTAAAAAAATATACAAACTGACAAATAAATAAATTTAGCAGTTACACATGTCTTTTTTTTACATTGTATCATTCTCTTCCTGCCCTTGTTTGTACCGGATGACTTTTTTATCAGTTTCTAAAAAAATGGGTATATTAGGTGAACGGAGTAGAAGCTAAAGAAAAAAAAGCCACAAGGCATACAAAAAAAAAACAAAAATAAAAAAATCAAGTTCAAAATTCAAATCATACGCTTATTAGGTACTAGGTATGCCACGAGGCATACCTAGTACCTAATAAGCGTATGATTTGAATTTAGTTTTTTTTTTAATATTTTTATTTTCGAAAAAAAAAGAAAAACTAAGTATGCGCCGCATTTGCTTCTAGCCCATTCACCTATTATACCCATTTTTTTGGAAAGTGATAAAAAAGTCCCTGTGTTTGGGGTCTGCGCAACACGTTTTTTTCTTCCATTCTCTGCTGCCAGACGTCATGGCATCATATTCCTTTCTCTTTCATAAATCATTCCTCACACAATCCATCCATCCCTTCATTGGCCTTCCTCTCCGTATCCCTCTTTTTTAACATTTTATCGCTATTTAAAAATAGCCTCTAAGTCTTCAGTATATATTTTGATATTCAATCAACAATTTCTTCTTTTGTTTTGATATTTCTTTCACCAACTATCTACAAGTTGCTCTATTTCCCCGGAGAGCTAACTAACTTGTCGAAAGAAAAAGTGGCTTCTCTCCTTTACTGTGAGTTAGTTTCTTTTGTGCCAACTTTTATCGACATTCATTGCCCCTTCGAGACTTGTCTAAGTAACAAAGAAATATATATCTCCTCCCAAGACTTCAGCGTTTACAGAAAAAAGGTCTCTTTGCTTCGAAAGTATGAAAATGATTTGTGTTTTTCAACTTCTTTTAAAACTATAATAATATTTTCTGAAGCGTAACGTTTTCCATTCGCGCAATCGATTCAAACTTGAACCCGAAACCTTTTGATTGAAATATTTAGCCTCTGAAGTTTTGATTGAAATAATTAGCCTCTGAAGTTTTCGGCAAGATTCGACTGCGACTGCTCAGTATCAGGTCTCAGGTTCGATTTTCAGGTCAGGCAAAGTGTTATTGGATTTTTCTATTAGGAACTTCTCAAAAGCAGCCACGAAGTCTAGACTTGTGCCCGGTTGATGGCAATAAGCTGGCCCCCTTTATAGGGGGCCAGCTTATTGCCCAATTTTGCCAGATATGTTTAAGTCCCATTTATATGGGACTTAAACATATCTGGCAAAATTTGGGTGTACAATTAGGCACTCTGCCTTACCCTTCTGGGATAACAGTCGTGATGTTATGTAAGTTTTCAGGCAAACACCACGCTACACCTTCGTTAGTTTTATCTCAATAAAACCGGATTTATAATCATAATATGAAAAAATACCATTTGAAATAAACCATATACACATGCCCCTGAATTGATGCGATGTTATGTTATGAATGTCAGTTCATGGAATCGGTTTGCAAAGGTCAAGCTATACGTGTAATCGATATCACATTAAATATGGTAATCGTTGCCGGACGATTTATACGTTTTTACTTATATTATATTCAACTCAGCTAATGACTGCCGCAACGATGTAGAACCTCGACCTTGACGAAATAATGCTTTCTCTATAAACTTACCTTTTTCCTAATTTATTTGGGATCAGCGGCTGCGGAGCCATCTTTATTATAGTTGGTGCCAGTTAAGATGAGAATAGCGGTCATTGACCCACCTACATTTATTAAACTTCTTAACTTTGAAAACCAAAAATAAGCCTGTTCATGTCTGGAATCTTCATCTATCGTGATCTTCAACATTTTTTTGTAATGAAAAACGATACATGGTTTATTTGTGTTGGTTCGTACGAAAAGATATTAGGGAAAGGGCAATGACCGTTATTCTCATCTTAACTGGCACCAACTATAACCGCTATGCTTCAAAAGTCATGCTATATCGTTATATGTCGTTACATAAACGATTGTGTTGCCCTTCACATCGGTCAGTCTGACATTCATCAATAAAAATATCTCCTCTAAAGCCCACTTGTACCAAACATCAATAACGCTGTAATCAATATCTGTCTCTGTTATCTTCAAACGATTGAAATAAACAGAACCATGATTTTAATAAGTTTAGAGTTTGGTTACGAACTTTGTCGTTAAGTACCCCGTACCGGGTACCTCATCATCTGCCTAGCCTTTTCCCAACTATATTGGGGTCGGCTTCCAGTCTAACCGGATGCAGCTGAATACCAGTATTTTACATGGAGCTGGCTCGACTGCCTATCTGACCCCCACAACCCAGTTAGTACTGGGTAATACGATACCCCTTGGTAAGACTGGTTGTCAGTCTTTTTGGGTCACTGACTACCTGTAACGACTGTTAAAGTCCAAGACAGCCGGGACCAACAGCTTAACGTGCTTTCCGAGGCACGGAGGAAATTCGGTATGTAAGGGTGGTCGCCCATCCACAGACCAACCTAGGCAAGCACGGCTTAACCTAAAGATCGACCCGAGTGGCTGTTATTACTTAGTCACGAGCTCCTCCGTACCGGATACCTACGGGAACCTAATAGACATGTGTTATCAATCTAGAATTCTAGATGGTAGGTGTCCAGAATACGGCCCACACTGCGCAATGACGTCAATTAATAATACTGTGTATACTGTGATAACGCTGATGTATCCCACGGTCTATCGATCGAGAATTTAAATGGAATTAGAGCCCACGCACGCATCCTCGTGGCCAGTACTAATTCATATTCTGAGCTATTTTTAGTTGTTGTAAGACTTGTATTTTTATTCCAATTTCAAGCGAGCCATTTGCAAATTCAAATACAAGTTATCTGCTGTAAAATAAATTCTAAAATCAACACATTAATATTCATATAAATCCAGCCCTATAGTCGTTATCTGTACCACTTAAAACAATATGCGAGATAAATCAACAATAAGCTTAATCTTCTACAACCTCACTACCTAAGCTAAACAAATACCAACCCGGGGCACTGGAGCGATAATTACTTGACTTTAATTATTCGCGCCATTGCCCAATTAACCCACTATAACGGAGAACTTTAGACGTAATACCTAACTCTAATTTTTCCTGAAATAGGGCTGCCTAAAGGGTGTTGTTAGGCAGCCCTCGTCCACATGGCACCGCTCGTCCGCGCGGTTGGGCGGTGAAGCGGATCTCATGTCGCATTGGCCTTCGCACGACGCGCGGACGAGCGGTGTCGTCTGAGAATTGCCTTAGATTCGAAGACACCATCAACCAGCACCGGTCCCATGTGGAAGCCCTGCTGTGGGAGCGTTACGGGCTGAATTGTAAGGGTGTTGTTACACACTTTGTACTATTATGATATACAGAAGCAAATGGCATACTTAGTTTTTTTTTTCGAAAAAAAAATAAAAAAAAATTCAAACCTTCGATATGTTTCATTTTTTTTTTAAATTTCGCTTTCATTGTTCTAATATGAAAAGTTTACTTGAAATTTGTAGCGTTTTTGGATGATAGTTTTTTTTTTTCAAAGCTGTGGAAAAAAGAAAAAAAAAACTAGGTATGCCATAAGCTTCTACTCCGTTCACCTAATATACCCATTTTTTTTTGGAAAGTGTTAAAAAAGTCATCCGGTATATATTATTATGTTAGTCTGTAAGGTATTTATCTATGCGCCAAAGTAGCCTGAAAATAAAGGATTTATTATTATTATGTCGTTTATTCATTTACATTCTTATCTAATTAAATTTTTAAGTATTTCTTAAAAATAAAACGATACAAAAAAAATATATATATTATTATTCTTATTTGTTACACCTAAACCATCGATTTCGCGTCGAAATCTTGACTCAAGATGATCGATGATTTTGAGTCTTGTAAAATGTGTGGAACGATCATAAACCAATCGAGAGTGTTGATTAATTGATAAATAATGATAGTAACGTCGCAGAGATCTCAATTTTCCGATCAGAAACTAACGACAATTTTAATCGATCGGCGTTGATCGTAATAGTCATAGTTGATCGACATTAATTCGATGCGTGTTTATCGATTTGGCGTAATAGCAGGTTTGATGTTTATCTGTGTTTATTGTTGCTATTTTATCTAAATAAATTGTAAAAGTAACAATAACGTCTTAACTTTATATTTTAGTATCACTTTTATAACAATCCTGGAAACTAGATTATGTAAGTGTTAGTGGCTGAATTAAAATACAACACCAGTGCACCGAGCCGTTTCAAATAAATTTGAGCGAGATAAATTCACGTATGTTCCAATTTCATTCGCCTCGATTTTCCTTCACGCGAGCCAACGAGTCCCGAATGCACGTAAAATGCTTTATTAAACTGATAAGAAGAGTCCCGGCTCGAGATATTGCCCCTGAGGCTATTGGGGCGATATTGCTCCCACGTACCGACTTACAAAGTGACAACATCTTGCATATTGCCTGTATATAAAGTCATATGCAAATCTTGCGCTGTGCGCTCTTGCACCGCACATTTTATCTTGAAACCGTATCGAGGACACTCCCGCCTGACCACCACTAAGCTTAGTTTTGCTTGCACTCGCAACATAGAAACGCTCTCTAGCCCCGCCCCGTTGACTTTGTATAGAAATAATGAATGAAAAGATACCGAATCGGCCGAGCACACTGACGACGCACGCCAAACGAAAGTTATTCTTATTTTGCGCGCCAAGGTTGAGGCTTTCCTAATAGGCCCAAACTTTAAGGGGGCGTTGCTCGGCACCTCCGCATGTTTTAAGCGAAAAAAAAAAAATGGTCAGGCGGAAAAGACCCCGACTGTACAATTACACAACGAGTTTCTCAATGCATTTTCTTCCTGATTTTTGTTTACTCTGTAAAGGAATTTCTTATTTCTTAGGCTACAATGCTTTAGAAATTCTAGCGCAAACAATATAAATATTTTCCTGTTTTATTTTGATTTGGCGGCAACCCTGACTTCGTGACGTAAAATATATCGGCATTATATTTTATTCGTCCATAAAACCTTATGGCGCTCCTACAGATTGCTAATGGGGTAAACCATGGTTTACTCACTCAAGCTTGAGATGACGATAACATAATCAGACGCATTCATTCATGGAGGCGAATGACCTTAAATTATTCCGTCGCATGTTTAATTATTATTTATATGCAAATTGTATCGTGATTAATGTTTATTACATGCCGATTATAAATCAAGCAGCACTTATCAGTGTGCTGTAATCTGATCTGAAATGTTTATAAATGCATTTATAATAAAGGTGATATATTGAAAAAAATGTGGTTCTTCTATTTCGTGTAACTTGCTAAGTATGTGGAATAGGGATTTAACATTTTGGAATATGTTTTTTGACTCTTTGGTCTAGTATCATGTAAAACGAATACACGATTAAAAGATTTTTCTCGATACAAAAAAGTTGCAAAGTTATAATTATCTATTTTTTTTTTTACTGTTTTCGACATCACGGCGTAACGTTTAAGGGTTATTCAATGGAATTTACTTTAAAACATAGCGAATTATTGTATCAAAGTTTACTCAAAGTAGTTTTAAATTTAATTCTTTATTTTGTTAAAAAAGGAGTAAATTCGTTTTCGCACATACGTCGTTTTATTCCGAGCGCACGCACATTATAGCCATCTCTCTTCTTTCGCGTTTCAAAAGTAATTGCATCACTTTCGCTCGCTTAGTAGATCAGTCGCCCGGTGCGAGGTTTCAAGGTATCGCCTATAAAAATACGCGTCTGCTGGGGGCCTCGTTGGTCGAGTGGTAGTAAGCGAGACAGCTGAGCATGGGGTCCTGGGTGCGATTCCCGGATCAGGGAAAGTTCAAGTCACGGAGTTTGGATTTATGCCCGTTTGATGGCAACAGGTTCGCCCCTTATACATGGAACATGAACATAACTGGCGAAATGTTGGTCTACTAGGTCATAAAATAATGACAAATTATGTTTATTTTGCAAGTAGGTTTTTACAAACACTTTAACACGTCATTTTGTTAAAACTAGATGGGGCCGGTGTTTCGTACCTGACTACTCTGAGAAGAAACAGTCGAAACAAACTCAGAGGTCTTAATCTCTTTTGAAGTTCAGACATAATCTTGCTCAATCAATTTACATGAGGACCATGCCGATTAGTGTCTGAGATGGTCTCTTGAAGA
The DNA here is from genome assembly GCA_905147715.2 of Xestia xanthographa. Taxonomy (NCBI): domain Eukaryota; kingdom Metazoa; phylum Arthropoda; class Insecta; order Lepidoptera; family Noctuidae; genus Xestia; species Xestia xanthographa. The sequence goes on along the minus strand of LR990647.1, from coordinate 14,245,732 downwards.
AAGAACCACACAGATTTGAGTGGACCTGTCGGTGCATCTCAACTGTACTAACTCTACGCAATGAAAAGGAAGTTTCATAAAACTCCTACCCACTCTACCCGTGCTATGAATATTCACAAAACATGTGAATACGTTGTTGATTGCCCTTTCCAATTAAACTTTATCTGTGTCCTGAGTGGACGTTTTGAATCGTTTCACATAATTTAAAAAGTGCTACAAAATGCAAAATGCGTAAAACCGTGAATTGGTTGTTGATTACTTTCATCACTGAATTTTGTACTATAGAATTCAAGGTTGCTTCAATTAGTGGATTTTTAGAAATTGCATGTAAGTACCAACTTAATTTAAAAGGTGTTACAAAATACATAACATTGTAAACTTTTTAAATTGCTTTTTAAATTTAAATTCGTTTCTCTTCGTCTGTTTGCAACTTATAAAAAGACTTTTACGTGGATGTTTAAAATCGCCTTTTTTAACTTATAATAACATTGTTTAAAATGGTTTCATGGAATTTGACTTTGAGCTAAGTAATACATTAAAAACTAGAAATTGTGATTTAATTGCTTTTCTAGTTTATTTTATTTTTTACAAAATTCAAGGTTCCTTTCTTGAAAGGTCATTTCAAAATAATTCATAATATGAAAATTTTAAAATACTAAAAGCTGTGCTAATAAGCGTTATAAAATACTAACAACTGAAAACTTTATACTTTTTTGCCCATACGCAAATTATTTAATTATCGCTATAAAATTAACAAAAACAGTCCTTATTTAGTGACGTAACGTAATTGTGCATGTCATTGGGTTTAGTGACAAGGTGTCAGTAGCAGGACTGTAGGCGCCGCACTGGCTGTGTCACGGGATATCAGTAAACATCTCGTCACTAAAGTACTTAGTTACATACTGGCTGTATTGACATGGAGAAAATAGTAGACCAATGATACGATTTAAAAAACCGGCCAAGAGCGTATCGGGCCACGCTCAGTGTAGGGTTCCGTAGTTTTCCGTCCATCACAATAAGTGTTCCCACTTATGAGTTTAAAGGTGGGTATCCATTATGTAAAAATGCTTGCATATACGAATATACTACAAACTTAGTCCAGAAATTATTTTGTACACCTTTTTGTCTTTTTTGTACAAAAACTTGTTTCCACCAAATTCAAAATGACTTTCCTAGAAAGTCCTTATAAAGTTCTACTTTTCAGATTTTTTTCATATTTTCTAAACTTATGGTTCAAAAGTTAGAGGGGGACACACACATTGTTTTTTACTTTTGGAGCGATTATTTCCGAAATTATTGACATTATCAAAAAGTGATTTTAGAAAACCCCTATTAATTTTTGCCTTTTTCTTTTTTTTTTACCTTTCCAACAATATATCACACGTTAGGGTTGAAATTTAAAAAAAAAATCAGTTCCCACTTTACATATAGGGGAGCTACCCTAATAAAACATTTTTTTCCAATTTTTATTTTACCACTTTGTTGGCGTGATTGATATACATATTGGTACCAAATTTCAGCTTTCTAGTGCTAACGGTCACAGAGATTAAGCGAGGACGGACAGACGGACGGACGGACGGACAGACATGGCGAAACTACAAGGGTTCCTAGTTGACTACAGAACCCTAAAAAAGAAAGCTTTCATAAATACAGAGTGTAAATAGACCCACAAAGCTCTAAACCAAGCATTTTGTCCATCAAACAAAGTAACGCTACACATTTTTTTTTATGGGAAACCGCTTTTTTTCATAGTAGAGTTTTTTGAAACCTTGAATATCTCCTTAACTAGATTTCCAGGTATGGTCGAGAAAATCACTGGACTGGAAGAACAAGTGCTCGCCTTCCTTAAGTGTGTTTTTACACCTATGTCTGAAAAATATAGAATTAGGTAATATTTAAAATAAAATTGATGGTATAAATATCTAACACTTTGTCCTTTGAGCGAGCTTACTGCGGAGAGTTTCATTACAATTCTAGCCTATCTTATACATTATACAGGTAAGTAGGTACATAGGTTCACATCAAAGTCAATTTGAGAAGAGTATCATGAGTTCATGACGTGAAAATAACCTTGTTGATACAAGGCTTAAATATTAATAAAGGCTTGTGCGCAGAGCAGAGGCGCGAAATATAAAGAGTAATTAGATGAGTGCTCTCCCGTCAAAGTTTGAAACCGCGAGGTGCCAGGCGTACTTAGTTCAAACCAGACTGTAATAAATTATAAGATTGCTTGGAGGCAATATTTTGGCTCGATACTTACTTAACTTACATCAACTTACATGATACTTTAAGGCGACGCATTGCTCTAAAACCGGGCACGCGCGCCCCGGGACAGAGCGTCTGAGCGGGGCGAGGATTGCTAGCTAATAACTAAAGGACGTAAACGACAAAATGGTTTTTGTTATTTAATTTAGTTGGAAACAATAATTTGAGAAATTCCTTCTACAGTTTTAAAGAGTATGTAAAGACTCATAATATACTGAGAAAGTTAGTAAGCTTAAATCGGTCCCGTTTGTTTGCCCATAACATGTGAATCTCTTTTTAAAAAGAGGTGTTTGATATTTTTTTCTCTGTTACAAAGTTACCTAATCATGTATTGAAAACTGACAAAATAAGGTTTTTATCATGAATATCAGGTCACCAACTTATTTTTCATTCGTTTTGTAATTACTGACAAAAATTGAGATCATTGACTCCAAAATTTCCAATGCGTCCTCTTAATGACTTTCTCGTTGTCTCGTGGAGTGCCTCGTTGGTCTAGGGGTCGCAAGCGCAATTGCTGATTATGAGGTCCTGGGTTCGATTCCCTGGTTGGGCAAACTGTTATTGGGTGTTGTGTTTCCATTAGGAATTTCTCAGTAGCAGCCACGGAGTGTGGATTTGTGCCCGGTTGATGGTAATAGGGTCCTATTACATGGGACCTAAACATAACTGCTATATGTGGGTGTACTGTTAGTCACACCTCAGCCAATCACGTCATCATCATCATCATCATCATTTCAGCCGAGAGACGTCCATTTCTGGACATAGGCCTCCCAAAGTGCCCGGGTTTTGCCATAATCGCCACGCTTGGCAGGCGGCTTGGCGATCGTAGTACGGTTGTTACAAAAGCACAGAGAACGCTGCTGCCCATTCTCTGGTAAGCCCTTAGTCGCCTCTTACGACACCCACGAGAAGATATGTGATAGTGCTATTCTTTACGTCCGATACCATACAGACTCACAAATCACGTAATACGCAATTATACATAGTATACTTGCTTAAAAAAGAGTATATTCTGGAACAAATTTTATGTTTCCAACAAACAAAATACCTAACTAATATACTTGCGACTATACGACTGTCAGGTACACTAACTTTACCGTTATTTTCACAAAAGAGGTAGAAAGGTAGAAAAGTTTAAAACATTTCTACAACAAACGGGCGTAAACTCTCCAGTTCATACGCTTTAGAACACAAAGGCTTTCAAACACCGGTGTCAAGGCTTAAGCACTAACAATAAGACAAATTGTCTGAGAACCTCCCCTTTCAGCTTATCATAACTCCGTCTAAACTGTAAAGCTGCCACTCCATTGACGCGGAGCGAGAAAGCGGAGATGACGGGGAACGGAAAAACGAAGTGAAGCTTTCGAAAAAGAGAGTTAGTGGAAACATCAGTTTATTACTTTGTGTAATTTATTTCATCACCACTGCTCTCAAAACGGCGAAGGAAAACATCGTGAGGAAACCGGCATGTCCTAGAACCAAAAATTTGAAGACATGTGACATTACCAATCCGTACTGGGCCCGCGTGGTGATAGCCATACGCAAACTACGCGTTTTGACGTGGAGTTGCGGACACCAGCCCGTTATAGAATACAATACAATACAACACAGGACACAGGCCTCCAAGCAAGAGGGAGCTCTTGCAGAGAGGAGGCCTGTGTCCCGGAAGCTAACTAGGAAGGGAACTATGTAGCAGTGGCGAAGGTTCCATGGAAGCCGATTCCTACCGGATTCCCTTTGAAAAATGACACAGCCAGTATTCTATCTATAGACAAATAATATAATCTATACTAATATTATAAAGCTGAAGAGTTTGTTTGTTTGTTTGAACGCGCTAATCTCAGGAACTACTGGTTGGCATTGAAAAATTATTTTTGTGTTGGATAGCCCATTTATTGAGGAAGGTTATAGGCTATATAACATCACGCTACGACCAAAAGGAGCGGAGCATAAATGAAAGATGTTGCAAAAACGGGGAAAATGTATTCCTTTTGTTAGCTTTTTCTCTCTTATGTGACGCAGACGAAGTTGCGTGGGTCAGCTAGTCACATTATAAAGATAAGTACTCCGGCTTACCTACTACAAAAAACTGACCACGGGCTACTGCTAGGTAGGGTGATTATGCTATTCTGCGGTTGAAATGGAGGAGTCAGTTAGTCCGCTAAGACGGAAACGTGATTTAAGTCAAATTCTCATTACCTCCTCCATGCAGGCAGCCTAAACATGGCTTTGAAGTCCGCTCTCACGCGGCACATAAGTCTAGGTACGTCGATGGACACTGCAGAAATAGAACAATACCATTCGACATTGTAAACGAACAGATATATGGGAACAGCTACCAGTCACAATAGTCGATACTATACATTCTTGACAATAAAACTATGCGCAGTTTCATTCAACAAAATAATATGAGAAAAGTTGCATGAAGTTGGCGGACCATTTTCTGTTGTTATTCGCAAAGTGTGACCACGTCACGTGTGACCGTGTGACAAAAATATCTAGCTTCCGGAAACATTAACATTTTAGTTTATTATGCCTACTACTGTGATTATGAACGTGCCTACCTGAGTATTGCATGCAAATTTGAAGGTTAATGTACCTGTTAATGTGTTTACATAGAGGTACCGAAACTCTGTGTTTTGACTGTTTGTTCTTTTTGTATTAAATTAAGAGATTTATATCTTGTTAATTTTTATCTCTGTTGCCGATTTCAATGTGCTCAGAAACCCTGGAATCCCGTAGAGTAGGTATAAAAAACATGACACTTATTTCCAACATAATAATTATGTGAAGAAAAACAGCACGATTCTGCACATTTTTTCTTACAAAATCGTGGGTTGTTGTGCTACACCTTCGTTAATATGACTTCGACAATAGTCGGAAGTAGATGTCGTTTGCAGATAGATATCTTTATTATAATCAACTACACATTAAATATTCATCATTGTTGCGTTTGATGGGGAAACATTTTTCATAACAATTTTAATGAGGAGCGAGGAGACCTCATTAAAAGTATATTAATATTTATATTTCATCAGTTGCAAGCATGTTACATGGTTAATGCAAGTTAAGTACTTATCTAAAAATTATAAATTCCATATGACTTATTTTATCGGTACTTAGAAAACAAAACCGAAATACCATTTGATTGTAGGGTACGTAAGTAACTAAAACTGTTGCAGTTTGTTGCACTATCATATTATTATTTCCGTTCAACAAAATTCAAGATCTGATAAAACAAGAATCGTGCAACATTTATTACCTGTTCAATCAGCTGTTTAGAAATAAAACCGAAGCATGCACGAAACGGTTAAAACAAAATAATCAGTAGAAAGTAAAAATAAATATTGGACACACTTGATAAAGTTAAAAATACCGTACCCTACTGACCGACCCATTAGGGTAAATTGCGTAAAAAGTTTCGAGTGCGGTCTGCGTCCCGAAATACATGGGCCGAGTTTCCGGGTTCTCGGTATCTCGAGATCCCGGGTTCACAGACCGGGAAGCATGCGACACCGGTCGGCAGACAGCGTCACGGACGTTGTACGATGAATGTAAATATGGCGGCCACGCGCCTACGACCAATATGAACGTGATTTGGAGCGATTTCAATGTTACGTTATACAAATAATAATTATGCTTAGCCGTGGAAAATTGCCTTTAAAAACAATATAAATGTACATAATAATAACAAACTTACTCAAACATTAATGGTTGTGGTTACTTTCTAATCGTTTTGCAAAAACAGTGTAGGCATTCAAACAGCTGAATTTGACTTTAAAATAAGATAAAATTATTCGAAAGTCAATTTATTATCAGCGGTTTTTGAACAAACATTAATCAGATGGGATCAATTTATTTTGTTCGATGTTTTTGAATTTAACTTGTAAAGTAAGTAATTACAAATCTAAGTATTTTTTTCTCTATTTGATGAAGACTTTCTCTCGATAACGTATGAATCTACTTATACGTTACTTAAATCCTATTAAATTTACATAGAAACTTCTTCCTTCTTAGATTATTTTCTGTTGAGTTGAGACATTAAATTTAAAAAAAAAACATGCTTCGTGAAGAATGGAGATCTGTCATTATGTATGAAGAAACAAGGTTTTATTTAATCGCCTGTTACCAACATAATTATTATGTAGCAGATTCTTTACTTTGTAGGCCTTGTTCAGGTCATAAACAGCTTTAACAGCCTTCTTCCGCAATCATGAGCCTTTAATTATTCAGGTTCTGAGATTGAGTGGAGCAGTTTGGTTTCATAATTACCTAACTTTTTTTTTAAACCCGAGGACAAATTTTTGCAATGCCTAAGCATTGCAAAAATTTAAAAGTAGAACCGTCCAAAACAAATGAACAAGTCCCAAAATTTTTGTTCCTATTTCAAACACAATAGTTAATTACCTACCTACCTACTGTGAAGATTAGTCAGATGAAATCCAAATCAAGTCTCAGGTAGTATTTCAACTAGGCTGAGAAATATGTTTTTGAACGTCAAAAGTTTAAGCACAAAAATAATGCTTACACACATTTCTAATACTTAACACTACACTTAATCAGCTTCAAGAATTTTAAGGGCTCATAACGCTAAGTACGCTTCTTTTAGAAGACATCTTTTCACTGCTTTTCACACATAAATTTACGACGCCACTTACAATCGTATCAAAAAAATCAACGCAGACATTTAAAGAGTCGGCAAAAACCCTAATCGGGATGTCAATCACAGCAGAAGTGCCTGGCACTCCACTCCAAGAATCCACACCGATTTACCACTTTATAGCCCAACTGACATCGCAATCTCACTACTTCTTATCAAAAACTAGGGTTAGGCTGGGCCATTGTCGAGTAGAACAAAAAATAAAAGTAATTTCCCCTACTCTTATAACGAGAAGTAATGTCGGTCGCAAATAGTTTTAGCGACAACACTAGCTCTGAGCGGTAGTTTTATCTTCCCGCCTTTTACGCCGAATCCGGCTTTTTCTGGAAGGGTCCGACAGTTTTTCCTCACATTACTCTTAAATGTTGTAATTAATTGGAGGATTTTGTTCGCAGCTGTCGTAGAAGTGCTCTACTCACCCTAGTGTCTATTGCCTAGATAACTTGGCAACAGATACTTAAGAGTCCGTGCACAAAGTTCAGTCGCTAGAGTTTAGGCAAATTCGTTGCGATCCTATGTTAGTGTGCATTGTTCATGCAGATACACGCACACACGGGTGAAGATCGAGCGTAGTGATCGCTTAAACCATTTTGATCCTGTAGACGATATTATTTTATGATACATAATTATAAAGTCAGTACGGTTTAGAAATAAAAGTCTGGAATGTGTGTCTACTGTATATTTATCACAATCAAAATAAAAATGGTTTAATTTTGTATTAGAAGAATTTAGATACATATAAACATTTTACAAAAAGATAAATAAAAGTGCGAGTTGGACTCGCGCACTGAGGGTTCCGTACAAACTTTTTATAGGACAAGTTATTTTTTCTGGATCTGGGACTATTGCGCGAAAGACACTTGCGCGAAAAGACAAATGCGCGCATGGACTTTTGCGCGATTGGACTTATGCGCGAACGGACTTATACGCGAACGGACTTTTGCGCGCCTGGACACTTGCGCGAATGAACTTTTGCTCGATTAGACTTATGCGCGAACGGAAATTTGCGCGCCAAGACACTTGCGCGAATGGACTTTAGCGCGACTTAATGGCCACTGAGGTTCACTCTGTAGGGTAAACATAACATACCCCTGTTATTACTTGAAGGTGGTTTTTTCTTTTGGTTTTTCTGTCATGGATGTCATTTTCATGGTTAAGGAGTAGCTGATAACGAAATGAGATCAAAATGAAAATCCAAGATGGCGCCGAGGAAAACTTCTGTTTTTTCCATCATGGGTGTCATTTTTATGGTTTTCGGGGTCGCTGATTACGAAAATGAGGTCAAAATGAAAATCCAAGATGGCGCCAGGGAAAATTTTTGGTTATTAAGTCATGGGTGTCGTTTTCATGGTTTTTGGGGTTGCTGATTACAAAAATCAGGTCAAAATAAAAATCTAAGAGGCGCCGAGGAAAATTTTTGATTTTCCGTCATGGGTGTCGTTTTTATGGTTTTTGGGGTTGCTGGTTACGAAAATGAGGTCAAAATGTAAATCCAAGATGGTGCCGAGGAAAATTTTTGGTATTTCCGTCATGGGTGTCGTTTTTATGGTTTTTGGGGTTGCTGGTTACGAAAATGAGGTCAAAATGAAAATCCAAGATGTCACCGAGAAAATTGTTGTTTTTCCGTCATGGGTGTCGTTTTCATGGTTTTTGGGGTTGCTGGTTACAAAAATGAGGTCAAAATGAAAATCCAAGATGGCGCCGAGGAAAATTTTTGATTTTCCGTCATGGGTGTCGTTTTCATGGTTTTTGAGGTTGCTGGTTACGAAAATGAGGTCAAAATGAAAATCCAAGATGGCGTCGAGGAAAATGTTTGGTATTTCCGTCATGGGTGTCGTTTTTATGGTTTATAGGGGTGCTGGTTAGGAAAATGAAGTCAAAATGCAAATCCAAGATGGCGCCGAGGAAAATTTTTGGTTTTTCCGTCATGGATTCGTTTTCATGGTTTTCGAGGTCGCTAATTACGAAAATGAGGTCAAAATGAAAATCTAAGATGGTGCCGAGGAAAATTTTTGGTTTTTCCGTCATGGATGTCGTTTTCATGGTTTTCGAGGTCGCTAATTACGAAAATGAGGTCAAAATGAAAATCTAAGATGGCACCCAGGAAGCAAAAAAATTAAAATAATCAGCGACCTCAAAAACCATGAAAATGACACCTACGTTGGAAAAACCGAAGTTTTTTCTCGACGCCATGTTGGATTTGCATTCGACCTCATTTTCGTAACCAGCAACCCCCAAAACCATGAAAACGACACCCATGACAAAAAAACCGAAATTTTTTTTGGGCGCCTTCTTGGATTTTTAGTTTCACCTCATTTTCGTTATCAGCAACCCTAAAAACAATGAAAAGTATACCCATGACGGAAAGTCAAAAAATTTCCTCGGCGCCATCTTGGATTTTCATTTTGACCTCATTTCCGTAACCAGCAACCTCAAAAACCATGAAAACGACACCCATGACGGAAAATCAAAAATTTTCCTCGGCGCCATCTTGGATTTTCATTTTGACCTCATTTTCGTAACCAGCAACCTCAAAAACCTTGAAAACGACACCCAAGACGGAAAATCAAAAATTTTCCTCGGCGCCATCTTGGATTTTCATTTTGACCTCATTTTTGTAACCAGCAACCCTAAAAACCATGAAAACGACACCCATGTCGGAAAATCAAAAATTTTCCTCGGCGCCATCTTGGATTTTCATTTCGACCTCATTTTCGTAACCCGCAACCCCAAAAACCATAAAAACGACACCCATGACGGAAAAACAACAATTTTCTCGGTGACATCTTGGATTTTCATTTTGACCTCATTTTCGTAACCAGCAACCCCAAAAACCATAAAAACGACACCCATGACGGAAAATGAAAAATTTTCCACGGCGCCATCTTGGATTTGCATTTTGACCTCATTTTCGTAACCAGCAACCCCAAAAACCATAAAAACGACACCCATGACGGAAAATCAAAAATTTTCCACGGTGCCATCTTGGATTTGCATTTTGACCTCATTTTCGTAACCAGCAACCCCAAAAACCATGAAAACGACACCCATGACGGAAAATCAAAAATTTTCCTCGGCGCCATCTTGGATTTTCATTTTGACCTCATTTTCATTATCACCAAGCCCAAAACCCACGAAATCGACACCTATGAAGAAAAATATCGCTCGCTCACTCGACCCCGCCATACCCTTCTTGTATACCTCCTACTATACACACACACACACACACAACAACATACGGCATTTTCTTACGTGACGATTTCTACCAAATCGCACTTCCAAAATAGAAAATTATCTTTATTTTAAAATCAAATTGTAGGTAGGTACCATAGGTTACCATGAAAACCAATAATAATATGAAGTAGTGAAATCCCCTAAATGAAAGAATTTTCGGAATCGGATCAGTAGTTCCGCAGATTATTACCCTTACATACAACATATTAAGTACAAACAAAGAAACTTAACTTTAAATAATATGAAGACGAAATAAATCTTAAGAGCGGGCCGAGCTTCTGGCGCTAATAGATTTTAGGTATTCTATGTGCTCCATGTATGTGTGCGTAAGGCACACCCGCGCGCCGCAAGATATAATAAAGAAGGAGATATGCCCCAACCACAGGGCAACTACTACACATGCAGATCAGTAAAAGTAATAGATACAAAGCCTCGCACACACCCGCATTTTTTTAAACTGAACGTATTACACAATCTATTATAAACCTTATGCCATCAAACGCAGCGTGTATTTACTATGCACCGTACAACTCACTCACACAAAAACATCGGCCGCTATCGTTGTGCTGTGCAAAAGCACTGTACGCTAGTGATTGACTAAATCAGAAAGTTATCGATCTTCCATTTATTATTGTACATTTTTTTTTTTGGGGTCCTGAAAATAATTAAATAAAACATAATGTCCGGAATATAATATTATAATAAAAATAAACAATATGTAGCTAAAAAATATATTATTAAGTAAATTAAAACAATAAAAATATCCGGTTACGTTGGTTTAAGCCAGCTGCGGTCGGCAACCCGCGGCCGTCTCACTTGCGGCCCGTAAAAATTTTGTAAATAAGTTTAAATTATCAAAATAAAATAAATGCATGAACAAACCACAATCGACCGTATAGTGTGAATCCAGCCTTAAGGTAGTCGATATTTTTTTCATAGAAATTTCGGGAGGGAATTACTCCACTGTTGGACACTGTACATCCAAACTCCAAAGTTATACATGATATCGTTTTGTCTCAATAATAATTTTACATACACACAACACAGAACAGCACAACAGGAAACAGAATAGTAAAATAAAAAGCCATAAGGCTGATGCTCCAGGGTAGCCCGCGAAATTTTAAATTTTCTTACGTATTTTGCAATTCGCAGGCCAGTGCTAGGTTGTATGTTGATTAAAATGGTTTGTTTGCGACTGTAAGACGTAGTTACAGAATTATAATCATCAAAATCATCAATATAACCCTCCAAGTTCATAAAGGTGCAAGAATGATTTTGACCTTGGAAAAGTAATTTTTCACCTTTATGAACTTTGAGGGTGTATTGATGATTTTGATGAATATAATTCTGTAACTACATACGTCTTACAACCGCGAATAATATTTTAATCAACATACAACCTAGTACTGGCCTGCAAATTGCAAAAAACGTAAGAAAATTTGAATTTCGCGCTACTCTAAAGCATTCGCCTTAAAGAGTTACGAGCTACCAAAGATTCGTTTTACTTTTTATTGCCAATTTTAACGCAACTTTGGGCGTAAATTAGTAATAAAAGATGTGTCAAATTTCCAAAACAAGTCGGTACTGACAAAGCACAATTATTGAAGAATTCAATCAATTTGATTTGTACTTGATTTATGCGCTGGTTTTTTTCATAAAACTCGATTTTCCAAAGTTCTTTTCGTATTTTTTTAGGCACCTTTTACTATGAATTATCTTGCATCTCACTGAGCTCATTCTGTCGGGCACGATGCCAGGTGAGACAGCGTGCTTTTTGGGCACGCGCAACAGTGAGTTCGAGCCCGCGACAAGTGCAACCTCAACAAGCGCTTTTCATTTTTTCTATGGGATATGATACGTAGGTTTATTGGGCTTCTAGAGTTAATATCACAAGTGCGGCCCGCCTTTAGTTTATTTTGCCACCTTGTGGCCCTTGCCTGCCAAAAGGTTGCCGACTGCTGGTTTAGGCTGTCATGGCCTATTGAAACAGTAGTTAGTAGCACGAGGATAAGGCATAATATACGATAGTTCAAGGCCAAAAACACTCCACCGATTTAACCTCAAATTTAATTAACTTACTTTACGAAAGTAGGTTACGCGTTTCTCTACTATACTGTAAAATAATCAAAATACGTAAAAACATTATTACAAATCGATATTCCAACCGGGTTAAAACGGTTGACAAATTAAAAAATCGACTATAATAGCAATATTTCATTCGTCAGTCGATATTGTCGACAGCCTACGTCAGTGGATCTCCACACGCACATCCCTAACTAGTCGCAAGAAGAAGCGGCTGTACTACGCGAAGTATCCGCGTAATGAAGTATCGTTGTGTGATTTTTACATTGCTTGTCCAGTGACTTAGCGACAAACTTACGTAGTGGTCAAAGAGCAATGTATTTATTGCAAAAATAGTACAGTCGTCACGTTGTTGTTGTTACGATCGCAGTCCGAAAGTCGAAATTTAATAAATTATATTTCTATGGCGCGCCGCAAAAATCAACAAGCGACACAAGCTCCCCGTCCAACAGCCGAAGCAGGACTAAAGCGGATAGGGGGGAAGCGTGGTGGCTCTGGTTAGAACGGGCGGAACGCACGCTAATTTAGGTATTTCCTTCATAATATTCAAACAAAGACACATTTCGAAAATGTAAAACGTATACGTTATAGAAAACATGTAGTTTTGTTATTATTCAAAATCTGATGATCTTCCGTGAAGTATTTACGCCGTACTTAGGGTTTATTTTGTTTTTTAGAGATTACTTTGGATTTTTTTTCTATCGAGGAAACTAAAAGTAATCGTGTTTCTAAAGCGTATGATGTATTGAGTGAATCCTTAAATATCTTACATATTAATTGCATAACTGAAGGATAAGTAATAACGATGCAGTAAGGGATCAAGCGAATGCAATTATTTTGGAATTACGTATCGTTTGCTCGGTAGCGCCTTAATAAACAACCAACGTCAAAAAAAACTCCTATCTTAATACAATCAAAAAGTTTAATAATTTTAATATAAATACTGGATCGAAATGTGGTAGTCTGCGTATATCTCGGAAATATATTCACGTAATAACTCGGGAGCGCTTGCGAAGCAAAGTGATACGTGCTCACGCTGGGAGAGCCCTTTCGTTACTGACGGGATCGAGTTTGCGCGGTCGATTATATAGTTCACTTTGCATTTAATTTACGAAATGAAGTTATTGTTTATTTATAAATTAAAATTCAGATTCTATTAATAAGCTACCTTGAGATTAAGAATTATTTTTTAAATTTTCTTTAAAGTGTTTCTAAGGTATAGAAAAAAATACTTATTTGTCCCGACGTTTTCCACAAATTACGTTTTTTCAACATTTTTTTTCTGCTATTTTTCGTACTGAAATCAATAATGTTTCTTGCTATGTTACGAGTAGACCATATAATGATGTTATTCATATTTTTTAATGTTCAGAATATTTTGTAGTTCTTTGTTCAGCGAACCACAAACATCACTCGCTCGTTACTTTTGCGGAAAAGGGGTTTTGAATATGGGTGATTGCCATTAATATATACATTATTTAAAAAAATTGTTCAAGCAGTCGACAAGATGAAGAACCTGTCTCTTATAATAAAAATAAATAAGGTTCAAATTCTTCTTGCCTTTCCCACAAGTAGTGATCAAAAATGTTCAAAATGCCTTAATTTTGTGCACGGGCCCTTAATAGGGTGAATCTGAACGAGATCTATTTTTGAAGTGAAAACTTCTTTAGGCGCGTTGAGCACTTTTTGGGTGAAGGAAAAACATGAACTCATCGTCACATAACGTAACGTGCGGTCACGCTTCGTAGCCGTTCGTAGCACTCGTAGCATCCGCTACGGCGTAGCACCACATAGGCATGCGCGGGACATAACCAGTGCTACGACTGGGGCGGGGCCTGTGTACTTTTTGTTTTCACTTCTATCGGCAGTCCCCAAAGACTGCTGTGATTTTTTTATTTCATTACAAATCTCACATGCTTCAACCCTTTTATGAAGAATGCTAGAATTCACGCATACATAAGGCAAAGATCGGTATAGGTAAACCAAGATTGACCCGGTCTTATCTTGAATTTCTTTTTACCTAGCGGAAAGCTAGCTAAAGAAATAATGTCTTTTAAATATTGGACTATACGTATAGGTACTACCCAGCTATGTATAAATGCAAGCAATGAAACATTGACTGATGTTGACGTCTCTTTGTTCCAGAATGCCAGCGCTCCGGCTGCTGGGGCGAAAATGGCTGGCAGCCTCAGACGATCTCGTGTTCCCCAGCATCTTTGAACTACTCTTCAGATTTGTTTGGTACGTATTTTCACAGTTATAACGGCCCGTTTTACCATCCAATGTCTAATGAGATTTTCTGGCAGATCGCGATATGATAGGTACGACTTAAATTTATACTGTGGTTATCTTTTTTAGGATCTAAAAAAATAAAGATTGGCTGAAAAAACCTTTTCATATTAAGGCAAAGAAAATGAGCCATACAGCCAAAAGCAATAAGAAGTTCATAGATAGAATTTGTTATTTTATAATATTTACTTTAATTTATTTGCCATGTGTTTTTTAAGACATAAAAGATATAAAATTTTAATTCAAGTACCTACACTACCTACGGTAGGTTATTTAATTAGTTTACGAAAATTATGATTCCAAAACTAATTTAATAGTAGGCTGTATTATTGGTCTGCAGCCCAAGCCTAATATCAATGTCGTAAGATTTCAAATAAATAAAGCGGCGCCGGCGGGAAACAGCTCTTGTTTTTTCGTGCGTTTATTAATTTCTTCAATTTATACTACTGTTTTATTTCCTCGCAATCGAAGTGAAAAGCAGAGTTTATAACTCGTCCACAAAACCATTTTATCCTCGACATTACTATCAGCCCTCGCCTTCGGCTCGGGCTGCTAAAAGTCTCGAATAAAAACGGTTCGTTTTGTGCACTTGTTGTAAATAGTAGATTGTATCATAAGGGAGCAAAATAATATTTTTACGGCGAGGGCGCTTTTTTGAATCCAGAGCGAAGTGAGGGATTCTAGAGTAGAATCCCGAGCGTAGCGAGGGATTCTTTAATAGAATCCTGAACGTAGCGAGGGATTCAAAGTACGTCGCCCGAGCCAAAAATATATTTTGCGCCCGAGTGATACACTCTACTTTTCATCACCCACTATGAGAAAATAAAAGGCGCCTAATAATTTTAACCGACTTCAAAAAGGAGGAGGTAATTCGACTGTTTTTTTATGTATTTACACCGATTACGCTGATATTTATGAACCGATTGACGTGTTTATTCTTTAGTTTGATGCGAAATAGTTGCCATTTGGTCCTATAAAAATGTAACATAGTTTGGCCTAGTAGTTTTCATTTTATGAACATTTTTACTTCAGTCGTGTGGTCTAATTTCAACATCTAAAATAAATGCATACTTATCTAATATTTGGATAGGATATTACAACTAAAAATGGAAAAATAAAAAACTTTTTTGCAAAAAATAAAACCGACTTCACCTAACACAAAAACGTTAAAAATAACTTTAGCTTCAGAAGTCGGTGACAAAAAAAAAAACTAAATGAATCAAACAAAGGTCACCGACTTCTGAAGATCTAAAGTTATTTTTCACTTTATTGTGTTTTTTATTCACTGTCACTTGAAGAACTCGTTTTTCAAAACAAAACCATGAATTTCTAACAATTCATGAAAATTGACGAAAACGCGGTCTGTAGTTCGCGCGTTTTTAATTTGATTTCTTTTTTTTATTCAGTCAGCGCGGCGGCCGGCGGCGCGCCTGGGCCGTCGTACCAGCCAGTCTTTATTCAAACAATATTTGCGTTCGATTTCTTTCGGCGCTGAACACTAAGATGTTCCAAATTCAAAAAGTGCGCCGCAATTATCTTTTCACTTCTCATGCTCTGAAAGTGCTTGTTTGTGCAGGATATAGGCTGCACAAAATCGAATTTTGTGCACAAGGGCATTAATGTATCTACTCATAAATGTATCTATATTAAGGCAAAGAAAATGAGCCATACAGCCAAACGCAATAAGAAGTTCATAGATAGAATTTGTTATTTTATAATATTTACTTTAATTTTTTTGCCTTATGTGTTTTTTAAGACATAAAAGACATAAAAAATTAAATTCAAGTACCTACGGTAGGTTATTTAATTAATTTAAGAAAATTATTATAAAAAAAATATTTAATAGTAGGCTGTATAGGTCTGCAGCCCAAGTCTAATATCAATGTCGTAAGATTTCAAAAAAAGAAAGCGGCGGGAAACAGCTCTTGTTTTTGCGTGTTTATTAATTTCTTCAATTTATACTACTGTTTTATTTCCTCGCAATCGAAGTGAAAAGCAGAGTTTATAACTCGTCCACAAAACCATTTTTATCCTCGACATTACTATCAGCCCTCGCCTTCGGCTCGGGCTGCTAAAAATCTCGGATAAAAATGGTTCGTTTTGTGCACTTGTTGTAAAATCTACTATTGCGGCGCACTTTTTGAATTTGAACATCTATAAAGAGGATTAAAAACTCATTACTGCCCGCTAAAAGTTTCTTATAGAAAACACCACCTTTGGGTGCACTTAAAGGCGAACCAAGTCGTCCTTTTCGAATAGATGGGATGAAAATCTACTATTTCATCCCTTCTATTCGAAAAGTGTCGTTTTGTTCCCCTTTAAGCGGGAGCAAAGTAGCTCTTTTCTCCACTAGACTTTTTAGTGGGCAGTAATGAGATTTGAATTTAGAACATGAATCGTTCATTGAAATCGAACGCAAATTGTATAAATGACTGGCTGTAAGTTGTTTGCTGTACGGTGCGGGGGTCAGTATCCGCATTGTAGAAAATATTAATTAAGAGTTGCAGATAGTTCGCCCATACCGTTGTCACCGCGTTCTTCTACATCAAAGGAATCAGTGCCTTTTCCTGAGCACCATCCAGATACTGAGATTACAAACACTCAAAATACTGGATAACTTTTTTATCACTTTCCAAAAAAATGTGTATATTCGGTGAATGGAGTAGAAGCTTAAGGCATACCTAGTTTTGTCTTTCTTTTTTCCACAGTTTAGAAAATAATTGATCGATCATCAAAAAACGGTACAAATTTCAAGTAAACTTTTCATATTAGAACAAAGAAAGAGAAATTAAAAAACAAAAAATGTAAAATATCGAATTTCAAATCAAACGTTTTTTTTTTTTAATATCGGATAAAAAAAAACTAAGTATGGCATTTGCTTCTACTCCGTTCACCTATTGCACACTCTTTTTTTTTGAAAGTGATAAAAATGTCATCCTGTATAAATAAATCCACAACTATCCCAAATAAAACACACACATTAATTAAACTTATTCATTAATTACGAGAACGAGATGAAAAGTAGAGTATATGACTCGAGAGCAAACATATTTTTCCCTCAGGCGATGTACTATCGAGGACACTCCCGCCTGACCACCACTAAGCTTATTTTTGCTTGTACTCGCAACATAGCAACATAGCCCCGCCCCGTTGACTTTGTATACAAATAATGAATGAAAAGACACCGAATCGGTCGAGCGCACTGACGACGCACGCCAAACGAGAGTTATTGTTATTTTGCGCGCCAAAGTTGAGGCTTTCCTAATAGGCCCAAACTTTAAGGGGATTACCTCGCTCAAATCCTGAAAATACCGTGGGTTTAAAGAAGTTTGTAGATGAATCCTTTTGTGCGTTTTCAATATAAAAAATATATTTTAAACTAAAGGTCATCACAAAAACATTGTATTGTTTAAAATTTTAATAAACTTACTCACATTTTATCAAAAAATCGTAACAAATAGGTCCTTTTTCAACCTAAATTGAAAATTTTCTCTGATAACGGCTCAATAACTCGGCATGAATTTTATACCAAAAAATACGTAATGACGTATTTAACAATGTGTATTGATTTTTTTCTCTTATTTCTTTTAATATTTTAAAATATTTTATAAAAATCCGAAATTTCGCGAAAAGCACTACGTCACTCCCGCATTCGTCCCTCTCTCTCTCGTCGTTTCGTCGTAAGTTAGTACGGGGCAGCATGCTCAAGGTCATTGGGCAATGTAATGCCCTTAAGGAGGCGTGGCTCGGCGCCTCCGCATGTTTTAAGCGAAAAAAAATTACAATGGTCAGGCGGAAAAGACCCCGACTGTACGTAGAATCCCTCGCTATGCTCGGGATTCTATTCTAGAATCCTTCGCTTCGCTCTGGAATCAAAATAGCGCCCTCGCCGTAAAAATACTATTTTGCTCCCTTGTCATACAATCTACTATTAAAAATGACAGATGCCATTAAATTTCGAAAATTAAAAACTATTTTATCCCTTCTATTCGAAAATCGTCGTTTTGTTCCTCTATAAGAGGGAGCAAAGTAGGTAAGTCTAGCTCTTTTCTCCACTACACTATTTTTAGCGGGCAGTATTGATATTTAATTTGGAACATGAATTGTTCATTGAAATCGAACGCAAATTGTATAAATTACTGGCTGTACGGTGCGGAGAGGCGCGGTAACTAAAAAAAACAAAAGCACGTGATTTACTTCCCTGTTCTTGTAATCGCTACGGTCTATATTGTATTTTGCAAAAATCTTGTAATTAACCTTTTTACATTCATGTAATTTTTTAAAATTAAACTTATTCATTAATTACTTAAAAGTGTCTCTTATTTATTTTCTCATAGAAGGAGATGAAAAGTAGAGTACCGATATGACTCGAGAGCAAAAATATTTTTCTCTCAGGCGATGTAAGTAGGTTATAATTTGAATCCCTCGCTAAGCTCAGGATTCTATTTCAGAATCCCTCGCTATGCTCGGAATTCTATTCTAGAATCCTTCGCTTCTCTCTGGATTCAAAATAGCGCCCTCGCCGTAAAAATATGATTTTACTCCCTTGTCATACAATCTACTAATAATCCCTTTGCAAAACAAGGACAGTTCGAAAGAGATACCGTGGCCCCGGAACACAAAGGGCTATGAAGGAACATGGATGGGTTTTAGTCAGTAAAAGTCTGACACTCCCTCCTGCTCCACCCAGAGCGGGTCATATGATGATTTCCCATCCGAAAAAATAAAACAGGGTTTTCCTTCAGCAATACAAACCAGTCACCGAGTGTTCGTTTGAGGACTATTGAGGTACTCTAGTAGCTGTAATATTACTTATTAACTACCAAAAATTAATGCTGGCGGACAACTTCTAAAATATGACAGATTCCTGCCAATAAAACCGAAGAAAAACAAACATGTTTTTCTTTTTAATAAAGGCCTGACTTTTCGTTTTTTCAGCAAGACCTGCCAATCAAGACTGGTATTTTTCGAGACTTAAATCTGTAAAATTACACAAAGAATATTTTTCAAAACCCAATGTAAAATTTAAAAAACATTTTTATTATGAATTGGGTTAATTTGAATCAAATTTGAACAAGGTTTATAACTTTATTTTATAAAAACATGTTTATATGTATGCAACACATTTATATGTTTTTTTCTGAATCCTGACTCTCCTAACTAACATTTTGACTACTTAGTGAATTGTTCTTTGCGACATGTAGCATACAGTTAGAAAGGGTATCAAATAATAGTACATTTTGATACAAGTGGAGAAAGTTTGTTATTGCAATCAAGGCGGAATTATAACGCCCGAGCCGTAGGCGAGAGTGTTTTTGAGCCGAGAATTGCAATAGCAAATGTCCACGTGTATCAAACGACGTTTTTCAATACACTTTTGAAGAAATAAAATAAAATAACGAATAATATTTTTGTCACGAACTATGAAACTATGATAAACTACTACTGACTATGATTTAAATTTTCTTTTTTTTTCGCGCTTTGGTCTCGCCAGGTTGAAAGAGAGGCAATGGTATGAAGCCGTTAAACAGCCTAATATAAAAAATAGATTCATTTTATATTTTTGAATTCAGAACACAAATAAATGTTAATATGTGTATAAAAGTAACTATTAGTTTTAAATAATCATGTTTATCTATGATGCTATTCTATTTATAAACACAATTTGAATATTCAAAAAATATTTATGCCGTAAAGACGCGTAGTGCTTTGCAAAAATAAAAAAAATAAACATTCACCTCAGACTATAGGCATTAAACCAATTTGGACTAAGTACAGGTATAGTTATCTGCGGCAATTTTCATTCCTGCACACGTGCGGGAAAGTGGAAAAAATCGCACGTGTGTGAAATACATTGCATGTTGTACCTAATCGTAGTGCGTTAGGGACCAGTTGTCGAGGAAGTGTATTGAAAAGAACTTTTTAAACTAAGTAACTACTTTTTTTAGCTAAGTTCAAAATGGCTTTTAGTTTTTTTATAATAAATTTTGAAGTTGTACAATTTCATACATTTAAAACAGAAAATAAGTTTGGTAGCCCGTAAGAAATTTTCTTGAAACCAGTTCTATCAAACAAAGATTTATTTAGATTTAGAAGATTTTGGAGAATACAGCAAAATTTATTTTGTGCCATTACACTCACAAAAGAAAAAGTTATTTGGAATTAAAGGAAACATTTTGAGTATTTTTTTCATTTGAAAAAAAAAACTATGTAACCATCCATGACATTTAGGACATAGGGTGTATGGGTAGAATCTAACTAGTGACCTCCCAAATCCCTGGAAAAATTGTGTCGGTCTATAAGCCAAACAACCTGTATAATATAACCCTGCAAACGAAATCGGTGAGCGATTCGATTTTATTTTATTATCTTTTCTAGTAGATAAAGATAAAACTAGTCAAGTGCGTGCTCGACTATCGAACAGAAGGTTTGGTTCAATAAAGTTTGAGTGGTAGACAATAAAATATCCATTGAATCGAGTATGTAGCGATATAATAAAATAAACAGGCCACAAGATTCGATGATCGTTATAGTATCAAAATCTGAAAGTAGTTTTTCGTGATTTGCTTGTTTTCCGGATTATGCTATGTGACTCTACCAGTTGCAAATAACTATAAATGGAAATAAGAACCTTTCGATGCCCTTGGTATGTTTTTTTTTCTTAATTTTGTATACTTAGGGGATTTATATATTAATTTTGAAACAGCCAACAAGCTAAGCGGACTTTTAAACTGTCAAAAGAAAATAGTATGATAATATAATAACAGGCAAACATTCTGACATAGTTTTGAATAATTACTGATAGTTCTCAGGTCTGTTTTGGAACCTCCTTCCGTTGACCGCTACCTACTTAAGCATGAGGACATCTGGGGGCTCTGGGCCAAGCAGTTATATCAGTGCCTCACTTTCACCTAGCTAGCTGCCTGGTTAGACAAAATTAAATCATAATTTACCACACTAAGAATCATCTTTAGATCACCTCAGAAGATTAGTTTATGTTTAGCAACAGTGTTGTGTTCGCACTTTACTAAATTCTCGATTAACACACACTTGCACCATAGATCAATAAATTCGTTTAACGATAAATGTATTGAAAGTGTTTCGTGAATTATTTGCAGATGAAAGAGACAGAAATTATTTTTAAATATGTTTAGCTCTAAACGCATTTTTGTATTGCAAACGGCTACTAAAACATAAGACACAAACAAAAACGAAATAAACATAAGTACGTAAGCGACCTGTTTACGTAAATCTTAGATAGAACTTTAGTAACTTGATAAAAATAAGGGGAGATGCAACACAGGCGATAAAACTGATCCGCATCAAAACTTTGGCAATAAAACGGATTCCCTCAAGTATTAACCGATAAATAAAGTTCGGTAAAAGGGCCTCGAACAACGTTTGACAGCAAATATAAAAAACAATGAGTGGAAAGAAAATTCTCGGAAATCTTCAAACTTACCTACACGAGAGAATAAAGGAAGAAAAAGCTGTAAATATCATGAAAGAAATTAATTTACTCCTCCCTTCGGTAAACTCGATAACAAAGATGAACTTAATGAAGGTTTTGAACCAACAAAGCGTGATTTTTCAGTGAATTGAATAAGAAGAAACGTTCTTAGAAATGTTGAAAAGAAAATGATCGTAAAAAGTTGATATAATTTGAGAAACCTGATGGGTAAACATCGTCTCGATTTGTTGATCAAACATGGCGCCCAGACCTTCGGGGCTCGTACCTCACTTGTTGCGAACCACATTAATATGAATGAGCTTTCGCTCTCGATATTTACTCGCAATTTCTCTGCACTCCACGCCGACCTTCGAATCTCGGTCTGATTGCCCCGTAATGGGTTTTAAATTGTTGGCAACATTCATCGTTTGATTGACCGTGCGGGCTTCCGTTACTACGTATACCTATCGTCTTATTCAATGGAGAATCTCAATCATTATTTTAAAAAATAATCATACAAACCTACATAAACTCACGCCTTTTTCCCATGAGGGTACCACAGAACGATTCTTACCTACTCCTTTTGCCTCCTTTAAAACAATAATTTTGTAGATAAAAATTAAAATGAAGAGGGTAACAACTCAATATCCGATATAGGTCAAAATGATTCAGTTCTCGCAACCTTTGGTTTATTTCTTGATATCGTTTACGAGAAACGTATACTTAACAATACCATAGGTATTTATTCTATTTCACATTCCTATTAACAAGATAAAATATATTAAAAAGACGACATAACAGACGCAGATAAAACATGTTACAGAAACGTTTCGGTTTCCATTTCATTTAGTTCGTTATGCCATTCATCAAAGATGCATGAGCATTTTTATTTAACAGATATTTTAGCTTGATTTAGGTCACAAACAATTTTTGAAGTTTTGCGAGACGTCAAAACAATACTTTAATATTATTATGTAAAAAAAACTCTGTCGTAGAATAATAGGTTTGTTTTCTGCTTTAACGGCTAAAGCTTTGAAACGCCTCCCAAAACTAAGTCAAACAGTGTAAAACGTTAACTAATTAATAATGCCCTGAGAGAAGTTTCGTTGTAGCAAATTAAAGTTTAATTTGATAATGAATTAATTTGTAATGCCAGCTCCAGGATCCTATTTGTTAGTCCTAAACAGAACAGCGTTTCTTATTATTTATGCAGCCTGTTTAACAAACAGTCGCTCCCCAAATCTTTTGACAAGGGTCCGAAACTTCGAATTCTGAAGGTTGTAAACGAAAGCCTTGAAACATTCCAATTTACGCCTTTCTTTGTTCACAGGCTGGTTCTAATAGCCCTGGTGGTGGAAGTCCTGTACCCAGTGACATGGCAGTGCCAGTCGGAAGGTTGGCAAGGCGGCGCCTTCGTGAGGCTGTACCTCTGCGCGACGCTGGCGCTGCAAGCAGCACTTATGCTGCTGTTGGCAGCGCTGGCTCTGCAGTCAGCAAAGGGAACCATCACCGACATCGATGCTAGGAAGATGGTGTCGCCTCTTCTTCTTATAAAGTAAGTTGTACTTACGTCTTTGTTTGTGAATAGCTAATTGTGTTTAATGTTTTTTCAGATATGGTAGGTTCTCAGGTGCTAGGGCTTTGTAGTGAACGATTTTTTTTGTAATTTCCGTTCCGTCAAGCATTTTCAATTTTCTTCTTCCTAAATCTAGACAGTTAAAGAATCTTATCATCTGCACTATAACATGATAACGTATCTCAATTTTGAAACAAAATCATCATCATGAATCCTAATTTGTTTTGATTCTAAAATAAATCTGTAATTATTTTTTTTAAGAGAATGTCTTGAAGAAAAAATCTACAGATTTATTTTAGAATTAAAACAAATTATTTATATGTACTGTACCAATTTTACATAACAAAACGTTGGCAAAAGTTAAGTACCCACAAAATCCGTCTGTTCGTTTCGAGAGCCCTTGGTAATGAATAAAAGCGGTATGCGTGACCGAGAGCTCCCTAAAGAGCTTAAGAGATCGCTAAATAAATAGAATACAATCGACGA
The DNA here is from genome assembly GCA_905147715.2 of Xestia xanthographa. Taxonomy (NCBI): domain Eukaryota; kingdom Metazoa; phylum Arthropoda; class Insecta; order Lepidoptera; family Noctuidae; genus Xestia; species Xestia xanthographa. The sequence continues at coordinate 14,221,690 of LR990647.1, read as the reverse complement.
AAATGTTTGCTTTTCTTTTTATAACAAGAACTGACGGAAATCAGCCAGCAAATACAATCGCTTACCTAATAATCGACTTGTTTGTTGTTTTAAGCTAGCAAATAAATAAACATAACATAATCATTCTCCATCATAAGATAAATAGTTGATGCCGTCTTGTTTACGTTTTCAGGTCAGCCATACAAACGTTATAAATATAACCGTAAACACCTAACGCTCCTACATTTTCTCTCTTCATAAAACGTGGCTAATATACTTTCTCTATACAACGCAGCTGGTGCATTAGGAGTGGCAATAAGTTTCTAATCTGAGGCGCTAATAACCTACAATAGTTGAGTACACTCACGTCACAGCTACAATCATTAACTAAGAATAAAACTCACAAGTGTACACTTCCAGGCAAAGAAGTGTTCAGCTTCAAACTTTTATGAGCGAATTGCGGAATAGCCATTAGTTCCAAAACTTTTAGAATTAGGTACGGTATATTTGTTACACGCGTGCCGTAATTTTTTTGTGCTATCGTACAACGGCAACGGTAACACCTGTGCTGGTTTTGGCACACTTTTCTATTTCCTGGCTAGATTCGACTCGGTAATTAAAATAGCACGTTAGAATTTATTAACTGTTGATTCACTAACACTAGCCTACGCATGTACGAGTATTCAACCTCGTTTTCTTTATGTAATCTCTGTAGTAATATTTATAGTTTTATTTCTTTAAAAGTGGGATGCTTGACTTCTACAACCGTACGCGTAATAATTCTTTACTTTTATGATGTGAAACGAATATAGATGTGCCATTTTTAGCTTCTCAGAGTGTATTTATAAGGCAGTGTGTATAACAATGAATGAAAATTATGACCGCACGTTGATAACAATACGTATTTAAATGATTTGTTTATGTTTGGTCTTTTCTTGACCTACTATGCCATTGTTTCTAACTTGACTAATAAGTTAATAATAGTTGAACGATTGTGAAAGAAATAGGTCCTGAACCGGAAATAATTTGTGTAACTAGTTACTTGTAATTGATACGAAGTTAATGAGCAACTGTAGTGTTAACAGGGGTTAATTTATTTGATAACTGATACTTTATTTTGTCAATTAGTTGAACTTAATAATCTATTTTTAAATAACCTGCAATTAATTCAATAAAATTACGACCTCGGCAATTATTACTGACTGTTTCGTTGGTCATAGGCTACGTCGGGTCGGGTTATTGAGTTTTTCCATCAGGAATTTCTTAGTAGCAACCACGGAGTCTGGATTTGTGCCCGGTTGATGGCAATAGGCTCGCCCCGTTACATGGGACTTAAACATAACTGGCAAAATGTGGATGTACACCTCTGCCTAACCCTTCGGGATTACAGGCGTGATGTTATGTTATGTAATACAATTAAATCCGATATGGACGATAATCATCGACATGTGCATTCTGCCCATCCTAACCTATGGTGCTCAAACTTGGTCCTTGACTGAAGCGAAGTCCAAACTCAAGGTTTGCCAAAGGGCGATGGAGCGTAGTGTGTTAGGAATTAAGCTCAGCGACAGAATACGTGAGAGGAGTGGGCTATGGGGGAGGCCTTTGCCTAGCAGTGGGACAAAATAGGCTAAGCAAAAAAAAAAAAAAATCGATAATGACCTAGATTTATCACTATTCATTATTTTTCTAACAACTAAGATGTATCTCTATTTATATCAGAAGTCTGTTTGGTTTAGGAGGTTCCATTAGTACCCAACTACTGTGTGCAAACAGTCCCCTATGTATACACCTGAAATTTACGACCGCTCACAAATAAATGTTTTATTGCAGAGTGCTGTTAGTGTTCCCAGAAACGGCCCTAAACGTCATGGGTACCATGTGGATGTTCTGCGAAGTCATACAGTGCTCCGTTGAGGACAAGTTCTCCAGCATAGTCATACAAAGTAAGTAAACGCCCATTTTTATCAGAGAGGGAAAACGTGTGAGATTCGACCAAACACAAGAGAGACGAGAGACAAAGAGAAGGAAAAGACGAATGGACTAAGAAACGATAGATGGACTCTGTGAAAGATGACATGGTTCCAGAAAGAGGGTGTCTCGTTATATTACAAATAATAGAGAAGTATGGAAGAAGAAAAGTTCTGTGGCGACCGCGAACCAGAAGACGTTACGTCCGAAGGACCACTAGATGAACCGATGACCTGGTGAAGGTTGCAAGGATCCAAGGTCAATGTGGCGACACTTGGGGGAGGCCAATGTTCAGCAATGGACGTCTTTCTGCTGAAATGATGATGATGGAAGAAGAAGACATAATCCCAACTAAATTAGGATAAGCGCAAGGGAATGATGATACAGGAAAGGCGAGAAAAGCGATATGGATCACAACCAATATGATTGCACGTCTCCTCTCCTCTTTGGTGGAAACTGGGGTTAATGTTTCACCCTTACAGAGTAAATTAGCGCTCCCTTTGTACTCCGCCTTTCAGCGCGGCACAATAAGCGGCTTTTAACGTCAACATTGTACATTTTGTATGATTTATTCCCTTTTGTGAGAGATTAAATTATTAATTAGATATGTTTCTAATTGTTTCTTGTCGTCAATGAAGGTTGTGGTTAGGGACTCTTGACTGTTAAATAGAATTTTGATTATTTGAAATAAGAAAATAAATACAAACATCGATCCACCTTGCGATTTAGACAGAAAATAATCAATTCAATACTGTATTCCTGTTTCAATGTTCCAGCAAAAAAGTTTATCAATGATTAATGAGTGTCATGCTGTTACACTATTGCAGCTGGAAAAGCTATTTTTACATATTTTGTGAAAGCCCCAAAGCTTGAACAAGCGCGTTCCAACTCAACGTAGCGTGGTTTGCGGAAATAACTACAACCTTCCATAAAAGCCAATCACTGGACATATTTGGAAAATTGTTGAATTGAAAGGGGTTTCAGAAACCGGTAATTATTTGTGTAGTTAATCCAGTCGCCTTGTCCATATTATGGATATTCAGTGGAGGTGATCCTTTCAAATTAAATATTTACTCTATGTTTGATGATCTCATCATCATTTAGTCTAGCTTAGCTTATTCCCAACTATTGGAGTCGGCTTCCAGTCTAACCAGATGCAGCTGAATACCAGTATTTTACATGGAGCGGCTGCCTATCTTACCTCGACAACCCAGTTACTGCTTACCACGATACCCCTTGGCATAAACTAACTAACTAACTCCATCATTTCTTCCACAGGTATAGTCCTATTCAACTGGGTACAACTAGGCCTCACTGTGTTCGGTCTCTTCATGGTCTTTGATCCCCTGGGCTCAGTGAACTATGGCGACATGGTAGACACGCCCAACCAGGTTCGACATCATAGGAAGGTCACAGGCCTGTGGTCTAGAAGATTCCGATGGGCGTTCTGCTGGTTGAAGAGAGATGAACATGGGAAGGAAGCTTTTCAACAAGTTGCAGGTAAACATACTACATATTAACGTTTTGTGTACTCGTTATGGTGGGGTGAATACATCAATATCCCAAAACTTACTTTTCAAAGTGATGTTTTGTCTAGTCTGAGACTATAGGGACCTAATAGTAAGGATATCCTCAAACAAGGAATAAAATAGTAGATAGGTAGGTAGGTCAAGGGACAAGAGAGTAACTGTAGAACAATAAATAAATATAACCCAGCAAATTTCTAATTTGTAATATCCCGGAAATGTGCATCATGTACTAATAAAGATACTATGATACACTGGCCTGCAAAAATAAGTATCACACTTTTAAAATTGCAATAACTTTTTAACCGACTTCTTAAGTACACAAGATAAACTTTCGAAATAAAAAGGACTCGAAAAAGAGTTTAATTTTGGACATAATAAAAACTAATAAAGCTGCTAAAAATTGCTATAAAACGTTTTTTATTTTAAATCTCTAACTTCTATAGCTTAGAAAAAAATTAAATTTTAAAAGTGTAGTACTTAGTCTTGCAGGCCATTGTAGATAGATACCCTATTTAATAAACATAATCAATTTTCATTATGGTTACTTAGTCATTAAAAACTCGCGCTTGGAAAATCAGCCTGTCTAAAAGCTCTTTTAAAAAAAATGATTTTACCAGCCTACATTTTTATTCTTGAAATAGGTGTCTTCAGATTAAGACCGGAGATGACCTATTCCGGCCCGGAAATGACAAAGCAAAGAGCTATACAAATCCATCATTATTATAGTCGGTGACCGGAAGCACTTCATTAAATCTGGCGGTATTCGGAGAAGTCCCGTTACTTAAGAGATAATAGTTTCTTCGAAGGCTTATGTCAAATAAATGGCTGTTTGTTGTTGTATGGATTACTGCGAAGACAGAAGGCCAACGCACACGTATACGCATCTCCAAGGGAAGAAGTCAACTCAAATTATGCTGTTCAGGTTCTTCTATCAAGCTATACCTATAAGCTTCGTAACCGACACTGTCTTGGTTAGGGATCAGCTAGTAAACATGAGCTCAGGCAATGCTTTTCCCGTGCAGTGGTTTTAAGTGTATGTTGACCTAAACCATTCCGGAGTTTGAACAAAAACGCATGCGCAGCATGAGAAAGTATGCAAGATACACTTGTAGATACATGTTACACCTTTCTCTTTAAGAAATCACATTATTTCGTATCAGCATTATCATTCCATTAGATAATTACAATTCCGGGAACATATTTGGTTACGTGAAAGTAGTCACATTATCCGACCTTTTCGCCCTACAAGTGTTTTGCTCTGATTACGGAAATCGTGTCCAATAATGACCATTGCCATTTATGTAACTTCTCCTGATTGTTTTCCAAAAATAAATTCGTATTCAAAAATATACTCGTATTCGTATAGAAACAATTTTGTTAACTTTTATATTGTTTTTACAACTTTAAAAGGAACATGTCATTCGAAAATAATACCAACATCAGCATTTTGTTTACGTCTCATTAGGGAACTGTACTTTACTTTCAATACAAAATACTCTCTAATGCAACAAAGCTACGGAAATACCATTAAAAGTTTCACTTTGTAAAGTAAATCTTTTGAGATTCCTGCAAAAACCGAGTTATGCAAAGTACCGTTTTTGAAAGAAAAAGCGGGTGATTCAAACAGATACAACTCCGCGCAATTTATCTGCATCAAGATGAGAGAAAACTTTACAAACCGCCTCATTAATTCAAGTTCCAGGTGGTATTTTATTGTTTTCCTGGCAGTTTTACAGGGTTGAAAAAGTTTCTGTAAATGAATGATGACGTAACTTCTCCTAGTTGATCTTTAAAGAGCAGGTAGACTGTCTTTCTCAATCTCTTGACTTTCAAGTCAAGAGATTGTCTCTTGGTTCGGCACAAACAACATTATAAACGTAAGTTATGTATGCTGTGGTAAATTCACTCAGTTTCAGCCTGTCACTTTGCTGCCCTCGTCAGTAACGCCTTAAGGGCCTAAACCCCCTCAAATGGCTTAGCATGATCCTCCGTTACGCCTAAAATACTGCAGCATTAATTTTGAAATAAATATATGGCAAAGTTGAGGATTAATGCTAAGTCCTATGTGTGACGAAAACACGATTCCATAAACTTGTCTCGATAGAAAAAAAATCCAAAGTTACCTCCAAATCGAATAATAAACCGCTGGTATTCAAAAAGTACTTCAAATTAGATCATGAAACTTTGCATACTAACTGAACTAACTATTTAAAGCAGGTCTTATGTTTTATTTTTTTAGTCCAATCAATAGATTTTTTGTAAATCTTAAAATACCACTCATTTCGCACTATTTGCCCGCAGTGACTGACGTGACAACCGCTTTGTAGTGCAAGCTTATTAGAACTTTATTCTAACAGTATTTCAAACGAAGTTTGAACCACCGCAAATAGAGTTAGAATTTTAGGGTTAGAAGGGCCTTAAGCCGAGTCTTACCCCATAGGAATGTGCCCTTCCAATCGCCGGGTGTACCTTAGTATCAATGCCCCATCTACCAGCCTAGAGGCCATACTTAAATGAAACCCCTACTAAACAAAACTTTTTTTCCAGCTCTACTCAGCGCCCTATTCCGGTCAACGGACCTAGTACCATCAGACGTGGTAGCCGGCTGCGTCCTCCTCAGAGTCCGGCAGAAGAGAGAGACAAGAGAGATGAGGAGAATCCAAATGCTGAACGATGAAGAACCGATATACACCACGGATGTGAACAAGATATTCTCTGAGACGCCTCCGTGGATGAACCTGGATGATGCTTTGCATTACTTGAGATTGTCCATAGCAGCGTATGGGTGGCCTTATGTGCTGTATCGACATTGCTTTACCGGTTTCTGTAAGCTGGCGAGACATCTGACTTGCTGTTGCTGTCGGTAAGTCAGTTTTGTATGTTCTTTGTTTAAAACTTCGTGTTGTGTTTTGTTTCTGTTTGATAGAAAGAGTAAGAGAGTAACATGTTTATGATTTTTTGTTTTGTTTGTGTTGTTGATGTTTGTGACTTTCTTGTTCCGTCTTTCACACATTGCTTTACCGGTTTCTGTAAACTGGCGAGACATCTGACTTGCTGTTGCTGTCGGTAAGTCAGTTTCGTATGTTCTTTGTTTAAAACTTCGTGTTGTGTTTTGTTTCTGTTTGATAGAAAGAGTAAGAGAGTAACATGTTTATGATTTTTTGTTTTGTTTGTGTTGTTGATGTTTGTGACTTTCTTGTTCCGTCTTTCACACATTGCTTTACCGGTTTCTGTAAACTGGCGAGACATCTGACTTGCTGTTGCTGTCGGTAAGTCAGTTTCGTATGTTCTTTGTTTAAAACTTCGTGTTGTGTTTTGTTTCTGTTTGATAGAAAGAGTAAGAGAGTAACATGTTTATGATTTTTTGTTTTGTTTGTGTTGTTGATGTTTGTGACTTTCTTGTTCCGTCTTTCACACATTGCTTTACCGGTTTCTGTAAACTGGCGAGACATCTGACTTGCTGTTGCTGTCGGTAAGTCAGTTTCGTATGTTCTTTGTTTAAAACTTCGTGTTGTGTTTTGTTTCTGTTTGATAGAAAGAGTAAGAGAGTAACATGTTTATGATTTTTTGTTTTGTTTGTGTTGTTGATGTTTGTGACTTTCTTGTTCCGTCTTTCACACATTGCTTTACCGGTTTCTGTAAACTGGCGAGACATCTGACTTGCTGTTGCTGTCGGTAAGTCAGTTTCGTATGTTCTTTGTTTAAAACTTCGTGTTGTGTTTTGTTTCTGTTTGATAGAAAGAGTAAGAGAGTAACATGTTTATGATTTTTTGTTTTGTTTGTGTTGTTGATGTTTGTGACTTTCTTGTTCCGTCTTTCACACATTGCTTTACCGGTTTCTGTAAACTGGCGAGACATCTGACTTGCTGTTGCTGTCGGTAAGTCAGTTTCGTATGTTCTTTGTTTAAAACTTCGTGTTGTGTTTTGTTTCTGTTTGATAGAAAGAGTGAGAACATGTTTGTTTTTTTGTCTTGTTTGTGTTGTTGACGTTTGTGACCTTCTTGTTCCGTCTTTCATGTATTAGCAATATTAATAGGTATCAATCGCGTGTCCCTACGCGAAATAATGACGCAATCATTCGACACAATGTGACGTTTTTCCTAAATATAGCTTCAATTATCCTCAGAAAGTCCATTCTCTCATAACAAGGCGTTACAAATAGATCGTCAATAAGGAAGTACATTAAGTTCAATCCTATTAATAAAGCTTCTATTCTCATACTTCCGTCATATAACAATACCCGCTGCATGAGCAGTTATCTTGACTTCATGTAATCGTGAACAATTAAGTAAGAAGACAAGTTGAGTAAGACAAGTGTCTCAACGTTTATATGGTAAAATCCTACAAAAAATAGTGTTTAGTTATTATAGGTAATGTATAAGTACGTTGTTATTGATGGAAAAGTACCTACAAGTGGTTACATAAAATATAAAATTGTCTTCTGCCAACAAACTTTTTTACAGTTTGGCAGAAGTAATTTTTTTTTGTAAAATGATGTCACGACAAATACACGCTTTTTAATTTTTTTTACATCGGATTATCTGCTCAAAGAATAAGATACCTCATTTGTGGAAATATATTTTAGAGACTTCCTTGATTGATATCGGAGAGTTAACGATATAAACGGCTGCTAAGAAGCAGGTAAAGCAAATTTACTGTTTCTTTTGACACAATAAAGATAACTTATAAGTACTATTCTATCTAGTTCTTGTTGTTAAACGGTTGTCTGGTTCTCGGAGTTTGATTTACTATCGATCAAAATACAATAAGAATGTGCGAGAAGTAAATTATTTATGGAAACTGCTCGTTAGTCATCGCATGAAACAATACGGTCTGATGTCATCGCTGATCGTGCCTATTGATTTATTTCGGTAGCGATTCCAAGATGTTTAGGTATTATGGGTATCCCATTAAATATTTATATTTAGGTAAAGCTAATACGGCTCTCGCATACTAGGGAGGCATAGGAGGTATAGGAGCCCTAAGGTCAGCAATGGATGAAACAAAGGTTAATTAATTCACATTATATTATATTACATTATTAAAATCAAAATTGCCAATTATAATCAAAGTTAAAATCAACATTTAAATCAAACATTCATCCTTAAAATCTAAAAATCTATCTCACGCATTAAATATTTAGGAAGCTTTCTTTTGATATAAAACTATTAGGATCGCATGTGACTAAAAGAGTGATGAATGTAATGTTGATGGATGAAGACTTGAAGCGGGAGAGGAAGACCAAGGAAACCATGGTGGATTGTGTGAGGAATGACATGAAAGAAAAAGCAGTAAATGATTGTCACGCAATCATTTACTCCTTTTTCTTTTAATCTCGGTTAACAGGGGAGAATGGAAGAAAAAATACGTGTTAGACCGACCCCAAGTAACATGAGACCAGAGCAGGAAGATGATGAGGTACCTTATTAAAGGGGGGAAATCTAATGATCACCAAAAATAACTTTGTGAATACTTACATCTATCACCTAAAATATCAATCAGTACAGTTCCATAATGAGACGTAAACAATATGCTGTAGGTATTATTTTCCAATGACATGTTCCTTTTAAAGTTGTAAGTAATAAAAACAATAAATAACAATAAAAAATTTAGTAAATTGAACACCAAATTTTAATGAGGTGGTGGACACACTAGTTTTGCCTAGGCCGACTTAGGGACCTTTTTTTTTTTTTTTTTTTTTTTTCGGATGGGACATCATCAAATAACTCCTCCCGCTCTGGGTGGAGCAGGAGGGAGTGTCAGACTTTTACTGACTAAAACCCATCCATGTTCCTTCATCGCCCTTTGTGTTCCGGGGCCGCGGTATCTCTTTCGAACTGTCCCGCAACACCCCGCAACCCTGACACGGTTTTTTTTATAAACCATTCAGAAGTGGGAGCCCCGAGCGGGCTTCGTCGACCGGGTCTCCCTCGACTCGAATGCAAGACCATAACAGTTCAATTTCTGGTGGTCATTAACTATCAAAATAAATTTTTGGTTTTAATTTCACGTTAAAATGGGAATTATTTTGGTGATCATTTACTAATTTTAGCAATCAAAAGTGATTTTTTTGCCGTTACATTTAGCTAAATCTCGCTAATCTCTGTTCGTTAATTGTATCCCCTTATTAAGTCCTTTATGTAAGAAATTTCAACTCTCTTAATTCTCGCTAGAACTACACACCTTCCTAAACAGATCATTAGCTTTTTTTACCCTATATCCCTCATATAAATCCTTATTCAGCAACATTAATTGTGCTTATAACACCTAAAGAAATCGCTTAATGAAAAAGATGAATGTTTTTCCATTAATTTGAGAGTATCATCCAGGATCCCAATTGATCCTGATTAATGAATTGTCATTTAACAACC